>CM060916.1:303964996-306647496 GCA_030737875.1 Allium sativum | reverse complement strand
TGGGTTATGGGCCCATTCGCTAATCACCTCATTGGGCCCGGTTAAGCAGTTTTTCACCTTCTAAACCTTATTTCAACCATATCTCCCAAACGGTAAGTCCGTTTTTCACATGTGACCACTCTACGGAAAGGTAAACCATCATCCGGATCTAATGGAAGTGGCTTTAGGTCTAAACTCCTTACCAATCAAAAGTTATGGCCAAAACAAGATCAGCTATGGGCAAAATGGTCATTTAAAAATCGGCAAAATCATGAATATGGGAAATGATTCCAATAGTCGTCTCCCAAAGTTACATGACCATACGACTTTGTATGTGAAAGAAATAAATATTCTACAATCCTTTGATGCGTAGAATGCGGGTCGTTACACCTACCTTTCCCAAGACTTCCTCGAAGAGAGCCGGCCAAGAAAGAGCTCGAATCTGGAAAACTTTGCATGTTCCACAACCTCACTGGTCACATCTCCAATGAATGCAGGCATTTACGCGATCTAATCGGGGAAGGGTTAGGCGAGGGGAGCTTCTCGAATATGTCAAAAAGAACACACAAGGCATACCGCCATAATCTTCGGCCCAAGCTCCTCAGGCTGGTCCCGTAGCTCCTAGAAACGGAAAGGACCTCGAGATTAGAACCCGTGATATTATCATTAATTAAGTTTGGATTTCTTTTTCAATGTATTTCTATTTCAATAAAATGGACACTTTAATGTACACATGTACGGGGTTAGGATTTAGCTCCTAGGCATGCTCTGGAATCAACAGTTGTCCCCCTTAGAATTTATTTTCATTTCCCGGTAATAGTTCTTTAGCAGCTATGAATTTTCTTTTGCAAACATGGATTATGTTTGAATGATTTAAGCTGAGCAAGACAAATGCTCGCCCTTCCTAAATATGGTCAGCGCGAAAGCCTACCACCATCTCTGAAAACCTACTCCTTGAGCCGAGTACGGTTAGATCTCTTTAAGCCGAGTATGGACTATACTCGCCCCTTCTAAAACCAAATGACCTTACATAAGTGTAACAACCCGAATTTTTAATAACATGTTCAGGGCAAAATTAAATCATAGGTTAAGAATCAATGGGAACGGGTTACACCATTGCGTTCGTCTCGAAATTCTGCTTGAAAACGAGTCTGAAATTTCGTAAATCGGAGTCCGTATGACCAAGTTATGGCTCATAGAAGATTTCAGAAAATTCAAAATTCAGCCCGAAATTCAAATTCAGCCCCAAACAGATTGGGCGGGAAAATTCCCGCCCAGCCCCAGGTCGACTGGGGAGTCGACCTGCAACAGCCCAGGTCGACTGCCCAGTCGACTTGGGTGTCGACCTGGGGGTCGACTTCCCTGGTCGGCCATGTTTGCCTGGTGCACCTGTTTGCTCCTTTGGGTCTGTTCAGTTGGCCTGTGACGGATTTTGAGGGTTCAGATCTAAACTAGGGTTAATCCTATGGCCTAAACTTGTCTCTACTCTGATAAAAACACCCTAAGACCTAGAATAAACCACCACAAATCATCCTAACAACTAAGTGCTGCCAAAATGCTCCTAATCATGGCCTCCATCTTCATCAAAGAGAGCTTGAGAGTTCTAAACTAAAGCTAAGGCAAAGGAGCAATCTTTCTTCATCAAATCAAAGGAGCTACTTATTTCTCAAGGCTTCTAGTGTTGCTACATCATTCCTAGAGCTTCTACAACGTCTCTATCTTGTTCTATTTTGTTCTAATTCTCATAGCCACGATTTGTAAGCCCCACTCTACTCTTAGATTTAAACTATGAAATTAATATGAACATGTAGCAAGTTGAAATGAGATTCTTGAGTAATACTTGTCTTTGGTCTATCATTGTATGCATAGATCCATTCATGACTCTTTTGATCTATGATTGTGGAACTATCATGAACCTAGTACCGTTCATCTTGATTTTAGGGTAGAAAGCTATGAGCTTTAGTTGGGGATTATACATAATGCAACATAGAACCCCTCATAACCTTGATGTTAACTTGCCTATGATGTTGAACTACGTGCTAGTCACAAGTTTATCACTCTATGTCAACTATTACCATGTTATCACCTTATTTGATAAGTTTGATGTCATACATGTTTTGAGGCCAATAATCCTATATGCTAGTTGTGATGAACACCTTCGCCTCAAATATCATCATGTTTAACTTATGACCAACTTTACCACCTTATGCCCATCTTTGTCATATTGTTATGTTCCCCTTCTTGATCTATTTGTATTGATGCGAATTTTACGTGCGATGGGAATACGTTATGGGTAGTTAGGCGAACTTGAAATGACATGAAAAAACATGACTTGAAAATATGACATGAAAATTGATTATGCTTGAGAACTTGAATGTGGTCATGACATGTAGAAAACCATAAAGTGGCCAACTCGAGGTTGGGTTGAGTTTGTAGCGTAAATCTGCCTGGAACCGCCCGGCAAATCCAGTGGCTACAAAGAATAGGACTCAATGTGAGTAGTTGTTCATATCGCGCTTGAAACCCGAGGTTAGACTAGGTTATGGTGTAAATCTGCTCGGACCCGCCCGGCACATCCAGTAACCACAACAAAGTCTAATGTGAGAGGTTGGGCGCATTAAGTTAATTAATGCCACATAATAGGGTTAAGTCATGAACCACTTGGATACACTTAACCAACTTGATACATGATTGGATAGGGTTAACCACACTTAACCCGTTAGAAACCCTAGTTACGTGGTCCTTTTCAGCAGTAACCCTCTTGGATGTATCACGATACCCTAGGGACTAGGCTAGGGCGGGGCACGATTACTAGGCTGATTGTAAGCGACCAGAAAGACGGCTGAGTAGGTGCGCCAGTGTAGGTTCAGGTGGGCTATGGTCGTGCACATAGTCCGGAGTTGAAAAAAAAAACAGACATGGGCACCAGTAGGTTTAGACTGTGCGTGCTTGATTTGTGTCAGTGGTTGGCATCCTAGGGCTTGATACACCCTAGGGTGGACCTAGCACAGTTGACTACATTCCTTGATTGGGTCGTATGAAACCGACACTCGACGAGTTAGGCTTATAGGGAGCCGATCGACTAGATTGTATAGTTGTACCTTGACTTGGGTCATCTCATGATGTTGGGCCAAGGGATCATTTCTTGTTTATACTTGACATGGGTTAGAATACTAATACTATTGGTGCAAAACTAAACCTTGTATATGCGATGCCACACTTGATCTACCTTGTTATCTATTTATCATGCCAGTTAGTTACCATCTTTATGTTTCATCTCAGTTTCTCATGTTTAGTTAACTTCATTAGTTTTTATACTAATAGTAGGTAGGACTTACCAGTCTTTATGACTGACCCTTTTTCTTTCGCCTCTTTTCTTCCGTCCCCCCCCCCCCCTCCAAGGTTCTCAGGGAGGGAACACTAGTGCTTAGCTTGGACATTTGGATTTCTTTCTTGACAGCTCATGTACAGTTTGGACTTGAGCTTGTTATGGCTTCACCACATCTATTTTGGGGATAGTTTACTTTATGTTATTTTCACTTTATGTTTCTAGACTTGTGGTAGTTGGAAAATAATGACTAAGTATTTTGATGAAAGTTGACTTTGGTTTGGAAATGGTTAACTATGGTTTTTTAAACTTCTACCGCTGCCTTACTTATTTATTTATCTATGTTCTGTCTGGTGATATCTCTGTGCATGTTTACCTAGACAACACCCCTCCAAAGCTAGCGCAATCACTCGTGAGTGGCCCTGGCGGAGGTGGGGTGTTACATTTGGTATCAGAGCATGAGGTATACTAGACCAGACAAAAGTTTAAAAAACCCTTTTGAAAAACTATTTTCAAAGCCAATTAAGTATTTTTCCAAGGAAAGTCTAGTTTATTTTAAAAGGCTATTCCCCAAAAGCCATTAGCACTATCCTTCGTTTCCTCGTTCTAAATCTATCTTTTACTTCGTTTCAGTATGGCTGATAACTTTATCATCCCGGAGGGAATACCGGTACCTATTTGGTTTAGGAGGTACATGGAGGCTAGGGCAAATGGAGTCGGCCCAGCAAACACTCCCATCCTCCTCCCGTACCCGAGGTTCCTCCTCCTCCTCAGCTTTCACAAGCAGATTTCGCGAAGATTTGCAAAGACTTTAAGGTGATGGGTGGCAAGAATTTTTTTGGGACAGAGACTTATGTTGAGGCAAGAAACTGGTTAAGGGAAACTGAAGACCTTTTTGCTATCTTTGATGTAGAAGATCGTAGAAAAGTTCTATTGGCAGTATGGCTATTGAAAGAGGAAGCTGCTTATTGGTGGGAAGTCACCAACGCTACTAGGCCTATAGAGACTTGGGCCGACTTTAGGATGAGGTTTGGGCTTAAGTTTCTATCATATGCTAAAGAGAATATGCAAATGGAGAGGTTTATATCTTTGAAGCAAGGGGACATGACCGTGAGGGAGTATGTGAATAAGTTTAACCAGCTTGCTCGATTCGGTTTAGACATGGTTAACACACCTCAGAAGATGGCTCTACGCTTTGCTCGAGGATTGAATGAACCATTGCAAGGTTTAGCCATGTCTCATATACCCATGGGGGGCACTTTTGAGAGTTTGGTAGATATGGCCTTGCTTCAAGGAGATGATAAGAATGGCAAGAAAGAAGTTAAGCTTAATGAGACTCAAATCAAGAAGGCGGACTCCAAGTGGGGAGGCAACCAGAACAACCAGAGCAACAAGAACAACAAGGGTAACAAGGCCAACAACAACAAGGCAAGGGAGACGAGGAAGTGCAACTTCTGTGGGATCACTGGACACATAATCAAAGATTGTTGGAAGAAAAAGAGGAAGTTGGGAGAATGCTTTCATTGCGGAGAGTCTGGACACTACAGTAAGGATTGCCCAAAGAAGCAAGGACAGGGGCAAGGACAGACTCATCGAGCAGGACCTTCTGGAGGGCAGATGCATGCTCTCAACACTACTCCAGCTCCGGACCGAGGTAGTATTTCTGTAGAAAGCCTTGTTTACATTTCTGGTTTTCCTGTTCGAACTTTATTTGATTCTGGCGCATCGCATACCTTTATTTCTTCTGACATTGTTGAAAGTTCGCACCTAAGTACTAGTCTAGTTGAGGATCTCGTTAGTGTTTCAAATCCAATTGGGGGTTCCGCCCATCTATCTATGATTTGTATGGATTTGAGGATTTCTATCTTGACCGTAGAATTCACATGTAATGCTTATGTTCTCGGGTTCATGGGATACGGGTTGATTTTGGGCATGGATTGGTTGTCCAGTTATGGAGCCATTCTCGATTGTGAGCATAGGGTAGTGAGGCTTATGACTCGCCTTGGCAATACCCTAGAGATTTCTTGTAACCCTATGGATCCCGTCATGTTATGTTATCTTGAATCCCTCGACTCGTCTATTGACAATCTTCAATCTGTGAGGGTATTCCGAGAATATCCTGATGTCTTTGATGAGGTGAGGGGGTTACCCCCTTAAATGCGAGATAGACTTCCGTATTTATCTTGTTGATATGCCAAGCCAGTTTCATTGCCCGTTAGGCACATGGCCCCGCAAGAAAGAAGAGAGCTTAGCAAGCAAGTCAAGGAGTTGCTTGAGAAAAATTTCATTAGGCGAAGCATTTCTGAATGGGGTGCTCCTGTGGTATTCGCTACTAAGGCGGATGGTTCGCTTCGTCTATGTGTTGATTATCGTGAGTTAAACAAGCTGACAAAGAAGAATAGGCACCCGTTACCGAGGATTGATGATCTCTTTGACAGCTTGTAGGTGCTTTTGTTTTCTCTCAACTCGATCTAGCCACCGGATTCCATCAGCTTAGAGTGGCTGAGGATAGTATTGACAAGACTGCGTTTAGGACTCCATATGGATTCTTTGAATGGCTCGTCATGCCGTTCGGTTTGGCTAATGCACCCGCATACTTCGTTGATTTGATGAGTAGGGTGTTTAGGGAGTTCCTTAACAAGTTTGTGGTTGTCTTCGTGGATGATATTCTGATCTTCTCTAAGGACGAGGAAGAGCATGCTACACATCTCAAAGAGGTCATGGATACACTTAGAGCTCATCAGTTAAAAGCCAAGTTCTCCAAATGCCATTTTTGGAGAAGGGAAGTTCGGTTCCTTGGGCATATAGTTTCTAAGCAAGGCATAGCTGTGGATCCCGCTAAAGTAGTGGCGGTACAAGACTGGAAAGTTCCGAAGAATGCAACTGAAGTGAGAAGCTTTCTCGGTCTGGCAGGATTTTATAGGAAGTTCATTAAGGACTTCGCTGAGATTTCAGCCCCTCTTACTAAGTTAACAAAGAAGAACTTAGTCATTGCATGGGACTTAGAGTGTGAGCTTGCTTTTCAAAGGCTCAAGAAAGCCCTCACCACAGCTCCAGTTCTAGCATTACCCGATGGAGGGAAGTTGTTTACCGTGTACACCGATGCATGTGGCACGAGATTAGGCGCTGTCCTGATGCAAGAAGGGAGAGTGATATGCTTTGGGAGTAGGCAACTCAAAGTTCATGAGAAGAACTATCCCACTCATGATTTGGAGTTGGCGGCGATCGTCTTTGCACTCAAATCTTGGTGCCATTATCTTCTAGGTGAAAGGTTTGAGTTATATACTGATCACAAGTCGCTCAAGTACCTTTTCTCGCAGAAAGATTTGAATCTAAGGCAGCAGAGGTGGATGGAATTCTTGGCATCATATGACTTCGATATAGCTTATACCCCTGGCAAGGGTAATGTTGTGGCGGATGCGCTAAGTAGAAAAAGGTTGACTTTGAGTCCCTTGTTTGTTGAGATGAAGAGCCTAGAGTTCTTGGCAACCTTTGATTTTACACCTGCTGTTGAGTCGATGACTGGTTCGTTAGCATCCCTTGAGCTTAGACCTACACTTCTTGATCAAGTTGGGGCTTCACAGAGGGAAGACCCGCAGATAGTCGAGATCATGGACAAGTTGATTCGTGGTGAGACGTCAAGTCACCTCGCTAGATATACTATCGATGACAAGGGGCGGCTAAGGCGTGATGGAAGACTATGTGTCCCACAAGTGGGAGACTTAGTAAATAAAGTTCTTGAGGAGGCGCATCACTCGAGGATGACCATACATCCCGGAGGGGATAAGATGTACCGGGATATGAAGCGCATTTTCTTTTGGGATGTGATGAAAAAGGATGTTGCAGAGTTTGTCTCTAGGTGCATTGTTTGCCAACAAGTAAAGGCCGAGTCGAAGAAGCCCGGTGGGCTACTGCATCCATTGGAGGTCCCACAATGGAAGTGGGAAAGTATCTCTATGGATTTTGTGGATGGATTGCCAAGATCAAGGAAGGGGGATACTAGCATATGGGTCATAGTGGATAGACTCATGAAGAGCGCTCATTTCATTCCAGTGAAGAGCAAGAGGACCACATCATGGCTAGCATCTATTTATCTTCGACAGATAGTGCGATTGCATGGAGTTCCTTCTAGCATAGTTAGCGATCGTGACCCAATCTTCACTAGCCAATTTTGGAATAGTTTGCAAGAAGCGATGGGTACGCAATTGAATCTAAGTACAGCCTATCACCCACAGACGGATGGTCAGACCGAAAGGGTGAATAGGGTACTAGAAGATCTGTTGAGGCTATGCATTCTTGACTTTGGTGGCACTTGGGAAGACCACCTTCCTCTCGTAGAGTTTGCTTATAATAACAGCTACCAAGCAAGCATAGGGATGGCACCATTCGAAGCTTTGTATGGGAGGCCGTGCAAGTCACCAACATGTTGGTGGGAGACGACGGATAAGCTTATACTTGGGCCCAACATGATAAGGGACACATCCGAGAAAGTTGAGTTGATTCGAAGGCGGATGAAAACGGCCCAAGACAGACAGAAATCCTATGCAGACAAGCGAAGGACAGACTTAGAGTTTGAAGTTGGAGATATGGTCTTTGTGAAGGTTTCTCCCTTGCGAAATGTGGTTCGTTTTGGAGCAGTTGGAAAGCTAGCACTAAGGTTCGTAGGACCCTTCCCTATCATCGAGAAGATTGGGCAAATGGCTTATAGGGTGGAATTGCCCGAGAAGCTGGCTGGAGTGCACAATGTCTTTCATGTCTCGCATATCCGAAAATGCCTACATGAATCAGCCGAAGTAGTTGAGCCTAGCATTCTTGAAGACGTGGAGGTAGAGAAAGAGGCAACCCTGAGGCGAGCTCCGATTCATATCTTGGGAACGGAGATCAAGAAGCTGAGGAATCGAGAAGTCAAGTTAGTAAAGGTTCAGTGGAGTGAAGCCGATGAAGATGCAACTTGGGAAACCGAGGAGAAGATGCGTGGGCTTTATCCATTTCTTTTTGAGGGTACATTCTCAATCTCTTTTCCTAGTTAGCATATCTTTCTTTTGCTATCCATGTTTATCTGGTTATTTCGTTAATCTTGTCATGAGAACCTTAGGTAGAAACCCTTTGGATGAAACATGTATTTGAAACATGTTATGCTTGATGGTTGCAAATGGTTGCATGTGTTTGCAAGTGGTTACTCGTGGATGCATGATACATGTTAGGCACTAAGATCGGCTCACACACTTTCATATTGCATATGCATGAGTGTTTATGCTTATTCATGGATGAAACTTGTTATGCTATCACGTGGATGTTGCATATGAATGAATGTTATGTGCACTCATGTAGAGATTATAAATTACGTTAGGAATTTGCATACATTTGGACTCATTTCACTAACATATTCTGCATTAAGGAGGTTTACTGAATCAGTAACCGCCTGATTTTCGCATTAGATAGGTGCATATACACACACTTTTGCATATGTTCATACAGCATTAGAAATCTTTTAAGGACAATGATTACTTGCGGATGATGTTTTGAGTAGATGGATGATGGGTGGTAGGATACGTTCTTCCTAATTTGGAGATTTCGGGGACGAAATACTTTAAGGTGGAGAGAATGTAACAACCTGAATTTTTAATAACATGTTCAGGGCAGAATTAAATCATAAGTTAAGAATCAATGGGAACGGGTCATGCCATTGCGTTCGTCTCGAAATTCTGCTTGAAAACGAGTCTGAAATTTCGTAAATCGGAGTCCATATGACCAAGTTATGGCCCATAGAAGATTTCAGAAAATTCAAAATTCAGCCCGAAATTCAAATTCAGCCCCAAACAGATTGGACGGGAAAATTTCCCGCCCAGCCCCAGATCGACTGGGGAGTCGACCTGGCCCAGCCCAGGTCGACTGCCCAGTCGACTTGGGTGTCGACCTGGGGGTCGACTTCCCTGGTCGGCCATGTTTGCCTGGTGCACCTGTTTGCTCCTTTAGGTCTGTTCAGTTGGCCTGTGACGGATTTTGAGGGTTCAGATCTAAACTAGGGTTAATCCTATGGCCTAAACTTGTCTCTACTCCGATAAAAACACCCTAAGACCTAGAATAAACCACCACAAATCATCCTAACAACTAAGTGCTGCCAAAATGCTCCTAATCATGGCCTCCATCTTCATCAAAGAGAGCTTGAGAGTTCTAAACTAAAGCTAAGGCAAAGGAGCAATCTTTCTTCATCAAATCAAAGGAGCTACTTATTTCTCAAGGCTTCTAGTGTTGCTACATCATTCCTAGAGCTTCTACAACGTCTCTATCTTGTTCTATTTTGTTCTAGTTCTCATAGCCACGATTTGTAAGCCCCACTCTACTCTTAGATTTAAACTATGAAATTAATATGAACATGTAGCAAGTTGAAATGAGATTCTTGAGTAATACTTGTCTTTGGTCTATCATTGTATGCATAGATCCATTCATGACTCTTTTGATCTATGATTGTGGAACTATCATGAACCTAGTACCGTTCATCTTGATTTTAGGGTAGAAAGCTATGAGCTTTAGTTGGGGATTATGCATAATGCAACATAGAACCCCTCATAACCTTGATGTTAACTTGCCTATGATGTTGAACTACGTGCTAGTCACAAGTTTATCACTCTATGTCAACTATTACCATGTTATCACCCTATTTGCTAAGTTTGATGTCATACATGTTTTGAGGCCAATAATCCTATATGCTAGTTGTGATGAACACCTTTGCCTCAAATATCATCATGTTTAACTTATGACCAACTTTACCACCTTATGCCCATCTTTGTCATATTGTTATGTTCCCCTTCTTGATCTATTTGTATTGATGCGAATTTTACGTGCGATGGGAATACGTTATGGGTAGTTAGGCGAACTTGAAATGACATGAAAAAACATGACTTGAAAATATGACATGAAAATTGATTATGCTTGAGAACTTGAATGTGGTCATGACATGTAGAAAACCATAAAGTGGCCAACTCGAGGTTGGGTTGAGTTTGTAGCGTAAATCTGCCCGGAACCGCCCGACAAATCCAGTGGCTACAAACAATAGGACTCAATATGAGTAGTTGGTCATATCGCACTTGAAACCCGAGGTTAGACTAGGTTGTGGTGTAAATCTGCCCGGACCCGCCCGACACATCCAGTAACCACAACAAAGTCTAATGTGAGAGGTTGGGCGCATTAAGTTAATTAATGCCACATGATAGGGTTAAGTCATGAACCACTTGGATACACTTAACCAACTTGATACATGATTGGATAGGGTTAACCACACTTAACCCGTTATAAACCCTAGTTACGTGGTCCTTTTCAGCAGTAACCCTCTTGGATGTATCACGATACCCTAGGGACTAGGCTAGGGTGGGGCACGATTACTGGGCTGATTGTAAGCGACCAGAAAGATGGCTGAGTAGGTGCGCCAGTGTAGGTTCAGGCGGGCTATGATCGTGCACATAGTCCGGAGTTGGAAAAAAAAACAGACATGGGCACCAGTAGGTTTAGACTGTGCGTGCTTGATTTGTGTCAGTGGTTGGCACCCTAAGGCTTGATACACCCTAGGGTGGACCTAGCACAGTTGACTACATTCCGTGATTGGGCCGTATGACACCGACACTCGACAAGTTAGGATTATAGGGAGCTGATCGACTAGATCGTATAGTTGGACCTTGACTTGGGTCTTCTCATGATATTGGGCCAAGGGATCATTTCTTGTTTATACTTGACATGGGTTAGAATACTAGTACTATTGGTGCAAAACTAAACCTTGTATATGCGATGCCACACTTGATCTACCTTGTTATCTCTTTATCATGCCAGTTAGTTACCATCTTTATGTTTCATCTCAGTTTCCCATGTTTAGTTAACTTCATTAGTTTTCATACTAATAGTAGGTAGGTCTTACCAGTCTTTATGACTGACCCTTTTTCTTTCGCCTCTTTTCTTCTGTCCCCCCCCCCCCAGGTTCTCAGGGAGGGAACACTAGTGCTTAGCTTGTACATTTGGCTTGCTTTCTTGACAGCTCATGTACGGTTTGGACTTGAGCTTGCTATTGCTTCACCACATCTATTTTGGGGATAGTTTACTTTATGTTATTTTCAGTTTATGTTTCTAGACTTGTGGTAGTTGGAAAATAATGACTAAGTATTTTGATGTAAGTTGACTTTGGTTTGGAAATAGTTAACTATGGTTTTTTAAATTTCTACCTTTGCTTTATTTATTTATTTATCTATGTTCTGTCTGGTGATATCTCTGTGCATGTTTACCTAGACAACACCCCTCCAAAGCTAGCGCAATCACTCGTGAGTGGCCCTGGCGGCGGTGGGGTGTTACAATAAGTCGAGCATGGAAGACACTTGCCATAAGCCGAGTATGGTTAATACTCGCCACCTCTAAAAGTTGAGTATGGTTAATACTCGCCACCTCCATAAGCCGACTATGGTTAATACTCGCCACCTCTATAAGCCAAGTATGGTTAATACTCTCCATTCCTCCAAGCCAAGTGTAACTGCTGCTCGTCCTTATTTTCAAGCCGAGTATGACTTATACTCGTCCTGAATGAAACTAAAAGCCTTCCCTAGATCGAGAACGGCTTATGCCATTTCTGCAGGTACTAAATCTCTCGACTGAAGTTTGCAACTTCCTTTCTGGCCTTAATACGGTCGTCGATGATTGTCGATTTTCTGGCCTTAATACGGCCTTCTTCGGTCGTTGGTTTTCTGGTCTTAATACAATCATCGGGTCCGTCGGATTTCTGGCCTTAATATGGTCTGGTATGACCATAGCTACCCGAGCAATTGTGCTTCGGATCACAATTCAGAAAACACCTCCATCTACCGAAGAAGATTTATTCAGATGGACAAAGTGTTATCCAACTTTTTGGCAAAAGCTGTCATGGATCAGATCGAAGCCCAATTTCCAGAAATGCACCCTCCAGCAATGCGCAACCAGCCAACTTGGACAGTTCATACCCTAGAAGGCCCAGCCAGAGCACGATCCAAATTGGCCCTTTTCAGGCACCGGCTCGAGCCAGTTCCCTCCATCTAATAACTCTCTCACTCCGGAAGATTCGCTCTCCCCCGTCGACTTAGTAAATCGCTCCCATAAAAGGCGCATCGACCGAGTATCTCTGATCTGCGTGAAAATACCCATCCAAGTCTTTTAAATGCTCCACCCAACTTTCAATGAAAAAAAGGCGGTCAACCATATCCGGGCAGAGCTCTACTTTTGATACACCTCACCTTGAGTGCCACCTAAGCCGCTGTTTCCAAAGATACTATTAATGAGCAGTGGAATGGGTCTTACTGCCGCAGTTTCTACCAATGAACTAGCTCCACTTGTCCGAGCTTCAAAAAAGAGGAAGGCCACGTAGCAGTCCTCTTAGCCCAGCACTTCTCCTATAAATATCACAAAGCTCAAAGAAGAAAGGGGCTTCTTTTTGGATACTCTACTCTCTCCTGAAGACTTCCGGCTCTCACGGCTAATTCATAAAATAACCATTCTTTTATTTCTCCATTCCCAAAAGAAAAAGCTTTATTTTTGTAATCAAAAGAAAGTCAATACATATAAAGCGGACGCAAGCACTGAATTTTGCCGAACCGCTATGAAAATCTTGTGTGTGTTCCTTGTTCTGCTTACTTTTCTGCACTCTATAATTGTTATTCGTGGGTCATTCGCACGATTGGGGGTAGACTGTCACTAGTGAACAACTTTTGATGTCAACAATGTATGTATACACACGCGCGTGCGCGCACACACACATACATATATAAGCATGCATGTGTGTGTATTACATATATAGTAGTATAAACATATATACACACACAAGTACATACATATATACACATATGTGTTTGTGTGTATACAGTAATCAAAATTTTTATTTATAATACTAATATTTATCAGTTTTGATATAGACACAACACATACACAAATATATATATATATATATACACACATACACACAGAGGGAGACATGGTAATCAAAATTTTATTTATGACACTGATATTTATCAGTTCTAATACACATATATAGAATCCAAATTTAATTTATGATGTAGATATTTATCAATTTTGATGCACGCGTGCGTACACAAACGCGCAGAAACACACACACACACACACACACACACACATATATAGTATTTAAAATTATATTTGTGATACTAATATCTATCAGGCTTCATACATGCACATATGCGTATGTGTGTATATACGCATACATTGTATTTATGCATATATATATATATTTTGAGAAAAGGATATATATATACACACACACACACTCTCTGGATGCGACTCAGTCTGGTGCGGTTTGGAGTTCAAACCACTTCTGCACCGCATCAAACGGTTGATCAAAAATACAAGTCATTATACTAACCATTCAAATGGTTCAGATTTTTTTTCTTAAATGTAATATCTATAACAAAACGGGAGAATCCAGTCATTCTCGAAGGCTCACAAAAACGGTTTCTGTAGTGGAGACACCGTGCACACAAAGACATAAAAGGTACAGAAGCCCAATATAAGTAACATGAAAGACAGGCTAACGCAAAAAGGATAGCTCATCTAAGGACAAGGCCACAGAGGTCGCAGCAGTCAAGCGGCGAAGAGAGAGGTAGGGATGAAAGCTCCAAGCTCCAAAAAGGATGAAAACGAGTTGTTGTTTCTGACAAGCCAACCTAGAAGGATCAAAGACAATGAAAGTCCGTCCTGATCTCCTGAATCCCCTAGGTCTTCAATCTCTAACAAATCCATAACTGCAGACAAATGGAGTAACCGTCCAAACTTCTGATCCCTAAAAAAATCCACGCCACCTGCTCCATCAGATCCTCCTGCGATGAAGAAGAGAAAGCACCAATCTTGTTCCTGTCTAATAAGTCTGATAACCTACCATCCAATATATGCACACTAGAAAACGAAATAAGATCGTTTGGGGGAGGGGGGGGGGGTAGTGTTGGAAAGGGTTAAGAAGTAGTAAAAAACCAAAGGCAAGCATAAACACAAAAACCAAAAATCAGCTGATACCTGCCTTGGTTGGGAGAGGCTGATACCGACGCAATATCAAAGGACCTAGCCTACCTCCTCGCGCGAGAGCTAATAACTCCCCTGAGTGTCCTACCTCGAAACACGAGGAACACATCGTTCCTCATTTTTTGAATAATGGTTGGAGGGTCCATAGCCACTTCATCAAAAATTGCCTTATTCCGCGAGCAACAGATGTGCCAGCAAACAAAGCAAGGAATCATGTGAAGAAGGATCAAATGAAAAGATTTCCCAGAGATGTCCGACCACCAAAAACTCAAAAACCTTCAAGCAAGCTAGCATTACCTCGGTAACCCATCAGATTACTGAAGTAATTTCAGACACCCCTGGCATAAGACCCGAAGAGCAGCAAGTCAGCAGTGGATTCGGACTTTCCATAAATGCAGCACCTGTACCTGGAAACTAGAGAAATGCCGATTCTCTTAAGGTTCTCATCTACAGGTAAGCCATTATGCGATGGTTTCCACATAAATAGAGAAACTTTAGGAGGGATACGGACATTCCAGACACAGAAGAAGAGATGGATGTGAGAACCGGGAGTTCTAATAGAATTCCATGTCGCCATCAAAGAGAAGAGTCTGGTGTCCTAAACAGTACCTCCCCCATGTGCATCCAACAAGGCCTTCACGGATTGCATCCGTTTCCACGTATCACTAGCGTAAAACAGGACACCAGTGAAATTCGCACCTTCCAACCTGTGGTACTTGGCGTGGAGAAACGTCGTCTAAAGGGAGTTGTTCTCTCCAAATCTCGCCCATAACTTGCAAGCAAAGGCCAAGCAGATGTCCTTACAATTATGCAGGCCTAGACCTCACTCACTCTTCGAACGACGGATGGAGTTCCAAGAAATCCAGTGGTGGCGAGAAGTGTTGTCATCGTTTCCCAAATAGAAGGACGAAGCTAAAGAACGGTAAGAGCTGAAGAACGATGTGGTGGGAGTCATAACAGCGAAGATATGAGATCCCATAGAATCAAGAACAAAATGAATAAGAACCAATCTGCCGGCTTGAGAGAGGAGAGTAGCATTCCACCGAATGATCTTTCCCCTGACTTTTTCTGTTAGGGGATCGAAAATGACATTGAGTTTCCTACCTTGATAAAGCTCAATCCCGAGGTAAGGAAGGTGAAGAGAGGCCGCTTTGAAACCAATATAAGACTCGATCTAGGAAGAACTGACCTTAAAAAGAGCTTTCGTGGCCACGAAGCAGCTTTTAGAAGAGTTAACGAGTTGCCCCGAGCTCAATCCTAATAGACCGACGACCACCATTTGTGAAAATGATGATGTCATATACGAAAGACAAGGAGGAGATAAGAGGACATCCCCAAGGAATGTCGAACCTATGAATCTGGCCTGCTATCGTAAGAGCGTGAATCCATCGAACGAAAGCCTCGGCAGCAATGACGAACAGAGTGAGGGAGAGAGGGTCTCCCTGTCTGGGACCCCTCCCAGATCTGAAAAAACTAGTGGCTAATATGTTAATGAGAACGAAAAACCAACAGTTGAAAATTATTCTCTAAACAACGTCTATGAGGGGTTCTGGAAAACAGAACCCCCTCATAACCTTGATGATGAAGAACCATGACATGCGGTGGTATGCCTTAGCCATATCCAGCTTAACGACCACATTAGAGCCTCTAACCTTCTTATCGATCGGAGAACTAAGCTCTTGGGCTAAAAGGGCGTTATCCATGATCAAACGCCCTTTTACAAAACCTGCTTGCGAAGAAGATATAAGGCGCTCGAGAAACAGAGCTAGCTAGGAGGTTAGAACCTTAGAACTGACCTTATTAGAGAAATTACACAAACTGATCGGTCGCAAATCCGAACAGCAGATTGGTTGGTCGCATTTAGGAATGAGGATCAAGTTGGTGGAGGTCCTATCCATAGGAAGCTCTTCGTCGGAAAAGAAGGATTGGATGGCAACGCAGAAGTCCACTTGAATAATCGGCCACACGCTTCTGTAGAATACCTCGTTGAAGCCATCCGGCCCACTAGCACTGTCCTTACTCAGAGCAAATATGCACGAACGTATTTCATCCGACGATGGGGGAGCAGCAAGGTCAGAGCTATCCGAGGGTAGAACCAAATAAGGAATGAAAGCGAGCAGGGGCGGATCAGATACAGACACAGATGGAGAGCTCAGGAAAGAATGGAAATGGGACAGAATTGCCTCTTTGACTTCAGCAGGAGTTGAAGCCAAAGAAAGATCAGGGCGTTGGATGCTGAGAATCATAAGAAGTCCATTCTTCTTGCGAATGGAAGCATGAGAAAACTTGGAGTTCGTATCTCCATTGACAATCCATTTGATCCTCTCCTTTTGGAGAAGATGTTCATGTTCAATACGAAGCTCCGAGGAAAAGGCTAGCTGGGCCAAAGCCTAAGCTTCCTTGTTAGCCGTAGAAGGATCCTCATCAAAGGATGATTCTACTAGCACAAGAGTTTCTTCGGCCAAACGAACCTGATCGAAGATATTTTTGAAAACCAGGGTATTCCACATCTTGAGGCAAGCCTTAAGACTCTTCAACTTATGAGAGAATACCATACACGGAGAGCCGCTAATAGGGGAGTTCTAGGAATCTCCATAACACCGTGGAACGAATGGTGAGATCTCCACATACTTTGAAATCTAAAGGAGGCCGGGCCAGATAAGGAATGGGGCGAGCAACTAAGAAGCAAAGGGGCATGGTCGGAGAAGGTATGATGGAGAAGCGAAACCGAGAAAGAAACGGGAGGTTGAAATACCCTTCAGAGGCGAAGACTCTATCAAGCCTGGAGAGAATGCGGTTTGGCCCATCTTGGTTGTTACACCAAGTGTAGGCTGAGCCGACGAAAGACACCTCTAAGAGACCCGAGATAAAGATAAAAGCATTGAAATCAGCTACCGCCAAGTAGTTAACGGCAATGCCCCCTCATTTTACTGCTTGGCTAGCAAAAACATTAAAGTCACCACCTAAAACAGAAACGGAGAAGCCCATATCGTACAGAGATAGAATATCAGACCAAAGGGTCAATCTCTCTATCCGGTCGCACTTAGCGTAAACTGTAGAGAAAAAAGAGGAACACGAGGAAGACCCCGTGCAAGCAATCGACAAAAGCTGATCTAAATCGAGGATCGGGAGGACAATGACATCCTTGGACCACAGGATCCAGATCTTGTCAGAGACATTGGCTAAGGAACCACCAAATCCAAGAGATAAGATAGTGCTGGTGATCACCTCTGGTCCTACTAATGGTTCCAAAAGCACCATCAGGCAGATATAGTTCTTCCTAATGATCCACTTGAGCCTAGCCATCGACTCAACATTACCAATGTCGCGAACGTTCCACAAGAGAAAGTTCGCCATTAAGAAAAGCAAGAAAAAACCAACAGAGAAAAGACAGCCGAAGACTAACACATAACACAGATCGGACAAAATATAGGTTGTGGCGAGTAGATATAATGATCTACTCGGATGCCGCTATAGAGCATGTGCGGATGGTGCGAGGGTGCACGGAGTAAGCCGATGCCTATGACGAAAGGCCCGAGCAGTCGGCCTAATGGGAGACTTGTCAGAACTAGAAGAACCAAGAGAGAGACGGGAATCTCGGTCTGGAGCATAGACCGATCTATCTAACCTAGCCGGATAAGAATTCCTAGTGAGACGAGATAGGCGATCATTAATGATCGCTATCTCGTCTTTACTAAGAAGGGGAATGGAAACAGAAGCAACAGACGATTGACAAGATGAAGAGTGGGAAACCAAGGAATCCTCTGACGCAGACATAGAATAAGGATAGAGATATGTAGGGTTGCTCAAATGAGACAACAATAATCGCTGTATGAACTCAACCGAAGCCGTTCTGTCATCGGATTGACAATCCCGCATTACCGGTAAAGTTCACATGAAAGGACGGTGGGAATCTGAGGAAGAAATGGTCAGACATGGGAGGCCACCTCTCTGGTACACCATATAATAGCACACAGAAGTGTCCAATAAACGCCTACGGCGGAGAGGCCACCCATCCCATGACGACGCACTATTGAAATACCACCAACGGTCCACGCTCGACCACAGAAACAAGATCCTAACTGAACTAGTCTCTGACGACATGGAATAGGTCTCTCCAAAACTACAAGAAACAATGACTGTACCAACCGACGATGAGACAAAAGATACCAAACCAAAAATTAGCACAATAATGTGCCAACCTTGGTAGATCAACGCTGGCCATCCGAAAACAGCCACAACAAGAACTCGACAAACCACAAACATGCCCCAAAAAGGCCATAAAACCCAAGAAAATATCCAATCGAGTGCTGCCAGAGCAGCATAAAAGATGCAGCAATACAAATAGAAGATGGCAAAGGGATAATGTTGCCCATCAAAGCCAAGAAGCCAAACACAAAAAGATGACCATAAGAATCTATTACAACAGACAACAAAACCCACCTGACTAAAACCCACTCGATGTAGCAGGGAAAAAGCAGAGAAACCACATACACATAACGAACACACCCATGACCTACCATTGCAACTTCCAAAGAAGAGAGAGCAATGTTAAGGAGCACACGAGCATGGCTCATGAAAGCATACACAACATCATCCAAACACAACACGCGATAAGAAATATTAGAGGAAAAGAAAATAGAACAAGAAGAAATGGTGGAGCTACGCACCTGAGAGCTAGGCAAGCTCATGGACATACCTAATGAAGACACAAATACCAAGGAGAATGGAAACAGCCTAGACCTTGACTTGATGAGATGACTAAAAATGGTGCACGTTCCACATCCTGATACTCCTCTACTCCATCCCAGAGCCTAGAAGGCAGACGATCCAAATACAACGGAAAGTCACACATTGCAAGAGTGGCATCCCCTTTATGAACAGGGAGATCCACAAGCACCAGAGCAGACTGCCAAGCAGAAAAAATAGAATCGGAAGCCAAGACTAACTTGCTAGCCTGCCTCGAGCATCTAGATCTATGCCTTCAACGCCGAGGAATACCCTTAATACCCGACGTGACAGCAGTAGGAAGCACAACCGCATTAATACACTAACAGCCCTTATAGGGGTGGTTAAGTCCCCTACTACACGTAGATATGCAGCAACAACATGTCCAAATACTCCACCGCAAGCCAAAGTACCCACAACAAACCCATGATCGACCACAATAGGAGAAAATTTCAATGACTAAAAGCTCAAGTGAGGGGAAAAGTAAGTGACGAAATCCCGCCTTCCTCGACACTGAGCAGGTCGTCATGCCAACTCCTCCTATCTAGGCAACAGATCAGCGTTCAAGCTACCACGAGGCGGAAAATTAGAAATAAGTCCCGATGAGAAATTAGGGGAGAGCTTGAGGTAACAGCCTCCAACATCCAAGAACCTGAATCTCAGGAGCCCAGTAAAAGATTCTAGCGAGTAGAGATGAATCTCTATCGTTGAATTTCCTGTCACCACCAGCGAAATCGGACCCATCGAGACTAGCAAGAGAGCATTACCAACCACGTCGAACGGAGGGCAAGTCTGAATGAAAGATCCAGAAACGACGAACTCAGTCATCAACATATCCAAAGATATGTCCTAGAGGGAGAGAACCAAGCCTGATTCGCCTCAAGAGGTTAGTTAGCAAGGAGAAACATGAAGAAACGAGAATCAGAGAGCGAAATCGAATAATCGATTTCAGATTAACTAACGAGAATCAGAAAATGGAAGAGATAACGGTTTGGTTTTATTGTAATACAGTCATGTTTTGGTTTGGTTCGGTTTGAGAGAATTACTTTAATCAAAAATCAATTTACAATTGTGTGACATTATCACTTAAAGATTAAAACACGCAGTGTAATCCTGAATTGAAATTTAGTTTCTAATTGTATGAATACTTCAATTTTACGTTTCATAAAAAGTAAATTCGGTTTAGTATACTAATCACGCATCAACGTTAACTAATGCATAAATATTAAGTACGTTAACTCAATTAATATTATAACTAGCATTATCCAAAAATATGATATTGAAACTATTATACTGAAACTATAAAAAAATTATGTGATAACGAACATTATTAATATAACAACAACATATGTTGAAAATATAATATACATCGTTAAAATAAAAAATTAAATAGTAATTAGTTGTATTTTAGGAATAAGATTATTAGTAAAGGTATTCGGTTAAGTTTGTTTCAGATTAAAATGGTTGGGTCAATGGTTCAAACCGCAACCGAGCTGTATCATTATGGTCGGTTCAGTTTCGGGTATTTGCTTTAGAGAAAGAAACTGGTTCTATTTTTCGCACCATTTTTGCAGTTCGGTCTTGATGGTCTCCGTATTGCTGTGTGGTTTATGCCCACCCCTAATATATATGCACACGCACACTCATGTATACATGAGCATGCGCGCACGTGTGTATGTGTCTCTCTCTACACACACACACACACACACACACATATATATATATATATATGTATATATATATGTATATATATATATGCGACCGACTATTTGGACAAAAAATTAAACACAAAGAGAGAAACGCAAACCCTTTACCGTTGGATTTGTTTGTCTTTATGTGGAGAGTGTAATTCATGGGAGGATCCAGTGGTTGAGATTTATTGTGTGCAGTTTTGTGTTCTAATTTTGTGTCTAAATAGAGTTTATTGTAGGATCTAAATTAACCCTAGAGGGGGGTGAATAGGGTTTATCGCAGATTTTCATAGAGTAATTAATAATAACAGCATAGATACTAATCAGAATAAATGCAAAAAATAAATAACACACAGATATATCCAGCTTCGGCAAAACCCTGCCTACTGCTGCATTCCCAAAGGTTTCTACTAGGAGTTAAAACAATCTCTACGCTTACAATCTCCTGTAAATTCACGAAATTTGCTCCCAACTGTTCTTAACCCTACGCTCAAAACCCTGCACTGGTTTCTATCCCCGAAACCAGATTTCCCTAAATTACAAATCCCGTAATTCGTCTCCCTAGTTTTAGAGACAAACTAGAAAACTCTCACTCGATTACAATTTGAAATTAAAAAAACAAACAAAACAATTTAAAAACCCTTTTAAACAAAAGCCTAGTTTTAACTAATAAACCCTTAAAAAACCCTTAGCCTTCAATATGATTAGGCCGGCCACTTTGTCTTGGTTCACTACGTCACTTTAGCCCGATCTCTTTTGTTACTCTCTGGAAAAATAGCGGCGTTGACTTTTCAATTTAGGGTTTCCTTCTGGAGATTAAAGAGACGATTAGGATTTTGATTTTCTTCAATTTGAAGGCCGCTGCTATGTCGTATGATGATCTCGAATTATTCAGTGGCTATCCTCTTCGATTTGATGTTGAATTCTCGATCCAAGCTTCCTTCTCTCTTGGTATGATTTTTTAATTTGAGATTCAGTTTTGAATTAGTGCTAGAACTTGGATGGATTGCCTGTGATGAATCGATGGATATTTATAGGATTAAAAATCCTAAATATTCTCTGATTTCAATATACGACTTTGGTCTGGTTTATGCTAAAGAATTGGGGTTAGCTTTGAATTGATCTGTTACTTCTGGATATTTCTTTGATTTAAAGCCTGAAAGTATATTGTTTAAGTCTTGGTCTTTGGCTTTGAATTTGCGTGATTTCTGGAATTTGAAATCTTCAAACTTGCGTGTGAATCTTGACTTTGAATCTGTCTGACTTCCTCCCTTAAAAATGTTGATTAAGAAAAACATGGTATTTTTCCTTGGTGATTTCTGGAATTTGATTTAGATTGAACATTTCAAACTTTCTGGAGCTTTAACATGGTTTAAAATCTGGACTTGGTCTTTTTTGTACTGTTTTTCTGAAACTAAGTTTTCATTTCCTAATTGGCTATTTTAAATTTAAACTTCCTAGAAAAAACTTGAATTTGTTGACTTTGAATTGGTATAACTTCAGGAAATCTTGGTCTAACAATTGCCGTATATTTATATTTTTATAGGAATAAAAATTTGAACTCAATTTCTGGATCTTTGAATATGTAAACTATGAACATGATACTGCTCTTGTCATTTGGTGTATTTGATTTGCTTCTTTGGTCTGACCTTTAACCACTGAAATATAATACCTTAAACTATTGCTATACTCGTCATGTTCATCACAGTTTGTACACTTTGATAAGAACAAGTATTACCATTCATGTTCTACTATCCACTTGTATGTGTATGTTCCATGCAGTTTGCACACCCACGTTCTCTTGTACATATTGCCCTTCATGTTTGTTTGTGCACCATACTGTCTTGCTATTTGGACATGACCTGTACATTATTGTCATTTAAAAATGTGCTGCCTTGACCATGTATTTGTCTTTAGAAATGCTACACCACCTTAAAACTGAGATGTTTATCCTTTCTTGAGTTTTCCTTCATTTTATATGTTATTTCCATATATATATTTGGCGACTGCAACTTAGCTTGGCCCCTTTGTATTTGCTCTACTCTGTGCATGCTTGAACCCTGAGCTGTTCATATTTTTGCATGTACCATTTTCTACTGAGCTCATGACATATTCACTTGAGCTTGAACCATCTGCACAATCCATGTTAGTTCTTGAACTGTTTTGACTTTGAACTTGACCATCACAGCGCACATCTGAGCTATGTATGTTTGTTCTGAACTTGAGTCTTGTTGCATATCCTTATGGATCGACTTGTTTATACAATGCTCCTACCATGACTACAAGAGTTTTTTGGTTCATGCAACACCATTCATTTGAACTTGAAATTATTGCGGCTGCCATGATTTGTTGTCCCTTGCTGCCATAGTATACTTCACTTGCTGTAGTGCTTAATCTTGTTGAAAAAAAAACTTGCATTTGAGATGATCTTGTATTGATGTTGTTTTGTGCATGGCTCGACCCTTGGCTTTATCATATATATCTATATGCTTTGTTTTGATCACTTTGACCTTGCTCCTTGTATATTGTGTAGAACTATTTGTAGATGCCATGCATCAATGTTGTGCCATGTACTGCTTTTTCGACCACCATGCCTTGATCATTGAGTTGATTTTCCATGCTCTTGAATGTATTGTTCACACCATTGCACTGAGTTGAGATGGTCTACATGGCTACTCCTCAGTTGCATCTAGATTGGCGAGGCAGTGCACACGTGTATACACGTGTGTACATGCAGCCATCCAGACGAGTTTTTCTGTCCCTGCATATCAGACCACGTCTAGAAAAATGATGAGAAACACATGTAATTCTGAGGCAAATAAAATTTAAAAATAAAATTTTATTTGCTTTTATTTAATTTTATTTTTGCTGCAGTCTACTGTGTGTATTCTTCTGTATGTGACAGGTATGAAGATGAACTGACTGAAAGATGTGAAGACAGAAGATTGAAGATGAAGACAAGAACAGTGTTAGTGTGTGTCTGTAT
Source organism: Allium sativum (assembly GCA_030737875.1). Taxonomy (NCBI): domain Eukaryota; kingdom Viridiplantae; phylum Streptophyta; class Magnoliopsida; order Asparagales; family Amaryllidaceae; genus Allium; species Allium sativum. Next base: position 306,623,747 of record CM060916.1, on the reverse strand, counting down.
TTGAAATGTCAACTGAGTGATAGTGTCAGTGTATAAAAGTGATTGTATAGTGATGAATGAACTGTAATGAGGAGCTGTGAGAGAATTGTACTGATTGTATGTAACAAACAGATTTGGTTGAAATAAAATATTATTTTATTGTGTTCAAACCAATCTGTCTGTTTTTATTTGAATTATTACAATTTCATGTGTGATGTGTCATGTCAGAAATATTCAAAGTGATTATTTGTAAATAATGGAGTTATAAATAGTTATACTATTTGAATGTTTGAAATATAATATTTAATTTAAATAAAATACTGTATGAATATATGAATGTTTGTACAGTCATATTCTATTTAAATATAAATATTATATTCCTGTCTATGATGTATATATATAGAACAGTACAGTAACAAACACATTCAAAATAATATTTATTTGGTTGTTATCATCAAACAAAAATCATATAATTGTGTATACAACACTGTTATATACAACAGTCTCCTCCTTTTGATGATGATAAACAAATAAAAGATTTTGAATGTGTTTGAACGTGAAATATATTACTCCCTCTATTTGTATGCTCCCCCTACAACTGAACTCCTCCTATATATACGGAAAAAAATGAATAATGAAATCCAATTGACCATTCTCCCTCTAGATATTTAATTTCCAATCTTAAAATATTTTTGAATTAAATATTCATCAATCAAAATCTTGACCATTCTCCCCCTTTTGTTATCATGAAAAGGATAATAGAAATTGAAACAGTGATGAATATAGACTATAAATATAAATTCAAATTAAGAGAGAGAATATATATCGTAAAACCCATTTAATCAAACAAAAATCATAATAATATTTAAATCAAAAGAAAATTTTACTTTCAGACTGATTGAATTTACGATGAACTTTATAAAATGAGGAGAGTTCAATTGAATATTTAAATATGAATTTCAAAGATTTTAAATATGCTCAAAAATGTGTTAAGCACTTTCTAACCACGCATAGCCCAAAGGTCTTTTAAACGGGGTTAGTAGTAACTTAACTTTATCCTCTCTAATGAATTCGATCCATGCACAGCCCAAAGGTCTTTTAAGTGAGAATGGTAGCATATAAAGATTAAGGTAATTCACCCACGCATAACCACGAGGATTTTAAATGGGAGTGAATACCAAGGATAAATTATTTATTTATTTGTTTTCTATTTTTTTTAATTCCAAGAATAATTAGAACTCCCCAAATTAAATAAAACCATGATGAATGACAGAAGTATGATAGATATAGAAGATGATCGTGAAATAAGCTCTAATTCAAAGATATTATAAAATCTGTCCAACATCATGAGATTTAAAATAACATCTCCTCCAGTTATGAATTATACCGTAGTCACAACACTTAAATCTATTAATAATTTTGATGAGTCACAGAATGGTTCAAATCAATCAATAATTTCAATTTTTGAATAAATAATTGAAAATAATTTTAAAATTGAAAATATCAATTTCGAGAGGAGTTTTTGAACATATCAATGCAAATTTGAAAATCAGCTTCAAAAATCAATCAGTAGAATATGAACTTATCTAATAGTTATAATGTTGATTGTTCTTAGACAATTTCAAAAACATTTATATATTTAATTCAAATTGTCTATGGAATTTAAAGATATTTAATCACTGATTTTCAATTTATCGTCCAATCACCAAGATATTCAAACAAATCAAATTTCCTTATCAGAGCAGCACATGATCATTTTCAAAGCAAGAACCAGATGTGACATTCTCAGAGAATTTTTAGGCAAGCACGTGAAACATTCAACGATGAAATCTAAGATAATTATTTGAGACCACTTAAAAAAAATTCAAATTTTTGTAATCTAAGAAATTCAACAATCAATAACGAATGATTTCAAAATCAGCTAAGTAAAAATTAAAGAAAACCAAAGAAATAAAAACAAAAAAAGGAAAATAAACAAAAAAAAGGAATTGAAAATACGAGTTTAGAGATCATACCTAACTTACCATAATCGACGTGATCCAATGAATCTCCAACTCTGATTCTATGGCTAAGGAACTTTAAACAATTCAATAAAATGGAACAATTTGAATGTTTTATCTTTTAAACATAATTGTTCCTTAGCCTTTCCCCAGTACCTAAATGTTTATAGAATCGAGTGATCTAACTAAAATTGTTTTACCACTCTTGTTTACACGTTTTGGTACCCAAACCCGTTTATATAACAATCCATTACTATTCACTAGCATCCCCATTGGAACCCAAATTCGTTTAGATTTATTCAGATTCATTTTATTATTTTTTGGAATCCAAATTCGTTTAACTGAATTGTTTCTAAACGAGTTTTCATATCGTTCATGATTTAAAAACCCTTTGAAATTATTAGAGTTCAAAATTCCAATTTGATCAATTTCAAAGCTATTTAAAGGATTTTCAAAATCATTAGGATTTTGTTTTTCTACTGGATCAAATCCAAAACCAAGTCCCTTTTTATTCTGAACAAAAAATTGATTTTTTAACAACATATTCAACGATTTCTCTCTCTTAGAAAATTTAGTCAAAGCCGACTCAAGTCGTTGAATTTTAAATTTAAGATCGTTATTTTCTTTCATTAAATTTGAACAACGATTAATAGCGATTTTCCTCTTTTCAGCACCAGTTTGTTTTAAAAACAAATTTTCATTTTTAAGAGCTTTAATTTTAGCATTGGACTTAGAAATTTCAATTTCAAATTGTTTTTGCTTTTCAAAATCCAGTTTTTTAGATTCTCTAAACTTTTCAATCTCCTTCTCAAAATCATGATTTTTGTTCTTCAAATTCACGTTTTCACTTTTAAGTAACTCAAAATCGGTTTGAATTTCAAAGAATTGTTACTCAAAAATTGACATTTTTCGCATTCTGAAAACGGGGAATTCCTAACTTTTCAAGTTTTCTTTCTAAACTGTTATTTTCTTGAACTAGTTTTGACCTATCAGATTTCAATTTCTTAACTTTTAGTTCAAGAGAATCAATGTTTTTTGTGAGGTCGTGACAGATTAAAATTAATTTTTTATAGGTAAAATTTGATACCTCACTAGAATCCTCTTTACTACCTTCTGAATCAGATTGAGCCATAAGACACAAATTAGCTTCCTCTTCATCACTTTCAGAAACTTCTTCTCCTTCCTCGTCATCCCATGTAGCAGCAAAAGCCTTCTTCCTTCTTCTTCTGAACTTCTTCTTCTTTTCATTTTTGAGCTGTGGGCAATTCGTTTTGATATGTCCGGGTTTCTTGCAATTATAGCAAAACACTTCATCGTTTGAACTATCTGAACTTTCGGACTTGTCGGTTTTTGAATTCTTCTTTCGTGGCTTGTAATTTCCTTTGGCCCACTTTCTCAAAACCATGACTAGCTCTTCAGTGGAATCTTCATCATCACTTTCAATAGTATTATTTAGAGCGATCGTCTTTTTCTTTGATTCAGAATTCTTTCGTTCTTCTCTTGTTTTTAACTCCATCTCGTAAGTGATGAGATTTCCAATCAACTCCTCCATGCTTATTTTATTCAGATCTTTTGACTCTTGAATCGCCGTAACTTTTGCTTCAAACTTCATCGGTAACACTCTCAATAATTTTCTAATCAATTCCACTTTCGTATAGGTTTTGCTAAGAGCTTTTGCATTGTAGACTAATGATGAGAAGCGTCCATATATCTCTTTATATCTTCGTCTTTTTGCATAGAGAAATTTTCATATTCGTTGCTGAGTAGAGCGAGACGAGATTCCTTCACTTGAGATGTACCTTCGTGTGTGACCTCCAATATATGCCATATTTCCTATGCAGTTTCACAATGAGAAATTCGATTAAATTCTGTTTTATTAAGAGCACAGATTAAAGCATTCATTGCTTTGCCATTAGTTGAAAATAATTTTTTATCGTTAGCATCCCACCTGTCTTTTGATTTAGGAATTTCAACACCACTAACAACAGTAGGAGATCTATAAACCATTTCAATAATATCCCACACATCATAATCGACTGAACTCAAATAAATTTTCATCCTAGCTTTCCAATATGCATAATCAGTTCCATTAAACATTGGTGGCCTAGCTATAGACTAACCCTCAGAAAATGCTCTGTCTTATAATATTTCTATGTATGTTTACCTAGATAATGCTCCACCAAAGCTAGTGCATTCCCTTTGTGAGTGACCCTAGCGGAGGTGGGTTGTTACATATGGTATCAGAGCAGAAGGTTACCAGACTGGGCAAAAGTTTTCAAAAACCTTCTGAACTAGTTTTCGAAACGTTTACAAAGAAGCATTTTTCAAAAGAAAAGTTTTTTTTTACGAAAGATAACAAAATTATAAAGAGTCAAAACCCCATATATCCAAGGTACAAATTATTCCATTACATCAAGTACCAAATAAAGAAGCATAAACTTAAGATAACAAAAGTAAATTATTCCCCATAAATAGCAGAAGCAGCCGTAGCATAGCTCAAGACCAAACCGTACATGAGCTGTCAGAAAGCAAGCTAAATCCAAGCTAAGAGCTAGTGTTTCCTCCCTGAGAACCTGGGGGGAAAACAAAAGAAAATGAGGCGAAAGAAAAAGGGTCAGTCATAAGACAGGCAAGCCCTAGTGACTTTCAGTATAAAAACTAGTAAAGGTAACATGACATGCGAAAATTGGAATTAAACATAAGGATGATAATAGGACTGATATGATAAACAAGATAAGTTAAGTCTAGCATCGCATATTCAAGATTCGCTGCACCAACTGTACTAGTGTTCTAACCCATGTCAAGTATTAATCATGAAATGATCCCTTGGCTCAGTATCATGAAGTGACCCAATACGGGGTCCTGCGGTACGATCTACTAATCGATCGGCTCCTTACAAGTTCTAGCTCGTCATGTGTCTGTGTCATACAGCCCTATCCTGAAATGTAGTCACCTGTGATAGGTCCACCATAGAGTGTATCAAGCCCTATGGTGCCAACCACCGACACGAACCAAGCACGCACAGTGTAAACCTATGGTGCCCAATGCCTGCTTTTTCAACTCCGGACTACGTGCACGACCATAGTCCGCCTGAACCTACAATGGCGCACCTACTCAGCCGTCGTTCTGGTCGCTTACAATCAGCCCAGTAATCGTGCCCCACCCTGCCTAGTCCCACGGTATCGTTATACATCTAAGTGGGTTACTGCTGAAAAGGACCACGTAACTAGGGTTTCTAATGGGATAAGTGTTGTCATTCAAATTCGTGACTTAACCCTATCCAGATCATGTATCAAGTTGGTAAAATGTGTTCGAGCGGTTCATGACTTAACCCTACCAAATCATCGTGTCAAGTTGGTTAAGTATATTCAAGTGGTTCATGACTTAACTCTATCATGTGGCATTAATTCATTAATGTACTCCAACATCTCACATTAGACTAATTGTTGTGGTCACTGGATTTTCCGGGCGGTTCCGGGCAGATTTACACTGCAACATAGTCTAACCTTGGGTTTTACGTGCGATATGACCAACTACCCACATTGGATCCTATTGTTTGCGGTCACTGGATTTGTCGGGCGGTTCCGGACAGATTTATACTGTAAACTCAACCCAACCTAAAGTCGACCATTTTCAAGTTTATCTAAGTGTCATGATCATGTTCAAGTTTTCATGTCAAAATTCATGTCGAGTTTTCATGTCAGGTTTCATGTAAATTTCATGTCAAGTTCTTGTCCATATACAAGTTCAAGTTATAATAACATTCATGTTCAAAGCCAATTCATGTTTTACCTAATCTACCCAAATCGTATTCCCATCGCACATAAACTCGAATCGATACAAATAAATCTAATTAGGGAATAACATAAGAAGGGACAAGTACAAGGTGGCAAAATTGATTACTAGCATAGCATAGTATGACTTGAGATAAATGATTATAACATTACTGGCATATGGAATATCGGCCTCAAACATAAAGATTCCAAATCTAGAAAAATAAGGTACTAGTCAAGATAACAGTTGACATAAGGTGATAGTATAGTCATGGTAATGGTTGACATAAGATGATAGTCATAAACTTGTGATTAATAGAAGATTCAACATTGTAGGCATGATAATATAAGGGTTTTTCTTTTTGATTTACAACATGAATAGGCCCCAAATCAATGTCATAGTAATATATCCAAAAGTCAAGATCCAAAATGAACAAGAATGGATGTAAAAAAGTCATAATACACAGGTCCAATTTCAATTTACAACATATTCATATTGCATTTACATTTTAAATCTAAAAGTAATTGGGGCTTACAGATCATGGTTTGAGAATTAGAAAAAGAAAGTCGATGTTGAATCTTTATATGCTTAGTCAAGTCCTAACAGAAATCCCCAAATCAGCAATTCTCTTAACGTAGTTTCGACATAGAAGAAGTAGTCCCCTTCTCTAACTTTTCAACCAGAATTAGAGCAGCATAAGGTCAGAGAGAATTTTGTGTAGAGAGACTAGTGTTAGGGGCTGTTTATATAGGGTCAGGTCAACGAATGTAGACAGAAATGAGGCCAGAAACATCAAAGTGAATCCAGCTTCAAAAGTAGGCTCAGCCACCAGGTCGACCCCCAGGTCGACACTATGGTCGACCTGGTCCTGGGCAGGTCGACTCTTTGGTCGACCCCAGGTCGACCTGGTCCTAGGCGGGAAATTTCCCACCCAGTATGTTCTGTGGTTTGAATTCGAAATTCGAATTCGAATTCTGAGTTGTTTTGAACTTGAAATTTTCTGAAAACTTCGAAGGGTCATAACTTGGTCATACGGACTCCGATTTTCGAAAACTCGGACTCGTTTCCAAGTAGAATTTCGAGACGAACGCAATGGCATAACCCGTTTCCCATATTGTCATTTTAAAAATTAATTCTGCCTTGTTTTATAGTTATAACACGTTATCAAAGTACGGGTTGTTACATTCTCCCCTCCCCCCCCCCCCCTTAAAGGATTTCGTCCCCGAAATCTCTAAGTTAGGGAGGATGTGTCCTACCATCCATCATCCATCTACTCAAAGCATCATCCACAAGAAAGCATTGCCCTTAAAGGTTTCTAGTGTTGTATGAACATATGCAGAAAGTGTGTGTATATGTACTTATCTAATGCAGAAGATCAGGCGGTTACTGATTCAGTAAACCTCCTTAATGCAAAATATGTTAGTGTAATGAATCCAACATGTATGCAGATTCCAAACATAATTTATAATCTCTACATGAGTGCACATAACATTCATTCATATGCAACTTCCAAGCGATAGCATAACAAGTTACATCCATGTACAAGTATAAGCACTCATGCATATGCAACATGAAAATGTGACTGAGCCGATCTAGTGCCTAATGTGTGTCATGCATCCACTGGCTACCACTTGCAAACACTTGCAATCATTTGCAAACATCAACCATAACATGTTTCAATCACATGTTTACATCCATATGGTTCTACCTAAGGTTCTCAAGATAAGATCAAGAAGATAACAAGACAAACGTAGGTAGTAGAAGCATGATACGAAAAGGTTTTCAAGTTTATAGGAAAAAGAGATCGAGAATGTACCCTAAAAAAGAAATGGGTAAAGCGCGCGTATCTTCTCTTCGGTTTCCCAAGTTGCTTCTTCTTGGGCTTCACTCCACTGCACTTTAACTAGCTTGACTTCTCGATTCCTTAGCTTCTTAATCTCCGTTCCTAAGATACGAATCGGAACTCGCCTCAATGTTGCTTCTTTTTCCACTTCGACGTCTTCAAGGATGCTTGGCTCAACCACTTAGGCTGACTCATGCAAGCACTTCCGGAGATGCGAGACGTGAAAGACATTGTGTACTCCAGTCAAAGTCTACCTTATAGGCCATCCGTCCAATCCTCTCAGTGATAGGGAACGGTCCTACGAACCTTGGTGCTAGCTTTCCAACTGCTCCAAAACGAACTACATTGCGTAACGGAGAAACTTTTATAAAGATCATATCTCCGACTTCGAACTCTAGGTCTGTCCTTCTCTTGTCCGCATAAGATTTCTGTCTATCTTGGGCCGTTTTCATCCGTCTTCGTATCAACTCAACCTTCTCAGAAGTGTCCCTTATCATGTCGGGCCCAGGTATAAGCCTGCTTGTTATCTCCCACCAACAAGTTGGCAACTTGCACGGTCTTCCATACAGGGCTTCGATTGGTGCCACTCCGATGCTAGCTTGGTAACTGTTATTATATGCAAACTCCACGAGAGGAAGATGGTCTTCCTAAGTACGACCAAAGTAAAGAATGCATAGTCTTAAAAGATCCTCTAGTACCCTATTTACCCTTTCGGTTTGTCCATCCGTCTGCGGGTGATAAGCCATGCTTAAACTCAGTCATGTACCCATGGCTTCTTGCAGACTATTCCAAAACTGGCTAGTGAAAATCGGGTCACGATCACTAACTATACAAGAAGGAACCCCACGCAACCGTACTATCTCTCGAAGGTAAATAAACGCTAGCCAAGATGCGGTCATCTTGCTTTTCACCGGAATGAAGTGAGCACTTTTCGTGAGTTTATCAACTATGACCCATATGCTAGTATTTCCCTTCCTTGACCTAGGCAGTCTATCCACGAAATCCATCGAGATACTATCCCATTTCCATTGCGGAACCTCCAAAGGATGTAATAGCCCACCGGGCTTCTTCGACTCGGCCTTTACTTGTTGGCACACCATTCACTTCGAAACGAACTCTTCCACGTTCATTTTCATTCGAGCTCAAAAGAAAACGCGTTTCATATCTCTGTACATCTTATCCCCTCTAGGATGTATGGTCATCTTCGAGTGATGCGCCTCTTCGAGAACTTTCCTTACTAAGTCTCCCACTTGTGGCACATATAGCCTTCCATCAAGCCTTAGCCATCCCTTGTTATCTATGGCATACCTACTGAGGTGACTTGATGTCTCACCACTAATCATCTTGTCCATGATTTCAACTATCTGTGGGTCTTCCTTCTGTGAAGTCCCTACTTGATCTAGAAGTGTAGGTCTTAACTCAAGAGATGCTAACGTAGCAGTCAATGACTCAACAGCAGGTGCAAAATCAAAGGTTGCTATAAACTCAAGGCTTTTCCTTTCAACAAACAAGGGGCTCAAAGTCAACCTTTTTCTACTTAGCGCGTCCGCCACCACATTACCCTTGCCAGGGGTATAAGCTATATCAAAGTCATATGACGCCAAGAATTCCATCCACCTCTGTTGTCTCAAATTCAAATCTTTCTGTGAGAAGAGGTACTTAAGTGATTTGTGATCGGTATACAGCTCGAACCTCTCCCCTAGAAGATAATGTCCAGTATCTCCACAATGAAAGCATTCACCCAACATCCTCTTCTTCTTTCTACAGTCTTTTGCTAGATGTCCCGTAATACCATAAAAGTTGCACTTCCTCGTCTCACGTGGTTTGTTGTTGCTCTTGTTATTCTTGTTGCCTCCCTTCTTGAAGTCAACTTTCTTATTCTGAGTCTCATTAGGCTTAACCTCCTTCTTGCTATTCTTGTCTTCCGCATGAAGTAGAGCCATATCCACCAAGCTTTCAAAGGTCGCCCCATGGGTATATGAGTTATGGCCAAACTGTGTAGTGGCTCGTTCAATCCTCGAGCAAAGGTACAGCCTTTTTCTGGGCTGTATTGACCAAATCTAAACCAAACCGAGCAAGCTGATTAAACTTATTCACGTACTCCCTAACAGACATGTCCCCTTGCTTGAGTGCTAGGAACCTCTCCATCTGAAGGTTCTCTTCTGCTGACAATAATAATTTAAGCCCAAACCCTCTCTAAAGTCTGCCCAAGTCTCAACTGGCCTGGTAGCGTTGGTGACTTCCCACCAAAATGCGAATTTCGGGGACGAAATTCTTTAAAGGTGGGAGAATGTAACACCCCGCATTTTTAATATAATTAAAAATGAAATAAAATTTATGAAAATATGCTTATATAGGTAAATAATGGTGATGTATAATGAGAATTAATTAATACATGGAAGAGAAGAAAAATTAATTCGATAATAGTGTGTGTAACGGAGAAGATAGTAAAATAAGGATATTTAATTTGAAATCACGAATTAATTAAAATTGAAATCACCATTGCGTTCCTCTTGAAATTTTACATGAAATAGAGCCCGAGTTTTCGAAAATCGGAGTCCGTATGAAGGAGTTATGACCTCCCGAAGTTTCAGCGAAAAATCAGAAAATAGCCCAGCCCAGAACAGAAAAAAAAATGACCAGGTCGATCCCCAGGTCGACCATAGGGTCAACCCCCCAGGGGGAGGTCGACCATAGTGTCGACCCCCCTTTGCGGAGGTCAACCTGTAGCGACCTAGAGCGGGAATTTTGGTCCAGAAGCGGGAAATTTGCCCCAAAAGCTGTCCAGGTTCATTTTTGAGCACCAGGATGAGTTAATATCACAATTTATTTTTATGCTTCTTTGTTTTTGAGCAAGGAAGATATTTTATCTATGTAATTGGGTATTGGAAGTTGATGGGCTTTTATTGTAAACAATTATATTTAATAAATGATTTGAAGTACTTCCACTTTACTTTCTGCTGTTTTATATATGTCTGTCTTGTAATATTTCTATTCCAGCACCCATAATGCTCCACTGAAGTTAAGGCATTCCCTTTGTGAGTGACCTTAACGGATGTAGGGTGTTACATTTGGTATCAGAGCAGAAGGTTACCAGACTGGGCAAAAGCATTTAAAAACCTTCTGAAATTATTTTCAAAACGTTTACAAAGTAGCATTTTTCTAAAGAAAAGTTTTGTTTTACGAAAGGCATATTCCCCAAAGCCATATGCACTATCTTTTGATTCTCTCCTTGAGTCTCTTCTCTCTTTCTTTTTCACCATAGTTTGTAGGCATGCGACACATATCGAAGGGCAAAGTAGTGTCTAACCTTCATCTGTGGCCGCAATAGTTTTACTTGCAACTAATCTTATTTCAAGCTTTGTAGGGTTGTCATGCGATGGAAGTAACTTTCGAGAAACTTTTCAACAAGCTATACAAGGATAGTAGGAACGAGGATAAAGAACACAAGTCTAAGGATGAGAAACTTGTTGATATGGCTTAATCCACTAAGAGGAAAAAGGTGAAAGGGAAGAGGCCAAGTGAAAGAATAATAAAAACCCATGACAAGAGAGAATATCTTTAGTATGGTAAAAAGGGACATGTAATTAAGTATTATAGGACAAGGGCAAAGAACAAGATCGTCGAGAGGGCAATTGTATGCTCTCACTACTAGCGTACCTAAGAGAGGTTGTAACGTTTCTGTTAAAGGCTAAGCTTTTCCTTTCTATCATCCCGTTAGAACTTTGTTTTTGTACATCGCATCCTTTTAATTCTGCTTCGATAGTTGAGTCTCTGCACCTTAGTACTAGTGTAGTAGAGGATCCCATTTTATTCTCAAATCCTGTTAGGGAATCGGGTCATTTATTCATGACTTGTTTGGATTTGGGAATGTCTATGCTAAGTGTTGAGTTTAGAAGTAACGCTTATGTTTTTTTTGGAGCTATGGGTTGATTCTAGGGATGGAGTGGTTATCCAGTAATGGTGCCATTCTTGAGTATGAAAAGAGGGTAGTTAGATTCTTGACTTGCCTTGGTAATGCCCTCGAAGTCTAGTGTAACCCTTAGGGTTCTGCCATGCTTAGTAACCTAGAATCTCTTGATACATTTATTGATCTGCTCGAGTAGTGTTCGCCACTAAGGCGAATGGTTCATTTCGCTTATGCATAAGTCATAGAAAATCACCTTAGTAAGTACATTTGGCAACATGGTTGGCATTTGTTTGTTTTCAAGAGATAGTTCTTCTACGTGGAATACCTTATAATAAGTAAACGAGATCCAGGATTCACCAGTGAATTTTGGAGAGCTTGCATGAAACCATGAGTACGCAGTTATGTTTGAGCCGAGTATACTAGAAAAAGAATAATTGAAAGTGGAACGAGAGGCGACAGTGAAATGAGTTCCAACTCATATTTTGGAAATAAGAATTAAGAAGCTACAAAATTGTAAAGTTAAAAACGACCAAAGCACAATGGAGTTAGGCTCAAGTAAATGCGGCTTAGAAGATTGAAGGCTAGATACGCACATTATATCCCTTTATAAGAGTATATCCTTGATCCGTCTTTTCCTGTAGAGCTTACTTGCATGCTATCTTTTGTGTATATCCTCTCGTTCCTATTCTCAATCCTATTTCTGTTGCAAACCCCATAGGGAGTATGACTTATCTGTTAGTAATACATGTTGGGGCTTGAGGGTGTCCGTTGGGTTGAGTAATTCTTTGGGTGTCAGCCTGATGTTGATTTCGGTCTTCGGGCTGGTGCTTAGGGATTTCTTCTCCTAATCAGTATATATGTGACATAGATTTCCAGTTTTGACATTGCCTAATGGGCACAAAATTTTACTTGCTTCTATCGTTCGACTATATCTTTAGGTAGGAACAATTGGGTGTAAACATGTGTTTGAGACATGTTATGATTGATGGTTGCAAATGGTTGCAAGTGGTCGCAAGTGGTTGCTCGTGGTTGCATAACACACATTAGGCACAAGATCGGCTCAGACACATTTTCATATTTCATATGCACGAGTGTTTATACTTGTTTATGGATGAAATTGAATGTATTATCATGTGAATGTTGCATATGGATGGATGTTTGTGCACACATATAGCGTTTATGTGACTAGGACTATTTGCATACATGTTGGACTCATGGCACTAAACATATTTTGCATTAGGAAGATCAACCAGGCCTGATCATTTGCATTAGATAAGGAACATATACACACACTTTCTGCATATGTTCATACATCATTAGAAATCTCTTAAGGACAATGGATACCTATGATTGATGATTGAGTAGATGGATGATTGGATGGTAGGACACATTCTTCTTAACTTGAAGATTTCGGGGACGAAATCCTTTAAGGAGGGGAGAATGTAACAACCCGAATTTTAATAACATGTTGAAACTAGAAATCAGGGTATAATTAAATTTTAAAATGAGAATCATGGGAAACGGGTTGCGCCATTGCGTTCGTCTCGGAATTCTACATGAAATAGAGTCCGAGTTTTCGAAAATCGGAGTCCGGATGAAGAAGTTATGGTCTGTAGAAGATTCAACAAATTTTAGGTAGCACAGGACCAGGCAGGTCGACCTGCAGGTCGGCCTAGGGGCCAGGTCGAACACGTGGTCGACCTTAGGGTCGACCTACCCCCTCCCCTCCCAGGTCAACCATATGGTCGACCTCCCCCCTTACAGGTCGATCTGGTCGGCCTGTTTTGACACAGAACCCATTTTTGAAGCCTGGTACGTGTTTTGATGGTCCGGATTGACTCTAGGGTTGATCTAAAGGCCCTAAATGGTTCCTACACCTATAAATACACCCTAAGGCCTAACCTAATTCAAAACAAATCATTCTTACATCAAAATGCTGTTTAAATCCCTCTTGATCATGGCCGCCGCCTCTAATAAATTTCCTAAGCTTTCATACACAATCCAATTCAAAGATTAAGACTTCTACAAAGATTCAAGACAACAAATCAACAACGCTGCAACATTTCTACAACAAATTCAGATCTTAATTCGCTAGCCATGCTTTGTAAGTGCTAGTTACTTTTAGATTTAAATATTTAATTATAACCTGATTTCTGGTTTCAACATGTTATTAAAATTCGGGTTGTTACAAACTCGGTCGATAGAGGCGCCTTCCCCTTCAGATCCTCGCGCCACCTTCAATTTTACTTCCAATCTCCTTGTCGTGGCTTTATCCCAAACTGTAGCTTGTTGTTTCCAAGTTGGAAACTCCAGAAGTCGATGCCGCACCAAACAAAACGGATGTAGGACTGGAGAGTGGCCTTTCATGATTTTTAATACATAAGATTTGTGATTTATTAGTAATTTACTTTAGCTAATTTAATTTTCTCAATATTGTTTTCCTCACATTTTTTCTGGAAAGAAGAGAATAAGAACAGTATTTAAAGAAAAGGAAAATCTTGTGCCTCATGGAAACAATAGCTTGAGTCTCACGGTTTCTAATTACTTGATAGGCACAGGTAAAAAAAGTAGGGAGTACGTTTGTCTGAAGATTTGGCAGTCACGCTATTTGTTTATAATATTCTCATCTGAAGTAACTTTGCCATAAATATAATGTTGATACAGTTAACATATATTCATCCATAGTCGTATACGGAAATAGTTTGCTAATGCGTTTTTATCATTTCAGTGAAATTGGTGATTGTTAAATTATAATTTTAATATATCCATTTTGTTGAATACGCGTGTATATGTATTCACATTTCAATTATTGCTTGTGTGCGAAGCACGGGTCACTCGCCCGTATATATTTGTTAAAGTTATCATGGTACCGACTATGCAGAATTTTCGTTCATTTACGACTGCTACGCACAAAATAGGAATAGCGTCATGTCAAATAATGTGCTACGATCTCAGAAATATAATAAAATAAACTATTTAAATTATATTATAAATTATAAATTTGTTTTTAATTAATAAATTCCATATAAATTGCCATTTATATTTCTAATATAACCTTTAAAACAATTTAAATGTTCAAAATTAAATTGCTAAAAATCAGGGTTGTTATATTCCTCCACCCTTAAAAGAATTTTGCCCTCGAAATTGCTAAGCAATAAAAATGCTATAACTCTAACTCCTCATGAACTGCTTAGTTGAAATCTTATATTCCATATCTTCATAACCCAGTTTTTACCCGACCATCAAATTCTCATACCAATGCTCGACTATTCATAATTCTTTCCAAATGATATGTCCACCAATTTTGGACAATCCATCATCACTTTCTTACCTTCAATTCATATGCTCTTCTGCATATCCACACCCATTCCAATTGATTTTAAATCCATTTATCAATTTCGTTATTCCACTTGAAATTTCATTAACCAATTTTGATTTTATGATTTTTATTTCAATTAACAACTCGATTTTAAATTATCAAAAATTTCTTGAAAATTTTCTGACTCTTTAAATTTTCGAAATTTTTTGCCAGCATCTCTTTTGCACGGTTCGACCGGTACAACCACAATTCGCCTTTCTAGGCCTTCTCCAATCCAAAAGAAAATCAAAAAGCCAAGTGGCTTGCCCAATAGGCTCATAAAACCATCAAACCCAAGTAGTATTGTAAAAATATACCTTTTTGTCGGGCTTAAATTCTATCTCTTGCATTTGTTTCCATTCAATATCTGCTTAGCATACATATATCCATTTCCAGTTGGTTTCAAATCAATAAAACTTCCAGTTTTTAACTCTCTAATCAACTCCTGATTAGTGCACTTCCATTCTATCCATTCAAAATCAGATTATTATTTAAGTCAATCCACTTATTCTGCTTGAATCCAAATTTATCACCATTCAATTTCAGTTTAACAACATCCAATATATATTCAACTTACTTATTCATAAGTCGAATTCATATTAATATTACGAATCTCAACATTTTCTTTATTTAATTTCATTCGGAATTATTTCTAATCCAATCCAATTTTGTTTAACTTAAGTTAAATTTCAATTCATTTAATACATTTTTACCATTTCAATCTACTCAACTTATACAAGTTAAATTTTAATTTCAGAATTTAAATTCCCAGGTTTTATTTCAAATTAGTTTGAAACATACATATTTATACATATATACAACCATAATAATTCAAAAAAATTGAATTCTCAAAGTTATTCGTTTCTCAACCCAATTCTGTTAAAAATCTTCCTATGGTAGCAATTCATCACTTAGAAACTCGAAAATTGATACAAATGATGTAGCCATCATCATCTGAATTATTTTCTAGCAACTGAAGTGATTACAGTGCTTTAAAATTTTCAAAATCCATTTAAAACATTTTTTTTTATTCAAATCCTTTCAAAATATTTCTTGATTAATTTCAAAACACTTCAGAAATATTCTTTAACTTCCAATATTCAAATTTCATGTTCTGGCTTGGATTAAATTTCAATTTTTCTTATTTGTATATTTTATCCATATACAAATCACACCAAATCTATTTCATTTGATTGTAATAAATTCAACATATTCATAAGTAATAGTTCAGAAATTATTCCTTTTATATCAAAATAATTTTTTTGGGCAAAGTTATTTCGTTTACCCATTTTAAAACAATACTGTATCGAATTGCTTTGTTCGAGAGTTTAGGAACACCTATCGATACAGTTGAACATCCTGTATCGACCGAAATTCATAAACAACTCAACAAACCAGTCAATACAATATAACATAATTTATAACCAATCTACAAATACGCACTAATATATATATATATATATATATATATATACATATTCAAATTCAATCGAGGGTACTGCTAACCCCATCTCTATTGAGTTACGCCACAGAGCCAGGGTTACTACTCAACCTTCAACTCTAATACCAAATGTAATGGCCCGAATTTCCGTACCCTTTGAGTTGACTAATCACACCACACGTCCAACCCAAATTGCACAGAAATATGAATCATTATTAGAAAGAAGTTAGAGGATGAGAAATAGAACAAAAGAAATACTAGAATAAAAGAAAATGAAGATCACAAACTCACAGTGGAACGAATAAAATATATTAGATAACATAAACTATGAAATACAATTCAGTAACTTTATATACATACCATCATCAGAGCACAACAACTATTTCTGGAACAGTTATAAACACATGATTCCAGATACAATATGGTACACAGCAGAATATATGATAGTCTATAGCTGACTGGTGAAGGCTCCTTCTTCGAACTCCTCTAAGTGAATCTGTAAAATCCTGACTACTTGACTGCCCGTACAAATTTGGGCATCCAAGAGTTTAAGGAAAACAAAACAAAGTAAACTCTGGGTCAGTCATGGGACTGGTGTGAGTAAACTCCAACCATTTGTTTAACTTTTAAAATCATTTCGAAAGAAATATAATCGTAAGACCGATCCACACATAAACAAGGATGGTTTTTATCTTACGATTACCCAAAACACTTTGATATGAAAATCTAGTGATATTATAATAATGACTAATCAAATAAATAGAATTTAGCGGAACGCTTGCATCTCACGCTCCATATATAATATAAAATCGAAAACCGCAAGGCGCTTATTGGAGATTGGATTTCCATCATGACAAGGTATGGAACCACCTTCCGATAGTGTATCTCTAGAGGGGAATACACTGGGTTCAATAAGAACATCTTGCAACCCGGCCCACACATGGCTGGTCACTCAATTAACTTGAGTGTTCCGAGCATATTATCACTAACGGTTGTGATCAGCAACCATTACCGAAAGCATACAGCAGCAGACAGAATAAGAAGCAAATAAAATTTCTCTAGATCAGGTGATAATACCCCTAATGGGAATGACCCACATGACCATGCTGCCTGCCCGATTTCTATCATTTCTCGGTTGATGAGGCTTGAGGTCACGATTATCTTTCAGAACATCTGGTCACCATTTGCTTTGAATATCACATCGTCAGACATTCGTCCATATACATTGTCCTGAGACTGGACAAACCGAAGGCACCATTCTATTAATCCATCTTGGGCAATTTCTACCTAGGATTAACAGAATAGCCCTTGCACTTTACTCCGTCTTCAATGATCTTCAGCTTGAGTTGATTCGTAACGCTTAGGCCAATACGGAGTGGTTTTCAGATAATAAATCTGATCCCGGTCTCCCATATTGACAATGGAGCTATAAAGTAAATCTAAACTTTGATAGTTGGTGATTTAACTATCAAAGAAACATCCATACAATCAACGGCCCTATCTCCAAATGGAAATTTTACCGTTCAACCATCAAGAAAAATTGGGCCCTATTAAATGAATTTCTTATTACATTTATGTTTCCTAGATATTCCTCACAACCCCTTTTCTCTCATGATTCTAGGAAAAAATTTCCATATACTATAACTATATATTTTCTTTATTCTGGGAAAATCGATCACAGTTGGATAACATTTCCATATGTTCATAAATTCTCATTTACTATATTTAGAAATATACGTTATTGACCATTTGAAAATATTTCCATATTTCATTCCTTAACTCCTCATTAACCCTTTTTATTTCATTTTTTATACGTAGAAAATATCTTTCATTTTATTGGGGAAACATTTCAAAAATCCTTTAAATTAACGCGATGTTATAAAACATCATTATTATGACTCAAGCCATTAATCGTAACTAACTAACCATATTGCTAACCAATCTTCACTATTGAACCTTAACCATTCCTCCATCAATCATGAAGTCAATCAAGTTGGGGTATAATTACCTCTCAGACCTTAATTGAACAACATTTTCAACTTTGAAATAGTCAAAGCCCACAACTTCAAACAAAACATCACTTACATGACTTTTAGACTCAATCTAAGAATCCGCTTCTTTTACAAGAAAATGTTGATTATAACAGTAGCGTTATAATTGCTGTTTCCCAATATTTGGTTTACAAGTCATTTATTATAACGGCAGCGTTAAAATCGCTGTATAGATTTACAAAACATTTATTATAACAACAACGCTAAAAATCGCTGTTTAGATTTACAAAACATTTATTATAACAACAACGCTAAAATCACTGTTTAGATTCTGTTTAGGTTTACAAAACGTTTATTATAACAATAGCGCTAAAATCGTTGTTTAGATTTACAAAACATTTATTATAACAACAACGCTAAAATTGCTGTTTAGATTCTATTTAGATTTACAAAACATTTATTATAACAACAACGCTAAAATCGCGGTTTAGATTTACAAAACATTTATTATAACAACAGCGCTAAAATCGCTATTCAGATTTACAAAACACTTATCATAACGGTAACGTTATAATCGTTGCTTCCAAATATTTGGTATATAAATAAATGTAATTTGTACTTATTAATTTAATTAATAAGTAAATAAATAAATAAATAAATTTAATTCAAAACAGAAGGCAAAAATAACTACTTCTCAAAATTCGATATAATCGAATTCCAATAAATAACTTTCTCTCGAATAATGTCTATTCGATCAATATTCCGAACTTCGGAAAAAATATATCCTTTAAGATTAACTCAAGTTTTACTTATAATCATTTCCATTTGCAAACCCATCTAAATCGTTGTTTCCTTTCAAATATGAATAGCATCCCTTAAACAGGAATATATATTTGGTTTATTAAATCAACTTGATTTTACATGCAGATATCATTACAGATTCAGATTGGGTCATTTTATAATTCCACATCATATTTATAATATTTTGTTTATAAAACTGCTACTAATACCTTCCTATTTATATTAAACAATTTCCTTTTTCCATTTTAAAAACATATTCACAAGCATAACTTATGAATTCAATTGTATTTGATTTCTATCATTCCCTTCTCGTTTAATAATTCAACATAAATAATATTAAATTATTTCAAAACATAAATAATATTAAATTATTTCAAAACATCAAGTTGTATTTTCATGGCTATAAATATTGAGATACTAGTTTCTTAACTTGTTTTAATTAAATAATAAAATTTAAATATCCTTTTGAAAACAACCATTAAATTTTGACATGGTCGAATTCTAATTACACATCCCTTGGATTTATCTCAGTTTATTTTATATTCCAAACTTTGAAATAAAACCCATTGTTTCTTCTGAAAACGATTTCTCATTTCCCTTCTCATTTAATTTCCATTTTACTTTTTTTTCCAATTTAAATATCTTTTATAACTACTACGTTTAAATCTCACTATAAATATCTGTGTCAACACTGGTTTCCACTTTACTCATATGAATTCAACTTGAATTTATATTTTTATTTATTCATGATTTGTTAAATTTTTAAATATCGTTACAATCAACTTCTTGTTTAACCCCATTTAAACAAGTTTCTATTTCTAGTTCATTTGAAATTTAGTTTCTAATTTGGAAATAAATTCCCTTTTAAATTCTCATCTCCCTTTTCTATATTCTAAAATATATGCGGTATTTAAATATCAGATTCTAGGGAGATGAGACGACCCTGAACCCCGTACTGACGGTGGCAAGGGTAATCTTTGGAATATAACACATAAACAGATAATAGCAGGACATAATTAAATAAATACACCAGAAAATGAACAATAGAATATACTGGATAAACGTAATCATCAGAGTTACACAGTATACAGGATCATACTTAGTACAAATACAGTTCAGCTATACATAAATGTCTATAGCGGAAAACAAACATAATGTACAATAGGAGCTGAACAACATAAAAAGAGATAAATAATAGAATCCATCTTCAGCTCCAGCTATCCAGAAAGAGCCATCTAAACCTGAATACAACGCTGCCCGTGTAGAAAAAGGGGGCACCCAAGTTCGAAAGTGAAACAAACTACGAGTCAGTCATGGGACTGGTATGAGAAATCTACTCAACACATTTGAAATATGGCTAATCACAGGACCACGCCACTTTCGTGGAACGGGTTTACTCCATTGGATCGCCAGTGCTTTAAAACAAATAATTCTTTTAAACATCGCAATGATTTTTATAAAAATGAAGCCATTATAAGACTCAGTTCCCATCACACAATGCAACGCAAACCGGAGGATAGAGTTTTACCTTATAATGGCCAAAATATGTTTGATACGAATAAAAAAAGCATTTGATATTACTACTAGTGTTTATATGTTTCAAAAACAATTTCGAATCATAAGTATCAATCATAGACGGCATTAATGCCCCATACCACTATGTCGCCATATATAGGTATACAATCAAAACCGCACAGTCACGTATTTGGAAATTGGATTTCCGTCATGAACCAAGGCAAAAGATAGTCCTTACCGAATTCGAGACGCTCTAGCCCGCCCCTCAGGAACAGCCGCAACTGCTCCTTGGATCGTCAGGGCCGGTCAACCGATGTGGATTATTATGCCTGAACAATGCGTTTTCCCGCCCTATGGGGCGTAAATGAGCCAACGAATGACTCCATTGGTCCCGGGTCGACCGATATATCCGAGGCGCCTCGCTATCCATCATCCACAAAAGTAAAATGTCAGGCCGTGTAAAAACACCGACACAACTCCTAGTTAGAAAGAAACGCATGCCCTCCCTGAGGTCCTTCTCCCGTTTCTGGTTCATACCGGGGTGTGAGGCTCGCGAATTCACGTTATACACAAAGCTACGCCACACAGGCGGTGCTTTGATCATCAATCACAAGACTTTGCTTTTCAACAGAAGCCCTGATCACTGCATCTTAGCATGTTACACAGGCAATTCACACCATGTAACTGATGGCTATCAATTACATAGAATAAATTCCAATGTCAGACACACAATCCATTTACAAGTCCGTTCTGGGTCGGAACGAAACCGGAGGCACTATATACCTCGCATATCCATCGATCTCCACGTACGTCCGGACAAGCACCACTCATTATCCATATTTCGGGATGCCTCCCAATCAGGACATCAGTTACCATCCAAACGAGGTGAAGATCGGTCTTCGACCACCGTCTTTATCTTCGATTACTTATCGTCGATTCAGTTATTCAGAATGGGATAAACCTGGTCTTTCTGAGCAACTCGCGTATATAATAAACAAGTGCAACACGAAAACACATACGCATCATTTCAATTCCTTAGTCGCTAACCGTAAATCAGTAAGAGAATGATTTCCCAAATATTAACCCCGAAGGCCGAAACCAACATCAGATCAACACATAGGAAAACATTTGACTTAGCCAACCTTCAGTTAGTTTCTAAATTTCACATCATATCGTTTATAATATTTTATAACGATTTATCGCTATTTTTATTTATTTTAAAATAGCCAATTTATTCAAAACGACGCTTCGGGCCATAACGCAGCCGTTGCACTGTTTTTCTTCAGATTTGATTTACACAGATCTGAAAATCTAACCGTTGGATCTTCAAAAAATTTATATCATTAGAAAGATCGATCTTTTCAAAACGAATCCAGCGGTCCCAGTTTTGGGAAAATCCGACGGTCGGATCTCCCGGTATAATCATTTGAAGTTTCGATTTCAAAATACGAACTGCAGCGTCGTTATTCGATTTAATATAATTATAATTATATATATATAATCGATTTTGGCGTTGTTTTTCTTCAAATTTGAATTAAACATTCCAGATAATCCAACCGTTGGATTTTTACAAAGTTGGTGCCATTGGAAAGATATTTCCAAAGCGAACCCAACGTTTGCGGTTTCGGGAAAATCCGATGGTCGGATCTCCCGCACTAATCGTTTGAAATCACAGTTTCAAAATACGAACTGCAGCTTCGTTATTCGGTATATTTCAATTCTATTTATATATATATATATATATCGATTCTTCGATTTCAAAACTATATGATTTTCATACATTTGATAAAAATGATATTTTTATCTAACTGTCTTCTATTTCAACACTTCACTATTTTTAACAATTCATGTATATAATAAAAATGTGATTTTTAATGTAAAACAATTCATTTCTAAACACGATTATTTTATATAGTTCATATAGATGTTAAAAATATGATTTTTATTATAAAACAATTTATTTCAAAACATGACTATTTTATATAGTTCATATAGATGTTAAAAATATGATTTTTATTATAAAACAATTTCTTTCAAAATATGAATACCATTCAACACATGAATTTCAATTCAACGAATGAATTTCGATTCAACACATGAAGGTTTTCTATAATTTGTATATATAGAGTAAAAATGTGATTTTTATTGTTAAAACAATTTATGCAAAACACGAATACCATTCAATACATGGATTTCAATTCAATGAATGAATATCGATTCAACACATGAAGGTTTTCTATAGTTTGTATATATAGAGTAAAAATGTGATTTTTATTATTAAAACAATTTATTCAAAACACGAATACCATTTAACACATGAATTTTAATACAACGAATAAATATCGATTCAACACATGAAGGTTTTCTATAGTTTGTATATATAGAGTAAAAATGTGATTTTTATTGTTAAAACAATTTATTCAAAACACGAATACCATTCAACACATGAATTTCAATTCAACGAATGAATATCGATTCAACACATGAAGATTTTCTATAGTTTGTATATATAGAGTAAAAATGTGATTTTTATTGTTAAAACAATTTATTCAAAACACGAATACCATTCAACACATGAATTTCAATTCAACGAATGAATATCGATTCAACACATGAAGGTTTTCTATTTAACAGATGAATATAGTTTCAACACAGGAAAATAATTCTAACACATGAATATTATTCAAAATTTCGGCAGCATAACGGCAGGGTAGTTAAAACCGGGACCGTCCCTAGTACGGCTCCTCGCTCTACCTTAAAGCCTCGCAGCTTTTGACAAGGGGGAATCATGCATCTAGTTCGCACGCAGGCGGCATGTATATTTTTTTCATTTCCACAAACTAATCCTATGTGGTTTCAACCAAATATTTCTCAACCACAAACGGGTATTTTTCAACCACAATCAATCAATTTCAACCACAAACAATTTCAATCAACCACTCATTATCGATCAATATTCACACCAATCACAACCAATAAATATCGTCCATGGTTTGTGGACGAGGGGCGTATATACATATATATATATATATATATATATATATATATATATAGCATTTCACTTCTATTTCAACACATATATAATTTTTACAACGCATATACAACTTATACATCGAACGTACAACTTATACAACGCTTATACAAGAGGTGTACAACGCTTTATAACTCATACATCGATTATATAATTTATACATCGTCGTTTTCCATATCGTTTATAATTTAGAAATCTCACATTGGGTTCCACTCCATCAAAAATAGCAGAAGGCTCAGAAAAATATGGGGTCTCTTCTAGAATGCAGAAGACGTCCACACGAGTCCACTGTCTCCTGTGTCATTGAATTTCGTTAACGAACGAAAAAGATATGATTTTTAAACGAGAAAGCAACTTTGCAACGCTTTTAAGCGCGATAAACAGTTTAATTATATTAAACCCGTTACCTCTCTTGAATCTTCGAAACTAGGTTTCGATTTTATGGTCAAACGGCGCAGCGCGATGAAGATCAGAGGGCACAGCGGCGTTCAGCTCCGAGAGGCGCTCCTGGTGGTGGTCCCCTTGCTGAACTCGACGGTGGCAGGTGTCCTTGGCGGCGGCTTGAGCGTCGAACGTTCAGAGGCTCGATTCGCACTCCACAGGCCACGAAAAATTCCAAACTCTATATTGATTTGAAAAGGGGAGTGAGACGAACAAAAAACCCAACTGGAGGTGGGGCTAATTCTTCTTGGATCGATCGGAAAATGAGGGGGAAAGAGTGGATGAGTTTCGTCGTCGACTTCGAGGGTATCGGGGGAAGAAGAATAATGATTACCAATAAGATTTTTTTCTTTAATTTATATATTTTTTTAAATTTCAAAAATACCCCTTTCACACATGAACCCCAATCCAACCCCAACGACTGTCGTCCCTAGTGTTTTACCCTCATTCCGAACACAATGGGATATGTTTCAAAGGCCCATTCGACTGTTTCAGTCAGTTTTCATTCAATTTAAAATATATAACATTCAATATTCGATTTGAACATGCATTTCAATTTTCCAGGGCCACAAACTGATTCGAAAAATTTCAGAAAAATAAATCTGGCTATGTTTTGACGATACGGTCCCAACAAAACTAGTTTCGTCGAATTCTGAGACCGTTTGTAAAATAGCCCATTTTTGGTCGATTCAATTTAACTGTAATTGACCAAAACACGTTTTCCTTTTCCACGTTCACATATTAACTTCAAAAATTATGAAATTTGAAACCTAGCAATAACTTCACATCCCGGATCCAACAAAAGTGGTTTCGTCGATTCCGAGGTCGTTTGCAAAATGGCCATTTTCACGGGCTATATAAATTCCATAGCGACCTTTCTGAAAATTCATTTGGCCATAACTTTTGATTCCCGCTATGGAGCTTCGATTTTTTAGATTTGTTCGAAAGGTATTCACTACCAGATTTAAGTATTTTTGGTTTCACTCAAATCCGTTTTGTTTTGCACCCGGTACAGCCAGTCAAAGTTTGAATTCAAATTTTAAAACTACCGCGCCATTTCAGGCCTTGTTTATGTTTAGAATTAATTATATTCATTTTCAAATGTCGATTCGAACTTACTTTTCATTGCTATTATTTAAAATATTTATTTTAAATATTTAAAATCCACTAAAATAGCCAATTTAAAAAATTTAAATTGGTTCAGATTTTCCGGGTCGTTACAATCTCCCCCACTTAAAACTTTTCATCCCCGAAAAGGAACCAAGTCGAAAGTGGTTTGATTAATCAACTCTACGTTCAATCTGGCTTCCATTCTCCAACTTTTCAATTTCTGAGAAT
The DNA here is from genome assembly GCA_030737875.1 of Allium sativum. Lineage (NCBI taxonomy): Eukaryota > Viridiplantae > Streptophyta > Magnoliopsida > Asparagales > Amaryllidaceae > Allium > Allium sativum. The sequence continues at coordinate 306,598,325 of CM060916.1, read as the reverse complement.
TTTCAAATTCTTCAAAAATTTGGCTAACACCCGGAATTTTCGAAAAATTTCGCCATAACCTCCTTTGTACGGGGAGGGGTTTGGAAATTTATTGGGCCGTATTAGGTACCCAATAAATCCTATAAAGAATACACATATTTATAGTGATATATTCTGGTGTTTACAGGGGAGCGTGTATTGATAATAACTCCATAGAATAAATTCTCGTCACCCTGTCAAAGCTTGAGGGAGTGTGTATTTTTAATTGCTCCAGAGGATAAATCCTCGTCACCTCGTCCCGTGTGGGAAATAAATAATCCATGTGCCGTATCTAATGACTAGAGAGACGTGATTATTGTCAACTCCAGACCCGTGTGGGGTTTTTATTAATCTGGCAATTTATCGTTACAATTTTATATGGTCATATCAGTCATCAGTTCAACCTGTAAAATATAGTCATCGCCATACAAGCCTCTCGCTCGTATGGTAAATCTTCCACCTCGTCACACAAGCTCCAAATGCTTGTGTGGTATATGATGAAGTATGCCTATCTTCCAGAAGTATGCCATGTAGTGTAGTCAAAATTAATTGTTACTATCCTATGGCGACATTAATTTTTTTCACACAGAATAACCAGCACTCCGCATCCAATGGCATTCATAGGAGTTGATATAATAATAAAATTGTGCATCCAACTCATTAAGGTTTACCTATTTGTCGGGCACGCAAATAAAATCTTTACTCAACAGCTAATCCATCTACCTGTTCAAACATATATATGCACATGTATATATTTCTATCTATTTTTAAATCAGTTTAATGTGTGAGTCAATCGAATAAATCCTACCATTCATTATCTTATTAATTAAATTAACTATCGTTTCAATAATTTAATTAATCTAATTTACTATCACACAATGCAAACAACAAGCAATTTGTTTTTAACTTTTCAAAAATGTCCTAATCAATTCAAATACTCCTCTCTTTTTTTTAAATTTAAGCAGACTATAGAATTAAAAGTGCACATCCATGGAAAGAAAATAACAACAAAGTAGAGAACTAATTGGTAATGAAAAGTATGGAAAATGTACCTTGCACCGGTGTCAATTAGAGATATCTACTCGACACTTAGGATAGGCTTTCTGAATGCTCTCCTCAGTTTCCCAAGTACAATCTCGCGGATCCCCACTCCATTGCACTTTGACTAAGTGAACCTTCTTGTTCCTCAGCTCTTTGGTTTCTTTGCCGATAATCTTGAGCGGCTCTCTTCTCACAGCTAATTCTGGAGTAATTTCAATATCCTGTTGAGCTGCTTCTTCCACGATCAAGTCTGGATCAAGAACGTGCTTTCGAAGTTGAGATATGTGAAATACATCATGCAATCCGAGCAACCAATCAGGCAATTTAACCATATAAGCGAGCGTTTCGATCCGTTCAAGAATAGGAAACGAACCAATGAATTTGGGCGCCAACTTCCCAGTTTTACCGAACCGGATAACTCCTCTCATCGGCGATACTTCAAATATACATAGTCGCCAACAACAAATGATATATCTCTTCTTCTCCTATCGGCATAGCTCTTTTGTCGGCTTTGAGCGGCGAGTAATCGTTTCTTAACGAAATCGACTTTGTAGGCAGCTTCTCGGATCATAGCAGGCCCTAACACAAGTCTATTACCGGGTTCGACCCAACATGCAGGGGATCGGCACGGTCTACCATACAATGCTTTGAATGGCGACATTGTCAGGCTCGCCTGGTAGCTGTTGTTATATGAGAATTCAGCCAAATGCAGGTGGTCTTCCCATGATCCACCGAAATCTAGAAAACAAGCCCGCAATAGATCTTCTAGTATACGATTCACCCTCTCAGTTTGACCATCTGTCTGAGGATGATAAGCGGTGCTTAGATTCAGCTTTGTTCCCAGTTCTACTTGAAACGCCTCCCAGAATTTACTAGTAAATATCGGGTATCTATCACTGACTATACTGAGCGGCACTCCATGTAGTCTAACAATTTCCTTGAAGTATATCTGCGCCAAACTCTGAGCAGTTCTGTTTGATCTGACAGGTATGAAATGGGCGGTCTTCGTGAAGTGATCTTCGATCACCCAAATACTGTCATTTCCTTTTCCGGTTCTGGGCAAACCAACAATGAAGTCCATGGAAATATGTTCACATTTCCAACCTGGAACGTCCAGCGGTTGCAACAATCCAGCCAGTTTCTATTGGTCGCTTTTGACTAGCTGGCAAGTAGGGCATCAGCTAACATATATTGAAACGTCTCTTTTCATAGCCTTCCACAAAAATGTTTGCCTGAGATCGTTGTACATTTTGGCCACACCGGGATGGATACTCAGCTTGGACTTGTGAAACTCGTCTAACACTTCCCTTTTTAACTCTGGGGTGTCTGGAACACAAATCCTTCCTTTCAATCTCAGGGTCCCATCGTTATCTATTTTAAAACACGAGGGTTCGCCTTTCTGAATCCTTTTGATCATATCCTTAATAAAGTTATCATCCTTCTGAAGAATAGATATTTTGTCAACCAAGGAAGTCGTAATAATAAAGCTGGCGATCATTACATTCTTTCGGCTTAACGCATCGGCCACGACATTGGCTTTCCCTGGAGTGTATAGAATCTCAAAATCATATGCTGCAAGGAATTCTAGCCAACGTTGCTGCCTTAGATTCAGGTCTTTCTGGGTGAACAGATACTTTAACGACTGATGGTCAGTATACAGTTCGAATTTCCCACCCAGAAGATAGTGTCTCCAGATTTTTAAAGAGAATACAATAGCCAACAATTCAAGATCATGAGTTACGTAGTTTTTCTCGTGCGGCTTCAGCTGACGGCTAGCATAAGCAATCACTTGACCCCTTTGCATTAACAATGTGCCAAGGCCTTCTCTAGTGGCATCTGTCCAGACTTTTAAATCCCGATTGCCGTCGATAATGGTTAACACTGGAGCAGTCGTTAATCTTAACTTTATCTCTTCAAAAGCCTCCTCACATTCTGGAGTCCATTTGAATTTTGAGTGCTTCTTTGTAAGCTTCGTTAAGTGACTAGATATCTTCGAAAAGTTTTTAATGAACTTCCGGTAATAACTAGCCAATCCAAGAAAACTGCGAACCTCTGTAGGAGTACTAGGTTGTTTCCAATTTTGAATAGCTGTGATTTTACTTGGATCCACAGCAATTCCTTCTTTTGATACGACGTGGCCCAGAAATTTCACTTCATCTTGCCAGAATATACATTTGGACAGTTTAGCTTTCAATACATTCCTTCTGAGAATTTCAAGAACCTGTTCCAAATGCTTCTCATGTTCAGCTTTTGATTTAGAGAAGATTAGAATATCGTCAATAAAAACCAGAACAAACTTATTCAAAACTCCTTTGAACACTCTATTCATCAAATCGACGAAGTATGCTGGAGCATTACATAAGCCGAACGACAGTACTAACCACTCGTAGAATAAGTCTGGACCTCTGAATGCTGTCATAGGAACACATTCTTCGGCAATTCGAAGCTGATGGAAACCTGTAGCTAGGTCCATCCTTGAAAATACTTGTGCTCCATTCAGACGATCCAATAAATCATCAATTCACGGCAATGAATATATGTTCTTTATTGTCTGCCTGTTCAAATCACGATAATCCACACATAGCCGTAGAGTACCATCAGATTTTGGGACAAACACCACTGCTGCACCCCAATCAGAGAAACTAGGCCTGATCAGACCCTTCCATACGAGCTGTCATGTTTGATTGTCTAATTCCTCTTTCTCTTTCAAGGACATTCTTCGAATAGCGTGAACTACCGGCCTTGCATTCGGAATCAAAGCGATCTTGAAATCAATTTCTCTCTGCGGAGGTAGACTAACGACTTCTTCGAATACATCTGCGTAATTCTTTACGACAGGAATATCTTTGATGAGGTCGGGAATATTCTCTATGACTTCAGGGATATTTTCTATTTGAGCATGAGAAACATCCAAAGCTGCCCAGAAGTCTTTTCTATTAGAATTCCGACCTTCACAGGGAATGGTTATATAATCACCTGATTTAATCTTCGCCTTTACGACTCTGTCGGCGCATTTAACCTCAGCTTCTTACTTGGTCAACCAGTCTAACCCCAAAATAAGATCAAATTCTGTAAAATTCATGATGACTGCGATGGTAGGGAACCGATAACAAGAAAAAGAAACCGGTACCCCACAAACCCAACTAAGATTGATGGAACCCCCGACCGGATTTTGGACAGTCATTGGTTCCTTGAGCTTCTTCAAATTTAAATCCAGTTTCTTAACTGCATTCTTTGCAACAAAGCTTCGCGACGCGCCGGTGTCAAACAGTACTTTAGCTGGAATATCTTTGACAGTAAGCGTGCCTTCTAAAACATCTGGCCTTTCCTGAATAGCTGAGGGCTCAGAAGTTTCTGCCACTTCATTTACCTGAGCCTCATTGGTCTTTTTCGACAGCCAGCAGTCTTGCTTTATGTGACCAGCCTGATGACAAATATTACACTCTCGGGTCACTTGAAACCTGCTCTTGGATTTGGATTTATCCTTTCTTCGTTTGTTCCAAGATTTACATCTTATCGCCAAATGTCCTTGCCTATTGCAACTTGAGCATGTGGCAGTTATTACCGGTTCCTTGTCAGATTAACCCTTTTTCTCTTGGCACTGGGCTTCTTACTGACTTCTGACATCTTACTGGCCTCAGGAAGATCAGTTTCAGACTCAACTTTATTACTAGAACTGACCTCCTCTTCGTAGCATAACATACCTTTCTTGTTGAGATCTTCGTACTGATAAGCCATATAAATCATTTCTGAAAAAGGAAGCTTCACATGCCCCATTACTTTATTCTGGTATTTCCTTTGAAACCCGTTAATAAATCTCAGATTCTTTCTCTTCGTATTTTGAATTAGATGGGAAGCAAAGTGAGAAAGTTCGTTGAATTTCTTATGATATTCTGGAATGGTCATATCTCCTTGTATTAGATAAGAAAATTCATCATATAATCGCTCAGTCGCTTCGGGAGGAGTAAATCTTTCCAGGAAAATCACTTTGAATCTGTCCCAGGTGATATCACCTTCTGGATTATCCTTAATAACTGAATCCCAATAGAACAAAGCTTCGTCTTTGAGTGCCCAGGAGGCCAGTAATCTTTTCTGGTCATCCCTCAGCTTTAAACCCTCAAAGATTTTCTCAGTAGAACGAATCCAAGCCTGTGTCTTCATAATTGATTCTTCACAAGAGAACGGTATTCCACCCATATTTCGATACTTGATTAATAGGGCCTCAATACCCGGTTCTGCATTCCTTCTGTTTCTGACACTCATTTTCTAGTACTTCTGCAAATAGCAGATCAAGTATCAGGTCATAGAAAAGATATTTTAAAACATAGAAACAAATACTTCAAATGTAAATGTGTGTATTGGGGTGTATTTCATTCTGCTGTAATGAATTACTCGTCCTAGAACACTACTGGTTCTATTTCTGATGAGTTCGTTAATATGTTATATTCCAGAACTAAGCTTAACCAAAGCTCTGATACCAAATGAGACAACCCCGAACCCCGTACTAACGGTGGCAAGGGTAATCTTTGGAATATAACACATAAACAGATAATAGCAGGACATAATTAAATAAATACACCAGAAAATGCACAATAGAATATACTGGATAAACGTAATCATCAGAGTTACACAGTATACAGGATCATACTTAGTACAAATACAGTTCAGCTATACATAAATGTCTACAACGGAAAACAAACATAATGTACAATAGGAGCTGAACAGCATAAAAAGAGATAAATAATAGAATCCATCTTCAGCTCCAGCTATCCAGAAAGAGCCAGCTAAACCTGAATACAAAGCTGCCCGTGTAGAAAAAGGGGGCACCCGAGTTTGAAAGTGAAACAAACTACGAGTCAGTGATGGGACTGGTATGAGAAATCTACTCAACACATTTATAATATGGCTAATCACAGGACCACGCCACTTTCGTGGAACGGGCTTACTCCATTGGATCGCCAGTGCTTTAAAACAGATAATTCTTTTAAACATCGCAATGCTTTTTATAAAAATGAAGCCATTATAAGACTCAGTTCCCATCACACAATGCAACGCAAACCGGAGGATAGAGTTTTACCTTATAATGGCCAAAATATGTTTGATACGAAAAAAACAAAAGCATTTGATATTACTACTAGTGTTTATATGTTTCAAAAACAATTTCGAATCATAAGTATCAATCATAGACGACATTAATGCCCCATACCACTATGTTGCCTTATATAGGTATACAATCAAAACCGCACAGTCACGTATTTGGAAATTGGATTTCCGTCATGAACCAAGGCAAAAGATAGTCCTTACCGAATTTGAGACGCTCAAGCCCGCCCCTCAGGAACAACCGCAACTGCCCCTTGGATTGTCAGGGCCGGTCCACCGAAGTGGATTATTATGCATGAACAATGCGTTTCCCCGCCCTATGGGGCGTAAATGAGCCAACGAATGACTCCATCGGTCCCGGATCGAACGATATATCCGAGGCGCCTCACTATCCATCATCCACAAAAGTAAAATGTCAGGCCGTGTAAAAACACCGACACAACTCATAGCTAGAAAGAAATGCATGCCCTCCCTGAGGTCCTTCTCCCGTTTCTGGTTCATACCGGGGTGTGTGGCTCGCGAATTCACGTTATACACAAAGCTACGCCACACAGACGGTGCTTTGATCATCAATCACAAGACTTTGCTTTTCAACAGAAGCCCTGATCACTGCATCTTAGCATGTCACACAGGTAATTCACACCATGCAATTGATGGCTATCAATCACATAGAATAAATTCCAATGTCAGACACACAATCCATTTACAAGTCCGTTCTGGGTCGGAACGAAACCGGAGGCACTATATACCTCGCATATCCATCGATCTCCACGTACGTCCGGACGATCACCACTCATTATCCATATTTCGGGACGCCTCCCTATCAGGACATCAGTTACCACCCAAACGAGGTGAAGATCGGTCTTCGACCACCGTCTTCATCTTCGATTACTTATCGTCGATTCAGTTATTCAGAATGGGATAAACTCGGTCTTTCTGAGCAACTCGCGTATATAATAAACAAGTGCAACACGAACATACGTACGCATCATTTCAATTCATTAGTCGCTAACCGTAAATCACTAAGAGAACGATTTCCCAAATATTAACCACGAAGGCCGAAAACAACATCAGATCAACACCCAGGAAACCATTCGACTTAGCCAACCTTCAGTTAGTTTCTAAATTTCACATCCATATCGTTTATAATATTTTATAACGATTTATTGCTATTTTTATTTATTTTAAAATAGCCAATTTATTCAAAACGACGCTTCGGGCCATAACGCGGTCGTGGCGCTGTTTTTCTTCAGATTTGATTTACACATATCTGAAAATCTAACCATTGGATCTTCACAAAATTTATATCATTAGAAAGATCTTTTCAAAACGAATCCAGCGGTCCCAGTTTTGGGAAAATCCGACGGTCGGATCTCCCGATATAATCGTTTGAAGTTTCAATTTCAAAATACGAACTGCAGTTTCGTTATTCGATTTAATATAAATATATTTATATATATATATAAATATAATCGATTCTGGCGCTATTTTTCTTCAGATTTGAATTAAACATTCCAGACAATCCAATCGTTGGATTTTTACAAAGATGGTGCCGTTGGAAAGATATTTCCAAAGCGAACCCAACGGTTGCGGTTCCGGGAAAATCCGATGGTCAGATCTCCCGCACTAATCGTTTGAAATCATGGTTTCAAAATACGAACTGCAGCTTCGTTATTCGATATAACTCAATTCTATTTATATATATATATATATCGATTCTTCGATTTCAAAACTATATGATTTTCATACATTTGATAAACATGATATTTTTATCTAACTGTCTTCTATTTCAACACTTCACTATTTTTAACAATTCATGTATATAATAAAATTGTGATTTTTAATGTAAAACAATTCATTTCTAAACACGATTATTTTATATAGTTCATATAGAGGTTAAAAATATGGTTTTTATTACAAAACAATTTATTTCAAAACACGACTATTTGATATAGTTCATATAGATGTTAAAAATATGATTTTTATTATAAAACAATTTCTTTCAAAATATGAATACCATTCAACACATGAATTTCAATTCAACGAATGAATTTCGATTCAACACATGAAGGTTTTCTATAGGTTGTATATATAGAGTAAAAATGTGATTTTTATTCTTAAAACAATTTATTCAAAACACAAATACCATTCAACACATGAATTTCAATTCAACGAATGAATATCGATTCAACACATGAAGGTTTTCTATAGTTTGTATATATAGAGTAAAAATGTGATTTTTATTGTTAAAACAATTTATTCAAAACACGAATACCATTCAACACATGAATTTCAATTCAACGAATGAATATCGATTCAACACATGAAGGTTTTCTATAGTTTGTATATATAGAGTAAAAATGTGATTTTTATTGTTAAAACAATTTATTCAAAACACGAATACCATTCAACACATGAATTTCAATTCAACGAATGTATATCGATTCAACACATGAAGGTTTTCTATAGTTTGTATATATAGAATAAAAATGTGATTTTTATTGTTAAAACAATTTATTCAAAACACGAATACCATTCAACACATGAATTTCAATTCAACGAATGAATATCGATTCAACACATGAAGGTTTTCTATTTAACAGATGAATATAGTTTCAACACAGGAAAATAATGCTAACACATGAATATTATTCAAAATTTAGGCAGCATAACGGCAGGGTAGTTAAAACCGGGACCGTCCCTAGTACGGCTCCTCGCTCTACCTTAAAGCCTCGCAGCTTTTGACAATGGGGAATCATGCATCTAGTTCGCACGCAGGCGACATATATATTTTTTTCATTTCCACAAACTAATCCTATGTGGTTTCAACCAAATATTTCTCAACCACAAATGGGTATTTTTCAACCACAAACAATTTCAATCAACCATTCGTTATCAATCAATTTTCACACCAATCAACCATTCTTTAATTTATATATTTTTTTAAATTTCAAAAATACCCCTTTCACACACGAACCCCAATCCAAACCCAACGACTGTCGTCCCCAGCATTTTACCCTCATTCCAAACACAATGGGATATGTTTCAAAGGCCCATTCGACTGTTTCAGTCAGTTTTCATTTTAATTTAAAATATATAACATTCAATATTCGATTTGAACGTACATTTCAATTTGCCAGGGCCACAAACTGATTCGAAAAATTTCCAGAAAAATAAATCTGGCTATGTTTTGACGATATGGTCCCAACAAAACTAGTTTCGTCGAATTCTGAGACCGTTTGTAAAATGGCCCATTTCTGGTCGATCCAATTTAACTGTAATTGACCAAAACACGTTTTCCTTTTCCACGCTCACATATTAACTTCAAAAATTATGAAATTTGAAACCTAGCAATAACTTCACATCCCGGATCCAACAAAAGTGGTTTCGTCGAATTCTGAGGTCGTTTGCAAAATGGCCATTTTCACGGGCTATAAAAATTCCATAGTACCAGATTTAAATATTTTTGGTTTCACTCAAATCCGTTTTGTTTTGCACCCGGTACAGCCAGTCAAAGTTTGAATTCAAATTTTAAAACTACCGCGCCATTTCAGACCTTGTTTATAATTAGAATTAATTATATTCGTTTTCAAATGTCGATTCAAATTTACTTTTCATTGCTATTATTTAAAATATTTATTTTAAATATTTAAAATACACTAAAATAGCCAATTTAAAATTTTTAAATTGGTTTAGATTTTCCGGGTCGTTACAGGAGAGTAACTTAAACACTAAATAATCAATCAGCAATTGAATATCACATCAAATAATACAATCAATGAAACAATAATATAAATGTTGAGGAATCCAGTTGGATCCCTCCAGCCTATTTCCCTGCATCCACAGATGTTAATCAACATCATCAATATGAAATATCAGAACTAATAATCGATCAACGATGTAATCATATCAACCATTTCAACCAATTTTATCAACTATTCAACCAATTAACCATTGCACAGTATAAAATTACTATAAATAAATTTAAAACTCGTTTATATAAAAATATAAACGAGTCAGAGTTAGTGAGTTTACTCACCTTGGTTGCAGTTGGCAATTCTGCTTTATTTTATTCACAATCAAACAGTCGTTTGATTTTATCACGAAATCCCAATAGCTCTATCCTCAGCAACATCCATTCCATACAGTGGATCTCGTTGTTATGATTCCAATGTAACTGATTTCATCCAATTCTATTTGCAAATGAATTAGATATGATTTCTACAAGTTGAATTTAAAAAAAAAACGTTAACTTAAATTGAATAGTTAATTTACTCTCTAATCTCATCAGTAAGCAAATTACCGTGCTGATCCCAATTATAACCTGTGATCAACCATCGTTGCTTGCCACGCATCTTTGAAATTCCCAATACCCTTAATTAATCCTTTAATTCAATTTGATCCCTTTCAACCTGTTTCTCGCGCTCTTCTTCCCAGTATAATCACTTCGTTTCAAACCGATTACATACCTTCCCCTCTTACCAAATTCTGCTCCACCACCAGTGAAGTACAGGCTGCCGCACCACCCTATTCAGACGCGCCCACAACCTAGCCATTATCTGAGACCATCCTCACATGCCCAGTTGCATCACCGCTCTGCAACGAACTCCGGCAACGTACACAACTTCGAACTTGATTTCGCTTTAGATCGTCGATCTCAGCTTCTTCCTGGAGACGTCGGGGACCACCGTGAACTTTCCCTACATGAGTCGCCCCTCCACCTACCTACAGTTGAAACACTCCGTCCCTGAAATATAAGTTGTAGACCATATTTTAATCCCTCTCTCCAAATGTACTTTGGTTTCCCATCCCAAAATCGCAGGCTTCAGCAAATGGAACCCCTCACTACAGAACGCATCTCCCCCACTACACAACATCGAACCACCAAACTCGGTCGACAGATGCGCCTTGCCCTTCAGATCCTCGCGCCACCTTCAGTTTTACTTCCAATCTCCTAGTCGTGGGTTTATCCCAAACTGTAGCTTGTTGTTCCCAAGTTGAAAACTCTAAAAGTCGATGTCGCACCAAACAAAACGGATGTAGGGCTGGAGAGTGGCCTTTCAGGATTTTGAATACATAAGATTCGTGATTTATTAGTAATTTACTTTAGCTGATTTATTTTTCACAATATTGTTTTCCTCACGTTTTTTCTGGAAAGAAGAGAATAAGAACAGTATTTAAAGAAGAAGAAAAGCTTGGGCCTCACGAAAACAATAGCTTGAGTCTCACGGTTTCTAATTACTTGACAGGCACGGGTAAAAAAAGTGGGGAGTACGTTTGTCTGAAGATTTGGCAGTCACGCTATTTGTTTATAATATTCTCATCTGAAGTAACTTTGCCATAAATATAATGTCGATACAATGAACATATATTCATCCATACTCGGATACGGAAACAGTTTGCTAATGCGTTTTTATCATTTTAGTAAAATTGGTGCTTGTTAAATTATAATTATAATATATCCATTTCGTTGAATACGCATGTATATGTATTTACACTTCAATTATTGCTTGTGTGCGAAGCACGGGTCACTCGCTCGTATATATTTGTTAAAGTTATTACGGTACCGACTATGCAGAATTTTCATTCATTTACGACCGCTACGCACAAAATAGGAATATCGTCATGTCAAATAATGTGCTACGATCTCAGAAATATAATAAAATAAACTATTTAAATTTTATTATAAATTATATGTTAAAAATTTATTTTTAATTAATAAATTACATAAAATTTTCCATTTATATTTCTAATATAACATTTAAAATAATTTAAATGTTCAAAATTAAATTGCTAAAAATCAGGGTCGTTAAACCCCGAGCTTGTGTAAATTGGATAATGTATGAGAAAGATATGTACCTAAGAAGATTGTGTGTATATATATAAAGGATATATTAATAAAATTAAAACAGAAAAATTAGTGCAGGAACCAAAGGTCATGGGATGACCCATCCCGTACCTGGGTCGACCCATGGGTCAACACGGTAGGTAAGGATTGACCCACCCACATGCAGTCTGATTCTGGATAATGTATTTGGACTATTTTTATATACTTGGTTCGTTGGATGAGTTGTATGGCTAGATATGAAACCCTAAAATCTAACGGTTAAGAATTAGCTCAGTTAGTCTATAAATAGAATAGCTACTGCCATTTTATCTACATACAACTATTCTTAATTCTCTTCCTCCATGGCTATACTCTAAATTAATAAATAAATTAGGGAGACGCTATTGAAAGTTAGATCAACAGAGATAATTCAAGATCTGCAATCAACATACAGCCTTTTTCATGAACTATTTCCGAACCTAATACCTAGCCCTGTAAGTTCAAGTTATTTTTAGATTTGATATCCAGAAATGTATTATGATAGTAGATAAATTTGGATCTAGAATATACAGTACTTAAAAGTTATTTTCTATACTGTTATTTATCTATGCAGTTGCTATAGTAATATATGTTCTTTTACTTTCAGTTGATTAACCAGTTATGTTCATACATATCTATCTTCCTTATCCCTGTTATGTTGTTTAATTTATTTCCAGTCTTGTTTATTTGCCTATTTTATACAGTTTGATTTGATTTTGTTCTTCTCCTAGTTTTTCCATTTTTGCAATAAGCCTGGGCCATTTCCGATTTAAGATTGTGTATAATTGGATTTAGGATAATATGAAATGACAATGAAAAAGGAGAATTTGTGGGCATATTATAAATTGAGGACTTTTGACTATAATTTAGGAATATAATCAAAAGTCAGAATATGCATATATGTATACGTGTTAGATTAGACTTAATACAGAGATTAAGTAAAGAACATGTTAAGAAAATGTAAGTACCAGATGTAAGTTAAGTAAACTAAATTACTGTAGTGTATATATACATCTGGGCATGTGCTTGGTTTAAGGAAGGGGTTGTACACATAATAACATTTACAGAAAAATGTCATATTATAACCATGCTTATTGATGAACTTAAATCTGCTAAGTTAAAACCTGAGTATTAATAAGCTAAGAGGTCCCTCGTTCATCTATTGTATTGGGTTTTGGGGACTCTTAAATCCTAGAAACTTGGGGGAACAAGCTTAGGGGTTTTGGCTTGTGTCAGTCTTGCTGTGTGGAACCCATATCAGTCAGTATCTCTGTTGGTATCGTGTTAGAGGGCCTTGCACTAGGTAGGGGTCAGGGCATGCTTTATTGATCTGGATAGCAAGAGGCTCAAAAAGTGGAAGGTGGGTACCGGTGCGTTCCGACAGAGTCATAAGCATGCATGGGTCCGATTAGGTAAACTAAGACGCTGTAACACCAGTAAATACATCATGTTCTATAAGTTGTCGAGTTAGGGAGTGATACACCCTACTGTCGGGGTTGATACAAGGTATTTATGTAATAGGGAGCCAATCGCATGGGTAATAATTAGGGTAACACCTAATCCAAATATGTAATCAGGATAACACCTAATCCTAATATATAATTAGGGTAACACCTAATTCTGATATGTAATTATGTAACACCTAATCCTGATATGTAATTAGGTAACACCTAATCCTGATATACTGGCATTGGTGCAGAGAAAAACCGTTCTTGGGATATAAATGAGAAGCCTTACTTGATCATTGTTTTATCTTGTTGTCTTGTACTTATATGCCATTGTAATTTTTCATCCAGTCTTATTTATCTGTCTTGATACCTCTATTTTATACATATACTGAAAATCACTAGAACTCGCCAAGCTTTATGTCGTACCTATTTTGATTCGCTTCTTTCTCTCTCCTCAGGTCCGTAGGGTGGTAGTCTTCTGCAGTGATTTGGATTTTCCTTCAGCTTGGATCAGGACTTCTTCTGATTTGATGTACCGCTTTGATTATCTTTCTACTTTTCTATGCCTTATTAAAAGGGTTATGGTTTTGCATTATTTTACCCTAATGTTTGGCATTATAAGACAGACGGTTTTATTTGAAGTATTTGGTATTTGGTGATGTAATTGGTTTAGAAAAATGTTTTACTTTTAATAATAAAAGTTAATTTTCCACTGACTACCTATATTTGTCTTTTAAATTTTAGTTACTGTTTACCTATTCCGCTTCACGAAACTTAACTTATTCCCTTATGAGTGACACTACGGAAGTGGGATTTCACATTTGGTATCATAGCTGAAGGTTACAAGATTAGAGAAAAGTTTTGAAAAATGGTTTTCAAAAAGCAAAGTATTTTTAGATAAAAGCTTATTTTTGAAAAACACATCCCCTCAAGCCATATTCAAAACTCTTTTTACCACGTTTTGAATCTTTGTTTGTTCTCTTTTCAGCATGTCTGGGGCGCCCAATCTTCCTGAGAGCATTCCACTACCAACATGGTTCCATAGGTATTTAGAGGCTACAACACCTGCCAGAGTTCAAGGAGATGCCCCACCCCCAACTACAGCCGCAGTAGCTCCACCTTCTCATGTAGTCAACTTTTCTAAGCTTTGTAAGGATTTCTACGCAATGGGATGCAAGCTGTTTCATGGTACCAATAATTTGTTGAGGCCCGCAATTGGCTTAGAGAAATAGAGAATCTGTTTGGCCTTTTCGAGATCAATGATAAGAGGAAGGTATAGTAGGCCCTTCGCAACTAAAGGAAGAAGCTTTATACTGGTGCGAGGTGACATAGGCAGGACAACCTATAGCTACTTGGGAGGATTTAAGACAGAGATTTGCGATGAAGTTTATATCTTAGGCAGAAGAAGGAATGCAGATGGAGAGATTTTTGGCTTTAGAACAAGGATGTATATCTGTTAAGGAATATGTTAATAAGTTTAGTTAGCTAGCGAGATTCAGTTTGGACTTGGTAAATACTCCCCATAAGAAGGCACTTAGGTTTGCGAGAGGGTTTAATCAACCTCTCCAAGGATTAGCACTGTCACACATACTGATGGAGGGAACTTTCAAGAGGCTTGTTGACATGGTTTTGATGCACGAGGACGGTAAGGATGAGAAGAAAGAAATTAAGATTGAGGAGACACAGCCCAAGGCTGAGAAAAAGAAATGGTGGCCCAAGAAAGGAATGCATAAGAAAGAAGGAATGCCTGATAAGGCCCATATCAAGACACAAGTTAAGTGCCATGGTCTCGGAGCTTTGGTTCATTTTGTGAAAGACTATAAAAAGACAAAGAAACCTTGTTTCAATTGTGGTCAAGTTGGACATTTCACTAAGAAATGCCCTAGAAAGTAAGGAAAAGGGGAAGGATCTTCTACAGGACAAGTGTATGCTCTTGACGCTAGTAAGCCTGATTGAGGTAGGAAAGTCACGGTCGAAAGTTTGATTTTCCTTTTTGACTATCCTATTAGGACTCTCTTTGATTCTGGTGCTTCTCATTCATTGATATCCAGTTCTATGGTAGATAACTTTCACCTAGATATTAGTATTGTTTCTGATCCTATTGCAGTCTCAAATCTTCTAGGAGGTCCGACTCGTTTATCCATGATATGTTGGGGTTTAAGAGTTTATATCTTAGGCATCGAGTTTGAATGAGATGCTTAAGTTCTTGGCTTTATGGGTTGTGAATTGATTCTAAGAATGTATTGGCTAGCCATGTATGGTGCCATCCTATAATGTAAAAGGAGAGTGGTTAGGCATATGACGTGCCAACTCTTGAGATTTCATATGAGCCACGGGGGTCAGTTATGCTAAGTTTCTAGATTCACATGATGCCTCTGTTGATGATTTACGTTCAGTACCCATAGTCAGAGACTATCCGGACGTGTTTGATGAAATTAGGGATTACCTCCGAGACGTGAGATAGACTTCCAAATTTATTTGGTAGAGAATGTGAAGCCATTCGCTTTACCAGTGCTCCACATGGCTCCTAGGGAGAGAAAGGAGCTCAGCAAGCAAGTAAAGGAGCTATTCGAGAATGGATTCATTAAACGGAGCATATCAGAGTGGGGATCTCCAGTCATCTTTGAGACTAAGGAAGACGGCTCATTTCATCTATGTGTGGACTATAGTGAGATGAATAAGCTCATAAAGAAGAATATGCACCCACTTCCGAGGATTGACGACTTGTTTGATCAACTAGTTGGCGCATCGATTTTTCTTGCAGATGGATAGTTGAGAGTGGCAGAGGACAGTATTGATAAGACCGCTTTAAGGACTCCAGATGGTTTCTTTGATGTGCTGGTGATGCCTTTTGGGCTGATCAATGCACCCACATATTTTTTGGACTTAATGACTAGGGTGTTTAGGGAGTTTCTGAAAAAGTTTGTAGTGGTCTTCGTGGATGATATTTTGATCTTCTCAAAGATTGAGGAGGAACATGCCCTATACTTAGGAGAGGTTCGACACACTCTCAAATCACAGCATCTTAAGGCAAAATTTTCTAAGTGTCACTTTTGAAGAAAAGAAGTAAGGTTCCTAGGGCATGTAGTCTCCAAAGATGGGATAGTGGTGGACCTCGCTAGGGTAGTCGTAGCTCAAGATTGAAAGGCTCCAAAAAATGCGATGGAGGTGAGGAGTTTCCTAGGGTTTGCGGGCTATAAAAGGAAGTTCTTCAAAGACTTAGCAAGGATATCAACCCCACTTACCCAACTGACAAAGAATAACTTGGCTTTTTACGGCACTGATTGTGAGGATGCTTTTCAGAGATTGAAGAGGGCTCTGACATCAACCCCAGTTCTGGCTCTCCCCAATGGAAGCAAGGTGTTTAATGTCTACACAAACGTTTGTGGCAAAGGACATGGTGTCATGTTGATGCAAGAAGGTAGGGTAGTAGTATGCTACGGTAGCAGGCATTTGAGAATTCACGAGAAGAACTACCCAACCCATGACTTAGAGTTGGTTGCTATAGTGCTCGCATTGAAGTCATCGCGACATTACCTACTTGGAGAGAGATTTGAGCTATACTCGGATAATAAGTCGCTCAAATATTTGTTTTCACAAAAGGATCTCAACCTAGGAAGCAACGATGAATGGAATTCCTAGCTTCCCACGATTTTGAGATTGCTTATACCCCAGGAAAGGGTAATGTAGTATCGACCGCGTTGATTGGGCAGAAGATGACATTGAGTCCTCTATTCGTAGAGAGGCGGAGCTTGGAGTTTATATCGACCTTCGATTTTAGGCTATCCACAGATTTTAACAGCTGGTTTGTTGGCGTCGTTGGAAGTACAACCTACTCTTATGGAGTGCATTGGATCCACACAGCGAGAGGACCCGCGAATAGAAGACATCATCGACAGGCTTAGTGAAGGAGAGACCTCTAGTTACCTAAGTAGATACTCCATGGATGATAAAGGGTGGCTACGACGATATGGAAGGCTCTGTGTTCCCCAAGATAGAGATTTGTTGAGGACGGTCCTTAAGAGACTCATCATTCACGGATGACTATCCATTCGAGTAGTGATAAGGTATATTGAGACATGAAGAGAGTTTTCTTTTGGACTAGCATGAAGAAGGATGCAGCGGAATTTGTGGCTCGATGTTTAACTTTCCAGCAAGTAAAGGCTGAACAAAGGAAACCTGACGGATTACTTCAGTCCTTAGACGTCCCATAATGGAAGTGGGAGAGCGTCTCTATGGACTTCAATGATGGACTTCCTAGGTCGAGGAAGGGTTGCACTAGTATTTGGGTGATAGTAGACAGACTTACGAAGAGTGCTCACTTTGTTCCTGTTAAGAGCAAGAGGATGACAGCTTGGTTAGCATCGGTATACCTTGGAGAGATAGTCCGATTTCATGGGGTACCTTCCAATATAGTAAGCAACCATGACCCCATCTTCAAAACTGAGTTTTAAAAGAGCTTACAAGAGACATTAGGTACATAGCTACGCTTGAGCATAGCATACCACCTTCAGACAGATTGACAGACTGAGAGCGTGAATAGGGTCCTTAAGGATCATCTGAGACCGTGTGTCCTAGATTGTGAAGGGACTTGGGAGAGGATCATCTCCCATTGGTTGAGTTTTCCTACAACAATAATTATCAGTTAAGCAAAGGCATGGCACCCTTCGAGGTACTTTACAAATGACCTTGCAGATCGCCGACTTATTGGTGGGAGTCTACGGACAAACTTTTACTTGGTCGTGAGATGATTCGAGAAACTTCTGGGAAGATTGATCTTATCCACCGAAGAATGAAGGCAGCTCAGGACATGCAGAAGTCATATGCCGATAAGAGGAGGACTGATTTGGAATTCGAAGTAGGAGATATGGTCTTCATTAAAGTGTCACCTCTAAGAAATGTAGTTCGCTTTGGCTCGGTAGGGAATTGGTGCCGAGGTTCGTGGGGTCATTCCCCATAGCGGAGAGGATAGGTTAGACGGCCTATAGGATAAGACTACCAGAAAGGTTGGAGAGCGTATATGACATGTTCCATGTTTCCCATTTGAGGAAATGTCTACATGATATAGCATAGGTAGTGGAGTCGAGCACACTTGAAGATGTGGAGTTTGACAAGGAAGCATCAGTGAGAAGAGTTCCTACTCATATTCTTGGATCAAAGGTTAAGAACTTACGCAACAAAGAAACCGGATTAGTGAAGATATAGTGGGGAGAAGACCGCAAAGATGCGACGTGGGAACCCGAAGACAAGATTCGCACTTCTTACCCTTTTCTTTTTGAGAGTGTGTTCTTAATTTATTTTCCAAGCTTTTAATTCGCATTTGCTTCTATCATTCGAGTATGTTTATCCTATCATTCGAATCATCAATCCTAAGGTAGAAACTAATGGATGAAAACATGTGTTTGAGACTTGTTTTGTTTGACAGTTGAAAGTGGGTGCAAGTGTTTACCTGTGGATGCATATACACACACATTAGGCACTAGATTGGCTCAAACACCTACATATTGCGTATGGACGTGTGCACATTTTAATTTTCAGTGGATAAAAATGGTTGAATCATCATATGGATGTTGCATTCTGGTGGATGATTGTGCACACATAAAACTTATAGGTTATACTAGGACTCTTTTGCATACATATTGGATACATGGCACATACATATGTTGCATTAAGGAGGTCAACTGAATCAGTCAATTGCCTGATTTTCGCATTAGTGCAGGAAAATAAACACACAACACTTTTGCATATGTTCATACAAGCATTAAGAATTTTTAAGGGCAATGGATGTCAGTGGATGATGTATGAGTTAATGGTTTTAGGTGGTTGTTAAAATAATTTCATTCTTCTTAACTTGGAGATTTCGGGGATGAAATCCTTTAAGTAGGGGAGAATGTAACACCCCAGAATTTAATACACCATAACCGTACAGTAAAGACAATAAAATGAATATTATTTAATTAAATATCCAGAATTAAGTAAAACCGACTTTACCTTGTGTTCGTCTCGAAATTCTGGTTCAGATATACCTCGTGCTTGCGTAAATCTGATAGTATGAGAAAGTTATGGACCTAAGAATATTGTATATATAGAGGATATATATTAACAAAATTCAAACAGAAAAATTAGCGTAGGAACCAACGGTCATGGGATGACCTATCCCGTAACTAGATCGACCTATGAGTCGACACATGGGTCGAGACGGTAGTTAGTGGTCGACCCACGCGCATGCACGTCCGAATCTAGACAATGTACTTGGACTATATTTATATATTAGGTTCATTGGATGAGTTTTATGGCTAGATTTGAAACCCTAAAATCTAACGGTTAAGAATTAGCTCAGTTAGTCTATAAATAAAGTGGTTCTCTCCCATTTTATTTACACACAACTATTCTACGTTCTCTTCCTCCATGGCTATACTCTAAATTTATAAATAAAATGGGGAAGCATTGTTGAAAGTTAGATCAACAGAGATAACTAAAGGTCTGCAATCAACATATAACCTTTTTCAAGAACTATTTCTGAACCTAATACCTAGCCCTGTGAGTTCAAATTATTTTCAGACTTTATATCTAGAAATGTATTATGACAGTAAATGAATTTGGATCTAGAACATAAAGTACTTATAAGTTATTTTCTATTTTGTTATTTTACTGTATTCATTTTTACAGTTCCTACAGTAACATATGTTTTTTTACTATCAGTTTATTAACCAGTTATGTTCATACATATCTGTCTTCCTTATCCCTATTCTGATGTTTAATTTATTTCCCGTCTTGTTTCTATGGCTTGTTAAAAGGGATATGGTTTTGCATTATTATACCCTGATGTTTGGCATTATAAGGCACATGATTTTATTTGAAGTATTTGGTATTTTACGATGTAACTGGTTTAGAACAACGTTTTACTTTTAATAATACAAGTTAATTTTCCGCTGCCTAATTATATCTATCTTGTGAATTTAAGTTATTATTTACCTGTTTCCCTTCACGAAAGTTAGAGCATTCTCTTATAAGTGACATTAACGGATGTGGTGTGTCACACCAACTGATAAGTATGGGCATTACTTGGAGATGGACAGGTGGAATAGCAAGATACGACTTCTTTTCATACTTATACTTGAATTATCTTTATGTATTCCTCTAGGTGACACTATGGAGCATTGACAATGTTATGTATTCTTACTAGAGACAGATTATCAGTTTGAGTTTATGTATCACTTGTATAAACTCTATTATTGTTCTGTATATTTGTACAAGCCTACGTACTTCGATTATATGGTTTATATTGTTATTACTGTCTCGCCATTTTTATATATGTGATTGTTACTATTATATGATGCGTTGTGAGATATACAAACAGATTCTGTGATTGTGTTTATATTCTTTTTTCTTCTTTTTCTTCTTTTTAATTTTCTTCTTTTCTTTCTCTTTTCTCTTCTGTTCTATGTTTTCTTTCTACTCAATTTACAACGATCGGGGGCTTGTACAACGCAATATTTGTCATATGAACACTGGTGGTGTATAGCGGGTCATCACATTAGACACCATGTAGAGATGATGAGTGGGCGGTACATCTTCATCCTATCCAGCTTCACTGTTACCAACCGCCTCCCTGCCTCCAATTTTACCTTAAGCCTCCTCCAATGCCACCTTGATCCATTTTTGGTTCTTCTGCAACAAGGGGGAATGATAAGGTGAACTTCGTCATTACCTTCTTCCTCCTCTCCTCCTTGGACCTCGGCTGCGATCTCCTCTTCCTCAACACTATCACAACTAATAATCCAATCTTCATCTAAAAAACAACTGTCATGGAGGAAATTATAAGAATTCAACAGCTTTGCATCTTGAAATATTGGATCAGTGGCCTTTAGAGCAACCACTCTATTCATATACTCTTGGACAATAGGCCTTGCAGGATTGCCTACATAATTCAAACATTGTGTTAATTTAGAGCTTACAACTGGATTAACGTGAAACAAAATAAGTAAATGAGAATGCCACTTACATCCTTTAATCCAATGTTGTGTGATCTGAGGAGGAAACGTGTAACAATCCCGAAATTCGAGTAATAATAAATTTAGATCTTTCAGAAATAATGAATTCTAAAAGTTACATTAAGAAAACATAATGTTACAAAGATATAAATAGAATTAATTAAAACATTAACGATTACGTTATATAAGAATAAATGGAAGTTAACTAAAGACTAACATTATAAGCATAATGTTAAAAGTAAATAAAAGAATTAATTCATGAATGTTAACATGCATGTTTGAATTTGAGAAAATAATGCTTGTCTAAATAGAAATCAAGCAAAATTGAAATTTATAGAAAAGTTAGATAATAACTAAATAATTAATTAAGTAATGAAATAAAAAATGAAATTCTCAGAATTTGGATATGGAATTTGCACCATTGGGTCCATGGCAATTTTCCGAGCAATTTGCATATATAACTTATTTGAATCGGAGAACATGTGAAAAAGTTATTAAAGAAATAAAAATTGTAAAAAACGTAGCATTAGAAATATAAGAAAAAGGTAATACACTAGGTTTACTGTAACGACCCAGAAAATCTGAACCAATTTAAAATTTTTAAATTGGCTAAAATAATGGATTTTAAATATTTAAAATAAATATTTTAAATAATGGCGATGAAAACTGAGTTTGAATCGACAATTGAAAACGAATATAATTAAATATAATTATAAACAAGGCCTGAAAGGGCGTTGTAGTTTCAAAAATCGAATTCAAACTTTGTCGGACTATACCGGGTGCAAAACAAAACGAATTTTAGTGAAACCAAAAATATTTAAATCTGTTAGTGAATACCTTTCCAACGAATCTGACAAATCGAAATTTGATAGCGGGAATCAAAAGATATGTCCAGTTGAAAATTCTGAATAGTCGCTATGGAATTCAGGCCCTTAAAAATGGACATTTTGCAAACGGCCTCGGATTTCGACGAAACCACTTTTGTTGGATCCGTAATGTCAAATTATTGCTAGGTTTCAAATTTCATAATTTTTCGAATCAATATGTGAGCGAGGCAAAGGAAAACGCGTTTGACCGGTTTTCAGTTGATTTTAATCGACTGGAAATTGGCCATTTTTCAAACGGTCTCAGAATTTGACGAAACTAGTTTTGTTAGGACCGTATCGTCAATACGAAGCTAGAAAATATTTTTCGAGAATTTTTCTAGTTAGTATGTGACCCCGGTAAATTGAAATGCGCGTTCAAATTCAATATATAGAGTTATATGTTGATTTTAACGGAAACTGATCGAAATGGTCGAATCAGCTTACGATACATATCCCATTGTGTTCGGAATGGGGGTGAAACGCTATGGACGACAGTCGTTGGGCTCGATTTGAGATTCGTATGTAAAAGTCAACTTTTTTGAAAATAAGAAAAAAAAACCTTTCTTCCCTTAAACTCCTCCAGCCCCCCCCCCCCCTTTCTGAAATCATTTTCGATTGGAAAAAAAAAAGAACCGCTCCAGTTTCTCGTCGCTCCCTCCTCCGCTAGACCCTCGACCGACCGTCGCTCCTCCGATCAACACCCCCGCACCCTCCGTCGTTCCCCTCCACCAGGCGCGAGAACGAAACCCTAGCACCCCCTTAAAACCCCCTTCCCAAACCGTTGACGACTGTGCTGCCGCCGCCGCCTGATTGGGGCTTCCTCCGACTGCTGCGCACCAGAGACCATTCCCCCCCTCGATTTCTACAGTGAGTATTTTATTTATTTGTTTATCTATTTTCTATATATAAATATAAAAACTGATTTTGTATATGTATAAAAACTGATTTTGTATATAAATATAAAAACTGATTTTCGTTCATATAAAAACTGATTTCGTATATAAATATAAAAACTGATTTTCGTTCATATAAAAAAACTGATTTTTGTCCACATAAAAACTGATTTTTACTTGGTGATAAAGCTATGATTTTTCTTACATGAACACAAGCAAAAAGATTAGAATTTTTCTTTATAGAAAAGTTGAGATTTTGAAATTAGAAAAGTTGAGATTTTTAAAACTATATAGATTTGACTTTTAGAAACAAAAAGCTATGATCTTTAACGCTATGAAGCTACGATTTTTATATATTGAATAGCGAAGTAAAAATTCGATTTTTATATATTGAATAGCGAAGTAAAAATTCGATTTTTATATATTGAATAGCGAAGTAAAAAAAAAAATCGATTTTTATATATTGAATAGCGAAGTAAAAATTCGATTTTTATATATTGAATAGCGAAGTAAAAATTCGATTTTTATATATTGAATAGCGAAGTAAAAATTCGATTTTTATATATTGAATAGCGAAGTAAAAATTCGATTTTTATATATTGAATTGCGAAGTAAAAAAAAATCGATTTTTATATATTGAATAGCGAAGTAAAAATTCGATTTTTATATATTGAATAGCGAAGTAAAAATTCGATTTTTATATATTGAATAGCGAAGTAAAAAAAAAAATTCGATTTTTATATATTGAATAGCGAAGAAAAAATTCGATTTTTATATATTGAATAGCGAAGTAAAAATTCGATTTTTATATATTGAATAGCGAAGTAAAAATTCGATTTTTATATATTGAATAGCGAAGAAAAATTCGATTTTTATATATTGAATAGCGAAGAAAAAATTCGATTTTTATATATTGAATTGCGAAGTAAAAATTCGATTTTTATATATTGAATAGCGAAGTAAAAATTCGATTTTTATATATCGAATAGCGAAATAAAAATGTGATTTTTATATATGTAGTGAATACGAATGACGAAAGTGATAGAAGAAGAAACGACGAAGATTTCCTACATATGAAGAGTCGAGACGTTTGGTTTAGCTATTCAGTGAGATTTCTAATTTAAAAATTATATATGTGTTGAAATAAAAGTGAATTGCTATATATAAATATAAATATATATATATACGCCCCTCGTCCACAAACCATGGACGATATTTATTGATTGTGATTGGTGTGAAAATTGATTGATAGTGAATGATTGTTTACCTACCAAGGTGCCAAGATGTGGAAATGTCTAGGTATGAGCCAAACTTGTTTTAAAAATTATTTCATTATAATCGGTTTGTTGATTCTAAGTTCTGATAGTTAATATTTGGTTTATAATGTGCTGGACCATCTTTAATCTTCAAATCTAATGGCCAAAGATTTCCTAGTCTCACTATAAAGAAGACTTTAGGTCTAACTATTCATTCACAACACAAATGTTTTCCCTTCGGATTCTCTCTTAACGGAGATGGACCTAAAACTTAAATTTTTCTTGGAACAGATTTGTAAAAATAAAAAAAATTATAATCAACCAAGATATGAGATCTGATGAGGTTGCGCATGCACAAAATTTGAGGACTACGAATGAGTGTTGTAGTTATTTAGATTTTTAAGTGATGTAAAGAAATAGGGTTATTAATAGTTGTTGTTTCCTTTATAGTTTTTCTTACAGTTTTAGTTGTTTTTCTACAAGTTAGTTTTTCTGTAAGTATGTTTCAGTTTTCCTTAATAGCACTACTACAAAAGTGGGCATATTTGACACTATTCTTCTGTGGCCGTAGATCAAAAAAGCGTTGCCGTAGGCCCTTTTTTCAAATAGGCAACACCAGGGGGGCGTGGCATCCACGGCCGTTGCATTAGCCATCTAATGCAACGCTTTTGTCCATCTACGGCCACGGAAAGAAAGTGTTGCCTTAAGTAGAACTTTTGCCCTATTGCAACAGCATATCCATGTAATGCAACAACATACAGCGTTGCCTTAAGTAGAAGCCAGACCCTGGCTTCCATCTCATGATAGTGGGGTCCGCATTGACTTTCCACATCAGCTGTCAACGTGGCACATGCCACGTCAGCTCGCCACATCAGCTGCACATGTGTCACATGCCACGTCAGCTATCCACGTGGCGCCACGTAAGCTGTGGGGCCCACGTGCCGTACCATTGTGGAATTAATAATGTTAAACTTAATGCAACACCACAGCACAGTCTAATGCAACACCACAACACAGTCTAATGCAACACCACAGCACAGTCTAAAGCAACACCACAAAAATCAAATGCGACACCAGGAAAAAATCAACTGCAGCTGTAATACAACCCTGTAATTACAGATTCTGCAGTACATATATTCAATCCAAAACATTGTACCACATTCATACATATATACCAAAATATTCATACAACAATTCCTCCCAAAACATTCATCACCACAGTCAGACCAACCAATTATATATACCAACTCACAAGTATCATCACCAACACATTCCACAAGTACTGCCATCACCAAAACATACCACAAGTATTGTCATCACAAACACATACCACAAGTGCCATCATTTAAAAGAACAATCCGAATATATCACAAGTGCTAACACATACCATCCAAATACTTTAGTCAGTTGCCGAGGTTGAAGGAGTACAATTGTCAGCATCTTCATCACTTGTTGTGGTGACACAAAGGTCTCCGACATCTAAATTTAGATCTGGATTGGCTTCACCTAGCTTTTTTAACACCCATGACACGTTCTCTTTAACTTTTCTATTCACCTTTTCCTCCAAGTCCGCCTCCAGCTCTTGCCTTATTTTTTTTTTTGTCAACTCTTGGACATAGCTGTCCAAAGAACCAAGATTTGGCTACTTTTCAGCCAATTTTCCTCGCCTTCCTACAAGCCAGTTACGCGTGTGCCTCTTCCCACCAGAAACCAGGGCATCTGCCTCAGCAATGTTTCCAGCATCCACCATTGCTTGCACCTTCGCCTACAAAATGAAAACCAGGCAAGCATATAGATAAATAGGCAGCTGGCAGGAATGAATTTATTAACAGAACTGGTTCTCTTTCAAACTAACTATATATATGTTCGATTTAATATGCAGCTCCAACAAACGTACAATGTGCCAATTATACTGACACAAGTGTTGCTATTTCAGTATCTAATTATATATGTACTCACGTATTTGGCCTTCATTCATCCGTGTTAGTCTTGTAACTTCAACCCGGTTCTCGTTTATAAGTTTCTAGATAAACCAAGGCAGCGGATGGGGAGGCTTTTTCTGGGTCCTTCTTTCTCTGTCAAGTATTAGGATTACCAATAATTCAATGATATAACAAATTAGAATTATCATGTGGTCAATTCAACTCAATCACAATAAAAAATAACTTAAGTTCAGAAAAACACATACTATCTTTTCTTTGGCTACTGCATGAGTTTTGGGACCCATGGTATGTGTCTCATTCAACGAATTACGATGCGCGGAATTAGAATCAGCTAGGGCCTGGAAATCCAAAAAAAATAGCACTAAACAAGGATAATGTGAACTACTAAAGATTAGCATTAAACAAGATAATGTGAACTAATAAACATTATACAAATGTGAATATCATTAAAGCCGTACCTTAACTGCTTCATCCCCCCAGTAGTCCAAGTGCATTTTAAAATCCTCCAACGGAATTGTACTGGGCCTATTTGCAAGCCTTTCCTCATCAGTTGAGTATTTTTTATAATACCTTGTTTTGATGCGAGACTTGTACTGCCTCCAAGAGTCGTTAAGCGTGTTCAAGACCCACTTGTGTCCTTCTTCCGGTATGACATACCTAGCCTACAATATAGCAATCACAAAATTCAGGAAACAAACTAATTAAGTAAAACCAAACATTTAGGAAGTCAGTTGAACTGTATATGGTTAAGGAAATTAGATTGTACCAGAGCATAATCCAACATTTGTCGCTTTAATTGATCAGGAACCACATGCCAATTGATGTACGTAAGAGACACATTATCCTTTGCTAGTGTACCAAGAAAATTGCTTAACTCTGTAATATTATCAGAAACTGGCTGGCCATCCTCATTCAACTCAATGACTACTTTATCATCAGGGGTTCTACCATGCACCTTGGTCATTTTTGACTTCCCTCTAGGATTTTTTGGACCTTGTACATTTTTTGCAGGGGCACTTCATCTCATCACCGTCTTTATAAATGGGAAATGCATTTCTTAGAAAAGCTGTTACCCCTCTTACATATTCTGCGCTCGATCTCGGAAGTCCTATCCATATGTAATACTCACTATCCATTGCCACAATCTAACCACGGCTTAGTAAGACTAAATTTGATACCCCTAAGAGTTTCAAGACACGAACAAGGGCTACCCTGTAATGTTAGACTAAAATAGAAATAAAAACAAAACAAGTTAATAATTTACAAATATACATAATCAGTGTGATGATACAAGGACAATTGTTTTGATATGAATTATCACTGACTTTTGGAACTGAGTTACCAAGAGAATACGTACATAAAACAAGCAACTAAGGATACTGAACACAAATGCATAACATTACATGACTGCACCAAAACAAAACAGTACAGATACAAAGACTATACAGGTGATACATAGACGATACAGTTGTATCTAATACAAAGAACGATGCAATAATTTACTTTTGTCGTCTAATGTTTAGCCCTTGAAGCTGGTCGTTAAGTCTACTAACATCAGTTCGAAAACCAATAACATGATTTTGCAGCGTTGTAAGTTGATGTTGTATCTCATTTGCGTACTCAGCGGCTCGACTTGGAAACTATTGGTCAATCCACTGCCAAAAGGTACACCCTGTGGGATAAACCCGACATCTAAAATAACGACGACCAATGTTGAATCCAATCGAAATAACATCTTCTGCAGCGGCATACCCACAATGACACATTATGATTGTTGAGTCAGCATGTTGTTCGTTAACCACTTGGTTGTTTTGATGCTGACGACGCAAACGACTATGCCGTCGCATCGCCCTTTCTTCATGTCGTTCTTCTTCTCGCCGTTGTCTTCGGAGTTCTTCTTGCTCTAGTTCATACTCAAGCAAATCATCGTAGTGCCTTTCTTGCATCTCTATATAAAAATCAATAGGAGTTTCTGGTGATGATGGGTTTGACAGTCCTAGATCACCCATGCCCAGGGTATCTTCGTAGTCATACGATGTAGGAAGAGATATAGGCATTATTTAACTACAAACAGAAATAGACATTTGAACATTCATATAGGATTTCTTTTATCCTCTAAATTTTGTTAACACCTTTGGAAATAGGCATTATTTACCAATACATCAATGGTTTGGCAAACATAAAAATACAGAACTTGCACAATTTCAACACATGCAAACATATAAATACAACACTTCAAGTATAAAAACCCTAATTTAAGGTAATCGGTATACCCAAATCACCCAGAGACTTTGAACGCAGATCAAAATAAGTTAGAGATGAAATCAACTAAATAAAACCTAAATGATGAAGCCCTAACTACCTGTAATTGTCCTAAACGATCCAAATTGGAGGTGTAAAGTTCGTAAAATAGGAGCAATCGAAGGTTTATAGTTTGTAACTAGAGGAAGAGTAGCAATCGGAGGCGTTCTTGGACGGATTTCGTGGAGAGAGAAACGGACAGAAGGAGGAGTACCGGAGAAATTTGTTTTGGGGGGAAGTATTACGTGAATAGGGAAACTATCGCACCAAATTTTCACTAAGCTGTAGCAAGGATCAGCTTGAACCGTTGGATTAATCAACATCTACGGTTATTTATTTGTTTAAACTGATAACGCGGATCGCTAACCTGGCATGTATTTATGTAATGCAACACTTTGAACTGGTGTTGCAAGGATCGGCAAGAACCGTTGGATTAATCAACATCTACGGTTATTTATTTGTTTAAACTGATAACGCGGATCGCTGACCTGGCATGTATTTATGTAATGCAACACTTTGAACTGGTGTTGCAAGTCACAACACAAGAATTTCAACCGCAACACTGTGTTCACATCTAATGCAACAACAAATGAATGTTGTTGCAGAAGATCAAAGAATGCATAGCTTTCGCCACACTTTTCATGCAACGCACACAAATTAGTGTCGAATATGCCCACTTTTGTAGCTGTGTAGTTTTCAGAAATTTTTCTATAAGTTATTCTCTGTAAGTATTTTTCTTAGTATACCTTTTTATTAAGTTCAATAAGTTGGTTTTCTAGCCTTTTTCCCTTAATAGTTATGTTATCAATTACTTACATTTTTCTACAATTATTTACATTTGTCTCTAAAAATGCCTATATCTGTAAAGTTAGCGTATAGATATAGAATTTAATCCTCATTCCGCGCATGAAAAATATCACAAAAGTGTAGACTTTGCAATCACGAATTAAGTAAAAGAAAACTAAATTTACAGTAAATACATGTAAAAATTATACATCTATGACATAAGGAATTAGAATGAATTAGGTAAAATTGTAGAAATTTGCAGTATAACTATGAAAAATGTTGTAATTCAAAAAGAGACAGAAAATGAATAGATTATTATGATAATTGTGTTGGCATGTTAGAAAATCAAAGTAAAGAGAAGAATGAAGCCTGTTATGGTAAGAGTAAAATGCTATAAGCTTGGGTCAGGAACTGAGCCAATAGGTTGGGCTCAGATCTGGGATTGGGCTAAGAAAAAAACCTAGATCTTGGATTAAGTTAATAATAAAATCCAGATCATAGGTTGGGGTAATATATAAAATTCAAGTCTACGGTTGAGTATGGGGTTGGAGTGCAATTAGAATACTAGTTGTTTGGATCTGTGTCAGTAGCACCCACTTTCAGGTTATGGACTAGTTAGCTCATATGAATTGAGATCGAGCACGCTTATGCTTAGGTAGGTATATAAGTGGTCAAATAGTTGGGACGTTAGCTAAGGCACTTTACAATCTATGGGAAGTGCATAATTGAATAGGGACTACTACATTCATGCATTAATTTATGACTTTTGTTGGTGGATCGACTGATGGTGATTCGTGTTGATACTGTTCTATGAAAGGCAGGCTCACAATAGCAGCTACCAGGCTAAGAGGTGTTGTAACACCCTAACCTCTTCTTATTTCCAAGAATTAATTGGCATTAAAATTCAGGAGTTGCAATAATCATATTAGAATTCATACGGGACAGGTATAAGTGGCATTTGATAGGAGAATGAATGCCTTAGGAAAATATGACCGCTCCGTAGTCGATATTAGTTATCTTATTTTGTTACCGCTGTGAGTTAGTTTTATTTTACTCTGATTATCATGCTCATTGTTTGCAGGTACCAGATTTATACTCTCCACTCTTAGATGAGTTTGAGTTTCAATTTTTGTCGAAATTCAGTCTCAGAAAAGTGTAGGATGTTACAGGTGGTACGCAGGAAAAGCCAATATATGTGTAGAATTATGAAAGCTTATCCTAAACAGACTTTCAGAATGGTAGAAAAGTGCAAATAATCGAATAGTTATTTCATCTTGAATTAGATGAATGACCTAATTTCCTCAGAAACCATTCTAAGTTATGCTTGTACACATTATCTTATGACACTAGAACTATTACTAAGTCTATTTCCTTCACCTTGCTTAATCATGCTAGCAATTACTTCATACATCAGACTTTATGGCTAATCCACTCCTCTTTCCCCCTTTTTCTTCCCCATTAGGCTCGTAGGACAGTGGTCGATTGATACTAGAAGTTTGGGGGAATCCATTGCAGATATCTTGTTTTTCTTTCTACTGATGTACTCTCTTATATTTTATGGCATCTTATTTGTCATGGTTCGGATTTGTGCTTGTGAGGAAAATATTTTATTGTATACTCAGATTTGGGATGAGATTATGTAAGACATATGATTTTTATTAAAACTCATTTTGTATAAAGTATTGTATTATAAAAATAAGTTGTTCTTAAATGTTACCATTGTTTTTCTTTTATATCTTGTGAATCTTAGTATTTGCGATATGTTTCTTTATAGCTACAACACTCTGTATTCCTTGGTATAACCATTTAGGGATTGCTAAAGCCGATATCAAAGCCTAAGTTTACAGGATTCCTAAAAAAATGTTTGAAGTAAAATATTTTTCGAAGGAAAATAGGTTTTTAAAACAAAAGGTATTTTTGAAAATAAAGTTTTACAAAAATCCCCTACATTGCATCTCCTTTCCTGATTCTGTTCTCTTCTTTCTTCGTTGAGTTGTCTATATAACAACCTATCCAAGATTACCTGCAAATATGGAGACCTTAAATCTTTATAGGTTGGAGTTTTGATATTTGAATAAACTCATTTTGTTCGGTATTTGTAAGTTCTTTATAGGATCAGAATTAGGAGATAACTTACTACTTGATAACTATTGTAACAACCGCCCTACACCACTGTTGCTCATATAACCCATGCATTGTACGGGCACCCGGTCGATGTAGAATGGTTTTTATGTGAAAGAAATGGAAATGAAGAAGGACAATAGATAAGAGAGGAAGAGAATAGAAGAGAAGAAGAGGGAAACACACCGACCACAAATACATAGAACTTGTCACATATCTCATAGCACATCGAACAAAATTAATAAAAATCATAGATATAAAATTGACAAGACAATAATAATTATATAAACCATAAAATTAGAGTATACCAGCTCATACAATCTTAAGTGAATGGAGTTTATACAAGAGATAAATAAACGCACCGCAGAATCATCTTGAATAAATAGTCAAAACTGTCATCGCTCCTCAATGCCGCACAACATCAAAACTATCATCGCTCCTCAATGCCGCACAGCAGAATAATCAATAATACAAATATAATATGGGAAAACACCACCTCCTATTGATCAATCATCCCAGCTCCATATAACACCTACACCTGCTATCTAGCCTATTCATTGATGTGTTTGATGAGTACCAAAGGTAATAAGAGCGAATATAAAAACCT
Source organism: Allium sativum (assembly GCA_030737875.1). Lineage (NCBI taxonomy): Eukaryota > Viridiplantae > Streptophyta > Magnoliopsida > Asparagales > Amaryllidaceae > Allium > Allium sativum. The sequence goes on along the minus strand of CM060916.1, from coordinate 306,566,085 downwards.
TAGGTCAATAAATAGTCTGGTGTGAACGATAAACAATCTCAAATACTGTAAAAGTCATAATAGTAACTGGACCAAAAGTATGGGATTCTATACCCAACTTATCCCTGCATCCATAGAGTTAGCACATAAAATAATATTCTACCTCATGGCAATAATTTTAGGTGTACCCTACGTCAAGGTATTAAGGTGCCTAAATGTCTGCAATAACACTACCTACTGTTGTATATAACGGTGTTGTATACACAATTATATGATTTTTGTTTGATGATAACAACCAAATAAATATTATTTTAATGTGTTTGATATTGTACTGTTATTATAAATCACAGACTAGAATATAATATTTATATTTAAGCAAAATACGACTGTACAGAAATATAAATATTCACACAGTATTTTATTTAAATATAATATTTTATTTCACTACCACAACAGTACAAATTTATCAACTCCACTATTTAATTGCTTCACAGAATTGTTGTACTTATAAATCAACAGAACAGAATAGACAAAGTCTGTTTGACAACAATGAAATGATATTTTATTTCAAACAGATTTTGTTTATTACAAACATCAGTACAATTTATATGTATATACACAGCTCCTCACTGCAACTCTCATACATTTCACTGATGTACATTTTTTCATCTATACATACATTGTTACATATATACATTGACACTCTGTGTTCCTGTCTTCTTTTGTCTTTTGTCTTCAGTTGTCACAGCTCTGTCAGTCCAGTCATCGTCTTCATACCTGTCATTCACATAAACACACACACAGTACACTGCAATAGAAATAAAATAGAATTCATGAAAATATAATTTTTATTTTTAAAATTTTATTTGCCTCGGAATTTCGGTATGTTTCTCATCATTTTTCTGACTCGATCTGATTTGATCAGCCTCGACATAATCACACTAGTTTGCTGAATTTTGATCAGCCTCAACATAGTGTGACTAGTCTGCTGATATATCTTAAAAACAAAATGTCAAACATTAAAATTCAAAATGGTCGAGCACAAGAGATGGTATGCTCATATTTCAGGTACAAAACAGTGAAACCAAGCATGGTCGAGCCAGAAATGTAGAAGCAAAACGGCACAATACTACAGCAATGATCAGTGGTTCAGGTTACAAGTAAAATAGCACATGTTCATGGAATACATCAAATTCAAACTGTCGTAGATGCTAGTCAAGTATGTGTTTCAGCAAACATAGTGGATGATATGGCAAAACAGTAATGCAACAAAGTGAAGTATGTACACATGTAGCATGGTGATGCCAAACAGCAGTGGACATCAATGCAGCATATATAATGCTCAATGCATGGAACAATACAAAGTCAAGCAACAAAAATGAAGTGCCAGGATTAATGCCAATATCATGTTCATCAAAGCAGGAGCATATACATGTATACAAACACAATGGCGTATGTATACATGTATCCAAAGTGTCTAGAAAATCAACAAACTCAAACATATGCCTTCAAGTTCAAAATTCACACAGCAATTAGCATGTACAGACTACAAGGCAGCAAAAAGATCAAGTGTAGTGGCAATATTAAGTGTGGACTTTACAGCATGAGTTAAGGAAGATTTGACATGGTGAAAGAGCATGCAACAAGGAGACAGGGTGAACAAGACTTTCATGTGATGCTCTGTTTCAAGCATGCATGAACCAAGAATGTTCATACAAACAAAGTCATGAGTAACTCAGCATCTCAAAGGATATATGGTGTATAGCAATGCATCAGGGTGTTCAAACAGGGGTGCATCCTTCAAGACAAATCAGTTTAAAGAAGACAGCAATACTCATGAGTGCAAAGCAAACATACAGAGGCTAATGCATGGATGGTGTGTATACAGCATGTCCTCATACTCAAATCAGAAATGGTTCAACTCAATAGTGCATGGTACAGATGTGTGTGAGACAAGGCAAGTCTTAAAAATGCAGAAATAATGTTTCTACATGTCATGTGTACGACAAGAAATCATGTTGTTTTCAGTATACAAAATATTTGGCAAAAAATCTTGCCTGATTGCAACAAATTAAGAAAAGCACAATCATCATTTTTGGCAAGGGTAAAATATTGTAATAAGGATTAGGTAACAACTGCATGTATATACAATGGACAAACAAGGCAAGTATTAAATTGGTTTCCAGAAATTAACAAAGCACATTTTGGAAAGAACCAAGGGCAGATAAAACTCGAGCATGACAACATTTTAATACCAGAGATGCTCGAGTTCATTAGCAATGGGACAAGGTTTTAATTTCCAGAATACACATGTTTTGTCATGGCATTAAAAAGAGGGGCAAATAAATTTTCCAAATTCATGGCACAGGATTATTTATTGTTGCCCAAAATTCTCACAATCAATTGAAAGCCAAAGTGACGCAAGAGATAATATCAAGGGACCACAATTTGATTTATATTTGTTTCCAGTTTTTACCTCGGCTAAATTTTTCAAGGCCACAAATTCAATCACAAAATTCACAGTTTTTAATCAAGGCATAAATTCATTCAAACCCAATTTTTTTTTAGAGGAAACTGTGCCATATTACTCAAGAAGATTCAAGGCAGTATTTTTATAAGCTAAAGTCATTCACGCAAGGTATTGGGAAAAAGAGCCAAGATCAAAATCAGGTTCACAAATCACGCAAGCTATTTCAAAGTCAAGGAAGCAATCTCAAATCGGGAAAAGTCAAAAGGGGAAACAATATGAATCAACCGAGTCATCTATACGAAATCAGAGAGCAATTTTAGGATTTCATAATCCTATTTTTACACCAACTCGTCACTGGCAACAGACAGATCGAATCCACACACAACAACAAGTTTGTACGAGATCAAAGAAATAAAAATCAGAAAAACTCACATTTTCCTCAAGCGTTTCGATCGACAGAAGTCTCCAAATCAAAGCACCAAAGCTATTCAAAGATTCGAGCTTCAGAGAGGAGCAAGTTCATAGGCATCGCGATTTGATTTGGGGATTCAAAGAAACCCTAGCCGCCGCCATTTTTGTTTCCTAGGGCAAAAGAGAGATTGGACCAACAAAATGAATTATGGGTGCATTGCTTTGAAATGTGGTCGGCCAAGTCTAGCCAAATCCAAGATTAACAAAGGGGATAACCCTCTACTTTAATCTCCTTTGTGTTATTTTGTTTAGTTTTTTTTTCTCTTAACTTGTTTTTGCTTTTATTGTTTTGTTTTAGATTTCTTTTGTAACCGAACTGAGACAGTACTAGAATCTGTAAAATCTAGGAATACAGGTTACGGGTTTGTAATCTGGGAAAAATCTGATTCAGGGGTTTGAATCAGTCTAGGATTTTGAGCGTAGGGTTAGTACAGGAGCAGGAGTGCGAGTTTACAGTGTCTGTAAGCGGGATCTGTTATTAACACCTAGTAGAAACCTTAGGAATGCAGCAGTAGGCAAGATTTGCCGAAGCTGGGTATCTCTATGTGTTATTTACTTTCTGTACTTACTTACTCTTCTTTATCTGTGCTGGGATTTTTTTTTTAATTATTTGATAAACTGTGATAAACCCTATTCACCCCCCCCCCCCTCTAGGGTTAATCTAGATCCAACAAGTGGTATCAGAGCAGGTTATTTCATTAACTCTAGAGTCATGGGTAACTCTATTTGTCTGTCTAGCGAGAGTCAGTCCAGTTCATCTCCAACTATTTTCACTGGAACAGATTTTTTAAACTGGAAATCCAAAATGGAATTTTATTTAAAATCTGTTAATATTAAATGTTGGGATGTTGTTATCAATGGGTACGATATGGTAGATAAAGTTTTTAATTCTCATACTACACATATTCTTTATTCTCATCTTGATGATAATCAATACAGTCTGATTTCCCATTGTTTAACTGCGCAGGAAATTTGGACAGCTCTCAATACGAAGTATGGTCAAATTGACAACTCAAGCTCAAAACCCCAGATTGTCAACTCAGGTTCAGAATTCTGTTTAACAGGATTTACAAATGAGAATTCAGAAGGATCAGATGATGGAGAATCAACGGATGCTGAAGTTGAAAATTTCTCATACGAAGATTTGGTTTATATGTGTGTTGATTTAACTAAATCTGTTGATAAACTCAAATCTAAAAACAAAACTCTAAAATCTAGGAATTCTGAGTTGACCAGCAAAATTGATGATTTGGAATCGCAGCTTGAATATTTTAAAAACCTTTCAGATTCAGATTGTACAAATTGTTTGAAATTGAAAACCAATCTTGTTCATCTCAATAAAAATATTCAAAAGTTTGAAGATGAAATTTTGATCTTAAAAGCAAACAAGATTGAGTTATCAAATTTGAACAATCATCTGCAAAAGGAATTTGAAATTTTTAAAACTAATATTCATTCCAAACTTGAAATTGCAAAAAAGGAAAATTTGTTGAAATCGAATTCGGTTTTGAAAGAACTTGAAAACGAGATTGAAAATTTCAAGAAATTTGAGTCTGAAAGTCGAAAACATTTTGAGTCTGAGATTGCTGAGTCCCAAACCAAAATAAAGTTACTCAATGATGAAAATTTGGTTTTGAAATCTGATTTTGAAAGTTGTGAGATCACTAAAAATCGTTGTTCAGATTTATTGAAAGAAAATGGTGATCTTAAAACTAAAATTCAACAACTTGAAACAATCTTGTCTAATTTTTCAAACGGTGAAAAATCTTTGAATATGTTGTTGAAAAACCAATTTTCTGTTCAAAATAAACGTGGACTTGGGTTTGAGAAAAATAATGTTTTTGAAAGACGAATTTCGAATGATTTGAAAAATCCTCCAAACAACCTTGAAAAGAATCAATTTGAAAATTTGAACTCTTATAATTTCAAAGGTTTTTTGAGTCAAAATCAAAATGAGAAATTGTTTTATAATAATCCTTCTTAACAATCCTGGATCCCAAAAAGAAATAAACCAAACTTCGTGAAATTCAAACAGATTTGGGTTCCTAAGGGTACAAAGGTTTATTCTGATGGTTTGTTATATAAACAGGTTTGGGTACCAAAACGAACAAATACAACTGTCAGTGGTTTTACTGCCTTTGTTAGACCACTCAATCCTCTAAACAGTTAGGTACCAGAGGAGGCTGAGGAACTGCCTTGTAAAAAGAAAAGTGAAGCAAAGCTGTCTATTCTACTGTATCATTCACAGTTCCTCCAACCAGGATTTGATGAGTTAGAAATTCTGTTTTTTCATCGTATGTCAGGTATGATTTCTGACCTCATCCTTGTAAATATTTTTTTCTCATTCTTCTACCCTTTTCTTTTTTATTTCCTGCTGTTTGTTTTTTATTTGATTTGTCACTACCATATCTCTTTGTTTATTCTGTGCTTCTTAAACTTCCAATTGCAGTTCTCATGATTTTCTGGAAATTCATTTTATTTGAATAAAACTCTCTTGTTTATAATCATTTCCAGATTCTGAATTTAAGCTTGTAAATATCTGCAATTGTTTTGAAGTTTATTTTTATTTCTGAATTCATAACAGTGTTGTAGTATTCTTGTCATATCTTGAACACTGTTAATTTGAATTCTAAATTTTTTTGAAGTTCTGAATATTCAATGAAATTTCACACACCTTTACTGTTCTGAGTTTATTCTAATTCATTTTAGAAAAGCTCAAAATATTATACTCATTGCAGCACTCTGCTATTTATCAGTTGTGATGATTTCATTAATTTTCAGATTGACTTGAACATTTTTGGATTGGCTAGAATCTCAGTGATACATCTTAGAATTCATCTTTATTCATGATTATTATGGTTGAAATTAGTTTGTTTGAAATCAACTGAAATTCTTGATATTTTGAATATCACACACCTCTTAAAATTTGAAATAATCAACCTTGTGTGACTGATTCATTATATCTCAAACTTAACATTGATTCAAGTGATTTCAAATAAATTATTTTTTAATTTCTGGTATCATGAATACCTCTCAAATTTGATGTAAATGATCTGATATTTCTATTGGGCTTGTAAGAAATAGTTTTTGAGAAATTCTTGAAAAGTTCTTTTTGAAAATGGTCTTTGAAAATCATTGATATTTCATGATTAATTGATTTAAATATTTATTTGTTTAAAATCATTTGAAATTATTGATTTATTGAATCACACACATATCTTGAATCTGACATTAATAATTTGGTGTGATCGATTCATTGAATCTAGAGTATTTCATATTCATCAAATGATTTAAAATAAATGGTATTTTTAATCTTGGATCATGAACCATCTTATGTGACCATCATTCTGACAAGTTTGTTTTTTGAAACTATTTTTGTGCTGCTCTGATACTGTTTTCAAATAACTGCCTGTTTTGACTTGTCTGAAAAGTCTGTTGCTTGCCAAATTTGTAAATCTTGTCTGCGTGGGCTGTGTGTTTGAAACTCTTTGATATCCTTGTTCGTCTCAAGTGTCAATTTTAAATCCTTGAGAAGAGAGAACAATGGGTATCAGAAGTGCTGATTTTTTTTCCCTCTTGTCCTGTAAAGCTTTTCACATTTCCTCTTGTAATTGATTTTCAACTTTAAAATTATTTGTTGATTATTCATTTAGAAATTGAAATCAATATCCAATTGAACTGTATTTATAATTCATCAAAATATATCAGAATTTGAAATTGTGATGAATTATGACTACAATATATTTCACAACAAGAGGAGATTTTATTTAGATTTTCATGACGGTTGAATATTTATTATAATATCTTTGAACTGGGAATGATTTCACGAACATCTTCTATGCCTCTCATCATTCTGTCATCCATTATGAGTTTATATTAATGTGGAGAGTTTATATTTTTAAAATAATCTTAAAACAGTGAAAATAGTTGTGATGGAAATGTGACTGCATTATTTTTTTCAGAATTAGTGACAATTGAAAATTTTCAAGAATCCCGGTACAGCTCATGCATATCTCATAATATAATTAATTTAGAAATTTATTTCACAGTCCATCTCTGTACTTACCACATTTCTATCATCCATATTGGTTTTATATATTGAGGAGTTTTTCCTTTTTTAAAAGCTGAAAATGATGAAAATATAATTAATATATAAGTGTGTCTCTAACCTCATTTAAAAATCCAAGCTCTGGTCATGCATGGTTAAGAGACAACTTATAATTTAAGCTGCGACTGACTTCATTTAAAAATCCAAGCTCTGGTTATGCGTGGTCAGTGTGCTCTTAAATAAAATAAAAAGAAAAAGGGAAATTGTGCTATAAATTGAAATTAATTTGAAATTCTCCTTGGTGTTTATAAAAACCAGCCTATCAATCCATCTTTCTAATCTGTGAAATGTGTTGAAATCTTATGAAATATTATGATTTGTTGATTGATAGCTATTGGGAGTTGAGATTATACTACTTTGTCACTTAAATTCGATTATTAATTATAGTCCAAGTCCATCACTGTTTTTTGTGCTTTACTTTTAAAAATCTTTTGAAAATAATTGGAAATGATGAATTTTATAAAACTCTCCCCATTTTATATAAAATTCATCGTAAATTCGTTATTCTCTACAATGTGAGATATGCCACCAGTTCTTAATCTATTATGATTTTTGTTTGACTGATTGAAATTTATGATGACCGTTCTTCCTCTTAAGATGAAATTATATTTTTAGTCAATTTTTCATCTGTATTTTAAAATCTGTATCCTTTTGATGATAACAAAAGGGGGAGAATGGATTAGATTTTGATTTATGAGTGAATATTTTATAAATATTTTTTTTGAAAATTTATTATTATTCATACATTTCACTCATGCACAGTTATAGGGGGAGTTTCTGTTGTAGGGGGAGCATTTAAATAGGGGGAGTTCAAATATTCACGAACAAACACATTTATTATATTCAAAATCTTTTATTTGTTTGTCATCATCAAAAGGGGGAGATTGTTGTATATAACGGTGTTGTATACACAATTATATGATTTTTGTTTGATGATAACAACCAAATAAATATTATTTTAATGTGTTTGATATTGTACTGTTATTATACATCACAGACTAGAATATAATATTTATATTTAAGCAAAATACGACTGTACAGAAATATAAATATTCACACAGTATTTTATTTAAATATAATATTTTATTTCACTACCACAACAGTACAAATTTATCAACTCCACTATTTAATTGCTTCACAGAATTGTTGTACTTATAAATCAACAGAACAGAATAGACAAAGTCTGTTTGACAACAATGAAATGATATTTTATTTCAAACAGATTTTGTTTATTACAAACATCAGTACAATTTATATGTATATACACAGCTCCTCACTGCAACTCTCATACATTTCACTGACGTACATTTTTTCATCTATACATACATTGTTACATATATACACTGACACTCTGTGTTCCTGTCTTCTTTTGTCTTTTGTCTTCAGTTGTCACAGCTCTGTCAGTCCAGTCATCGTCTTCATACCTGTCATTCACATAAACACACACACAGTACACTGCAATAGAAATAAAATAGAATTCATGAAAATATAATTTTTATTTTTAAAATTTTATTTGCCTCAGAATTTCAGTGTGTTTCTCATTATTTTTCTGACTCGATCTGATTTGATCAGCCTCGACATAATCACACTAGTTTGCTGAATTTTGATCAGCCTCAACATAGTGTGACTAGTCTGCTGATATATCTTAAAAACAAAATGTCAAACATTAAAATTCAAAATGGTCGAGCACAAGAGATGGTATGCTCATATTTCAGGTACAAAACAGTGAAACCAAGCATGGTCGAGCCAGAAATGTAGAAGCAAAACGGCACAATACTACAGCAATGATCAGTGGTTCAGGTTACAAGTAAAATAGCGCATGTTCATGGAATACATCAAATTCAAACTGTCGTGGATGCTAGTCAAGTATGTGTTTCAGCAAACATAGTGGATGATATGGCAAAACAGTAATGCAACAAAGTGAAGTATGTACACATGTAGCATGGTGATGCCAAACAGCAGTGGACATCAATGCAGCATATATAATGCTCAATGCATGGAACAATACAAAGTCAAGCAACAAAAATGAAGTGCCAGGATTAATGCCAATATCATGTTCATCAAAGCAGGAGCATATACATGTATACAAACACAATGGCGTATGTATACTTGTATTCAAAGTGTCTAGAAAATCAACAAACTCAAACATATGCCTTCAAGTTCAAAATGCACACAGCAATTAGCATGTACAGACTACAAGGCAGCAAAAAGATCAAGTGTAGTGGCAATATTAAGTGTGGACTTTACAGCATGAGTTAAGGAAGATTTGACATGGTGAAAGAGCATGCAACAAGGAGACAGGGTGAACAAGACTTTCATGTGATGCTCTGTTTCAAGCATGCATGAACCAAGAATGTTCATACAAACAAAGTCATGAGTAACTCAGCATCTCAAAGGATATATGGTGTATAGCAATGCATCAGGGTGTTCAAACAGGGGTGCATCCTTCAAAACAAATCAGTTTAAAGAAGACAGCAATACTCATGAGTGCAAAGCAAACATACAGAGGCTAATGCATGGATGGTGTGTATACAGCATGTCCTCATACTCAAATCAGAAATGGTTCAACTCAATAGTGCATGGTACAGATGTGTGTGAGACAAGGCAAGTCTTAAAAATGCAGAAATAATGTTTCCAGATGTCATGTGTACGACAAGAAATCATGCTGTTTTCAGTATACAAAATATTTGGCAAAAAATCTTGCCTGATTGCAACAAATTAAGAAAAGCACAATCATCATTTTTGGCAAGGGTAAAATATTGTAATAAGGATCAGGTAACAACTGCATGTATATACAATGGACAAACAAGGCAAGTATTAAATTGGTTTCCAGAAATTAACAAAGCACATTTTGGAAAGAACCAAGGGCAGATAAAACTCGAGCATGACAACATTTTAATACCAGAGATGCTCGAGTTCATTAGCAATGGGACAAGGTTTTAATTTCCAGAATACACATGTTTTGTCATGGCATCAAAAAGAGGGGCAAATAAATTTTCCAAATTCATGGCACAGGATTATTTATTGTTGCCCAAAATTCTCACAATCAATTGAAAGCCAAAGTGACGCAAGAGATAATATCAAGGGACCACAATTTGATTTATATTTGTTTCCAGTTTTTACCTCGGCTAAATTTTTCAAGGCCACAAATTCAATCACAAAATTCACAGTTTTTAATCAAGGCATAAATTCATTCAAACCCAATTTTTTTTTAGAGGAAACCGTGCCATATTACTCAAGAAGATTCAAGGCAGTATTTTTATAAGCTAAAGTCATTCACGCAAGGTATTGGGAAAAAGAGCCAAGATCAAAATCAGGTTCACAAATCACGCAAGCTATTTCAAAGTCAAGGAAGCAATCTCAAATCGGGAAAAGTCAAAAGGGGAAACAATATGAATCAACCGAGTCATCTATACGAAATCAGAGAGCAATTTTAGGATTTCATAATCCTATTTTTACACCAACTCGTCACTGGCAACAGACAGATCGAATCCACACACAACAACAAGTTTGTACGAGATCAAAGAAATAAAAATCAGAAAAATCACATTTTCCTCAAGCGTTTCGATCGACAGAAGTCTCCAAATCAAAGCACCAAAGCTATTCAAAGATTCGAGCTTCAGAGAGGAGCAAGTTCATAGGCATCGCGATTTGATTTAGGGATTCAAAGAAACCCTAGCCGCCGCCATTTTTGTTTCCCAGGGCAAAAGAGAGATTGGACCAACAAAATGAATTATGGGTGCACTGCTTTGAAATGTGGTCGGCCAAGTCTAGCCAAATCCAAGATTAACAAAGGGGATAACCCTCTACTTTAATCTCCTTTGTGTTATTTTGTTTAGTTTTTTTTTCTCTTAACTTGTTTTTGCTTTTATTGTTTTGTTTTAGATTTCTTTTGTAACCGAACTGAGACAGTACTAGAATCTGTAAAATCTAGGAATACAGGTTACGGGTTTGTAATCTGGGAAAAATCTGATTCAGGGGTTTGAATCAGTCTAGGATTTTGAGCGTAGGGTTAGTACAGGAGCAGGAGTGCGAGTTTACAGTGTCTGTAAGCGGGATCTGTTATTAACACCTAGTAGAAACCTTAGGAATGCAGCAGTAGGCAAGATTTGCCGAAGCTGGGTATCTCTGTGTGTTATTTACTTTCTGTACTTACTTACTCTGCTTTATCTATGCTGGGATTTTTTTTTTTTTTAATTATTTGATAAACTGTGATAAACCCTATTCACCCCCCCCCCCTCTAGGGTTAATCTAGATCCAACACCTACATCTAGTAACATCCCTATGAGTGATAAGTTTATAAGAAAACATAATAAACATCATACATCCTCGCATTCACACACTCAATGCATTGGATATATATATAATACGTTTCCTTCCACGGTAATTGTGCCCTACCTGAGATGTAACAGTATACATCAGACCGACAACCTCCGTTTTGTTGAGAATGAACATAAATGTAATCATGAGCCTCCCCTAGATAAGTGAGCTCTAGTTTGGTTGGATATCTGATGGACAACCTTTGAACTGGCTTACAACATACATTAGGTTGAAGACTCGATAAACGCTCAAGCCTCAACTCTCCAAATACATGTTCGAACCTCCATACTAATGATCCCTTTGCATACGTATCTCCATTATAGAGTTATTTTGAAACTGTTTTTATACTCTCATTTGAAGCCTCCTGGTCGGGAATTGCCTAGACAACTATATCTGTCATCAAACTCTGTTCCCTGAACCTCTTCTAATAGCTTCTCTATCTTGACTTGTAGTCTCACCACCCTAACTCGTTACCTTAACATTCTGACTCTCAGTCTCCTCAACATGACTCAAGTCTCAATACTCTGCCCTCGTAGAATACCTCTCTTCGTTGAAGTTTTTGTTGCTTCCATTCATAGAATTACCATCATTAAATAACGAAATAACCGCGTCGAAGAACAAAAATTCTTGCCTTATGCCAAAACTACTGGTTGAAGAGCCACTAGATCGAATCTACTGTCGAACGAACCATCATATCCTTCTCCTTAAAACCACACCATCTTGGTCAACTATGCCAAAATGGTCAATACCAATAATATTCGATGTCGTTCATTCCACCGTAATCAATAAGGATTACTCTGACCATACACTTAACCAAAACAGGTTAAGTATACGTCAAATGAAAATTTCCGGCATTCGTTGTGAAATCCAAGCTTGTCGCTAAGTTCATTCATTATCTTCAAATTTGTCCCCATGCTTCAGTGTTGCTCTATCATCATACTAAACCATATGCTTCCCAAATCCTTTGCAAATTCATCTTATCTTGTTCAAGTCTTATCCATGTACTCAATCAACATGCACTAAACTTCTTATGTGTTTGATCGATAAACATTAGCAACTCTATAATGTGAGATTTTTTCTAATACTAAGTCGCCTATGAAAGAAGTTTTAACTAACTAAGAAACAATCATCCATGCAACCAAGAATGATATAATTATCTAAATTAGCAATCAAACATCCATAATAGAATCCATAAAATAGATAAAACCTATTTAAAATGATTAATGATGATATGGTTTCAAAATAATTCAATTCTAGCGATAGTTTCAAAATAGTGTCCAATAACGGGCAAATGAGTAAAAACATGAAATTCAGTTTAAACTAATCAAATTATTTTTTAATCATTTTATTTATTATTAACAAGGTTGAACTACCCTAGAAAATATATTTTAAGATTTTAAATCATCTAAAATATCAAATTTTTATCATACAAACAATTACAATTTAATGAGGGACAATATCACTCACCTTAACCAAATCAACCCAAACTATTGTCAAAACGTAGAGCTCGCTAAAACGAGTTCAAAGGAAGAAACAACGTCCAAATCTGATATCTTAAGCAAGAGTTACGCAGTATATAAGTTTGCAGACTATTTAATTAATTAAATGGATTAAATTTAATTAACCAAACTAATTATCCCCTTCCTCTCCAAAACCAAATGCACACGCTATGCATTTCCTATTACCACAAAATCCCCTCCTCATAAACTTCTCTCTTCGATTTCTACCAAGTTACACCACGAAATCACCACCGTTAATTTCTGCAAACTCCTCTTCACTTGAGCTCCGCAATGCACCTAAAATGGTTGGACTCAGCCCCTTCCCTAGAATGTGTCTCCAACCCAACCCTAGCTGCAAAGGCAACGCGTTTTGCCTTGATGCACGAACTTCGATGAAAATTTGGTTGGAGGTGCTATTTTCCATGCTAAACTCGATTCTAATATCGGTTTCCATTTTTAATTATTGTAGCTTGCCAAAACTCCAACCCTAGCTTGCAAGCATGACACTCAACCTCCAGAACTTTGATCGCATTTCTCAATTTCAGTATAGAATTGAAGAGAAACAAAATCTAGGAATTTAGAAATTGATTTTGTGATTTTAGATGGAGTATTTCAACTGGAATAATTTTTCAAAGATTGAGGAAGGAAGCGACATGATTTTGAAAAGAAGATGGCGGCTACAGTATACGACTAATGACAAATCAAAGGGGAATTTACAATGTCACTAGGCACAATTGTCAAGAATTGTATGTCCAAAACTAACACACATTTTAAAAGCGCATGACCAAACAGTTTATCCAACTGATATGAAACTTGACAGCGTGCGACAACTCAATGTGTTGATTCCATAAATATAAATTTCATCGAAATCCAACACTACCCCCGAAACGATAATTTTCGCATGTATTTCTAGAATTTTTCCACTAGAGCGTCAAATCTCAAAATATGGTGATCCTAATTTTTTTTCTCCATCTAACGAACTATCCAAACTCAATGGAAATGGTTTTGAGTACTGTTTCTATCGTTTATGAATAATCCCACTTCAAAACTATCAAAGAATTAACGATTAATATTTAAATATTCTATCATCAAAAATACGGGTTGTTACGACTATTAATTAAGGCCTAGTATGGATAAGACAACTTTAGAGGGGGCATGGTTAGGATTTGAATCAAGATAGGTTATCTCAGATCTCGGAATTGGATACTAACCGTAGAGTTTAATTAGGACACTTAAGTTTTGGGGATAAATTATGGGATATATTGGTTAGCCCCTTATGTGGTTATTTTGACTACAAGTGGAGGGCTGTCGGGCTAGGACATGTAAAAGTCGACCCAAAGAGTCAATCATATTGAGTTATTTTCATAATCTCTTAGTGCATCTCTAGGCAATATATATTCAGTTCCCATTATGCTATATTTTCTGGATATATTGGAAGAGTTTAGAAGGTTACCTCCTAGAATATAGATTGATTTTCAAATTCATATTTGTGACAATGCTAATCCTATGGCATCGCAAGATAATCACATAGCTATGAGGGAAAATAACTAAGTTTCGTACTTATGGCTAGAAGCTTTTCTAGATATACAGTGATGCTCATAGAATTACTATGTGAAGGCTGATTTGAAATTCAAACAAGTTAGCTATATGATGATCCATCACAAATGTTGAAAAAAGGATAGCTACTTGGGCGTGCATAAGTAGGCTCACCCTAGGATTAGCTTATGAAGGATCAGTTGAAATGAATTATTTTACTCTTAGACATTTTTTGTAGATTGAGTGTTGTACCTGTAACAAGAGTTTTCTAGATGTATTTTGAGGAAGTCAATGGAGGTCAATGGCAGTAGAAAGATTCTTAGAAAAAAACTAAGAAACTTTTGAAAAAGATTGGTAAGAGTAAGCATTTTTGGATGAGTGGTACCAATCGCGTTTGCCAAGAAATCTGAAAGTTCTTTTAGCTTTGTAGTAATCATAAGAAAGTTGGTTAGGAAGAACCATTATCCTTTGCCTCATATAGATGATCTTTTTGATTAATTTGTAGTTCTAAAATTTTTCCATAGAAAAATTTCTTTGTTAGAGATTTCCATCCGTTGTGAATAGTGAAAAGGATTAGAGATGAAACCGCTAGTAGAATACCCAGTGGATTTAAAGGACATTTGCCATAAATTTTGGACTAGCTTATGTCTAAATCCAATTATTGACTAGACTAAGTAAAGTTTTGGAGTAAGTTGGCAGGGGTCTATGTAGACGACATCCTGGTTTAATCAAAGCATAGCAAGGAATAAAATTGATATTTAGTAATAGAACCAGTACCCTATAACAACATGGAACCAAGACTAAGTTTTCTAAGAATCCCTTTTGGAAGGTAAGGAATTTTCTTGGATTAGTGGATTATTATAGAAAATTTGTTGGAATTTTTTCTAAGAAATAGGTTTTCTTAACCTGCCACGCTGAAAAAAGATTAGCTTTTACGGACATAAAGTAAGCTATTTTGAAAAAAGTTAAGAAAGAGTTTTGATTAATACTTTAGTATTATTTCTACTTAGTAGCATTAGCCAAAGAACCAATGAAATACATTATAATAACTAATATCAGTTTTTCAGTTAAGTCATGGAGAAATTACCTATTATGAGAAAAGTTGAGAAAGGTTTGAAATTCATAAATTGTTGGTTTAATTATCCTATATAAAAGATTGGAACTTAAGACAATAAAGGTTAATTAAGTACGAGTGTCCAAAGATTTTTTGTTTTTCATGTATTTCAAAAAAAAAGTAAGTGATCAACATTAATTCTTGGCTTTTGGTAAAAGAATTCTTGGAACATAAGCATTGGGAATGTATATAGCTTCTATAGAGATACTTTATAGTGTGTTTTTAGAAGATCTCTAAGAAGAGAAGAAGCAAGGATAAATCTGAGCACAACAATTAGGATCTTCAAAGATTTAACTTGGAAGTATACCCTGAAATTATGGTAGGATATGAGGATTAATTTCACCACTAATTATGGTCAATGATAGAGAGTTTGGTGTTCATTAAGTTTTTTAAAGTTAGGCTTGGAATGAGACTAGTAGACCATAGAAGCCATACTTATAGAATAACATTTAGAATGTCTTTTAAAATGAATTTACATATGACTTTCAGAATGGATTGATGGAACCCAAGTGTATTAGAACCATATAAGACTACCAATTTGTAGTTGGTAATGATTTTGGCTAGTGAGTTAATAGTTAAATGTCTGTGTTCTTTAGACAGAAAGAAATAAAGACTTTAAATGGAATAATAACAAGATTAATATATGTGTTCCAAGAAAAGAATTTTAAATAAGAATATTTTATTAAGAAAAAAGAAAATTTAAGATCCATTTTGGGACAACCCTAAATATCTAACTATATGATATCAAAAATGGAAAAATCTTTTTAGAGGCTAGTATGTTGTAATATAAATTAATATTTTTAGAAATTTTTTAAAAAATGTTTTGTAAAGAAATTTGTTTAATCCTATGAATAATAATTTTTTAGAAATATTTTTTTAAAAAAGAAGTGCATTCTTATGGGGTTGGACAACCTATGTGGAACGGATAGAGGAATGCACGTTGGTAACAGTAAAGATGTGAGTTTGAAATATGGATATGGTAGAAGCAATTATGTCGTGAAGACTCTACTTGGAGGGTAGAGTGGGACTTAGAATTTTAAGCCAAGTTGTAAAAGCAACTGAGCCATACTTAACTAGTTAAGAGGGCATTCAAAAGTGTAAAGATAAATAGGAAGCACACAGAATTTTTTTTAGAGATAAATTGATTTACTTACTTGAAAATTTTCTTTCAAGAATACTTAAAGTGGGTAAGATGATAAAACTCTCCTAAGGACTTAGTTAGAATGACTCGAAAATCGAAAGGGGAAACATTCAGTTGCAAGAAATGGAGAAGAGGTATGAGTCGTTAGTTCACCATCGTAAAAGTTGGGTTTCAACCAATTCCACAACCCAAATTTTCATCATATAGGGAAAACTTGCTGATGGAGCATCTTGGGTATCTTAGGAGAATCCAAGTTTCTTATTCACAATTTTTTGACAAATATCCTTTAGGAATTCTATCATTAGCTTTTCCTTTAGCAAAAATCTTTCTTCTTTTAGTATCCTTTAGAGGACTAAATCATAGCTTTAGTCTATGGATCGTAGGATTTATTAAAAACATGTTAATAGAACATGTTATGTGTGACGGATGCAAGTGATTGCAAATGCTTGCCAGTGGATGCAACTAGACGCATGTACACACAATAGTCACTATTAGAGATCGACAAACTAGGACACCAAGCATATGCATATGGAAGTTTGTACATTTTTTTTTACTTTTCCATGGTTTCTCTAAATGGATGATTATTGCATGGTTGTTGCATATGGACAAAGATTACAACATGCATGTAGAACTATCATTTGTCATTAGGATATTTGCATACATTTGGATACATGGCACAAACATATTTGCATAAAAAGAAGGTCGACTGAATTTTATCGCCTAATCTCTTTCATTAATTAGGGACATTTACACTAGACTATTTCATTATAATATAAATTGCATTAGAAATCTTGAGGAAAATGAATGCAATGGATGATGGTCGAGTAGATGGGTGTAGATCTTGGTTGTGGTTCCATATTTCATTCTTCTGTCCTTGAAGATCACAGGGGCAAAATCCTTTAAGGAGGGGGAATGTAACAACTCTGAATTCGGTAATAATAATTTAGGATCTTTCAGAAATTTGAATCCTAAAAGTTAATGTTAAGTAAACATAATGTTACAAAGTAAAAAATGAATTAATTAAAATGTTAATGATTTCATTGTATAAGAATAAATGGAAGTTAAGTAAAGAATGATGTTATCAACATTATGTTGAAAGCTAATAAAAAATTTAATTCATGAATGTTAACACGCATGTTTGAATTTGAAAAAGTAACATGTGTCATAAGTAGGAATTAAAGCAAGCATAAATGGAATTTATTATAGAGTAAGATAATAACTAAAGAATTAATTAAATGATAAAACAAGTTTGTGCAATTGTCAGAATTTGGCTGCGGGAGTTCACCATTTGGTACTATGGAAATTTTCTGAGAAATTTGCATATATAACTTGTTGAATTAGAGATCATGTGAAAATGTTATTAAAGAAATAAAGAATGTAGAAAAACTTCAGAAAGAGAAAGAAAAAAAGTAAGGCACTAGGTTAGGTGAACCAGAACTTTCCCCTAAATCGACCCAAGAGGGGTTAGGTTAACCCTCATAAAAGCCTGGAAGTGGAAACATTAGGGTACTAGCCAAAGTTGTTACAAAATTATTTCGTTATTATCGGTGTATTGATTCTAGGATCGGACGACTAATATTTTATCTTTGACGCGGCTGGACCAAATTTAATCTACAAATCTAACGGCTGAGATCCCTTAGCTCCACTATAAATAAGATCTTATGCCTAGCTACTCATTCACAACACAAACCTTTTCTGTTTGTGTTCTCTCTTAACTGAGATGGACCTAAAACTTAATCATTTCTCTAAGAAGAGTGTAATGACCCGGAGATTTTCGATGCTCGAATTCCAACAATAATACTTAAATATGTATTACTTGCCAAAGCCCAAGTATTAAAAACACAAGATAGTTAATAGAAAGAAATTAGAGGATGAGATAAGAAAGAAAGAAGTATTAGAATAGAATAACAACAACACAACAGAATGAAAGTCACACATCGCAGCGGAACAAGTTATAATATAGAAATAATTTTTTTTGTTGAGAGCTTTGAAATAAAACTTACAATCACCAGAGTACATCATTACACCTAGACATTTATAATAATCTGTCCTCATATACAACACATAGCGGAATAATAATATCATATCTTAACTCTTCCAGCTTGTCTTCTGAACTTCATAGTATCCAATAACCTGAACTTGTAAAACCCAGTTTGATCGAGCATTGCAAATGCCAGGATCAGTCTGGTGAACCAGAGTGAGAAAACTCACTAAGTTTAAGAGTATCATCCAACTTGAATTTAAAGTAAAAATCCTTTCGAAAGAAAAAGATAATCGTAAGACCAACAATCGTATACGCCAGGTTTGATATTCGCTTATTTAACTATCAAATAAACAACCGTACAACCATAAAAATAAAACGAATTCACTGATTCAGTACTCAGCATTACTTGGCCTCTTTAATTAAAATTAATTAACGAATGGTTAATTAAACTTATAATTCTTTCAATATTTTTTTAACACGGTATTCAATTCTCATTTTAATATACTAATCTTCTCAAAATCATTTCATTTTAATATTTAGAAAAATATTTAATAACCATATCCAATTTTCTGTTTTACTATTATTTCAAAACATTAATTACAACATTGTTCATGCATTTCTATACCTCAACATTCATTAGTCCATTACCGTAAATTAGTAAAAAAATAATCCCCTAAATATCAACCCCGTAGACTGAAATCAACATCAAATTAACATTGAGAAAATCACTCAACTCAACCGATCTCCAATTAGGTTCCAATTATTATCTCAACTCGTTTATCAACCCATATTATTCCACTTCTAATTCATTCAACCATTTTCCATTTTGAAAATCTCGTTTCAATTCCATTATTAAGTAACGTTAATTTAAACTTAACGTTTAGCCTCACACTCCTTTATATAAACCTTGTTCATAAAAATCACGTTTAATATAAAACCCTTTTTATCTCAATTTCTTTTCACTTAATTCAAATACTAAGTAAACATTTATTTTAGGCTATCATATTCACTTAAATTCTCTTTTATAACTTCGTTATAAAACTGGGTTTTCAATATAAAACCCGTTCATCAACTCATTTCAAAATTCTACTAGATTACATTACCTACTTTGATTACTTACATAAATGAAATAAATTTAAGAAGTAATCACTTAAATTATGATTAATTAAAGTAATAATTTACTTCATCATTAATCAAAATAAATATTAGATTTCTTTTTTAAATATTATTAAACTTAAAACAAGTATCCATTAAACTATTTAATTAGATTATTTAAAAGTAAATTAATCAAATAACCAATTCCAATTAAATTAGTTATCTTCGTCAACCCAAACCATGATTATCTCATTAATCGATTCCAATTAGTCCTTCCTTTAAATTAATTATATATCATAATTAATTTAAATAATCCATTTAATTGTCTTTTGAGAACAATTAACCCAACTCTTAACCCTGAGGTTAATTTCTGCTCATTTGCTTATACATCTTATTAACATAAGAATTTGCTTTTATAAAATCATTCTATAATTACATATAAACTTAAGTAATAAATAATAAATATTAGTTTCCTTTTAATAAAATTTTATTAAAATAATATATTTCAATATCTAATTTCTTTTATAAAATACTTTTACAACTTCATTTCTATTGATTTACCCGACGGTAAATTAATATTCATAAACGTTTGATTTATAGGCTAGATGTTGTCAATTACTCAACAAATACTGCTCATTGGTTAATAACAAAACAAATGTTGAATTTAGATTCAACAATCAATATTCAAATCAACCATCCAATCATATTGGTTAAACGGTTCATATAATTGCAATATGAAAATAAATAATAAATTTGAGGAATCCCGTTGGATCCTTCAAACCTATTTTCCCTGCATCTAGATATGTTACCTTAAAATAATATCATTCAATTCAATATACAAATATAATATTCAATAATCAACAATTAATAGCAATACAAACATCCATCTTAAAATTTAACACGTTTATATTATTATAACTATGACCAACGAGATAAGTTACCTCATTTGGTAATAATCGTTAAAATAATGATTTCATTTAAATTAAACTAATCGTTTAATTTAAATAGTATATATATTCAGCATCAATCCAAACAATTATCAAATCATCGAACAATTAGCAAACATAGCCTACGAATATTAAACCCGACTTATAAAATATAAGTGGGACAAAACTGAGTGAGTTACCATTCATCATTAAAACGGTTTGTTTTTAATTAAATTAAACAAGTTTTAATTTAATTAAAATTTCCATTCGCGTCTAGCTCTGTCCAAAGCAGCTCCAAAATGTTATGTTTGTCGGTACGGTATCATCGTCCCTTGTTTCATCAAATTCCAGTACTGTATGCATGATTATTATTTTAATATGGTATTTAATTTTACCGCTTTTTACCATTAATAGTTAAATTCGCACCGACATACAAGAACTCCAAACACAACGAAAATGGACGTACTACTATGTCTTATCGTACCGAACCCAATGGAACTTGTTTGATCGAACACCGACTCCATTTGTGCAAAGATGTTATTTTAATTTATTTACCGGTTCACCATTTAAGTGGAGTCCACTCACAAAGCAACTCCGGTTGGCTTCAAAGTAGAAATCTAACAATAATTAACCATGCGTATTCCAATAAAATTCATTTCGTCAAAAACGGAGATCATTTGGAAAATAGCTATTTCTAAGGCTTATATAATATAATTAATATAAATTAATTCAAAATAATTCACAAATAATATTAAATTATTATTTTTGTATACATCCCAATGGAATAATATATCACTTCAAAATCAACCAATATGGAATTATAAGTCAAGACTAACATTTCTGAATTAAACAATATCCAATTTATATAAAAATTCCTATTTAATTTATTAAATAAACATTATGGTTTATTAACAAATTCATAGCGAATATTTGAAATTTTGAATTGGACATAACTCACAATCTAAAACTCCTCTCTTATTTTAGAAAAATATAATCAAATAGGTTCAAATGCTTCTTGTTTCACATAATTCCGACTTATATTGAATCCTGTATATTCAATTGAAGTTTAAATCGTAAATTACGAACTCCCGCAATGTTACAAGCTCGTTTTACATTAAATGTAAATTTGACATTCAAACTTCATTATATAAATGAATTATATATTATAAATACATTTATAATCCCAAATTAATGTTTAATATAATAAAATATATTAAATATCTGATTACCAATAATGTGGGACGTTATAACGAGATTTGTAAAAATAAAAATATATATAACCAACCTAGAGACGAGATTTATAAAAGTTATTTCTTAAATAAGTAGGGTTATTAATAGTCATAGTGTTTGTAGTTTTTCTTCTATAAGTTTGTTGTTCTGTAAGTATGTTTTAATTTTTCTTACAGTTTCAATGTTTTTTCTGTATGTTATTTCCTACAAGTATTTTCTATCTTTTTCTTACAGTTTCTTTTAGTTAAATTCTATGATTCGGTTCTTCTATCTTTTCCCCTTAGTAGTTATTTTATTCCTATAAGTTATTTATAGTTTTCCACAATTATGTGCATTTTTTCCTAAAATTGTCGAGGTTTGTAAATGTTAGCTTATGGATACATATTTTAGTCCTCTTTTTAGGCATGTAAAGTAGGAAAAAAATGTAAATTTCATAAATATGGATTAATAAAAGAAAACTAAATTTACAGTAAATACACGTAAAAATTGTAGATTTGTAACATAAAAGAGTCAGTTTGAATTAGGAAAAATTATAGAAACTGCAGTATAATTATGATAAGTGTTGTAATTCAAAAAGAGACGAAAATTAATATATTATTATGATAATTGTATTGACATGTTAGAAAATCATAAGAAAAGAAGAGAATGACATATATTATGATAAGTATAGAATATTATCATAAGCTCGGGTCGGAGACTGTGTAAATAGGTTGGACTTAGATTTGGGATTGAAACAAGAAAGAAACTTAGGTCTTGGATTAAGTTAGTAATAAAATATAGATCATGGATTGGGTTAATATATAAAACTCGGGTCTAGGACCAAGTATGTGTGGGAGCACAATTAGAATATTGGCTGTTATGACCCATGTCAGTAGCATTCCCTTTCAGGCTTGGCAGTTAAAGCGCTCAGCGGTTCCATAGCGGTGGAGGTGCAAAAAGATGTAGCGGGGCTAAAGCGGGGAAATAGCGGGGATATAACGGAGGACCAAAATGGTTCATAAAATGTGAAACCAAATATTTAAAATTAATTAATTATCATTTTCACATTATATGTATAGAATAAACTAGCATTAATTAATCATATATAGTAGAATCAAAGAATAACATGGTTACACACATTAGATTTGATGATTATAGTAGATTTCCAGAATACATTGGACATTAACGCCTTAAAATTAGCTCTTTACACTAACATTACTGATTTTTGTAAAAAGATAATTAGTCAAATCAACCTTTATATATTAATATTGCTAAAGCGGATGGTAAAAAGGGTTGATTTAGCGGATGCAGCGGGAAATAGCGGGGCTATAAGCGGGTCTACTGTTCATCAGCGCTAAATTGAAATAGCGTAGCGGTTGAAGGGCGCTACGGGCTATAGCGGGGATATTGCGGGGCTTTAGCGGGGCTTTAACTGCATAGCTTTCAAGTCACGAACTGATAATCTTAGATCTTGGATTGAGATCAGGTATGCTTATGTTGAAGTAGGTATATAAGTGGCCAAATTGTTGGAGCATTAGTTAGGGCACTCAATGATCTCCGTGCATGCAGAATTGATTGAGGACTACTACATCCATGCACTTATTTTTTTCGTTTGTTGGTGGGTCGATGGATGGTTATTCGTGTTGATATGATTTCATGACGGACAGGTTCACAGTGGCATGCTACCATGCTAAGAGGTGGTAGGTAGAAAAAACCGATCGATGGGTAGAATTAGGAAAGCTTATCCTAATCAAACTCTTAGCGTAGTAGAAAAGCACAAACAATCAAATAGTTATTTCAGATTGAACTAGATAGATAACCTAATTTCCTTAAAAACCATTCTAAGTTATGAATTTACACATTACCTTATGACACCAGAATTGTTACTCAGTCTATTTCTTCTACCTTTCTTAATCATGCTACTAATAATACCAGACTTTATCTCTGACCCATTCCTCTTTCTCCATTTTTCTTTCCCCATTAGGGTCGCAGGACAGAGGTCGATTGATATTGGCAGCTTGGAAGAATCGGTTGTAGAGATCTTATTTTTCTTTCTACTGATGTACACTCTACTATTTTATGACATTTTATTTGTCATGGTTTGGATTTCACTTATGAGGGGAAACGTTTTATTGTATACTCGATTTGGGCTGAGATTATGTAAGACATATGATTTGTATTAAAACTCATTTTGTATAAAGTATTGTTTTGGAATAATAAATTGTATTTAAATGTTTCCGTTGTTTCCGGTTTATGTCTTGTGAATCTTGGTCTCTGTGATTTGTTTTTTATATCTGCATTTCTTTGTATAGCCTTTTAGGGAATGTTATGGTGCGCGGGGTGTTACCAACGCACATAAACCGATCATATTTAATGTTACTAAGTTTTTTCCATGCCTTGATGATGACGTGACTATTAGGTGATGCTTCCAAGATGGTTGAAGATGGTGCACTCCTCCATTGCTTAAAGTTGAAGATGCATATAGTATCCTTCCTTATTAGCTTATGATATAGATTCTCCATGAATATAATATATGTACCAAATAAAAACATATGGCTATTCAAGTTGTACCAAAGCTGATCTCATGTAGTGTAGCATCTCCCTGATAAATTGGTTGAATGGAAGAACACATCTCATCGAGCACATGTACTTATTACAAGTGGTGTATCCCTCCGGAGGCATATGAGCCCTTTATTTCTAACCTGCACCCGCACATCCTCAGATGAATGTTATGCTTAGATCGTGTTCTTCTTAACATCAGCACATCGATCCTCGATGCCACCAAATTTAACGGAACCTCGAAGATAGCAACTCCCTTTAATATGTCTAGAGCTGGAGGAATAAGTTCCACTTTTATTCCTTTGGCCTTTTGAAGGCCACCTTACACTTATTACTTCCCTTTGGGTTGTATCATTTGGTGATTCGAGCTAAATCTTTGATAAGATGCTGCCAAGCTCGAATCGGGACCTGAACCTCTTTAAGATTGGGTCGATGTGGAAGTCTCTTAATTTCTCTTAGTTTCGATGGATTTAATGTAGTTAGAATGTCTTGTTTCTATTAGCTATTATACTCATCAAACCACTGCAGTTAGCTTGATTAGCATGTATCTCCTGTGCTTAGCATAAAATAGTGTAGTATGTGTAGTGTCGTGTACGCACTTGTAATTCAAAATTCAACTGTAAGTGATGATGAGATTTATTTTTAACTAGAGCGAACTGCAAACCATCCCACCAGCTTTTGAATCGATGTTCATGGAGTTTCATCATGCTATGAGATCAGATATCGACATTCAAATTTTCATTTTTTCCAGTTATATGCCTAATGTCCGTAATATATGCTCTAATCCTATATGTGTTTCCACAGTCATATATCGGTTTAGAGGATTAAGGGTGTGTGCATGCCCGTTGGATTGCCATTGCAATCTAAAAGGAAGAGGAAATTTCCTAAGTTAGAAGTCATATCCTATCCCAGACTTGTATTTTCTTCCATCGATTTAGCATAGCGTCGACCCGATCCCAGTGACATCCTTGTGCTAACCCAATCCTATGACCACGAAATCTCCCTTCCAAAACTGGTCCACCCCTTCTTCAAGCTTCCATATTCTCCGTCTTCTTCCCTTCTTCTTGTGACACCCCACATCACTTAATGTCACCCATATGAGGATGTTTTAAGTATTATGGAACGCAATAGGTATAAAGTAATAATATAGAGGCTAAAATTCATAAGATAGAATATAAAATGCAGCGGAAAACTTTCAAAACTTTTACTATTATTAAACCTGCATCAAAGCATTATAGTTTCAAATACCATAGAGTCACAAGACATCTATCTCATGGAAAATCAAAGTACAAGTATAAAACCAAAAAAATCATATCGTAAAGATTAGGCTTTCCCTAATTTCTACCTAGTGATCGGCTTATTAAACATAATGTGAATAATTTGTGCCAGCTATGGCATTCGGGGTTATCACTCCCGAACCCATCAACTAAGAAAGATACAGCCTTAATTGTAGGCATTACAGCGTCTTATCTTCCACTTTCAGGCCCATGCACGCTCATGACTCCGCCGGAACGCACCCGTACCCACCTCTCATTTGGACCTCTTACTATCCATTTCAGTATAAGCGTGCTTTGACCTCTACCTAGTGCGAGGACCCGTTGATAACCAAGGGATACCAACTGATATGGATCCCATACAAAATGCATATGACATAAGCCTCCCTGAGACTTGGTCCCCATGCTAACTAGGTTTTCCACGAGCCCCTTATATCACAAAGGAATGGACTGCTCCTGGTTATTAATCCAGTGTTTTAACTTAACTTGTTTAAGTTCATTAATAATCCTATATCATGTTATTCCCTATATTGTAATTAAAAAAATTAATCTACAACCTCTTTCCTTATTACCATGTCATTTATTGTCCAATTACATGTTTACAAGTTACAATAACATGTTCTACTTAATGTATAATTAAGTACATCTTAGCCCAATCCTCATGACATGTCCACTTAATATATAATTAAGTCCAACCTATTCCTATTCACTTGTTTATATATAATTCCTTTTAAATTACCCCAATTTTACAGTCCAAGATTCACAAATTCCAGTATGCCTAAATCCCTTTTTTACTGTTAATTTAGATTATTCCAATTTTATGCAACTCAAGCGGTAAAGCCTGGGCTCTCATTAGCCTAGGCTCATCGCAAAACAAAGGAGAAGGAAGAAATAGATCTGAACTTAGAAATGAACAAATTTAATAAATAGGCATAATAAGATTGTAATTAAAGCAATGACAGAAAGGGGATAAGAAAGAAGGATGTACATATAAACAAATAATAACTGAAAAAGGAATAGGTATCTGATAACCATTAAAATAAAAAATAACATGTTAAATATGAACATATAAACACTGACTTTCAGATCCAATATAATTCACTGTTAAAATCCCTTTTTTTATTTAGATTACTAATCTAAAAATAACGTAGAACTCACAGAGATTTTTAATAGATCCAGAAAAGGTCTTTTGAAACTGAAGTAGAAGAAAAAAATATCCTTTCAATTTATATTTTGACAGCATCCTAGCCCTTTTCCTAACTTTATTTTAGAATATGATAGAGTAGAGGAAGAAGGTGAAGAAATATTTGGTGTAGGAAAATAGTAAGGGTTGCTAGTCTATTTATAGGTATGTTAGGATAGTCTAGGCCATAGAATCTTAGTTTTTTAATCCAAACCATATAATGCATCTCATGGTGAGTCAGCAAAAAAATAACGTTCTAAAAACAGGTTAACCCAATTAGGTATAGGATCGTACTTTGGCCTCAGGTAGTCGGCCCACCTCCTATGTGGGTCGACATAAGGGTCGACCCATATAGGGCCTGTGTCGACCCATATAGGGCCTAGGTCGCCCTTTAACCGTTGCATCTTTTCTAAATTTATTATTTAATTTATTAATTTTAACTCAAACTTCGTTTGACCAAAACTTGATCATACTTAGTCCAACATATGCAAACCAAAAGTCTATCTGAATCAGAATTTCATAATGAATGCAACAGTAAAGTCCATTTATCCAGTTATGAATATTATTTTTTATTAATATTCGATTTATTATTATTCTTCTTATAATTATTATTGATTAAAATTTAGGGTGTTACACTTCTCCTTACGCAACCAACACAACTCTTCTCCTTTCTTCCTTCTGTTATAATCCATAAACCACGACGATCTCTCCTCCATTACCACCAGTTCCAAGTCACCACCTTTTACCCTCCTTCGCCTCCAAAGTCTCAGCCTGAATCTCATCACCACACAAAATTTAGATTCTCACCTATTTGAAATCACACAAGCAATCAGATTAGGTAATTCTAGACATGGATGAAGCAGTTGGATTGCCTATGGTGTAGCATTGAATAGTGAGAGGCTTTTTAGATTTAAGGTAGTTTGTATATGTGTGGAGAAAGGGTAAGAAAGGTAGGTTTTAGATCATGAGAAACAGAATTAACGGAGTAGAGTGCAAGAGAAAGGTTTATATACATAAGAGATACTCCTCAATTTTCGGGTCGATATCGAACCCTCCTAAAGGATTAATAGTGATCCTTAATAATAATAATATAGACAATATATATACACATTCATGCTTCTATGCATATACACCTCTACAAACTTGTATCTATATATATATATATATATATATATATATATATATATATATATATATATACTCACAAATTTCATGTAGGAAAAATTTTAAGCGTATCATGTGATATCAAATACATGTGTGTGAGTATGTGCGTAACTCCATTCCAGAACGACCTATTTACACTCATGTGTACTTAGGAAACAGGACCAACAACTGACTTCTTGACTCGATAGAATTTCGATGTGATGTGAATTCCAAAGAGAATCCATTCCAAATTGCTTAAGTCTGACAAGTCAATTAATACGCTCAACATAATCTAACAAAGCAGTTTGCTAATAAGATGCAATCACGTATTTACACCATCGGGAATTGATTAAGTGTCTCATCCATTCAAAAATAGGAAATCCCTTATCATATACAACTTAATCGAAGGATAAAGGCTATTTGCAAAAAGCAATATGATGTCCATCCAACAGTTAGAACTTGTCTCGATTCAATGCACGTTATGTTGGTCACAAAATGTATTTAAGGGGAAAATGTTACCCGACCATTGTATTTGACGACTTTTAACTGTCCATACAGACACAACTTGATGTTTAAAGAGGTGAACTGCCCAAAGCGATGGTCTGAAGGTTCACACGTCACGTTCGGCTAGCGCTATAAGATGATGGTTGAGTGAACTCAGCAGAATATCATCCAAGAACTCGCTAAGTAAGAGATAGGCCTAATTTTATGCTCTAAGTTGGTATGACTCCATGATGAACCACCGAAAGTTCATCTAATATCACTATATATCTCTCAAACAACAAGGGAACCAGTATAACCATCACTAAAAATACATAGAAGACATTAAGATGGAGAAACCGCAAGGATTTCTCCCTTGGATTGGCATCCATAAGGGCTAGCATCGATCCCTTTATAGGGTTCAGTATCTGCCCCTGGATTGGCCCAAATGATCGTTGGCCTCCTTATGTGACTTCATCAATGACCCCCCGACTCTTCTGAAGATATTATGAGAGGACCTACATCTATAAATACAACAATAAAGTGACAAGTCCTTCAAAATGAACATAGGCCATATGACACAAAACCACTATAAATTACTACGTTCTTATGTTTACTATTTTATTTCTATTTATTTACCTTTTTACAATTTTCTTTTTCACATTAATTCTCTTTGGAACTCTTAGATGTTTTTGTCAACTTTTAATGCAAACAGTAATGAAAGGGCTCTTAGGGACATCTTTTATATTCTAATCTGGTTTTCCAACTCTAACGACCTTCTATCCATCTCAGCCATGTGATTCAGGTTATTTGTTTGAAGCATTCGATCCATAGCAGTATCCTGCCCCTAGTCCTGTGGGGTACTCCTATCATAATTCAAGGGTACAATCCTATGGTCACTATTGATTCAAATTTTGATTAAAACTCTAGTTCCATCTTTAGCATCATCCCCTCTAGAGAATCACGATATATGTCCTTTTATAAGAGGTCTTATAGCATTCAAATATGCAATTATCGCTCTAGCTCCTCAAATGCGTAGAGTTTCAACAATGACACCCATATTGTCCCCGACATTTCCAGTATTTACTATAGTGT
Source organism: Allium sativum (assembly GCA_030737875.1). Classification (NCBI taxonomy): domain Eukaryota; kingdom Viridiplantae; phylum Streptophyta; class Magnoliopsida; order Asparagales; family Amaryllidaceae; genus Allium; species Allium sativum. The sequence continues at coordinate 306,536,499 of CM060916.1, read as the reverse complement.
TGATGCCAGCATTACCAACGCTGTCAACATTTCCAATATCATGCTTCAGACATTATATTTACTAGAGGATTATTCCAATATGTCCTAATCTAGCTTTAGAAGTTCTTATGTCAACTCTTGGAGTTTGGTTCCGATTTCCTGCAGATCTATCCATCTTTCATCACCTCATCCTTTGAAAGAATTCCTCCATCATCTTTTGTTCCCTTTCCTAGATTCCATATTGCTTATCCTTTATAATCCTCTCTATCTCATTCCTAGTGATAAACTTGATTTTTTAAGTTGGAAGAAACTTCCTAACTTCCTCTATGATCAGACTGGTTCCATTTAGTTCTAGTTCGTACGTCTGTTCTAGATATAATATTTGGTCTTTCCATTTCTTTAGGTCTTCAACTTTCAAGCTCTTTCCTTCTCGTTCCTTCTCATTGAGCACCAAATGATAATTCCGATAATGAAATTAACCTAGAATGATTGTGAAAGTTCCATCCTTAAAGGTAATTTAGATAATCGGTAACACAGATCTCACAAACATTGCAAGTAAAAAAGCAAAACCAGGAAAGGAAATACCGGAATTTTATAGTGGTTCAGTTATTTTTGGCCAATCAATCTTTTGTTAATCATTTTAGTTTGATCTCTCTGGATCTAGACTAGTTTTCTTTAGATCTAGATTAAAATTGATTAGAATTGTTTGAAGGAGATGAAAAGTAAAGAAGACTTAATGATCCAGTTAAATAACCGTGTTTCTTTTCCGAATTTGATCCGGTAGAGTCTCAGTGTAGTCAACAAAATCCTCCCCCTCTAATTGAAGATCATCCAGTACATATATGATTTTGGAGATTAGTTGGGCCATACCACTGCATCAGGAACTCGTACTGAAGATAGGGAGGCCCGCCAAAAAGCTTAGGGTCATATAAATTGAATGAATGGATCGATACTGATCCATGACCTTAAATCGCATGATGCTGCATTTTACTTTGCTGATTTTCCTATCTTCTAGTGATGGCTCCACCAAGTTTCATAGTATTTAACACACATTTGCTTGTACTTTTTACTCGAGTTGTGTTGAATTGCTATCTAGATTAGATAATCCATAAATAAATTAAGCTAGGGAAATCCAAATGAAATCAAACTTGCTGAGAAGACGATAAAGATCAAGATGGAGTAACCCATGACAGGTTGTACCTATTGGTTATAGATTGGTACCGATCCATGAGAGACGGATCGACACTGATTTATCTACTTAGCTTATTTTGGGTTGTTCAAGCTCGAAGATGAAAATTCATCCATAATTTCTCAGTACTTAACCAAATTACGTGAAACTCCACATATGCAATATAGATGAGTAGGGAATCCTCCCACATGAGCCACAAGCCATGGTCCCCACTCCTCATGGGATAGATCATATCCATCAAACTGGCTAAATTTAGAGATCCGTCCATAACTCAGTTAATACGTATCTAATTGACAAGAAACTTTGTGGGTGCACTTTATAGGATATGTAAGACCTACCTAAGGATGTAAGTAGTGGGGACTATCTAGATGGGTTGGATTTGACCTTTAGGATACGGGTCGGTACAGACCCATATGTTCTTGTCTAAATGACATCATCTTTCTATGAGCTTTCTTTTATGTTTTCTAAGCGTTCTTCTCAAAAGTTCAAGTTAATTCGAATCAATGTGAATCCTCCATGTCTAGTTGAGGTTTGTTTGGTCAAAAAGCAGGTAAACATGGGCACTAATACATCTGAAAACTGATACCAATCAACAAACATTTTGGAATAACCCAACATAAAAACTCAATAACCCGCCATTTGTCGTGCGATTTGTATATTCTTAACACTTAATAATTGACTAGATATGATATCGTATAACCAAGTTCAATTAGAAAGAGAAATCAATGTACATATTAATATATGTCAAACTAATATTGTTATATGATCAAGTTTTGTTACATAGATTGCGAAAAAAGTCATGTAACCAAGTATCAATCTCAACAAATTCATATATTCTTAGAACCTTGACAATTGCACTTATTATGACCATATTGCTTCCATACAGGACATCTATTTTGCTTATTTTGAAAATATGCAAATCATACTTTCCATTTTATACATAATTCAAAAATTCAGTAGAACGCTACTAATTCACAAAATAAAAAATGTGCTTTTGAAAATTCATACATATTAGCAACAACATTATTTTCAGTTATCCATATTTTCGAGAAAAATTATATCAATAATTAAAGTAAAAAACCTACAAATAATAATCTACAAAAATATTTAAACAAAATTTAATTAACTATTAACTCCAGAAATGATACTAGTAACTCAAAACTAATACTTAAAAAATGATAAGTAAATTATGACACCGTATAAACTGTAAAACCAATACTTAAAATTTGATGCTAAAATTAATAAGAAAAATGATACAAACAATAGTAAGATGGATGTTTGTATTGACCCGCCTTTTGGCAAGGCAGTTAAAATATGGATTTCTGCCAATCGGAGCACTCAGGACTTGAGTATAAGCTTCAGTGAACTCGGATTCATTGGATAGATGTAGCAATATAACTCGAAAATATTAGTTAAGCATCTTTGGGCTCGGATCGATATAGGTTGGCTCGACCTAACTCCATCATCAATTACCTTCGAATCGAAACAAACCCGATTCGGTGCTTCCCAGGTCGGTGCACTTCGGCTTGGTGAAGCCTCATAACCACCGCTTAAATTCATCACATCTTCACTAGGATTGATTTCAGATCGGTATATTTTCAAGTCGGCTATACCGATCTGGGTCATGCCGAGCCAGAGTCTGTAGCATGACCTGTTCAATCGACTATAAAAGTGGTCAAACTAGTTATTCTGTCTCATATTACCTCGAATCAAGGTATACGTATGTTGAAACAAACCAGAGGGAACTAGCTCCTCTAACTCCTACTCGCTTGGATCAAGCAACACATGTCAAGGATTGAGTCGGGACAGCCGCCACGAGGCATACCTACACGAAGTGGTCACTACATACATAATTCTAGGACTTAGAAGAGGAGGGGATCCTACCTCTTGGAAGCTTACTACGCAAGGACATTGTCATTAAGTGAATACACAATCTTTTTCTTCAATTCTTACATACAAATGTGCTGTATTTTGTAATCTAACAATATAAACAATAGATTATAAAATGAACGTAGGTCCGGATTGTCGAGCCACTATAAAACTATTGTGTTCCCCTGTTTTTACCGCTTTCTGTTAATTCTGTGATTGGAATTATCCGCGATTATCTATGATCGGTGTACTGATTGTACACTTTAGGGGTTGATCGTGAAGTGAACCATTTTTTACTTCAACAATTTTATAGTAATATGCTTCACTAGATGTTGAATGGTCACCAAATGAATTATGTATTTAATTCTTTGTCCATTTTCTTCTTAGTAGCCGTTGATGAAGGCAATAAAAATAAAAAATTTGAATATGATCGAGGCTTGATTCGGTTTGAATGCACCATAGTTGTTGATCTTTATATCGATAAAGTCGCATTAATCTAAGCATCACGGTGGCCTTCGTACATCTCCTAACGGTCAAAGCTGTCATCTGTAAGCATTGCGATTCATATCAAGGTAGTTTCTTGATTCGCCAAAATTTCGCGGGATTGAAACTGGTTATGGTCATCAGATTCATAGAAAGCTGCAAAATTCATCGGAGATGGTGCATGATCTCGTGATCAAAAAAGAAAAAAGAAAAAATGAAGTTAATGAACCGCACGTTGTGTGTTTTCTAGCCTTAGGAAGTTCTTGCCTTTTGTATAATTTATTAGCGAGCTGCACTTGTGCTTAAAAATCCTTTAAGGAGAAGCCTGCCTTTAACAATATATTTTTCTATAGAGGAAAATTAATAACTTGCCACATGGAAATTTGATTATATTTTCACAACATAAGCGTAGTGGATCCAAGGAAGCTTCCTGAACGGACTTGGTGTACTTTTACTGCTACAAAGTATACAATGCATATATAAATCATAACGTACATATGATAAAAGTAGAATGACATGCCCACTTAATCCTAGAACATGCATATTTGCGTAAAGTGCTACCACAACAAAGCTTTAATCAGTAACCTTCCAGTGGTAATGTTAATCATCCTACCTATTGACCTCCCAGTTTAGTAATAATAACACAACCACCATGCTAAATTAGCATATGTAAACGTGTGATTACCGTCAAGGACTCATTTCTCAAAAAATTACGCGTTTCAACAAATGTAATACCTTTCCAAAATAAAATAATAATCGTAATAAATATTTGCTTTCAAGGGGATGATTATGAAAAAAGGACTCGTATGCTTCCAGTTTTAACGCCACCGCACGCCGGGCAACAAACAGTCCCCATCGTGCCAAACGCAGCGTCGCACGACGCACACATGCACAAATGCCGACACGGCAGCACCACGACCGAAACATCGGATGCTCCACAAACCCGACACGCCCGACCCGGTATTCCCACCTCCACCCTTGCCGGATCCTCGTAAACCGAACATCGATCCTCCGCCTCCGGTTCGACCCGGCCCGGCATTTTCCTAACCGCTGCCAGCTGCGCTTGCTGAATCTGTGCCTGAAGCGATGACGCCTTCTCGTGCTCCGACAACGCCCTAGCCTGCCACGTCAGCAGCTCGTTTCGGGTCGTCGCCAACCGGGTTTCCAGCTCCCCGGATCTCCTGCCGGCCCGGTCCATCTCCATGTCCATTGCCCTTATTTGTTTCAGCGACGATTCTTCAGCCGCCATAATCAGCGCACGACAGTGCGTTGCTTGTGCTTCCGCTAACGTGCGCCTGAGTTTCTCCCCCTGTTTTAATTTCAAATTACTGCATCGCTTTACGGAAATTGAAGCTCGCGTTTAGCTGAAGTTTCAAAGCAAAAATATAATCACCTGTGCAATCAAATATCGATCGAGCTCAGCCGTTTGCTGATTGATGATACTGCTGAGATCTTCTTCAATATTTTTGTTTTCATAGGATAAATGATTTGTATTCTTGGGAGTAGGCATCATTTGAAACAGAGCAGCATTGGAGGAAGAAGAACAAAAATCTCTGCTTCTTTTTTTCTGATTTGCTTCAATCCCATTATCCACTGGATTCGTTTAACAAAATCCATTATGCAAGATAAATAGATAATGGAAAAGGAAAAGGAGAAACTTACGATTGTTTGAGAAGAAAAAACGAGGCTGCTGTGTGTAATCCATCTCGCTAATCAACACCTGCTTGTTTCTACATAGAATTTAAAGTTAGGAAGCTGAATATTTATATTTATTTTTGGGGAAGAAAACCATGCATTGAAATTAATTTAAAGTACCTGTGCGAAAGAAAAGATTTTGATGGGTGTTGAATATGGACAGACATGAAGAAAGAAGCAGAATAAATGCGAAGGAAAAATAAAGGGGGAAGTGATAATAGCTATTGATGTTGCTTTCTTTGCTACGGTCGAATTTAGTTTAGAAATGCAAGAATCCAAAAAACCGACTATTGTTATATATTCTGTCAATTTTGAAGTTACGTTGAGATGTACATATTTGTGTATTTCTCTTAGGGTAGGATTGTTGCCGTAAATGTATCTACTTATCTTTTCCTAGTTTTAGATTAGATCATTGCAATTCATACTGTTTTGGAGTTTATGTAGATATGCTTATTATAACTCGTTTGTGTTGTGTCCATAATTCTATTTAAACCCGCTGGTTTTCTGAGTATACCCATGAAGTTTTTTTTAAAAAAAAAAGAGTAAAACCCAACATTTTGTGGAGTTCACCCATGCACAATTAAAAAAAAAAAAAAAAAAATACTGTTAAAATGGGGCGGTTTTACCCTAATTTTTTTCATAAAAATATGGGTGAATTCAACAAGTTTCTGGGTTTAAATAGAATTAGCCCTTATTTAATCTAATAAATGTTATATAATATTATGTTATTGATCTATGTTACAACTCCCACAATGTCGTGCGTAATGAAGTAGATCGATCTACAGACGTATTTTTATTAATTCACAACCAGTATTTAAATAATTAAGGACACCACGGTAAGTGCAAATGAACGTTTGCCCTAATGATGCACTATCACAAACGGAAATCGCATCCACCACAAATGATTATTTTAAATGGAAAATGTTACTGCTCTTAAAGAGTAATTGAGGCGGGAGTACAAATGGCCTCCACTATTATCAGTAAGGGAAAAATTAAAAGGAAAAAAAAAAAAAAAAAAAATCAGCTTGCACTCAAATGAAGTATTTATGATATCAAGCCAATTCATTTACTATCCTCCACTTCGTATCACATAGATCCCAAATGATCAAGATTGCTCTCTAACCAGAAATTTACATAGTTTCGAGGTAAATGATTTTACTTTTGATGTTATTATTAACCATACCCTAGCGGGAACTCGATTTTTTTATAATGTTAGAAAATTAATATAGGTGGATCGTAGGTTTGAATTTTTTGATTCGATTATTGATTATGTAAAAAATTTATTGTTTTGGTTCACCTTTTGCAATATTTTTAATATCGTCTTCATGACACTGCTTGATTGATACTGCCATTGCATTAGTCATCGGGTACATTTCTTTGCTTATTATGTGATATGCTATTTTTTGATTATGCGGTATAATGACTTAGTGCAACTAATGATCATATTTTAGAAACGACATACATGAAATACATTAGAAGATGACATCTATTTAGATATTCGGTTTTTTTGGAGATCGATCACATGAGAAGAACAAATGTATTAAAAAATGGGTCATCTCAAGGTCCATATAACATAAATTAAATGACTGAAATAAAAAGTTCTGTTTCTAATGGGGTAATAATTTTGATGTTTTCCTGTGAATTCGTTTACAAACAAAATTAATTTTAAAAGCATGAAATTGATTTTAAAAACTTTAGCATGTCAAATGTTAGCACATGAAAAGAAATAGATTCCTTTTCAGGACATTTCAAATAAAGCACATTTTTTCCATTCTCTAAAATCGGAAGATAACATGTTTCCATATCTATCATGAATTGATGATAACTCAAAAATCTTGTTACGATGATTTACGCTTCCATTACTACTTTGAATAGAGCCAACGACTTTTATGCTCTACAGCCTTATACAAAATTGCAGCGACATCCTATTCAACAAGCACATTCTTCAAGCAACACGATCTCCATAAAAATTTCAGTAACTTAAAACAAATATGCTTAACCATAACCAGATCATTGTTTATGATCTTGAGGGTTCATATTAGAAACATTTAAGGATTGTAGCAACCTATATTATGCAGTTCGGGATCCTTTTTTGGATCATATCTTCCACTTTTTCCAACTATGCTTAGCTTTGGTTCATAATTCTAATACACTCTACATCTAGCCAAAACATTATTGATGATAGCATAAATTATTTGTATTTTATTTATTTGTTTTTTTTTGAATCTCAAAGAATAAAGCTATTTAATTATGCATTTTAAATCGATGACAAGTTAAAGAATGCAAATGACAAGCATATTTGTTCACTCATTCAAATAAAGGTATATCTTAATTCCTTGGTTAAAACATGCAATAGAAAATAAATGGTAGTTGTAACATTTAAATTCTACTCCATTAATCAATTACATTTTTGAATTGTTGGTGTTAGTAATTCATGGTCAAACATCTAATCGTAAATAAACTAAAAATTAGTGAATGTAAACACGAAAACATAGTTAATGTTCATACATAACCAGACCTTAAGAAAATGCTAAACAATCAGTAACAATTTCGTTAATCAACGAATTTAAAATACGTAAAAGGCAACAAAATTTACATCAATTTGTATTATGATAATTTACGTCCGTAATGAATATTCTTAGTTGTACCAAGTAAATATGGTTTCACTTTAGTGAATTTCAATCGAATGGCATGCAAAAATAATAATTTTATTTTGGCTTCATAAGCGATTCAATTTTTTATATTCTTGGTCCTAAATAACAAGATTAAAGTGTTGGTTAAAACAAAGCTAAAATATTCCTATGATGTAATGGATGATTGTGATGGACTAGACATAAACGGTTACTATATTACACCTAATCTTGATTTTCTTAATCTGGACAATCAAAAACTGCAAATAAGTACTGATGTTCATTTTGTAACTTTTAACAAAATATTGTCATCGCATGAAGTAGATGATGAAGTAGCCGAAGAGGATGACTTTAGTGAAGATGATGATGAGATAGACAGTGCCGATAAAATTCAGTACAATAGTTCTATGTACAAAAATGTTAAATTTTATAATATATGTTTAAGTCAAGTTAAATTTTCTAATATATTGTTTGAGTTAAAGTGTTTTTAAATGTTGTTAACTTGAACTTTACGGCCGTGGACCTTCTCTAAATGTGATTTATTATTATTAGACTTTCCTTCTTAGTAAGCCAAGTTTCTCCTTGGACCAAACAATTAATTTTTTATTGCATTTTTGTTGTTTTAATAGAAGGTGAAGTTTGGCCACAACTTATTTATGAGATTGCACATCTTCTGAAATTTGGGAAGCAACCTACTTTTTGAGTCGTAAATTGTTGAGTGGTGCAATTTAAATGGTTGGCCTTAACATTCTTAGGTTCATATCTTATTTTGACCTATGATATTTGAGGATATGAGATACTTACAAAAATTTAATAATTTGGATAATTCGATGGTGTTGAGTTGAAGTGTTTTTAAATGTTGTGAACTTGAATCATCTAAATCAGTGTATATTCTCATAATTGCCCCTCCATTTTAGTTTTGTTAGAAAAGTAGTAAATGATACCATGCATAGTAGGGATACGAAATGATGATGATAATACAATAGATATACAAGTTCTGATCGACATTTTACCTGACGAATTAGGTACACAAAGTTTAGACTTATCCCTAAGATATGGTTTCACTTAACCATGATACGATCATAGAGAAATAAAGTAAGTTGCTTAGATTCATGTGCCTTCATCGTTCTAATGTGAATTAATCATTTGGTTGTATAATATATGACATTTCATGTTCTATACTTACGAGCCTTGATCGTGTAAATGGATCCTTGCTCGAGTTTCTTCTAAAATAATTGATGCTTCATCTCTAGTTTAAACATGTGACTTTGTAATTAACTTCTATCATTAACAAGTGCATCATACGAATCACGGTAATATTTACTTTTTGTCGTTTTAGCATAATGAACTCTAATTGGATCATCGTCATAACTGAATCAGTTACATTTAAACTGGAGACCACTGATAAACATTTGTTGCTGTTTTATGTTGATGTGTTTGCAGCTTGCTTGTGTCTCATGGTGAGCATATACTCATATGTGAAATTCACCATCTTAGCTCAACTTGTAAACGAAAGACACATAAGGCATAGAATAATCACAGGAACTCATTCTATACAACAAAGCTGGCATGACTTATAATTAACTTGTATATTGATACAGAAACTGTTTAGTTTTGATTTAGTAATGTTTTCCACATCTTTGGTTTATAATTTGCATATGTTTATTTCTTCATTTTAGTTTTGTCCTTTTCAAAATTCAATATTATTGTTTATTTTCTCTACTTCAATTAAAATATGACAAAGGGTTGATAAACCTTTCTAAACTTTTGTAGAAAATGCTACCAAGTGAGAGATTCTTCACCAATCAATGTTATGACATAGGTGATGGATGTGCTAACCAAATTGCATCGGAAACGTCAGAAAACCGTTACAAATAATATTACAATAAACAGAAATGCTTTAAATCGTTACTAATATTGTTGCAATTGTGCTAGTACTTACAACAACTACAAACTGTTATTGATTCGTTACAAATTCATTACAAAAATTACCATGTAGTGTAGAAAGAATAAATCAGAAGATTTACCGTATGAATTTTTCGAGTCCAACGATTACTGTTTCCTTGAAACGATATTGGTCCCTCTACGACGCTTTAAGGTGTAGAGCAATCATTCCCCAAGTATGAAACGGACCTTCTCTGTGATACTGCGCAACAATCACAGAGCGATGTCGAACACTGGAAGTTATTTGATCAGAACAGATAAATACAGGAAGAATAAATAGAGCAAAGAAAATAGAATGAATTATTTTGTTTTCTATCTGCCTATATATAGGTGTTTTGGTGAGTAGTTTCTTCAGTATTGGCATGAATGTTCGAATAATTGCGACTGTTGGAAATGTTGCAACCCTTTACCAATAGACGTGGCCATCAATGTCAGTAAAAACGCACTGTCTGATGCAAAATTTAATCATTCAAGCGCAACAGACCCAAGTGGCAGATGGAGGCCCATTTAATCACGAGAACCCAAGAGTCCCAAGGCCCTATATTTGACATTTTAATATTAATATGAAAGCCTTCATGCCTACATTGCCATATTCCTTCATGTCCTCATTTCCTTTTTATATAACATGTTGGGTTATAGTATATATAGTGAAATTGGCACAATCGTTCCCTGATATGGGACCTTGTTTCCCCTCACTTCTTCCCTAAACTAATCATTTATTTCTAACAATCCCCCACATAAACGAGTGGTTATTTTATCTGTTCTTATATTTTTGCCAAGGACTTATCATATTGGTAGAAGTAGCACAATGGCCTTGAACTTTTCTTAGTGTTTTATCATTATAACCTACTGGCAAATCAATTGACTAGATTCCCTTTGAACTATAAGGATTTTATGTAAGTCTATAAAGATAACAGGTTTTAAGTGTTTCTTAATTCCTTGGTTCTCTGTTTGTGTTTGTTTTAGCCATGAACACCACCTTGATTTCAAGAGTGCTTGAAGAATTCGATCTTACAATTATTCTTGAAGCGACGCCTTCGAACTCACATATGTGATTCTTAAAGAGTATCCCGCTATACTCCACTTGGTCTTTACAACACCACATTATAGACATCATTAAAGGCTAAGCTTATCCTACTCTCCTACGGGATATGCACTGACTTATCTTAGGGTGGTGGTAATATTTATTTCAGTTCTACTAATTTTTATCCTTTATTTAATTGTCACTTTAAACCTAGATCTTTGGATCTCCAGTCAGCAAGTTTGGGTTTTCACTGAGGAAATTTTAGTTTATAGGTCTTAAGCCCGTTCCCGATAAGGTTTGAAATTTCTCTCTAGAAAATCCTTTAATTGGTCGATCCTTAATGTTATCCTTTGACGTTACATAGTCTATGGTGATAACTCTATTACAAAGAAATTATGTTATGGTTTCATGTCTACGACGAATATGTCTAGATTTACCATTGTAAAGTCTACTCTTAGCTCTTCCAATTGTAGATAGGGCTGTGAATTTTGTACGAATGTCCGATGTCCGTTTGTGTCCATGACTGAAATACGTTCATTCAAGTCCATCTAATTTTCATTTAGGTCACGAGTTAGGACAACAAATTTTGACGAGAAAAAATCATGTTCGGTCCGGGCTCATCCGAATTACTTGTAATTCGGCGTATAGTTGAAAGAAAATTTAGTAAAATGTACAAAATGTGATCTAAATAGCCATTCCCGATCGAGTCTGATCGTGTCCGTGTCCGAAAAGCATATGTCTATGTCTAACCGATTTTATTTAGGACACGAATTAGGACAACAACATTTGTCCGAGAAAAATTTTGGTCTGGTCCGTGTTCGGTCTGATTATTTTTAGGACAGAAACTGAACACACCTCCGTCCGGTCCGACCGATTTACACTCCTAATTGCAGATTGACTATCACAATATATACATTTGGAGATATTGGTTTCTTCCAATTTGGAATGTCTTCCAAAAAACTCTGAAGTCAATCTGCTTCTTCCAGGACTTTATCTAGACAATGAACTATGATTCCATTATTGATCTCTCTATGCTAGTCTATTTGGATGATTTTCATGAAATTGCTCCATTTCCAAATGTAAACACATATCCATTTATCAATTTTATGTCTTTCAAACCAATTATCCAATTTGCATAACTGTATCCTTCTACTACCGAAGGATACTTATCATATTGCAACATATAGTTTCGTGTATGCTTTATATATCCTAGAACCTTGATTATAGTTTTCCAGTGATGTTTTCCAAGATTGCTGGTATATCTACTCAGCTTGCTTATAGCATATGCAATATCAGGCCTAGTGCGGTTTCTGACATACATGGTACTTCCTGGTATACGAGAGTATTGAAGCTGATGTATATCATCAATAGTGTTCTTTACCCAATTTTGGTTCATATCTACTGGTGATTTTTCAATAGTTATATTATGTTGCTTAACCCTTTCAAATATTTTGGCAATGTGATGTGACTGAGATAACGCATATCCTTATGGTGTTTTTATTATCTTTATACCCAATATTACATCAGCCACTTCTAGGTCTTTCATGATGAATCTAAAGGATAACATATCCTTTGTAGATTTTATTATGGTCTTATTATTCCCTAGGATCAACAAATCATCAACATAAAGACCAACAATGACATATCCAATATCTGTAGATTTTACATAGATGCATTTATCTGATCCATTCATTTTGAATCAATTTGATAACATAGTTTCATCAACTTTCTCGTGCCATTGTTCCAGTGCTTGTTTAAGATCATAAAGCGATTTTTCTAACTTGCACAGCTTATTTTCACTTCCTAGGCTTAGAAACCCTTCGGGTTGTTGCATATATATTTCTTCTTCTAGCTCACTGTTTAAGAATGCAGTTTTCACATCCATTTGGCGTATTTCCAAATTTAGTATGGATGTTGCAATAAGCATCATTGTTGATGTTATTCTAGTTACTAGTGAGTATTTATCAAAGTAATCTAGATCTTCCTTCTGTCTAAATCCTTTTATTACATGTCTTGCTTTATACTTGTTTATTGAGCTGTCAACCTTTAGCTTTTTCTTAAATATCCATTTATATCTTAGTGGTTTTGATTCTTTGGATAGAACCACTAGTTACCACATATGGTTTTGCAAAATGGATTCTATTTCATAGTTGATGACCTCCTTCTAGTAATGAGCATCAGAAGATGACATTGCTTGTTGATAATATAAAGGTTTATTTTCTATCATATATGCATAAAAATAGGGCGTAAAGGTTTTAGAGGTCCTTTATCATTTGCTCCTTCTTGGTACCTCTATCTCTATTTTAATATTCATTTCATGCGTGTTTTGAACAATATTATCCTCAAGAGTATCTATATTTCTCGATCTCTTTTGAACAATAGTTTCATTCGAGGTTTTTAGAGGATAAATATGTTCAAAGAATCTAGCATTTCGGGACTCGATAATGGTATTTTTATTAACGTCATCAATTTCATATTTATACACCAAAAATCAATATGCACTACTATTATGAGCATATCCAATGAGTATGCAATCTTTAGCCTTTAGTCTAATTTTGAGCTTTTTCGGTTTAGGTATTTCTACGTTGGGAAGACACCCCACACTTTTAAGTATTTGTAGGATAGTGGTCTATTTTTTCAAAGTTCATGAGGAGATTTAGATGTTTTCTTTCATGGTATTTTATTTAAAATGTGGTTTTTGGAAAGAATAGGTTCTCCCCAGAAGTTATATAGCAAGCCAAAACTGATTAGTAAGGCATTCATTATTTCTTTAAATGTTCTACTTTTTCGTTTGGCTATACCGTTGGACTTAGGTGAATACAGGGTTGTAGTTTGGTGTATAATACCATGTTTAACACAGAATTCCTCAAATGGAAACTCAAATTCTCCTCCTCTATCCCTTCTTAAAATTTAATTTTCTTGTTGAGTTAATTTTCAATTTATGCTTTATACTGTTTAAAAATGTTGAATGCTTCATCATTGTTTCTAAGGAGATACACATAATGGTATATTGCACAATCATCAATGAAAGTGATGAATCACCTTTTTCCTACTTTAGTTTGATACATTTTCAAGTCATACACATCGGTATATATTAAGTCTAGATGTTTTGTTTCTCTTTCAATACGATGAAAAGAGGTTCTTGTCAAGTTAGCTTTAGCATAAATTTGACATTTGTATTTAGAATCAACTCTATGCTTAGGTATAAATTCTAGATTGTTCAGTATTTGCAGTGTATCAAAATTTACATGACCTAGTCTAGAACTCCATAAATTAGAAGAGTCAACCATATAAGCAAAAGATTCATTTTTATTTATATAATTTTTGGTACAATAGTGGTTACATTTGTTTTAAGTAAGTCATCACATATAGCCCCTTCCTACATACACTCCGTTCTTTGACATTACAAATTTATCTGCCACAAAAGTCAGTCTGAAGCCATGCTTGCTAAGTAACGATCCTGAAATCAGGTTCCTGAGGATTTCTGGAACATGAAGAACATCACTCAATGTAAATTCCTTTCTAGAAGTCAACTTCAGTACAACTTTTCTATTTCCTTCAATCTTAGACGCAGATGAATTCCCATGAATAGTTGCTCATTATCAACAGTACTCTTGTAGGTTGTAAACATCCACCTGTTTGCATATATATGACGAGTGGCCCATGGGAGCACAAACCACTCTTTATTGTTGCCAACAAGGTTGCATTATGAAACAATGGCACAAAAATACATTTCAGAAGCACTATCTGAAATGTTTATCATATTCGCTTCTGATTTCTTCATTTTGGATGGTCCGCAACATTCTGTTGCTTTGTGGCCCTTTTCCGCAATTGTGGCATGAACCCTAAAACTTCTTCGACTTCTTTTTAGGTTGGTTGTCACGTTTTCTTTTCTTGGATTTACTAGTCTCGATAACGTTTGCTTTGGCAACCATATTCAATGAAATCTTTTTCTAAAAATTCTTATTATCTTCCTCAATTCTAGATCGAACTACAAGTTCCTCCATTGTTATTTCTTTGCGCTTGTACTTTAGGTAGTTCTTGAAGTCCTTCGAAGATGTGGAAAGTTTCTCAATGGTAGTGGCAACCTGGAAAGATTCTCTAAGAGTCATCCGTTCATCTTCTAGTCGAGGGACGATAAGTTGTAATTTTTGAATATGGTTAATCGCAGTCTTTGAATCCACCATTTTGGAATCGACAAATTTGCCAGCAAAATGAATTTCTTTATGCCTGCATCTTTAGTTTTGTATTTCGTTTCGAAAGTCAACCAAAGTTCCTTAGATGTTGCAACAGTATAGTGACATTGGAAAAGCTATTATTCAGACCATGCAGAATATAGTTTTACATAACGGCTGAATTTTTCCTGACATTGTGTGCCTTTACTTTGGTTGCATCAAGCTCGAGTTCTCCAACTTCAAGAGCATCTTTTGTTAGGAACTTGACAAGTCCTATTGTTGTCAAATAGAACAACATCTTATGTTTCCAAGGCTAGAAGTCCATTCCTGTGAATTTCTCATGCCTTTATCCAAGTGTCAATGCCACCGTTTGAACCATGGGCCCAATTGGATTGTTGGACAAAGTTTGAGTTGTCACAGTAACGTTGTTGTTTCTCTGTTGAAATATAGTCGTATGCAAGGACATGTAACAGTCAATATCGTTTGAAGACCGTTAACCAAATTGCAACAGAAACATCAAAAAACTGTTACAAATATTATTACAGTAAACAGAAATGCTTTAAAGCGTTACTATTATTGTTGCAATCGTGCTGGTAGTTACAAAAACTACAAACCGTTATAGATTCATTGCAAATTCATTACAAATATTACTGTGCAGTGTACAAAGAATAAATCAGAAGGTTTACCATTTGAATTTTTCGAGTTCAGCGATTGACATTTCCTTGAAACGATATTGGTCCCTTTACCACGTTTTAGGGTGTTGAGCAATTGTTACCCAAGAATGAAACAGGCATTCTCTGTGATGTTGTGCAACAATCATGGAGCGACATGGAATGCATGAAGTTATTTGATTAGAACAGATGAATGCAGGAAGAAGAAATAGAGTAAAGAAAACAAAATAAATAATTTCATTTTCTATCTGCCTATATCTAGGCGCGGGGAGGTGTCTCTTCGGCGATAAGCCTGATTGTTCGTATAGTTGCGACCCTTTACCAATAGACGTGATCGCCATTGTCAGTAAAAACGCACTGTCCGTTTCAAAAATTAGAGACCGAGGTTCATTTAACCACGAGACCCAAGGGCTCCAAGGCCTTGTCTTTGATATTTTAATATTAATATGAAAGCCTTCATGCCTACATTACCTTATTCCTTCATTTCTTCATTTCCTTTTGATATAGCATGTTGGGTTATAGTTAGGGCTATCGATGGGTCGGGTTCGGGTTGGGTCAAGTTGTGTTCGGGTTGGGTCAAGTTGTGTTCGGGTTGAGTTCGGATCGTGTCAGCTCAACCTGTTTATTAAACGGGTTGGGTTCGGGTCAGGTCATTTATAATCGTGCGGGTTTCGGGTTTGATTTGTGTAACCCGTTAAGAAAAATATTTGTATAAAAAGATGAAAACATGAAAGAAGGGTGTTGTCATCATTCACTTATTACAAGCTAAGATGAGAATAAAAATGTAAAAAATTGTTAATGTGGGAATAAACATGAAAACGTGAAGGAGTGAATCAGTGAAAAGGTAGAACCGCAGAAATTAGAATGACTGAATGAGTGGCAGCTTAGTAATTGGTAAATTAGGGTAAAGCAGAAAATGGGTAGTGGACTGGGCTAGGCCTATATTTTGTATATTATAGAGTAATAAAAATATGTTTTACATTAAACGGGTCATGACGGGTCAAAAATGGGTTCACGGGTCAGGTCGGCTCAACCCGTTTATTAAACGGGTCAAAGCGGATTGACCCGTTTATAAATGGGTCGGGTCGCTTTTTTTCGTGTGGGTTACAGGTCGTATTTCGGGTCGTTTAGAAATTGATGACCCTAGTTATAGTATAAATAGTGAAATTGGCACAATTATTCCCCAATGTGGGACTTTGTTTCTCCTCACTTCTTCCCCAAACCAATCATTAATTTATAACAGAATGTCGACTTGCTAATTGCAAATGGATGATCAAGCAAACACCATGAAGTTTCATTTTATGTCTTTGCGTAATGGAGCTTAACATGGATCCACTAAATTTGATTAAAAGGCCATTAATCTATAAGATTGTTGACATAGCTAGTGTTAGATAAGTTATTTTTTATTTGCCATAATATGATTGAGTTTGTCATTTGACCTGGAAAATATTTATTTACTTTTGGTGTTGTGCTAAGATGATATAAATTTTTGGCTTACATTTATGTGGATTATAATTTGCTGTCGTGCTTAGGTATTGAGAAAGCATATGTTATTGTATTTTACTGTTGGACAACATTTATGTAGACATTGTCTTGTACCAGTTATATTTGTATTGATAGGGTAATTGTGAATGCCTTTTAGTTTTAATAAATTACAACTCATCGCTGTAAACGTGACATATGGTTTGGCCCTTAATAACTTTTTCCTTTAATATTTGAAAAAGCTTAGCTTATGGTAGTAACTATGGGAGCAATTATAGAATTCAATCTTCCTCTAATACTTATTAGGGACGCATTTTTTTAAGCCAAAAATAATTTACCTCCTATAATTATAGGAGCGCTTTAATTTAATTTTCTGCCTTTATTTATTACAATAGAGGCAGATGTTTGATCCTCTAATTCTTTTAGATTTAACAGTGATTTATCGCAATAAAACCTGAAAAAGAAACTTTTAAACATTATTTTTTTTTCAATTTAAAAAAAATCATTATTGTTTATGGTTTTGTAAATAATAATTATTATAATAAAAAAATTACATTTAAGTTTGGAAATTGATTTGTTTTTAGTTTTTTTTTCTTTTGATGGTTTTGGATTTTTAATATGAAAACTCTGTGTAACAACGTAGATTTTTAGCCATTTTAAAATATTAATTCGAATACATATTGTGAATAAAAATGGTTTGAAATAAAGATTCAACGATTTACAAGTGTAGTTTATTTAGAATATTGAATTGTGGCCTTATATAAATTCTTAAATGGTAATTATATCAAAATTCAAGTAAAATTTGGAAGTGGAATAAAAACGTTAAATTTGATAAAAGAATAAAATCAACATTTCATTTCAAACAAGAAGTATAACAGTATAAAAGGAGAATTGAATTTAACATTAAACTTGAAATGACATTTGAACAAAGTCGTGGGACAAAAATGTATTTAAATAAATTTAATATGAAAAGAAATTAAGCAATAGTGAACTTGGAAAATCTATTCAATTTCAAATATTTATTTAGAAACATGTTGACAAGTAAAAATGAATAATATCATTTTTTTTAAATATAATAGTTGCTTTATTTTAATACTCAAATTTGATTCAATTTTGATAAATAATAAATGAATTGTTAAGAAAACAAAATTGAAAGATTTTATGTAAATTACTAGTTGGAAAAATATAAAGGAAAGTAAATTGGTTTATTTTATCGATAAGTTATAAACTCAAAATTTTGAAAATGAACATTTTAGGACTCGAGACCACTTTCACTAAGTTTGGGTAGTCTAAGCGAACAAGAATAAATATAAGCACTGATATGTTTTGATTGAGATATTTTTAGTTAGAAGATTAGATGCAATCCGTAAGTCGAGTGACTAAAAGTCTAACTTTTGTATATGATAGAGTTAGGTCTCGAAACTAATTACATTAAGTTAACAATATGGGTACTTAGCTACAACACCTGTGAGCTTGTCTTGATCGGAGTTCATAAAATTTTAGATGAACAGTATTGGTAAAAATCTATAAAATTACCATCTCCTTCTCTCATTTTTCACGGCTCCCGTAATATTAACCTAGCCGCAATTTCTATTTCTCTTTATCCTACGACCGTCATTGATTGACACCTTTAGAGGCCCACTCAGATGATATTCCCAACTATAAAATTGTGCGTGAGAGGGAACAAGTGTTTTGATCGGTTGGATCGTCGAGCGAAGAAGCGAGGCGACCGAAAATTGGCTGAGATTTGTGTGACTAGGGTTGATGATATTATTGTCATTGTTGATCGATGGGTGGAGGCACATAAATGAAACTTGTAATGGACAACGAGAGCTATACACCACCAAAGGTTGATGGCGAAAGGGGAGATCATGGCTGTTGAAAATCGAAGTTTAACATAAATTGATTTACGGGTTCGATCTCGATCAAGAGGCGTCCATTAGAGGTGATGCTAGGAAAAATTAGTGCAGAATAGAGTGACGAAGCTACGATAGGTGAGAGATGTGGCTTATTGAGCATTTGAAGTATATTAGTGGGTTTCCAATATCGTGAATAAGTTTTATTGTTGACCAAGGTAATTAGCAATAATGATCCTTAATCAATTAGATAATTATTTCTTAATTAATCTCGAATGTTTATTGATTCGTATCTTGTTCTATGGGGTCGGATTTTGATATGGTCTTTTGCATTGGATTCATATCGAAGTTATCTACACAATATAATTAGATTTTTGGAATATAAGACTGTTGTAAATTGGGAGTTTTGTTCATTTACGATGTGTATTATCTTATGCAATTAAATTTAAATCAAGTTTGAATTGAACTGATTATTGATATATGTATATACATATTGGTAGCTGAATCGAGTTTGATATGAATTGAATGTTAAACAGTTTGTATTGTTGAAATGAATTAAATTAAATATTATCGTCGTTTTGAATTGTAACACCCTATTTTGGGAAGCTCGAAGCCAAGATCTACAAATGTTGGGTTATCTATGGTGTTGACTTTAGGAAACAACTTGTTAGTTTATCAGATCATAAGAATACACATAAATAATAAAAGATCTAAAACACATTCCTTCACACTAAGTATTCATTACATTCCTTCACAAAACCCTTTCTGGATAAAATATAATAATTACAAAATAAAATCTTCGAGAGAAACATATGAAGATGCTCCCTTGGTTAATCAAAGACAAACACATATTTGCATATCATTCATGCCATTACATACAGCTAAAATTACGGAAAACAATGGAAGGAAACTCCTGAAGTATATATTGTCTCATGCATGCCTCAGAAGCATAATCGAAGGAGTAAAACCTAAAAACCATATCCCTCATCCTACTCAGATGAGTAACCGAGAGGTAAAGGGGAAAACAGAAACTTTAGATTAGTCAATAGACTATTGTAAATAATAACTTATATACTTCAATTAAAAAGGTATCTAAAGAGACCACAACGCATAGCGGAACGGGTTTCCCTCGCACGTATCAAAGTTTATGTCCAAGCCTCTGCTTGTGCACTTCCAATGGTTAAAACATAATAATATAACAACTGGTATAAATGCAATAAACAAAGTGCCAAGGATTTTCAATCCTCGATATTCAAACTAAGTGTCTTTACGTTTTTGCATATAGACATTTATACAAGGTAACCCCTTGAGTTCTTTCATTTTGACTCCCATATTGTGCTTCTTAGAGTAACCCTTCGATAGGCAATGAAAATGAATTTTGAAATGTGGATAAACCATCGCGCACCTCCAAAGTTTTACCCTCATATAACTATGAACTATTCATTTCAAGGTGAAGCCAGTAACCCACACGTGCACCCGACGATGCAAGTAACCTTTGCCTTATCATATGGTTTTACCCTCGAATAACCAAGAACATGTAATAACCCGCCTGGGTATAGGCCTAAATTATGACCCAGAAAAGGCCCACTGAAACTTAGAGCTACTCTAAATGGGTCGTGGGTTCCTATAAGGAATTAAAATTGCATAGAATAACATATAATATAACATGATGGAATCTCACACAACAGAGCAAAAAGGTATAATTATAAAATAAGATGCACCATTTATTTAAAAACCACCGATCAAAATAGAAAATGTCAAAAACATTTGTTTATAACTGTACATCATCATCATTCATTATCCAGAGTTTCCATAAATAAAAGAGTAATAATAGCTAATAGCAACATAATAGTCTCATTACCTTCTTCAGGCTCCATCATCATTTCGTTGATCAAGTCGCTACCCCACATATTAACCTGTTGGATATGTTAAGGATAAGGGTCTAAACATAAATTTCTAGTGAATGGAAATAATATGTGTTTAAAGACTATACTCTAGATTTGGCAGGTTATATATGTCAAACTATGTCTATGAAACACACAAGCACGCACATACAAAAAAATATTTTAATTGATGAGGTGGATATCTGAGTCAATCGCTTAAGACCTTCACTAATGCATTTGGGGTGAAGACCCAACGAGGTGGACATTTTCGGTCACTTAAGGCACATTCTAGTATGTTTATTAAAGGTGGATTCTTAAAATCTATTATGACCCTAAGGCAGACCCTAGTCACTTTAGACCCCATCCTAACACGTCAGCGTCCTTATAGATATATTCTCACAAGTAATATGAGAAGTAGTATCTCGCCTCTTAATACTAGTTCAGGGTAGACCCACATATAGTCATTTAAGACCCTTTCGGTGGACACCTCATGTTACTAATACTGATATTACGGTAGGACACATATGCTACTTTAGACTTCGTTTAGACAGTTGATTAATAAAATAGCATACTATGTCCAACGTATACCAAGTTTGTCCCTAGGTTGGCCCTCACTATGCTCCATGAGGAAGTGGACATTACAGTAAATTATCCTACTTTGTTATCATCATGAATAAACCACTTTTTATAGAAGAAGAACCCATAGACCAACTTAAAATCTAATAAGGGAGAGTCCCATGACTTTGGTCTAAATCCAAGGAATAGACCTTCAGAATGGTCTTAGTCTTTGACCACTTAAGACCCAAACTAGATAAGAAGAAGGCCAGCCACTCAAGACCTTCTCAAGGCATAGTAAACCTACCTATTTACACACATAATAGGTATATACACACTAGACCTCTCACATTAAACTATTTACTTGTAGATGCGGGATTTGCCGGGCGGTTATAGGAAGACTACTACTACAAGCGGGTTTAACCTCGTGTCATTGTGTACTAAGTTTGGCCACCTCTATCGGATTACTGATGATAGATTAGGAAAGGTTCAACAAATAAACCAGTCTCATAGAAATAAAACAATGGATCGCTAAAGAGTCAAATAAGATATATGCGGAAATTCCTAAAATAGAAGTTATACCTTCAAGTATGGGTTGACCTTGATCTATCAAGGGTCGGCTCTGTGTTGGTATTGCTTCCAGCGCATAATTATGACTGTTTTGAACAATTCTAGGCTTTGGGCAATCCCTAGACAAGTGTCCTTCCTTGTGGAAATTGTAGCACTTCCCTTTAAACTCCCTATTTGCTAAAGCGGTCCTACAGTCTTTGGCCTCTTGGCCCTTACGATTGCACCTTGTACACATCTTAACTTCTTTATTTAACTTACCCCCTTCTTCTTGTTCTTACACCACTCTTTCTTCTTGTTCTTATTGGAATTAGAATTACCTTCTCCCTTCTCACCATTCTTATTCTCTTCAGATAATACAACCATGCATAAGATGGTTGTCTCCACTGTTATTTCAAAGGTTGCACTGAACGTTACTTAGATAAACAATGTGACTTTTAATGGGGTGTTCAACCCTTTAACAAACCTTAAAGCCTTGTTCATTGGCGTATCTACCAAACCTCAACCAAACTTACATAACTCGGTGAATTTAGCCACATACTCTCGCAGACTCAAATTTCCAGGTTTGAGATGGATAAACTTCTCTAATTGGATTATTATATCAGCACTGGGTAGAAACTTTGCTTCAAAGTGGGTCTTGAATTCAGCCCACGTAAATACTCGTCCCTCATTTTCTCCAGATACTAGGTTCCACCACTTAAGGGATTTTCCTTTTAAGTGCCAACTCTATCGGATTACTAGTGATGGATAAGGAAAGGTTCAACATATCAACTAGTCTCTTAGAAATAAAAGAATGGGTCTCTCCAAAGTCAAAAAAGGTATATATGAAAATTCCTAAAATAGATGTTATACCTTCAAGTACCGGTTGACGTTGATCTTTCGGGGGTCAACTCTATATTGATGCTGCTTCCAACGCATAATTTTGAATGTTTTGAATAAATCTAGGGTTTGGGCAATCCCTAGACAAGTGTCCTTCCTCATGGCAATTGTAGCACTTTCCTTTAAACTCCCACTTTGCTAAAGCATTCTTGTAGTCCTTGCCCCCATGGCCCTTACGATTGTACCTTGTACAAGTTTTAACTTCTTTCTCACACTTACCCCCTTCTTCTTATTTTTCCACCACTCTTTCTTCTTATTTTTATTAGAACCAGAATTACCTTCTCCCTTCTCACCATTCTTATTCTCTTTAGATCCTTCAGTCGTGCACAAGATGGTTGTCACCACTAATGTTGCAAAGGTTGCACCTAATGTTACTTGGGCCAACAATGTGTCTTTTAATGGGGAGTTCAACCCTTTAACAAACCTTAAAGCCTCGTTCATTTGGGTATCCACTAAACCCCTGCCAAACTTACATAACTCGGTGAATTTAGTTACATACTCTCGCAGACTCAAATTTACTTGTTTGAAATGGATAAACTTCTCTAACTGGATTGTCATCTCACCATTGGGTTGAAATTTTGCTTCAAAGCGGGTCTTGAATTCAGCCCACATAAATACTCTCCCCTCATTCTCTCCAAATACTAATGTTCCACCACTCGAGGGCTCTCATTTTAAGTGACATGCCTAACTCTCCTCTTAACTTTGTCCGACCATCCCGTGGCCTCAAAAATCGTTTCGTAGTCCATCATCCAAGCTCGAGAACCAACAAAACCTTCTGTCCTCAAGAATGTTTTTCCACCAAGGCTTGCAAAACTATTATAGAATCGAGGAAAATCAAAAGCTACCTCAACGGGATGAGCTGCAGGCTCCGCTGGGGTGGAATTAGCGACAGAGACTTGCTCCACAGTACGGAGATACCTGTTGGAACCATTCTGGAAAATACCAAGATCTTTCCTGGTTTCCCCGGGGTATACTGGATCATAAAATCAAAAGAGGCAATGTATTCGAAATAGACTAGTATTATCAGAGCTATATTTCTGTGAAAAAATGCTGATACCAGATGTAAAAATCGAAACTAAGAGTTATCAAAGCTAGGCACATCTAGTAAGTTATATGAATTAATACTGATTCGAAAAGTGTGGGATCAGAAACACACATTTGGTCTTGAATTTATCATTGAGCATGCCTTTACACTGTGCCACACTATATTGGCATATTGATCAATTTTCAAAAAAAATTGGTGAATTGTGTCCTATAACTCAAATTTGTTGTAGCCATCCTATATGTATATGATAGTTGTTACAGAACCCCTCGCTTCTAGGGATTAACCACCTAGTGCTTCGAATTATTATTGGTACCCTTAACCCCTTTCGTTTACCCCCTTGGTAACCCCAACGTGTTCATATATGCACGAAAAACATAACAAGATTACCTGCTATGTTTATGTAAAATTCCAAGCGTTCCCCAGACAATGTGTCACATTTAAAGTGATGTATCGGTTTCTTACCAAAAGAATCATATGTAATAGATGGGTTTGAAGTCCCTTCGACCTAAATCCCTTTCCGACTTCCTTCGTTAATGTCAAAAACTATCATGGTAAAACCCCATGAATCCAAGTGCAAGCAAAGCAATGCAAACAAGCCAACCTAAGTAACCATTCATGCATAAATTGTTTATTGGGTTAAAGCTTTCGTTTTAACCCCCTAGTTTCATCGAAAGATATAGAGGCGATGGCTTCTTACTCCAAAAATTTATTATTTAGAAAATAGCCTCCTCCTTCTTGTCTTTCTCCTACGAGGTTTTAAAAAAAGTCCCTTTGACACGGTCGAAAGGGCGGGGAGGTGGAAGCCTCAAAGTTAAAATAGGTTCTAAAATAAGATCCTTCCATCGGATGGTCTGGAGGAGATTGCCTTCATAGTTCTTTTATAAAAATAAAATGAAGGAAATCATTCCCTTCCGGCCAAACCAAAGGGTATTGAGACAGAAGCCTATAAAACATAAAAAGAGAGAGGCATGACCCAATATTATAATTTTATTTTATAATCCTATCGACTAAATACAACACCGCAGCCCTTGCGCAAAAGGTTATAGGTTCAGTTGTAGAAAAATCAAAGCTAGCGATCAAGAACTTCAAATAGAAGCCTTAGGCCGAAGCCTAACTTATGGAAACGAAATCACAAATACTACTTATGCCATCAAGTGACAATGCAAACATCCGAAGCTTATCGGAAGGAAGTGGAAGACGCTCCCGACCATTCCAAAAGGAGAAAAATATCGTTCCCAAATGAGGCCTTAGTTCAGACATAGAATGGTTAGAAAAATTGTCGTAATACTATTTATGTGTGCCCTTTTATACCCACTCCAATACATTTGTTGAAAACTTGTTGATTTTCATAAATGAATATTGAACCCAGCAAACTTTTCTAGTATATTGTGTTTGAAGAAATTAGCAACGAATATTACTTAATATCATTAATGCTTTTAATTAATGTTAAATTTCATCTAAGACTAGCCAACTTAGAAAATTTATATCCATTGATCTTTATATGGGAAAAATCCTTATTTCCATTGATCTTTACATGAGAAAAATGCCAAATATTCATAAGAAATTCATACAAGTTCAGAATATCACTAAATAGATAACCCATCTTCCAAAACATGCTATAATCATAATATGAAAGTTTCATGTCAGTTGGAGATGTTTAAATTTAGTTTTCCCCCAAAACTTGTTTAAATAAAATGCAATCATGTATGTTAAGCAATTCAAACATTGCCTCATTCAAGCAACACATTAATACATGAACAAGCATGAAAGAAAACATATGAATTGTTGAATCATTTCGGGTATTCCCTAATAACCAACAAAATGTACTTCGGGTTAGAGGATTGTACAAGACAATGAACTTTGCTGGTAGAAGGTGGTTGGGTTTTGATTATATGTGGAATGTTAAGACAGTTCATATAAAAGTCAAGATACATATGTGGATAGTAATGCATGGTAGATTGAACATTGTTTGCAGCTTGCGTCATAATGGGTTGACTGTAAGTAGTGGTTGTGTTTTCTATGAGGAGGACGAGGAATATTACATTCATCTATTCTAGAAATGTGGCTTTCCTTTCTACGTGCGGATAAAATGCTTGGTTTACCTGAATCTGGATCTGGAGTGGGGGGTCTTTATCAAAGATCAATTCAATTTTCGGCCACACATTTTTCCTTCTTTGGATAACAAACCTAAAGGTTACCTTTTTGTTTTACTAAACTTTGCATGTACGTGGATTTTATGGCATGAACGCAACTCTAGGAAATTCAAATTCAAGATGAGAGTGCCTAATAAAACTATTTACATCATCCTTAATTATGCTTTCTTGTAGGCAGGCAAAGACAGTTGGAAGTATGTGGACACAACTACAGTTAGAGTTCATCATAGAGTTCATAGAAGGATTGGAGACTAGCTTGGTTGGTTATTGGGTTGCTGCGTTGGATGCTTGATTCAGTGTTGTTACGTACTATATTTTGTTCTGTAGTTGTGTTATGTAATATGTTTATGTTAAATGTCTTTTTGGGCGCACCGTTGTATTATCTATGTTGACGGTTTTTTCTGGCTATGTATATATGTTGTATATACACGAATGATGTTGTACTAAACCTTTTATGCTGGAATATATGAAGGCGTTAATCTGGCGATTCACTGCCTTTTGCTTCAATAAAAGAATCATTATTCACCTTCTATTGCATCGTTGAGATTTTTGGTAACAAATCCTAAAGCTTTTGTCTTCTTGAACCTTAATTCGATCTCCTCTTCTTCTTGACCTTTAATGGTTGAACTCTTAGGAATATTCTTAGGTTTGTGAAAATGAGGATAGTGAGAGCCAAGATGTAGAAAAGATATTAGATAGGGGCCATATATTTCCTATTTTGGCATTTAGATCGCCTCCTTTTTTTCTCCTTTTTCTCTAGTACGCTTTTTAATTTCTTCCCTTCACTCTTCTTTCCCTTTCCTTCCGATCTAGCTTATGCTGCATCTGGGATTTCGCAGAGAGCACTCCTCTCAACCACGTTTCTAGATCTTAGTTCTACAAAGTAATTTGGGGTTTTAGCTCTTTCCTACCATTTTGATGATTCTCCAAAGCTTGGATCTTGCACGTAGACTCTGACTCTGCAGTTTTCCACCTTGCCGTACACCTTCCCTGCTTTTTCTCACATCAAGACTGTCTTTCAACCGAATGAGGATTGCTTTAGGGAGGCTTTGGATCTATGTTTAGTGGTGACTTTTAATGTTGTCTGTGAGTTTCGATGTTTAGTGATTTGCATCTCCCGTAGTTAGAGTTATAATCTTGAAGTTGGTTTTTGGCTCTGTATCTCATTGACTGTGTGGATCATAGGAGATGTAGGTTGTGCTATCTTTCGTTGGAGCACCACCACCTTTTGTAACCATCGTTCACGGAGAAAGCTATATGCTTTGGTGGGGTTGATGTAACACGGTTTTGATTTTTCTTCCTTTCTCTTTGTCCTGGTCTTCTTGTTAGTTAGTTCAATTATTTGAGTTATATTATGATGGCATTTTTTGTCGGGTGCTTTGGATTCAATCAGGCAGTGCTCTGTATGGTATTCATGGCTTTGAAGTGTGGTTAAGTTTGGTCAATTCGCTATGTAATCTTCTTTGTTGGCAATTCTTCCCTCCATCGAGTTGTGTTCTCAATGACCATGCACAGTGATGTTATGATTTAGTGTTTGCAGGTTTGTTGTTGATGCCTTGGATGTTTGGGTTGTTAATTTTGATTTATAATCTACACACCAATCTTGGTGTTTGTCACATATCTTTTGTATTCCTCTTGGCGGCAGTTAAGTAGTGTATATGTCATGTAATGTGGTATCCTGTGCGGTGCATTTTAAAGTTAATTGTTTAGGCAACTTAGAGTAGATTAACCCCTGTGTTATAATCTAAGTAAGTAGCAGTGGTTGTACCACTATAAAATCATCTGTGGTGGTCGGTCCACCTTAAAAACTGAAATTAGTATGTCTACTCTTGTGATAACGTATTTATTATTTGTTATAATAAAAGTGTTACAGAGGACTCTAAAAACCGGTCGACTTTTTTAAATATTTCCTATTTTAACCCTTACATAACCCTGCATAAGTTTATTCCATATTTCCTAAGGCCAACACTTATTCATTTATAAACATAGATCTCAATTCAACAATCTAATTACATTATTCTTGTCTAATTTATCCAAATAAATATCCCGAATAATGTTCATCAAAATGAGGGACGCTGCATTATCCCCTTCTTAAAAGAATTTCGTCCTGGAAATTCTATCAAAGACAAAAATGAACATAGAAAGCAACATATACTGCTAATTATACTAGTGTAACCCACTAAACGCTAAGTCTACAAAACAATATAATATTTACCTTTAAGCAAATCAGGAAAATAGCCCTCATTATGTCTTTCATCTCCCATGTACAATCCTTATACCAAATTAGTTTAAGTATAGTTGTTTAATTTTAATTTTGAAGTTATATATTTTGAAATTTAAAATTATAAACTTGAAGTTTAATTTTCAATATATTGAATTTTTTTAAAGTTTTAAAATTTGCAATTTAAAGTAAATAGTTGGAAACATTTAAAGTAATCGTATAAAATTATAGTATGAAAATTGGCTTGTTTTAAGCTGAAATTTGAAAATTAATTTTGTTTTAATTTAAATCTGTTTCATTTTATTATGAATTAAACTCAATATCTAATCTGTTTTAAATAAAATTCGAAATTTAGTTTACTTCGAATTGAATTAGAAGTACTAATTGGTGCAAACTAAAATTTGGGACATTAATTTATTTAAATTGAAATTCGAAGATCAGCTCGGTTTTAATAAATTTTTGACAAATAAGTTTGTTTTAGATTTGATATACGAATTATTTTAAATCAAAATTTGAAATTTAATTTATTCAAATTGAAATTTGAAGTTTAACTTAACTTAAATTGAAATTCAAAATTCAAAGTATTGAATTGAAATTCAAAGTTTAATCAATTCTAAACTTAATTTATAAGACCAAGCTTCTTTTAAATTAAAACATTTTAATTTTATTGTTATGTTTCGATATGGAATTATGATATGTTTATTTAATTTTGATCATATAAAAGGTGTGTAAAATAGATGTTTGGTTGCTAAAGAGATACATGATGGATATTGGAATGCTCTTTGTCATTGCTAGAAACCTCTTTAATAACCATGTATGCGGACGATGTTATCCAGAATGAAGTGATTGAATTGGAGAACGTTTATTGGAATGAAGTGGGAGAATGATGATAGATGACCCCAACACTTCATGCCAATTTGAAATGACTAAATAAGTTCAATGACCCGTCATTTTAAACAATTTTAAATCGACAATAAACCATAAAAGTATGAACTAAACTATTCAAAAAAGCGAATTGTTACGGGGATTTAATATAAGAGTACAAAGGGAAGAGAAAAAAACAAACACAGAATCTCGCAACAGAAGAAAAATAATATAATAATCACATAAATAAATCATAAATTGTTCATAGTGTACATTATATTACAGTTTACAATACTATAGTTAAACAGTATTAGACATGCCAAGTAGTGCAACATAATAATACTAATGAGTATGAAATGCCAATCTTCATCTTCTTAGCAACGTCTTCGACTAAACCATTACAATTCGGGTTGACCCGAGCATGATGAAAAACAATACACTCGAGTCAGGACTAAAAGTTCTTATGTAAGCCAAGTCAAATAGGTAAAATAAGGATGTAAGTGACTCAAGAGATGTTACGGGATTTTTCATCTTCTAAGGATCCGTTAAACTATCTATATATAGTAGAATACGCTATATATCTAATGTCTACGAGTAAAGTATAATATTAAAAATAATGTTAAGTTTTTATCTATATTCTCTCTTATTACATTATAGATGCATCGTAGTCTATGCAGGTATCGTAACACCACTGTAAATAGGTAGATATTAGAGGGTCCCCTATATGTATAATACAAAACAAAATCGTAGTGGATTTGTATAGGGATAATTATAACAAAACACGTGAGATAATGTCAAAAGTAGGATTCTAAAAGTTTACCCTTTCTGGCTGGTTGTAGCCCACACTTGTCGACTGTTACAGCACTCCAATCGAATCAAGATGCACCGATCAAATCACGATTCAAATGAGCAAGACAAAGAGGTATTTCTGGTTGAAGTAGGGGTGTCAAAATATGACCCAACCCATTTATCCAACCCATTTACCCTATCGATAAATGGTTTGGGCTAACCCATCTATGAATTTTATTAAATGGGTAATGGGTTTGGTTGAACCATTTTTAAAAGGGTCATAAATGAGTAACCCATTTTACCCATTTATAAAAAAACTTAAAATTTGAAATTATAAATTATAAACACTCATTTTAGTTCTACATGATGACTGACATTTGTACTTAGTACAGGCTGTCATATCCTCATATTTGCGCTCTCCCTAGTGCGAAGCCACTATTTTTTTTGTTCAGACTGCGATAATTTCTTCATACTAACTCAAAATCATATGAGATTTCAACCTGTAAACTCCCACCTAAATTTTGGACAACATGTGATGCTTGGATAGTTCATCGGGCGAACGGACAATGTGCTTCTCCATGGAGACTGGCAATTGTACTTTGAAATTAACAGGTTGTAACATCCCATATTTGCACTCTCCTTAGTGGTGAAACCACTACTTTTTTTTTTGTTCGGACTGGGATAACTTATTCATACTTACTCGGAATCAGATGAGTCTTGAACCGATCAACTCCCACCTAAATTACAGACAATATGTGATGCTCGGATACTTCATTTGGCGGACGCAAAATGCAGTTCCCCATGTAGACTGACAGTTATACTTAGAAAATAACAAGCTGACATATTTGAAACTTACATGGTATATCCCCTATATTTCAAATTTAAATTAAAAATATAGAAATTTTGAAAATTGGAACTTTGAAATTTTGAATTTTGAATTTTAAAATTTGAAATTTTATAAATTTAAATTTTGGATTTGAAAATTTTAAAATTTGAAATAAAAAATTTTAAAGTTTGAAATTTTGTATTTTAGATTTTGAAATTTTAAATTTTAAAAGTCTAAAATTTTATTATTAAATTTTTTTTTAATTAGAAATTAGAAATTCAAAATTTTGAAGTACAAAACTAAAAATCTGAAATTTCAAATTTCAAATTCAGAAATTGAAGTTTTAAAATTTAAAATTTGAAATCGAAAATGGAATTCGACACTTGAATTTAAAATTTTGAAAATTTAAAATTTAAAATTCAAAAATTTAAAATTTTATGTAATATTCTGAAAATAAAAAAAAAATTAACATTTGTCTTTATTAGTTAAATCAAATTCAGATACTTAATGGGTTAAACGGGTTGAGTAATAAATGGATCAAAGAGAATGAGTCATAAATGAGTTGGATCAAAACTCGACCCTATCCATTTAGACCCAGCCCAACTCATTTGACACCCCTAGATAGAGGTATCTACTTAATCCTTCCTTAGTGGTACAATCGATGATATAATATTTAATGTTCATATTAATAAAACCGCCAATGTTAAGATCCGGCCATTGAAAGCAAGAAATCCATACCGCTTAGAATCTTTTTTGGGCATGACACTAATAGTTGCAAATAATAGGTTAAGGTTACACATTAGGCTGTAATCATCAAAGTTTTATTTTATCACTTGACTCCTACCACGAATCTCATTTAAAACGTAAGCTTATATAAAACAGCGTACACATAAATTTGGAGCTACATGCTATATTTATGTCCATAAGCTTATATAAAAACAAAAACAAAGGCATGTGGAAAACAAAACGGGAAGCGTGCAGAAAGTGGGTACATGGGAGAAATGTGAGGGGATTCCCTCCTAACTCATTTGGCAGTTGTCTTAATTTGTATGCTTTTTTTAATTATGTACAACATCTAAATTAGTTTCCTATCTTCGTTGGAGTTGAAGATGCAGTTCAACTTTGCCAACTGCTCTTAATTTTTCTTCTCTTGTTCTTGCTTTCGAGAAGATTTCCATGTATTTTTTTAGCCTTACCAACGTTTGTTTTTTAGTATGTACCCCATAGTCAATGGTCTTGAATCGTTCATTTGATCCATGCTTTTGAATTATCGCATTGGCATTAGTACGTCGTTTTATTTATTTGATTCTAGAATGCATTGAATTAGGATCGTGATGTGTGTATACATAACACACTTCAATATGTACTGCCTTACAAGTTATACCCAACAAAAATAAAACAAATAATTAAGACAAACTACGATTTAGCTACAACGCCAGCCACATTCATATTAAAGAAGTCATTGTGATATTTCTAATACAATTGCTGCATCGCTATCAAACAGATAATTAAGCGAAAGATTTCAAAGGTCAATAACACGAATTCAGTATATTTTCATATTGTTTAGAAAGTGTGTTGTTACTTAAATATTATAAATTACGTAGATCTTCAATTCAGCACCGTACCAGAACAAATTACAAGTTCAAATCGATATTATTCTTATTTTTAAAATTGCATTGGCGTTATAAATAGTACTCATGTAATGATGCATTTATATACCTTCGGATAAAGTTGTTCCTTACATTAGATGATAATGATACGCCACCTAAAATATCTTAGCATTTTGCTAGTTCTGTTTACAGTTTTCTTATGTGATGGCTGGGTGGAAAGAGACTGCACATCATACCAGAATTTTCAGCGCAGTTATGAACGATAGAAACTCAAACTTTTTTCATTCACCACGAGGGTTGTATTAATTGACTTAGGTTATTCTCGTCTTAATGGTTATTTGCCACATATTCCTCATTTTCAAGATCTGTGAATTAATCGAAATCGAACAATGAAGTTTTTAATTTATACTATTCAAGTCTATGTATAAATATTGAAATAACTTTTGGCATCTAAAAGAAAAAATTGTTATTTTAAAGAGCATGCAAAAGTATAATTTTGAAACTCAAGTTAAAGTTGTTGTTTATACAATGACTGCACATAATTTTATAAGAGAATACAATAACAATGATCCATATATTATATCATTTGGTGCCCGGTGGTGGTCATGATCTTGTACCAGATAAACGCCATGAACAGTATCCATATATGAGAAATAAGACAGAGAGCGATGGTCAACGAGCAGGAAAAAAAATTAATGAAGCGATCGTACTTGAAGATTCGATAACAGATAAATTAATTGTAGTAGGAATAACATAATAGACATGCATAAATATTTTAATTAGTTATCGATATATTTGCATTTCTAACCGTTATTAATATTTAACAGTATTTAACAGTATTCTACGCAACATGTTTTGCATTGCAAAATTTCTATTATATAAAAAATACAAATAGTTTAACTGTTCGACACATCGCTCAATAATCCGTTCACTATTAACGTTCAATACGCCGCTCAATTCTCTGCTCAGAATCACACAAACACATCATCCGTTCTTTCGTTTTTAACTGTTCAATTCTCTGCTAGGTCAATCTGTTCATATAGCCCGTTCATCATCATCGCCTAACAGAATTCTGATGTGAGGAAAATAAAAAGGATATACTTTATGTTGTCCCACATGGCCTAACAGAATCAAG
Source organism: Allium sativum (assembly GCA_030737875.1). NCBI lineage: Eukaryota > Viridiplantae > Streptophyta > Magnoliopsida > Asparagales > Amaryllidaceae > Allium > Allium sativum. The sequence continues at coordinate 306,502,975 of CM060916.1, read as the reverse complement.
AACTTCCCAGTATACATGCAGTGACCTTCACGAAAAATCTACTACGCTGGCTTCTATTGATTTCTTATTGTGGCTACTCCCGGGCTTCGTATATAGGCCTACAGTTTGGGAGTAAGAAGAGCCCATCGTTTTGTTTGAATCCACCAATTAAAATAAGAACTTGGGCCTTCTTGGTTGGTTTCATAGCATTCCCCGAGCCTTTTGAAAATTGGTTTGGATATTTTATACTTAAAACTGACAAGCTACTTCAAGGTATGGTTATGGACACGTTAGAAAAAATCAATGCTATGTCCATTTTTGTAGTATAAAAAATGATGGGATGCGAAAATCCTGTGAAAATAGAAGTTGTTGACATAACGAATCTCAATCTCAATGACTGCTCCAAAAAAACATGTTTTCTTTCTATTATGTAATTTATCGCATATATCTAACTCGTTGATCTATCTTTATTCAAAATAAAACATGTTTTCTTTCTATTATGCACTTGGCATAACGTGCGATATTAATTAACTAATTTAATTAAAAGTGCATTTGATATGAAATCCATGAATGATATGTTTAATGATATTAATTATATAGTATTGTAATTGTGAGTAATTTATCACTATAACAATAAACATATTATTTTAAATATTCCTAGCCAAGAGGTATCAGGATTAGATATCGATATTTCTGTTGGAACTAGAGTATGTAATGCCCTCTTGATATTGGACTGTGTATTACTCATGGCTGTCGTGGGCAACTAGGGGTTGTGTATCGATAAACATTAGATAACTATGAAATGACTCACTTGATAGTTCTATTTAAGTTAGTATAGCTAAGGTCAAGCAGAAAATATCGATATGACTAATTTACGTAGTTCTCTCAACCTGAGAATATTATTGATCTTTAATGTGTAAGCTTCACTTTGATTATAGTTAAATCGTGACATAACACCCATTAGACGAATATTGTTGGATCGTGTGGAAGCACCAGAAGTGAAATACTATTCAAAAGAGGCTTCGTCTCTTCAATTATATGAGGTAAGTGCCACGGTCAACTAAAATTAACTCAAAGTCAAAAGTCTTTCATCAGAGCAATTCGATTAATAATAATTACTATTATTGAACCTAAAATTTTATATTTAAATTATAAAGTCAAATATAGATGATATTGGAATGTGACCGTTATCAAATTCCATAAATCCAAAGTGTAAATTTGACGAAGAAAAGTGATGTAAATAATTATCACTACGAGGTATCACTTAAGTGTTTGTAAAAATTGATTTTACCAAAAAGACTTATAAGCAATGAATTTGACAAAAACGTCACACCTGATAAATCTAATAAAGAGGACTAAAGCATTCGTTTATTCATCAACACCATTACAGTACAAAGCAGATGGCGGCTACAAGATGAGATGAAGTGTTAACCCTAAAGCAACACAAGAGGCCTTTATATATAGGCTAAACATAACACAAAAGACAATATTGCCCTTAAGAGACTATTAATTACGTTAACATCCCCCCTCAAACTCATGATGCGACAGCAATGAGCATCGAGAGTTTGTCAGTCAGAAACCGGAAACGTGAAGATGACAAAGATTTAGTGAACAAATCTGCAAGTTGCAAGGAGGAAGAGACAAATGGCAATGTCAAAGTGCCATTCTGAAGGTGATGGCGAGTAATATGGCAGTCAATCTCAATATGCTTGGTCCTTGTAACGACCCAGATTTTTAGCCATTTTGTTTTGAACATTTAAATTGGTTTTTAATTTTGTGTTGATAATTTAAATAGGAATTTATAACTAATTTATTTATTAAAACGATATTTAAACGTATAATTTATAATATAATTTAAAACGAGCTCGTAACGGCGCGGCAGTTCGCGATTTGGCGATTCGAACTTTAAATGAATATACAGAATTCGTTATAAGTCGGATTTCTTTGAAACGAGAAACGTTCGGTTCTGTTTAACTGTATCTTTCTAATTTTGTGGTGAAAAATCGAGATTTTATCATATATATTGTGAATTACATCCAAATCAAATTTTCAGAAAGTCGCTGTGAAATCGTATATAGACCATAACGGTTTAGTTAATATAATTAGAGATTGGTTACGAATTTTGACAAGGTTTTTTTTTGAGGCGTAGTTATAATTTAATTTTTAGAATTTTACTATAATTTTTAATTAATTAAATACACAACTTTTTAGTTGGAATATTTTGCACCCTATATTAATATTTTGGGGTTTCATAATATAAGTTAAACTACCGATATTGTTATATTTTTAGGATCGTGGTACCTCGCTGAACACAACCATACCCTGATTTCTGTCCATAGCAGCTCGTATGTGAATTGAGTTTTACGTAATATCGCACCGTTCAACTTCACAAAAACTTATCTAAATCTTTGCCAAATCCTATATCTGTTCAGAATCTTTTAGCAATCTAAATGACAATTCATCACTTGGTCACCATTTAAAACCTTCTGCAAACCATGTACCTAAGATTTGAACTCATATCCTTACCATATCTTCACAAATCTTTCCTCTTGTATAGTTCAACATTTTGGTGGGGTAATGTTCAAACATCTTGACTGAGTTAGATATTACATTATATAGCAAAAATTGACAAATAAGATTTGCAAATCCCGGATAAGGGAATGCGCCTGCAACATATATTAGATGAAAGCGACCCCCATTTTTCTTTTATAGGATATACTGTAGATGAAAATGAAAACTTGCGCAGCTTGTGCTAGTAATAGGGCCACCTAACATACTAGTATTAAACTGAAAGCATGCATATGGTATACATAATCCTGCCAAACATTTAATTGTTGTACAACTATGTTCAAACGTGCAGACAAAGTAAATAAAAATTACAAGCCTACCCTTTTATTTTCAGCTAACCTATTTGCCTATAAACCGTGCATGGCAAGGCAACTGCAGTTATAAATATCCAAGATTTCGATCTCTCATTCGGTTTTCAGAAAGGAGAAAAATAAAAATAAAATATATATAAAGTTAAACGGAAAAATAGCTTTTCTTGTGTTGATTCGAATCTGATGCCTTCTTCCTTTTCGTGATGACTTCTATTTCCGACTGGTGCTTCTCATTCTCCGCTCCGGCTTTCCACTCTGTCTCACGCTCTAGCAACCGAACTAAGAAACGCACTGATAATGCTAACAAATCCTTGATAAACTTTGAGTGCTCCAGTTCCTGGCAAGATTAAGTGTTGACGGCAGGACCTGAGACCGCGCTTCAGGAAAGTTCGACAGTGGGGTTTGAAGGCAGGTTGCTGTCATTTTCACGGTGTCGAGGGAGACGATATTAACGGGAGCTAAATGGGTGATTTATTTTATCGATGAGGTAATTATGGAGGAAAATGGTTCAGTACTCTTCTCTGGGAAGGACGGTAATTGTGAATGAGGAAGTCAACAGATGAGGACATGGATTTAGGTAATTTAATGATTGATTTAAATGGTTAATGATGTCATTAGTAATTAAGGATGCGGTGGACCTGGAACGTGACTGAAAGCACAACAAAATGAAGTATAATATGGGGCCAAACATGAAGGAGGTCCGCAACTGGAAGGAGAAAGATTAGGAAAGCAAGAGTGCGGATTTTCGGGTATCAACAGAAAGGCTATCCATGTTATTCCTTTGGCTTTGACCATGGAAGATAATGGCATGATTCAACAGTACATTGGGAAAGGAGTATTTTTAGAAGGCTAATTAGTTGGAGTAAATATGATATCAGGTTTCACAAAGGGTATGGCGTAATTCATGATTGACTAAGGGAGGCTCAATTCGTTGATAATGGTAATTCTAAATTTAGCGACAATAATAATTATTCTTATAAAGTATATCATTCTAATCTAAACAAAATTTGAAATCACTTTAGCTAATGTAAACGTGAACATAATTGAATCAGATCGGTCACCCTTGAGCCGTAACAACGAGATATATATTGTAGAACTGATGAGATCAAGAACCGGACTACGAGAACTTCTTGATAAAATCAAACACCCGTTTGATTATAAAAAGGACCAAAAGCAGAACCGTCCACTGCAAAACAAGGTGAGTAAACTCACTCGTTTAGAATTATTTTATAATGTGAAATGGTTGCTTGATTGAATAGTTGATAAATTGGTTGATATAATCACATCGTTGATTGATTTTTTCATTAATGCGATATTTTTGATGTTACTAACATCTGTGGATGCAGGGAAACAGGTTGGAGGGATCCAACTGGATCCCTCAACATTTTATTTACTGTTTTATTTAATAGTGATATATGTTATGCTACATTATCCATGGTTGGATTTGTGTGTTTGATTTACCCTGGCCTTAGGAACCTGGTAATTTAGATACCGTAAAATATCATCGAATGTGAAAAAGGAAATTAGAATTTAAAAGCAGAGTTTATTTCCAAATTAGAAATAATTTCTTTTTCATTGAGTTGCAAATGGAAACCTATTCCATTGGGTAAACCAAGAAAAATGTTATAAATAAAGATATAAATTAAGTGGATCATTAACCATTGGATAAATTAAAAGGTGAGTTCAAATATGAATGTATATTTGAAAGTGAGTAGCGGTTTTGAAACCAATATTTGGAAATGGATCCGAATTTAGCAAATTACAGAGGAAAGTTTAAAGGAAGATTTTCAAATGCTTAAAATAAAAGAATAATAGTTTAAAACAAGGAAATATTTTGCAAATAAAATGTATATAAAAAGGGGATTTATAGAAATTGAATTAAGTGGTTAGGAAAAAAATGTATAGTTTATAAATATGTTTAAAGGAGAACTTGAATTGTTTAAAATAAACAGAGTTTATAAATGAACAACGGAAGCGTGTGCGTCGCACACGGTATTTTATTCAAAACCGCAATCATAACGCTGTTGTTGTAAGAAATGCTTTTATAATTTTAAACAGCGATTATAACGCTGTCTTTGTGAGAAATGCTTTTATAAAATTAAACAGTGATTTTAGCGCTGTTGTTATAATAGATGTTGTAAACCTATACAGCAATTTTAGACGCTGCTGTTATAATAAATGTCTTGGTAAATCTAAATAGCAATTTTAACGCTGCCGTTATAATAACTATTTTAATAGCAATCTTAATGCTATGGTTATGATAAGTGTTCTATAATGCTAGATAGCGGTTTTAACGCTGTTGTTGAAAGCAATGTTTTATAAACCAAACATTTGAAGACAGCAATTATAACGCTACCGTTATAATCAATATTTTTATAAAGAAGGTGTGTTCGTAGATCAAATCCGAGAGTCACGTAAGCAATGTTTGGTTTAAAGTTGTGGGCTCTGACTAATTCAAAGTTAAGAATGTCGTTCAGTTAAGGTCTGAGAGGTAATTATACCCCAACTTGACTGACTGCATTATTGACGGAGAAATGGTTAAGGCTCGATAGCAAGGGTTGGTTAGTGATATCGTTAGTTAACGAATGATTTATGATTTGAGTTATAATAACGATGTTTATAACATCAGTTAATTCAAAGGAATTAGAAATGTTTTCTAACTGGAGTAAAAGATATTTTCTCAATAAAGGAATTATATATATTGGAAATGTTTTCCAATACTCAAGAGAGAAAATAGAGCTTTGAAAGAACACGAAAAGGTGGAAAATGGGAATTTGAAATGATAATGTAATAAAGAACTAATATAAAAAGGGCCCAGTGTTGTTTGATGCTTGATTGATAGAATTTCCATTTGGAAATAGGATCGTTGGTTGTATGGATGTTCTTTGATAGTTAAATCACCGACTATCAAAGTTTTATATTTTTTATATACCTCCGTTGTCAATATGGAGAGACTGGGATCAGATTTGATATCTGAAAACCACTCCGTATTGGCGTAAGCGTTATGAAGCAACTTATGCTGAAGAAAATTGAAGACGGAGTTATGCAAGGGCTATCCTGTTTACGGGTTAGTGCCTTCGGTTTGTCCAGACCCAGGACAACTTGTATGGACGAGTGTCTGACAGAGTATTTCCAAAGGGGGTTACGTACGTTGATTCCTTCAAACGTACGAAGTTGGTGGCATAGAAGGGAAGCTTCTTTAGCCTAACAGTCTGAGTATTTTTGTGGGAATCAATTAGTGATTTCCGATGGATCTGACGATGTGGCATTCAAAGTGAATGATGGCCAGATGTTCTGGAAGATAATTCAAACCTCAAGCCTCATCAACCCAGAATTAGACAAAAATCGGGCAGGCAGCATGGCTATGTGGGTCGCTCCCATGAGGATGTATAATCACCTATCTAGAGAAATTCCTTTTGCTTCTTAAATCTATCGATGCTGTCCCTTATCGGGAGGCGGTTGCTGATCCCAACCGTCGGTGGTATACATTCGATACACTCAAGCGAAATGAGTGGTCGGTCATGTGTGGGCCGGGTTGCAAGATGTTCTTGTTGAACCCAGTGTATTCGTCTCTAGAGATACACGTTCGGAAGGTGGTCCCATACCTTGTCAAGTTGGAATCCAATCTCCAATAAGTGCCTGCGAGTTTGATTGTATATTATATATGTAGAGCGTGAGATGCAAGCGTTCTACTAGATTTTAATTACTTGTGATTAGACATTATTATAATATCAGATAATATATGATTTCCAAAGTGTTTTGGGTTATCGTAAGGTAAAAACCATCCATGTTTATGTGTGGATCGGTCTTACGATTATCATCTCTTTTGAAAGGATTTTTGAAAGTTAAACCAATGGTTGGAGTTTACTCACACCAGTCCCATGACTGACCCAGAGTTTATTTTGTTTGTTTTCCCTAAACTCTTGGGTGCCCAAATTTGTACGGGCAGTCAAGTAGTCGGGATTTTTCAGATTCACTTGGAGAAGATTGAAGCAGGAGGCTTTACCTGTTGGCTATAGACTATCATACTTTCCGCTGTGTATTTTGTTGTATCTGGAAACAGGTGTTTATAACTGTTCCAAAGATAACTGTTGTGCTCTGATGATGATATGTATTTCAAAAGTATGTTATCTAATATATTTTATTCGTTCCGCTGTGAGTTTGTGATCTTCATTTTCTTCTATTCTAATATTTCCTTCTTTCTATTTCTCACCCTCTAACTTCTTTCTAATAATGGTTCGTATTTCTGTGCAATTTGAGTTGGACATGTGGTGTTATTAGTCGACTCAAAGGGTACGGATTTGCGGGTCGTTTCATTTGGTATCAGAGCTGAAGGTTAAGTGATTACCTTGGCTCTGTGGCGTAACTCAATAGAGATGGGGTTAGTAACACCCTAGATTGAGTTTGAGTGTATTTGTATGAGCGCGTATTTGTAGATTTGATATAAAATTGTTTTATATTGTGTTGACTGGTTTGTTGAGTGGTTTATGAATTCTAGTCGATACAGGATGTACAACTGTATCGATAGGTGTTTCTAAACTCTCGAACAAAACGATTCGACATAGTATTGTTTTAAAGTGGGTAAATGACATAATTTTGCCCAAAAGTTATTTTGATATAAAAGGAATAATTTATGAATTATTATATCGATGTGTTGATTATTATTACGATCAAATGGAATTATAAAATATTGAATTGGTTATATAACCAAGATAAACTAGAATTAAATTCAAACCATAAATTGGAATTTAAAATCCTGGATATCTTGAAAATATTCCTTGAAGTATTTCAAAGGTAATATAGCTTTGTTTTAAGGGATTTTTGAATTAGAATGATTTTGAATGGGTTTTAAAAGTGATTAAGCACTGAAACCACTTCAGTGGCGAGAAAATAATTCTGATAATGGACTGCAGCATTATCGGTATTCATTTTCGAGTTTCTAAGTGATGGATTGCTACCATAATAGGTTTGTTAATGGAAATTTGTTTGAAAAATATAAAGTTGTTTTAGAAATTCAAATGTTTTGAATTCAGTTGATTATAAATATGTGTATTAATATATATATATGATTTCAAACTAATTTGAAATAAAACCCGGGAATTTGAATTCTGAAATGTTTTAACTTGAAAAAGTTGAATAGATTGAAAATGGTCAAAATGTATCAAATGAATTGGGATTTAACTTAAGTTAAATAAAACTGGATTGAATTAGAAGTAATCCCGAATGAAATTAAGTATAGAGATGTTGGAATTCGAAATATTAATAAGAATTCGACCTATGGATAAACAAGTTGAATATCTATTGGATGCTGTTGTTTGGAAAACTGTGATGGAATTGAACCCAAGCAGGATAAGGGGGGTTGATTTTTGAAAACAGAACTCAGTTTGGATTAGTGAATGGAATGGACTAATCAGAAGTTGATTAGAGAGTTAAAGACTGGAAGTTGGACTGATTGGAAATCAGTTGGAATAGATATATGTATGCTGAGCAGAATGGAAGAAAGTGCAAGAGATAGAATTATGCCCGACAAAAAGGTACATGTTTACAATATTGTTTGGGTTGATGGTTTTATGAGCCTATGAGGCAAGCCACTTGGCTTTTTGATTTTCTTTTGGATTGGAGAAGGCCTAGAAAGGCGAATTGTGGTTGTACTGATTGAGCCGTGCAGAGGAGATGCTGCCGAAATTTTTCAGAATTTAAAGTGTTAGAAAATTTTCAGAATTTTTTTTCGTTAGTAAGAATAAATGAATATTTTAATTGAAAAAAATTGGTCCAGTTAAACTGGAATTAAGAGGTGAAAAAAAAACAAAAAGGATTATTGGACCTAGTTAACAGGGTACGTAGCATCTTTTCCTACCTTAGCAATTTCGAGGACGAAATTATTTTAAGGGGGAAGGAATGTAACGACCCAGATTTTTAGCCATTTTGTTTTGAACATTTAAATTGGTTTTTAATGTTGTGTTGATAATTTAAATAGGAATTTATAACTAATTTATTTATTAAAACGATATTTAAACGTATAATTTATAATATAATTTAAAACGAGCTCGTAACGGCGCGGCAGTTCGCGATTTGGCGATTTGAACTTTAAATGAATATACAGAATTCGTTATAAGTCGGATTTCTTTGAAACGAGAAACGTTCGGTTCTGTTTAACTGTATCTTTCTAATTTTGTGGTGAAAAATCGAGATTTCATCATATATATTGTGAATTACATCCAAATCAAATTTTCAGAAAGTCGCTGTGAAATCGTATATAGACCATAACGGTTTAGTTAATATAATTAGAGATTGGTTACGAATTTTGACAAGGTTTTTTTTTGAGGCGTAGTTATAATTAAATTTTTAGAATTTTACTATAATTTTTAATTAATTAAATACACAACTTTTTAGTTGGAATATTTTGCACCCTATATTAATATTTTGGGGTTTCATAATATAAGTTAAACTACCGATATTGTTATATTTTTAGGATCGTGGTACCTCGCTGAACACAACCATACCCTGATTTCTGTCCATAGCAGCTCGTATGTGAATTGAGTTTTACGTAATATCGCACCGTTCAACTTCACAAAAACTTATCTAAATCTTTGCCAAATCCTATATCTGTTCAGAATCTTTTAGCAATCTAAATGACAATTCATCACTTGGTCACCATTTAAAACCTTCTGCAAACCATGTACCTAAGATTTGAACTCATATCCTTACCATATCTTCACAAATCTTTCCTCTTGTATAGTTCAACATTTTGGTGGGGTAATGTTCAAACATCTTGACTGAGTTAGATATTACATTATATAGCAAAAATTGACAAATAAGATTTGCAAATCCCGGATAAGGGAATGCGCCTGCAACATATATTAGATGAAAGCGACCCCCATTTTTCTTTTATAGGATATACTGTAGATGAAAATGAAAACTTGCGCAGCTTGTGCTAGTAATAGGGCCACCTAACATACTAGTATTAAACTGAAAGCATGCACATGGTATACATAATCCTGCCAAACATTTAATTGTTGTACAACTATGTTCAAACGTGCAGACAAAGTAAATAAAAATCACAAGCCTACCCTTTTATTTTCAGCTAACCTATTTGCCTATAAACCGTGCATGGCAAGGTAACTGCAGTTATAAATATCCAAGATTTCGATCTCTCATTCGGTTTTCAGAAAGGAGAAAAATAAAAATAAAATATATATAAAGTTAAACGGAAAAATAGCTTTTCTTGTGTTGATTCGAATCTGATGCCTTCTTCCTTTTCGTGATGACTTCTATTTCCGACTGGTGCTTCTCATTCTCTGCTCCGGCTTTCCACTCTGTCTCACGCTCTAGCAACCGAACTAAGAAACGCACTGATAATGCTAACAAATCCTTGATAAACTTTGAGTGCTCCAGTTCCTGGCAAGATTAAGTGTTGACGGCAGGACCTGAGACCGCGCTTCAGGAAAGTTCGACAGTGGGGTTTGAAGGCAGGTTGCTGTCATTTTCACGGTGTCGAGGGAGACGATATTAACGGGAGCTAAATGGGTGATTTATTTTATCGATGAGGTAATTATGGAGGAAAATGGTTCAGTACTCTTCTCTGGGAAGGACGGTAATTGTGAATGAGGAAGTCAACAGATGAGGACATGGATTTAGGTAATTTAATGATTGATTTAAATGGTTAATGATGTCATTAGTAATTAAGGATGCGGTGGACCTGGAACGTGACTGAAAGCACAACAAAATGAAGTATAATATGGGGCCAAACATGAAGGAGGTCCGCAACTGGAAGGAGAAAGATTAGGAAAGCAAGAGTGCGGATTTTCGGGTATCAACAGAAAGGCTATCCATGTTATTCCTTTGGCTTTGACCATGGAAGATAATGGCATGATTCAACAGTACATTGGGAAAGGAGTATTTTTAGAAGGCTAATTAGTTGGAGTAAATATGATATCAGGTTTCACAAAGGGTATGGCGTAATTCATGATTGACTAAGGGAGGCTCAATTCGTTGATAATGGTAATTCTAAATTTAGCGACAATAATAATTATTCTTATAAAGTATATCATTCTAATCTAAACAAAATTTGAAATCACTTTAGCTAATGTAAACGTGAACATAATTGAATCAGATCGGTCACCCTTGAGCCGTAACAACGAGATATATATTGTAGAACTGATGAGATCAAGAACCGGACTACGAGAACTTCTTGATAAAATCAAACACCCGTTTGATTATAAAAAGGACCAAAAGCAGAACCGTCCACTGCAAAACAAGGTGAGTAAACTCACTCGTTTAGAATTATTTTATAATGTGAAATGGTTGCTTGATTGAATAGTTGATAAATTGGTTGATATAATCACATCGTTGATTGATTTTTTCATTAATGCGATATTTTTGATGTTACTAACATCTGTGGATGCAGGGAAACAGGTTGGAGGGATCCAACTGGATCCCTCAACATTTTATTTACTGTTTTATTTAATAGTGATATATGTTATGCTACATTATCCATGGTTGGATTTGTGTGTTTGATTTACCCTGGCCTTAGGAACCTGGTAATTTAGATACCGTAAAATATCATCGAATGTGAAAAAGGAAATTAGAATTTAAAAGCAGAGTTTATTTCCAAATTAGAAATAATTTCTTTTTCATTGAGTTGCAAATGGAAACCTATTCCATTGGGTAAACCAAGAAAAATGTTATAAATAAAGATATAAATTAAGTGGATCATTAACCATTGGATAAATTAAAAGGTGAGTTCAAATATGAATGTATATTTGAAAGTGAGTAGCGGTTTTGAAACCAATATTTGGAAATGGATCCGAATTTAGCAAATTACAGAGGAAAGTTTAAAGGAAGATTTTCAAATGCTTAAAATAAAAGAATAATAGTTTAAAACAAGGAAATATTTTGCAAATAAAATGTATATAAAAAGGGGATTTATAGAAATCGAATTAAGTGGTTAGGAAAAAAATGTATAGTTTATAAATATGTTTAAAGGAGAACTTGAATTGTTTAAAATAAACAGAGTTTATAAATGAACAACGGAAGCGTGTGCGTCGCACACGGTATTTTATTCAAAACCGCAATCATAACGCTGTTGTTGTAAGAAATGCTTTTATAATTTTAAACAGCGATTATAACGCTGTCTTTGTGAGAAATGCTTTTATAAAATTAAACAGTGATTTTAGCGCTGTTGTTATAATAGATGTTGTAAACCTATACAGCAATTTTAGACGCTGCTGTTATAATAAATGTCTTGGTAAATCTAAATAGCAATTTTAACGCTGCCGTTATAATAACTATTTTAATAGCAATCTTAATGCTATGGTTATGATAAGTGTTCTATAATGCTAGATAGCGGTTTTAACGCTGTTGTTGAAAGCAATGTTTTATAAACCAAACATTTGAAGACAGCAATTATAACGCTACCGTTATAATCAATATTTTTATAAAGAAGGTGTGTTCGTAGATCAAATCCGAGAGTCACGTAAGCAATGTTTGGTTTAAAGTTGTGGGCTCTGATTAATTCAAAGTTAAGAATGTCGTTCAGTTAAGGTCTGAGAGGTAATTATACCCCAACTTGACTGACTGCATTATTGACGGAGAAATGGTTAAGGCTCGATAGCAAGGGTTGGTTAGTGATATCGTTAGTTAACGAATGATTTATGATTTGAGTTATAATAACGATGTTTATAACATCAGTTAATTCAAAGGAATTAGAAATGTTTTCTAACTGGAGTAAAAGATATTTTCTCAATAAAGGAATTATATATATTGGAAATGTTTTCCAATACTCAAGAGAGAAAATAGAGCTTTGAAAGAACACGAAAAGGTGGAAAATGGGAATTTGAAATGATAATGTAATAAAGAACTAATATAAAAAGGGCCCAGTGTTGTTTGATGCTTGATTGATAGAATTTCCATTTGGAAATAGGATCGTTGGTTGTATGGATGTTCTTTGATAGTTAAATCACCGACTATCAAAGTTTTATATTTTTTATATACCTCCGTTGTCAATATGGAGAGACCGGGATCAGATTTGATATCTGAAAACCACTCCGTATTGGCGTAAGCGTTATGAAGCAACTTATGCTGAAGAAAATTGAAGACGGAGTTATGCAAGGGCTATCCTGTTTACGGGTTAGTGCCTTCGGTTTGTCCAGACCCAGGACAACTTGTATGGACGAGTGTCTGACAGAGTATTTCCAAAGGGGGTTACGTACGTTGATTCCTTCAAACGTACGAAGTTGGTGGCATAGAAGGGAAGCTTCTTTAGCCTAACAGTCTGAGTATTTTTGTGGGAATCAATTAGTGATTTCCGATGGATCTGACGATGTGGCATTCAAAGTGAATGATGGCCAGATGTTCTGGAAGATAATTCAAACCTCAAGCCTCATCAACCCGGAATTAGACAAAAATCGGGCAGGCAGCATGGCTATGTGGGTCGCTCCCATGAGGATGTATAATCACCTATCTAGAGAAATTCCTTTTGCTTCTTAAATCTATCGATGCTGTCCCTTATCGGGAGGCGGTTGCTGATCCCAACCGTCGGTGGTATACATTCGATACACTCAAGCGAAATGAGTGGTCGGTCATGTGTGGGCCGGGTTGCAAGATGTTCTTGTTGAACCCAGTGTATTCGTCTCTAGAGATACACGTTCGGAAGGTGGTCCCATACCTTGTCAAGTTGGAATCCAATCTCCAATAAGTGCCTGCGAGTTTGATTGTATATTATATATGTAGAGCGTGAGATGCAAGCGTTCTACTAGATTTTAATTACTTGTGATTAGACATTATTATAATATCAGATAATATATGATTTCCAAAGTGTTTTGGGTTATCGTAAGGTAAAAACCATCCATGTTTATGTGTGGATCGGTCTTACGATTATCATCTCTTTTGAAAGGATTTTTGAAAGTTAAACCAATGGTTGGAGTTTACTCACACCAGTCCCATGACTGACCCAGAGTTTATTTTGTTTGTTTTCCCTAAACTCTTGGGTGCCCAAATTTGTACGGGCAGTCAAGTAGTCGGGATTTTTCAGATTCACTTGGAGAAGATTGAAGCAGGAGGCTTTACCTGTTGGCTATAGACTATCATACTTTCCGCTGTGTATTTTGTTGTATCTGGAAACAGGTGTTTATAACTGTTCCAAAGATAACTGTTGTGCTCTGATGATGATATGTATTTCAAAAGTATGTTATCTAATATATTTTATTCGTTCCGCTGTGAGTTTGTGATCTTCATTTTCTTCTATTCTAATATTTCCTTCTTTCTATTTCTCACCCTCTAACTTCTTTCTAATAATGGTTCGTATTTCTGTGCAATTTGAGTTGGACATGTGGTGTTATTAGTCGACTCAAAGGGTACGGATTTGTGGGTCGTTTCAGTCCTTTCGTGAAAGACGGAGTTATGAGCAATTTGAATAGCACTTTTATTATCACAGTACAAAGGAGTTGGTCGTTGTAAGGAAACACCCATATCAGCAAGCAACCATCGTAGCCAAACAATTTCACAAGTAGTAGAAGCCATAGCACGATATTCTGCCTCTGTCGAAAACCGAGATATAACGTCCTGCTTCTTACTTTTCCAAGAAATTAGAGAATCTCCTAGAAAAATACAAAAGCCAGTAGTGGATTTGCGATCAGTAGGATCACCAGCCCAATCTGCATCAGAGTAAGCACATAACTCCAAAGATGAAGTAGAAGAAAGCAAAAGAGTCTGAAACTGAGTGCCACGGAGATATCTCAAAATGCGAAAAACAGCAGCCCAATGAACTGTAGTAGGAGAAGTAACAAACTGACTGACTATGTGAACAGCATACGCAATGTCAGGACGAGTGATAGTGAGATAAACCAAACTTCCAACAATCGTTCGATAAAGATTAGGATCTGGCAATGGAGATCCATCAGAAATAGAGTATCGAGCATTGAGCTCAATTGGAGTATCAACAGTCTTATTATCTGAGAGACGAGCGCGCTCGAAGATATCAGAAATATACTTGGATTGAGAAAGAAGATAACCTTTTGGAGAAGAAGCAACTTCAATACCCAAGAAGTAACGAAGGGGACCCAAGTCTTTCATAGCAAAACTTCGAGTCAATTCAGACTTCAACAAGTTAATCCCAACAACATCATCGCCTGTAATAATCATATCATCAACATAAAGAGAAAGCAAAATTCGACCAGACGAGGTACACTTGACAAACAAAGCGGAATCATGGTTACTTGAGTAAAAACCAAGAGAAGTAATCACAGTAGAGAATTTCTCAAACCAAGCACGGGGAGCCTGTTTGAGACCATAAAGAGCTTTCTTAAGTTTGCAGACTTCACCGGGTTGATGATCAACACCAGGAGGAGGAGTCATATAGACTTCTTCATGAAGATCTCCATTCAAAAAGGCATTTTTAACATCCATTTGAGTAATATTCCAGTGACGAACAGAAGCAACCGCAATGAGAGTTCGAACTGTAGTCATTTTTGCAACAGGAGCAAAGGTCTCCTCATAATCCATACCATATTCTTGAGAATAAGCTTTAGCAACTAAACGAGCTTTATACCTTTCAATAGATCCATCAGCTTTAGTTTTAATCTTATAGATCCAACGAGAACCAATAGCACGTTTTCCTGCAGGAAGAGGTACTAAATCCCAAGTATGAGTATGATGAAGAGCAGTCAGCTCCTCAGCCATAGCACGTTGCCAATGAGGATCACGAACATCATCTTTGAAAGATGAAGGCTCAGAGAGACAATGTATAGAAGTAAGAAATGAAGAAAATGAACTGGAAAGACAAGAGTATTCAAAATCAGGTCGTCTAGTAGAATGACGGTTTCTGATAGGATATCGACGTTCACTAACATCTACTGTCTCAGAAGGTGATTGAGTGGTTGTTGAGTCAATGGAAGTGTCTGGAATTTCAGCAGGAGGTGGCTCATCATCATCAGCAGTAAAAGGATCAATATGAACAAGGTCATACATAGATATATTGTGAGTACGATCAGGAATTGTAAAATAAGGAATATGTTCAAGAAAAACAACATTCCGAGAAACATATAGCTTGTGACTGACTGGATCAAAACAACGATATCCTTTTTGTCCTGCACCATAACCAAGAAAAACACATATAGCAGACCGTGAAGTTAGTTTACTTCGTTGGACATGAGGAAGAAGAACAAAACATGTGGAACCAAAAACACGAAGAGAGGAATAATTTGGTGGACAACCATACAACTTCTCATAGGGAGACAAGCCAGAATTATGAGAAGTAGGAATTCTATTAATCAAATAAACAGAGGTAAGAGCTGCCTCTCCCCAAAATTCACTTGGAACACTAGCAGACAATAAAAGAGATCTAGCAGTTTCAAGAATATGTCTATGTTTTCTTTCAGCAACCCCATTTTGTTCAGGAGTATCAGTGCAAGAAGTCTGATAAATTGTACCATCTAAAGCAAGAATTTCCTTAAAAGCATGAGAAGTATATTCTCCCCCCAAGTCACATCTAAAACATTTGATAACAGCTCCATGCTGAGTTTTAATAAGAGATCGAAACTCATTATAGATTCCAAAAAATTCTGAGCGACATTTCATAAGATAAATCCAACAATAACGAGTGCAGTCATCAATAAAAGAGACATAATAACGAGAGCCTCCCTTTGTAGAAACAGGAGAGGGTCCCCAAACATCAGAATGAATAAGATCAAAAGGTGCAATAGAAAAATTATTACTTTGGGGAAAAGGCAAAGCAGAAAATTTTGCAAGTTTACAACCACTACAATCAGAAATGTCATGAGTTTTCAATTCTCCCAAAACTCCAGTAGACGCTAAGAATTGTAATCGAGACTTAGAAACATGACCCAAACGAGAATGCCACAAATAAAACATAGACGATGACGGACTCAAACGAAAGGACGAAACATTCACACCAGGAACAGAAGCTGCAATCTCTGAATTTTTGAGCTGATCCAATACATAAAGTCCTCCTTCTCTATGGCCGGTCCCAATCACTTTCTGTGACTTTGGATCCTGAACATAACATGCAGAAGAAGAAAAAGAAACCAAGTAGCCATTATCACAAATTTGACCAACAGAAGCAAGATTTAATGCAAGTTTAGGAATGTAATAGACATTAGATAAGGACAGAGACGGTGTAAAGACTGAACCAACACCTTGCACAGGCATAGATGTACCACTAGCACTCATGACAGGCATAGAAAATTTATGAGCCAAGGAAGTGAAAGAAGATAAATTAGGTGACATATGATTTGAAGTGCCTGAATCTAAAATCCAGGTAGAAGAAGAAGATATACTTGATGAATTAGATGACAAACCTTGTTGAGATGTAGTTGACATAGCATGTGGCTGAGATGCAAGGAATTTCTGAAATTGTTCAATCATTGAAGAATCTAAAGTAGGAGCTGTAAGAGCATTGTGGGGGCGAGGAAGAAGAGGAGGTCCATTATGAGGAATTGGTGGTCGAAAATATTTCAATTGCTGAGGTCGCTGATAGAGCTGCTGCTGCTTTCTTTTCAGTGGACATTGAGATTTCTAGTGACCTTTTTGTCTACACAAACTGCATTCATCACGAGCAACTGGAACATAAGGTTTGACTTGCGAATTTGAACTTGGTCGTGGAGGCACAGCAAAGACTGATGGAGTAGAGACTTCCTTTGCAACAGAAGACTGAAGACGAATTTCTTCTGCCAAAAGTTCACTAACAACAGAATCAACAGAAGGTAGCGGATGACGATGTAGAATAGACCCACGAAGTCCTTCAAATTCGTCACGAAGAGCCATCAAAAACTGTACCAATCTTTGTTCTTCTCTTCGTGCAATATAAGGTCCAAAGGCGCGTAATTCAGCAGATTCTGTGAGCGCCAACTGATCCCACAAGTCTGTCATAGCATCATAAAACTCCTGAATACTCATGCTTTTCTGCTGCAGAGCACGAATATCAGACTCCAATTGGTACTGTTTTGCAAAATTAGACTGTGTATACAATCTAGCAAGATGATCCCAAACCTCTTTAGCTGTCTCATATTTTGCTAATTGAGTACCTATCGAGTGCTTGACTGAATTATTAATCCAAGTAATGATTTTAGAATTTGCAATCTCCCATTTGTCAAACAAAGACACATAATTAGCAGCTGTTCTATCCACAGGCTTAGCAATGGCACCCGAAACATAACCCCATTTTTGTTTACCTTTCAAAAAAAATTTCATCACATAACTCCAATAAACATAATTTTTACCATCTAACTGAACACTAACAGCTTGGAGTGAATCATCTCTAACTTCATCCATCTTAATAAATCACAGAATAGCCAAAATACTTTGGAACTGAAAAACCAAAGCAAGCAAAAAAAGAAAACAAGCCCAAAATAAAAGAAAACAAGCCCAAAATACAAGAATTCGGGTCTGGGAGAATTCACTTTGGGTATAGGAAAATTCGGGTCTGGGAGAATTCACTTCGGGTACAGGAGAATTTGGGTTTGAGGAGAAATCGGGTCTGGGGAAACCGATTTGGGTTTGGGAAATCGGGTCTGGGTCTTCGGGTCTGGGGTTTTCGGGTCTGGGGTTTCGGGTCTGGGGTCTGAGGCGCTTCAGTGGCTGCGGTTTAGGACAGGCGGATTTGGTCTGAGGGCGCCGGATTAGGGCAGGCGGATTTGGTCTTCGGATTAGGGCAGGCGGGCAGGTGGTGTTCTGAGCTTCGGTGGCTGCGATTGACTTCGTGGCTTCTGATTTGGAGAAGGAACTGCGGCGGTGCAGTTGTTGCTCGCTTTGATGGCTTTAATTTTGGGACAGCGGAGGGACAACGGATTTCTTTGAGAGATTAGAGAGGGCAGGGAACTAGAGATAGGCGGATTTGTTCTTCAGAGATTAGAACAAAATACCAACAGAGAAAAATAGGCTCTGATACCATGATAAATCTAATAAAGAGGACTAAAGCATTCGTTTATTCATCAACACCATTACAGTACAAAGCAGATGGCGGCTACAAGATGAGATGAAGTGTTAACCCTAAAGCAACACAAGAGGCCTTTATATATAGGCTAAACATAACACAAAAGACAATATTGCCCTTAAGAGACTATTAATTACGTTAACAACACCATCACCTCAGCGAGGTTTTGAATGCTTACTCAATCCACACCTTTGACTTGCGTAACCCCATTTGTGATTTCCCCAGAAACCACACAACTTAATTAATTGGTAAAATATTGCAAATTGATTAAACTAATTAAAAAAAATATGATATTAATTATTGTTAACTTATTTGATGTTTTGAACTTTGTTGTTAATTATCTAAATGCATATATAAAAGTTATAATTGCTTATATTGATATGCGATATTAGTATAATATTAAGCATGGTTTAATTAATAAACTGGTTTCATAAATATTGTGTTTTATTTTATCTAACTAAGTTGCACATTAGAAATGTCCTTGGAAGAGCCATTTAATAGTGAGAGTAGGAAGTCAACTAATTAAATTTACTGATATTTAAAAGGGAATAAGTAAAAGAAGTTTTGATAATATAATGAGAAAGGTTACTTTAGTTCTATTAAAAACAAAAGCTTCTCGATTTCGACTTCAGAGGAAAAACCATATGTGACTCCCATTTTTTCCTTTCTTTTCTTAGTCCTCTTTATTATTCATGGTTGAACTTCATCAAAAAAGATATAATAATAATAATAATAATAATCAAATAACATCAAATTAAATTAAAATGGTCGTTCATTCCCCCGCAAAGTGCGATGATGATTTATTTGGAATCTAGGAAGAAGCCGCAAATCAATATGTGATGAAGAGCGCGGTCTATCAAGGATAGAAAGTGATCAATCAGATCGAGATATTGTTCTATCAATTATAGTGTTTCTACAAGCTTCACCTTGAGGTATTTTTATGCACACATAATATTTTATTTACATATGTCTTATAATTGTCCCCATCCTTTTAAGCTCTTCTCCCTTTTCAGTTCATACTTGTGAGTTAGAATCTTGATATGAGTGTTCCTACTATTTTGCTTGAATCAACTATCTTGACCTATCATTTTAAACCGTAGAATGTTTGCTTTTGTTCGCTTCTGTCTTATCATGACTTGTAACATCTCATTTCCCCTTTCATGTATAATTGTTTGATGAGTTAATTTATCTAGATCTACATCTTTTTAAATTTTCTCTATTTTATTTAAGAATCTAGATCTTATTATCGTAAATCTATATATGCCTATGTCATTTGATTTTTCTGATTATAAGAAAAAAATTAGATAATAATTATATTAATTATTATTTTTCATCCAATTAGTATGATGTTTTAATTCTCATATATCAAATCAACTCACGTTGTTAAAGTAAAAAAGGCAACTTCAAATCAATTATATATTCCATGATTTGCAGTTACATCTTATTCAAAAGCAAATATTTGCTTAAAATGGAATAATTTTTTCACAAACCTCTTCTATATTTTACATCTTGTTCCAAATTTATTCTGTTTGTATGTTTACATAATTATATATGTGTGTGTGTATATATGCATATATATATATATAATCCATTAAATATGTATATATTTATAGTTAACTTAAGTTTTTCAAAAAGATTTTGTTTTAAGATTTAACAGTAAGTTTTAAACTATTTTCATTAGTCTTAACATTCTTAGATTTAGTGATCGTAATTGAATTTGAAATGAAATCTATTTTACTTAAACTGGTATACGATACTAAACATTATATATATATATATATATATATACACACATATGTATGTATGTATGTATGTATGTATGTGTGTGTGTGTTCATTTACATATAAACTAAACTATCCATATTTAGGATGACAAAGGCATATATACAAAGGAAATGTGTATGGTGCAAAATTAAACAAACACCCAAGGAATGTCTACATAAACTTTATAAACTTTTACACGTTGCACTTGCACTATACACACAGGCGGTTGTCAAGTGCTCGTAATCATTTGCAATCAATCAAAATTAATTAAATTAAAATAATACATTCTTAATGAAACATTTAATTGAACTATAGACATGTTTTTTTTAAAAAAATATTATCAATCTAATCTGATAAAGAAATGTAAGGTTTATCTCTTCCCAGCTAATGCATTTTACTCCCTTGATTGATTGCACAGCTACTACAGAAGGAAAAAATGGTTTCCTTATCAAATCATTTTAATTAGTAGCTACAACACATATGGGGTATCTGATACACTAATTCACTTAAATTTATGATATATTCAAACCCATTTGAAAGTTTATCTACGAATTATATAAAAAGTACATTTATATAAAGGAAAAGTTAGATAATGTCTAAATGTATTTAGACTACATAGGCACACCAAAGTTCCAAAATGGCTATTTTTTTGAAATTCAACCATCTCTTTTGGTGCGGCCAAAAGTAGTCCAACACTATATACATCCGTTCATAGGCATAGTTCCGTATCTTACTGACTATTATTCTCTGGGACATGCAATTATTTGAATTCATTGATAGAGTTAGAGAAATGCAACAGTGACAACTCTATGTAATTTATTACAAATTTATTAATTATTTAATAAATTATCATACGTAATACATGTATTTTCTTTCTGTTACACATCTATCTATCTATATAATAATTCTCACTAATCTTTAATGATTAATAATTGGTCCGAGCGAAAAATACCCAAATTTCCCATATTTACTTTTTTTTTAAAAAAAATCTTTACTACTTTATCCTTAAAGGAAATTGTCCATATTTACTACTTTACTACTTACATATCAATTTGTCATATTTTATATCAATTTGTGGTTTATTATAACTTTTGGAATGCTAAGGAAGTTGGCTCTTAATTAGGAATTTCTAAAAGACGTTAATGCCTTTTAAGTAAAGATTCAATTTATTTTGAAATCAATATGTCAATTAGATTCCATGCTTTTTAAGCAGTTTCAAATGTTTTGATTCTGTCAGAGAAGTAATTGATTTCATATAATAGTTTTTAATTTCTTACAATTACATCCAAATTTCATAGAGGAAAATTTCGTTTTCAAAATTGGATAAATAAAGAAGTTATCATAGCTGAAATATCCAATCAAAAAGTTCGTGTCCAAGAAGACATACAACTTCCATTTTTCGAATTTTTAATCATACTACATATAATATATCTCTATTATGTTCATATGGATTTTTGGTATATTATATAATTTCCTTTCAAGATATGTAATTGCAAAATCAATATCCTGATAAAATATATTAGTTAATTCACAACCAAATTAGTACAAATCTGTACACCAACCAATTTGTCTACAAATATACCATATAATTTATAGCCTACTATCTATATAGTAAATTCAATAAAGGTAAAGTAGTGAAAAAAATACATTCATATCAATGGTATAATACCAAATAAATGCAAATGCAATTAGTAAAAATAGCATCAGTGTGCTTATATTACTTATGTATGTTGTATAACCCGCTTTCATGCCATATAATTGCAAATCAAACATTTTCATTGAATACGCTGTATAATTCACAAATTGTTGCACCAAACTTTCCATTTATTATTACTTAAAATTTCAAACGGCAAGAAAATTAGTTAAACAAACCTGAGTATACATAGTAACAAAAGTTATCCGTTGGTTGTGGATATTATCATTATGATGTATGTTGTATTTTCTGCTAATTTTCTTTATAGGGTTTCCTTAGTTAGGCCATTTATTTTCATAATCTATATAATAATTCACAAATTGCCCATATTTACTTTTATAAAAAAAATCTTTACTACTTTATCCTAAAAGGAAATTGCCTTATTTACTACATTATCCTAAAAGATACCACTTAAATAGTACTTCTAATGATTTGTAGTTGGCTGAATGCAGTGTAAATGACTTGTTTTTATTCTTGTCTAATTGTTGTCTAACAGTTGCTGCCTCAAATTTTTACTCAGACTATTCATATTTGGTATAATATCTTATAGTAGTGCATGTTTATATAGGAATTGGTAGAATCAATTGTATTGTCTTAAATTATTTATTTAATTTCCCAAAATTCATTTTGATTAGTAATCTATACTGCTAATCGTTGTCTGGCGTTTGCTGCTTCAAATTTTTACTTGGACTATTCATATTTGATATAATATCTTTTTAGTAGTGCATGTTTATACATAAATTGGTAGAATCAATTGTATTGTCTAAAATTATCTATTTATTTTCCCAAACTTCATGTTGATTAGTAATATATACTGCTAATTGTTATATGATGTTTGCTGCTTCAAATTTTTGCTCGGATTATTCTTATTTGGTATAATATCTTATCAGTGGTGCATGTTTATACAGAAATTGGTAGAATCAATTGTATTATCTTAAATTCTTTAATTTCCCAAAATTCATTTTGATTAGTAATATATACTGTACCATATTATTAATACCATATACATATTTATATGGATCATAAATTGATACAATCAATTGTATTGCCTTAAAATATTTAGTTGATTTCCCAAAATTCATTTACTTTACTCATCTATATTACACTACATCTTTACTAATAATCGGAATAGGTTGGGTGTCATACTTTTTTGGTGTACACGCAAACTACCGAAAATGCCTTTTATTCGAAATTATGTCATACATTTCCTCTTTGCTGATCAAAATTAATTGCTTTATTTCCCGAAACAGTCAATTCCTTAAAATTCTCATACTCATTCCTATAATATTAATTTCTCTATTTCCAGAAATAGTCAATTCCTTTAAATTCTCATATTCATTCCTATAATATTAATTGCTCTATTTCTAGAAACAAACAATTTCTTAAAATTCTCATATTCATTCCTATCTTTATTGATAGTTCAAAATATCACCTTAAATTTGGCAACTTGACGGTTTCTTATTTTTAAATGCTCCTACAGTAGATAATGGATTACATAGCGAATTTGCGGAATTTTTATTTTTGAAATTTTGTGCAATTATTTTTACTTATTATCATATAAACATATATTAAACAGTCAAAATTAATTGCCATGCTTATCAAGTTAGACATATATGCTTAAAATAATTTAAAGCATATATTAAAAACAATTTTGTTAGAAATCCAAATGTTTATATGTGCTTCGTGCGTGGTCTTGGCATACTTTATGTTTATATGTTTACATGTTTATATCACCTTAAATTTTGCAACCGGATGGTTCCTTAATTTTAAATGCTTGAACTCTATAAATATCGCCTAAGATTCTCCACCATTTATCCACTCCACCATTACTCCTACTATTCTCCACTGTTTCTTCATAGGCCAAATCAATTTTTATACATGTCTTTACTTCGTAGGCCAAATCAATTTTTTTTATTATATACCTTTACATTTGTTGTATAATCTATATAATAAAATTGCCCCCTAAGACAAACCAGGAGACAAACATGGAGACAAAGAGCGGCTGAGATTTATTCTTAGTTTGGACAAAGGACGGCCTGGATTTGTACACACATCGTTTCATTTATTCTTAGCTTACCAAAATCAGCGCACATCATCCCTTTTATAAGTAAATCTATTTAATCGCTATATATATAAGGAATGACTTATGTATAATTGTTAATTACAGCCAAGTAAAATTAATTGTATATAGTATATACAATTAATTTTTTCATATATGCTTATTTCAGATTTGAAATATTGAATGTTTTGTTAAAATTCATTATCTTACATATGATTCATCCCTTTTATAAGTAAAGCTATTTAAATTAATTGTATATAGTATATACAATTAATTTTTTCATATATGCTTATTTCGGATTTGAAATATTGAATGTTTTGTTAAAATTCATTATCTTACATATGATTCATATATAGTATATTACCAATTGATATTATAGATTTAACGCATTTATTAGTTACATATGGTACTCAATCGCTATAAATTTACATAACACCTTCTTTACTCTTCCTTCCACATTCATAGCCTCTCTTTTTTACTCCTCAGTTTTGTTCTCTTCCTAACACATCATGACTAAGGTAATTCTCTTTGTGTAACTTAACTCCTAC
Organism: Allium sativum; assembly: GCA_030737875.1. NCBI lineage: Eukaryota > Viridiplantae > Streptophyta > Magnoliopsida > Asparagales > Amaryllidaceae > Allium > Allium sativum. The sequence continues at coordinate 306,478,105 of CM060916.1, read as the reverse complement.
TTTTTTTACCATCTACTTAGCTCATTTTACATTAAATCTATGCAGTCCAAGCTTTTTCTGCCAACCAAACAGTCTCAATTACCCATTTCAGCAAGAAAACATAAACGTAAAAGCATACGTCTAACTAAACCCCATAATTCAACCAGCTATGAAACCACCACAACTGTGACTAATGTCCCATCTCCTACTGCTCCTCAAGTTCAACCCAACGATTTTCAGAACGAAAATGAAGCTCACGATCTTCCGCCTACTACTCCACAACATACGGATAACGAAGACGAAGCTCATTGGAATGCAGTGGTTTGATACAATTTTTTTTCCACCATTCATACAACTATATGTATCATACGTATTCCTTTACTAACCAATTTCTTTTAAACTGCAGTTTGCGGACTGTGACAGGATCCAGGCAGAGCATCTGGCGTCAAATTTCTTTTTTTTTTTTAAATTTATGAAACTGAGAATGTATTCTGCACTAATAAATTACGTTTGTTTCTCATTTGCATTTCCGGTATAAACACCTAGATGTATTTCTCTGTGTACCCATTTCCCTTATGTAACTCTTATACATAAGCAGTATATTGCATAATTTTGTGTTCTGCTACACGTTTTTTTTTGTTTTTTTTGTGCACCTGCTCATGTTGTCGACTCAGTTTTACTTTATGTTTCTAACTTCCTATGCACACTTTTATGCCTCATGTAAAATATCAACACCAACTCATAAAAAGTAGTGTGAAACTATTTCACCTCCCTGCAACATTTTGCCAAACTTATTTAAGTTTTTAATTAAACCAATTTGTTATAAATATAGCTTCTCCTAGCATATGCATCTGAAACAGAAATGAAAAAAGTATTTTACATAGGCAGGTGGATATGATAATGTAAAATATTGTTCAGTGGAAATTAGGATCAACTGTTTTGGCATGTTTCTTGCTTGGCCACGTGTAATTATAAACTCATAGTTAATGGTTAATAAATGAGGCCTGCAACGACTAATCCTACACATAACTATATTTTCGTCTTATTTCTTGGGTATACTTTAATAAACTGTGATCAAATAGTTTACATACACAGTTGGATATGATAATGTAAAATATTGTTCAATGGAAATTAGGATCAATTGTTTTGGCATGTTTCTTGCTTGGCCACATGTAATTATAAACTCATAGTTAATGGTTAATAAATGAGGCCTGCAACGACTAATCCTATACATAACTATATTTTCGTCTTATTTCTTTGGTATAATTTCATAAACCTATTGGCACAAAATTAAAAATTGAATTGGATGAAAAACAATTCCTCATTTGAATGTTTTCACCATGGAAAGTAAATTCGGTTTCTTTTATATTTTGGCATTTTTCTTGCTTGGCCACGTGTAATTATAAACTCATAGTTAATGGTTAATAAATGAGGCCTGCAACGACTAATCCTACACATAACTATATTTTCGTCTTATTTCTTTGGTATAATTTTGGCACAAAATTAAGAATTGAATTGGATGAAAAACAATTCCTTATTTGAATGTTTTCACCATGGAAAGTAAATTCGGTTTCTTTTATATTTTTATTTTTCCTTTTTTATACCTGTAACATTTTGCATTCTTCCTTGGAATGAACGTGACTTTGTAATATAAATGGTATTTATTTACGCCGACATCTTTTTCATCTACTATTATAACTACCTAATTATTTTGTCAGTTTCCTTCAACAATCACCTTTACTGAATGTGCATTTTTGGTTTACTTTAAATACTTTGGTATTGTGTCGCTACTGTAATTGCATATTACCATTCGTGTTTCCTGTTCATTTATTTCCATAAATATATTTCCACTTAGGTTTGATTAATTTATAGTTGTAAAAATGGAAAATCGATGCTAATGTATTTATGCTGCTGTTCTTAATTTAAGCACTTGAATTATGCAATCATATATATTAAATTAACATTAATGAAAATGATGCCTAAATCAGATGAATCACAAGTTGAACAACTTTTTTAATATAGTTTGCGATAAATGGCAAGTACAATTAGTTTATCAACTATTGCAATCAACTTCATTTTTATATATATAGTTTACGATAAATGACATGTGTTAAAAAAAGAAATATATCCAACAACATTTTTTACTAATATAAATATCCTATTATATTCACTAATTCATCGAATAAAACCTTAAATGTGACAATAATAATATTTGTTAACTCATCTAAAATTATTATAATATGTTAATTTCAAAAAGAGTAATTGCTCATAATTGTAAGAATAATTAAATTATTGTATTACTTAAAAGATATATAAGTTGCATTACACATGTCATGTAAAAACAACAATAATAATTTATATTTTATTTATTTTGATGAATTCATCGTATAATATATAATAAGGTTCCAACTTTAACATTAAAATTTTAAAATCTAAATTTTATAATATTATCGTGTGCAACGCACGGGTTACACACTAGTTTTTTTAATAATACTAAACTGCTTATGTCTGCATCTGTTCCACTCTTTTAGTCTGCTTTTAATTATTTTGAGCACATGCTCCACTTGGTAAAAATTGCATCCTTCCATCTATTCATGCATTTCCATATTTATTGCATTATGCCAATTATTGGCATAGCGGAAAGACTCTCTTTTCTTTATTTTTTGCCTTTTTCAATCAAAGAAATATGCCATGGATTATGCTTATCTATAGAAGTATTTAAAATATTGGCTTTGATACTTTAAAAATAATAATCCACGCGCGAAGCGCGTGCCGTGACGCTCGTTATTAATACCATACAAGGTACACCAAGTTCTCAATGAAATTTAATTTTGCGGGTATGCATATGTTTCTAAGTTGAAAGTTCCTCGGCTTCCTTTAAAGTAATACTTCATTTCGTTAATCCTCCCGACTCTTCTTTTTCTTGCCTTTTGCAACTTCATAAATTTATATAATGCTAATGAAATGTCTTTATTCTCGATCGAAATCAAATCAGGAATTCTATTCACCATGTATAAATTCACTCATCGAAAAAGAGTTGATGCATCTAACGATTTTCTTCCCAATATCATTATTGTGCCTCCACAGCCTTAGCAAAGGCGTCATCTTTTCCATCCATAATTGCTTTGATGCATTGATCAAATTGAGTGCACTGAAAACGAAGAAGTCAAACAAGGAAGACCTTTGCGAGTTTTGGTATGTTCCACAGTGGGACTATTAATTAATGACATTGTTATAATAAAACCACACAATATTGTGTGCTAACCTTGCACCACCCTAAAATTAACTTTCCATGAGAATGTTGCCTTATACATGAATTTTATGGTGCTGGTGCTCAAAATACAGTTCTCCAACATTCATTAGCTGGATGAAAATTTTCAACTGTCTTCCACTATACCACATAAGCGTGTTAATATTAACATTTCTCACTTTGGAGTTAGAACCTTACATCATACATTGTAACCGATATACTATTGTCATAATTTATTTTTCTTTTTTCTTAGAAGAATGATATACTGTCAAGTTTAACTTAGCTCAATTGTTGCATGATAGTTAGCACTTGGTATCACCGATAATATAATGTTATTACATGAGTATGGGGATAAAAGATGTTTGTGATCTGTTTAATGACAAATATTAGCAATTTAGATTATTTCCTCACATAGGTCGAGTTTTGCGCAACAATATCTGCATTGCATGAAATAAATTAGTTTATTGGAGAAGGTTAACTCTGACGAGCTACAATATAACATAACTAGCCATGCTTTCAAGCGCTATATTTTCTGAATCAATATTGCATGATAAGTTTTTTACAAGCATATATTTATGGTTATTTCATGTATTTCTGAGCTTCTCTTAGCACATCATGTATTTGCTCGCTTTAAATTCTTTAATACTATTGCACATATATATACACTTGATTTAATTTCACAACATTTCTATATGAATGATTTCTTTACTTAAATTCAGTGGTTTTGGCCTTTTCACTCTCTAATTCCCATTGTTTTGGATCACTAGCCAATCAGTCAAATATAAGAGAGTTTTCAATTAGAGTGCTCAGTAAAAAATTTATCAATACTTTGTTTCTGTCTCTTCATGCATTTCTAAATGTTTACGATGGAACAAACCATTTAGTCCATCTAACATATGTCATTATTTCCTTCTTAGTAAAGTCGCACATTTTTTTTTCATTTACAAATCCAGCTAAAATACCTTTCTTTTATGAACTTTATTTTCTTAGTGCAGCATTTCAAGAAAGTCGTTACAAGATATTGATTAAATTATTGCACATGGGAAGCTACAAGCCATTAAAATGCTATTTGACTTGGTGATTCTTCTTGTATAGAAAAGAGTTTGGTAAATTAAAATGCTTGAAAATTACAAATCATTTTTGATGACTTTAAAGATAAAAAAGATGATGAAAATGGATTTATTTCAAAACTGAAAGCAATTAAAAAAGAAAAAGTAAGTTATATATATATATATATATATATATATATATATATATATATATATATACACACACTTTTAACATATAAAAAAGAATACACTGCATACAAAAAAGAATGCCTCCTTTTGCTTCATCAAAACTGAAAGCAATTAAAAAAAGAATGCCTCTTATACATATTAAAATAGTGGAAAATATATTTAAAACTTAATAACAAAGCATACATCGCATCATATATATATATATATATATATATATATATATATATATATATATATATATATATATATATATAATGACATCGTATACACTTTTTTGCTTCATCAAAAACGTTAACATACTGTAGTTTGTATATAATTTATATAATAGTAGTACACAGCCCGTGCGTTGCACGGATCTTTAAGACTGATATTTGTTTTGGTTGGGTATTTGAGTATTTGGTAACGAATGTTTCCTCATTTCTTCCCAATGGATTGTGCAATTTGATATTTATTACATATCACGAGTTATAAATTTTAATACAGTCGGTTGTGTAACAAAGAGCAAAAAATAATCTAAGAACAAAATGATCCAGCATCATTTTCACATCTTTATCCTAAGTCCTGACATCTTTTATATGCTTTCAATTATTTTAGGATGGTCGAGCCATATATAATACTCAGTCAATTTGAGATTTTCAAGTGCAGAGAGGTTAACCAATTTGGATACGTGGACTACATAGGAGATAACATGAAATATCGTGTTATGTGATGTTGTTCGTTTATTTTGCCCTCAGATATGTCATTGCATTTATATTTTGAGGAGACATATATGAGTGATATATTGACCTTGATTTGATATGCAATGCCCTAGTGAGACATACATTACTCGGTATTTGTATTATTCTATGTTATTATTGTTATTTTCCTGCTGCGATCCCAAGGGCGGAGCTAGCCCTGGGCGGGCCTGGACTGCAGCCTAGTGTCGGAAAAAAAATGCATTACTACTTACTTAATGTAGAAATTACAAAATGCATTACTATTAAACTACATGTTAGCCAGACTGAAAATCAGCCCACCCTTTGTTAATTTCTGGGTCTGCCCTTGTGCGATCCGTGGCTTCATATTTAATTTATATGTGATTGTCTATGCTGGTAAATACCGTTTATTACTTTGTATTGGCATACGTTTATGTGGATTTTTTTATATATTTTTTATGATTTTTGAGAGATGTATGGGATATTTTCAGTGTGTACTAATCTAGCATTATTCTTCTTATTATCTGATCTTGAACAGTGTAAATATAGTAACACGAATTCACATATGACCTCTCAATTTGAATGTTTTGCACATGAAAATGATATGTGTACAAATAACACTAACATGAATTCCAATTGCGTTGGTTAGACAATGACCTCGTTATGTGCCAAAGTCAAAAAACAAAGAACAATTTGCATCTAAAAGAACCATATGTCTAATTATCGCACATTAAAAAATTTGAAAAGAACATACCTTAGCATACCTGACTACTCGCATAACCGATAAAGGATAAAGCATATTTGGTTACTTGTCATAAGTGAAAAATGAGACAGGCTATGTGCTTAAGCTATATGAAAATCTAAGCAATGTATTTTTATTGCAAAATCAATGGTGTTTCAAACGAAATCCTAGCTATGAATTCTAATTCACTATTATAGGTTAACCTAAAGAATTTCGTACTTATATACAAATCATAAAAAGAAGTGTTCAATCTAGTGCAACTTAATTTGATAGAGACCTCAAAGGCATCAATGAATGCAGCCAATTTTTGATTTCAAATTGAATCTTTATTATACGTAACTAAGGATAGTAACTGGGCTATTAAATCTAACTATTATTAATGATTTTGTTACATAAAATTTCAATTGTAGTTTTTAGGAGACTATATAATATTTGAAGGAAAAAGGTATTTGAAACATTGACTGTCATTTCTACTATTAAAGATAATTGAAAAAAAAAGAAATCGGAGTATTACTTGTAAACATTGTACATTACATTGTTCAAAAGAAGTAGTGAAAAAGAAACCAATTGATTCGAAGTATTCAACAAAATAGTATGAAACTTTGATTGGTAATATATGGACACAAAATTTGGGTCAAATATGAGCTTAGCGATGTTGAGTATTATTTATGATACTCATTTATTTTTGTTATTACTTTTATTCACTTATGTAATACTATTTGTATCATATGTCATTATAATACTCATACTTGAATTTATTCAATCCATTAATAAACTAAGTGAGCACATTCACCACAGTCCATCATGGCATATCAAGTCAATATCGTAAGCAGTTTACATTTCAACAACATAATCAATCTCCACACTTTTCTTTGTTAAACAAGAATCTTTAGTTTTGTGCTCCTCTAACTCCTTATTTAACAGCAAATAAACTCTCTCATCTTAAGCTTATGACAACTCACTTTAACATTGTATTCACAGTTGGGGTTTTATACATTTTCTATAAGCTAATATCAAGCACCAGTGTCCCCCTTCTTTGCTTTCACCCTGCAAAAAAGCAAATCAATGTAGAAACATTCTTCCATATTAGAGCATAGACTTTGGAAGTTGTAAGTTATCATTCAAACCTAATTATATATTCATGTTAAATGTCAAAGAAATGAATAAATCAATGTAAGCATGATTTTAAAACTAACAAAGAAATAAAGAAATCAATGTACCGTAATACATGAAGCACGTCAAATAGCAGCACAATTTTGAAAATTAATTTGCTGCTAAGTAAGACCTGAGAAAATATTTATTCCTCGGGTAATCCCCAAAAATAGAATGAGTCAAAAAATTAATATTAACCAAAAAACACAGTAAGACCTGAAAAAGAGATTGTAACTTGGGTGGAAAAGCATCCACTGTCCTTTGAATTCAATTACTTCATCTGATTTCTCTTATCATTTTTGCATGAAATCCTACCTGCATTTTATAGCCTACCGAGAAGCACCATTGGAGCAAATAACATAATCGACTAAAATTCAAGCACTCATGAGTGCATTTGGCTGGACATTGGAAAATGCTATAAGCTAAGACAAACATACGTTAAATGCATGATCCAAAAACGATAAACATCTCTTACATTTAATTTGTTGCAATGTTAATCGTTAAAAAAAAAGAGTAGGAAATCATTAAATTAAAAGAAAGAACCCATGCATGGCATGAAATTTATCACTGAAAGATAATGCATGAAAGTTCCTAAAAGAGAGTGAGCTCATATACAATGCATGAACAATGCATTAACAAAGAAAGAAGTATATCCTTGGTTCAAACAATGAGCTAGCTAAATTTGTGTTAGACTACCTCATTGACAAAATGTATCTAAGCATGGACAGAGTGGCAGTATAACCAATTTAATGCTTAGATTTGCAATTGTAACACATTATTACTTAAACCTTATCAATTCCAGACTATAATTGTTCTAACCACCAAATATGTATAACATAATGTAGTTACATGCTACTAAAAAAATCCAAGACATTTTAGTTAAATTTTGCAATCATAACATTATATTTATTTGAGTGAATAAGTTTCACATGTTAGCATTTCACTTTCTAGTTAAATGAGCAATTAAGTGGGTATTACCATATAAAGTAAGACTCATAGCTGACAACCTAATGCAATGACATTAAATTTGAAAATAACATTCGATAGGTTACAACATAACGTTAAATAAACATCTAAAATCTTTATTTAACGTAATATGCAAATAACTTCATATTTATTATTTTTAGCATGATTTGGAGAAAACTTGCAAATAAAGTTACTGTCGACATTAATTCAGTAGATAAAATTTAATGTTGTTTTGAGCTTCAAGCCTTCAAGTTTCAAAATATATCGTAAGTTTAGCATAAGTCCAACTATATTTAGTATGGAAAATAATACTATATGACTTATTATTGAGGAAACATATTAATGAGAAATGACCAAAATACAATTGAGTATATCTACATAATCTTGTTAATGTACGGATGTTTGGAAGTTGAGTTTGCAATATAATAGGAAAGTTTTGTTGACTTTTATTACATAATACAAAATTTTCAACTGTTCTTGCACATGTCCACAAAATTAAAAACATTTACTTTTTTAAAAGAAAACAGAATTAATAACCTTTCCAAATACCCTTATCACGGAATATCAAAACTGCATACAAATCCAGATAAATTATATTTTGAATAACACATGATATATGGGGAATCCCTTATGTAAACCTTAATTTGTTTTGGATAACATATGATAATAGCCATATTAGATGTTTGCAAGTGATTAGAATATATTATTTCGTTATAATATAATACATGTACGTACCCATAAAAAGCAGACGACATTTACACTCCTAAAAGAAATGTAGAATTAATACCTTTTCAAAGTGGCCTTGCAAATTTTTTAGGCGTTGAAAAAAAATCTTTTCAAAACTTTCTAATCACCGTATATTATAAGTTACAAAGTAATAGCGTTATGTTTTGGACAGAATATGATATTAGTTTGAAGTTTGTTATATTAGCGGAAGTATCTCAGTGAGTAAGGGTATAAGCAAACTTAACTGAACGATTAGGGGGAAAATGGTCCAAGGTAATATGATTTCAAGCCATACTTGCCATATATTAGAATAAGACTAAAATTAAGGTATAACAAACGCTAAATTTCACGCTATTCACTATCCCACTAAAAAATAAAAACCCATTTACTTTGTAGCTTGATTAATTAAAACAAAAATTAATACCATTGAATCAGATGTTTAAAGAGAGAGATAACGAAAAATACTGAGAATGGATCAAATCACTTGGAATATAGGCTAAAACATAATGAAAATGAGATAAATCATAGTCTTATAATATTAAAACTGTGTTAAAAAAATATTGTACAAATAAGCGCATAAGCATATGAGAGAATATTACCAACTTATCAGTTTCTTTTGATGTAGTGTAAGATCAGAGCATATAGAAATAGATGAACATGGTTTTTTGTTTTCATATGTTCTAACAACAAAAGTTAGCCAGAAATTGTAGCTACAGCCGGGTTAAGCAACCCTGCTGATTATAGTGAAAGAATCTAACATTTCTATTGAGAGAACTGAAAATTATTATGAAAGTGGTCTATGGAAATTGAATATAATCCTAGATTTATTGTTTTTATTTCAAAGATATAAACATTTAAGCTTGGTACTAAATGAAAGTAAATAGTAAAGAAGTTACCTTTGTGGTTTATATGTGTGAAATGTCGATGCACCACGTAAAGATATAGCTGGAAGAGCGGAGATGAAAACAAAAGGTTATGCATTAAATCATTAAGAATACTTGCCATGCATCAAGTTCCGTGGTTCTCTCTGTTGTATATAACGGTGTTGTATACACAATTATATGATTTTTGTTTGATGATAACAACCAAATAAATATTATTTTAATGTGTTTGATATTGTACTGTTATTATACATCACAGACTGGAATATAATATTTATATTTAAATAAAATACGAATGTACAGAAATATAAATATTCACACAGTATTTTATTTAAATATAATATTTTATTTCACTATCAAAACAGTACAAATTTATAAAACTCCACTATTTGTATATATTCACTGATATACAATTTTGTATTACATTTCGTCACTCTACATACATTTTCTTATACAGACATTTTTTTTCTGACATTGCTTCATTCACTGTTTTTTTCATCTTCAGTCTTCACTGCTCATTGTCTGTCCAGTCTTCTGTCAGTTCAGTCCAGTCATCACAGTCAGTCCAGTCATCCCCGCTTACCTGTCACACATGAAACAGAAACACACAGTATACTGCAATAGAAATAATACTGAATATATGCAAATATAAATTTTGTTTTTAAAATTTTATTTGCCTCAGATTTCGGTGTGTTTCTCATCATTTTTCATGACTTGATCTGATATATAAATATAGCACGCGCACGATACATGTATACATATACATGTGTATGTATATACACATATTACAGCGCAGGGACAGGAAAACTCGTCTGATGGCTGCATGTACACACGTGCATGAATATACACGTGTGCACTGCCTCGCCAATCAGTGTTGCGACTGAGGAGTTGTAACAACCCGTATTTTTGAATAACATGTTATAACATAAATGGAGGCAGAATTAAACTGTAAAATCTGAATCAAGGGAAACGGGCTATGCCATTGCGTTTGTCTCGGAAAAATACGCGAAATAGAGTCCGAGTTTTCGAAAATCGGAGTCCGTATGACCAAGATATGGCCTCGCGAAGTTTCACGAAAAATTCCCAAATTAAAGTATACTTAATTAAGTGAAATGGGTTGCGCAGAGAAATATATATATATATATATATAATTGAAAATTAAATAAATAAATATGCAAAAATGTTCAAAACAGCGAATTGGGAGAGGGGAATAACCGAACCGGCCGATTTTTGAGGTCGACCCGAGCCCGCTGGGTCGACTAGGGGTTAATCCAGGGTGTTTGGCTGTCAACCCGTGGGCCGATTCGCTCAAATGCAGATTTTGCATTTGAATGGTTCTCATGGTCCATCTTTAATCTAAAGGCCCTAGATGGTTCCTACACTTGACTTCTTCCCCAAGACATGCTTTGATGGCTTGGATTGAATCTAGGGTTAATCCTATGGCCTAAAACACTTGCATAATCTATAAATAAGACCCTAACCTACCCTAAATCATCATTATTCATTCATACAACTAAACTATGGCAAAATCAATCCTCTCATGGCCTCCACTCTCTTCATAAAATTCCTAAACAAATTTTTATGAGATTTTCCATGCATACAAGTGTTTTTAGACTTGTATGATCATCATTAGCTTGCATTCAAGTCAAGTTCTTATATTAGCATCATAAAGGAAGAGTTTTTGATCATTTTGGCTTGCATTTTGGGTTTAATAAGGGCTTTGTTATATTTTTGTGACTTCTTAATCATTGTAAGCCCTATTCTACTTTCATACTTAAACTTTAAAGTTAAATGTATGATATGCAAGTTTATATGCGAGTTTACTATGTTATGAAATACAAGTTTATCATGTTATGCAAGTTTTCTATGATGTAATATGCAAGTTTATCATGTTATGCAAGTATGTTATGATGTGATATGCAAGTTCATCAAGTTATGTCATGCAAGTTTGATATGCAAGTTGTCATATGATATGCAAGTTATGCTATGCAAGTTTGGGTTGAACATTTTATTCATGCTATCATGTTATGCAAGCTTATCTTAGGTTTATGAACATAAAGCTTCAAGCTTTATGCCAAAGGTTGCATTTTGGCAACATGTAAGTTATCATATCTCTTATGATAACTTGCATGTGAGGCTAAATGCGAACTTATGGCCATCTCTACATGTCATTTAGCACCATGTATCACCAATATGCTAAGTTTGGTTTTATGCATGCTTTTGAGGCCTAAAAATGTAATATGCAAGTGTATGAATATATGAACATTTCATATGCCACCATGTTAAGCTTGTGGCTTCAATACCTTTATGTCATGATTATGCCAAGTTCCCTATTTCTATCCTTTATGCGCTATTGCGATATGTAAGCGATGGGATTGCGTTTGGGGTTGGGTAAACTTAAAATACATAAAAACATAAGCTTGGGAATTTAACTATTAAGTTAGGTCTACCCATTGGGAATTTACCTATTAAGTTAGGTCTACCCAATTGCTTGAAAACTTGTAACATGTTTTGGAAACATAATGGACATGACACTTAGAAAAGATAAGTGTGGCCAACTCGAGGTTGGGTTGAGTTTGTAGCGTAAACCTACCCGGAACCGACCGGCTTAACTAGTTGCTACAAACAATAGGACCCAATGTGAGAAGTTGGTCATGTTGTACCTTGAACCCGAGGTTAGACCAAGTTGTGGTGTAAAGCTACCCGGACCCGCCCGGCTTAACTAGTAACCACAACAAGGTCTAATGTGAGAGGTTAAGGCGCATTAAATTAATTAATGCCTCGTGATTAGGGTTAAGTCATGGTCCACTTAATACTTAACCAATTTGGGCTTGGTAGATTAATCGGGGTTAAGTCGTGAACTCATCGTTACACTTAACCAAATTAATCCAGGATTAGCAAGAGGGTTAAACCGTACTTAACCCACTAGAAAAATCCTAGCAATGGGGGCCCACTCCAGCAGTAATCCCAAGTTAGTATCATCATGACCCTAGGGACTAGGCTAGGGTGGGGGCACGATTACTGGACTGGAGGTAAGTGACCAAAAGCGACGGCAGAGGGTACGCCGGTGTAGTTCCGGGCGGACTCTGGTCGTGCACATAGTCCGTAGCCGGAGAAAACATGCACGGGTACCAGTAGATCGGGACTGTGCACTCATGTTCATGGTGTCCAGGGGTTGACACCCTAGGGCTTGATACACCCGAAGGGTGGACCCGGCACAGTTCGACTACAATTATGATTGGGCCGTATTGACACCAACACGTGACGAGTTAGGCTTAGGGAGCCGATCGACTAGACCATTTGGTTGGACCTTGTATTAGGGTCATTTCATGTTATTGGGCCAAAGCTTGGGTCAAGGGATCAATACTTTTTTATTTAAGTCATGTTAGTTTGCTAGTACACCTGTGGTGCAAAACCTTAATCCTGAATATGCGATGACACCTTTATCTACCTTGTTAGTTAATCATCATGCTAGTATATTGTTATCCTTATGTTCATCCCTGCTGCTCATGCCAGTTAACTTTATCAGTTTACATTGATTGTAGTAGGGCTTACTCAGTCTTTTTGACTGACCTGTTTTCTTTCGCCTCTTTTCTTCCGTTTCCCCCCCAGGTTCTCAGGGAGGGAATACTGGAGCTTAGCTTGGATTTCGGATTGCTTGCTTGTAGGATTTCAGCTCATGTACGGTTTCGACATGAAGCTAGCTATGGTTACCACTTAATTGGGGATAGCACTTATTTATTTCAGTTTTTCAGTTGATGTTGTTTTATCTAGACTTGTTTATTTGGAAAGCTATGTTGTACCAGACTTGTTTTGAAATGTTTTGAAATCTTCCGCTGTTTTATCTATGTTATTTACTCTGTTTACATATATACATATGTTCTTGTTCTGCCTTGATATATCATTATGCATGTTTACCTGATTCAAACGCCCCTCCAAAGTCAGAGTGCTTGCAAGAGCCACCCTGGTGGAGGTGGGGTGTTACATTTGTTATCAGAGCGTATGGTACGAGAAGGAACAAAAAGGCTTTTAGAAAACTTTTGGAAAACTATTTTCAAAACCAAGTATAAAGTATTTTCCAAAGAAAAGTCTAGTTTATTTTAAAGGCTATTCCCCAAAAAGCCATTAGCAAAATTCCTTCGTTTTTCTCTATTCTGAATCTGTCTTTTTCTTCGTTTTCAGTATGGCCGATAACTTTGCTATTCCGGAGGGAGTACACGTACCTGTTTGGTATAGGAGACTTTTGGAGGCTAGGGCGACCGAAGCCGGCCCCGCAGATGTTCCTCCTCCTCCTCCGATAGTTAATGTTCCTCCTCCTCCGGTGGTTAATGTTCCTCCTCCTCCTGTCGCTGAGGTTCCTCTTCCTCCTCCCCCTCAGCATCCTCAAGTGGACTTCGCAAAGACTTGCAAAGATTTCAAAGCAATGGGTGGCAAGAACTTTCAAGGAACTGAGACTTTTGTAGAGGCCAGAAATTGGTTGAAAGAGACCGAGGATTTATTTGCTATCTTTGGGATAGACGATCAGAGGAAGCTCTTGTTGGCGGTTTGGCTTATGAAGGATGAAGCCGCTTATTGGTGGGAAGTCACCAATGGTACTAGGCCTGTTGAGACTTGGGCCGATTTCAGGGCAAGGTTCATGCTTAAGTTTCTATCTTCTGCTGAGGAGAATCTGCAAATGGAGAGGTTCATAACTTTGAAACAAGGAGATATGTCTGTCAAAGAATATGTGAACAAGTTCAATCAGTTAGCTCGTTTTGGCTTGGATATGGTGAATACTCCTCAGAAGAAGGCTCTTCGTTTTGCTAGAGGATTGAATGAGCCGTTGCAGGGATTGGCTATGTCACATATTCCCCATGGGGCCACGTTTGAGAGTTTGGTTGATATGGCGTTACTTCAGGGAGATGTCAAGAAAGAAACCAAGATGAATGATACTCAAGCCAAGAAGACTGATTCCCAGGGAAAAGGAAATCAGGGTAATCCAAGTGGTCAGAGCAGTCAAGGCAATCAGAACAAGAACAAGAGTCAAGGCAACAAGGGGAACAACAACAAGGGCAATAACAACAAGGGCAAGAACAACAAGGGGAAGTGCCATTATTGCGGTTCAGTTGGGTATCTTATTAAGGATTGTAAGAAGAGGAAAAGGAAGAATGGTGAATGCTTTTTTTGCGGTGAGACTGGACATTTCAGTAAGGATTGCCCGAGGAAGCAAGGGCAAGGCCAGGGTCAGACTCAGCGTGCTGGACCTTCAGGAGGGCAAGTTCATGCTCTCAATGTCGCTCCAGTCCCCGATCGAGGTAGTATTTCTGTTGAGAGCCTTGTATATATTTCTGATTTTCCAGTTCGTACCTTGTTTGATTCTGGTGCATCGCATAGCTTTATCTCATCTGATCTTGTTGATAGTTTGCACCTTAGTACTAGCTTGGTAGATGATCCCGTCTGTGTCTCAAGTCCTATTGGGGGTTCCGCCCATTTGTCTATGATATGTGGGGATTTGAGGATCTCTATACTGAGTGTAGAGTTCTTGTGCAGTGCTTACGTTCTTGGTTTTAGGGGATACGGATTGATATTGGGCATGGATTGGCTGTCCAGATATGGAGCCATTCTTGATTGTGAGCATAGGGTTGTGAGGCTCGTGACTCGCCTCGGAAACACCCTAGAGATTTCTTGTGATCCGAGAGGTCCCGTCATGTTGTGCTATCTGGAATCACTCGACTCGTCAATGGAAACTCTTCAGTCTGTGAGAGTGGTTCGAGAGTATCCGGATGTTTTCGATGAAGTTAGGGGGTTGCCCCCTAAGCGAGAGATTGATTTCCGCATTTATCTGGTGGATAATGCAAAGCCTGTTTCTTTGCTCGTTCGGCACATGGCTTCGCGTGAAAGGCGGGAGCTAAGTAAGCAAGTGAAAGAGTTGCTTGAGAAGAACTTCATTAGACGAAGTATATCTGAATGGGGAGCGCCTGTGGTATTTACTACCAAGGCGGATGGTTCTCTCCGACTTTGCGTTGACTATCGAGAGTTGAATAAGATGACTAAGAAGAACAGACACCCGTTACCGAGGATTGATGATCTCTTTGACCAGCTTGTCGGTGCTTCTGTTTTCTCTCAGCTTGATCTTGCTACGGGGTTCCATCAGCTCAGGGTAGCTGAAGATAGTATAGACAAGACTGCGTTCAGAACTCCAGATGGATTCTTCGAATGGCTTGTCATGCCGTTCGGCTTGACTAATGCACCCGCATATTTCGTGGACTTGATGAGTAGGGTGTTCAGGGAGTTCTTGAACAAGTTTGTCGTGGTCTTCGTAGATGATATTCTGATCTTCTCTAAGGATGAGGAAGAGCACGCAAGGCATCTCATGGAGGTGATGGATACGCTTAGAGCGCATCAGTTGAAGGCCAAGTTCTCCAAGTGTCACTTTTGGAGAAGGGAAGTTAGATTCCTTGGGCATATAGTATCTAAGCAAGGCTTAGCGGTGGATCCCGCTAAGGTAGTGGCAGTTCAGGATTGGAAGACTCCAAGGAATGCAACCGAAGTGAGAAGTTTTCTAGGTCTTGCGGGTTTTTACCGGAAGTTCATCAAGGACTTCGCAAAGATATCCGCTCCTCTCACTAAATTGATGAAGAAGAATTTAGTTTTTGCTTGGAGCATAGAATGCGAGCTTGCTTTTCAGAAGCTCAAGAGAGCCCTCACATCAGCACCTGTTCTAGCTTTGCCCAATGGAGGGAAGTTATTTACCATATACACCGATGCATGTGGCACGGGGTTAGGAGCTGTTCTTATGCCAGAAGGAAGAGTGATATGCTTTGGCGGTAAACAACTCAAAGTGCATGAGAAGAATTATCCCACTCATGACTTAGAGTTGGCAGCAATAGTATATGCACTCAAGGCTTGGCGCCATTATCTTCTGGGAGAAAGATTTGAGCTTTATACCGATCACAAGTCATTGAAGTATCTCTTTTCTCAGAAGGACCTAAATCTGAGGCAACAAAGATGGATGGAATTCTTGGCGTCCTACGATTTTGAGATAGCTTATACCCCTGGCAAGGGGAATGTGGTAGCAGATGCATTGAGTAGAAGAAGGTTGACCCTAAGTCCTCTATTCGTTGAGATGAAGAATTTAGAGTATGTGGCAACCTTTGATTTCTCTTTGGCGATTGAGTCGATGACCGGTTCTTTAGCATCTCTGGAACTCAGACCTACCCTTCTTGATCAAGTTGGGGCTTCGCAGAAAGAAGACCCTCAAATAGTTAAGATTATGGATAAGATGATTCGAGGAGAGGCGTCTAGTCATCTCGCTCGATATTCTATTGATGACAAGGGTTGGCTGAGGAGAGACGGAAGGTTATGTGTTCCAATGGTAGAAGATCTAGTAAGAAGAGTTCTTGAGGAAGCGCATCACTCTAAGTTGACTATACATCCGGGCGGAGATAAGATGTATAAAGATATGAAACGCATTTTCTTTTGGCCTAGGATGAAGAAGGATGTGGCAGAATTTGTCTCTAGATGTATCATTTGCCAGCAAGTTAAGGCCGAGTCGAAGAAGCCCGGTGGGCTATTGCATCCTCTAGACGTTCCACTATGGAAGTGGGAGAGTATTTCCATGGATTTTATCGATGGGCTACCAAGGTCAAGGAAAGGGAATACGAGCATTTGGGTTATTGTGGATAGACTTACGAAGAGTGCTCATTTCATTCCGGTGAAGAGCAAGAGGACCGCATCTTGGCTAGCGTCTGTATATCTTCGTGAGATTGTGAGACTACATGGAGTCCCTTCTAGTATAGTCAGTGACCGTGACCCAATCTTTACAAGTCAATTCTGGAATAGCTTGCAAGAAGCTATGGGCAGAAGGTTGAATCTAAGTACGGCTTATCACCCACAGACAGACGGTCAAACCGAAAGGGTGAATAGGGTACTCGAGGATCTGTTGAGGCTTTGTATTCTGGATTTTGGTGGTACTTGGGAAGACCATCTTCCTCTTGTTGAGTTTGCATATAATAACAGTTATCAGGCAAGCATAGGGATGGCACCATTTGAAGCTTTATATGGGAGGCCGTGCAAGTTGCCTACATGTTGGTGGGAGACTACAGATGAGCTTATACTTGGGCCTGATATGATCAGAGATACATCCGAGAAGATCGAGTTGATTCGGAGACGGATGAAAGCGGCCCAAGACCGACAGAAATCCTATGCTGATAAGTGAAGAACGGATTTGGAGTTTGATGTTGGGGATATGGTTTTCGTGAAGGTTTCTCCTTTGCGGAATGTGGTCCGATTTGGAGCTGTTGGGAAGTTGGCACCGAGGTTTGTTGGACCATTCCCTATTATAGAGAGGATCGGGCAGATGGCTTATAGAGTGAAGTTGCCCGAGAAGCTTGCTGGAGTACACGATGTTTTTCATGTCTCGCATCTCCGGAAGTGTTTACATGAATCAGCAGAGGTTGTTGAGCCAAGTGTTCTAAAAGATGTAGAAGTGGAGAAAGAGGCTACCTTGAGGAGAGCTCCGATTCGTATCTTGGGGACAGAGACCAAGAAGCTAAGGAATCGAGAGGTCAAATTGGTGAAGGTTTAATGGGGTGAAGCCGAAGAAGACGCAACTTGGGAAACCGAGGAGAAGATGCGTGGGCTTTATCCATTCCTTTTTGAGGGTACACTCTCAATCTCTTTTCTTTGTTAGCATATCTTTCTCTTTGCTATCCATGTTTATCTAGTTTATCGTGTTAATCTTGTCATGAGAACCTTAGGTAGAAACCCTTTGGATGAAACATGTGTTTGAAATATGTTATGCTTGATGGTTGCAAGTGGTTGCAAGTGTTTGCAAGTGGATACTCGTGGATGCATAATACACGTTAGGCACTAAGATCGGCTCACACACTTTCATACCGCATATGCATGAGTGTTTATGCTTATTAATGGATGAAAACTTGTTATGCTATCACGTGGATGTTGCATATGGATGAATGTTATGTGCACTCATGTAGAGATTATAAATTATGTTAGGAATTTGCATACATATGGACTCATTTCACTAAAATATTTTGCATTAAGGGGGTTTACTGAATCAGTAACCTCCTGATTTTCGCATTAGATAAGTACATATACACACACCTTTGCATATGATCATACAACATTTAGAACCTTTTAAGGACAATGATTGCTCGTGGATGATGTTTTGAGTAGATGGATGATGGATGGTAGGATACATTCTTCCTAACTTGGAGATTTCGGGGACGAAATCCTTTAAGGAGGGAAGAATGTAACAACCCGTATTTTTGAATAACATGTTATAACATAAATGGAGGCAGAATTAAACTGTAAAATCTGAATCAAGGGAAACAGGCTATGCCATTGCGTTCGTCTCGGAAAAATACGCGAAATAGAGTCCGAGTTTTCGAAAATCGGAGTCCGTATGACCAAGATATGGCCTCGCGAAGTTTCACGAAAAATTCCCAAATTAAAGTATACTTAATTAAGTGAAATGGGTTGCGCAGAGAAATATATATATATATTGATATATATATATATATAATTGAAAATTAAATAAATAAATATGCAAAAATGTTCAAAACAGCGAATTGGGAGAGGGGAATAACCGAACCGGCCGATTTTTGAGGTCGACCCAGACCCGAGCCCGCTGGGTCGACTAGGGGTTAATCCAGGGTGTTTGGCTGTCAACCCGTGGGCCGATTCGCTCAAATGCAGATTTTGCATTTGAATGGTTCTCATGGTCCATCTTTAATCTAAAGGCCCTAGATGGTTCCTACACTTGACTTCTTCCCCAAGACATGCTTTGATGGCTTGGATTGAATCTAGGGTTAATCCTATGGCCTAAAACACTTGCATAATCTATAAATAAGACCCTAACCTACCCTAAATCATCATTATTCATTCATACAACTAAACTATGGCAAAATCAATCCTCTCATGGCCTCCACTCTCTTCATAAAATTCCTAAACAAATTTTTATGAGATTTTCCATGCATACAAGTGTTTTTAGACTTGTATGATCATCATTAGCTTGCATTCAAGTCAAGTTCTTATATTAGCATCATAAAGGAAGAGTTTTTGATCATTTTGGCTTGCATTTTGGGTTTAATAAGGGCTTTGTTATATTTTTGTGACTTCTTAATCATTGTAAGCCCTATTCTACTTTCATACTTAAACTTTAAAGTTAAATGTATGATATGCAAGTTTATATGCGAGTTTACTATCTTATGAAATACAAGTTTATCATGTTATGCAAGTTTTCTATGATGTAATATGCAAGTTTATCATGTTATGCAAGTATGTTATGATGTGATATGCAAGTTCATCAAGTTATGTCATGCAAGTTTGATATGCAAGTTGTCATATGATATGCAAGTTATGCTATGCAAGTTTGGGTTGAACATTTTATTCATGCTATCATGTTATGCAAGCTTATCTTGGGTTTATGAACATAAAGCTTCAAGCTTTATGCCAAAGGTTGCATTTTGGCAACATGTAAGTTATCATATCTCTTATGATAACTTGCATGTGAGGCTAAATGCGAACTTATGGCCATCTCTACATGTCATTTAGCACCATGTATCACCAATATGCTAAGTTTGGTTTTATGCATGCTTTTGAGGCCTAAAAATGTAATATGCAAGTGTATGAATATATGAACATTTCATATGCCACCATGTTAAGCTTGTGGCTTCAATACCTTTATGTCATGATTATGCCAAGTTCCCTATTTCTATCCTTTATGCGCTATTGCGATATGTAAGCGATGGGATTGCGTTTGGGGTTGGGTAAACTTAAAATACATAAAAACATAAGCTTGGGAATTTACCTATTAAGTTAGGTCTACCCATTGGGAATTTACCTATTAAGTTAGGTCTACCCAATTGCTTGAAAACTTGTAACATGTTTTGGAAACATAATGGACATGACACTTAGAAAAGATAAGTGTGGCCAACTCGAGGTTGGGTTGAGTTTGTAGCGTAAACCTACCCGGAACCGACCGGCTTAACTAGTTGCTACAAACAATAGGACCCAATGTGAGAAGTTGGTCATGTTGTACCTTGAACCCGAGGTTAGACCAAGTTGTGGTGTAAAGCTACCCGGACCCGCCCGGCTTAACTAGTAACCACAACAAGGTCTAATGTGAGAGGTTAAGGCGCATTAAATTAATTAATGCCTCGTGATTAGGGTTAAGTCATGGTCTACTTAATACTTAACCAATTTGGGCTTGGTAGATTAATCGGGGTTAAGTCGTGAACTCATCGTTACACTTAACCAAGTTAATCCAGGATTAGCAAGAGGGTTAAACCGTACTTAACCCACTAGAAAAATCCTAGCAATGGAGGCCCACTCCAGCAGTAATCCCAAGTTAGTATCATCATGACCCTAGGGACTAGGCTAGGGTGGGGGCACGATTACTGGACTGGAGGTAAGTGACCAAAAGCGACGGCAGAGGGTACGCCGGTGTAGTTCCGGGCGGACTCTGGTCGTGCACATAGTCCGTAGCCGGAGAAAACATGCACGGGTACCAGTAGATCGGGACTGTGCACTCATGTTCATGGTGTCCAGGGGTTGACACCCTAGGGCTTGATACACCCGAAGGGTGGACCCGGCACAGTTCGACTACAATTATGATTGGGCCGTATTGACACCAACACGTGACGAGTTAGGCTTAGGGAGCCGATCGACTAGACCGTTTGGTTGGACCTTGTATTAGGGTCATTTCATGTTATTGGGCCAAAGCTTGGGTCAAGGGATCAATACTTGTTTATTTAAGTCATGTTAGTTTGCTAGTACACCTGTGGTGCAAAACCTTAATCCTGATTATGCGATGACACCTTTATCTACCTTGTTAGTTAATCATCATGCTAGTATATTGTTATCCTTATGTTCATCCCTGCTGCTCATGCCAGTTAACTTTATCAGTTTACATTGATTGTAGTAGGGCTTACTCAGTCTTTTTGACTGACCTGTTTTCTTTCGCCTCTTTTCTTCCGTTCCCCCCCAGGTTCTCAGGGAGGGAATACTGGAGCTTAGCTTGGATTTCGGATTGCTTGCTTGTAGGATTTCAGCTCATGTACGGTTTCGACATGAAGCTAGCTATGGTTACCACTTAATTGGGGATAGCACTTATTTATTTCAGTTTTTCAGTTGATGTTGTTTTATCTAGACTTGTTTATTTGGAAAGCTATGTTGTACCAGACTTGTTTTGAAATGTTTTGAAATCTTCCGCTGTTTTATCTATGTTATTTACTCTGTTTACATATATACATATGTTCTTGTTCTGCCTTGATATATCATTATGCATGTTTACCTGATTCAAACGCCCCTCCAAAGTCAGATTGCTTGCAAGAGCCACCCTGGTGGAGGTGGGGTGTTACAGGAGTAGCCACGTGGACCTGCTCGACTCAGTGCAAAACAACAAATACAAGTGGTCGAGTATAATGCAAAATGCAAGTACTCAAAGTAAATCATACTCAGCAATGTGGAACTGCAAAGACTTTCAGCATGTAAATGGTGCCACGACCAAGTAGTCAACATGAAATGCAAGTCAGAGATGCACATGGTACAACAAAAATTCAAATGCTACAGTCAAAATGATCGAGCCAGTTTCAGTTAATCAAGCCTCAAGTATAGTTTCAGAAATGACAAGCAAGTGTCAAGACAGTTCAAGTGCCAAAGTGGTCGAGACTCAGTGAACAGCAAATGTGTGTATGTCAAAGTATTATATATATTCAGCAAGGAACAATACATGTCAGGTAAAGTGTCAAAGCGACAAAGCTCATGTGAAGCAAGCAATGTGTTTAGCACATGTAACAGTAGACACATGCACAATGCATGAAATCAAGTGACCAACATATAAGTAGCCAAGGGGGTGAGCATAAGCAGTATGGTGATTCAAAGGTCGCAATACATGGTGGAAGAGCACGTGCCAGTAAACATAGAAATGCAGAGCAGTAGGGAGTAGACAAGGAGGGAAGACAATCATGGTAATTCAGTTTTCACTCATCACAAGTACAAGTCAGATTCAAAATGATGGTGCAGCCTAGTTGGCAAGACAGCATGGACTAGTGAAAATGCACAAGCCGAGACAGAAATCACAACATATATACTTGGCAAGTTTACAATCACTCGGCTAAACAAATTCCAGAATGGTGTTCAAATGTGACGGCAAGGAATTTCGCTCGGTCCGAACCAGTCGCTAAACCGATCCAGGCCGTTCGAAACGCCCTATCGTTTGAGAACACGACAAATCAGAACGCATATAAAAGAACATTTCATTGTATATTACAACAATGCATCAGATTACAAGAATATACAGAGTATCAATGAATATAACACAGGAATATCAGAGATTTAAATTACATTTAAATACATAGCAGCGGAAAATAATACAATACACAACTAGAATGAGATATACGGATACAAAGCTTTTCGGATATCGTTCCAGCTGTAAACCAGGATCCTGTGAATATAAATCTGCAAAACCAAAACTACTAGCTGCCCGTGTCAAAATAAGGGCACCTAGAGTTTAGGTTAAAACAATAAACTCCAGGTCAGTCATGTGACTGGTGTGAGAACTAAAACAGTTAATCTTTATTTTAAAATTAGGTAAATCAAGGGACCACGCCGTATAACACGGAACGGGTTTCCTCCCAAGAATACCAGTGCATAAAACAAACAGCGCAATGCTAAATAAAGAAAAATGAAGCTGTTATAAGACCCAGGTCCTATCACACAATGCAACGCAAGCCGGGGGATAGGGTTTTTCCTTATAACAGCCAAAGAATGCTTGATACGTTTAAAACAAATCATTTGATACTATTATAAGTGCATAGTGTATAAACAACTTCAAATCATAAGTATCAATCATAGGCGGCATGAGCGTCCCATGCCACTATGTCGCCATATATAGGTTTACAAATAAAACCGCAAAGTCACGTATTTGGAAATTGGATTTCCATCTATGAACCGAGGCAAAAGATAGTCCTCAACCGATTCGAGACGCTCTAGCCCGTGTCTCAGGAACAGCCGCAACTGCCCCTTGGATCGTCAGGGCCGGTCCACACGGAGTGGATTATTATGCCTGAACAATACGTCTCCCCACCCTATGGGGTGTAAGTCTGGTCCGTCAGCCGACCAGAATGCATTCGGCCGAAACCGATATAACCGAGGCGCCTCGCAACCGCAACAACCACAAAAGTCAAACTCGTCAGGGCGTGTAAAACCACTGACGCCACTTCTAGCTAGAAAGAAACGCAAGTCCTCCCTGATGTCCTCTCCCGTTTTTGGTTCATACCGGGTGTGAAACTCGCGATGCAAACGTTACACAAAGCTACGCCACAAAGGCCGTGCTTTGATCATCACCACAAGACTTTGCTTTTCAACAGAAGCCTCGATCAATTGCCACTTAGGCATGCCACACAGGCAATTCACTCCATGCGTTTGATATCCATCAATATATATTTAATAGAGATCAATCACACAGACTAAAATCCAATGTCAGACACACAGTCCATTTACAAGTCCGTTCTGGGTCTGAACGAAACCGGAGGCACCTAGTACCCCGCATATCCATCGATCTCCAAGTACGTCTGGACGATCACCAACTGTTTCCATCTTCTTGGGTGTACAGCCCAATCAAGATCATCAGTTATCACCCAAACGACGTGAAGACCTCCGGTCTTCGACCATCGTCTTCATCTTCGACTTATCGTCGTATCAGTTATTCAGAATGTGATAAACCCGGTCTTTCCGAATAACTCGCGTATATTTTAAATAAGTGTTACACAAACACAACATACGCCTCATTCCAATTCATTAGTCACTAACCGTAAATTAATCAAGAGAATAATTCCTCAAATATTAACCCCGAAGGCCGAAACCAACATCAGATCAATATCCAGAAAACCATTCTGCTTGGCTAACCGACAGTTAGTTTCTAAATTTCACATTCATAGGGAAAGATTCCCATTAATTTTATCAAAGATAAATTCCTTGAATTTATTCTTTAATCTACTTTTGAATATCAATTCGAAATTAGTCGGGATTTAACGAACCTTACCGAAGTAATCATTTGTTTTAATTTCCCAATCCCAACCTATCCATCCCATGAAGTAAAACTGGTCATACTTCATATCTAACACCACGGTGTTATCGGTAAATTCAATTACCATTTCACGTTCAAATCTAATTAAAGATTTAACTATCGCCTGGAGCAAAACTGGTGATACTCCATTTTCGATCATTTCAATCTAATTAAAGATTCATTAAAACTCCACTTAGTTTTAATCTTCGACTGGGTTAAAGAATCAGTGTCATTTTAAAACACGGTTCACGATAAACCCAAAATCACGTTCATTAATTATTGGGTTAAAGAACGAGTGTTATTTAAAAACACTGTTCACGATAAACCAAAAAATCAATATCGATTCAATTCCAATTAAATATTATTTAATTGGTACACTTCATTAAATCTAAATAAAAAGATTTAATCTTTTCTCAACTGGGTTCAAGAACAGTGTTAGTGAAGATACCATTCACGACAAACCCAAATCACATTTGATATTCCATACAAGGCTCTGAATAGAAAATATACCAGCTTATATTCAATATCAAATTCTACGACTAACAAATATCGCATTGGAAATAACGATATATATATATATATCTTTCAAATTTCCATAACAACATTTGTACAATCACGAAATCCAACATCGAAATATTCCGAAGACAATTTCGATTCAAATCCACTCCAATGCAATCATTGGATATTCTGGTTATTTTTAAAACCCTATTCGAATTCAATTTATTTATTTAAAAATAAATAGAATTATATTTCTAGTTCAAAACTAGTTCATTTCGATAAAAACCTATTTTTATCTTTTCAAATATGGAGTTTTTCATCCCAAATCTTCACAAATCATTTCTTATGATTTTACACAAATTATTGCTATTTTTAATAATTTTATCAAGGCCCGTACAGTCGATTTCCATCAATGGCCATCGAACTGCACTTACAGCGACCTTTTTCGAATTTGATTTGGACGTATCTCCAAATCCAACCGTTAGATTTCTAATTTCTAACATTCGCTAGAAAGCTCTTTTCGATACGAACCCAACGGTTCCAGTTTTAGGAGAATCCGACGGTCGGATCTCCCGTAATGTCCGTTTGAAATAAATGGTCGAAATTCACGAACTGCCGCGGCGCGGCGCGTTCTATTCAGGCCATTATATTATATATATAATATATATATAATATATTTCGTCGATTTCTATTTAAAACGAATTATATAAACAGTTTTAAATTCGTTTCAAAAGCAATTT
The DNA here is from genome assembly GCA_030737875.1 of Allium sativum. Lineage (NCBI taxonomy): Eukaryota > Viridiplantae > Streptophyta > Magnoliopsida > Asparagales > Amaryllidaceae > Allium > Allium sativum. Next base: position 306,452,168 of record CM060916.1, on the reverse strand, counting down.
CAACTTCCATTTCAATTCAAATCAAAATTGAATTCATCTTTATAAATTCGTTTTAAAATTCATTTCTATTTAATTCAAATTTCAATTCAATTCGAATTCACTTCAATTTGTTTTCAATTCAATTCGAATTCGTTTTCAATTCAATTCATTTCGAAATCGTTTTCAATTCAATTCATTTCGAAATCGTTTTCAATTCAATTCATTTCGAAATCGTTTTCAATTCAATTCATTTCGAAATCGTTTTAAAATCGATATAAATATCGTTCACGTCAAAATGGCGTCAATCTAATCAACACGGCTTCATAAATTTCTATTTTCAAAATAGTTGTTATTATCAAAATATTTCGTTCAACACATGACCAATCTCAATGAATGAGTACTGTCAACACATGAACTTTTATTTTATAATATTCTTTATTTTTCAAATTGGAATGAGGCCCAATCAATTACCATATAAAGTTAATTATATGGATTTTCATACAACACATGTATATCATAGCATTGAAAAATAATCAACCATCAACCAAAGTGCACTACACTGTATAAGCATCAAATATAGATATTCAACGCTTATAACAGCCTGTCAATCGATCGATCGACATATTTAATCAATCAGGATGAGTGAACTTCAAATTTCATCCCAACACCCGTGTGGGGTTTCAAACAATCAAACACCTATTTTATTTGTGCTGTTGGGCGATGTGTAAAATTTATCGTCCCAATCAATGTTATTCAAATAGGTGTACATAAACAAACCGTCCGGTTTATAAATGAATATTTTATTTTATTCACTTCACGTTAAAAATTATATTTTTAACGATAACACATTTTATTTCAACCTATGAATTTCTATTCAATTCATTTATCCAATAAAATGATATTTTTATTTTTCTAACTTATTTTAGAAAATTTCGGCGGCATAACGGCACGATACTAGAAACGGGACGAGGCCTAGCCTTATCCCCGGTCTAGTGAAGGCCCACGCCATTCACACATCAATCAAATCAATTCGTTATGCAAACCACAAAATTTGGAGTAAGAGTCTAACCTAGCCTTACTCCTTCGCCTTATAACGGCGCACGTCTAATCCTAACCAATTTATCGATTCGATTTTTCACACCACAAACCACATTCAAACCAATATCGCAATCAATCACCAAACAGTCAAACAAACAAGTCCATGGTCTGTGGACGATTGTGTCGGGTGCTACTAAGCACCGTCTGCATCCTAGTATATATATATAACTAGAAAAATAAATTGAAAGGTGAGAAATTCTCACGTATAGTTGTCCTAGCTCCACGGCTGTTCTTTTGCAGAAACTTCGTCGCTCTCGCCTTTTTGTCATCTTCGTTGCCCGCGGCCACTACATATGTAAAAATCGAATTTTCACTACGCTATTCATATATAAAAATCATATTTTTAATTCGAAGTTCAATATATAAAAATCATATTTTTAATTCGAAGTTCAATATATAAAAATCATATTTTTAATTCGAAGTTCAATATATAAAAATCATATTTTCTTTCGAAGTTCAAAACATAAAAATCATATTTTCTTTCGAAGTTCAAAACATAAAAATCCTATTTTCTTTCGAAGTTCAAAACATAAAAATCCTATTTTCTTTCGAAGTTCAAAACATAAAAATCCTATTTTCTTTCGAAGTTCAAAACATAAAAATCCTATTTTCTTTCGAAGTTCAAAACATAAAAATCCTATTTTTTTTCGAAGTTCAAAACATAAAAATCCTATTTTCTTTCGAAGTTCAAAACATAAAAATCCTATTTTTTTTCGAAGTTCAAAACATAAAAATCATATTTTTATTCGAAGTTCAAAACATAAAAATCCTATTTTCTTTCGAAGTTCAAAACATAAAAATCCTATTTTCTTTCGAAGTTCAAAACATAAAAATCCTATTTTCTTTCGAAGTTCAAAACATAAAAATCCTATTTTCTTTCGAAGTTCAAAACATAAAAATCCTATTTTCTTTCGAAGTTCAAAACATAAAAATCCTATTTTCTTTCGAAGTTCAAAACATAAAAATCCTATTTTCTTTCGAAGTTCAAAACATAAAAATCCTATTTTCTTTCGAAGTTCAAAACATAAAAATCCTATTTTCTTTCGAAGTTCAAAACATAAAAATCCTATTTTCTTTCGAAGTTCAAAACATAAAAATCCTATTTTTTTTCGAAGTTCAAAACATAAAAATCATATTTTCTTTCGAAGTTCAAAACATAAAAATCCTATTTTTTTCGAAGTTCAAAACATAAAAATCATATTTTCTTTCGAAGTTCAAAACATAAAAATCCTATTTTTTTCGAAGTTCAAAACATAAAAATCATATTTTTATTTCCTATTTTACATATAAAAGACAACATTTTTATTTCCTATTTTACATATAAAAGACAACATTTTTATTTCCTATCTAATATATAAAAACAACATTTTTATTTCATATCTAAACATAAACATCATTTCTTTTGTAAATTAAGAAAAGAAATCAGATCTCTATATTATATAAAACAAAATCAGAAAGGAAGAAAAAGGGACTTACATTTTTGGGTTTTTACTGAGGAAGAGGGGGGGGGGGTATTGGCGTTCGCAGTTCGTCAGAGGGTCGGTGGAGGTGCGGAAACAGGAGGAGGAAGGAAGAAGAGAGGTGCGGTGGCCTCCTGGTGATAGGCGGCGACTGTTACTGGCGGAGGAGGGTTTGGGTTCGGTTTTCGGCGAGGAGGGGGTTCGGGTGGGTGCCTGGAAGGGAGGAGAGGCTAGGGGAGGGGTGCGGTAGCCCTCCTGGGCGGCGGCGATGGCTAGGGGGGGGAGGCGATTGCGAGTAGGATTTTTCTCTTTTTTTTTTTTTTTTATTCTGAAATCGAAATGAAACAAAAGGGGGGGGGGGCAGAGCGGATTAACGGGGGGAGGAAGAGAAGTTTTTTTTTTTTTAATATTATATTATTTAATTCCGCAAAAAGCCACCTTTATTTTCGACCTCAAAACGAGGCTCCCCGCCTGTCGTCCATAGCGTTTTACCCCCATTCCGAACACAATGGGATATGTATCGCAAGCTGATTTGATCGTTTCGATTAGTTTCCGTTGAATTTACATTTAAATCACTATATTGAATTTTAAACGTACATTTCAGATTACCGGGGTCGCATACTAACCCTAAAAATTCTCGAAAAATATTTTCTAGCTTCGTATTGACGATACGGTCTTAACAAAACTAGTTTCGTCGAATTCTGAGACCGTTAGAAAAATGGCCAATTTCCAGTCGATTAAAATCAACTGAAACTGGTCAAACGCGTTTTCCTTTGCCACGCTCACATATTGATTCGAAAAATTATGAAATTTGGGATCTAACAATAATTCGACATCACGGACCCAACAAAAATGGTTTCGTCGAAATCCGAGGTCTTTTGCAAAATGTCCATTTTTAAGGGCCTGAATTCCATAGCGACTATTCAGAATTTTCAACTGGACATATATCTTGATTCTCGCTACGAAATTTCGATTGGTCGGATTCGTTGGAAAAATATCATCAATTAGATCCTATCATTTTTGGTTTCACTAAAATCCGGTTTGTTTTGCACCCGGTATATTCAATTGAAGTTTGAAATCGAATTATCGAACTACCGCGCCATTTTCAATTCTATTTAATTATATATAAATATTTATATTCTAACGACGACGCGTATAAATATATACGTTCGAATTATATTTAAAATAAATTTCATGTCGATATTATTTAAAATAATCCATTTTAAATAATCAAAATTCGCTAAAATTGCCAAAATAAAAATTTCAAACTGGCTCGCATTTTACGGGTTGTTACAATCTCCCCCACTTAAAACTTTTCGTCCCCGAAAAGGAACAAAGTCGAAAGTGGTTTGATTAATCAACTCTACGTTCGATCAGACTTCCATTCTCTAACTTTTCAGTTTCTGAGAAATTTCAAAATTTCAAAAATTTGGCTAACACCCTAAATTTTTGAAAAATTTCGCCATAACCTCCCCTGCACCGGGAGCATCGGGGAATTTCAAATAGCTTCCCCGGTCCTTCAGATCTCAAAAAGAAAAAGAAAAAGCCAAGCGGCTAGCCAATAGGCTCACAAAATCATCATCACCCAAACAAAACAGGAAATTATGTAGTAAACATGTACCTATTTGTCGGGCAAACAAATTTTATTCTCTGCTCTAGCCTCCTTGCTATGACCTGTTCAAAAGATATACATGTATGCATGCAAATGCGACCAATTTTCAATACAATCCATTATTCGATCAAATTAGGCATAATGGTTCAAAATTTTCAAACAATTAAACAAACCACACAATCATCAATCAATTAGTGAATTAGAGTTTCAAATTCATAATTTTGATACATATACAAAAATCATGTTTTTGATGCCAAATCACAACAAGGTATTCTAGCTATATAAGATTTGGTTCTCACACCAGTCTAATGGAAATATATAGATATCACACTTTCGTTACTCGAAAATAAATGCTGGTGATGGTATACTTCATCATCAGGACCATGTCCGGGCGACTAGAGTGCGACTCTATAACTATCCAATATATTAAAACTTCGAATACACGCGGATCAGACGTATACGCAAAATCTATATATACTGGATTGTCCACATCAATATAAATAAATAATCAAATACGAATAATTGATTTAAATTTTCAAAACAAAATTTGTTTTCACTTTTTTAAAAATATACTCTTCACACTCGTTTTAGGATACTACTGATCCCATCTCTAACGAGTCACTCTCATTGGATATTGCTAATCCGATATCTGATGAATTCTTTCGTACGGTTCTAATGTGCCTTGTTCTCTGAGCTTTGTAAACCAAAGCTCTGATACCAACTGTGATGGCAAGGAATTTCGCTCGGTCCGAACCAGTCGCTAAACCGATCCAGGCCGTTCGAAACGCCCTATCGTTTGAGAACACGACAAATCAGAACGCATATAAAAGAACATTTCATTGTATATTACAACAATGCATCAGATTACAAGAATATACAGAGTATCAATGAATATAACACAGGAATATCAGAGATTTAAATTACATTTAAATACATAGCAGCGGAAAATAATACAATACACAACTAGAATGAGATATACGGATACAAAGCTTTCCGGATATCGTTCCAGCTGTAAACCAGGATCCTGTGAATATAAATCTGCAAAACCAAAACTACTAGCTGCCCGTGTCAAAATAAGGGCACCCAGAGTTTAGGTTAAAACAATAAACTCCAGGTCAGTCATGTGACTGGTGTGAGAACTAAAACAGTTAATCTTTATTTTAAAATTAGGTAAATCAAGGGACCACGCCGTATAACACGGAACGGGTTTCCTCCCAAGAATACCAGTGCATAAAACAAACAGCGCAATGCTAAATAAAGAAAAATGAAGCTGTTATAAGACCCAGGTCCTATCACACAATGCAACGCAAGCCGGGGGATAGGGTTTTTCCTTATAACAGCCAAAGAATGCTTGATACGTTTAAAACAAATCATTTGATACTATTATAAGTGCATAGTGTATAAACAACTTCAAATCATAAGTATCAATCATAGGCGGCATGAGCGTCCCATGCCACTATGTCGCCATATATAGGTTTACAAATAAAACCGCAAAGTCACGTATTTGGAAATTGGATTTCCATCTATGAACCGAGGCAAAAGATAGTCCTCAACCGATTCGAGACGCTCTAGCCCGTGTCTCAGGAACAGCCGCAACTGCCCCTTGGATTGTCAGGGCCGGTCCACACGGAGTGGATTATTATGCCTGAACAATACGTCTCCCCACCCTATGGGGTGTAAGTCTGGTCCGTCAGCCGACCAGAATGCATTCGGCCGAAACCGATATAACCGAGGCGCCTCGCAACCGCAACAACCACAAAAGTCAAACTCGTTAGGGCGTGTAAAACCACTGACGCCACTTCTAGCTAGAAAGAAACGCAAGTCCTCCCTGATGTCCTCTCCCGTTTTTGGTTCATACCGGGTGTGAAACTCGCGATGCAAACGTTACACAAAGCTACGCCACAAAGGCCGTGCTTTGATCATCACCACAAGACTTTGCTTTTCAACAGAAGCCTCGATCAATTGCCACTTAGGCATGCCACACAGGCAATTCACTCCATGCGTTTGATATCCATCAATATATATTTAATAGAGATCAATCACACAGACTAAAATCCAATGTCAGACACACAGTCCATTTACAAGTCCGTTCTGGGTCTGAACGAAACCGGAGGCACCTAGTACCCCGCATATCCATCGATCTCCAAGTACGTCTGGACGATCACCAACTGTTTCCATCTTCTTGGGTGTACAGCCCAATCAAGATCATCAGTTATCACCCAAACGACGTGAAGACCTCCGGTCTTCGACCATCGTCTTCATCTTCGACTTATCGTCGTATCAGTTATTCAGAATGGGATAAACCCGGTCTTTCCGAATAACTCGCGTATATTTTAAATAAGTGTTACACAAACACAACATACGCCTCATTCCAATTCATTAGTCACTAACCGTAAATTAATCAAGAGAATAATTCCTCAAATATTAACCCCGAAGGCCGAAACCAACATCAGATCAATATCCAGAAAACCATTCTGCTTGGCTAACCGACAGTTAGTTTCTAAATTTCACATTCATAGGGAAAGATTCCCATTAATTTTATCAAAGATAAATTCCTTGAATTTATTCTTTAATCTACTTTTGAATATCAATTCGAAATTAGTCGGGATTTAACGAACCTTACCGAAGTAATCATTTGTTTTAATTTCCCAATCCCAACCTATCCATCCCATGAAGTAAAACTGGTCATACTTCATATCTAACACTACGGTGTTATCGGTAAATTCAATTACCATTTCACGTTCAAATCTAATTAAAGATTTAACTATCGCCTGGAGCAAAACTGGTGATACTCCATTTTCGATCATTTCAATCTAATTAAAGATTCATTAAAACTCCACTTAGTTTTAATCTTCGACTGGGTTAAAGAATCAGTGTCATTTTAAAACACGGTTCACGATAAACCCAAAATCACGTTCATTAATTATTGGGTTAAAGAACGAGTGTTATTTAAAAACACTGTTCACGATAAACCAAAAAATCAATATCGATTCAATTCCAATTAAATATTATTTAATTGGTACACTTCATTAAATCTAAATAAAAAGATTTAATCTTTTCTCAACTGGGTTCAAGAACAGTGTTAGTGAAGATACCATTCACGACAAACCCAAATCACATTTGATATTCCATACAAGGCTCTGAATAGAAAATATACCGGCTTATATTCAATATCAAATTCTACGACTAACAAATATCGCATTGGAAATAACGATATATATATATATCTTTCAAATTTCCATAACAACATTTGTACAATCACGAAATCCAACATCGAAATATTCCGAAGACAATTTCGATTCAAATCCACTCCAATGCAATCATTGGATATTCTGGTTATTTTTAAAACCCTTTTCGAATTCAATTTATTTATTTAAAAATAAATAGAATTATATTTCTAGTTCAAAACTAGTTCATTTCGATAAAAACCTATTTTTATCTTTTCAAATATGGAGTTTTTCATCCCAAATCTTCACAAATCATTTCTTATGATTTTACACAAATTATTGCTATTTTTAATAATTTTATCAAGGCCCGTACAGTCGATTTCCATCAATGGCCATCGAACTGCACTTACAGCGACCTTTTTCGAATTTGATTTGGACGTATCTCCAAATCCAACCGTTAGATTTCTAATTTCTAACATTCGCTAGAAAGCTCTTTTCGATACGAACCCAACGGTTCCGGTTTTAGGAGAATCCGACGGTCGGATCTCCCGTAATGTCCGTTTGAAATAAATGGTCGAAATTCACGAACTGCCGCGGCGCGGCGCGTTCTATTCAGGCCATTATATTATATATATAATATATATATAATATATTTCGTCGATTTCTATTTAAAACGAATTATATAAACAGTTTTAAATTCGTTTCAAAAGCAATTTCAACTTCCATTTCAATTCAAATCAAAATTGAATTCATCTTTATAAATTCGTTTTAAAATTCATTTCTATTTAATTCAAATTTCAATTCAATTCGAATTCACTTCAATTTGTTTTCAATTCAATTCGAATTCGTTTTCAATTCAATTCATTTCGAAATCGTTTTCAATTCAATTCATTTCGAAATCGTTTTCAATTCAATTCATTTCGAAATCGTTTTCAATTCAATTCATTTCGAAATCGTTTTCAATTCAATTCATTTCGAAATCGTTTTAAAATCGATATAAATATCGTTCACGTCAAAATGGCGTCAATCTAATCAACACGGCTTCATAAATTTCTATTTTCAAAATAGTTGTTATTATCAAAATATTTCGTTCAACACATGACCAATCTCAATGAATGAGTACTGTCAACACATGAACTTTTATTTTATAATATTCTTTATTTTTCAAATTGGAATGAGGCCCAATCAATTACCATATAAAGTTAATTATATGGATTTTCATACAACACATGTATATCATAGCATTGAAAAATAATCAACCATCAACCAAAGTGCACTACACTGTATAAGCATCAAATATAGATATTCAACGCTTATAACAGCCTGTCAATCGATCGATCGACATATTTAATCAATCAGGATGAGTGAACTTCAAATTTCATCCCAACACCCGTGTGGGGTTTCAAACAATCAAACACCTATTTTATTTGTGCTGTTGGGCGATGTGTAAAATTTATCGTCCCAATCAATGTTATTCAAATAGGTGTACATAAACAAACCGTCCGGTTTATAAATGAATATTTTATTTTATTCACTTCACGTTAAAAATTATATTTTTAACGATAACACATTTTATTTCAACCTATGAATTTCTATTCAATTCATTTATCCAATAAAATGATATTTTTATTTTTCTAACTTATTTTAGAAAATTTCGGCGGCATAACGGCACGATACTAGAAACGGGACGAGGCCTAGCCTTATCCCCGGTCTAGTGAAGGCCCACGCCATTCACACATCAATCAAATCAATTCGTTATGCAAACCACAAAATTTGGAGTAAGAGTCTAACCTAGCCTTACTCCTTCGCCTTATAACGGCGCACGTCTAATCCTAACCAATTTATCGATTCGATTTTTCACACCACAAACCACATTCAAACCAATATCGCAATCAATCACCAAACAGTCAAACAAACAAGTCCATGGTCTGTGGACGATTGTGTCGGGTGCTACTAAGCACCGTCTGCATCCTAGTATATATATATAACTAGAAAAATAAATTGAAAGGTGAGAAATTCTCACGTATAGCTGTCCTAGCTCCACGGCTCTTCTTTTGCAGAAACTTCGTCGCTCTCGCCTTTTTGTCATCTTCGTTGCCCGCGGCCACTACATATGTAAAAATCGAATTTTCACTACGCTATTCATATATAAAAATCATATTTTTAATTCGAAGTTCAATATATAAAAATCATATTTTTAATTCGAAGTTCAATATATAAAAATCATATTTTTAATTCGAAGTTCAATATATAAAAATCATATTTTTAATTCGAAGTTCAATATATAAAAATCATATTTTCTTTCGAAGTTCAAAACATAAAAATCATATTTTCTTTCGAAGTTCAAAACATAAAAATCCTATTTTCTTTCGAAGTTCAAAACATAAAAATCCTATTTTCTTTCGAAGTTCAAAACATAAAAATCCTATTTTCTTTCGAAGTTCAAAACATAAAAATCCTATTTTCTTTCGAAGTTCAAAACATAAAAATCCTATTTTCTTTCGAAGTTCAAAACATAAAAATCCTATTTTCTTTCGAATTTCAAAACATAAAAATCCTATTTTCTTTCGAAGTTCAAAACATAAAAATCCTATTTTCTTTCGAAGTTCAAAACATAAAAATCCTATTTTCTTTCGAAGTTCAAAACATAAAAATCCTATTTTCTTTCGAAGTTCAAAACATAAAAATCCTATTTTCTTTCGAAGTTCAAAACATAAAAATCCTATTTTCTTTCGAAGTTCAAAACATAAAAATCCTATTTTTTTTCGAAGTTCAAAACATAAAAATCATATTTTCTTTCGAAGTTCAAAACATAAAAATCCTATTTTTTTTCGAAGTTCAAAACATAAAAATCATATTTTCTTTCGAAGTTCAAAACATAAAAATCCTATTTTTTTCGAAGTTCAAAACATAAAAATCATATTTTTATTTCCTATTTTACATATAAAAGACAACATTTTTATTTCCTATTTTACATATAAAAGACAACATTTTTATTTCCTATCTAACATATAAAAGACAACATTTTTATTTCATATCTAAACATAAACATCATTTCTTTTGTAAATTAAGAAAAGAAATCAGATCTCTATATTATATAAAACAAAATCAGAAAGGAAGAAAAAGGGACTTACATTTTTGGGTTTTTACTGAGGAAGAGGGGGGGGGGGGGTATTGGCGTTCGCAGTTCGTCAGAGGGTCGGTGGAGGTGCGGAAACAGGAGGAGGAAGGAAGAAGAGAGGTGCGGTGGCCTCCTGGTGATAGGCGGCGACTGTTACTGGCGGAGGAGGGTTTGGGTTCGGTTTTCGGCGAGGAGGGGGTTCGGGTGGGTGCCTGGAAGGGAGGAGAGGCTAGGGGAGGGGTGCGGTAGCCCTCCTGGGCGGCGGCGATGGCTACAGGGGGGGGGGGAGGCGATTGCGAGTAGGATTTTTCTCTCTTTTTTTTTTTATTCTGAAATCGAAATGAAACAAAAGGGGGGGGGGGCAGAGCGGGTTAACGGGGGGAGGAAGAGAAGTTTTTTTTTTTAATATTATATTATTTAATTCCGCAAAAAGCCACCTTTATTTTCGACCTCAAAACGAGGCTCCCCGCCTGTCGTCCATAGCGTTTTACCCCCATTCCGAACACAATGGGATATGTATCGCAAGCTGATTTGATCGTTTCGATTAGTTTCCGTTGAATTTACATTTAAATCACTATATTGAATTTTAAACGTACATTTCAGATTACCGGGGTCGCATACTAACCCTAAAAATTCTCGAAAAATATTTTCTAGCTTCGTATTGACGATACGGTCTTAACAAAACTAGTTTCGTCGAATTCTGAGACCGTTAGAAAAATGGCCAATTTCCAGTCGATTAAAATCAACTGAAACTGGTCAAACGCGTTTTCCTTTGCCACGCTCACATATTGATTCGAAAAATTATGAAATTTGGGATCTAACAATAATTCGACATCACGGACCCAACAAAAATGGTTTCGTCGAAATCCGAGGTCTTTTGCAAAATGTCCATTTTTAAGGGCCTGAATTCCATAGCGACTATTCAGAATTTTCAACTGGACATATATCTTGATTCTCGCTACGAAATTTCGATTGGTCGGATTCGTTGGAAAAATATCATCAATTAGATCCTATCATTTTTGGTTTCACTAAAATCCGGTTTGTTTTGCACCCGGTATATTCAATTGAAGTTTGAAATCGAATTATCGAACTACCGCGCCATTTTCAATTCTATTTAATTATATATAAATATTTATATTCTAACGACGACGCGTATAAATATATACGTTCGAATTATATTTAAAATAAATTTCATGTCGATATTATTTAAAATAATCCATTTTAAATAATCAAAATTCGCTAAAATTGCCAAAATAAAAATTTCAAACTGGCTCGCATTTTACGGGTTGTTACATCAAATGAGCAGAAAAATGTTTTTTCTTTTGAGATTAAAATCATTCATATCTTCCCAAAAATGGTGTTCAAATTTAAATGCACAAAGTCTGCATTCATTCAGCAAAAACTGGGAAAGAGATTAGTTTGGAATTGACCAAATTTTCAAATGGGAGAAAAGCATTCAATGAATCCCCTGAAAAGGAATGTATCAAAGAATTCATTTTTGGCAAGAAATACAAATGGAAAATGGGGGAAAACCGATTTGAATTGCAGTCAACATTGTTTAGGCAAATTTAAAACCGATTTAAGCTTGGCAACAAACAAATAAATTTCCAGATTTATATAAATTGATTCAGCAATTTTTTTTAAAGAATCCCAATCAGTGTTGAGTCAATCAATACATTTTTCTTTTAAGGCAGGAATCATGCAAGTTTTTCAAATCTGGTGGAATCAATTCATGGCAACAAAAAGGAGGCATGCTAATTGACAATTCCAGATTTGTCATCAAGCATACATGAAATCTCGGATTATATATGTGGCAAATTTTCTACAATTCACGGCATTAAAACCAAAGATCCACAACATTCTTGTATGACTGTCATTCAATCGAACCAAAAGGGGAATGCACAAAAAATCTCACAAATCAAATCGTGGCAATCAAGGCCGAATTCATTTAAGGGGAAACAGAGTTTTTTTTTTCAAAGAAGGAAACACGAAAATCAGTCAAGCCATTAATCAAGAAATCAGAGCAATCATGGTTTTATTTTAACCCTATATTACACGCATATCATCACAGGCAAACCAGAGATCGAAACCACAAACAACAGGCAAGCAAATTCAAAGCAAGAAAATTCAGAAAACTCACAGTTTTTGATCGCTAAAGCAAGACCCCAAATCGGTGAAGAGAGGAGCACCAGTAATCGATCTAGAACACCAACGAGAATTCAAGGATCAGAGAACTAATTTAAGTCATCTGTTGAGATCGAGATTTGGGATCCAGAAAAACCCTAGCCGCCATTTTTTAGAGACAAAGGAGATCGGGCGACAGAGAGTAGATAATGGGCCGGCCAACTTTTTAATTAGAAAAGGGGATGACCCATCATTTTAAACTTCTTGTTTTTTTTCTCTAGGGTTTCTTTTGTTTATTTTAATTGTTTTGTTTTTAATTCATGTTGTAAAAATCAAACGAACAGGTGTCTAGATCTGTAAAGTCTAGGTAAAACAGTCAGGGTGTTGACTGTCAGTTTCAGAGTCTGTAAAATTCCGGGACACGGATTACGGGGTTGTAATTCGGGGAAATCTGATCGAGGGAACATCGGTCAGTCTACGGTTTTGAGCGTAGGGTTAGAATAGGAGCAGGGTTTGCGAGTGTACATGGTCTTGTATGCGGGATCTGTTCTATCACCTAGTAGAAACTTTAGGAATGCAGCAATAGGCAGAGTTTTGCCGAAGCTGGGTATCTCTGTGTGTGATTTATTTTCTGCACTTTTATTTCTGCTGCATTCTGTGATCTGTTTATTATTTTAATATCATGTCAGTTTTCAATTCAGGTAAAAATTGTAATTAACCCTATTCACCCCCCCTCTTGTGTTAATCTAGATCCAACATTTGGTATCAGAACCTGGTTTTTGATTAACTCTAGAATCATGTTTTCCCCTTGCTGTCAGTCTTCTAAGAGTCAGTCCAGTGATATGCCATTTATTTTCAATGGAACAGATTTTCAAATATGGAAATCAAATTTTGAATTATATTTAAAATCTGTTAATTCTGAGTATTGGAATATTATTGAAAATATGGGAGACTTGTTAGACAAGAGGAATAAGGTCTTAAATGCTCGTGTCATGCATATTATTTATTCCTGTCTTGATAATGATCAATTAAAATTTATCTCTCATTGTTTAACCGTGCAGGATATCTGGAAAACTCTCAACACGTTGTATGGAAAATCTGACAGCTGTTCAAAACTCTCAACTGCCAACTCAGATTCAGATCTGTGCTTAGCTGGAGCTATTCATGACGACTCAGACGATGTGGACTTATCATATGAAGATTTGATATCTCTTTGTAATAATTTAACAAGAACTGTTGATCGTCTCAAACGGAAAAACAAGTCTTTGAAATCTGAAAATTCTGAGTTGACCCACAATAACAATATGTTGAAATTAAAATTTGAAGACTCTCAGTGTAAGAATTGTTTTAACTTGAAAACTGATTTAGCTCAACTTAATGAGAATTCTAGAAAGATTGAAAATGAACTTTTGATTTTGAAAAATCAAGAAGATGAGCTAATTCATGAAAATAACACTTTGCAGAAGGAGTTGGATAAGGTTAATTTCGAACATGAAAATTTTGAAATGGAAAATTTGTTGAAATCAGAATCTGCTTTAAAGGAACTTGAAAAAGAAATTGAAAAATTCAAGATTTTTGAAATTGAAAAACAAAAGCTCTTTGATTCTGAGATTTCTGAATATAAAGGCAAAATTGAGAAGATTTTAAACGAGAATGATCTTCTGAAATCCAAAATCAATGATCTTGAGTTGAGTCTGAAACGTTTTTCTTTCGGAGAAAAATCTTTGAATATGCTTTTGAATAATTAGTTCTCTCATGGAAATAAAAGAGGTCTCGGCTTTGGAAAAAATAATGTTTTTGAAAAACGTAATTCAAATGAGTTGAGAAGTCCCTCAAACTGCTTTGGAAATAGTTGTTTTGATAATTTGAACTTTGACAATTCCAAAGGATTTTTGAATCAAAAGCAAAATGTGAATTTGTTTTGTAATAAACCATTTAAACATTCTTGGATCCCAAATGAAAATAAAACGGGTTTTGTTAGATTCAAATCGATTTGGGTTCCTAAGGGTACAAAAGTTAATTCTAATGGTTTGTTGTACAGACAAGTCTGGGTACCTAAAGCTGTGAACAAAACTGTGAGTGGTTTTACAAATTTTGTTAGACCACTCGATTCTCTAATCTGTTAGGTACCGGAGGAGGCTGAGGAACTGCTAGGCAAAAGAGATTTGGATTCAAGTTGCTCAATACTTCTGAAATCATTCACAGTTCCTTAGCCACATCTGTTGAGTTAGAGATTCTGGTTTACACTGATTTCAGGTATGATCTCTGAACTTGTCCTTGTAAATATTCTCTGTTTTTAATCTCTTGTTTATTTCTTCTTCTATCTCTCTTCTGTTTATGTTCTCTGTTTGTTTGATTTGTCACTGTCATATCATTATAACTTCTTGGGCTTCCTTAACTTCCAATTGCAGTAACCATGATCTTCTGGAAATTTGCTTTGTTTGAATATAACTCTGATGTTATACTCTTTCCATATCTTGAATTTTTAACTTTGTAAATATCTGCAATTGTTGTGAAGTTTATTTTCTGTTCTTTTGAATTCATAACAGTGTTGATGTATTCTTGTCATATCTTGAACACTGTTAATTTGAATTCTAAATTTTTGAAGATCTGAAAGTTTAATGGAAATTCACACAACGTTGCTGTTTTGATATTCTTCTAATTCATTTTAGAAAAGCTTGAAATATTACACTCATTACAGCGCTCTATTATTTATCAGTAGTGATATTTTCATTATTTTTCAGATTGGCTTGGAAATTTTAAATTGTCTAGAATCTCAGTGATACATCTTGAAAATCATTGTTATTCATGATCATCATGGTTAGAATTTGTTTGTTTGAAATCATCTGAAATCATTAATATTTTGAATAATCACACACTTCCTAAATTTGAAATTATCAACCTTGTGTGACTGATTCATTATATTTCAAAACTTGACATTGACTCAAGTGATTTCAAATAAATTATTTTGGATCATGAATATCTATCAAACCTGATGTAAATGATCTGTTTTTTTTTTGTCAGAAATACTTGTGAAAATTTCTTTGAAAATATGGTCTTAAAATTCTTTGTTATTTCATGGTTATGTGATTTAAATATTTGTTTGTTTAAAATCATTTGAAATTATTGATTTATTAAATCTCACACATATCTCAATTCAAGAATTTATAAATTGGTGTGATTGATTTATTAAATCCTGATATTTTCATATTTCTTCAAATGATTTAAAATAAGCGGTATTTTTAATCTTGGATCGTGAATCATATTCTGTGACCATCAGAAATGTCTTGACAAGTGTGCTTTGAAACTAATTTTGTGCTACTCTGATACTGTTTTGAAAAATGTTTGTTCTGGAATCATGCTGTTCTGATTAGAAGAAATTGACTTGAAAAGATTTGTTGATGACTGCTTGTTTTGGTATCAAATACATACCATGCTCTGATACATGAAATTAATTTGCTTGATCTGCCTGGGCTTTGTATTTAAAATTCTTTTGTCTGTGATATACTTGTTTGTCTCCAATGTCTTGTTTCCATCCTCATAAATAAAGACACCAAGTGGTATCAGAAGTACTTATATTTGTTTCACCCATTTGTACTGAGATTCAATTTTTCACCTTGTATAGATCCATACATTTTTTTTCCTTATACAAATAAATGTGCTAAATTTGTCTGGCTGGGTTTGTGTTTAAATTTCTTTGGGCCTGAGATTTCCATGATAAATCACCAGGGTGTGATTAAAATCCTCAATAATGGAGACTACAATTGGTATCAGAAGCGCTTAATTTTTGTGTATATTTTTTTGTTTTATCCCTCTTGGTATGTATAGATCTTCATTTCCTCTAGTAATCGATTTTCAATTTTAAATTATTTATTTTTTATTCATTCAGAAATTGAAATCAATATCCAAATTCAACTGTATTTATAATTCATCAAGTCATTACCAGTTTTTGAAATTGTGATGAATTGGGACTGCAGTATATTTCACAACAAGGGGAGATTATATTTATATTTTCATGATGGCTGAACAGTTATTATAATATCTTTGAACCGGCAATTATTTCACGACCATCTCCTTTATCTATCATCATTCTTCCATCATCGTGACTTTATATTAATGTGGAGAGTTAATATTTTATAATTTTTTTTAGAATAAACAGTGGAAATATTCGTGATGGAAATCTGACTGTGTTATTATTCAGAATCAGTGAAGTTGATAATTTTCAATGATCCCAGTACAGTTGATCATATTTCATAATATAATTAATTTATAAATTTATTTCACAGTCCATTTCTGTACTTACCACATTTCTGTCATTCATATTGGTTGTATATGCCGAGGAGTTTTTTCTATATATATAAAAAAAATGATATAATTAATATATAAGTGTGTCACTAACCTCATTTAAAAATCCAAGTTCTGGTCATGCATGGTTAAGAGACAACTTATAATTTAAGCTGCGACTGGCTTCATTTAAAAATCCAAGTTCTGGTTATGCGTGGTCAGTGTGCTCTTAAATTAAAAAAAATGTGCTATAAATTGAAATTAATATGAAATTCTCCTTGGTGTATAATAACCAGCCTATCAATCCACTTTCTAATCTGTGAAATGTGTTGAAATTTTATGACGTATGATGATTTGTTGATTGATTGGTATTGGAATTTGAGATTATTCGATTTTGTCACTTAAGTTGAATTTATAATTATAGTCCGAATCCATCACTGTTTTTGAGCTCATTTTTATAAAAAAAATTTGGAAACGATTTGTTTTTGAAACTCTCTCCATTTTATATAAAATTCATCGTAAATCCACCGTTCCACAATGTGAAATATGCCACTGTTCTCAGAATATTATGATTTTTGTTTGACTGATCGAGATTTATGATGATTATTCTTCCTCTTATGCTGAAATTATATTTTTTTTGTCGTGTTTCATCTGTATTTTAAATTCTATATCCTTTTGATGATAAAAGGGGGAGAATGGGTTGAGATTTTGATTTATGAGTGAATATTTTATAAATATTTTAATTTTGAAATTTAATTATTATTCATATCATTCATTTCACTCATGCACAATTATAGGGGGAGTTTCTGTTGTAGGGGGAGCAAACGAATAGGGGGAGTTCAATATTCACTGTTAAACACATTTATTATATTCAAAATCTTCATATTTGTTTGTCATCATCAAAAGGGGGAGATTGTTGTATATAACGGTGTTGTATACACAATTATATGATTTTTGTTTGATGATAACAACCAAATAAATATTATTTTAATGTGTTTGATATTGTACTGTTATTATACATCACAGACTGGAATATAATATTTATATTTAAATAAAATACTACTGTACAGAAATATAAATATTCACACAGTATTTTATTTAAATATAATATTTTATTTCACTATCAAAACAGTACAAATTTATAAAACTCCACTATTTGTATATATTCACTGATATACAATTTTGTATTACATTTCATCATTCTACATACATTTTCTTATACAGACATTTTTTTTTCTGACACTGCTTCATTCACTGTTTTTTTTCATCTTCAATCTTCACTGCTCATTGTCTGTCCAGTCTTCTGTCAGTTCAGTCCAGTCATCACAGTCAGTCCAGTCATCCCCGCTTACCTGTCACACATGAAACAGAAACACACAGTATACTGCAATAGAAATAATACTGAATATATGCAAATATAAATTTTGTTTTTAAAATTTTATTTGCCTCAGATTTCGGTGTGTTTCTCATCATTTTTCATGACTTGATCTGATATATAAATATAGCACGCGCACGATACATGTATACATATACATGTGTATGTATATACACATATTACAGTGCAGGGACAGGAAAACTCATCTGATGGCTGCATGTACACACGTGCATGAATATACACGTGTGCACTGCCTCACCAATCAGTGTTGCGACTGAGGAGTAGCCACGTGGACCTGCTCGACTCAGTGCAAAACAGCAAATACAAGTTGTCGAGTACAATGCAAAATGCAAGTACTCAAAGTAAATCATACTCAGCAATGTGGAACTGCAAAGACTTTCAGCATGTAAATGGTGCCACGACCAAGTAGTGAACATGAAATGCAAGTCAGAGATGCACATGGTACAACAAAAATTCAAATGCTACAGTCAAAATGATCGAGCCAGTTTCATTTAATCAAGCCTCAAGTATAGTTTCAGAAATGACAAGCAAGTGTCAAGACAGTTCAAGTGCCAAAGTGGCCGAGACTCAGTGAATAGCAAATGTGTGTATGTCAAAGTATTATATATATTCAGCAAGGAACAATACATGTTAGGTAAAGTGTCAAAGCAACAAAGCTCATGTGAAGCAAGCAATGTGTTTAGCACATGTAACAGTAGACACATGCACAATGCATGAAATCAAGTGACCAACATATAAGTAGCCAAGGGGGTGAGCATAAGCAGTATGGTGATGCAAAGGTCGCAATACATGGTGGAAGAGCACGTGCTAGTAAACACAGAAATGCAGAGCAGTAGGGAGTAGACAAGGAGGGAAGACAATCATGGTAATTCAGTTTTCACTCATCACAAGTACAAGTCGGATTCAAAATGATGTTGCAGCCTAGTTGGCAAGACAGCATGGACTAGTGAAAATGCACAAGCCGAGACAGAAATCACAACATATATACTTGGCAAGTTTACAATCACTCAGCTAAACAAATTCCAGAATGGTGTTCAAATGAGCAGAAAAATGTTTTTTCTTTTGAGATTAAAACCATTCATATCTTCCCAAAAATGGTGTTCAAATTTAAATGCACAAAGTCTGCATTCATTTAGCAAAAACTGGGAAAGAGATTAGTTTGGAATTGACCAAATTTTCAAATGGGAGAAAAGCATTCAATGAATCCCCTGAAAAGGAATGTATCAAAGAATTCATTTTTGGCAAGAAATACAAATGGAAAATGGGGGCAAACCGATTTGAATTGCAGTCAACATTGTTTAGGCAAATTTAAAACCGATTTAAGCTTGGCAACAAACAAATAAATTTCCAGATTTATATAAATTGATTCAGCAATTTTTTTTAAAGAATCCCAATCAGTGTTGAGTCAATCAATACATTTTTCTTTTAAGGCAGGAATCATGCAAGTTTTTCAAATCTGGTGGAATCAATTCATGGCAACAAAAAGGAGGCATGCTAATTGACAATTCCAGATTTGTCATCAAGCATACATGAAATCTCGGATTATATATGTGGCAAGTTTTCTACAATTCACGGCATTAAAACCAAAGATCCACAACATTCTTGTATGACTGTCATTCAATCGAACCATAAGGGGAATGCACAAAAAATCTCACAAATCAAATCGTGGCAATCAAGGCCGAATTCATTTAAGGGGCAACAGAGTTTTTTTTTCAAAGAAGGAAACACGAAAATCAGTCAAGCCATTAATCAAGAAATCAGAGTAATCATGGTTTTATTTTAACCCTATATTACACGCATATCATCACAGGCAAACCAGAGATCGAAACCACAAACAACAGGCAAGCAAATTCAAAGCAAGAAAATTCAGAAAACTCACAGTTTTCGATCGCTAAAGCAAGACCCCAAATCGGTGAAGAGAGGAGCACCAGTAATCGATCTAGAACACCAACGAGAATTCAAGGATCAAAGAACTAATTTAAGTCATCTGTTGAGATCGAGATTTGGGATCCAGAAAAACCCTAGCCTCCATTTTTTAGAGACAAAGGAGATCGGGCGACAGAGAGTAGATAATGGGCCGGCCAACTTTTTAATTAGAAAAGGGGATGACCCATCATTTTAAACTCCTTGTTTTTTTTCTCTAGGGTTTCTTTTGTTTATTTTAATTGTTTTGTTTTTAATTCGTGTTGTAAAAATCAAACGAACAGGTGTCTAGATCTGTAAAGTCTAGGTAAAACAGTCAGGGTGTTGACTGTCAGTTTCAGAGTCTGTAAAATTCTGGGATACGGATTACGGGGTTGTAATTCGGGGAAATCTGATCGAGGGAACATCGGTCAGTCTACGGTTTTGAGCGTAGGGTTAGAATAGGAGCAGGGTTTGCGAGTGTACATGGTCTTGTATGCGGGATCTGTTCTATCACCTAGTAGAAACTTTAGGAATGCAGCAATAGGCAGAGTTTTGCCGAAGCTGGGTATCTCTGTGTGTGATTTATTTTCTGCACTTTTATTTCTGCTACATTCTGTGATCTGTTTATTATTTTAATATCCTGTCAGTTTTCAATTCAGGTAAAAATTGTAATTAACTCTATTCACCCCCTCTAGTGTTAATCTAGATCCAACACTCTCTATAAAAATAGAAAAAATAGGGAAAAAAGAATACAACATCATGCACGGTTAAATTATAAATTAAAAATATAATGTACAAAAGCATCTGAACATCAAAGGAACGGTTACATGATCTTATCAATATTTAAAGCATTGGATGCCTCTTTTTCTTTAATAGTTTGATCAATGTTTAAATCTTTGCACGTATCTTTGCCTTCAATAATTTTGTCAATATTTGAAGCCCCATCGGTTGTTATGTGCAAAAATAAAATATGAATATAATGCATTGTAAAAATTGTAAAATACTGAATGAAGAATCATATAGTAATTGATATTTTCTTTTTTATACAACAATATTATATTATAGGTGTTCAACTTTGTGCCTGGAATCAATAAAAAAGTAAAGTATTTATCTACTGTACAGAATGATTGACTCTCTTAAGCTACTTCTTTCAATAATACCACATATATTGAAAATTTTAATCAATTTGTTAATAGAAATTGTAGTACTAAGAAATAATGAAGTTTTGTGACAAAAAGGGATCGCATAGACATACGAATCAAATGATGAAAGTTGATTTGATGATAATAGAAGGATGGGCACAAAAGGTTTTCAACTATAATATTAACTTGTTAGTTAAAATATTGAGAAGCATGATGCACAATTATTTTTCATATAGAAAATTAAGGTACAAACATGCATATGAATTAAACTACAGAAATCTGTGGGAAAAATTAATCAGAGACCTATTTTCTTTATAAATTAATAATTGCTATCAAGGAATTAACAACCGCAAGTTCTAAATCATCAAATTACTAAAACCCAAACTGAAGAAAATATATGCAATAAAAAAAAACCTGAATTGAGGTATATAAGCAAATATATTTAGAAGGAAAAAAAACCTGAGTTGAGGTATATCTGGTTGTCGACCCATCAAATCGCAACGTTTACTTGATTATCTATTTAGGTCTTCATTTTTCTTCCCAATTGCTTCTCTCTTTTACGTCAACGCAAGAGAACTTAGGGTTTCGATGTGATTTTGTGGTGAGAACATCGATCTGAACTGAGGTATATCTGGTTGTCGACACCATCAAATCGAAACGTCTCCTTGATTATCTATTTAGGTCTTCAGTTTTCATCCCAATTGCTTCTCTATTTTAGGTCAATGCCAGAGAACTTAGGTTTCGATGTGATTTTGTGGTGAGAAAATCAATTCGACGGTAGAAATGAGTAATCGAAAAGTAGCAAGGAGGTTTTTTTCAGTTTAATGAACGCGGTAGAGAAAGAAGGGTAAAGGGTTAGGTGGAGGGCAGAAAAATGAGTAATAATGCGCTAATGTCGGTAAGCCTAAAGGTTGTGGAAGATCGTGTAAATGAAACAATTTGCGTACAAATCCAAGTCGTCCTTTATGAGAATAAATCCCAACCCTTCTTTGTCTCCCTGTTTGTCCTAGCAAGGGATTTTATTATATAGATATCCAGATGGCTTGACTTCATGTGGCATATGATCTAAGACAGTAGCTCCAAAACAATGTTAACTTTGCTTGCTTTGACTAACATGTAGAATGTCTCTTTTCCTTCTTAACAGTTCCTTGCCTAAGATTGAAAAAATTACATTATAAATTTTAGCATTTATCATTCTCATTATCATTAATGAACGTAAAAAATATATATCCTATTATGACATGCAAACTGAGACGACCCGAAATCCCGTTCAAACGGAAACAAGGGTTATCTTTGGAATATAACACAGAAACAGATAATAGCAGAACAAAATTAAATAAATACACCAGATAATGAACAATAGAATATACTGGATAAAAATAATCATCAGAGTTACACAGTATACAGGATCTTACTTAGTACAAATACAGTTCAGCTATACATAAATGTCTACAGCGGAAATAAACAAAATATGTACAATAGGAGCTGAACATCATAAAAAGAAATAAATGATAGAATCCATCTTCAGCTCCAGCTATCCAGAAAAAGAACCAGCTAAACCTGAATACAAGGCTGCCCGTGTAGAAAAAGGGGCACCCGAGTTTGAGAGTGAAACAAACTACGAGTCAGTCATGGGACTGGTATGAGAAATCCACTCAACACATATATAATTAGCTAATCACAGGACCACGCCACCTTCGTGGAACGGGTTTACTCCATTGGATTGCCAGTGCTTTAAAACAAATCTTTCTTTTAAACATCGCTATGCTTTTTATAAAAATGAAGCCGTTATAAGACTCAGTTCCCATCACACAATGCAACGCAAATCGGAGGATAGAGTTTTACCTTATAACGGCCAAAATATGCTTGATACGAATAAAACAAAGGCATTTGATATTATTGTTAGTGTTTATATGTTCTGAAAACAATTTCAAATCATAACTATCAATCATAGACGACATGGGTACCATATATCATGTCGCCATATATATATACAATCAAAACCGCACGATGTCGTATTTGGAAATTGGATTTCCGTCATGAACCAAGGCAAAAGATAGTCCTTACCGAATTCGAGACGCTCTAGCCCGCCCCTCAGGAACAGCCGCAACTGCCCCTTGGATCGTCAGGGTCGGTCCACTGATGTGGATTATTATGCCTGAACACTACGTCTCCCCGCCCTTTGGGGCGTAAACGAGCCAACGAATGACTCCATTGGACCCGGATCGTCCGATCAAACCGAGGCGCCTCGCAACAGCAACAACCACTTAGGTGAAAAGTATATAAATGTCAGGGCTGGTAGGTCATTGACACCACCCTAGCTAGAAAGAAACGCAGGCCCTCCCTGATGTCCTCTCCCGTTTTAGGTTCATACCGGGGTGTGAGGCTCGCGAATTCACGTTATACACAAAGCAACGCCCAGAGGCGGTGCTTTGATCATCACCACAAGACTTTGCTTTTCAACAGAAGCCCTGATCACTGCATCTTAGCATGCCACACCGGCAATTCATGCCATGCGACTGATGTCCATCGATATACAACCTCTGAGCTCGTGCGTCTCAGAGAAGGGCGTTAAGCGAAAGAATAAATTCTCCGCCGCCAAACAGATGTATATTTAATAGAGATCAATCAACATAGAATAAAATCCAATGTCAGACACACAGTCCATTTACAAGTCCGTTCTGGGTCTGAACGAAACCGGAGGCACTAAATACCTCGCAAACCCATCGATCACCACGTACGTCTGAACGATCACCACTCATTATCCATATTTCGGGATGCCTCCCAATCAGGACCTCGGTTACCATCCAAACGAGGTGAAGATCTCCGGTCTTCGACCACCGTCTTTATCTTCGACTTTCAATCGTCGGTCAATTATTGGAAATGAGAATTAACTCGGCCTTTTCAAATAATTCACAGATATTTAGAATTTCAAATCAATTTATTTCAATGGTTAAATTATTCGTCAACACCAATTTTGTTCTTCAATGTAATTTTCACACCAAACACATTCAACCATCAAACACAACATAAATCGAGCAAATTCGGCTTATTTCCATTCCATATTGTTTATGATATTTTATAACGATTTATCGCTATTTTTATTTATTTTAAAATAGCTCATTTATTCAAAACGACGCTTCGGGCCATAAAGCTGCCGTGGCGCTGTTTTTCTTCAGATTTTATTTACACATATCTAAAAATCTAACCGTTGGATCTTCACAAAATTTACATCATTAGAAAGGTCTTTTCAAAACGAATCCAACGGTTCCAGTTTCGGGAAAATTCGACGGTCGGATCTCCCGACACAATCGTTTGAAGTTTCGATTTCAAAATACGAACTGCAGCGTCGTTATTCGATTAAATATATAATTATATTTATATATATATACATAAATATAATCGTTTCTGGCACTGTTTTTCTTCAGATTTGAATTAAACATTCCAGACAATCCAACCGTTGGATTTTTACAAAGTTGGTGCCGTTGGGAAGATATTTCCAAGGCGAACCCGACGGTTGAGATTTCGGGAAAATCCAACGGTCAGATTTCCCGCACTAGTTGTTTGAAATCACGGTTTCAAAATACGAACTGCACGGCCTCGTTTCATTTTAATTTTATTTATATTTATATAATTATATAAATATAGTTCATTTAATGATTTCAATATCGTTTTCACTTCAAATATTTCACTAACGCCTTAAATTTTTGGAAAATTTCGCCATAACCTCCCCTGCACCGGGAGCATCGGGAAATCGCAAATAGCTTTCCCAGTCCTTCTAATCTCAAAAAGAAAAAGAAAAAGCCAAGCGGCTAGCCAACAGGCTCATAAAATCATCACCCAAACAAAACAGTAAATGTGTACCTATTTGTCGGGCACAAAATTTTATTCCTCTTCTCTAGCCCCTTTGCTATAACCTGTTCAATGAATATGCATGTACATATATATACAGTTCTTATCATTTATCATTTTCTATTCAACTTCATATTTGATTTCTATTTGGTTTAAAAACACCATTCATTCTAATGTTACATAAATAGGTGCAAATCATTTCATTAGCTAATTAATGAATATTTCAACTCATATATGTTTATTTTGAACAAGTGGCTATTTTTAACACTTCACATTTCAACGATTTATGCATACAATAAAAATGTGATTTTTATTGTAAAACAATTCATTTCAAAACACTATTTTTCTATATAGTTCATATAGGTGACAAAAATAGGATTTTATATATAGATAAAAGGTGTTTTTTATTGTCAAACAATTTATTTCAAAATATGAATACCATTCAACACATGAATTTCTAATCAACGAATGAATATCAATTCAACACATGAATGTTTTCTATAGTTTCTATATATAGATAAAAGGTGATTTTTATTATCAAACAATTTATTTCAAAATATGAATACCATTCAACACATGAATTTCTAATCAACGAATGAATATCAATTCAACACATGAATGTTTTCTATAGTTTCTATATATAGATAAAAATGTGATTTTTATTATCAAACAATTTATTTCAAAATATGAATACCATTCAACACATGAATTTCTAATCAATGAATGAATATCAATTCAACACATGAATGTTTTCTATAGTTTCTATATATAGATAAAAATGTGATTTTTATTATCAAACAATTTATTTCAAAATATGAATACCATTCAACACATGAATTTCTAATCAACGAATGAATATCAATTCAACACATGAATGTTTTCTATAGTTTCTATATATAGATAAAAATGTGATTTTTATTATCAAACAATTTATTTCAAAATATGAATACCATTCAAGACATGAATTTCTAATCAACGAATGAATATCAATTCAACACATGAATGTTTTCTATAGTTTCTATATATAGATAAAAATGTGATTTTTATTATCAAACAATTTATTTCAAAATATGAATACCATTCAACACATGAATTTCTAATCAACGAATGAATATCAATTCAACACATGAAGGTTTTCTATAGTTTCTATATATAGATAAAAATGGGATTTTTATTATCAAACAATTTATTTCAAAATATGAATACCATTCAACACATGAATTTCTAATCAACGAATGAATATCAATTCAACACATGAAGGTTTTCTATTCAATGAATAAATATAGTTTAAGCATATGAAAATAATTCAAACACACGAATATTATTCAAAATTTCGGCAGCATAACGGCAGGGTAGTTAAAACCGGGACCGTCCCTAGTACGGCTCCTCGCTCTACCTTAAAACCTCGCGGTTTTTGACAATGGGGATCATGCATCTAGTTCGCACGCAGGCGGCATGTATATATTTATTTCATTTCCACAAACTAATCCTATGTGGTTTCAACCAAATATTTCTCAATCATAAACGGGTATTTTTCAACCACAATCAATCAATATCAACCACAAACAATCCCAAACAATTATTCGCTATCAATCAATTTTCACAACAATTTCAACCAATAAATATCGTCCATGGTTTGTGGACGAGGGGCGTATATATATATATATATATATATATTTATATATAGCAATTCATTTTTATTTCCACACATTTATAATTTTTAAATCAGAAATCTCACCGAATAGCTAATTCAATCCCACGACTCTTCTTTGCATAAAATCTTCGCCAATCTTGTCTTTTGTCGCTTTCGTTGCCCGTATTCTCTACATATGTAAAAATCGAATTTTTACTATGTTATTCAATATATAAAAAATCATATTTTTACTTTGCTATTCAATATATAAAAATCGAATTTTGACTTCGCTATTCAATATATAAAAATCGAATTTTGACTTCGCTATTCAATATATAAAAATCGAATTTTGACTTCGCTATTCAATATATAAAAATCGAATTTTGACTTCGCTATTCAATATATAAAAATCGAATTTTGACTTCGCTATTCAATATATAAAAATCTGATTTTGACTTCGCTATTCAATATATAAAAATCTGATTTTTACTACGCTATTCAATATATAAAAATCATATTTTGACTTCGCTATTCAATATATAAAAATCTGATTTTTACTTCGCTATTCAATATATAAAAATCTGATTTTTACTTTTAAAAAAAAAGAAAGAATCAAATCCTTTTGGCGTTAAAAATCTTGACTTTTTAAACGATAAAAATCTAAACTTTATACATTATAACAAATCTGAAAATTCTATTTTTTTTATTAAACCATTCTATATAAAGAATTGACTTTTACAAACTATGCTTTGATATGAAAAGAGAAAGCTTACCGGTTTTTAGCCGGGGAGGGTTTACTGGTCGGAATTGGGACTGGAGGAGGAGTTGTCGGCGCCCTGAGGTGGTCGGCGTCGGAGATGGCCCTACAGTCGGCGGCGGAGGCAGTAAAAAAGGGGGCTAGGGTTAGGGGCTCGCGGATTGGGGCTTGGGGGTTTTTCTCTTGGCGATGGGGTCTTCCAGCTGGAGGAGGAGATGGTGGCGTTGGTGGCGGCTTGGCAAAGTCGGAGGGCGGCGATCGACAGGCGCGGTGGACGGAGATGGCAGCATCGATTTTGAGGAGCGTCGGGTTTTTTTTTTATTTCTGACGGTAGAGAGAAAGTGAGGAGAGAGAGAGTAAAGGATTTATATAAATATTTATTATTTTTAATTTCAAAAAGTTGACCTTTTTATTCGACCCCGAAACGAGGCCCACCGCCTGTCGTCCATAGTGTTTTACCCCCATTCCGGACACAATGGGATATGTATCGCAAGCTGATTTGATTGTTACAATCAGTTTCCGTTGAATTTACATTTAAATCACTATATTGAATTTTAAACGTACATTTCAAATTACCGGGGTCACATACTAACTAGAAAAATTCCAGAAAAATATTTTCTAGCTTCGTATTGACGATAGGGTCCTAACAAAACTAGTTTCGTCGAATTCTGAGACCGTTTGAAAAATGGCCAATTTCCAGTCGATTAAAATCAACTGAAACTGGTCAAACGTGTTTTCCTTTGCCACGCTCACATATTGATTCGAAAAATTATGAAATTTGAAACCTAGCAATAATTTGACATCACGGATCCAACAAAAGTGGTTTCATCGAAATCCGAGGTCGTTTGCAAAATGTCCATTTTTAAGGGCCTGAATTCCATAGCGACTATTCAGAATTTTCAACTGGACATATCTTTTGATTCCCGCTATGAAATTTCGATTGGTCGGATTCGTTAGAAAGATATTCACTAATAGATTTAAATATTTTTGGTTTCACTAAAATCCGGATTGTTTTGCACCCGGCACAACCCGACAAAGTTTGAATTCAATTTTCGAAACTACAGTGCCATTTCAGGCCTTGTTTATAATTATAATTAATTATATTCGTTTTCAATTGTCGATTCAAACTCAGTTTTTATCGCCATTATCTAAAATATTTATTTTAAATATTTAAAATTCATTATTTTAGCCAATTTAAAAATTTTAAATTGGTTCAGATTTTCTGGGTCGTTACAATCTCCCCCACTTAAAACTTTTCGTCCCCGAAAAGGAACAAAGTCGAAAGTGGTTTGATAAATCTACAATCACACAACACAACAACCAATCCAATTGTTTTTAACCTTTTAAAAATATACTAATCAAATCCTTTACTCTTTTAAAGATCATTCAGACTATATAATTAAAAGTGCACATCTATGAAAAGAAAATAACAATAGAGTAGAGAATTAAATGGTAATGCAAAGTAGGTTAAATGTACCTTGCACCAGAGTCAATCAGAGATATCTACTCGGCATCTGGGGTAAGCTTTCTGAATGCTCTCCTCAGTTTCCCAAGTACAATCTCGTGGATCTCCACTCCATTGCACTTTGACTAAGTGAACCTTCTTGTTTCTCAGCTCTTTGGTTTCTTTGCCGATGATCTTTAGCGGCTCTCGCCTCACAGCTAATTCTGGAGTAATTTCAATATCCTGCTGAGCTGCTTCTTCCACGATCAAGTCTGGATCATGAACTTGCTTTCGAAGTTGAGATATATGAAATACATCATGAACTCCAGGCAGCCAGTCAGGCAGTTTGACCCTATAAGCGAGAGTTCCGATCCGTTCCAGAATAGGAAACGGACCAATGAATTTGGGTGCCAACTTTCCAGTTTTACCGAACCGGATAACTCCTCTCATCGGCGATACTTTCAAATATACATAGTCGCCAACTTCAAAGGATATATCTCTTCTTCGTCTATCGGCATAGCTCTTTTGTCGGCTTTGAGCGGCGAGTAATCGCTTCTTAATAAAATCGACTTTGTCGGCAGCTTCTCGAATCATATCGGGACCTAACACAAGTCTATTCCCAGGCTCGACCCAACAAGCAGGAGATCGGCACGGTCTACCATACAATGCTTCGAATGGCGACATTGTCAGACTCGCCTGGTAGCTGTTGTTATAAGAGAATTCAGCCAAATGCAGATGGTCTTCCCATGATCCACCGAAATCTAGAACACAAGCCCGCAATAGATCTTCTAAAATGCGATTTACCCTCTCAGTCTAACCGTCTGTCTGAGGATGATTGTAACAACCCGTATTTCAATAACATGTTAAAACGAGAATCAAGGCAGAATTTCATTTTAAATTCTGAATCAAGTAAAATGGGCTATGCCATTGCGTTCGTCTCGGAAAAATACGCGAAATAGAGTCCGAGTTTTCGAAAATCGGAGTCCGTATGACCCAGTTAAGGCCCAAAGAAGTTTTCGGGAAATTTGAATTTCGAAACATGCAGAAATGGGGCCAGGCGGGAAAATTCCCGCCCAGACATGTCGACAGGCATGTCGACAGGCATGTCGACATGCATGTCGACAGGCATGTCGACAGGCATGTCGACAGGGCTGTCGACTTGCCCTGTCGGCTGATTCTGGTCTGGTGCACCTATTTTCTATCTTGGCTAGGTTTTTGGGCCTGGTTTGAAATCTGACGGTTCAGGTTGGTCCTAGGGTTAATCTAAGGGCCTAAAACTATCCTAATCTCTATAAAAAGACCCTAAACCTACCCCTAAACCCTCATTATTCACTCATGTAACTAAACTATGGCCAAATTTCTACTCTCATGGCCTCCATCTCAAATCCCTAGAGCCTATGCACTCAAATCAAGTTCAAATCAAAAGGTGCAAGCTTGCTACACCAAATCAAGGCCAAATCAACATTGCTATGCGAGTTCCATGACGATTCTTCTACAAAGGAGGCACCTTTCTTAGCCAAGATGATTCATGCTCCTTTCCCTAGGCCTAACTAAGTAAGTTCTAGCTACTTTTGGATCAAAACGGTATTTTTAATGTTGACATGGGATAAAATGAGGCTAAACACGATTATGCGAATCTATATGAACCTTACCATGCCTCTTGTGTTCATATTTATGATCTTAGGCCATGTGAGTGACTTAATCATGCCTCTCATGCTATGCATAACCTAGTTTAACTTGCAAGTTTGGATCTTTATGCATGAATTGCTAGCATGAATCTTTAGGAACCACTTTACTTATGAAACATTGGCTAAGGCAAGATTTTGGGGCTTATGCATGTTTATGAACCCAAACCCCTTATGCTAACATGCAAGTTTGTGGCCAAATCCTTTATGAGATTATGCATGCTCGTGGCCAATCCCCTCTTTTTAAGTTGTGCATGTTTATGGCCAAATCCCTTTTTGATATTATGCATGTTTGTGGCCAAATTACCTTATGACACTATGCATGTCTATGGCCAATCCCTTTATGATGTTATGCATGTGGAAGCCAAGCCCTTTTTGGCATCATGCATGTTTTGAGACCAATATGTGACATAGTATCCTTACTATGTTGACTCGATTTGCTTGCGTTGGGAAAACACGATTTTGGGTAGTTAGATAAACATGAACTTGTCGCAAGGTCTTAACTTGAATAGGACATGCGTTTATACTTGAAAATATGACTTGAAAGATAACATGGAAGACGACATGTAAGTATGCATAAAAACATGAGCTTGGGAATTTACCTATTAAGTTAGGTCTACCCTTTGGGAATTTACCTATTAAGTTAGGTCTACCCAAATGCTCGGAAACTTGTAATATGTTTTGGAAACATGATGAACCTAGATAATATGAGTGTGGCCAACTCGAGGTTGGGTTGAGTTTGCAACGTAAAACCACCCGGAACCGACCGGCCTAACTAGTAGTTGCAAACAATAGGACCCAATGTGAGAAGTTGGTCATGTCGCGCTTAAGACCCGAGGTTAGACTAAGTTGTGGTGTAAATCTACCCGGACCCGCCCGGCTTAACTAGTAACCACAACAAGGTCTAATGTGAGAGGTTGAGGGTGCATTAATTAAATTAATGCCACATAATAGGGTTAATTTAATTTGATTGATGAGGCTTAACCAAATATGATATGGACAAATGGGTTAAGTAATTTGATTAGGCTAATGATACTTAACAAAACATGATAAGCTTGGGTAGGTTAAGTAACTTGATTTGCCTAATGACACTTGACCATTTTTATACGACTAGTGGACGGGATTAAGTTAACCAACACTTAATCAATCCAACACGATAACGTGATAAGGTTAAGTAAATTTTCTTAATGACACTTAACCGTACAATACAGTTAATGGACGGAGTTAAGATTAAGCTTAACTAATCTAAACATGGTAATCGGATGGGGTTAAGTTAGCCTAGACTTAATTAATCCCACTTGGTAATTTAATGGGGTTAAGTTAAACACTTAACTAATTTAACATGAGGATTTGATGAGGTTAAGTGACCTATACTTAACCAATCTACTCATTAATTTGATGAGGTTAAGTTAACCTATACTTAACCAATCTAACGTGAAAACATGATAAGGCTAAGTCACGAATCGTTTTGAATACGCTTGACCGATTTGACTCGGTAATTTGATAGGGTCAAATTAATATATACTTAACCAATCTAAATTGATAATTAGACGAGGTTAAGTCATGGATTGCTTGATATACTTGACCAACTTGACACATGGTCTGTAGGGTTAAGTCTTGGACTTGGATACTTAGCCAATTTTGACATGATTTGTGGACGGGCTAAGTTATGAACTTAAGTGACATTTAACCCATTAGATAAACCCTAATTCGGAGGATTAGGTAAATAACCAGAGTTAACAAGGGCAATGGAAATAAGGCTAAGTGGTAAACCTTAGTTAAGGGAAGCTAAGTAATAATTCTTAGTCGAGGAAATCTGGACCACTTCTTAGATAGGTGAGTAACCCGATATGGTAGGTCAACGTTTAAGTATGCGTGAAGGAGCAGGCTATCTGATTTAGATAAAGGCTCCAACGAATTGGGTAACGAAGCAGCGGCTTCGGGGAACGTGAGGATATTCTTGGGATCCCTCTGTGAGCTGCCAGGTCATTATACTAGGCTCACGAGAGGTTGAGGTCTGCGTTAGAAGAACCAAGAATTTGCCTTGGTTGCTATGCGAGCGACCTAAAGACTGGGGTGGATAGCAGTGAGTCGACGAATACATAAGGTGCCCGAGATAGCAAGTTCGTCGATCATCTACCATCTTGAGTCAAGCGTGTACGTACGGAAAGGCAGGGAACACCCAACAGACCATAATTGCTATCTAATTATGGGTGAGGTAGGCCGTAGGATGTGGGCTGGCCGGAGTGTAGTTCTCACGCGAGATTTTCTCTTGTGTTGCCTTTCACTAGTTGAGGGAGGGGTCTCGTGGGACCATAGCCACGTGTAGAAAAGCAGACCTTAGTATCTGCATCGGCAGATAAATCTAAAGCTCCCGACCGAGTCCTGTATTTCTTGGTTTGCCCTGTGACAGGACTCGGGTGGCACGATGTGATACTTGTGCATGCAGTAATAGAAAAACGATTCACGATGAATGCGTGGGAAAAAGGGCGCGGGTGAGGGTTAGCGTAATCCCTAGTGGCCTAGGTGGTTTAACCCAAACCGAAATACGAAAGCGTGCAATAGGTAGGCGTAATCCCTAGTGGTGCTAGGTGGCGTAAGTCCTATTAGTTAAAACGATGATTCATATGGAAGATCCTAGCTAGAACAAGGGTGACAGTCCAAACGATTCCAAGGATAATACGACATGAGGAAGCCCGTACGAGGTACGGCAAAGGACTGAACTTATATACATGGAAAGAAACATATGATTTGAGTAACCTATATATGCGATATATTAGGTTGACATGGATCATTACACGACTTTGAGTAAGGGACATTCACGGTTAGCACATAACAAGGCTGGGATACTAGTACGGAGGGTGCAGAGCAAATATACATGTTAGAACTAGGAAGAATATACATAATAGATACCGTGGGATGTTAGACGGGGTAGATACCTTGGGATAATGTACTCGTTAGAAATCTGACGATGTGATACCTTGACTTATCATAACACCGTAGTTTATCATGATACCTTAGTTTACTTTGCCACAGTAGTTCAACCGGCTATCCTGGTTTATCTATCTTGTAGTTATCCTTATGTTTACTTTCAGTTTATGCATGTCATGTTACCTTTACCTGTTTTTATACTGGAAGTAGATAGGACTTACTCAGTCTTTTTGACTGACCCGTTTTGTTTCGCCTCTTTTCTTCCGTTTCCCCCCCCCCCCCGGTTTCAGGGAGGAAACAATGCTATTTAGTTCGGACTTCTTCCGCTTGAAGGTCATCATGGATGGCTTGGGCTTCTCTTGGCTATGGCTACTTTGCGGTTTTACTTGGGGAATAATTTATTAAAAAGTCTTTATGCTTCTTTACCATTGCAAGACAGGTTTTGATGTACTCTGATGTAAAAGGCTTTAGACCTTATGTATTCATGTTTATGAAAGTTTGATTTTACTTCCGCTATTTATTTATATATGTTCTGTCTTGTGATATTTCTGTGCATGTTTACCAATAATGCCCCTCTAAAGCTAGTGCATTCCTTTGCGAGTGACCCTAGCGGAGGCGGGGTGTTACATTTCGTATCAGAGCAGAAGGTTACCAGACAGGGCAAAAGTTTTTAAAGACCTTCTGAAAACTATTTGAAAATCGTTTATAAAGAAGCATTTTTCAAGAAAGTTTTCTTTTAAAAGAAAAAGGCTATTCCCCAAAGGCCATTAGCACTATCCTTGTTTCCTTAATTGAATCTCTTTTCCTTTCTTTCCTCCATATGTAGTCACAGTGGTTTTAACTGCGACTAGTCTTTTCTATCTACGAAAGTGCTTTCCATGCGATGGAGGTGGTTCTCGAGAGACCAGTGGCCGCGTTATAAGAAAGGATAGTGAGGAAGAGGATAAAGGATACGAGCTTAAGGGTGAGCAACTTGTTGGTATGGCTTAGTCCTCAAAGGAGGGAGAAAGATGAACAATGAAACCCATGACGAGAGAGTACCTTTGGCATGGTGAAGCGGGATGGATAGTTAAGTATCACGGAACAGGGACAAGATCATTCGGAGGGCAATAGTATGCTCTCATTGCAAGGGTACCTCGGAAGGAGGGTAACGATCTTGTTAAAGGTTTAGTTTTTCTTCTCTATCATCCCGTCGGGACTTTGTTTTGATCACCGCATCTTTTAAGTCCGCTTCGATAGTTGAGTCTCTGCACCTTAGTACTAGCGTAGTAGAGAATCCCGCTTTTGTCTCAAGTCCTATTGGAAGATCGGTCCATTTATTCATAGCTTGTTTGGATTTGAGAATGTCTATATCAAGTGTTGAGCTTGGAAATAATGCTTATGTTTATAAGTTGTGGATGGATTCTAGGGATGAAGTGGTTATCCAGTAAGGGGTGCCACTCTCGGTTTTAAAAGGAGGGTAGTTAGACTCTTGGCTTGCTTTGGTAATACCCTCGAAGTCTCGTGTAACCTTTTGGGTTCTGTTATGGCTAGTTACCTAGAATCCCAGGATGCAGTTGTTGGTAATCCGTTTGAATAGAGTTCGCCGCTAAGGCGGATGGTTCGTTTCGATTATTTATGAGTTATGGGAATCACCCTAGTAAGGACTCTTGGCAATTTGGATTGGCATCGGAAAACGAGATCCAGAATTCACTAGTGAATTTTGGAGAGCTGGCTTGAGTACGTAGATAGGGTTGAGCCAAGTATACTAGGGAAAGAATAAGAGCAAGTGGAACGAGAGGCCACGAGGAAATGAGTTCCAACTCATGATATGGAAACAAGAAATAAGAAGCTGCGAAATCGTGAAGTTAAAGGACGGTCAAGGCACGATGGAACTAAGCTCAAGAAAATGCGACTCAGAAGGATGAAGACTAGATGCGCACATGATATCTCTCTTTGGGAGTATATCCTTGATCCCTGTTTTCTGTAGAGCTTACTTGTAGGCTATCTTTTGTGGACATCCTCTCGGTCCTATTTTCTGTTACAAACCCCGTAAGGAGCTTGTCTTGTTTATCTTCTCGACCCTGTTTCGAGGAATCTTAGGTAGAACCCTATGGATGTAAACATGTATTTGAAACATGTTATGGTTGATATGGTTGCAAATGGTTGCAAGCGGTTGCTCGTGGATGTGCGAATTTACATTAGATATTAGCTCGACTCGGTCACATTTCATATTGCATATGCACGAGTATTTATACTTGTTTATGGATGAAATTGAATGTGTTATCATGCGGATGTTGCATATGGTTGAATGTTTGTGCACGCATATAGTGTATATGACTAGGACTATTTGCATACATGATGGATTCATAGCACTAAACATATTTTTGCATTCAAAAGATTTTTCAGGCCTGATCATTAGCATTAGCTAAGGAACATGTACACACACGTTTTGCATACATTCATAAAGCATTAGGAGTCGTCTAAGGACAATGGTTGCTTGTGGATGATGGTTTGAGTAGATGGATGATGGATGGTAGGATATGTTCTTCCTAACTTAGAGATTTCGGGGACGAAATCCTAAAAGGTGGGGAGAATGTAACAACCCGTATTTCAATAACATGTTAAAACGAGAATCAAGGCAGAATTTCATTTTAAATTCTGAATCAAGTAAAATGGGCTATGCCATTGCGTTCGTCTCGGAAAAATACGCGAAATAGAGTCCGAGTTTTCGAAAATCGGAGTCCGTATGACCCGGTTAAGGCCCAAAGAAGTTTTCGGGAAATTTGAATTTCGAAACATGCAGAAATGGGGCCAGGCGGGAAAATTCCCGCCCAGACATGTCGACAGGCATGTCGACAGGGCTGTCGACTTGCCCTGTCGGCTGATTCTGGTCTGGTGCACCTATTTTCTATCTTGGCTAGGTTTTTGGGCCTGGTTAGAAATCTGACGGTTCAGGTTGGTCCTAGGGTTAATCTAAGGGCCTAAAACTATCCTAATCTCTATAAAAAGACCCTAAACCTACCCCTAAACCCTCATTATTCACTCATGTAACTAAACTATGGCCAAATTTCTACTCTCATGACCTCCATCTCAAATCCCTAGAGCCTATGCACTCAAATCAAGTTCAAATCAAAAGGTGCAAGCTTGCTACACCAAATCAAGGCCAAATCAACATTGCTATGCGAGTTCCATGACGATTCTTCTACAAAGGAGGCACCTTTCTTAGCCAAGATGATTCTTGCTCCTTTCCCTAGGCCTAACTAAGTAAGTTCTAGCTACTTTTGGATCAAAACGGTATTTTTAATGTTGACATGGGATAAAATGAGGCTAAACACGATTATGCGAATCTATATGAACCTTACCATGCCTCTTGTGTTCATATTTATGATCTTAGGCCATGTGAGTGACTTAATCATGCCTCTCATGCTATGCATAACCTAGTTTAACTTGCAAGTTTGGATCTTTATGCATGAATTGCTAGCATGAATCTTTAGGAACCACTTTACTTATGAAACATTGGCTAAGGCAAGATTTTGGGGCTTATGCATGTTTATGAACCCAAACCCCTTATGCTAACATGCAAGTTTGTGGCCAAATCCTTTATGAGATTATGCATGCTCGTGGCCAATCCCCTCTTTTTAAGTTGTGCATGTTTATGGCCAAATCCCTTTTTGATATTATGCATGTTTGTGGCCAAATTACCTTATGACACTATGCATGTCTATGGCCAATCCCTTTATGATGTTATGCATGTGGAAGCCAAGCCCTTTTTGGCATCATGCATGTTTTGAGACCAATATGTGACATAGTATCCTTACTATGTTGACTCGATTTGCTTGCGTTGGGAAAACACGATTTTGGGTAGTTAGATAAACATGAACTTGTCGCAAGGTCTTAACTTGAATAGGACATGCGTTTATACTTGAAAATATGACTTGAAAGATAACATGGAAGACGACATGTAAGTATGCATAAAAACATGAGCTTGGGAATTTACCTATTAAGTTAGGTCTACCCTTTGGGAATTTACCTATTAAGTTAGGTCTACCCAAATGCTCGGAAACTTGTAATATGTTTTGGAAACATGATGAACCTAGATAATATGAGTGTGGCCAACTCGAGGTTGGGTTGAGTTTGCAACGTAAAACTACCCGGAACCGACCGGCCTAACTAGTAGTTGCAAACAATAGGACCCAATGTGAGAAGTTGGTCATGTCGCGCTTAAGACCCGAGGTTAGACTAAGTTGTGGTGTAAATCTACCCGGACCCGCCCGGCTTAACTAGTAACCACAACAAGGTCTAATGTGAGAGGTTGAGGGTGCATTAATTAAATTAATGCCACATAATAGGGTTAATTTAATTTGATTGATGAGGCTTAACCAAATATGATATGGACAAATGGGTTAAGTAATTTGATTAGGCTAATGATACTTAACAAAACATGATAAGCTTGGGTAGGTTAAGTAACTTGATTTGCCTAATGACACTTGACCATTTTTATACGACTAGTGGACGGGATTAAGTTAACCAACACTTAATCAATCCAACACGATAACGTGATAAGGTTAAGTAAATTTTCTTAATGACACTTAACCGTACAATACAGTTAATGGACGGAGTTAAGATTAAGCTTAACTAATCTAAACATGGTAATCGGATGGGGTTAAGTTAGCCTAGACTTAATTAATCCCACTTGGTAATTTAATGGGGTTAAGTTAAACACTTAACTAATTTAACATGAGGATTTGATGAGGTTAAGTGACCTATACTTAACCAATCTACTCGTTAATTTGATGAGGTTAAGTTAACCTATACTTAACCAATCTAACGTGAAAACATGATAAGGCTAAGTCACGAATCGTTTTGAATACGCTTGACCGATTTGACTCGGTAATTTGATAGGGTCAAATTAATATATACTTAACCAATCTAAATTGATAATTAGACGAGGTTAAGTCATGGATTGCTTGATATACTTGACCAACTTGACACATGGTCTGTAGGGTTAAGTCTTGGACTTGGATACTTAGCCAATTTTGACATGATTTGTGGACGGGCTAAGTTATGAACTTAAGTGACATTTAACCCATTAGATAAACCCTAATTCGGAGGATTAGGTAAATAACCATAGTTAACAAGGGCAATGGAAATAAGGCTAAGTGGTAAACCTTAGTTAAGGGAAGCTAAGTAATAATTCTTAGTCGAGGAAATCTGGACCACTTCTTAGATAGGTGAGTAACCCGATATGGTAGGTCAACGTTTAAGTATGCGTGAAGGAGCAGGCTATCTGATTTAGATAAAGGCTCCAACGAATTGGGTAACGAAGCAGCGGCTTCGGGGAACGTGAGGATATTCTTGGGATCCCTCTGTGAGCTGCCAGGTCATTATACTAGGCTCACGAGAGGTTGAGGTCTGCGTTAGAAGAACCAAGAATTTGCCTTGGTTGCTATGCGAGCGACCTAAAGACTGGGGTGGATAGCAGTGAGTCGACGAATACATAAGGTGCCCAAGATAGCAAGTTCGTCGATCATCTACCATCTTGAGTCAAGCGTGTACGTACGGAAAGGCAGGGAACACCCAACAGACCATAATTGCTATCTAATTATGGGTGAGGTAGGCCGTAGGATGTGGGCTGGCCGGAGTGTAGTTCTCACGCGAGATTTTCTCTTGTGTTGCCTTTCACTAGTTGAGGGAGGGGTCTCGTGGGACCATAGCCACGTGTAGAAAAGCAGACCTTAGTATCTGCATCGGCAGATAAATCTAAAGCTCCCGACCGAGTCCTGTATTTCTTGGTTTGCCCTGTGACAGGACTCGGGTGGCACGATGTGATACTTGTGCATGCAGTAATAGAAAAACGATTCACGATGAATGCGTGGGAAAAAGGGCGCGGGTGAGGGTTAGCGTAATCCCTAGTGGCCTAGGTGGTTTAACCCAAACCGAAATACGAAAGCGTGCAATAGGTAGGCGTAATCCCTAGTGGTGCTAGGTGGCGTAAGTCCTATTAGTTAAAACGATGATTCATATGGAAGATCCTAGCTAGAACAAGGGTGACAGTCCAAACGATTCCAAGGATAATACGACATGAGGAAGCCCGTACGAGGTACGGCAAAGGACTGAACTTATATACATGGAAAGAAACATATGATTTGAGTAACCTATATATGCGATATATTAGGTTGACATGGATCATTACACGACTTTGAGTAAGGGACATTCACGGTTAGCACATAACAAGGCTGGGATACTAGTACGGAGGGTGCAGAGCAAATATACATGTTAGAACTAGGAAGAATATACATAATAGATACCGTGGGATGTTAGACGGGGTAGATACCTTGGGATAATGTACTCGTTAGAAATCTGACGATGTGATACCTTGACTTATCATAACACCGTAGTTTATCATGATACCTTAGTTTACTTTGCCACAGTAGTTCAACCGGCTATCCTGGTTTATCTATCTTGTAGTTATCCTTATGTTTACTTTCAGTTTATGCATGTCATGTTACCTTTACCTGTTTTTATACTGGAAGTAGATAGGACTTACTCAGTCTTTTTGACTGACCCGTTTTGTTTCGCCTCTTTTCTTCCGTTTCCCCCCCCCCCCCCGGTTTCAGGGAGGAAACAATGCTATTTAGTTCGGACTTCTTCCGCTTGAAGGTCATCATGGATGGCTTGGGCTTCTCTTGGCTATGGCTACTTTGCGGTTTTACTTGGGGAATAATTTATTAAAAAGTCTTTATGCTTCTTTACCATTGCAAGACAGGTTTTGATGTACTCTGATGTAAAAGGCTTTAGACCTTATGTATTCATGTTTATGAAAGTTTGATTTTACTTCCGCTATTTATTTATATATGTTCTGTCTTGTGATATTTCTGTGCATGTTTACCAATAATGCCCCTCTAAAGCTAGTGCATTCCTTTGCGAGTGACCCTAGCGGAGGCGGGGTGTTACAATGATAAGCGGTGCTTAAGTTCAACTTCGTTCCCAGCTCGACTTGAAATGCCTCCCAGAATTTGCTAGTGAATATCGTATCTCTATCACTTACTATACTGAGCGGCACCCCATGCAGTCTAACTATTTCCCTGAAGTAAATCTGCGCCAGACTCTGAGCGGTTCTATTTGATCTGACAGGTATGAAATGGGCGGTCTTCGTGAAACGATCTACGATCACCCAAATACTGTCATTTCCTTTTCTGGTCCTGGGCAGACCATCAATGAAATCCATAGAAATATGTTCCCACTTCCAGCCAGGAACTTCTAGCGGTTGTAATAATCCAGCCAATTTCTGTTGGTCACTCTTGACTAGCTGGCATGTAGGGCATCGGCTAACATATAAGGAAATGTCCCTTTTCATCGACTTCCACCAGAAAGTGCGTTTGATGTCATTATACATTTTGCTTACTCCCGGATGGATACTGAGTTTTGACTTGTGGCATTCATCCAGTACTTCCTTTCGAAGTTCAGGAATGTTAGGGACACAGATTCGACCTTTGAGCCTTAAAATCCCATCATTGTCTACTTGAAAACTCGAGGGTTCGCCTTGTTGAATTATCCCTCTGATCTTCTGAATGAAGTGATCATCCTCCTGAAGAGCAGATATCTTATCTAGCAATGAAGTCGTGATAATAAAACTGGCGATCATTTCATTCTTTCTGCTTAACGCATCGGCCACGACATTGGCTTTCCCTGGAGTATATATAATTTCAAAGTCATATGCTGCAAGAAACTCCAGCCAACGCTGCTGCCTCAAATTTAAGTCCTTCTGAGTGAACAGATACTTTAACGACTGGTGATCTGTAAACAGTTCAAATCTCTCGCCCAGAAGATAGTGTCTCCAGATCTTCAAAGAGAATATGATAGCCAATAACTCAAGACCATGAGTTACATAGTTTTTCTCGTGCGGCTTCAGTTGACGGCTAGCATAAGCAATCACTTGGCCTCTCTGCATTAACACTGCGCCAAGGCCTTCTCTAGAAGCATCAGTCCAGACTTTTAGATCTTGGTTGCCATCGATGATGGTTAACATTGGAGTTGTGGTTAATCTCAACTTTAGCTCTTCGAAAGCCTCCTCACTTTCTGGAGTCCATTTGAACTTAGAATGCTTCTTCGTAAGCTTCGTTAAATGACCAGATATCTTCGAAAAGTTTTTGACGAACTTCCGGTAATAGCTAGCCAATCCGAGAAAACTGCGGACTTCAGTGGGGGTGCTGGGCTGTTTCCAATTCTGAATAGCTGTGATTTTGCTTGGATCCACAGCAATTCCTTCTTTTCATACAACGTGGCCCAGAAATTTTACTTCATCTTGCCAGAAGATACATTTGGAAAATTTGGCTTTTAATACATTCCTTCTGAGGATTTCTAGAACCTGTTCGAGATGCTTTTCATGTTCGGCCTTTGATTTAGAGAAGATTAGAATATCGTCAATGAAAACCAGAACAAATTTATTCAATACTCCTCTGAATACCCTGTTCATTAGATCGACGAAGTAAGCTGGAGCGTTACATAAGCCGAACGGCATTACTAACCACTCGTAGAATAAGTCGGGACCTCTGAATGCTGTCATGGGAACACACTCTTCGGCAATTCGAAGTTGATGGAAGCCTGTAGCTAGGTCCATCCTTGAGAATACTTGTGCGCCATTTAATCGATCCAACAAATCATCAATCCGGGGCAATGGATATTTGTTCTTTATTGTCTGCTTGTTCAGATCACGATAATCCACACATAGACGTAGAGTACCATCAGATTTTGGGACAAATACCACAGCTGCACCCCAATCAGAGAAACTAGGCCTGATCAGACCTTTCCATACTAGCTGCTGTGTTTGATTGTCCAATTCCTCTTTCTCTTTCAAGGACATTCTTCGAATAGCGTGAACTACCGGCCTTGCATTTGGAATCAAAGCAATCTTGAAATCAATTTCTCTCTGCGGAGGTAAGCGAACAACTTCCTCGAATACATCCGCATAATTTTTGACGACAGGTATATCTTTCACTAGGTCGGGAATATTCTCTGTGATTTCAGGGATACTTTCTATTTGGGCTGGAGAAACATTCAAAGCTGCCCAGAAGTCTTTTCTACTAGCATTCTGACCTTCACACGGTATGGTTATATAACTTCCTAATTTAATCTTAGCTCTAACAACTCTCTCGGCGCATCTAACCTCTGCTTCATATTTGGTTAACCAATCCAATCCCAGAATAAGATCGAATTCATCAAAATTCATGACGACAGAGATAATAGGGAATTTATAGCAAGAAAAAGAGACGGGTACTGCACATATCCAACTGAGATTGATAGATCCCCCGACCGGATTTTGGACAGTCATTGGTTCCTTGAGCTTCCTCAAATTCAAATCTAGCTTCTTAGCGGCACCCTTTGAAATGAAGCTTCGGGACGCGCCTGTGTCAAACAGTACTTTAACTGGAATGTTTTTGACAGTAAGCGTTTCTTCTAAAACATCAGATCTTCCTTGACTTGCTGAGGGATCAGAAGTTTCTGCTACTTCATTCACTTGAACTATTTCAGTCTTTTTCAACTGCCAGCAATCTTGCTTTACATGACCAAACTGATGGCATTGATTGCACCTTTGCTTTCCTTGAAAATCCTTCTTTGGTTTAGATCCACTCTTTCTTTGTTCGTTCCAAGGTTTGCAACTTATCGCCAAATGTCCTTTTCTATTGCAGCTTGAGCACGTGGCGGTCGTTATTCGTTCGTTCCCAGATTCAGCCCTTTTTCTCTTGGCACTGGGCTTCTTGTTGACATCAGACTTTGTACTGGCCTCTGGATGATCAGTTTCAGACTCATTTCTATTACTAGAGCTGACTTCCTCTTCGTACTGTAGCATACCTTTCTTGTCCAGATCTTCGTACTGATAAGCCATGTATATCATTTCAGAAAAAGGAAGCTTCACATGTCCCAATACTTTATTCTGGTATTTCCTTTGAAGGCCATGAATAAATCTCAGATTTTTCCTCTTTGGGTCTTGAATTAGATGAGGAGCAAAGTGAGCAAGTTCGTTGAATTTCTTATGATATTCGGGAATGGTCATATCTCCTTGTATCAGATAAGAAAATTCATCACATAGTCGTTCGGTCGCTTCGGGAGGAGTAAATCTTTCCAAGAAAATCACTTTGAATCTATCCCAGGTGATATCACCTTCTGGATTAACCTTAACAACAGAATCCCACCAGAACAAAGCTTAATCTTTGAGA
Source organism: Allium sativum (assembly GCA_030737875.1). Lineage (NCBI taxonomy): Eukaryota > Viridiplantae > Streptophyta > Magnoliopsida > Asparagales > Amaryllidaceae > Allium > Allium sativum. The sequence goes on along the minus strand of CM060916.1, from coordinate 306,408,379 downwards.
GCCCAGGAGGCCAGCAATCTTTTCTGGTCATCCCTAAGCTTTAATGCTTCGAAGATTTTCTCAGCTGAACGAATCCAAGCTTGTGTCTTCATAATAGATTCTTCACCAGAGAACGGTATTCCACCCATATTTCGATATTTGATTAATAGGGCCTCAATATTGGGTTCTGTATTCCTTCTGTTTCTGGCACTCATTTTTCTAGTACTTCTGCAAATGGCAGATCAAGTGTCAGGTCACAGAAATGGTAGTTTAAAATATAGAAACACATACTTCAAATGTAAATGTGTCTATCAAGGTGTAATTTCATTCTGCTTTACTCATACTAGGATATTACTGATCCTATCTGTATTGAGTTGCCCGTCCTAGAACACTACTGGTTCTATTTCTGACGAGTTCGTTAATATGTTATATTCCAGAACTAAGCTTAACCAAAGCTCTGATACCACGTTGAGACGACCCGAAATCCCGTTCAGACGGAAACAAGGGTTATCTTTGGAATATAACACAGAAACAGATAATAGCAGAACAAAATTAAATAAATACACCAGATAATGAACAATAGATTATACTGGATAAAAATAATCATCAGAGTTACACAGTATACAGGATCTTACTTAGTACAAATACAGTTCAGCTATACATAAATGTCTACAGCGGAAATAAACAAAATATGTACAATAGGAGCTGAACAGCATAAAAAGAAATAAATGATAGAATCCATCTTCAGCTCCAGCTATCCAGAAAAAGAACCAGCTAAACCTGAATACAAGGCTGCCCGTGTAGAAAAAGGGGCACCCGAGTTTGAGAGTGAAACAAACTACGAGTCAGTCATGGGACTGGTATGAGAAATCCACTCAACACATATATAATTGGCTAATCACAGGACCACGCCACCTTCGTGGAACGGGTTTACTCCATTGGATTGCCAGTGCTTTAAAACAAATCTTTCTTTTAAACATCGCTATGCTTTTTATAAAAATGAAGCCGTTATAAGACTCAGTTCCCATCACACAATGCAACGCAAACCGGAGGATAGAGTTTTACCTTATAACGGCCAAAATATGCTTGATACGAATAAAACAAAGGCATTTGATATTGTTGCTAGTGTTTATATGTTCTGAAAACAATTTCAAATCATAACTATCAATCATAGACGACATGGGTACCATATATCATGTCGCCATATATATATATATATATATATATATATATACAATCAAAACCGCACGATGTCGTATTTGGAAATTGGATTTCCGTCATGAACCAAGGCAAAAGATAGTCCTTACCGAATTCGAGACACTCTAGCCCGCCCCTCAGGAACAGCCGCAACTGCCCCTTGGATCGTCAGGGCCGGTCCACCGATGTGGATTATTATGCCTGAAAACTACGTCTCCCCGCCCTTTGGGGCGTAAACGAGCCAACGAATGACTCCATCGGACCCGGATCGTCCGATCAAACCGAGGCGCCTCGCAACAGCAACAACCACTTAGGTGAAAAGTATATAAATGTCAGGGCTGGTAGGTCACTGACACCACCCTAGTTAGAAAGAAACGCAGGCCCTCCCTGATGTCCTCTCCCGTTTTAGGTTCATACCGGGGTGTGAGGCTCGCGAATTCACGTTATACACAAAGCTACGCCACACAGGCGGTGCTTTGATCATCACCACAAGACTTTGCTTTTCAACAGAAGCCCTGATCACTGCATCTTAGCATGACACACCGACAATTCATGCCATGCGACTGATGTCCATCGATATACAACCTCTGAGCTCGTGCGTCTCAGAGAAGGGCGTTAAGCGAAAGAATAAATTCTCCGCCGCCAAACAGATGTATATTTAATAGAGATCAATCAACATAGAATAAAATCCAATGTCAAACACACAGTCCATTTACAAGTCCGTTCTGGGTCTGAACGAAACCGGAGGCACTAAATACCTCGCAAACCCATCGATCACCACGTACGTCTGAACAATCACCACTCATTATCCATATTTCGGGATGCCTCCCAATCAGGACCTCGGTTACCATCCAAACGAGGTGAAGATCTCCGGTCTTCGACCACCGTCTTTATCTTCGACTTTCAATAGTCGGTCAATTATTTGAAATGAGAATTAACTCGGCCTTTTCAAATAATTCACGGATATTTAGAATTTCAAATCAATTTATTTCAATGGTTAAATTATTCGTCAACACCAATTTTGTTCTTCAATGTAATTTTCACACCAAACACATTCAACCATCAAACACAACATAAATCGAGCAAATTCGGCTTATTTCCATTCCATATTGTTTATGATATTTTATAACGATTTATCGCTATTTTTATTTATTTTAAAATAGCTCATTTATTCAAAACGACGCTTCAGGCCATAAAGCGGTCGTGGCGCTGTTTTTCTTCAGATTTGATTTACACATATCTAAAAATCTAACCGTTGGATCTTCACAAAATTTACATCATTAGAAAGGTCTTTTCAAAACGAATCCAACGGTTCCAGTTTCGGGAAAATCCGACGGTCGGATCTCCCGGCACAATCGTTTGAAGTTTCGATTTCAAAATACGAACTGCAGCGTCGTTATTCGATTAAATATATAATTATATTTTTTTATATATAAATATAATCGTTTCTGGCACTGTTTTTCTTCAGATTTGAATTAAACATTCCAGACAATCCAACCGTTGGATTTTTACAAAGTTGGTGCCGTTGGGAAGATATTTCCAAGACGAACCCGACGGTTGAGATTTCGGGAAAATCCAACGGTCGGATTTCCCGCACTAGTTGTTTGAAATCACGGTTTCAAAATACGAACTGCACGGCCTCGTTTCGTTTTAATTTTATTTATATTTATATAATTATATAAATATAGTTCATTCAATGATTTCAATATCGTTTTCACTTCAAATATTTCACTAACGCCTTAAATTTTTGGAAAATTTCGCCATAACCTCCCCTGCACCGGGAGCATCGGGAAATCGCAAATAGCTTTCCCGGTCCTTCTAATCTCAAAAAGAAAAAGAAAAAGCCAAGCGGCTAGCCAACAGGCTCATAAAATCATCACCCAAACAAAACAGTAAATGTGTACCTATTTGTCGGGCACAAAATTTTATTCCTCTTCTCTAGCCCCTTTGCTATAACCTGTTCAATGAATATGCATGTACATATATATACAGTTCTTATCATTTATCATTTTCTATTCAACTTCATATTTGATTTCTATTTGGTTTAAAAACACCATTCATTCTAATGTTACATAAATAGGTGCAAATCATTTCATTAGCTAATTAATGAATATTTCAACTCATATATGTTTATTTTGAACAAGTGGCTATTTTTAACACTTCACATTTCAACGATTTATGCATACAATAAAAATGTGATTTTTATTGTAAAACAATTCATTTCAAAACACTATTTTTCTATATAGTTCATATAGGTGACAAAAATAGGATTTTATATATAGATAAAAGGTGATTTTTATTATCAAACAATTTATTTCAAAATATGAATACCATTCAACACATGAATTTCTAATCAACGAATGAATATCAATTCAACACATGAATGTTTTCTATAGTTTCTATATATAGATAAAAGGTGATTTTTATTATCAAACAATTTATTTCAAAATATGAATACCATTCAACACATGAATTTCTAATCAACGAATGAATATCAATTCAACACATGAATGTTTTCTATAGTTTCTATATATAGATAAAAATGTGATTTTTATTATCAAACAATTTATTTCAAAATATGAATACCATTCAACACATGAATTTCTAATCAACGAATGAATATCAATTCAACACATGAATGTTTTCTATAGTTTCTATATATAGATAAAAATGTGATTTTTATTATCAAATAATTTATTTCAAAATATGAATACCATTCAACACATGAATTTCTAATCAACGAATGAATATCAATTCAACACATGAATGTTTTCTATAGTTTCTATATATAGATAAAAATGTGATTTTTATTATCAAACAATTTATTTCAAAATATGAATACCATTCAACACATGAATTTCTAATCAACGAATGAATATCAATTCAACACATGAATGTTTTCTATAGTTTCTATATATAGATAAAAATGGGATTTTTATTATCAAACAATTTATTTCAAAATATGAATACCATTCAACACATGAATTTCTAATCAACGAATGAATATCAATTCAACACATGAAGGTTTTCTATAGTTTCTATATATAGATAAAAATGGGATTTTTATTATCAAACAATTTATTTCAAAATATGAATACCATTCAACACATGAATTTCTAATCAACAAATGAATATCAATTCAACACATGAAGGTTTTCTATTCAATGAATAAATATAGTTTAAGAATATGAAAATAATTCAAACACACGAATATTATTCAAAATTTCGGCAGCATAACGGCAGGGTAGTTAAAACCGGGACCGTCCCTAGTACGGCTCCTCGCTCTACCTTAAAACCTCGCGGTTTTTGACAATGGGGATCATGCATCTAGTTCGCACGCAGGCGGCATGTATATATTTATTTCATTTCCACAAACTAATCCTATGTGGTTTCAACCAAATATTTCTCAATCATAAACGGGTATTTTTCAACCACAATCAATCAATATCAACCACAAACAATCCCAAACAATTATTCGCTATCAATCAATTTTCACAACAATTTCAACCAATAAATATCGTCCATGGTTTGTGGACGAGGGGCGTATATATATATATATATTTATATATAGCAATTCATTTTTATTTCCACACATTTATAATTTTTAAATCAGAAATCTCACCGAATAGCTAATTCAATCCCACGACTCTTCTTTGCATAAAATCTTCGCCAATCTTGTCTTTTGTCGCTTTCGTTGCCCGTATTCTCTACATATGTAAAAATCGAATTTTTACTATGTTATTCAATATATAAAAAATCATATTTTTACTTTGCTATTCAATATATAAAAATCGAATTTTGACTTCGCTATTCAATATATAAAAATCGAATTTTGACTTCGCTATTCAATATATAAAAATCGAATTTTGACTTCGCTATTCAATATATAAAAATCGAATTTTGACTTCGCTATTCAATATATAAAAATCGAATTTTGACTTCGCTATTCAATATATAAAAATCTGATTTTTACTACGCTATTCAATATATAAAAATCATATTTTGACTTCGCTATTCAATATATAAAAATCTGATTTTTACTTCGCTATTCAATATATAAAAATCTGATTTTTACTTTTTTTAAAAAAGAAAGAATCAAATCCTTTTGGCGTTAAAAATCTTGACTTTTTAAACGATAAAAATCTAAACTTTATACATTATAACAAATCTGAAAATTCTATTTTTTTTATTAAACCATTCTATATAAAGAATTGACTTTTACAAACTATGCTTTGATATGAAAAGAGAAAGCTTACCGGTTTTTAGCCGGGGAGGGTTTACTGGTCGGAATTGGGACTGGAGGAGGGGTTGTCGGCGCCCTGAGGTGGTCGGCGTCGGAGATGGCCCTACAGTCGGCGACGGAGGCAGTAAAAAAGGGGGCTAGGGTTAGGGGCTCGCGGATTGGGGCTTGGGGGTTTTTCTCTTGGCGATGCGGTCTTCCAGCTGGAGGAGGAGATGGTGGCGTTGGTGGCGGCTTGGCAAGGTCGGAGGGCGGCGATCGACAGGCGCGGTGGACGGAGATGGCGGCGTCGATTTTGAGGAGCGTCGGGTTTTTTTTTATTTCTGACGGTAGAGAGAAAGTGAGGAGAGAGAGAGAGAGTAAAGGATTTATATAAATATTTATTATTTTTAATTTCAAAAAGTTGACCTTTTTATTCGACCCCTAAACGAGGCCCACCGCCTGTCGTCCATAGCGTTTTACCCCCATTCCGGACACAATGGGATATGTATCGCAAGCTGATTTGATCGTTACAATCAGTTTCCGTTGAATTTACGTTTAAATCACTATATTGAATTTTAAACGTACATTTCAAATTACCGGGGTCACATACTAACTAGAAAAATTCCAGAAAAATATTTTCTAGCTTCGTATTGACGATAGGGTCCTAGCAAAACTAGTTTCGTCGAATTCTGAGACCGTTTGAAAAATGGCCAATTTCCAGTCGATTAAAATCAACTGAAACTGGTCAAACGTGTTTTCCTTTGCCACGCTCACATATTGATTCGAAAAATTATGAAATTTGAAACCTAGCAATAATTTGACATCACGGATCCAACAAAAGTGGTTTCGTCGAAATCCGAGGTCGTTTGCAAAATGTCCATTTTTAAGGGCCTGAATTCCATAGCGACTATTCAGAATTTTCAACTGGACATATCTTTTGATTCCCGCTATGAAATTTCGATTGGTCGGATTCGTTAGAAAGATATTCACTAACAGATTTAAATATTTTTGGTTTCACTAAAATCCGGATTGTTTTGCACCCGGCACAACCCGACAAAGTTTGAATTCAATTTTCGAAACTACAGTGCCATTTCAGGCCTTGTTTATAATTATAATTAATTATATTCGTTTTCAATTGTCGATTCAAACTCAGTTTTTATCGCCATTATCTAAAATATTTATTTTAAATATTTAAAATTCATTATTTTAGCCAATTTAAAATTTTTAAATTGGTTCAGATTTTCTGGGTCGTTACACAAACATACCTAAGGCGGTACCTTTTTCTTAGAGGAGATAGACTATATGTACACGGTGACAACAAATCAAGTGCAATGATGCAGGATTATCAAACCATAGTTTGGACTGTTTCTATATGTACATGGTGATAACCTGTTAGCTTAAATAAATTTGTTTTCCATAAGTTACATTGAAAACATTATAAAACCAACCCGCATTTAATAAATTGATTATAAATGTGATGGCCCAATTATAGTAAAAAAAACTGACTGGTGGAACAAACTGTTGTCAATTTATGTTAATGTTAATGCATTAGTTTATTGCATACGTCATATAAGTTAATGTTCCACCCATTTTTTCTTTAGAATGGTACCATTAATTTCTTATACAAATAAGGAATTACACAAATGGCGATAAATATGCCCTCTACAATGGTAGCTTTTGCTTTTGCATGTCTAGATGGGAAAAATCACCAAAAAAACACTTGAAATTAAAAGAAACTAAATCGTACTATAGAGCGATGCCGGTTAGCAATTTGTTTTCATATTGAACACCAAAGAATACAAAGCAATGTCGGTTCAAAGTAGTGATTCAGGCAGCACAGATAATATAAAATTCATTATGTTAAATCATATTAGTGATGCAAGATTATCTAACCATAGTTTGGACTGTTTCTATATGTACATGGTGATAACCTGTTATCTTAAATAAATTTGTTTTCCATAAGTTACGTTGAAAACATTATAAAACCAATCTGCATTTAATAAATTGATTGTAAATGTGATGGCCCTATTATAGTAAAAAAACTGACTAGTGGAACAAATTGTTGTCAATTTATGTTAATGTTAATGCATTAGTTTATTGTATATGTCATATAAGTTAATGTTTCACCTATTTTTTCTTTAGAAAGGTACCATTAATTGCTTACACAAATAAGGAATTACAAAAAATATCAAATTTAATAGATAAATCCTAAACTGTGGCAGCTTTTGCTTTTGCATGTATAGATGGGAAAAATCACCAAAAAAATACTTGAAATTAAAAGAAACTGAATCGTACTATATAGCGATGCCGATTAGCAATTTGATTTCATATTGAATACCAAAAAATACAAAGTGATGTCGGTTCAAACGTAGTGATTCAGGAATCACAAATAATATAAAATTCATTATGTTAAATCATATTAAATTCCAGCAGAAACTTTGAAAATTGAAGTGAAATTGAGAAGATTACCTTTAATTTCACAAGTATTCGTGAATCCATAGTTGAAGATTGGAGCAACCAAGCCAGAAGAAGATGTAAGAGTACTATGCTTTTATCCAATTGAAAACAATTTTTTTCGATTTGGAGAATAAGATCCTTGCTGGAGTGATGGAGAAGACTCAAAAATGATTTTGAAGGGATCATTGGAAAAAAATTAATGTGGAATTGAATAAATAGAAAGGGAAGTAATTACCGATAATGAATCGTGGGAAAATGGATAGAAATCGAAAGGACGTGGTTTAATTACCAATTAAGTAGGTCCATTTATTTCTGTTTTGCGTTCGAGGAAACGTGTACCGTTAATAGCCGCTTGATATATGTTTCAATATTAAATCTCAGCCCCTCTTTGTCTTGTTGTTTGTCCAGGGGGAGAATTTTATTATATAGATTACTTGAATTGTATCACTTATATAATTTTAATGATTATTTGTTCAATTTTTCACATTTAAATATCACAAAATAAGTTTAAATTGTAATGAATTAAGAATATGTTTTCAGAATAAAATCACAAATAATCATTTTTTTATATCTATGCTAAAAAATAACCATTCATAACAAAAAAATTAGATGGATAACAGAATAATTAATCAAATAATCATCCACGGCAAAATTATTGTTGGGTGAACAACATGACAATTAATTATTGTTACTGCATAAATTATTAGATGGATAACAGAACAATTAATCAAAATAATCATCCATGACAAAATTATTTTTGGATGAACAAAGAACAATTTATTATTGTTGCCACATAAATTATAATATTTAAATATATAACTATTTAATATTAATTACAATAGTTTACTTTTCTTTTATTTTTAATATTTAATCATTACAATATTTTTTTAATAACATAAATTTTAATGCCCAGCAAAGCGGGAAAAAAATACTAGTTTATTATAATGTGTTATAAATAATTAAATACTTAACTATAGTATATTTTAAAGGAAGATTCATAAATATTGTGTTTATGATAATCATCGCAAGTAGTAGAAATAAAGGGTATTGTACCATAGTATAATAAACAATCATGTTAAACAACATGAGCTATGTTAGAGATAATCATCAAATATGTTTCCTTTTATTTATGAGTTATATTAGGATTGGATTATTTATGAGTTATATTAGGATTGCATTAATTATGAGTTATACTAGGATTGTATTAATTTGGTCTATATTTGGTATAGATTCAAATATGTTCTAGAATATTCTATTCTAGAATGCTCTCTCCCATCTAAATATGTAATTATGTAATTATGTAATCAAGAAATACAATTCTATTTTCTGTTTTCACATGGTATCAGAGCACCATTAAATAAAATTACACTCTTGTCTTTCTCAATCTCTTATCATGACTAATGATAACAATCCTCCTGCTGTTTCTATCAGAGCCGATCCTTATGTTATCCATCACTCTAATAGTCCCTCTACTGTTCTTGTCACACCTCTCTTAACTGGTGATAATTACGGCTCTTGGAGTCGTGCCCTTACAATGGCGTTACGAGGCAAGAGCAAATTTGGTTTCATCGACGGTTCCTTACCGATCCCAACAGTGGAAACCGACATTGTCAATTGGCGCCGTTGCAACGATCTTGTTGGCAGCTGGATACTCAATTCCGTATCTCCAGAAATCAGGCCAAGTATTCTCTATGCCGACAGCTCTGCCCAGATATGTATGGATCTCAAAGAGCGCTTTTCTCAGTCTAATGCGCCGAAGATATATCAGTTAAAACTCTCTATCTCCTCACTCAAACAAGAAGGTATGAGTGTTTCATTGTACTTCACCCAACTTAAATCTTTGTGGGATGAGTTGAGTAGCATTATTTCAATTGATCCGTGTACTTGCGGAAATGGAAAGTGTATTATTGAACAGCAAAATCATGATCGAGCCATGGAGTTCCTTCAAGGACTGCATGATAGTTTCTCTGCTGTGCGTAGTCAGATTCTCCTTATGGAGCCATTTCCGTCCATTCAGCGGATTTACAATCTTGTCCATCAAGAAGAGAAGCAACAAGAGTTGAATGTTCGATCAACCCCAGCTGTTGAGTCTGTTGCCTTCCATGCTTCAAAGCCACCATATCGTGGGCTGTCAAAGAGGCAACGTCCATTCTGTAATCACTGCAACCGATATGGACATAATCGAGATAAATGCTATCAACTGCATGGTTTCCCAAGCAAGCAAGAAAAGCGCGCAGCTGAACATGGATCAACCTCTCATGTTGTGCCAAATAATCATCTGACAACTCAACAGTACAACAAGTTGCTTGCTCTCTTGGCCAAAGACGAAGTTGGTGAACTCTCGGCTAACTTAGTAGGTACAATTCTGTCTTGTATGTCTTCTTGTTGGATTATAGATTCAGGTGCGTCAAATCATATATGCACATCACTATCAATTTTTTCTTCATATGTTCCATTGTAAAAACATAAGTCTGTTCAATTACCTGATGGCACTTTTGCATCAGTGACTCACATTGGGATTGTTAAACATTCAAAATCCCTTATTCTCAAAGATGTATTTTTTATCCCATTATTCAAATTCAATTTATTATTTGTCTCACAATTAGAAAAACAACTTAATTGTGAAGTGTTTTTTTTCTAAATTTCAATGTTATTTTCAGGACCTGTTGACGAACAGGACGATTGGTCGGGGTAGAGTTCATTGTGGCCTTTACTACTTGGAGGATGTTTCCCATTTGAATTCAGTTTTTTCATTTCAGCATTCAAATAATTTTGATCTTTGGCACTCTCGCCTTGGTCATCCTAATAGTTCTTGTTTTAAATTTCTTGTTAATAATTTTCCGGATATATCCGCGAATAATAAATTTATTTGTGATGTTTGCACACAAGCTAAGCAATGTCGTGGTTCATTTCCGCAAAGTGTATCTTGTTCTTCTGTATGTTTTGAATTATTACATGTTGATGTTTGGGGACCATTTATTGTTCCATCTAAAAATGGTTCACGTTTTTTTCTTACCATTGTTGATGATTATTCAAGATGCACTTGGGTCTATTTAATGAAATTCAAGTCTCAAACCTTTTATATGATAAAACATTTTTTTAATCATGTTAATAGACAATATGGACTGTCAATCTCCACTATACAATCTGGAGATGGTGGTATTTTTATTCCACAACTTCAAGCTCTTCGATCTGACAACGGAACTGAGTTTCTTTCACTAGAGTTTCAAAATTGGTTTCATTCTCATGGTATAATCCATCAACGAAGTTGTGTAGCCACTCCTCAACAAAACGGGATTGTGGAACGTAAACATCGACACTTGCTTGATGTTGCTCGTTCACTACGATTTCAAGCTAATCTTCCCCTCTCATTTTGGGACGAGTGCGTTCTCACCGCTGCATTTCTCATAAATAAGTTACCCACACATACTCTTAATTTCAAATCTCCTCATGAAGTTTTATTTGGAAAGATTCCGCCTTATTCAACTTTACATGTGTTTGGCTGTCTGTGTTTTGCGAAAAATATGCATATTAAAAATAATTTTGATGCACGAGGTAAGCCACACATTTTTGTTGGTTACCCTTATGGTCAAAAAGGATATCGACTTTATGATCCTTATTCTCATCGCATAATAGTCTCGCGTGATGTTATTTTCCATGAATCAGTTTTTCCGTATAAAAACATTTCAAATCATAGATCTAACGACATTTCCATCACTCCACTAGATGATGATTTACCTATAAATTTCACACCATTTCAAAATGATTCATTAGTACCAACTAATATTTCTTCATCTAATACAACTGAAAATGGTGAAAATTCACTTCAAAATCATTCTCCAAATCTGGTTCCAACAGAAATCGCTGATTCACATCAGTCTCAGCAAACTAATAATAATTCTTCAATTATAATTCCCACGAATACTGCTGATTTAAATCATCCTCAGCGAATTCGATGAAGGCCACTACATCTCAATGATTATGCATGCAACGTCTCTCCTTCATCTACTTCTTTTCCTTTATCCAAATATTTCTCTTTGGAAAAGTTTAGTCATTCTCATTATGTTTTTTTTCCAAAATTATTAATCATGATGAACCTCAAACTTATTCTCAAGCAGTTCAATCTTCTACTTGGCGTGATGCAATGTCTGTTGAAATTCGTGCTCTCGAAGCAAACAAAACATGGTCTGTTTGCTCATTACCACCAAATAAAACACCAATTGGTTGCAAATGGGTATATAAAATTAAATATTTCTCTGATGGTTCTATTGAACAATATAAAGCACGTTTAGTAGCCAAAGGTTACACCCAAGTTGAAGGAATTGATTACCATGATACTTTTGCTCCGGTAGCAAAATTGGTCACCGTTCATCTACTTCTTTCTATCGCTAAAATTAAAAATTGGTCTCTTAATCAATTAGACGTAAATAATTCTTTCCTCCAAGGTGATCTAAATGAGGAAGTTTATATGAAACTTTCTCCTGGTTTTCCTCGTCATGGTGACAATCAAGTTTGTAAGCTCCACAAATCTATTTATGGACTTAAACAAGCTTCAAGTCAATGGTTCTCTAAGTTTTCTTCTACTAGTTCAACGTGGTTTTCGTCAATCTAATTCCGATTACAGTCTCTTTACGTATATTCGTGATCATATTTCTGCATTTGTTCTTGTTTACGTAGATGATATTATCATTACAGGAAACAATAAATCTTTTATTTCCATGACAAAACAATTTCTCGCCAAATCTTTCTCCATTAAAGATTTTGGGCGTCTAAGTTATTTTCAAAAGGGATTATTTTTGTGTCAACGTAAGTACACACTTTACATATTAAAGGATTCAGGTATGCTTGGTTCTCGTACAACTCCAATTCCTACGGAACAACATTGTCGACTTCTTCCAGATGACGGCAATCCCTTGCCTGATCCGTCTCTTTATCGACGACTCATCGGTCGTCTCTTATATCTTATAGTTACTCGTCCTGACATTAAATATGCTATCAACAAACTTAGCCAATTTATGCAAAGCCCTCATTCCACACATCTTGATGCTGCAAATAAAGTCCTTCGATATCTCAAAGGTTCTATTGGTAAAGGTTTATTCCTATCGGCAATGAGTTCTTTTTCTCTGGTCGGTTTTGCTAATTCTGACTAGGCAGGTTGCCCCGTCACTCGTCGTTCTACTACCGGCTATTTTACAATGCTTGGTTCTAGTCCTATCTCCTAGAAATCAAAGAAACAACCGACTGTTTCTCGATCATCTGCTGAAGCTGAGTATCGGTCTCTTGCTGCTATTACCGCTGAAGTCCAATGGTTACATTCAATCTTATCCGAACTTGGTTTTCCACCATCTGTTCCTATATCAATACATTGCCATAGCCAAGCTGCAATTCATATTGCATCAAATCCCGTCTTGCATGAACGAACTAAGCAAATCGAAATAGATTGTCATTTCGTTCGTGAAAAGATTCTCCCCGGTATTATTACTCCTTCCTATATTCGTTCTTGCGACCAACTAGCAGATATTTCCACAAAACCACTAGGTGCCGATAATTTCAAACGATTGCTTAGCAAGTTGGGCGTGCTCGACATTTCTCTCCCGGCTCCAACTTGACTGGGGGGGGGGGGTGTTAAACAACGTGAGCTATGTTAGAGATAATCATCAAATATGTTTCCTTTTATTTATGAGTTATATTAGGATTGTATTATTTATGAGTTATATTAGGATTGCATTAATTATGAGTTATATTAGGATTGTATTAATTTGGTCTATATTTGGTATAGATTCAAATATGCTCTAGAATATTCTATTCTAGGATGCTCTCTCCCATCCATAAGTATGTAATTATATAATTATGTATTCAAGAAATACAATTCTATTTTCTGTTTTCACAAATCATTTTAAATATTCATACCCTAGATGCATCGAGACCAGTTATAAATGCATTCTTTGAGAATATAGTACATAATTGCTGGGGGTATTGAGAGATTACGTGCTGATAATTACTGGGTAACTATGGAATGACTTGGTAAATGTTTTTTATTGGTCAATATAAATATGGTTAAACATGAAATATCAACGTAACTAATTTGCGTAGATATCTCGAATTAATAATGTTTTTGAACTTCGATACGAAAGCTTATCGTTGATTATAATAAAATCTTGACACAGTGTCTATCGAGTTATTATAGTTCGATAGAGTGGAAGTGGTAGAAGTGAAACCCTATTACAAAGAGAATTTGTTTCGTTAGTTATATGGGTTCAACATTACAGTTAACTTAATTCGGCTCAAAGTCAAAATCTCTGATCAGAGTTTTTCAGTTATTATTGAATCAAGAATTTTGTGTTTGGAGACGATATTGGAATTTTGGTCATTCAAAAATTCTAAAAGTTTAAAGGGATATAAATTTGGCAAAGAGAATTCGTGCAAATAATGGTCACAATTGGGTTGCGCTTAATAGGGTAAAATAAGATTTTACCCAAATATTTACCCAAACAATGTAAACAATATATTTTTCTATAATGTTGTACTATGTGCTAGGGAACATATAAACATTAATATTTGGATAGTTTGATATTAGTTGCTGACCAAATCTATACCTATTAGCCATATAACCAAAAAATTGAATACTTCTATAACCATCAATTTTAATTACTTGGTATCTTTTTTATAAATTAATTAATATTTATGAAATGTTAGTTATAAAATTTTGTTTGATGTATAAAACAATGCTAGACAGTGTGCTTACAGTACTTGTAAATATGATGATTAATATAAGATATTAGTACACATTTAAATTTAATTGAAGTGAACTTGTTTGAGTTTTAAAAATATTTAAAGGCCCGACATAAAACATGTCGAGGCCAAGCGTATGTGGCCTTGTTGTGGCCGACCATTAGAAAGGGAGAAAGATAGGGTATTTATAAGAAAAAGGAAAAGAACAAGTAAAAGAGAATTTAGGATCATAATACTCTTTGCACTCTTTGGCATCTCTTTTTTATTCAAATCTTATTCCTCTCTTATTACTGTATTTTTCTCTTCTTTTTGCTAAACTTTTTTGTCACTAACATCCATCATACCTCAAAAATTCGAACACCCATTGACTTCAAATTAAATGTTATTTGATAGTAGGTAGCTAGCAATTTGAGAGATAGCACCTTCAAAATTAGAATTTCGTTCAAAAGCACAATGTTCAATTATGGTATGATTTTTTGATATTGGTGTAAGGAGATTATCTGAATTAACAATTATATTAATGTTTATTTAATTACCATTTTATATATAAGCTTATAATACTATGTATCAATATATAATTATCGTATCACATATAATGGCCGTTTGTTTATGTGTGTGCTATAATTTCTATATATACACTAGTGTGTAACCCGTGCGTTGCACACGATAATATTATAAAATACAAATTTTAAATTTTTAATGTTAAAATTGGAACATTATTATACAACATACGATGAAGCAGGCAAAAAATATAATATAAATTATTGTTGTGTTATGTAACTTATATTTCTTCGAAGTAAAACAATAATTTTATCATCTTACTACTATAAGCAAATATTCTTGTTGAAATTGACATGTTTTAATTATTTTAGATGAAGTAACAAATATAACTTAAATTATTTCTTTTATATATGTTAAATTTGAAATTATGTAATTAGTTAAAATATATCAACTTAAGAGTAAATAATTTTAATATATCTAGAAGGATTTTATAAAAAAATTCTATAAATTTTAATACAGAGTTGTTTGAAGTTAAAAATGGATTTTTTTTAAACATCATGCATGATGAGTTTATTATTTATGTACATAAAATAATTGTAGTTAATTTACAAATTAACTTTGTTATTATTGTTTATGTGCATTAATTTATGTATGTGATCTATATATCTATTTAATTAAACCCAAATTTTTTATTGTTGCTTCCATTAGTATGTCCGTGCATATATATACGACTGATATATAGATTTTATTAAAATACTTTAGAATTGAGTGTTTATAAGTAATTTAAATACATGTATCTAAACATGAAAGATTAAGAAACAGTCGACGAAGTTGTACATACCATAGAAATGTTAAATTATGGATATCTGAAGTTAAAAATAGAATTCTACAATGTAGATAAACTTATTGAGATAAATGGATAATAAATTAGTTTTGTCAATGTCATTCATATATATTATTTATGACATTTGAATTATATATCTTTATATTTAAATGAAAAATATATTTGACTGCTTTTTTAAATGTGAATGTGATATACAAACTGAAACTGTCACATTTAAGGATTTATTAGATGTATTAATGAATATTTATTAATTAAATTTATTCAAACAAATTAAAACTAAGATTATATCGTTAATTAAAATTACACCGATGCAAATTTATAGAATTATGTGAGATTGAGATGAGTTTTGTAAGCAACCATTGAAATTTTTGAATGTAGGCATTTCAGTTAAAATAAGAATTTTACAATGTAATGCATCAATGTATCAACATATATGAATTATAAATTAAATTTGCAATCATTGCATACGTATGTAATTATGTTATGTAGGTGATGTATTTATGAATTTTATATCCTTTTTTGTTAATATGAATATTGCGCAAATAATGAAATTTTCATATTTTGGCGATTTATTTAACACATCAACAACTAATACTTTACTGTGTTTAATTATAGTTTTAAGATTCTTGATTAGCTCTAATATATGAAGTCAAATATAAAATATTAAAAGGGGACTCGAATAGTTCGGTTAGAGGTTGTAGGAATTTTAAAATTAAGGTTTTAGCTGTAAAAAAAAATATAATTTTGTAATGCGGCGAAATCATTGATACCTTTTTTGAAATATTGTTTTGTTAATTTTTTTGTTTTATATCAAAAATTAAATTTGTACTTATTATCACGTTTCTACAAACAATTTCTTTTGGATTTTCTTTGCTAAAGTGTTTTTTTCCGCAAAGCGAAAATATTTTTGTTTTTACTGCAATTATTTATAGGTTGGTTAAAAATAAAAGTAATAGTGTTTTTTAAACATCTTTTTGAGAAAGAACATCTGTGTATTTCGAAATTTAAAAAGTGTATTTTATAAAAATTCCTTATTATTCATGTTATATTGTGTCATGTGAGTTATGTATTTTAGCTTAATGAAAGTGCAATTTTATCATATTTTATTGTTATGGATAGGATGTATATTATTGAAATTTTCGTATTGTCATTAGTGACCAAACTTATAAATATCACTTAATTGCGTTTATCTTATTATTTCAAACTTAAAACTGTATAATTAATTTAAAAACATGTGGAATAAAACGTAAAACATAAGAGAAAGTGAGATGGGTTTTGAAAATAATTGCGGCAATTTTGAATTTAGGAATTTTAAGTTAAAAGTAGAATTTTATAATGCAATGCATGATAAATATATTTTACCATTTTAAATACATGTATTTTAAGTTAAATGATAAATAATAAAAAGTTAAACTTGTTATTGTCATTTTATGCTATTTACATATCATAAATGAATAAAAAAAATAGTTTTATTATTTTTATTAATACCAATATGTTAGGTACGTCCGTTGGACATGTGCAAAGAACACCGAGACCAAATTTATGAATATTGAAATGATGGTCAAATAAATAATTGACTCCTTATATAAATTTGTAGTTGTAATTTCGTAGCTTGGAACATTATTTATTTCCCTTATAAAGAAATTCAGTATTATCATGATTAGTAACAAAATCATGAAGAGAAAAATCAAAAGTCATGAATATTAGATATACATCCACTTTTTATGAATATTAGATATATATCCACTTTTTGGAATACTTAGATATTCATGACTTTTTTCATTTCTGTTTCAGATCCACCTGCCTATGTAAAATACTTTTTTCATTTCTGTTTCAGATGCATATGCTAGGAGAAGCTATATTTATAACAAATTGGTTTAATTAAAAACTTAAATAAGTTTGGCAAAATGTTGCAGGGAGGTGAAATAGTTTCACACTACTTTTTATGAGTTGGTGTTGATATTTTACATGAGGCATAAAAGTGTGCATAGGAAGTTAGAAACATAAAGTAAAACTGAGTCGACAACATGAGCAGGTGCACAAAAAAAACAAAAAAAACGTGTAGCAGAACACAAAATTATGCAATATACTGCTTATGTATAAGAGTTACATAAGGGAAATGGGTACACAGAGAAATACATCTAGGTGTTTATACCGGAAATGCAAATGAGAAACAAACGTAATTTATTAGTGCAGAATACATTCTCAGTTTCATAAATTTAAAAAAAAGAAATTTGACGCCAGATGCTCTGCCTGGATCCTGTCACAGTCCGCAAACTGCAGTTTAAAAGAAATTGGTTAGTAAAGGAATACGTATGATACATATAGTTGTATGAATAGTGGAAAAAAAATTGTATCAAACCACTGCATTCCAATGAGCTTCGTCTTCGTTATCCGTATGTTGTGGAGTAGTAGGCGGAAGATCGTGAGCTTCATTTTCGTTCTGAAAATCGTTGGGTTGAACTTGAG
Organism: Allium sativum; assembly: GCA_030737875.1. Taxonomy (NCBI): domain Eukaryota; kingdom Viridiplantae; phylum Streptophyta; class Magnoliopsida; order Asparagales; family Amaryllidaceae; genus Allium; species Allium sativum. Next base: position 306,389,978 of record CM060916.1, on the reverse strand, counting down.
GAGCAGTAGGAGATGGGATATTAGTCACAGTTGTGGTGGTTTCATAGCTGGTTGAATTATGGGGTTTAGTTAGACGTATGCTTTTACGTTTATGTTTTCTTGCTGAAATGGGTAATTGAGACTGTTTGGTTGGCAGAAAAAGCTTGGACTGCATAGATTTAATGTAAAATGAGCTAAGTAGATGGTAAAAAAAGTAGGAGTTAAGTTACACAAAGAGAATTACCTTAGTCATGATGTGTTAGGAAGAGAACAAAACTGAGGAGTAAAAAAGAGAGGCTATGAATGTGGAAGGAAGAGTAAAGAAGGTGTTATGTAAATTTATAGCGATTGAGTACCATATGTAACTAATAAATGCGTTAAATCTATAATATCAATTGGTAATATACTATATATGAATCATATGTAAGATAATGAATTTTAACAAAACATTCAATATTTCAAATCCGAAATAAGCATATATGAAAAAATTAATTGTATATACTATATACAATTAATTTAAATAGCTTTACTTATAAAAGGGATAAATCATATGTAAGATAATGAATTTTAACAAAACATTCAATATTTCAAATCTGAAATAAGCATATATGAAAAAATTAATTGTATATACTATATACAATTAATTTTACTTGGCTGTAATTAACAATTATACATAAGTCATTCCTTATATATATAGCGATTAAATAGCTTTACTTATAATATCAATTGGTAATATACTATATATGAATCATATGTAAGATAATGAATTTTAACAAAACATTCAATATTTCAAATCTGAAATAAGCATATATGAAAAAATTAATTGTATATACTATATACAATTAATTTAAATCCCTTTTACTTATAAAAGGGATGAATCATATGTAAGATAATGAATTTTAACAAAACATTCAATATTTCAAATCTGAAATAAGCATATATGAAAAAATTAATTGTATATACTATATACAATTAATTTTACTTGGCTGTAATTAACAATTATACATAAGTCATTCCTTATATATATAGCGATTAAATAGATTTACTTATAAAAGGGATGATGTGCGCTGATTTTGGTAAGCTAAGAATAAATGAAACGATGTGTGTACAAATCCAGGCCGTCCTTTGTCCAAACTAAGAATAAATCTCAGCTGCTCTTTGTCTCCATGTTTGTCTCCTGGTTTGTCTTAGGGGGCAATTTTATTATATAGATAAGTTAATATTATAATTCTTACATCCATGGAATTAAAAAAACATTTCTTATTAAATAGCAATATTTAAATGATTTGATCACCTTAGTTTTGGTTTAAAATGATTATATATATATATATATATATCACATGTTTCAAAATTTTGAAAAATTAATTTATAATAAAAGGAAAGCTTTGACGAAAGAAAAAAAAGTAACTTTTTATCAAATCATATTTTTTAAATTGGTATAATTGTCAAAATCTTAACCTATTATGATTATAAATATGCAAATCACATTATAAATTATTTAAAGTTTGTTTATGTGAAATAAACCTTATACATAACTTTATTATTATCGATACATATATATAATATTTATGTCATTTGAAATCATTTATGAAACTAGATAACATCATTCTATGAATTTTCAAATAATAATCATTTTAATCTAAATTATATGACATATTTGCCATTATACATAAAAATATTTATTTTTAATAATATTTTCATGTGATTTTATAATTTAACAATTCTATTGATAGTTATAAAATTAAAATAAGTTTTTATATAAATGCTAATATCGACCAAGAGACAATAAAAATAATTTAATGTGTAAAATTATATTATTTATTTCATGTATATGTATTTGTTTTTGTGTGTGTATACAAATCTTATTGCATGTTTATACGTACTTATTATTAAAAACAATTTCTATTTGGGTTTTACTAATATTATAAATGTTAACATATTTCAAAATAAATAATTATACATTTAAAATAATTTTGTAGTTTAATTATATATCTATATATATCATAATATTTTATGTTTCATTAATTAAATTTCTCATAACGTGTACACAAAAACACACATACGTACATATGTATGTATATATAAATATATATATGTCTGTGTGTGTATATATAACTTATCGTATGAGCACAGATGTAAACATTTAGACAACACATTCGCATACATGAGGGGCGAATGTATCCATTGCGATCTACACATTATTTTATTTTATGTACGTGCATGTACAAACACATGTATATGGTATGTGTGTGTGTGCGCGAACTTACACACACATATGATATAATACAAATGATATAAAATAAAACAATATTCCTACACTCAACTAATACTAATTTTGTTTAAATAAAATATTATTTTTATTCAAAATAAAATTATAAATTTTTAATCTGGCTCAGGCCATATAGATCGAATAACGATCCAACATGACATAATTCACTCATTTCGTTCAATATAGGCTGACTCTTCCTCAACAATAGTATCGAAGCACAGAAGCATAAACAGTCTAAATTAGTCATGTTATGATTAACTTCAACTTCTTGAAAGCCTTACAAATAATAATTAATTAAAGAAATGAATTGAAGAATAGTTTTTCACAAATTCTAAATTTGGCTATGGGGACTTCACCATTGGATCTGTAATAATTTTTGGACTATATATAACTTATCATGGTCCGAGATAGTACACAAGAGATATAAGGGAGAGAAGGATTTAAACATATTAGGCGATCGACCGATCTTGGGGGGCGGTCAACCATGGTGATCGACTGCTCTTCTAGGCGGTCGACCATGGGGTTGAATCTATATGAAATTTCAAAGTACGTGCATGATGGATCTAGATACTGACTTGGCTAGCTACATACTGGACCTAGTCACTTTTTTCGGTTAGAGCAATAAGGTGTTTGGATCGGCGTGATTTTCTATGTAGTATGTTTAAACAATCGGATAGTCGTTGTGACATGCTTGTACGAGTGGATTTATGGGATTGTCAAGATCTAATGGTTAATAAAAGGGGAATAGAATGTTTACACCGATTTAACCTAGGCTTAATCTAATAGCTATAAGAACCAGGTAATACTTTAAATAAACTGCAGGCCTAACACTAAAACACTTACTATCTCTTAACAAAAAACTGTACCTTCTTCATTTCTTCTTCTTCTTCCTCGTCAAAATCCTTTTCTCTTCCAAAAGTTAGAGTATAGTAAATAAGCTCAAGTGAGTGGGAATTAGTTTTGAATCAAAAAAATAATAATTCATCAGTGTTAGATTTCCTTTCTATAAATTTTACGAATCTACAAGCTAAACATGGTTAGGTTAAATATGATTTGGACTATGTTAAAAAACTTGAATCTATACACCTTAAATTTTAACTGGATAAATATAAAATGGGAATATATTAATATCTCTAGATCTATAAACCCTAAATTGGAAAATGCTAAGAAAAGGAAATGAACTAAATCTAAACCCTAATCTGGAACATTTAACTTTCAATAATGGATTAAATTATAGCGAAAACTATATACACAAAATGTGAGATAATCACTGTTCGCTTGACACTGTAGACTTCAGGCTTAGACATAAACAATTTATTTATTGGATTGTCTATGGAAATATGGGTTATGTGTTTATCTTTGGGAAGGAGAGAGGCTTTGACTTCCTACCTACTTAAACAAATACACATTGGTTAGGGTCCATCCTAACGACATTTACACACAACATTAGTGCAAGACATAAGATTCCAAGGATAATATTGAAACTAAAATGGGTAAAAATCAGTAGGAAAAACTTGATTAGGATATTAGATTTGGTTAGGGTGCACCTAATGACTTTTGAACATGCAACATCGATGTGAGAAATAAGAGGTGAGGGTAACACTCAATGGAGGAAATTGGGATAAAAAGCGCAATTAAAAATTTGGTTAGGGCATGTCCTAACAATATTTGGACATGTGTCGTTGGTGTAGCAAATAAAAGGCCATGACACTAGAATAAAACAATCTTTTCACAACTGGCAATCCTTGTTGTAATATGGATTTCACAATGGGCATTGCAGCCGTTGTAATAGGTCACCTTTTTACAATGGTAATTGCCTGTTGCTATAGACTCTACGACAACAATTAATGCCCATTATATTAAGTGATGTTGTAATATGTCATCTTTTTACATCGTTCATTTCCCATTGCAATAGACTCTATGATATTAACTAATATACGTTGTAAACCATTGAAACTTGCTAAGGATTCAGACCATTGTAATATAAAATATATGTGAGAATTAAAATATTTAACACAGAATTTCTAATTTTGAATAAACATTTTATTAAAACGAATATTTTATTACACTATTAAACAATACACAGTTCTGTTTCTCTATTACACAATTACTATACAAAATACTCATTTATACAAACATTACCTCACTACATACACTCATTACCCTTAGTTACTCTCACGCTGCATGTCTTCATCTCCAGTGATTGATTCAGAATTTGTCTATGGCCCAGCTGGGCTTTCCATGAAAGAAATTAATGATTGCTCATACGAATAATTTAGAAATATATTTCTGTTAATTCTAAACTTCACTAAAATGAACATATTTATACCTTCATATTTCAGATAAATAAAATTTACCATAAGATTGCCAATCATCAAGCCCAGTCATGTATCAAATAGTCCAAAATGACGTCTTGGTGCCAATGCAACAGGAGCATATATCTAGTTACAGAAAATGATTTTTTATATAAGTAAAACTAATCATATACATGTGCATACTTACGCTGTTAATTACATATATTACCTGCACATAAAGAATATCAATATATCATCCATTCCCGATAGGAATGACCATAGCCACATTAACAGAACGACAAGATACCATGATTGGAGATCTTTAGGGATTTCTGCAATGTGGGAAATAATTATTAATTAGAACTACAAGTATCAACTCACATAACTACCTTATAAGAGTAAGTCACCACTTCAGTACCGAGCATGAGAGAGAACGTGAACCCAAAACAAAACATAAACACCTGTGGAAACCCGACCTTCATGAGATAACCTGGGAGTTGTAATAAAGGGGGTTAGAACAATAAGTTCTGGTGAGAAGAAAGAGTGTAACACAATCTACAATACACAGATGTATCCCGTTTGGTCCAACCAGAGACATATGTCTATCAAGGCTAGTAATTCTAAACTAACCTTGTAAACACATACACATGAAACTAATTACCTTACCCAAGGTAGCATTCCCAACTGATAACGATACTGCGATAGAACGTTTACGCATAATTATGAAGCCTTTAAACCATCATTCAACTAATTACCAAAACTAAGAGGTGGATTCTCAACTACTCACTATATATATGGAGATTAATTGTTTCTATATAGCCACTTAAGACCCCACTAACAATGATAGATAATGGTGGATCCTTTTAATCACTTAAGACCCAAGGTAGACCCATCAGTCACTTAATACCTTTTTCGATGGTTTACCCTACACTAATATAAATTAGAGGACACTGGCTACAAGTCCTACTAATTTAAGGCTTCCGTCATTCGTGCATATAAACCCATGCCCCACATAAGGCGAGAGATAATAAGCAGTCACTTAAGACCAATCGGATAGGTAGACGTAGCATGCTATTTAATACCCCCCTGTAGTGGACCCCCTCGTTACCATCTATTCGACCTTATTTGGATAATCCCCTAATCACTTAATACTTCCTCTTATGATACATTGGCCTATGGTACCTCCGTAGTGGTCATTTAAAACCTATCCCCGAGTGGACCCTCAACCCTATCCACTTAAGACCCAAGGGAAGTGGACTAATTGTGAAGATTGTCAAATGGGTATGCAATTAGCCTTTAATGCTTTCATTTATGGGAGGTGGCTACGCGATCACTTAATACCTTTTTTAAGGTGGTTTAACCACTGAAGACCTTATTTCCCAAAGAAGGCCACGCTACTGAATTATTTCCTTTCTGGTTTCTCCTTTCAGACTGGAGGAGGGCCCTACAACCACTTAAGACCTCACTCATGAAGCAAACCTTAAATTTGGAAATAATCCACGTAGCAAACTAACTATCGTCGCTGGTTCCTATGGTCAATAATGTCTCACACCAGTTGGACATATATTCGACTGTTGGAAAGTACAGACTTCTGTCGAATAAGGTAGCAGACCTCGCATCATTAACCTACTAAGTCCAATTCTATTGTCTAATAATATAAACTCTAGATTAACTAGAGTAGCATAAGGAAAACCTATGCCTTTCCTGTCCTAGGATGTTTAATTAATTGTTTCCTTATTATACTTAGTATTTAAAACGACAACCAACACCCATTAATCCCCTTTTAATTCCATTTATTACTGTTATTAGGGTTATTGACCTTTATGGCCATAACAGTCATATTTTCCTAAGGCACTAATTAAACCCCTTAAATACCATTTATTAACATTAATTATAATTAATGTCATATATGAACGAACAGTCATATTTTCATAAGACATTAATTAAACCAAAGAATGTCCCAGTTATATCAGTCCCTTATTATTCTAGTCTAATTATTGTAACTCCTTAAGTCTTTCTATTTTAACTTGATTCATTCTTCTATTTATATATAAGTTATAAGAATTATTTATTAACTTAATTGGAGTTACAATTTCTATTTCTAGTCATTGTTTTTAAATTGTAACCATTTAGGCATAACTACCTAATCCAATTTATTTTGCCCAAATCAACGATGGTTATAATAGTAATTATTCCTTTATGACCTAATTCATAACAAATCAATCACATTTTTTCTACAATGGCCATAATATATGAAACGACCCAAAATCCCCCTTACGGGAAAGCCCGGATTGAGTTCAGAACACGAAAATCAGAATATAAACAATAGAACATTTCATTGCTATTACAACAATTTACATCAGAGTACCCGAATATAATAAAGTATGAATAAATATTATACATCAGAAAAATATCAAAGATTTCAATTACAAAGCAGCGGAAAATTAATATAATGCGTAGCGGAAATACATTAACAACTACAACTGAAAGAAATACATTGATACAGAGCATTTCGAATATAGCTCCAACTGTAAATGCAGGATCCTGTGAAAATAATATCTGTAAAAACCAAAACTACTAGCTGCCCGAGTGGAAAATAGGGCCCCCCAGAGTTTAGGTTAAAACAATAAACTACAGGTCAGTCATGTGACTGGGTTGAGAACTAAAATAGTTACTTAAAACTTTACTTTAAAATAAGGTAAATCAAGGGACCACTCTGTATAACATGGAACGAGTTTACCCCCAAGAATACTAGTGCATAAAACCAACAACGCAATGCTAATTAAAGAAAATTAAGCTATTATAATACTCGGGTCCCATCACACAATGCAATGCAAGCCGGAGGATAGAGATTTACCTTATAATAGCCAAATATGCTTGGTACATGAAATTTCGTATTTTACTATTACTATAACTAAAGAAATCAACTTCAAATATAAATGTATCAATCATAGACGACATGCATACCATATACTATGTTGCCATACTAGTTCTACAATTAAAACCCAAAATGTTGTATTGGAAGTTGGATTTCCATCATGAACCAAGACAAGGGATCGTCCTTACCAAATTCGAGACAATCTAGCCTACCATGTCTTAGGACTCTGTAACACCCCGTAATTTTAAAATGGGACATAAGAGATAATTAAAGAATAATTAATTATTAAAAGAACAATTATATAAAACGGGTTATGCCATTGCATTCATCTCGGAATTCTGCTTGAGAAAGAGTCCGTGTTTGCATAAAACGGATAACGTATGAAGAAGATATGGACAAACGAAGTTAGGCAGAAAAACCGGAAGTCGACCAGAATGCATTGGCGCACTTCACAAGTGCTCCAGTACAAAAATGCACTGGCGCACCTGCCAAGTGCACTCATACTGATCCAGCAAAGAATTCTGGAGTGTTCTGTGATGATGTGTCTTCTTTTGAGTGGCCGGATGATGTCTATTTGAGCTGGGTGGTTCTGATGGACTCCTAGTTCATCTAAGGGCTCTAAATAATCCTAGACATCTGTATATACGTAGCTAAACCTAAACCCTAACATCATAACCCTAAAACTATGGTTTCGTCATGATGTTCGTCTACAAGCTAGCCTAAGCCTCCATTCATCCTCTCCAAACTAGAAAATCAAATCCAAACTAGTAATCGATTAAGAAGAACATCAAATCAAACGTCTACATCAAAGGATATCTAATCAAATTCAGAAATCAGATTCCAGAATTCAAGACCGTTTTGTAATTTGTAAGTTCATGTTACTTTCAGAAATAAAATTGTGATTCTGACATTGTAATAAATCTAAATCTGAGATTATGCCTATTTCTATCTGTCTTTCTATATCCATTGGATCTATCTCATTGATATTATTATGTCCATTCTTTGTCTCTTCTTTCCTTCTTCCCTTTTTTTTATAGCCAGGCTACTGTGAGCCTGTAACACCCCGTGTATTCTATAACTGTGGAATTAACAAATTAAAGTATAATTGATTTGAAATCAAAGAACTAAGGGAAACGGGATACGCCATTTCGTTCGTCTCGGAAAAATACGCGAAATAGAGTCCGAGTTTTCGAAAAACGGAGTCCGTATGAAGAAGATATAGCCTCCGGAAGTTTCTGAATCAAGTCTAAAATTAAAAATCGGGCCCAATTGGCCAGGGCGGGAAAAGTCCGGCCTAAGACACCCAGGTCGACTGGGCTGTCGACCTGGTCTAGCCAGGTCGACAGGGCTGTCGACAGGGCTGTCGACCTGGTCCAGAGCCAGGTCGAACCCAGTCCACCCTGGCTGGCCTAGTCTATGTTGGTCGATTTTCTGTAGTCTGCTTTGTCATTTGGGCTAGGTGGCAGGCTCTAATTGGTCTCTCTTTCGAATGATTGGCTACGATCAATCCAAGCAACATTGATGGTCCTAATCAGTTCATAAACTCTATAAAAATGACCCTAGACTCTACCTAGGTTTCTTACACAATTCTCTAGCCTCCATTGCTCTCTTCTTCTAAAAATAAAAATAAAAATGGCGTCGCTGCTCTGCTGGAATTAAAACTAGAAGATAATCAACATCAGCCTAAGCAACTCAATTCAAACTAGAGATTAAAGTTTCTGCAAAGATTCTACAACAAGTTAAAGTTCTTTCTTTAATCCAATCAAGGCAAGTACAGTTATTTTCCGCTATAAACGTTAATTATAATTTTGATATGTTTTTAATTCTGAATCTGAGATTGTATATATATTCTCTTCTGTCAGATTTGTTTTTCTGTGACTGTTCTGTATCCCTTTTCTTCTTTTCTGTTTTTATAGCCAGGCTACCACGAGCCTGTGCCTAATCTCATAAGAGATGAACGTATGAACGCAAATTTTGGGATAAATAATGAATGATGCGAAATTGGACAAGACTAAATTGAATGTATGACTTTAGGTCTGAGGCATAAAATATACTGGACATATGCATAAATTTGACTATGAACATATAATTTATGCATGTTGTATGCATAGTTATGTTGTAATTTAGAACTGTAATTAATGAGCATATGTTGTAAACTAGATTTGGATCTATGCATATTCTATGATAGAAGAAAAGAGGAACCATTGTAAGATTACATATGATTTGAGACTTTGGACAAAATGCATATAAAAGTCAAGATCTGATTTTTAGAAGATATGATTTAAAGATTTATATTGTTGGGTATAGTTTGCATAATGATTCATGACTCAAAAAGAAGAAGATATGGAAACTTAGGTGTAAAGATTTACATTAATTAGGATATCTATTATTGTGATTACACCTAAATAGGGATTTTTGGATATATGGCATGCATTGAAATTAATGGTTATATTTGGTATAATTTATATGTGAATCTGCTGTAAGATGCTAGTTTAACAAAAATTGGAACATATGTTATATGGCAAATTATGTCCATATTCTGCGCTTATGCAAACATGGAGTATATGTTGTGAATCATGACAATTATGTAGGCATATGAATTTAGGCCAATTTATGATTGGGCAAGGCATGTAAATATAACTTTTAGAAATATTAAATTTGCTAAATCTGCTAATTTGTCAAGTTGCCTAAACTACTAGTTTTGTTATATTCTGTTAAATTTGTCGGTTGAAATGCCTAACCTGTTATATGCCAAAATCTGCTAAGTTGCTAAATCTGTTAAATCCGTTAAGTCATATAAAATCTGTTATCTGCTATGTTGATATAATCATCCTGTTATTGATATAATCTGAATTGGCATATATATTGGGCGTGCGCATAAACGGTAAATTATTAATTAATTGGCCGCAAAGATAAACATGGCTAACTCGAGGTTAGAATGAGTTTGCGGCGTAAATCTGCCCGGAACCGCCCGGCACATCCAGTGGCCGCAAACAATAGGTTCTAATGTGAGAAGTTAGTCATAACATGCTTAAGACACGAGGTTAGGTCTGGCTTGTGGCAGAAGTCTGCCCGGAACCGCCCGGCATATCCAGCGGTCACAAGCTACCGACCTAATGTGAGAGGTCTGTGCATTAATAATTAATTAATGAAAATCTAAGATAAGAATGACGTATAAAACGTATTGGGGAGAAATAGGGTTAAACCAAAGGGATTAATAGGTGTAGTAAAACCCGTCCATGAATCTGTAGGCCCAATACAAAGTTAGACAAATCGGAAAAATCTGTCCATCTGATCCGTTAGTCTGAAAACTTGTTAATTTAATTTGTGCATTAGTAAATCTGAATTCTGTATGTCTGAACTTGTAAACAAGTTAATCTGAAATCTGTTAGTCTGGGGACACAAGGTTAGGAGGGGAATTACTTGTGTCATCTGTTGTTTGGGACCCATATTAGTCAGTAACCCTTTCTGGTATCAAAACTTTGACCCAACAGTAAGTAGGGTCCGGGCATGCTTACTGAACTAATTATAAGAGGTTCATTCTGATAATGGCGAGGGGTGTTGATGGTGCGTTCCAACCGGGTCATGTGCGTGCATGGATCCCGGTCTGCCTCTGAGGATGTAAGACGCCGTGACATCTGTAAATAGGTCTGTGCCAATTGGTTGTCACTTTAGGGAGTGATACACCCTACTGTGGGGCCGACACAAGATATTTATGTATTAGGGAGCCGATCGCTTGGGGTAGGGTTTTAGGGTACGCTTAGTTCTGTCTGTTTCTGTTGGTACCGTCTGTTTCTGTTGGGTGGTAACACCTGTCTGTTTCTGTGTGGTACCGTCTGTTCGGGTGGTAAAGGCCCATTACTAGTGTACACCAAATTCCACATTCTGTTTCCATAGGGATAAATATGTTTCTACTTCTGTCTGTTTCTGATCGGGTAGTAAAGGCCCATTATTAGCATTCTGTTTCTGTTAAAGTATTCTGTACCCGTTCCTGCTTAGACATTAGGGTGACACCTAATTTTGCTATACTAGTATTAGTGCAGAGAAGTGTAAAACAATAGTTTATATCATTCGGTTTTTCTGTTATATCTGCTACACCTGTTATAGCTATCTCACATCCAGTTTTATGTTCATATCATATTATTATTATCTGTTCATATGCTGAAAGTCACTGGACTTGCCAGACTTTTTGTCTGACCCATGTTGTTTCGCCTCCTTTCTTCCGTTTCCCCCCCCCAGGTTATTCAAGGAGGGAAATATTTTAGCTTGATCCGGATTTCTCTTTGCTTGAAGTGCTTAAAGTATGGCTTGGCTCTGTATAGCTTCCGTTCCATGGGGATTATGATTATAAACTATGCATTTTGAAGGCTTTTGTACAAGACTGATATTTTGTACTTGAATTCTGAAATTGAAAGGATGTAACCATATTAATTTTCTGTTTCCGCTGTAATAAAGTTAAAATTTTTCAAGTACTGTTTTATCTGTCTTGTAAGTTTCTGTTCTGTTTACTAAAATGCTCCACCAAAGTTAAGGCATTCCCTTTGTGAGTGACCTTAACGGAGGTGGGGTGTCACACTTGGTATCAGAGCTGAAGGTTATCAGATTGGGTAAAGTTTTTGAAAACTGTTTTCAAAAAGGTTTTGAAAGGAAGTATTTTAAAAAATAAAGCTTATTTTGAAAAACATGATCCCCAAGAGCCATATATCTTTCTTTCAGTCCTTTTTGTATTGAACCTTTCCTTTTTCGTTCCAGCATGTCTGAAGCATCTGAGATACCAGAGGGTGTTCATGTACTCGGTTGGTTTCGTCAATATCTTGAGGCTAGGACCGCCGCTGCAGGTCCAGCAAATGATCCCCCTCCTCCACCCCCTCCTCGTGCAATTGCTTTCTCAAAGATCTGTAGAGATTTTAGGGCCATGGGTGGGAAGGATTTCAAAGGAACTGAATAGACAAAGAAGGAAGAACCACAGAATAAGAAAGCGGGGCCCAAAAAGGAAACACAAAAGAAGGATGAGAAGCCTGAAGATAAGAAGGGGAAAAAGTGCTTTACTTGTGGGAGCTCAACTCATCTGAACAAGGATTGCAGAAAAAGGAAGGGCGCTTGCTTCAACTGTGGGGAGATGGGATACTTCACTAGGGACTGCCCGAAGAGACGAGGACAAGGAGGGCAGGCGAACACTCTTGAGGCTAGTGGCTAGGATAGAAATAGGAAAATTTCTATAGTAGGTTTAATTTCTTTATCTGATTGTGACTTTTTCTGGTTTTGGTATTTTGATTTTGTAATCGATACTCTGCACTTTAATGCTAGTATTATTTCTGGATTCCGCTATAGACTCAGACCCATAAGGGTTATGGATCATCTGTTTGAGACTGGGATATCTGTGTTAGGCGTCAAGTATGACGCATACATTCTGAGTTTTCGTAGGGTGTCAATTTGATATTGGTTTCGGTCTTTGGGGCCGACACTCAGGACCCATGTCTAATGGGAACCAAATTTTCGTTCTATCTGTACTCGCTTCCATCATTCGACTGTATCCTATCGATCGAATATTTGAACTTTAGGTAGAAACTAATGGGTGTAAACACGTGTTTGAGACATGTTATGTTTGATGGTTGCAAGTGGATGCAAATGGTTGCTAGTGGTTGCCCGTGGATGCATATACACACACTAGGCACTAGATCGGCTCGAAAACACTCTCATACTGCATATGGATGGGTGAGCATTTTTCAATTCTTGTGGATGCAAATTGGTTGATTCAGCACATGGATGTTGCATTTGAGTGAATGGTTGTGCACTCATATAGAAATAATATATATCATCAGAATTCTATTGCATACATGTTGGACTCATGGCACTGACATAATTCGCATTAAGGAGGTCAACTGAATCAGTAGACCGCCTGATCTTTGCATTAGATAAGGAACATATACACACATTTTTGCATATGTTCATACAACATTAGAAGTTTTCTAAGGACAATGGATGCTTGTGGATGATGGTTGAGTAGATGGGTGATTGGATGGTAGGACACATTCTTCTTAACTTGAAGATTTCGGGGACGAAATCCTTTTAAGTGGGGGAGAATGTAACACCCCGTGTATTCTATAACTGTGGAATTAAAAAATTAAAGTATAATTGATTTGAAATCAAAGAACTAAGGGAAACGGGATACGCCATTGCGTTCGTCTCGGAAAAATACGCGAAATAGAGTCCGAGTTTTCGAAAAACGGAGTCCGTATGAAGAAGATATAGCCTCTGGAAGTTTCTGAATCAAGTCTAAAATTAAAAATCGGGCCCAATTGGCCAGGGCGGGAAAAGTCCCGCCTAAGACACCCAGGTCGACTGGGCTGTCGACCTGGTGTAGCCAGGTCGACAGGGCTGTCGACAGGGCTGTCGACCTGGTCCAGAGCCAGGTCGAACCCAGTCCACCCTGGCTGGCCTAGTCTATGTTGGTCGATTTTCTGTACTCTGCTTTGTCATTAGGGCTAGGTGGCAGGCTCTAATTGGTCTCTCTTTCGAATGATTGGCTACGATCAATCCAAGCAACATCGATGGTCCTAATCAGTTCATAAACTCTATAAAAATGACCCTAGACTCTACCTAGGTTTCTTACACAATTCTCTAGCCTCCATTGCTCTCGTCTTCTAAAAATAAAAATAAAAATGGCGTCGCTGCTCTGCTGGAATTAAAACTAGAAGATAATCAACATCAGCCTAAGCAACTCAATTCAAACTAGAGATTAAAGTTTCTGTAAAGATTCTACAACAAGTTAAAGTTCTTTCTTTAATCCAATCAAGGCAAGTACAGTTATTTTCCGCTATAAACGTTAATTATAATTTTGATATGTTTTTAATTCTGAATCTGAGATTGTATATATATTCTCTTCTGTCAGATTTGTTTTTCTGTGACTGTTCTGTATCCCTTTTCTTCTTTTCTGTTTTTATAGCCAGGCTACCACGAGCCTGTGCCTAATCTCATAAGAGATGAACGTATGAACGCAAATTTTGGGATAAATAATGAATGATGCGAAATTGGACAAGACTAAATTGAATGTATGACTTTAGGTCTGAGGCATAAAATATATTGGACATATGCATAAATTTGACTATGAACATATAATTTATGCATGTTGTATGCATAGTTATGTTGTAATTTAGAACTGTAATTAATGAGCATATGTTGTAAACTAGATTTGGATCTATGCATATTCTATGATAGAAGAAAAGAGGAACCATTGTAAGATTACATATGATTTGAGACTTTGGACAAAATGCATATAAAAGTCAAGATCTGATTTTTAGAAGATATGATTTAAAGATTTATATTGTTGGGTATAGTTTGCATAATGATTCATGACTCAAAAAGAAGAAGATATGGAAACTTAGGTGTAAAGATTTACATTAATTAGGATATCTATTATTGTGATTACACCTAAATAGGGATTTTTGGATATATGGCATGCATTGAAATTAATGGTTATATTTGGTATAATTTATATGTGAATCTGCTGTACGATGCTAGTTTAACAAAAATTGGAACATATGTTATATGGCAAATTATGTCCATATTCTGCGCTTATGCAAACATGGAGTATATGTTGTGAATCATGACAATTATGTAGGCATATGAATTTAGGCCAATTTATGATTGGGCAAGGCATGTAAATAGAACTTTTAGAAATATTAAATTTGCTAAATCTGCTAATTTGTCAAGTTGCCTAAACTACTAGTTTTGTTATATTCTGTTAAATTTGTCGGTTGGAATGCCTAACCTGTTATATGCCAAAATCTGCTAAGTTGCTAAATCTGTTAAATCCGTTAAGTCATATAAAATCTGTTATCTGCTATGTTGATATAATCATCCTGTTATTGATATAATTTGAATTGGCATATATATTGGGCGTGCGCATAAACGGTAAATTATTAATTAATTGGCCGCAAAGATAAACATGGCTAACTCGAGGTTAGAATGAGTTTGCGGCGTAAATCTGCCCGGAACCGCCCGGCACATCCAGTGGCCGCAAACAATAGGTTTTAATGTGAGAAGTTAGTCATAACATGCGTAAGACACGAGGTTAGGTCTGGCTTGTGGCAGAAGTCTGCCCGGAACCGCCCGGCATATCCAGCGGTCACAAGCTACCGACCTAATGTGAGAGGTCTGTGCATTAATAATTAATTAATGCAAATCTAAGATAAGAATGACATCTAAAACGTATTAGGGAGAAATAGGGTTAAACCAAAGGGATTAATAGGTGTAGTAAAACCCGTCCATGAATCTGTAGGCCCAATACAAAGTTAGACAAATCGGAAAAATCTGTCCATCTGATCCGTTAGTCTGAAAACTTGTTAATTTAATTTGTGCATTAGTAAATCTGAATTCTGTATGTCTGAACTTGTAAACAAGTTAATCTGAAATCTGTTAGTCTGGGGACACAAGGTTAGGAGGGGAATTACTTGTGTCATCTGTTGTTTGGGACCCATATTAGTCAGTAACCCTTTCTGGTATCAAAACTTTGACCCAACAGTAAGTAGGGTCCGGGCACACTTACTGAACTAATTATAAGAGGTTCATTCTGATAATGGCGAGGGGTGTTGATGGTGCGTTCCAACCGGGTCATGTGCGTGCATGGATCCCGGTCTGCCTCTGAGGATGTAAGACGCCGTGACATCTGTAAATAGGTCTGTGCCAATTGGTTGTCACTTTAGGGAGTGATACACCCTACAGTGGGGCCGACACAGGATATTTATGTATTAGGGAGCCAATCGCTTGGGGTAGGGTTTTAGGGTACGCTTAGTTCTGTCTGTTTCTGTTGGTACCGTCTGTTTCTGTTGGGTGGTAACACCTGTCTGTTTCTGTGTGGTACCGTCTGTTCGGGTGGTAAAGGCCCATTACTAGTGTACACCAAATTCCACATTCTGTTTCCATAGGGATAAATATGTTTCTACTTCTGTCTGTTTCTGATCGGGTAGTAAAGGCCCATTATTAGCATTCTGTTTCTGTTAAAGTATTCTGTACCCGTTCCTGCTTAGACATTAGGGTGACACCTAATTTTGCTATACTAGTATTAGTGCAGAGAAGTGTAAAACAATAGTTTATATCATTCGGTTTTTCTGTTATATCTGCTACACCTGTTATAGCTATCTCACATCCAGTTTTATGTTCATATCATATTATTATTATCTGTTCATATGCTGAAAGTCACTGGACTTGCCAGACTTTTTGTATGACCCTTGTTGTTTCGCCTCCTTTCTTCCGTTTCCCCCCCAGGTTATCCAAGGAGGGAAATATTTTAGCTTGATCCGGATTTCTCTTTGCTTGAAGTGCTTAAAGTATGGCTTGGCTCTGTATAGCTTCCGTTCCATGGGGATTATGATTATAAACTATGCATTTTGAAGGCTTTTGTAAAAGACTGATATTTTGTACTTGAATTCTGAAATTGAAAGGATGTAACCATATTAATTTTCTGTTTCCGCTGTAATAAAGTTAAAATTTTTCAAGTACTGTTTTATCTGTCTTGTAAGTTTCTGTTCTGTTTACTAAAATGCTCCACCAAAGTTAAGGCATTCCCTTTGTGAGTGACCTTAACGGAGGTGGGGTGTCACAGAGCCTGAGCCAAATCTCAAAAGAGATGAACATATGTTGGGAAAAATTAGGCATAATATATGATTTGGACATAGCCAGCGCTAAAATTGGAAAAATATTAAATTATGTATAATTGGGCATAACTGATTTGTAACGGATTTGAGGACATAACATATGTTGTATTTAAAACATAAAGTGTATGAACATATGACTTGAGATTTGAGGCATAAAGTATACTGGAATTATGACTTGGGATTTGAGGCGTAAATTGAACTGTAAATATGTAAGGATAGTACATGTTGTGGTTTAAGACTTAAAGTTGGGGTGTGTGTGTATATATATATATGTGATAGTTTATGACTTGGAAGAAGGAGATTATTGTGTATAGTGATGTATGGCTTAGGCATGAAAACCCATAGTAAGATAGGGATAACTGTAAAATGTGAACACGCCTAAATTGGGATTTTGGGTAATTGGCATGCACTGTAATTAAAGGCTATAATTTGGCAAAGTTTATACTGTGAATCATGAGTTGGGGGTTTTTGGAGAATATTTTGTATGGTGCAATATTACTAAACCTCAGGGCATGTGTTATATTGTGATTTTTGGGGCATGACTATTATTGCAAATTTGGGAAAATTGGGTGTAACCTATTTTGAGTAATAACTTGAATTTGTGGGGCATAACTTGCATTCAGCTTTGTTGGGGTATAACTTGAGAATTGGAACATGACTAGTTTTGTGAATTTGGGATGATTAGCATATAAAATCTAGACTTGGACATGTATGGTAAATAAGCTAAAAGATAAACATGCCTAACCCGATTTTAGATTGAGTTGCGGTGTAAAACTGTCCGGAACCGCCCGGTACATCCAGTAACTGTAACAACACAGATCTAATGTGATAGGTTAGCACATTTAGCCCAAAACCCAAGGTTAGAATGAGTTTGCAGTAGAAGTCTGCCAGGAACCGCCTGGTACATCTAGCAACTGCAAACAACAGTTCTAATGTGAGAGGTTGGGGCATTAATAAATTAATTAATGCCAATAAATAGACATGCTAAGAATGGTAAGGTTAAGTAAAATTTAGAACACTTAACCATTGTATCATGTTAATTAGACAAGAAGGTGTGGTTAAGTAAATTTAGAACACTTAATCGTTATAACATGTTAATTAGACAAGTGAGTAAGGTTAAGTTAACCACTATGACATGATGAATGAGTAGGGTTAAGTTAATAAAAAGCACTTAACCAATACAATGTGATGAATGAGTAGGGTTAAGTTAATAAGAAACACTTAACCAATATGACATGATGAACGGGTAGGGTTAAGTTAAAACAAGAGAGAAACACTTAATCAATATAACAGGATGCGTGGAAGGGTTAAGTTAACACAAGAAGGAAACACTTAACCAATGTAACACGACAAGTGGGTGGGTTAAGTTAACTTGAATTGATTGATGACGCTTAACCAATACAGCATGATGAATGCGTGGGGTTAAGTTAATAAGAACCACTTAACCAATGTAACTTGATGAACGAATGGGGTTAAGTTTATGGGAAATACTTAACCAATATAACATGATGAATGAACGGGGTTAAGTTAATAGGAAACACTTAACCAATCCAACATGACGAGTGAGAAGGGTTAATAAGAAACACTTAACCAACATTACATGATGAGTAGGTGGGTTAAGTTAACATAAATGGACGACACTTAACCAATATGACATAATGTGTGGGAGGGTTAAGTACATATCGGGTTGTTGGGTAATATTAGTAAAATATAGGCCCATAAACTTAACCATTGGGTAAACATATTTGAATTAGTGGGAGGGTTAAGTACATATCGGGTTGGTGGGTAATATTAGTAAATATAGGCCCACAAACTTAACCCGTAAGAAACCCTAGTAACGGGGACCCATTTCAGTAGTAACCCACATAGATGTATCAAGGTACCCTGAAACTAGGCAGGTTGGGGCACGATTACTGGGCTAATTATTAACGGTCAAAATAGCGGCAGGGGGTACGTCAGTGTAGGTTCCGACGGATTACGGACGTGCACGTACTCCGTAGTGGGAAAAAGCAGGCACTAGTTACCAGTAGTTATACACTATACATCTTGAATCGTGTCGGGTTGCTATCATAAGGATTGATACACCTTATGATGGGACCAGCACAGGGTATCTACACGCAAGAGAGGGCCGATTGACACATACAACATTAACACAAGTAGGGAGCGGATCGATAGGTTAGTAAGGGTACTTCTAACATCTTCATGGAAATTAGGCTGATTGAGGTAAGGTCCTCATACTAGATTTACACCTGAAGGCTACCACAATTGCAGGGATTAGGATCACATTATCATATGATCATTTTATACAGATCACTAGTTAGGTGGCGCAGAGACATTGAAATTAGAATAACAGGGTAGTAGCGAAGCAGAGAAAGAGTAGAAGTGCATTCAATTTATCTTGCCTTATCATATCTATGCTAATTGTATGTTATCTTGTTATCCTTGTTATCGTGGTATTGTCTTATATTCAGTTTATTCATGTCATAATGCTTTTGCCTATTTATATGCTGAAAGTCACTGGACTTACCAGACTTATGTCTGACCTAGTTTGTTTCGCCTCTTTTCTTCCGTTCCCCCCCACCCCAGGTTCACAGGGAGGAAATGTTACCACTTAGCTCAGTTTTCTTTCCAAGCTCGAAGATAGTCGATGTATTGCTTTGGACTCTCTCTTCCACTGCTATGGCTGGTTCATGCTTTATTGGGGAATATCATTGTTATATTTTTATGCTTCTTTTATACTTGGAAGTTTTTGAATCAAGATAAAAGTTCTATGTATTGTTTTAAGTATAATTGAGACAATTATTGTAAAAGCTTGATTGAACCACCTTGTTTATAAAATGACTTTATTTTCCGCTGTTTTATTTGTCTGTCTTGTAATTTATCTGCATCTTTTACCTAAAACGCTCCACCAAAGTTAAGGCATTCCCTTTATGAGTGACCTTAACGGAGGTGGGGTGTTACACGTGGTATCAGAGCTGAAGGTTACTAGATCAGATAAAAGATTTGAAAAATTATTTTCAAAACGGTTTTAAAAGAATCAATTTCTAAGGAAAAGTTTTGTTTTAAAGGCATATTCCCTAAAGCCATACGCATTATCTTTTGATCCTCTATTTGAATCCTTGTTTTCCTTCTTTACTGAGTCTCCGAGGCTCTTGTCTTTCTGGAAGGTAACCTCATCGCGGCATGGTTCCGTAGGTTTGATGAGACTACGACACATGTCAAAGGGCGAAGAAATGCCCAACCTCCATATATAGTCGCAATAGTTTCACCTGCGGCTAATTTTCTTTCAAGCTTTGTAGGGTTTTCCGTGCGATGGAGGTAGCTTTCAAAAGACTTGTCAACAAGTTACACAAAGATGGCAAAGATGAGAATAAAGGAGTTTGGCTAAGGAACACAACCCAAGGATGATAAACTCATGGATATGGACTTGGTTCACGAAGGAAGAAAGAATAGAAAAATATAAGACAAGAGGAAGTGTTATTATTATGGTATAACGGGTCATATAATTAAGGACAAGGGCAAGAACAAATGACAGGATTTTTAGAAGGGCAAGTGCATGCTCTCACCGCCAGCGTATCTAAGAGAGAGGTAGTAGAGTTTCTGTTGAAAAAGTCTGGTTTTTCTTTTTGATCATCCTGTTAGTACTCTTTTTGATTTTAGCGCTTCACATTCGTTTAAATCTGCTTCCATAGTTAAGTCTCTGCACATTAGTGCTTGTATAGTAGAAGATCCCATCATTGTGTCAAATCCAATTGGTGGTTCGGCTCATTTATCTTTGGTTTGTGAGGATTTGAGAATAGCTATATTAAGTGTTGAGTTTAAGTGTAATGCTTATGTTTTTTTTGGTTTCATGGGCTATGAGTTGATTCTAGGCATGGATTGGTTAGCTAGTAATTGTGAAAGAAGGGTAGTTAGACTTTTGACTAGCCTCGGGAATACCCTCAAGATTTCGTGCGATCCTAAGGGATCAGTTTGGCTTAGCTACCTAGAATCACTTGATGCATCTATCGACGATTTGCAATCCGTTAGAGTAGTCCATGAGTACGCAGATGTTTTTGATTAGGTTAGGGTTTATCCCCTAAAACACGAGATAAACTTCCGCATATATCTAGTTGACAATGCAAAACCAGTTGCATTACCTGTATGACACATGAATCCAAGGGAAAGGAAGGGCTCAATAAGCAAGTAAAAGAGTTACTTGAAAAAGGGTTCATAAGGCGAAGTATTTCTGAATGGGGTGCTCCGGCCGTTTTCGTTACAAAGGCGGATGGTTCACTTCGCTTGTGCATAGATGATATTTTGGAATGAGGAAGAACATGCTTTGCATCTAAGGGGAGTCTCGGATATCCTCCAAGCGCATCAACTTAAGGCGAAGTTCTCCAAAAAAATGTCATTTTTGGAGAGAAGAAGTAAGGTTTCTAGGACATGTGGCACCCAAAGAAGGGATAGAAGTAGATCCCGCAAAAGTAGTTGCGGTGCAAGACTGGAAGGTCCCAAGGAATGCAACAGAAGTAAGAATATTTCTTGGACTAGCGGGCTAATATAGAAAGTTAATTAAGAACTTTGCGAAGGTATTAGCCTCACTTACAAGATTGACGGAGAAGAATATAATCATCTTAGTGTATACACTTGGTAACATGGTTAGCATCTGTTTATTTTCAAGAGATAGTTCTGGGAATGTTAGCATGACATGGCAAAGGTTGTAGTGCCAAGTATACTATAAGAAGAAAAGGTGGAACGAGAGGCGATAGTAAAATGAGTTCCAATGCATATTCTGGAAACAAAAATTAAGAAGCTACGCAAATCATGAAGTTAAGACAGTCAGAGCAATTTGGAGTGAAGCTCAAGAAGATGCGGTTTAGAAGATTGAAGACTAGATATGCGCATCATACCCTTTTTGGGGGTATATCCTTGATCTCTCTTTTTCTGTAAAGTTTATTTGCTAGTCTTTATCTTTTAAGTATATCCTCTCGATCCTATCCTCGATCCTTAGGTAGAAGCCAATGAATGTAAACATGTGTTTGAAACATGTTAGGTTTGGTGGATGCAGGTGGATGTAAGCGTTTGCTAGTGGTTGCTCGTGGAAGCATATA
Organism: Allium sativum; assembly: GCA_030737875.1. NCBI lineage: Eukaryota > Viridiplantae > Streptophyta > Magnoliopsida > Asparagales > Amaryllidaceae > Allium > Allium sativum. The sequence continues at coordinate 306,367,809 of CM060916.1, read as the reverse complement.
CACACATTAGGCACTAGATCAGCTCAGTCACTTTCATATTGTATATGCATGAGTGAATTTTTTATACATATGAATTGAAACTTGATGTGTTATCATATGGATGTTGCATTTGTATGAATGATTGTGCACTCATGTAGAAGTTGCAAAGTACGTTTAGGAACAACTGCATACATGATGGACTCATGGCACTGACATGATTCGTGTAAAGGAGGTCAACTGAATCAGTAGACCGCTCGATTTTGCATTTGGGTAAGGACATATACACACACTATGCATATGTTCATGAAAAACATTAGAAAACTTTTTAAGAACAATGGATGCCTGTGATTGAATGGTTGAGTAGATGGATGTTGGATGGTATGATGTACATTCTTTTTAACTTGAAGATTTCGGGGACGAAATCCTTTAAGTAGGGGGGAATGTCACACCCTGTAATTTTAAAATAGGACATAAGAGATAATTAAAGAATAATTAATTATTAAAAGAAGAATTAGATGAAACAGGTTACGTCATTGTGTTCGTCTCTAAATTCCGCTTGAGATAGAGTCTGAGTTTGCGTAAAACAGATACCATATGAAGAAGATATGGGCAAACGAAGTTAGGCAGAAAAACCGAAAGTCGACCAGAATGCACTGGCGCACTCCACAAGTGTGCCAGTACAAAAATGCACTAGCGCACCTTCCAAGTGCGCCCATACTGATCCAGTATAGAATTTTGGAGTGTTCTGTGATGATGTTTCTTCTTCTAAGTGTCCGGATGATGTGTATTTTAGCTAGGTGGTTCTGATGGACTCCTAGCTCATCTAAGGGCTCTAAATAATCCTAGGCATCTATATATACGTAGCTAAGCCTAAACCCTAATATCACAACCCTAAAACTATGGTGTCATCATGATGTTCGTCTCAAGCTAGCCTAAGCTCCCTTCATCCTCTCCAAACTAGAAAATCAAATCCAAACTAGTAACCGATTAAGAAGAACATCAAATCACACGTCTACATCAAAGGATAACTAATCAAATTAAGAAATCAGATCCCGTAATTCAAGACCGTTCTGTAATTTGTAAGTTCATGCTACATTCAGAAATAAAATTGTGATTCTGACATTGTAATAAATCTGAATCTGAGATTATGCCTATTTCTATCTGTATTTCTATATCCATTGGATCTATCTCATTGATATTATTATGTTCATTCTTTGTCTCTTCTTTCCTTCTTCCCTTTTTGTTTTTATAGCCAGGCTACTGCGAGCCTGAGCCAAATCTCATAAAAGATGAACGTACGTTGGGAAAAATTGGGCATAATATATGATTTGGATATGGCCAACGCTAAAATTTGGAAAAGTATTAAATTATGTGTAATTGGGCATAACTGATTTGTAACGGATTTGAGGATATAACATATGTTGTATTTAAAACATAAAATGTATCGAACATATGACTTGATATTTGAGGCATAAAGTACATTGGACCAATGACTTGGGATTTGGGGCGTAAATTGAACTGTAAATATGTAAGGCATAGTACATGTTGTGGTTTAAGACTTAAAATTGGGGCATATATATATGTTATAGTTTATGACTTGGAAGAAGGAGATTATTGTGTATAGTGATGTATGGCTTAGGCATGATAACCTATAGTAAGATAGGGATAACTGTTAAATGTGAACACGCCTAAATTGGGATTTTGGGTAATTGGCATGCACTGTAACTAAAGGCAATAATTTGGCATAGTTTGTACTGTGAATCATGATTTGGGGGATTTTGGAGAATATTTTGTATGGTGCAATATGATTAAACCTTAGGGCATGTGTTATATTGTGATTTTTGGGGCATGACTATTATTGCAAATTTGGGAAAATTGGGTGTAACCTATTTTGAGTAATAACTTTAATTTGAATTTGTGGGGCATAACTTGCAATCAACTTTGTTGGGGTATAACTTGAGAATTGGAACATGACTAGTTTTGTGAATTTGGGATGATTAGCATATAAAATCTAGACTTGGACATGTATGATAAATATGCTAAAAGATAAACATGCCTAACCCAAGGTTAGATTGAGTTGCGGTGTAAAACTTCCCGGAACCGCCCGACACATCCAGTAACTGCAACAACACAGATCTAATGTGAGAGGTTAGCGCATTTAGCCCAAAACTCGAGGTTAGAATGAGTTTGCGATAGAAGTCTGCCCGGAACCGCCAGTCACATTTAGCAACCGCTAACAACAGTTCTAATGTGAGAGATTGGGGCATTAATAAATTAATTAATGCCAATAAACAAACATGCTAAAAATGGTAAGTTAAGTAAAATTTAGAACACTTAACCGTTATAACATGCTAATTAGATAAGAAGGTGGGGTTAAGTAAATTTAGAACACTTAACCGTTATAACATGTTAATTAGACAAGTGAGCAGGGTTAAGTTAACCAATATGACATGATGAATGAGTAGGGTTAAGTTAATAAGAAGCACTTAACCAATACAACGTGATGAATGAGTAGGGTTAAGTTAATAAGAAACACTTAACCAATATGACATGATGAACGGGTAGGGTTAAGTTAAAACAAGAGAGCAACACTTAACCAATATAACAGGATGCATGGATGGGTTAAGTTTACACAAGAAAGCAACACTTAAGCAATGTAACATGGCAAGTGGGTGGGTTAAGTTAAGTTGAATTGATTGATGACGCTTAACCAATACAGCATGATGAACGCGTGGGGTTAAGTTAATAAGAACCACTTAACCAATGTAACTTGATAAACGAATGGGGTTAAGTTTATGGGAAATACTTAACCAATATAACATGATGAATGAACGAGGTTAAGTTAATAGGAAACACTTAACCAGTCCAACACGACGAGTGAGAAGGATTAATAAGAAACACTTAACCAACATGACATGATGAGTAGGTGGGTTAAGTTAACATAAATGGACGACACTTAACCAATATGACCTAATGTGTGGGAGGGTTAAGTACATATCGGGTTGGTGGGTAATATTAGTAAAATATAGGCCCACAAACTTAACCATTAAGTAAACATGTTTGAATTAGTGGGAGCGTTAAGTACATATCGGGTTGGTGGGTAATATTAGTAAATATAGGCCCACAAACTTAACCTGTAAGAAACCCTAGTAGCGGGGACCGATTTCAGTAGTAACCCACATAGATGTATCAAGGTACCCTGAAACTAGGCAGGGTGGGGCACAATTACTGGGTTGATTATAAGCGGTCAAAATAACGGCAAGGGTTACGTCAGTGTAGGTTCCGACGGATTACAGGCGTGCACGTACTCCGGATTTGGAAAAAGAAGGCACTTGGTACCAGTAGTTATACACTGTGCATCTTGAATCATGTCGGGTTGCTATCATAAGAATTGATACACCTTATGGTGGGACCAATACAGGGTATCTACATGCAAGAGAGGGCCGATTGACACAGACACATGTAACATTAACACAAGTAGGGGACCGATCAATTGGGTAGTAAGGGTATATCTAACATCTTCATGACAATTAGGCTGATTGAGATAAGGTCCTCATACTAGATATACACCTGAAGGCTACCACAATTGCGGGGGTTGGGATCACATTATCATATGATCATTTTATACAAATCACTAGTTAGGTGGTGCAGAGATATAGAAATCAGAATAACAGGGTAGTAGCGAAGCAGAGAAAGAGTAGAAGTGCATTCAGTTTCTCTTGCCTTATCATATCTATGCTAATCGTATGTTATCTTGTTATCCTTGTTATCACGGTATTGTCTTATATTCAGTTTATTCATGTCATAATGCTTTTGCCTATTTATATGCTGAAAGTCACTGGACTTACCAGACTTATGTCTGACCTAGTTTGTTTCGCCTCTTTTCTTCCGTTCCCCCCCAGGTTCACAGGGAGGAAATGTTACCACTTAGCTCAGTTTTCTTTCCAAGCTCGAAGATAGTCGATGTATTGCTTTGGACTCTCTCTTCAATTGCTATGGCTTGTTCATGCTTTATTGGGGAACATCATTGTTATATTTTTATGCTTCTTTTATACTTGGAAGTTTTTGAATCAAGACAGAAGTTCTATGTATTGTTTTAAGTATGATTGAGACAATTGTTGTAAAAGCTTGACTGAACCACCTTGTTTATAAAATGACTTTATTTTCTGCTGCTTTATTTGTTTGTCTTGTAATTTATCTGCATCTTTTACCTAAAACACTCCACCGAAGTTAAGGCATTCCCTTTGTGAGTGACCTTAACGGAGGTGGGGTGTTACAGACTCAGACTCAGGTGAGCCGTTAGGAAAATGCAGGGCCGGTCCACACTAAGTGGATTAATAATCCCTGAACAATACGTTTCCCCGCCCTATGGGGCATAAGTCTGGTCAATATGTCGATCATGTCATCCATCGGCCCCGTAGTGACCGATATATCTGAGGTACCTCGCTATCCATCAAATAATATGCAACATCCACATGAGTAAAATGTCTGGGCTCCATACCATGACACTACTCTAAGCTAGAAAGAAATGCATGTCCTCCCTGCCATCCTTCATCCTGTTTCTGATTCATACCGGTGGTGTGAAGCTCGCGAATTAACGCTACACAAAGCTATGCTATTTAAAGCCATGCTTTGATCATTAACCATAAGGCTCTGCTTTTCAAAAAAAGCCTTGATCACATGCCACTCAGCATGCCACACTGTCACTCCATACCATACTACTGATTTCTACCGATATATGACCTCTAAGCTCATACGTCTCAGAGAAAGATGTTATGCAAGAGAATAAATTCTCTTCCACCAAATAGATATATATTTCGCAGAGACCAACGAATATAGTATAAAGGAATACAATGTCAGACATACTATCCATTTGCAACTCCGTACAGGGTCTGAACGAAACCGAAGGCACCTTATTCCTTGTCCCATATGTCCAATACAGGAGAGAGGTCCTCGCATATCCGGTCGATCACCAAGTACGTTTGGGCGATCACCACTTATCACCTTGTCTTGGGATGCCTCCCAATTAAGACATCAGTAATCATCCAAATGATATGAAGATCTCCGGTTTTCAACCAACTTCTTCATCGTCGACTTATCGTCGTATCAACTATTCAGAATGGGATAAACCCGGTCTTTCCGAATAACCCGCATATCTTATAAACAAGTGCTATAAAAACACAACATACGCCTCATTCCAATCCAGAATATTCTTTTATTCAAATATTCACATCATTAGGGAAAGGTTGCCATTAATTTTATCAAAGATAAATTCTTTAAATTTATTCTTTAAACTTCCTTAGGATATCAATTCAAACCAAATTAAGGTTTATCCAAACTAGTTGGGATTAGCGCACCTTACCGAAATAATCATTTATTTTATTTCCCAATCCCAACCTATTCATCCCATGGAGAAAAACTGGTAATGCTCCATATCTAACACCACGGTATTATCGGTAAATTTAATTACCATTTCACATTCAAATCTAATTAAAGATTTAACTATCGCCTGGGTTAAAACTAGGGGTACTCCATTCTCGATCGTTTCCCAAATTTGATAATTTAAATTATCATATTTCCATTTCAATCTAAGTAAAGATTCATTAAAACTTCACTTAGTTTTAATCTTCAAAAATCATTATATAATGATTATTCAAATTTAGGAAATAAATCCTGTCTTTAACTAGGTTAAAGAACCATTGCCATTTAAAACACAGTTCACGATAAACCCAAAATCACATTCCATTAATTATGGAATCTTCATGGAAAACAGATCAATCATATATATATATATATATATATATAATTGATATAAAATCCCATATCTAACCAATAATATAAATGAAATAACAGCAAAGTCTTTTAATTCCATGTATAGTAAGTCTTCCGACACAGAAGTTCACTTCGATTATTACCAAATCGAATTCCATTCCATTCCAATTTATTTTATTAAATTGGAGAAATTTTCTTTGGAAAATCCCACTAAATCTTAATAGAAAGATTTATATATTCCAAATCACAATTCACTGTTAATCGGGTTAAAGAACGAATGTCGTTAAAACCCAGTTCACAATAAACCCAGTTCAAATTCCATTTTATTCCGATTACTAAATATAATTGGAAACTCTAAAAATCTTAATTTAAAGATTTATTCTTTTCACATAGGGTTTAGAAACAGTGTTACGGAAGACACCATTCACGACAAACCCAAAATCCAATTCTTTTATTCAATTGCAATTAAATATTAATTAATTGGAAAACTTCACTAAATCTTAATTAAAAGATTTATTCTTTCTCAACTGGGTTTAAGAACAATGTTATTTAAGACATCGTTCATGATAAATCCAAAATCCAATTTAATATTAAATACAAGGCTCTGAATAGAAATTACATCGGCTTATATTCAATATCAAATTCTAAAACTAACGAATATCGTATTAGGTATAACGATATCTGTATCTTCCAAATTCCTATAACAATATCCGTATAACCACGGAATCCAATGTCGAAACATTCCGAAGATTATTTCCATTCTAATCCATTCCAATTTATTCATTGGAAAATTCTAGTTATTTCTAAAACTATTTCAAATCCAATTTATTTCTTTAAAAATATTGGATTATTATTCTAGTTAATAACTAGTTCATTTTGATAAAAATATATTTTTATCTTTACAAATGGGGAAGGAAGACTGTTAACACATATGGAATTGAATGGAATTCGATTGATAATAATCGAAGCGAACTTTTGGGAAGGAAGACTGTTAACACATACGGAATTTAAAAGGCTTTGCCGTTACTCCATTTATATTGTTAGTCGGATACAGAAATTGATATCGATTATATATTGATTTGTTTTTCCGTGAAGATTCCATAATTAATGGAAGGTGATTTTGGGTTTATCGCGAGCTGTGTTTTAAATGACATTAGTTTTTTAACCCAGTTAAAGACAAGATTAATTTCTTAAATTTGAAAAATCATTAAGAAACAATTTTTAAACTGAATTAGAGATTTAGTGAATCTTAAATTAGATTGGAAGGTGACTTTGATAACTAAAATTATCAAATTCAAGAAATGATCGAGAATGGAGTATCACCAGTCTTGCTCCAAGCGATAGTTAAATCTTTAATTAGATTTGAACGTGAAATGGTAATTAACTTTACCGATAACACCGTGGTGTTAGATATGAATTATTATCAGTTTTACTTCATATGATGAATAGGTTGGGATTGGGAAATTAAACAAATGATTACTTCAGTAAGGTTCGCTAATCCCGACTAGTTTGGATAAACCATAATTTGGTTTGAATTGATATCCAAAGGAAGATTAAAGAATAAATTTAAAGAATTTATCTTTGATAAAATTAATGGGACCCTTTCCCAAAGGATGTGAATATTTAAATAAAAGAATATTCAGAATTGGGTGAGGCGCATGCTGTGTTTTTATAGCACTTGTTTATTATATACGCGAGTTATTCAGAAAGACCGGGTTTATCCCATTCTGAATAACTGAATTGGCGATGAATTGACGATGACAACGGTAGTTGAAGACCGGAGGCCTTTACATCGTTTAGATGATTACTGATGTCTTGATTGGGCTGTACATCTAAGACGAGGTAATAAATGGTGATCGTCCAGATATACTTGGAGATCGACTGGATATGCGAGGACCTCTCTCCTATATTGAACATATGGGACAAGGAATAAGGTGCCTCCGGTTTCGTTCAGACCTAGAATGAACTTGTAAATGGACTGTGTGTCTGACATTGGATTTCATTCTGTGTGATTGATAGACATCAGTTGCATAGCGTGAATTGCTTATGTGGTATGCTGAGATGCAAATGATCAAGACTTCTGTTGAAAAGCAGAATCTTGTGGTTGATGATCAAAGCATGGATTTAATATAGCATAGATTTGTGTAGCGTTAAATCGCGAGCCTCGCACCCCGGTGTGAACCAAAAACGGGAGAGGACCTCAGGGAGGGCATGCGTTTCCTTCTAGCTAGGAGTAGTGTCTTGGTTTTGCATGCTCAGATGTTTTACTTATGTGGATGATGGATAGCGAGGCGCCTCGAATATATCGGCACTACGGGGCCGATGGATGGTTTGGTCGGGATATGATCAGTTTACGCCCCATCGGGTGGGGAAATGCATTGTTCAGGCATTTTAATCCACTTCGTGTGGATCGGCCCTGTGGCTCCTAGGTGTAGTTGCGGCTGTTCCTGAAGCTCGGGCTAGACAGTCTCGAAGCGGGAAGGACGATCCCTTGCCTTGGTTCACAGATGGAAATCCAACTTCCAATACATGACATTCGGTTTTATTTGTAGAGCCTAGTATCGCGACATAGTGAGATGGGGCACTATGCCTTCTATGATTGATATATTTATATTTGAAGTTGTTTTTATACACTTTACACTATAATAGTATCAAAACGATTTGTTTTAAACATACCAAGCATGTTTGGCTATTATAAGGTAAAACTCTATCCTCCGGCTTGCGTTGCATTGTGTGATGGGACCTGAGTCTTATAATAACTTCATTTTTCCAAAAAACATTGCGCTGTTTTGTTATATGCACTGGTATTCTTGGGAGGAAACCCGTTCCGTGTTATACGGCATGGTTCCTTGATATATCTGATTTTAAAGTAAAGTTTTAAATAACTGTTTTAGTTCTCACACCAGTCATATGACTGACCTGGAGTTTATTTTTTTTAACCTAAACTCTGGGTGCCCCTATTTTCCACAATGGCAGCTAGTAGTTTTGGTTTTGCAGATATTATATTCACAGGATCCTGGTTTACAGCTGGAGTGATATTCAGAAAGCTCTGCATCCGTATATTTATTTCAGTTGTGTTTTGTATTATTTTCCGATGCATTGTAATTTGTAAATCTTTGATATTTATCAAATGTATATTATTTATCCATACTTTGTTATATTCTTGTATTCTGATGGAATTACTGTAATAAGCAATGAAATGTTCTTCTATTTGTGTTCTGATTGGTCATGTTCTTCATTCAATCCGGGCTTTTCTTTATGGGGAGTTCGGGTCGTTATAAATTGTAACAATTACAAGTGACGTTGTCCAGTTATAATTTATGATCTTCTCATCTGCAATGGTCTATCTCCGTTGTATGTGAAACGGATATGTGAGGTCTCTCACCCAAATTTTAAAAGGAGTGATGAAGATATAGACTGTGAAGCTGGTGATTTTGGAGATAATCTTGATGAAATGTTGCACCGCACTCATGGACATATGTAGAACTGTGAAGATGAGAAATTTGGTGCACCGAATGGTAATGCTAAAAGATTTTATAGCCTTGTAGAAGATGGAAAGCAACCATTATATCCTGGCTATTCAAAATTTTTGAGATTAAGTTTTATCATCAGGCTTTATTCTTTAAAATATGTACATGGAATTACAGAGTCTGCATTTGGGGATATACAAGAGTTAATGAGAGAGGCTTTTACGTAGGCCCACACACCTTTACCTTTCAGAGCTGCAAATAATATCATTAAAGAATTAGGTCTTGAATACAAAAAATACATCCATGTCCAAATGTTTGCATGCTATATTGGGCAGAAAATAAAGATAAAGATGTCTGTAAAATTTGTGGTGTTTTGAGGTGGGAACCAGTGAAAAATGAAGACACTCGTGACAATGAGCTAGAGAAGTTGAATCGCAAAGTCCCATCAAAAGTGATGCGTTACTTTTTGCTAAAACCAAGGTTGCAAAGATTGTTTATATGCAAGGAGTTTTCACAACTTATGACATGGTCTGTGGGATGAAAAAAAGATGGAAAACTTAGACATCCATCTGATAGCGAGTCTTGGAAGGAGACGGATGCTACGTATCCTAATTTTTCATTAGAAAATAGAAATACCAGATTGGGTGTAGCCTCTGATGGATTCCATCCTTTTCATACAATGAATACAACTTACAATACATATGGCCAATTGTATTAGTTAACTACAACCTTCCACCTTGGTTGTACATGAAGCCCGAAAATCTAAATCTTTCAACACTCATCTCCGGTCTAGAGTCTCCAAAGAATAAAATTGATGTATATATGCATCCTCTAATTGAAGAGTTGAAAGAATTATGGGATCTAGGCATTGAAACTTATGATGCCTTTACTGACCAAATTTCATGTTATGTGCAGGCGTGTTGTGGACAATTAGCGGTTTTTTGAGGTATGCAATGTTATCTGGTTGGAGCATAAAGGGTAAACATGGTTGTCCAGTATGCCATTATGAGACTTCTTCAGTGTACTTGAAACATAAAAAAAAATGTGCTACATGAATCATAGAATATTTCTAGATACGAAGCACAAGTGGAGGTTTTATAAGAGGAGATTGAAAGATGAAGTTAAAACAGGATAGATTCCGGAAAATTTATTAAGAAAAAACATTGAAGAACTGTTGTGTGGCTTTGAAATTAATTTTGGGAAGAAAAAGGATTCTCCTTTCAAAAAGAAGTCAATATTTTTTAATTTACCGTATTGGAGCCGTAATTCATTGCGACATAACCTTGATGTTATGCATATAGAGAAAAACGTATGCGACAACATAGTTGGTACTTTGCTAAACATTAGTGGCAAGTCAAAAGACCATTTGAATGCTCATTTGGATTTATAAGAAATGGGCATCAGGAAGGTCGTGCATCCTACTTTATCAAGTGACGGCGAACAACTCAAGATTAGAGCGCTATATTTGACATGACAAATAAAGAAAAAGAATTATTTTGCTCCGTACTGGAGAATGCTAAATTGCCATACAGTTGTGCAACCAATATCAGTTGGTATGTTCACACGAAGGAAAGGAATATCTTAGGGTACAAGACCCACAATGCTCATTTTTTACATCATTACTTGTTGCAATTTGTTGTGGAAAAAACACTAAATCCTAAGGTTGCATTGCCTCTAATAAGATCTGGTGCATTATTAAGAGGTCTTTAGGGCTAAGTAATTGACTTGGAAGACGTGAAGTGGCAACAACAAGAAATTTTTGAACTTTTTTGCCAATTTGAAATGATATTTCCACCAGCTTTCTTTGACATAATGGTTCATTAGACAGTTCGCGTGTGCAGGGAAGTTTACGATGGACCTGTGCACATTCGATATATGTTTCTGATTGGGCGTTATCTAGCTAAACATAAATCTTATGTGTGCAACAGCTGTAAACCAGAAGGTTCCATCGCCGAAGGTTACCTGATAGAAGAATGCTTGACATTCTGCTTAAGATTCTTAAGTGGTGATGCAATACCTAAATTTGAAAGTTGTCCACAAAATATGGAACATGCTATAGGTACAAGAAGAAATAAAGACAGAAAAGCTATTTATCTAAAAGAATATGAGTGGATTGCATGTCATCGATATATTCTATTTAATTGTGGTAACGAGGAAATAGAGAAATTAAAAGAGTAAAATTTTAGGTTCTAATTTTATTCTAGCAAGTTAGTACTAAAGAATTAGAATATTTCTTTATTGATACTAATATCATCATAATTATTCCAAGGAACATCAAGCTTTAATTGATGGTCATGTAATATCGAGAAGATATAAAAGGGAGAGAGAACATATCGAAGAATTTTGGAAATGGCTGAAGGATGAGGTTGGGAAAAAGAGGACATTTCGAAAGTGCTACAAGTGCTTATAATGGGACCTAATCGGGCAGCTAGGAAATTTAGTGGATATGTTATTAATGGATACAGGTTCCATACAAAATACAGAGATGCTTAAGTGCATAACACAGAATAGTGGTGTATTCTTGACTGCCTTGACCACTAGCTTTGCAAGTTCAAAAGATCAAAATCTATTGGTTGGTAATGTTAGTTACTACTGAGCAATTGAAGAAATACTTGAAATTGATTGTTAGGGAGAAATTTCAGCGGTTTTATTTAAGTGTTGCTGGTTCCAAGAAGAGAAACATTTATAAGGGATGACTCGAGTTAATTTTAATAGACTGTACCACGAATCTATGTAACAACCCGCATTCTACGCATCAGGTGATCGTAGAATATTTATTTCTTTCTCATGCGAAGTCGTATAGCTATGTAACTTTGGAAGACGATTATTGGGGACATTTTCCATATTCATGATTTTTTCCGATTTTTAAATGACCGTTTTGCCCCTAGCTGATCTTGTTTCAGCCATAACTTTTGATTCGTAAGGAGTTTTGACCTCAACCCACTTCCATTAGATTCGGATGACGGTTTACCTTTCTGCAGAGTGGTCACATTAGCCAAACGAACTCACTGATTGAGAGATATGGCTGAAACAAGGTTTAGAAGGCGAAAAACAGCTTAATTGGGCCTAATTAGGGTGATTAGTGAGTGGGCCCATAACCCATTTCGGGATTAGGGTTATGGGAATGCTGATAGGGTTAAGAAATTCGTTTTTTTTATTTTCCAACCGCCACTTTTTGCTCCTTCAAGTCTAGCCATAGCCTCCACTTTCTAATTTCATCCCAAATCGCTCCTAATCGCTTTCTAATTGAATATTAAGCTAAGCTACATCAAATCAAGGAGAAATAACAACAAATTAGAGTTGGAGCTGCTATGTTGCATTAGAATTCGACCCAAAATAGATAATATTTCAGATCTATAGTTTGTTTGTGGCCAAGGTGAGTGATTAGCATTGTTTTTACACTAATTACAGTTAATTAGGCTGATTAGTGTTAATTAACGAAATTTTGCATGTTTAAAATCTGGAGAAATGTTTAGAAATTCTAAAATATTATTTTAGGGCTTTAATAGAAATTTGGGCTAATTTGGATAAGTTTTGCTAATCCTATCATTAGATTTACTCAAACATGTTTAAGTGGAAAATATGGGTTTTAGGTATGTTTGATCTGTTTTGACATATCAAATTATTGTTTTGGTGTTTGTGGTCAAATCTTTATGTTGCTATGACTGTATAGTATTCTTCGTGGTTGATTAGAAAAGTTAGAATGGTCGAAAATGCTTTCGTGTGGCGTAAAGCAGTTGCTGGAAAAGTTTTAGGAAATGATGCAGAACCAGATCGGATCACCCCCATTCGTGAGCATGAATCACGAACCGACTCGTGCGTACTACCTCGAACCGAAGCGCTCTGAACTGCTCGTTATCCACCGACCCGCTCGCATCAAGGACCCACGAAGCGCTCCAGTACTCAAATTGACCAGCTCGAGTGACCGACCCCGAACCGGAGCATCCACAAGCTGAGGAGCCCGAACCGATCCGATGCTTTGGAGGAGCTATCACGAGCCACAAGTCGAACTGGTGAGGACGACATGGTCATGAACCAAAGAGCACCAGGGCATCACGAGCCGATCCATAGGGTGAGGACCACAAACTAGAGTATGCATCACGGACCGACTTGGAGCATGCACGACTGAATCGAACCAAGGACAAAGAGAAGGACCGAACCGATCTGGATGAAGGCCAAAACATGAGATATAAAGGTAGTCCAAATAGGAAGTAGAACTCAGGATCAAGTTAGGAACCAACGAGTTAACTTCATGAGTTGGGCTTTGCTGCAGGACATGTGCTAAGGGGTTACTAACATCCATAATTTTGATTCACCACCAAGAGACGAATGTTAGGCTACGGATCAGTGCAGTGAGGTAGTTATTACTCCATGGGGCAGAGTGATCGTAGCATGACTATGAGCCAGTGCAGTGAAGTCGTCATGACTTCATGGGGGCAGAGTGGACATAACAAGGACTAGTGGCTATAGATCAGTGCAGTGGAGTCGCCATGACTCTATGGGGCAGAGTGATCATAGCAAGGATTTGGGTGATCAAAGCGGTGAATGTCGTATGCTTTACGCACTAAGTGAGAGATGTGAGGATGGTTGCTATGCTCGATTGTTTGATATCACTATGACATGCACACCCCTTCCCCGTATCTTTACGCCATATGTTAGTGTCACCTTAGAGTATTGTAATCATGTTATGCTAACTCTTTGGTTGCAGGTCCAGGTTCAGGTATGGTTTAGTATACCTGTTATTGTTCTGTCTTGTTGCTTATCGCTCATACAAGGCTTTTGTCTAACCCAGAGTTTTATGTCTCTTCTTATTACTCTGGGTGCTCGTAAACGGGTAGACTAGAGACATGTTAGGTGGTATGCACGAGTAGCTGTACCGGAGATGAGCAGGAGGCTTCCACGTATGATATATATATTCTCCCTGTGTCGCTGCTGGTCACTACTTTAGGCATTAGTAGTGTACCTTTCTTATTTTTCTTTAGAGACAGTTCTCCAAAGTTGTAATAATGATGATGTGGAATATAAGATGTATTTTGAATTTCCGCTGCTATGATGATTATGGTTTAGTTCTCAGCTTATGCACTGTCTCGCCTGTTTTATGTCAAGTATGTTATTATTATATTTTATTCCATGCATTGTGAGACGTTTTGCAAGTTCCTTGTTAGTTCAAATTTTCTTCTTTCCTTTCTTTGACGACCGTCCCGTGCTGGTCAGGCATGGGCACAATGCATTTTCATTGGAAATGTCGTCTGGTGCGGGGCGGGCCGTCACATTTGGTATCAGAGATCTAGGTTGCGTAGTTAACCTAGGGAAGACACCAGGGAGAGATAGTACGTATATGAGAGCGCGTATTTGTGATATTTTGGTTTTCAAAAGCTATATATATACTATTGGTATATTTAAGGATGAAGTCGCACTGCACTGGCACCACTGAAGAGATGGTTAATCGTTTTCTCCTTACGGATTGAACGATGAGCCGATATGCTATGGGTACTGGTAGAGAAGCCAATAATGGGAATGCTCCTGATATGAGGACGATGTTCACTGACCTCATGAGAGAAATGCTTAGGGATGTTCAGAGGGCAGCTCCTAATGCTGCAAATGGTGGTGGTGCAGGCGCCTAAAGCCGATTTCGCCAAGCTTTGCAAGGATTACACTAGTCTTGGTGGGACGCCGTTCCACGGAACGGATCGGCTACGGAAGTTCAGGATTGGTTGGATAGCTGTAAGCGTATCTTCGAAGACTTGGGTATCGAGGATGTGACGAAGAGAAAGCTAACATCCCGTCTGCTACAAGGATGGGCGATGAATTGGTGGAATGCTATTAAGGTAGCTACCCCATAGGATTGAGTCACATGGGATCAGTTTAAGGCCCGATTCAGTGAAAAGTTTATCCCAACTGCTCAGAAATCAGAGTTGTTTAGGAAGTTCTTAGAGCTTAAGCAGAATGGCAGGGCTGTTTGGAGAATATTGCTGAGTTCGATACTTTGTCGAAGTATGGATTATCTCTTATTGAAACTCCCAAGATGAAGAATGAGAAGTTCATAACAGTCTTAGATCAGTACTTAGGGGAAGGGCTTATTAACCACATTTATGAGACGTTTGAATCGATTATAGGGAAAGCTTTGAGATCAGAGAGTCTAAGTCGATGATTGAGGTTGCATCTGCAGAGGAGCCAAAACCGCAAGCAAGCGGTGGAGGCAAGAATAATTCTCAGAATAAGGGGAAGCAGAACCAAACTAAGAATGGTCAGAAAAAGAGTAAGAAAGAAGTTGAGTGCTTTATCTGTGGCAAGAAGGGCCATTATGCTAAAGAATGTCAAGCAAAGCCAGCGGACAGGAAGTGCTTTAACTGTGGCCAAGTGGGACATCACAATGATAAGTGTCTGCAACCCCCTAAAGAAAAGCAGATTGTGAGAGCATATGCTATCAACGTTGTTCCTTCTTCGTCGAATGCCCCAACTTCGGCGGAGAAAGGAAAGAATGTCATCATTTAAGGTATGATTTTTTTATGATGTTCCTGTTTGAGTATTGTTTGATACTGGGGTTTCCCGTTCCTTCATATCTAGTGACTTGATAGATATGTTGGGATCGAAACCCGAGATAGTCGATAGACCTTTAGTAGTGATGAACCCGATTGGCGGTTCGACTAGCCTTAGTATGATTTGTCGTAATGTGGTCTTATCGAGTCATGGATGTATGTTTTCTTGTGATTGCTTTGTTTTGGTCTTTACTGGGTTCGGCATTATTTTGGGAGTCGATTGGCTCCAAAGGAACGGGGTGGTGGTAGATTGTGAGGGCTTTTTGGTGACAGTTAGAGCGGAGGATGGGCAGAGGGTAGTGTTTAGTGGTCTACCTAGTGACGGGGTAATGGCTAGTTTTCTAAATTCCCTCGACATCCCGCATGATGAGTTGTCAGATGTGCCCATGGCTGGCCAGTATCCGGACGTCTTCGAGGAAGTGACCGAACTTCCACCACACCGAGAGATTGAGTTTCGTATTGATTTAGTGAAAGATGTCAGACCTATAATGATGCCACTTCGTCGTATGGCACCAAGGGAGCTGCGAGAGCTCGGGGTGCAAGTAAGCGATCTTTTGAAGAAGGGATTTATCAGAAGAAGTGTTTTTGAGTGGGGAGCACCAGTTGTGTTTGCTACCAAGGCTAATTGTTCCATTCGATTGTGTGTGGACTACCGCGAGTTGAATGAGGTGACGAGAAAGAATAAGTATCCTCTCCCGCAGATAGATGATTTATTTGATCAGTTGAGTGGCACGAGAGTGTTATCCCAGTTGGATATCGCGACGGGTTTTTATCAGCTTAGGGTGGAAGCTGAGAGTATAGCTAAAATAGCCTTTCGGACGCCATCTGGATTCTATAAGCGGTTGGTCATGCCATTCGAGTTGACCAATGCACCAACATATTTTGTGGATCTTATGAATAGGGTATTCCGAGATCAATTGAATAAATTTGTTCTTGTGTTCGTAGATGATATCTTGGTTTATTCGAGGACAGAAGAAGAACACAAGGAACATTTGAGGATAGTGATGGAGGTATTGAGAAAACACCAATTGAAAGCAAAGTTTTCTAAGTGTCACTTCTGGAGAAGGGAAGTGAGATTCTTGGGCCATGTTGTTTCAGAGAATGGTATTGCCATGGACCCTACGAAGGTGGCTATGGTACAAGATTGGTCTATGCCCAAGAATGCAACAGACGTAAGAAGTTTCTTGGGATTGGCTGGATATTATCGTAAGTTTATCCAAGACTTCTCCAAGATAACAGCACTGTTGACTCAGTTGACCAAGAAGAATCAAGCTTTCGTCTGGGACGAAAAGTGCAAGAATGCATTCAAGAGTCTAAAGGAAAAGTTGACACGTGCACTAATGTTAGTCATTCCTAAGGGGAATGACGAGATGACAGTATATACAGATGCATGTGGTACCGGACTGGGTGCTGTATTGATGCAAGGAGGTAGGGTTGTAGCTTATGCAAGTCGGCAACTGAAACCGCACGAGAGAAGATATCCTGCCCATGATTTGGAGTTGGCAGCGATCGTATTCGCATTGAAGATGTGGAGACATTATCTCTTGGGAGAAAGATTCGAGTTGTTTACCGATCATAAAATGTTAAAGTATATTTTCTCTCAGGAGGATCTAAATCTCCGACAGCAAAGATGGTTAGAATTCTTGGCTTCCTATGATTTCGATATCGCATATACACCAGGAAAGGGTAATGCGGTTGCTGATGCATTGAGTAGAAGACATGCTAGTTTAGGGGCTATATTTCTAGAGTGGAAGCAACTGGAGTACATCACTGATTATGATTTCAGATCAAAGTACGAATTGGATCCAGAAATGTTAGCAAGTTTGACGATCAGACCCACTTTGATTGAGCGAACTGGTTCTAGTCAGAAGGACAATCCTAACCTATTGGAAATCATTTCCAAGTTAGAGATGGGTATCGACGAGGAGATGAACAAGTATGGGCTTATCGAGATGGATGGCTTAGAAAGAATGGGAGAATAGTTGTACCAATGTCAATGGATTGAGAGATGAAGTGCTTAGAGAACGTCATCACCCAAAACTGACTATGCACCCTGGTGGTAACAAAATGTATCGAGACATGAAGCAGACCTACTACTGGGAAGGAATGAAAAGAGACGTTGGGAAGTTTATATCCAAGTGCATAAATTGCCAGCTAGTTAAAGCTGAGCAAAATAAACCTAGTGGTTTGTTGCAACCATTAGAAATTCCCGAATGGAAATAGGAACAAGTCTCAATGGATTTCATTGATGAGTTACCAAGGACTAGATCGGGTCATGATAGCATTTGGGTGAATGTGGACCGATTGACCATGAGTGCAAGGTTTATACCTATCAAGTCAAATAGAACGGAAGCTAAGTTAGCGGAACTATATATGAAGTGGGTAGTGAGATTTCATGGAGTGCCTAAAAACATTGTGAGTGACCGAGACCCGTTGTTTACTAGTGGGTTTTGGAAGAGCTTACAAGAGGCTCTAGGGTTAGAATTATATCTCAGTACCGCGTATCATCCTCAAATTGATGGTCAAATTGAGAGGGTAATCGTATATTAGAAGATCTCTTGAGAGCTTGCATATTGGATTTTGATGGATCATAGGATGACCATTTGCATCTAGTAGAGTTTGCATATAATATTATTTATCAATCCAGTATTGGTATGGCTCCATTTGAAGCTTTGTACGGAAGACCATGCAACTCACCGTCATGTTGGTTAGAAACTGGTGAGAAATTTGTGCTTGGACCAGATGTGATAAGAGAAACTTCAGACAAGATTAAGATCATTCAACAGCGAATGAAGTCTGCCCAAGATAGGCAGAAGAGTTATGCTGATAAGAGGCGAAAGGATTTGAAATTCTCCATTGGTGACCTAGTATTTTTCAAGATCTCTCAATTAAAGAATGTTATTCGATTTGGAAGGAGAGGAAAGATGGCACCAAGATTTGTTGGTCCATTCCCAATCCTCGAGCAAGTTGGGAATTTGGCATATAAAGTTGAATTAACAGAGAAGATGACAGGAGGTCATAATGTATTTCATGTTTCCCAGTTAAGGAAATTCGTGCACGACCCCGATATAACTATTTCACCTGATCAATTGGATGATATCGAAGTAGAACCCGAAGCGATTGGGAACCGCAAGCCGATTCATATTATCGAGCACGATATGAAACAACTTCGAAGGAAAGCGGTGAATCTAGTCAAAGTTCAGTGGGGCGAGAATGAGAATGACTGTACTTAGGAGACAGAGGAGAGCATTAGGAATACGTATCCAGAACTCTTTGCCTGGTAAGATTTTAATTGCAATTTAGTTTTCGGCATGCTAGGATAGACTTGTTTGCTGTTTTTTTGTTTTATTGTTGTGAATGGTTGGTAGGCATGCGGGATCCTTTTACTTGTTTCTTAGTTAAGGAATTTCGGGGGCAAAATTTCTTAAGGGGGAAGAATGTAACGACCCGCATTCTACACATCAGGGGATCATAGATTATTTCTTTCTTTCTCATGCGAAGCTGTATAGCCATGTAACTTTAGGAGACGACTATTGGGGTCATTTCCCATGTTCATGATTTTTGCCGATTTTTAAATGACCGTTTTCCCCCTAACTGATCTTGTTTCGGCCATAACTTTTGATTGGTAAGGAGTTTTGACCTGACACCACTTCCATTAGATTTGGATAATGGTTTAGATTTCCGTAGAGTGGTCACATTAGCCAAACGGACTCACCGTTTGGGAGATATGGCTAAAAAGGTTTAGAAGACGAAAAACAACTTAACCGGGCCTAATTAGGGTGATTAATGAGTAGGCCCATAACCCATTTCGGGATTTGGGTTATGGGAAGGCTGATAGGGTTAGAGAATTTGGTTTTTATCATTTTTCAGCTGCCACCTTTTGCTCCTTCAAGTCTAGCCATGGCCTCCACTTTCTAATTTCATCCCAAATCGCTCCTAATCGCTTTCTAATTGAATATTAAGCCAAGCTATGTCAAATCAAGGGGAAATAACACCAAACCAGAGTTATAGCTGCTGTGTTGCATTATAATTCAACCCAAAACAGATAATATTTCAGATTTATAGTTTGTTTGTGGCCAAGGTGAGTGATTAGCATTGTTTTTACACTAATTATAGTTAATTAGGCTGATTAGTGTTAATTAACGAAATTTTGCATGTTAAAAATCTAGAAAAATGTTTAGAAATTCTAAAATATTATTTTAGGGCTCTGATAGAAATTTGGGCTAACTTGGATAAGTTTTTCTAATCCTATCATTAGATTTGCTTAAACATGTTTAAGTGGAAAATATGGGTTTTGGGTATGTT
This sequence comes from Allium sativum, assembly GCA_030737875.1. Lineage (NCBI taxonomy): Eukaryota > Viridiplantae > Streptophyta > Magnoliopsida > Asparagales > Amaryllidaceae > Allium > Allium sativum. The sequence continues at coordinate 306,347,744 of CM060916.1, read as the reverse complement.
TGATCCGTTTGGACATATCAAATTGTTGTTTTGGTGTTTGTGGTCAATTTTATATGTTGCTATGACTGTATAGTATGCTTTGTGGTTGATTAGAAAAGTTAGAATGGTCGAAAACGCCGTCGTATAGCGTAAAACAATTGCTGGAAAAGTTTTAGGAAATGTTGCAGAATCGGATCGGATCGCCCCCACTCGTGAACATGTATCACGAACCGACTCATGCACACTACCTCGAACTAAAGCGCTCCAACCCATTCGTGATCCACCGACCCACTCACATAAAGGACCCATAAAGCGCTTCAGTACTCGAACCGACCCACTCGAGTGACCGACCCCGAACCGGAGCATCCACGAGCAGAGGATCCCGAACCGATCTGATGCTTTGGAGGAGCTATCACGAACCACAAGTCGAACTGGCGAGGACGACATGGTCACAAACCGAAGAGCACTAGGGCATCACGAGCCGATCCAGAGAGTGAGGACCACAAACTAGAGTATGCATCACGGACCAACCTGGAGCATGCACGACCGAATCGAACCAAGGACAAGTAGAAGGACCGAACCGATCCGGATGAAGACCAAAACCCGAGATGCAAAGGTAGTCCAAATAGGAAGTAGAACTCAAGATCCAATTGGGAACCAACGAGTTAACTTCATGAGTTGGGCTTTGCTGCGGGACGTGTGTTAAGGGTTATCGACGTCCATAACTTTGATTCACCACCGAGAGACGAATGTTAGGCTACAGATCAGTGCAGTGGGGTAGTTATTACACCAAGGGGCAGAGTGATCGTAGCATGGCTATGAACCAGTGCAGTGAAGTCGTCATGACTTCATGGGGCAGAGTGGACATAGCACGGACTAGTGGCTATGGATGAGTGTTGTGGAGTCGCCATGACTCCATGGGGCAGAGTGACCATAGCAAGGATTTGGGTGATCAAAGCGGTGGATATCGTATGCTTTATACACTGTGTGAGAGATGTGAGGATGGTTGTGTTGGATTTAGATTAACACTAGAGGGGGGTGAATAGAGTTAATTACAATTTTTACCGAGTTCAACAATTACGGGAAAATAAACAGATCACAGATAATAGTAGAAATAGAAATGCAGAAAGTAAATGACATAAGAGATACCCAGCTTCCGCAAAACTCTGCCTACCGCTGCATTCCTAAGGTTTCTACTAGGTGATAGAACAGATCCCGCATACAAGACCATGTACACTCGCAATCCCTGCTCCTATTCTAACCCTACGCTCAAAACCCTAGACTGAACGATATCCACTCGATCAGATTTCCCTGTTTACGACCCCGTAACTGGTAACCCAGATTTTACAGACTCTATCAACTGCCAGTCAACACCCTGACTTTTCCCCCTAGTATTTTACAGACACTAGAACTGTTGATGGTTTACAAAAGAAATTTAAAAATACAATAAGAAATAAAAACCAAAACCCTAGTTTAAAAATGAATTTTAAACTCCCTTTGTTTTAAAAGATATGGCTAAACCAAAATAGAAAATGGCCGCCCCCTTTTGTAATTGCTTCACCCATTCCCTTTTCTTCTTTGGAGAACAAAAAATGGCGGCTGGCTTCAAATCGATCTAGGGTTTTTGATTTCCCTCAAATTAGAACGACGTTGTGATGAATTGATTCTGGAAATGATTCTCCTTGTCTTTAATCTTCTGCCTCCTTGCTTCTTCAATCGTATGCTGTCTGATTTTGGGGGATTTTCTCTCGATCGAAAAACTGATTGTAAGTGAATTTCGATTTGATTTTTGCTCTTCAGTTTTTGGCTTGTGGTTTTTGATATTCATGCCATGATGATATGGTGTTATTTATAGGGTAGAATCGAAATCCTAATGTCTCTGATTTCACTTGTATGGCTCGATCTGATTTGGTCGGGTTTTGTCTTTTGAAATTCTTGAATTTAATTGATGGAATTCTGATCTTTTGTTGTCTGATTTTAAGCCAGAAAGTTGAGCAGAAAATTTGACAATTTAACTTCAATTATATCAGGAAACAAATTGCTGGAATTTTGATTTTCTTACCGAGTTTGCATTCTTTGATTGATTAGAAAAAAAAATTGCCTTTAAACAAATCGGATTTCCTGTAAACTGCTGTAGTTTAATTCTCCAAACAATCCTTGCATAATTTCTAGAACCATTTATAAAACTTGCCAAATATGAATTGAAATTTTATGGAAATGACTTCCAGACCAATTATGAAGGGACGATTTCAGGAAACTTAAACTTGGCATGAATTGCATTTGAAAAACCATATTTGGTACTTTTCAAAAACATTATTGATTGAAAAATTTCTGAGATAAATGAATTCCTGAAATTGTTGGCTTTCCCCTTTTACTTGATAAATTTTGGAAAGAGTTGGATGCTGACTTTTCTTGTGCACATTTAATTTCTTGTGCACCATTCAAAATGATTTCTTCCTTGTCCCCATTTCATTGTCATTCATGTTCATCTTGATTGCTCACATATATACTACATATGTCACTGAAACATATACGATTGTTCATACTGTACATGAAATCACTCATGCTTCACTATAGTCATGTTCATGTTTGTTCACCCATATATGTTTCAGCATCATTCTGTTATTGTTCGTCTAGGCTTGGCTTGATCACTATATTCTCTTCACTGAACCATGCTTGATTTTAGTTGTTGCATATGTCATTTTGACTGTATTTGAAACCTGGGGTTTGTAAAATCATACTGCTGCTTGATTTTGAGACGGCTGCATCACTATGAAACCATGCTTCATGCCTTATATGACTGTTCTGATCATGTCTGCATGCATTTGAATCTTTCTTGAGCTTGTGCATGCTAATTTTGCTTGACCATATTTCTGAATCATGTATATGCTGCTGAACCACATCATGCTTGGACATTTCTTTCCCATGCCTTTGTAGTTGACTTTACAAAGCTATGTTGTGCTTTGACATGTTTGCACTTGCACTTCTCTCGACCACCCATGCTCACATTTGCACACTTGTTCACTTGACTCATATTGTGTAGTTCACCTGAGCTTCACCATGAGATTTTCTTGTACTTATGCTTATGTACTTCATACTTCTTTGATCTTGCTGGTCCATGTTTGTAACAACCCGAATTTTAATAACATGTTGAAACTAGAAATCAGGGTATAATTAAATTTTAAAATGAGAATCATGGGAAACGGGTTGCGACACTGCGTTCATCTCGAAATTTTACATGAAATAGAGTCCGAGTTTTTGAAAATCGGAGTCCGGATGAAGAAGTTATGGCCTGTAGAAGATTCAGCGGATTTTAGGTAGCACAGGACCAGGCAGGTCGACCTGGCGGTCGACCTAGGGACCAGGTCGACCATGTTGTCAACCCTAGGCTCGACCTACCCCCCAGGTCGACCATGTAGTCGACCTCCCCCCTTACAGGTCGACCTGGTCGGCCTGTTTTGACCCAGAACTCATTTTTGAAGCCTGAGACATGTTTTGATGGTCCAGATTGATTCTAGGGTTAATCTAAGGGCCTAAACTAGTTGCTACACCTATAAAAACACCCTTAGACCTAACCTAATTCATATCAAATCATTCTTACACTATTATGCTGCTGAACTCCCTCTTGAACCATGGCCGCCGCCCCAAAATTAAAGTACAATCATTCAAACTCAAATCAATTTAAAGAACAAAGCTTCAACAATGATTCAAGACAATAAATCAACAACGTCACTGCAACATTCTACAACAAATTCAGTTCCTAATTCACTAGCCATGCTTTGTAAGTGCTAGTTACTTTTAGATTTAAACATTTAATTATAGTATGGACATCAAATAAAGAGGAATTGGATCTAAGTATGTTTATCGATTCAGACCTATTTCTATTGCTTCTTGAATCTAGAGTTTTTGAGACTTGTCTATCTTTATTCTCATGTCAAGTTCATGATCTATTCAGCCTGTTGTAAATTAGTTTTCTCAATTCATGTTGATATTATTATCAAGTTGTAATCTTTATGCCTATGATGATGTTTTTCTCTCTGATCTTATTTTTATACAAAATTCTATCTTCCCCTATTTATTTTCTTTTGATGAACCTAGGTCAATTTCGGACCTAGGCCTAAACTACGATATGCGTGCGATAGTATACGGGGGAAATATTGGAATATTGCCTAGTGGAATATATGTGTTTGGTGGAATTGATGACATAACATGAAAATTGGATATTTGGGTATAACTACCATTAACCTGAAATTGAATATTTGGGTATTGTCATTATGATGGTAATCACAAGAATGGGGGTTAGCGTATACATTTTGACATGGATCTTGATATATGTAATTTGGCTAGAACTTGTTATGGGTAAATTAGTATAAACGTGGTATACATGTAATTTTGGGTATAAAACTTGATCTATGTAAATTAAGCATAGCTTTGTAAACATGTAAATCATGGATTCTGACATATGTAAAACTGACATGTAATCTATAACATGGGCATATGTTAATTATGTAAAATTTGGAGTTGAAACATATATGATAATTTATGACGTGGTAGAGGTTTAATATGAACGCGCCTAAGTTGGGTTTTTGGGTAGTTGGCATGTATTGTAAATAAAAGGCTATAACTTGGCATAACCTTATAGTGAATTATGATAATAATTTGGGAATACGTTTTGGGGCAAAAACGTGAATTATGAACTTGATAATTAGCATATAACTGGAAATATGAACATGGTTGAAACATGAACATTTTTATATGTTAAACACATGAACTGATATTGGGGTTTTGGTTGGAATACGACTATTAATGAACCTTTGACATGAGGTTAGACTCAGTTTGTGGTGTAAATTTGCCCGGAACCGCCCGACAAATCCAGTAGCCACAAAGTGTCAGTCTAATGTGAGAGGTCGAAGGTCGAATTGTAGGCTTAACGATTTATGACACGAGGTTAGGCTCAGTTTGTGGTGTTAATCTGCCCGGAACCGCCCGGCAAATCCAATGACCACAAAATGCACAGTCTAATGTGAGAGGTCATGATTCGTTCGTCATAATGAATGAATTAAGGAATACTAACCATAATAAGATGTGGGTATGGTTAGAGGCTTAGTTGGGATGACATGAAAATTTGACATGTAAATGTGGACCTAACCGGTATGAGTTAAGAACATGTAAAACTTATAAATGTAGGCTCAACCAATATGATATGAATGGGCGGGTTAAGTAACGTGGCTAGGCTAATGACACTTAACCATTATAACATGACTAGCGGATGGATTGGGCTAACTTGAATAGGTTGATAACACCCAATCGATATAACCTGGTGCGTGGTTGGGTTAAGTAAAACACATGAGGGTAACAGTTAACCATTATAATATGACTGGTGGATGGGGTTAAGTTAACATGCACTTAACCAATATAACGTGATGCGTGGTAAGGTTAAGTAACAACAGAGGGTAACACTTAACCGTCACAACATGATAAGTAGGTGAGCTAAGTCAATGTACACTTAACCCATATGACGCGGTGGGGTTAAGTTAACACAAGGGAGAACACTTAGCCGGTATAACAAGGCTTGCGGTAGGGTTAAGTAACACAAGGAACAACACTTAACCGATATAAACTGATGTGTGGTAGGGTTAAGTAAAACAAGAGAAAACACTTAACCAACTTAACGTGATGGACGGAGAGGGTTTAGTACATATCGGGTTGGTGGGTAATATTAGTAAATATAGGCCCACAAACTTAACCATTAATAAGCATGCTTGAATCGGTGGGTTAAGTACATCACGGGAAGGTGGGTAATATCTGTATATATAGGCCCACAAACTTAACCAGTAGGAAACCCTAGTAACGGGGACCCATTTCAGCAGTAACCCAATTAGGTATCATGGTACCCTGAAACTAGGCAGGGTGGGGCACGATTACTGGGCTGATTGTAAGCGGTCAAAGCGACGGCGGTGGGTGCAATAGTGTGGGTTCTAACGGAGTGCGGGAGTGCACACACTTCGGAGCAGACAAACAGGGCACTGGGGGCACCAGTAGTATAGCCTATGTATTCTAGAATTGCGTCGGGCCACCACCATGGGTCTTGATACACCCCATGGTGGGACCATCATAGGTATCTACAATCATTGGGGGTCGTATGACACACATAGGTAGCATAATCCCTAGGTTGGACCTAGGTGGCATAAACCCTAAATCCGAGAAGTGTTCAATAGGTAGCATAATCCCTAGGTTGGACCTAGGTGGCATAAATCCTAGTTGAATCTAGGAAGCGCTCGATAGAAAACCCTAGATTAGATCTAGGTAATAAATAATAGATGTATACGTGAAAGCAACCTTAATTTCGGGGATTGGGATCACGTTATGATTTTATCATTTTATATAGATTACTAGTTGGGACACGAGTTAGGTGGTGCACAGCAAATAGATATCATTTTAAAGGGTGAAGCAGAGAAATCTTGCGATGCTTGATAGAAATCTTGTGAAACTATACTTAGTTCATCTTGAATTGGAACCTTGCAATGTTATACATGACAGGAATCCTATGATGTTATTCTTAGTTATCGTGCCTGTAGCTTATCTTGTCATCATGCTTATGTTTACTTTCAGTTTATTCATGCCTTGTTATCTTTACCTATTTTTATGCTGAAAGTCACTAGGACTTACTCAGTCTTTATGACTGATCCGTTTTGTCTCACCTCCTTTTCTTTCGTTCCTCCCGGTTCGCAGGGTGGGAATACAGCTTAGTTCGGATCTTACCAAACTCCAAGGCTCTTTCATGTACTGCTTGGATTTCTCTTGGGGAATACTACAATTTATTTTTATGCTTCTTTGTTTTTGAGCAAGACAGATATTTTATCTATGTAATTGGGTATTGGAAGTTGATGGGCTTTTATTGTAAACAAATTATATTTAATAAATGATTTGAAGTACTTTTACTTTACACTCCGCTGTTTTATATATGTCTGTCTTGTAATATTTCTGTTCCAGTACCCATAATGCTCCATTGAAGTTAACGCATTCCCTTTGTGAGTGACCTTAACAGATGTGGGGTGTTACATTTGGTATCAGAGCAGAATATTACCAGACTGGGCAAAAGCTTTTAAAAAACCTTCTAAAATTATTTTCAAAACGTTTACAAAGAAGCACTTTTCAAAAGAAAAGTTTTGTTTTACGAAAGACATATTCCCCAAAGCCATATGCACTATCTTTTGATTCTCTCCTTGAGTCTCTTCTCTCTTTCTTTTTCACCATAGTTTGTAGGCATGCGACACATGTCGGAGGGTAAAGTAGTGTCCAACTTCCATCTGTAGCCGCAGTAGTTTTACTTGCGACTAATCCTATTTCAAGCTTTGTAGGGTGGCCGTGCGATGGAGGTAGCTTTCAAGAAACTTGTCAACAAGCTATGCAAGGATAGTGAGAATGAGGATAAAGAACAAGATCGTCGAGAGGGCAATTGTATGCTCTCACTACTAATGTACCTAAGAGGGGTGGTAATGTTTCAGTTAAAGGTTTAGCTTTTCTTTTCTATCATCCCGTTAGAACTTTGTTTTTGTACATTGCATCCTTTTTAATTCTGCTTCGATAGTTGAGTCTCTTCACCTTAGTACTAGCGTAGTAGAGGATCCCATTTTTTTTGTCTCAAATCCAGTTAGGGAATTAGCTCATTTATTCATGACTTGTTTGGATTTGAGAATGTCTATGCTAAGTGTTGAGTTTAGAAGTAATGCTTATGTTTTTGGGCTATGGGTTGATTCTAGGGATGGAGTGGTTATCCAGAAATGATACCATTCTCGAGTATGAAAAGAGGGTAGTTAGACTCTTGACTCGCCTCGGTAATGCCCTCAAAATCTAGTGTAACCCTTAGGGTTTTGCCATGCTTAGTTACCTAGAATCTCTTGATACATTTATTGATTCGCTCGAGTAGTGTTCGCCCCTAAGGAGGATGGTTCATCTCGCTTATGCATGAGTTATAGAAAATCACCTTAGTAAGTACACTTGGCAACATGGTTGGCATTTGTTTATTTTCAAGAGATAATTCATTTATGTGGAATACCTTCTAGTAAGTAAATGAGATCCAGGATTCACTAGTGAATTTTGGAGAGCTTGCATGAAACCATGAGTACGCAGTTATGTTTAAGCTGAGTATACTAGATAAAGAATAAATGAAAGTGGAACGAGAGGCGACAATGAAATGAGTTCCAACTCATATTTTGGAAACAAGAATTAAGAAGCTACGAAATTGTGAAGTTATAAACGGCCAAACCACAATGGAGTTAAGCTCAAGGAAATGCGGCTTAGAAGACTGAAGCCTAGATACGCACATTATATCTCTTTATAAGAGTATATCCTTGATCCCTCTTTTCCTGTAGAGCTTACTTGCATGCTATCTTTTAAGAATATCCTCTCGGTCCTATTCTCAATCCTATTTTCTATTGCAAACCCCATAGGGAGTATGACTTATCTATTAGTAATACATGTTGGGGCTTGTGGGTGTTCGTTGGGTTGGTGAAACTTTTTTTGGGTTTTATAGGATACGAGTTGGTTTTAGGAAGGGATTTACTTGTGACTTAAAAGGAGTCCATCATGCTTAGTTTCCTTGAATCATATATATTGGCTGGGATGAGTAATTCTTTGAGTGTCAGCATGATGTTGATTTCGGTCTTCGGGGCTGGTGCGTAGGGAGTTCTTCTCCTAATCAGTATATATGTGACGTAGATTTCCAGCTTTGACATTGCCTAATGGGCACAAAGTTTTTACTTGCTTCTATCATTCGGCTATATGTTTAGGTAGGAACAATTGGGTGTAAACATGTGTTTGAGACATGTTATGATTGATGGTTGCAAGCGGTTGCTAGTGGTTGCTAGTGTTTGCTCGTGGATGCATATACACGCACATTAGACACTAGATCGGCTCAGTCACCTTTCATATTGCATATGCATAGGTGTTTATACTTGTTTATGGATGAATTTGAACGTATTATCATATGGATGTTGCATATGGATGGATTTTTGTGCACACATATAGTGTTTATGTGACTATGACTATTTGCATACATGTTGGACTCATGGCACTAAACATATTTTGCATTAGGAAGATCAATCAGGCCTGATCATTTGCATTAGATAAGGAACATATACACACACTTTCTGCATATGTTCATACATCATTAGAAATCTCTTAAGGATGATGGATGCCTATGATTTATGATTGAGTAGATGGATGATTGGATGGTAGGACACATTCTTCTGTACCTGAAGATTTCGGGGACGAAATCCTTTAAGGAGGGGAGAATGTAACAACCCAAATTTTAATAACATGTTGAAACTAGAAATCAGGGTATAATTAAATTTTAAAATGAGAATCATGGGAAACGGGTTGCGCCATTGCGTTCGTCTCGAAATTTTACATGAAATAGAGTCCGAGTTTTCGAAAATCGGAGTCCGGATGAAGAAGTTATGGCCTGTAGAAGATTCAGCAGATTTTAGGCAGCACAGGACCAGGCAGGTCGACCTGGGGGTCGACCTGGGGACTAGGTCGACCATGTGGTCGACCCTACGGTCGACCTACCCCCCAGGTCGACCATGTAGTCGACCTCCCCCCTTACAGGTCAACCTGGTCGGCCTGTTTTGACCCAGAACTCATTTTTGAAGCCTGAGACATGTTTTGATGGTCCAGATTGATTCTAAGGTTAATCTAAGGGCCTAAACTAGTTGCTACACCGATAAAAACACCCTTACACCTAACCTAATTCATATCAAATCATTCTTACACTATTATGCTGCTGAACTCTCTCTTGAACCATGGCCACCGCCCCCAAATTAAAGTACAAACATTCAAACTCAAATCAATTCAAAGAACAAAGCTTCAACAATGATTCAAGACAATAAATCAACAACGTCACTGCAACATTCTACAACAAATTCAGTTCCTAATTCACTAGCCATGCTCTGTAAGTGCTAGTTACTTTTAGATTTAAACATTTAATTATAATATGGACATCAAATAAAGTGGAATTGGATCTAAGTATGTTTATCGATTCAGACCTATTTCTGTTGCTTCTTGAATCTTGAGTTTTTGAGACTTGTCTGTCTTTATTCTCATGTCAAGTTCAAGATCTATTCAGCTTATTGTAAATCAGTTTTATCAATTCATGTTGATATTATTATCAAGTTGTAATCTTCATGCCTATGATGATGTTTTTCTCTCTGATCTTATTTTTATGCAAAATTCTATCTTCCCCTATTTATTTTCTTTTGATGAACCTAGGTCAATTTCGGACCTAGGCCTAAACTACGATATGCGTGCGATGGTATACGGGGGAAATATTGGAATATTGCCTAGTGGAATATATGTATTTGGTGGAATTGATGGCATAATATGAAAATTGAATATTTGGGTATTACTACCATTAACCTGAAATTGAATATTTGGGTATTGTCATTATGATGGTAATCACAAGAATGGGGGTTAGCGTATATATTTTGACGTGGATCTTGATATATGTAATTTGGCTAGAACTTGTTATGGGTAAATTAGTATAAACGTGGTATACATGTAATTTTGGGTATAAAACTTGATTTATGTAAATTAAGCATAGCTTTGTAAACATGTAAATCATGGATTCTGACATATGTAAAACTGACATGTAATCTAGAACTTGGGCATATGTTAATTATGTAAAATTTGGAGTTGAAACATATATGATAATTTATGATGTGGTAGAGGTTTAATATGAACGCGCCTAAGTTAGGTTTTTGGGTAGTTGGCATGTATTGTAAATAAAAGGCTATAACTTGGTATAACCTTATAGTGAATTATGATAATAATTTGGGAATATGTTTTGGGGCAAAAACGTGAATTATGAACTTGATAATTAGCATATAACTGGAAATATGAACATGGTTGAAACATGAACATTTTTATATGTTAAACACATGAACTGATATTGGGGTTTTGGGTGGAATACGACCATTAATGAACCTTTGACACGAGGTTAGACTCAGTTTGTGGTGTAAATCTGCCCGGAACCGCCCGGCAAATCCAGTAGCCACAAAGTGTCAGTCTAATGTGAGAGGTCGAAGGTCGAATTGTAGGCGTAACGATTTATGACACGAGGTTAGTCTCAGTTTGTGGTGTAAATCTGTCCGGAACCGCCCGACAAATCCAGTGACCACAAAATGCACGGTATAATGTGAGAGGTCATGATTCATTCGTCATAATGAATGAATTAAGGAATACTAACTATAATAAGACGTGGGTATGGTTAGTGGGTTAGGTGGGATGACATGGAAATTTGACATGTAAATGTGGACCTAACCGGTATGAGTTAACAACATGTAAAACTTATAAATGTAGGCTCAACCAATATGATATGAATGGGTGGGTTAAGTAACGTGGCTACGATAATGACACTTAACCATTATAACATGACTAGCGAATGGGTTGGGCTAACTTGAATAGGTTGATAACACCCAATCGATATAACCTAATGCGTGGTAGGGTTAAGTAAAACACACGAGGGTAACACTTAACCATTATAATATGACTGATGGATGGGGTTAAGTTAACATGCACTTAACCAATATAACGTGATGCGTGGTAAGGTTAAGTAACAACAGAGGGTAACACTTAACCGCCACAACATGATAAGTAGGTGAGCTAAGTCAATGTACACTAAACCAATATGACATGACATGCGGTGGGGTTAAGTTAACACAAGGGAGAACACTTAGCCAGTATAACAAGGCTTGCGGTAGGTTTAAGTAACACAAGGAACAACACTTAACCGATATAAAATGATGTGTGGTAAGGTTAAGTAAAACAAGAGAAAACACTTAACCAACTTAACGTGATGGACGGAGAGGGTTAAGTACATATCGGGTTGGTGGGTAATTTTAGTAAATATAGGCCCACAAACTTAACCATTAATAAGCATGCTTGAATCGGTGGGTTAAGTACATCACGGGAAGGTGGGTAATATATGTATATATAAGTCCACAAACTTAACCAGTAGGAAACCCTAGTAACGGGGACCCATTTCAGCAGTCACCCAATTAGGTATCATGGTATCCTGAAACTAGGCAGGGTGGGGCACGATTACTGCGCTGATTGTAAGCGGTCAAAGCGACGGCGGTGGGTGCAACAGTGTGGGTTCTAATGGAGTGCGGGCGTGCACACACTTCGGAGCAGACAAACAAGGCACTGGGGGAACCAGTAGTATAACCTATGTATTCTAGAATTGCATCGGGCCGCCACCATGGGTCTTGATACACCCCATGGTGGGACCAGCATAGTTATCTACAATCATTGGGGGCCGTATGACACACATAGGTAGCATAATCCCTTGGTTGGACCTAGGTGGCATAAACCCTAAATCCGAGAAGTGTTCAATTGGTAGCATAATCCCTAGGTTGGACCTAGGTGGCATAAATCCTAGTTGAATCTAGGAATCGCTCGATAGAAAACCTTAGATTAGATCTAGGTAATAAATAATAGATGTATACGTGAAAGCAACCTTAACTTCGGGGATTGGGATCACGTTATGATTTTATCATTTTATATAGATTACTAGTTGGGACACGAGTTAGGTGGTGCAGAGCAAATAGATATCATTTTAAAGGGTGAAGCAGAGAAATCTTGCGAAACTATACTTAGTTCATCTTGAATGGGAACCTTGCAATGTTATACATGATAGGAATCCTATGATGTTATTCTTAGTTATCGTGACTGTAGCTTATCTTGTCATCATGCTTATGTTTACTTTCAGTTTATTCATGCCATGTTTTCTTTGCCTGTTTTTATGCTGAAAGTCACTAGGACTTACTCAGTCTTTATGACTGACCCGTTTTGTCTAGCCTCTTTTTCTTTCGTCCCCCCCCCCCGGGTTCGCAGGGTGGGAAAACAGCTTAGTTCGGATCTTACCAAGCTCCAAGGCTCTTTCATGCATTGCTTGGATTTCTCTTGGGGAATACTACAATTTATTTTTATGCTTTTTTGTTTTTGGGCAAGACAGATATTTTAGCTATGTAATTGGGTATTGGAAGTTGATGGGCTTTTATTGTAAACAAATTATATTTAATAAATGATTTGAAGTAATTTTAATTTACTTTCCGATGTTTTATATATGTTTGTCTTGTAATATTTCTGTTCCAGTACCCATAATGCTCCATTGAAGTTAAGGCATTCCCTTTGTGAGTGACCTTAACGGATGTGGGGTGTTACAATGTTGATTTATCACCATGCTATTTTGTTCATCGACACTTGTTGTTCCTCTATGCACATGCACCAGTGCTTTATGAACACTTCTGTTTGTATGTACATGCTTGCAACTTGTCACACTTTAGAATTTGCTGTTTGGATCTGGTCTTGTGCACTTGAACTTCAAATCTTGGCTGACTTGAACAATATTTGTGCCTGATAACTTCTATATCCATGTATATACATCTAATTTGCACCATACTTGTTTATGCTTCATTTTGTACATGCACACATTGACTTGTGTTTGTTGTTTCACTTTTCCACTTGCTGGTTGGCCTTTTTGTTGATCTGCCACTTGCTCACTTTGACTTGTTCACAACTGTTTTGAATATCATGCTGAATTGTATACACATGCACTGAGTCGAGATGGTCCACGTGGCTACTCCTTAGTTGCTCTCTGATTGGCGAGGCAGTGCACAGGTGTGTGTGTGTGTGTATATATATATACACACACGTGTGTATATGCAACCATCAGACTGAATTTACCTGTCCCTGCATTGATATATATATATATATATATATATATATATATATATATATATATATGTTGTCTGCCTAGACACAGTCGGATAAATTAGATCGAGTCAGAAAAATGATGAGAAACACACCGTAATTTGAGGCAAATAAAATTTTAAAAGTAAAATTTATATTCGCATATTTTAAGTTTCATTTCTACTGAAGTGTACTATGTGTGTTTCTATTTTATGTGACAGGTATGAAGACTGGGCTGACTGCAAAACTGTGAAGACAGAAGATTTAGTCAATATGAAGTGCTTGTCAGTGTATCAGTGTATCAGTGTGTCTATAAATTGAGTCTGTGAATGTATAAAAGTATGTAATATATAAATGAGTGTTGAGTGAACTATAGTGAGGAGCTGATGTATAGAAAAAATTGTACTGTTATTTGTAATAAACAAGTTTGATTGAAATAAAATATTATTTTATTGTTGTCAAACAAAAACTTGTCTATTTTATTCATTTTATTTACAAGTACAATATTCTGTGATGTGATTAAATAGTGGAGTTGTAAATCTGTACTGTTGAATATTGAAATATAGTATTATATTTCTATCCGTGATGTATATATAGAACAATACAGTAACAAACACATTTAAAATAATATTTATTTGTTTGTTATCATCAAACAAAAATCATATATTTGTGTATACAACTACGTTGTATACAACAGTCTCCCCGTTTTGATGATGACAAATAGATAAAAAAAATTGGGCACAATAAATGTGTTTAACAGTGAATATTGAACTCCCCCTACTTATTAGCTCCTCCTACAACAAAAACTCCCCCATAATTGTGCATGAGTGAACTGAATGTATAATAATGAATTTTCAAAATTAAAAATATTTATAAAATATTCACTCATAAATCGAAATCTTAATCCATTCCCCCTTTTTGTTATCATCAAAAGGATACAGAATTTAAGAGGAAGAACGGTCATCATAAATCTCAATTAGTCAAACAAAAATCATAATAAACTGAGAACTAGTGGCATATTTCACATTATAGAAACTGACGGATTTACGATGAATTTTATATAAAATGGAGAGTTTCAAAAACATATATTTCCAATTATTTTCAAAAGAATTTTATAAAAAAGAAGTTCAGAAACAATGACGGATTTGGACTATCGTTAATAATTCAATGTAAGTGAAAAAATCGAATACTCTCAAATCCCAATACTCATCAATCAACAAATCATGATACGTCATAAGATTTCAACACATTTCACAGATGGAAAATGAAATGACAGGCTGGTTTCTATATACAAAGGAAAATTTTAGATTAATTTCAATTTATTGCACATTATTTCCCTTTTTTTGTTTTTTTTTTTGTTTAAGAGCACACTGACCCTGCATAACCAGAGCTTGGATTTTTAAATGAGGTCAATCGCAGCTTAAATTATAAGTTGTCTCTTAACCATGCATGACTAGAGCTTGGATTTTTAAATGAGGTTAGAGCCACACTTATATATTAATTATATATATTTATAATTTCAGCTTTAAAAGGAAAAACTCCTCAGTATATAAAACCAAAAATGGATGATAGAAATGCGGTCGGTATAGAAATGGTCATGTGAAATAAATTTCTAAATTATATTATGAAATATGCTCGACTGTACCGGGATTATTGAAAATTTTCAATTATCACTAATTCTGAATAATAATAACATGGCCACAATTCCATCACAAATATTTTCACTGTTTATTCAAGATGCTTTTTAAAAAAATATCAAACTCTCCACATTAATATAGAATTATCATGGACGACAGAAAGATGATAGATAATGAAGATGGTCGTGAAATAATTGCCAGTTCAAAGATATTATAATAAATATTCAACCTTCACGAAAATCCAGATAAAATCTCCTCTTGTTGTCAAATATACTGCAGTCATAATTCATCACAATTTCAAATTTTAATAATAATTTTGATGGAGTATAAAAATAGTTCAATTTGGATATTGATTTCAATTTCTGAATGAATAATCAATAAATAACTTTAAAATTTGAAAATCAATTACAAGAAGGAAATGAAAGATTTACACGAAAGATGAGGGATTGGAAAAATATATACATGATGTGAATTAATCTAAGAATGCAACACATCTAAACTGATATCACATTTTGGCGTCTCTATTTACAAGAATTTTAACATGACATGGGTGCTAACATAGATATCGTTGACAATGATATCCAAACTCAGATCATAAGCAGATTAGACAAATAAATTTGACACATTTGTCAAATCAGCAAACAGTATATACCAAGACAAGCAGTAATCAAAGAACATATAAAAAAAGTATCAGAGCAGCACAGAAAAAATCAATATCGCAACAGACTTGTCAGACGATGTTTCTGATGGTCACAAAATATGATTCAAGATTTACAATACAGTTTATTTGAAATCATTTGAGGAAATATGAAAAACTTAAGATTCAATAAATCAATCACACCAGATTAAGTTTCAAATTCAAGATATGTGTGAGATTCAATAAATAAATAATTTCAAATGACTTTAAACAAACAAATATTCAATCAAATCATCAAGAAATAGCAATGAGATTTAAAATCATATTTTCAAGGAATTTTCAAAAGTATTTCTGACAAGTCCAAAGAAAAATTCAGATCATTTACATCAGGTTTGATAGATATTCATGATCCAAGATAATTTATTTGAAATTACTTGAATCATTGAATCAGTCACATAAGGTTGATAATTTCAAATTTATGAGGTGTGTGATTATTCAAAATATTAATAATTTCAGATGATTTCAAACAAACAAATTCTAACCACAATGATCATGAATAACGATGATTTTCAAGATGTATCACTAAGATTCTAGACAATTTAAAATATCCAAGTCAATCTAAAAAATAATGAACTTATCGCAACTGATAAATATTAGTGTGTTGTAATGAATATAATATTTCATGCTTTTCTAAACTGAATTAGAAGAAACTCAAAGCAGCAGATATATGTGAAATTTCATTAAATATTCAGATCTTCAAAATTTTAGGATTTATACTAACAGTGTTCAAGAAATGATATGAATGCTTCAGCACTGTTAGAAATTCAGGAATTAGAAAATAAACTTCAAAACAATTGTAGAAATATTTACAAATTTTAATTCAAGATATTGAAATAATTAGAATATCAGAGTTCTATTTAAATAAAGTAAATTTTCAGAAAATATGAATTCTACAATTGGAAGTTTAAGAAAGTACAAAAAATATATGGTAGTGACAAAACAAAATAGAAGAGATAAAGAGAATAAACAGAAGGGGAAGAAGGAGGAATACACAAAGAAAAAGAAATATATTTACAAAGGTTGAGTTTAAAGGTTATACCTGAAGTTGACATGAGTAAATAAATCTCTAACTCAACAAATCTTGACTAAAGGAACTGTGAATGATATAGAAGTATAGACAACTTTGCTTAACATTTCTTTTTACATAGCAGTTCCTCAGCCTCCTCTGGTACCTAACAGTTTAGGGGATTGAGTGGTCTAACAAAATTAGTAAAACCTCTTACAGTTATGTTATCATCTTTTGGTACCCAAATTTGTTTGTATAACATCCCATTTGAATCTATCTTTGTGCTTTTAGGAACCCAAACTTGTTTAGATTTTCCAAAAATCATTTTATTTCCTTTTGGGGTCCACCTCTGTTCAACTGGATTGTTATCAAACAAATTCTTGTCTCGTTTGTGATTTAAAAACCTTTTGGAATTTTCAAAATTCAAATTTTCAGAAAGACCCTTTTTAAAGCAATTTAAATGATTTTTAAAACCACAAGAATTCAATTTTTCAAAATCATTTATTTTCCCAAAACCAAGACCATGTTTATTTCCAATAGAAATTTGGTTTTTCTACAATATGTTCAAAGATTTTTCACCATCAGAAAATTTAGTCAAAGTTATTTCAAGCTGTTGAATTTTAGTTTTTAGATCATTATTTTCTTTCATCAAATCCGAACAATGATTTTTAGTGATCTTACATCTTTCAAAATTAGATTTTAAAATCAAATTTTCATCTTTATGAATTTTAATTCTGGCTTAGGATTCCATGATTTCAGATTCAAATCGTTTTTGTTTTTCAGACTCAAATTTCTTGGATTTTCCAATCTCATTTTCAAGTTCTTCTAAAATCAAATTTGATTTCAACAAGTTCTCCTTTTCAGCAATTTCAAATTTGGAATTTATATCTGTTTTAAAATTTTCAAATTCCTTTTGCAGAAGTTTATTTAAATTTGATAACTCAGTCTTGTTCTCTTTTAAGATCAGAATTTCATTTTCAAACTTTTGAATATTTTTATTGAGATGAACCAGATTGGTTTTCAATTTCAAACAATTTTTGCAAACAGAATTTGAAGAGTTTTTAAAATATTCAAGTTGTGATTCCAAATCATCAATTTTGCTGGTCAACTCAAAATTCTTAGATTTCAGAGGCTTATTTTTCAGTTGGAGTTTATCTACAGATTTCATTAAATCAAGACATATGTAAACCAGATCTTCATATGAGAAATTTTCTGTTTCATCATTTGTTGATTCTCTATCATCTGATCCGTCTGAAGTTTCATCTACATGACTTGTTAAGCATATATCAGAAACTGAGTTGTCATCTTGGGGTTTTGAGCTGTTGTCAGATTTTTCCATATAGCTTGTTGAGAGTTCTTCAAACTTCCTGCGCAGTCAAATAGTGAAATATAAGATCAAGCTGATTATTACTAAGATAAGAATAGAGAATATGCATAACATGGCCATTGACAACTTTATTTTTTCTTATCTAACATATCACCCATATTGTCAATAATATTCCAATATTCAAAATTAACAGATTTTAAATATAATTCGAATTTTGATTTCCATATTAAAAAATTAGTTCCATTGAAAATTATTGGAATATCATTGGACAGACTATCAGAAGACTGACAACTAGGATTCACCATTTCTCTAGAGTTAATGAAAATACCCGCTCTGATACCAATTGTTGGATCTAGATTAACACTAGAGGTGGGGTGAAAAGGGTTAGTTACAATTTTTATTGAGTTCAACAATTACGGGAAAATAAACAGATCACAGATAACAACAGAAATAGAAATGCAGAAAGTAAATGACACAAGAGATACCCAGCTTCGGCAAAACCCTGCCTACTGCTGCATTCCTAAGGTTTCTACTAGGTGAAAGAAAAGATCCCACATACAAGACCATGTACACTCGCAATCCCTGCTCCTATTCTAACCCTACGATCAAAACCCTAGACTGACCGATTTCCACTCGATCAGATTTCCCTGTTCACGACCCCGTAACTAGTAACCCAGATTTTATAGACTCTGTCAACTGTCAGTCAACACCCTGACTGATTCCCCTAGTATTTTACAGACACTAGAACTGTTGACAGTTTACAAAAGAAATTTAAAAATACAACAAGAAGTAAAAACCAAAACCCTAGTTTAAAAATGAATTTTAAACTCCCTTTGTTTTAAAAGATATGGCTAAACCAAAATAGAAAATGGTCGGCCCCTTTTGTAATTGCTTCACCCGTTCCTTTTTCTTCTTTGGAGAATAAAAAATGGCAGCTGTCTTCAAATCGATCTAGGGTTTCTGATTTCGCTCAAGTCAGAATGATGTTGTGATGAATTGATTCTGGGAATGATTCTCTTTGTCTTTAATCTTCTGGCGCCTTGCTTCTTCAATTGTATGCTGTATGATTTTGGGGGATTTTCTCTCGATCGAAAAACTAATTGTAAGTGAAATTCGATTTGATTTTTGCTCTTCAGTTTTTGGCTTGTGGTTTTTGATATTCATGCCGATGATGATATGGTGTTATTTATAGGGTAGAATCGAAATCCTAATGTCTCTGATTTCACTTGTATGGCTCGATCTGATTTGGCCCGGTTTCCTCTTTTGAAATTCTTGAATTTAATTGATGGAATTTTGATCTTTTGTTGTCTGATTTTAAGCCAGAAAATTGAGCATAAAATTTGACAATTTAACGTCAATTATATCAGGAAACAAATTGCTAGAATTTTGATTTTCTTGCCGAGTTTGCATTCTTTGATTGATTAGGAAAAACTGCCTTTAAAGAAATCGGATTTCCTGTAAACTGCTGTAGTTTAATTCTCCAAACAATCCCTGCATAATTTCTGGAACCACTTATAAAATTTGCCAAATATGAATTGAAATTTTCTGGAAATGATTTCCAGACCAAATAAGAAGGGATGATTTCTGGAAACTTAAACTTGGCATGAATTGCATTTGAAAAACCATATTTGATACTTTCCAAAAACATTATTGATTGAAAAATTTCAGAGATAAATGAATTCCTGAAATTGTTGGCTTTCCCCTTTTACTTGATAAATTTTGGAAAGAGTTGGATGCTGAATTTTCTTATGCACATTTAATTTCTTGTGCACCATTCAAAATGATTTCTGCCTTGTCACCATTTCATTGTCATTCATGTTCATCTTGATTGCTCACATATATACTACATATGTCACTGAAACATATATGATTGTTCATACTGTACATGTAATCACTCATGCTTCACTATAGTCATGTTCATGTTTGTTCACCCATATATGTATCAACATCATTCAGTTATTGTTCCTCTAGGCTTGGCATGATCACTATATTCTCTTTACTGAACCATGCTTGATTTTAGTTGTTGCATATATCATTTTGACTGTATTTGAAACCTGGGGTTTGTAAAATCATACTGCTGCTTGATTTTGAGACTGCTGCATCACTATGAAACCATGCTTCATGCCTTATATGACTGTTCTGATCGTGTCTGCATGCATTTGAATCTTTCTTGAGCTTGTGCATGCTAATTTTGCTTGACCATATTTCTGAACCATGTATATGCTGCTGAACCACATCATGCTTGGACATTTCTTTCCCATGCCTTTGCAGTTGACTTTACAAAGCTATGATGTGCTTTGACATGTTTTCACTTGCACTTGCACTTCTCTCGACCACCCATGCTCACATTTGCACACTTGTTCACTTGACCCATGTTGTGTAGTTCACCTGAGCTTCACCATGTGATTTTCTTGTACTTATGCTTATGTACTTCATACTTCTTTGATCTTGCTGGTCCATTTGATTTATCACCATGCTGTTTTGTTCATCAACACTTGTTGTTCCTCTGTGCACATGCGCCATTGCTTTATGAACACTTCTGTTTGTATGTACGTGCTTGCAACTTGTCACACTTTAGAATTTGATATATGGATCTGGTCTTGTGCACTTGAACTTCAAATCTTGGCTGACTTGAACAATATTTGTGCTTGATAACTTCTATATCCATGTAGATACATCTAGTTTGCACCATAATTGTTTATGCTTCATTTTGTACATGCACACATTGACTTGTGTTTGTTGTTGCACTTTTCCACTTGCTATTTGAACTTTGTGTTGATCTGCCACTTGCTCACTTTGACTTGTTCACAACTGTTTTGAATATCATGCTGAATTGTATACACATGCACTGAGTTGAGATGGTCCACGTGGCTACTCCTCAGTTGCTCGCTGATTGGCGAGGCAGTGCACACGTGTATATATATATATATATACACACACGTGTGTATATGCAGCCATCAGACAGAATTTCTTTGTCCCTGCATTGAGATATATATATATATATGTTGTCTGCCTAGACACAGTCGGATAAGTTAGATCGATTCAGAAAAATGATGAGAAACACACTGAAATCTGAAGCAAATAAAATTTTAAAAGTAAAATTTATATTCTCATATATTCAGTTCATTTCTATTGCAGTGTACTATGTGTGTTTCTATTTTATGTGACAGGTATGAAGACTGGACTGACTGGAAAACTGTGAAGACAGAAGATTGAGTCAATATGAAGTGCTTGTCAGTGTATCAGTGTGCCTGTAAATTAAGTATGTGAATGTATAAAAGTCTATAATATATAAATGAGTGTTGAGTGAACTATAGTGAGGAGCTGATGTATAGAAAAAAATTGTTCTGTTATTTTTAATAAACAAGTTTGATTGAAATGAAATATTATTTTGTTGTTGTCAAACAAAAACTTGTCTATTTTATTCATTTTATTTACAAGTACAATATTCTATGATGTGATTAAATAGTGGAGTTGTAAATCTATACTATTGAATATTGAAATATAATATTATATTTCTGTCTGTGATGTATATATAGAACAGTACAGTAACAAACACATTTAAAATAATATTTATTTGTTTGTTATCATCAAACAAAAATCATACAATTGTCTTTACAGCTACGTTATATACAAAAGGTTGCTATGTTTGATTGTTTGATATCACTATGACATGCACACCCCTTCCCTGTATCTTTACGCCATATGTTAGTGTCACCTTAAAGTATTGTATATCTTGTTGTGCTAACTCTTTGGTTGTAGGTCCAGGTTCAGGTATGGTTTAGTGTACCAGTTATTGTTCTGTTTTGCTTCTTATCGCTCATACCAGGCTTTTGTCTGACCCAGAGTTTTATGTCTCTTATTATTACTCTGGGTGCTCTTAAACGGGCAGACTAGAGACATGTTAGGTGGTATGCACGAGTAGCTATACCGGAGATGAGTAGGAGGCTTCCATGTATGATACATATAGATATTCTCCATGTGCCGCTGTTGGTCACTACTTTAGGCATTAGTAGTGTACCTTTCTTATTTTGCTTTAGAGACAATTCTGCAAAGTTGTAATAATAATGATGTAGAAGATAAATTGTATTTTGAATTTCCGCTGCTATGATGATTATGGTTTAGTTCTCAGCTTATGTACTGTCTCGCCTATTTTATGTCAAGTGCGTTGTTATTATATTTTATTCCATGCGCTGTGAGACATTTTACAGGTTCCTTGTTAGTTCAAATTTCCTTCTTTCCTTTCTTTGACGACCATCCTATGCTAGTCAGGCATGGGCAAAACGCACTTTCATTGGAAATGTCGTCTGGTGCGGGGCGGGCCGTCACAATCTATTTCGTATGTTATGGATTCACAAGTACAACAAGTATTTTATGTACAAGATCCAACTGATACGACACTTTATAATATTATCAAGAAATTGCTGAGGGATTGGTGTGATGTTGAAAATGAAAATGGAAATGAAGATGATCCAGTTTTACTTGATGTTCAATGTGGTTATGAAATAGGAAATCAAGCTAGTGATTTTAGGTGGTATAGAGATGACGTTCCGACAACATAGATCCTCATTCCGTTCTAGCGTAATAAAGGAATCTGCCTCTTGATCCTATGTAGCAGATTTGATCAAGTGACTTTTATTTATGTATTGGTTCTCAATTAAGGGACGGCTTTTGTATCCATTGATTTTCATAATTAATTTACTACTTTTTAATTAGTTGACTGCTTATAAGTTATTTTGATTTTATGTGTACCCTTGTTGTTTCTAATGTTTATATACCTGCATACATATATGTACTTAATATACCTACCCATTTTATTATTTCATATCTTCCTTCCAGTGTAAACTCACTATTCTGTATCCATTTTGTATTAGATGGGGGAATACATGCATCTCACATTTCATCTTAAGGGTGCATTTTAGAAGGCATAATATGTTGGTGGAACCTGTACTGTGGTCAAGGGTGTTGATCCTGACTACTTTTCATACACAATGCTCATGGACTTTGTAAAGGATGACCTTTTCTATAACGAAATAAGAGGAATTTAAATGATAAATTGTGAGAAGGGTAGGTGGAAGTTAGCAACGAATGATGCGGACCTCTCCGAATTTGTCAATGAAGCTAATAGTGGTGGCAAGTTGGATTTTAAATCGAAAACATTGGCGATACTTCAATTGAGCCACTGAAGCAAATGCATCCACATGTAATCATTTGGCCAAGGTAGAATCTGGTTACAGGTATATATAAATAACTTGATAATATCATTTACATACTGTGATATTTCGTTATAGCAAAAAAATGATTGTGATATTATATCATTTAAAGATCATGATTATAATATCATTGTATTATTACAGCTACAAATCCACTGAAACGATAATATGTGACAAGTCATCAACTACAACAGAACCAAAAAAACAAGAAATTAACTGAAGTCAACAGTCTTCGGAAGTTAGCACGGTTGAATAGCAATGCAACTGTGAATCTAAAGGTAGCCGAAGTGAACAGTCATTGAAAATCGACATAGATGAATAATCCGGAACCCAACAATGTAATAATGAATCCAAAGACAGCTGAGATGAACAGTCCTCGAAAGTCGATACGACTGAATAATCCAGAACCCAACAATGTAACCATGAATCAAAAGGTAGCTGAGGTGAATAGTCCTCAAAAGTTGGCATAGCTGAATAATCCAGAACCCAGCAATGCAACCGTGAATCTAAAGTTAGCTGATCAGGACAATCCTAGGATGTCGACACGGCTGAATAATCCAGAAATCAGCAATTAAACCCTTAATCTAAAGTTAGCTGATCTAGTAAATCCTCGGAAGACGACACAAAAAAACCAAAAACAAAAAAATCAGCGATTCAATAGTGAATCTAAAATCAGCAAGTGTTAAGAAGAAGTCGGAATCACATATTCCACCAGGGGAAGACGAAGATATGGATGAAAATGGAATGCAGGTTCGAAGAATTCTTATTATGATGATCTTATTATATTTTGAATATTCTGTTCCACTCTTGCAACATACTTACTATGATGTTCCTGTTTTTAAAATACTTATTGGATGTTCATCTACCACTTCCACCACCTTGAAATGAGTATCATCCACATCATCCATATCTAAATGAGTATGAAATAAGAGAGCCGAGACTTTGATAAGGAATAACGAACTTCTTGCTTATCTAGGTGTGCCTATAGTTTCAACTGATATGAGAAATGCAAACCAAAAAAATGATTAAAAAAAGAAAAGATGAAAAAGAATGTGGATAGTGAGGAATATAATCCGGACCATGAAGAGCATAGTGAAGATGATACTATACAAAGTCCAAGAAAGGTGTGTGATAGCTAGATATCTTATTTTTTCTGCTTATGAAGATAATTCTATAAAATCCAATCTTATTTCCTATTTATATTTACAATTTAGAGAACTAAAAAAGTTGAGAAGCAAAAGCCTGTTAGTAGACAACAAACTCGTTTAACTAGTGGTATGGCAAAGGAAAAGGAAAAGTTGAGAAGCACAAACCCAATCCCAAGCCTAGTACAACTGAGAATGATGCGGAAGGAAAAGGAACAATAGCTGATTATTTGGCTCTGCGGGAATGACAAAAGAAAATTGCTACAAAATATAGTGCAAGTGGTATGGAAAATAAGAATGTTGCAGAGAATGTCTTGCTAAACACTAAAAATGAAGAAATTGAAGTAGGTACTGAATTTATGGGATAATAATGTTTAATATTTCAGTAGGACTAATATTTAAGTAACAAATTTCCATTATGATTTATGTTATTATTTGATGGGACTTTTCATTTTAATTAAAGATGAAGTTCCTAGAAGACTCAGAGGTCAAACAAAGATGTTAAATGTTCATACAAGGGCGTATGATAAAAGAGTTGTAATTGGGATTTACCAGTGGTTCCAACCTTTTTCATATGATGATAACGTAATATCTGAACTGATCTACTTTTCAAGAACATTGAAAAGGTCTATGCGACTTACGCATAAATCTTAGTCGGATGTTCCTGAAAAGTTGAAGATATCTCTATAAATGTTAAGGTAATATATTATTAACTATAATATAGCTGATTTTTCCTTTATTAAGTAATATTGATCTATTAACTATAATGTAGCTGAATTATGATTTATTTATTCTTTTTTATCTTTGATTTATATTCAAGCAACAATATACTATTCCCTATGAATGTGAAAATTGGGTGTTGAAGTCTATTCGTGACTGTTGGAGGGGGTACAAGAGTCGTATAAAAACAACTTATTATAAAGCTTATGAGACTGATGAGGAGTGGCTAGAAGACAAGTCGGACAACATCCCACCGGACGACTTTAAAGTTCTCTTGAGGTATTGGGCAGATGATGAGATTCAGGTATACGTACATATTATTTATTTCACAACA
The DNA here is from genome assembly GCA_030737875.1 of Allium sativum. Classification (NCBI taxonomy): domain Eukaryota; kingdom Viridiplantae; phylum Streptophyta; class Magnoliopsida; order Asparagales; family Amaryllidaceae; genus Allium; species Allium sativum. The sequence continues at coordinate 306,321,931 of CM060916.1, read as the reverse complement.
TAAACGAGTACTTTGTTTTTTGTATATTTTTTTAGAAAAAAGCCATGAAAAATTCTGATAATCGTAAGTCGTATCAAGACACACACACACACCGCTGGTCCAAAGTCGTTCGGCCAACTTCGTCATAAGACGGTATGTGATACTTTACATTTATTTATTATTTACTGTCAACTTCTGTATTGTAAAGTTACGTACAGCTTTCCAGATGAGATAGCGTGGTAGCTATTGACACGAAGTAGTTAGTCTAGATGCTTTTTGACTAGAGAGAGTGTATGCTAAACTATTTATTGAACTTGTATCAGGAGACACCATCCAATGCAACACTTTTTCTTAAAGGTTGTAAGAGAATAGATGGACATGAGTATGTATCTAATCCTCAAGTAAAGAAGTACAGACTTATAAGTAATAATTTTGTTCTGTTTTGTACATGTTGCACATTGTTCATATCTTACTTATGTGCATGTTTTCTCATGTGCACTTCGTTGAACCCGAGTTTGGCTCTTGGCTTTGTGAACCTGTTCTTGGCCATGCACATAATTTTGAACTGCCTTTGGCACACTTGTTGAACTGAGTTTCGCATTAGTAACCTTATGCACTTGTGCTCTTTGCATGCACTTGTGACATTTGTTCACTTGAAATTTTTTCATGACATTTGTACACTTAAAGTTTTTTCTTGAATTTGTGCACTTGTCATCAAGATAGGCATGTAAAACCATAGTTTGATTATACATGTAACATTCCAATTGAAACATGCTATTCTTAAATTTGTTTTTTTCGTAAAATATTTATGGCTGCTGATAAAGACATCCTTTGATTATTCCATGTTTTGAGCTGCCTTCACTTCATCATTGTATCCCTATGAATTCGACCATGTGTTGTTATACTAAAAATGGAATTCTCCCTTGTCTCTATGTTTTATTGGTTAATAATTGAATGAATATAGGGAAGCGTTCGCTTGTTGACAGTGGTAATAAAGTAGCATTGAAATCAATAAATGAGTCGTAAAAATTAGAATTCATAAATATTCTATCTATTTTACTATGGACAGAGAAATCCTTACACTCCCTCTCCATGTAAATTTATTACCTTTTCCCATAACTTCCATAAGACCAGCCTGCATAAACTGTCACATGTAAGCATTTTCATTATGAATGTGGTTATACATATGTCTGACATAAGGACCAACTCTATATGAGTCGTATAAACCTGTTAAAGTGGCTATGTCTGCATTATGAATGTGTTTATACATATGTTTTCTACTTGCTTATAAACGTATGACGAAGTCTGATTGCAAATGTACACTTTTTTCCCAAGATTTTACCAGTATATATGTTATAAATTGGTTTCTAATTACATGCATATAAACAAATTGTTTTCCAGAATGTGGCTTTCTCTTAATTTGCAATACATATTTGCTGCATACGTAAGCATTTACTGTAGGGTAATTTGTTGCATTCTCTCCATATGGTGTTTACTACTTTCTCTCCATACGTAAGCATTTTGTAACAACCTAGAATTTTGGAACCAATTTAAAAATTTTATTTTAATTTTTTTAATGAATTTTGAATATTTAAAATGATCTATTTTAAATAATAATGACTAAAAATTTATTTAAATCGAAGTTAGAATGAATAAATTTATTTTAATTATAAAAGGAGTTAGAAATAGCGCGATAGTTTGAAAATTTGAATTTGAATTTTAACTAAATGTAAAAGATTCAAAATAAATCGGATTTTAGTAAAACCAAAAAAAATATTTAAATCTTTTTAATTATATCTTTCTAATGGATCTAGAAAATTGAAATTTCATAGCGGAAATAAAATTCTATGTCCAGTTAAATATTCAAAATAGTCGTTATGGAATTTAATATAATATATAGCCCTTATAAATAACCATTTTGCAAACGACCTTCATTTTCGACGAAACCACTTTGGTTGGATCCGGAATGTCAAATTATTGTTAGATTCCAAATTTCATAATTTTAGGAATTAATATGTGAGCGCAATAAATTTAAATGTGTTTGGTTTAAATTTGAATTGTATCGACCAGAAAATGGCCATTTTTCAAACGGTCTTCAAATTCAATGAAATTAATTTTGTTAGGACCATATCGTCAAAACATAGCTAAATTTATTTTTTTGGGAATTTTTAGAGTTAGTATGTGGCCCTGGTAAATTTAAATGTACGATCAAATTAAATAATTAAATGATTTATATTTTAATTTAAAGAAAAGTTGGTGGAGACGATCAAATGGGCTGACGGGACCTAGTCCATTATGTCCGGAATAGGGGTATTTGGCTAGGGGCAATATTCGTTGGGCTGGATTTGGATTTATTAGGAGTTAACAGGTTTTTTTGTAACTTAGAGAATTTAATATTATTATATTATAAATATTGGGATTATCAAAACCCTAACCCTCGTTCTAAAACAACAGCCTCCGCTATCTACAATGAACGGCCAGAATCGTTGATACTTCTCCTTAATTTTTCGAGCGATCCACATGGTAAAATTCAATATCCAGAAGAAAAAATCGATGAGATTCTTATGCTCTATAATATGATATTGGTGTGATTTAATATCGTTGTGAAAATCGTTCAGAGTCTCGGCTCGAACCCTCCATGTTTGCGCGCAGATCGAGGCAGATCAAGGCCACCGAGCGTGGTATGATGGGAGGTGGAGGAAGCTGGCGTCCGACGCTCCTCATGACGACATCCGATCATCTCCCCGTCGAGTGTAGCATCGCCGATTTGAACCCCTAGAGATCGAGCTTTGCGCAAGAAACCCTGGAACGTTATACAGAGAGCAGGAAGAAGATGGCCACGTGTTCTTTGTGTTACAAAAGGGTAATTAGTATATTAATTATAATTAGTTTTATAATTAAGTTATTTAGATGTATAACTTATCATAACTTCTTCATATGAGATCCAAATCAGACGATTTCAATTGCATTGGGACCGTAAATTCAAGGGCTACATTTCAGAAAAGAGTGGAACAAATTTGGAGCTAGCCATCGAACACGAAAGAGTAAAACCAATGTGAGGTTTCTCAATTTAAAATTAAAATTATATATATATTTATTTAAATTGATTGATTGATTGTGGTTGCAATGAACTGTTGATGGAATTGTGTATGTTAAAAATATGGTTTTGTCTGATTAAAACATTATCATGTTAGAAAAATAATCATATGTAAAAATATGATTTTGTTTGATTAAAATTTTATTATGATAGGAATAAAATATTTTAAACAATAAAAAAAATTACATTTCTTATTGTATGTATAAATCGACAAATTTGCCATGTTGAAATAAAATGTTCATACAACAGAAATTATATTTTTAATGAATGTTTGATTCATTAAAAAGAAACATGTTTGATTCATTAAAAAGAATCATATTTTTAAATAAAAAGAATCATGTTTTTTAAAATAAAAGAATCATGTTTTTAAATAAAAAGAATCATGTTTTAAATAAAAAGATTAGACAAGAAAATTTATATTTTTACTATGTGCTTGATTCATTAAAGAAATTTGGTTAATTAGAATGTTATTTGCATGTTAGTAAAATAGAAAAATGAATACTTGCTAATTAGAATTTCATGTTAATCATGTTTGGTCATTTAAAAGTATATTTTAATATGTTTTAGTAGAATAAAAAGAAATTCATGTTAAATGTGTTTTGACATTTAAAAGTACATTTTAACATGTTAGGGTAGAATAAATAGAATTACATGTTAATACATGTTTTGTCATTAAACATGACATTTTTGTCATGTTAAGATTTGAAGAAAAAAAAAAGAATTATTTGTTAAACATATTTTGCTATATTAAAATATTGTTATTAACATGCTAGTGATGTTAATATATAAAAATGATCATTTGTTAAAATATATTTTGCTAGATTAAAATATTGTTATTAACATGTTAGTGATAATAATCTATAAAAATAATCATTTGTTAAAATATATTTTGCTGGAATAAAATATTGTTATTAACATGTTAGTGATGTTAATATATAAAAGTGATCATTTGTTAAAATATATCTTGCTAGATTAAAATATTATTATTAACATGTTAGTGATGTTAATATATAAAAATGATCATTTGTTAAAATATATTTTGCTAGATTAAAATATTGTTATTAATATGTTAGTGATGTTAATATACAAAAGTGATCATTTGTTAAAATATATTTTGCTAGATTAAAATATTGTTATTAACATATTAGTGATGTTAATATATAAAAGTGATCGTTTGTTAAAATATATTTTGCTAGATTAAAATATTGTTATAAACATATTAGCAATGTTAACATATAAAAATGATCATTTGTTAAAAATGTTTTATTAGATAAAAACATCGCCTGTAACATGTTCCTGAAGTAGTATAAAGGAATCAAATGTTAAAATATTTTTGGTTAGATAAAACTTATTATTTTTAACATGTTAATGGAATGTATTAAAGAGTCATGTCTTGAAATATAAGTTTGTGATAATAACGTTAACATTAATGTGGCAGTTGAAATTAAATAAACTGTTATTGTTTGAAAACCCCATACAGGTATTGGGTTGATATTTGACATACACTGGTCCCAATAATTAGTTGTATGTCAATCAATGGATTGACAGCCTGTGATGAGCGTTATTTATTTGTTTTAATGCTCACACAGTTGTAAAAGTACTTCACTCTGGATGTAAATGGGCTGTTTAATGATTATTTATCACTATTGTTATATACATGCGATGTATGAAACCCATATAACTGAAATTATATGGTAATTGATTGAGTTGCATTCCGATTCAGAATATTTTAAGATAAAGAATAATTTAAAATAAAGAATATTCAAAAATAAAGAATAATCTAAAATAAAGAATCTTTTAAAATAACGAATATTTTAGAATAAATTTAGTAAAGAATAAAATTATGATTTTTATGTCCATTTTTGGATGGACACAAAAATATAAAAATATGAAGCCGGGTTAAGTATAAAACTGCCATTTTTAACCCAAACGGGTTTATCGATCGATTTTATTCATCTTATAATGAATATCGAAAAGAAGTGATTTCAAGATTTAATATTTTGAAAATATTAATATTATAATATGATAAAGATATAGAATATTCAATTTTGATTTAAATTTGAAAGTGAAATTGGAATCGATTTAAAATGAATTTACAAATATTTTATAAAATACGTTTTAAATAGAAATCGATGAAATATATAAAATATATATTTTGTGGCCTGAAAAGAACGTGCCACGCAGCGACCGTTCGCGAATTTCGACCAATAACTTCAAATTGACGTAACGGGAGATCCGACCGTCAGATTTTCCTAAAACCGGAACTGTTGGGTTCGTATCGAAAAGAGATTTCCAATAAATATAAGAGATTTGAAATCTAACGGCTGGATTTGGAATTATGTCCAAACCAAATTTGAAAAAGTCGCTATGGATGCAGTTCGGTGGCCGTTATTGGGAACGGACTATACGGGCCTTAATAAAATTATTAAAAATATGAAAAAATTATGTAAAATCATATTAAATGATTTAAAAAGAATTTGGATGAAAAATTCCAATTTTGTAAAGATAAAAAATATATATTTTTATCGAAATGGACTAGTTATTAACTAAAATAAATCTTTAAATTAAGATTTAATGAAGTTTTCCAATTAATTAATATTTAATTGGAATTAAATAGAATAAATTGGATTTTTGGGTTTGTCATGAATGGTGTCTTCAATAAAACTGTTCTTAAATCCAGTTGAGAAAAGAATAAATCTTTTAATTAAGATTATTAAAGTTTCCAATTATATTTAGTAATTGGAATAAAATGAAATGTGAATATGGTTTACTGTGAATTGTGTTTTAAATGACATTCGTTCTTTAACCCAATTAACAGTGAATATATGATTTAAAATTTATAAATCTTTTTATTAAGAGTTAATTGGAAAATTTCCAAAGTAAAGTTTTCCAGTTTAATAGATGAAATTGGAATTGAATGGAATTCGATTTAATAATAATCGAGATGAGCTTATATAAAAGAAGATCGTTATTATATATGGAATTTAAAAGACTTTATCATTATTCCGTTTATATTATTAGCCTGATACGGAAATTTATATCGATTATATATTGATTTGATTTCTTTGAAAATTCCATATTTAATGGAAGATGCTTTTGGGTTTATCGTGAACTGTGTTTTAAATGACATTGGTTCTTTAACCCAGTTATAGACAAGATTAATTTCTTAAATTTGAATAATCATTAAGTAATGATTTTTGATATTAAAACCAAATTGGAGTTTTAATGAATCTTTAAAAAGAAGATTAAAGAATAAATTTAAAAGAATTTATCTTTGATAAAATTAATGGGAACATTTCTCTAATAATGTGAATATTTTATTAAAAGAATATTCCGAATTGGAATGAGGCGTATGATGTGTTCTATAGCACTTAATTATTAATTATAAAATAGCGAGTTATTCGGAAAGACCGGGTTCAACCCATTCTGAATAATTACTACGACGTTTAAAAGTCGAAGATGAAGACGGTGGTTGAAGATCAGAGATCTTCACATCGTTTGGATGATTACTGATGTCTTGATTGGGAGGTATCCCAAGACAAGGTAATAAGTGGTGATCGTCCAGACGTACTTGGAGATCGACCGGATATGCGAGGACATCTCTCCTGTATTGGACATATGGGACGCGGAATAAGGTGCCTCCGATTTCGTTCAGACCCAGAATGGACTTGTAAATGGATGTATGTCTGACATTGGATTTTATTCTGTGCCGATTGATTTCTATTAAATATATATTTGTTTGGTAGCGGAGAATTTATTCTCTTTATTAACACCCTTCTCTGAGATGTATGAGCTCAGAGGTTATATATTGATAGACATCAGTCGCATGTCGTGAATTGTCGGTGTGGCATGCCAAGATGCAAATGATCAAGGCTTATTATTGAAAAGCAGATCCTTGTGGTTGATGATTGAAGCACAGCTTTATTTAGCATAGCTTTGTGTATAACGTTACTTCGTAAGCCTTGAAAAGTCGGGGTGCATATGACTTGTGCAGGATCTATAATATGGCTATGCGGAATGTATGTGATAATTTAAGCTATTCAATAGTTACGCAGGTAAAAATTCACAAATAAGAAATATATCACTAACAAATATAAATGCTATAGATAAAGTAAAGTTATGACACCAGATTTTTATACTAGTTCGGACCTCCCGTCCTACGTCCAGTCCCGAAGCTCCTCTTCGGCTTTTCACTAAACAACACCCTCGCTTCACCCGGAGGAACAGGTTCACAACTACTTGATTTACGGGCTACAAGTTTACCCACTTGATTTCACGGGCCACAAGCTTACCCACTTGATTTCACGGGCTACAAGCTTACCCACAAGACGATTACAAGAGTTTGACCTTGAATGTGTTTTTTCTTCAACACTGATTAGTCAATGATTGAATACAACCTTCCTATAATCTTATCCTCAAATATATATTGATGTTTGCAAAGATTTGGAAGTGGATTATCGAGTTGAATCACAAGTGTGTTAAATATGCTTGGAGATTCAAACGATAATTGAATGCTTTTGAGTGCTTTTAGAATGCAAAGAATAATACAATATAGATAAGAGAATGGAGAGAAATTTCGGTGATTTGCTTGATTGAAAACCGATGTATTTATAGTAATTGAGAAGTTGCAATTGTTGGTGAAAAGTTGCAATCAAAAGAAATGATTTTAAATGAAGAGAAATGGATGCAACTATTCAAGAAAGAAGATGACTCTTCATGAAATTCAAAAATAGGTTGACAGGAAAAATTATTAGGTTGACAGGTTTTTGACCGTTATTTCAAAAAGCTGTTGACCTGTTAATTTTAACAGGTTGACCTGTTATATTTAAAAATTGGTTGACCTGTTATTTTTAATAGGTTGACCTGTTTTTGTCAATATACAATAAAAACAAGTTTTCATGCATAATTTTGAAATCAATGGGAAGTATGATTATTTGAGGATAGATTTTAACATAAAATATTCTAAATAACCAACTTCTAACCTATGAAACCATTGTATCTTCTTTTTGTCGATCATGAAGCTTCTTCTCGTCATTAATCAAAACGATCATTAAAGGTTCTTGACTCAACATTCTCCCCCTTTTTGATTGATGACAACATAGCTTTTAAAATATGATCTCCATTGCTATCTCCCCCTGTATATATGCTCTAACTCCCCCTGAGTATATGATCTCTCTGAAAAATATAACTAAGTTTCTACAAGAATAGATGTTAGTAACTTCTCCCCCTTTGTCATCGACAAAAAGGGTATAATAAACAAGAGAGTGATTAAATAACATAGGACATCACATCCAGAGTATAAACCATACCAAAATATACAAGACCAACCCAAATTTTTCGTATCATATTTAACACATAGAAAAGCTAATAGTGTTATTTTTAAAGACATAATATCATAACCATAGATAGATAGAACTACTGAGGAGGTATATCAGAGTCAGTTTCGTCTCCTCCTCCTTCTGATTATCCTTCCTCCTCATCTGTTTCTTCTTCTGAGGATTCCTCTTCCTCATCTCCCTCTACTTCCTGCTCCTTATCCGTTTCTTCTTTTTCTCCTTCTTCTTCCTTATCATCATCAAATTGTTCTTCTTCTCCTTCATGCCTACTTGGTTCAACATATGAGATTCCATGACCACGACTATGCTGAGTACTTTCTCCAGAGCTAGTGGTCTCCTCCGAAGTAGACCATGTGAAAGTAGGGGGCATTGGTCATTTTCCTGGATTTTGAACATGTGTGGTTGAGGAAGAAGCTCCACATGAAATTGCTCCCCAGAGAATGCCGAAAAGGACTTAAGTTTGTTGAATCGTTTGTCCATCTTGGTATCTAAGCGATCAAGCTTTTTATCGGTTTGCTTAAGTCGTGCTTCCAGAAGAAACTGATTCCTTGCTATTTGTTCAAGAGATTCCTTTGTTGTAGAGGTGGGTGAAGGAATCTTAACATCTTCTGGTCTCGACGTAGGAACATGTGATGTAGAATGTTCTGGAGTACCCGACGTAGGAACATGTGATGTAGAATGTTCTGGAGGACCCGACGTTGGAACATGTGATGTAGAAGGTTCAGGAGGACCTTGATGTATGTATTGCTCATAAGGAATAATATTCAGGTATAGCTCTAGAAGTTTCATTCTCTTCTTTGAAGCTTTATTTATACATTTCGGCTTTGAAATTTTGGATTCCGGAGTTGGAACCCCGCAATTTATTAAAAGACGCATAATGTATTCGTTGTAAAAAATATGAGGACGAGAAAGTCTGTTTACCGTTAAAATCTCATCAAATATCAACTCAATCCAATTTATATTGATATTTCCATAGATGGCGTACAATGCTCTAAAATTTTCTCTGTAAATTGCGTCAAAGTTTCCAGTTCTTGGTAAAATTGAATGAGTAAGGCTATGATGAAGAATTCTCGGCGTAGGTCGTAAATTAACTCCTTTTGCACTTGACTTATGATCTTCAATGAATAAGTGACTAACTTCATCTCTAATATGAACAGGACAGAAGTCATTTGAAAAGGATATACCATCATTTGGAGATTGGAGAACTTCAGCCATTCTATCTTTAGAGATAAACACATGTTGGCCACAGACCACTGACCATAAGCAATCAGATGAGTTTTCTGTCTTGAATTTTTCCAAGTTGAGATTTGCATAGAATAGTTTAATCATGGTATGATTAATCTCAATATTGTTATCTTCAAAACTAAGGAGAGACTCGATTCCTACTCTGTTTGCTATTTCTCTAACATTATAGAGGAAGAAATCGTTGAATTTAATAAACACTCCTTGGTGAAAGGTATATTCTTTCATTTTGTTCCATCTTCTTACAGCTATTGGATCCATAAGCCAATTTTTGATTTGAGCATCAATGGGTTGAATTGATGTGGAGGAGGAAGAAGGTTTTGATTTCTTTGTCTTTGGAGCCATTGGAGAATGGAAGAAATGGATTTTTTTTAAAGTTAGGGCTTGAGAGAGTTTCGAAATTTTGAAGTAGTAGTGAATGAAAAGGTGCGGTGGTTAAAAAATGTGTGAATCGACATGTTTTTATATAAAAAAGAGTCTCAGCAGAAACCGGTCGACCTATTAAATCAAGGCGGTCGACCGGAAAAGTCTCGGGTTGAAAAAAAATACAAAACGGTCGACCTAAAAATATGTACCGGTTGACCTAAAAAGTCTCGGGTTTGAAAAAATGTTAAACCGGTCGACCTAAATTTTACTATCGGTCGACCGAAATCTTCCTGAAACAAAATCGGTTTTGGTTTGGAATATAATAAACTAAGATTTTTCTTAGCTTCAGTTTCTTGTACTACCTTATTTTTCCTTTTTCTTTTGCCAAGATGTTTCTTGATAACTTGCTTCTTATATCCCAACCCTTGCTTATTTGTAGCTGATTGTGAACTCTCAATAATTTTTGTCAAATTTTCTCGACCTTTGTTAAAGTTAGAAACATTTTTAGTAATATTATCTAACTTTGTTTGTAAACTAGCTTTTTCAAGATCTAGAGATTTAACTTTTTCTTTAAGCTCATGATTTTTAGTAGTAAGAGTATCATTCTTTTCTTTTTGAACTTCAATTTCTTGAGTCAAAAGAGATAGTTGAGAGTCAATATTTGATGATGATTCTTGAATCTCTCCAAGTTCCTCTTCTAATATTTTCTTTTCATCTTTTAACATATCTCGTTCAAATTCTACTCTACTTAAATTAGCTTGAGCTTGTTTGCATTGTCGTTTCATATCTTTAAATATATATATCAACTCAGCATTTATATCAAGAACTTCTTCAAAAGAAGGAATTTGTACCTCATCTTCTTTAGCCATAAAGCATATATTTGCTTGTTCATTATCTGAGTCGCTTTCACTTTCGGATGAAGATGAATCTGAATCATCCCAAGTTACTGAGAATGCCCGTTTCTTTGACTTGTCCTTTTTGTGTTTGAACTTGTCATTTTCTGTCTTGTTCTTTTGTTCTGGACAATCATTTTGCATATGTCCCTTCTTATGACAGTTAAAGAATTCTACATTCGATGATGACGGTCTGTTTGATCCGAACTTCTTTCTGTTGTATCGACTAGCTTTTCGTTGCTTTAAGAATTTTTTTGAATCCTTTTGCAATGAATGCTAGATCCTCATCTTCAGAATCTGAGATGTCTTCATCAGCATGAAAAGCTACATTTTTCTTTTCTTCTTTTTGTTCTTTTCGAGCCTGCAAGTTAGCTTCATAGGACATAAGATTTCCTATCAATTCATCTGGCTTCATGGTGGAAAGATCATTAGCTTCTTCTATGGCTAATACTTTTCCTTCCCATTCAGTAGTTAGTGAATGTAGGACTGTTGAAACTACATCGAAGTTAGAATATTTTTGTCCTAACCCGATAAGAGCATGATGAATAGTTTGAAACCTTGAATACAACTCATTGATTGTTTCATTTGGCTTCATTTTGAAATTTTGAAATTGACTTTTTAACAAAGCTATTTTTGCTTGTTTAACCTTGTTAGTACCTTCATGAGTGGTCTTTAGTGTTTGCCAAATTTGATAGGCAGTGGTACAGATACTAACACGGTTATACTCATTTTGGTCTAATGCACAAAACAACATATTCATTGCTTTTGCATTTACAGTAGCTGCTGTTTTCTCAGCAGGAGTCCATTCTGCATACTCAGTAGTTGGATTTATTATCTCTTTTTGAGTTGCATTCCAAGCATCATAGCTAGTTGATTGCATATAAAAAGTCATACGTGTTGCCCAATAACTATAGTTTAGGCCATTAAAGAAAGGAGGTCTTTGTGTCGATTGACCTTCTGTGTAAGTGGTGTTACTAGTGCTAGCGTTATTTTCCATATTACTAGAATATATCAAATAACTGTGTTACGGTTATGAGATGACCAAGCTCTGATACCAATTGAAAAGTCGGGGTGTATATGACTTGTGCAGGATCTATAATATGGCTATGCGGAATATATGTGATAATTTAAGCTATTCAATAGTTACGTAGGTAAAAATTCACAAACAAGAAATATATCACTAACAAATATAAATGCTGTAGATAAAGTAAAGTAATGACACCAGATTTTTATACTGGTTCGGACCTCCCGTCCTACGTCCAGTCCCAAAGCTCCTCTTCGGCTTTTCACTAAACAACACCCTCGCTTCACTCGGAGGAACAGGTTCACAACTACTTGATTTACGGGCTACAAGTTTACCCACTTGATTTCACGGGCCACAAGCTTACCCACTTGATTTCACGGGCTACAAGCTTACCCGCAAGACAATTACAAGAGTTTGACCTTGAATGTGTTCTTTCTTCAACACTGATTAGTCAATGATTGAGTACAACCTTCCTATAATCTTATCCTCAAATATATATTGATGTTTGCAAAGATTTGGAAGTGGATTATCGAGTTGAATCACAAGTGTGTTAAATATGCTTGGAGATTCAAACGATAATTGAATGCTTTTGAGTGCTTTTAGAATGCTAAGAATAATACAATATAGATAAGAGAATGGAGAGAAATTTCGGTGATTTGATTGATTGAAAACCGATGTATTTATAGTAATTGAGAAGTTGTAATTGTTGGTGAAAAGTTGCAATCAAAAGAAATGATTTTAAATGAAGAGAAATGGATGCAACTATTCAAGAAAGAAGATGACTCTTCATGAAATTCAAAAATAGGTTGACAGGAAAAATTAATAGGTTGACAGGTTTTTGACCGTTATTTCAAAAAGCTGTTGACCTGTTAATTTTAACAGGTTGACCTGTTATATTTAAAAATAGGTTGACCTGTTATTTTTAACAGGTTGACCTGTTTTTGTCAATATACAATAAAAACGAGTTTTCATGCATAATTTTGAAATCAATGGGAAGTATGATTATTTGATGATAGATTTTAACATAAAATATTCTAAATAACCAACTTCTAACCTATGAAACCATTGTATCTTCTTTTTGTCGATCATGAAGCTTCTTCTCGTCATTAATCAAAACGATCATTAAAAGTTCTTGACTCAACAAGCCTCACACCCCGGTATGAACCAGAAACAGGAGAAGGACCCCAGGGAGAACATGTGTTTCTTTCTAGCTAGATGTTGTGTCATAGTATTGAGCCTAGACATTTTTACTTATATGGATGATAGAAATCGAGGTACCTCGTATTTGAGTCCCTAATGGCTCTTTATTTACGCCCCATGGGGCGGGGAAATGTATTGTTCTGGCATTACCAATCCACTAACATATTTGTTGACCGGCCCTGGCGCTCCTAGGTGCAGTTGCGACTGATTTTGAGGCATGGGCTAGAGTGTCTCGAATTCGATAAGGACGGTCCCTTGCCTTGGTTTATGATGGAAATCTAACTTCCAATACGACGCCATACGGTTTTGATTGTAAAACTAATATGGCGACATAGTATATGGTAACTATGTCGTATATGATTAATACATTATGATTAAAATGTTTTTGAAACATATATACACTAATAATAATATCAAATTTGTTTTATCGTATCAAGCATATTTGGCCACTATAAGGTAAAACTCTATCCTCCGGTTTGCGTTGCATTATGTGATGGGACTTGAGTCTTATAATGGTTTCATTTTTCTAAAAAGCATTGCGTTGCTTAGCGATTAACTTTATTTCATGCACTGGCCATCCAATGGAGTAAACCCGTTCCGCGTTAGCGGCGTGATCCTGTGATTAGCCTTATTATTAGATAAGTCAAGTAAGATTTCTCATACCAGTCCCATGATTGACTCGTAGTTTGTTTCACTTTGCAAACTCGGGTGCCCTTATTTTCCACACGGGCAGTTGAGTGGCTTGTTTTGCAGATATTTATCTTTTGAGCAGGATTCTGGATCGAAGCTTAAAGCTGTGTCCAGAGCATAAATAGTCTTCCGTTGTATTAGTTTATTTGTTTCCGCTGCGTTGTATTAAAATCATTGTAAATTTATCTTTCGTTGTATTATTTTTCAATGTAGTTTGATATTTTGTACTCTGATGTAACATTATTATAATGTTTATAAAAGTCTTCAGTTATTTTTTCTAATGTTGTTTTATGCTCAAAGTTAGTGTATGCGGGATTCGAACTGTCTTGGTCGATTTAGCGATCTATTAGGTCCGGGCAAAATCCGTGTCGTTACACATTTGCTGCATTCTCAGCATTTACTGTGCTGCATTCTTAGCATTTACTGTAGGGTAATTTTGATATGGCTTTATTTTGTAAGACTTACTTCAAAAGGCAATGGCCGGTGGAGAAGGAGGAAATACCGTTGAAATAGTAATTTCGAATGGAAGATCACATAGTCGTCCTTTCCTCATAGGGAGGCATGCAAAGTGTGCAAAAAAAAAAAAAATCAGCCAAGGCTGTAACAAATGCTTATATAAAGGACATTAGACAAGGTCTTATCGTAGAAATGGAAGTAGCTAGAATCTAAAGTAAATCAGAAGGTACAAGATAATTTGGCTTAGGTGCTTAAAAAATTAGGTGATGCCAACCCGGAGTTGAACACTAGTGTAGAGGAACTAATTTCCACAATCATGTTTAGTGATAATGAAAACCTAACTGGAGCCACTTGCTCTTAGTGTCTGATTTATGAATTGTTATTTGTACGGGATATTTTGGAGTAGCTTTGTAGTCGTTTAAGTTAGTACTGGATATTTTGGAGTAGCTTTGTAGTCGTTTAAGTTAGTACTAGATATTTTGGTGTTGTTGACATGAATTGCGATGTGTACTGTGTATTATGCAAGTGTTTATGTGATATTTTACTATGCTATGTGATATTGTAGCTTTTAATGTCTCGTTAGTGTGGTGTGGCAGTAGCTTTAGTGTAGTATTATAGTAGCTTTAATATAGTGTTTCCACTTGGTTATAAATGTTGTCTGAGGTAATATTGAAATAGTCATACAAGGTGTTGACATAGGGATGGACCCAGATTGGGTCGTAGGCCTCAATGGGACCATAAGATGTAGACTCAAAAAAAATAAGAAAGTTTATATCTATACCAACATTTTTGGAATATCTATACCTAAGGATGTTGCTATAGACCCAAATAGGGTTCTGTTGCAACAATATTTGTTATCTTGCCTTAGATAGTCAAAATGTTGCCTTTGAGGTTCGCAACAACGGTGAAAATTACATCACAACAAAAGTGTTTTCAAAGACCTTTGCCAACATTTTTAGGGCTTAACCCAACATTTTTTGTGTTGCAGAAGGTCGTTTATGGCGTAATGAACAATTCTACTGAATATATAGGCATACATTTCAGATTTAGTACAAATAAAGTAATCATATTATTGTACACTATATATATAAACTCCCTACTAACCTAAAAGCATCCAAATCTAAATCTGAATAGTCTTTTAGGTTTACAATTCCTAAATTCTTGTAGATCTATAGTTATTCTGAGAAGAGGATACTTTCTGATTTGTAAATTTGCAAGAAAATAAAAGAGATAGACGAAATCTGATGAAGAAGAATCTAAACGTCAATCCATGGCCTTTTCCACATGAATCTGATTAATCTCCTCAGATCTATATTGTTTATGTTTAATTGTGTATGTATATGTATAAATATATTTTATTTTAGAATTATTTTAAGAGAAAAGAAATGGCAGAGTTTCGCTGTTGCTCTCACAAATATGTGAAAAAGAATAGGGCCCTGACCCTTTATTTATAAGAGTTGAAATGCCCTAAACCGTTAGAATTAATTCAATAGACATCCGTCCATTCATTACATATATAATATATAAAAATCCTAGCCGCCGGACAGTTCTAGGTCGCTTGGGATCAACCTAGCAGTCGACTAGCAGGGGTTGACCTGGTTGCCACGGTGGCTAGGCATTAATCACTTACCATATATACTTTATTCCATTTTAATTATTTTTCGTCCGTTTTCATATTCGTCCATTACTTTTTTGTACAGACTGCACTCACGAAATTCCAGACATGAAGATTACTAGGATTCTATGACGAACGCAACGATGCAAGATTTGTTGTCAAATTCTGTTGTTTTTAGTAATTCATATTTTTGGAAATCTAATTAAATAACTAATTTATTTATTGTCAAAATTCCTGGTTGTTACAACATGGATGTATTCGAATGAGTGATACAGCAAGCTTACGTCTTATGTTCTTCTTGGTTAGGCTTAGTAGAGTGCAAAAAGTAAAAGAGTCCCAATAGGCTAATCATTGGTTGAGCTTTAGGTTGAACTTTAGTTTATGTAACATGGTGCCAATGAATTTCCTCTTTCGTAATTAGACGTTCAAAAGGCAAAAACACTAAACATTCAGTGGCACCTAGAGTTAATTCGAGATCATTTGCATTTGACCTTTTCCTTTCAGTTTATTTTCCATTCACTAGGATTTATGTCTGTTCCATTCAATATTCTCAACTTTAGAAGGACAAGGTAGCAGTTGATCTTTGGTTCTGGATAGTGAGACTTGGAATTCCCTCCACTATTTCCTTGCATCTTTTGTTTTGTTTTACCAGTGCATTTTCTTTGGTATGTTTGAGTGGGGTTACTTGATGTACTAGGATATTTATTTTAAAAGCATGTACTGATATTTGAGACTATGATATTTATGAAACAGTCGGTATTTTCTAAGAATTATTATTACTTGGTTTTTCCATAATGTAACATTCTTCCACTGTGATGTTATTTTATCCTATATTGACATCTTAGTTTCCATAGGCTTTTATTTCCAACTGACGATCCACAATTTCTATTATAACTGAGTTTGAGGTACATCAAACGTTGTGGGTTTCCATAGCTAGGATCAACCATTATGTTTTAGCATTCCTAAAAATAATTTCAAAAAAGTAAAGAGTTTTTCGAAAGGTTTTCAAAATAACTATTTTGGATAGTGTAGATACAATTATTTTTAAAAGTATTTTGTCAAGGATCCATTGTATCCATTTTCCTTGTCTGAATTATGTTTTTCCTTCGATAAGCTATTTATAGTAGTAACTCATTTATTCTTTAAAAATCCATAGAAAAAACTATCGGACCCTCTTAGGAAAGACACATAGACATTCTAGAGGTTTCAGATGTTAATCCATTTGGTTTCATCAATATTCACAAGCTACCACACGAGGTAACCCCGCGTTAAGGAGTAGATATGTTTCAACCAGTAGGTTTCCTATTCGTCCACTTGGCGTCCTTGATTTTCCTAAAATACTTAAGGGTTAGCATAATCATAGAGGCAAACCATTTAAGGGTATAGAGCTCTACTTGGAGGCTAGAGCTTGGATCCATATGTATAAGAGGATATTATGACGACCCAAACTTCCGTAGAAAGAAAGTAAGGATAATCATAAGAGTATAACAAAATTAAAACAATAACAGATCTCAGATATATAGCAGAACGTATAAATCATTGCAGCGGAAAGGAAATGTCATCACAAACGTCAGAGTATGTAGCACGAGATACACTTAGCAAAATAGATGCCTAAAATAGGGAAAAAATTAAAGTCTCAATCTCACAAAATACATCAATATCCAATACTGTCTCAATATATCAAGAAGAAAATAAAAGATAGAAAGAAAAGATCTTCCAACATCTTCATCAGCAAGCTTTAGTCTGGAAAACATCCCTACCTGAAACCTGTCAATTGGCTGCCCGTGTGGAAAGAGGGCACCCGTGTTTGAAAGGTGAAACAAATTACGAGTCAGTCATGGGACTGGTATGAGAAATCTTACTAAACTAATAATATGGCTAGTCACTGGACCATGCCACTAACGCGGAACGGGTTTATTTCCATTGGATTGCCAATGCATAAGTTTTATAAATTTTTAAGTCAAAACAACACAATGCTTTTTAGAAAATGAAATCATTATAAGACTCAAGTCCCATCACATAATGCAACACAAACGGAGGATAGAGTTTTACCTTATAATGATAAAAAATGCTTGATACATAGAAAATAATATTTTTAATATTATTACTAGTGTCTAATATGTTTCAAAAATACTTCAAAGTAAATGTATCAATCCTAGACGGCATAGCTAACATATACTATTCGCCATATATAGGTTTACAATCAAGTCCGTAATGTCATATTGGAGGTTGGTTTCCATTATGAGTCAAGGTTAGGGACGATATCCTAACTGATTCGAGACACTCTAGCAATGTCTCAGGATTCCCCACAGTGAACCCTTGGATACAGCAGGGCCGGTCCACAAATAATGCTAGCGGATTGGCAATTCCTGAACACACGCTTCCCGATCCTATTAGACCTATAAATTGGCCATTGGCGACCAATAAAAATATCCGAGGCGCCTCAATTCATCAATCGCATAAGTAAAAATGTGGGACCTTGTAAAAACCCAAACACTACTTCTAGCTAGAAAGAAACGTGTGCACTCCCTGCGTTCCCTTGTCCCGTTTTTGACTCTAACGGGGTGTGAGGCTCGCGAGGTAACATAATACACAAAGCTATGCCTAAATAGGATATGCTTTAATCATCATCCACGAGGCTCTTCTTCTCAACAAAAGCCTCGATCAATTGCATTTTGGCAATGCCACATTGACAATCCATACCATGCGATCGATAACTACCAATATATAACCTTCGAGCTCATGCGTCTCAAAGAAGGGTGTCAAGCAAGAGAATAGATTCTCCGCCACCACAGATATATATTAATAGAAATCAATTTAATTACATGGCATGAAATTCAATGTCGGACACACATCCATTTACAAGTCCGTTCTGGGTCTGAACGAATCTGGAGTCACCTAGGTGCTCGCATATCCGGACGATCAACAAGTACGTCCGGACAACTACCACTTTAACCCTTTATTGGTAGCTGGCCAATGCCAAGCATCAGTAGTTATCCTTTCTACATGAAGATCGCCGGTCTTCAATCGCCGTCTTCGATATCTTCGATTTAAAATCGCCGTAAAATTATTTCAAATGAGTTGAACTTGGTCTTTTCAAATTAATTTCCGAATTATTATCATTTAAACCATTTAATATCATTGATATTAATTTATAATGATTTATCGCTATTTTTATTTATTTGAAAATAACAAAATTTAATTAACGACGCTTCTGGTCGATGGGCAGCCCTGGCGCTGTTTTTACCAAAATTTGATTTACACATATCTTAAAATCTAACCGTTGGATTTTAAAAAAATTCATATCATTAGAAAGATCTTCCCAAAGCGGTCCTAACGGTTCTAGTTTTGGAAAAATCTGACGGTCAGATCTTACAGTATAATCATTTGAAGTTACGATTGCCGAAAGCGAACTACCACGTGCGTTTCGTTTTAATTTCTACTATATATATAAATATAAATCAACAGCGGTTTCAACTACCTTTCAAGCAAGCTAAATATGGTCTACATTTATGATAGAAATTTTATATATGATTTCCATAATTCTACTAACATGATGAAAATGATGATTTGGGATAAATCATGTTTTTAATGACCAATTATTTCCAATGGTAATTAAATCGCATTAGAAATATATTTTTCTAATGTTCACTCTTTATGTTGAAAACAAATGATAACAACAACATGATTTTTATTCTTACTAATTTTGCTGCAAGTAGAATGCAATTAAAATGTAACTTTTGTAAGTCTATATTTGTATTGTCTCTAATTTATAAGTAAGAATACTACCTTTAATCCTATTATTTTATTTACATCTAAAATGTAAATAAAAAGGTAAATTCTAATTTGAAAGAAAAATGCAATCTTTAATCCATGTTTTATTTGCATCAAAGAATGCAAATAAAAATGCAACTTTCATTTTAATGGTTTGCTTGCATTCAAAAATTTGCAAAAAAAAATGCAACTTTAATTCTAATATCTTGTTTACATCTAAAATTGCAAACAAAAATGTAACTTTAATTCTAATGTTTTGTTTGCATCTAAAATTGCAAACAAAAATGTAACTTTACAAATCATGTTTTTAATTTGTATCTAAGTATAAACAAAAATATAAACTTTTTAAAACTATGTTTTATTTGCATCAAGGAATGCAAATAGAAATTCAACTTCCAATTTCAACATTTTATTTGTATCAAAGAATGCAAATAAAAGTATAACTTTTTATTTCAATGTATATTTGCATCAAATAATGCAAATAAAAGAATAACTTTTTATTTCAATGTATATTTGCATCAAAGAATGCAAATAAAATAATAACTTTTTATTACAATGTATATTTGCATCAAAGAACGCAAATAAAAGAACAACTTTTTATTTCGATGTTTATTTGCTTCAAAGAATGCAAATAAAAGAATAACTTTTTATTTCAATGTATATTTGCATCAAAGAATGCAAATAAAAGAATAACTTTTTCAATACAATTATATATTCTAAAATGATATATTTTCCATTGTATTGACAACTCTATTTCAATACAATTATATAATAAAGGGATATATTTTTCCCTTTTTTTTCTCTCAATTGTATTGACAACTCTATTTCAATACAATAATATAAGAAAGTGATATTTTTAATTGAACTGGCAAACTAGTTCAATTCAACTAAATGACCAAAATGATATTTTTTTATTGAATTAACAAATCAATTCAATAAAAATTACGACAAAATATTTATATTGAATTGACAAATTAATTCAATTCAATTAAAATTAACAAAATAATGTTTTATATTGAATTGACAAACTGATTTAGTTCAGTAATAAAAAATGATAACATAATATTTAACTAACACATATAGATCTATAATTATCAATCACCAAACAATAGATCAAACATCATCCAAAATGTCAGAACAAAGTAGATCTTAATCATATACATGCGATCATTACATAACAAATAAATTAATTGAATTAATTAATTCTATAAAAAAAATCTCACAATCATGTTGCAAATTGGTCCAAAATTCAAACTGCTCGGAATCGTTCCTTTTCAGTCTAGGAATGAAGATCTTTGTCGTACGATCTTGTCGGATCTGAAATCGTTTAGTTTCGATATCGTATAGATTAGATATGATTTAATTAAGGTTCACAACATTTTAAATTAATTAAATATTAAAAAATTAGTTCCATACTCTTCTTCTTCCCTTTACAGTATACGACCGTGCTTTTTCCCTTTAGCTTCAATTCTAGGTCAAGGATTATCAACCAATCTGTCAGGTTTCGAGACGATCCGAGATCACCACGTCGTAGCGCTACAAGAGGCGCACATGGGGGGACCCAAAATGGAGGAGCTCGATCGAGCCTAGCAGGGTGCGGCGGCTCTTCAATACATCGGTTTTGGAGCACTGTACCTCGGTCTGTGGTGAACTAGGTGAGATCCAACCGTATATGATTGTAGAGGAGAAGGAGTGCAATGATAAAGTCAAAAGGAGTAGCTAATTTTAATGAGAGGATTGACGGGAATTAGTGGAGGAAAGGAGGAGTGATGTTGGCCATGGATTTCAGAAAGGGGCGGTGGCTGGTAGAAGGAATTAGAGTTTGTGGAATAAAACGAGTGTATTTTTATATTATTTTAATGCTATTTTTACAAATAAATCCGTACATCTTAAACTAATCCGATTTCAGTCCAACCGGAGTTGACCCCACTCAATAGCCCACATTCCGGATCCAATGGGCTAGGCCTCGTCATCCCAAACGACTGTCTGTGGCCTGAAATCTTTAATTTAATATTTAAGTCATTTATTAAATTAATTTGATCGTATATTTAAATCCACCGGGGCCACATACGAACTCAGAAAAATCCAGAAAAATTACTTCTGGCTTTGTTTTGACGATACGGTCCTAAATTAATTTCATCGTTTTCTGAGACTGTTCGAAAAATGGCTATTTTCAAGTCGATCAGATTTGACTAAAATTGACAAAACACATTTTCGTTTCCTACGCTCACATATTAATTCCGGAAAATTAAACTTTGCAATAATTTGACATTCCGGATCCAACAAAAGTGGTTTCATCGAAAACGGAGGTTGTTTGAAAAATGGACTTTTATACGAGCTATAAATTATACTATAGCGACCATTCTGAATATTCAAGTAGCCATAACTTTTGATTCCCGCTATGAAATTTCGATTTTTCGGATTCGTTGGAAAGATATTTTCAAACAGATTTAGATATTTTTGGTTTCACTAAAATCCGTTAAATTTTGAATCCGGTAGATTCGGTCAAATCCAAGTTTGAATTTTCAAACTACCGTACTATTTCTTATTCCTTTAGAAATCAGAATCAATATATTCGCTCTAATTTCGATTAAAATAAATTTTTAATTATTATTATTTAAAATAAATTATTTTAACTATTCAAAATTCACTGAAATAGCCAAAACAAAATTTTTAAATTGGTTTGGATTTTCCGGGTTGTTACAATCTCCTCCACTTAAACGCTTTTCATCCTCAAAAAGGAAATAATAGTAAAGTAAGAAACAAAACGGAAAATGCAAGGTATTATAAATGTAACTCAACACAAGGGTCACTCGGCTATATCCACTCTGCACTTGGGATAGGCCTATTTGATGCTATCCTCAGTCTCCCACGTACAGTCTCTAGGATCCCCGCTCCACTATACTTTGACTAAGTGGATCCTCTTGTTTCTCAGCACTCTGGTTTCCTTGCCCACAATCTTCACCGTCTCCCTTCTCACTGCTAGGGCCGGGGTAATCTCCAAATCTCGTTGTGCTGCTTCCTCGACAACTAAATCTGGATCATGAACATGCTTCCGAAGTTGGGACACATGAAATACATTGTGGACCCCTGGCAACCAGTTAGGCAACTGCACTCTATAGGCGAGAGTTCCATAGCGACTATTCTGAATTTTCATCTGGGCATAACTTTTTATCCCCGCAATGAAATTTCAATTTTTCGGATTCGTTGGAAAGATATTCTCAAATAGATTCTAATATTTTTGGTTTTACTAAAATACGGTTTATTTTGAATCCTGTACATTCATTTGAAATCGAATTTTTGAACTGCCATGCCATTTTCAATTCCTTTTATAATTAAAAATAAATATTTATATTCTAACGACGATTCAAATAAATATATACGTTCTAATTCTATTCAAAATAAATTTCTCGTCGCTATTATTTAAAATAAATCATTTTAAATGTTCAAAATTCATTAAAATTGCCAAAAAAAAAAAATTAAATTGGTTCAGATTTCCGGGTTATTACAATCTCCCCCACTTAAAACTTTTCGTCCCTGAAAAGGAACGAAGCCGAAAGTTGTTTAACTAATCAACTCAACTTTCATTATTTTCATTATGGCTTAAGTTCTTAACCTTTTCAGTTTCTAAGAACTTTTCAAATTTTTCAAAAATTTGGCTAACACCCTAAATTTTCGAAAAATTTCACCATAACCTCCCCTGCACGGGAGCACCGGGAAAATCCTGAAATTGCCATACAAGCCTCTCCAACCCAAAAAGAAAAAGAAACAGCCAAACGGCTAGCCAATCGGCTCAAAAAATCATCAAAAAACCCCAAGAAATACAATAAACATGTACCTATTTGTCGGGCAAACAATTTTATTCCTCTTCTCTAGCCTCCTTGCTATGACCTGTTCAATGTACATATATGTACGTATATGCATTCTCAAACAATTTTCAATACAGCTCACTATTTGATCAATTTGCCTAAATGGTCCAAATTTTAATTAATCAACCAATAATCAAACAACACAATCAGCAATCTATTAGTTGATTAACGTTTCAATCACATAACTTTAACACATTGCCAAAAATCATATTTTTGATGCCAAATCACAACAATAACCCTATCTAGTTTTGGTTCTCACACCAATCTGATGGAAATATGTAAACATCTCACGTTCGAAACTCGAACACAAATACTGATGATACTATAGTAATCATAAAGATCGTCTCCAGGCGACTACAGTGTGATTCTATATCTATCCAGGATATTTAAGGCTTCAATACACATGGATCAGACGTATATTAAAATCTCTATATACTTGATTGTCCAAATAAATACAAATAAATATTCAAATACGATGAATAAAGTTTAAATTTTCAAAAGAAAATTTGTTTTCATTTTAAAAATGTACTCTTCACACTCGTTCTAGGATACTACTGAATCCATCTCTAACGAGTCATTCACATTGTATATTACTAATCCAACTTATAATGAATTCTTTTGTTTGGTTCTAACGTGTCTTGTTCTCCGAGCTCTGTAAACCAAAGCTCTGATACCAAGCTGTGAAGACCTCCGGTCTTCGACCACCGTCTTCATCCTCGACACATCGTCGATTCAGTTATTCAAAATGGGATAAACCCGGCCTTTCCGAATAACTCGGTATATAATAAACAAGTGTTACACAAACACAACATATGCCTCACTCCAGTTCAGAATATTATTTTATTCAAATATTCTTAAACTTTGGGAAAGGTTCCCATTAATTTTATCAAAGATAAATTCTTTAATTATATTCTTTAATCTTCTTTTGAATATCAATTCAAACCAAATTATGGTTTATCAAAACTATTCGAGTTAGCGAACTTTACTGAAGTAATCACTTGTTAAATTTCCCATCCCCAACCTATTCAGCCCATGAAGTAAAACTGGTTATACTTCATATCTAACACCACGGTCTTATCGATAAATTCAATTACCATTTCGCGTTCAAATCTAATTAAAGATTTAACTATTGCCTGGAGCAAAACTGGTGATACTCCATTCTCGATCATTTCAATCTAATTAAAGATTCATTAAAACTCCACTTGGTTTTAATCTTCCCAAAAATCACTATTAATGATTATTTAACTTGGGAAATCATATCCTATCTTTAACTGGGTTAAAGAACCAATGCCTTTTAAAACACGGTTCACTATAAACCCAAAATCACTTTCCATTAACAATGGAATCTTCATGGAAAACAAATCGATATATATAATCGATATAAACTTCCATATCCGACTAATAATATAAATGGAATAACGGCAACGCCTTTTAAATTCCTGATATATTAGTTGTCTTCCTCTACAGAAATTCACTTCGATTATTACCAAATCGAATTCCATTCCATTCCAATTTATTTTATTAATTTGGAAAACTTTACTTTGTAAAATCTCCTTTAAATCTTAACAAAAGATTTATAAATTCCAAATCACATTTCACTGTAAATCGGGTTAAAGAACGAATGCCGTTAAAACACAGTTCACGATAAACCCAATCCACATTCCATTAATTATCGGGTTAAAGAACAAGTGTTATTTAAAACACCGTTCACAATAAACCCAAAAATCAATTCAAATTCAATTCCAATTAAATACCATTTAATTGGTACACTTCATTAAATCTAAATACAAAGATTTAATCTAACTAGGTTTAAGAACAGTGTTAATGAAGACACCATTCACGATAAACCCAAATCCCATTTGATATTAAATACAACGCTCTGAATAGAAAATATATCGGCTTATATTCAATATCAAATTCTATGACCAACAAATATCGTATTGGAAATAACGACATAAATATATCTTTCAAATTTCCATAACAATATCTGTATAATCACGAAATCCAACATCGAAATATTCCAAAGAAAATTTTGATTCAAATCCATTTCCGCTTTATATATTGGTAATTCTGGTTATTTTTAAAACCCTTTCAAATCCAATTTATTTATTTTTCAAAAATAAATGGATTATAATTCTAGTTCAAAACTAGTTCATTTCGATAAAAAATATATTTTTATCTTTTTAAATATGGAATCTTTCATCCCAATTCTTTCCAAATCATTTCTTATGAATTTACACAAATTATTGCTATTTTTAATAATTTTATCAAGGCCCGTACAGTCGATTTCCATCAACAGCCATCGTACTGCACTTACAGCGACCTTTTCCAAATTTGATTTGGACATAATTCCAAATCCAACCGTTAGATTTCTAATTTCTTTCACTCGTTAGAAAGCTCTTTTCGATACGAACCCAACGGTTCCGGTATTAGGAGAATCCGACGGTTGGATCTCCCGTAATGTCCATTTGAAGTCAATGGTCGAAATTCGCGAACTGCCGCAGCGCGGTGCATTCTATTCAGGCCATTATATAATATATATTTCGTCGATTTCCTTTCAATACATATTTTATAAATTGTTTTATATTCGTTTTCAAAACGATTTCAACTTCCTATTCAATTTCTAATCAAAATTGAATATTCCATATCATCGATATATAAATGATAATATTTTCAAAACATTAGATTTTGAAATCAATTCCTTTTCGATATTCATTATAAAAATGAATAAAATCGATATAAATATCGTTCACATTAAAATGGCGTCAATCTAACCAACACGGCTTTATATATTTCAATAACTTCGTTATTCTATTCAACAAATGAATATTTTCTTCAACACATGAATATATACTTTATTCAACACATGAATATTTATTAATTCTTACTTACAATAAAAATGCGAACTCTATTGTATAAATATTTCATTCAACACATGAATTCCCTTTTATTCAACACATGAATATATATTTTATTCAACACATGAATTTTCTTTTATTCAACACATTAATATTATTTTTTTCAACATATGAATTTTCTTTTATTCAACACATGAATATATATTTTATTCAACACGTGAACTTTCTTTTATTCAACACATGAATATATATTTTATTCAACACATGAATTTTCTTGTATTCTTTATTTTCCAAATTGGAATGAGGCCCAATCAATTACCATATAATGTTAATTATATGATTCCCTACAACACATGTGTATAGTAGCAACGATAAATCATCAACCATTATCCAGAGTGCACCACACAACTGCATAAGCATTAAATATAAATAATTAACGCTTACACAGTCTGTCAACCAATCGATCGACATACAACTAAATAATTTGGGATTAGTGTACGCCAAATATCATCCCAACACCCGTGTGGGGTTTCCAATCAACAAACGCAGATTTTTATTTGTGCAGTTGGGCAATGTGTAAAATTTATCATCCCAATCAATATCAGTCAAATGGGTGTACATAAAAAAATCGTCCGATTTGTTTATAAATATTTATTTTATATACACGCTAAAAATTATTTTTTTAACTATAAATATTTATTCATTCCACATTACACAATAAAATTTCATAACACATCAACCAAACAAACAAGTCATCCATGGTCTGTGGACGACGGGTGTCGGGTGCAGCTAAGCACCGTTTTCATCCTATTATATATTTCAAACTATAAATTCAAATAAAAGTGAGGAGTTCTCACACATAAGCTAAACCAAACGCCATAACTCTTCATATGTAGAAATCTTCGACGTGTTTTTTTGTTACTTTCGTTGTCTGTATTCACTACATATATAAAAATCTCATTTTTATATTTTTGCCATCTATATAAAAATCACATTTTTAACCAACGATATTTATAAATAAAACTCACATCTTTATTACGCTATATATATATTAAAATCATGTTTTTATCTTGCTACATATATTATAAAGATTATATTTTTTTATAACTCTATGCATACAATAAAAATCGTATTTTTATTTTACTAACTTCATAATAAAGATCGTATATTTTTATATGCCATTCATATATTAAAAATCGTATTTTAATATCGCTACATCTATAAAGATCTCATCTTTATATTTGTAAAAATCTATTCTTTATATATATATATATATATATATATATATATATATATATATATATATATATATATTCAAAATCCTGCTTTTCTATTTTAAAAATCTTATCTTTTCCTCATTCAAAATTTAATCTTTATCTTCATGTATAAAAATTCGATCTTTTCATGTATAAAAATTAGATCTTTAAACAAGGTTGATTATATATATTATAAAGAAGATAAAAATAAATAAAAAGCCAAAGAAACTCACTGTCGAAGTCGGAGGAAGGTGTGCGACGCTCACAGGTGGCAGCGGAGGTCGGAGGAGCAGTATGGTGCCTCGTAGTGTGCTCCAGTGGTCGGGTCGTGGCAGTCCTAGGCTGTTTGTGGTTTTAGGGTTTGATTTGTAGATGGAGGGGCACACGGTCGGAGATGGAGGGGCTAAAGGCGGTGCAGGGGTGCTGGGGGTGGCGGCTAGGGTTCAGGTGGCAGGTCAGTAGCCTGGGCTGTGATGGGTACGGGTTTTTTAGGGGGTTGAACGCAAATAGAGGGGAGAAATGGAGGGAGAGATGGACAGAGAAGGAAGAGGCCAGGGAGGGGATGGCGCCATCGATCGGCGCTGGTGGTGGGGTGCACGCACCTCCGGTGGTGGGGGTTCAGAAGGGCGAAGGGGTTTGTATGGGTTGGGTAATTTTGACCGTGGGCTTGACTATGAAGGAGGAAAGGTTTTTTTTATATATTTGTTTAGTTAATTATTTTATTCTCCAAAGAAGTTGACCTTTTAATTCAAATCCCAAATCAAGCCCAATGATTGTCGGTCCTAGTATAATACCCTCATTCTGAACACAATGGGATAGGTTTCGCAAGCCAATTCGCTTGTTACGATCAGTTTCCATTCAAATTAAAGTATAAATCAATGTATATTAAATTTGAACGCACATTTTAATTTTTCGGGGTCACATACTAACTCTAAAAATTCGCAAAAAATATTTTCTAGCTTCGTATTGACGATGCGGTCCTAAGACAAAACTAATTTCTTCAAATTCTGAGACCATTTGAAAAATGGCCATTTTCTGGTCGATCGAAATTGACAGAAACTGTCAAAACATGTTTTTCCTTCGCCACACTCACATATTGCTTTCTAAAATTATGAGTTTTGAAACCTAGCAATAACTTGACATACCGGATCCAACAAAAGTGATTTCGTCGAAAACAGAGATCGTTTGCAAAATTTCCATTTTTAAGGGCTATACTTTCCATAGTGACTATTCTGAATTTTCATCTAGGCATAACTTTTTATCCCCGCAATGAAATTTCAATTTTTCGGATTTGTTAGAAAGATATTCTCAGATAGATTCTAATATTTTTGGTTTCGCTAAAATCCGGTTTATTTTGAATCCTGTACATTCATTTGAAATTTGAAATCGAATTTTCGAACTACCATTACATTTTCAATTCCTTTTATAATTAAGAATAAATATTTATATTCTAATGACGATTCGAATAAATAATTACGTTCTAATTCTATTCAAATTAAATTTTTCATCGCTATTACTTAAAATAAATCATTTTAAATATTCAAAATTCATTAAAATTGCCAAAATAAAAAAATTTAATTGGCTCAGATTTCCGGGTTATTACACTCTCTGTCTGGCCATTTGTCTAAGGGTGGTAAGCAGTGCTCATATTCAGTTTAGTCCCTAGCTCTTCTTGGAAAGCTTCCCAGAACTTGTTAGAAAATATCGGATTGCGGTCACTGACAATGCTGCTAGGAACTCCGTGCAGTCTGACAATTTCTCTGAAATAAAGCTGTGCCAAACTCTGAGCTGTTCTATTGGTTTGACAGGGATGAAATAGGCAGTCTTAGTGAGGCGATCTACAATCACCCATATATTGTCATTGCCTTTCCTAGACCGGGGCAGGCGATCAATAAAATCCATAGAAATTTCATCCCGTTTCCAACTTGGAACTCCTAGAGGTTGCAATAGACTTGCTAGCTTTTGCTGATCACTTTTGACTTGCTGGCAGGTGGGACATCTAGAAACATATATATATATATATAGATGTCTCTCTTCATAGATCTCCACAAAAAAGTACGCTTGAGGTCATGGTACATCTTGCTCACACCCGGATGAATGCTGAGATTTTACTTATGACATTCGTCCATTACTTCCTTTCTGAGCTCAGGAAGATTCGAAACACAAATTCGACCCAATAGCCTCAGAACTCCTTTGTCATCAATCTGAAAGCTCGTGGATTCGCCTTCCCTGAATCTTTTGATGATTCTCTGAATAAATTCATCATTCTTCTGAAGAGCCGAGATCTTATCGATCAAGGTAGGGGTAATAATGAGATTTGCAAGGATAAGGTTGGTGCTGGACGTATTCTTTTTGCTAAGAGCATCTGCCACTACATTGGCTTTTCTTGGAGTATATAAGATGTCCAGGTCATAGGGTGCAAGGAATTCAACCCAAGCTGTTGCCTCAAGTTCAAATCTCTTTGGGTGAATAGATATTTTAAGGATTTGTGGTCAGTATACAACTCAAATTTCTTTCCCAAGATATAGTGCCTCCATATCTTTAAAGCAAATAATATGGCCATTAACTCAAGATCATGAGTGGCGTAATTCTTTTCATGTGGTTTTAATTGGCGGCTAGCATATGCGACAACTTTGTCTATTTGCATTACCACTGCACCAGTACCTTAAATAGAGAAAAGAATAACATGCTAAAATAAGATTTGACATTAGAAAAATGTCATTTCTGACATGTTTATTTAGATGAAAAGGATAAAATTCTCTAGAAGCGTCCGTCCAGACTTCCAGATCCTGATTGCCATCGATAATGGTCAACACAGGAGCAGTGATCAATTTATGTTTCAGCTCTTGGAAAGCTCCCTCGCATTCAGGTGTCCAATTGAACTTTGTATGCTTCTTAGTTAACTTCGTCAATGGACAAGATAATTTCGAGAAATCCTTAACGAATTTCTGATAATAGCTAGCCAGACCTAAGAAACTTCTGATTTCAGTGGGCATAGTAGGCTACTTCCAATCTTTGATGGCCGAGATCTTTTCTGGATCTACTGAGATGCCTTCCTTAGATACAACATGGTCGAGGAATTTTACCTTTTCTTGCCAGAATATGCACTTGGAGAATTTGGATTTCAGCACATTTCTACGCAAAATTTCCAAGACTTTCTCAGATGCTTTTCATGTTCAGCAGTGGACATAGAGAAGATAAGAATATCGTCGATGAACACTAGAACAAATTTGTTTAGAACATTGCAGAAGAATCTATTCATCAGTTATACGAAGTATGCTGGAGCATTGCATAGGCCGAAGGGCATTGCTAGCCATTCATAAAATAAGTCAGGTCCTCTGAAGGCGGTCAAAGGCACACATTCTTCGGCCATGCGTAGTTGGTGGAAACCTGTAGCTAGGTCCATCCTAGAGAATACTTGTGCTCTGTTCAAGCGGTCTAGCAGATCATCAATGGGGGGCAGTGGGTATTTATTTTTCAGAGTCTTCTTATTTAGGTCACGGTAGTCCACACATAGCCTGAGGGTACTGTCTGATTTTGGGATGAAAACCACCGCTGTGCCCTAGCTCGAGAAACTAGGCATGATCAGACATTTCCACAAAAGCTACTTGGTTTGGTTGCTCAGCTCCTCTTTTTATTTCAGTGACATCCTTCGGATAGGGTGTACAACTGGCCTTGCATTAGGAACTAAGTCAATTCTGAAATTGATTTCTCTACGCGGAGGTAAGCTGTCCACTTCTTCGAACACATCTGCACAGTCTCTGACGATAGGAATATCCTCAATAGAAGCATGTTAGCCTACTTTGTGGACTAGGCAACACAAAGCTAAAAGATAAAGTATTAAAATATAATCTGCCTATAAATCGGATCGGATCGGGTGTAGTCAGAGAAAAGCAAAGCGAGACAAAGTGAGGAAAGGCAAAATCCAAACCGGATCGGATCGGATGGGATGCTCCGATCCGTACCCCATTTGCTAGCCTATCCGAACCGAACCCAGTGTACCCTGCTATTTCACTCCACGATCTCCTGAATATTCGGGGCAGTTACTCTCACTTTCTACCCATAATGGCCACTAACTTGATGTGCTGGCAACACCAAAACTCATCCGATCTCGAAAGTCATGGAATGGAGGACACGTGTACCCGATCCGAACCGAATTTTGGAGAAGTTTCCACCTATAAATAGACCCCCAAGGGTCGTTTGAAAGGATCTTTTGGCACTCTAAGAGTTTGAGAATCTTTGAGAACCGAATTCCAGCACTCCCAAACAATCCAAATCATCATTCAAAGTGTATTTTGAGTATAATTGAGTGAATGTATATGAAAAGTGAGTGAGATTGAGTGAATATCTTATTGTATTTTCATCTACATCATCAAACAAAGTGATATAAAGTGGACGTAGGCTCTTTAACGTCGAACCACTATAAATCTTGTGTCTCTTTTCTATTTTTGATCTCATTTTATCGAAATTTTAGTCAATTTGGGTGTTAGAACCACTTTTTGGTCTAACATTTTGGTACTTTCACTGAGAACAATTTGAATTCTCTTTTTTTCTGGATTATCGTTCTACTTTTTGGACCGTTGAGTTCAAAGAAGTTAATCCTCAATTTCTGACGCTTTCAAATACTTGTTGGTTGATTGTTGAAGAATTATGGCCAAATGAAAAGGCAAGGAAGTTCAAACCAGTCGAGGGAACAAAGTTGGTGAAGATCAGAAAAACCCGGTCGTGACGAGGTCTCGTGGGCAAAGCTCGAGAGTGGATCGGACTAGCTCAGGAAATCTGAACTGATCGCAGAGGGAGAGCTCCAATCCGAACCGAGTAGAAGATGTTGAAGAGGTGCGCTCCCCCAACCCGAACCGATCCGGCCAGGTCACTTTGCTCTGATTTGATCCGACTCTAGGTGATGCTGGAACCTCTACTCGAGCCCCTCCAAATGCTCTGACTCCAGCCACCAGGACCAATGACCAGATCAATCCATCTGCGCCTATCACCCAAGGAGATTTTTCGCGCCTTCTCGACATGCTTGAGAGAATATAAGAATCATGAGTAGGGAAATTGGCGAGCTTCGCAGGCAGAGAACCCCTTCCCCGGTTCATCACACTGCAATGGATCAGTATTCTTCTTCTGAGGAAGAACGGCCCCGTGAAAGTAGGTCGCTCGAACGACCTCAGAATTTGGAACAAATGACTTTCGGATCTCTGGAATCCCGCGAAGACGCTGCTCGTGTGCTAGGACCCGATGACCCGAGCTTGAGAGAGCCTATGCTATTACCAATGTGAGGATCCCATGTTTTGCCTAGAGATCCTAACCTCACCAACCCCACTCAGGGACAAATGCTTCAGCCCCTTCCTCTTGAGATCGACCGGGAACGTAGGGAGCAAAGCAGAGAAGAAGCCGCTAGAAGAAGGAGGGTGTCCCCTGATCAGGAGCCCAGAGGAAACACGAACATCAGAGCCAGGGAGCCTGAACGACCCTTGAGCAATGCTGATGTATGGGCTATGGTACACCAGATCATGTCTGAGAGTCGAAACTACACCAATGAAGAATATGGTATTGAGCGAAGCCATACTCCCTTTACTGATGACATTCTTGACTTTCAGTTCCTCCGACGTTTTAATTTGCCGCAGATGGACAGATATAACGGGAGAACTGACCCGGGACAACATCTGATGCGATACGCATGGCTTATGAATGTTGCAGCTGCCCCTGACGCTGTAAAGTGTAAGGCTTTCCCGATTTACTTGGAAGACGTAGCATTACTATGGTTTACCCGACTTTATCCTCGATCGATATCGAATTTCAAAGAACTAAGTGAACGTTTTATGAATCAATTCCGACTTCACGCCCAAAAGTTTAAGACTGTTATCGAATTATCGAGAATTAAGCAAGCGCCGGGTGAGTCCTTGAAGTCGTATCTAGACCATTTCAATTTAGCTGTAACAGAGGTCAGCGACCCTCATGAGCCTACCATCTTGATGGCCGTAATGAAAGGAGTTGATCCTGATTCAGAGTTTGGAGATTATCTTTCTGGGAACCCGCCTCCCACAAGAGAGTTGTTTTATGAGAAGGCCAATATTCAGTTAAGACAGGAGGAAGCAAGGGCAAACAGAAAGAGGAAGTCCGAAGCGGCCTCAAAAGAAGCTGTTCAGAGTAATGTTGCCGTAAAGCAGTCTAGAGAAAGCTCTGGGAAAGTCGAAGTGAATGTTGGAAACAAGAATGGAAACAATAGTAATGGAAACGGTGGTAACAACAACTGTAGTGGGAATGGTAATAGGAGAAACAGGAACCGAGGAAGTAATTCTGACAAAAGACCCCAGTTCCAGACCTTTGAAAATTATTCACCGTAGAATGATACGTTAGAGAACATTTATTTGGACACGTATAATGTTTTGCAATATAAAAAACTGACGCCACGAGATTCGACAGAGAAAGAAATCGCTACCGGAAAATTTTGTTTATTTCACGGAACTCACGGACTTTCAACGAATGAATGTCGACACTTGAGAGATGTGGTTGAGAAGTTGTTGCGTGAAGGTAAGTTGGATGAGTATAAGGCTGCCCCAAGGGACAGTGGGCAAGAAGGAAAAGCCCCAAACCAGAATCAGTCTGCTCCCAAGCCTACAGCGCAACAAAAAGGCAAAGAGATTGTCATTAACACCATAGTAGGTGGACTCCATCCGGCTATCCACAGTTTCAGAGCAATGGACCAATATGTTAATGCAGTTAAGCACATAGATGTGGATGAGTGCGATGATTTGGAAGATATCACCCCTGTGAAACAGCAGAAGACAATGTTCGATGATGTAGTGTTCCGTAGCAGAGACGACACCGGAATCCAATCACCTACCGAAGATCCTTTGGTTATTACCACTACCATTGGGCCGGCACTGGTACATAAGGTACTAGTGGACAATGGAAGCTCTGTCAACATTTTGTTTAAGAAGTCGTTTGATCAGATAAGATTCGAGTTTAGAGATTTGAAGCCCTGTGAAGGTTGGATCCGAGGCTTCAATGGGGCATCGACAGCTCCAATGGGGTATATAGAATTACCCGTAACATTGGGACAAGGGGATCGTCGAAGAGTACAAATGCTTCAGTTCGTAGTGCTTGATATAGATTCGCCCTACAACGCATTTTTAGGAAGGCCTGCCCTTGCAGAGTTCAGGGCTTGTATTGCACCGTGGTGCTTATTGCTAAAGTTCCCAACTGAAGCCGGAACAGGAGTAACGAGGGGAGATCAAGTCTCCGGACGAGCTTGCTATATTGCTGAATTAAAGATGCTGATGGAGGGACTCAATATCGAGACTAAAAGTACTTCACCTCCTCCAAAGGAGGGTTCAGCGTAGCAATTAGAGGGATCAGCCCTGAAGGAGTTGCCCAAGGGAATGCCTGAAGACCTGGATCTCAGAGAAGATGAGGAACCTGAGGATAGAAAGGCAACTCCTAATGAAACGACAGTGGATATACCCATTGATGAAGCTGATCCAGCAAAAGTTTTGAAGATTGGATCCCAGTTGGATCCGCACCGAGCCAAAGAACTGGCTAACTTTCTGAAGGCAAACCTGGATGTGTTTGCCTGGACCCACGCTGACATGTGTGGGATATCACCATCCATCATGAGTCATTCGCTGAGTATAAACCCAAAACACCCGCCTGTAAAGCAAAAGAGACATGTGCTGGGCCTAGAAAGGTCGGCAGCTCTGAAAGAAGAAGTGGAGAAGACGAAAGAGAACGGATTTATTAGAGATTCGACATATCCGGACTAGATATCGAATCCTGTTTTTGTGAAGAAGTCAAAAGGAAAGTGGCGGACATGTATTGATTTTTCAGACTTGAACAAAGCCGGCCCAAAAGATAGCTTCCGACTCCCCATAATAGACCAGCTTGTGGATTCGACGGCGGGACGCGAACTTCTTTCTTTTATGGATGCATATTCCGGATACAACCAGATTCCCATGCATGTTCCCGATCAAGAGCACACGAGCTTTATTACAAATTTGGGGTTGTATTGCTATGTGGTTATGCCGTTCGGATTGAAAAATGCTGGAGCTACCTACCAACGCTTGGTGAACAGGGTGTTTTATAACCAAATAGGGAAGATTATGGAGGTTTATGTGGACGATATGCTTGTCAAATCAAGACAGTCCTATTTCCATACGCAAGACTTGGCAGAGATGTTCGGTATCC
This sequence comes from Allium sativum, assembly GCA_030737875.1. Taxonomy (NCBI): domain Eukaryota; kingdom Viridiplantae; phylum Streptophyta; class Magnoliopsida; order Asparagales; family Amaryllidaceae; genus Allium; species Allium sativum. The sequence continues at coordinate 306,286,089 of CM060916.1, read as the reverse complement.
TGCGAAAGTATCGGATGAAGTTAAATCCTTTGAAGTGCTCGTTTGGGGTGGCATCTAGAAAGTTTCTAGGTTTCACCGTGAGCTCTCGAGGGATTGAAATCAATCCCAGTCAAATAGCAGCGATAAGGAACATTGAGGAACCTCGAAGAATCAAAGATGTCCAAAGTCTTGCGAGGAAAGTAGTTGTGTTGAGTAGATTTATCTCCAAAGCAACAAACAAATGCGTCCCTTTTTTGGCTTGATAAAAAGGGGAAAGAAAAATTTTGAATGGTCTCCGGACTATGTTGAGGCCTTTCAAAATCTATTGGACTTACTAGAGAGACCACCGATTTTGTCGAAGCCAGTGAATTATGAAGAGCTATTTGTTTATCTAGTAGTATCGGCTCACGCCGTTAGCACCGCTTTGGTTCGGGAAGAAGACAAGGTGCAAAGGCCGGTATATTATGTAAGTAAGAAATTGGCAGCTGTAGAACGTAACTACCCAAGAATTGAGAAGCTTGCTTACAGCCTTCTGATCGCCTCCCGAAAACTTCGCCGTTATTTTCAAGCTAACCCTATAACCATATACACTGATCAGCCTCTGAGACAGGTGTTGCAAAGACTCGAAGCATCAGGACGGTTGATCAAGTGGAATATTGAATTAAGCCAGTTTGATTTGAACTTTCAGTCGCGGAGATCGATCAGGGGGCAAGCTCTGGCTGACTTTATAGCAGAGTTCACAATTCCGCAGGAAGAAACGATCGATGGTAAGGTGGTCAAATCAGAGGAGGAATTAAAATTAGATCCATGGAAGTTGTACACAGACGGAACCAAGAACGACCGTAGGTCCGGAGCTGGAGTCGTCTTAGTTACTCCTAAGGGACGATCGTTATATTATGCTTTGCGACTAGAATTTTCAGTGACCAACAATGACCCTGAATATGAAGCCCTGATTGCCGGGCTGAAACTTGCTAAGGAATTCGAAATAAAGGCATTGGATATATTCTGCGATTCCAAAATAGTCGTCTGCCAAGTGCGAAAGGAGTTTGTTGCCCGGGGACCTCGACTTATTACCTATCTTGGAAAAGTGAAGGAGCTGTTGAGCAACTTGGAACGGTATAACATAACGCATATCCCAAGTGATGAAAACCAGAAGGCAGACCGGCTAGCGAAGCTGGCAAGTTCCGACAATCCGGAGGAAATCGAAATGGTTCCAATTGAGATGTTGGGATCGCCAAGCTTTGAGTTAATGGAAATTGAATTAGCTTTCAAAGCAGAACTGGAGAGGGAGTCGTGAATGATCCTAATCAAGAATTTCCTTAGAAATGGAGTACTCCCGCCAAAGAAGAGTGAGAGGCAATCCATAGTTCGCAAAGCTACCGGATACATCCTTCAAGATGATACCCTTTATCGGCAAGGATTTTCTATGCCTCTATTACGATGTATAGCGCACGACGACATCAAGCGTGTACTAAGGGAAGTACACGAAGGTGAGTGTGGAGATCATACGGGGGATCAGACTTTAGCAAAAAAGGTGTTGCGGTATGGGTATTTCTGGCCCACAATTAATAAAGATGCAGCTGATTACTCACGACGCTGCGACAAATGCCAGAGGTTCGCCAAGATCCCCAGAGCACCACCGACCCAGCTCAAGTCGATGGTGTGTCCGTGGCCGTTTGCCATGTGGGGAATTAACATCATCAGAGTTCTACCGATTGCCAAAGTAGGACCGAAGTATGCAATAGTCGCCGCATACTATTTTACGAAGTGGGTGGAAGCTGAGCCCTTAACCAAAATCACAGCGAGAAAGGTGATAAGTTTCATGGTTAGAAATATCATATGCCGATTTACGATTCCAAGGACCATTATAATTGATAATGGGACCCAGTTCGATGGTGCCGAATTCAGAAATTTCTGCCAGAAATACAAGATTGACAAGCGGTACACTGTAGTCGCCCATCCACAGTCGAATGGGCAAGTAGAAGCAACAAATAAAGTCATAAAGTCCATCCTCAAGAAACGGTTGGAACGTGCAAAAGCAAAATGGGTGGATGAATTGCCCTTGGCTTTGTGGGCATATCGGACAACGTTTAAGATAGCTACCGGTCATACTCCTTTCTCTCTCTCATTTGGTTCAGAAGCGGTAATCCTGGTAGAGCTTGAAGTTCCCTCTCACAGGGTGACATATTATGACCCGATGACGAATCGGGCACTACTCCTCGAGTCCCTTGATGAGGACGAAGAGAAAAGGGACGAGGCAGACTTGCGTGCATCAAGACATCAACGTCAAATGGCATGCTATTATGACAAGAAAGTTCTCTTTAGAACCTTTGAGCCAAGGGATTTGGTGATAAAGCGAGTTTTTCCATCCCTTCCTCATCTCGGTCCAAAGTGGGAAGGACCATTCACCGTCCAACGGAAACTTGAGATAGGAGCCTTCAAGTTAACGACCGTAGATGGCGAAGAAGTGCCTAGGGTCTGGAATGTCCAACACTTGATGTGATATTTGAGTTAGGGATGTTGTGTTTTCTTTTGTTTTTTTATGAACCCTGTAAAAAGGCATGACTTGCCTTAGAAAAGTCTGTTGATGCGAACAAAGGACTATAAAGTGGATGTAGGCTACGACCTAGCCGAACCACTATAAAAATATCGTGTTCCATTTACTTTCATGCATTATTTATATCTTTAACTATTATTCTATTGTGACTTGGAATACAATATGTTAAATTAAAATCTGGAAAGTTGGACATGGCTTATATGCAGGAACAAACACAACGACAGTTTATACAATAAGACATAAAAGAATGGGAAGACGACATTCTTAACTCTAACTCTCAAGAATTGAGAGAGAGTATAAAGGACGGGAAGACGACGTCCTCTGAGGCGTGAAGGTGCACCCAGATGAGAGACCGCCTCAGCAAGAACTCTAACCTAGATATAAGATAGGACAGTATAAAAGATGCCAGAAAAGAACAGGCATCAATGACGAAAGGAATGTGACCCCCGTCAGAGAATCGGCAACATTCGGACTTTTTAATTTAATCTTGAATAGTTTTTCAAGATTGACTGGGGGCATATATGTACACACATATTCCCCTCCACTATGACTCCATTGCACAACTTTAATAGGACATACATTTGTATTTTTACATAAGTACTAAACTAACGACTAACAGGCATTGCAGGAAATGAATTATTTTTATTCATTTACAAACGTATGAGTTTGTACAGGAAAACATGCAAAAAAGAAGATGCGAGGGACACACTCGCTGCAACAATTGTGGGCCGATTAAATGCTAAAATAAAGCAAAACACTTCATCACTTAGACGTTGAAGTGGACTTGGATTTTTTAGCAGCTTTCTGAGCATCCTTCGCCTCTCTTTCAGCATCAGTTAAAACGTGCCTTGGTTTTTTCCACCCTGAGACTGAAGTGCTGGAATCGATTGATTTTTTCCCGGGAGTCGGAATGCTGGAATCAAAAGAAGACTTTTTAGCAAGTTCTTCTGTTATAGATCTAGTCGAAAGCTTAACAACTAACCTTGATCCAGCATCCACTACTGAGAGAGGATTAAGGCTTTCGAGGTCTAGGTCTTCAACTTTAAGCTGCATACGTATGTCTTGTTCGGCTTTCAATGCAGCTAAAGTGATGTCATCAGCGCTCCTTGATTCCCCAACTATAACCACCTCAGCGTCTTCCTCATGCTCCTCGCCACCGCCATCATCTTTCAAGGTGGATATCATCTCGTCATCATGGGGAGCATCAGCCTTATCTTTTTCTCCCTCGGCCTTCTCCGCGGATTCTGTTCCGGCGGTGGTCCCCTGAGGCACGTCTGTCTTCTCGGACGGTTTAGCACCTGCAGAATGAGAAGCAACATTTATCAACTCGGGAGAAAATAAAGGGTCCTTCATCGATTGCCTGACTATGTGATGGAAAGTGGAGACAGCTTTGACGAATTGGGGTGAAAAGGTAGAAATACCTTCCGATGATTTCTCAGTTGGAGTAGCTGCCGCCTCTGAAACCGACTCAGGAATAGGAGATAAAAGAGATGCCCGAGGGATCACCGGGTTCTCGGGGTTATATCCCTCTACTTCAGAAGTTTCAGCGCCAGTGGAAGAAGAACCAACCTCCAAGATGTCCTTTTGTTTAGCCTTCCGCTTTTCCTCCTCCATAGCAGCAGCGATCAAGCGATGCCCCTCAGCCAGGCGCGCCGGCTCGTCATCTCTTAGATATTTTTCCATTAGTTTGTCCTCATCGATGGAATCTACCTTGATTTCTTCTTTCTCCCATTCAACAATTTGGCTCCATACATGGACCAAGGTAGTCGGATAATCATCGATCCAAGAGATGTTTCGGTGACAGATTATATGTGCAAACAATTCGATCAGTAATTCACCAAAGCCCTGCACATCCTCCTGGGCCTCTGCCAACTGCTTGTGGGACTCTTCGGCCGACTTGATGACACTTCAACATTACCCTCCGCCAGGGCAGCCCTGTTCTCGGCCTCCATCAACTTGGAAGCCAAGTCAGCGTTTTCTTCTCCAATTCGGTGTTCTTCTTCGCTAACTCGGCCTTTTCTCGCTCAAGGTCAGCGTAAGCAAGTTGCATTTTGGCGTTATCTGACTTGGCGTCTTCTGCTTGCTTTTTCAGCTCCGAACGCTCTTGAGTATGGGACTCGAGCAAGTCATGATAACATTTTTGTAGATCTTCAAATTGTTGCTTGAAGCTAGCAGCATCCCGTTGAACGATAGCAAGTTGGGCCTGTGTATCCTCAAGGTTTTTCCCTAAATTTTTCAAGGCCTTTTCGTCATCTTCTGCAGTCTTCTTCATCGAGTTAGTATCCATGATTATATTTCGGATGATTCTGGAAAGGTTACGCGAATACTTGAACATCTCTGAATATTGTTTTTTTACTGCGTCAATTTTTGCTTTGGCCTCATCTGCCCACCTCGAGGAAATAGGCTCAAGAGCAGGTAAGAAAGTCAAGTTTTCAAAGTAGTGTTCGGGAAATTGCTCCTCCAGATACGCCCGCTTAACTGCATTTTCAGCATCCAATGGTGGAGGTGCAGGGAATGTCATCTCGGTATCCTTATGTGTGGAGGACTCAATGGCCTCCTCACCCTTTCTAGGCCGCTTAGCAGGAACCTTGCATTTGCTTCGCGAGTCGGTATCTCTCGGCGAGCTCCTTTCCCTACTACGTTTTTCTTGAGAAGAGATTTGGTCTTTTGACTATGACGTGTCATCTCCTCGATGACCTTGGTAGCCCGTATACCGCTCTGGATCCGACCGAACGGGAGAGAGAGAGCGCGAGGTCCACGACTGATGAGAATCATAAGGCCTTCTATCCTCCCTACCGCGGCTTTCGCGATGATCATGCTCAACATCATGAGGGGGTCTGGTCATGCTGCGACGTAGTTTCCTGATGTCATAGTGAGCACGAGACATTGTACCTACACAACAATGTAAGTGGAATTCAGAATCAGCATTCTCATAAGAAGTAAGTGCTGTGAAGTGGGGTGCTATTGTGTTAAGTGCATCCTAAGTGGTGTCCCCCCTCCGACAAACCAGAGTCTGAAGCCGAGCCAATGAGAGTAGGCTCTTTGGCCTTAACAGGAGTAGCCTCCTCCGCAGAAGTAAAGACTAAAGGATTTGTGGTAAAATCCTCGGAAGTGTAGATAGTTTCAGTTAGGGGGAGATCTCGCAAGCCCTGGAATATAGGGTTATCAATAGTAGGGGCATCTCCTTGGGAAGCGTCTACTGGCGGTTCTTTAGGAGACACTGATTTTTCAGGAGAAATAGCATCCCAAGGGGTGATGTACCCTTCTCGGTGCTTTTCATGTATGTTAGCCAGCTCATCGTCATCCACTGAAGGGATATATACATATGGACCTGACCCGTGACCTATGCTACGGGTAATGGACAGTAGCCCGTGGTGATGAAGATATTCGTCCTCGAGGACCTCGTCAATAGTTAGAAATTTTTTGTCACCATTGAGGAGCTGATGCATCCGATCAAAATACACTTGACCCGATATTTGTTTTGGATTATCAACTGCAAACAAAAAGAAAACGGATTAATGTGGTGGCGTGGACATACGGAGTCGAGATTTAGAAAACCAGTGCCTTACTTGATTTTGTCCATCTCCTAGCATACCCCGGCTGCTGCCTTATATAAAACCATTCCAGCTTGGAATCGCCGGCCTTGCTGCTGAACGGTGCTGAAATTATTTTCCTTTTTGGGACAGACTCGAAGTAAGAGAAAGGAGTTTCTCGAGTCCGATGCTTGAAGTTATAAAAGAAATGAACGTCATCAAAAGTGAGCTCTGTGCCTAAGATCTCGCGGTATGCTACATATAAGGTATACAAGTAAGCGTAGGAGTTGGGATGCAGCTGCATGGGGGCAATCCACATCTGTCTTAAGAAGTCGACAACAAAAGGGGAAAATGGAGGGATAGCCCCAACCATGCACATTAATCGGGTGATTGCCATAAACCCCTCCGGAGGATTATGAGGACGGTCAGTTTTCGACGACACCAGGGTATCCTTTTTCAGTATCCCGTGCTTTAAGCGTATTCGAGTAAGTCTGTCGTTGTCAATCATCGATTCAACAGAATCTTGAGGTGATTCCAATATGATGGCAGATTCAAATTCGTCAGGAGCTCGATTATCTCCAACCCCTCCTTCCTCTTCATAGCCCAGAGAAACTTCACTGTCAGAAGGCGTTTCGCTATTATGCGCCTCTACTTCATAATCTGATCCCTCGTCGTCCCATTCAGGGTTTGAGGAAGAAGATATGTCGTCAAGAGTGACTTTATTGGATGTCTCTGGGACCTCTTTCTTTTCTGCCAGTCTAGAAGAATGTCTTTCGGCCATGATCACTAAACTATTGAAGAAGTAATAACAGAAGTTAGAGTAAATTAGCCCGTGTCCCCCTGTGCACGTGTGTGAGCTAAAGTATGTGCAGTATGTGCATAAGATGTAAAGTTAACACTTGAAAGTGTAACGCAAAGTTTTGGCAAAGCAATGATGTTCAAAATAGTTCTTGATGTTCGTGTATGTTCGCAGGGCACTATCCTAACTGTTCATGAAGTTGGAAGTTATGTCAAATATTGATTTAGCCAACTGGACAAAGCATTGTGCTTTAAGTTGGGTGGCTTCGGTTCGGTTCGGTTCGAGTATACGTGATGGGATCGGATCTGAGGCAAAGTCGTTCTTTGGTCAGAAGTTGATGTCCAACCGGATCGGTTTGGGAGCATGTTTTTGGAGCGGTCCGGATATGCTTGAATACCAACGCCCCTTCTCCTTTGTTCTGCCCTCCGACCTGATCCGGCCAAGTAACCTCCATTTCCCTTTTTTGCTTTTTGCTTCGACCCGACCTGGTGGAGTAAGCTTCGCCTTCCCTCTTTTCCGACCCGATCTGGTCTCATGAACCTCTCACTCTTTTATTCTCCTCCATCTCATATGCTTGCTCGCCCGAACCGATTCCCTATGTCCTTTGTCTTCCTCTTCCTCCTCAATCACAACCAAACCCAATCCTGTTTTCAAAGCTCCAGTTAGGAAGGGACGTGTACCCTCTCCAACCTCCCAGTGCCTCGAGGTGGTGGCGGAGCCACCAGCGACGACGGTAGGGGAGGAGATGGCCATGGCGTTGAATCCAAACAGCAACCATACCCAAATCGTCCGATTTAAAAACAAATCCAAACTGTAAAAACAATTGTAACGAGATGATTTGAGGTTATAAAACTACCTATATTTTTAATTCAGGGATCAGAACGAGGATTTTGGGATTTTTAGGCGTTTAGGGTTTTGTTTTCTTGTTGGGGCGATGTAACAACCCGTATTTTTGAATAACATGTTATAACATAAATGGAGGCAGAATTAAACTGTAAAATCTGAATCAAGGGAAATGGGCTGTGCCATTGCGTTCGTCTCGGAAAAATACGTGGAATAGAGTCCGAGTTTTCGAAAATCGGAGTCCGTATGACCAAGATATGGCCTCGCGAAGTTTCACGAAAAATTCACAAATTAAAGTATACTTAATTAAGTGAAATGGGTTGCGTAGAGAAAAATATATATATATATATATATATTGATATATATATATATATAATTGAAAATTAAATAAATAAATATGCAAAAATGTTCAAAACAGCGAATTGGAAGAGGGGAATAACCGAACCGGCCGATTTTTGAGGTCGACCTGAGCCCGCTTGGTCGACTAGGGGTTAATCCAGGGTGTTTGGCTGTCAACCCGTGGGCCGATTCGCTCAAATGCAGATTTTGCATTTGAATGGTTCTCATGGTTCAGCTTTAATCTAAAGGCCCTAGATGGTTCCTACACTTGGCTTCTTCCCCAAGACATGCTTTGATGGCTTGGATTGAATCTAGGGTTAATCCTATGGCTAATACTATCCTAATCCTCTATAAAAAGACCCCAAACCTAGCCTAAATCACCATTATTCAATCCTACAACTAAACTATGTCAAATTTGTTCCTCTCATGGCCTCCACTCTCATGCTAAAATTTCTAAGTTAATTTCTATGAGAGATTTTGAGTTCATACAAGTGTTTTCAAACTTGTATGAGTGTTCTTAGCTTGCATTCAAGTCAAGTTGCAACATTTCTATTTCAAAGCAAGGGTTTTTATTGAATTGGCTCAAGGGTTTTCATTTGGAGCTTGCATAATTGGGTTTTTGGTGCTTGCATAAGGGCTTCGTCTCAATCTTTATAATAAATATTAATTTGTGTCTTCATAGCATAGTAAGCCCTTTTCTACTTTCTTTTTATTGAACTCTAAAGTTAAATGAATGATGCAAGTTTGGTTGATCATTATATGCAAGTTTGGTTGATCATTATATGCAAGTTTGGTTGATCATTATATGCAAGTTTGGTTGATCATTATGTAAGTTATGTATGACACATGTTATCATGTTATGCAAGTTTGGGTTGATCATTATACACATGTTATCATGTTATGCAAGTTAAACTTGAGTTTATGGCCTTAAAGCTTCAAGCTTTATGTTAAAGGTTGCATTTTGGGAACATGAAAGTTATCATATCCCTTATGATAACTTGCATGTGAGCCTAAATGCGAACTTCTAGAAACTTCTACATGTTATTTATCACCATGTATCACTCATATGCTAAGTTTGGTTTTATGCATGCTTTTGAAGCCTAATAATGCAATATGCAAGTATATGAACATATGTACATTTCATATGCCACCATGATAAACTTGTGGCTTCAATACCTTTATGTCAAGATTATGCTAAGTTACCCATTTTATCCTTTATGCGTTGTTGCGATTATGTAAACGATGGGATTACGTTGGGGTTGGGTAACATTATGACATAAACATGGTTTTTATAACATAACGTGATATGTTAACTTGTAATTATGTTTTGGAAACATAATGGACATGACACTTAGCAAATATGAGTGTGGCCAACTCGAGGTTGGGTTGAGTTTGTAGCAAAAATCTACCCGGACCCGCCCGGCTTAACTAGTGGCTACAAACAATAGGACCCAATGTGAGAAGTTGGTCATGTTGTGCTCGAACCCGAGGTTAGACCTAGTTGTGGTGTAAAGCTACCCGGACCCGCCCGGCTTAACTAGTAACCACAACAAAATCTAATGTGAGAGGTTAAAGCGCATTAAGTTAATTAATGCCTCGTGATTAGGGTTAAGTCATGGTCCACTTAATACTTAACCAATTTGGGCTTGATGGATTAATCGAGGTTAAGTCAGGAGCCTTGGGTACTCTTAACCGATTTAATCCACGTTTGGATCGGGTTAACCACATTTAACCCATTAAGAAACCCTAGTTGCGTGGTCCTTTTCAGCAGTAACCTTCTAGGTATTATCATAAGACCCTAGGACTAGGCTAGGGTGGGGCACGATTACTGGGCTGATTGTAAGAGACCAAAAGAGACGGCTGAATGATGCCCCGGTTGTTCAGGCGGACCATGGTCGTGCACATCAAGTCCGGAGTTGAAAACAGGCACCGGTAGGTTTGGATTGTGCATCCTCTAATGGTGTCAGAGGGTTACACCATAGGGCCTGATACACCCTAGGGTGGACCCTGCACAGTCAACTACATTACATGATTAGGCCGTATGACACCGACACTTGACGAGTTAGGCTTATAGGGAGCCGATCGACTAGACTGTGTAGTTGGACCTTGATTTAGGTCACCTCATTATATTGGGCCAAGCTTGGGCCAAGGGATCAATTCTTGTTTTTACTTGACATGTTAGAATGCTAGTACACCCGTGGTGCGAAACTTAACCTTGATTATGCGATGTCACCTTTATGTATCTTGTTAGTTAATCATCATGCCAGTATGTTGTTATCCTTATGTTCATCTCCGCTTCTCATGCCAGTTAGCTTTACTAGTTCATAGACAGTTAGTAGTAGGGCTTACCAGTCTTTTTGACTGACCTGTTTTCTTTCGCCTCTTTTCTTCCGTTTCCCCCCCTCAGGTTCTCAGGGTGGGAACATTGGAGCTTAGCTTGGATCTTTACAGCTTGCTTACTGGATTTGCTCATGTACGGTTTTGGACATTGAGCTAGCTATGGTTTATCACTTCATTTTGGGGATAGTGCTTTATGTATTTCAGTTTTTCATTTTATTCTTTTATGAAAATTAAATAAATAAATTAGCAAAAATGTTCAAAACAGCGAATTGGGAAAGGGGAATAACCGAACCGGCCGATTTTTGAGGTCGACCCAAGCTCGCTGGGTCGACTAGGGGTTAATCCAGGGTGTTTGGCTGTCAACCCGTGGGCCGATTCGCTCAAATGCAGATTTTGCATTTGAATGGTTCTCACGGTTCAGCTTTAATCTAAAGGCCCTAGATGGTTCCTACACTTGACTTCTTCCCCAAGACATGCTTTGATGGCTTGGATTGAATTTTAGGGTTAATCCTATGGCTAATACTATCCTAATCCTCTATAAAAAGACCCCAAACCTAGCCTAAATCACCATTATTCAATCCTACAACTAAACTATGTCAAATTTGTTCCTCTCATGGCCTCCACTCTCATGCTAAAATTTCTAAGTTAATTTCTATGAGAGATTTTGAGTTCATACAAGTGTTTTCAAACTTGTATGAGTGTTCTTAGCTTGCATTCAAGTCAAGTTGCAACATTTCTATTTCAAAGCAAGGGTTTTTATTGAATTGGCTCAAGGGTTTTCATTTGGAGCTTGCATATTTGGGTTTTTGGTGCTTGCATAAGGGCTTCGTCTCAATCTTTATAATAAATATTAATTTGTGTCTTCATAGCATAGTAAGCCCTTTTCTACTTTCTTTTTATTGAACTCTAAAGTTAAATGAATGATGCAAGTTTGGTTGATCATTATATGCAAGTTTGGTTGCTCATTATATGCAAGTTTGGTTGATCATTATATGCAAGTTTGGTTGATCATTATGTAAGTTATGTATGACACATGTTATCATGTTATGCAAGTTTGGGTTGATCATTATACACATGTTATCATGTTATGCAAGTTAAACTTGAGTTTATGGCCTTAAAACTTCAAGCTTTATGTTAAAGGTTGCATTTTGGCAACATGAAAGTTATCATATCCCTTATGATAACTTGCATGTGAGCCTAAATGCGAACTTCTAGCAACTTCTACATGTTATTTATCACCATGTATCACTCATATGCTAAGTTTGGTTTTATGCATGCTTTTGAAGCCTAATAATGCAATATGCAAGTATATGAACATATGTACATTTCATATGCCACCATGATAAACTTGTGGCTTCAATACCTTTATGTCAAGATTATGCTAAGTTCCCCATTTTATCCTTTATGCGTTGTTGCGATTATGTAAACGATGGGATTACGTTGGGGTTGGGTAACATTATGACATAAACATGGTTTTTATAACATAACGTGATATGTTAACGTGTAATTATGTTTTGGAAACATAATGGACATGACACTTAGCAAATATGAGTGTGGCCAACTCGAGGTTCGGTTGAGTTTGTAGCATAAATCTACCCGGACCCGCCCGGCTTAACTAGTGGCTACAAACAATAGGACCCAATGTGAGAAGTTGGTCATGTTGTGCTCGAACCCGAGGTTAGACCTAGTTGTGGTGTAAAGCTACCCGGACCTGCCCGGCTTAACTAGTAACCACAACAAAGTCTAATGTGAGAGGTTAAAGCGCATTAAGTTAATTAATGCCTCCTGATTAGGGTTAAGTCATGGTCCACTTAATACTTAACCAATTTGGGCTTGATGGATTAATCGAGGTTAAGTCAGGAGCCTTGGGTACTCTTAACCGATTTAATCCACGTTTGGATCGGGTTAACCACATTTAACCCGTTAAGAAACCTTAGTTGCGTGGTCCTTTTCAGCAGTAACCTTCTAGGTAGTATCATAAGACCCTAGGACTAGGCTAGGGTGGGGCACGATTACTGGGCCGATTGTAAGAGACCAAAAGAGACGGCTGAATGATGCACCGGTTGTTCAGGCGGACCATGGTCGTGCACATCAAGTCCCGTGTTGAACACGGGCATCGGTAGGTTTGGACTGTGCATCCTGTAATGGTGTCTAAGGGTTACACCGTAGGTCCTAATACACCCTATGGGGTGGACCCTGCACAGTCAACTACATTACATGATTAGGCCGTATGACACCGACACTTGACGAGTTAGGCTTATAGGGAGCCGATCGACTAGACCGAGTAGTTGGACCTTGATTTAGGTCATCTCATGATGTTGGGCCAAGCTTTGGCCAAGGGATCAATTCTTGTTTTTACTTGACATGTTAGAATGCTAGTACACCCGTGGTGCAAAACTTAACCTTAATTATGCGATGACACCTTTATCTATCTTGTTAGTTAATCATCATGCCAGTATGTTGTTATCCTTATGTTCATCTCAGCTTCTCATGCCAGTTAACTTTACTAGTTCATAGACAGATAGTAGTAGGGCTTACCAGTCTTTTTGACTGACCTGTTTTCTTTCGCCTCTTTTCTTCCGTTTCCCCCCCTCAGGTTCTCAGGGTGGGAACATTGGAGCTTAGCTTGGATCTTTACAGCTTGCTTACTGGATTTGCTCATGTACGGTTTTGGACATTGAGCTAGCTATGGTTTATCACTTCATTTTGGGGATAGTGCTTTATGTATTTCAGTTTTTTAGTTTATGCTTTTATCTAGACTTTGTTGTTGGAAAATAATGACCAAGTACTTTGTTGTAACATGACTATGGTTTTCAAATGCTAAGTTTTATCCGCTGCTTTACTACTCTGTTTTACTTACATGTTCTGTCTTGTGATATCTGCATGCATGTTTACCTTGTTTAACGCCCCTCCAAAGTCAGTGCCCTTGCAAGAGTGGTACTGGCGGAGGTGGGGTGTTACATTTGGTATCAGAGCATAAGGTTTACAAGATTTGAGCAGAAGTGTCTTTGAAACTTACCTTTTGAAAAACTATTTTCAAAACCAATTAAGTATTTTCCAAGAAAAGTCTAGTTATTTTAAAAAGGCTATTCCCCAAAAGCCATAGCACTATCCTTCGTTTCTTCATTTTGAATCTATCTTTTTCTTCGTTTTAGTATGGCCGATCGCTTTAACATCCCGGAAGGCGTACAAGTACCCGTCTGGTTCTGGAGATTTATGGAGGCAAGGGCGAATGAAGCCAGCCCCGCGAACATTCCTCCTCCTTCCCCCGTCGCTAACATCTCTCCTCCTCCCGTAGCTGAGGTTCCTTCTCCCCCTCAGCATCCGCAAGAGGATTTCGCAAAGCTTTGCAAAGACTTTAAGGCGATGGGTTGCAAGAATTTTGTCGGAACGGAGACTTCTGTGGAGGCAAGAAACTGGTTAAAGGAAACTGAAGACCTCTTTGCTATCTTTGATGTGGAAGATCGTAGGAAAGTTCTGTTGGCGGTATGGCTATTGAAAGGGGAAGCTGCTTATTGGTGGGTAGTCACCACCACTACTAGACCCATCGAGACTTGGGATGACTTTAGGAGAAGGTTTGGACTAAAGTTTTTATCATCAGCAGAAGAGAACCTTCAGCTAGAGAGATTCCTATCACTAAAGCAAGGGGACATGACCGTTAGAGAATATGTGGATAAGTTTAATCAACTTGCTCAGTTCGGTCTAGAATGGGCTAACACCGCTCGGAAGAAGGCCCTATGCTTTGCTCTAGGATTGAATGAGCCATTGCGTGGTTTGGCCATATCTCATATACCCCTGGGGGCGACCTTCGAAAATTTGGTGAATATGGCCTTACTTCAAGAGGAAGATAAGAGTGGCAAGAAGGAGGTCAAGGAAAATGAGTCTCAAGGCAAGAAGGAAGATACCGAGGAAAGAGATAAAACAACCATAGCAAGAACAACAAGTCAAGAGAAAGGAGGAAGTGCAACTTCTGTGGGATTGCTGGGAACATAGCCAAAGACTGTAGGAAGAAGAAGAGGAAGTTGGGCGAATGCTTTCACTGTGGAGAGCCTGGACATCTTAGCAAGGATTGCCCCAAGAAGCAAGGACAAGGGCAAGGGCAGAATCAGCGTGCAGGACCTTCTGGAGGGCTTGTGCATACTCTCAACATCGCTCCAGTTCTTGATCGAGGTAGTATTTCTGTAGAAAACCTTGTTTACATTTCTGATTTCCCTGTTCATACCTTATTTGATTCTGGCGCATCGCATAGTTTTATTTCTGATTTTGTTGAAGGTTTGCACCTAAGTACTAGCCTAGTTGAGGATCCCGTTTGTGTTTCAAATCCAATTGGGGGTTCCGCCCATCTGTCTATGATTTGGGTGGATTTGAAAATTTCTATTTTGGCCGTAGAATTCACGTGTAGTGCTTATGTTCTCGGGGTCACGGGATATGGGTTGGTCTTGGGCATGGATTGGTTGTCCAGTTATGGAGCCATCCTCGATTGTGAGCATAGGGTGGAGAGGCTCATGACTCGCCTCGGTAATACCCTAGAAATTTCTTGTAACCCTAGAGGTCCCGTCATGTTATGTTATCTTGAATCTCTCGACTCATCCATCGATGATCTGCAATCTATAAGGGTGGTCCGAGACTATCCCGATGTCTTTGAAGAAGTTAAGGGGTTACCCCCTAAACGAGAGATAGATTTCCGCATTTATCTAGTCGATAATGCCAAGCCAGTATCATTGCCTGTTAGGCACATGGCCCCTCATGAAAGAAGGGAGCTCAGTAAGCAAATCAAGGAGTTGCTTGAGAAGAATTTTATTAGACGAAGCATTTCTGAATGGGGTGCTCCGGTGGTATTCGCTACTAAGGCGGATGGTTCGCTTCGTCTATGTGTTGATTATCGAGAATTGAACAAGCTGACAAAGAAGAATAGGCACCCGTTACCGAGGATTGATGATCTCTTTGACCCGTTTGTTGGTGCTTCTGTTTTCTCTCAGCTCGATCTAGCTACCGGATTCCATCAGCTTAGAGTAGCTGAGGATAGTATTGATAAAACTGCGTTTAGGACTCCAGATGGATTCTTTGAATGGCTTGTCATGCCATTTGGTTTGACTAATGCACCCGCATACTTCGTAGACTTGATGAGTAGGGTGTTCAGGGAGTTCCTCAACAAGTTTGTTGTTGTCTTCGTGGATGATATTCTGATCTTCTCAAAGGATGAGGAAGAACATGCCAGACATCTCAAGGAAGTGATGGATACGCTTAGAGCGCATCAGTTGAAAGCCAAGTTCTCCAAATGTCATTTCTGGAGAAGGGAAGTTCGGTTTCTTGGACATATAGTTTCTAAGCAAGGCATAGCGGTGGATCCCGCGAAAGTGGTTGTGGTTCAAGACTGGAAGACTCCGAGGAATGCAACCGAAGTAAGAAGCTTTCTCGGTCTGGCAGGCTACTATAGGAAGTTCATCAGGGACTTCGCTAAGATTTCGGCCCCTCTTACTAAGTTGACGAAGAAGAACTTAGTCTTTGCATGGGACTTGGAGTGTGAGCTTGTTTTTCAAAGGCTCAAGAGAGCCCTTACCTCAGCTCCAGTTTGGCAACGTGGATTGGCACTGTTTTCAAGAGATAGTTTTCTGCGTGGGATACTGTATAGTATGTAAACGAGATCCAAGATTCACTAACGAATCTTGGAAAGCTTGCATGAAACCATGAGTACGCAGTTGGGTGAAAGCCAAGTATTTTAGGCAAAGAATAAGTGGAAGTGGAATGAGAGGCAACGATGAAATGAGTTCTAACTCATATTTTGGAAATAAGAATTAAGAACTACGGAATTGTGAAGTTAAAAGACGGTCAAGGCACGATGGGAATAAGCACAAGAAAAATGCGGCTTAGAAGATTGAAGTCTAGATACGCGCATTTAATCTCTTTCTAAGAGTATATCCTTGATCCCTATTGTTCCGTAGAGCTTACTCGCATGCTACCTTTTAAGTATATCCTCTCAGTCCTATCCTCAATCTTAGTTCTGTTACAAACCCCCTAAGGAGTATGGCTAGCCTATTTGTGATATATGGTTGGGGTGAAGAATTTCGCCACCAAACTATTTGGGCTTTATGGGATATGGGTAATAATTGATAGATTTACAAAGAGAGCCCATTTTATTCCGGTGAAAAGCAAGAGGACCGTATCGCGGCTAGCATCTGTTTATCTTCAAAAGATAGTGCGGCTGCATGGAGTTCCTTCTAGCATAGTTAGCGATCATGACCCAATTTTCACTAGCCAGTTCTGGAACAGTTTGCAAGAAGCAATGGGTACGCGATTGAATCTGAGTACAGCCTATCACCCCCGGACGGATGGCCAAACCGAAAGGGTGAATAGAGTGCTAGAAGATCTTTTGAGGTTTTGTGTTCTCGACTTCGGTGGTACTTGGGAAGACCACCTTCCTCTTGTAGAGTTTGCTTATAATAATAACTATCAAGCCAACATAGGGATGGCACTATTTGAAGCTTCGTATGGGAGGCCGTGCAAGCCACCAACATATTGGTGGGAAGACGACGGATAAGCTTATAATTGAGCCCGACATGATAAGGGACACATCCGAGAGGGTTGAATTGATTCGAAGACGGATAAGAACGGCCCAAGACAGACAGAAATCCTATGCAGACAAGCGAAGGACAGACTTGGAATTTAAAATTTGGAGATATGGTCTTTGTGAATATTTCTCCTTTGCGAAATATGGTTCGCTGACACCAAGGATCGTAGGACCCTTCCCTACTATAGAAAGAGTCGGGAAGATGACTTATAAGGTGGAATTGCCGAGAAGCTGGCCGGAGTGCATAATGTCTTTCATGTCTCGCATCTCCGGAAGTGTTTGCACATACCCGCCAAAGTGGTTGAACCAAGTATTCTTGAAGACATGGAGGTAGAGGATGAAGCAACCCTGAGACGAGCTCCGATTCGTATCATGGAAATGAAGACAAAGAAGCTAAGAAGCAAAGAAGTTAAGCTTGTTAAGGCGCAATGGAGTGAAACAGAGGGAGACGCAACTTGGGAAACCAAGGAGAAGAGGCGCGTGCTTTATCCATTTCTCTTGGAGGATACATTTTCAATCTCTTTTCCTAGATTGGTATATCTTCCCTTTGCTATCCATGCTTATCTAGTTTATCTTGTTTCGTAAATCTTATCATGAGAACCTTAGGTAGAAACCCTTGGTTGAAACATGTATTTGAAGCATGTTATGTTTGATGTTTGCAAGTGGTTGCAAGTGTTTGCAAGTGGATACTCGTGGATGCATAATACACGTTAGGCACTAAGATCGGCTCACACACTTTCATACCGCATATGCATGAGTGTTTATGCTTATTCATGGATGAAAACTTGTTATGCTATCACGTGGATGTTGCATATGGATGAATGTTATGTGCACTCATGTAGAGATTATAAATTATGTTAGGAATTTGCATACATATGGACTCATTTCACTAACATATTTTGCATTAAGGGGGTTTACTGAATCAGTAACCTCCTGATTTTCGCATTAGATAAGTACATATACACACACCTTTGCATATGATCATACAGCATTTAGAACCTTTTAAGGACAATGATTGCTCGTGGATGATGTTTTGAGTAGATGGATGATGGATGGTAGGATACGTTCTTCCTAACTTGGAGATTTCGGGGACGAAATCCTTTAAGGAGGGGAGAATGTAACAACCCGTATTTTTGAATAACATGTTATAACATAAATGGAGGCAGAATTAAACTGTAAAATCTGAATCAAGGGAAACGGGCTGTGCCATTGCGTTCGTCTCGGAAAAATACGCGAAATAGAGTCCGAGTTTTCGAAAATCGGAGTCCGTATGACCAAGATATGGCCTCGCGAAGTTTCACGAAAAATTCACAAATTAAAGTATACTTAATTAAGTGAAATGGGTTGCGCAGAGAAATATATATATATTGATATATATATATATAATTGAAAAATAAATAAATAAATATGCAAAAATGTTCAAAACAGCGAATTGGGAGAGGGGAATAACCGAACCGGCCGATTTTTGAGGTCGACCCGAGCTCGCTGGGTCGACTAGGGGTTAATCCAGGGTGTTTGGCTGTCAACCCATGGGCCGATTCGCTCAAATGCAGATTTTGCATTTGAATGGTTCTCATGGTTCATCTTTAATCTAAAGGCCCTAGATGGTTCCTACACTTGACTTCTTCACCAAGACATGCTTTGATGGCTTGGATTGAATCTAGGGTTAATCCTATGGCTAATACTATCCTAATCCTCTATAAAAAGACCCCAAACCTAGCCTAAATCACCATTATTCAATCCTACAACTAAACTATGTCAAATTTGTTCCTCTCATGGCCTCCACTCTCATGCTAAAATTTCTAAGTTAATTTCTATGAGAGATTTTGAGTTCATACAAGTGTTTTCAAACTTGTATGAGTGTTCTTAGCTTGCATTCAAGTCAAGTTGCAACATTTCTATTTCAAAGCAAGGGTTTTTATTGAATTGGCTCAAGGGTTTTCATTTGGAGCTTGCATATTTGGGTTTTTGGTGCTTGCATAAGGGCTTCGTCTCAATCTTTATAATAAATATTAATTTGTGTCTTCATAGCATAGTAAGCCCTTTTCTACTTTCTTTTTATTGAACTCTAAAGTTAAATGAATGATGCAAGTTTGGTTGATCATTATATGCAAGTTTGGTTGATCATTATATGCAAGTTTGGTTGATCATTATATGCAAGTTTGGTTGATCATTATGTAAGTTATGTATGACACATGTTATCATGTTATGCAAGTTTGGGTTGATCATTATACACATGTTATCATGTTATGCAAGTTAAACTTGAGTTTATGGCCTTAAAGCTTCAAGCTTTATGTTAAAGGTTGCATTTTGGCAACATGAAAGTTATCATATCCCTTATGATAACTTGCATGTGAGCCCAAATGCGAACTTCTAGCAACTTCTACATGTTATTTATCACCATGTATCACTCATATGCTAAGTTTGGTTTTATGCATGCTTTTGAAGCCTAATAATGCAATATGCAAGTATATGAACATATGTACATTTCATATGCCACCATGATAAACTTGTGGCTTCAATACCTTTATGTCAAGATTATGCTAAGTTCCCCATTTTATCCTTTATGCGTTGTTGTGATTATGTAAACGATGGGATTACGTTGGGGTTGGGTAACATTATGACATAAACATGGTTTTTATAACATAACGTGATATGTTAACTTGTAATTATGTTCTGGAAACATAATGGACATGACACTTAGCAAATATGAGTGTGGCCAACTCGAGGGTGGGTTGAGTTTGTAGCATAAATCTACCCGGACCCGCCCGGCTTAACTAGTGGCTACAAACAATAGGACCCAATGTGAGAAGTTGGTCATGTTGTGCTCGAACCCGAGGTTAGACCTAGTTGTGGTGTAAAGCTACCCGGACCCGCCCGGCTTAACTAGTAACCACAACAAAGTCTAATGTGAGAGGTTAAAGCGCATTAAGTTAATTAATGCCTCCTGATTAGGGTTAAGTCATGGTCCACTTAATACTTAACCAATTTGGGCTTGATGGATTAATCGAGGTTAAGTCAGGAGCCTTGGGTACTCTTAACCGATTTAATCCACGTTTGGATCGGGTTAACCACATTTAACCCGTTAAGAAACCTTAGTTGCGTGGTCCTTTTCAGCAGTAACCTTCTAGGTAGTATCATAAGACCCTAGGACTAGGCTAGGGTGGGGCACGATTACTGGGCTGATTGTAAGAGACCAAAAGAGACGGCTGAATGATGCACCGGTTGTTCAGGCGGACCATGGTCGTGCACATCAAGTCCGGAGTTGAACACGGGCATCGGTAGGTTTGGACTGTGCATCCTGTAATGGTGTCTGAGGGTTACACCGTAGGGCCTGATACACCCTATGGGGTGGACCCTGCACAGTCAACTACATTACATGATTAGGCCGTATGACACCGACACTTGACGAGTTAGGCTTATAGGGAGCCGATCGACTAGACCGAGTAGTTGGACCTTGATTTAGGTCATCTTATGATGTTGGGCCAATCTTTGGCCAAGGGATCAATTCTTGTTTTTACTTGACATGTTAGAATGCTAGTACACCCGTGGTGCAAAACTTAACCTTAATTATGCGATGACACCTTTATCTATCTTGTTAGTTAATCATCATGCCAGTATGTTGTTATTCTTATGTTCATCTCAGCTTCTCATGCCAGTTAACTTTACTAGTTCATAGGCAGATAGTAGTAGGGCTTACCAGTCTTTTTGACTGACCTGTTTTCTTTCGCCTCTTTTCTTCCGTTTCCCCCCTCCCTCAGGTTCTCAGGGTTGGAACATTGGACTTAGCTTGGATCTTTACAGCTTGCTTACTGGATTTGCTCATGTACGGTTTTGGACATTGAGCTAGCTATGGTTTATCACTTCATTTTGGGGATAGTGCTTTATGTATTTCAGTTTTTCAGTTTATGCTTTTATCTAGACTTTGTTATTGGAAAATAATGACCAAGTACTTTGTTGTAACATGACTATGGTTTTCAAATGCTAAGTTTTATCCGCTGCTTTACTACTCTGTTTTACTTATATGTTCTGTCTTGTGATATCTGCATGCATGTTTACCTTGTTTAACGCCCCTCCAAAGTCAGTGCCCTTGCAAGAGTGGTACTGGCGGAGGTGGGGTGTTACAGGCGATGTCTGGAGAGGTGACGAAAATTGAAAGAAGAAGAAAAGATGGAGGTGAGGCAACGGATTTATATAGGGTATGAGATGACCCTTAATATTCCCACTTTTAACTTCGTTCGGACCGGAGGCCGAACCCTTGAACATATGCTTGGCCCATTATTTCGGCGATGGTGGATTTAAGCGAGAACCCGTCCAAACTGGAACATAAGCCCATAAAAAACTTGCAGCTCCTTAGTTTGAGTGATCATGAGTCGAAGGGCAGAGGTCGTTCGGTTCGGAATCAACCGGAGGGAGTTTCATGTATCAACTCGGCATTTGAATTGAATCGAACTCAAAAGAAAAATAAAGAAAAGGCATACCTGGAAGAGTCACTGGTCATCATGGGGAATTTCTAGGATTGTTTAGAAATGAAGAAAATAAATCGTGTGTACTACGACATATATATAAGCGATAAAAGACACGACTTCATGAAGTAACGCATCTTCACAAACAAATAGAAATGACTTTTTGACGATTCAAATTCAAGGACTAGTATTCAGACAACATCAAAACACGCTCCGTCTTCAACAGAAGAATCCTTTGAGGGGGAAAAATGTTAGCCTACTTTGCGGACTAGGCAACACAAAGCTAAAAGATCAAGTATTAGAATATAATTTGCCTATAAATCGGATCGGATCGGGTGTAGTCAGAGAAAAGCAAAGCGAGACAAAGTGAGGAAAGGCAAAATCCAAACCGGATCGGATCAGATGGGATGCTCCAATCCGAACCCCATTTGCTAGCCTATCCGAACTGAACCCAGAGTACCATGCTATTTCACTCCACGATCTCTTGAATATTCGGGCCAGTTACACCCACAATGGCCACTAACTTGATGTGCTGCCAACACCAGAACTCATCCGATCTCGAAAGTCATGGAATGGAGGACACGTGTACCCGATCCGAACCGAATTCTAGAGAAGATTCCACCTATAAATAGACCCCCAAGGGCCGTTTGAAAGGATCTTTTGGCACTCTAAGAGTTTGAGTATCTTTGAGAACTGAATTCCAGCACTCCCAAACAATCCAAATCATCATTTAAATTGTATTTTGAGTACAATCGAGTGAATGTATATGAAAAGTGAGTGAGATTGAGTGAATATCTTATTGTATTTTCATCTACATCATCAAACAAAGTGACATAAAGTGGATGTAGGCTCTTTAACGCCGAACCACTATAAATCTTGTGTCTCTTTTCTATTTTTGATCTCATTTTATCGAAATTTTAGTCAATTTGGGTGTTATAACCACTTTTTGGTCTAACAAAGCAGGAGTGACTTCTAGAGAAGACCATAATTCTTTCCTATCTGTGACTAAGTCGTGGCACGGTATAGTCATCGTATTTCCGAATTTGGTTTTAATTCTGACTACTCTTTCAGCACAAAATAATTCAGCCTCATATTTTGTTAGCCAGTCTAGCCCAAGTATGATATCGTATCCAGAAAAACTCATAATGATCAAGTCAAAAGGAAATTGGAAGTGAGAGTAAGAAACAGGCACTCTACGGTACTTCTCGATTATAAGTGAACCTCCTATCGGACTATGGGCTCTAATTGGTTCTTTGAGTTTTCTAGGTTTCAATTTAAGCTTTTTAATCGTGCCAACACATATCAAACTTCTAGATGCACCCGTGTCAAACAAAACGGTAATGGGAATGTTTTTAATGTTAAGAGTACCTCCTAAAACATCAGGCATACCTGCTTCGAAAGAAACTGGTGCAGCCGCTCCGTCATAGCCATGTGCCACCTGAGAACTGTTCAGCAGTGGGAAATTAGGCTTGATGTGACCCCTCTGGTGGCAATTACAGCACTCCCTCCTATCCTGAGAACTTTGGCTGGGCCCAGAGTCATTCATCTTTGGTCTCTTGGGATCTTGACATTCATAGTCTAAGTGCCCCATTTTCTGGCAGTTGAAGCATTTCACCTTTGATTTATCCCTTTTCTTCTTCCCTTGGGGCTTAGCGGTAGAAGAGCTTCCTGCCTCAGGTTTCTTGTCCGCCTCCTTCTTTTTGTTGTTGGCTTGATTCTTGTCTCATTCTTGTTGAGAACCCTTCTGATCAATCTCTTCATATCTGCAGGCCATCTCGATCACCTTAGCAAATGGGCGCTAGATGTGTGCGGTCATCCTGTTATGATACCTCCTTGCCAAACCATTTATAAACCTCTTATTTTTCTGTAGCGGGTCTTAGACTAATTCAGTGGCATATCTAGAAAGCTCATCAAATTTCTTTACATACTCAGCAATAGTCATACTCCCTTGTTGGAGGTGGGCGAACTCATCGTGAAGGCGCTCGACTTCATGAGGTGGAATGAACTTCTCATTGAATAGCTCCTTGAATTTCTCCCAAGTCACATTAGCTTCATTACCTCCCACCATACCTGTTTCCCGCCAAATTTGGGCCTGGTATTTCAGAAGCCAAGTTGCCATAAAACGCTTCCTGTGGTCCTCGAGCTCTAATCCTCCTAAAATCTTCTCCATCGTCTTAAGCCATGCTTGCGCCTCCGTCACCGTCTCTTGGCCTGTATAATGTAGCCCCCTAGATTCTTTATTTTCTTTGCCACTTTGTCAAGATCGAAAGCACATATGGATGGTGGTGGTGTTCTAACTTCTAGAGTGGCTTGTTCATTTTCTTAGGCTGGAGGAGTCTCATCTCAGGCATGTCCACTTGCCCCACCTCTGCCTCTTCGTGCTCTTGTACGTGCTGTAGTACTCATTTCTCAATCAGTCTGTATTATCAAGGAAAGAGTCAGACTAAGAGAAACGATGAATTTCAAAGGAAAGTTTTTTTTTAAATAGAGACATATGATGAAATGATAATGATGTAATGACTGATTAATATGTGCTATTCTTCTATGCTCATTCTAGGACATTACTAATCCTATCTCTAATGAGCTACTCGTCTTAGAATACTACTGATTCTACCTAGACGAATTGTTTTAAAATGTTATAATCCATAGCTAAGGTTAACCTTTAGCTCTGATACGAAATGTGACGACCCAAACTTCCGTAAAACGAAAATAAGGATAATCATAAGAGTATAACATAATTAAAACAATAACAGATCTCAGATATATAGCAGAACATATAAATCATTGCAGCGGAAAGGAAACGTCATCACAAACATCATAACAGAACATCAGAGTACACAGTACATGATACAATTAGCAAAATAGATGCCAGGGAAAGAAATAAAGTCTCAATCTCCTGAAATACATCAATATCCAATACTGTCTCAATATCTCAAGAGGAAAATAAAAGATAAAAAGAAAAGATCTTTTAACATCTTCATCAGCAAGCTTTAGTCCAGAAAACATCCCTACCTGAAACCAGTCAATTGGCTGCCCGTGTGGAAAGAGGTCACCCGAGTTTGAAAAGTGAAACAAATTACGAGTCAATCATGGGACTGGTATGAGAAATCTTGTTAAACTAATAATATGGCTAATCACTGGACCACGCCGCTAACGCGGAACGGGTTTAATTCCATTGGATTGCCAGTGCAAAAGTTTTATAAATTTTTAAGTCAAAACAACGCAATGCCTTTTAGAAAATGAAATCATTATAAGACTCAAGTCCCATCACACAATGCAATACAAATGGAGGATAGAGTTTTATCTTATAATGATAAAAAATGCTTGATACGTAGAAAATAATATTTTTAATATTATTACTAGTGTCTAATATGTTTCAAAAATACTTCAAAGTAAATGTATCAATCCAAGACGGCATAGATACCATATACTATGTCGCCATATATAGGTTTACAATCAAGACCGTAATGTCGTATTGGAGGTTGGTTTCCATCATGAGTCAAGGCTAGGGATGATCTCCTAACCGATCCGAGACACTTTAGCAATGTCTCAGGATTCCCCGCAGTGAACCCTTGGATTCAGCAGGGCCGGTCCACAAATAACGCTAGCGGATTGGAAATTCCTGAACACATGCTTCCCGATCCTATTGGACCTATAAATTGGCCATTGGCGACCAATGAAAATATCCGAGGCGCCTCAATCCATCAACCACATAAGTAAAAATGTCAGGCCTTGTAAAAACCCAAATACCACTTTCTAGCTAGAAAGAAACGTGTGCACTCACTGTGTTTCCTTGTCCCGTATTTGACTCTACCGAGGTGTGAGGCTTGCGAGGTAACGTAATACACAAAGCTATGCCTAAATAGGATATGCTTTGATCATCATCCACGAGGCTCTGCTTTTCAACAAATGCCTCGATCAATTGCATCTTGGCATGCCACATTGACAGTCCATACCATGCGATCGATAACGACCAACATATAACCTTTGAGCTCATACGTTTCAAAGAAGGGTGTTAAGAAAGAGAATAGATTCTCCACCACCACAGATATATATTAATAGAAATCAATTTAATTACACGGCATGAAATTCAATGTCGGACACACATCCATTTACAAGTCAGTTCTGGGTCTGAACGAATCAGGAGTCACCTAGGTGCTCGCGTATCCGGACGATCAACAAGTATATCAGGACAACTACTACTTTAACCCTTTATTGGTAGCTAGCCAATGCCAGGCATCAGTAGTTATCCTTTTGACATGAAGATTGCCAGTCTTCAATCGCCGTCTTCGATATCTTCGATTTAAAATCGCCGTAAAATTATTTGAAATGAGTTGAACTCGATCTTTTCAAATAAATTTCCGAATTATTATCATTTAAACCATTTAATATCGTTAATATTAATTTATAACAATTTATCGCTATTTTTATTTATTTAAAAATAGCCAAATTTAATTAATGACGCTTCGGGTCGATGGGCGGCTCTGACGCTGTTTTTACCAAAATTTGATTTATACATATCTTAAAATCTAACCGTTGGATTTTAACAAAATTCATATCATTAGAAAGATCTTCTCAAAGCGGTACTAAGGTCCCAGTTTTGGGAAAATCCGACGTCGGATCTTATGGTATAATCGTTTGAAGTTACGATTGCTGAAACGCGAACTACCACGTGCGTTTCGTTTTAATTTTAATTTTTTTTTTTTTTATATATATATATCAATGGCGGTTTCAACTACTTTTCAAGCAAGCCAAATACAATCTACATTCATGTTAGAAATTTTATATATGATTTCTGTAACACCCCACCTCTGTTAAGGTCACTCACAAAGGGAATGCCTTAACTTTGGTGGAGCATTTTAGTAAACAGAACAGAAACTTACAAGACAGGTAGAATAGTACTTGAAAAATTTATAACTTTATTTCAACAGAAACCGAAATAAACTTGGTTACATCCTTTCAAATTACATTATCAGAATTCAAGTACAAAATATCAGTCTTGTACAAAAGCTTTCAGAATGCATAGTTTAAAATCATAATCCCCATAGAACAGAAGCTATACAAAGCCAAGCCATACGTTAAGCACTTCAAGCAGAAGAAATCCGGATCAAGCTAAAGTATTCCCTCCTTGGATAACCTTCGGGGGAAACGGAAGAAAGGAGGCGAAATAACAAGGGTCAGACAAAAGGTCTGGCAAGTCCAGTGATTTTCAGTTATGAACAGATAATAATAACATGACATGAACATAAAACTGGATGAGAGATAACTGTAACAGGTGTAGCAGATAAAACAGAAGAACAGAATAACATAAGCTGTTTCTTTACACTTCTCTGCACTAATACTAGTATAACAGAATTAGGTGTCACCCTAATGTCTAAACCGAAACAGAAACGGGTACAGAATAATTTAACAGAAACAGATTGCTAATAATGGGCCTTTACTACCCGATCAGAAATAGGCAGAAGTAAAAACAGATTAATCCCTACGGAAACAGAATGTAGAATTAGGTGTACACTAGTAATGGGCCTTTACCACCCGAACAGACGGTACCACGCAGAAACAGACAGGTGTTACCACCCAACAGAAACAGACGGTACCAACAGAAACAGACAGAACTAAGTGTACCCTAAAACCCTACCCCAAGCGATCGGCTCCCTAGTACATAAATAACCTGTGTCGGCCCCACAGTAGGGTGTATCACTCCCTAAAGTGAAAACCAATTGGCACAGACCTATTTACAGATGTCACGGCGTCTTACATCCTCAGAGGCAGACCGAGATCCATGCACGCACATGACCCGGTTGGAACGCACCATCAACACCCCTCGCCATTATCAGAATGAACCGCTTATAATAGTTCAGTAAGCGTGCCCGGACCCTACCTACTGTTGGGTCAAAGTTTTGATACCAGAAAGGGTTACTGACTAATATGGGTCCCAAACAACAGATGGCACAAGTAATTCCCCTACTAACCTTGTGTCCTCAGAATAACAGATTTCAGATTAACTTGTTTAGAAGTTCAGACATACAGAGTTTAGATCAACTAGTTCACAGATCAAACAATCAAGTTAACCGGTTTTCAGACTAACGGATCAGATGTTCGGATTAACAGGCTTACAGATTATCTGGTTATAGATTAACGGACTTACAGAATAACTGGTTACAGATTATCAAACTTTGTATTGGGCCTACGGATTCACGAAACGGGTTTGTCAGATTCATTGGTCCAATTGGTTTAACCTTACCCACCCAACACATTTTAGACATCATATTTATCTCAGATTTTCATTAATTAAATATTAATGCCCAAACCTCTCACATTAGACTGACAGTTTGCGGCTACTGGTTAGGCCGGTTGGTTCCGGGCAGGTTTCTGTCGCAAACTGAGTCTAACCTCGGGTTTTCAAGCACTTTATGACTAACTTCTCACATTAGAACCTATTGTTTGCGACCACTGGAATATGCCGGGCGGTTCCGAGCAGAATTACGCCGCAAACTCATTCTAACCTTGAGTTAGCCATATTTATCTTTGCGGCCAATTAATTAATGATTTCCCATTTATACCCATGCCTAATATACATGTCAATTATTCATAACTATAGCCAATTCAGATTATGTCAATAGCGGACTAATTATATCAACTCAACAGATATAGCAGATAACAGATTTCTCAGATTAGGCGACTTAGCAGATTAAGCAAACTAGCAGATTTAGCATTTTCAACAGACTTAGCAGATGACAGATTTGGCAGATGAACAAATCTAGCAGACTAGACAGTAGAGCAGAACTAGCAGATTAAGCAATATAACAGAACTAACAGATTAGGCAATGTAACAAAACTAGCAAATTAGGCAAATATAACAGATTTAATCATTCTTAAAGTTTCGTATCTTGCCTAATTATAAATCTTGCCTAAGTTCACATGCATAAATAATTGTCTTGATTCACAATATGATTATATACCAAATATAGCCATCTATTACTATGCATGTCATATATCCCAAAGATCCCTTACTTAGGTGTTTATTTACATTAATAGATGCCCTACTCTCATGTAAATCTTTATACCTAAGCCATATTCTTTTTATCACAAATCATATGTTCAATACCCATTTATGTTATAAATATAACATGTCCAGTCATATGTCTCAGATTTTGTTCTAGCTACAGTCCATGTTCTTTCCCCAAGTCAGTCACCTATTGGTCATGCCCAATTCATGCATCATTCATTTCATTGTCACAAACATTTTAGCGTATGTTAATCTCTTATGAGATTGATTCAGGCTCGTGGTAGCCTGGCTATAGAACAGAAAGAGGAAAGAGATACAAAATAAGATAGATCCAAACAGAACAGAACAGATATAACCTCAGATTCAGATTTATAATTCATGTCACAATCAGAATTAACGTTTATATCGGAAAATAACTGCACTTGTCTTGGTTGGATTAAAGAAAGAACTTTAGTTGTTGCAGAATTGTTGCAGAAGCTTTAATCTCTAATTTGAATTGAATTGCTTAGGTTGATGTTGATTAGCTTCTAGTTTTGATTCCAGCAGAGTAGCGACGCCATTTTTATTTTTATTTAGAACAGAGGCAGAGAAGAAGAAAAATAGAATTGTGTGTAGAGGAGGCTAGGTCTTAGGGTGTATTTATAGGTGTAGGAACTCATTTCATCCATCAGATTAACCCTAAAACCAATCCGGACCATCAAAAACCGTCCCAGGGCTTCAAAAACGCGTTCTGAACCGAAACAGGCCGACCAAGTCGACCTGGGGGGGGGGGGAGGGGGTCGACACTATAGTTGACCCCCATGGGGGGTGTCGACTCCCAGGTCGACCCCCTGGTCGACCTGGGCCCCAGGTCGACCCCCGGGTCGACCTGCCCAGTTCTGTGCTGACCGAAAGCTTCTGAATCCTCTACAGGCCATAACTTCTTCATCCGGACTCCGATTTTCGAAAACTCAGACTCTATTTCATGTAAAATTTCGAGAGGAACGCAATGGTGATGTCCATTTTACCTAATTCCTGATTCTTAAATTAATTATCCTCATTTTACTATCTTTTCCGTTACACACACTATTATCGAACTAATTTTTCTTCCCTTTCATGTATTAATTAATTCTCCTTATGTATCACCATTATTTACCTATCATAAGCATATTTTCATATATTTTATTTCATTTTTAATTATACTTAAAAATGCGGGGTGTTACATTCTCCCCTCCTTAAAGGATTTCATCCCCGAAATCTTCAAGTTAAGAAGAATGTGTCCTACCATCCAATCATCCATCTACTCAATCACCAATCACAGGCATTCATTGTCCTTAAGAGATTTCTAATGCTGTATGAACATATACAAGAAGTGTGTGTATATGTTCCTTGTCTAATGCAAAGATCAGGCGGTCCACTGATTCAGTTGACCTCCTTAATGCGAATTATGCCAGTGCCATGAGTCCAACATGTATGCAATTTTCCTACTCGATACATATCATTTCTATATGAGTGCACAACCATTCAATCATATACAACATCCATATGCTGAGTCAATCATTTTGTATCCACAAAAAATTGAAAATGCTCACACATCCATATGCAGTATGAGAGTGTTTTCGAGCCGATCTAGTGCCTAGTGTGTGTATATGCATCCACGGTCAACCACTAGCAACCACTTGCATCCACTTGCAACCATCAAACATACCATGTCTCAAACACATGTTTACACCCATTAGTTTCTACCTAAAGCTCGAAGATTCGATCGATAGGATACAGTCGAATGACGGAAGAGAGTACAGATAGAACGAAGACTTGGTACCCATTAGACATTGGTTGAGAAAATAATTCCCCTAAGTATCAACCCCAAAGACCGAAATCAATATCAGTTTGACACTCAGAGGATTACCCTCTTTAGACAATGTCAAAACTGGAAGTCAGAATTATTTATATATTTACAGACTACTGATACAGATCAGGTTCCCTAATGATTCTTAGGAAGTTAAGCATGATAAAATCATATCCCACAAAACCTCAGAATGTATGCGTCATACTTGACGCCTAACATAGATATCTCTCAAACCCCAATCTATCACAAACAGATTTATCATACCCTTATGGGTTTGAGTCTACAGTGGAATCAGAAATAATACTAGTATTAAAGTGCAGAGTATCGATTACAAAATCAAAATACCAGAATCAGAAAGAGTCTTAACTCCATAATCAGATAAAGAAATTAAACCTCCTACAGAAAGTTTTCCTAATCATATCCTATCCACTAGCCTCGAGAGTGTTCGCCTTCCCTCCAGCAGTTGGTACTGCCCTCCGCCCTTGTCCTCGTTTCTTCGGGCAGTCCCTAGTGAAGTGTCCCATCTCACCACAGTTGAAGCAAGTGCCCTTCTTTGGATCCACTTTCTTATCGTGTGTCCTTCCATGTCTCCCATGTACGTTCTCCATTCGTGACCTTCCACCAAAATGAAGCTTCATCCTTCATTAACCAAGCATCTGGTTGAACCTTCCTCCCATCGTCTATCTCAAAGGTACCAACAAGTCCTCCACTTCGTTCAGCCAACTTCTAGCCTCGACAACGTCTCAGTCCCATAAAGCGGTTTTCTGCCCATCGCACGGAAGTCCTTACATATCTTAGAAAAAGCATCTATACGCGGAGGAAGATATTCAAAAAGGGAAAGAGGAAGGAACTCAAAACAAAGAATCAAAAGAAAGATATATGGCTTTTGGGGATTATGTTTTTTTTCAAAATAAGCATTACTTTTGAAAATACTTCCTTTTTAAAACATAGTTTTCAAAAACTTTTTGTCAAATCTGGTAACCTTCAGCTCTGATACCAAGTGTAACACCCCACCTCTGTTAAGGTCACTCACAAAGGGAATGCCTTAACTTTGGTGGAGCATTTTAGTAAACAGAACAGAAACTTACAAGACAGATAGAATAGTACTTGAAAAATTTATAACTTTATTTCAACAGAAACCGAAATAAACTTGGTTACATCCTTTCAAATTACATTATCAAAATTCAAGTACAAAATATCAGTCTTGTACAAAAGCCTTCAGAATGCATAGTTTAAAATCATAATCCCCATAGAACGGAAGCTATATAGAGCCAAGCCATACGTTAAGCACTTCAAGCAGAAGAAATCCGGATCAAGCTAAAGTATTCCCTCCTTGGATAACCTGGGGGGAACGGAAGAAAGGAGGCGAAATAACAAGGGTCAGACAAAAAGTCTGGCAAGTCCAGTGATTTTCAGTTATGAACAGATAATAATAACATGACATGAACATAAAACTGGATGAGAGATAATTGTAACTGGTGTAGAAAATAAAACAGAAGAACATAATAACATAAGTTGTTTCTTTACACTTCTCTACACTAATACTAGTATAACAGAATTAGGTGTCACCATAATGTCTAAACCGAAACAAAAACGGGTACAGAATAATTTAACAGAAACAGATTGCTAATAATGGGCCTTTACTACCCGATCAGAAACAGACAGAAGCAGAAACAGATTAATCCCTACGGAAACAGAATGTAGAATTAGGTGTACACTAGTAATGGGCCTTTACCACCCGAACAGACGGTACCACGCAGAAACAGACAGGTGTTACCACCCAACAGAAACAGACGGTACCAATAGAAACAGACAGAACTAAGTGTACCCTAAAACCCTACCCCAATCGATCGGCTCCCTAGTACATAAATATCCTGTGTCAGCCCCACAGTAGGGTGTATCACTCCCTAAAGTGACAACCAATTGGCACATACCTATTTACAGATGTCACGGCGTCTTACATCCTCAGAGGCAGACCGGGATCCATGCACGCACATGACCTGGTTGTAACGCACCATCAACACCCCTTGCCATTATCAGAATGAACCGCTTATAAATAGTTCAGTAAGCGTGCCCGGACCCTACCTACTTTTGGGTCAAAGTTTTGATACCAGAAAGGGTTACTGACTAATATGGGTCCCAAACAACAGATGACACAAGTAATTCCCCTCCTAACCTTGTGTCCCCAGACTAACAGATTTCAGATTAACTTGTTTAGAAGTTCAGACATACAGAGTTTAGATCAACTAGTCCACAGATCAGACAATCAAGTTAACCGGTTTTCAGACTAACAGATCAGATGTTCTGATTAACAGGCTTACAGATTATCTGGTTACAGATTAACAGACTTACAGATTAACTGGTTACAGATTATCTAACTTTGTATTGGGCCGACGGATTCACGAAATGGGTTTGTCAGATTCATTGGTCCAATTGGTTTAACCTTACCCACCCAACACGTTTTAGACATCATATTTATCTCAGATTTTCATTAATTAAATATTAATGCCCAAACCTCTCACATTAGACTGACAGTTTGCGGCTACTGGTTAGGCCGGTTGGTTCCGGGTAGGTTTCTGTCGCAAACTGAGTCTAACCTCGGGTTTTCAAGCACGTTATGACTAACTTCTCACATTAGAACCTATTGTTTGCGACCACTGGAATATGCCGGGAAGTTCCGGGCAGAATTACGCCGCAAACTCATTCTAACCTCGAGTTAGCCATGTTTATCTTCGCGGCCAATTAATTAATGATTTCCCATTTATACCCATGCCTAATATACATGTCAATTATTCATAACTATAGCCAATTCAGATTATGTCAATAGCGGACTAATTATATCAACTCAACAGATATAGCAGATAACAGATTTCTCAGATTAGGCGACTTAGCAGATTAAGCAAACTAGCAGATTTAGCATTTTCAATAGACTTAGCAGATGACAGATTTGGCAGATGAACAAATCTAGCAGACTGGACAGTAGAGCAGAACTAGCAGATTAAGCAATATAACAGAACTAGCAGATTAGGCAATGTAACAAAACTAGCAAATTAGGCAAATATAACAGATTTAATCATTCTTAAAGTTTCGTATCTTGCCTAATTATAAATCTTGCCTAAGTTCACATGCATAAATAATTGTCATGATTCACAATATGATTATATACCAAATATAGCCATCTATTACTATGCATGTCATATATCCCAAAGATCCCTTACTTAGGTGTTTATTTACATTAATAGATGCCCTACTCTCATGTAAATCTTTATACCTAAGCCATATTCTTTTTATCACAAATCATATGTTCAATACCCATTTATGTTATAAGTATAACATGTCCAGTCATATGTCTCAGATTTTGTTCTAGCTACAGTCCATGTTCTTTCCTCAAATCAGTCACCTATTGGTCATGCCCAATTCATGCATCATTCATTTTATTGTCACAAACATTTTAGCGTATGTTAATCTCTTATGAGATTGACTCAGGCTCGTGGTAGCCTGGCTATAGAACAGAAAGAGGAAAGAGATACAAAATAAGATAGATCCAAATAGAACAGAACAGATATAACCTCAGATTCAGATTTATAATTCATGTCACAATCAGAATTAACGTTTATATCGGAAAATAACTGCACTTGCCTTGGTTGGATTAAAGAAAGAACTTTATTTGTTGCAGAATTGTTGAAGAAGCTTTAATCTCTAATTTGAATTGAATTGCTTAGGTTGATGTTGATTAGCTTCTAGTTTTGATTCCAGTAGAGTAGTGACGCCATTTTTATTTTTATTTAGAACAGAGGCAGAGAAGAAGAAAAATAGAATTGTGTGTAGAGGAGGCTAGGTCTTAGGGTGTATTTATAGGTGTAGGAACTCATTTCAGCCATCAGATTAACCCTAAAACCAATCCGGACCATCAAAAATCGTCCCAGGGCTTCAAAAACGCGTTCTGAACCGAAACAGGCCGACCAGGTCGACCTGCGGGGGCGGGGGGGGGGTTCGACACTATAGTCGACCCCCATGGGGGTGTCGACTCCCAGGTCGACCCCCTGGTCGACCTGGGCCCCAGGTCGACCGTCGGGTCGACCTGCCCAGTTCTGTGCTGACCGAAACCTTCTGAATCTTCTACAGGCCATAACTTCTTCATCCGGACTCCGATTTTCGAAAACTCGGACTCTATTTCATGTAAAATTTTGAGAGGAACGCAATGGTGATGTCCATTTTACCTAATTCCTGATTCTTAAATTAATTATCCTCATTTTACTATCTTTTCCGTTACACACACCGTTATCGAACTAATTTTTCTTGTCTTTCATGTATTAATTAATTCTCCTTATGCATCACCATTATTTACCTATCATAAGCATACTTTCATATATTTTATTTCATTTTTAATTATACTTAAAAATGCGGGGTGTTACAATTTCCATAATTCTACTAACATGATGAAAATGATGATTTGGGATAAACCATGTTTTTAATGACCAATTATTTCCAATGGTAATTAAATCACATTAGAAATATATTTTCCTAATGTTCACTCTTTATGTTGAAAACAAATGATAATAACAACATGATTTTTATTCTTATCATTTTTGCTGCAATTAGAATGTAACTAAAATGTAACTTTTTAAAGTCTATCTTTGTATTGTCTCTAATTCAAAAGTAAGAATGCTACCTTTAATCCTATTCTTTTATTTACATCTAAAATGTAGATAAAAAGGTAAATTCTAATTTGAAAGAAAAATGCAACATTTAATCCATGTTTTATTTGCATCAAAGAATGCAGATAAAAATGCAACTTTCATTCTAATGGTTTGCTTGCATTCAAAAATTTACAAACAAAAATGCAACTTTAATTCTGATGTTTTGTTTGCATCTAAAATTGCAAAAAAAAATGCAACTTTAATTCTAATGTTTTGTTCGCATCTAAATTTGCAAAAAAAAATGGAACTTTAATTCTAATGTTTTGTTTGCATCTAAAATTGCAAACAAAAATGCAACTTTAATTCTAATGTTTTGTTTGCATCTAAAATTGCAAATAAAAATGTAACTTTAATTCTAATGTTTTGTTTGCATCTAAAATTGCAAACAGAAATGTAAGTTCAAAAATCATGTTTTTAATTTGTATCTAAAATACAAATAAAAATATAACCTTTTTAAAACTATGTTTAATTTGCATCAAGGAATGCAAAAAGAAATTCAACTTCCAATTTCAACATTTTATTTGTATCAAAGAATGCAAATAAAAGTATAACTTTTTATTTCAACATATATTTGCATCAAAGAATGCGAATAAAAGAACAACTTTTTATTTCAATGTATATTTGCATCAAAGAATGCAAATAAAAGAACAACTTTTTATTTCAATGTATATTTGCATCAAAGAATGCAAATAAAAGAACAACTTTTTATTTCAATGTATATTTGCATCAAAGAATGCAAATAAAAGGATAACTTTTTATTTCAATGTATATTTGCATCAAAGAATGCAAATAAAAGAATAACTTTTTATTTCAATGTACATTTGCATCAAAAAATGCAAATAAAAGAATAACTTTTTATTTCAATGTATATTTGCATCAAAGAATGCAAATAAAAGAATAAATTTTTATTTCAATGTATATTTGCATCAAAGAATGCAAATAAAAGAACATTTTTTTATTTCAATGTTTATTTGCATCATAGAATGCAAATAAAAGAATAACTTTTTATTTCAATGTATATTTGCATCAAAGAATGCAAATAAAAAAAATAACCTTTTCAACACAATTATATATTCCAAAATGATATATTTTCCATTGTATTGACAACTCTATTTCAATACAATTATATAATAAAGGGATATGTTTTTCCCTTTTTCTCTCTCAATTGTATTGACAACTCTATTTCAATACAATAATATAAGAAAGTGATACTTTTAATTTGACTGACAAACTAGTTCAATTCAACTAAATGACCAAAATTATATATATATATATATATATATATATATATATATATTATTAACAAATCAATTCACTAAAAATTACAACATAATATTTATATTGAATTGACAAACTAATTCAATTCAATTAAAATTAACAAAATAATGTTTTATATTGAATTGACAAACTGATTCAATTCAATAATAAAAAAATGATAACATAATATTTAACTAACACATATAAATCTATAATTATCCATCACCAAACAATAGATCAAACATCATCCAAAATGTCAGAACAAAGTAAATCTAAATCATATACATGTGATCATTACATAACAAATAAATTAATTAATTCTAGAAAAAAAGAAATCTCATAGTCGTGTTGCAAATTGGTCCAAAATTCAAACAACTCGGAATCGTTCCTTTTCAGTCTTGGAATGTAGATCTTTGTCGTACGATCTTGTCGGATCTGAAATCGTTCAGTTTGGATATCGTATAGATTAGATATGATTTAATTAATTTTCACAACATTTTAAATTAATTAAATATTAAAAAAATAGTGCCATACTCTTTTTCTTCCCTTTACAGTATACGGCCGTGCCTTTTCCCTTTAGCTTCAATTCTAGGTCAAGGATTATCAACCAATTTGTCAGGTTTCGAGATGATCCGAGATCACCATGCCGTAGCGCTACAGGAGGCACATAGGGGGGACCAAAATAGAGGAGCTCGATCGAGCCTGGGGGTGTGGCGGCTCTTCAATACGTCAGTTTTGGAGCGTTGTACCTCGGTTTGTTGTGAATTCGGTGAGATCCAACCGTATAGGATTGTAAAGGAGAAGGAGTGCAATGATAAAGTCAAAAGGAGTAGCTAATTTTAATGAGAGGATTTATGGGAATTAGTGGAGGAAAAGAGGAGTGATGTTGGCCATGGATTTCAAAAAGGGGGCGGCGGCTGGTAGAGGGAATTAGGGTTTGTGGAAGAAAATGAGTGTATTTTCATATTATTTTAATGCTATTTTTATAAATAAATCCATACATCTTAAACTAATCCGATTTCAGTCCAACCGGAGTTGACCCCACCCAGTAGCCCCCATTCTAGATCCAATGGGCTTGGCCTCATCAGCCCAAACGACTGTTTATGGCCTAAAATCTTTAATTTAATATTTAAATCATTTATTAAATTAATTTGATCGTATATTTAAATCCACCGGGGCCACATACGAACTAAGAAAAATCCACAAAAATTACTTCTAGCTTTTTTTGATGATACGGTCCTAATAAAATTAATTTCGTTGCATTCTGAGACTGCTCAAAAAATGACTATTTTCAAGTCGATCAGATTTGACTGAAATTGACAAAACACATTTTCATTTGCCACGCTCGCATATTAATTCCAAAAATTCCAGAAAATTAAACTCAGCAATAATTTGACATTCCGAATCCAACAAAAGTGGTTTCGTCGAAAACGAAGGTCGTTTGAAAAATGGACTTTTATACGGGATATAACTTATACTATAGCGACCATTTTGAATATTCAACTGGCCATAACTTTTGATTCCCGCTATGAAATTTCGATTTTTCGGATTCATTGGAAAGATATTTTCAAACAAATTTAGATATTTTTGGTTTCACTAAAATCCGTTAAATTTTGAGTCCGGTACATTCGGTCAAAGTCCAAGTTTGACTTTTCAAACTACCATACTATTTCTAATTCCTTTAGAAATAAAAATCAATATATTCGCTCTAATTTCGATTAAAATAAATTTTTAATTGTTATTATTTAAAATAAATTATTTTAACTAGTCAAAATTCATTGAAATAGCCAAAATAAATTTTTTAAATTGGTTCAGATTTTCTGGGTTGTTACAGATATTCAGACTCACAAGCTTAAAGGATAAATCCAGAAGATAACTTACCACTTGGTAGCTGCAAGGAGAGATTTTTTGTTGGTGGGAGCTTTCAGTTCTCCCCTTATGATTTTATTTATTGTTGTCGTATCACAAACCATCAATGACGTACTGGTGTGTTATATGCAAATTGTGCGAAAATGGTATTAACAGCGTAAGCGTTATGGTGGTAATCCCGCTTATGCTTTTCTCAATATTATATTTAACCATAGACATAATTATAATAGCAACTGCATTATATAATATCTAGTTTAACGGATCCTTAGAGAATGGAATCTCAATCATTATTTAAGTTACTTATGCATTTCATTTGAGCATTTCACTTGAGTTGATTTACTATTCAGAACGTTAATCTTGACTCATATGTTTCATTTTTTTAACTTAATGCTCGAGTTAGACTGAGGAGTTTAGCTCTGGCGATTCATTCTTTATGAGCCGGAGATCTACTAGAGATTCATCTTTTTATCTATTTGCTATTTCTATGTTGGTGATTTTGTTGTTCCATTTCTATCGTTTATTTATATACTTAGCATTTATGTACCCAAGATTTCTAATGTATTAATTATTAATATAATATTATGTGTAACGACCCGGTGAAATTCAATGGTCGAATTTAGACAATATTACATTGTCCTGTATTCATTTGCCGACTTAAGTATCAAAAACCCATATTGTTATTGGAAAGAAAATAGAGGGTGAGAAAAGAAAGAAAGAAATATTAGAATAGAAGAGAAGAAAACCAACACTACCGAATCGAGCAGAAAAAAATCTGACAGCGGAATGGATAAAATAAAGTATATCATAACTATTTAATCTAGAGAAAACTGTATATATGTGATTACAACACCAGAGTAAACATTAGATCAATACAATGCACACAGTGAAAATAAATTAATACCATAAAATACAAAATTACATCTTTACTCCGGCTCCATTCCTGAAGCTCCAAGCGAAACCTAACCTGGAAATATACTCGGTCTGACCCTAGCACATTTTGAAGCAAAGAAAATCAACCCAGATCAGCTTGGAATACTTTCAGTGATAAATTCACATCACAAACAACTTGCTTAACTTTAGAAAAAACTTTGAAAGTGTAACACTCCACATTTTTAATCAAATAATAAAATGAAAATTTGAAGAAAAAATTAGAATTTGTTTATGGAATTAGTGTCATTGCCAATTTTCTGATCAATTTAGACCTATGATTTGCATAAAACAAATTTAGAATGAAAAGGTTATCTTTAAATGAAATTTTAGAACAAACGTGAAAAGAATATATAAAAGAACACTTATAAAAAGTAATTTGCAACCAATCAAATTGAATAAGAAATAAATGACGGCATAACACTATTTGAATTTTGAAAAGAAATGTAGATTGTGCGTATATAAACGATAAACTCAAAATTTGGAATTTAAATGTAATTTAAGGACAGAAAGTAGTAAATGTACAATGAATAAAAAATAGAGAAGAAGATAGCCGCATTTGAAATTAGAATATATATTAAAAGGAAGAAATCAATGAATTAATGGCGTTAATAATGATATTAATAATGACACTAATTAAGAAGCTATTAATGGACAAGGATTTGAGGAGTAACACACATATATATTCGCATAAGTTTGAAATTTAAATATTGATATGTGTTATAAATGGAAAAATATAAGTTACATAACAATATTTAGCAAGAAAAGAAATGTTACAAGCAACGTTAAACAAGAAATTATTATAAGCAAAAATTAACGTTAATGGCCTAGGTTATTTAACGTTATATTTTTCGACTTGTACGTTTCGGATTTTATTTTATTTAATCCGACAGACCAAAATCTTCTGTACAACTATAAGTAGACTAGAAGAGTCCAACCTCCAACTCATATTTTTTTGAGACGACGCTAAGGCCCTGCCATTTTCTTTCTTCTTCAAGTCTTTCAGAAATTAGAATATTAGTTTTTAGGAATTCTAATTCAAGATTTGAAGACAAAGACTATAAATCAACAATATAGGTGTTCATAATTCTCTTAAACGTGAGGTAAATCCCATGAATATGAATTATTAAGGTTTCTTTCTTTCCTTCTTCTTTTAGCATCAGATTTGTAAATCCACGGTTATCTTAATATTAGATTCATTTTAAAAGACCACATCTTGGTAGACTTGAATCAGATTTAAGGATTGGAAAGCAGTCAAGTGAGTGAATTTTAAATTAAACTTTTTGGGTAATTATATATTTATTGTTTACTTTCCCCGT
The DNA here is from genome assembly GCA_030737875.1 of Allium sativum. Taxonomy (NCBI): domain Eukaryota; kingdom Viridiplantae; phylum Streptophyta; class Magnoliopsida; order Asparagales; family Amaryllidaceae; genus Allium; species Allium sativum. The sequence goes on along the minus strand of CM060916.1, from coordinate 306,245,756 downwards.
AATTCTTAACATGATAAATAATCGAAAATTGTGGTAATTGCATTATAATCTATTCTGTGAGTACATTAAGAATATTGTTGTCGTAATTTGTTCAATTAATTCCCTATTTGGGTTAAGAATTATTGTAGTACTGAAATGATAAATTTGATAATAATTGTGCATACATTCTTGAGATTGCCATTCAATTAGAATTTGGATAGGTTCAAAAAAGGAATTACAATGAATTGTGGAAATAAAGGAAGAAGAATTGATATGCCTTGTTTCATATAGAAATTTACAATAATTGGAAAGGATAAATGAAAAAGCGGTAACTAACATCTAACTCAGAAAATAACAAAGGGTAAAAGTTAGTAGTGGACTGAGTTAGATGGACTTTGGGAAAACGAATACATTTCCATAATGGTAAAATTATTAAGAACATAATTGCAAGAAAAGAAAGTGAAAAGGGATTAGTGTGAAATAGGGGTTCTTTTATCGTATTAGACACTAATCAAATAAAACATACATGTATGTCCACAACGAAAATAAAATAAATAGCTTGCAACTACGGATCTTATTGATGTACATTGTGGAAATAGATCTTTACATCTTTCTGCTAACCAATCTAATGAAGTGTGCAAAATATTTTCCTAAAATAATTAGAATGTACATGACAGTAACTAGAGGAAGACTACAACAATAAAAAAACGGTTCGTATTAAGGAACCTGACAAGAATTATGATAAACGGGGAATATAAGCTATTATAATTAATTATATGAATGAGAATGAAATATAATAGGTAGGCTTGTCTTAGGGACAAGAGAAATTATAACATAGGTTATAATTTAGAGAAGAGAACTTATTAATAAACCTTAGTAAAATGAACTAAGTTAATAAGTAAATAACAACAAGAAGTTGTGATAACAGTGTAAGACAAGGTTATGAATAAATAAGAAAGAATAAAATAGGTTTATTATTGGTAGACTTATAATTGAGAGTATTAAGTCTAATAAATGTAATAAATAATAAGCGGAAGTTTGCTCCAGTGGCATAGGGTTGAATAAAGAAAGTAAGTCGCAAATTATAAGCTAATGAACCAAGTAACTTGAATAAAAAGCAAATATGTGGACAATCAAGTTAATTAGCAACGTAATGAGATAACGAAAGCGCATGACTAAAAGATTAGACATATGTTCTAATAACACGTTGGCGTGATGCGCTTGGACCAGCCCGTATGTCTGAAGGTGAAGAACCCAACGGGGTAGATCATCGTGGTGTCTGGAGACACCAGAGAAGCTCGTCCAACTGGTTATTCTATGGGACTGGAGGGAAGCACACGGCTTCTACGGGACGTGGTAGGTTACTCCATGGTGGTCCTCTATGCGGTACTTGCTCAGGCTATACTTGTAGGGGTTTGGTCTGTACGATACCATCGTTGAATATAAGTTTACTGCAACTAGGATCTGGTAGTCAAAAGGCCGTGGTGGATGGTGTTGGCTGATTCAGCGGTTTGCCTCGGGAGAGGTTGGTCAAGACCAATTAAGGATAGTAACTATCAGATACCTATCATTAGCAGTCAATGTTATGCGAAAAGGCAAGGACTAAACCCGTATACTTTGATTTTTCATTATCGAGACGTTGGTTGCAGGGCACGCCAAATTGGATGTTAGATTGGTTGATAAGGGCATGTCACTTAGCTCTTGATGTACCCTTTCATTAGCTACGGGAGGGAACAGGGTAGGGACATAGTCACTGTGAAAAGACAGACCATACTTGAATATCTATATTGTATGCCTAATAAGGCGGTCCTTTACCGATATTGAAAGCTCCCGACCGAGTTTCGTGCATCAGATGCAACCCTATTATTGGACTCGGGTTATAAAAGATAGTACGCTTGCATGAGGGTCTAGGTATATGCATTTGGTGGTGTATTGTAGATGGTAGGGTATTACTCCGTGTTGTGACGTGATTTGACCAAGGATTTCTAATACGATGATCTGTACGCTTACCTAGCATAGTGATGGTGGTTTTGTGCGATTACGTGGCGTAATGATTTAGATTCATATAACGACCCAAATTTTATTAAGAAATATTTAATGGATATTAAATATTTAAAATGGTTTATTTTAAGAAATAGCAACTTGAAATTTATTTAATTTAACGTTTGAACGTATAATTTATAATGTAATTAAAAACGAGCTCGCATCAACGCGATAGTTCGTAATATTACGTGTTGAATGTTAAATATTTGTATATAATTCAATATAAGTCGATTTTTTTTGAAACAAGAAATGTTAGAACCTATTTAACTATATCTTTGTAGAAGGAGAAAAATCAAGATTTCAACGTATAGATTGTAAGTTATATCCAAATCAAATTTCCAAAAAGTCGCTATGGAATCGTTTATAAACCAAAACGTTTTAATTAATAAAATAAAAGGATTTTCATATATATTGAATATCAATTTAACTACAAAATTGAAATATCGAGCTATAAACCCAATATACTTATTCTGAAGCTATATAAAGTTTTGCTTAGATATATGAATTTTAATTATATTTTATCGATTTAATTGAATATGGAAAAATAGCCATTTTGCAAACGACCTCCGTTCTCAACGAAACGAATTTTATTAGATCCGTAGTGACCATTTATTGCTAAATTTCAAATTTCGCATCAACTGAAATTAGTATGTGAGTGTTCGTAATTTAAACAAGGCTGAAGCGTCAATTTAAAATTAATAATAACATATAATTTAGTTTTTAGAAAAACTGATGAAAATGACCGAATTAGCTTCCGAAACATATTTTATTGCGTTCGAAACAGGGGTATTTGGCTGGAAACATCAGTCATTGGTGTTCGGGCTGTTTAACTTCATGTGAAGCAACATAGGAATTAAGATATTAATATAGTGGCCCATATATAATATCTCAGCCCAAAATCCTAGCCCATCTTTAACGTAGCCACCTCCCGTGAGACCGGTGACATAAATCGCACCATCTTCGTCCTCGATTATATTCCAATCAGTTCATGCATTTGCTAAATCTCTAACTAGAGAAATGTTGTACTCATCAAGGTCTTCGACATCAACGGTTAGGATCGGTTCTAGTTTCGTCACCAATCAGAGCTCAAAGGTAGCTCGTTCGCACATTTCTTTAGGGCATAAGGGTAGGCCGAGTTGGCTATGGTAGCGGGCGACTGTGGAGTAGGATTGGCGCTTCAACGTGGTGGGTGACGATCGGCGGCAGGAGGCCTGAGGTGTCATGCTTGGTGGAGTGTTTGGAGCAAGGTGGGTTACGGGTTTGGCTAGAGAAGATAATGAAGGGGGAGGTTAATTTATAATTAATAATGTTAATTAGGAGTACTAAAGATGTGATTTATTTATTTTATATATGTGTAATGTTTAAACATGTATGTCGTATTTGTATGAACTCAGAATTAGACGAAAAAGATTCTTGGTATCGTATGAACGCAGGTTATGAAATGGGATTAATTGAAGTATTTAGAGCTAGTTGGAATTTTGGGTTAAATTAGACCCACGTTTTATTTAATCGAAAAGCGATTGTTATTATAATGATTAAAACTCAATGTGAGAACGCCCTAAACATAAAAATTATTGTAATCTTATCTGATTATATAATGGTTGTTTGTGGTTGCTATGATTGCTTCGTGATTGGTGGATGTTTATTTACAGTTTTTTACACTGTTTCTATACATTTAAGCATTGACAATTATAACGCTTATCTTATGGCTGTGTTTGATGGATGATGGACCGCTTACGGTTGTGGTTTTAAATGTTTATACACATTGGCGCCACGAATATGATCTTATTTAGGAATTGATTGAGTTGAGTTCCACTGGAATATTAAATGAATATTATATTCATTTAAATGAAATAAGGCACTAGATCAAAATTTGGATTTTTATATCCAAAACGATTTGGACATAAAGTTCAGATGTTTTCAAACAACTATTGAAAAGGTTAACATGGGTTTGAAAGAGATTTGAATTAGAAATAGCTTGTTCTAATTTAAAATAGATTTTGAATAGTAAATTTAAGTTAGATATATAAGAGACATTTTAACTCGAATGGATTTTTTCAGTGATCTTATTTATCTTTATAATGAATGTTAGGAAAGTTTGGATTTCAAAATATTATCTTTTTAAAATTATTGTTATTTTAATATTATAATAATATAGAATACTCAAGTTTGTTATATAATTGAATTTGAAGCTTGAATCGTTTTTAAAATAATTTATAAACATTTTATAAAATACGTTTGGAATGAATCGACGAGTTTTATATTAAATTACAATATGGTTTGAATAGGACGTGTCGCGTAGCGATAGTTCGCAAATTTCAACCATGAACATCAAACGGCTATAAATAATGTAATTTAAATTGGTCTTTCCCAAAACTAGAATGTTCAGTTTCTATTGATAAGAGCTTTCAATGAAAGAAGAAAATTTGGATTTTAACTTACGGATTTCAAGTAATGATTAAATCAATTTTTGAAAAGGTTGTTATAAATGCATTTCGATGATCGTAGTTGGAAACCATTCGAAATGCCCATATAAAAATTATTAAAAATATGGAAAAAATATGATAGATTATAATAAGTTATTTTAAAGAAATTTGGAAAGGAAATATGAAGTTATGAACAATAGTTCGGTTTTTGCGTTTTCAGCCTAATGTACTGAATACAGTAAAAGACATTTTTAACGTTTAAAGTTAAATACTGATATATAGTTTCAAATAGTTATTATATATCGTTTATATAGGTAAAAAATCTTTTGAAAATTAATTCGACTTGATTTTAGATTATAAGTCGAGTTTGGTCTGAATAGGACTAGTCGCATATCGATAGTTCGTGAATGTCGACCGTTGACTTCAAATTGATGTACCAAAGATCTGACTATCGGATTCTCCTGAAATAAGAAGCATTGGGTTCGTAATGAAAAGGGTTTTCAAATAAAAAAGGAAGTAAAAGAGCCAACGACTAGATCTTGAAATATGTGCAAATCAAATTTGAATAAAATAGGATTTGAATAGAAATGATCTTTGGATATTTCGTATTGTACCTTTGTGAAGACGTTTACTATTTTGAGGAATTTGAAAGATGTTTTACATCGTTATTCCATTTATAGTATTCGCTGATTACGATAATTGGTATTGAATATAAGTTTATGTAAATTCTGTTTTAATTCTTATATTTGATACCAAATGGATTTTGGATTTGTCATGAACGACATTTATCGTTGAGTTGGGTGATCTTCCGGGTGTTTGATCTGATGTTGGTTTTGGCCTTCGGGGTCATACACTTGATAGATTATCCTCTTGGCATTGTGCATTCGAGAACCAATTCTGGTTAATCAATGTTTTTCCCTAACGGTGTGAATAAGAAATAGCAAGTACGATTTTGCGCCAAAGATATGATTTGGGGAAATTTAAAAGTGATTTACCATTATGATGGTTAATTAATGATATAGTTTTGAGTAAGTGTGTTTTCACATGATCATAAGATTTAATATTTAATTAGATTTGAAATGAAAGAAGGTAATTAAACTTACCAAAACACGAGGGGTGTTAAATATGGAGTACCACCAGTTTTTCTCCATTGGATGAATAAGATAAGAATGGAATAACGATTTGAGAAACTACTTTTTTATAAGATTTGATAATCCCAATAGATTCTAGAAAACTCAATGTGAGTTAAAGTTGTGAAATGAAAATTTTATAATCTATTGGAACAATTTCCAAGGAAAGATTTAAACAAGAGTTTAATGAGTGTAAATCTTTGATAAGATTTAAGGGAATAATTCCCACTGGAATGAATGATTTGAGTAAATGAGTATTCTGTAATGGAATAAGACTCATGATATGTTTATGTATCAAAATCGGTTTTAAAGATGCGATAGTTATTTCAGAAAGACTGAGTTCTGACCCATTCTGAATAACTATACTACCAGTATTGAAAATACCGAAGACGATGGTTAAAGTCTAGGGATCTTCACATCGTTTGGATTATTGTTGATGTCTCGATTTGGAGGTACACCTAAGATGAGGTTATAAGTGGCAGTCATCCAGACGTACTTGGAGATTATCCAGATTTGCAAGGGCCTCTCTCCTTTAATGGATGAGGAATAAGGTGCCTTTGGTTTCGCTCAGACCCAGAATGGACTTGTAAATGGATGTGTGTCTGACGTTGTATTTTGCAACAAAACCAATTGTTTCTATTGATGTTATATCAGTTGGTAGCGGAGAATTTATTATCTTAGCTTAAGACTCTACGCTAAGACTTATGTACTCAGAGGGTTATGTATATATTAATATACACTGATTATATGTTGTGAATTGACAATGTGGTATGCTAAGTGCTGAGCTTTGTGGATGATGATCAAAGCATAGTTGACATAGCATAGATTTGTGTTAAAGCGTGATTTTCAAGCCTCACAACCCGTGAATGACCGAAAACAGGGTGATGGACTGCAAATATAAGGACTAACGTTTCCTTCTAGCTGAAAAGTGATGTCACGATATAGAGCCTAGGTAAGTTTACATATGTGGATGATAGATTGAGGCGCCTCAGACGACGGTCAAATACGACTGGGGACGTTATGTTTAGGAAAGATTCCAATCATCCCGTTAGTGCCGACCGGCTTTGTCGCTCCGAAGGATGACTTGCATGTGAGTCCTAGGACATATTGCTAGAATGTTCAAAATGATTAAGGAAGATTCTTTGCCTTGGTCATTGATGGAATTCAACTTCCAATAAGGGCTTGCGTTTTCATTTGTAACCTAATAGCTAACATAATTGGATGGGGCACTACGCGAGCTAAAATTTATACATTTACATTCGAAAGTGATTTTGACACTATGCACTAGTAATAATATCAAAAATATTTGTTTTTCTCGTATCAAGCATGTTTGGTTATTATAAGGAAAAACTCTTCCCTTCGATATGTGTTGCATTGTGTGATGGGACATGAGTCTTATAATAGTTTCATTTTTCAAAAAGCATTGCGAGGTGTTTAGTATTGGTATTCATGTGGAGAGAACCCATTCCATGTTATACGGCGTGGTCCTATGATTTACCCAACTTTAAATTAAAAGTAAATAACTGTTTTAGTTCTCACATCACAGCCATGACTGACTCAGAGTTTATTCTTTCTCACCTAAACTCTGAGTTCCCATACTTTCCATACGGTTTGTCTAGTAGTTTTGGTTTGCAGATATTTTATAGAGCAAGTACTGGATTGGAGCTAAAGCTATGTTTAAAGCATTTTATTTCTTCTATTGAGAGTTTATGTTTTCTGCTGTGTACATGTTATATTCTGATATAGTTATTTCCACTGTGTATGTATTTAGTTTTGTAACCTAATATATTCTGTACTCTGATATAGTTATTGTAATGATAACGAAAAGTTATTTTGTTTAGTTCTCATAAGTCGTAATCCCAAGTGATATGTCTTGTTGATGGGTTTAAGTCGGCTGGATTATCGGTATTAATCATGCAGCAGGGCTGATCGTCACACTTGGTATTAGAGCTTTGGTTTGTACAAAGCTTTGGGGTACGACTTGTTTGAACAGACTGAAAGGACTCATCAGTGATAGGATTAAAAATATCCTATAAGAGTGACTCATTAGAGATGGAGTTAGTTATGCCATAGAATGAGTTTGAAGAGTATTATATATAAAAGATAATGATTTGCATACATATATAAAAATGAATTTGATTTTGAAAGATTATATCTTATAATAAGAGTTTGAATATTTTATTTGATGTTGAGGTTGGACTATCGAGTATAAGAAGATTTTGAGTATACAGCTTGCAAATGTATATCCTAAGTCTCAAATATGCTAGGTAGATATAGAATCACATTCTAGTCGCTTGGAGATGATTCTGGTGATAGATCGAGCATCATCAATGTTTATTTTCGAGTTTCAAAAGTTAGATGACTATATAATTCCTATTGAAATGTCGAGATATACTTAGACCAATTAAAATGATTTGAGCTTAAATTTAATTAATACAAGATAAGTAGATTAAAAGGAAAAAGGTGAATTGAACAAATTAAATTTTAATTTAATTAGAATGATAAAGTCAATATATGAATGAAAAGTAAGTTGAGATAAGTTAAATTGAATGTTAATGTTGAATTGGATTGGAAATTAATTGGAATTGGACGTATATATATTGAACATGTTATTGTATGGAAGCTAAGAAGAGGAATAAAACTGAACGCCCGACATAAAGGTACATATTTACTGTATTGATTGGGTTTGATGGATTTATGAGCTGATTGGCAAGCCATTTGGTTTTTGGTTTTTCTTTTTGATTAATGAGGGCCTAGATAGGCAAGTTGTAATTGTACCAATAGGGATGTATGAAAGAGGTTATGGTGAAAATTTTCAAAAATTTAAAGCGTTAGCCAAATTTCGAGAAGAAATTTCTTAGAAACTATAAAGTTGAAGAACTTGAGTTGGTTAGAACGAAGGCTAATTTGGTTAAGTAAACAACCTTCGGTTCCGTTTTCAACTTCGAGGACGAAATCTTTATAAGTGAGGGAAAATGTAACGATCCAAATTTTATTAAGAAATATTTAATATTTAAAAAGGTTTCATTTAAGAAATAATGACTTGAAATTTATTTAATTTAACATTTAAATGTTTAATTTATAATATAATTAAAAACGAGATCGCAGCAGCTCGGTAGTTCGAAATATTACGTTCTGAACTTTAAATGATTGTACATAATTCAATATAAGTCGAAATTTGTTGAAACAAGAAACGTTAGAATCTATTTAACTATATCTTTCTAATGAAATGAAAAATCTAGATTCCGTCGTATGTATTGTAAGTTATGTCCAAATAAAAATTTCAAACTGTGCTATGGAATTGTTTATAAACCATAACGTTTTATTTAATAAAAAAAAGGATTTTCATATATATTGAATATCAATTTAACTAGAAATTGAAATATCGAGTTATAAACCCAGTATAGTTATTCTGATGATATAGGAAGTTTTGTTTAGATATATGCGATAATTTGAAGAAAAAAATTCAAAGAATTGGGTTATCTTGAATTTATATTTTTTTAATTTAATTAAATATGGAAAAATAGCCATTTTGAAAACGACCTTCTTCTCGACGAAACGAATTTTATTAGATTTGTAGTGACTAATTATTGTTAGATTTCAAATTTTACGTCAATCGGATTTAGTATATGAGTGTGTGCAATTTAAACGCGTTGAAACGTCAATTTTAAATTAATAATAACATATAATTTAATTTTGACAAAAACCTCTGAAAATGATTAAGTTAGCTTCCAAAACATATTCCAATGCGGGTGGAATATGGATATTTGGCTAGAAACATCAGTCGTTAGGGTTCGTTTGGAGTTCAGGGCGTTTAACTTCATAGTGAAGCGACGTAGGAATTAAAATATTAATATATTGGTGTAATGTCCCGTATTTTTAATGGTTGAATAATTAATTTTTTTTAATTATTAAATGTCGATTTGGCGATATCAATAACTTGAATTAGATAATATTTATATTTAATTAATATAAATAATAGAATAGTATATTTAATTTCGAATTAATCGAAAATAGTAGAATTGGAAATATTGTGTGAATTGGATAATGTAAGAGATTTGGTTGAGTTTAGATTCGAATACTAATAACGAATCTATTTAATAAACGACATTAGAACGTATAATATATATTATAATTTAAAAAGAGCTTGTAATGTCTCTGTAATTCATAATTTAGCGATTCGAACTTTAATTGAATATATAGAATCCGTTTTAAGTCCGATTTTTGTGAAACAAGAATGTTCGAATCTGTTGAACGATATTTTTCAAGTGGAAGAGAAAATTCGAGATTTCGTCATGTAGATTGTGAGTTATGTCCAAATTAAATTTCCAGAAAGTTGCTATGGAATTCGTTTACAATTTATAACAATTTATTTATATTATAAAAGGATTTTTAATATAAATTGAATATCGATTTAATCTGGATTTGAAATTGTTAGATCCAAATTTGGCTCTAACACCCAAACGAATAATGATTTTACTGAAATGAAATAAAAAACGAAGAAAACACACAATTTATAGTGGTTCGGCGTTAAATAGCCTATGTCCACTTTCTACCTTTTGAATTGATGTCTTGAATGCAAGTACAACAACGATTCTCACTCAATTTTCACTTATACAATACATTGATTCACTCAATTTCCTTCACAATATGATTCAAAGATGATTGTAATCTGAATAAGTTAATGAAATTCTGATAGCAAAGGAGTTTGAGTTCTGAAAATGCCAAAAGATCCTTTGAAATGAGCCTTGGGGGTGTATTTATAGGTGGAAAATGCCTCTGAAGTGGCTCCGGATCGGGTACGCGTGGCCCTCACTGCACAAAAGTTGGGTTCGGATAGGATAAGAAGGTGATAGCACATCAGGTTAGTAGTGAACGTGGGTAAAACGTGGGAGAGTAGTTGTCTAACCGCTCCGCATTCTCAGGCAAATGTGCGGTGCAACCGTTGCCGCTCCTTGCTTCGGATCGGGCGTGTGAAGAAAGGGTAGGGGGAGCGGAGCAGGTGAATCTGATCTGGTTCTGTCCCTGCATCTTTATTTTTTTCTTTAAAACATGTAGACTAGGTTTACGGTCTCCGATCCGATCAGGTCTTCAAGTGGGTATTTGTAGCAACCCGCATTCTACGCATCGGGGGATCGTAGAATATTTATTTCTTTCCCATATGAAGTCGTATGGTCATGTAACTTTGGGAAACATCCATTAGAGTCATTTCCCATGCTTATGATTTTTGTCGACTTTTAAATGACCATTTTGCCCCTAGCTGATCTTGTTTTGGCCATAACTCTTGATTGGAAAGGAATTTTGACTTGAAACCACTTCCATTAGATTCGTTTGATGGTTTACCTTTCCGTAGAGTGGTCATAATAGCCAAACGGACTTACCGTTTGGGAGATATGGCTGAAATAAGGTTTGGAAGGTGAAAAACTGCTTAACCGGGCCAAATAGGGTGATTAGTGAATGGGCCCATAACCCATTTCGGGATTAGGGTTATGGGGAGGCTGAAAAGGGGTAGAGGATCATTCCATTTCAGTTTTCTAGTCTCCACTTATCTCCAAGAAACCATAAAACTGGCCTCCAACCTCTAAATCACCTCCAAATTATCTCCTAATCAAGGATTAAGCTTAGCAACATCAAATCAAGGAAGATCTACACCAAATCAACATTGGAGCTGCTATTTAGCATTAGAATTCACATCAAATCAGAGATTTATTTCAAATCTTGGTTTATTTGTGGCTAAGGTGAGTGATTTGCATAGTTCCTCACTAATTATGGCTAATTAAGGGTAATTAGTGTTAATTAGCGAATTTAAACATGATAAAATTCGGGAAAAATGTTCATAAATTCTTAAATGATGTTTTAGACCTCTGATATGAATTTGGATTAATTTGGTTAAATTTTGCTAATCCTATCATTAGTTTCACCTAAACATGCTTAAGGGGAAATATGGGGTTTTGGGTATGTTTGATCCATTTTAACCTATCATATTGATGTTTTGATGTTTGTGGTTGATTATGTATGTTACTATGACTGTATGATATGCTTTGTGATTGATTTCAATAGTTAGAATGGTCGAAAACGTCGTCGAACGGCATAAAACACTTGCTGGAAAAGTTTCAGGAAACAGTGCAGGTTTTCGGATCGGATCGGATATGGGGGCTCGGATCGGATAAGTTGAACAGGGCAAGGGATTCGATCGGATCGGAACTTGGCACTTGAGAAACTTGGCAAAAAGGAAGGCCACGCTAATTAAACTAGGATCAGATCGGCTAAAGGAGGAGGATCGGATCAGAACAAATGAAGGGCGAGAGAGCTGATCGGAGTGGGAGCACGAACTGAATGGGAGATGGCAACTCGAACCGACTCGAAGTGGGACACCAGACCCGAACCGACGCAATACAGTGAACCCGAACCGAACTGTTACTAGAGGAAGACCATGAACCGACGCAATGCAGTGGACCCGATCCGAACCGATAGCTTGAAGGGAACCCGACCCAGTATTGAGCAATAACCCGAGATGCAAAGGTAGTCCAATATGGGAAGTTAGAGCTCAGGATCCAATTGGGAACCGATGAGTTCACTTCATGGTTGGGCTTTGCTGCGGGACGTGTGCTAAGGAGTTGTTGATGTTCATAACTTCGATTCACCACTAAAAATGGATGAAGAGCTACTTATCAGTGCAGTAGAGTCATTGCGACTCGAGGGGCAAGGTGATGGTAGCAAGACTACGTTATCAGTGCAGTAGAGTCATTGTGACTTGAGGGGAAAAGTGATGTGTAGTAAGACTATGAGCCAGTGCAGTGGGGTCATTATGACTCCATGGGGCAGAGTGGACATAGTAAAGGATTGGTAAGTCTATGAGCCAGCGCAGATGGGGTGAATAACTCCATGGGGCAAGTGGACATAGCGAAGGATTAGTGGCTACGTTATCAGTGCAGTGAAGCCATTTATGACTTCATGGGGCAAAGTGATCATAGCAAGGTATATTGGGTGATCGAAGTGGTGAATATCGTATGCTTTACGCACTGAGTGAGAGATGTGAGGATGGTTGCTGTGATGACCCCAAACTTCCACGAGTGAAAGCAGGAGTAATCATTTTTGGAATACAACATATATACAATAAAACGGAACACAGATACAATATAGCAAAGGAAATTCATAGAGTAATAACATTATAGCAGCGGAAAAATATAATGTCATCAATCACAGAAAATCCACAGTCACAGAATCTAAGCTATTACAACAAGTTTGCAGAAAAGAAATAAGTTTGATGTCTAAAAAGAAAAGAAAAGATGCCATAGAAACAAAAGATAAATGTCTTCAAGCTCCAAGTCATCACCTCTCCACAAAAGCAAATCCAAGAGAGAGAGAATAAGCAGCTCCAAAGAAAAGACTCCAAGCAAAGAATGAACCTGTCTACTTGGCTGCCCGTGTGGAAAAGAGGGCACCCAAGTTTGCAAAAAGGTGAAACAAACTATGGGTCAGTCGTGGGACTGGTGTGAGAATTCTTAAGTAAAATAACTATTAGATATAAGGCAAATCCAAAGACCACGCCGCTAACGCGGAACGGGTTTACTCTAATGGATTGCCGTGCATAATTTAAAGTGTCATAACAAATAAATAAGTACATTGTAAACAACGCAATGCTTTTTGGAAAAAAATGGAATCCCCATAAGACCCAAGTCCCATCACACAATGCAACGCACACCAGAGGATAGGGTTTTACCTTATGGTGATTAAACATGTTAAATACGGCAAATACGCATCTAATATTATTATTAGTGTATATGAAAGCATTTCAAAGTAAATGTATTAATCCTAGGAAGCATAGGTACCATATACTACGCCTCCGTACTAGTAATACAATCAAATTCGTCGGTTCGTATTTGGATTTTGGTTTCCATCATGAGTCAAGGCTAGAGCGGAGCTCCTTACCGATTCGAGACACTCTAGCTAGTGCCTCAGGATTCCCCGCGGAGAACCCTTGGAAATGGAAGGGCCGGTCCGTAAATACAGCTTAGCGGATTGGCAATTCCTAAGCACACGTTTCCCGGTCCTATAGGACCTATCCGAGGCACGCCACATTCCATCATCCACATAAGTAAAGTATCAGCGATGGGAGGTCCCTGACACTACTTCTAGCTAGAAAGAAACGTGCTGCTTTCCCTGTGTTCCCTTCGCCCGTTTTTGACTCAACCGGGGTGTGAGGCTCGCGAAGTCCCGTTACACAAAGCTACGCCTAAACAGGCCATGCTTTGATCGTCTCCACAAGGTTCTGCTTTTCAACAATAAACCTTGATCATTGCATCTTAGTGTGCCACACTGTCACTCCATACCGTACCATTGATCGCCCGTCAATGTATAAACGGGTGTTAAGTAGAGAATAAATTCCCACCACCAAACATTTATATATTAACAGAAAATCAACAATATGATATATAACGAAGTACGATGTCAGACACACCATCCATTTAAACTTATGCTCTGGGTCTGAACGAAAGTCAAATCCGTGAAACCAACACGTACGTCTGGGCAATGACCTTGACCCATGAATTGGTAGCAAGTCAATTCAGGGTCTCGATCGCTGTCCATTCGAGGGAAGATTTACGGTCTTCATACGTCGTCTTCTTACTTCGATCTTTAACGCCGCTGGATTAATTTGGGATGAGAATATCTCGGACTTCCCAACAATCCTCGTATATATATACATATATATATATATATTTTGAAAATCCTTCTTATTTGTTAATAATTATTTTTATTAACAATTCATTCTATTTTAATTATTTAAAATAGTCAAACTTCTTATTTAATGACGCATTCTCAAAATCATATTTTTATTTACATTAATTAAAATGTAAACTTGCATTACATATCGCATTCTTGTTTTCTTTACATTTAATAAAATGCAAACTTGCAATTACATGTCACATTCTTACTTATTTACATTGAATAAAATGTAAACTTGCATTTACATGTCGCATTCTTACCTATTTACATTGAATAAAATGTAAACTCATCCTACGGTGGAATTCCTTTATTTTAACATTAAAATAATGTAATTTTTTCCCTATGGTATATACACTTTTTATATTAACATTTAGAATAATGTTAACTCGTCCTACGATGCATATTTTCTTAATTTTAACATTAAAGATAATGTTGACTTATCCTATGGTTAAATTACCCTTTATTAACATTAAAAATAATGTTAACTCACCCTATGGTGTTATTCCTTCTTAATTTCATAAAAAAAATGTAACATTCCTACGGTCAATTCTCTTTTATGCTAACATTATAAAATAATGTTAATTTTATCCTACGAAGTAATTCTCTTAATATTAACATTAAAAATAAATGTATATTAACCCTATGGTTAAATTATCCTTTATTAACATTAAAAATAATGTAATCTCATCCTATGTTAAATTACTTTATTACTTTACATTAAAAATAATGTAGCTCAATCCTACGGTTAAGTTACTCTTTAATTTAACATTAAAATTATGTTAACTCAACCTACGATTGAATTTCCTTTATTCTAACATAAACAAAATATAATGTTAATTCATACTACGGTGGAATTCACTATATATTAACATTAAAAACAATGTTAATTCATCTTACGGTCAAATTCCTTATATACTAACATTATAAATAATGTTAATTACCCTATGGTGAAATTCTTTTACTTTAACATTAAAAATAATGTTAATCATCCTATTACGGTGAAATTCTTTTACTTTAACATTAAAAATAATGTTAATCATCCTACGATGTAAATTCTTTTTATTTAACATTAAAAATAGTGTTCATCATCCTACGGTGTAAATTCTTATTTGTATCATTAACAAAATTGTTAATTTTCATTCGATGTGAATACTTATTTTTAGCATTGACACAAAAATGTTAAGTTATCATACGTTGTAAATACTTTTATATTAACATTAAAAATGTTAATGACATCCTACGGTTAAAGTTTTATTAAATTAACGTTAAAAATGTTAATTACATCATACGGTGTTATCTTTAACATTAAAAATGTTAATTTACGCATGCGGTGAAATTACTATTTAATTAACATTAAAAATAATGTTAATTGCTCACGCGGTGTAGTTTCTTATTATTAACATTTAAAAAATAATGTTACTTTCTCATACCATGTAAAATTCCTTATATTTAATATTAGCAAAAATGTTAAAGTTGTCATACGATGAAATTCTTATTTTTAACATTAACAAAAATGTTATATTTGTCATACGATGAAATTCTTATTTTTAACATTAACAAAAATGTTAAATTTCTACGATGCATTTTCTCTTTTATATACGTTATAAAATAATGTTAATTTTCCTACGATGAAAATCCCTACTTTATTCACATTAAAATAATGTGATGTTTCCCTATCTTTACGTTACATATGGAAAAGGTATATTTTTGATACATCACCAATTCCTACTTTATTTTTACAAATAAAAGTAAATCTTATCATACAGTGAAAATGCCAATTTACTTTTATAAATAAAAAGTAAATCTTATCATGTGGTGAAAATACTCTAATATTAACATTATAAATAAATGTTAATTTCAATTTCTCATATAATGTAAATTTCTCTTTTTAACATTAACAAAATGTTAATTTCTCATACGATGTAAATGTCTCATTTTCATACAATGTAAATTTCTCTTTTTATATACAATAATAAAAATGTGCCTTTATCCTACGGTGAAAATTCTCTCATTTTAACATTAAAATAAATGTTAAATCATACTATGGTCAAATTCTTGTATTTACATTGAACATAATGTTACTTTACATAATATGACATCTTCTATTTTTATCATAACAACAATTCTATTTTACATACCATGCACTTTACTTTTTAGTTAACATGACAAAAATGCTATTCTTCATACAATACATTTTTTCTATATTAACATTTGACAAAAATGTCAATTTTTCCCTATTTCAATTTTACATAAGAAGAGAATATAAATCTCATCACAAGTAGCATTCTTAATTTATTTGCATCAAATAAATTGTAAATTTTCATCACATCGCATGACCATACATCTAAACATAATCACAAATCCAAATCCAATAACTAGCATCCAGGTGATTTCAAGGTGATGTTATAACTGGGCATTAGTAAAATCAACACGGTGTAATTAAATAAAGAACATATAAATAATTTTAATTAATTTATAATTCAGATTTAAACCTGAAATTTCAGGTCTAATCACATAGCATTATAGACAATTCCGATTTCACGTCATATGTTATGATCGGTTTAGATCTATGTTTAAATATCATGTCGTATCGGTTCTACTGCTAATAATCATAAAAATAATAATAAAATAAATTAAATTAAATAAAAATAAAATTCTCACAGTGGTCTAGTCTGAAAAGATGGCTCGGGTTCAATCAGATCCGGTGTTCGTATTCAATTTGATTTCAGATCTGGAATGATTCGAATAGAAATTCATATGAAAAATCAAATTCAGGCTTTTAACAACTGGCTGTGTAACACTTAAAAGCGTGGGGAAATCTGAAGCGAAAATTACCTTAGAACGTTCAAAACTTTGAATCAGAAAATCAGGAGCTACAGGCGATGGATTTGGACACCGTTTGTTGGAGAAGGACCGGGGAAGAGAGGCCTACGTGCGGCCAGAGGGGGGTGGCGTTCGGCGGCGCCTGGTGGGGCCCAGGGGGCTGCGTTCGCGGCTACTTTGCGACGATGGTGGCGGCGCTACAGGGCACGGGAGAGGCGATAGTGGGTACCAAATCGAAGAGCTCACGAAGAGCTTCGAAACAAGTATTGGTTTGCTGAATATCGTTGAGAGATGAGGGAGAAAATGGAGTTTGAAATTCTGAGTGCTAATGGGTTTCGGTGGCGGCTTACTCACGATGAAGAAGAAGGATGCCGTACCTTTTTCTTATTTATATTATTTTTTAATTAGGTTAATATCTAATTATCCAATAAAGGTCCGTTTTGGTCCGAACTCCGATTCAGGCCCAACGACTGTCATTTATACCAAATAGCCCCCGTCTCGAACTCATCTGGACCTGTCTCATCAGCCCACGGGATCGTCTTGGCCTTCGTTTTTCAGTTTTAAATATAAATCATTATTTTAAATTCAAACGTACGCAGAAATTCACCGGGACCACATACGAACTCAGAAAAATCTAGAAAAATTATTTTTGACTTTCTTATGACGATACGATCACAACAAAATTAATTTGGTTCAATTCTGAGACTTTTTGAAAAATGGTTATTTTCAAGGCGAATATATTTAATATTAAAAATATATTTTTAAACAAATAATTTCCAAAACTCGAAACATATAAGTGTTTACTGTTTTTCAATGCAGAAACATCATTCTGAAACCAATGGAAGTGGTTTCGAGTTCAAATTCCTACATATGTGAAAAGTAGCATTTTTGTCCTATGCAAATTACCCACCGACCTTTCTAAAAATTGAATTGGCCATAACTTTTGATTTCCGCTATGAAATTTCGATTTTTCGGATTCGTTGGAAAGATATTTTTAAATAGATTCTAATATTTTTGGTTTCACTAAAATCCGTTAAATTTTGCATCCTGTATGGTCGGTCAAAGTTCAAGTTTGACTTTTCAAACTACCGCGCTATTTCTAACTCTTTTTATATTTAAAATTAATTTAATCATTCTAACTTCGATTTGAACCAAATTTGTGATCCTTGTTATTTAAAATAGATTATTCTAAATATCAAAACTCACTTAGAATCACTTAAAATAAATTTTAAATTGGCCCCAAAATTCAGGGTCGTTACAGTCTCCCCCACTTAAAAACTTTTCGTCCTCGAAAAGGAAAAAGAAAAATAGAAGAGGAAGAATAAACACAGAGAATGTTTTTAATAGAGATGGTACCGTCTATAACATCAGGCTTTCCACCGAAGAAGTTGGTCCTTTCGCTCCTTCGTACACATGAGCCAATTGAGCATCGCCACTTCACTTAGTCTTCTTTGAATGCACGATCAAAGGGAGAGTCAAAACAACTGAAATGGTGATTCTAAGAGATAGAAAAGATCGAAGGATGAATGAAAAGATGACGATAAAGTGACTGGCTATTATGTATCCCATGAACTGTTCGCCATAGAATATAGTGATTCTACGTAAACGAATTATTATAAATATGTTATATTCCGCTTTGTAAACCAAAGCTCTGATACCAACTGTGATGACCCCAAACTTCAACGAGTGAAAGCAGGAGTAATCATTTTTGGAATACAACATATATACAATAAAACAGAACACAGATACAATATAGCAAAGGAAATTCATAGAGTAATAACATTATAGCAGCGGAAAAATATAATGTCATCGATCACAGAAAATCCACAGTCACAGAATCTAAGCTATTACAACAAGTTTGCAGAAAAGAAATAAGTTTGATGTCTAAAAAGAAAAGAAAAGATGCCATAGAAACAAAAGATAAATATCTTCAAGCTCCAAGTCATCACCTCTCCACAAAAGCAAATCCAAGAGAGAGAATAAGCAGCTCCAAAGAAAAGACTCCAAGCAAAGAATGAACCTGTCTACTTGGCTGCCCGTGTGGAAAAGAGGGCACCCAAGTTTGCAAAAAGGTGAAACAAACTATGGGTCAGTCGTGGGACTGGTGTGAGAATTCTTAAGTAAAATAACTATTAGATATAAGGCAAATCCAAAGACCACGCCGCTAACGCGGAACGGATTTACTCTAATGGATTGCCGTGCATAATTTAAAGTGTCATAACAAATAAATAAGTACATCGTAAACAACGCAATGCTTTTTGGAAAAAAATGGAATCCCCATAAGACCCAAGTCCCATCACACAATGCAACGCACACCAGAGGATAGGGTTTTACCTTATGGTGATTAAACATGTTAAATACGGCAAATACGCATCTAATATTATTATTAGTGTATATGAAAGCATTTCAAAGTAAATGTATTAATCCTAGGAAGCATAGGTACCATATACTATGCCTCCGTACTAGTAATACAATCAAATTCGTCGGTTCGTATTTGGATTTTGGTTTCCATCATGAGTCAAGGCTAGAGCGGAGCTCCTTACCGATTCGAGACACTCTAGCTAGTGCCTCAGGATTCCCCGCGGAGAACCCTTGGAAATGGCAGGGCCGGTCCGCAAATACAGCTTAGCGGATTGGCAATTCCTAAGCACACGTTTCCCGGTCCTATAGGACCTATCCGAGGCGCGCCACATTCCATCATCCACATAAGTAAAGTATCAGCGCTGGGAGGTCCCTGACACTACTTCTAGCTAGAAAGAAATGTGCTGCTTTCCCTGCGTTCCCTTCGCCCGTTTTTGACTCAACCGGGGTGTGAGGCTCGCGAAGTCCCGTTACACAAAGCTACGCCTAAACAGGCCATGCTTTGATCGTCTCCACAAGGTTCTGCTTTTCAACAATAAACCTTGATCATTGCATCTTAGTGTGCCACACTGTCACTCCATACCGTACCATTGATCGCCCGTCAATGTATAAACGGGTGTTAAGTAGAGAATAAATTCCCACCACCAAACATTTATATATTAACAGAAAATCAACAATATGATATATAACGAAGTACGATGTCAGACACACCATCCATTTAAACTTATGCTCTGGGTCTGAACGAAAGTCAAATCCGTGAAACCAACACGTACGTCTGGGCAATGACCTTGACCCATGAATTGGTAGCAAGTCAATTCAGGGTCTCGATCGCTGTCCATTCGAGGGAAGATTTACGGTCTTCATACGTCGTCTTCTTACTTCGATCTTTAACGCCGCTGGATTAATTTGGGATGAGAATATCTCGGACTTCCCAAACAATCCTCGTATATATATACATATATATATATATATATTTTGAAAATCCTTCTTATTTGTTAATAATTATTTTTATTAACAATTCATTCTATTTTAATTATTTAAAATAGTCAAACTTCTTATTTAACGACGCATTCTCAAAATCATATTTTTATTTACATTAATTAAAATGTAAACTTGCATTACATATCGCGTTCTTGTTTTCTTTACATTTAATAAAATGCAAACTTGCAATTACATGTCACATTCTTACTTATTTACATTGAATAAAATGTAAACTTGCATTTACATGTCGCATTCTTACCTATTTACATTGAATAAAATGTAAACTCATCCTACGGTGGAATTCCTTTATTTTAACATTAAAATAATGTAATTTTTTCCCTATGGTATATACACTTTTTATATTAACATTTAGAATAATGTTAACTCGTCCAACGATGCATATTTTCTTAATTTTAACATTAAAGATAATGTTGACTTATCCTATGGTTAAATTACCCTTTATTAACATTAAAAATAATGTTAACTCACCCTATGGTGTAATTCCTTCTTAATTTCATAAAAAAAAATGTAACATTCCTACGGTCAATTCTCTTTTATGCTAACATTATAAAATAATGTTAATTTTATCCTACGAAGTAATTCTCTTAATATTAACATTAAAAATGAATGTATATTAACCCTATGGTTAAATTATCCTTTATTAACATTAAAAATAATGTAATCTCATCCTATGTTAAATTACTTTATTACTTTACATTAAAAATAATGTAGCTCAATCCTACGGTTAAGTTACTCTTTAATTTAACATTAAAATTATGTTAACTCAACCTACGATTGAATTTCCTTTATTCTAACATAAACAAAATATAATGTTAATTCATACTACGGTGGAATTCACTATATATTAACATTAAAAACAATGTTAATTCATCTTACGGTCAAATTCCTTATATACTAACATTATAAATAATGTTAATTACCCTATGGTGAAATTCTTTTACTTTAACATTAAAAATAATGTTAATCATCCTATTACGGTGAAATTCTTTTACTTTAACATTAA
Source organism: Allium sativum (assembly GCA_030737875.1). NCBI lineage: Eukaryota > Viridiplantae > Streptophyta > Magnoliopsida > Asparagales > Amaryllidaceae > Allium > Allium sativum. The sequence continues at coordinate 306,224,262 of CM060916.1, read as the reverse complement.
AAATAATGTTAATCATCCTACGATGTAAATTCTTTTTATTTAACATTAAAAATAGTGTTCATCATCCTACGGTGTAAATTCTTATTTGTATCATTAACAAAATTGTTAATTTTCATTCGATGTGAATACTTATTTTTAGCATTGACACAAAAATGTTAATTTATCATACGTTGTAAATACTTTTATATTAACATTAAAAATGTTAATGACTTCCTACGGTTAAAGTTTTATTAAATTAACGTTAAAAATGTTAAGTACATCATACGGTGTTATCTTTAACATTAAAAATGTTAATTTACGCATGCGGTGAAATTACTATTTAATTAACATTAAAAATAATGTTAATTGCTCATGCGGTGTAGTTTCTTATTATTAACATTTAAAAAATAATGTTACTTTCTCATACCATGTAAAATTCCTTATATTTAATATTAGCAAAAATGTTAAAGTTGTCATACGATGAAATTCTTATTTTTAACATTAACAAAAATGTTATATTTGTCATACGATGAAATTCTTATTTTTAACATTAACAAAAATGTTAAATTTCTACGATGCATTTTCTCTTTTATATACGTTATAAAATAATGTTAATTTTCCTACGATGAAAATCCCTACTTTATTCACATTAAAATAATGTGATGTTTCCCTATCTTTACGTTACATATGGAAAAGGTATATTTTTGATACATCACCAATTCCTACTTTATTTTTACAAATAAAAGTAAATCTTATCATACAGTGAAAATGCCAATTTACTTTTATAAATAAAAAGTAAATCTTATCATGTGGTGAAAATACTCTAATATTAACATTATAAGTAAATGTTAATTACAATTTCTCATATAATGTAAATTTCTCTTTTTAACATTAACAAAATGTTAATTTCTCATACGATGTAAATGTCTCATTTTCATACAATGTAAATTTCTCTTTTTATATACAATAATAAAAATGTGCCTTTATCCTACGGTGAAAATTCTCTCATTTTAACATTAAAATAAATGTTAAATCATACTATGTTCAAATTCTTGTATTTACATTGAACATAATGTTACTTTACATAATATGACATCTTCTATTTTTATCATAACAACAATTCTATTTTACATACCATGCACTTTTCTTTTTAGTTAACATGACAAAAATGCTATTCTTCATACAATACATTTTTTCTATATTAACATTTGACAAAAATGTCAATTTTTCCCTATTTCAATTTTACATAAGAAGAGAATATAAATCTCATCACAAGTAGCATTCTTAATTTATTTGCATCAAATAAATTGTAAATTTTCATCACATCGCATGACCATACATCTAAACATAATCACAAATCCAAATCCAATAACTAGCATCCAGGTGATTTCAAGGTGATGTTATAACTGGGCATTAGTAAAATCAACACGGTGTAATTAAATAAAGAACATATAAATAATTTTAATTAATTTATAATTCAGATTTAAACCTGAAATTTCAGGTCTAATCACATAGCATTATAGACAATTCCGATTTCACGTCATATGTTATGATCGGTTTAGATCTATGTTTAAATATCATGTCGTATCGGTTCTACTGCTAATAATCATAAAAATAATAATAAAATAAATTAAATTAAATAAAAATAAAATTCTCACAGTGGTCTAGTCTGAAAAGATGGCTCGGGTTCAATCAGATCCGGTGTTCGTATTCAATTTGATTTCAGATCTGGAATGATTCGAATAGAAACTCATATGAAAAATCAAATTCAGGCTTTTAACAACTGGCTGTGTAACACTTAAAAGCGTGGGGAAATCTGAAGCGAAAATTACCTTAGAACGTTCAAAACTTTGAATCAGAAAATCAGGAGCTACAGGCGATGGATTTGGACACCGTTTGTTGGAGAAGGACTGGGGAAGAGAGGCCTACGTGCGGCCAGAGGGGGGTGGCGTTCGGCGGCGCCTGGTGGGGCCCAGGGGGCTGCGTTCGCGGCTACTTTGCGACGATGGTGGCGGCGCTAAAGGGCACGGGAGAGGCGATAGTGGGTACCAAATCGAAGAGCTCACGAAGAGCTTCGAAACGAGTATTGGTTTGCTGAATATCGTTGAGAGATGAGGGAGAAAATGGAGTTTGAAATTCTGAGTGCTAATGGGTTTCGGTGGCGGCTTACTCACGATGAAGAAGAAGGATGCCGTACCTTTTTCTTATTTATATTATTTTTTAATTAGGTTAATATCTAATTATCCAATAAAGGTCCGTTTTGGTCCGAACTCCGATTCAGGCCCAACGACTGTCATTTATACCAAATAGCCCCCGTCCCGAACTCATCTGGACCTGTCTCATCAGCCCACGGGATTGTCTTGGCCTTCGTTTTTCAGTTTTTAATATAAATCATTATTTTAAATTCAAACGTACGCAGAAATTCACCGGGACCACATACGGACTCAGAAAAATCTAGAAAAATTATTTTTGACTTTCTTATGACGATACGATCACAACAAAATTAATTTCGTTCGATTCTGAGACTTTTGAAAAATGGTTATTTTCAAGGCGAATATATTTAATATTAAAAATATATTTTTAAACAAATAATTTCCGAAACTCGAAACATACAAGTGTTTACTATTTCTCAATGCAGAAACATCATTCTGAAACCAATGGAAGTGGTTTCGAGTTCAAATTCCTACATATGTGAAAAGTAGCATTTTTGTCCTATGCAAATTACCCACCGACCTTTCTAAAAATTGAATTGGCCATAACTTTTGATTTCCACTATGAAATTTCGATTTTTCGGATTCATTGGAAAGATATTTTTAAATAGATTCTAATATTTTTGGTTTCACTAAAATCCGTTAAATTTTGCATCCTGTATGGTCAGTCAAAGTTCAAGTTTGACTTTTCAAACTACCGCGCTATTTCTAACTCTTTTTATATTTAAAATTAATTTATTCATTCTAACTTCGATTTGAACCAAATTTGTGATCCTTATTATTTAAAATAGATTATTCTAAATATCAAAAATCACTTAAAATCACTTAAAATAAATTTTAAATTGGCCCCAAAATTCAGGGTCGTTACAGTTGCTATGCTTGATTGTTTGCCATCACTATGACATCCACAACCCTACCTCCGTATCTTTACACCGTTTGATATGGCACCTTAGAGTGTTATACAGTATGTAGTGCTAACTCTTTGGTTGCAGGTCCAGGTTCAGGTATGTTTTAGTCTACCTGTTATTATTCTGTTTAGATGCTTATCGCTCATACCAGGCTTTATGTCTGACCCAGAGTTTTATGTCTCCTCTTATTACTCTGTGTGCTCACACGAGCAGACTAGAGATAGGTTAACTGGTGATACGCGAGTAGCTGATTCGGAGGCGAGCAGGAGGCTTCCACGTATGATATATAGATATTCTCCCTGTGTCGTTGGTGGTCGCTACTTGGGCATTAGTTGTGTACCTCCTTTATCTTGCTTTTGCTTTTGAGACAGTTTGAAAAGTTGTAATAATGTTTAACTTTGGATCATAAGCTGTACTTGGATTTTCCGCTGCTATGTTAGTTGTTTCAGCTTATGCACTGTCTCACCTGTTTCATGTCAAGTATGTTATTATTATATTTTATTCTATGCGCTGTGAGACATTCTACAGGTTCTTTGTTAGTTCATTTCCTTCTTCCCTTTCCTTCTAACGAACCGTTCCGTGCTAACTGGACATGTGTACAGCACACTTTTGGAGTAAATGTCGGTTAGTGCGGGGCGGGCCATCACACTTGGTATCAGAGCTCAAGGTTGCGTAGTTAACCTAGGGAAAGACACTAGGGAGAGATAGTACGCATATGAGAGCGCGTATTTGTGATTACTTTGGTTTTCAAAAGCTATATATATATATATACTATTGGTAGTATAAGAATGAAGTCGTACTGCACTAGCACCACTGTGGGGTCGTTAATCGTTTCTCCTTTTATAGATTGACGATGAGCCGATATGCTAGAGGTGCTGGTAGGGGAGCCAATAATGGGAATGCTGCTGACATGAGGGCGATGTTTACTGACCTCATGAGAGACATGCTTAGAGAAGTGCAAGGGGCAGTTCCCAATCCCGGAGTTGGTGTTGGCCCAGTAGTGCAGGCGCCTAGGGTCGATTTCGCCAAGTTGTGCAAGGATTACACTAACCTTGGTGGGAAGCCATTCCATGGGACGGAGTCGGCCATAGATGTTCAAGACTGGATGGATAGCTGTGACTGTATCTTCGACGACTTGGGTCTTGAGGATGCGATGAAGAGAAGGCTAGCGTCTCGTCAGCTGCAAGGGCGAGTGATGAATTGGTGGAATCCCATTAGAACAGCTACTCCAGAAGATCATGTTACTTGGGATCAGTTCAAGGCTCGCTTTAGCGAGAAGTTTATTCCAGCTGCCCAGAAGTCAGTGTTGTTAAAGAGATTCTTGGAACTCAAGCAGAGTGGAAGGGCAGTCTCTGACTATATTGCTGAGTTCGACACCTTGTCGAAGTATGGACTATCTCTTATCGACACTCCTGAGAAGAAGAATGAGAAGTTCGTTACTGGTTTGGATGGATACTTGGGGGAAAGGCTTATCAACCACATCGATGAGACTTTTGAATCGATCGTGGGGAAAGCTTTGAGATCAGAGAGTCTTTACCCTAAGTCAAAGACTGAGGCTGCATCTGCAGAAGGGCCAAAGCCGCAAGCAGACGGTGGAGGCAAGAATAACTCTCAGAATAAGAGGAAGCAGGACCAATCTAAGGGTGGCCAGAAAAAGAGCAAGAAGGATGTTGAGTGCTTCAGCTGTGGTAAGAAGGGCCATTATGCTAAAGAATGTCGGGCCAAGCCAGCGGAAAGGAAGTGCTACAATTGTGGTCAAGTGGGACATCATAAGGATAAGTGTCCGCAACCTCTTAAAGAGAAGCAGATTGTGAAAGCATATGCTATTGATGATGTTCCTTCTTCGTCAAATGCCCCAACTGCGGCAGAGAAAGGAAAGAATGTTGTTATTCAAGGTATGCTTTCTATTTATGATGTACCAGTTCGAGTTTTATTTGATACTGGGGCTTCCCATTCCTTCATATCTAGTGACCTGGTAGATAGGTTGAGACTGGAACCCGAGATAGTCGATAGACCATTGGTTGTGACGAACCCGATTGGTGGTTCGACTAGCCTTAGTATGATTTGCAGGAATTTGGTCTTATCGAGTCATGGATGTATGTTTGTTTGTGATTGCTTTGTTTTGGGCTTTACTGGGTATGGCATTATATTGGGAGTCGATTGGCTCCAAAGATACGGGGTGGTGGTAGACTGTGAGGGCTTTTTGGTGATAGTTAGGGCGGATGATGGGCGGAGGGTAGTGTTTGGTAGTCTACCTAGTGATGGGGTTATGGCTAGTTTTGTAAATTCCCTCGACATCCCGCAGGATGAGTTGTCAGATGTGCCTGTGGTTGGCCAGTATCCGGACATCTTCGAGGAGGTGACCGGGCTTCCACAACACCGAGAGATTGAGTTCCGTATTGATTTAGTGAAAGATGCCAGACCTATAGTGATGCCACTTCGTCGTATGGCACCAAGGGAGCAGTGAGAGCTCGGGGTGCAAGTCAGCAATCTTTTGAAGAAGGGATTTATTAGAAGAAGTGCCACTAAGGCAGATGGTTCCCTTCGTTTGTGTGTGGACTATCGCGAGTTGAATAAGGTAACGAGGAAGAATAAGTATCCTCTACTGCGGATAGATGATTTGTTTGATCAGTTGGAAGGAGCAAGAGTGTTCTCCCAGTTGGACCTCGCGACAGGATTTCATCAGCTCCGAGTGGCGGATGAGAGTGTTCCGAAAACGGCATTTAGGACGCCGTCTGGATTTTATGAGTGGTTGGTCATGCCATTTGGGTTGACAAATGCACCAGCCTACTTTGTGGATCTTATGAATCGAGTATTCCGAGATCAATTAAATAAGTTTGTTCTTGTGTTCGTAGATGATATCCTTGTTTATTCAAGGACAGAGGAGGAACACAAAGGACACTTGAGGATAGTGATGGAGGTGTTGAGGAAACACCAATTGAAAGCGAAATTCTCTAAGTGTCACTTTTGGAGAAGGGAAGTGAGATTCTTGGGTCATGCTGTTTCAGAGAGTGGTATTGCCGTGGACCCTGCGAAGGTGGCTATGGTACAGGATTGGCCTACGCCCAAGAATGCAACAGATGTAAGAAGTTTCTTGGGGTTAGCTGGATATTATCGTAAGTTTATCTAGGACTTCTCCAAGATAGCAGCACCGTTGACTCAGTTGACTAAAAAGAATCAGTCCTTCGTCTGGGATGGAGTGTGTGAGAATGCATTCAAGAGTCTAAAAGAGAAGTTGACGCGTGCGCTAGTATTGGTCATTCCTAAGGGGAATGAAGAGATGACGGTATACACAGATTCTTGTGGTACCGGACTAGGTGCTGTATTGATGCAAGGAGGTAGGGTTGTGGCTTATGCTAGTCGGCAGCTAAAACCGCATGAGAAGAAGTATCCTACCCATGATTTGGAACTGGCAGCGATTGTGTTTGCGCTGAAGATGTGGAGACACTATCTCTTGGGAGAAAGATTTGAGTTGTTTACCGATCATAAATCGTTAAAGTATCTCTTCTCTCAGAAAGATCTGAATCTCCGTCAGCAGAGATGGTTAGAGTTCTTGGCTTCGTATGATTTTGATATCGCATACACACCTGGGAAAGGTAATGCGGTAGCCGATGCCTTGAGTAGGAGACATGCCAGTTTAGGGGCAATGTTTCTTGAATGGAAGCAACTGGAGTATATCACGGGGTATGATTTCAGACCAAAGTGCGAATTGGATCCAGTCATGCTAGCTAGTTTGACGATCAGACGCACTTTGATAAAGCGGATTGGTTCCAGCCAGAGGAATGATCCTAATCTATTGGAAATCATCTCCAAGTTAGAGATGGACATCGACAGTGAGGAGATGAATTTGTATGGGCTTGATCGAGATGGATGGCTTAGAAAGAATGGAAGACTAGTTGTGCCCAACGTAAATGGTTTGAGAGATGAAGTGCTTAGAGAATGTCATCACTCGAAATTAACTATACATCCCGGTGGTAATAAGATGTATCGAGACATGAAGCAGACTTACTACTGGGAAGGGATGAAAAGAGACGTTGGGAAGTTTACATCCAAATGCATGAATTGCCAGCTAGTTAAAGCCGAGCAAAAGAAGCCTAGTGGGTTGTTGCAACCATGGAAAATTCCCGAATGGAAATGGGAGCAAGTCTCGATGGATTTCATCAATGGTTTACCAAGGACTAGATCGGGATATGATAGCATTTGGGTAATTGTGGGTCGATTGACTAAGAGTGCAAGATTTATACCAGTCAAATCGACCAGAATGGCAACTAAGTTGGCAGAATTGTATATGAAGTGGGTAGTGAGATTTCATGGAGTACCTAAAAGCATTGTGAGTGACCGATACCCGTTGTTCACTAGTGGGTTTTGGAAGAGCTTACAAGAGGCTCTAGGGTCAGAATTACGTCTCAGTATCGCATATCATCCTCAGACCGACGGTCAGACGGAGAGGGTGAATCGTATATTGGAAGATCTCTTGAGAGCTTGTATACTGGATTTTGGTGGATCATGGGATGACCATTTGCATCTAGTAGAGTTTGCATATAATAATAGCTACCAATCCAGTATCGGTATGGCTCCATAGCTTTGTACGGAAGACCGTGCAACTCACCATCATGTTGGATAGAGACTGGCGAGAAGTTTGTGCTTGGACCAGATGTGGTGAGGGAAACTTCAGATAAGATTAAGGTCATTCAACAACGAATGAAAGCTGCCCAAGATAGGCAGAAAAGTTATGCTGATAAGAGGAGAAGAGACTTAAAATTCTCCGTTGGTGACTTGGTGTTTGTCAAGATTCCTCCATTGAAAAGCGTGATACGATTTGGCAGGAAAGGCAAGTTGGCACCCAGATTTGTTGGCCCATTCCCTGTTCTTGAACTAGTCAGGAATTTGGCATATAGAATTGGCTTCCAGAGAAGATGGCGGGAGTTCACAACGTATTTCATGTTTCCCAACTAAGGAAGTTCATTCACGACTCAGATATGACTATTTCACCTGATCAGTTAGAGGACTTCGAAGTAGAATCCGAGGCGGTTGGGAACCGCAAGTCGATTCGTATTGTGGGGCACGATACAAAGCAACTTCGAAGGAAGGCGGTGAAGCTAGTCAAGGTTCAGTGGGGAGAGAACGAGAATGATTGTACTTGGGAGACAGAGGAGAGCATTAGGAAGGCATGTCCAGAACTCTTTGCCTGGTAAGATTTACTTTGTAATTTAGTTATCCCGCATGCTAGGATAGACTTGTTTTGCATGGTTGATTGTTGTTTTATGGTTGATAGGCATGCGGGACCCTTTTGTGTGTTTTGGTTAGGGAATTTCGGGGGCGAAATTTCTTAAGGGGGGGAGAATGTAACAACCTGCATTCTACGCATCGGGGGATCGTAGAATATTTATTTCTTTCCCATATGAAGTCGTATGGTCATGTAACTTTGGGAAACATCCATTAGAGTCATTTCCCATGCTTATGATTTTTGTCGATTTTTAAATGACCATTTTGCCCCTAGCTGATCTTGTTTTGGCCATAACTTTTGATTGGAAAGGAATTTTGACCTAAACCACTTCCATTAGATTCGTTTGATGGTTTACCTTTCCGTAGAGTGGTCATTATAGCCAAACGGACTTACTGTTTGGGAGATATGGCTGAAATAAGGTTTGGAAGGTGAAAAACTGCTTAACCGGGCCAAATAGGGTGATTAGTGAATGGGCCCATAACCCATTTCGGGATTAGGGTTATGGGGAGGCTGAAAGGGGTAGAGGATCATTCCATTTCAATTTTCTAGCCTCCACTTATCTCCAAGAAACCCTAAAAATGGCCTCCAACCTCTAAATCACCTCCAAATCATCTCCTAATCAAGGATTAAGCTTAGCAACATCAAATCAAGGAAGATCTACACCAACTCAACATTGGAGCTGATGTTAAGCATTATAATTCACATCAAATCAGAGATTTATTTCAGATCTTAGTTTATTTGTGGCTAAGGTGAGTGATTTGCATAGTTCCTCACTAATTACGGCTATTTAAGGGTAATTAGTGTTAATTAACGAATGAATTTAAACATGATAAAATTCAGGAAAAATGTTCATAAATTCTTAAATGATGTTTTAGACCTCTAATATGAATTTGGGTTAATTTGGTTAAGTTTTGCTAATCCTATCATTAGTTTCACCTAAACATGCTTAAGGGGAAATATGGGGTTTTGGGTATGTTTGATCCATTTTAACCTATCATAATGATGTTTTGATGTTTGTGGTTGATTATGCATATTACTATGACTGTATGATATGCTTTGTGATTGATTTCAATAGTTAGAATGGTCAAAAACATCGTCGAATGGCGTAAAACACTTGCTGGAAAAGTTACAGGAAACAGTGCAGGTTTTCGGATCGGATCGGATATGGGGGCTCAGATCGGATAACTTGAACTGGGCAAGGGATTCGATCGGATCGGAACTTGGCACTTGAGAAACTTGGCAAAAAGGAAGGCCATGCAAATTAAACTGTGATCGGATCGGCTAAAGGAGGAGGATCGGATCGGAACAAATGAAGGGCGAGAGAGCGGATCGGAGCGGGAGCACGAACTGAATGGGAGATGACAACTCGACCCGACTCGAAGTGGGACACCTGACCCGAACCGACGCAATACAGTGAACCCGAACCGAACTGTTACCAGAGGAAGACCATGAACCGACACAATGCAGTGGACCCGATCCGAACCGATAGCTTGAAGGGAACCCGACCCGACCCAGTATTGACCAATAACCCGAGATGCAAAGGTAGTCCAAAATGGGAAGTTAGAGCTCAGGATCCAATTGGGAACCGATGAGTTCACTTCATGGTTGGGCTTTGCTGCGGGATGTGTGCTAAGGAGTTGTTGATGTTCATAACTTCGATTCACCACTAAAATGGATGAAGAGCTACTTATCAGTGCAGTACAGTCATTGCGACTCGAGGAGCAAGGTGATGGTAGCAAGACTACGTTATCAGTGCAGTAGAGTCATTGTGACTTGAGGGGCAAAGTGATGCGTAGTAAGACTATGAGCCAGTGCAGTGGGGTCATTGTGACTCCATGGGGCAGAGTGGACATAGTAAAGGATGGGTAAGGCTATGAGCCAGCGCAGATGGGGTGAATAACTCCATGGGGCAAGTGGACATAGCGAAGGATTAGTGGCTACGTTATCAGTGCAGTGAAGCCATTTATGACTTCATGGGGCAAAGTGATCGTAGCAAGGTATGTTGGGTGATCGAAGTGGTGAATATCGTATGCTTTACGCACTGAGTGAGAGATGTGAGGATGGTTGCTATGCTTGATTGTTTACCATCACTATGACATGCACACCCCACCTCCGTATCTTTACATCGTTTGATATGGCACCTTAGAGTGTTGTACAGTATGTAGTGCTAACTCTTTGGTTGCAGGTCCAGGTTCAGGTATGTTTTGGTCTACCTGTTATTGTTCTGTTTAGATGCTTATCGCTCATACCAGGCTTTATGTCTGACCCAGAGTTTTATGTCTCCTCTTATTACTCTGGGTGCTCACACGAGCAGACTAGAGACAGGTTAGCTGGTGATGCGCGAGTAGCTCATTCGGAGGCGAGTAGGAGGCTTCCACGTATGATATATAGATATTCTCCCTATGTCGTTGGTGGTCGCTACTTGGGCATTAGTAGTGTACCTCCTTTATCTTGCTTTTGCTTTTGAGACAGTTTGAAAAGTTTTAATAATGTTTAACTTTGGATCATAAGCTGTACTTAGATTTTCCGCTGCTATGTTAGTTGTTTCAGCTTATGCACTGTCTCACTTGTTTTATGTCAAGTATGTTATTATTATATTTTAATCTATGCGCTGTGAGACATTCTACAGGTTCTTTGTTAGTTCATTTCCTTCTTCCCTTTCCTTCTGATGACCCGTTCCGTGCTAACTGGACATGTGTACAGCGCACTTTTGGAGTAAATGTCGGTTGGTGCGGGGCAGGCCGTCATAGTATTCTTCTATTGATCATCCTTCATAAATTAGTCTTTTGACTTTGTGTAGCCTAGTTCACAAAGTAAGCTAACATTTTGCCCCTTCGAAGTACGCTTCTATTGAAGATAGAGTGTGCTTCAAAATTGTCTATCCGTTGGTTTCTAAACCAAAACCATTGAATGATTGCCTTCATTCATTTGTAGGGACATATTACTTCATTAATTCACATCTTTTGCGGTCTATAAATACACCATAAAATGCGCAAATTGCTTTCTTCACTTTAGGTAACTCTGAGAACTCTGCTTGATGTTCAGTAGCTCCTTCAGGTAAATTTTAATAATGCATATTTATGAACCTTTTTCTCTTTTTTGAATTTCTTTCACACGCTGAATTAGCATTATCGAATCTGCTTCAGATCGGACCAAACTTGTTCGTCCTGGCTCGTGTTCCAACTGTCGATGGGCTAAAAAGGCTGTAAGCTTAAGGGGCCATGTACCAATCGGATTGGACTTCAAAGTCTTGTCCATTGGAACACGAAGGGACTACTATCCCTTTCACACACATATATATGTTTTCACATTCTTCCTCTATACTTTGTTGCCTGCCGCCGTCTTTTTCATTCTCGAAATACCATAACCCTATCTCGTGGATCACGAAGAAAAACTCTTCAACTTCTCGAAATAAATCCATAGGTAGAACTCTGATTTGCAACTAGAGCATGTTTAACTGATTTTAATTTGGATTTTAAGAGTGATTCGAATAATTCCGCCCATCATTGTGTCAACCTCGACATGGTGCTGGGTGCCTTCTCGCCATCGACGTTGTTGGTCTCGTTGCCACCTCGAGATGGTTGCGGAGGAGGTTGGAGCAAGCGCTGGACGTTTAGATCCATGAGTACTTCATTGTGATGGAGTTCATGAAAAGTGGATGATCTTTTGAAAGGAGGCGGGTTCGGTGTTGATGGAGAAGTGAAGGAAGAGGATGAAGAAGAAGAGGGAAAGGTGTGGGATCGGTTCGGGTGAAGAGGTAGAAGAGTAAAGAGGAGAAGGGGTTCCAACTGACCGGATCGGGTCGGAGTGAAAAAATAAAGAGAAGGATAAAAACGAGGTGTGTCCAACCGGGTCGGTTCGGAGTGATAGACATGGTCATGGAAGTATATGGCACTCGAACCGATCCAGATTACGAATAGTACCAACCTCCGAACCGAACCGATATGCTCGAGATACATTAACTTCTACTTCGGACCATACATGATCTTTCCCTTGGTCCGAACCCTTCCCTCTGTGGGTGCCCGATCCGAACCCCAAAATATGCACATCCGAACCGAACTGAAACCATCCAATTCAATGCATAAGAAATGTCCGACTTGCTCAATCAATGCTTGCCTTGACTTACAACTTAATGAACAGATAGGGTAGTGCCTTATGAACATGAGCAAATATTTAAGACTATTTTGAACATTACTGTTTCACCAAACCTTTGCATTATGCTTTTATGTGTTTACTTTGCATCTTTTGCATACATAGCACACACTTTAGTTCACACACATGCACGGGGGGATACGGGCGATTTTACTCTAACTTATGTTATTGCTTCTTCAGTAGTTTAGCGACCATGGTAGAGAGACGTTCATCTAGGTTAGCAGAAAAGAGAGAAGTCGCAGAAACTTCCAAGAAACTCACTCTTGATGACATATCATCTCCCGCATACCCTGAATGGGATGATGAGGGCCCAGATTATGAAGTGGAAGCGCACAATAGTGAAATATCTTCCGGTAGTGAAGTTTCTCTTGTTGATGAAGAGGAAGGAGGGATAGGAGATGGTCGTGCTCCCGACGAGTTTGAAACTACCACTATATTGGAGTTACCCAAAGATTTTGTTGAGTCGACGATCGATGATGATAGACTCGTCCGAATATGTCTAAAGCATGGGATATTAAAAAGAGATACCCTGGTGCCATCGAAAATAGATCGCCCCCATAATCCATCGTAAGGATTTATGGAAATTACCTGATCGATGTGTCTGGTTGGGGCTATTCCACCGTTTCCGCCTTTTGTCGTCGATTTTCTGAGACAGATGCGGATTTCCCCATGCAATTACATCCCAACTCTTATGCTTATTTATACACCTTGTATATAGCATACAAAGAAATTTTAGGTACAGAGCCTACCATCGATGACGTCCACTTTTTTAATAATTTCAAGCATCGGACTCAAGAAACTCCTTCCTTCTCATATTTTGAATCAGTCCCGAAAAGGAAAATTATTACTGTTACATTTAACAGCAAGGCTGGTGATTCTAAACTTGAATGGTTTTATATCAGACAGCAGCCGGGGTGCGCCAGGAGATGGACCAAATCAAGTAAAGCACCGACTTTCTATATTTCAATTTTAAATGCTCATGCCAACACATTAATTTGCTTTCTTTTTCATTCGCAGTTGATAACCCAAAGCAAATATCGGGTCAACTATATTTTGATCGTTTGCATCAGCTTCTCAATGTTGACTAAAAGTTCTTGACCATAGACGAAGTTCTTAAGGATGAGTATCTCCATCATCACGGGTTACTATTAGTTACCTGTAGTATAGGTCATGGGACGGATCCATATGTGTACATACTCCCGGTCGACATTATTCCTGAGACGGGCTCGGGCTCGAAAGGTCCAACAATATCTCTTAGGACTCCACCTTCTCCATCCTCAACTCAGGATGATAAATTAGCCAACATAGCTGAAAAGCACAGAGAAGGGTATACCATCCCTGATGACGCTATTTCTCCTGAGAAATCAACATCCCCTAAAGAGCTACCACAACATGCTTCTCAAGGAGATGCTCCTACTACCTACGATTCCACATTTTTAAGGGTTTAGGAAATCTTCCCCTGCCCGAAACTATCTATACTTCAGATGGCTTTGGAACGAATCCTTTAACCTTCACTTCTTCAGAGGAGACTACTCTTGTGAAGTCCAAAGAGCCCGCTCATGCTAGTCTGGCTTCAGACTCGGGTTTGTTGGGGGGAACACCACTTAGGATGAACATAACACATTAGCACCGCACGTCACAGCACTGGTGTCTTATGTGAACATTGATTCTGAACTCCACTTATATTGTTGTGTAGGTACAATGTCTCGTCCTTACTATGATGTTAGGAAAATTCACCGTAGCATGTCTAGACCGACTTCTGACACCGAGCATGATCGCCGTGAGAGCCGGGGCAGAGATGACAGAAGGCCTCATGATTCTCATTGAACTCACACTTCACACTCTCGCTCTCTTGTTCGGTCGGATCCAAACAGGTATAAGAGCCACCAAAGTCGCCGTGGGGAAGACACATCACAATCCAAAGATCAAACTTCTCCCCAAGACAAATATAATTGAGAAAAAAGTCCACCGAAACACACTGATTCACGAGACAAGCAAAAGCTTCTAAGAAGCAATCTGAAAAAGGCGATGCAACCATCGTCCCTGCTAAGCTGAAACACAATGAGCTGTCATACTGTAAACCTCTACCGCTGGATGCTGATTCCAAAACTAAACCGATGCTGAAACACTTTTTAGTAAAAGCTGTCACACTTAATATCTGGATAGCATTGTGCTCAGATATGGAGAACAACATCAGAAGATAGGCTGCGATTTGGTCAAAGTCGCATCACGAACAAAGAAAGGTCTGAAACTCCTATCAGACGACCTTTTTTGGGCCCGAAAACAGCAGTAATGGAGCTGAGCTTGGTAACTCTTGTAGATTTATGAATTAGCTTCAGTTTGAGCTTTGGTTTGGCTCAAATCAGACTTACCGTTTGAAAGTTACGCCCGTTTCCGTAAATGGGTGTAATCTGGAAATTTCCTGGATAAAGCGACTGTAACACCCCACCTCCGCTAGGATCACTCGTTAGAATGTACTAGCTTTGGAGGGGCGTTATTGTGAAGGTAAACATGCACAGAGATATCGCAAGACAGAATATATCAAAATAAACATAAGTAAAGCAGCGGTAGCAGATAAAAACCCATCATCATCATCTCAGAAAAACCAACGTAGTCAAGTACATAATATCAAAATGTCATGATCCAAAATACAACATAAGTCTAGATACGTGATAACAAAATACATGGTAAAACATCAGTACTAATCCCCAGGAATAAAAGATAAGCCACAGCTAGCTCAGATCCATACATGAGCTATCCAACAAGCAAGTCAAAGATCCACTAAGCAGAAGTAGTCCCTCCCTGAGAACCTGTGGGGGGGGGGGAAACGGAAGAAAAGAAGCGAAAGAAAACAGGTCAGTCAAAAAGACTGGTAAGCCCTACTACGATCAGTCTATAAACTAATAAAGTTAACCGTAAGATGGAAACTGAGATGAATATACTGGCACTAGATAAAGGTGACGTCACATAGACGAGGTTAAACTTTGCACCACAGTGTACTAGCAAACCCACAAAACAGATTTTGATCCCTTAGCCCAAACTTTGGCCCAATAACATGAAGTGACCTTAGTATAAGGCCCAGCCCAACGGTCTGGTCGATCGGCTCCCTATAAACCTAACACGTCAAGTGTTGGTGTCCATACGGCCCACATGGATGTAGTCAGACTGTGCTGGGTCCACCTTCGGGTGTATCAAGCCCTAAGATGTCAACCCCAGACACCTAAGCAATAATGCACAGTCCAAGCCTACTGGTACCCGTGCCTCGAGTTTGTCCAATATCGGACTACGTGCACGTCCGTAGCCCGCCGGACCCGCACCGCTGTACCACTCAGCCGTCGCTTTGGTCGCTTACATCAGTCCAGTAATCGTGCCCCGCCCTAACCTAGCTATAGGGTTGTAGTGATACCAAACTGGGATTACTGCTGGAACAGACCACGTTGCTAGGGTTTCTAAGAGGGTTAAATGTGGTTTTAACCCCTCACTAATCCCGGATTAGATTAGCTAAGTGTAACCACTTATCCCCATCTAATCCTCGCATCCCCATTTTTGGTTAAGTATTAGTGGGCCATGACTTAACTCTAATCATGAGGCATTAATTACTTAACGCACCCAACCTCTCACATTAGACATCCGTGGTTACCTGGGAAGATTTACACCACGTCTAGGTCTAACCTCGGGTCTTATGGTGCAACATGACCAACTACCCACATTAGACCCCACGTTGTGGTTACCTGGGAAGATTTACACCACAACTAGGTCTAACCTCGAGTTGGCCATATCATGTTATCTAATGTCATGTCCACTTCAAAACATATTTACAAGTTAACATATACTTGGGTAGACCTAACTTAATAGGTAAATTCCCAAGGGGTAGACCTAACTTAATAGGTAAATTCCCAATCTTTTAGTTTCATGTATTTTTAAGTTTACCCAAGCCCTCCCAACGTCATTATCTCGCTTACATATTCGTCATAACGTATAAGGGTATAAAAGGTAACTTGGCATAACATACATGGTGAACTTCACATGTCATAATAAACATGCATACATGTTAAACTTGCAAATCATGTCATGGTGAATTCGCATAAACATGCATAGCTTATTAAATATGCATAACATGGTAAGGTGAACATGCATAATCCATTAAACTTGCATAACATGGTAAGATGAACATGCATAATCCATTAAACTTGCATAACATGGTAAGGTGAACATGCATAATCCATTAAACTTGCATAACATGGTAAGGTGATCTTGCATAAACATGCATAACCCATGAAACATGTAGAACATGACATAATAAGCTCGCATAAGCATGCATAACTTGTGAAACATGTAAAACATGGCATAGAAATCTCGCATATGCATGCATAACTTATGAATCACATAAAACATGACATAGTGAGTTCGCATAAGCATGCATAACTTATGAATCATATAAAACATGACATAGTGAGTTCGCATAAGCATGCATAATCAACTAAACTCACATAAATCTCAACTTTCACCAAACATTAACTTTAAAGTTTGTAAAGTGAAGGTAAGAGGGCTTACAAATATAAACAAGCCACAAATCCACCAAATAAGATGAAGAAGCCCTTTTAAAAACCAAAACAAAGCCTCAAATAAGAAAACCCTTTTGCAAAATCCCAAAAACACAAACTTTAGCAAATCAAACTTGCATCTTAATGAAGTATGCAAGTTATTAAGCATTCATACAACATAGAAAAGGTTGTATGATCATCATATCATCATAGGATTAAACTTTGAGGAAGGTGGAGGCTAGGTTTTAGGTGGAGGCCATTTGAGGATTCAAATTGACATAGTTTAGTTGCAAGATTGATTAATGAGGCTTTAGGGTAGGATTAGGGGTATATTTATAGAGAATTAGAGTGTTTTAGGCCCTAGGATTAACCCTAGATTAGGTTTGGCCCGTCAGATCTCAGAATTCTCCAGAACCAAGCCACATGACCCAACCCAAATCAGAAATGGTGCACCAGGCTGAACTGCCTGGGCACCCCCTGTCGACAGGGCTGTCGACAGGGCAGTCGACACCCTGGGTGCCCTGTCGACATGCCTGTCGACATGGGCCCCCTGGCGGGAATTTTCCCGCCTAACCCAGATTAACCCTAATCCCTGTTTTTAATTTGAAATTTACATCTGTTTTTAGCATAGAAGTTTCTGAAAACTTCAATGGGCCTTAACCGGGTCACACGGACTCCGATTTTCGAAAACTCGGACTCTATTTCGCGTATTTTTCCGAGACGAACGCAATGGCATAGCCCGTTTCCCCTGATTCTGATTTTTGAATTAAATTCTGCCTCGATTTATGTTATAACAGTTTATTGAAAATACGGTTTGTTATATTCTCCCCTCCTTAAAGGATTTCGTCCCCGAAATCTTCAAGTTAGGAAGAACATATCCTACCATCCAACATCCATCTACTCAAAACATCATCCACGAGCAACCATTGTCCTTAAAGGATTCTAAATGCTGTATGAACATATGCAAAAGTGTGTGTATATGTACCTATCTAATGCAATGATCAATGCAAAATATGTTAGTGAAATGTATCCATATGTATGCAAATCCCTACCATAACGTATAATACCTATATGCGTGCTCAATCATACATCCAAATGCAACATCCATGTGATTGCATACAAATTTCATCCAAGAATAAGCATAAACACTCATGCACATGCAATATGAGGAGTGTGTGAGCCGATCTAGTGCCTAATGTGTATCATGCATCCACGAGTGACCACTTGCAAACACTTGCAACCACTTGCAACCATCAACCATAACATGCTTCAAACACATGTTTCATCCAAAGGGTTTCTGCCTAAGGTTCTCATGACAAGCTTAGCACGATAACTAGATAAATATGGATTAGCAAAGAGAAAGATATACTAACAAAGGGAAGAGATTGAGAGTGTACCCTCAAACAGGAATGGATAAAGCCCACGCATCTTCTCCTCGGTTTCCCAAGTTGCGTCCTCTTCGGCTTCACCCCATTGAACTTTCACCAATCTGACCTCACGATTCCTTAGCTTCTTGGTCTCTGTCCCCAAGATACGAATCGGAGCTTTCCTTAAAGTTGCTTCTTTCTCTACTTCCACGTCTTCTAGCATGCTAGGTTCAACCACCTCCGCGGACTCATGCAGGCACTTTCGGAGATGCGAGACATGAAAGACATTATGCACTCCGGACAACTTCTCGGGCAATTGCACTTTATAAGCCACCTTCCCAATTCTCTCAATGATGGGGAAGGGTCCAACAAATCTCGGTGCTAGTTTCCCAACAGCTCCAAATCGGACCACATTCTGCAAAGGAGAAACCTTCACGAAAACCTTGTCCCCAACCTCAAACTCCAATTCGGACCTTCGCCTGTCAGCATAGGATTTCTGCCGGTCTTGGGCCGCTTTCATCCGTCTTCTAATCAACTCAACCTTCTCGGATGTATCCCTAATCATGTCGGGTCCAAGTATAAGCTTATCCGTGGATTCCCACCAACATGTAGGTGACTTGCACGGCCTCCCATATAAAGCCTCAAAGGGTGCCATCCCTATGCTCGCCTGATAACTGTTGTTGTATGCAAACTCGACAAGAGGAAGGTGGTCTTCCCAAGCACCACCAAAATCCAGAATGCAAAGCCTCAACAAGTCCTCAAGTACCCTATTCACCCTTTCTGTTTGGCCGTCTGTTTGTGGGTGATAGGCCGTACTCAGGTTCAATTTCGTGCCCATGGCCTCCTGCAAGCTGTTCCAGAACTGACTAGTAAAGATGGGGTCTCGGTCACTGACTATGCTGGAAGGGACTCCATGTAGTCGCACTATCTCACGAAGATATGCTGATGCTAGTCCAGATGCTGTCCTTTTGCTCTTTACTGGGATAAAGTGAGCACTCTTCGTGAGCCTATCCACAATGACCCATATGCTCGTATTCCCCTTCCTGGACCTTGGAAGCCCATCAATAAAGTCCATAGAAATGCTCTCCCACTTCCATAGCGGGACCTCCAGCGGATGTAATAGCCCACCAGGCTTCTTCGACTCAGCTTTTACTTTCTGACAAATAACACATCTCGAGACAAACTCCGCTACATCCTTCTTCATCCCAGGCCAGAAGAAAACGCGCTTCATGTCTTTATACATCTTATCACCACCTGGATGTATGGTCATTTTGGAGCGATGTGCTTCCTCAAGAACTTTCCTCACCAAGTCTTCTACCATCGGAACACAAAGCCTTCCATCTCTCCTCAGCCAACCCTTATCGTCAATAGAATATCGAGCAAGGTGACTAGATGTCTCCCCTCGAATCAGCTTGTCCATGATCTCAATTATCTGAGAGTCTTCCTTTTGTGAAGCCCCGACTTGATCTAAAAGGGTAGGCCTGAGCTCTAAAGATGCCAAGGAACCGGTCTCCGATTTCATTGCCAAAGAGAAGTCAAAGGTTGTCAAGAACTCTAAATTCTTCATCTCAACAAATAGAGGGCTTAGCGTCAACCTTTTCCTACTCAACGCATCCGCTACAACATTCCCCTTGCCAGGGGTATAGGATATCTCAAAATCATAGGAAGCCAAAAATTCCATCCATCTCTGCTGTCTTAAGTTCAGATCTTTCTGCGAAAAGAGATACTTCAAAGACTTATGATCAGTATATAGCTCAAATCTCTCTCCCAGAAGGTAATGACGCCATGCTTTGAGCGCATATACAATCGCTGCCAGCTCTAGATCATGGGTGGGATAATTCCTCTCATGCACCTTAAGTTGCCTCCCACCAAAACATATAACTCTGCCTTCTTGCATCAGAACGGCACCCAATCCCGTGCCACAAGCATCAGTGTACACGGTAAATATCTTACCACCATCGGGTAAGGCTAGAACTGGTGCGGAGGTAAGGGCTCTTTTGAGTCTCTGAAAAACAAGCTCACAATCCATATCCCAAGCAAAGACTAAGTTCTTCTTCGTCAACTTAGTAAGAGGAGCAGATATCTTTGCGAAGTCTTTAATGAATTTCCGATAGAAACCCGCAAGACCCAGAAAGCTCCTCACCTCGGTTGCATTCCTTGGAGTCTTCCAATCCTGAACTGCAACCACCTTAGCGGGATCCACCGCTAAGCCTTGCTTGGATACGATATGCCCAAGAAATCTGACTTCCCTTCTCCAAAAGTGGCACTTGGAGAACTTGGCTTTTAACTGGTGTGCTCTGAGTGTGTCCATCACCTCTACCAGGTGCCTCGCATGCTCTTCCTCATCCTTGGAGAAGACTAGAATATCATCAACAAAGACCACGACAAACTTATTCAAGAACTCCCGAAACACCCTACTCATCAAATCTACAAAATACGCGGGTGCATTCGTCAAACCGAACGGCATAACAAGCCATTCAAAGAATCCGTCTGGAGTTCTGAATGCAGTCTTGTCTATACTGTCTTCAGCCACTCTGAGCTGATGAAAACCCGTAGCAAGGTCAAGCTGAGAGAAAACAGAAGCACCAACAAGTTGATCAAAGAGATCATCGATCCTTGGTAACGGGTGTCGGTTCTTCTTAGTCAGCTTATTCAACTCTCTATAATCCACACAGAGTCTAAGAGAGCCATCTGCCTTAGTTGCAAACACCACAGGCGCTCCCCATTCGGATATACTCCTTCTGATGAAGCCCTTCTCAAGCAATTCTTTCACTTGCTTGCTCAGCTCCCGTCTCTCACGCGGAGCCATATGCCGAACGGGCAAAGAAACAGGTTTAGCATTGTCTACCAGATAGATGCGAAAGTCAATCTCTCGTTTAGGGGGCAACCCCTTAACTTCTTCAAACACATCTGGATAATCTCGGACCACCCTTACAGACTGAAGGGCCTCCTCTGATGAGTCGAGAGATTCTAGATAGCATAACATGACGGGATTCTTCGGATTGCATGAAATCTCTAAGGTGTTGCCCAGGCGAGTCACAAGCCTTACAACCCTATGCTCACAATCCAGAATGGCTCCATATCTAGACAGCCAATCCATGCCCAGGATCAATCCGTATCCCCTGAAACCTAGAACATATGCACTACACAAGAACTCAACGCTGAGTATAGAGATCCTTAGATCCTCACATATCATAGATAGATGAGCAGAACCCCCAATGGGATTCGAAACACAAACGAGATCATCCACTAAGCTAGTACTGAGGTGCAAGCTACCAACAAGATCAGATGAAATAAAGCTATGTGATGCACCGGAATCAAACAAGGTACGTACTGGAAGATCAGAGATATAAACAAGGTTCTCAACAGAAACACTACCTCTCTCGGGAACTGAAGCGGCATTGAGAGCATGAACTTGCCCTCCTGAAGATCCAGCCTGTCCTTTCTTCTTTGGGCATTCTTTGCTGAAGTGCCCAGTCTCTCCACAAGAAAAGCATCCACCACTAAGCTTCCTTTTCTTCTTCCTGCAATCCTTAGCAAAATGCCCAGCTATACCACAGTAATTGCACTTCCCCTTGCCCTTGTTGTTGCCCTTCTTGTTCTTATTCTGATTTCCTTGACTGCTTTGACCTTGGTTGCCTTTGCCTTGAGAATCAGCCTTCTTTGCCTGAGTATCGCCTGACTTGACTTCCTTCTTTCCCTCTCCCTGAAGCAGAGCCATATTGACCAAACTCTCGAAAGTGGCTCCATGCGGAATATGTGACATTGCCAAGCCCTGTAGCGGCTCATTCAATCCTCTGGCAAATCGAAGAGCCTTCTTCTCCGGGGTGTTTACTATATCCAAACCAAAGCGGGCCAGCTGATTAAACTTGTTCACATACTCCTTGATCGACATATCACCTTGCTTTAATGAAATGAACTTCTCCATTTGTAAATTCGCCTCGGCTGAAGATAGAAACTTGGTCACAAATCTAGCCCTCAAATCGGCCCAAGTCTCAACGGGCCTCGTCCCATTGGTGACCTCCCACCAATAGGCCGCCTCATCCTTCAAAAGCCATACGGTCAATAAGATCTTTCTCTCATCATCTATCCCAAAGATGGCAAACAAGTCCTCCGTGTCCTTCAGCCAATTCCTAGCTTCAACGAAAGATTCTGTGCCTAGAAAATTCTTGCCCCCCATTGCCTTGAAGTCTTTACACACCTTTGTAAACTCAATCTGAGGATGCTGAGGGGGAGGAGGAGGAAGAGGAGCCTCAGCAACGGGAGGAGGAGGAACATTAGCAACGGGAGGGGGAATATTAGCAGCTGGAGGAGGGGGAGCAGGAACCACCGGAGGAGGGATATTAGGGATAGGATTCTCAACTACGGGAGGAGGAGTGGGAGTAGGGTTGGCAGGACCGGCTGCCGCCCTAGCTTCTTGGAGTCTCCTATACCAGAGTGGTACGTTCACTCCATCTGGGATGTCAAGATTCCCAGCCATACTGAAACAAAAGATAAGATAAGATCAGGTCAAGGGAACGAATGATAATGCTGATGGCTTTTGGGGATTAGCCTTAAAATAATCTAGACTTTATTTTGGAAAATACTTAGTAGGTTTTTGAAAATAGTTTTTCAAAAAAAGTTTTTTTTTTTCAAAAGTTTTGTTCAATCTTGTTAACCTCGTGCTCTGATACCAAATTGTAACACCCCACCTCCGCTAGGATCACTCGTTAGAATGTACTAGCTTTGGAGGGGCGTTATTGTGAAGGTAAACATGCACAGAGATATCGCAAGACAGAATATATCAAAATAAACATAAGTAAAGCAGCGGTAGCAGATAAAAACCCATCATCATCATCTCAGAAAAACCAACGTAGTCAAGTACATAATATCAAAATGTCATGATCCAAAATACAACATAAGTCTAGATATGTGATAACAAAATACATGGTAAAACATCAGTACTAATCCCCAGGAATAAAAGATAAGCCACAGCTAGCTCAGATCCATACATGAGCTATCCAACAAGCAAGTCAAAGATCCACTAAGCAGAAGTAGTCCCTCCCTGAGAACCTGTGGGGGGGGGGGAAACGGAAGAAAAGAAGCGAAAGAAAACAGGTCAGTCAAAAAGACTGGTAAGCCCTACTACGATCAGTCTATAAACTAATAAAGTTAACCGTAAGATGGAAACTGAGATGAATATACTGGCACTAGATAAAGGTGACGTCACATAGACGAGGTTAAACTTTGCACCACAGTGTACTAGCAAACCCACAAAACAGATTTTGATCCCTTAGCCCAAACTTTGGCCCAATAACATGAAGTGACCTTAGTATAAGGCCCAGCCCAACGGTCTGGTCGATCGGCTCCCTATAAACCTAACACGTCAAGTGTTGGTGTCCATACGGCCCACATGGATGTAGTCAGACTGTGCTGGGTCCACCTTCGGGTGTATCAAGCCCTAAGATGTCAACCCCAGACACCTAAGCAATAATGCACAGTCCAAGCCTACTGGTACCCGTGCCTTGAGTTTGTCCAATATCGGACTACGTGCACGTCCGTAGCCCGCCGGACCCGCACCGCTGTACCACTCAGCCGTTGCTTTGGTCGCTTACATCAGTCCAGTAATCGTGCCCCGCCCTAACCTAGCTATAGGGTTGTAGTGATACCAAACTGGGATTACTGCTGGAACAGACCACGTTGCTAGGGTTTCTAAGAGGGTTAAATGTGGTTTTAACCCCTCACTAATCCCGGATTAGATTAGCTAAGTGTAACCACTTATCCCCATCTAATCCTCGCATCCCCATTTTTGGTTAAGTATTAGTGGGCCATGACTTAACTCTAATCATGAGGCATTAATTACTTAACGCACCCAACCTCTCACATTAGACATCCGTGGTTACCTGGGAAGATTTACACCACGTCTAGGTCTAACCTCGGGTCTTATGGTGCAACATGACCAACTACCCACATTAGACCCCACGTTGTGGTTACCTGGGAAGATTTACACCACAACTAGGTCTAACCTCGAGTTGGCCATATCATGTTATCTAATGTCATGTCCACTTCAAAACATATTTACAAGTTAACATATACTTGGGTAGACCTAACTTAATAGGTAAATTCCCAAGGGGTAGACCTAACTTAATAGGTAAATTCCCAATCTTTTAGTTTCATGTATTTTTAAGTTTACCCAAGCCCTCCCAACGTCATTATCTCGCTTACATATTCGTCATAACGTATAAGGGTATAAAAGGTAACTTGGCATAACATACATGGTGAACTTCACATGTCATAATAAACATGCATACATGTTAAACTTGCAAATCATGTCATGGTGAATTCGCATAAACATGCATAGCTTATTAAATATGCATAACTTGGTAAGGTGAACATGCATAATCCATTAAACTTGCATAACATGGTAAGATGAACATGCATAATCCATTAAACTTGCATAACATGGTAAGGTGAACATGCATAATCCATTAAACTTGCATAACATGGTAAGGTGATCTTGCATAAACATGCATAACCCATGAAACATGTAGAACATGACATAATAAGCTCGCATAAGCATGCATAACTTGTGAAACATGTAAAACATGGCATAGAAATCTCGCATATGCATGCATAACTTATGAATCACATAAAACATGACATAGTGAGTTCGCATAAGCATGCATAACTTATGAATCATATAAAACATGACATAGTGAGTTCGCATAAGCATGCATAATCAACTAAACTCACATAAATCTCAACTTTCACCAAACATTAACTTTAAAGTTTGTAAAGTGAAGGTAAGAGGGCTTACAAATATAAACAAGCCACAAATCCACCAAATAAGATGAAGAAGCCCTTTTAAAAACCAAAACAAAGCCTCAAATAAGAAAACCCTTTTGCAAAATCCCAAAAACACAAACTTTAGCAAATCAAACTTGCATCTTAATGAAGTATGCAAGTTATTAAGCATTCATACAACATAGAAAAGGTTGTATGATCATCATATCATCATAGGATTAAACTTTGAGGAAGGTGGAGGCTAGGTTTTAGGTGGAGGCCATTTGAGGATTCAAATTGACATAGTTTAGTTGCAAGATTGATTAATGAGGCTTTAGGGTAGGATTAGGGGTATATTTATAGAGAATTAGAGTGTTTTAGGCCCTAGGATTAACCCTAGATTAGGTTTGGCCCGTCAGATCTCAGAATTCTCCAGAACCAAGCCACATGACCCAACCCAAATCAGAAATGGTGCACCAGGCTGAACTGCCTGGGCACCCCCTGTCGACAGGGCTGTCGACAGGGCAGTCGACACCCTGGGTGCCCTGTCGACATGCCTGTCGACATGGGCCCCCTGGCGGGAATTTTCCCGCCTAACCCAGATTAACCCTAATCCCTGTTTTTAATTTGAAATTTACATCTGTTTTTAGCATAGAAGTTTCTGAAAACTTCAATGGGCCTTAACCGGGTCACACGGACTCCGATTTTCGAAAACTCGGACTCTATTTCGCGTATTTTTCTGAGACGAACGCAATGGCATAGCCCGTTTCCCCTGATTCTGATTTTTGAATTAAATTCTGCCTCGATTTATGTTATAACAGTTTATTGAAAATACGGTTTGTTATAGCGACGAAGCGTCACACGATCAGAGTACGGCTCGTGTGTAACACCCCGTATTTTCTGTGAACGTATAAGTAACAAATCAGAGAATAATTAATTTTTAAATTAAGAATCAAGGGAAACGGGTTGCGCCATTGCGTTCATCTCGAAATTCTGCTTGAAAAGGAGTCTGAGTTTTCGAAAAACGAAGTCCGTATGGCCAAGTTATGACCTTCAGAAGTTTCAGGGGTTTAAATAAAATTAAACAGCTCGAAATTCGAATTCAAAATCCAGAAGCGGGCTGGGCGGGAAATTTCCCGCCTAGGACCCAGGTCAACTGGGTAGTCGACCTCCCCCGACCAGGTCGACTGGGGTGTCGACTGGGTAGTCGACCTCCCCTGACCAGGTCGACTGGCGTGTCGACTGGGCAGTCGACCCCCCCTGATTTTCCAGATCCGAACTCTGACCTGTTCTGCCATGTGTCGCTCTCTGATTCACTATGTGACCTGGCCTGCTGCTCTGGAGGATTCTGATGGTTTCTGGACTGATCTGATGGCTCTAAACACTTCTATTCTCCTATTTAAACACCCCCAGACCTCACTTTCTCTCCACACGATTTCATACTGTCTATATTCTGCCTCTCTTCTAATTAAAAATAAAAATGGCGTCGCTACTCTGCTGGAATCAAAACTTGGACTGATGCAACTTCTTCCAACCTGAATAGAATTAAAAGCTAAATCAAATTTCAAATCAAAGTTTAGAGCTACAACAACAATTAAAGGGGGATAATTCATCATTTCTGCATCAACAACAGTTTGCTATCCTTTCTTAAAACCACGAAAGGCAAGTACAGTTATTTTCCTCTATAAACTGTAACTATAATTGTGACATGATTATAAATCTGAATCTGAGGTTATGTATATTCTTATCTGTCAGATCTGTTTTTCTGTGACTATTCTGTACCTCTTTCTTCTTTCTGTTCTATAGTCAGGCTACTACGAGCCTGCACCGAATCTCATAAGAGATTAACGCACGAACGCTAAATTTTGGGACAAATAATGAATAATGCATAATTGGACATGAAACTGTTGCCTATGAGACTATTGCCTATTACTATGATTCATGCCTATGAGACTATTGTCTATGACTATAATTCACGCCTATGAGACTATTGCCTATGACTATGATTCATGACTATGAGACTATTGCCTATGACATTGAATAAGAAACTATTGTAATTAGTCGCCCATGACTATTGTGGTTAGTTGCCTATAACTGTTGTAGTTAGTTTCTTATGCCTTTTCCCTTAATGTTGTTAGATCTCATATTTAGTATGTAACTTTGCTAGTTTATTCCCATTCACTGTTATGTACATCGAGCCTATAGGGCCATTTCATGAGTATTTAGAGAACTTATGGAAACATGTTATACGGGGATTGGGCATAGCTTAATTAAGTTAATTTGGCATAGCGAATATGTTGGCATAATTTGAATTGGCTATAATAGAGAATGATTTACATGTGTATTAGTCTTGGACATAAAGGGTGAACTAGAATATTAAATCCAGTTTTGACATGAAATGTAAATGGGAATATTAAGGCTAAATTTTAGGGCATATATTGTATTATGAATTATGACCTTGATTTAGGCATGTAAGTTTAGGCTAAATTTATGATTAGGCAAGATAGGTAAATAGAGTTTTAGATATATATAATCTGCTAAATCTGTTATCTGCTAAATCTGTTAAATTGCCTAATCTGTTATCTACTAAAACTGTTGAATTGCCTAACCCGCTAAATCCGTTATCTGCTAAATCTGTTGAATCGCTTAAACTGCTAGATCTGCTACCTGTTGAATTGTATGATCTATTGAAACTAGATAATGGTAATCTGAGTATGGAAATCCGTAGGCTCGACCTAAGATTTGGTAGAACATGGAAATTTGATTAATCTGTTATATCCTATAAAGAAGTTTTATCTGTTAAATAAACAGAATTAGACTGATATCTGAAAAATCTGTATTGGAATGAATTGGTTATGACACGAGGTTAGACTCTGTTTGCGGTGGAAGCCTGCCCGGAACCAACCGGCTTAACCAGCGACCGCAAACTGTCAGTCTAATGTGAGAGGTCGTAGGCATAACTAAAATATGCTTAGACACGAGGTTAGGTCTGGCTTGTGGCAGAAGTCTGACCGGAACCGCCCGGCATATCCAGCGGCCACAAGCTACTGACCTAATGTGAGAGGTCTGAGCATTAATATTTAATTAATGCAAATTTGGGATAAATATGATGTCTAAAATGTGTTGGGTGGATAGGGTTAAACCAATTGGACTAATGAATTTAACAAACCCGTTTCGTGAATCTGCAGGCCCAATTACAAGGTTAGACAAATCTGTAAATCTGTTAAATCCGTATATCTGATCCGTTAGTCTGAAAACTTGTCTGATCTGAAATCTGTATGTCTGAACTTGTAAACAAGTTAATCTGAAATCTGTTAGTCTGGGGACACAAGGTTAGGAGGGAAATTACTTGTGTCATTTGTTGTTTGGGACCCATATTAGTTAGTAACCCTTTCTGGTATCAAAAACTTTGACCCAACAGTAGGTAGGGTTCGGGCACGCTTACTGAACTAATTATAAGCGGTCATTTCTGATAATGGAGAGGGGTGTTGATGGTGCGTTCCAACCGGGTCATGTGCGTGCATGGATCCTGGTCTGTCTCTGAGGATGTAAGACGTCATGACATCTGTAAATAGGTCTGTGCCAATTGGTTGTCACTTTAGGGAGTGATACACCCTACTGTGGAGCCGACACAGGGTATTTATGTATTAGGGAGCCGATCGCTTGAGGTAGGGTTTTAGGGTACACTTAGTTCTATCTGTTTCTGTTGATACCGTCTGTTTCTGTTGGGTGGCAACACCTATCTGTTTCTGCATGGTATCGTCTGTTCGGGTGGTAAAGGCCCATTTACTAGTGAACACCTAATTCTACATTCTGTTTCCATAGGGATTAATCTGTTTCTGTTTCTGTTCGGGTGGTAAAGGCCCATTATCAGCATTCTAGTTCTGTCTGTTTTTGTTCGGGTGGTAAAGGCCCATTATTAGCATTCTATTTCTGCCTGTTTCTGTTTGGGTGGTAAAGGCCCATTATTAGCGTTATGTTTCTGTGGAA
The DNA here is from genome assembly GCA_030737875.1 of Allium sativum. Lineage (NCBI taxonomy): Eukaryota > Viridiplantae > Streptophyta > Magnoliopsida > Asparagales > Amaryllidaceae > Allium > Allium sativum. The sequence goes on along the minus strand of CM060916.1, from coordinate 306,195,123 downwards.
ATTATTATGTTCCTGTTTCTGCTTCAGTTTAGACATTAGGGCGACACCTAATCCTGTTATACTAGTATTAGTGCAGAGAAATGAAAAGTAATATTATTCTGTTTCTTCTGTTTAACCTAAGTACATCTGCTTCTCCTGTTACTGTTATCTCTTATCCAGCTTATTTCCATTTCATGATTATTATTATTATCTGTTTATATGCTGAAAGTCACTGGACTTGCCAGACTTTATGTCTGACCTTGCTTGTTTTCGCCCATTTTTCTTCTGTTCCCCCCCCCAGGTTTTCCACGGAGGGAACACTTTAGCTTGATCCGGATTTCTTCTAAAGTACTTAGAGTGCTTAAAGTATGGCTTGACTCCTTATGGCAGCTTCTGTGGGGATTATGATTTTAAAGTTCTGTACTCTGATGATTTTCTGAACAAGACTGATATTTATGTACTTGAGTTTTTGGGAAAGATGTAACCAAACTGATTTCTGTTTTCCGCTGTAATAAATTTATAATTTCTCAAGTATTGTTTATCTGTCTTGTAAATTTCTGTTCTGTCTACTAAAACGCTCCACCAAAGTTAAGGCATTCCCTTTGAGAGTGTCCTTAACGGAGGTGGGGTGTTACATCGTGCATCCTCTCTGGCTCGTGGTGCACCCTCGGTTCGCCCTTCATCGGATCAACCCCTAGGATCGTGGCGCACCCTCAGACCATGACCCGTTCGTGGTACACTTCCTGATCATGACCCGCTCGTGACACGCCAGCTTCACCATACAGCTCACGATCAGACCTCGGTTCGTGGAGCCCATACCACGATCCAATCCCATGACCACGAACCGACCCCTGCACCTGCTGATACACGTACTGTTTTGACCTGTTCTCATGCCACATCTTGCTCCTACTTTTCCGGATCGGGTGCCATGTAACCCATCACGAACCGGTATTCACAGAAGCTCTCCTACAACTATAAATACACCTCTACATGGAATTTGAAGGGGACTCTCTCTCTGACTTTTTGGCTGAGACATTCTCCTATATCTAGACAGCCTCTGCCATTACCGATTGCAAGGACTTTGCACATTTCTACACATAAATTCTCGTCTTGTAATCTCAATTAACACATGGACAGTGTGTCTGCATATAACTGATTATTGTAATCTGTCAGTATAACAATAAGATTATAAAGTGGACGTAGGCTACATCTACAGCCGAACCACTATAAAAATTCGTGTATCTCCTCTTATTTATCATTTTCTGCATTCTGTGATCTGCATTTGGGTGTTAGGCCCAGATTTTAGTCTAACATTTTGGCGCGCTAGGTAGGGGGCACACGACAACTTCATCTTCTGCTTGGATTTTTTGGCTATTGGATAAATGGCAAACAAAAGGAAGAAGACTGGAACTTCTGCTCATATCGATGATGCTGACGCTGAACACGCAAGGAATGAGGCAAGCCTGGAGGCTTCCTCCCATGAAGACCCATCAGCATACTTGACCAGAGAAGAGATGGACGGCGTTCTCGCTGAATTGAGGGATAAAATGGCAAAGCAAGATGATCTACACAGGAAGCAACGGGAAATGATCAACCAATTCTTTGCTCTGATGGATGGAAGGCCGAGCAACGCTCAAGTCATTGGAAATGAAAACACAGAAGCGGCTCATGTATCACATGGACTCGGGGGCAATCCCCTCCCTATTGGAAATGCACTGCTATCTACTTCAGCTCCAGATCAAGATGAACACCGGATTGCGAGCTCCTGCTCCTCAACAACATCAACCATCTCGTGATACACCTCTGAACTGCGACCCAGGACATGGCGCACCACCAGGCTCACGAGACGACACCAGCAACTTGCTCCCACCTGCTCAACATCAACCGGTTCGTGTCGTACTTCCAGGACCCCGATCGGATCGCACCTCATGGACCAAAAACCGGCCACCACGATACACTCCACCTCGACCCACGAGCCTCATGCTCCATGAACCAGCCCCCACGATCCGCTCTCGGTAGCTCACCAACAACTTCCATCCTCTCCTGCATTCAACGCTGGGGGCACCAACTCTGATTTTGGTAGTTTGCAGCAACTTTTTGAAGGCGATCGGATCGCAAATCTGATTCAATGCCTCTCAAGAGGCCGCACTTATCAGAACGATGTGGATGACGTCAATCACAACCCGTTCACACAAGAAATCAGGAATTCTCGCAATCCCCCGGATTTCAAACTTCCACAACTGGAGCCTTACAATGGCAGGACAAATCCTACCGTGCACTTGATGTGCTACAAACGGCATATGGAAGTTCAACCGGCATCAGAAAACGTCATGGCTAAATGTTTTCCCCTCTTTCTAACTGATATAGCAGCCATGTAGATTCGACAGCTAGAAACGGAATCGATCAGCAGTTGGAACATTTTGGTCGCACGCTTCCTTGAACAATTTCGGGTCCACATCGCATGAACCAAGAATGTCATGTCCCTCACCACAATCAACCATTGGCCCAGAGAAACTCTGCGTTCATTCCTGGAAAGATTCAACGTTGCAGTAACATCAGTTGATCGCCCTGAACCATCGATGGTACTAATGGCAGCAGTATCCGACATTCTAGATAACTTACAGTTTAAAAAATCCTTATACCGAGATCCACCATGAAATCTCGGCGAATTCTACCTTGAAGCAGATAGATTTCTGCGGGAAGAAGATGAAACTTCCGAGAAGAAAACCCTCGAAGTCAACATGCTCAAAGATGGAGAACCATCTGATTCTAGAAAAGGCAAAGGAGCAGCCAATGAAAAGAATGATCGCGATGCGCCATCCCGGAGAGGGTCCAGATACGACAAATACACTGAACTGAATGACACCCTGAGTTATATCTACGTAGATATAGAGGGTTCTACCTCATATCCAAGGCCTCCCAAGAGGGAACCAACACTAGCACAACGCCACTCTGGCAGACATTGCATATTTAATGACATGGATGGTCATAACACTGATGACTGCAGACATTTGCAATACCTTATCAAGGATCGGGTCAGGCGAGGAGAACCACCCAATTATGTCATTCAACCAACAACGCCTGCATCTGCCCCTGCGCTGCCACCACTGACTCCCCGGAGAGGGAATGATCCTGGATCGAGCAATCGCGGGATTATTATCAACTGATCCCACTCAGCGGATCCCTTCAGTTTGTCGGACTACGGTTCGTAGTTCATGTTTTTAGGTTTTTAGGCGACTTCTCGCCCCTCTTTGTTTTCAACGCATGTAATAAGCGCGGCAACATTGGCCCACATGCACGAAACCGACTTGTAGTCTCCAGTCGTGTTCGGAGTTAGAATAACTGCCGCTTAGCTTTCATGAATCAATAATGACCACTCTTGAGCTCCGGCTCCTAACAGGATCCGTCCAGTATAAACATTGAGCTCCGGCTTCCAACTGGATCCGTATAGTGTAAACATGAGCTCTGGCTCCAAACTGGATCCATCCAGTATAAACAAATTCTCATGTGCTTTTCCTTGGTCGTCTTACACCGGTAAGGCCAGCTTGGAACTTCATGTGCTTTTCCTTGGTCGTCTTACTCTGGTAAGGCCGTCTTGGAACTTTCATGGCATTTCCTTGGTCGTCTTACTCAGGTAAGGCCGTCTTGAAACCCCTCTAACATCTCCTCGGATGGTTTACTCAGGTAAGGCCATCTAGGAAATATTCTTGCATTATTTGTTCTATCTTCTTGCAGGTACAAACTCCAGGTCTTCCTGGATTTCTCTGGCCTTAATACGATCTGGCGTGATTGTCGCATTCTGGGTTTGGATTTCTCAGATTATCCAGAACACATCTTCCTTCAACCAACAAGGTATGTTCTGTGGGGCAAACATGGTGACACACTTTTTAGTAAAAGCTGTCACACTGAATATCTGGATAGCATCGTGCTCGGATATGGAGAACAACATCAGAAGATAGGCTGTGATTTGGTCAAAGTCGCATCATGAACAAAGAAAGGCTCGAAACTCCTATCAGACGACCTTTTTTGGGCCTGAAAACAGCAATTACAGGTTTGAGCTTTGTAAACCTTGTAGATCTCTGAATTAGCTTCAGTTTGAGCTTCGGTTTGGCTCAATCGGACTTACGGTTTGAAAGTTACGCCCGTTTCCGTGAATGGATGTAATCTGGCAATTTCCCAGATAAAGCGACGAAGCGTCACACGATCAGAGTACGGCACATGCATCCTCTCTGGCTCGTGGTGCACCCTCCGTTCTCCCTTCATCAGATCGCTCCCCTCAGATCGTGGCGCACTATTAGACCACGACCCGTTCGTGGTACACCTCCTGATCACGACCCGCTCGTGACACGCCAGCTTCACTATATAGCTCACGATCAGACCTCGGTTCGTGGAGCCCATATCACAATCCGATCCCATGACCATGAACCGACCCCTGCACCTACTGATACAAGCACTGTTTTGACCTGTTCTCATGCCACATCTTGCTCTTACTTTTCTGAATTGGGTACCACGTACCCCATCACGATCCGGTCTTCCCAGAAGCTCTCCTACAGCTATAAATACACCTCTACATGGAATTTGAAGGGGACTCTCTCTCTCTGACTTTTTGGCTGAGACTTTCTCCTACATCTAGATAGCCTCTGCCATTACCGATTGCAAGGACTTTGCACATTTCTACACATATATTCTCATCTTGTAATCTCAATTAACACACGGATTGTGTGTCTGCATATAACTGATTCTTGTAATCTGTCAGTATAACAATAAGATTATAAAGTGGACGTAGGCTACGTCTACAGCCGAACCACTATAAAAACTTCGTGTATCTCCTCTTATTTATCATTTTCTGCATTCTGTGATCTGCATTTGGGTGTTAGGCCCAGATTTTGGTCTAACATTTTGGCGTGCCAGGTAGGGGGCCACACGACAACTTCAACTTCTGCTTGGATTTTTTGGTAATTGGATAAATGGCAAACAAAAGGAAGAGGATGGGAACTTCTGCTCATAACTATGATGCTGACGCTGAAGACGCCAGGAATGAGACTAGCCTGGAGGTTTCCTCCCATGAAGACCCATCAGCATACTTGACCAGACAAGAGATTGACGGTGTTCTCGCTGAATTGAGGGATCAATGGTAAAGCAAGATGATCTCCTCAGGAAGCAACAGGAAATGATCAACCAATTCTTCGCTCGGATGGATGAAAGGCTGAGCAACGCTCAAGTCATTGGAAGTGAAAACACAGAAGCGACTCATGCATCACATGGACTCGGGGGCAACACCCTCCCTATTGGAAATGCACTGCTATCTACTTCAGCTCCAGATCAGATGAACACCGGATTGCGAGCTCCTGCTCCTCAACAGCATCAACTATCTCGTGATACATCTCTGAGTCGCGACTCGGATCATGTCGCACCACCAGGCTCACGAGCTGATCCCAGCAACTTGCTCCCGCCTGCTCATCATCAACCGGTTCGTGGCCTGCTTCTAGAACCCAATCGGATCGCACCCCATGGACCACGAACCGGCCTCCACGATACACTCCACCTCGACCCTTGAGCCCCATGCTCCACGAACCAACCCCCACGATCCGCTCCCGGCAGCTCACCAATAGCTTCCATCCTCTCCTGCATTCAACGCTTGGGGCACCAGCTCCGAATTTGTTAGTTTGCAGCAACTTTTTGAAGGCGATCGACTCGCAAATCTGATTCAATGCCTCTCAAGAGGCCGCACTTATCAGAACGATGTGGATGACGTCAATCACAACCCGTTCACACAAGAAATCAGGAATTCTCGCAATCCCCCAGATTTCAAACTTCCACAACTGAAGCCTTACAATGGCAGGACAAATCCTACCGTGCACTTGATGCGCTACTAACGGCATATGGAAGTTCAACCGGCATCAGAAAACGTCATGGCTAAATGTTTTCCCCTCTTTCTAACTGATATAGCAACCATGTAGATTCGACAGCTAGAAACGGAATCGATCAGCAGTTGGAACATTTTGGTCGCACGCTTCCTTGAACAATTTCGGGTCCACATCGCATGAACCAAGAATATCATGTCCCTCACAACAATCAACCATTGGCCTAGAGAAACTCTGCGTTCATTCCTGGAAAGATTCAACGTTGCAGCAGCATCAGTTGATCGCCCTGAACCATCGATGGTACTGATGGCAGCAGTATCCGACATTCTAGATAACTTACAGTTTAAAAAATCCTTATACCGAGATCCACCATGAAATCTCGACGAATTCTACCTTGAAGCAGATAGATTTCTGCGGGAAGAAGATGCAACTTCCGAGAAGAAAACCCTCGAAGTCAACATGCTCAAAGATGGAGGACCATCTGATTCTAGAAAAGGCAAAGGAGCAGCCAATGCAAAGAATGATCGTAATGCTCCACCCCGTAGAGGGTCCAGATACGACAAATACACAGAACTGAATAACACCCTGAGCAATATCTACGTAGATACAGGGGGTGCTGCCTCATACCCAAGGCCTCCCAAAAGGGAACCAACACTAGCACAACGCAATTCTGACAGACACTGCATATTTCATGACATGGATGGTCATAACACTGATGACTGCAGACATTTGCGCGACCTTATCGAGGATCTGGTCAGGCGAGGAGAACTACCCGACTACATCATTCAACCAACAGTGCTTGCATCTGCCCCTACACTGCCACCACTAACTCCCCGGAGAGGGAATGATCCTAGATCGAGCAATCGCGGGATTATTATCAACTGATCCCACTCAGCGGATCCCTTCAGTTTGCCGGACTCTGGTTCGTAGTTCATGTTTTTAGGTTTTTAGGCTACTTCTCGCCACTCTTTGTTTTCAATGCATGTAATAAGCGCGGCAACATCGGCCCACATGCACGGAACCGACTTGTAGTCTCCATTCGTGTTCGGGGTTAGAATAACTGCCGCTTAGCTTTCATGAATCAATAATGATCACTCTTGAGCTCCGGCTCCTAACAGGATCCGTCCAGTATAAACATTGAACTCCAGCTCCCAACTGGATCTGTATAGTGCAAACATGAGCTCTAGCTCCAAACTGGATCCATCCAGTATAAACAAATTCTCATGTGCTTTTCCTTGGTCGTCTTACCCCGGTAAGGCCATCTTGGAACTTCATGTGCTTTTCCTTGGTCGTCTTACTCCGGTAAGGTTGTCTTGGAAATTTCATGGTATTTCCTTGGTCGTCTTACTCCGGTAAGGCCGTCTTGAAACCCCTCTAACATCTCCTTGGATGGTTTACTCTGGTAAGGCCATTTAGGAAATATTCTTGCATTATTTGTTTTATCTTCTTGCAGGTACAAACTCCTGGTCTTCTTGGATTTCTCTGGCCTTAATACGATCCGACGTGATCGTCGCATTCTGGGTTTGGATTTCTTAGATTACCTAGAACACATCTTCCTTAAACCAGAAAGATATGCTCTGGGGGCAAACATGTTGGCAAACTTTTTAGTAAAAGCTGTCGCACTGAATATCTGGATAGCATCATGCTCGGATATGGGGAACAACATCAGAAGATAGGCTGCGATTTGGTCATAGTTGCACCATGAACAAAGAAAGGCCCAAAACTCCTATCAGACAACCTTTTTTGGGCCCGAAAACAACAATTACGGAGCTGAGCTTTATCACTCTTGTAGATCTCTAAATTAGCTTCAACTTGTGCTTTATTTAGGCTCAATCAGACTTACGGTTTGAAAGTTACGCTCGTTTCCGTGAATGGGTGTAATTTGGCAATTTCCTGGATAAAGCGACGAAGCGTCACACGATCGGAGTACGACTCGTACATCCTCTCTGGCTCGTGGTGCACCCTCGGTTCGCCCTTCATCGGATTGCCCCCCTCGGATCATGGCGCACCCTCAGACCACGACCAGTTTGTGGTACACCTCCTGATCATGACCCGCTCGTGACACACCAGCTTCACTATACAGCTCACGATCAGACCTTGGTTCGTGGAGCCCATATCACGATCTGGTCCCATGACTACGAACCGACCCCTGCACCTGCTGATACACGCACTGTTTTGACCTGTTCTCATGCCACATCTTACTCCTATTTTTCTGGATCGGGTGCCACGTACCCCATCACGAACCGGTCTTCCCAGAAGCTCTCTACTGCTATAAATACACCTTTACATGGAATTTGAAGGGGACTCTCTCTCTCTCTCTCTTGGACTTTTTGGCTGAGACTTTCTCCTACATCTAGGCAGCCTATGCCATTACTGATTACAAGGACTTTGCACCTTTCTACACATAAATTCTCCACTTGTAATCTCAATTAACACACGAATTGTGTGTTTGCATATAACTGATTCTTGTAATCTGTCAGTATAACAATAAGATTATAAAGTGGACGTAGGCTACTTCTATAGCCGAACCACTATAAAAACTTTGTGTATCGCCTCTTATTTATCATTTTCTGCATTCTGTGATCTTTGATCTGCATTTGGGTGTTAGGCCCAGATTTTGGTCTAACATTTTGGCGTGCCAGGTAGGGGGGCACACGACAACTTCAAATTCTGCTTGGATTTTTTGGCTATTGGATAAATGGAAAACAAAAGGATGAAGACTAGAACTTATGCTCATACAGATGATGCTGACGCTGATGACGCAAGGAATGAGGCAAGCCTGCAGGATTCCTCCCACGAAGAACCATCAGCATACTTGACTAGAGAAGAGATGGATGGCGTTCTTATTGAATTGAGGGATCAAATGGCAAAGCAAGATGATCTCCTCAAGAAGCAACAGGAAATGATCAACCAATTCTTTGCTCAGATGGATGGAAGGCCAAGCAACGCTCAAGTCATTGGAAATGAAAACACTGAAGCGGCTCATGCATCACATGGACTTGGGGGGCAGCCCCTCCCTATTGGAAATGCACTGCTATCTACTTCAGCTTCAGATCAGATGAACACCGTATTGCGAGCTCCAGCTCCACAACAGCATCAACCATCTCGTGATACACCTCTGAACGGCGACCGGGATCGTGGTGCACCACCAGGCTCACGAGTCGATCCCAGCAACTTGCTCCCGCCTGCTCAACATCAACCGGTTCGTGACCTACTTCTAGGACCCGATCAGATCGCACCTCATGGACCATGAACCGGCCACCATGATACACTCCACCTCGACCCGTGAGCCGCGAACCGTGAGCCCCATGCTCCACGAGCCAGCCCCCACGATCCGCTCTCGGCAGCTCACCAACAGCTTCCATCCTCTCATGCATTCAACACTGGGGGCACCAGCTCTAATTTTGGTAGTTTGCAGCAACTTTTTGAAGGCGGTCGGCTTGCAAATTTGATTCAACGCCTCTCAAGAGGCTGCACTTATCAGAATGATGTGGATGACGTTAATCACAACCCGTTCACATAAGAAATCAGGAATTCTCGCAATCCCCCAAATTTCAAACTTCCACAACTGGAGCCCTACAATGGTAGGACAGATCCTACCGTGCACTTCGTGCGCTACAAACAGCATATGGAAGTTCAATCGGCATCGGAAAACGTCATGGCTAAATGTATTCCCCTCTTTCTAACTGATATAACGGCCATGTGGATTCGACAGCTAGAAACGGAATCGATCAGTAGTTGGAACATGTTTGTCGCACGCTTCCTTAAACAATTTTAGGTCCACGTCGCATGGCCCAAGAATGTCATGTCCCTCACCACAATCAAATAGAGGCCAAGAGAAACTCTGTGTTCATTCCTAGAAAGATTCAACGTTGCAGCAGCATCGGTTGATCGCCCTGAACCATCGATGGTACTGATGGCAGCAGTATCCGGCATTCTAGATAACTCGGAGTTTAAAAAATCCTTGTACCGAGATCCACCACGAAATCTCGGCGAATTCTACCTTGAAGCAGATAGATTTCTACAGGAAGAAGATGCAACTTCCGAGAAGAAAACCCTCGAAGTCAACATGCTCAAAGATGGAGAACCATCTGATTCTGAAAAAATGCAAAGGAGCGGCCAATGCAAAGAATGATCGTAATGCTCCACCCCGGAGAGGGTCCGGATATGACAAATACACTGAACTTAATGACACCCTGAGCAATATCTACGTAGATACAGGGGGTTCTGCATCATATCCAAGGCCTCCTAAGAGGGAACCAACACTAACACAACGCAATTCTGGCAGACACTGCCTATTTCATGACATGGATGGTCATAACACTGATGACTGCAGACATTTGTGAGACCTTATCGAGGATCGGGTCAGGCGAGGAGAACTACCCGATTATGTCATTCAACCAACAATGACTGCATTTGCCCCTGCGCTGCCACCACCGACTCCCTGGAGAGGGAATGATCCTGGATCGAGCAATTGCGGGATTATTACCAATTGATCCCACTCAGCGGATCTCTTCAGTTTGCCGGAATCCGGTTCGTAGTTCATGTTTTTAGGTTTTTAGGCGACTTCTCGCCCCTCTTTGTTTTCAACGCATGTAATAAGTGTGGCAACATCGGCCCACATGCACAGAACCGAACTGTAGTCTCCAGTCGTGTTCGGGGTTAGAATAACTGGCGCTTAGCATTCATGAATCAATAATGATCACTCTTGAGATCCGGCTCCTAACTGGATCCGTCCAGTATAAACATTGAGCTCCGTCTCCCAATTGGATCCGTCCAGTACAAACATGAGCTCCGGCTCCAAACTGGACCCGTCCAGTATAAACAAATTCTCATGTGCTTTTCCTTAGTCGTCTTACCCCGGTAAGGCCATCTTGGAACTTTATGTGCTTTTCCTTGGTCGTCTTACTCCGGTAAGGCCGTCTTGGAACTTTCATGGCATTTCCATGGTCTTCTTACTCCGGTAAGGCCATCTTGAAACCCCTCTAACATCTCCTTGGATGTTTACTCCAATAAGGCCATCTAGGACATATTCTTGCATTATATGTTTTATCTTCTTGCTGGTACAAACTCCTGGTCTTCTTGGATTTCTCTGGCCTTAATACGATCCGGCGTGATCGTCGCATCCTGCGTTTGGATTTCTCAGATTGTCCAGAACACATCTTCCTTCAAACAGCAAGATAAGTTCTAGGGGGCAAACATGTTGACACACTTTTTAGTAAAAGCTGTCACACTGAATATCTGGATAGCATCATGCTCGGATATGGAGAACAACATCAGAAGATAGGCTGCGATTTGGTCAAAGTCGCATCACAAACAAAGAAAGGCCTGAAACTCCTATCAAATGACCTTTTTTGGGCCCGAAAAAAGCAATTACGGAGCTAAGCTTTGTAACTCTTGTAGATCTCTGAATTTTCTTCAGTTTGAGCTTTGGTTTGGCTCAATCGGACTTGCAGTTTGAAAGTTACGCCTGTTTCCGTGAATGGGTGTAATCTAGCAATTTCCTGGATAAAGCGACGAAGCGTCACACGATCGGAGTATGGCTCGTGCATCCTCTCTAGCTAATGGTGCACCCTCGGTTCACCCTTCATCGGATCACCCCCCCTCGGATCATAGCGCACCCTCAGACCACCACCCGTTCGTGGTACACCTCCTGATCACGACCCGCTTGTGACATACCAGCTTCACCATACAGCTCATAATCAGACCTCGGTTCGTGGAGCCCATATCACGATCCGATCCCATGACCATGAACTGACCCCTGCACCTGCTGACACTCGCATTGTTTTGACCTGTTCTTATGCCAGATCTTGCTCCTACTTTTCTGGATCGGGTGCCACGTACCCCATCACGAACCAGTCTTCCCAGAAGCTTTCCTGCAGCTATAAATACACCTCTACATGGAATTTGAAGGGCACTCTCTTTCTGACTTTTTGGCTGAGACTTTCTTCTACATCTAGACAGCCTCTATCATTACCGATTGCAAGAACTTTGCACCTTTCTACACTTAAATTCTCCTCTTCTAATCTCAATTAACACACGGGTTGTGAGTCTGCATATAACTTATTCTTGTAATCTGTCAGTATAACAATAAGATTATAAAGTGGATGTAGGCTACATCTACGGCCAAACCACTATAAAAACTTCATGTGTCTCCTCTTATTTATCATTTTCTGCATTTTGTGATCTGTGATCAGCATTTGGGTGTTAGGGCCAAATTTTGGTCTAACATTTTGGCACGCCAGGTGGGGGGCACATGACAACTTCTACTTGGATTTTTTGGCTATTAGATAAATGGAAAACAAAAGGATGAAGACTGGAACTTCTTCTCATACCGATGATGCTGACGCTGATGATGCAAGGAATGAGGTAAGCTTGGAGGATTCCTCCCATGGAGACCCATCAGCATACTTGACTAGAGAAGAGATGGACGGCGTTCTCACTGAATTGAGGGATCAAATGGCAAAGCAAGATGATCTCCTCAGGAATCAACAGGAAATGATCAACCAATTCCTCGCTCAGATGGAAGGCCGAGCAACGCTCAAGTCATTGGAAATGAAAACACAGAAGCGGCTCATCATCACATGGACTCTGGGGGCAATCCCCTCCCTATTAGAAATGCACTGCTATCTACTTCAGCTCAAGATCAGATGAACACCGGATTGCGAGCTCCTGCTCCACAACAGCATCAACCATCTCGTGATACACCTCTGAACCGCGACCTGGATCGTGGTGCACCACCAGGCTCACGAGTCGATCCCAGCAACTTGCTCCCGCCTGCTCAACATCAACCGCTTCATGACCTACTTCCAGACCCGATCGGATCGCACCTCATGGTCCACGAACAGGCCACCACGATTCACTCCACCTCGACCCGCGAGCCGCAAAACGCGAGCCCCATGCTCCATGACCCTTCCCCCATGATCCGCTCCCGGCAGCTCACCAACAACTTCCATCCTCCCCTGCATTCAACGCTGGGGGCACCAGCTCTGATTTTGGTAGTTTGCAGCAACTTTTTGAAGGAGATCGGCTCGCAAATCTGATTCAATGCCTCTCAAGAGGCTGCACTATTAGAACGATGTGGATGACGTCAATCACAACCCATTCACACAAGAAATCATGAATTCTCGCAATACCCCAGATTTCAAACTTCCACAACTGGAGCCCTACAATGGCAGGACAGATCCTACCATGCACTTCATGAGCTACAAACGGCATATGGAAGTTCAATCGGCATCGAAAAACGTCATGGCTAAATGTTTTCTCCTCTTTCTAACTGATATAGCGGCCATGCGGATTCGACATCTAGAAACGGAATCGATCAGCAGTTGGAACATGTTGGTCGCACGCTTCCTTGAATAATTTTGGGTCAACATCGCACAACCCAAGAATGTCATGTCCCTCACCACAATCAAGCAGAGGCCCAAAGAAACTCTACGTTCATTCCTGGAAAGATTCAACGTTGTAGCAGCATCAGTTGATCGCCCTGAACCATCGATGGTACTGATGGCAGCAATATCCGGCGTTCTAGATAACTCGAAGTTTAAAAAATCCTTATACCGAGATCCACCACGAAATCTCGGCAAATTCTACCTTGAAGCAAATAGATTTCTGCGGGAAGAAGATGCAACTTCCGAGAAGAAAACCCTCAAAGTCAACATGCTCAAAGATGGAGAACCATTTAATTCTGGAAAAGGCAAAGGAGCAGCCAATGCAAAGAATGATCGTAATGTTCCACCCCGGAGAGGGTCCAGATACGATAAATACACTGAACTGAATGACACCCTAAGCAATATCTACGTAGATACAGGGGGTTCTGCCTCATATCCAAGGCCTCCCAAGAGGGAACTAACACTAGCAAAACACAATTCTGACAGACACTGCATATTTCATGACATGGATGGCCATAACCACTATAAAAACTTCGTGTGACTCCTCTTATTTATCATTTTCTGCATTCTGTGATCTGTGATCTGCATTTGGGTGTTAGGCCCAGATTTTGGTCTAACAACTGGCATATCTGGAGAAACAGTTCCCAGATCACTACTTTGAGAATTTAACTTTCTTACCTGTGCTCGAGCGTATTTCTTCAAAGTGGGCAGATGTGGCTAAGGCAAAGATTGACGCAGTAGAGAAACAGTACTTGGAGATGTACAAGTATTCACGCAATCTCTCCAGAATCATTCGGGCCTTAATTACAGACATTGATGCAATGAAGAAGGCTGCAGATTCCGATGAGAATGTTTTCAAAAATCTGGAGAAGGACATAGAATATACACAAGCTCAACTTGTCATTGCTCAACGAGATGCCAACAACTTCAAAAAGCAATTTGAGGAATTAAAAAAGCGTTATCATGACTTTTTGGAATCTCACAGTCAAGAGCGTTTGTAGTTGAAGAAACAAGCGGAAGACGCTAAGTCAAACAGTGTCAAAATGCAACTGGCTTACAATACTCTGGAGCAAGAAAAGGCCGAGTTAGCGAGGAAGAACACCGAGCTGGAGAAACGAAATGCTGACTTGGAGTCCAAGTTAATGGAAGACGAGACTAGGGCTGCCTTAGATGAGGGAAATGTGGATAACGCTATTAAATCTGCTGAAGAACTCATAAACAGCTATCAGAGGCTCAAGAAGAATTGCACGGCTTTGGTGAACTAATGATTGAATTCTTTACACACATAATCCATCGCCGAAACATCTCTTGGATCGAAGACTATCCGACTACCTTAGTTCATGTATGGTGTCAAATCATCGAATGGAGAAAAGAGGAACTTAAGGTAGACTTCGTTGATGAAGACAAACTCATGGAGAAGTATCTGAGAGATGATGAACTGGCACGTCTGGCCGAGGGGCGTCGCCTTATTGCTGCTGCCAGGGAGGAGGAGAAATGTCTGACCAAAGAAAAGAATATCCTTGAAGTTGGTTCTTCTTCTGCTACCGTCGAAGTTACTGGAGTCGAGGGATACAATCATGAGAATCTGGGAATTCCTAGAGCATCTCTTTTATCTCCTATACCCGAATCAGCATCAGAGACGGTAGCTGCCCCAATAGAGAAATCATCGGAAGGTATTTCCACCTTTTCACCCCAATTCGTTAAGGTGGTCTCCACCTTTCATCACATCATTGGGGAATCGATCAAGGATTCTTTATTTTCTCCTGAGTTGATAACCGTTGCTTCTCATTCTGTAGGTGTTGAACCAACCGAGAAGACTGACGAGCCTTGGGGAACTACCATTGGGGGAAAATCCGTGGAAGAGGCTCAGGGAGGATAGGATAAGGCTACCATCGTTGAATCCGGAGGAGGATCTGAACCGCCTAAGGCCGACACTTCTCATGATGATGAAATGATAGACGCTTTGAAAGACGACGATGGTAATGAAGGGCATGAAGAAGATCCTAATGTTGCTATAACTGGGGATTCGAAAAATGTCGATGACATGACTTTGGATGAAATGAAAACCGAACAAGACAAGTGCATGCAGCTGAAAGTCAAGGAACTAAACCCTGAAAGCCTTAAGCCCCATGCAGTGTTGGATGCTGGATCGAGGTTAGTTGTTAAGCTTTCAACTAGGTCAATTACAGAAGAGCTTGCTAAAAAATATTCTCTTGATTCCAGTGCTCCGACTCCTGGGAAGAAATCTATCGATTCTGGTACCTCAATTACAGAGAAGAAGAAACCAAAGCGTCTCATGTCTGATGCTGAAAAAGAAGCTAGAAATTCTCTTTAGGCTGCCAAGAAGTCCAAGTCTACTCCAAAGCCCAAGTGATAATGCACTTTGTTTTTTTTATTTTGATATTCCACTGGTCCGCTGTTGTTGTAGTGAGTGCGGCCCTCACATCTTTTACTTAGCCTTCCTGTATAAACTCACATGTTTGTGAATAAAGTGGTTTGTTCCCTGCAATGTCTGATATTCGTAAATTTAACATTTAAGTAAAAACGCAAATGAATAGCATGTCATATCATAGTTATATAATAAAATCATTATTAAGGGGAACTTGTGTACGTACATACATACATACATAGATATATATATATATGCCCCCAATCAATCATGGATAACTGATTAAGACTTATTCAAGATTGATTAAATTCAAAATTCAGTTGCCCCCGATTCTTTGATGGGGCCATATTCTTTTTGTCATTGATGCTTATTCTTTTTAGCATCTTTATACTCTCCTATCTCATAAGTAGATTAGAGTATTACTGAGGCGGTCTCTTATCGGGGTGCACCTTCACACCTCAAGGGACGTCGTCTTCCCGTCCTTTATACTCTCTCTCATTTCATGAGAGTTAGAGTTAGGAATGCCGTCTTCCCATTCTTTGCATCTTATCATGCAAACGATCATTTCGTTTGCTCCTGCACATAGGTTATCTCCAATTTTTGAAATTTAATTTAATGTTTTGCGTTTCATTGTCATGACAGAATAATGGCTGAAGATATAAATAATGCAGGAAAGTAAATGACACACGATATTTTTATAGTGGTTCAGCTAAGTCGTAGCCTACATCTACTTCATAGTCCTTTGTTCATATAAACAAATTTTTTAAGGCAAGTCGTGCCTTTTTACATAGCTTATAAAAACAAAAAGGAAGACATTTCATATTTAGCTCAGGTATCGTCGCAAGTGCTGAGCATTCCAAGCTATGGGAATCTCTTCACCATCCATGTTCGTTAGCTTAAATGCTCCTGTATCAAGCTTCCGTTGGATGGTGTATGGGCCTTCCCATTTTGGAACCAATTGGGTTGAAGGTGGGAAGGCTCGTTTCAATACTAAGTCTCCTAGTTCAAAGGTTTTGAAGCGAACTTTCCGGTCATAATAACGTGCTACTTGATGTCAATGTCTTGAGGCACGCAAGTCTGCTTCGTCTCTCTTTTCTTCAACCATATCAAGAGATTCTAGGAGGAGTGTTCTATACGTCATCGGGTCATAGTATGCGACTTGATGAGAAGGGACTTCTAGTTCCACTTGGATTACTGCTTCTGACCCGAAGGAAAGTGAAAAAGGACTATGGCCAGTGGCCGTCTTAAAGGTTGTCCTGTAGGCCCACAAAGCTAGTGGCAACTCATCCACCCACTTGGCTTTGGCCCGCTCCAACCGCTTCTTGAGAAAAGATTTAATGACCTTGTTTATTGCTTCAACTTGGCCATTTGACTGTGGGTGAGCTACAGCGGTGTATTGTTTATCAATCTTGTACTTCTGGCAGAAGTTTCTAAAATCGACACTATCGAACTATGTCCCATTATCAGTTATGATGGTCTCCGGTATCCCAAATCGACAGATAATGTTTCTGACCACAAAACTAATCACCTTTCTTGCCATGATCGTTGTTAAAGGTTCAGCTTCCACCCATTTCGTGAAATAGTCCACGGCGATGATCGCGTACTTTGCTCCACCTTTGGCAATAGGTAACACTCCAATGATATCAATTCCCCGCACGGCAAACAGCCATGGGCTTACCATCGACTTGAGCTGAGTCGGAGGTGCTCTGGGAATTTTGGCGAATCTTTGACATATGTCGCAGCGTCGTGAATAATCATCTGCGTATTTATTCACGGTAGGCCAAAAATATCCATACCGTAATACTTTCTTTACTAGGGTTTGGCCCCCGGGGTGGTCCCCACACTCACCTTCAAGTACTTTTTGCAGTACACATTTGATGTCGTCATGTGTGATACACCGTAGTAGGGGCATTGAAAACCCTTGGAGATAAACGACGTTGTCCTGTAAAACGTATCTTGCTGCCTTACATCTTACAGCTCGTCTTTCGCTTTTCTTCAACGGGAGGGTTCCATTCTTGAGAAAATTCTTGATCGGTGTCATCCATGATTCTCTCTCTGGATCGACTTTCAAGGCTATTTCCACCTCCATCAGGTCGAAACTCGATGATTCCAAAACCTCTATCGGAACCATTTCAGTTTCTTCGGGATTATCAGAACTTGCTAGTTTTTCCAACCGATCTGCTTTCTAATTTTTTGTTCTTGGAATATGTGTTATGCTATAATGATCCAAACTACCAAGCAACTTCTTTACCTTTTTGAGATAAGCAACGAGTCGAGCCCCTTTAGCAACAAATTCCTCCCGTACCTGGAATACAACTGCCATGGAATCGCAACATATATCTAGTGTCTTCACCCCTAGTTCTTTGGCGAGTTTCAGCTTGGAAATTAGGGCTTCATACTTGGAATCAATATTGGTAGCAGCAAACTCTAATCGCAGTGCATAGTAAATAGATCGTCCTTCAGGAGTTATTAAAACAACTCCGGTGCCGGACCTTTGATCATTTTTGAAAAGGTCGGGTGTGTACGACTTATGCAGGATCTATAATATGGCTATGCGGAAAGTATGTGATATACTAACTTGTATATTTACAATAGTTATGCAGGTAAATATTTAATGTAAAAAGATCTCACAGAAGCAATATCATAGATAAGCAAGTATAGCAAATGCAGTAAATAGGAAAAATCGCACCAGGGATTTTTATACTGGTTCGGAGCACCGTCCTACGTCCAGTCCCAGACTTCTATCTGGATTTTCACTAAACAACAACCTCACTTCACCCGGAGGAAACAGGTTTACAATACCCGAGCAGCCGAACGGGATTTCACGCCTCTAACAACACGAGGACTTCAACACTTGCCTCTTATAACACGAGGACTTCAACACTTGCCTCTTATAACACGAGGACTTCAACACTTGCCTCTTACAACACCGAGGACTTCAACAATAATAAGATTTTGACTTTGAATGTGTTCTTCCTTCAACACTGATTTGTCAACAATTGAGTACACCCTTCCTATAATCTTATCCTCAAATGTAATTTGATGTTTAGTAAGATTAGGAAGTAAAATATCGAGTTGAATCACAAGTGTATGAAATATGCTTGGTGATTCAAACGATTATTGAATGCTTTTGAGTGCTTTTTGAGTGAAAAGAATAATGCAAGATAGATCAGAAAATAGAGAGTAAATTCGGTGATTTGAATGATTGCAAATTTATGTATTTATAAAGATCGAGTAGTTGCAATTATTGGTGAAGAGTTGCGATCAAAAGAAGTGATTATTCATGAAGAAAAATGGATGCAACTCTTGAAGAAAGAAGATGACTTTTCAATATAACGGTCAAAATTCAAAAACCTGTTGACCTATAGAATTTTATAGGTCGACATGTTTTTAGCCGTTGGAATTTCAAAAACCTGTTGACCTATAAAATTTTGTAGGTCGACCTATTTTTGACCGTTACAATTTAAAAACCTGTTGACCTATAAAAAATTGTAGGTCGACATGTTTTCGGTCATATGCATAAAAAATGTCTTCGTGAGTAGTATTTTCAAACAATTAGAAGTATGATTATTTGAGGATAGATTTTAACATTTTATAACTCTAAATAATCGACTTCTAACCTATGAAGTCATCTTGTCTTCTTTTTGTCGATGTAGAAGCTTCTTCTTGTCATAAATCAAAATAACCATCGACGCTTCGACTCAACATTCTCCCCCTTTTTGATTGATGACAACCTGGCATAATAAAGGTATTGTTCCTTGTATATTGCTCCCCTGTATATATGCTCTCCCTGAATCATATATATAATCTGCATAACAATCTTTAGTAATATTTCTCCCCCTTTGTCATCGACAAAAAGGGTATATAATATTGCAAAAATGATAGTAACAACAATATTACTATAAGGTTTTCTTCCTCTGAATATAAAGCTCCCCCTGAATTTCTGCAACATTTGTTATATAATAAAATATCTAACCTTTTGATTCCTGCATTAACAAATGTTAGCACACATATACTTTTAACATATTAAGCATATAATTTTTTAAATAGCATATGTAACCGGTCGACAGGAAGTTTAAAGGCGGTTGACAGGAAATAGTTCTGAATGAATTTATATAGGCCAGTTTACCTGGACCGGTTGACAGCTTTATTAGGGGCGGTCGACAGCTTTATGTTCTGATTGAAAATAAAAAAACAAGTTTAACTAAGACCGGTCGACAGGTAAGAAAATAGGCGGTCGACCGATTAATTCTCTGGTTGGAAATAAAGAACATAATGGACAAGACCGGTCGACAGCATAATTTGGGGTGGTCGACAGGTTTTGAATAATTTTGTTTTTCTCCTTCTCTTTTGAATTTTCAAACTCCAACAACACTTATTATATATGCATATTTCTCCCTCTTTGTCATTGATAAAAAAATAAAGATCAGAAAAATACAATAGAGATCAGAGAATGGAGAGAAGATTCGGTGATTTGAAAGTATGATTTCAAGTCTATTTATAGTGTAGAATAGTTGCATTCCTTCATGAAGAGTTTCTATAAAGAGTTGTGTCCATTTCTCTTGAAATTGAATAGAAATCTCTTCACAAAAAGAAGCATCCTTTCAGAAAAAAATTACAGCAAGAAAAAAGGTCGACAGGTCGAAATTAACAGGTCGACAGGTATTTGAAAAAAATAGCCGTTATGTGAAAAAAACAGCAGGACCGGTCGACAGGTCCTTTTTGGGCGGTCGACCGTTTTTCTTGCTGTGGACCGGAGGACCTCGGTCCACAGTCTATATCACTCTGCACTCTTTCCCGGTCGAAGCCTGGACCGTTTGGGCTTTTTCTGTGACTTTTCAATTCTTCAAATATACAGATTTCAGCCCCAGCTAATTTCAATTTCTAAATTGTTTTGTGCATTCGTGTTATACTTTGAGGATAGATTTTAACATAAATCTAACACGACTCCATACCTACATATATATAATCTTAGCTCCATGTCATGATTTCCATTGATCTTCACTACGATCTTTATTGATTTCCACTTTGATAAATGTGAATTCATCTCGTCAATGATCTCTATTTCTATGTTGTCATTAATCAAAATCTTGTGTATCAACATTCTCCCCCTTTTTGATTGATGACAACATCTTGCATATATTTTTGAGATACTGAGTAGCTCCCCCTGAATATATGCTTATATATTTCTATCTCCCCCTGTCCAAAAGCTTTCTTCGGGAGATATTGGATCATGTGCAATTTGATAAACTGAATTTTGTTTTCAGAGACATTTGGAGGTATCGAAATTTTCTTCTTTTTGTTGTGGTGTATCTGCAAAGAATATGATGTATATACATTTGGTACCCACTTGCTTTGTTTGGGTCCATGGGTTAGATGGAAGGTAACCAAACCCAAGAGGGTTTAACGGAACCTTTAAAGATAAAATTTTCGTTATTAACTACCGAATCAAAATAATCATCGATATATTTTTCTCTGTTTTTCCAACTTACAGGAACCCAAATACTTAAGTAATCTCTATTGATGTTCCTTTTTGTGCTTCTAGATCTATTATATAGATCTCTAGTCATAGAAGTATTCGAATTTCTGTAATAATTGGGTCTTGGATGTGTATTAGTACTAGCAGTGATATTCTTATTGTACATGAAAGCATATCTAGTACTATTTCTAAGATTGGTATTATTTCCAAAGTCGCTATTGACATTTTTCTTTTGAGATTTCACAACAGGTTTTGGTTTGGAAGATAAACTAAGATTTTTCTTAGCTTTGTTCTTTTGCATTATTTTCTTCTTTCCATAACCAAGATGCTTCTTAATTTCTTGGTTTTTATATCCCAAACCTTTCTTATTTGAAGTTGATTGTGAATTCTCAATAAGTTTTGTCAAATTTTCTCGACCTTTGTTAAAATTAGAAACATTTTTTGTAATGTCATCTAATTTTGATTGTAGACTAGCTTTTTCAAGGTCTAGAATCTTGACTTTTGTTTTAAGCTCATGATTTTCAGTAATGAGAACATCATTCTTCTCTTTTTGAACTTCAATTTCTTGAGTCAAAAGAGATAGTTGAGAATTAGAATTAGAAAACGATTCTTGAGCCTTTTCAAGTTCTTCTTCTAATATTTTCTTCTCATCTTTTAACATATCTCATTCTAATTCGGATCTATTCAACATTGTCTTGACTTCTTTTAACTGATATTTTGTATCTTTAAGTTTAATCATTACTTTATCATAAATATCAAGCATATCCTCAAGAGTAGGAATTCGTACCTCATCCTCTGTTGCCATAAAACCTACATTTGCTTGTTCAGTGTCTGAGTCACTTTCGCTGTCAGATGAAGATGAGTCTGAATCATCCCAGGTTACTGAGAAAGCTCTCTTCTTTGATTTGTCCTTCTTGAATTTTTCGGAATTCTTCTTTTTATCCGGACAATCTTTATGCACATGTCCCTTTTTGTGACAATTGAAGCATTCCATATTTGAAGATGATGGTTTATTTGATCCAAACTTCCTTTTGTCGTATCGACTAGCTTTTCTTTGCTTCAAAAATTTCTTAAAGCCTTTTGCAATAAGTGCTAAGTCTTCATCTTCAGAATCTGAAATGTCTTCATCTTTTTCGGCATGAAAAGCAACATTTTTCTTTTCTTCTTTTTGTTCTCTTCTAGCCTGTAAATTTGCTTCATAGGACATTAGATTTCCTATCAACTCATCTGGCTTCATGGTAGAAAGATCATTAGCTTCTTCTATAGCTAATACTTTTCCTTCCCATTCATTAGTCAGTGAGTGTAGGATTGTTGAAACTACATCAAAGTCAGAATATTTTTGTCCTAACCCAATAAGAGCATGATGAATAGTTTGAAACCTTGAATACATCTCATTGATTGTTTCATTTGGCTTCATTTTGAAATTTTGGAATTGACTTTTCAACAAAGCTATTTTTGCTTGTTTAACCTTGTTAGTACCTTCATGAGTTGTTTTTAGCGTTTGCCAAATTTGATAAGCAGTGGTACAGATACTAACACGGTTATACTCATTTTGGTCTAATGCACAAAACAACATATTTATTGCTTTTGCATTTACTGCTGCTGCTGTTTTCTCAGCAGGAGTCCATTCTGCATACTCAGTAGTTGGATTAACTATTTCTTTCTGAGTAGCATTCCAAGCATCATAACTTGTTGATTGCATATAGAAAGCCATACGTGTTGCCCAATAACTATAGTTTAGGCCATTAAAGAAAGGAGGTCTTTGTGTAGATTGACCTTCAGTGTAAGTGTTAGTGCTGGTACTTGCATTATTTGCCATATTACTAGAATATATCAAATAACGTTGTTACGGTTATATGATGATCTTGCTCTGATACCAATTGAAAAGGTCGGGTGTGTACGACTTATGCAGGATCTATAATATGGCTATGCGGAAAGTATGTGATATACTAACTTGTATATTTACAATAGTTATGCAGGTAAATATTTAATGTAAAAAGATCTCACAGAAGCAATATCACAGATAAGCAAGTATAGCAAATGCAGTAAATAGGAAAAATCGCACCAAGGATTTTTATACTGGTTCGGAGCACCGTCCTACGTCCAGTCCCAGACTTCTATCTGGATTTTCACTAAACAACAACCTCACTTCACCCGGAGGAAACAGGTTTACAATACCCGAGCAGCCGAACGGGATTTCACGCCTCTAACAACACGAGGACTTTAACACTTGCCTCTTATAACACGAGGACTTCAACACTTGCCTCTTATAACACGAGGACTTCAACACTTGCCTCTTACAACACCGAGGACTTCAACAATAATAAGATTTTGACTTTGAATGTGTTCTTCCTTCAACACTGATTTGTCAACAATTGAGTACACCCTTCCTATAATCTTATCCTCAAATGTAATTTGATGTTTAGTAAGATTAGGAAGTAAAATATCGAGTTGAATCACAAGTGTATGAAATATGCTTGGTGATTCAAACGATTATTGAATGCTTTTGAGTGCTTTTTGAGTGAAAAGAATAATGCAAGATAGATCAGAAAATAGAGAGTAAATTCGGTGATTTGAATGATTGCAAATTTATGTATTTATAAAGATCGAGTAGTTGCAATTATTGGTGAAGAGTTGCGATCAAAAGAAGTGATTATTCATGAAGAAAAATTGATGCAACTCTTGAAGAAAGAAGATGACTTTTCAATATAACGGTCAAAATTCAAAAACCTGTTGACCTATAGAATTTTATAGGTCGACATGTTTTTAGCCGTTGGAATTTCAAAAACCTGTTGACCTATAAAATTTTGTAGGTCGACCTATTTTTGACCGTTACAATTTAAAAACCTGTTGACCTATAAAAAATTGTAGGTCGACATGTTTTCGGTCATATGCATAAAAAATGTCTTCATGAGTAGTATTTTCAAACAATTAGAAGTATGATTATTTGAGGATAGATTTTAACATTTTATAACTCTAAATAATCGACTTCTAACCTATGAAGTCATCTTGTCTTCTTTTTGTCGATGTAGAAGCTTCTTCTTGTCATAAATCAAAATAACCATCGACGCTTCGACTCAACAATTTTGACTCCGTCCGTATATAGCTTCCATGGACTAAGCTCTAACTCTTGGTCCAAAGTAACCATCTTGTCACCTATCGTTTCATCTTTGGGAATTGTGAATTCGACTATAAAGTCAACCAATGCCTGCCCCCTTATTGATCTCCGTGGCTGAAAATTTAAATCGAATTAAATCAACTCGATGTTCCATTTAAGTAACCGCCTAGATGCTTTGAGTTTTTGTAACACTTGTCTTAAAAGTTGATCGGTGTATACAACTATCGGGTGAGCCTGAAAGTAATGATGAAGTTTGCGGGAAGCAATCAGGAGGCTGTAAGCAAGTTTTTCTATCTTCGGATAATTACATTCTGCAGCAGCTAGCTTCTTGCACACGTAGTATACAGGCCTCTGGACTTTATCCTCTTCACGTACCAATGCTGTACTGACGGCATGAGATGATACCTCTAGGTAGACAAACAAATCCTCATGTTCCATGGGTTTTAATAATATTGGAGGCTTTTCTAATAAGTCTAATAAATTCTGGAAAGCCTCCACACAATCAGGGGTCCACTCAAAATTTCGTTTTCCTCGTTTTATCAGATCGAAGAAAGGTACGCACTTATCTGTGGCTTTGGAGATAAACCTGCTCAATGCAGCAACTTTTCCGGCTAGGCTTTGAACATCCTTGATCTTTCGTGGTTCTTCAATATTCCTTATTGCTGCTATTTGACTAGGATTTATCTCAGTCCCTCGAGAACTCACGATAAACCCAAGGAATTTCCCAAATGCGACCCCAAATGATCATTTTAGGGGTTTAACTTCATTCCATACCTTCGAAGAATATCAAACATTTCAGCTAAGTCCCTTGTATGGTCGGAAGATTGTTTAGACTTCACAAGCATGTCATCCACATAAACTTCCATGATTTTCCGGGTTTTGATTATAGAACATGCAGTTGACCAAACGTTGGTACGTGGCTCCTACATTCTTTAATCCAAATGGCATTACCACATAACAATATAACCCCAAGTCTATGATGAAACTTGTATGCTCCTGATCTGCTATGTGCATTGGAATTTGATTGTACCCCGAATAAGCATCCATAAAGGATAAAAGCTCGTGTCCAGCCGTCGAGTCTACTAGCTGATCAATTCTAGGAAGAGAAAAACTATCCTTCGGACAAGCCTTGTTCAAGTCTGAGAAGTCAATACATGTACGCCATTTCCCGTTAGATTTTTTGACCAGGACAGGATTTGATATCCAGTCGGGATATTTCAAATCCTTAATGAATCCATTATCCTTCAATTTCTCTACCTCTTCCTTCAAAGCTGTTGACCGCTCTGGGCCTAACATTCATCTCTTCTGTTTGACCGGTGGGTGCTTTGGATTAATGCATAAAGAGTGGCTCATAATGGCAAGTGAAATCCCACACATGTCAGCATGAGTCCAGGCAAATACATCCAAATTTTCCCTTAAGAAATCAGCCAACTCTTTCGCTCGAATTGGATCTAGTTGCGAGCCGATCTTTCTCATCAATAGGTATATCTATTTTTGTCGGATCTGTCTCATCAATAGGTATATCTATTATTGTCTCGTTGGAAGTCGCCTTTCTATCCTCGGGTTCTCTATCCTCTCTGGGATCTATATCCTCGAGCACTTCTAAGGGCGTCTCTCTTGGGGCTAGACCCTTAAGTGCTACGCTGAGTTTTCCTTCGAAGGGGGAGAATCATCCTTAGATTCTATATTCAACCCTTTTATTAGCATCTTGAACTCCGTCATGTAACAAGATCATCCCGTAGCTTGGTTGCCTCTCATCATCCCATTTCCCGTGTTAGTCGGGAATTTAAGCAGTAAGCACCAAGGTGCAATACATGCCCTAAACTCGGCAAGGGCCGGTCGGCCTAGGAAAGCGTTGTAGAGTGACTCTACATCCAAAACTACAAATGGAAAGATCCTTACTCTCTAGCGATCTCCCTGTCCTAATGTTATTGGCAATTCTACATAGCCCATCGGAGTCGTCGACGCCCCCATTGAAGCCATGTATCCATCCTTCGTAGGGCTTTAGATCCTTTGCTTCAAGTCTCATTTGTTCAAAATCTTTCTTGAAGAGGATATTGACCGAACTCCCGTTGTCCACCAACACTTTATGGACTAAGGCAGGGCCGATGGTCGTGGTAATTACCAGTGGGTCTTCAGTTGGTGATTGAATTCTGGAATCATCTCTACTACGGAATATGACGTCGTATGACATCGTCTTTTGTTGTTTTACTAGAGTAATGTCTTCGAGGTTACTACATTCTCCAACCTCAAAGTGCTTGGCGGCATTGACGTACTGATCCATCGCTTTGAAACTACGGCTAGCTAGGTAGGGTCCGCCTATAATGGTATTGATAATGATCCCCTTACCTTTCTGCTGGGCTGTGGGTTTAGAAGTAGGCTGGTTTTGGTTCGGGGCTTGTCCCCCTTGCCCCCTGTCCCTTGAAGCAACCTTTTATTCGTCTAACTTCCCTTCCCGCAGCAATCTTTCAACTACATCTCTCAAATGAAGGCATTCGTTGGTGGAATGATCGTGGGTTCCATGGAACGAACAAAACTTTCACGTTGCGATCTCTTTTTCGGTGGAGTCTCTGGGTGGTGGTTTTTTGTACTGCAATATGCTGCATGTGTCCAAATAAATGTTTACCAAGGCATCATTCAATGGCGAATAGCTTTCGAAAGTTTGGAATCGAGGTCTTTTGCTAGAATTGTTCCCTTGGTTCCTACTCCTCCTATTGCCGTTTCCATTCTTGTTGCTGTTACCTCCGTTCTGGTTGTCGATATTCACTTCAACCTTCCCTGAACTATCACCAGATTGTTTCACAGCAACATTACTTTGGACACCTTCCCTCAAGGCCCCTTCGGACTATCTCTTCCTATTTGCATGAGCTTCTTCTTGCCTTAAGAGAATATTAGTTTTTTCGTAGAACAATTCCCTAGTAGGGGGCAGTTTTCCGGATAGATAATCCCTAAATTATGTGTCTGGGTCAACTCCTTATATTAAAGCCATCAGAATAGTGGGTTCATGAGGGTCACTAACTTCGGTGACAACCAGGTTGAAGCGGTCCAAATATGATTTCAGAGATTTGCTTGGAGCCTGTTTAATCCTTGACAACTCTATGATGCTTTTGGATTTTTGGGCGTGAAGTCAAAACAGGTTCATAAAGCACTCACTTAATTCTGGGAAGTTTGACACTGACCGTGGAGGGAGTCGGGTGAACCACATTAATGCCACGTCTTCTAGGTAAATTGGAAAGGCCTTGCATTTTATAGCATCTGGAGCTGCTGTGACATTCATGAACCGTGCGTACCTCATCAGATGTTGTCTCGGTTCCGTTCTCCCTGAATATCGATCCATTTATGGAAAGTTGAATCGCCGAGGGAACTGGAAGTCCAATATATCATCTGTGAAGGGGCTATGACTTCGCTCAATGCCCCAGTCCTCATTATTGTATCGTCAGTTTTCAGACATAATCTGACGCACCATCGCCACATATCGGCATTTGTTAATGTCTGCGCAGGTTCTCTAGGTCTGATATTTGGATTACCCCTAGGTTCCTGATTAGGGGATAACCTCCTGTTTCTAGTGGCGGCTGCTCTACATTGCTCCCTACGCTCCTAGTCGATCTCAGGAGAAAGGGGCTGGAGAAGTTGCTGTTGCGTAGGATTACTAATATTAGGATACCTGAGTAGAACATGGGAACCATGCATGGGCAACAACATAGGCTCTCTCAAGCTCAGGTCATTAGGCCCTAATACACGAGTGGCGTCCTCGCGGGATCCTAAAGATCCAAAAGTTAACTGATCAAGATTTTGAGGTCGTTCAAGCGACCTTCTTTCACGGGATGTCCCTCATCTGAAGAAGATGAATAATCTACAGCCAGGCGACGTGTTAGGGAAGGTGTCTTTTGCCTCCGGAGCTCTTTGAGTTCCCTACTCATGGTGATCATGTTCTCTTGCATGCGAAGACTGTCACGCTTATGGGCTTCCAATGCCTTCTTAATACTCTGGAGCATTTCAAGAAAGCGTGAAAAATCTCCTTGTGTGACGGGTGCAGATGGGTCAGGCTGATCATTGGTCATAGCGGCTAGAATCATAGCATTGGTAGGAGCTCGAGTAGAAGTTCCATCTTCACTTTGATTCGGATCGGATCGAAGCATAGTGGTACGGCCGGACCGTTTCAGATGAGGAGAGTGGGTGACTTCAACATCGTTGGATCAGATCGAATCGGTGTCTTCTGTTTGGATCGGTCCTTCCTGACCGGAGTGGCATGCTCCAGTGTCTTGACCACACGACCTCATCACAATCGTTGTTTACTGATCTTCGTTAACGTCATTCTTTCGATTACTTTGGATTTCTTTTCCTTTTCCTTTGGCCATAGTTTCCAATTCTTCAGTGATTAACCATCAAGTACTTAAAGATGTCAAAAACAAAGGATTAACTTCTTTGAACTTTGAAGGTCCAACTAGTAGAATGATAATCCCAAAAAGTGGAGAATTCAAAAATTCTCAGTGAAAGCACCAAAATGTTAGATCCAAAATTGGCTCTAGCACCCAAACGAATAATGATTTTACTTAAATGAAATCAAAAAAAAAACAAAGAAAACACATAATTTATAGTGGTTCGGCGTTAAATAGCCTACGTCCACTTTCTACTCTTTGAATTGATGTCTTGAATGCAAGTACAACAATGATTCTCACTCAATTTTCACTTGTACAATACATTGATTCACTCAATTTCCTTCACAATATGATTCAAAAGATGATTGTAATCTGAATAAGTTGATGAAATTCAGATAGCAAAGGAGTTTGAGTTCTGAAAATGCCAAAAGATCCTTTGAAATGAGCCTTGGGGGTGTATTTATAGGTGGAAAATGCCTCTGAAGTGGCTCCGGATCGGGTACGCGTG
Organism: Allium sativum; assembly: GCA_030737875.1. Lineage (NCBI taxonomy): Eukaryota > Viridiplantae > Streptophyta > Magnoliopsida > Asparagales > Amaryllidaceae > Allium > Allium sativum. The sequence goes on along the minus strand of CM060916.1, from coordinate 306,166,016 downwards.
GCCCTCACCCCATAAAATCCGGGTTTGAATAGGATAAGAAGGTGACAACGCATCAGGTTAGTAGTGAATGTGGGTAAAATATGGGAGAGTAGTTGCCTAACCGCTCCGCATTCTCAGGTAAATGTGGGGTGCAACCGCTGCTGCTCCTTGCTTCGGATCGGGTGTGTGAAGAAAGGGAAGGGGGAGCGGAGCAGGTGAATCCGATCTGATCCGGTTCTGTCCCTACATCTTTATTTTCTGCTTTGAAACATATAGACTAGGCTTACGGTCTCCAATCCAATCCGGTCTTCAAGTGGGTATTCTTCTATTGATCATCCTTCATAAATTAACCTTTTGACTTTGTGTAGCCTAGTTCACAAAGAACTAACAAAAATAACGAGTTATAAATTCGGATATGTTTATTTTGGAACTAAACGATATTCTATGTGAATATATACGATAATATTAATTTATTAATATTAAATTAAATTGTTTTTAAATATATTAATATTTAAATTGGTTTATTTAGACCTTAGAACATAGCCATTTTTACAAACGACCTCCGTTTTCAATGAAATTAATTTTATTGGATCCAAAATATTAAATTATTACTAGATTTCAATTTTTGTGATTTTTTTGAGTCCGTATGTGGCCATACGGAATTTTAATTTGAAAAACAATCAATAATTTGACTTTAAAAATAGTTGTGTGAGCAAACGGATTCGAAATTCGATGAAACAAATTTCGTTGGGCCCGTAATTTCAAACTGTAGCTGTATGTCCAATTTCATCGAAATTGGATATTGTATGTGATTGTAGGAATTTTTAAACAGTAATATAAGTAGTGGTAAACTAAAAATCAAATAAAATATTATTTCTTTACCCTATAAATATACCTCTTAAACCTAACTTTCTCTCACTTCTTCATTCGTGTGGTCAACTGTAGAATCACGCCGTCACCTCCAAATGAAACCCGAGAGTTTAAAATCCATATACAAATCAAATAAAAGTCTAAAAATCGAAATACGTAAATATTTGTGATACTTGGATATTTCTCGTCGCATTTATATAAGTTTCGATGAGTTTGGACACAATCTCCTTCATTGAAAATAGGGACAGCGAACTTGGGTTTGGGGTTTATTGAAGATTGAGGTATCTTGATGTAAACTGATTTTTGTGTTTGATTTAAGGATGGAAATTGGTGTTTATATGCAAAGTTATGGAAGTTTTCGAGCATAAAGTGTTCGATCTGAAATCTGGAAAGCTCAATTCCAGATGTTGGAATTACGGTAGAGGCTTCCGACATGTTTGTGGCATCGGAGGGATATCTAAGATCGGAAGCAAGCTCCAGGTGACAAGGTGCACCGGACCAGGGGACTTCCATGGAGCTCGAGGCTCATTAGGGTGATGCGACCTTTTGGCAGCGTGAGGAAGCTTCAGGTCACGTAAAATTTTTATGATCGAGTTCGTCAGTAGGTTGATGGTAAGGTAGAGGAGCAGCTTAGGTCCCTGTGGGGTCAGCAATTATGGTGGAGGAAGCATGGTGGAAGGAACAACGGCCATGGTAGTTTGGATGGTCAAGTTCTGCATTGCGAAGAAGAAGAAAGACGAGGAACAGGACTGAATATTTAAAACATGATTAGCTGTTTAAAATGGTAATTAATTAAATGAATAGTTAATGATCGTTAAATTTTATAAAACTAATATTAGCAATATCTATTTCATATGTTATTAGAATTCAGCGAAACAAGATTCGTTAGGATCGTATGGACGAATACTATACAATGGAACTGATTCGGAGTGAGTTGGAGCTCGGTACAATTTATAGCGAAATTAATTGCCTGGTCTGAATCAACGACAGTTATCATTATTTAACGATAAACCACCAATGTGAGTAAATATCACTAACTCTGTCCATTTTATTATTTTATAAACGTAATTTAGTATTGATAAATGATGATTGATTTCCGTGTGATGGTGATTGTATAGATTGTTGATCAATTGGTTGAAAATATATATATCGGTAATCAAATATTAATTCTTTTTATCAGAATATTTCATATTGAAATGAAATTGATGTTATTTATATTGTTTAACATCTGTGGATGCAGGAAAACAGGTTGGAGGGATCAACTGGATTCCTCAATATTCATAATACTATTTTTTTTCATATATGGTGATATATGATGTGATATATAATTTGCGATTGATTATGATGGCACTGGTCTTGTTATTTAGTCTTTTAAATACCATAAGAAATACTGTAATGTAAAAAGGGAATTTTCAAAGTGTATATTGAAAATAGAATATTTTATAAAATAAATAGAAATATAAAAGGAATTATTTGGGAAATAAATAGAATTATAAAAGGAAATTGGCGAGATATAAAAGAACTACGAGAAGATGGATTTAAAGTAGATTGTAAATAGAAATATATTTTTATAGATAAATTAGGAAGATTAATTTATAAATAATATTTTATAAATTAAGTAAAAATTTATCATTGGATAAATTGGATATATAAATTCTGAATTTATATAGAGAAGAAAAAAATCGGTTTTCAACACTGATATTTGAAATGGAATTTGAACTTAGTATTTAAAAAGGGAATTTGAATGAGATATTAAGTGTTAGAAGGAAAAATAAGGATTGTATGAATAATTCTACATATAAAAATATAAATAGAATTTGGGTTTGAGATATTGTTTTTAAATACGAAATCAAACTGGTTTGATGATATAAAGAAATATTATTCGCATTCTATGTGAAAAATAGATTAAAGTAAATATTTTGCAAATAAAATATTTATAAAGGAAATTGGGTTTGAAATAGGAATTTAAATGGAATCACTAAAATTAGAAACTGACTGGAAATTAGTTGAGTTGAATGGCTTTCTGGGTATCGATCTGGTGTTGGTTTCGACCTTCGGGGTTTATCCTTAGGAAGTTGTTCTCTTACTAGTTTACGGTTAGAGACCGATAGATGTGGGAAGACAGTGATGTGTGAATCAGAAATGGAAACATTTTCCAAAGTTAATAACGTTTATTTTCTAAATTTAGAAAATAAGGATTTATGGATATATGGAAACGGGAAATGGAAAAATGAATAAATTAATGATAAATTAATTAAAGAGGAAAGATGTAGATTGATGGTTGATCGATAAAATTTCCATTTGGAAATAAGATCGTTGTGTGTATGGATGTTTCCTTTGATAGTTAAATAACCGACTATCAAAGTTCTGACCATTTTTCCGTCGTCAGTACAGAGAGATCGGGATCATATTTATTATCTAAAAACCACTCCGTTTGGGCATTAGCATTGCGAATCAAATGTGATGAAGATAATTGAAGACCGAGTTTGGGGAACGGTTGTTCTGTCAAATCCTAGGTAAAAATTGCCTAAGATGGGTTTATAGAATAGTGCCTTTAGCTTGTCCAATCCCAAGACAACGTGTATAGAAGAATGTCTGATAGAGTATATCTAATAGATCGTGTAAGTTGATCTCTTTAAACATATTTACTGGTGAGGAATTCGTTTCTCTTAGCTATATACCCGCGGTAATTTTTGGGAAATTAATTTCTGATTTGGCGGGCATGACGATGTGAGATTCAAAATAAATAAAGGTGTGATCTGTACCTTATGGCCTCAAAACCTCACAACCAGGAAATGGTATAAAAATGGGTAGGTCACATGGCTAAGTGTGTAGCTCCCAATTAGGATGTATTGTCACCTGATCTAGAGAAATCTCATTTACTTCTTTAACATATTTCGATGTTGTCCCTTTCGGGAAACGGTTGTTGGTCCCAACCGTTGGTGATAATACATTCGGTACACTTAAGCGAAATGATTGTCTGGTCATGTTTAGCCTAGGTTACAAGATGTTCTTGTTGAACACGGTGTCTCTCTACAGATACACTGTCGGAAGGTGGTCCCATACTGTAACGTCTCGTATTTTTATGGTATAATAATTAATTTATTTAATTATATAAATAGCGATTTATAGAATTAAATGGTCGTTGAATTAAATAATATTGAATATTTAATTAATATAAATAATAGAATAATATATTTAATTTTCGAAATAGTCGGAAATAGTGGAATTCAATATATTGTGTGAATTGGGTCATTTATAATATATATTTCAGTTTAGAATTGAATTATATTAACGAATATATTATTTAAACGACAGTTGAACGTATAATTTAAACTATAATTATAATCGAGCTCAAAATGGCGCGGCAGTTCGTAATTTGGCGATTCGAACTTTAAACGAAAATACAGAATCCGTTTTAAGTTGGATTTCTGTGAAATAAGAAACGTTCGGAGCTGGTGAAGTATATTTTTCTGAAGGAAGAGAAAAATCAAGATTTCGTCGTGTAGATTGTGAGTTGTGTCCAAATCAAATTTTTGAAAAGTCGTTATGGAATTCCTTTATGATTTATAACGATTTATTTATATTATAAAAGGGTTTTTAGTATAAATTGGATATCGATTTAACCCGGATTTGGAATATCGATTTATAAATCCAAGTGTTTTTTTATAACTATATGATATTCTATGTGAATATATGCACGATAATATTAATTTATTAATATAAAATTAAATTATTTTTAAATATATTAATATTTAAATGGGTTTATTTAGAGCTTTAAAAATAGCAATTTTTGCAAACGAACTCCATTTTCGATGAAACTAATTTTGTTTGATCCTGAATATTAAATTATTGTTAGATTTCAGTTTTCGTGATTTTGGGAGTTAGCATGTGGCCGTATGGGATTTTAATGCAAAAAACAGTCAATAATTTGATTTAAAAAAATGCGGTGTGAGCAAACGGATTCGGAATTCGACGAAACAAGTTTCGTTCGGTCCGTAATGTCGAACTGTAGTTGTGTGTACATTTTCGTTGAATTTGGATATATTATGTGGTCATACGAATTTTTAAATGATAAAAACAAACAGCGACTGTTTAAAAATAAATACCTTATAATATTTCTAACCCTAACCAGAATTCTTCAAGTCAAAACATAAGCCACCACAATTTTATTTCATCTCCAGTAAATGATTCATCTTTATAAAAATCATAGAAAATCAAAGGAAATTCCATAAATCATGATATACGTGTATTTTGATTTGGAAAGAGGTTAGCTCCCTTTCAGAATGTGTTTTGGTTGGCTCGATGCAACCTTTTTTCCGCTGACCTGTTAACAGCAAATCTAAGGTTCAGTGAGGTGAGGAATTTAAGTACCGATTCATCTTTTTGATGTTGGATTTGCATTCATGGATGAAATTGGCATGTACGGTGAGTTTTTGGTGGATGTTGGGTGGTTTCAGGGTTTCGCAATTTCCTGGATGATGCAAGGTGGTTGTCTATGCAAACCTAAAGGAGGGTGCAAGTGATATGAAATTGGTATAGTGTGATAGAGATTTCGAAGAGGGTCCTTACAGTACTAATAGTTTGGAGATTCGCGAAGAGATGGAAGAAAACATGGGATTCAAAGATGCAAAAATGGTGTTCCAAATTGTAGCTGGAATCGGGTTTCAAGTTTTTGGGAAGAAGGAAGTAACGCAGGTCGGGTTCTCAAGTGAGATATGGGTCGGGTTCAACAGTGTAAGGCCCAAAATTTAAAATAATGTTTAAGTTTAATTTAATTAAATATACACGCAAACTTGTAAATGATATATCTCGATCATATTGTGTCAGAATTTAGAATGGTCAGTCACGTTGGGATCGTATTGACGAGGGCTACACAATGGAACTGACTGAAAATGAATTGGAGCTTGTTACAATTTATGACGAAATAAATTGTATGTCTGAGTCAACAACAGTTTATCGTTATTTAATGATGAATTGCCAAAGTGAGTAAATCTCACTACTCTGATCAGTTTATATTTTTATAACGTATTTTTAGAATTGATAAATAATGATTGATTTCTGTGTGTCGACTGTTTGGTTGAACTGCTAACTGATTGGTTGAAATTATAGATAACGATATATATATCATTAATCAAATATTGATTTTTTTATCTGAATATTTCATATTGAAATGAAATCGATGTTATATTATATTGTTTAACATCCGTGAACACAGGGAAACAGGTTGGAGGGATCCAACTGGATTCCTCAACAATTATTTTATTGTTTTCATATATTGTGATAAATGACTGAGTATATAATATGTTGCTGATTATGTGTGTTTGGATGATATTGATCAATGTCATTTGATATTTTAAATGCAATAAGAAACCATGGGATGTAAAAAGGAAAATTTCAATGTGTATATTGGAATAAGAATAATATTTAAAATCAACAGATTTTATAAAAAGGGAAATTTCAATGCGTATATTGAAATAAATTATTATATAAAATCAAGGGATTTTATAAGAGATATTTCAAGGTGAATATTGAGATAAAGGAATTTTATAAAATCAACCGATTTTATAAAAGGAAATATTTGAAAAAAAGAATAGAATTATAAAAAGGGGATTTCGAGTTATAATAGAGATATGAATTGATTTATTTAAAAAAGATATTGAATAAAAATATGTTTTTAACAAACAAATTGAGAAGAATTATTTTTAAAAAATGTTTTTAAATTAAGGAAAATATTTATCATTTGATAAGTAAAGATATATATAAGTCTGAACTTATATAAAGAAGTAAACAGATAAATGTGGCAGATTAATTTATAAATAATATTTTATAAACTAAGTAAAATATTTATCATTGGATAAATGGAGTATATAAGTCAGAACTTATATAGAGTAAGAATCAATTTCAACATCGATATTTGAATCTGAATACGAACATAGTGTTAACAAGACTTATTAATGGAAGTATTAAAGTGTTGAATATAAAATAAGATTTTATATGAATTGTTTATAAATAGAAGTATAAATAGAATATTTAAAATAAGATAATATTTTAAATTCGAAAACAAACTGTTTTAATTATATAAATAATATATTATTCACATTGAACATGAATAATGGATTAAGGCAAGTATTTTTGCAAAGAAGAAGATTATAAAAGAAATGTTATTCATATTGAATAAGATTAATGGACTAAAATAAATGTATTGAAAATAAAAACATTTATAAAGAAGATCGGATTTTCGAAATAGGAATTCAAATAGAAATGAAATTTCAAATGGCTAGGTATAAATAACTTGTTTAATAACAAAAACAAATAGCGTGATTTATAAACTAAATAAATTAAAAATAATTATCAGTGGATAACTTGGATTGTAAATTCAGCAGTAAATATCGAAGAGAGTTAATCGAATATTAGTTATTCGAAAGAGAATTAAATCGAAGGTAGATCATTTGAAAAAGGAGTTAATCGAATTAGTTATTCGAAAGGAGTTAATCGAATTAGTTATTCGAAAAGAGTTAATTGAAATTAGTTATTCGAAATAGAGTCAAATCGAATATAGTTTATTCGAAAGAGAATTATACATTGGGATTCGATTATATAGAATGTAGGAAGGTATTATTTACTTTCGATTTTTAAATCAAGATTCATTTATTTATTTAATAAATTATTATTATTCAATTTAAGAAATATAAGTATAATTTTGAGCTAGATTATATCGAAAGTAGAGATTATAACGTTATCGTTATTACCAACGTTTTATAAAAGAATAGGATTTATAAACTGAATCCGAGAGTTGCATAAGCAATGATTTGATAAAAAGATAAGAAATAGAATTAAAGAAATTAGAAACTGACTAAATATTAGTTAAGTTGAATGATTTCTGGGGTATCGATCTGATAATGGTTCCAGCCTTCGGGATTAATACTTAGGGAATCATTCTCTTACTAATTTAGGGTTAGAGACTGATGGACGTGAAATGATAGTTGAGCGTGAATAAGAAATGGAAACGTTTTCCAATGTTAATAAGGTATATTTTCTAAATTTAGAAAATAAGAATTTATGGAGATATGGAAATGGGTAACTGAATAAATTAATGATGAATTAATAGAAAAAGAGAAAAAGTTGATAGATGATTGATTGATAAGATTTCCATTTGGAAATACGATCGTTGTTGTACACGTGTTTTCTTTGATAGTTAAATCACCGACTATCAAAGTTTTGACCATTTTTCCGTCATCAATACGGAGAGACCGGGAGCAGATTCATTATCTGAAAAACACTCTGTATGGGCATTAGCGTTGCGAATCAAATATGATGAAGGTAATTGAAGATGGAGTTATGCAAGAGCTGTTCTGGCGATCCTAGGTAGAAATTGCCTAAGATGGATTTACATAATAGTGCCTTCGGTTTGTCCAGTCCTAGGACAACCTGTATGAAAGAATGTCTGACAGAGTATATTTAATAGATCGCGTAAGTTGGTCTCTTCAAATGTATTTACGTTTGGTGGCGGAGGAATTCGTTTCTCTTAGCTGTTTACCCGTGGTATGTTTGGAGAAATCAATTTGTGATTTGGCGAGTATGACGATGTGACATTCAAAGTGAAGAAAGGCGTGGTTTGTAAAAGGATACGTTATGACCTCTAGCCTCACCACCGAGAAATGGTATAAAATCGGGTTGGTCGCATGGCTAAGTGGTTAGCTTCCTATTAGGGTGTATTGTCACCTTATCTAGAGAAATTCCAATTGCTTATTTATTATGTTTTGATGTTGTCCCTTTCGGGAAATGGTTGCTGATCCCAACCGTTGGTGATAATACATTCGGTACACTCAAGCGAAATGAGTGACTGGTCATGTTTAGCCTGGGTTACAAGATGTTCTTGTTGAACCAGGTGTATTCCTCTCTAGAGATACACTATCGGAAGGTGGTCCCATACCTTGCCAGTTGGAATTCATTACCCAATAAGCCCCCGCGGTTTTTGATTTTATATTATGTATGTGGAACATGAGATGAAAGCGTTCTGCTAGATGATTATTATATTGTGGTTGATAGACATTATTATTATATCAAATGAGTTTGATATAAAGATTATCGTTCCTTTCAAAATGTTTTTGAATTTGGACCAAGTGTTTTGGATTCTCATAAGGGAAAAACCCGTTCCGTTTTACGACGTGGTCTTATGAGATATCATTTAATAGCTCAAACTATTTTAAATGGTTTTACTCATACCAGTCCCATAACTGACCCGGTGTTTATCTTGTTTTATTTTCCCTAAACTCTTGGGTGCCCAATTTTGTATGGGCGGTCAAGTAATCAGGTTTTTACAGATATACTTAGAGAGCTCGGAGCAGGAGGCTTCAGGATTTTATAGCAATTGTTTATTTCCGCTGTGTTGTAAGTGTTATACTTTGATAATGATATGTATATTCAAGTACAGATTTATATTTCAAAGCTATGTTATATAATATATTTTATTCGTTCCATTGTGAGATTCGTGTTACTCTGATTCTGTTGTATGTTCTTCTTCTTCTTCTATTCTAATTTTCTATCTTATTTGTTCTCACCCTCTAACTTCTTTCATTAACTATCCGGTATTTCCGATGCTTGAATAGTCGACAAAGTATGTTGTGTCGATTTTCTTGCTCGAAAACTCCCTGGTCATTATAGTTGGTATCAGAGCTTAAGGTTAGGTGATTACCTTGGCTCTGTGGTGTGACTCGGTATCGATGGGGTTAGTAATACCCAATATTGAGTTTGAGTGTATATATACGAGTGAACGTATTTGTAGATTTCATAAAAATTGTTTTTTATTGTGGAGATTTATTGGCTGAGTTGTTTATAGTTCTGGTGATCAGTTTGTTCCACTGTATCGGTAGGATTTTCTAAACACTTGAATACGATAAACTCACACAGTATGTTTTGAAAAAAAGGTAAAAAATAATAATTTTACCCAAAGTATATTTTGATATAGAGAAAATATATATAATGGAAATATTATAGTATTGGATGTGGCAGTTGTTGTTATAATCGAGAAAGATTATAATTAAGTTGGTTATATATATAACCCAATAAAATTCGTATAAGTGTTACGAAATAAATTAAATCTGAAATTAAATCAGAAATGAAATTAAAACCTTGGAAATTTGGAAAGGTGTGTGTAAATGGACTTGGATTTAATATATGAGAATTTTAAAATCCTAGGAGATTTTAAATTATTTTACAAGGGTTGTGAATGGTATTTTGAAATAGATTTCAAAATGGAAGTATTTAAATATGAGTTTGAAAATGTTATAATGTTGAACTCACTTTGATAGCTGGGAAATAACTCTGATGATGCTGGCCACATCATTAGTGTTCATTTTCGAGTTGTAAGTGACGGATTACTACCAAAGATATTGTTTTGGAATTGTTTTGAGAAAACAAGTGGTTTTGATTTGCAAAAAGGAATATTGGATGTTTGAAAAGGGTAAGTTGTTTAAAACTCCTAGGAAGATTGTTTTGAAATAAAAACAAATTAAAGTAGAATTTGTGAAAGTAAATTGGAATTAAATTGAAGTGAATTAAGTGGAAATTGAATTGACTTAGAATATAATGATATCGAGTAAGTTGGACTGAATTTGGAATGGATAATGGACTTTGAGTCCAGAATGGAAATTGGCTTAGTTATAAGACAATGGTTGGATTTGAAGATAAATTGATTGGAGTTTGATTGGGATGACATCGGTATATGCTGAATTGGTAGCAGATGGAAATGATATAATGATGTGCCCAACAAAAAGGTACAAGTTTATTTTATATGAGTTTGGTGATTCATGAGCCTGTTTTGCAAGCCGCTCGGCTATTTGATTTTCTTTTGGGTTGGACAAGGCTTAGAGAGGCGAGTTGTAGTTGTACCAATTGAGCGGTACAAAGGAGACGTTGGCGAATTTTTTTGAAAATTTAATGTGTTAGGAAATTTTTAGAATTTTTGAAAATTTCCATTAATAAGAATTTATTAATATTTCAATTGAAATAATTTGGTTCAGTTGAAACTGAAGATAATAGATAAACAAATAATTTTTAACCCAGTCAATAGGGTGGTTTTCTACCTTAGCAATTTCGAGGACGAAATTATTTTAAGTGGGGAAGAATGTAACGTCTCGTATTTTTACAGTATAATAATTAATTAATTTAATCATATAAATAGTGATTTAGAGAACTAAATGGTCGTTGAATTAAATAATATTGAATATTTAATTAATATAAATAATAGAATAATATATTTAATTTTCGAAATAGTCGGATATAGTGGAATTCAAATATTGTGTGAACTGGATCATTTATAATATATATTTCAGTTTAGAGTTGAATTATATTAACGAATATATTATATAAATGACAGTTGAACGTATAATTTAAATTATAATTATAATCGAGCTCGAAATGGCACGGTAGTTCGTAATTTGGCAATTCAGACTTTAAACGAAAATAGAGAATTCGTTTTAAGTCGGATTTCTGTGAAATAAGAAACGTTCGGAGCTAGTGAAGTAAAATTTTCTAATGGAAGAGAAAAATCGAGATTTCGTCATGCAGATCGTGAGTTGTGTCCAAATCAAATTTTCGAAAAGTCGCTGTGGAATTATTTTATAATTTATAACGATTTATTTATATTATAAAAAGGTTTTTAATATAAATTTGATATCGATTTAACCCAGATTGGGAATATTGAGTTATAAATCCAACTATGTTTATTTTATAGCTGTATGATATCCTATGTGAATATATGCACGATAATATTAATTTATTAATATTAAATTAAATTATTTTAAATATATTAATATTTAACTAGGTTTATTTAGAGCTTTAAAAATAGCCATTTTTGCAATGGAACTCCGTTTTCGACGAAACAAATTTTGTTGGATCTGGAATATTAAATTATTGTTAGATTTCAATTTTCGTGATATTTGGAGTCAGCATGTGGCCGTACGGGATTTTAATGCGAAAAACAGTCAATAGTTTGACTTTAAAAATACGCTGTGTGAGCAAACAGATTCGGAATTCGACGAAACAAGTTTCGTTGGGTCCGTAATGCCGAACTGTAGTTGTGTGTTCATTTTCGTCGAGTTTGGATATATTATGTGGTCATACGAATTTTTAAATGATGAAAACAAACAACGACTGTTTAAAAATATATATAAAATTGAATATAAAAATAATATTCTTTTTCTATAAATACCCTATAATATTTCTGACCCTAACCCGAATTCTTCAAGTCAAAACATGAGCCACCACAATTTTATTTCATCTCCAGTAAATGATTCATCTTTAGAAAAATCATAGAAAATCAAAGGAAGTTCCATAAATCATGATATACGTGTATTTTGATTTGGAAAGAGGTTAGCTCTTTTTCAAAATGTGTTTTGGTTGGCTCGATACAACCTTTTTTCCGCTGACCTATTAACAACGAGTCTAGGGTTTAGTGAGGTGATGAATTGAAGTAGCGATTCATCTTTTCGATGCTGGATTTGCATTCATGGATGAAATTGGCATGTAAGGTGAGTTTTTGGTGGATGTTGGGTGGTTTTAGGGTTGCGCGATTTCCTGGATGATGCGAGGTGGTTGTCGACGTAAACCTGAAGGACGGTGCGAGTGATATGAAACTGGTATAATGTGATTGAGATTTCGAAGAGGGTCCTTATGGTATTAACAGTTTGGAGATTCACGAAGAGATGGAAGAGAACGTGGGATTCAAAGATGCAAAAATGGTGTTCCAAATTATAGCTGGAGTCGGGTTTCAAGTTTTTGGGAAGAAGGATGTAACACGGGTCAGGTTCTCAAGTGAGATATGGGTCGGGTTCAACAGTGTAAGGCCCAGAATTTAAAATAATGTTTAAGTTTAATTTAGTTAAATATATACGCAAACTTGTAAATGATATATCTCGATCATATTGTGTCAAAATTTAGAACGATCAGTCACGTTGGGATCGTATTGACGAGGGCTACACAATGGAACTGACTGGAAATAAATTGGAGCTCGTTACAATTTATGATGAAATAAATTGTCTGTCTGAATCAATAACAGTTTATCGTTATTTAACGATGAACTGCCAAAGTGAGTAAATCTCACTACTCTGATCACTTTATATTTTTATAATGTATTTTTAGAATTGATAAGTGATGATTGATTGTTATGTGTTGACTGTTTGGTTGAACTGCTAATTGATTGGTTGAAATTATAGATAACGATATATATATATATCGCTAATTAAATATTGATTCTGTTTATCAGAATATTTCATATTGAAATGAAATCGATATTATATTATATTGTTTAACATATGTGAATGCAGGGAAACAGGTTAGAGGGATCCAACTGGATTCCTCAACATTTATTTTTCTGTTTTCATATATTGTGATATATGATTGAGTATATAGTCTATTATTGATTATGTGTGTTTGGATGATAATGATCATTGTCATTTGATATTTGATATTTTATATACCATAAGAAACCCTAGGAAGTAAAAAGGAAAATTTCAATGTGCATATTGAAATAAGAATATTATTTAAAATCAATAGATCTTATAAAAAGGAAATTTCAATGCGTATATTGAAATAAATTGTTATATAAAATCAAGGGATTTTATAAGAGAGATTTCAAGGTGAATATTGAGATAAAGGAATTTTATAAAATCAACAGACTTCATAAAAGGAAATATTTGACAAAAATAAATAGAACTATAAAAAGGGGATTTCTAGTTATAATAGAGATATGAATTGATTTATTTAAAATGGATATTAATTAAAAATATTTTTTTAACAAATAAATTGAGAAGAATGATTTTTAAATAATGTTTTTAAATTAAGGAAAATATTTATCATTTGATAAATAAAGATATATAAGTCTGAACTTATATAAAGAAGTAAACAGATAAATGGAGCAGATTAATTTATAAATAATATTTTATAAATTAAGTAAAATATTTATCATTGGATAAATGGAGTATATAAGTTAGAACTTATATAGAGAAGTAAGAATCTATTTTAACATCGATATTTAAAACTGAATATGAACGTAGTGTTAACCAGACTTATTTGTGGAAGTATTAAAGTGTTGAATTTAAAATAAGATTTTATATGAATTGTTTATAAATAGAAGTATAAATAGAATATTTAAAATCAGATAATATTTAAAATACGAAACCAAACTGTTTTAATTATATAAAGAACATATTATTCATATTGAACATGAATAATGGATTAAGGTAAGTATTTTTGCAAAGAAGAAGATTGTAAAAGAAATATTATTCATATTGAATATGATTAATGGATTAAAATAAATGTATTGAAAATAAAAACATTTATAAAGAAGATCGGATTTTTGAAATAGGAATTCAAATAGAAATGAAATTTCAAATGGCTAGGAATAAATAACTTGTTTAATAATAAAAACAAGTAGTGTGATTTATAAACAATGTTTATAAATAAATTAAAAATAATTATCAGTGGATAATTTGATTGTAAATTCAGCAGTGAATATCGAAGAGAGTTAATCGAATATTAGTTATTCGACAGAGAATTAAATAGAAGGTAGATCATTTGAAAAAGGAGTTAATCAAATTAGTTATTCGAAAGGATTTAATCGAATTACTTATTCGAAAAGAGTTAATCAAATTAGTTATTCGAAAAGAGTTAATCGAAATTAGTTATTCGAAATAAAGCTAAATCGAATATAATTTATTCGAAAGAGAATTATACATTGGGATTCGATTATATCGAATGTACGAAGGTACTATTTATTTTTCATTTTTAAATCAAGATTCATTTATTTATTTAATAAATTATTAATATTCAATTTAAGAAATAACAGTATAATTTGGAGTTAGATTATATCGAAAGTAGAGATTACAGTGTTAACGTTATAACCAACGTTTTATAAAAGAACAGGATTTATAAACTGAATCCGAGAGTTGCATAAGCAATGATTTGATAAAAAGATAAGAAATAGAGTTAAAGAAATAAGAAACTGACTAGAGATTAGTTAAGTCGAATGATTTCCGGGGTATCGATCTGATGTTGGTTTCGGCCTTTGCGATTAATACTTAGGGAATCGTTCTCTTACTAGTTTAGGGTTAGAGACTGATGGACGTGAAATGATAGTTGAGCGTGAATAAGAAATGGAAACGTTTTTCAATGTTAATAAGGTATATTTTGTAAATTTAGAAAATAAGAATTTATGGAGATATGGAAATGGGTAACTGAATAAAATAATGATGAATTAATTTAAAAAAAGAAAAAGTTGATTGATGATTGATCGGTAAAATTTCCATTTGGAAAAATGACAGTTGTATTACACATGTTTTCTTTGATAGTTAAATCACCCGGCTATCAAAGTTTTGACCATTTTTTCGTCGTCAATACGGAGAGACCGGAAGCAGATTCATTATCTGAAAACCACTCTGTATGGGCATTAATATTGCGAATCAAATATGATAAAGATAACTGAAGACGGAGTTATGCAAGGGATGCTCTAGTGATCCTAGGTAGAAATTGCCTAAGATGGATTTACATAATAGTGCCTTCGGTTTGTCCAATCTCAAGACAACCTTTATGGAAGAATGTCTGACAGAGTATATTTAATAGATCGCGTAAGTTGATCTCTTCAAACGTATTTACGTTTGGTGGCGGAGGAATTCGTTTCTCTTAGCTGTTTACCCGTGGTATGTTTGGAGAAATCAATTTGTGATTTGGCGGGTATGACGATGTGACATTCAAAGTGAAGAAAGGCGTGGTTTGTAAAAGGATATGTTATGACCTCTAGCCTCACAACTGAGAAATGGTATAAAATCGGGAGGTCGCATAGCTAAGGGGTTAGCTGCCTATTAGGGTGTATTGTCACCTGATTTAGAGAAATTCCATTTGCTTCTTTATTCTGTTTCGATGTTGTCCCTTTCGGGAAATGGTTGCTAATCCCAAACGTTAGTGATAATACATTCGGTACACTCAAGCGAAATGAGTGACCAGTCATGTTTAGCCTGGGTTACAAGATGTTCTTGTTGAACCCGGTGTATTCCTCTCTAGAGATACTCTGTCGGAAGGTGGTCCCATACCTTGCCAGTTGGAATTCATTACTCAATAAGCGCTCGCGGTTTTTGATTTTATATTATGTATGTGGAACGTGAGATGAAAGCGTTCTGCTAGATGATTATTATATTGTGGTTGATAGACATTATTATAATATCAAATGAGTTGGATATAAAGATTATCGTTCCTTTCAAAATGTTTTTGAATGTTGGACCAAGTGTTTTGGATTCTCATAAGGGAAAAACCTATTCCGTTTTACGGCGTAGTCTTATGAGATATCATTTAATTGCTCAAACTGTTTTAAATGGCTTTACTCATACCAGTCCTATGACTGACCCGGAGTTTATTTTGTTTTTTTTCCCTAAACTCTTGGGTGCCCAATTTTGTATGGGCAGTCAAGTAGTTAGGTTTTTACAGATATACTTGGAGAGCTCGGAGCAGAAGGCTTCAGGATTTTATAGAAATTGTTTGTTTCCGCTGTGTTGTAAGTGTTGTACTTTGATAATGATATGTATATTCAAGTACATATTTATAATTCATAGTTATGTTATATAGTATATTTTATTTGTTCTGCTTTGAGATTCGTGTTACTCTAATTCTGTTGTATGTTCTTCTTCTTCTGTTCTAATTTTCTATCTTATTTATTCTCACCCTCTAACTTATTTCATTAACTATCCGGTATTTCCGATGCTTGAATAGTCGACATGGTATGTTGTGCCGAATTTCTGGGTCGAAAACTCCTGGGTCGTTATGCATACCTTGCCAGTTAGAATTCATTACCCAATAAGCGTCTGCGATTTTTGATTATATATTATATATGTGGAACGTGAGATGAAAGCGTTCCACTAGATTGCTATTTATTTGATTTAGACGTTGTTATAATATCATAAGAGTGGATTTTTAAAACAAATGTTTTGGGTTATCGCAAGGTAAAACCATTTGTGTTTATGTATGGATTGGTCTTATGGTTATTCTTTCTTTTAAAAGGATTTTAAAAGTTAAACAAATGGTTGGAGTTACTCACACCAGTCACATGACTGACAAGAGTTTATTTTGTTTTTTTTGCTCTAACTCTTGGGTGCCTAATTTTGTACGGGCAGTCAAGTTGTCAGGATTTTATAGATACTTGGAGAGCTAGAGCAGGAGGCTTCAGGATTATATAACTATTATTTATTTCCGCTGTGTTGTAAGTGTTGTACTCCGATAATGTTATTGTATACATATACTGGTTTTATTTCAAAGTTATGTTACATAATATATTTATTCGTTCCGCTGTGAGATTCGTGTTTACTCTGATTTGTTGTTATGTTCTTCTCCTTCTTCTAATCTAATTTTCTATCTTATCTATTCTCACTCTCTAATTTATTTATATTAATGATCTGGAATGTTCGATGCCTGAAAAATTGACATGGGTTTTATGTTGATTTTCTGGGTCGAAAATCCCGGTTCGTTACAAGTGGCTATTATATAACATCTCAACCCAAAACTCTACCCCATCTTCAACGCAGCCGCCTCATATGAGACCAACGACAGAAATCGCACCATCTTCCTCCTCGATTATATTCCAATCGGAGCATCTATTCACGAAATCCCGAACTAGAGAAATGTTGTACTCATCGAGATCTTTGATACCAACGGTTATGATCGATTTTAGTTTCGTCGTTCGTCACCAATCAGAGCTTGAAGGCAACTTGTTCTCATGCTATTTTAGGGCGTAGGAGAGGGAGAAGTTGGCCATAGCAGTCGGAGATGGTTAAGGAGACTCGGCGGTTCGATGTGATGAGTGGCAGTTGGCGGCCGGAGGCCTAAGGTGGCGTGTGTGGTAGATGGTTTGGAGCGAGGTGGGTTATTGGTTCGGTTGGAGAAGATAACGAAGGGGGAGGTTAATTAATTATTAATGATGGTAATTAAGAACCCTAATGATGTAATTTATTTATTTTATATATGTGTAATTCTTAAACATATATATCATATTCGTATGAACTCAGAATTAGATGAAAGAAACAATATCCTTTAGGATCATATGAATGCTATACAATGGAACTGATTTGGAGCTAGTTGGTTTTGAGTTAAATTAAACCCACGTTTAATTTAATCCAAAATCTATTGATATTATAACGATCAAAACTCAACGTGAGAACCCCCAAAATTGATTTAAAATTTATTTTAATCTTATATGATTATATATTTATTGCTTATGGTTGCTATGATTGCTTCATGATTGATGGATTTTATTTACAGTTTTATTTACATTGTTTATGTACATTTAAGCGTTGATAATTATAACTCTTATCTTATGACTGTGTTTGATGGATGATGGACTGTTTAAATGTTTGCACACATTGGCACCACGAATATGAAATTATTTGGGAATTGATTGAGTGGAGTTCCTTTGTAATATTAAATGAATATTATATTCATTTAAATGAAATATGGCGTAAAAAATAAAAATTGGATTCATATATCCAAACCGATTTGGAAATAAAGTTCAGATGTTTTCAAACAATTATTGAAAAGGTTGAAATGGATTTGAAAGAGATTTGAATTAGAAATAGCTTGTTCTAATTTGAAATGGATTTTTAATAGTAAATTCGAAAGTGAATTTGAGTTAGATATATAAATGTCGTTTTTAACTCGAATGGATTTTTCTAATAATCTTATTTATTTTTATAATGAATATCAGGAAAGTTTGTATTTTAAAACATTATATTTTGAAAAATATTATTATTTTAATATTATAATAGTATAGAATATTCAATTTTGTTATATAATTGAATTTGAAGTTTGAATCGTTTTTAAACTAATTTATAAAATACCTTTGGGATGAATTGACGAGTTTTATATTAAATTATAATATGGTTTGAATAGGATGTGTCGTGTTGTGACAGTTCGCGAATTTCAACCATGAACTTCAAACAGCTATAACTAATGCAACTTAAATCAGTTTTTCCCAAAACTAGAAATTTTTGTTTTCTATCGATAACAGTTTTCAAATGAAAGAAGATAATTTTAATTTCAACTTATAGATTTCAGGTTATGATTAAAACTATTGTCGAAAAGGTCATTGTAAATGTTGTTTAATGACGGTAATTGGAAATCGTTTAAAATGACCATATAAAATTTGTTAAAAATGTGGAAAATTATGATAAATCATAATAAGTGATTTTAAAGAGATTTGGTAAGGAAATATGAAGTTATGAACTATATTTCGATTTTTGCGTTTTTCAGCCTAACATGCTAAATACCGTAAACGACATTTTTAACGTCTAAAGTTAAATACTGAATATATAGTTTTCAAAAGCTATTATATGTGGTTTATATAATTAATAAATCATTTGAAAAGTAAATCAACTTGATTTTAAATTATAAGTCGAGTTTGTTCAGAATAGGACTACTCGCACAACCTTAGTTCGCGAATGTCGACAGTTGAATTCAAATTGACATACCGGGAGATCCGACTATCAGATTCTTCTGAAACGATAAGCTTTGGGTTCTTAATAAAAACAGTTTTCAAATAAAAAATGAAGTTAAAAGATCCAAAGTCTAGATCTTGAAATATGTGCAAATCAAATTAGAATAAATTTGGAATTGAAAAGAAATGATCTTCGCATATTTGGTATTGATTACCGTTGTGTAGATTTTTACTATTTTGAGGAATTTGAAAGATGTTTTACATCATTATTCCACTTATAGTATTCGTTGATTACGAGAATTGGTGTTGAGTATAAGTTGTTGTAAATTCTTCTGAATTCTTATATTTGGTATCAAATGGATTTTGGGTTTGTCGTAAACGATGTTTTTAAATAACATTTGTTCTTTAACTCATTTAAAGGAGAAGACAATTTCATGAGAATATTTGAAATGAAATCTTTATTTAAATTAAATATAAAGATTTAAAGAAAAAAGTTGGAACTCAATGGTTTATCATTGAGTTGGGTGGTCTTCTGGGTGTCTGTTCTGATGTCGGTTTAGGCCTTCGGGGTTATACACTTGATAGATTATCCTCTTGGCATTGTGCAATCGGGAACCAATTCTTGTTAATCAATGGTTTTCCCTAATGATATGAATAAGAAATCGCAAGTATGATTTTGCGCTAAAGATATCAAGTTAAAAGTGATTTACCATTATGATGGTTAATGAATGATTTGGATTTGAGTAAGCATGTTTTCATGTAATGACAATATTAAATCTTTAATTAGATTTGAAATGAAAGAAGGTAATTAAACTTACCAAAACACAAATGGTGTTAGATATGGAATACCACCAGTTTTTCTCCATGGGATGAGTAGGATGGTAATGGGATAACGATATGAGAAACTACCTTTTTATAAGGTTCGATAACCCCGATAAAGTCTAGAAAACTCAATTTGAGTTAAAGTTGTGAAATGAGATTTTTGTAATATATTGGAACAATTTTCAAGGAATGATTTAAACAAAAGTTTAATTAATGTAAATCATTGATAAGATTTAAGGGATTAATTCCCAATGGAAAGAATGATTAGAGTAAATGAATATTCCAAAATGGAATGAGATCCATGATATGTCTATATATCAAAACTGGTTTTAAAGATACGCTAGTTATTTCGGAAAGACCGGGTTCCAACCTATTATAAATAACTATATGACGAGTATTGAAAACAATGAACGGTGATTGAAGATCAAGGATCTTCACATCGTTTAAATTATTGCTGATGTCTCGATTGGGAGGTACACCTAAGATAAGGTTATAAGTGGCAGTCGTCCAGACGTACTTGGAGATTTTCCAGATTTGCAAGGGCTTCTCTCCTTTATGGGACGAGAAATATGGTACCTTCAGTTTCGTTAAGACCCTGAACGGACTTGTAAATGGATGTGTGTCTGATCTTGTATTTTACAACATAACCAACTGGTTTTTATTGATATTATATCAGTTGTGGTGGAGAATTTACGCTCTTAGCTTAACACCCTCCTCTAAGATTTATGTACTAAGAGGATTATATATTAATAGACACCGATTAT
This sequence comes from Allium sativum, assembly GCA_030737875.1. NCBI lineage: Eukaryota > Viridiplantae > Streptophyta > Magnoliopsida > Asparagales > Amaryllidaceae > Allium > Allium sativum. Next base: position 306,145,106 of record CM060916.1, on the reverse strand, counting down.
ATGTTGGCATGCTAAGCGTTGAGCCAATCAACTCTTTTTTAAAAACAGAGCTTTGTGGATGATGATCAAAGCATGGCTGATATAACGTAGATTTGTGTTGAAATGTTATTTTTGAGCCTTACAACCCGTGAATGGCCAAAAAAAAGGATGATGGACCATTGAAATAAGGACTAACATTTCCTTCTGGTTGAAAAGTGATGCAATGGTATGAAGCCCAGGTAAGTTTACTTTTGTGGATGATAGATCAAGGCACCTCGGACGACGATCAAATACGACCGGGGGACATTATGTTCATGAAAGATTCTAATCAGTCCGTTAGAGCTGATAGGCTCTGCTGCTCCGAAGGATGACCTTCGTGTGAGTCGTAGGACAAATTGCTAGAATGTTCCGAACGATTAAGGAAGATTTTTTGCCTTGATCATTGATGGAATCCAACTTCCAATACGAGCTTGCGTTTTCATTTGTAACCTAATAGCTAACATAATGGGATAGGGCAATATGAGAGCTATGATTTATACATTTACTTTTGAAAATGATTTCGACACTACGCACTAGTAATAATATTAAAAATATTTGTTTTCCCCGTATCAATCATGTTTGGTTAGTATAAGGTAAAACTTTTTCCTTCGATATCCGTTGCATTGTGTAATGAGGCTTGAGTCTTATAATAGTTTCATTTTTCTAAAGGATTGTGAGTTGTTTATGATTGGCATTCATATGGATAAAACCCGTTCCATGTTATATCGCATGATACTATGACTTACCCAACTTTAAATTAAAATAAAATAATTGTTTTAGTTCTCATACCACTCCCATGACTGACTCGGAGTTTATTGATTCCCACCTAAATGGGTGTCATATTTTCCACACAAGCAGTCTAATAGTTTTGGTTTGCAGATATTTTATAGAGCATGTGCTGGATTAAAGCTAAAGATATGTCCAAAGCATTTTTTTCTTCCGCCGAGAGCTTATGTTTTACGCTTTGTACATGTTATATTATGATATAGTTATTTCTTCTGCGTATGCATTTAGTTTTGTTATCTTATATATTATGTACTCTGATATAAAGGTTATTGTAATGATAATGAAAAGTTATTTTTCTTAGTTCTCAATAGTCGTATTCCTGAGCGACACGTCTTTTTGATCCATTTAAGTCGGTTGGATTATCGGTTTAAATCGGACGGTAGGGCGGGTTGTCACAATTTGTGTACACCGCTCGACGTATGATGAAAGTTGCATACACTACAGTGGCATGATGGCGGAGACCGTACAAGGAGGGTACTACGGGAAGTACCTTGAGATGTTGGGTATAACTACATTTATACATTATTACGTTAATATACTGGGGAGTAGATGGGTACGTCGTGAGTATAGAGCCTTGAGTGTTGTTAATCCAAATAATCTAATACTTAAGAAAACATAAATGAGTGATATATGCAAGGTTATTTCTGAATGTACAATTTGTCCATTTAACAGAACTTCGTGTTCTAGTCTCCTCCTCATAACTTACTCGTAGGTTAGATTTATGGTAGGGATTTGGCAGCCTTTGGACACTTGTTAGATAGTTCGATTATTTCGGTAAGGCTATATTTGATTATTATGCTTTATTCATTTCATTGTGAGATGTCTTATCGAGATATGATATATTTATTATCTCTGCCTTTTCTGTAGGACACCAGACAAGCCAATTTGAGTTTTGATAAATTGGGATTTTTGAAAAAAAATCGGTCTGTCAAAATTCGTGTTGTAACATCTGGTATCAGAGCTCATGTTTAGGGTTCCTGTATAGATAGCGAGTGAACAAATTTGTATTTTTAAAAATATAAATATTATATATATACACCTAGATCCATAAAAGAACCCACTAAATAGGAAGAGTGTCATATGGAAAGAATTGGGATATCAGTTACATACACTAAAAAAATAGTTATGGAAATTGGGGAATAAGAGACCCTTAGGTGGTTTGAGTGAAAAGTGTACAATGTGTTTTGTAATGGAAAAGAAGGATATCATATGTTAGTATCATAAATGTTAGTATTTTGGATTAGTGGGTTTGGTAGTTGAGCCTTATAAATTGGGAAAGAGTAAAAAGGAAAATGGATTAAGGATATATATATATATAAGAGAAATGACTTTGTGGGAATATTTAAGAAAACCTAAATGAGAAACCGACTTTGAGTCTTGACACATTGTTAACTTTTAAGAACTTGAAATTTTAAAAGCTTTTGGTTGATAATTTACAATGTTTTTCGTGTTTTGATCTTAAAAGTTTACAATATTAAAATATGTACTAGATAAATTGTGTAGAAAAAAAATTGGAACAAAAGAAAGGTATTTTGATGTTTGAAAAAAAAATTATGAAAGAAACATATTTGAAAAATACATATTGAGTTTTGGAGAATAAAATAAAATGGTGATTTCTTATGATTTTTTTTTTCTAAAACGAATTCTTTCAGAAAAATGTGTACGTTATAGAACATGTATAGCTCGCTAGTTTTTAAGCTATAAAGTAAGAAAGAATTAGATAACAAAACATAGAAAATGTTGGATTTTGTCAAAAACTAAAATTTTCGGTAAGAATTTTTTTGACAATTTCTATTCTTTTGACAATTGTTTTGGCATAAACTTTGGTGGGTGGATAAAACAAGTTGTTAAAAATGTAGAATATAATAGATGTTTAGGATAAGTTTAGAAATTAACATTTAGTTGTAAGTAATTGAACTAGCGTAATAATAATGAATAGTTGTGAAATTAATTGAGAAATAGTTGTCCTTGTCCACTCCAATTTTTGTGATTTGAAAAAAAAAGGGTTTTCATGTTTTTTTATGAGATGTCATTTTTTATGGTTTGGAAAAAATAAGTTTTAATGAAGAAAAATAAAGTTGTTAAGCTTTTAATTGATGAAAAAAAGACAAAGCTGAACCACGTTTTTAATCATTGAGTAGGTAAGGAGTAGTACCCAAGACATACGGAGAATATTTTTGAGGCTATAAAGCAGATTGCGAGAATTATTTTGGAATAATTGTAAATTCCAGTAGAGTGCGTAAGTATTATAGAGCCTAGGTTGTTGCTTGCCAAAAACTGTAAGTACACAGCACGGGATAATTGTGATAAGTAGATGGTAAAAGGCAAGCGAGTTGTTTAGATCCTGTGGTTTGGACTTTCTTTGTCAGTGGGAACATGATCCTATTATTCTTAGCCCTTGGTAGGAGCTGTGTAGTATGTTTCTTTTCTTATTTTAGTTATGAAAGAATTAGAAGGCTTATTTAAAATTAAGTTTAGATGTTAAATAAGCTAAGGAAAAAGGTGATGACATAACTTAAAGAAAACAAAAAATCCAATAAAAAAAATGACAATCGAGAAAAGTTGAAAATTTTGAGAAATAGAAAAAAATTAGATTTTTTTTCCAAGTAGGCTGGAAAAAAAAATTACAACAAGATTTTTTTTTATGTAAACTATGCTTGGGTAAGAAGATAGGAAATATTTATATAATAGTTGCATAAAATCCTAGTACAGATGAAAAAGCGTACATAAAAGAAAAGCGAAAGATGTAAAGTATTCCGTTTTCTGCCTTTTTGTAACATAAGAAATCGAATTCATAAAATTAGAATTTTCTGTATTTCACAAAGTTAATGTTGGTTGGTAGGATTTGGTTGCATAAGTTGGATGACTACACTCTTGGTCTGTAAGGGTGTAGGAAAAATTGGTTGAAAAAGTATTTTGATTTTCAAAATATTGCATTCATATAGAAATTGCTAGTATATTAAGGTTGTGTGCATCATGTTTCCAAAAAGTTTTCAAAAAAAGTTTTCTTTCATATAGGAGGTAATGCTTAGGCATTCATTGCATTCATGTATTATTATGTTGTATTACACTTTGCACAAGTGCACAAATGTTTGCAAAATTGGATGCACATATGTTGATTGTAAATTATGTGAGGGATTACTTTATTTTACCCTTATCAAATTTCGGGGACGAAGTTTCCGAAGGATGGAAGAATGTAACACGTCACATTTTTAATTAAATAATAAAATAAAATTTTAAAAAGTTTTCAAAATTTGGTCGCAGAATTAGCGTCAATGTGTCCGTGGCAATTTTCTGATCAATTTAGACCTATGATTTACGGGAAACAGATTTAAAATGAAAATGTTATCTTTAAACGAAGTATAGAACAAAGGTGAAAAGAAGATATATATAAGAATACTAATAAGAATAATAAATATCAATGTTTTTAATCTTGTGAACAAAAGGCTAAGTAGGTGATTTGGTAGAGGCATGTCTCCCCTATATGAGTGGTGCAAATTCCAATCCCATTAAGCTTATATTTTTGATTTTAGAGGGACGACTAAAGAAATGCATATTCTAAGAGAAAAATATGTATAAATGTACATATAAGAAAAAATAAACATATAGGTGAATATAAATATGTATAAACACACATACATGTGTATGTGTGTGTATGAATATAATATATATAAATAAGAAATTCAAAAAAGTAACTTGCAACCAATTAAATTGTGTAAGAAATAAATAACTGCATAAAGTCGTTAGAATTTTGAAAAGAAATAAAGATTGTATGTATATATATATATGCATAAATTCAAAATTTGAAATTAAAATATAATTTAAGGATGAAAAGTAATAAATGTTTTATGAATGAAGAATAAATAGGAAGATAGTTGCATTTGAAATTAGAATATATAATTAAAAGAAGAAATCAATGAATTAATGGCGTTAATAATGACATTAATTGAGAAACTATTAACGGACAAAGATTTGAAGAGTTATACACATATATATGCGCATAAGTTTAAAATTTAAATATTGAGTATGTGTTATAAATGGAAGAATATAAGTTACACGACAATATTTGTCAAGAAAAAAAATGTTACAAGCAACATTAAACAAGAAAATAATATAGGCAAAAATTAACGTTAATGGCCCAAGGTCATTTAAAGTTATATTTTTCCACTTGTATATTTCGGATTTTATTTTATTTAATTTGCCAGAACATAATCTTCAGTACACCTATAAATAGAGTAGCACAGCCTATCCTCCAACTCATATTCTCTGAGATGACCTCAAGGCTCTGACAGTTTCTTTCTTCTCCAAATTCTTTAGAAATTAGAATATTAATTTTTTGGAATTCTGATTCAAGATTTGAAGCCAAAGACTATAGATCTGCAATATACTTGTTCAGATTTCTTGTCAACATAAGTAAATCATGTGAATATGAATTATTAAGGTTTCTTAATTTCCTTCTTCTTTTAGCATCAAATTTGTAAATTCATGGTTATTTAATATTAGATTCAATTAGAAAGACCATGGAATAACATATCTGAATCAGGTTCAAGGATTGGAAAGCAGTTAGGTGAGAGGATGTAAAATTACACCCTTTTGGTAATGGTATATTTATCGTTTACTTTCCCCGTAATTCTTAACGTGATAAATAATTGAAAATTGTGGTGATTGCAATATAATCTATTCCTTGAGTATGTTAAAAATATTGTTGTTGTAATCTGTTCAATTAATTCTCTGTTTGGATTAAGAATTATTGTAATATCAAAATGATAAATTTGATAATAATTATGTATATATTCTTGAGATTGCTATTCAATAATAAATTGGATATGTTGAAAAAGAGAATTACACTGAATTATGGAAATAAAGGTAGAAGAATTGATATTCCTAGTTTCATATAGAAATTTCCAGTACTTGGAATTGGTAAATAAAGAACAAAAATTAACATCTAACTCAGAAAATAAAAAGGAAAAAAAATAGTAGTGGACTGAATTAGTTGGATTTTGGGAAAATGGATACATTTCCATAACGGTAAAATTATTAATAACATAGTTGCAAGAAAAGAAAGAGAAAAGGGATTAGTGTGAATTAGGGGTTCTTTTACCGTATTACACACAAATCAAATAAAATATACATGTATGTCCACAATGAAAATAAAAGAAATAGTTTGCAACTACGGATCTTAATTGATGTACATTATAGAAATAGATCTTTACATCTTTCCGCTAACTAATCTAGTGAAGTGTGTGAAATATTTTTCTGAAATAATAAGAATGTACATGATGGTAAATAAAGGAAAATTACAACAAAAAAATTTGGTTCATATTAAGTAACCTAATTGTGATAAACACGGAATATAACCTATTATATGAATGAGAATGGAATATAATAAGTAGGCTTCTCTTAAGGACAAGAGAAATTATAACATAGGTTATGTAATAATTTAGAGAAGATAACTTATTAATAAACCTTAGTCAAGAGAGCGAAGTTAATAAGTAAACAACAACAAATTGTGATAACAGTGTAAGAAAAGGATATGATTAAATAAGAAAGAATAAAGTAGGATTATTATTGATAGACTTATAATTGAGAGTTTTAAGTCTAATAAATGTAATAAATAATAAGCGGAAGTCCATTTTGGTGGCATGTGACCGAATAAAGAAAGTAATCCACCAATCGTGAGCTAATGAACCAAGTAACTTGAATAAAGAGTGAATATGTGGATAATCAAGTTAATTAGCAACATGATGAAATAAAGCAAGCGTCTGATTAAAAGACCAGACATAGGTTCTAATAACACGTTGGCGTGATGTGCTTGGACCAGTCGGTATGTCTGAAGCTGAAGAACCCAACGAGGTAGATCATCGTAGTGTTTGAAGACACGAGACAAGCACGTCCAATTGATTATTCAGCGGGACTGGAGGGAAGCACGTGGCTCTGTGGGACGTGGTAGTGTACGCTATGGTGGTCCTCTGTGCGGTACATGCTCAGATTGTACCCGCAGGGGTTTGGACTGTACGGTACCATCCGGTGAGTATATCTTGACCGCAACTGTGATCTGGCTGTCAAAAGACTATGGCGAAAGGTGTTGAGTGATTCGGCGGTTTTCCTCGAGAGATGTTGGTCAGGACCAAACTAAGGATAATAATCATCGGATACCTGTCATCGACAGTTAGTGTGATGCAGAAAGACTAGAGCAAAACCTATTGAGCTTCAATCTTTCACTATCGAGATGCTGGTTGCGAGACACGCCAAATTGGATGTTAGATTGTTTGAAATAGATACATCACTTATGTGACAACCCGCCTCGCACCAACCGACATTTACTCCAAAAGTACATTGTACACATGCCCAACTAGCACGGAACGGTCGCCAAAGAAAGAAAAGAAGAGAATGAACTAATCAAGGAACCTGTAGATTGTCTCACAGCGCATGGAATCAAAATATAATAATAACATAATCTTGACATAAAACAGGTGAGACAGTGCATAAGCTGAAAACTAAACCAACATAGCAGCGGAAATCCAAATACAGCTTATTACAACTTTCCAAATTTACTGTCTCTAAAACAAAAGAAAGCTAAAGTAGAAGATGCACGACTAATGCCCAAGCAGTGATCTTCAACAACAAAGGGAGAATACTATATATATATATATCAAACATGGAGCCTCCTGCTCGTCTCCAGATCAGCTACCCGTGCATACCCAGCTAACCTGTCTCTAGTCTGCTCATGTGAGCACCCAAAGTAATAAGAAGAGACATAAAACTCTGGGTCAGACAAAAAGTCTGGTATGAGCGATAAGCATCTAAACAGAACAATAACATGTATAATCTAATCATACCTGAACCTGGACCTGCAACCAAAGAATTAGCACTACATACTGTACAATACTCTAAGGTGCCACTAACATATGGTGTAAGAAATACGGGGGCGGGGGTGTGCATGTCATAGTGATGTCAAACAATGCAACCATCCTCACATCTCTCACTCAGTGTGTAAAGCATACGATATCCACTACCTTGGTTACCTAATCCTTTGGGCCATGACGGAATCCAATCTCGTACAACTATCACTACAAGTCCACTATCCGTCTCTCAGTGGTGAACCAAAGTTATGAATACCGACAACCCCTTTGCACACATCCCGCAGCAAAGACCAATCATGAAGTGAACTCATTGGTTCCCATCTGAATCCTGAGCTCTAACTTCCATTTGGACTACCTTTGCATTTTGGTCATCATCTCCGGATCGGTCTTCATTCAGTTCGTGATCATCATTTAGGCACGGCTCGTCTTCTTCCTCCATCAAGATCGGTTCGTGATCGCCCATTGGATCAGGTCGTGTTCTCCAGGTCGCGATCCCCCTGGCCATCAGCTCGTGGGCTTCTGAAGCGGTTCGGGTCGAGTCCTTCCATCGGATCGGGTCGAGGCAACTGCACGGGTTCGGGTCGTGATACCCCACTGGTTCGCGGCTCCTTCTCTCGTGGCACTTCGCGATGGTCCTTCACGATCAGATCGTGATGGCCTCTGAATCAATTTGTGACCCTCAAGATGAGGTGGCTCGTGAATGCATGCTCCCGATCGGGTCGGGTCGGAGAAGAAAGGGGGCGATCCGATCCGGTTTCCTACATATTTTTCTGCAACTCTTCCACCGACTATTTACGCCATACGACGGCGTTTTCGACTATTCTAAATTTTCTAATCAATCATAAAGCATACCATACAGTCATAGCAACATGTATAAACATCCACAACCAGCAAAACAACAATATGGTATGTTAAAACGGATCAAACATAGCCAAAAACCCCATATTTTCCCTTAATCCCTCTTAATCACGTTTAAGCAAATCTAATGATAGGATTAACAAAACTTAACCAAATCAGCCAAATTTTCTAACAGAGGCATAAAATAATATTTAGCAATTTATGAATATTTTTCCAGATTTTTAACATGCATAAATTCGCTAAATCACCCATTAATCCCCTGAATTCCGGGATTTGCAAAATTAGTCGAAATTAACCTAAATTCATATCAGAGGCATAAAATGATGTTTTAGAATTTTAGGAATTTTTCTAGATTTTTCTGAGCCATAATTTCGCTAATTACCATAATTAGCCGTAATTAGTGAAAAACAATGCAAATCACTCACTTTTGCCATAAAGTAAACTGCAGATATGAAATAATCTCTGATTTGGATCCAATCTCTATGTGTTCCAGCAGCTCTATCCCAATCCTTATGCTAATCCGCCTTGATTTGATGTAGATTAGGCTAATATGTGATTGGAGATGACAAAAAAGTGTTTTGGAATGTTTTAGAAGATGGAGGCCAATGCTAGAGCTTAAGGAAGGTTTGTGGCGGCTGAGAAAACTGAAATGAATTGATTTTCCTAACCGTTTCAGCCCTTTCATAACCCTAATCCCGAAATGGGTTATGGGCCAAGCTGCTAATCACCCGGTTAAGCCCATTTGAGCTGTTTTTCACCTTCTAAACCTTAATTCAGTCATATCTCCCAAACGGTAAGTCCGTTTGGCTATTATGACCATTCTACGGAAAGGTAAACCATCAAACAAATCTAATGGAAGTCGTTTCAGGTCAAACCTCCTTACCAATCAAAAATTATGGCCAAAACAGTATCGGCTAGGGGCAAAACGGTCATTTAAAAATCGGCAAAAATCGTGAACATGGGAAATGACCCCAATAGCCGTCTCCCAAAGTTACATGATCACACGACTTCATACGAAAAAGAAATAAATATTTTACGATCCTAGATACGTAGAATGTGGGTTGTTACAACTTAGCTCTTGATGTAGTCTTTCAATAAACGGGTCGGGTTTGGAGTGGTACAAAATGATCTGTTTAATAAAACAATTGGCTCGACCCGTTTATAAAACAACCCGAACCCGACTTGATCCAACCCGAACCTGACTAGACATGACCCATTGGCAGCCCTATATATATATATATATATATATATATATGCATACATATATATATATATATATATATATATATATATATATGTATGTATGTATGTATGGTACTGATTTAATTACCAATCTTATATGGGGAAAAACCATCCATACGACACATCGTTTATTACATAATCCTTAACGGTTTAATTTAACTTCAAACTTTTCATATTAAAGTTTAAAATCTTTAGCTATGGAAATAGTTATTCAATTTCCGTAACCATTTCTATTTTCAAACCCATATAATCTCTCGTTTCATTTCTTCAAAAAACCTAACCATTTACTTACTTCTTTCAATAACTGTATTCCAAAAACAATACTATTTTCATTGTTTTTGAAAATAGTGCTATATACTTAACCAAATGTTACAAGTATAATCACACTTCATATTTGGTCAACAATGTCAAGTAATACATTGTTTACTATAAAACCCATTAGTTTACAAAATAACTAAATCGTGCAAATATGTTGCAATATTCCTCTCATGGAAATAATAACTATTTACAACATCTTTTACCATTACAAACTAGTATGAACCTCAGATAATCGTGAAGTCATTCAAGTTGGGATATTTTATTTACCTCTCAAACCTTGATCGGCAACGTTCTTATCTTAAGATAGATAAAGGATTGTAATAAGAAAAATCTGATATTAATTATAACATCATATTAAATTTCGTTTACTATTCCATTTAAAATATGGTTTAAAATATAATTCCTTATATTTGGAAAATCTATTTCCAATTTCAATCTCCTTTACTTAATTTGCTCATAAGTACAAACTCTACCAAAACATGCCTTTTAACCTTAACGTTTCAATATGATTATTTACAACATGGCTTTATTTCAAAAATCCTTAATTATATCCCTTACCAAATCCTTTTATACAAACATATTTTAGCGTCTGATTATAACTTAACTTGGTTTTATATTAGAAGTCCATCTACCAAATCTTTCACAAGAATCCATTTAGTCACTTTTCTGTTGCATTTGAATTTTTCTTTCAATACCAATCGATTTACTTAATTTATTTATTAAGTAAACCATCGAGCATTGAATTTATATATATATATAAACTTTGTTTATACGAATTGTATTCCATTTTAAAACCCCTTATATACTTCTCAATTGTTTAATTCATTATAATTTGATTGCTCTCTTAAATGAATTCCATTTAAACGGATAATCGCTTTAAACTATTAGCAATTAAAGTAATAATTAACATTAAAATAAAAGTAGTTTTTTTCATTATTAACTAAGTACAAGTTGTTAACTTCGTTTTTATATAAAAATATGAGTTAATCCATTTTACTAGGTGATTAAAATAATAATTAACTTCATTAATAACTATAAACTTGATACTTATCTTTGAATACAACTATCAATTAACTTCTAAGAACACTTGTTAAGTTTAATGACTAAACTATTACTATTATATTTGTTGAAAACAAACCATTCTGATGCTGATTCGAATTGAAATAGTTGAATAAGTCAACTTGCAAACATCAGTTAACTAATGTCCACTACCCTTTCCTCTTAAATTAATTAATAATTTAATTAATTAAATAACATCGCTTAATTGTTCCATAAAAACAATTATTTCAAATCATTAACCATTAGGTTAATTACTGAATTCCTTGATTATAAAATTTATTAAAACCGCAAAGAATTACTATAAGAATCATTTTATAATACTTTATAGAACTAATTGAAAATAAATGTTTGTTTCTAAATAAAACTTTTACTTTAAGTAACTTATAAAATTATAAGTTAAAAATCTAGCTTCAGTTATGAAAATAATTTTTATAACTTTTAACTTCGTCAATTCGCCTGATGACAAATTGACGTCATAAAAAAAATAGATTTTAGGTCGTCTACTGCCAATCACTTAATCAATACTGTTATTGATTAAAACACAAAGGCTGCATCCAATCTAACAATCAACATGCAAACAGGATATATGGTCACTTGGGTTAAATAGTTCATATGTGAATAATATGAAAAGCAAATAACACACAAATTATTTAAGGAATCCAGTTTGATCCCTCCAATCTATTCTCCCCTGCATCACAGCTCATAGTATCATTTAATAAATGCATACGAAATAGATATTCTAAACTAATGCATTAAAATGACAAAAATATAAATAAATGTCAACTATCAAACATACAATAAGCATCCAAGACATCCAAACATCCAAATTATATTAATCAAGTAGTTATATGAATTTAAATTTAATCATGTAGCTATATGAATTTAATCATGTAGTTATATGAATTTAATCATATAGTTATATGAGTTTAGGGAAAATAAAACAAAATAAACTCCGGGTCAGTCATGGGACTGGTATGAGTAAAACAGTTTAAAACAGTTTGAGCCATTAAATGATATCTCATAAGACCACGCCGTATAACGGAATGGGTTTTTCCCTTATGAGAATCCAACATAATCTTTATATCAAAACTGATTGATATTACAATAATGTCTATCAACCACAATATAATAATCATCTAGTAGAAACGCTTTCATCTCACGTTCTACATATATAGTATACAATCAAAACCGCAAGCATGTATTGGGTAATGGATTTCCAACTATGACAAGGTATGGAACCACCTTTCGCTAGTGTACCTCTAGAGAGGAATACACTGGGTTCAACAAGAAAATCTTGCAACCTAGCCACACATGACCGACCACTCATTTCTCTTTAGTGTATCGCATGTATATCACCAATGGTTGGGATCAGCAACCGTTTCCCAAATGGGACAGTATCGACAATAGATTTTTAGAAGTTAATGAAACTCTAGATCAGGTGATTATACACCCTAATAGGTGCGACCTACATATCCGTGTTGCTTGCCCGATTTTTTTCATTTCCCAGTTGTGAGTCTAGAGGCCACGCTTATCGCTGACAGATCACACAATTATTCACTTTGAATGTCACATCGTCATACCTGGCAAATCACAAATTGATTACCTTAAAAATACCACGAGTATACAGCTAAGAGAAATGAATTCCTCCGCCACCAAACGTAAATACGTTTGAAGAGATCAACTTACGCAATCTATTAAATATACTCTGTCAGACATTCGTCCATACAAGTTGTCCTAGGACTGGACAAACTGAAGGCACTATTCAGTACATCCATCTTATGCAATCTTTACCTAAGATTTATACAACAGCCCTTGCACTTTACTCCGTCTTCAATTATCTTTGTCATATATGATTCGCAACGCTTATGCCAATATGGAGTGGTTCTTCGGATAATAATCCAACCGGTCTCTCCATATTAACAATGTTAAAATGGTCGAAAACTTCGATAGTCGGTGATTTAACTATCAAAGAAAAACACGTGTGCAAACAACAATATTATTTCCAGATGGAAATTTTATCGATCAATCATCATTTAACATTTATTTCTTTAGTTCATTAATTTACTTATCTCTTGTTTTCATATATTCTAAACTTTTATTATCTATTATCAGAAAACATTTCTGATTCTTATTTGGGAAACATTTCCAAAACTCCTTCACTGGATTTAAACTGATGTTTAAATAAAACATCGCTATGCCAACTCAAACCATTTACTAAATTCACTTAACCATCATTCACTATCAAACCTTACCATTCCTTAGTTAAGAATGAAGTCAATCAAGTTGGGGGTATAATTACCTCTCAGACCTTACCTGAACAACGTTTTAACTTTGAAATAGTCAAAGTTTATCTTTTAAACCTTTAACAAACTTCTTTACGTCTCGCTCGGGTTAAATTTACGAATCCGCTTCTTTATTGAAAACATTGATTATAACTATAGCGTTATAATCCCTACTTCTGAAATATCTAAATTCATAATATAACTTTTATTCCTTAACTCGAATAATTAAACAATATTAGTATATACTCTTGTTTTTAAAAAAAACGGAAGGTAAATATTACTTTCCCGAATTCGATATAATTGAATTCGACATATAATTCTCTTTTGAGTAATCTCTATTTGATTAACTCTTCTTCGAATAACCTATATTTGATTATCTCTCTTCGAATAACTTATAGTCGATCATCTCTCTTCGAATAACTTATATTCGAAATCTCTCTTCGAATAACTTATATTCGAAATCTCTCTTCGAATAACTTATATCCGATTACTCCTTTCGAATAAACTATATTCGATAAATTCTTATTTTCGATTAACCAATACTCGGCGAACTCTATTTGATTAACTAACACTCGACTAACTCTAACTGATTTAATTCTAATCGATTAACTCACTTCGAATAACTAATTTCAATTTAACTCTAATCGATTTACTCACTTCGAATAACTAATTTCGATTTAACTCTAATTGATTAACTCTAACTGATTAACTATAACTGGTTAACTCTAACTCTAATCGATTAACTCTAACTCTAATCAATAAACTCTAACTCTAATCAATTAATTCCTCTAACTCATTTTGATTAACACATTTTGATTAACTCCTTTGATTAACTCTATGTCCATATTCAGATTCAAATATTGATGTTGAAATCGATTCTTACTTCTCTACATAAGTCACGACTTATATATTTTATTTATCCAATGATAAATATTTTATTAAATTAATAAAATATTATTCATAAATTAATCTTCTCAATCTATTGGTTACAACATATTTTATTTAAAATCTTTGCTTTAAATCCATATCATGTTATACCCGTGTGCGAAGCACGGGTCTAAACTTTCCGGATGTAAACTTCTATTCATTTGCCAAATATTTCCTTATATGACATTCTTTTTCATTTTCCAATAAATCCCTTTTGTAACTCTATTTATTTCCTAAATAAATATTTCTTTTTTATAACTCTATTTATTTAACAAAAAAATATTCTTTTCCAATCCTATTTATTTAACAAATAAATATTTTCTTTTCAACTCTATTTGTAAATGTTTTACAAATATTCCCTTTCTAAATCTATTTGTAAATGGTTTACAAATATATCCTTTTCATTTCTATTTGTAAATGGTTTAAAAATATATCTTTTTCATATATTTTTTTACAAATATTTTCCTTTATATTTGTTTTACAAATAATTTCCTTCATAAAATCCCTTGATTTTACAAATATTCCTTTATATAAAATCCTTTGATTCTATAAATATTCTATTTCAATATACAGTTTGAAATCTTCCTCATATATAAAATCATTTGATTTTATAAAATATTTTATTTCTATATAGTTATTGAAATTTCCCTTTTTCATCCTAGGCTTTTCTTACGGTATTTAAAATACCAAACAACATTTATCGATATCATTCAAACACACATAATCAAAAACAGATTTCATATCACATCATATATCACAATATATGAAAAACAGTAAAATAAATGTTGAGGAATCCAGTTGGATTTCTCCGACCTGTTTCCCTACATCCACAGATGTTAAACAATAAAATTAACATCTATTTCATTTCACTATGAAATATTCGGCAAAACAGAATCAATGTTTGATTAACAATTTATATATATATATATATATATATATATATATATATCGTTATCTATAATTTCAACTAACACATAAGCAATTCAACCAAATAGTTAACACACAACAATCAACAGATAATTATCAGTTCTAAGAATACGTTATAAAAATATAATTGTTCAGATTTGGTGAGTTTTACTCACATTGGCAGTTCATCGTTAAAGAACGATAAACTGTTTGTTTGATTTGAATCAAACAATTTATTTCGCCATAAATTCAAAGGAGCTCCAATCCATTCCCGGTCAGTTCTACTATGGAGCTCTCGTCCATACGATCCTAACGGATCTTGTTTCGCTGAACTTTGACATCGTATGAGGAAGTTACGTCGTTTACAAGTTGGTACATTATTAATTAAAATAAATTTAATTAAATTTACAGTGGGCCTTTACCTTATAACTTGGCCCATCTAAACTTGAAATACCCACAGCTCATTCTTTCTTCTTCCTCGATGCCGATTATTCCAACCACAACATTCACGCTTCTACCCTCCCAACTCGTCGTCACTTTTTGCCACCCAGTTCAACTCCGGCCTCGAAGTGCTCCACATCTCCTAGAACGATGAACCCAAAAAGAAAATGAACCACTTCCTTCTGCTGAAACAAACGAGACCACTTCTTCTCACATTAAGCATACGAAATACCATCACTCGCCCACTCCATTTCGCCACTTGATGGAACACACTTCACGGCTTTCAGCCCTAGATTTGCTGTGTTACTTTCAAATCCCAAAAACTTGCATCGCGAGTTGCTTAAAAGGTGCACGAGTGGGTAAAGGAAACACAGGCGAGCTCGCATTCGGTTGTTTTCACAAATTGCAGATCAGTGATTATCTTGCATTTTTATATTTCCTTTAAAGTGGAGGGTTTCATTTTATATAAATTTCCAAGGAAACCCGGCTTGGATCTAGAAGCAAGAAGGAGAGAAACATCAGTTTTGGTGAAGAGTCAAAACGAAATGGATGCGGGTATATTTATAGTAATTAGTTTGCTCTTTGTGAGAGAGGGATGTCCATGTCTTGTTTGATTTTCTTGAGGATTACTTGAAGGCCACGAAATTGCCCTTTTGAGGAGTTGAGAACCGGCCATGTTTTTACCCCCTAAGCCAAGTAAATTTTACAAAATTCTAGTATCTGTTATATAAAACTTTATCCTCATGTAGACAGCTATGGAAAAAAAATAAAAATACCATTGAGATGAGGAAGATGCCATGATCCCAAAAATATAATAATATCGGTAGATTAACTCATATTGTGAAACCTCAAAATGTTGATTACAGGGTGCAAAATATTCCAAATAAAAAGTTGCTTATTTAATTAATTAAAAATTACAATAAAATTCTAAAAATTAAATTATCACTACGTCTCAAAAGAATCTTGTCTAAATTCGAAACCGGTATCTAGTTATATCGAATAAACTGTTATGGTCGATAAAAGATTCTATAGCAACTATTTTAAAATTTGATTTGGACGTAAATCAAAATCTACACAATGAAATCCCTATTTTTCTCTTCCATTAGAAAAATATACTTCACCAGCTCCGAACGTTTCTTGTTTCACGGAAATCCGATTTAAAACGGACCATGTATATTCAATTGAAGTTCAAATCGCCAAATAGCGAACTGCTGCGCCATTTCGAGCTCGATTATAATTATATTATAATTATACGTTCAAACATCATTTAAATGATATATTCGTTATTCAAATTCAATTCCAAACTGAATTATATATTTTGAATTGTTCAGTTCACACGATATTGTGAATTCCACTAATTTTGATTATTTCAGAATTAAATATATTATTTAATTATTATATTAATTAAATATTCAATAGTTATTTAATTCAATGACCATTTAGAACTCTAAATCACCATTTAAATAATTAAATAAATTAATTATTACATCGTAAAAATATGGTACATTACAAATCACATTATAGAATCCATAAGGTGTGTGAGTTAACTCTCATTTCGTTTTGATTCGGCGATTCAGCGTCGTTTTTATATAGTTTCAAACATGCATTTGACACTATATAAAATTCCAATTAGATCTAAATCCCTCCAACCCAGCTCGAATGCATAAATAACATTCATACGATTCCAACAAACCTATTTGCGTTGAATTCTGATAATATATAAAATAGATATGTGCATTATAAGTAATAACATATATTAAATTAACCAATTAATTCACTAATTAACGTTATTAGCCTTAATCACTGTCTTACCCGTCAATCCAAGTATTAACGTACTAATTAGCCTGCTAATCACCCCTTTAATCACAATGAAATCACGATCCCCCTTTTCTCTAGTTTTCGAACGAAGCCGGCCCCATTCATGTCTCCACCGCCAACACCGGGACCACCACCCTACCCACCATCGCAATCGCCGCAACCCCAGCTTTTCCAATTGCTACCGACACCAACTTGATCAAAGTAGCCATTTGCTTGAAATCACCATTCGAGAGAAATCCGTTCATGTACCTAGAACCGTCGCCACACACTACAAATTACCTCCACACCGCCACCGCTGGCCTCGCCTCCTCATCCAACACCAATTTCTTTCAAGTGATTGTCCCTCAATGATACCATTCATCGAAAACCCTAAAACATGCAACCAATAGTCCCACGTTCATCAACCATTTCCGGTCGCCATAGGAAATCGCACACCCCTCCGATCACCACCAATAGGTTGGCCTCCTTGAGCACTTCAACTTCCGTGTTGGGCACTTCATCTAACTCTCAATGATTTTCAAGACAAAAATAGATTTATGGATGAAGGTGAAATGGAAGTAGCAGTTACGACACTACAAGAACACTGATTTTGCGGCGGAAGAATCCGTCGCAAATCCGTTGCTAAACATGTATTAGCGACGGATAGCACTGGTCGGTTAATTTCACATTGGTATTTTAGTGGCCATTTTGCGACAAAAGTTAACGTCAATTCTCTGACACTTTACCATCATTTGTCAATATATCTAAATTCATTTTTAATTTTTTTACCAATGGATATATATTTCTTTAATATTTTTTTTAAAATTATGTCTGAGATCCCTTTCTAAACATCAAGGGATTAGAAATGGATAATTTCAACTTTTGCTTCATCTTAGATATATGTCGGTACTTCGTCACAAATGCTAACATTTTAGCAAGTTAGTGGTGACAGTTATTTTTATTTTGGTCGGCAATCACACACAGATTTGCAAAGCCCACTTGTATTCCCTTTCTATTCCATCAATAAATGTTACTACAATAAAAAACTAATTTACAACTGACGGACGGTAATGTTAATTCATATAATTAATTAATATGAACTCAAAAATAACGCCATTCATAATCAAATAATGACATAGAATATCAATTAACATACAAGCACAATACACAATTAAGTTGCTAAATTCAATACATAATCAATAGTATACATAATACATATTATATTGACACGGTACAGAACTACGGATACATTAATATTTAATACTTTGGCAGTCGGTCAGTCTCCACTTCCACCACTGCTCCTTGCCTCCTCAGTCCTCATATCAGCTTAAATCTTAAAATCTGAAATCTGAAATAGTGAAATGAAATCCTCATATAAAGCAAGATTATTATTGATCATAATAGCAAAATTATAAAATTACAACTTACTATGATGCAAGACTTCTCTATTCAGTATGCTGAATATATTGTTTTTCTTTCAAGTAAGGAGTAAATAAACTAATTACGTTACATTTGCTAACCTACTATAGCCATAGAGGCACAAAACAACTTTCATGTGTTAAGAGAACAAATTAAAGTGCAACTTCCCTAAGAAGGCCATAAATAAGACTTGTCCATGGTAAGCATTTGACATGAGCTGAAAATGTAACAACAGTAATTTTAAAAGACAATAAAATTATAAACTAAGGAATACTTAATTCAATATTAGGAATTAAGTAGAATGGACTGCGCCACTGCGTTCGTCTCAGAGTTCTGGTTAGGATAGACACCAAGTTTTTGTAAAACTGACATTGTCTGAGAAAGTTATTTAGGTTACAAGTTTGTGTTGAGACACGAGAATTTCGATTGATAACAACAAAATAGAGATCAATGGAAATCATGACATGGAGCTAAGATTATGGATATGTAGATGTTTAAAGGGAGACAGAGCTTATATACAGGGGGAGATAGCAATAAAGATTAAAATATCAAGCTATATTGTCATCAATCAAAAAGGGGGAGAATGTTGAGTCAACGGTTTCAATGATTAATGACAAGAAGGAGCTTCATGATCGACAAAAAGAAGATTCACTGGTTTCACAGGTTAGAAGTTGGTTATTTAGAGTATTTTATGTTAAAATCTATCCTCAAATAATCATACTTCTCATTGCTTTCAAAATTATGCATGAAAACTCGTTTTTACTGTATATTGACAAAAACAGGTCAACCTGTTAAAAATAACAGGTCAACCTATTTTTAAATATAACAGGTCAACCTGTTAAAAATAACAGGTCAACAGTTTTTTGAAATAACGGTCAAAAACCTGTCAACCTATTAATTTTTCCTGTCGACCTATTTTTGAATTTCATGAAGAGTCATCTTCTTTCTTGAAAGCATCCATTTCTCTTCATTAAAAATCACTCCTTTTGATTGCAACTTTTCACTAATAATTACAACTTCTCATTTGCTATAAATACATCATCTTTCATTCATCCATATCACCAATTCTTGCTCTGATTTCTGATCTTACTTTATAAATACTCTTGCATTCTAAAAAGCTCCCAAATTCAAGTTACTTATTGAATCCTTGATAATATTTCTCATATTTTGATTCAACAAGCAACTAACTTCCTTCAAATCTTCGCATTTAATTCATATACTTGAGGATAATATTATAGGAAGGTTGTACTCAATCATTGACTATTCAGTGTTGAAGAAAGAACACATTTAAGGTCAAACTCTTGTAATCGTCTTGTGGGTAAGCTTGTAGCCCGTGAAATCAAGTGGGTAAGCTTGTAGTCCGTGAAATCAAGTGGGTAAGCTTGTAGCCCGTGAAATCAAGTGGGTAAGCTTGTAGACCGTGAAATCAAGTGGGTAAACTTGTAGCCCGTAAATCAAGTAGTTGTGAACCTGTTCCTCCGGGTGAAGCGAGGGTGTTGTTTAGTGAAAAGCCGAAGAGGAGCTTCGGGACTGGACGTAGGACTGGAGGTCCGAACCAGTATAAAAATCCTGGTGTCGTTACTTTACTTTACTTTACTTTACTTTACTGCATTTATAGTTATTTGTGATATATATCTTGTTTGTGAATTTTTACTTGCATAACTATTGAATAGCTTAAGTTATCACATACATTCCGCGTAGCCATATTATAGATCCTGCACAAGTCATACAACCGACCTTTTCAATTGGTATCAGAGCAAGGTCATCATATAACCGTAACACAGTTATTTGATATATTCTAGTAATATGGCAAATAACGCAAGTACAAGTAACACCACTTACACTAAAGGTCAATTGACACAAAGACCTCCTTTCTTTAATGGCCTAAACTATAGCTATTGGGCAACACGTATGGATTTTTATGTGCAATCAACAAATTATGACGCATGGAATGCTACTCAGAAAGAAATAGTTAATCCAACAACTGATTATGCAGAATGGACTCCTGCAGAGAAAACAGCAGCAGCTATAAATGCAAAAGCAATAAATATGTTGTTTTGTGCATTAGACCAAAATGAGTATAACCGTGTTAGTATCTGTACCACTGCTTATCAAATTTGGCAAACACTAAAGACCACTCATGAAGGTACTAACAAGGTTAAACAAGCAAAAATAGCTTTGTTGAAAAGTCAATTTCAAAATTTCAAAATGAAGCCAAATGAAACAATCAATGAGATGTATTCAAGGTTTCAAACTATTCATCATGCTCTTATCGGGTTAGGACAAAAATATTTTGACTTCGATGTAGTTTCAACAGTCCTACATTCACTGACTAATGAATGGGAAGGAAAAGTATTAGCCATAGAAGAAGCTAATGATCTTTCCACCATGAAGCCAGATGAATTGATAGGAAATCTTATGTCCTATGAAGCTAACTTGCAGGCTCGAAAAGAACAAAAAGAAGAAGAAAAAATGTAGCTTTTCATGTTGATGAAGACATCTCAGATTCTGAAAATGAGGATCTAGCATTCATTGCAAAAGGATTCAAAAAATTCTTAAAGCAACGAAAAGCTAGTCGATACAATAGAAAGAAGTTCGGATCAAACAGACCATCATCATCGAATGTAGAATGCTTTAACTATCATAAGAAGGGACATATGAAAAATGATTGTCTAGAACAAAAGAAGAAGACAGAAAATGACAAGTTCAAACACAAAAAGGACAAGTCAAAGAAACGGGAATTCTCAGTAACTTGGGATGATTCAGATTCATCTTCATCCGAAAGTGAAAGCGACTCAGATAATGAACAAGCAAATATATGCTTTATGGCTAAAGAAGATGAGGTACAAATTCCTTCTTTTGAAGAAGTTCTTGATATAAATGCTGAGTTGATATATAAATTTAAAGATATGAAACGACAATGCAAACAAGCTCAAGCTGATTTAAGTAGAGTAGAATTTGAACGAGATATGTTAAAAGATGAAAAGAAAATATTAGAAGAGGAACTAGGAAAGGCTCAAGAATCATCATCAAATATTGACTCTCAACTATCTCTTTTGACTCAAGAAATTGAAGTTCAAAAAAAGAAGAATGATACTCTTACTACTGAGAATCATGAGCTTAAAGAAAAAGTTAAATCTCTAGATCTTGAAAAAGCTAGTTTACTAACAAAGTTAGACGATATTACTAAAAATGTTTCTAACTTTAACAAAGGTTGAGAAAATTTGACAAAGATCATTGAGAATTCACAATCTACTTCAAATAAGCAAGGTTTGGGATATAAAAACCAAGAAATTAAGAAGCATTTTGGTTATGGAAAGAAGAAAATAGTGCAAAAGAACAAAGCTAAGAAAAATCTTAGTTTATCTTTGAAACCAAAATCGGTTGTGAAATCTCAAAAGAAAAATGTCAATAACGACTTTGGAAATAAATTTAATAATACTAATCTTAGAAATAGTACTAGATATGCTTTCATGTACAATAAGAATATCACTGCTAGGATTAATACACATCCAAGACCCAATTATTATAGAAATTCGAATACTTCTATGACTAGCAAATTTTATAATAAATCTAGAAGTACAAAAAGGAATATCTATAAAGATTGCATAAGTATTTGGGTTCCTATAAGTTGGAAGAACAGAGAAAAATATATCAATGATTATTTTGATTCAGTAGTTAATAATGAAAATTATATTTTTAAAGGTTCCATTAGACCCTCTTGGGTATGGTTACCTTTCATCTAACCTCTGGACCCTAATGAAGTAAGTGGGTACCAAAAGTATACATGTCATATAATTTTTGTAGGTACACCACAACAAAGAGAAGGCTATTCGGTATCTCTAAATATCTTTGAAAATTTAGCTTATCAAAAAGCACATGTTTCAATATTTCATCGTCATCGAGGATACAAAATTCATGGGATAAGAATTACAACAAAAAAGAAGGTGGAAGCAGAAAATATTCTACATGGTAACCAAGGAAATAATAATCATGTTGGATCTAAGGAGATTTATTTATATATTCCATTTAATAATGTTTTTATTTCCTTTTTCATGTGTTTACTTTGTTTTATTATAATAAAAATTATTTACGTATTGATTTCATTCAAAATATTGCTGGAAAAAAAACAGTTTGATTCAAATCCTGGCGACCTAAAATAAAATCCTGTCGACCTAAATAGGTGAATTCCAAGTCAGAGAGTTTTTAGGTCGACCTGTCCAATAATTTATGTCGACCGGTTCTGTTTTTCATAATTCAGACAAGTTTTCGGTCGACCGGTCACAAAATTTTTGTCGACCGGTTCTTGTTTTTCACTATCCAGAAAAGAATTAGGTCGACCGGTAACGAAAATTTTGTCGACCGGTTTTGTTATTCACAATCCAGAGAAGAATTCGGCCGACCGGATATAAAATTTATGTCGACCGGGTTCACATCTTTTTCACACAGAGATATTTTCGGTCGACCGGTATACTTTCTTAGGTTGACCGGTTCTATTTCAGCAAGAAAAGGGTTGACCGGTAGAACATTTCGGTCGACCGGTTTAAACAATTTCTACCTCCTTCTCCAACCCGAAACTTTTTAGGTCGACCGCCTTGATTTTATAGGTCGACCGGTCTCTCTGAAAACTGTTTTTTTTTTACATGTCATTTCAAATTTCAAACTCAAACACCATTTCTTATACTATTATAAAATTATACTACTCTCGATTATTGAGGTTATTATGATATTTATTCTTTTTAATCGATGACAAAGGGGGAGAAATATTTTACGTATACTATTTAAAATATATGTGCTTAAATATGGTAAAAGTATACGTATGCTAACATTTGTTAATGCAGGAATCAAAAGGTAAGATTATTTACTAACAAATGTTGCAGAAATTCAGGGGGAGCTTTATATTCAAAGGTAGAAAATCCAAGGTGTTGTCATCAATCAAAAAGGGGGAGAATGTTGAGACACGAGAATTTCGATTGATAACAACAAAATAGAGATCAATGGAAATCATGACATGGAGCTAAGATTATGGATATGTAGATGTTTAAAGGGAGACAGAGCTTATATACAGGGGGAGATAGCAATAAAGATTAAAATATCAAGCTATATTGTCATCAATCAAAAAGGGGGAGAATGCTGAGTCAACGGTTTCAATGATTAATGACAAGAAGGAGCTTCATGATCGACAAAAAGAAGATTCAATGGTTTCATAGGTTAGAAGTTGGTTATTTAGAGTATTTTATGTTAAAATCTATCCTCAAATAATCATACTTCTCATTGCTTTCAAAATTATGCATGAAAACTCGTTTTTACTATATATTGACAAAAACAGGTCAACCTATTAAAAATAACAGGTCAACCTATTTTTAAATATAACAGGTCAACCTGTTAAAAATAACAGGTCAACAGTTTTTTGAAATAACGGTCAAAAACCTGTCAACCTATTAATTTTTCCTGTCGACCTATTTTTGAATTTCATGAAGAGTCATCTTCTTTCTTGAAAGCATCCATTTCTCTTCATTAAAAATCACTCCTTTTGATTGCAACTTTTCACTAATAATTACAACTTCTCATTTGCTATAAATACATCATCTTTCATTCATCCAAATCACCAATTCTTGCTCTGATTTCTGATCTTACTTTCTAAATACTCTTGCATTCTAAAAAGCTCCCAAATTCAAGTTACTTATTGAATCCTTGATAATATTTCTCATATTTTGATTCAACAAGCAACTAACTTCCTTCAAATCTTCGCATTTAATTCATATACTTGAGGATAAGATTATAGGAAGGTTGTACTCAATCATTGACTATTCAGTGTTGAAGAAAGAACACATTCAATGTCAAACTCTTGTAATTGTCTTGTGGGTAAGCTTGTAGCCCGTGAAATCAAGTGGGTAAGCTTGTAGTCCGTGAAATCAAGTGGGTAAGCTTGTAGCCCGTGAAATCAAGTGGGTAAGCTTGTAGCTCGTGAAATCAAGTGGGTAAACTTGTAGCCCGTAAATCAAGTAGTTGTGAACCTGTTCCTCCGGGTGAAGCGTGGGTGTTGTTTAGTGAAAAGCCGAAGAGGAGCTTCGGGACTGGACGTAGGACTGGAGGTCCGAACCAGTATAAAAATCATGGTGTCGTTACTCTACTTTACTTTACTGCATTTATAGTTATTTGTGATATATATCTTGTTTGCGAATTTTTACTTGCATAACTGTTGAATAGCTTAAGTTATCACATACATTCCGCATAGCCATATTAAAGATCCTGCACAAGTCATACAACCGACCTTTTCAGTTTGTATACGTATAAGAGAAATATATGTAAACAAACATGATATAGAAGTCAAAATAATTCAAAAACCAGAGGTGGAAAGGCCCGGGAATTCGGCCCATTGGGGGTCGACCCCAGGCCCTATGTTTGTCGACCCAGGTCAACCCCACAATAGGGGTGTCGACCCCTATGTCAACCCCGGGGTTGACCCCCCTAAATGAATCTGGACCTACTGTGTGTCCTGGTTCGTTGGCTAATGGCTATATAAAGGACCTTAATCCCATTGTTTTATTCATCTAAATCAATGGAGACAACGAGGTGTTTTCCGAACTCAGTTTGATATAGCCTATTCTTCTTCAACAACAAGTTAAACATATCTAAGGATCTATGCTACAACATCTACGGTTAATTCTCTGTTCTTTAGATCCAATCACAATGAGTTTATGTTGCTTTTAGATATAAACACCTAAAATGTAATATTGACATGTTTATAAGTTTGGATCTAAGCCTATGCATGTTAGTAATCTGAATCACAACAGATCTACCATTACTTGTATACCTAATTTACTGCTTAGATCTCATATGACTATTCATGATATCCCTATTCTGTTAGTTTGCCTAATCATGTCATAGTATGCCTATTCTGTTAGTATAACCAATTTGATCATTATATGCAGTTTTATATACTATGCATGTTCTTGTTCTCTTCTCTCCCTCTTTTCCTTTTTATTTTTATAGTCAAGCTACCTTCGAGCCTAGGCCTACCGTTGAAATATGCGAACGTACGAAATTGGGAATGATAAATTGGGGGCATAATTCACATTGTAAAATCA
Source organism: Allium sativum (assembly GCA_030737875.1). NCBI lineage: Eukaryota > Viridiplantae > Streptophyta > Magnoliopsida > Asparagales > Amaryllidaceae > Allium > Allium sativum. The sequence goes on along the minus strand of CM060916.1, from coordinate 306,119,099 downwards.
TGATTGGGAATTTTTGGCATAATTTGTACCTTAAACCAAAACTTGGTATTTGGGGGCATAATCTATATCTTGATCTAAACCTTTAATCTGGGGCATAACTTGTATTGTGAATCAGACGGGGATTTGGGGCATAACAAACATGAAAATTGGTTAATAATGAACATGCCTAGATATACGGTAAATAGAAACTGTAACCGCGCTTAGACACGAGGTTAGATTACACTTGTGGTAGAAGCCTGCCCGGAACCTCCCGGCATATCCAGCGTCCACAGGTGGTAAATCTAATGTGAGGGGTCTAAGTGCATAAATGTGCACATAACGGTGTTAAGACACAAGGTTAAGTCCAACTTGTGGCAGAGGTCTGCCTGGACCCAACCGGCATATCCAAAATCCACAAGTGGTAGACTTAATATGAGGGGTCTAGCGCATTAATAACCATAAATAATGAATGGTAATACTTAACCAGTTTGAATTTGTGAGTGTTACATAAACCAATCAACTCAAGTAGGGTCAAGTAAACTTGCTTGAATTAGTGGGAGGGTTTAGTTAATCTTGTTATATATGTGGAGATGGGTTATACATATAAACCCGACAAACTTAACCTGCTGGGTTATGCAATCTGGTTAAACTGGTAGGCATAACCTGTTGAAATCCTAGTAGTGAGGATGCAAGCCTAGGGGAAGCTTATATCACCTGGTGCGTGAGACCCGTATCAGTTAGTAACCTATATTGGTATCAAATGGAAAACCCAACTAGGTCGGGGTCAGGGCACGCTTACTGAGCTGATTATAAGAGGTCATTTGAGTGAGGGTGTTAACGGCGCGTTCCATCGGAGTCATGTGTGTGCATGGGTCCACTTGCTTGGGAAGATAAGGCGTTGTGACATAAGTAGATATAGTTGTGCGCATCTTGAAATAACTGGTTGCCGCTTTAGGAAGTGATACATCCTACTGTAGGGCTAGCACAGGATATCTATGGGATAGGGAGTCGATCGATTAGGGGTAGTAATGAGGGTACATTTATTCTTTCTTGTTTAGGATCCTGCTATTATCATTGGGGGTAACATTCGTCAGATCCATTGGGCTACCTGTTCTTGTATGGGATAAAACCTCTCACTAGAAGTACACCTAAGTCTACCGTCTTGTACTTGTTAGGATCGTCTTGTTATGCGATACTAGTATTGGTGTAAAGAAAAGTATTGGAGAAGCACAATATATTCTATTCAGTTTATCCTGCTTAGTCTGTTAAACCTGCCTTATGATACTGTTATCTCCCTCTCCAGTTTATATGCCTGTCATGATTCTTTTACTTATTTATATGCTAAAATTAATTGGACTCGCCAGACTTTATGTCTGACCCATTTTGTCTCCTCTTCTCTCTCTTCCGTTCCCCCCAGGTTTTTAGGGTGGGAATATTCAAGCTTAATCAGGATTCTTCTTTCATTCTGCTTGGTGCTTCTTAGATGTACTTCTTGATTTCGTATCTTCACTACTATAGCTATATTTTGAGGATTATGCTCTTTTTGTGTATTATTGTACCGTGATGATAATTTTGGTACAAGATTGAAGTTTTATGATTTCAGAATTTCAGACTTATTATGTAATTGGGTTTGGACCACGAAGCTTTTCTATTTAATAAAGTTTTAATTCCAATGTTATTTTATATCTGTCTTGTTATGTTTATGTTTCTGTTTCTATTTATGTTTATGTTTCTGTTTACCAATAACGCTTCACGAAACTTAATGCATTCTGTTAAAGAGTGACATTAATGGACATGGGGTGTCATAGAAAAACTCCAACCTTTCACATCCAAGAAAGTTACGATAATTACATAACACACAATACCCCTATAACATCACTTAAGAAATCAACATGCTATCACCATAACAAAATTCATGTCATCTCGGTTTGTAGGAAGAAAGATAGGGACAACCCCCTTGACACAACCTCTAACGTCTGTAGCATGGCTATCATGGTGGTTAGGGGAGGAGAACACCACCCAGAAGAAGAGATGGACCCGCAGTAAAGGCACTAATAACACATAAACAATCTGACTTATATGGCATAATCAGATAATCACCACAAGGTATGACATAACACTAACCAACCTAACACAAAAAGAACATTAATCAAAAAAAAACTTAACCAAACAACCCTCAATTACCTTAAGTCCAGTGCAGACTAACAGCAACACCACAATAGAGACAATCACTCAACTAAAAAATACCCAAGACGGAAACTTACAGCTAGATCCAACACCTAGCGACTGAAAAATAGCGACCAAAAGACCAACAAACTGTAACCAGTTAAAATACCAAAAACTCACCAAGGCAGCAGTCCTAACCGCACGCCAAACTAGTCGATCCACAACCATAAGGTGTGCCTTTCGAAGGAGACCAACTGAGCCAAGAATGGAAGGTGGCCGACTAAAGAAGTCGTGATAGGCTAGACAGAACTACTAAAGAAATGGCATATGAAATGACATGAGTCACTCAAATGGGATACAAAAAGAACATCGACTAGGTTTTTGTATTAATGAGGAAAAACAGGAGGCAGTGGTATTGGAAGCAGCGTGGTGAAAAAGGAAACCTGGATCTGATTTGGGGGAAGTGGATCTAGAGCCTACACCTAAGAAATCTGGTTTAGAAAAGGAAGAGTTGAATCGAAGATGAAGAAGAATGGAACGCATAGATTCCGAAGGAGGAAGATGATAGGTGTGTTGAATGTAGGATTATTGATTTAAAGCAAGACTACTATGCTGCATAAACTTACAACTAAAATGCATAAAATTACCATGTTACAAACTTACAATTCCTACTGCTGCTTAAATGCAAAACTAAAATTGCGAGCTCACAGAATTCCTAACCCTGATTCAGTCCCCAAGGAACCCATAATTCTCAATCGAGCTCTTACATTTCGGGGTTTCTAAGGAGTAAATCAAAAGTCTAAATCTTGATAAATAATAGTTTCTATGGACGTTGACAACACCAAGCCAACATTTAGTAACTATGATGATAGTGACGATGATAGTTCAATGATATTCAATAGAACAAATAGTTAACCTAAGCAATATCAGTCAACCTCTACTTCTAAGAAGTCGTCATTACCACCAAAGCATGATGATATTCTAGGAGGACCTTTGTTTAACCAGAGTACACATGATCATGGTGATAATCCAAGCTATCAAAAGAATAAAGTAAATTTAAATTCTAAGCCATCAACTGAGAAATTTATTTCTATGAATTCAAATTTACCTAGTCGATTAAATCATTCATCAAAAAATGGACTTTCAAGCTGTAAAGTACGAGGCCTAAATACAAATGTATATGATTATGAAGTTAAAGATAGAAAACCCACGAGCCCTAAGAATAACAAGGAGTAATAAACTCTAATACTATTCCCAAATGAGAAACCTGTGTGAGTTCAAATAAGTAATGTGTTCGTAATGAGGAAGATTATGACGATGAAAAGACGATGAGTGCCAGAGTTCCTTTTCTTCCACAACAAGACAAAAATGAATTTCTCTCAAAGTCTGATCCAGCACAAAAGATGAAAACAAAAATCAAGAAATTGTCTGATAATGAAAAAACATCGGTTTTGAGGGTTCCATCTAATTATGCTATGCCTATTAAGATACCTGACTCTACAAACAAGCCTTCGCATGTTAAACAAATTGTGAATGTTCCACACAAGAGGACTCCAGAAAATGTTACATAAGAAGGCAAAATTATCTGGTTCTTTGGTTACCATGTAAGTAAAAAATGAATATGTTGTGAAAAACGAAGAGAACGTAGATAACGACGGCGACGAAGATGATGATGACAACATATCAATTTCGCAGGGACTGAAAAATTCGATTCCTTCGAGTAGTCGATCATCCACAAAAAATTGCAGTAAATAAGACTAGGTGTTTGAATGATTATATCAAAGACATACATGTAACATACACAAAAATTTTCACTAGTACAGATCCTACCAAGAGGTAGATTGTTGTGGCCATTTATCTTATCGATAAATTGTCACTTAGGGCAGGCAGCGAAAAGGGATGACATTAAGGCAGAAATTGTAGCATGCTGCACTTTAACGATGGAGAATGCAACATGTGTTCCTCTAAGTAAGCTACAGTTTAATTTTCTTAAAATAGACTCTATTAGACATTACAATACCGGGGAAGTTGAGTAGTCAGTTTGTAAAGCAATTGGAGATATCCAAACAGCAAGGGAATGCGATGGAACGAAAAAAAGTTGGAGGAGATGATCTCTAGGATATGCTAGATACCAGTAAGCATAATGCTCATTTGAAGGAGCTCATGTCTGGGCTTACCGCCAATTTTTTTGTACGTATAATGCTTTTATTACAGTAGATAACATGCTGAGTGAACAAACCAGAGGTGGTACGCTACTAGAGAACATCACTGTTTTTCAAAGAGAAAATAAAGAGGTTGTGATCATATGCAATCATCAACGCAGTGTCTCAAAGAGTCATGAAACCTAAATGTGAAGACTGAATGAAAAAATAGATGAATCGAAGGCACAAAGAGATGAATTGAAATAGGATTTGAATAGCGCAAGAAAAGGGAAACCTCCGCTTATTTCTAAAATGAATTTGTCCTCCAAAATATTAGTGAGGAAGATAAATCAAATTGATGAGAAAATACTGAGGATGGAAACGGATAAAAATAACAAAGTGGAACAAAATACAGTAGTATTGGGCACTTCTAAAATTAACTATCTCGATCCCAAGATTTCAATTGCATGGTGCAAACACTATGAAGTTCCTATAGAGAAGATATCTAAAAAGTCCTTGCTAGCAAAGTTTTCATGGATAATAGATGTTGAACCAGATTATAGATTTTAACTTTTTATACTTCCAAGTTTTCAATTTTACTGCATATGCAACGAGCATAAAGCACTTTCATATATAGAATTTCTTAACAAAAAGATTCTCTTTTATAAACTGCGAGTACAAAGACTTTAATGATGATAATTGTATGATACAATTTTTTTTAATGTAAATTGTATGCTTTTTCCTAGAAAAAACCTTAAGTTATTTCTGAAGCAGAGGTGATATTAAAATTAGGTTATACTTGCAAAAATGGAGCCAATGTACCCAAAAAAAGGATGAATATGAGCACATACAAGGTCTTATATATATTTGAGTATGTGTACACTTGATGTGTAGGGCATGTAAGATCCAAATCATGCTCAATCAGTAATTTTGAAAACTAATCAATACCAAAAGTATATGAAATTGCACCATCAATCATTCTCCCGCCTTGAACGAACATCTATCCAAAGATCAGACAAAAACAATCAGTGAAGACTTTCTGTAGGCATACAAAAACAACATTGAAAATGTTGATACCTTGATCATAATCACCCAATCATTAAGTGATTAATTTTATAGGAAAGTTAAGTATCTAAATCGCTTGAGATCAAAATGATATGTAATAATTTCAGCCATAGTTTCCATTAGGTATCAAAAGAGTGCTTAGTTACAAATTTTAGGACCTAATTTAGCCTTGAAATTTTCTTTGGACTAACAATATCCTCTATCAAGTATCATTAATATTGATATTAAACAAATTAACACTATGTTTATTCTCATCTAATTAGAACAAATGTAACAATTTAGCATCTGCTGCTTTTGAACTTGCATTATTTGCTTTTGAACTTGATTAAAATCAATTTTAACCATTGAATAGAAAAAAAAAACAGAAACATATTTCTTTCAGCACCCAAGAATATTTTTTTTTTATTGAAAATTTATCAAAAATGCATACATGACTAAAATTGTACTAAAAATAAGATTGAGAAAATAGACCGAAAAATTGGTTTTCAAGATGAACATTTCTCTTAAAAGTATTAATTGAAAACTATTTCATGTCAAAAAAATTTATTATTGTAAAGCTAAAATTAATTCTTATATAGAGTAAGCATATACATATCATAGAATCTGAAATTTTTAGCTCAAAATTACTAACATGTTCATAGTTGAAAATCACATATAATATTTAACGTAAAATTTTAATCTATCTTACTACTATTAAACTGTAATTTAATCCACCCATAATTTAGAAATACTAAAGTAAAATCTTTTATATTAAACCAACATACCAAATAGCTGAAAAAAGCTAGTTTTTTTTTATCTTAACGATCAATTACCATGTCCAGAATTATCAAAATTAAGCCAAGCACATAACTTGCTTTGAAAGTTTAAGAGTAAGGTTATATATACTAACATGCTGATCCTACTATTTCTTGTATAATTACCATTTTGAATTTTAACATTTATTCACAAATAAACCAAAAGAAGTTGTTAAATCAAAAAAACTTAGATCTAAAATTTACCAAAAAAAGTTACAAAATTCCATCATAACTTTGATCTAGTTCCATAAGATATCAAACATTAAGTTACCGCAAATGAAGAATAATAATGGAGGCTTGTTCTTCACCCAATTTCTTCCCAACCTGCTAGGCTCTTGGGTTCCCCTTGATTCCATGCTCATTCGTAAGGTAATCTAGTGACCAGCAGATCTCTTACATCTCTACGTTGTAGTATCTTCAACAACAATATATCTGATTGCGATGTCTCAATATGAAAGAGGGGATAGAGGATCCAATCCAACAAAAATCCCGATATTGAAAAGGGCTAGATTAAACACAAATCATCGGTACAAATACTCACTGGCTAATAGTGATTGAGATCCGAGAGACCCATGAATTTCACCAGAGAACGACCACCAAGTAATGAAGATAATGGATCTAAGAAAATTGTTCGCAGAAAAGATTCGATATTGTAGGAGAGTAGATCTGGAAGAAAAATAGGCAACAAAAGCGAAATGCACAAACTCGAGATCAAACCATTGATAGTTGGTTAACAATGGGTCGCTAATTTAGTCAACCGGTTGAGATGACTCATTGGATGTTTTTCAGTGTGAAATTAGAGTGCAGGTTGATTAAAAAATAATTTTTTGTACCCTTATTTTTTTTTTATATTACCATTAAGTGTTAGGTTTTACAATATTATGAATGTTTAATAAAAGAAAAGGATATTAAGGGTTAGCTTTTACAATGTTTGATAAATACTGTCGAAATCGACGAGTTTATAATATTTAACAAACGTTGTTCTTTTATTTATTTTCAATAACATGACAATTATATTATGAAAACACAAATATAATACGACGCAGAAATGTCATCGTCAAAAATTATTTTCTATAACAGTTTAAACAAACATTGTGGAATTTTTTTATTTGCAACTTATGAACATAAAACATTTTCTGGAACTATCTATTACAACGTATTTCTTAACAAATATTGTGAAAGATCTACCTTTTTAACTACACTTTGACAAACTGTTGCGGAATCAGTGTTGTAAAATAATATTTTTGTTGTAGTGAATTTATAGAAAAATTAAAAATTAGTAAATGAATCATTATATAATTTAAATTAAACTATTAAGTGAACTTTTTCAATATTTTAAAGTTTAAATTTTTTGGTTATTTCATGTTAAACAATAATTGGTTTTATAAACTTTATGATTTATTTCAAATTTATTCAAGATGATTTCAAATTTTTAAATCTTTCGAAATATAAAATATAATTATCACTTATAATTATAAAATATAAGTATCAACTGTAATTATTATATATAATTATTCAAAATTAATTATTGAATACTAGATATCATTTCATAAGTATTAAATTATACTGTTAATTATTAAATAATAATTATAATAAATTGATATTTTCGTTATTTAGGGGAATAATTATAAAAGAATTTTTTAATTTTGGGATTTAACGTGAAATATATTGGCATACTGACTGAAATTTGTGATGAAAGCAGAGGACTTAATTAAGAACTTAGTAATTACATTGGTTATGAGCAAGGACAAATTTGCTAATTCTAAATAAGCAATGGTCATAAGTTACTTCTTATAGAACGTAAATTATTATTTAGTATTACTTATAAATCTTTAATTAGAACAAATTAATTATTATTTATTGAACATGTTAATAATTATTAAAAAATAACACTAACATCTTAGGAAAGTAATATAGACATCTCTTGCAAATCTGTTGGAATTCTGCGACAAAATAGCATTAATAAATATTCGTCGGTATTCTGCTTGGATTTATAGCGGAAAATAGTGGCAAAAAATTTTTGTCGGTAATGTGACGCAATTTGCAACGGTTTAGAGAGGGACGGCAAAAGATGACAGTAGTAAATAAATGGAAAAAAAGTTGAAAAAAATAATATCCCTTGCAGATCACATGGAAATCCGTCGCAAATTAGCGACGAAAATTTTCGCTTCTAAATATATGACACTAAATCAGTATTTTCTTGTAGTACAAATTTGACCATGATTTAGGGTTGACGTAAATTAGGTTCTATTTATTGGTGAATTATATTATTAAAATATTTACATGAAGTTTCATGCTTAAACGACCACATACAACCTTCGATCGCGATGAAAATTGTAATCCTACAATAATTTAATATTCTGGACACGATGGAACTGGTTTTTTCGAATTTTGAGATCGTTTGCAAAAATCCCTTTTAATTTAACAATGTAAATCGATACGCATTTATATTGTGCAAGATGACGTAATAACTCCAATTGACAAGAAACTGAAAATCTTACAATAACTAACCATTATGGATTTTATAAATTTAGTTTCATTAAAATCCGAGGTTGTTTGAAAATTGACTATTCTCGAGTTCCATGTTAAATTGATAAAATAAAAAGTGATTCAAAATAATCAGTCTATTGATAATAGATTATTAGTACCATATATATTCAAATAGAAACTTTATACAGCTTCAAAATAAACTAATTTTCAACAGACAACTGGGCTCGTTTCGGGTGGGCGACCATTAATGGCGTCAGTATTTTCTTTTTCTACTTCTCACTTTCTTTTCACTCCACAATTTTTTCTCATCCTTCATATCTGAATCCTCTCTTTCTCTACTCCTCTTTATCATCCTTCTTACGCTTGCGTGGAAGTCCCCCAAAACTAGTTTATCTTTTCAGATCTGAGCCTCCTCCAAACTTGCGCTTCTTTCAATCCGCACCTCGTCTTCGTGTTTCTCCTAAGTCACTACCTAGTTTTCACATCTGGAACTATGCGTGGTGTACCATTTATGCAATCACTTGCCCTAGGTTCCAACTATACAGTTGATTTTTCGAATTTTCTATAGTGCTTCTTCCTATAATTTCTACGTGAGGAGTCCAAGCGAGTTCGAGCCTTTCATTGCTTGATAAATTTTAGGCCCATGCTAGGCAGGTCGTCGCTAGGAGCGAGAGGCTATTTAGGTGTTTGTTGATTTTCTATGTTTTGGATCTGGGAATAGGGTTTCAAATGGTGGGTTTCGACTTGTATGGATCTGGATGGAATGGATCCAACGTGTAGCGACCAAGGCGCGTCAAGGTCCTGCTTCTCAGGTCGATTCGCGACTCTTCACTCTTGCCTGGTATGTCTTGTAACTCCGTTTACTGAGCACGATGTCCATGTCTGTAACAACCCGGAAATACGAGCCAATTTTAAATTTTTATTTTGGCAATTTTAATGAAGTTTGAACATTTGAAATGAATTATTTTAAATAATATCGACGAGAAATCTAATTTGAATAGAATTAGAACATAGAAATAAAGTCCATAGAAATAAAGTCTATGGTAATTGATTGGGCTTCATTCCAGTTTTGAAATAGAATATTTGAAGAGAACTATTTGAATAAAATATTTGAATAGAAATATTTGAAAAAGAAATATTTGAAATAGAATATTTGAAAATAGAAATATATGAAGCCGTGTTGATTACGTGAACGATATTTATATCGATTTTATTCATTTTATAATGAATATCGAAAGTGATTTCAAAATCTAATATTTTGAAACAAATTGAAATTGAATAGAAATGAATTTGAATAGAAATTGAATTGAATTGAAAACGAACTGAAATTGAATTAGAAATCTATTCGAATTGAAATGAATTTAAAACGAATTTATAAGGAAAAAATTCAATTTTGATTTGAATTTGAAATCGTTTTGGAACGAATTTAAAACGATTTAAAAAATACGTTTTAAAAGGAAATCGACGAAATATATATAATATATATATTATATATATAATGGCCTGAATAGAACGCGCCGCGCTGCGGTAGTTCGTGAATTTCGACCATTGACTTCGAATGAAAATTGCGGGAGATCCGACCGTCGGATTCTCCTAAAACCAAAACCGTTGGGTTCGTATCGAAAAGAGCTTTCTAACGAATATTAGAAATTAGAAATCTAATGGTTGGATTTGGAATTATATCCAAATCAAATTTGGAAAAGGTCGTTGTAAGTGCAGTTCGATGGCCGTTGATTGAAATCGACTGTGCAGGCCTTGATAAAATTATTAAAAATAGTAATAATTTGTGTAAAATGATAAGAAATGATTTGTGAAGAATTGGGGTGGAAAATTCCATATTTGAAAAGATAAAAATAGATTTTTATCGAAATGAACTAGTTTTGAACTAGAATTATAATTCTATTTATTTTTAACTAAATAAATTGAATTTGAAAAAGGGTTCTAAAAGTAACCAGAATTTCCGATAATTGAATTGGAATGGATTTGAATCGAAATTGTCTTTGGAATATTTCGATGATTGGATTTAGTGATAATACAGATAGCGTTATGGAAATTTGAAAGATATATAAATATCGTTATTTCCAATACGATATTTGTTGGTCGTAGAATTTGATATTGAATATAAGCCGATATATTTTCTATTTAGAGCCTTGTATTTAATATCAAATGTGATTTGGGTTTGTCGTGAATGGTGTCTTCATTAACACTGTTCTTAAGCCTAGTTGAGAAAAAGATTAAATATTTTTATTTAGATTTAATGAAGTGTACCAATTAAATAATATTTAATTGGAATTGAATTGATATTGATTTTTAGGTTTATCGTGAACAGTGTTTTAAATAACACTTGTTCTTTAACCCGATAATTAATGGAATGTGATTTTGGGTTTATAGTGAACCGTGTTTTAAATAACACTGATTCTTTAACCCAGATAAAGATTAAAACTAAGTGGAGTTTTAATGAATCTTTAATTAGATTGAAAAGATCGAGAATGGAGTATCACCAGTTTTACTCCAGGCGATGGTTAAATCTTTAATTAGATTTGAATGTGAAATGGTAATTGAATTTACCGATAACACCGTGGTGTTAGATTCGAAGTATAACCAGTTTTACTTCATGGGATGAATAGGTTGGGATTGGGAAATAAAATAAATGATTACTTCGGTGTGGTTCGCTAATCACGACTAGTTTGAATTGATATTCAAAGTGGATTAAAGAATAAATTTAAAGATTTTATCTTTGATAAAATTAGTGGGAACCTATCCCAAAGTATAAGAATATTTGTATAAAGGAATATTCTGAATTGGAATGAGGCGTATGTTGTGTTTGTGTAACACTTGTTTATTATATATGCGAGTTATTCAGAAAGACCGGGTTTATCCCATTCTGAATAACTGAGTCGACGTGATGTCGAGGATGAAGACGGTGGTCGAAGACCGGAGGTCTTCACGTCGTTTGGGTGATTACTGATGATCTTGATTGGTCCGTACACCCAAGAGGAGGGAATCAGTTAGTGGTCGTCCAGACGTACTTGGAGATCGATGGATATGCGAGGTACTAGGTGCCTCCGGTTTCGTTCAGACCCAGAACGAACTTGTAAATGGACTGTGTGTCTGACATTGGATTTTATTATGTGTGATTGATTTCTATTAAATATATATCTGTTTGGCGGCAGAGAATTTATTCTCTTGCTTAACGCCCTTCTCTGAGACGTACGAGCTCAGGGGTTATATATTGATGGATAACAAACGCATGAAGTGAATTGCCTATGTGGCATGCCTAAGTGGCAAAGGATCAAGGCTTCTGTTGAAAAACAAAGTCTTGTGGTGGATGATCAAAGCACAACCTGTGTGGCATAGCTTTGTGTAACGTTGATTCGCGAGCCTCACACCCCGGTTGTGAACCAAAAACGGGAGAGGACTTCAGGGAGGGCATGCGTTTCCTTCTAGCTAGAAGTGGCGTCAGTGGTTTTACATGCCCTAATGAGTTTGACTTATGTGGTTGTTGATGTTGCGAGGTGCCTCGGATATATCGGTCGATCCAGGACCGATGGAGTCATTGGACTCATTGACACCCCATAGGGTGGGGAAACGCAGTGTTCAGGTATTTTAATCCACATCGATGGACCGGCCCTGACGATCCAAAGGCTTGCCTGCGCGCTTGCCTGAGGGGCGGGCTAGAGCGTCTCGAATTCGGTAGAGGACGATCCCTTGCCTCGGTTCACAGATGGAAATCCAACTTCCAATACGTGACTTTGCGGGTTTGATTGTAAACCTATATGTGGCGACATAGTGGTATGGGGCACTCATGACGTCTATGATTGATACTTATGATTTGAAATTGTTTATACACTATACACTCATAGTATTAATAAAAGATGAAATTTAGCGTATCAAGCATTCTTTGGCTATTATAAGGTAAAACCCTATCCTCCGGCTTGTGTTGCATTGTGTGATGGGACCTGGGTCTTATAATAGCTTCATTGTTCTTTATTTAGCATCGCGCTGTTGTTTTATGCACTGGTGTTCTTGGGAGGAAACCCGTTCCCTATTATACGGTGTGGTCCCTTGATTTACCTAACTTTGAAATAAAGATTAATAACTGTTTTAGTTCTCACACCAGTCACATGACTGACCTGGAGTTTATTGTTTTAACCTAAACTCTGGGTGACCTTATTTTGACATGGGCAGCTAGTAGTTTTGGTTTTGCAGATTTATATTCACAGGATCCTGATGTACAGCTGGATTGATATTCGTAAAGCTTTATATCTGTATATCTCCTTCAGTTTTGTTTTGTATTATTTTCCGCTGATGTGTAATTTATTGTAATCTCTGATATTTTATGATATATATTATTTGTTAATACTCTGTATATTCTTGTAATATGATGTTATTGTTGTAATATACAATGAAATGTACTTCTGTCTGCGTTCTGATTTGTCTGATCCTCAAAGTAATTCGTTCTTTCTCTTCTCTTTGGAGACCGGGGAAGTTCGGGTCGTTTCCGTTGGTATCAGAGCTTTGGTTTACAAAGCTCAGAGAACAAGATACATTAGAACCAAACGAAAGAATTCATCAGAATTGGATTAGTAATATCCAATAAGAATGACTTGTTAGAGATAGGATCAGTAGTATCCTAGAACGAGTGTGAAGATTATATCTTTAAAATGAAAACAAATTTTGTTTTGAAAATTTAAATCGAATTATTCGTATTTGAGTATTCATTTATATTGATTTGGACTGTCCAGTATATAAGGATTTTGTGTATACGTCTGATCCGCGTGTATTCGAAGTTTTAATATATTAGGTAGATATAGAATTACACTCTAGTCGCCCAGGGGTGATTCTGATGATTGATATATCATCATCAGAATTTATATTCGAGTGACGAAGGTCTGATATCTATATATTTCCTATTGACTGGTGTGAGAACCAAAATTAGATAGGGCTTATTGTTGTGAATTGGCATCAAAAATGTGATTTTTTTGACTATATATCAAAGTCATGAATTTGAAATGATAATTCACTAATTGATTGCTGATTGTGTTGTTTGATTATAGTTTGATTAATTAAATGTTGAACCTTTAGCCAAATTATATCAAATAGTGAATTGTATTGAAAATTAGTCGCATTTGCATGCATAGTACATGTATATCTATTGAACAGGTCATAGCAAGGAGGCTAGAGCAGAAGAATAAAATTGTTTGCCCAATAAATAGGTACATGTTTACCATAATTTACTGTTTTGTTTGGGTGATGATTTTGTGAGCCGATTGGCTTTTTCTTTTTCTTTTGGATTGAAGAAGGCCATGGGAAGCTATATGAAATATCCCGAAGTCCCCGGTGCAGGGGAGGTTATGGAGAAATTTTTCGAAAATTTAGGGTATTAGCAGAATTTTTGAAAAATTTGAAAAGTTCTTAGAAATTGAAAAGTTAAAGAACTTAAACCGTAAAGAAAACAGTGAAAGTTGAGTTGATTAGTAAAACAACATTCGGCTTCGTTCCTTTTCGGGGACGAAAAGTTTTAAGTGGGGGAGATTGTAACAACCAAGAAATGCGAGCCAATTTAAAATTTTTATTTTGGCAATTTTAATGAAGTTTGAACATTTGAAATGAATTATTTTAAATAATATCGACGAGAAATATAATTTGAATAGAATTAGAACGTATATTTGAATCGTTGTTAGAATATAAATATTTATTTTAAATTATAAAAGGAATTGAAAATGGCGCGGTAGTTCGATAATTCGATTTCAGATTTCAAATGAATGTATCGGGTGCAAAATAAACCGGATTTTAGTGAAACCAAAAACATTAGAATCTAATAGAGAATATCTTTCCAATGAATCTGAAAAATCGAAATTTCATAGTGGGAATCAAAAGATATGCCCAAATGAAAATTCAGAATAGTCGCTATGGAATTCTGACCCTTAAAAATGGGGATTTTGCAAACGACCTCGGATTTTGACAAAACCACTTTTGTTGGATCCGTGATGTCAAGTTATTGCTAGATTCCAATTTTCATAATTTTTTCGAATCAATATGTGAGCGTGGCAAAGGAAAACGCGTTTGACTAGTTTCAATTGATTTTAATCGACTGGAAAATGACCATTTTTCAAACGGTCTCGGAATTCGACGAAATTAGTTTTGTTAGGACCGTATCGTCAATACGAAGCTAGAAAATATTTTTTTGGAATTTCTCGAGTTAGTATGTGACCCCAGTAAATTGAAATGCGTGTTCAAATTCAATATATAGAGTTATATGTTGATTTTGGCGAAATCTGATCGTAACGACCGAATTAGCCTTCAAAATATATCCCATTGTGTTCGGAATGGGGGTAATTAGCTAGGGATGACAGTCGATGGGTTCGATTTAGAGTTCAAATGGAAAAGCACCTTTTTGGAACTTAAATTAAATAATATATATATTTTTTATATATTCTCCCCCTCTCCTCAGAAGTCAACGCACCCTCCCTTTCTAATTCTCTCTCCCCAATAACCCCATTCCCTTTCAAAATCGGAAAAACTGATTCAGATTAAAAAAAACAAAACAAAACTATCGCACCGCCGTTTAGCCCCTCCAGGCCCGCCACCACTCGCCGCCGCCCTCGTGGATCCACCGCTCTCCCCCTACATGGCGCCTCCACCCTCGATCCGCTCCATCGACGTCAGCCCTCCCACCTTCCCCAAACCGAACACAACCACCACCCCTGGATCCCACTGCTCCGCCAGGCCGCGGCCACCTGAAGCCCCTCTCCAGCGACGACCACCAACTCCATCCCCTCCCACCTTGTACGCTGTAAGTTTTAATTCGATTCCTTTTTTTATTCATGTGAATGAAAAGAATTAGATTTCTTTAATGAAGAAAAGGATAGGTTTTTACTTATGAAAAATATGATTTTTGTATGTAGAGAAGAATAGTTTTTTACTAATGAAAGTTTGAATTTTTAAAAACAAGAAAAAGGATTACATTTTTATTAGAAAGAAAAAGGATTACATTTTTGTTAGAAAGAAAAAGAATACATATTTGAATGAAGTAAAAAGATCGGATTTTTCTATATTTGAATGAAGTAAAAAGATCGGATTTTTTTATATTTGGATGAAGTAAAAAGATCGGATTTTTCTATATTTGAATGAAGTAAAAAGATTGGTTTTTTCTATACGTGAATAATGTAAAGATACGATTTTTAGAAATGTAAAGATACGATTTTTAGTTATGTAAAAATACGATTTCTCTCGTATATATGAAGTGATTTTTACATACATAACAACGATATAAAAATGTGAATTTTAATATCACATGCGTGAAACAGAGGGCGATGGAACGGACTGAAATCAAAAAAGGAATTCAAGCGGTTCAGAAATTCAAAAATGAAAAGGAGGAGTGGAACCCCATGGTGAGAACTTCTCACTTTTAATTTCAATTTATTTCTAGTTAAAATATATACTAGGATGAAGACGGTGTTTAGTAGCACCCGACACCCGTCGTCCACAGACCATGGACGGCTTGTATGCTTGTTTGTTTGATTTTGATGTGTAGTTGATTGTGTGATGTGATGTGAAATGAAATAAAATATTTTAAAGTGGAAAATATTTTATAGTTAAAAATAGAATTTTTAACATGTATTTAAATTGAAATAAATATAAACAAATCGGACGATTTGTTTATATACACACATTTGACTGATATTGATTGGGACGATAAATTTTACACATCGCCAAACTGTACAAATAAAATCTGTGTTTGATTGTTTGAAAACCCCACACGGGTATTGGGGTGATATATGACATACACTAATCCCAATAATTAGTTGTATGTCGATCGATTGATTGACGGACTGTTATAAGCGTTGAATATTTATAGTTGATGCTTATACAGTGTAGAATGCACTTTAGATGATGGTTGATTATTTGTCGTTGTTGATATATACGTGTGTTGTATGGAAGTCCATAGAAATAAAATCTATGGTAATTGATTGGGCCTCATTCCAGTTTTGAAATAGAATATTTGAAGAGAACTATTTGAATAAAATATTTAAATAAAAATATTTGAAAAAGAAATATTTGAAATAGAATATTTGAAAATAGAAATATATGAAGCCGTGTTGATTAGATTGACGTCATTTCTACGTAAACGATATTTATATCGATTTTATTCATTTTATAATGAATATCGAAAGTGATTTCAAAATCTGATATTTTGAAACGAATTGAAATTGAATAGAAATGAATTTGAATAGAAATTGAATTGAATTGAAAACGAACTGAAATTGAATTAGAAATCAATTTGAATTGAAATCAATTTGAAATGAATTTAAAACGAATTCATAAGAAAAAATTCAATTTTGATTTGAATTTGAAATGAAGTTGAAATAGTTTTGAAAACGAATTTAAAATGATTTATAAAATACATTTTAAAAGGAAATCGACGAAATATATATAATATTATATATATATATAATGGCCCGAATAGAACGCGCCGCGCTGCGGTAGTTCGTGAATTTCGACCATTGACTTCGAATGGATATTGCGGGAGATCCGACCGTCGGATTCTCCTAAAACCGGAACCGTTGGGTTCGTATCGAAAAGAACTTTCTAACGAATATTAGAAATTAGAAATCTAGCGGTTGGATTTGGAATTATGTCCAAATCAAATTTGGAAAAGGTCGCTGTAAGTGCAGTTTGATGGCCGTTGATGAAAATCGACTGTGCGGGCCTTGATAAAATTATTAAAAATAGTAATAATTTGTATAAAATCATAAGAAATGATTTGTGAAGAATTGGGGTGGAAAATTCCATATTTGAAAAGATAAAAATAGATTTTTATCGAAATGAACTAGTTTTGAACTAGAGTTATAATTCAATTTATTTTTAATTAAATAAATTGAATTTGAAAAAGGGTTTTAAAAGTAACCAGAATTTCCTATAATTGAATTGGAATGGATTTGAATCGAAATTGTCTTTGGAATATTTCGATGATTGGATTTAGTGATTATACAGATAGCGTTATGGAAATTTGAAAGATATATAGATATCGTTATTTCCAATACGATATTTGTTGGTCAAAGAATTTGATATTGAATATAAGCCGATATATTTTCTATTCAGAGCCTTGTATTTAATATCAAATGTGATTTGGGTTTGTCGTGAATGGTGTCTTCATTAACACTGTTCTTAAGCCCAGATGAGAAAAAGATTAAATCTTTTTATTTAGATTTAATGAAGTGTACCAATTAAATAATATTTAATTGGAATTGAATTGGTATTGATTTTTGGGTTTATCGTGAACAGTGTTTTAAATAACACTTGTTCTTTAACCCGATAATTAATGGAATGTGATTTTGGGTTTATAGTGAACCGTGTTTTAAATGACACTGATTCTTTAACCCATATAAATATTAAAACTAAGTGGAGTTTTAATGAATCTTTAATTAGATTGAAAAGATCGAGAATGGAGTATCACCAGTTTTACTCCAGGCGATTGTTAAATCTTTAATTAGATTTGAACGTGAAATGGTAATTGAATTTACCAATAACACCGTGGTGTTAGATATGAAGTATGACCAGTTTTACTTCATGGGATGAATAGGTTGGGATTGGGAAATAAAATAAATGATTACTTCGGTGTGGTTCGCTAATCCCGACTAGTTTGAATTGATATTCAAATAGGATTAAAGAATAAATTTAAAGAATTTATCTTTGATAAAATTAATGGGAACCTTTCCCAAAGTATAAGAATATTTGTATAAAGGAATATTCTGAATTGGAATGATGTGTATGTTGTGTTTGTGTAACACTTGTTTATTATATACGCAAGTTATTCAGAAAGACCGGGTTTATCCCATTCTGAATAATTGAGTCGACGTGGTGTCGAGGATGAAGACGGTGGTCGAAGACCAGAGGTCTTCACGTCGTTTGGGTGATTACCGATGATCTTGAGTGGGTCGTACACCCAAGAGGAGGGAATCAGTTAGTGGTCGTCCAGACGTACTTGGATATCGATAGATATGCGAGGTACTAGGTGCCTCCGGTTTCGTTTAGACCCAGAACGAACTTGTAAATGGACTGTGTGTCTGACATTGGATTTTATTCTGTGTGATTGATTTCTATTAAATATATATCTGTTTGACGGCGGAGAATTTATTCTCTTGCTTAACGCCCTTCTCTGAGATGTACGAGCTCAGGGGTTATATACTGATGGATATCAAACGCATGGAGTGAATTGCCTTTGTGGCATGCCTAAGTTGCAAATGATCAAGGCTTCTGTTGAAAAGCAAAGTCTTGTGGTGGATGATCAAAGCACAGCCTGTGTGGCATAGCTTTGTGTAACATTGATTCGCAAGCCTCACACCCCGGTTGTGAACCAGAAACGGGAGAGGACTTCAGGAAGGGCATGCGTTTCCTTCTAGCTAGAAGTGGCGTCAGTGGTTTTACACGCCCTGACGAGTTTGACTTATGTGGTTGTTGCTGTTGCGAGGCGCCTCAGATATATCGGTCGATCCGGGGCCGATGGAGTCATTGGACTCATTGACACCCCATAGGGTGGGGAAACGCAGTGTTCAGGCATTTTAATCCACATCGGTGGACCGGCCCTGACGATCCAAAGGATTGCCTGCGCGCTTGCCTGAGGGGCGGGCTAGAGCGTCTCGAATTCGGTAGAGGACGATCCCTTGCCTAGGTTCACAGATGGAAATCCAACTTCCAATACGTGACTTTGCAGGTTTGATTGTAAACCTATATATGGCGACATAGTGGTATGGGGCACTCATGCCGTCTATGATTGATACTTATGATTTGAAATTGTTTATACACTATACACTCATAGTATTAATAAAAGATGAAATTTAGCGTATCAAGCATTCTTTGGCTATTATAAGGTAAAACCCTATCCTCCAGCTTGTGTTGCATTGTGTGATGGGACCTGGGGTCTTATAATAGCTTTATTGTTCTTTATTTAGCATCGCGCTGTTGTTTTATGCACTGGTGTTCTTGGGAGGAAACCCGTTCCGTGTTATACGGCGTGGTCCCCTGATTTACCTAACTTTAAAATAAAGATTAATACTGTTTTAGTTCTCACACCAGTCACATGACTGACCTGGAGTTTATTGTTTTAACCTAAACTCTGGGTGCCCTTATTTTGACACGGGCAGCTAGTAGTTTTGGTTTTGCAGATTTATATTCACAGGATCCTGATGTACAGCTGGAATGATATTCAGAAAGATTTGTATCCGTATATCTCCTTCAGTTGTGTTTTGTATTATTTCCCGCTGCTGTGTAATTTATTGTAATCTCTGATATTTTATGATGTATATTATTTGTTAATACTCTGTATATTCTTGTAATCTGATGTTATTGTTGTAATATATAATGAAATGTTCTTCTGTCTGCATTCTGATTTGTCTTATCCTCAAAGTAATTCGTTCTTTCTCTTCTCTTCGGAGACCGGGGAAGTTCTGGCCGTTTCAGCGTCTCTGGCTCAGTGGGCTTAATATCGATTTCTTGGCATCAACAACCTCTCTATTTGAATGTGTTGGTTCTACTTGTTTAGTATGATATTCAATGCGCTCTCAGTTTTCGTCCTGTTGGCTACATTTTATTTACAGTGTGTTGTTTCTTCGGATGAAGCAGTGCAGTGGGTATGTGTTCTTGGGTTGTTATCTTGGTTTGGGGTTAGTCATTTGGACATGGAAAAGTTGCTATGTAAGTAATTGTTTGGTGCTGTTTAGTATGCAATTGGGTATTGGTGTGCTGGTGTAGTTGCCTTCACCGTTCTAATGGCAATACAGATAAAACTTTTAACTCTCGACATTGCTCCTTCGGATGGTGAATTTCTTTTCCTCTTTTACCCTCTTTGATGCTATTACCATCCAGCTTATGCTGATTCATTTTTATGTCAAATCGGATGTGCAACTGTCTAGCTCTGCTAGAATGTCATTGCTTCCTGTTACACTAGTTTATGCCCAACTTGCTATTGATATAGCTTTGTTGGTGGCTAAAGAAAGTAGATCTGTTGTGAGGTCCAATCATGGTAGTTGTCAAGTACAACATTAGCTAATGGTATACATTCGTGAGTACTTGTTGCAGTCTTGTGTAGCTTGTATTTACTGTTTATTGTAACCTCCTCCCTGCGTGGAGAAATGATTATGACATTATGTAATCTAAAATATCATCTAGCTTATGTGCTGTAACCTAAATAGGATGATGGTGGGCAGTACACCTTAATAATCGAACATGGTGGACGATCCACCTTAAAAACCCGAACTAGTGGGTTGACAATACGTCAAGCCCCTGTAAGAACTGTAATTATTATTTGTTATAATAATAAGTGCTTGCGGTCACTATAAAAAACGGTCGCCTTTGCCAAAAAAATAAACTTATTTGGATTTTAAACTCAATATTTTGAATTTTAAGTTAAATCGATATTTAACTTACTAAAAATCTTTTTGCTTAATTTGAATAAATCATTATGGTTCAAAAATGATTATACATCAACTTTCCCAAAATTAGATTTTTGACATAACTCAAAATCTACAAAGTGAAATCTAAATTTTTCTCTTTCAATAGAAAATTATAATTCAATAGATCCGAAAGATCCTTGTTTCAAAGAATTTCGATTTATATTGGATCATGTATATCCATTCAAACTTCAAAACGTAAAACTACAAACTACCGCGATGCTATGAGCTCGTTTTTAATTAATTTATGTTAATACGTTCAAAGTCGTTGAATTCGAGTTATTTAAATTTATAAATCAACATTTAAAACTAATTTTAAATGTTCAAACTTAACTGCTAAAAATCTGGGTTATTACATTATGTATATTGATTTTGAGATTTTATGTTTAGTAACTTCATGAACTACTATGCTATTTATTTCGTTGCGAGTAATTCTGCTATTTTGTATCTGTGGTATGTTTGTGTTTTGTGACTTGATTTTATTAAATTACGTTGCTAAAACAATCTTCTATTCAAACGGTTTGAGTTGGTTTTATTACTGACTTAAATGGTAAGAAAAACTCGGTCGCTACGTTCATGAAGTATACTAATATAAAGTGAACAAGTACTATTTTTTATCTTTAAGCGTCACAGGAAATATTATCGATTAGCGAATCCCCTTTCACATCTTACAACAAATGATTGATATGTGTATTAATCGTCGTGATTCTATATCATACTCGAAGTTGGTGGAGATGTTAATTTCAGCTTTCCGTGTTTAATCTTTTGTTTTACTCATATAACTTAAAGTAGTCATATTTATTATAGGGTAACTAAATCGATTAGTAAATATGAAATTTAAACAAAATTTCTTTACAAATTGCAATTTACATCTGTAGCCTACGACGAACTAAATTGGGTCCGGCTATTAGCACCTCGTTATTTGTTTTTCACACCCTGACTAAAGTTTTAAAGTTGTATTTCCAGTTATGCCCTTTAACAAATGATTTAATAACTTGTCTACTGTTATATGACGATTAAAAATAATAATAAAATCAATTATATGCATCTACGAATGTTTGAGGTAAAACTGCATACATTAATTAAAATCAAAAAACAATATATGTGTTTTTTTTTTAGAAAAAAAAAGAGTTATGACAAGAATTACAAACAGTGATTAAGAATAATCGTTAAAATTACAAATAATAATTAAAAATTTGAAAATTGTAAAGTCAACTGTTTATATGATTAATTATTTTACAACTAAGTAAGTTAATAGGGTGCAAGAATTGCAAAGACTTGAAAATAAAATAGGGGTATTTTCTGAAAGAAAACGGGGTGGAAAAAGAAAACAATGGAATGTGCATTTTATTTTCTAATCAACGGGATGTGAAGAGTAAATAGCGAGGTGCTAATAAATAGATCAAACTAAATTAGCATTATTAATGCTATTTAACATTAGAGTATTAATTTCATTTTCCACTTGAATTGTAAGAAAAGACAGGTCGTTACCCCCGGTAAAATAACCAAATCTTCAACTTTATGATCGATAGTAAGGGTTTTCTCGGTTTTCGTTAATGCATTCTTGATGTTGATGAATAGAGAGGAAATTGAGGACGGCGATTGAGATTTAATCATTTAATCTGCTTTAATTTAGTTGTAAACCATGTTGAAATTCTAGGAGAACAGCTTAGAGGAAAAGACGGCAATCTTAAAGGGAATAAAACACGCTTTTTCATTTATATAGAATGAGTGGTATGTGTGCGTAGGCAACAGCAGTTGAAAAACTTTGGGTGAAATTGGAAATAAACATTGAGTTGAAAACGAAAGGTCAACTTGCAGTGAGAGAGGATGATGAAATACTCATCTTTTACAGCATAATCCAGATGAGCTTACACCTAAACCCTATTACATACATCTCAAAGCTAATATACAGAGGAATTCTAGACCAAAGGGGACTTTGAGGTACATCTAATGGTTTTCATATGATTCGATTTGTACTTGATCAACAAGACTGTAAAAATGCAACAGAAGGACATCTGCTCGGAAGTGGGCGCGGTTTGTCTGAATAGGTGTGACTTTCAAAAACTGACGCGGTTTTTGGCGAATGACTGTGACAAAATGCAAATGTGTGCGGCCCATTAGACGAGAGCGACAAGCGTGTGTGACTTGGTAAGACAACAATGAGCGGGTGCGACCTATTAAGACCACAGCGGCGGACGCGATCCATTAAGACAGTGGCAACAAAAAACAACGGGTGCGACTGTTCGAAGAGGTGCAGATGAAAATATAAATAGGGGAGAATAATAATTACAATCTCCATTCGATTTTTTATGCCTTCTTCTATTATAAATCGCGGAGTTGACATACTTGTTATAGTCTTGTGCAGAAATATTCTGTTGTATTTTGGGAAACCTTGCAAATAAAAGTTTTAAGGAAGTTGCTAAGGCAAATCTCATTTATTACTTTGTTTTGACGAATCACTGTACTATAGTTTTTACATTTGCAGTTATATTATTTTCCCGAGTAATTGTAATGTCTTTTTGAAAATAGACAGAGACATGCTAACTACCATACTTATTTGGATCAAATTACTAGAAAATAATCGAAGTCTTTCTAATAAGGAAGCATTGAGTTCTATTTGTAATGTGTTAGGGAATCCTATGAAGACGGATTATTCTACAGCGAATATAAAGAGAATTAATTATGCTCTATGCTTAGCAAAAATAAAAGCAGTTTCAGAGTTTCCAAAGGAAGTGCCGATACTTCTATATAATGAAGAAATTTATTTCAAGAAGCGTTGCATGAGTGGATAGCATCGACGTGTGCGAATTCTATTTGTTTTGGGCGTTTCAAATCACAATGTCCATAAAAGAGAGTCTGTGTCTGAAAAAAAAACGGAATCTTAAAATAAGAGAGGAGAGCACGAAGACAAGGACTTCTGACCTTGAAAATGACGCGGTGCATGTTGATGAGGAAGTGGTGGATGATAATACTTATAAGGCAGAGGTGAACTTGGAGGGGAGGGCTTCTGATGTTGTCTTGTTGAAAATGACGTGGTGAACATTGATGAGGATGGGTTGATGTCAATGCTAACAGAACATAGGAGAACTTAGACAGGAGAGCTTCTAATGTTGTAAACGACGTGGTGCAAGTTGATAAGGATGTAGTCGAGGTTAATATTAATAAGGAAGCGGGGACTGTTGCCATACAAAACAACAATAATTTTACTTCAATGACAGAGGAGAATTTCAGTGAATTGGTAACCGATGAGTAAAATAAAACATTAGCTAACTTAAGAGAAAATAACGAAAGCAATCGGCAATCCACAATAAGTTAAATCAAGTTAAGAGGCATGCTAGAGGGCACAAAATTAGTGGTTCATTATATTTGGGCCTTTTCCTTACTAGAATTCCAGGCCCTGTAGCTTTGTTGTTAAGTTAAACCTTGTATTTAAAGCGAGTCCAAATATGGACAAACGTAGTTCATAATCAACCGTGCTGATTTTACCACAAAAGAGTTACACTTAGATAATGGACAACGGGAAAAATAATAACTGTTTAGTTGATACAGACTTTCTTTCAGAAGTTGGTGTTGGGAACTTTGTAGAGGAGTTCGGAATTAGCAGAAAGTAGTTCCAATCTCATTTGATGAATAGGTCATTAATAGTGCACCAGTATCATCATCGAGCTTAATGCATCTCAGGGAAAGCCTATGATCTCATCAGTCTCGTTTCTACTGTTTTCTTACAAAATTTGCATGACGATATTGCTGTTTCTGTTTTGCATGCCTCCAATGTCAACCCAAGGACAACAGATCTCTAACTATCACCGGATCTTCCTGGTGCTGTGCTTTCCCAAACCCTATCATTGATGTTAGTAAGTTGGTAGAAGAGAATAAATTATGGCAAGCGCTTAAGGAGGCCAAGTAACAAAAACAGAGAATATACATAGTAAGCAGGATGTTGCTGCGCCTACTCCTCCTAAGAGTGATAGATTTTCTCTAAATAATCATTTCTTTTGTATGCTGGAATGTTAGAGGTACTAAGAGTCTTAAGACCCTAGAGAGATTGTTATTAGACATAAAGAAGTGGTCAGGGATAATGATTCTGACTAGTGGCATTGATAGAAACTAAAATTCCCAAAGCAAACCGTTGTACGTTTGATAGAGAACAGAAAATGGTTGGAGCAAAATTAACAACTCCTTACATCATTATTAATGCTGAATCCTCATCCAGATGAACAATGATAATGGCATGCCATTGTAATCTCCTCGAGCGTGCAACATATTAATTAGTTTTATAATAAAACAAAGTGAAAGGTGAATTAAATGTATACAGTAGTATATGCTACCAACTATGAGACAGATAGGAAATACTCAAGGGATAGCTTGGAAAAGAAAAGAAAAAGAAAAAGAAAAAAAATCTCTGCAACATATACCTTGGGTGGTTATTCGTGATTTCAATTGCCTTAAATTTACCAAGGAAAAAAAAGGTGGTACTTCCTTACCCGTTAGAGCAACTCCAACTAATCCGGAGTGTGAAAATTCGATTTACGATTTTTTACATTCCGGGATTTAAGGAACCACAACAGTTTTTGGTTCAGGCGCTTGTTCAACAAACGCCTATAACCAGACGTTTGTTGAACAAACGCCTGGAAATTAGTGGGCCACTGCATTAATTGGCAGCACTCAATTAGGAATATAAATAGGGGAAACGCATGAAACGTGGTATGTTTTGAGAAGAAAAGTGGGGCCTCATTTTTGAACATGGGGTAGCAGCCAAACATGTTTTGAGAAGAAAAGTAGGAAGTACGGTAGCCAAGCATGGGGTAGCAGCCAAAATAGATACTCTCGTGAAAGTGGGGCCGCATTTTTGAACAAGCCGCATGCAAAATAGGACAGCATTTTTCTGTAGGTAAATGGGGCCTCATTTTTGGGGAAAGTTGTTTTCATTGCGCGGTTGTTCAACAAGCGCCTGGAATCAGGCGCTTGTTCAACAACCGCTTTGTCTGTTTACAGATTTCGGAACTTTTCACCCTGAAATCCGAACGAAGGGTAAATATTATACTCTGTTGGACACCGATTTGAGGTTGGATTTCACATTTTCGTGAATCCAAGTCTTTGTTGGAGTTGCTCTTAGGAAAACTTTTGAATTAAATAGCTGCTTGTGGATGTGTTCACTCATAGAACATGACATCAGAGATAGAGACTCAGACGTATCCTTCGCACCTGGAGATCAGGTCCAGCGGAAGACATAGGCTGTAGATTGGACAGAATTCTAGTGAATGCTATATGGTTTAAACATTAACCTGAGTCTAAAGCTTTTGCCATCCCTGCTTTGTCTACTGAGTTTTCTCCACTTATTCTCAAACTTATTATTGAGCATAGGGTTGATGGTGTTAGAGCGCATTCATGCTTTGCAACCATTGGTCATCTTTCTAAGATTACAGGGCTGTTGTGGATGATCTATTGACCCTGCCTACCTCAGGTAACTAGTTATATTTCATTCTCAAAATACAATAAAAGGAAGCTAAAAAAAGATTTAAATGTTTGAGTAAAAATAAGAACAATCTTTAAGCTGTTGATCGGTGTAGAGGAAAATGTGATCAAGATCAGAGAATGTTGGATGTGAACCACACTATTACAAATGTAGAGCCTTATTATGACGCAAAACAAGATTTACATAATAACTTGCAACTATTAGCTATGTCTTTAAAGCAGAAGGCAAAATGCAGATGGATTACACAAGCAGATGAAGCTACTAATTCTTTTATGCTAAGATAGCCAAAACAGACCACATTAATGCACTTTCTAATTTCATAAATGAAGATGGTGTCTCTCCTAAAACTGATATACAACATGAGGAAGCTGTGCGATACTTTGGAAACTTATATGATTCTATGCACATAACAATGTTTTTCCTAAGGTTTTCTGCGAAAATTGTGTCGTCTCTGAGTGTGAAAAAGTGTATCTAAACAAAAATATTTCTATGGGTAAAGTAAAAATTACTGTTTTTTCTATTCGGTGAACAAAGCCCTAGGACCTGGTGATTTCGCATAGAAGTTCTTTCAAACTCACTGGGATAAATTAAAGCATCAATTCATAATGCTATGAAGATTTTCTTTTTTTAAGTCATTAGTGAAATTAACCATACTTTTCTTATCTATGGTCCCCAACAAAAATTCACCCACTTCTGTGGGAAACTATAGATCAATTGCATGTTGTAACTTCATCTATAAAGTCTTAGCTAATTTTTTTTTGATAGTATAACTCAATGAAGTTCATGGTCAGAAATTAATATGGAATCCTTTTCGGATGTGACTTGTGAGGGAAAATGCAAACCAGTCAGGTGCATGGAAATCGTTGTTGGGGCCGGGGAGTAAACACTTTACAATATATGGAGAGGAGGATTGTTGATTGGAGAACTACAAGCTTACGGTCTGACCCGTGGATCCAAGAAACCAACTGGAGAGACCGTCCGTTAACAGCCTAGAATTGATGGGGTATCCAATCTTAAAGTTCGCTAAATTTACATAAAGAACAATGGAGACCAAGGTTCTAAATCCCGGTTTCCGGTTCCGTTCCGGTCACATAAAAAACTTAAAATTCCGGTTCCGTTCCGGAAATTCCGGTTTGACAATTCCGGTGTTTTTTTCATAAATACACAATTTTCCTTTAATGCCGTTTCTGGATTCGTCGCTATTTGAAACATTTTGGATTTGTCATTATAATCAAACTTTAATTTATATATCATAAGTTAAACTTTAAAAAACATTTTGCAAAATTCTGGATGATTGTGGAAGTCAAATAAACTAAGTGCAATTAAATATGTTTCATTGTGTACTAATAACAATTAATAATATACACTGCTTTTAGAAGCCAGTAGTCACGTGGAGTAGTAACCAAAATATCACAAAAGCAATTCCCTGGAAAATGCGTCTTCCCCAAACCAGATCTGGGTTTTCACGCACAGTAAAATCAAAAATGGGGTAGCGACAAATCGAGAAAGAAGCGTAAATCCGCACCAGTCCTCCGGTTTGAGGAATCCGAGCGAAGAAAGGGCATCTCGAGCTGATGATGGAGAAAATGGAATCCAATCGACACATAGCTACCGCTTCTTTTCTTTTCTTTTTTACAACTTTTTCTTCCTTTATGGCCGGAACCGGATTTCAGCCTTAATTCCGTTCCGGTGTTGGCCGGAACCGGAACGGGATGGGCGGAATCCCGTGGTTTCGGCCGGATTCTCAAACCATGATGGAGAGCCATAAATATTCAAACAAACTATTGCTTTTGCTGATGGTATTTGCACCGTCAACATATCTCAGGTTGAGAATGACTATTGGTGTTGAAAACTTGAAACTCATAGTAATTTCTCATTTAAGTTTATATTTTGAAACTTGAATCCTAATATTGCCAAGGTCCAGTGGCACAAGTTTGTATGGGTTAATGTTCAAAATCCTTAAATGTCAATGTGCTTATAACTTATAAGAAGCTCTCACAAACAGACTTAATACCAAGGTTCGAACTTCCGCCCGGCACGCCGGAAATCCGGTGACTCCGTTGCGGTTCCGTCGTTGACCGGGACGGAATATGCCAAAAATCCCGTTCCGGAGATTAATGGCAAA
The DNA here is from genome assembly GCA_030737875.1 of Allium sativum. Lineage (NCBI taxonomy): Eukaryota > Viridiplantae > Streptophyta > Magnoliopsida > Asparagales > Amaryllidaceae > Allium > Allium sativum. The sequence continues at coordinate 306,090,408 of CM060916.1, read as the reverse complement.
AAACCCTAGAAATTACATTGTAAATTGGGGTATCGGCCGAAATTGGAAGCTGAAGTGGGCATCCCGATTGGACATTCAACAACAATCGGTATTGAAGAGGATTATCTCACTTTGTTAGCGACGAGATTTGTGATTTTAAGCTTTATTCTGGAAACTGCTGAAGACAAACGTAAGTTGAAAAGATAGAAGAAAGAATGAGGCGTTTTATTGGGCATGGGCTATCTAACTTAGTAACTAATACTTATATAAAGTTATAAACTATAAACTGAGTTGCATTTTGATTATTTCCATGGGCCGCATTGTTTAGGTTGCGGATTTTCCAACAAATTTTGTTGAAGTATTACTGAATAGCATATTTAAAAAGGAAAAAAGCACCGAAACGGAATTTAAGCGGGATTTCCGGAATATCCGAAACGGTACCGAAATTTTGAAATTTTCCAATGAACGGAACGGAAACGGAAAGCGGAACTTTGAACCTTGCTTAATACAAAAACAAGACTTTGAATGAAGGGTTTAATGCTGAAGGATGAAAACTATATGTTGTGTAACAAGGAAACAGAAAATGTCCAACATCTATACTTCAATTGTGAATGTGTGATTACTCGGAATATGTGGAGATGGATCACAATGCTTGCATATCGGAGACTATTCTGTTCCTCATCACTCATCAGTATAATGGTAGGATCGGTACAAAGACATGAGCACATTAGCAACCTTAGTTACTATGCTGATAATAACGCAAGAACGGAACAGTTGGGTTTTTATAACAAAATTAAAAATCAGTTTCGAAATATGTTATTAGGTGGACTATTATTTCAAGATTCTTATGCTGAAATATAAAAACTCGCATCCGTGAGTTAGATCTACAGAGAAGCACTAGATCTTGCAACATCATAGACCATCCACCGAGCAGTCGATGACTCACCGTTAGCTGCTACCCTCTTTACTTAGCCTCAACATTCCAGCATGAGCCGTTCGTCCGCTCATTTGGCCAGGCAAGCCAACCCTTACAATTCAGACGTGTCCATCCAACTCTATACATGTTTTATGAGGGTTGTTCATTTAACACATCTAAATATTTAAATTTCCTAAGTACACGTATAATCATCTTAGAGAACTACATTATACAATTACAACAAAATGGATCCAAGTGTTACATGTCATCCATAATTTTTGTTGGATTTCAACAGCTGAAGTTTTGCCTTACTCTAAGCTAGTACAGTCTAAAGAAAAAAATAGCGGTTTCATACCCAGTCGAAGTTCAAATATTTGAATGTAGTCTATTATTTTTGAAGTAAAATAGTTAGTTACCATAAAGAGCTACAATATGCATTCAGTAGACGAAATAGCCGAGTGTTATATATTATTCGTAATTTAGGTGAGAATTTTCATTAATCGAAGTTTTGTCCGATTCTAGGTAAGTATGAAGAAGTTAAGACAATCAAGACAAAAAGGTAGCGACTTCACGTCCAGGTGGAGAACAAATATAGATGTAGTCTATTATTTTTTAAGTACAAGTTTAATCACTTTAGAAAACTATATAACTTTCGTTCACAAGGGAAGATTATGAGTGTTCCATACTACTATATATAATTTATATGATATTTCATCGTCAATGCCTCGCTTGATTTTGAGGTTGTATGAAAAAGTTACTACAGTTTAAACAAAAGAAAATAATGATCTCATGCCTACGTAAAATTTAAATATGAGAATAGCTAATTATTTTTCAAATACAAATGATAATCACATGGAGAACTACGACTTTGGTTCATAAGATAAAGTATCTAAATGTTGCATACCATCCGTAATTTAGGTCGAAGTTAATTGGTTGAAGTGTTGTTGATTCTGAGTTGGTATGAAAAAATTATCAGAATTGCTTGATTATCCGAAAAGCATTGTTATTTCCAGCGAGTAAAGGCACATTTTTCAATGTACCCATTGGTTAATTACATTTTTACCCTCTTGAATTGCGTAGATCGTATTGATTTGTACATTTTGACAAAATTTTGTTAAGGTGTACTAGCATAGTTCAAAAATTATTGGAGGAAAAAAAAAACATCAAATTCTGCTTAATCAAAGTTCAATAGGTTACACATTTATAATCCTTTTACAAATGTAGAGCTTTATTATGATGCCAAACAAAATTTACATAATAACTTGCAACTATTAGCTATGTCTTCAAAGCAGAAGGCAAAATGCAGATGGATTACACAAGCAGATGAAGCTACTAATTCTTTTATGCTAAGATAGCCAAAGCAGACCACATTAATGCACTTTCTAATTTCATAAATGAAGAGGGTGCCTCTCCTAAAACTAATATACAACACGAGGAAGCTGTGCAATACTTTGGAAACTTACGGTTGTCTACGAAAATTGTGTCCCTCAGTGTGAAACTTACGGTTGTCTGTGGACAAAGCCCTAGGACCTGATGATTTGGCATAGAAGTTCCTTCAAACTCACTGGGATAAAATAAAGCATCAGTTCATAATGCTATAAAGATTTTCCTTTTTTAAGTCATTAGTGAAATTAGCCATACTTTTCTTATCTATGGTCCCCAAGAAAAATTCATCCACTTCTATGGGAAACTACAGATCAATTGCATGTTGTAACTATTGAGAAGATTGCAATAAGTACTTGTCCCACATCGGCAAATATCATAAAGTATCTCTCAATATATATTAATGCTTGGAATAGAATATTTTAAAACAAAACACATGGATTTGAGATGAACAAAAAAGGCTTGGGCTCAATGGGTTTGGGGTCTATATAATATTATTATGGATCAAAGATGGGCACTTGGGCACTTGGAAGGGCGTGCGTGACCGTGTGGAACGGGTTCGTCTGTTGAAACAGTCGTGAATTTTTGAACAGATGCATCTCCTCGCGCGCAACTGTCTCAAACGGTCATGTCTGTTCGCCTCTATATATACTACTCCTTCTTCAAACCCAGAGATATCTGAATTCCTCTTCTACATTCTTTTTCTGCTTCTGTAAATTCACTGTTTGTTGTATCCTGGAGGAATCTCGCTGCCATTAAAACCATCAACATAGTGGTGACGAATAATTCCTTAACGAAAACGTACTACACGTGCCTCAAACGATAAATCCTCCTCTCTGCTCTAATCCAAACTTCAACAGTAACTTCTTCTGTAAAGTCTTAGCTTATTTATTTATTTTTGATAGTATAACTCAATGAAGTTCGTGATCAGAAATTAATATGGAATCTTTTTGGAATGTGATTTATTGAATGAAATCTCCTGCATCCAATTACTCGTCCTTCTGCACCCAACCAATAAAAACCATCTGAATTACATTTTTTTATAATTAAGCCCTCGGACTTAATTGCAAAAAGGTGCATGGAAATTGTTGTTGGGGCCGAGAAGTAAACACTTTACAACATATGGAGAGGAGGATTGTTATTGGAGAACTACAAGCTTATGGTTTGACCTGTGGATTCAAGAAACCAACTGGAGAGACCGTCCATTAACAGACTAGAATTGATGGGGTATCCAATCTTAAAGTTCGCTAAATTTAGATAAAAAACAATGGAGACCCATGAATATTCAAACTAACTATTGCTTTTGCTGATGGTATTTGCACCGTCAACATATCTCAGGTTGAGAATGACTATTGGTGTTGAAAACTTGAAACTCATAGTAATTTCTCATTTAAGTCTATATTTTGATACCTGAATCCTAATATTGCCAAGGTCCAGTGGCACAAGTTTGTATGGGATAAAGTTCAAAATCCTTAAATGTCAATGTGCTTATAAGAAGCTCTCACTAACAGACTTAATACAAAAACGAGAGTTTGAATAAAGGGTTTAATACTGAAGGATGAAAACTATATGTTGTGTAACAAGGAATTACAGAAAATGTCCAACATCTATACTTATTCAATTGTGATTACTCGGAATATGTGGAGTTGGATCCCAATGCTTGCATATTGGAGATTATCCGGTTCCTCATCACTCATCAGTATAATGGTAGGATCGGTACAAAGACATGAGCAGATTATCAACCTCAGTTACTATGCTGGTATAATAACCGAATAACGCAAGAACGAAACAGAAGAGTTTTTATAACAAAATTTAAAGTATGTTTCAAAATATGTTATTAGGTGGACTATTATTTCAAGATTCTTATGTTGAAATATAAAAACTCGCATCCTTGAGTTAGCTCTGCAAAGAAGCACTAGATCTTTCAACATCAAAGACCATCCGCCGAGCAGTCAATTACTCACTGCTAGCAAATAGCCTTTTACTTAGCCTCAACATTCCAGCATGAGCCGTGCGGCCATTTGACCAGGCAAGCCAACGAACAATTCAGACGTCTCCATCCAACCATATTCATGTTTCATGGGGATTGCCCATTCAATTCATCTAAATGTTTAAATTTTCTATGTACACGCATAAAAATCTTGGAGAAGTACATTATACAATTACAACAAAAAGGATCCAAGTATTACATATCATCCATAATTTGTGTCGGATTTCAACAATCGAAGCCTTCCCTTATTATAAGCCAGTATGAACAAGCTAATACAGTCTAAAGGAAAAAATTGTGGTTTCATATACAATTATGGCAACCGTCACTTTACCACCAACCGTAAACACAGCAATCGTTAACGGTTAACAAATTTTATAACTATTACCGTAACCGTTTAATCGTTACCGCAACCATTACCATAAATTTTCATTGTTATCCATAAACAATTCAAATTCTAATTTTTTTTTTAAAAAAATTAGTTTGTTTATCTATAAACAATCCATCCATATGCATGCTATCTATGAATAAAAACATAAATAATTTATACATATGTAATTTCACTAGTTTAAGTTATTTAAAAACATTTTTGTTTTTTAATGAAATACTGCAAAAAAAATCATGTGAGATTTGTATGTTTTAACACGGTTATCAAAATCCACATCCGTTCTAATTCCTAAACAACCGATTATGGTATTCTGATTATACTTTTAACTGCCTCGTCTAAATTTTACTTCGTGTCTTCATTCTCTTCACCCTATAAAAGCAAACTACAGCTCTTTTACTTACCTTTACAAAAGAAGGAAGAAGCAGGCGCCACGCCATATTTAGCATACTGTGAGGTACCCAAAAATAGACGGTTCGACGTACGACCTACCCTCCATTTCTGGGTCCGCATTCCCATGTGGCATAAACTATTCACTGTCGTACGAACCAGACTGAGACTGACCAACTATAAATAATAAGAATATATAATATAATAAAAATTATGTGGTGTAGGATAGAGAGGAAATAAATATATGGAGGAGCAGAAAGAAATAAAAATTATGTTGAAGGGAGCGTGGGAACGGGATTCGGTGACGTCTCTAGCCCTGTTCCCATCCTGGGTTACCGGCTGAGGCTGACGGTGTAGAGTTAAAAAGACAGTGACTTGGTTGGCACGTGCCAGGTCGGTAGGGGAAACCTTCTACAAACATCTGAATAGTTCTTTAAAGCCCATGTTTCTGCGCGTACGCATCCTCTTTATTGGTTTCACATTCTCCTTCAAATGATAATAAATTTTGATCTGTACCGAAGTGCGCGTTGCCTCTGCTAGTACGTCTAAAAATGGAGCATTGGATGAATGTTTTTCCACATCAGCAAGATTGACTGCAAATATTAAGGCTTAATCTGTGTTTAAGTTAAGAAGTTTAATAATGTTTGGACCTCGACAATTAAAGTGTTTGGCGAATAGGGATGAGCATTATTTGGTTAAACCAAGCAAACCAATTTATTTTGGTCGTTTTGGTTCGGTTTTGAAATTAAATCGGTTTATTATCGGTTCGAAAAAATATTAAGTTCAGTTATCGGTTTAACCAAATTAACCGAATTTTTACTATATTTTCAAAATTATTGGTATTATAATAAATATTTTAGGTTAGTTTAGTTATTTAAGTATATATTAATCATCACTTATGTGTCAAAATTAATATTAAAAAGCATACAAATTAAAATTAATAATAATGTAATCATATATTTATAATTTGTTTCAAATTACAGTGAATATTTCAAACAGAAAGCGTAAAACGTTTTTATTTCGATTTAATCGGATAACCAACCGAACCAACCAAACTTAATTTGGTTGGTTTGGTTTGGTTTTCATTTTTGTTGGTTTTAGTTTGGTTTGACAAATTTATCATCGGATAAACCAAACCAACCAAACGCTCACCCCTATTGATGAATGTAGAGCGGTGGAGATGAAAAAGTTATAATGCGAATAAAACAGGATAATACTGAGGATGTAGCCGAGACACAATAAGATTCAACAAATGTCAAACCAAATATTTAAAATTAATTAATTATCATTCTCATATTATATGTAGAAGAAACTGGTACTAATCGGTCTTATATAGCAAAATAAAAAGTTATCCTGCTTACACACACTAGATTTAACGATTATAATATATTTCTATATTATTTGAACACTTAAGTCTGAAAAAATAGCTCTTTACACAAATTTTACTGTTTTCTTTTTAAAGAGAACTAGGCAAATCAAGCTCTGGATTTAATATTGCTAAAACGGGTACTGAAAACCCTGATTTAGTGGATACAGCGGGATATAACAGGGTTAAAACCGGATCTACTGTTCATCAGTGTTAAATTGAAATAGTATAGAGCTTGAAGACTACAAGCTATAGCATGAATTTTGCAGGGCTTTAACTGCATAGGCTTGGACAAAAGGGCTAGCAAATACTTATATAGTCAAGCAATCAATTATGCAAGTCCGTGGTCACAATCGAAGAGGCCACTAAAGTCCCTAAACAAGTTCTTTTATTGAATTTGAGAAAAATAATAATTAAAAATATGTTCCCTTTTCATAAGGTATATGTCTATATATAGAGAAATTATGTGTAATGACCGTGCCTTTCTTACCACTAAAGAAAAACTTAATACATTCTTTGTACTCCTATGTCGATCATTTAGTCATCCGAAAAACAGTCCATTTGGGGAAGAAGAAAGAAGATACAGAACAAAATCTCGTAGTGAAATGAATAATTTATAATATAAACAATGATCTTTACATAAATCAAAATCATGACTTCAATATATACATAAAAGAATTTAATCCATAAACCAAATTGGACATCTATAACAATCTGCCCCATACAATGTTGGATAATACAACAAACAGATATAGCGGAAAAATAAAGAAACATATAAGAATATGTCTTCGCCCTTCAACTCCTCTCCAGAAGCTTCAAAGCAAGTCGAATCTGATCTAACTTGAAAATATACTCAGTCTGACTCGAGTACTATAATAGAATAATACTTGGATCAGTCTGGTAAACCAGCGTGAGAAAACTCGAATCACAGATAACTTATCCTTTAACTTACAATCGTTGAAATCAAAGGTATTGCGTAAGACCATGCCACACATAAACACAGACGAGTTTTTACCTTATGATAAGCATAAACTTTTGTTATAAAATCCAGTGATATTGTAATAATGTCTAGAACCCATAAATAAATATATTGAAGTAGTTGGAATGCTTGCATCTCACGTTCCAATATAATAGAATACAATCAAGCCCTAAGATTTGTATTGAAGAATCAATTCCAAATATAAAAGGGCAAGGGTCAACCCACTGAAACCACATCTCTAGATAAAATGTACTGGATGTGCATTAATTTGCACCTCAACTACTAAGGACCAACAACATCCCTTACTAGATATTGTCGAATATGATCACCTCGGTTAATAAACAACCATATAAGGGCCCTGAAGCATAGAAGAATAATCGAATCTAAATATGAAATGAACATATCTTGATGGGAGCGATCCAAATAGCCCTGTCGCATGTCCCTGCTTTAGTCATTTCCTAAGTGATGAGTGTGACAACCACTCATAACTCATGCACTTAACAAGAGAAATAATGCACTAAAAGATGTGCCAGACAGCTATGGATGATCATCAAGGTTGGATAATATATGCAAGACATGTCGTATAACTCACAGCGCAAGGATAAAATACAATAGAACATATACAACATGCAATACTAGTGAAGAAGAATTTAAAACTTTCATACCATCATGAACTATCGAATACATCAAACTGAATACAATATCAAATTCTGTACAAATTGCCTCACTACAAGTCACTCAAATAATACACCAAGCATAACAGCGGAAAACAACAAATAACTAGTATAAAGTAATATGTAAGTCTCCTGCTCATCGTCGCTCAGCAGCATTGTCCTCATCAAGATCAACTACATGTCACCTGCTACTCAGTCTGTCCATCCACACAATGGATGAACAACCCAAGGTAATAAGAGGAAAACATAAAACCTTGAGTTAGACAATAGTCTTAATGAGTGATAAAACAACTATCCAACATCATTAATAAAGTATATGAGAAATAGGTAGATCAATACACTAATTGTAACAACCCGTATTTTCAATAACCTGTTATAACATAAATGGAGGCAGAATTAAACTGTAAAATCTGAATCAAGGGAAACGGGCTATGCCATTGCGTTCGTCTCGGAAAAATACGCGAAATAGAGTCCGAGTTTTCGAAAATCGGAGTCTGTATGACCAAGATATGGCCTCGCGAAGTTTCATGAAAGATTCCCAAATTAAAGTATACTTAATTAAGTGAAATGAGTTGCGCAGAGAAATATATATATATATATATTGATATATATATATAATTGAAAATTAAATAAATAAATATGAAAAAATGTTCAAAACAGCGAATTGGGAGAGGGGAATAACCGAACCGGCCGATTTTTGAGGTCGACCCGAGCCAGCTGGGTCGACTAGGGGTTAATCCAGGGTGTTTGGCTGTCAACCCGTGGGCCGATTCGCTCAAATGCAGATTTTGCATTTGGATGGTTCTCATGGTTCATCTTTAATCTAAAGGCCCTAGATGGTTCCTACACTTGACTTCTTCCCCAAGACATGCTTTGATGGCTTGGATTGAATCTAGGTTTAATCCTATGGCCTAAAACACTTGCCTAATCTATAAATAAGACCCTAACCTATCCTAAATCCTCATTATTCATTCATGCAACTAAACTATGGCAAAATTTTACCTCTCATGGCCTCCACTCTCTTCATAAAATTTCTAAATGGTTTCTATGAGAGATTTTCCATGCATACAAGTGTTTTCAAGCTTGTATGAGTGTCATTAGCTTGCATTCAAGTCAAGTTTCTATCTTTGCATCATAAAGCAAGGGTTTTGATCATTTTGGCTCAAGGGTTTTTATGTTAGAGCTTGCATTTTGGGTCTATTTGATTGCATAAGGGCTTTGTCATATCTTTTGTGCCTTCATAGCAATGTAAGCCCTTTCCCTACTCTTAGATATTAACTATGAAGTTAAATGTTCATGTTGCAAGTTTGGGTTTGATCATTGAGTATGATACATGCTATCATGTCATGCAAGTTTATGAAGTCATTATCTTGATCTTGTGAGCTAAAAGCTACAACCTTTATGTTGAAATGTTGCATTAGGCAACATGAGAACCCTCATAACCTTTATGTCAACTTGCATATGAAGTCATAACCCTTATATGATGATATATGCGAGTTACTAGTCATCATTTCATATCTTTTGTCACCATGATTCGCTTATGTGCCAAGTTTGGGTTTATGCATGTTTTGAGGCTTAAGAATGTAACATGCAAGTTAATGAACACATTTGTGCCTCATTTGCCACCATGATTAACTTGTGGCTTAATATCCATTTTTGTCATGCCTTTGCCAAGTCTCTTCTTTTAATCCATTACGTTGTCGCGAACGTATATGCGAGTTTAAAAGCGTTGGGTTATGTTATGGGTAATTTCTAATGACATGAAAATACAACTTGAAAACATGACTTGAAATATAACATGGAAGTTGACATGTAAGTATGCATAAAAACATAAGCTTGGGAATTTACCTATTAAGTTAGGTCTACCCTTTGGGAATTTACCTATTAAGTTAGGTCTACCCAAATGCTTGAAAACTTGTAACATGTTTTGGGAAACATGATGGACATGACACTTAGATAATATAAGTGTGGCCAACTCGAGGTTGGGTTGAGTTTGCAACGTAAAACTACCCGGAACCGACCGGCCTAACTAGTAGTTGCAAACAATAGGACCCAATGTGAGAAGTTGGTCATGTTGTGCTTGAACCCGAGGTTAGACCAAGTTGTGGTGTAAAGCTACCCGGAACCGACCGGCTTAACTAGTAACCACAACAAAGTCTAATGTGAGAGGTGAAGGTGCATTAAGTAATTAATGCCACATGATAGGGTTAAGTTAATTTGATTAATGACTCTTAACCAAATATGACATGGACAAATGGGTTAAGTAATTTGATTAGGCTAATGATACTTAACAAAACATGACAAGGTTGGGTAGGTTAAGTAACTTGATTTGCCTAATGACACTTAACCATTTTTATATGACTAGTGGATGGGGTTAAGTTAACCAACACTTAATCAATCCAACGCGATAACTTGGTAAGGTTAAGTAAGTTTTCTTAATGACGCTTAACCGAAAAATACGGTTAACGAATGGGGTTAAGATTAGACTCAACTAGTCTAAACATGGAAATCGGATGGGGTTAAGTTAGCCTAGACTTAATTAATCCCACTTGGTAGTTTAATGGGGTTAAGTTAAACACTTAACTAATCTAAACATGATGAATTGATGTGGTTAAGTGACCTATACTTATCCAATCTAACTCGTTAATTTATTGTGGTTAAGTTAACCAATACTTAACCAATATAACGTGAAAACATGATAAGGCTAAGTCACGAATCGCTTGAATACACTTGACCGATTTGACTAAGTAAATTGATAGGGTCAAGTTAATATATACTTAACCAATCTAGAATGATAATTGGACGAGGTTAAGTCGTGAATTGCTTAATATACTTAACCAACTTGAGCATGGTTTGTAGGGTTAAGCCTTGAACTTGGATACTTAGCCAATTTTGACAGGATTTGTAGACGGGTTAAGTCATGAACTTAAGTGACACTTAATCCATTATGTAAACCCTAGTTCTGAGGATTAGGTGGATAACTGTAGTTAACAAGGATAACGGGAACAATGCTAAGTGGTAAACCTTAGTTGAAGAATAACTAAGTAATGATTCTTAGTCAAGGAAATTTAGACCAGTTCATAGATAGATGAGTAACCTGATACGGTAGGTCATCGTTTAAGTATACGAGTAGGAGCAAGTATCTGATTTAGATAAAGGCTCCAGCGAACTGGGTAACGAAGCAGCGGCTTCGGGGAACGTGAGGATATTCTTGGTATCCCTCTATGAGCTGCCAGGTGATTATACTAGGCTCATGAGAGGTTAAGGTATGCGTTAGAAGAACCAAGAGTATGCCTTGGTTGCTATACGAGTGACCTAAAGACGGGGATGGATAGGGGATAGTCGACGATACACGGTCGTACCCTAGATAGCATTTCGTCAGGCTACCTACCATCTTTGGTCAAGCGTGTACGTACGGAAAGGCAGAGAACACCCAAAAGACCATAATTGCTATCTAATTATGGTTGCGGTAAGGCTTGGATGTGGGTTGGCCAGTGTTGTGTTCTCATACAGGATTTATCATGTCTTGTCTTTCACTAGTTGAGGGAGTGGTCTCGTGGGACCATAGCCACGTATAAGAAAAACAGACCTTAGCATCTGCATCGGCAGATAAATCGAAAGCTCTCGACCGAGTCCTGTATTTCTTGATTTGCCCTGTGACAGGACTCGGATGGCACGATGTGATACATGTGCATACAGTCATGGAAAAGCGATTCACGATGAATGCGTGGGAAAAAAGGCGCGGTTGGCGGTTAGCGTAATCCCTAGTGGCCCTAGGTGGTTGAACCCAAACCGAGATACGAAAACGTGCAATAGGTAAGCATAATCCCTAGCAGCCCTAGGTAGGTAGCATAAGTCCTAGTTGTACAAACAATAATTCATGTTGGAAGACCCTAGCTAGGTTTAGGGTAACAGTCCAAACCGATCTTAAGGATCATGGAACTATGTTAAAGTAATATAGAATCTCATGGGAAAGCCCGTATGGTCTACGGCAAGGGACTGAACATTTACATGGAATAAAACATACAAGTTGAGTAACCTATATATGCGATATATTAGGTTGACATGGACCATTACACGACTTTTGAGTGAGGGTCATTCTTGGTTAACACATGACACGGTGGGGATACTAGTACGGTAGGTGCAGAGCTAAAATACAGGATAGATATCACGGGGCGTTATACGTGACAGATATCTTGGGGATATTATACTTGATAGAAACCTGACGATGTGATACCTTGTTTTATCTTGACATCGTAATTTATCATGACACCTTAGTTTATCTGAGTTCAGTAGTTCATCCTGTTATTTTGATTTAGCTTATCTATCTTGTTATCATGCTTATGTTCATCTCAGTTTCTCATGTCAGTTAACTTTACTAGTTTTTATGCTAATAGTAGATAGGGCTTACTCAGTCTTTTTGACTGACCCGTTTTGTTTCGCCTCTTTTCTTCCGTTTTCCCCCCAGGTTACAGGGAGGAAATACTGTTGTTTAGTTCGGACTTCTTCTGCTTGAAGGTCATCATGGATGGCTTGGACTTTTCTTGGCTAATGGCTACTTTACTGTTTTTACTTGGGGAATAATTTATGAAAATGTCTTTATGCTTCTTTACTATTGCAAGACAGGTTTTGATGTACTCTGATGTAAAAGGCTTTAGACCTTATTTATTCATGTTATGAAAGTTTGATTTTACTTCCGCTATTTTATATGTTCTGTCTTGTGATATTTCTGTGCATGTTTACCAATAATGCCCCTCTAAAGCTAGTGCATTCCTTTGCGAGTGACCCTAGCGGAGGCGGGGTGTTACACGTGGTATCAGAGCAGAAGGTTACCAGACTGGGCAAAAGTTTTTAAAGACCTTCTGAAAACTATTTGAAAAAAAAAAAACCGTTTACAAAGAAGCATTTTTCTTTTAAAAGAAAAAGGCTATTCCCCAAAGGCCATTAGCACTATCCTTGTTTCTTTAATTGAGTCTCTTTTCCTTTCTTTCCTCCATCTGTAGTCACAGTAGTTTTAACTGCGACTAGTCTTTTCTACCTACGAAAGTGCTTTCCATACGATGGAGGTGGTTCTCGAGAGACCAGTGGCCGCGTTATAAGAAAGGATCGTGAGAAAGAAGGATAAAGGATACGAGCTTAAGGATGAGCAACTTGTTGGTATGGCTTAGTCCTCAAAGGAGGGAGAAAGATGAACAATGAAACCCATGACGAGAGAGTACCTTTGGCATGGTAAAACGGGGCGGATAGTTAAGTATTATGGGACAAGGACAAGATCATCGGGAGGGCAGTAGTATGCTCTCATTTCTAGAGTACCTCGGAAGGAGGGTAACGATCTTGATAAAGGTTTAGCTTTTCTTCTCTATCATCCCGTTAGGACTTCGTTGTTCGTATCATTTAAGTCTGCTTCGATAGTTGAGTCTCTGCACCTTAAGTACTAGCGTAATAGAGAATCCCATTTTTGTCTCAAAGTCCTATTGGAGAATCAGTCCATTTATACATGACTTGTTTGGATTTGGGAATGTCTATGCCAAGTGTTGAGTTTGGAAATAATGCTTATGTTTATAAGCTATGGATGGATTCTAGGGATGAAGTGGTTATCCAGTAGGGGGTGCCACTCTCGGTTTTGATAGGAGGGTAGTTAGACCTTTTGACTAGCCTTGGTAATGCCCTCGAAGTATCGGGTAACCTTTTTGAGGTTCTGTCATGACTAGTTACTTAGAATCCCTTGATGCCTTTATTGTAAATTTGAAGCCCGATCGAGTGGTGTTCGCCAATAAGACGGATGGTTTACTTCATTTATGCATGGGTTATAGAGATCACCCTAGTAAGTGCGCATGATAACCTGATTGACATCTGTTTACTTTCAAGAGAAAGTTCTTCTACATGGAATGCCTTATAGTATATAAACGGGATCCAAGATTCACTAGTGAATTTTGGAAAGCTTGCATGAGATCATGAGTACGCAGTCATGTTTGCGTCAAGTATTCTAGGAAAAGGATAAGTGCAAGTGGAACGAGAGGCGACGAAGAAATGAGTTCCAGCTCATGTTATGGAAACAGGAATAAGAAGCTACAAAATCGCGAAGTTAAAAGACGGCTTTGATGGTCAAAGACTAGATACGCGCATGATATCTCTTTTTGGGAGTATATCCTTGATCCCTGTTTTCTGTAGAGCTTACTTGTAGGCTATCTTTTGTGGACATCCTCTCGGTCCTATTCTTTGTTACAAACCCTGTAAGGAGTTTGTCCTGTTTATCTTCTCGACCCTGTTTCAGGGAATTCTAGGTAGAACCCTATGGATGTAAACATGTATTTGAAACATTTTATGATTGATATGGTTGCAAGTGGTTGCTCGTGGATGCGTGAATACACATTAGATACTAGCTCGACTCGGTCACATTTCATATTGCATATGCACGAGTATTTATACTTGTTTATGGATGAAATCGAATGTATTATCATGCGGTTGTTGCATATGAATGAATGATTGTGCACGCATATAGTATCTATATGATTAGGACTATTTGCATACATGTTGGATTCATGGCACTATACATATTTTGCATTAGAAAGATTATTCAGGTCTGATCATTAGCATTAGCTAAGGAACATGTACACACACGTTTTGCATATATTCATACAGCATTAGAAATCATCTAAGGACAATGGTTGCTTGTGGATGATGTTTTGAGTAGATGGATGATGGATGGTAGGATATGTTCTTCATAACTTGGAGATTTCGGGGACGAAATCCTAAAAGGTGGGGAGAATGTAACAACCCGTATTTTCAATAACCTGTTATAACATAAATGGAGGCAGAATTAAACTGTAAAATCTGAATCAAGGGAAATGGGCTATGCCATTGCGTTCGTCTCGGAAAAATACGCGAAATAGAGTCCGAGTTTTCGAAAATCGGAGTCCGTATGACCAAGATATGGCCTCGCGAAGTTTCACGAAAAATTCCCAAATTAAAGTATACTTAATTAAGTGAAATGGGTTGCGCAGAGAAATATATATATATATATATTGATATATATATATATATATATAATTGAAAATTAAATAAATAAATATGCAAAAATGTTCAAAACAGCGAATTGGGAGAGGGGAATAACCGAACCGGCCGATTTTTGAGGTCGACCCAAGCCCGCTGGGTCGACTAGGGGTTAATCCAGGGTGTTTGGCTGTCAACCCGTGGGCCGATTCGCTCAAATGCAGATTTTGCATTTGGATGGTTCTCATGGTTCATCTTTAATCTAGTGGCCCTAGATGGTTCCTACACTTGACTTCTTCCCCAAGACATGCTTTGATGGCTTGGATTGAATCTAGGTTTAATCCTATGGCCTAAAACACTTGCCTAATCTATAAATAAGACCCTAACCTATCCTAAATCCTCATTATTCATTCATGCAACTAAACTATGGCAAAATTTTACCTCTCATGGCCTCCACTCTCTTCATAAAATTTCTAAATGGTTTCTATGAGACATTTTCCATGCATACAAGTGTTTTCAAGCTTGTATGAGTGTCATTAGCTTGCATTCAAGTCAAGTTTCTATCTTTGCATCATAAAGCAAGGGTTTTGATCATTTTGGCTCAAGGGTTTTTTTGTTAGAGCTTGCATTTTGGGTCTATTTGATTGCATAAGGGCTTTGTCATATCTTTTGTGCCTTCATAGCAATGTAAGCCCTTTCCCTACTCTTAGATATTAACTATGAAGTTAAATGTTCATGTTGCAAGTTTGGGTTTGATCATTGAGTATGATACATGCTATCATGTCATGCAAGTTTATGAAGTCATTATCTTGATCTTGTGAGCTAAAAGCTACAACCTTTATGTTGAAATGTTGCATTATGCAACATGAGAACTCTCATAACCTTTATGTCAACTTGCATATGAAGTCATAACCCTTATATGATGATATATGCGAGTTACTAGTCATCATTTCATATCTTTTGTCACCATGATTCGCTTATGTGCCAAGTTTGGGTTTATGCATGTTTTGAGGCTTAAGAATGTAACATGCAAGTTAATGAACACATTTGTGCCTCATTTGCCACCATGATTAACTTGTGGCTTAATATCCATTTTTGTCATGCCTTTGCCAAGTCTCTTCTTTTAATCCATTACGTTGTCGCGAACGTATATGCGAGTTTAAAAGCGTTGGGTTATGTTATGGGTAATTTCTAATGACATGAAAATACAACTTGAAAACATGACTTGAAATATAACATGGAAGTTGACATGTAAGTATGCATAAAAACATAAGCTTGGGAATTTACCTATTAAGTTAGGTCTACCCTTTGAGAATTTACCTATTAAGTTAGGTCTACCCAAATGCTTGAAAACTTGTAACATGTTTTGGGAAACATGATGGACATGACACTTAGATAATATAAGTGTGGCCAACTCGAGGTTGGGTTGAGTTTGCAACGTAAAACTACCCGGAACCGACCGGCCTAACTAGTAGTTGCAAACAATAGGACCCAATGTGAGAAGTTGGTCATGTTGTGCTTGAACCCGAGGTTAGACCAAGTTGTGGTGTAAAGCTACCCGGAACCGACCGGCTTAACTAGTAACCACAACAAAGTCTAATGTGAGAGGTGAAGGTGCATTAAGTAATTAATGCCACATGATAGGGTTAAGTTAATTTGATTAATGACTCTTAACCAAATATGACATGGACAAATGGGTTAAGTAATTTGATTAGGCTAATGATACTTAACAAAACATGACAAGGTTGGGTAGGTTAAGTAACTTGATTTGCCTAATGACACTTAACCTTTTTTATATGACTAGCGGATGGGGTTAAGTTAACCAACACTTAATCAATCCAACACGATAACTTGGTAAGGTTAAGTAAGTTTTCTTAATGACGCTTAACCAAAAAATACGGTTAACGAATGGGGCTAAGATTAGACTTAACTAGTCTAAACATGGAAATCGGATGGGGTTAAGTTAGCCTAGACTTAATTAATCCCACTTGGTAGTTTAATGGGGTTAAGTTAAACACTTAACTAATCTAAACATGATGAATTGATGTGGTTAAGTGACCTATACTTATCCAATCTAACTCGTTAATTTATTGTGGTTAAGTTAACCAATACTTAACCAATATAACGTGAAAACATGATAAGGCTAAGTCACAAATCGCTTGAATACACTTGACCGATTTGACTAAGTAAATTGATAGGGTCAAGTTAATATATACTTAACCAATCTAGAATGATAATTGGACGAGGTTAAGTCGTGAATTGCTTAATATACTTAACCAACTTGAGCATGGTTTGTAGGGTTAAGCCTTGAACTTGGATACTTAGCCAATTTTGACAGGATTTGTAGACGGGTTAAGTCATGAACTTAAGTGACACTTAATCCATTATGTAAACCCTAGTTCTGAGGATTAGGTGGATAACTGTAGTTAACAAGGATAACGGGAACAATGCTAAGTGGTAAACCTTAGTTGAAGAATAACTAAGTAATGATTCTTAGTCAAGGAAATTTAGACCAGTTCATAGATAGATGAGTAACCTGATACGGTAAGTCATCGTTTAAGTATACGAGTAGGAGCAAGTATCTGATTTAGATAAAGGCTCCAGCGAACTGGGTAACGAAGCAGCGGCTTCGGGGAACGTGAGGATATTCTTGGTATCCCTCTATGAGCTGCCAGGTGATTATACTAGGCTCATGAGAGGTTAAGGTCTGCGTTAGAAGAACCAAGAGTATGCCTTGGTTGCTATACGAGTGACCTAAAGACGGGGATGGATAGGGGATAGTCGACGATACACGGTCGTACCCTAGATAGCATTTCGTCAGGCTACCTACCATCTTTGGTCAAGCGTGTACGTACGGAAAGGCAGAGAACACCCAAAAGACCATAATTGCTATCTAATTATGGTTGCGGTAAGGCTTGGATGTGGGTTGGCCAGTGTTGTGTTCTCATACAGGATTTATCATGTCTTGTCTTTCACTAGTTGAGGGAGTGGTCTCGTGGGACCATAGCCACGTATAAGAAAAACAGACCTTAGCATCTACATCGGCAGATAAATCGAAAGCTCTCGACCGAGTCCTGTATTTCTTGATTTGCCCTGTGACAGGACTCGGATGGCACGATGTGATACATGTGCATACAGTCATGGAAAAGCGATTCACGATGAATGCGTGGGAAAAAGGGCGCGGTTGGCGGTTAGCGTAATCCCTAGTGGCCCTAGGTGGTTGAACCCAAACCGAGATACGAAAACGTGCAATAGGTAAGCATAATCCCTAGCAGCCCTAGGTAGGTAGCATAAGTCCTAGTTGTACAAACAATAATTCAATATGGAAGACCCTAGCTAGGTTTAGGGTAACAGTCCAAACCGATCTTAAGGATCATGGAACTATGTTAAAGTAATATAGAATCTCATGGGAAAGCCCGTATGGTCTACGGCAAGGGACTGAACATTTACATGGAATAAAACATACAAGTTGAGTAACCTATATATGCGATATATTAGGTTGACATGGACCATTACACGACTTTTGAGTGAGGGTCATTCTTGGTTAACACATGACACGGTGGGGATACTAGTACGGTAGGTGCAGAGCTAAAATACAGGATAGATATCACGGGGCGTTATACGTGACAGATATCTTGGGGATATTATACTTGATAGAAACCTGACGATGTGATACCTTGTTTTATCTTGACATCGTAATTTATCATGACACCTTAGTTTATCTGAGTTCAGTAGTTCATCCTGTTATTTTGATTTAGCTTATCTATCTTGTTATCATGCTTATGTTCATCTCAGTTTCTCATGTCAGTTAACTTTACTAGTTTTTATGCTAATAGTAGATAGGGCTTACTCAGTCTTTTTGACTGACCCGTTTTGTTTCGCCTCTTTTCTTCCGTTTTCCCCCCAGGTTACAGGGAGGAAATACTGTTGTTTAGTTCGGACTTCTTCTGCTTGAAGGTCATCATGGATGGCTTGGACTTTTCTTGGCTAATGGCTACTTTACTGTTTTTACTTGGGGAATAATTTATGAAAATGTCTTTATGCTTCTTTACTATTGCAAGACAGGTTTTGATGTACTCTGATGTAAAAGGATTTAGACCTTATTTATTCATGTTATGAAAGTTTGATTTTACTTCCGCTATTTTATATGTTCTGTCTTGTGATATTTCTGTGCATGTTTACCAATAATGCCCCTCTAAAGCTAGTGCATTCCTTTGCGAGTGACCCTAGCGGAGGCGGGGTGTTACACGTGGTATCAGAGCAGAAGGTTACCAGACTGGGCAAAAGTTTTTAAACACCTTCTGAAAACTATTTGAAAAAAAAAACCGTTTACAAAGAAGCATTTTTCTTTTAAAAGAAAAAGGCTATTCCCCAAAGGCCATTAGCACTATCCTTGTTTCCTTAATTGAGTCTCTTTTCCTTTCTTTCCTCCATCTGTAGTCACAGTAGTTTTAACTGCGACTAGTCTTTTCTACCTACGAAAGTGCTTTCCATACGATGGAGGTGGTTCTCGAGAGACCAGTGGCCGCGTTATAAGAAAGGATCGTGAGAAAGAAGGATAAAGGATACGAGCTTAAGGATGAGCAACTTGTTGGTATGGCTTAGTCCTCAAAGGAGGGAGAAAGATGAACAATGAAACCCATGACGAGAGAGTACCTTTGGCATGGTAAAACGGGGCGGATAGTTAAGTATTATGGGACAAGGACAAAACCATCGGGAGGGCAGTAGTATGCTCTCATTTCTAGAGTACCTCGGAAGGAGGGTAACGATCTTGTTAAAGGTTTAGCTTTTCTTCTCTATCATCCCGTTAGGACTTCGTTGTTCGTATCATTTAAGTCTGCTTCGATAGTTGAGTCTCTGCACCTTAAGTACTAGCGTAATAGAGAATCCCATTTTTGTCTCAAAGTCCTATTGTAGAATCAGTCCATTTATACATGACTTGTTTGGATTTGGGAATGTCTATGCCAAGTGTTGAGTTTGGAAATAATGCTTATGTTTATAAGCTATGGATGGATTCTAGGGATGAAGTGGTTATCCAGTAGGGGGTGCCACTCTCGGTTTTGATAGGAGGGTAGTTAGACCTTTTGACTAGCCTTGGTAATGCCCTCGAAGTATCGGGTAACCTTTTTGAGGTTCTGTCATGACTAGTTACTTAGAATCCCTTGATGCCTTTATTGTAAATTTGAAGCCCGATCGAGTGGTGTTCGCCAATAAGACGGATGGTTTACTTCATTTATGCATGGGTTATAGAGATCACCCTAGTAAGTGCGCATGATAACCTGATTGACATCTGTTTACTTTCAAGAGAAAGTTCTTCTACATGGAATGCCTTATAGTATATAAACGAGATCCAAGATTCACTAGTGAATTTTGGAAAGCTTGCATGAGATCATGAGTACGCAGTCATGTTTGCGTCAAGTATTCTAGGAAAAGGATAAGTGCAAGTGGAACGAGAGGCGACGAAGAAATGAGTTCCAGCTCATGTTATGGAAACAGGAATAAGAAGCTACAAAATCGCGAAGTTAAAAGACGGCTTTGATGGTCAAAGACTAGATACGCGCATGATATCTCTTTTTGGGAGTATATCCTTGATCCCTGTTTTCTGTAGAGCTTACTTGTAGGCTATCTTTTGTGGACATCCTCTCGGTCCTATTCTCCGTTACAAACCCTGTAAGGAGTTTGTCCTGTTTATCTTCTCGACCCTGTTTCAGGGAATTCTAGGTAGAACCCTATGGATGTAAACATGTATTTGAAACATGTTATGATTGATATGGTTGCAAGTGGTTGCATGTGGTTGCTCGTGGATGCCCGAATACACATTAGATACTAGCTCGACTTGGTCACATTTCATATTGCATATGCACGAGTATTTATACTTGTTTATGGATGAAATCGAATGTATTATCATGCGGTTGTTGCATATGAATGAATGATTGTGCACGCATATAGTATCTATATGACTAGGACTATTTGCATACATGTTGGATTCATGGCACTATACATATTTTGCATTAGAAAGATTATTCAGGCCTGATCATTAGCATTAGCTAAGGAACATGTACACTCACGTTTTGCATATATTCATACAGCATTAGAAATCATCTAAGGACAATGGTTGCTTGTGGATGATGTTTTGAGTAGATGGATGATGGATGGTAGGATATGTTCTTCCTAACTTGGAGATTTCGGGGACGAAATCCTAAAAGGTGGGGAGAATGTAACAACCCGTATTTTCAATAACCTGTTATAACATAAATGGAGGCAGAATTAAACTATAAAATCTGAATCAAGGGAAACGGGCTATGCCATTGCGTTCGTCTCGGAAAAAAACGCGAAATAGAGTCCGAGTTTTCGAAAATCGGAGTCCGTATGACCAAGATATAGCCTCGCGAAGTTTCACGAAAAATTCCCAAATTAAAGTATACTTAATTAAGTGAAATGGGTTGCGCAGAGAAATATATATATATATTGATATATATATATAATTGAAAATTAAATAAATAAATATGAAAAAATGTTCAAAACAGCGAATTGGGAGAGGGGAATAACCGAACCGGCCGATTTTTGAGGTCGACCCGAGCCCGCTGGGTCGACTAGGGGTTAATCCAGGGTGTTTGGCTGTCAACCCGTGGGCCGATTCGCTCAAATGCAGATTTTGCATTTGGATGGTTCTCATGGTTCATCTTTAATCTAAAGGCCCTAGATGGTTCCTACACTTGATTTCTTCCCCAAGACATGCTTTGATGGCTTGGATTGAATCTAGGTTTAATCCTATGGCCTAAAACACTTGCCTAATCTATAAATAAGACCCTAACCTATCCTAAATCCTCATTATTCATTCATGCAACTAAACTATGGCAAAATTTTACCTCTCATGGCCTCCACTCTCTTCATAAAATTTCTAAATGGTTTCTATGAGAGATTTTCCATGCATACAAGTGTTTTCAAGCTTGTATGAGTGTCATTAGCTTGCATTCAAGTCAAGTTTCTATCTTTGCATCATAAAGCAAGGGTTTTGATCATTTTGGCTCAAGGGTTTTTATGTTAGAGCTTGCATTTTGGGTCTATTTGATTGCATAAGGGCTTTGTCATATCTTTTGTGCCTTCATAGCAATGTAAGCCCTTTCCCTACTCTTAGATATTAACTATGAAGTTAAATGTTAATGTTGCAAGTTTGGGTTTGATCATTGAGTATGATACATGCTATCATGTCATGCAAGTTTATGAAGTCATTATCTTGATCTTGTAAGCTAAAAGCTACAACCTTTATGTTGAAATGTTGCATTAGGCAACATGAGAACCCTCATAACCTTTATGTCAACTTGCATATGAAGTCATAACCCTTATATGATGATATATGCGAGTTACTAGTCATCATTTCATATCTTTTGTCACCATGATTCGCTTATGTGCCAAGTTTGGGTTTATGCATGTTTTGAGGCTTAAGAATGTAACATGCAAGTTAATGAACACATTTGTTCCTCATTTGCCACCATGATTAACTTGTGGCTTAATATCCATTTTTGTCATGCCTTTGCCAAGTCTCTTCTTTTAATCCATTACGTTGTCGCGAACGTATATGCGAGTTTAAAAGCGTTGGGTTATGTTATGGGTAATTTCTAATGACATGAAAATACAACTTGAAAACATGACTTGAAATATAACATGGAAGTTGACATGTAAGTATGCATAAAAACATAAGCTTGGGAATTTACCTATTAAGTTAGGTCTACCCTTTGGGAATTTACCTATTAAGTTAGGTCTACCCAAATGCTTGAAAACTTGTAACATGTTTTGGGAAACATGATGGACATGACACTTAGATAATATAAGTGTGGCCAACTCGAGGTTGGGTTGAGTTTGCAACGTAAAACTACCCGGAACCGACCGGCCTAACTAGTAGTTGCAAACAATAGGACCCAATGTGAGAAGTTGGTCATGTTGTGCTTGAACCCGAGGTTAGACCAAGTTGTGGTGTAAAGCTACCCGGAACCGACCGGCTTAACTAGTAACCACAACAAAGTCTAATGTGAGAGGTGAAGGTGCATTAAGTAATTAATGCCACATGATAGGGTTAAGTTAATTTGATTAATGACTCTTAACCAAATATGACATGGACAAATGGGTTAAGTAATTTGATTAGGCTAATGATACTTAACAAAACATGACAAGGTTGGGTAGGTTAAGTAACTTGATTTGCCTAATGACACTTAACCATTTTTATATGACTAGTGGATGGGGTTAAGTTAACCAACACTTAATCAATCCAACGCGATAACTTGGTAAGGTTAAGTAAGTTTTCTTAATGACGCTTAACCGAAAAATACGGTTAACGAATGGGGTTAAGATTAGACTCAACTAGTCTAAACATGGAAATCGGATGGGGTTAAGTTAGCCTAGACTTAATTAATCCCACTTGGTAGTTTAATGGGGTTAAGTTAAACACTTAACTAATCTAAACATGATGAATTGATGTGGTTAAGTGACCTATACTTATCCAATCTAACTCGTTAATTTATTGTGGTTAAGTTAACCAATACTTAACCAATATAACGTGAAAACATGATAAGGCTAAGTCACGAATCGCTTGAATACACTTGACCGGTTTGACTAAGTAAATTGATAGGGTCAAGTTAATATATACTTAACCAATCTAGAATGATAATTGGACGAGGTTAAGTCGTGAATTTCTTAATATACTTAACCAACTTGAGCATGGTTTGTAGGGTTAAGCCTTGAACTTGGATACTTAGCCAATTTTGACAGGATTTGTAGACGGGTTAAGTCATGAACTTAAGTGACACTTAATCCATTATGTAAACCCTAGTTCTGAGGATTAGGTGGATAACCGTAGTTAACAAGGATAACGGGAACAATGCTAAGTGGTAAACCTTAGTTGAAGAATAACTAAGTAATGATTCTTAGTCAAGGAAATTTAGACCAGTTCATAGATAGATGAGTAACCTGATACGGTAGGTCATCGTTTAAGTATACGAGTAGGAGCAAGTATCTGATTTAGATAAAGGCTCCAGCGAACTGGGTAACGAAGCAGCGGCTTCGGGGAACGTGAGGATATTCTTGGTATCCCTCTATGAGCTGCCAGGTGATTATACTAGGCTCATGAGAGGTTAAGGTATGCGTTAGAAGAACCAAGAGTATGCCTTGGTTGCTATACGAGTGACCTAAAGACGGGGATGGATAGGGGATAGTCGACGATACACGGTCGTACCCTAGATAGCATTTCGTCAGGCTACCTACCATCTTTGGTCAAGCGTGTACGTACGGAAAGGCAGAGAACACCCAAAAGACCATAATTGCTATCTAATTATGGTTGCGGTAAGGCTTGGATGTGGGTTGGCCAGTGTTGTGTTCTCATACAGGATTTATCATGTCTTGTCTTTCACTAGTTGAGGGAGTGGTCTCGTGGGACCATAGCCACGTATAAGAAAAACAGACCTTAGCATCTGCATCGGCAGATAAATCGAAAGCTGTTGACCGAGTCCTGTATTTCTTGATTTGCCCTGTGACAGGACTCGGATGGCAAGATGTGATACATGTGCATACACTCATGGAAAAGCGATTCACGATGAATGCGTGGGAAAAAGGGCGCGGTTGGCGGTTAGCGTAATCCCTAGTGGCCCTAGGTGGTTGAACCCAAACCGAGATACGAAAACGTGCAATAGGTAAGCATAATCCCTAGCAGCCCTAGGTAGGTAGCATAAGTCCTAGTTGTACAAACAATAATTCATGTTGGAAGACCCTAGCTAGGTTTAGGGTAACAGTCCAAACCGATCTTAAGGATCATGGAACTATGTTAAAGTAATATAGAATCTCATGGGAAAGCCCGTATGGTCTACGGCAAGGGACTGAACATTTACATGGAATAAAACATACAAGTTGAGTAACCTATATATGCGATATATTAGGTTGACATGGACCATTACACGACTTTTGAGTGAGGGTCATTCTTGGTTAACACATGACACGGTGGGGATACTAGTACGGTAGGTGCAGAGCTAAAATACAGGATAGATATCACGGGGCGTTATACGTGACAGATATCTTGGGGATATTATACTTGATAGAAACCTGACGATGTGATACCTTGTTTTATCTTGACATCGTAATTTATCATGACACCTTAGTTTATCTGAGTTCAGTAGTTCATCCTGTTATTTTGATTTAGCTTATCTATCTTGTTATCATGCTTATGTTCATCTCAGTTTCTCATGTCAGTTAACTTTACTAGTTTTTATGCTAATAGTAGATAGGGCTTACTCAGTCTTTTTGACTGACCCGTTTTGTTTCGCCTCTTTTCTTCCGTTTTCCCCCCAGGTTACAGGGAGGAAATACTGTTGTTTAGTTCGGACTTCTTCTGCTTGAAGGTCATCATGGATGGCTTGGACTTTTCTTGGCTAATGGCTACTTTACTGTTTTTACTTGGGGAATAATTTATGAAAATGTCTTTATGCTTCTTTACTATTGCAAGACAGGTTTTGATGTACTCTGATGTAAAAGGCTTTAGACCTTATTTATTCATGTTATGAAAGTTTGATTTTACTTCCGCTATTTTATATGTTCTGTCTTGTGATATTTCTGTGCATGTTTACCAATAATGCCCCTCTAAAGCTAGTGCATTCCTTTGCGAGTGACCCTAGCAGAGGCGGGGTGTTACACGTGGTATCAGAGCAGAAGGTTACCAGACTGGACAAAAGTTTTTAAAGACCTTCTGAAAACTATTTGAAAAAAAAAACCGTTTACAAAGAAGCATTTTTCTTTTAAAAGAAAAAGGTTATTCCCCAAAGTCCATTAGCACTATCCTTGTTTCCTTAATTGAGTCTCTTTTCCTTTCTTTCCTCCATCTGTAGTCACAGTAGTTTTAACTGCGACTAGTATTTTCTACCTACGAAAGTGCTTTCCATACGATGGAGGTGGTTCTCGAGAGACCAGTGGCCGCGTTATAAGAAAGGATCGTGAGAAAGAAGGATAAAGGATACGAGCTTAAGGATGAGCAACTTGTTGGTATGGCTTAGTCCTCAAAGGAGGGAGAAAGATGAACAATGAAACCCATGACGAGAGAGTACCTTTGGCATGGTAAAACGGGGCGGATAGTTAAGTATTATGGGACAAGGACAAGATCATCGGGAGGGCAGTAGTATGCTCTCATTTCTAGAGTACCTCGGAAGGAGGGTAACGATCTTGTTAAAGGTTTAGCTTTTCTTCTCTATCATCCCGTTAGGACTTCGTTGTTCGTATCATTTAAGTCTGCTTCGATAGTTGAGTCTCTGCACCTTAAGTACTAGCGTAATAGAGAATCCCATTTTTGTCTCAAAGTCCTATTGGAGAATCAGTCCATTTATACATGACTTGTTTGGATTTGGGAATGTCTATGCCAAGTGTTGAGTTTGGAAATAATGCTTATGTTTATAAGCTATGGATGGATTCTAGGGATGAAGTGGTTATCCAGTAGGGGGTGCCACTCTCGGTTTTGATAGGAGGGTAGTTAGACCTTTTGACTAGCCTTGGTAATGCCCTCGAAGTATCGGGTAACCTTTTTGAGGTTCTGTCATGACTAGTTACTTAGAATCCCTTGATGCCTTTATTGTAAATTTGAAGCCCGATCGAGTGGTGTTCGCCAATAAGACGTACTTCATTTATGCATGGGTTATAGAGATCACCCTAGTAAGTGCGCATGATAACCTGATTGACATCTGTTTACTTTCAAGAGAAAGTTCTTCTACATGGAATGCCTTATAGTATATAAACGAGATCCAAGATTCACTAGTGAATTTTGGAAAGCTTGCATGAGATCATGAGTACGCAGTCATGTTTGCGTCAAGTATTCTAGGAAAAGGATAAGTGCAAGTGGAACGAGAGGCGACGAAGAAATGAGTTCCAGCTCATGTTATGGAAACAGGAATAAGAAGCTACAAAATCGCGAAGTTAAAAGACGGCTTTGATGGTCAAAGACTAGATACGCGCATGATATCTCTTTTTGGGAGTATATCCTTGATCCCTGTTTTCTGTAGAGCTTACTTGTAGGCTATCTTTTGTGGACATCCTCTCGGTCCTATTCTCTGTTACAAACCCTGTAAGGAGTTTGTCCTGTTTATCTTCTCGACCCTGTTTCAGGGAATTCTAGGTAGAACCCTATGGATGTAAACATGTATTTGAAACATGTTATGATTGATATGGTTGCAAGTGGTTGCAAGTGGTTGCTCGTGGATGCGCGAATACACATTAGATACTAGCTCGACTCGGTCACATTTCATATTGCATATGCACGAGTATTTATACTTGTTTATGGATGAAATCGAATGTATTATCATGCGGTTGTTGCATATGAATGAATGATTGTGCACGCATATAGTATCTATATGACTAGGACTATTTGCATACATGTTGGATTCATGGCACTATACATATTTTGCATTAGAAAGATTATTCAGGCCTGATCATTAGCATTAGCTAAGGAACATGTACACACACGTTTTGCATATATTCATACAGCATTAGAAATCATCTAAGGACAATGGTTGCTTGTGGATGATGTTTTGAGTATATGGATGATGGATGGTAGGATATGTTCTTCATAACTTGGAGATTTCGGGGACGAAATCCTAAAAGGTGGGGAGAATGTAACAACCCGTATTTTCAATAACCTGTTATAACATAAATGGAGGCAGAATTAACCTGTAAAATCTGAATCAAGGGAAATGGGCTATGTCATTGCGTTCGTCTCGGAAAAATACGCGAAATAGAGTCCGAGTTTTCGAAAATCGGAGTCCGTATGACCAAGATATGGTCTCGCGAAGTTTCACGAAAAATTCCCAAATTAAAGTATACTTAATTAAGTGAAATGGGTTGCGCAGAGAAATATATATATATATATATATATTGATATTTATATATATATAATTGAAAATTAAATAAATAAATATGCAAAAATGTTCAAAACAGCGAATTGGGAGAGGGGAATAACCGAACCGGCCGATTTTTGAGGTCGACCCAAGCCCGCTGGGTCGACTAGGGGTTAATCCAGGGTGTTTGGCTGTCAACCCGTGGGCCAATTCGCTCAAATGCAGATTTTGCATTTGGATGGTTCTCATGGTTCATCTTTAATCTAGTGGCCCTAGATGGTTCCTACACTTGACTTCTTCCCCAAGACATGCTTTGATGGCTTGGATTGAATCTAGGTTTAATCCTATGGCCTAAAACACTTGCCTAATCTATAAATAAGACCCTAACCTATCCTAAATCCTCATTATTCATTCATGCAACTAAATTATGGCAAAATTTTACCTCTCATGGCCTCCACTCTCTTCATAAAATTTCTAAATGGTTTCTATGAGAGATTTTCCATGCATACAAGTGTTTTCAAGCTTGTATGAGTGTCATTAGCTTGCATTCAAGTCAAGTTTCTATCTTTGCATCATAATGCAAGGGTTTTGATCATTTTGGCTCAAGGGTTTTTATGTTAGAGCTTGCATTTTGGGTCTATTTGATTGCATAAGGGCTTTGTCATATCTTTTGTGCCTTCATAGCAATGTAAGCCCTTTCCCTACTCCTAGATATTAACTATGAAGTTAAATGTTCATGTTGCAAGTTTGGGTTTGATCATTGAGTATGATACATGCTATCATGTCGTGCAAGTTTATGAAGTCATTATCTTGATCTTGTGAGCTAAAAGCTACAACCTTTATGTTGAAATGTTGCATTATGCAACATGAGAACCCTCATAACCTTTATGTCAACTTGCATATGAAGTCATAACCCTTATATGATGATATATGCGAGTTACTAGTCATCATTTCATATCTTTTGTCACCATGATTCGCTTATGTGCCAAGTTTGGGTTTATGCATGTTTTGAGGCTTAAGAATGTAACATGCAAGTTAATGAACACATTTGTGCCTCATTTGCCACCATGATTAACTTGTGGCTTAATATCCATTTTTGTCATGCCTTTGCCAAGTCTCTTCTTTTAATCCATTACGTTGTCGCGAACGTATATGCGAGTTTAAAAGCGTTGGGTTATGTTATGGGTAATTTCTAATGACATGAAAATACAACTTGAAAACATGACTTGAAATATAACATGGAAGTTGACATGTAAGTATGCATAAAAATATAAGCTTGGGAATTTACCTATTAAGTTAGGTCTACCCTTTGAGAATTTACCTATTAAGTTAGGTCTACCCAAATGCTTGAAAACTTGTAACATGTTTTGGGAAACATGATGGACATGACACTTAGATAATATAAGTGTGGCCAACTCGAGGTTGGGTTGAGTTTGCAACGTAAAACTACCCGGAACCGACCGGCCTAACTAGTAGTTGCAAACAATAGGACCCAATGTGAGAAGTTGGCCATGTTGTGCTTGAACCCGAGGTTAGACCAAGTTGTGGTGTAAAGCTACCCGGAACCGACCGGCTTAACTAGTAACCACAACAAAGTCTAATGTGAGAGGTGAAGGTGCATTAAGTAATTAATGCCACATGATAGGGTTAAGTTAATTTGATTAATGACTCTTAACCAAATATGACATGGACAAATGGGTTAAGTAATTTGATTAGGCTAATGATACTTAACAAAACATGACAAGGTTGGGTAGGTTAAGTAACTTGATTTGCCTAATGACACTTAACCTTTTTTATATGACTAGTGGATGGGGTTAAGTTAACCAACACTTAATCAATCCAACGCGATAACTTGGTAAGGTTAAGTAAGTTTTCTTAATGACGCTTAACCGAAAAATACGGTTAACGAATGGGGTTAAGATTAGACTCAACTAGTCTAAACATGGAAATCGGATGGGGTTAAGTTAGCCTAGACTTAATTAATCCCACTTGGTAGTTTAATGGGGTTAAGTTAAACACTTAACTAATCTAAACATGATGAATTGATGTGGTTAAGTGACCTATACTTATCCAATCTAACTCGTTAATTTATTGTGGTTAAGTTAACCAATACTTAACCAATATAACGTGAAAACATGATAAGGCTAAGTCACAAATCGCTTGAATACACTTGACCGATTTGACTAAGTAAATTGATAGGGTCAAGTTAATATATACATAACCAATCTAGAATGATAATTGGACGAGGTTAAGTCGTGAATTGCTTAATATACTTAACCAACTTGAGCATGGTTTGTAGGGTTAAGCCTTGAACTTGGATACTTAGCCAATTTTGACAGGATTTGTAGACGGGTTAAGTCATGAACTTAAGTGACACTTAATCCATTATGTAAACCCTAGTTCTGAGGATTAGGTGGATAACTGTAGTTAACAAGGATAACGGGAACAATGCTAAGTGGTAAACCTTAGTTGAAGAATAACTAAGTAATGATTCTTAGTCAAGGAAATTTAGACCAGTTCATAGATAGATGAGTAACCTGATACGGTAGGTCATCGTTTAAGTATACGAGTAGGAGCAAGTATCTGATTTAGATAAAGGCTCCAGCGAACTGGGTAACGAAGCAGCGGCTTCGGGGAACGTGAGGATATTCTTGGTATCCCTCTATGAGCTGCCAGGTGATTATACTAGGCTCATGAGAGGTTAAGGTCTGCGTTAGAAGAACCAAGAGTATGCCTTGGTTGCTATACGAGTGACCTAAAGACGGGGATGGATAGGGGATAGTCGACGATACACGGTCGTACCCTAGATAGCATTTCGTCAGGCTACCTACCATCTTTGGTCAAGCGTGTACGTACGGAAAGGCAGAGAACACCCAAAAGACCATAATTGCTATCTAATTATGGTTGCGGTAAGGCTTGGATGTGGGTTGGCCAGTGTTGTGTTCTCATACAGGATTTATCATGTCTTGTCTTTCACTAGTTGAGGGAGTGGTCTCGTGGGACCATAGCCACGTATAAGAAAAACAGACCTTAGCATCTGCATCGGCAGATAAATCGAAAGCTCTCGACCGAGTCCTGTATTTCTTGATTTGCCCTGTGACAGGACTCGGATGGCACGATGTGATACATGTGCATACAGTCATGGAAAAGCGATTCACGATGAATGCGTGGGAAAAAGGGCGCGGTTGGCGGTTAGCGTAATCCCTAGTGGCCCTAGGTGGTTGAACCCAAACCGAGATACGAAAACGTGCAATAGGTAAGCATAATCCCTAGCAGCCCTAGGTAGGTAGCATAAGTCCTAGTTGTACAAACAATAATTCATGTTGGAAGACCCTAGCTAGGTTTAGGGTAACAGTCCAAACCGATCTTAAGGATCATGGAACTATGTTAAAGTAATATAGAATCTCATGGGAAAGCCCATATGGTCTACGGCAAGGGACTGAACATTTACATGGAATAAAACATACAAGTTGAGTAACCTATATATGCGATATATTAAGTTGACATGGACCATTACACGACTTTTGAGTGAGGGTCATTCTTGGTTAACACATGACACGGTGGGGATACTAGTACGGTAGGTGCAGAGCTAAAATACAGGATAGATATCACGGGGCGTTATACGTGACAGATATCTTGGGGATATTATACTTGATAGAAACCTGACGATGTGATACCTTGTTTTATCTTGACATCGTAATTTATCATGACACCTTAGTTTATCTGAGTTCAGTAGTTCATCCTGTTATTTTGATTTAGCTTATCTATCTTGTTATCATGCTTATGTTCATCTCAGTTTCTCATGTCAGTTAACTTTACTAGTTTTTATGCTAATAGTAGATAGGGCTTACTCAGTCTTTTTGACTGACCCGTTTTGTTTCGCCTCTTTTCTTCCGTTTTCCCCCCAGGTTACAGGGAGGAAATACTGTTGTTTAGTTCGGACTTCTTCTGCTTGAAGGTCATCATGGATGGCTTGGACTTTTCTTGGCTAATGGCTACTTTACTGTTTTTACTTGGGGAATAATTTATGAAAATGTCTTTATGCTTCTTTACTATTGCAAGACAGGTTTTGATGTAATCTGATGTAAAAGGCTTTAGACCTTATTTATTCATGTTATGAAAGTTTGATTTTACTTCCGCTATTTTATATGTTCTGTCTTGTGATATTTCTGTGCATGTTTACCAATAATGCCCCTCTAAAGCTAGTGCATTCCCTTGCGAGTGACCCTAGCGGAGGCGGGGTGTTACACGTGGTATCAGAGCAGAAGGTTACCAGACTGGGCAAAAGTTTTTAAAGACCTTCTGAAAACTATTTGAAAAAAAAAACCGTTTACAAAGAAGCATTTTTCTTTTAAAAGAAAAAGGCTATTCCCCAAAGGCCATTAGCACTATCCTTGTTTCCTTAATTGAGTCTCTTTTCCTTTCTTTCCTCCATCTGTAGTCACAGTAGTTTTAACTGCGACTAGTCTTTTCTACCTACGAAAGTGCTTTCCATACGATGGAGGTGGTTCTCGAGAGACCAGTGGCCGCGTTATAAGAAAGGATCGTGAGAAAGAAGGATAAAGGATACGAGCTTAAGGATGAGCAACTTGTTGGTATGGCTTAGTCCTCAAAGGAGGGAGAAAGATGAACAATGAAACCCATGACGAGAGAGTACCTTTGGCATGGTAAAACGGGGCGGATAGTTAAGTATTATGGGACAAGGACAAGATCATCGGGAGGGCAGTAGTATGCTCTCATTTCTAGAGTACCTCGGAAGGAGGGTAACGATCTTGTTAAAGGTTTAGCTTTTCTTCTCTATCATCCCGTTAGGACTTCGTTGTTCGTATCATTTAAGTCTGCTTCGATAGTTGAGTCTCTGCACCTTAAGTACTAGCGTAATAGAGAATCCCATTTTTGTCTCAAAGTCCTATTGTAGAATCAGTCCATTTATACATGACTTGTTTGGATTTGGGAATGTCTATGCCAAGTGTTGAGTTTGGAAATAATGCTTATGTTTATAAGCTATGGATGGATTCTAGGGATGAAGTGGTTATCCAGTAGGGGGTGCCACTCTCGGTTTTGATAGGAGGGTAGTTAGACCTTTTGACTAGCCTTGGTAATGCCCTCGAAGTATCGGGTAACCTTTTTGAGGTTCTGTCATGACTAGTTACTTAGAATCCCTTGATGCCTTTATTGTAAATTTGAAGCCCGATCGAGTGGTGTTCGCCAATAAGACGGATGGTTTACTTCATTTATGCATGGGTTATAGAGATCACCCTAGTAAGTGCGCATGATAACCTGATTGACATCTGTTTACTTTCAAGAGAAAGTTCTTCTACATGGAATGCCTTATAGTATATAAACGAGATCCAAGATTCACTAGTGAATTTTGGAAAGCTTGCATGAGATCATGAGTACGCAGTCATGTTTGCGTCAAGTATTCTAGGAAAAGGATAAGTGCAAGTGGAACGAGAGGCGACGAAGAAATGAGTTCCAGCTCATGTTATGGAAACAGGAATAAGAAGCTACAAAATCGCGAAGTTAAAAGACGGCTTTGATGGTCAAAGACTAGATACGCGCATGATATCTCTTTTTGGGAGTATATCCTTGATCCCTGTTTTCTGTAGAGCTTACTTGTAGGCTATCTTTTGTGGACATCCTCTCGGTCCTATTCTCCGTTACAAACCCTGTAAGGAGTTTGTCCTGTTTATCTTCTCGACCCTGTTTCAGGGAATTCTTGGTAGAACCCTATGGATGTAAACATGTATTTCAAAAACATGTTATGATTGATATGGTTGCAAGTGGTTGCAAGTGGTTGCTCGTGGATGCGCGAATACACATTAGATACTAGCTCGACTCGGTCACATTTCATATTGCATATGCACGAGTATTTATACTTATTTATGGATGAAATCGAATGTATTATCATGCGGTTGTTGCATATGAATGAATGATTGTGCACGCATATAGTATCTATATGACTAGGACTATTTGCATACATGTTGGATTCATGGCACTATACATATTTTGCATTAGAAAGATTATTCAGGCCTGATCATTAGCATTAGCTAAGGAACATGTACACACACGTTTTGCATATATTCATACAGCATTAGAAATCATCTAAGGACAATGGTTGCTTGTGGATGATGTTTTGAGTAGATGGATGATGGATGGTAGGATATGTTCTTCCAAACTTGGAGATTTCGGGGACGAAATCCTAAAAGGTGGGGAGAATGTAACAACCCATATTTTCAATAACCTGTTATAACATAAATGGAGGCAGAATTAAACTGTAAAATCTGAATCATGGGAAACGGGCTATGCCATTGCGTTCGTCTCGGAAAAAAACGCGAAATAGAGTCCGAGTTTTCGAAAATCGGAGTCCGTATGACCAAGATATGGCCTCGCGAAGTTTCACGAAAAATTCCCAAATTAAAGTATACTTAATTAAGTGAAATGGGTTGCGCAGAGAAATATATATATATATTGATATATATATATATATATATAATTGAAAATTAAATAAATAAATATGCAAAAATGTTCAAAACAGCGAATTGGGAGAGGGGAATAACCGAACCGGCCGATTTTTGAGGTCGACCCAAGCCCGCTGGGTCGACTAGGGGTTAATCCAGGGTGTTTGGCTGTCAACCCGTGGGCCGATTCGCTCAAATGCAGATTTTGCATTTGGATGGTTCTCATGGTTCATCTTTAATCTAGTGGCCCTAGATGGTTCCTACACTTGACTTCTTCCCCAAGACATGCTTTGATGGCTTGGATTGAATCTAGGTTTAATCCTATGGCCTAAAACACTTGCCTAATCTATAAATAAGACCCTAACCTATCCTAAATCCTCATTATTCATTCATGCAACTAAACTATGGCAAAATTTTACCTCTTATGGCCTCCACTCTCTTCATAAAATTTCTAAATGGTTTCTATGAGAGATTTTCCATGCATACAAGTGTTTTCAAGCTTGTATGAGTGTCATTAGCTTGCATTCAAGTCAAGTTTCTATCTTTGCATCATAAAGCAAGGGTTTTGATCATTTTGGCTCAAGGGTTTTTATGTTAGAGCTTGCATTTTGGGTCTATTTGATTGCATAAGGGCTTTGTCATATCTTTTGTGCCTTCATAGCAATGTAAGCCCTTTCCCTACTCTTAGATATTAACTATGAAGTTAAATGTTCATGTTGCAAGTTTGGGTTTGATCATTGAGTATGATACATGCTATCATGTCATGCAAGTTTATGAAGTCATTATCTTGATCTTGTGAGCTAAAAGCTACAACCTTTATGTTGAAATGTTGCATTAGGCAACATGAGAACCCTCATAACCTTTATGTCAACTTGCATATGAAGTCATAACCCTTATATGATGATATATGCGAGTTACTAGTCATCATTTCATATCTTTTGTCACCATGATTCGCTTATGTGCCAAGTTTGGGTTTATGCATGTTTTGAGGCTTAAGAATGTAACATGCAAGTTAATGAACACATTTGTGCCTCATTTGCCACCATGATTAACTTGTGGCTTAATATCCATTTTTGTCATGCCTTTGCCAAGTCTCTTCTTTTAATCCATTACGTTGTCACGAACGTATATGCGAGTTTAAAAGCGTTGGGTTATGTTATGGGTAATTTCTAATGACATGAAAATACAACTTGAAAACATGACTTGAAATATAACATGGAAGTTGACATGTAAGTATGCATAAAAACATAAGCTTGGGAATTTACCTATTAAGTTAGGTCTACCCTTTGGGAATTTACCTATTAAGTTAGGTCTACCCAAATGCTTGAAAACTTGTAACATGTTTTGGGAAACATGATGGACATGACACTTAGATAATATAAGTGTGGCCAACTCGAGGTTGGGTTGAGTTTGCAACGTAAAACTACCCGGAACCGACCGGCCTAACTAGTAGTTGCAAACAATAGGACCCAATGTGAGAAGTTGGTCATGTTGTGCTTGAACCCGAGGTTAGACCAAGTTGTGGTGTAAAGCTACCCGGAACCGACCGGCTTAACTAGTAACCACAACAAAGTCTAATGTGAGAGGTGAAGGTGCATTAAGTAATTAATGCCACATGATAGGGTTAAGTTAATTTGATTAATGACTCTTAACCAAATATGACATGGACAAATGGGTTAAGTAATTTGATTAGGCTAATGATACTTAACAAAACATGACAAGGTTGGGTAGGTTAAGTAACTTGATTTGCCTAATGACACTTAACCATTTTTATATGACTAGTGGATGGGGTTAAGTTAACCAACACTTAATCAATCCAATGCGATAACTTGGTAAGGTTAAGTAAGTTTTCTTAATGACGCTTAACCGAAAAATACGGTTAACGAATGGGGTTAAGATTAGACTCAACTAGTCTAAACATGGAAATCGGATGGGGTTAAGTTAGCCTAGACTTAATTAATCCCACTTGGTAGTTTAATGGGGTTAAGTTAAACACTTAACTAATCTAAACATGATGAATTGATGTGGTTAAGTGACCTATACTTATCCAATCTAACTCGTTAATTTATTGTGGTTAAGTTAACTAATGCTTAACCAATATAACGTGAAAACATGATAAGGCTAAGTCACGAATCGCTTGAATACACTTGACCGATTTGACTAAGTAAATTGATAGGGTCAAGTTAATATATACTTAACCAATCTGGAATGATAATTGGACGAGGTTAAGTCGTGAATTTCTTAATATACTTAACCAACTTGAGCATGGTTTGTAGGGTTAAGCCTTGAACTTGGATACTTAGCCAATTTTGACAGGATTTGTAGACGGGTTAAGTCATGAACTTAAGTGACACTTAATCCATTATGTAAACCCTAGTTCTGAGGATTAGGTGGATAACCGTAGTTAACAAGGATAACGGGAACAATGCTAAGTGGTAAACCTTAGTTGAAGAATAACTAAGTAATGATTCTTAGTCAGGGAAATTTAGACCAGTTCATAGATAGATGAGTAACCTGATACGGTAGGTCATTGTTTAAGTATACGAGTAGGAGCAAGTATCTGATTTAGATAAAGGCTCCAGCGAACTGGGTAACGAAGCAGCGGCTTCGGGGAACGTGAGGATATTCTTGGTATCCCTCTATGAGCTGCCAGGTGATTATACTAGGCTCATGAGAGGTTAAGGTCTGCGTTAGAAGAACCAAGAGTATGCCTTGGTTGCTATACGAGCGACCTAAAGACGGGGATGGATAGGGGATAGTCGACGATACACGGTCGTACCCTAGATAGCATTTCGTCAGGCTACCTACCATCTTTGGTCAAGCGTGTACGTACGGAAAGGCAGAGAACACCCAAAAGACCATAATTGCTATCTAATTATGGTTGCGGTAAGGCTTGGATGTGGGTTGGCCAGTGTTGTGTTCTCATACAGGATTTATCCTGTCTTGTCTTTCACTAGTTGAGGGAGTGGTCTCGTGGGACCATAGCCACGTATAAGAAAAACAGACCTTAGCATCTGCATCGGCAGATAAATCGAAAGCTCCCGATCGAGTCATGTATTTCTTGATTTGCCCTGTGACAGGACTCGGATGGCACGATGTGATACATGTGCATACAGTCATGGAAAAGCGATTCACGATGAATGCGTGGGAAAAAGGGCGCGGTTGGCGGTTAGCGTAATCCCTAGTGGCCCTAGGTGGTTGAACCCAAACCGAGATACGAAAACGTGCAATAGGTAAGCATAATCCCTAGCAGCCCTAGGTAGCATAAGTCCTAGTTGTACAAACAATAATTCATGTTGGAAGACCCTAGCTAGGTTTAGGGTAACAGTCCAAACCGATCTTAAGGATCATGGAACTATGTTAAAGTAATATAGAATCTCATGGGAAAGCCCGTATGGTCTACGGCAAGGGACTGAACATTTACATGGAATAAAACATACAAGTTGAGTAACCTATATATGCGATATATTAGGTTGACATGGACCATTACACGACTTTTGAGTGAGGGTCATTCTTGGTTAACACATGACACGGTGGGGATACTAGTACGGTAGGTGCAGAGCTAAAATACAGGATAGATATCACGGGGCGTTATACGTGACAAATATCTTGGGGATATTATACTTGATAGAAACCTGACGATGTGATACCTTGTTTTATCTTGACATCGTAATTTATCATGACACCTTAGTTTATCTGAGTTCAGTAGTTCATCCTGTTATTTTGATTTAGCTTATCTATCTTGTTATCATGCTTATGTTCATCTCAGTTTCTCATGTCAGTTAACTTTACTAGTTTTTATGCTAATAGTAGATAGGGCTTACTCAGTCTTTTTGACTGACCCGTTTTGTTTCGCCTCTTTTCTTCCGTTTCCCCCCCCAGGTTACAGGGAGGAAATACTGTTGTTTAGTTCGGACTTCTTCTGCTTGAAGGTCATCATGGATGGCTTGGACTTTTCTTGGCTAATGGCTACTTTACTGTTTTTACTTGGGGAATAATTTATGAAAATGTCTTTATGCTTCTTTACTATTGCAAGACAGGTTTTGATGTACTCTAATGTAAAAGGCTTTAGACCTTATTTATTCATGTTATGAAAGATTGATTTTACTTCCGCTATTTTATATGTTCTGTCTTGTGATATTTCTGTGCATGTTTACCAATAATGCCCCTCTAAAGCTAGTGCATTCCTTTGCGAGTGACCCTAGCGGAGGCGGGGTGTTACACTTATCTACCAATATATCAGAGAAGAACTCAACCCGTCTCCTCCACATCTGACAGCGATAGCCTTTACAACAATCATAACAGGAAAACATAGCAGA
Source organism: Allium sativum (assembly GCA_030737875.1). NCBI lineage: Eukaryota > Viridiplantae > Streptophyta > Magnoliopsida > Asparagales > Amaryllidaceae > Allium > Allium sativum. The sequence continues at coordinate 306,051,716 of CM060916.1, read as the reverse complement.
CATAACAACTAATTATCCAGCGTAGACCCTCCTCCCAAGCACAAGCCCCGAAGGCCTAAACCAACATCAAACAAGCACCCAAGAAATGTCTCCTTCGACGTCGAATAATCTACATAAGACGATACAAGCAGAACAACCATCAACCATGACTCTGGCTATCACTACCAATCCTGCATTGAAACCATCGTTATTCGTATGACTAGCCATATCATCATGCCATCCGTCAAGGGCTAATGGTAACCATGGTTCTAGCAAAAACTCCATACGTCTTTTACCAATATGTATCTAGGCCTTTCGTCACTACCCAGGGTACTTGACCAATCATCTAGTCTTTTTTGGCATCCCTATTGTACCCCTGCTTTGAGATGCTAGAACCTGCGACAACGATGACTCCTTGACCTTTATTATCTTTAGTCGTCATCATCATCGACTATCCATAAGCTTAAATCATCTTGAACAACCATTATCCACGAGCTCAAATCATCTTGAGTCATCTTCGCATTTGTTGCATTACAATGATCAACGAACACTTCAAAACACTTTGAGCATTCCACCTTGAATTCACTTTAAAGCCACAACCATTATCGAGCCAAAAACATACTTCAATTGGTCGATTTTCGATTCACAGCGTTTCACACATTTTTGCTATGAATCACCTTCACAGCGTTTCCTTCACTTTTCACAGCGTTTCTTAAACGTTGTCATTCCTGTCTATGGCCGATCCATCAAACCTGGCCGACCCATCGGCTCCGCACCTTGCCCGATCCACGAAAATGCTGTACCGATCCATCGGAGGAAACATTGCACGATCCATCTGTTAATCCCTAAAAATCCATACGCACATTGGATAAAGGGTACAAGGCGGGTATCACCTAGGTCGTCCGTGCACGATGCAACCGCATATAGCAAGACCCAAATATCGGACCTAGGGCAGGTCAAGTTAACCGATGTGACCTAAGATAACGGCATAACATATCATGAAAAGTGCGACCCGATAAAGATAAAGGTTGCATATCCTGAGAACCACTCAAGTACCGAAATAAAGCAAGTCGCCCATTCAACATAAGCGGGAGCGACCTCATAACATAGCCGTAAAGCCAAACAGCGCCATACAAAGGCAGCAAGAAGACGAGCGCCCTTGGACCGAGAAGGACGGTCACGCAAGGAACAAAGGGGAATCAACTCCAGACCCGCGACGTGCTCTTACAAAATCTCCCAAAAGCACTCGCAGGACGCTCGCTTACATGGACCCGCTCAGCTATTCAAGATACTCGTTCCAACGAGCCGTCCGCACATGATAACTGGATACAGCTACAGACAGTTGGCTACAGCTAGCCAGTGGCATGGTTGTAATTAACAAAATGAACGATCCACAACCTGGACAAATGGATTCCAGATCATTTACCAAGGGAAGTTCACATATAAATACACCATGGCTACCAACATAAAGGGGACTTTTTGGAAAAGACCACGAAGTGCTGCTGAATTTCATCCTCAACCACAGATTCGGCCACGGCGTCAAGGGCAATCTTATGGTGAAGGAAAACGAAGACATCCTTCTCTTTAATCATTCATCCATCCTTCTTCTCCTCATATTCTACTATTCTCTTGTATAATTCCTTAGATTGAAATATATAAACGAGGGTAAAGTGGGTGGATATAGAAATGTATGAAAAGAGAGGGTGGATGTACTTTGTAATTCTCATTATAAGACAGGAAATCACCTTCATAGTGGACGTAGGCCTCGTTAGTGGCTGAACCACTCTAAATCTCATCTCTATTTTACTTTTCTCGCATTTTTCACTTTTTATTGCTGATTAAACACGGTTCCATTTATTCCTTACCGAATTGGTGAAGTACAGTTAAGTACCTTGGGTGTTTAGACCATTTTTGGTGTAAACATTTTATCGCCCACTATGGGGCCGTGTTCATAAATTCCTTTTGTAGTTCAGCAGTAAAAACATCCCAAAATTGTTCTCTCCTTTGGGAATTATTGTTGGATCGAAGAAAAGCGGTAAATCTACTAAAGTCGTTGCAATCAATGAGGATGATAATGCTGACGAAGCTACACCTCAAATCATGAATCAAGGAGCCGGGGAAACCCCTGGGCCATCTGTGACGCGAGATGAATTGAATGTGGTCGTAACCGGCTTGAACGAGAAAATGGATAATACAGCGAAGATGATAATGGAAAGGTTTGATGTTCTGACCAATGGTCAAACCAATTTATTATCGCCAAATACTGTGGCGAATGCTGATGGAAAAGAGGACTTATCAGCCTCAGACCCTTGACGACCTTACAGCCCAGTGAGAGACAGGGGAAAGGCCGGTGTTGAGGATCCTAAGGTCAGATCTCCACAGCGCAAAGAAGAACGTGTGGCAAGTCGTACCAACATAACCTCCCTCAAGAAGGATGCAAGGCGCCAAAGCTTAAACCATGGTCGCGCTGATAAGAACATCAGCATCGATCCTGATGAACAAGTAAGCGATGAAAGGCGCATCACAGACCTAATCCAGCGAGTAATGAAGGAGAAGGCGACTCGAGAGGATGAGGAGAAAGAATGGGAGTTTTCTCCCAGCAAAAATCCATTCACAGAGGAGATCCGTCAAGCGAAATTCCCGAAGAAATTTATACCACCAACAATAGCGCCTTATAGCGGAGTTGGAGATCCAACCATTTTCCTGTTCAAGTACGATTAGCACATGAATGGAGCTAGGGCCACCGACAAAATCAAGTGCTTATACGTTCCCGTGTGACTAGAAGGCGTGGCCTCGCTATGGTTCACAAGACTCCAACCTAAGTGTATCGATCAGTTTGCTGATCTAGCAAGGAGGTTTCAGGATCAATTCCGACTACAGACCACCAAGGCAAGGGATGTGATGTCACTCAGCGAAATGGAACAGAAGCATGCGGAAACCATCAGAGCTTTCCCTACACGTTTCAATGCTGCGGCAGCGGAGGTCATAGAACCAGAACCTTGGTATTTGCTGGTAGCCCTGGAAGGGGCCATCGATAAGAAGTCAGAATTTGGAAAGTGGCTTAAGATGAAGAAACCAAAGACTTTAAAGAAGTTCTACAAGAAAGCTGAGGAATACATGAGTGTGCAAGATGAAGTTCCAGGTGTCCAGAAGACTATAGAAAATAACGCAGCCGGAGAAGGAAAGAGCGATGAGCCCAGGGTTGAGCAGAAGAGCGATGTAGGACAAAATAGGGGAAACGATGAGAGGGATAGAAAAGCTTATAAGAAGACGCGGATGTACAAACCATCTGAGCTAACCCTCCTGAACGAAACCCCAGAGAGGATTTACCAAGCCACAAAGGACTCAGGCCTTTTTGCTCGGCTGAAGCCGCAGAAGGTAACTGAACAACAGGCAAATTCCGGGAAATTCTGCCGTTTCCATAGCCAACCAGGGCACAGCACTAAAAAATGCCGGCACCTGAAGAGTTTGATTGAGGAGCTCATCAGGAAGAACCGACTCCAACAGTATGTGAAAAATCCCCAAAGAACTCCAGCCACGTAGGGTCATAACAATGCGGCTAGCCAGCCTAACTCGAGTGCAGAGGACCAAATGCTATTCAACCCGAGATCAGTAATCAATATGATATTTGTGGGTCCCCACCCAGCCAGGAACAGTTGGGCAGATATGGAAAGATATGCTAGTGAATTGAAGGATGTCACAAAAGAGGAAGGGCGCATGATCTTGAACAACGAGCTTCCGACGAGAATGTACAAAACTTCGACCGAGGATGTGATATTCAGAGATAAGAATGCAGAAGGCTTAATTACGCCAACTATTGATGCCATTGTGATCACAATTGGTCTCGGGCCTGCAGTGGTAAAAAGGTTCCTAGTTGACACCGGGCCATCAGTCAATGTGATCTTTATAAACACTTTCCAAAATATGAATCTCTCCATGACAAAGGTGCGCGCGTACCCACTTAAGATCCACAGTTTTACAGGTCAACCTACGCAACCCGTCGGAACGATAGATTTGCCTGTCGAATTGGCAGATCGGGAGCATCGAGTTTCCATTGTACAGACCTTTGTCATAATAGACGAGTTCTCGTCTTACAATGCATTCCTTGGGAGGCCGACTCTTTCAGGTTTCAAGATTGCTTTAGCTCCTTGGTGTTTTACCATGAAGTTTCCAACCAACAGGGGAATCAGTGTAATCAAGGGCGATCAAATTGCCGCAAGGGACTGCTATGTGACAGAACTGAAAGAGGCCAAGAAAAAAGAATCGGGAAAAGATGCAGAGGTTCTCCCTCGCATCCAAAACTCCCCTTTATAGCAACTAAAGAAAGGTCCGTGCATTGGTAAGCATAGGGGAATGCAAAAAGAGATCGATCCTAGAGAAGCCAGTGCAAAGGACGAAAGGGTAACCTCGGCCGAAGACACGATTCCTATAGCTGTAAATCCAAAGGACCTAAACCGTGTGTTGAATATAGGGTCTCGGCTGAGCCTTGAATTGAAAAATCAATTGATTACCTTTTTGAAAGCTAACTTAGATGTGTTCGCATGGAACCATTCCGACATGTGCGGAATATCTCCGGATGTTGCAGTCCATAAACTAAACATTGACCCGCGCATTTCGGCTGTCAAACAAAAAAGGAGAGCCCAGGGGCCGGAGAGATCGCGCGCCTTAAAAGAAGAAATCGACAGACTAATGGAAAATGGTTTTATTAGAGGACCCACATATCTGAAATGGGTATCTAACCCGATGCTCGTAAAGAAATCAAACGGCAAATGGCGGATCTGTGTGGATTATTCAGACCTAAATAAAGCTTGTCCGAAAGATAATTTCCCTCTCCCTAGAATCGACCAACTGGTGGATTCCACGGCCGGCCATGAATTGCTACCTTTCATGGATGCATATTCCGGTTACAATCAAATTATGATGTATGGTCCAGATCAGGAAAACACCAGTTTTATTACTGATCACGACCTATATTGCTATAAGGTAATGTCACTTGGTCTAAAAAACGCAGGAGTGACTTACCAACGACTGGTAAACGCTATATTCAAGAAACAAATTGGTAGGACGATGGAAGTCTATGTTGATGACATGTTGGTTAAGTCAAAGAAAGCAATAGACCATTTGGAGGACCTAGCCCGAATGATCGACATCTTACGACAATATGGCAAGAAGTTGAACCCTTTGAAATGTAGTTTTGGTGTTGGCTCAGGCAAGTTCCTTGGGTACATGGTCAACGCTAGAGGTATAGAAGCTAGTCCAGCAAAAATATCAGCTCTGAGAGGAATGCGTGCCCTAGGAACCAAGAAGGAGCTTTAGTTTTTAAATGGGAAGATCGCGGCTTTGAATCGCTTCATATCCAGGGCAATGGACAGATGTCTTCCATTCTTTGATGCCCTCAGAAAAGGAAGAAAGGAGATACAGTGGACCCCTGAGTGCCAGAGAGCCTTCGAAGAACTGATCCAACATCTGGCAACACCACCTATGCTGCCAAAGCCTAGTGACGGGGAAGACTTGTTTCTCTACCTGGCGGTCTCTGCCCATACTCTAAGCGCAACACTAATCAGAGAAGATTTGAAGATACAAAAACCGGTCTATTACATCAGTAAGAGGTTATCCGGAGCGGAGCTTAATTATCCAAGACTTGAAAAACTTGCTTATTGTTTGCTCATTGCATCAAAGAAGCTTCATCCCTACTTCCAAGCTCATCCCATCAAGGTGCACACAGACCAACCTATGAGGCAAGTCCTATCCCGACCAAAAACCTCCGAAAGGTTATTAAAATGGAATATAGAGCTTAGCCGGTATGACATTACATATCACCCCCGGAAAGCGATCAACGGACAAGCGCTTGCTGATGTCATTGCAGAATTTACCGACCGAGTGGAAGTAAAGGAGCAAGATGATATCGAAACTAATATCCAGTGGAAGCTATTTGTAGATGGGCCGTCGAACGACTGCTGTTCGGGGGTGGGGTAGTTCTCGAAACCCCTGAGGAAAGATCCTTATGCTATGCACTAAGGTTAGAATTCACTGCCACCAACAACGAGGCCAAGTGCGAGGCCCTTATCGCAGGAATAAAGCTAGCGAAAGAGTTGAAAATAAAAACTATACAGATCTTCAGCGATTCCCAGCTCGTAGTATGCCAGATTCTGGGAGAATTCCAAGAAAAAATGGGTAACTTGCCAGATTATCTTACAAAAGCCTTGAAATTGTTGGAAGCTTTCGAGCATTACACCATATCTCATATTCCCAAGGAAGAAAATACTAAAGCTGATTCATTAGCCAAATACGTGAGCACAGGAGATGCACAACTAATATGGGGTTAGTCCCAGTGGAAGTCTTTTCCAATCCAACTACAAAGCATATCAAAATGGATTGGATCATGGAAACAACCGACGAATCAAATTCATGGATGTCGCCAATTAAAGAATACCTCGCAACTGGGGCACTCCCGGCTGAAACCAAACTCTGAAGAAAGATCTTACGAAAAGCTCCTTTATACTTTATTCAAGATGGACGACTATATAGACGGGGATTTTCTACACCTTTAATTCACTGTGTTACAGAGAAGGAGTCTAAGGCAATTATGGAGGAACTGCATGAAGGGGAATGTGGAGGTCATATCGGAGGACAAACTTTGGCCAAGAAGATCCTACGGTATGGTTACTTCTGGCCAGATATCAATAAAGATTCCACGGCCTACATTAACAAATGTGATAGGTGACAAAGATTTGCAAAAATCCCAAGGATGCCATCCACAACCATAACCCACATGGTCAGCCCATGGTCGTTTTCTATCTGGGGCATCGACCTCATAGGAACCCTTCCCACTGCAAAATCGGGTTTTAAATACGCAATTGTTGTCGTTGACTACTTTACGAAATGGGCTGAAGCAGAACCATTGGCCACTATAACTTCAAAGAAGGATATTAACTTTGTCTTAAAAAATATCATATGCAGGTTCGGGGTACCACAAAAAGTAATCATGGACAACGGAACCCAGTTTGAAAGTGAAGAATTCCAAAGCTTTTGCGCTAAGTATAAAATCCAAAAAAGCTTTTCAGTGGTCGCTCATCCACAAGCGAACGGGCAGGTGGAGGCAGTAAATAAAATCATCAAGACTACCATCAAGAAGCGACTAGAAAATGCTAAGGGTGGATGGATAGATGAACTCCCGCTGGTATTATGGGCATATCGCACTACACAAAAAACTGCAACAGGGCATACTCCCTTTTCTTTATCCTATGGCTTTGAAGCTATGATACCAGTGGAGTTCGAAGTCCCTACCCATCAAAGAATACATTTTAACCCCAAAGAGAACGAGAAGCTACAACTCGAAGCCTTCAACCAACTCGAGGAAAGAAGAAAAGAAGCGGAACTCAGAGTAGCTGCGCACCAAGGAGGGTGGCCAGGCACTTCAATTCAAAAGTCAAGCATAGAACTTTTGAAATCGGAGACCTCGTTCTGAAAATGATTATGACCGGTACTGGAGTCTTCGGGCCCAATTGGGAAGGACCTTATGTTATAAGTCAGAAACTTCAGGATGGAACCTTCAAATTGGCCACCATAGATGGGAACCAGATTCCACGAGCATGGAATAGCGAGCATATCCGTCGTTATTTCTTATAGCATTTTATTCAAATACATAGAAAATGTTGTAGAGATTCATGAAATTTTCGCATTTTTAATGATGTACATGATGTGACTGAATATGGAGTCCTAATTACATGTACAGGACACTCATTCACAATTCTCTACTAAAAGTTGACTTCCTTGTGTAGGCAAACGAGCGATCAGGGAGCACCAACTCGAGGAATTCCAACTTCCATCAGGAAACACTGGACCTCTCAATACAGGACCAACAAAAGCTTGGTGCCAGATTAAAAGAGTCAATGCTGGAGTAAAAGTAACTAAAAAGTCCCACGGATAAAATTGCTAAGCCCACCGAAGAAGCACCTTCTTAGGTAACCTTCCTAGGTGCTGGACACGGGTTTTCCAACTTGAGAAAAAGAAACTCAATGAGGCGAACCAACATCTGTGTCCTAGGTCAAAGCACAAAGTCGGAAAAACCAGCATGTCCCGAAACGGAAAATTGCCAATTTCAAGGGGCAGCTACCTTGGTAGGTAAAAGACACGAATTTTTCCCTTCTGAGTTAAAAGCTCGATGGGATGAATTAGTGTCCGCTCCTCAGATGAAGCATAAAATGGGGAAGGATTAAACATGCTGGAAAGACTAATGCAAAAACAGAAACCCGACCGAAAGGAGGTGGCTATTCTTGTTCTTTGTTGTTAACCAAGTCAAACAAAGCCAAGGATGGATTACAACAGCAGAAATCCTAGCCGTATGGGGGCGCAGAATTCCTAGCCATATAGGGGTGTCTGTTCTTGTTCTTTGTTGTTAACCAAGTCAAATGAAGCCAAGATTGGATTCTACATTGGAGCCCAAGTCCTCCCACACGGGCACGCATAAAAATGCATCACGAAAATACCCCAAACAAATAAAGCAGGATATTTAATAAAAATCTAAATGGTTGACTTGCCAAAGTTAAAACAACTAAAGACTTACCAATCAAGCCAAATACTGAAAGCTGGATAATCCCATCCTAATAAGAACAATACAAGACTAACTGTAATGCAATATTAACGTACGAACGCCTCGTGATATGATATTAACGTACGAATGAACGCCTCGTGATACGACACTAACGCACGGTCGCTGCGAAAAACTTTTAAGAAAAATGTGTGTGTATTGTCAAAACAGGGCAAAGAGACATGGCATAACACAAACATGGAAAGCATCACAAAACCAGCCAAGTAACCATTCATCAGGAGCACAGAAAGTGTCACAGGTCAAACGCAAAGTCACAAACAACAACCAGCATGATGTCATAGGCGAGGACCGGCACCCGCTTACACAACCGGTCTTAAAATTCAAAAAGCAAAACAACCAAGAGAGAGGAGGTTACAGATCTCTAACCTTCCTTGGCCTACCTACTTTCCTCTTCGCTGGAGCAGAACAAGATGAAGGCTCTTCAGCATGTGCGGAAATCACCGACTTAACATCCCCAGGGGCGAAGGAAGCGACTATGCTATCCTTGGACCTAAGGGCCTAGATTAACTTCGCCTTATCGTTTTCCAAAATAGAAATACGCTCAAGGTTGTCCTTGTGAAGTTTCTGAAGGTCAGAGGCCAACTTATGCCAGCCAATCATCCGCTTCGCAGAATGATTCTTCAGCAAATCCATCTGTTTTCCAAATTGGTGCACATCAGTCTCGAGGTGAGCCAACATTTGACCTTTCGCTGCAGTCATATCGTAAGTGAAATTCCGAGAGTCAACCAAAGATACATCCACATTCGAAGGGACCCCCTGTAAGCTTTATCCTCGAAATCACTTAGCAAACCTAGGACTGCAAGGCCCAAGAGCATGACGAGGCCTGTTGATGATAGCTTGAAGTTCCATATAAAAAGGGCCGGAAGGAGAATTTACGGACGGTTGACCAATCGATTGAATCTTATCCCTTGAAATGCTCAAATCGAAAAAAGTACCCTTTTGGCGTTGTTCTGGAGATGAGACCATCCTGCAAACGGACCAGGGAATAGCTGTAAGGCTCAAAGGAAGAATGAGCACGAGAAAAAATCAACAAACCTGAGTAGCAGTGGAAAGAAATACGAAGATTTTCTCCCAAATTTAAGAGACCTTCCTAAAAGATAGATGGAAGCAAAATCGAATGAAAAATAAGAGAATAAAGGGGAGATTAAAAGGCACACCTCAAAGGTACTCTTCGCCACGTCAGCATAACACTTGAGTACTGAAACAGGTGTCCCATCAGAAGATCAGTTGGCGTATTCACTTCCCCATAATTTAGCTATTTACAATAAAGACAAAGCAGTCCAAACGTCTTGCCCAAAGGTAAAGACGCCAATCAGCTACAACAAAACAATTTCAGTCCCTGCACGAACCACTCATCAACAAGTCAGGACAAACCCACCAACCAATGTGCGATCAAATATGTCGAAGCCAGTGATTCCATACAAAAAGAAATCACGGACTTCAAGGGGCCAGTGTTAATCCCTAAACATCCATACGCACATTGGGTAAAGGGTACAAGGTGGGTATCACCTGGGTCGTCCGTGCAAGATGCAACCGCACAGAGCAAGACCTAAATATCGGACCCAGGGCTGGTCAAGTTAACCGATGCGACCTAAGATAATGGCATAACATATCATGAAAAGTGCGACCCGATAAGATAAAGGTCGCATATCCTGAGAACCACCCAAACACCGAAATAAAGCAAGTCGCCTATTCAACATAAGCGGAAGCGACCTCATAACATAGTCGTAAAGCCAATAAAACGCCATACAAAGGCAGCAAGAAGACGAGCGCCCTTAGACTGAGAAGGACGTTCGCGCAAGGAACAAAGGAGAATCAACTCCAGACCCGCGTCTCGGTCTTACAAAATCTCCCAAAAGCGCTCGTAGGACGGTCGCTTACATGGACCCGCTCAGCTATTCAAGATACTCATTCCAACGAGCCGTCCGCACATGATAACTGGATACAGCAACATACAGCTAGCTACAGCTAGCCAGGGGCATGGTTGTAATTAACAAAATGAACGATCCACAGCCTGGACAAACGGATTCCAGATCATTTACCAGGGGAAGTTCACCTATAAATACACCATGGCTACCAACATATAGGGGGACTTTTCGGAAAAGACCACGAAGTGCTGCTGAATTTCATCCTCAACCATAGATTCGGCCATGGCGTCAAGGGCAATCTTACGGTGAAGGAAAACGAAGACATCCTTCTTCTTAATCATTCATCTATCCTTCTTCTCCTCAAATTCTACTACTCTCTTTTATAATTCCTTAGATTGAAATATATAAACGAGGGTATAGTGAGTGGATATAGAAATGTATGTAAAGAGAGGGTGGATGTACTTTGTAATTCTCATTATAAGACAGGAAATCACCTTCATAGTGGACGTAGGCCTCGTTAACGGCTGAACCACTCTAAATCTCATCTCTATTTTACTTTTCTCGCATTTTTCACTTTTTATTGCTGATTAAACACGGTTGCATTTATTCCTTACCGAATTGGTGTAGTACAGTTTAGTACCTTGGGTGTTTAGACCATTTTTGGTGTAAACACCATCCTTATTTACATCGTTTCTAAAACGCTATAAAATAACTTACCCGATCCATCACAAATCGCCGACCGATCCATCAACAGGCGCTTGGGCCGATACATCCACCAACATGCGGTTGGCCCGATACATCCATCTCACGTGTGCAATGCCGCCCAATCCGTGCTCCAGATTGTTGCCCGATCCATTCAGTCTATAGTGTTTTAAAACGCTGTCGAACCAAATGATCTGATCCAAGAAAACATGGTCGATCCATTCGATTGCGCTTGCCTGATCCATGGAAATACCATGTCTGATCTGTGGTTTAGAAGTGCTACCGATCCATATGTTCACAAATCTTTCCCCAATCCATACCCAGAAAAACATGTTGATCCATGGAAAAACGTGCCGATCCATGATCAAATACTTGGTGTCGATCCACCCAAAAATGACATGTCTAATCCATGAACGTGGCCAAATTTTGTTTTCCACTGTGTGCCCACTTGGTCGATCACCTATTTTACCATGTTCCTGGCTAATCCACATTTCGACGTTCGAATCAAAACATACTCGACCTATATCGTCAAATTCAAACCAATCACCATATCAAAATTGAACAATGATCAATCTAACATTCATACAATCAATTATCATCATAGAAATCTGTGACGGCCCGCCCCGCACCACCCGACATTTTCCCTGAAATGCGTTGTGCCAATGTCCAACCAGCACGGGACGGTCGTCAAAGGAAAAGGAAGAAGACGATGAATCACCAAAGAACCTGTAGTATATCTCACAGCGCATGGAATAAAATATAATAATAACATAACTTGATATAAAACAGGCAAGATAGTGCATAAGCTGAAAACTAAACCATCATAGCAGCGGAAAATTGAAAATACAGCTTATGGTCCAAACCATCTTTATACAACTTTTAAAACTGTCTTTAAAGCGAAATAGAAAGGTACACTACTAATGCCTAAAGTAGTGACCAACAACAACACAGGGAGAAAATATGAGAGTAATACGCGTAAGCCTCCTGCTCATCTCTAGACATCAACTCGTGCATAACCAGTCAACACGTCTCTAGTCTGCTCGTTTAGGAGCACCCATAGTACTAAGAAGAGACATAAAACTCTGGCTCAGACAAAAGTCTGGTATGACCGATAAGCAGCAAAACAAAACAATAACAGGTATAATCTAATCATACCTGAACCTGGACCTGCAACCAAAGAGTTAGCACAACAATATGTACAGTACTCTAAGGTAACACTAACATAAAGTGTAAATGGGGGTGTGGGTCATGGTGATAGCAAACATCAAACATAGCAATCATCCTCACATCTCTCACTCAGTGCATAAAGCATACGATATCCACCACTCGATCACCCAATCCTTTGCTACAATCACTTTGCTCCATGGATTCACAATGACTCCATTGCACTGATCCATAACCACTAATCCGTCTCTCAGTGCTGAACTAAAGTTATGGATATCGATAACCCCTTTGCACACGTCCGGCAGCAAAGTCTAACTCATAAAATTAACTCATTGGTTCCCGTTTGGATTTCGAGTTCTAACTTCCTATTTGGACTACCTTTGCATCTTGGGTTTTGGTTGAATTTGCTTTGATCTTCAGAAGAACCCATGGTCGTCATTGCTCGTTCATACTCCATAGAGACCACTCACTTTTCCTTCCCTAGCCCGGTCGCTCATTCTTGCTTCCCTAGCTCGGTCGCTCGCTCCTTCTTCCACGGGCTCACTTGCATTCACATGGATCAGATTTCATTCTCCTTGACAGGCTCGCCATCCTAGGATTCGCTCACTTCCTCATAGTCGCACCCCTAGGAATTACTCAATTCCTCACAGTCGCACTCCGACGAACCGCTCGCTTACCCACAGTCGCTCTCCGAGGAATCGCTCGCTTCCTCACAGTCGCTTTCCTAGGAATTGCTTTCTTCCCCACAGTCACACTCTGAGGAATCGCTGGCTTCCTCACAGTCGCTCTCTTAGGAATTGCTCATTTCCCCACAGTCGCACTCCGAGGAATCGCTCGATTCCTCACAGTCGTACTCCGAGGAATCGCTCCGTGCGACCCAAAACCTGCACCACTTTCCAGCAAACAATTTTCGCCTCTCGACGGCGTTTTCGACCATTCTAACTTTCCTATGCAACCATAAAACATTCCAAACAATAATAGCAACATGTATAATCAACCATAAACACCAAAACAACAGCTTGACATGATAATATGGATCAAACATACCCAAAACCCATGTTTTCCCCATAATCTCCTTAATCATGATTTAGCCATACGATTAGAAAAACATGCCCAAATTAACCCAAATTCCTAACAGAGGCATAAAATAGTATTTAAGAATTTCTACATATTTTTCCAGATTTTTATAATGCATAATTTCGTTAATTAACACTAGTCACCCCTAATTAGCCGTAATTAGTGGAAAACAATGCAAATCACTCACCTTAGCCACAATTAAATCTCAGATCTGAAATTCTAACTGATATGGCACGGATCCCAATGTATTCCAGCAGCTCTATCTCGATTTCTATGCTAATCCGCCTTTATTTGATGTTGATTAGGCTAATATGTGATTAGAAAGTGATTAAGAATAATTTTAGAAGGTGAGGTCATTGCTAGGGTTGAAGAAGTGTAAGTGGAGGCTGTAAAAATGACAAAGAAAGGTTTCTCTAACCCTTTCCAGCCCTTATATAACCCTAATCCTGAAATCCGCAATGGGCTTAGCAGCTAATTACCCTATTTGGCCCGATTAAGCTATTTTTCACCTTCCAAACCTTATTTCAGCCATATCTCCCAAACAGTAAGTCCGTTTGATTAATGTGACCACTCTACGTAAAGTCAAACCATCATCCAAATCCAATGGAAGTGGTTTAAGGTCAAAAATCCTTACCAATCAAAAGTTATAGGAGAAAAGAGATTCGCCAGGGGCAAAACGGTCATTTAAAAATCGGCAAAAATCGTGAACATGGAAATGACCCCAATAGTCGCTTCCCAAATTTACACAACCATACGACTTCTCAAGAAAAAGAAATAAATATTTTATGATCCTCTGATGCGTAGAATGCGGGTCGTTACGTTCTTCCCCCCTTAAGAAATTTCGCCCCCGAAATTCTTTAACCAAAACAAAAAAGGTATCCAGCATGCCTACCAGCCATTTACTAACAATCAAACATACACAATAACTTAACAAGCCTATCCTAGCATGCAGTTTACTAGCAAAGGGATAACTGTTACTATATGTGAACTTGACCAGATGCATTAGGTCATCCCATGACCCTCAAAAAGCCAATATTCAAGCTCTCGAAGATCCTATAATGCACGTCCACCCAAATACCATCGTAACCCGATCCAACCCTTAGTAAGCCATCAATGAAATCCATTGAGATTTCTTTCCATTTCCATTTGGTAATCTCCAACGGTTGTAACAAACCACTTGGCTTCTTTGGCTTGGCTCTAACTAACTGGTAGTTCATGCACTTGGTTATAAACTTCCCATTGTTTCTCTTTATCCCTCAGTCTTTTTACGTTGGGTACAAACAACCTCTCACTCTTTCGAAGCCATTCTTCTCAATCAAGTCCTTGCTTAATCATTCTCTCGCCATAGATACCCATCTCTACCTTAGAGATGATTTCCAATAGGTTAAGATCGTCCCACTAACTGGAACCAATGCACTCAATCAAAATCGGTCTGATCGTCAAATTTGTTAACATCTCTGGATCTAATCCATACTTAGGTCCGGAATCATATCCCGCGATATACTCTAGTTGCTTCCATCCCAGGAATATAGCCCATAGACTGGCAAGTCTCCTACTCAGTGCACCTTCTACCGCACCTAGTCCGGTACTATAGTCACCCGTATATACCATCATCTCTTTGTTCCCCATTGCTAGAACCCTACAGGTGATAGTCTACTTAAGAGAAAAAAAATAGGAACAAACATAGAAACCATAGCATCCATTAAACAAGTCCTATCTATCACCTACTAAAGCCATGAATACGTCAATACTCATATGACTGGTCCAACCAATCTCAAGGTCTAACGGAAGCCCGGGCTCCAAACAGACTACCGCACGTCCAACGTACGTTTATCCTCCTAGGATTACTAGATCACGTCCAATGGATCCAAGGTAAATTGGCGTCCCCAGATACCCCTGCTTCAAGTCCGCCTAGAATACTCCAAACTATCGACGATTCCTTGGCCCTCCATCAGAAGAGTTATCCACAACTCCATCTTCAACTCGAATCCCACCCAAGTCAAACCATTTTCTTGCAGCCCTCTCGGGTCCAACTCGAGTCAATCCAGTACCTTGCCGCCTTCTCAGGTCTAACTCGAGTCATCTCATAGCCCTATCGAGTCCAACTCGGGGCAGTCCGCATCATCGAACAGTCTTATCATGTTCCGAGTTGCACCTTATTCCTCGAGCAAACCAAGACATCATCTAATGGAAATCACAACCACTACCTATACCTCACGCAAATCATCCTAGTCGAACTCGACATTCCCCAAGCACAAGCCCCAAAGGCCTAAATCAATATCAGACAAGCACCCAAGGATCATCTCCTCCGAATTCAGACAATCTACGTGAGATGATATGAACAAAACAACCAAACACTCGAGCACTCATAACTAACTCTAGCTATCCTCGCCAATCCTGCTTCGAAACTATCTTTGATTTCATGACAACCCATGGCATATGTCAAGCGTAAATGACAACCCTAGTTCTAATCATACTACTGCACGTCCAACATATATTTGCCTCCCAAAGACAACTAGAACTTATAACAACGATATTCTCTCTATAACACTAGTCGGCATTGCCGATGACTATCCACAAACTCAGACTCAGTCTCAAGTATCCCTTAGTTCCAGTTATTTTTACCATTACTAGGTAGGTACCCAATACCACCCTATACCCTTGGAGCTAGTCGACTCCCAAAATAATGCTAAACCCAGTAAAGCCTAAAACAAAAAAATCACAAGCAAACATGCATCTGTGACTCTATAAGACCAAATTACAACAAATCTCGAGTTCTAATTCCAACCTATCTACCAGGTCACTAGACACGAAGGAATGGGAAGCCCCATCAAACAAAACTTGAATAGGAACATCATAAATAGAAAGCATACCTCGAATAACAACACCCTTTCCCTTTTCCGCCGCAGTTGGTACGTTCGACGAAGAAGGAATAGCGTATGCTTTCACGATCTTCTTCTCCCTAGGAGGTTGCAGACATTTATCCTTGTGATTTCCCGCTTGGCCGCAATTGAAGCACTTCCTTCCCCAGGCCTTTCCTGACAATCTCTGGAATAGTGGCCCTTCTTGCCATAGCTAAAGCACTCACCATCTTTCTTATTCTTCTTATTCTGACCATCCTTGGTTTGGTTCTGTTTCCTCTTATTTTGGGGATTATCCTTGCCTCCACTGCTTGCTTGCGGCTTTGGCTCTTCTGTAGATGTAATAACAACTTCGGTCTTTGACTTAGGGTGAAGAATCTCTGATCTCAATGCCTTTCCCACAATAGATTCGAACGTCTCATCGATGTGGTTTATAAGCCTTTCCCCCCAAGTACCCATCTAAGCCAGTAATGAACTTCTCGTTCTTCTTCCCGGCAGTGTCGAGAAGAGATAATCTATACTTCGATAAAGTATCGAACTCAACAATATATTCCGAGACTACCTTACAATTTTGTTTAAGCTATAAGAATTTCCTAAATAATTCCGATTTGTGAGCGGCTGGAATAAACTTATCACTGAATTGGGCCTTAAACTGATTCCATGTAACTTGTTCCTCGGGAGCAGCCGCTTTAATGGCATTCCACCAATCCATTTCCCATCCTTGAAGCTGACGGGATGCTAGCTTTCTCTTCATCGCATCCTTGATTCCCAAATCCTCGAATATGTGCTCACAACTATCCAGCCAGTCTTGAACTTCCGTAGCCGACTCCGTTCCATGGAACGACTTCTAGTATAATCCTTGCATAGCTTGGCGAAATCGGCTCTAGGCGCCTACACTGCTGCACCACCACCAATAGCAGCATTAGGAACTACCCTCTGAACATCCCTAAGCATCTCTCTTATAAAGTCAGTAAACATCGTCCTCATGTCAGGAGCATTCCTACTATTAGCCCCTGAACCCGGATTCCTCGAATATCGACTCATCGTTCAATCTGTAAAGAGAAAACGATTAACCATCTCTTCAGTGGTGCCAGTGCAGTGCGACATCATCCTTAGATATACTAATAGTATATATATAGCTTTTGAAAACCAAAATATAACAAATACGCGCTCTCATATACGTATACTATCTCCCCCTGGTGCCTTTCCCTAGGTTAACTACACAATCTAGAGCTCTGATACCAAATGTGACGGCCCGCCCCGCACCACCCGACATTTCCCCTGAAATGCGTTGTGCCGATGTCCAACCAGCACGGGACAGTCGTCAAAGGAAAAGAAAGAAGACGATGAATCACCAAAGAACCTGTAGTATATCTCACAGCACATGGAATAAAATATAATAATAACATAACTTGATATAAAATAGGCGAGATAGTGCATAAGCTGAAAACTAAACCATCATAGCAGCGGAAAATTCAAAATACAGCTTATGATCCAAACCATATTTATTACAACTTTTAAAATCGTCTCTAAAGAAAAATAGAAAGGTACACTACTAATGCCCAAAGTAGTGACCAGCAACAACACAGGGAGAATATATGAGAGTAATATGTGTAAGCCTCCTGCTTGTCTCCGGATAGCTACTCGTGCATAACCAGCCAACCTGTCTCTAGTCTGCTCGTTTAGGAGCACCCAGAGTAATAAGAAAAGACATAAAACTCTGGGTCATACAAAAGTCTGGTATGACCGATAAGCAACAAAATAAAACAATAATAGGTATAATCTAATCATACCTGAACCTGGACCTGTAACCAAAGAGTTAGCACAACAAGATGTACAGTACTCTAAGGTAACACTAACATAAAGTGTAAATGGGGGTGTGGGTTATGGTGATAGCAAACATCAAACATAGCAATCATCCTCACATCTCTCACTCAGTGCATAAAGCATACGATATCCACCACTCAATCACCCAATCCTTTGCTACGATCACTTTGCTCCATGGAGTCACAATGACTCCATTGCACTGATCCATAGCCACTAATCCGTCTCTCAGTGGTGAACTAAGTTTATGGATATCGATAACCCCTTTGCACACGTCCCGCAGCAAAGTCCAACTCGTTGGTTCCCGTCTAGATCCTGAGTTCTAACTTCCTATTTGGACTACCTTTGCATCTCGGGTTTTGGTTGAATTGGTTTTGATCTTCAGAAGAACCCATGGTCCTCATTGCTCATTCATACTCCATAGAGACCACTCACTTTTCCTTTCCTAGCTTGGTCGATCATTCTTCCTTCCCTAGCTCGGTCGGTCGCTCCTTCTTCCACGGGATCACTTGCATTCACATGGATTAGATCTCATTCTCCTTGACTGGCTCACCATCCTAGGATTCACTCACTTTCTCATAGTCGCTCTCCTAAGAACTACTCAATTCCTCACAGTCGCACTCCGAGGAACCGCTCGCTTCCCCATGGTCACTCTCCGAGGAATCGCTCGCTTCCTCACGGTCGCTCTCCCAGGAATTGCTCGTTTCCCCACTGTCGCACTCTGAGGAATCGTTCGCTTCCTCATAGTCGCACTCCGAGGAACCACTCGCTTCCCCACGGTCGCTCTCCGAGGAATCGCTCGCTTCCTCACAGTCGCTCTCCCAGGAATTGCTCGTTTCCCTACTGTCGCACTCCGAGGAATCGTTCGCTTCCTCACAGTCGCACTCCGAGGAATCGATCGCTTCCTTACAGTCGCTCTCTTAGGAATTGCTCGTTTCCCCATAGTCACATTCTGGGGGATCACTCGCTTCCTCACAGTCGCACTCCGAGGAATCGCTCCGTACAACCCAAAACCTGCACCACTTTCCAGCAAACAATTTTCGCCTCTCGACGGCGTTTTCGACCATTCTAACTTTCCTACACAACCACAAAACATTCCAAACAATAATAGCAACATGTATAATCAACCATAAACACCAAAACAACAACTTTACATGATAATATGGATCAAACATACCCAAAACCCTTGTTTTCCCCTTAATCTGATTTAGCCATACGATTAGCAAAACATGCCCAAATTAACCTAAATTTCTAAAAGAGGCATAAAATAATATTTAAGAATCTTTACATATTTTTTCCAGACTTTTATAATGCATAATTTCGTTAATTAACACTAATCACCCCTAATTAGTGAAAAACAATGCAAATCACTCACCTTAGCCACAATTAAATCTCAGATCTGAAACTCTAACTGATATGGCATGGATCCCAATGTATTCCGGTAGCTCTATCTCGATTTCTTTGCTAATCCGCCTTTATTTGATGTTGATTAGGCTAATATGTGATTAGAAAGTGATTAAGGATGATTTTAGAAGGTGGAGGCCATTGCTAGGGTTGAAGAAGTGTAAGAGGCGGCTGTAAAAATGACAAAGAAAGGTTTCTCTAACCCTTTCCGGCCCTTATATAACCCTAATCCTGAAATCCCCAATGGGCTTAGCTGCTAATTACCCTATTTTGCCCGATTAAGCTGTTTTTCACCTTCCAAACCTTATTTCAGCCATATCTCCAAAACAATAAGTCCGTTTGATAAATGTGACCACTCTACGTAAAGTCAAACCATCATCCAAATCCAATGGAAGTGGTTTAAGGTCAAAAATCCTTGCCAATCAAAAGTTATAGGAGAAAAGAGATTCGCTAGGGGCAAAACGGTCATTTAAAAATCGGCAAAAATCGTGAACATGGAAAATGACCCCAATAGTCGCTTCACAAAGTTACATGACCATACGACTTCTCAAAAAAAGAAATAAATATTCTACGATCGTCTGATGCATAGAATGCGGGACGTTACAAAATCACTAATCATGATAAAACAATTAAACGAACCAAATAAATGGATCTATCTTGTATAATCATAGAATTAACACTTGAATTTACCGATTTAAGTTGCTAGATTAGATCCTATGGTGATCCAAATTGAAAACATACTTACATTGATATAGATCTAGGTGAAAACAATTTGAAATGATGAAAATAAGATCAAATAACCCATGTACTCGATTGAATATGTGTGAGAGATGCTTATCACTCACCAAATCTTCAAATTAGCTTGAAATCAAAGATCTACAAATCCAGACAGTGAAGAACAGCGACGAACGATCTCCGAATCAATCACTTTGATGCGATTTACCTTTCTTTGATGTTGATCTTCAATCTTCTAATCTAGATCTAAGAAATAAATGGAGGAGAGATGTATTTGATTGGAGTAGGGAGAATCTCGAACCCCAACCAAATAAGAAATGATGAAAGTAAATCATTCTCCTTGCCTCTACCCCCATTTATAGCCATCTAACCAACCCACTAATGGGCCACACCAAATCAGCCTACTAATGACTAGTTAACCTATCCAGAAATTGTGTAACACAAAACAATGATTCCTCACAAACTGTTGAACCAAATCATTAGCGTGACCACTCTACGGAATTGAAAACATAATTTGCTTTCCAATGAAATTGACCTTAGCACCTGATTTAATCCCAGTCAAAAGTTATTCCCTGTACTAAACTGATAGGGGTAAAATGGTCACAAATAAAATTGATAAAAATTATGGACATGTCACACATCCCCATAACCAACTTATCAAAATATGAGAATGATCTGACCCTTTGGGAATTAAATAAAAATATTTTACGATCCTCCGATACGTAAAATGCGGGTCGTTACAATGAGGCTAAAGATTACTTTTTTTTATAAATAGCAGAATATCTTGAAATGCTAACATTGTCTTTCATGGAGATATGCAATGCTAGCATTCATCCCTATAAGTTTTTTTTTGGCTTTTAACAAAACCGGATAAATTCATCTTTATTAATATTCATAACTTTTCTAGTTCGGAATGCTTTAACCGAATCGAAGTGGTTTCAAACAATTAGTTCCGATCTTGGTCTCTTCGAAATGACAATCGAACTTTGCATCCAAAATTGATAATAAGTTATTTACCTATCAAACATATAAACAACGATCATGCAAGGATTTAATTTCCGGTAATAATCACCATGCCTCTTTAAAATGAATCTTTCATTTATAAAATCTTATTTTTATAATATTTATTTAAAATATTCATATACTTATCACATAACCTAATTATATTTGCGAACAGTTGAATTTTTAATACTAAGAAAATATATTCACAACTTATATTTTTGGAAAAGCCTGCGGGGTTAAATGTCCCCTACCATTTTATTTATATTATAGGAAGAAACTTACAACATAAACATGTGCAAAAGAAAAAGAAAAAAACAATAACTAAAGGGAGGGGGGCTGCTCAATCCCATTTGTCTTCAATAGAGATATCAAAAGAAAATGGAGATAGCATAGCTTCATTGCGAATGGCTCTACATATATCATGATATATGTGCAACCTATTATTCTTCTTACCAATGAATATTCTTTGGTTTCTTTCCTTCCATACTTCATTGATCGTAACCTTGAGCATAATAAGCAGCTTAAACATTGTTGCTTGCTTCCATCTTGTGGCTTTGTATATGGTTATCCATTCTCTTTTATTATCAATCAGTAGCGTTGCGTAACATCCTCTTTCTTTGATTTTCTTCCATAGAAAATGAGTGTAAGTACATCTGAAGTAGAGATGTTGCGCATCTTTCTCACTATATCTGCAGAAGATACATGTCTTCGAAACCTTCATGCCATTGCACGCCAAATTGGATAGGGTCTGTATAGCATTGGCATATACCTTCCAGAGCATGTAGTTTAGCTTTTCATTAGATTTTGATATCCAAGTACGTCTGTACCAATTACAATTGTGAAGCTGCTCCTCACCCATCATAGTTTTATAAACCACAGATGTTACATGTTTCATTTTCTTTTCAGTCCAAACGTACTCATCATGTTGCAGGAATGTATATGCAGCTCTGACATTCATCGATATACGACTTGTCATTATATCAGTACACTGAAATTTCTGATGCAGGATCATGACAGTCTCAAGCCAAGAAGTGTACAAAATTTAGCATCAGTGGAGGAGGATAAGGATATAATAGTATGCAGCCGAACCTTGTCCCTTATTTTGAGCAATGACTTCCACACAAAACAAACAAAAAGAGATCCTAGAGTAAGTCGAAGGGATCCCTGAGGGATCCCAGTGGAATAAGAAGGGATCCCTGAGGGAGTCAAAGGGATCCCTGAGGGATCCTACAGGAAGAAGATGGGATCCCTGAGGGATCCCTAAGGGAGTCAAAGGGATCCCAGATGGAGTCGAAAGGATCCCTGAGGGTCCCAGAGGAAGAAGAAGGGATCCTAGAGGAAGTCAAAGGGATCCCTGAGAGATCATTGAGGGAGTTGAAGGGATCGCAGATGGAGTCGAAGGGATCCCATAGGAAATAGAAGGGATCCCTCAGGGATCCCATAGGAAGAAGAAGGGATCCCTGAGGGAGTCGAAGGGATCCCCGAGGGATCCCAAGGGAAGAAGAAGGGATCCTTGGGGGATCCCAGAGGGAGGTGAAGGGATCCCTGAGGGATTCTCGAGAGATTAAAAGGGATCCCTGAGGAAGTAGGAGGGATTTCGTATACCATGAAGATACGAATTTCGTTTCCCGAGACTTGCACTGTGTGAGAGCAGTTTGGCGAGCCATGAAGACTATTCTTATGTGACCCTATCTTAGCTCAGTTCTTGAATATGTTGGCAACACTTCTAGACCGTTGAACCGCATGATGGGTCGAGTCGTGTGGGCCTAGAGCCTGTGCAGTTAAAGCGCTTAGCATTTCCATAGCGGTAGAGATGTAAAAAGCTGTAGCGGGGATAAAACGGGGAAATAGCGGGGCTATAGCGGATGTGCAAAAATGTTAACTAGATGTAAAATTATATAATTAAAATTAGTTAATTGTCCTTGTTACACCATTTATGTAGAAGAAATTTATATTAATTAATATTATAAACACAAAATCAAAGAATATCAAGGTTAAGCACACTAGATTCGAGGATTACTATAGATTTCTATCTTATACAAGTCATATATGACTTAAAATTAGCTCTTTACATTAACTTTTTTGATTTATTTTAAAAGAGAACTGGTCAAATCATCGTCTATATATTAATATTGCTAAAGCAGGTGCTAAATAGCGTTGATTTAGCGGGTGCAGCGGAAAATAGCGGGGCTTAAAGCGGAGGCACTGTTCATCAGCGCTAAACTGAAATAGCGTAGCGGCTAGAGAGCACTACGGGCTATAGCAGGGATTTTGCGAGGCTTTAGCGGGGCTTTAACTGCATAGGCCTGGACTACTTCTGGTAACCAGACCAAAATGCCGGTCAACAATACATATATAAGTAAGATATGTTTACTTCAAAAAAATTATCAAGAGTAACTATTATTAATAGGTAATAAAAGTTCTTTTAAAACCTTACAAAGAAATGAGTTCTCATTTTAACCTGATATTAATAAATGAATTTCTTTATTTTAAAACTTCCTTAACGGATGATTAGAAATCTTTAAACCATTGTAATTAATGATTATTACAGTTAAACCAATTAAACAATCATGCATTATTTCTAAATAATGGTACTAATTCATTAGATCCTTATTAGGTACATGGTAATTGATTTCTTTTAATTATATTAATTGTTAATTTAACAATCATTATTGATAAACAAATATTATACTTAAGACATTGTAAATCAGATAATTATTTAACTTCAAAACTTATTAACAAAGAAATAATTTAACTTATAAATAAATAATCATTAATTACGAAATCTTCGTTTAAATAAAAATTTAATTTACTTTAAACATTATTATAAAATATTTGAAAATACTTTTAAATAAAGAACTATTAACTTTAAAGCATGATTAATAATAAATTAACTTTATTTTAAAACATGATTAAATAATGATTCTTCTTTTAAAAGCATAATGAAATAAATAAATAATGATTTGGAAACATTTACTTCAAATGAATTTAATGACTGTAGTTACGCGATGGTTACGTCCCTATCTCAGAGAAACCATAAGCAACTGTAGTCTAAAATCAATATATTTAAAACATTTATTCCATAAGGCTCGGTAATCATAATGGTACTTAAATAAGCAACCATATATTCAATTAATCTTCCAGCCAACATGATATTTATATAAACAAACATGTCTAAATAATTAACAATTAGCAGCTTATATAATACTTATCAATATACATTAATTGGCATAAACAAAATGCCTAAATCAATATAATCGCAGTAAGGGGTTTTATTCCGTTAACGTGATGCCCAATTAGAGTAAGTTTAATCAATATTCTAATCGTGTTTATTTAGCCGACATATAACATAAATTAATTACGTTATAATTAAACTATGTAATCAAATAAATTTTATTCAACCATTCACATAAAATCAAATACTTGCAATAAATATTTAATATAAAATAAACCCAAGAATGTCTAATAGAAATTCGATATGCTACATTGTGAACGTAAATCAGATTCAAATAAACTAATAGCAATTCAAGTTGCTATATCGCAATCCTAGATTTTACTCTAATAATTAACCAGTTTCGATCAATTCTAACAATCAATTTATATTATAATAAATTTCCAAATCCAACAAACAGCAATTTCCAAAATCAAGAAGATATTAAATATTTTAATTTACTATATTTATATATTGGTAAATGCAGTAAGGTTAGTTTTACTCGCTATTCTTTCAGTTGCTTCTACATTCGAATTTTTTTAATTTTGAATGATGTTTGAAAATCGCTAAAATTCTTGCAAGCTCTAAAAGAACTATACAATTTATATGCTTTTGAATTTAAAAGCGTGAATCGAATTAGTTACCAAGCTTGTAATTTAAATACCCCAAAATTCCATCTTCTCCCTCTAAGATCACTGCTAATGCCTACAAAAAAGGAAAGCCAAAACCATTGACATGCTCTCTCCTCCTTGCAACCTCTACACTCGATGAAGTTGCAAGCAGACTTCACCGTCGAGTTCCACTTCACGCGAGCTTTTCTTTGATCACCATCTCCTTGCGTGCATGCCTCTCCAGCTTGATCTAACTAGACCTTCAACACGCAACATCTACAGGTTGAAACACTTTTTCTCTTGGATTATCACCAAACTACACCACTTGACAAGGGCTATCCATTTCCTACATGACCCAAAACCCACACGGAAATTTGCAGGTTAACTCGACCCACTTAGTTGGTGGGTCATTTTCGGGTTAACCCGAATTTGACTCATAAATAAATGAGTAGGTTTACGATTGACCCTGTAACGACCCGGGGATTTTGCGACCTTGGTAATCGACATAAACTCAATGTCGACTGTTCAAGCATCGGAAATACAGGATAGTTAATAGAAAGAAGTTAGAGGGTGAGAACAGATAAGATAGAAAATTAGAATAGAAGAAGAAGAAGAAGAACAAAACAACAGAATCAGAGTAACACGAATCTCACAGCGGAATGAATAAAATATAGTATACAACATAACTTTGAAATACAAATTGGTCATCTGTATATACATATCATTATCAAAGTACAACACTTACAACACAGTGGAAATAAACAGTTGTTATATAATCCTGAAGCCTCCTGCTCCAAGCTTTCCAATAATATCTATAAAATTCCAACTACTTGACTGCCCAAATAAAATTGGGCACCCAAGAGTTTAGGGGAAACAAAACAAAATATACTCTGGGTCAGTCATGTGACTGGTTTGAGTAAAATCCAACCATTTGTTTAACTTTTAAAATCCTTTCTAAAGAAATAATAATCGTAAGACCGATCCATACATAACCACGAATGGTTTTTACCTTACGATAACCCAAAACAATTCTTTAAAATTAATACTCTTCTGATATTATAATAATGTCTAAATCAAATAAACAACAATCTAGTGAAAACGATTTCATCTCACGTTCCACATATATTATATATAATCAAACACTGCGGGTGCTTATTGGGTAATGGATTTCCAACTATGACAAGGTATGGAACCACCTTACGGTCAGTGTACTCTAGAAGCGATACACTTGAGTTCAACATGAACATCTTGTAACTCAGCCACACATAACCGGCCATTCATTTCGCTTGAATGTTCCGAATATATTATCACCTTATGGTTGGTATACCAACATAACCATTCCCAAGAGATACAGAAGCAAAAGAAGTAACAAATATGAATATTCTCTAGACGGTGACAATATACCCTAATTGGGTGCGACACACTTAGCCATGCTGCCTGCCCGATTTCTGTCATTTCCCAGTTGATGAGGCTTGAGGTCATATCGTATCTTTTAACAGATCACTCCTTCATTTACTTTGAATGCCACATCGTCGTACCCGTCAAATCACAAATTGATTTCCCCAAAAATACCACGGGTATAAGGTAAGAGAAACGAATTCCTCTGCCACCAACGTAAATACGTTTGAAACGATCAACTTACGCGATCTACCGGATATACTCTGTCAGATATTCGTCCATTCAAGTTGTCCTGGGACTGGACAACCCGAAGGCACTATTCTGTAAATCCATCTTAGGCAATTTCTACCTAGGATTTACTGAACAACCCTTGCATAAATCCATCTTCAATTATCTTTATCATATTTGATTCGCATCGCTAATGCCATATAGAGTGGTTTTCAGATAATATATCTGATCCCGGTCTCTCCGTATTGACAATGAAAATGGTCAAAATCTTTGATATTCGATGTTTTAACTATCAAAGGAAAACCGATGTACAACTAACGTTCGTATTCCCAAATGGAAATCTTACCGATCAATCATCATTTCATTTCCCAATTTCCCATTTATCGTTTCCATATATTCATTAATTCCTTATTTTGTAAAATTAGAAAATATACGTTATTAACTTGGGAAAATGTTTCCATTTCTGATTCACGCATCAATATCTTCCGACCTCTATCTGTCTCTAACTATAAACAAGTAAGAGAACAACTTTCCAATTATAAACCCCGAAGGCCGAAACCAACATCACGTCGATAGCCAGAAAGCCATTCAACTTAACTAATTTCCAGTTAGATTCTAGTTTCAGTAATTCCATTTAAATTCCTAATTCAAACCCTAAATTCCTTTATAATATTTTATTTGCAAAATATTTACTTTAATCTGATTTTTATCATAAAATATGAATAATATTTCATTATATAATCAAAACAATTTGATATTGTATTTAAAAATAATATCTCAAACCCAATTTCTGTTTATATTTTTATTTGTAGAATTATTCATACAAATCTCCTTTTTATTTCTAACACTTAAATCTCATTTGTAATTCCCTTTATATAAGTCTATTTATTCTGTATAAATCCTTTTTTAAAATTCTATTTATTTTATATAAATCCTTTTATAAAATTCTATTTATTTTATATAAATCTTTTTATATAATTCTATTCATTTTATATAAATCCTTTTATATAATTCTATTCATTTCCCAAAAATTTCCTTAATTATATTTTCCAATGTTTGCTTTCCAAATATTACCTTTTATAATATCCTATTTATTTCATATATAAATATTTCATTTTCAATATTCACTTTGAAAATTTCCTTTTTACATTCTAGTATTTAATATGGTATTTAAAATACCAAATAACATGACCAGTGTCATTATAATCAATCACAGATTATATATCACATCATATATCACAATATTGAAAACAAAACCATATTATAATGTTGAGGAATCCAGTTGGATCCCTCCAATCTGTTTCCCTGCGTCCACAGATGTTAAACAGTATAAATAACGTCGACTTCATTTCAATATGAAATATTCTGATAAACAGAATCAATATTTGATTAACGATATATATATATATCATTATCTATAGTTTCAACCAAGAAATCAGCAATCAATCATCATTTATCAAAACTAGATTATATTTATAAAAATATAAACGATACAGAGTTGGTGAGATTCACACAAATTGGACGGTCATCGTTAAAAACGATAAATGTCGGTTGATTCAGACAAACAATTTATTTCTCTATAAATTGTAACGAGCTTCAATTCACTCCCAGTTAGTTCCATTGTGTAGCTCTCGTCCATATGATCCCAACGGATCCTGTTTCACCGAATTTGGATATCGTATGAATAAGTTATTCCTTTTATAAGTTCGAAGCATATTTTAATTAACTAAATAAATAATTAACTATTAAATCCCCAAATTAATTACCCTTATAATAATCCACTATTCCACCTTTTAACATCCACTCCTCATCTCCTTTCTTCTACAAATCCTTCGAGCCCTTCAAAGCAATTATGGCCAACTCAAAATCCTTCCAAACTCCCTCTCCATATCATGAAATTTAAAACCAATCACATCATTATTTTTCCCATCAAAAACTCCATCTACACCACCTAGCTTCTTCCAGCTCGACACCCTGACTTCAGTTGCATCCACTCACCCAGAACATACAAGATACAATTCAATATCGAACTCGAAATTCACGGAAACCATTTCTGCGATCACCTAACTCATCCTCACCCAATCCTCCATCTTTCCATACCATAACTGCTCAACTCGATCCACCGCGATGTCGGCGGCTCCTCCATGAACTACAGTGCCGACATCGACACTTACAATCACCAAAATCACCCAAATTCTCCCTCTCCTTAAACCGCACAACCCTATTGCCATGATATTCAGCTCGCACCACTACCCTGATTTCCGTTCTTGGCCTCAAAACTGCCGACATCGTAATAGTATCGACGTCGATCTCCATGCAATCCCCCCAAACTTACACACATGATTCTAAACTACACGCTGAAACCAAAAACGAGCTTTAAATCATGTATTGATTCCTCCATTTCTCTATTTCCCGAACCCTAGCCTACGAGTTTTGAACGTTGTAAAAAAAACAGCATACCAGAAGTAGTTCGAATGCTTTAAAACTTATGCAGGATGGAGAGAATGACCCCAGATGCTCAAGAATATAAACTATGGAATTTATTGAATATTCCTTGGATTTATACGATTTTCACAAATCACAATTTGGTTATTTTGAGAAAGAACTGGCGGCTCCTTTTCTTTTGACCAGAAGAAAAAAGTTTTAAGGGTTAGAAAAATTAGCATATATTTATAGGTAAATTTTATATTATTTTAATTGATTATTATATTTAATTTTAGTCAACCGCTATTTGTGTTTGATGTTTAAAATTCGTGTAGTCACACACAATACCCAATTTTGACGAAAATGGACATACGGCAACAGTTCGACATCACGGACACAACTAAACTTGTTTCGTCGAATTTCGATTCCGTTTGCTCACACAACGCATTTTTAAAGTCAAATTATCGACTGTTTTTCACATTAAAATTCTATACGGCCACATACTGACTCCAAAAATCACGAAAATTGAAATCTAACAATAATTTAATATTCCGTATCCAACAAAATTAGTTTCATTGAAAACGGAGGTCGTTTGCAAAAATGGCTATTTTTAAAGCTTTAAATAAACCCATTTTAAATATTGATATGTTTAAAAATAATTAAATCTAATATTAATAAATTAATATTATCGTATATATTCACATTAGAATATCATACAACTCTAAAATAAATATATCAGGATTTATAACTCGATATTTCAAAGTTCCCAGTTATATCGATATTCGATTTATATTAAATTCCTATTATAATATAAATAAATCGGTATAAATTATAAAGGCATTCATAGCGACTTTTTGAAAATTTGATTTGGACATAACTTACAATCTATAATACGAAATCTCCATTTTTCTCTTCCATTAAAAAAATATATTTCACTAGCTCCGAACTTTTCTTGTTTCAAAGAAATCCACTTAAAACGGATTCCGTATATTTGTTTAAAGTTCGAATCGCCAAATTACGAACTGCCGCGCCATTTCGAGCTCGGTTATAATTATAATAAAATTTATACGTTCAACCATCGTTCATTAAATATATTCGTTATTATAATTAAACTCTAAACTGAATTATATATTTTAAGTTGTCCAATTCACACAATATTGTGAATTCTGTTATTTCTGATTATTTCAGAAATAAATATATTATTCTATTATTTATATTAATTAAATATTCAATATTATTTAATTAAACAACCATTTAAATCACTAAATCACTATTTAGATAATTAAATTAATTAATTATTATACCGTAAAAATAAGGGACGTTACATTCTTCCCCCCTTAAAATAATTTCGTCCTCGAAATTGCTAAGGTAGAAAACAAACTCTATTAACTGGGTTAAAAATTATTTGTTTACTTATCAACTTCAGTTTCAACTGAACCAATTAATTTTAATTAAAATATTAATTCATTTCTATTAACAAATATTTCCAAAAATCCTGAAAATTTCTAACACCTTGAATTTCTGGAAAATTTTGCCAGCACCTCCTTTGTCCAGGTCAATTGGTACAACTACAAATCGCCTCTCTAAGCATTCTTCAATCCAAAACAAAATCAAACAGCCAAGCGGCTTGCCACATCGGCTCATAAATCACCAAACTCATATAAAAATGAACTTGTACCTTTTTATCGGGCATATCATTATATCCTTTCCATTTGCTACCAATTTCAGCATATACCAATGTCATCTAAATCAAACTCCAATCAATTTTTATCCTCAAACCTAATCAATCGCTTATACCTAAGTCGAATTTCATTTCAACCTCGAGTTCCATTCTCGATTCCAAACTCTTAACTCACCAATCCAATTTACTTAACCTTGTTAAGTTCCATTACGACATTCCATTAACTAATTAATTTCCCAAATCAGTTATCTTTATCTCAAAATCCAAAATATGAATTTTATTCCAAAATCAATCCATTTACTCAACCGAGTCCAATTATATACCAAATTCCAATTTTACTCTATATTACTTCATTTCAATACAGTTTCCACTTAACTGGTTTTAATTCAATTCCAATTTGTTTCCACAAATTTCTTTTTAATTTGTTCTTGATTCAAACAATCCTTTCCCAGGGATTTTCAAATAACTGTGTCTTTTCACAAATCAATTTTCTCTTTCAGTATTCAAAATAACTTGTTTATCCAAAACAATTCGAAATCAATATCTTTGGTAGTTATCTATCACTTAGAACTCGAAAATGAGCACTGATGATGTGGCCAGCATCATCAGAGTTATTTCCCAGCTATCGAAGTGAGTTCAATACTATATCACTTTTCAAAACTTAATTTTAAACTCTTCCATTTTTGAATCCTTCACTTGTAAAACAATTTAAAATCTCCTAGGATTCTAAAATTCTCATATATTTAATCCAAATCCATTTATAAAAACCTTTCCAAACCCCAGAGTTTTAAATTTCAATTCTGGTTTAAATTCAGTTTTAATTCATTTCGTAATACTTATACAAATTTTATTTGGTTATATATGTATAACCAACTCAATTTTAATCTTATTCGATTAATATAACAACCAACACATCCAATATACTATAATATATCAAATATCTTTACTTTGTCTATATCAAAATATAATTCAGAAAAAAATATTTCATTTACCCTCTTTTCAAACCAGACTGTGTCGGTCCATCGTATTCAAGTGTTTATAAACTCCTACTGATACAGCGGATCAAAATGATCGACCAGAACTCATAAACAACTCAACCAATAAATCACCACAATATAAAACAATATTTATAAAATCTACAAATACACTCTCTTGTATATATCACTCAACTCAATCTAGGGCATTACTAACCCCATTTCTACTGAGTTACGCCATAGAGCCAAGGTAATTACTTAACCTTAAGCTCTGATACCGGTGTAATGACCCAGGGATTTTGCGACCTTGGTAATCGACATAAACTCAATGTCGACTGTTCAAGCATTGGAAATACCGGATAGTTAATAGAAAGAAGTTAGAGGGTGAGAATAGATACGATAGAAAATTAGAATAGAAGAAGAAGAACAAAACAACAGAATTAAAGTAACACGAATCTCACAGCGGAACGAATAAAATATAGTATACAACATAACTTTGAAATGCAAATTGTTTATTTTTATATACATATCATTATCAAAGTACAACACAGCGGAAATAAACAGTTGCTATATAATCCCGAAGCCTCCTGCTCCAAGCTTTCCAATTATATCTATAAAATCCCGACTACTTGACTGCCCGTACAAAATTGGGCACCCAAGAGTTTAGGGGAAACAAAACAAAATAAACTCTGGGTCAGTCATGTGACTGGTGTGAGTAGACTCCAAGCATTTGTTTAACTTTTAAAATCCTTTCTAAAGAAATGATAATCGTAAGACCGATCTACACATAAACAAGGATGGTTTTTACCTTACGATAATCCAAAACATTTCTTTAAAATAAACACTCTTCTGATATTATAATAATGTCTAAATCAAATAAATAGCAATATAGTGAAAACACTTTCATCTCACGTTCCACATATATTATATATAATCAAACTCCATGGGCGCTTATTGGGTAATGGATTTCCAACTATGACAAGGTATGGAACCACCTTCCGATCAATATACTCTAGAAGCGATACACTGGAGTTCAACAAGAACATCTTGTAACTCAACCACACATAACCGGTCATTCATTTCGCTTGAATGTTCCAAATATATTATCACCTTATGGTTGGTATACCAACATAACTGTTCCCGGGAGATACAGAAGCGAAAGAAGTAACAAATATGAATATTATCTAGATGGTGGCTATATACCCTAATTGGGTCGTCACTTAGCCATGCTGCCTGCCAGATTACTGTCATTTCCTAGTTGATGAGGCTTGAGGTCATAATGTATCTTTTAACAGATCACTCCTTCATTAACTTTGAATTCCACATCGTCGTACCCGTCAAATCACAAATTGATTTCCCCAAAAATACCATGGGTATAAGCTAAGAGAACGAATTCCTCCGCCACCAACGTAAATACGTTTGAAACGATCAACTTACGCGATCTACCAGATATACTCTGTCAGACATTCATCCATTCAATTTGTCCTGGGACTAGACAACCCGAAGGCACTATTCTGTAAATCCATCTTAGGCAATTTCTACCTAAGATTTACTGAACAGCCCGTGCATAACTCTGTCTTCAATTATCTTCATCATATTTGATTCGCAACGCTAATGCCATATGGAGGAGTTTTCAGATAATATATATGATCCTGGTCTCTCCGTATTGACAACGAAAATGGTCAAAATCTTTGATTATCGGTGATTTAACTATCAAAGGAAAACATGTGTACAACCAACGGTCGTATTTCCAAATGGAAATCTTACCGATCAATCATCATTTCATTTCCCAATTTCCCATTTATCGTTTCCATATATTCATAAATTCCTTATTTTCTAAAATTAGAAAATATACGTTATTAACTTTGGAAAACGTTTCCATTTCTGATTCACGCATCAATATCTTCCCACCTCTATTAGTCTCCAATTGTAAACTAGTAAGAGAACAACTTTCCAAGTATAAACCCTGAAGGCCGAAACCGACATCAGATCGATACTCAGAAAGCCATTCAACTCAACTAATTTCCAGTCAGATTCCAATTTCAGTAATTCCATTTAAATTCCTAATTCAAACACCAAATTCCTTTATAATATTTTATTAGCAAAATATTTGCTTTAATCTAATTTTTCACATAGAATGTGAATAATATTTCTTTATATTATCAAAATAGTTTGAACTCGTATTTAAAAACAATATCTCAAACCCAATTTCTGTTTATATTTTTGTTTGTAGAATTATTCATACAAATCTCCTTTTTATTTCCAACATTTAAATCTCAATTATAATTCCCTTTATATAATTCAATTTATTCTATATAAATCCTTTTATAAAATTCTATCTATTTTATATAAATCCTTTTATAAAATTCTATTTATTTTATATAAATCCTTTTATATAATTCTATCCATTTAATATAAATCCTTTTATATAATTCTATTCATTTCAAAAATATTTCCTTAATTATATTTTCCAATATTTGTTTTCCAAATATTACCTTTTATAATATCCTATTTATTTCATATATAAATATTTCATTTTCAATATTCACTTTGAAAATTTCCTTTTTACATTCTAGTATTTCATACGGTATTTAAAATACCAAATAACATGACCAGTGGTCATAATCAATCACAAATTATATATCACATCATATATCACAATATATGAAAACAAAACCGTATTATAATATTGAGGAATCCAGTTGGATCCCTCCAATCTTTTTCCCTGCATCCACAGATGTTAAACAATATAAATAACATCGATTTCATTTCTATATGAAATATTCTAATAAACATAATCAATATTTGATTAACGATTTATATATACATATATCGTTATCTATAATTTGAACCAATAAATCAGCAATTCAACCAAACAATCAATACGCAGCAATCAACCATCATTTATCAATACTAGATTATATTTATAAAAATATAAATGGTACAGAGTTAGTGAGATTTACTCACATTGGACGGTCATCGTTAAATAACGATAAATGTTGGTTGATTCAGACATACAATTTATTTCGCTATAAATTTAACGAGCTCCAATTCACTCCCAGTTAGTTCCATTGTGTAGCTCTCGTCCATATGATCCCGACGGATCCTGTTTCACTGAATTTGGACATCGTATGAATAAGATATTCCTTTTATAAGTTCGAAGCATATTTTAATTAACTAAATAAATCATTAACTATTAAATCCCCAAATTAATTACCCTTATAATAATCCACGTGTTCCACCTTTTAACAGCCACTCCTCATCTCCTTTCTTCTGCAGATCCTTCGAGCCCTTCAAAGCAACTATGGCCGACTCAAAATCCTTCCAAACTCCCTCTCCATATCATGCAATTTAAAACCAACTACATCATCGTTCTTCCCATCAAAAACTCCATCTACAGCTCGACACCCTGACTTCAGTTGCATCTGCTCACCCAGAACACGCGAAATACAGTTCAGGATCGAACTCGAAATTCATGGAAACCATTTCTGCGATCATCAAACTCTTTCTCACCCAAACCTCCATCTTTCCATACCACAACTACTCAACTCGATCCATTCCTTCCACCGTGATTTCGGCGGCTCCTCCACGAACTACAGTGCCGACATCGACACGTACAATCACCAAAATCACCCAAATTCTCCCTCTCCTTAAACCGTAAAACCCTGTTGCCATGTTATTCAGCTCGCACCACTACCCTAATTTCCGTTCTTGGCCTCAGAACCGTCGACCCCATAATAGTATAGACGTCAATATCCATGCAATCCCCCCAAACTTACACACATGATTCTAAACTACCCGCTGAAACCAAAAACGATCTTTAAATCATGTATTGATTCCTCCATTTCTCTATTTCCCGAACCCTAGCCTATGAGTTTTGAACGCTGTAAAAAAAAAAGCATACCAAAAGTAGTTCGAATGCTTCAAAACTTATGCAGGATGGAGAGAATGACTCCAGATGCTCAAGAATACAAACTATTGAATTTATTGAATATTCCTTGGATTTATACGATTTTCACAAATCACGATTTGGTTATTTTGAGAAAGAACTGGCAGCTCCTTTTCATTTGACTAGAAGGAAAAAGTTTTAAGTGTTAGAAAAATTAGGATATATTTATAGGTAAATTTTATATTGTTTTAATTGATTATTATATTTAATTTTAGTCTACCGCTATTTGTATTCGATGTTTAAAATTCATGTAGTCACATACAATACCCAATTTTTATGAAAATGGACATACAGCTACAATTCGACATCACAGACCCAACGAAACTTGTTTTGTCGAATTCCAAGTTTATTTGCTCACACAGCGCATTTTTAAAGTCAAATTATTGACTATTTTTCACATTAAAATTCTATATGGCCACATACTGACACCAAAAATCACAAAAATTGAAATCTAACAATAATTTAATATTCCGGATCCAACAAATTTAGTTTCTTCGAGAACGGAGGTCGTTTGCAAAAATGGCTATTTTAAAGCTCTAAATAAACCCATTTTAAATATTAATATATTTAAAAATAATTAAATTTAATATTAATATATTAATATTATCGTATATATTCTCATTAGAATATATACAACTCCAAAATAAATATATCGGGATTTATAACTCGATATTTCAAAGTTCCCATTTATATCGATATTCGATTTATATTAAATTCCTTTTATAATATAAATAAATCGATATAAATAATAAAGGCATTCCGTAGTAACTTTTTGAAAATTTGATTTGGCCATTACATACAATTTATAATACGAAATCTCCATTTTTCCCTTCCTTTAGAAAAATATACTTCACCAGCTCCGAACGTTTTTTATTTCATAGAAATCCGACTTAAAACGGATTCTATATATTCGTTTAAAGTTCGAATCGCCAAATTACGGACTGCCGCGCCATTTCGAGCTCGATTGTAATTATAATATAATTTATACGTTTAACCATCGTTCATTAAACATATTCGTTATTATAATTAAATTTTAAACTGAATTATATATTTTAAATGGTCCAATTCACGCAATATTGTGAATTCTGCTATTTTTGATTATTTCAGAAATAAATATATTATTCTATTATTTATATTAAATAAATATTCAACATTATTTAATTGAACAACCATTTAAATATATAAATCACTATTTAAATAATTAAATAAATTAATTATTATACGGTAAAAATACGGGACGTTACATTCTTCCCACCTTAAAATAATTTTGTCCTCGAATTTGCTAAGGTAGAAATCAAACCCTATTAACTGGGTTAAAAATTATTTGTTTACTTATCAACTTCAGTTTCAATTGAACCACTTAATTTTAATTAAAATATTAATTCATTTCTATTAGCGAATATTTCCAAAAATCCTAAAAAAATTTAACACCTTGAATTTCTGAAAAATTTCGCCAGCACCTCCTTTGTATAGGTCAATCGGTACAACTACAACTCGCCTCTCTAGGCCTTCTTCAATCCAAAAGAAAATCAAACAGCCAAGCAACTTGCCACATCGGCTCATAAATCACCAAACTCATATAAAAATGAACTTGTACCTTTTTGTCAGGCATATCATTATATCCTTTCCATCTGCTACCAATTTTAGCATATACCATTGTCATCTAAATCAAACTTCAATCAATTTTTATCCTCAAACCCAATCATTCGCTTATACCTAAGTCGAATTTCATTTCAACCTCGAGTTCCATTCTCGATTCCAAACTCTTAACTCACCAATCCAATTTACTTAATCTTATTAAGTTACATTACGACATTCCATTAACTAATTAATTTCCCAAATCAGTTATCTTTTTCTCAAAATCCAAAATATGAATTTTATTCCAAAATCAATCCATTTACTCAGCTGAGTCCAATTATATACCAAATTCCAATTTTACTCTATATTACTTCATTTCAATACAGTTTCCACTTAACTGGTTTCAATTCAATTCCAATTTGTTTCCACAAATTTCTTTTTAATTTGTTCTTGATTCAAACAATCCTTTCCCAGGGATTTTCAAATAACTGTGTCTTTTCACAAATCAATTTTCTCTTTCAGTATTCAAAATAACTTGTTTTTCCAAAACAATTCGAAATCAATATCTTTGGTAGTTATCTATCACTTAGAACTCGAAAATGAGCACTGATGATGTGGCCAGCATCATCAGAGTTATTTCCCAGCTATCGAAGTGAGTTCAATACTATATCACTTTTCAAAACTTAATTTTAAACTCTTCGATTTTTGAATCCTTCACTTGTAAAACAATTTAAAATCTCCTAGGATTCTAAAATTCTCATATATTTAATCCAAATCCATTTATAAAAACCTTTCCAAACCCCAGAGTTTTAAATTTCAATTCTGGTTTAAATTCAGTTTTAATTCATTTCGTAATACTTATACAAATTTTATTTGGTTACATATGTATAACCAACTCAATTTTAATCTTATTCGATTAATATAACAACCAACACATCCAATATACTATAATATATCAAATATCTTTACTTTGTCTATATCAAAATATAATTCAGAAAAATATATTTCATTTACCCTCTTTTCAAACCAGACTATGTCGGTCCATCGTATTCAAGTGTTTATAAACTCCTACTGATACAGCGGATCAAAATGATCGACCAGAACTCATAAACAACTCAACCAATAAATCACCACAATATAAAACAATATTTATAAAATCTACAAATACACTCTCTTGTATATATCACTCAACTCAATCTAGGGCATTACTAACCCCATTTCTACTGAGTTACGCCATAAAGCCAAGGTAATTACTTAACCTTAAGCTCTGATACCGGTGTAATGACCCAGGGATTTTGCGACCTTGGTAATCGACATAAACTCAATGTCGACTATTCGAGCATCGAAAATACCAGATAGTTAATAGAAAGAAGTTAGAAGATGAGAATAGATAAGATAGAAAATTTGAATAGAAGAAGAAGAACAAAATAAAAGAATCAGAGTAACACGAATCTCACTGCGGAACGAATAAAATATAGTATACAACGTAACTTTGAAATACAAATAGGTCATTTGTATATACATGTCATTATCAAAGTATAGCACTTACAACACAGCGGAAATAAACAGTTGCTATATAATCCTGAAGCCTTCTGCTCCAAGCTTTCCAATTATATCTGTAAAATCCCGACTACTTGACTGCCCATACAAAATTGGGCACCCAAGAGTTCAGGGGAAACAAAACAAAATAAACTCTGGGTCAGTCATGTGACTGGTGTGAGTAAACTCCAAGCATTTGTTTAACTTTTAAAATCCTTTCTAAAGAAATGATAATCGTAAGACCGATCCACACATAATCACGGATGGTTTTTACCTTACGATAACCCAAAACATTTCTTTAAAATCAATACGCTTCTGATATTATAATAATGTCTAAATCAAATAAATAGCAACCTAGTGAAAACGCTTTCATCTCACATTCCACATATATTATATATAATCAAACACCGCGGGCCCTTATTGGGTAATGGATTTCCAACTATAACAAGGTATGGAACCACCTTCCAATTAGTGTACTCTAGAAGCGATACAATGGAGTTCAACAAGAACATGTTGTAACTCAGCCACACATAACTGACCATTTATTTCGCTTGAATGTTCCGAATATATTATCACCTTATGGTTGGTATACCAACATAACCGTTCCCAGGAGATACATAAGCGAAAGAAGTAACAAATATGAATATTCTCTAAATGGTGACAATATACCTCAATTGGGTGCGACCTACTTAGCCATGCTGCCTGCCCGATTTCTGTCATTTCCTAGTTGATGAGGCTGGAGGTCATAACGTATATTTTAACAGATCACTCCTTCATTTACTTTGAATGCCACATCTTCGTACCCATCAAATCACAAATTGATTTCCCAAAAAATACCACGGGTATAAGCTAAGAGAAACGAATTCCTCCGCCACCAACGTAAATACGTTTGAAATGATCAACTTACGCAATCTACCGGATATACTCTGTCAGACATTCGTCCATTCAAGTTGTCCAGGGACTGGACAACCCGAAGGCACTATTCTGTAGATCCATCTTAGGCAATTTCTACCTAGTATTTACTGATCAGCCCTTGCATAACTCCGTCTTCAATCAACTTCATCATATTTGATTCGCAACGCTAATTCCATACGGAGTGGTTTTAAAATAATATATCTGATCCCGGTCTCTCCGTATTGACAACGAAAATGTCAAAATCTATGATAGTCGGTGATTTAACAATCAATGTAAAACATGTGTACAACCAACGGTCGTATTCCCAAATGGAAATCTTACAGATCAATCATCATTTCATTTCCCATTTATCATTTCCATCTAATCATATATTCCTTATTTTCTAAAATTAGAAAATATACGTTATTAACTTTGGAAAATGTTTCCATTTCGTATTCACACATCAATATCTTCCCACCTCTATCAGTATCTAACTGTAAACTAGTAAGAGAACAACTTTCCATGTATAAACCCTGAAGGCCGAAACCAACATCAAATCAATACCTAGAAAGCCATTCAACTCAACTAATTTCCAGTCAGATTCTAATTTTAGTAGTTCCATTTAAATTCCTAATTCAAACCCCAAATTCCTTTATAATATTTTATTTGCAAAATATTTACTTTAATATAATTTTTCACATAGAATGTGAATAATATTTCTTTATATAATCAAAACAGTTTGATCTCGTATTTAAAAACAATATCTCAAACCCAATTTCTGTTTATATTTTTATTTGTAGAATTATTCATACAAATCTCCTTTTTTTTCTAACACTTAAATCTCATTTATAATTCCCTTTATAAAATTCTATTTATTTTATATAAATCCTTTTATAAAATTCTATTTATTTTATATAAATCCTTTTATAAAATTCTATTCATTTCCCAAATATTTCCTTAATTATATTTTGCAATATTTGTTTTCCAAATATTACCTTTTATAATATCCTATTTATTTCATATATAAATATTTCATTTTCAATATTCACTTTGAAAATTTCCTTTTTACATTCTAGTATTTCATATCATATTTAAAATACCAAATAACATGACCAGTGTCATCATAATCAATCACAGATTATATATCACATCATATATCACAATATATGAAAATAAAACAGTACTATAATATTGAGGAATCCAGTTGGATCCCTCCAATCTATTTCCCTGCATCCACAGATGTTAAACAATATAAATTACATCGATTTCATTTCAATATGAAATATTATGATAATAGAATCAATATTTGATTAACGATTTATACACACACACACACACACACACACATATATATATATCATTATCTACAATTTCAACCAATAAATCAACAGTTCAACCAAACAATCAACACATAGCAATTAATCATCATTTATCGATACTAGATTATAATTATAAAAATATAAAAGATACAGAGTTAGTGAGATTTACTCACATTGGACGGTCATCGTTAAATAACGATAACTGTCGGTTGATTCAGACAGACAATTTATTTCGCTATAAATTGTAGCGAGCTCCAATTCACTCCCAGTTAGTTCCATTGTGTAACTCTCGTCCATACGATCCCAACAGATCCTATTTCACTGAATTTGGATATCGTATGAATAAGTTATTCCTTTTATAAGTTCGACGCATATTTTAATTAACTAAATAAATCATTAAGTATTAAATCCCCAAATTAATTACCCATATAATAGTCCATGTGTTCCACCTTTTAACAGCCACTCCTCATCTCCTTTCTTCTGCAAATCCTTGGAGCCCTTCAAAACAATTATAACCGACTCAAAATCCTTCTAAACTCCCTCTCCATATCATGAAATTTAAAACCAACTACATCATCATTCTTCCCATCAAAAACTCCATCTACGTCACCTAGTTTCTTCTAGCTCGACACCCCGACTTCAGTTGCATCCGCTCACCCAGTACACGCGAGATACAGTTCAGTATCGAACTCGAAATTCACGGATCACCAAACACTTTCTCACCCAATCCTCCATCTTTCCATACCACAACTGCTCAACTCGATCCACTCCTTCCACCGCAATGTCAGCGGCTCCTCCACGAACTACAGTGTCGACATTGACACTTACAATCACCAAAATCACCCAAATTGTCCCTCTCCTTAAACCGCACAACCCGGTTGCCATGATATTCAGCTCGCACCACTACCCTGATTTCCGTTCTTGGCCTCAAAACTGTTGACACCGTAATAGAATCGATGTCAATCTCCATGCAATCCCCCCAAACTTACACACATGATTCTAAACTACCCGCTGAAACCAAAAACGAGCTTTAAATCATGTATTGATTCCTCCATTTCTCTATTTCCCGAATCCTA
This sequence comes from Allium sativum, assembly GCA_030737875.1. Classification (NCBI taxonomy): domain Eukaryota; kingdom Viridiplantae; phylum Streptophyta; class Magnoliopsida; order Asparagales; family Amaryllidaceae; genus Allium; species Allium sativum. The sequence continues at coordinate 306,009,607 of CM060916.1, read as the reverse complement.
GCCTTTGAGTTCCGAACGCTGTAAAAAAAATAGCATACCAAAAGTAGTTCGAATGCTTCAAAACTTATATAGGATGGAGAGAATGACCCTAGATGCTCAAGAATACAAACTATGGAATTTATTGAATATTCCTTGGATTTATACAATTTTCACAAATCATGATTTGGTTATTTTGAGAAAGAACCGGCGACTCATTTTCTTTTGACCAGAAGAAAAAAGTTTTAAGGGTTAGAAAAATTAGGATATATTTATAGGTAAATTTTATATTATTTTAATTTTATATTTTATTTAATTTTGATTAACCGCTATTTGTATTCGATGTTTAAAATTCGTGTAGTCACCTACACTACCCAATTTTGAGGAAAATGGACATACAGCTACAGTTCGACATCACGGACCCAATGAAACTTGTTTCATCGAATTCCGAGTCCATTTGCTCACATAACGTATTTTTAAAGTCAAATTATCGACTGTTTTTCACATTAAAATTCTATACGGCTACATACGGACTCCAAAAATCACGAAAATTGAAATCTAACAATAATTTAATATTTTGGATCCAACAAAATTAGTTTAGTCAAAAACGGAGGTCATTTGTAAAAGTGGCTATTTTTAAAGCTCTAAATAAACCCATTTTAAATATTAATATATTTAAAAATAATTAAATTTAATATTAATAAATTAATATCATCGTATATATTCACATTAGAATATGATACAACTCCAAAATAAATATATTGGGATTTATAACTCGATATTTCAAAGTTCCCAGTTATATCGATATTCGATTTATATTAAATTCCTTTTATAATATAAATAAATCAATATAAATTATAAAGGCATTCGATAACAACTTGTTGAAAATTTGATTTGGACATAACATACAATCTATAATACGAAATCTCCATTTTTCTCTTTCATTAGAAAAATATACTTTACCAGCTCCGAACGTTTCTTATTTCACAGAAATTCGACTTAAAACGGATTCTGTATATTCGTTTAAAGTTCGAATCGCCAAATTACGAATTGCCACCATTTTGAGCTCGATTATAGTTATAATATAATTTATACGTTCAACCATCGTTCATTGAATATATTCATTATTATAATTAAAATCTAAACTGAATTATATATTTTAAATTGACGCAATATTGTGAATTCTGTTATTTTCGATTATTTCATAAATAAATATATTATTCTATTATTTAAATTAGTTAAATATTCAATATTATGTAACTAAACAACCATTTAAATCTTTAAATCACTATTTAAATAATTAAATTAATTATTATACCATTAAAATACAGGATGTTACAGACCCGCCAACCTGATTTTGACCCGCCAAACCAGATTATATGCGGTATCTCTTTAATACAGTTAATCTTTTATGTATGTTGTTAGTGTTAGTCATTTATATTTGCAGTAATCAGTATGCTCGTATATTCTTGTGTAAGCTATTATATTTTACTAAATTATTCTTGTATTCTGTTAGTTATATTTATAACAACTGTATCTCTTCCATATTGTTAGTCTTTTGTGTATGCAATACGCTCATATATTCTTATGTATGGAGAGTAATTTTTGGATAAGGTGATTTCATGCTTTATATATGTGCTTCCTGTTGGTGATTTCGTAACTTGTTGCATGTTGGTGATTTTGTAACTTGCTACCTGTTGGTGATTATATAATAGTGTTGCATGTTGGTGATTTGGTTCTTTTGCTGTTTATATTAGTGGGCAATATTTGCCAATGGGTCAAACGAGTAAACTCGATCCGACGCTACCCGTTTAGTTAAACGGGTTACACGGGTCGGGTCGGGTCAGACCGTTCATAAACGGGTCAGGTTAAGGTTGGGAAAAAAACGACCCGTCTATAAACGGGTCAGGTTAGGGTTGGGAAAAATGACCCATTTAATCAACCGGTTGACCCGACCCATTTATAAATCAACCTGAACCCAACTTGACTCGACCCGACACGACCCATTGACAATCCTACACTCGATGCTCCTTCACCATCTAATCACCAAATCTAACTTTGATTTGGTTAACTCTTCTTCATTTTGCTTGAAACCCAAACCCTAGTTCTTAATCTTAATACTGGTCTCGGCTTACTCTGCATCGAACCCATGTATCTGCGTATAACATTGAAAGAGGAGGTTTCAAAATTGAGAGATTTTCTTCGCAATTTATAGATAAGGGGATCATTCGATTTAATTTATTTTTTTAAAGGAACGGTTGTTTTCAATTTTTTTGTGAAGCTAAAGTTTGAAATGTGATGGCGACTTGAATTTAGTCAGTGGAGTTAAGGCATGAGATAGGGAAAATTAAGTTAGAATTTAGGATTATTTATAAGTAGAGTATTTTTCAATATTTTATTCTTAATTTATTCCATCAAACGTTTTGAGTTCGCGCAATTACATGTATCGTCCGATTGCAATGAAATTTGAAATCTGATAACATTTTAACATTATAAATCCATTGAAACTAATTTCGACAAATTCCGAGACTGTTTGCAAAAAGATTATTTTAATATGTTAATCAAAATCGGATTATAGTAAACGATTTCAATACACTTCAATTTCATTGGAAATAAATTTTATTATTGTTCATATCCAAAACGAATTTTACATAGTTCTAAAATAATTTTAATTGGATTTTAAATTCATTTACAAATTTCATGTTAATTCAACATTCAAGTTCTCTTTTAAATTTAATTCAAGTCATTAAATTCCATAATTAATCATTATAATATATTTCATGTATTAAAAATCCGGGTTATTACACTCTTCCCTCCTTAAAAAGAATTTCGTCCCTGAAATTCGTAAAGCAAGAAGAATGCTTCTAAACCTATGAAATTTCAAAAAAGTAATTTAGGAAAAAATTGTTTGATTTTCTAAGTCTGTGTATTGACGAAAAATTTTGACAGCATATCCTTTGCGTGGCTCGATCCGAGGCCATAATCAATCAAAATGAAAATCAAAAGCCTAGTGGAAGCCCAATCCAATCCAATCAAAAAAATAAAGTGTACCTATTTGTCGAGCAACAAACCTCTTATTTATGAAACAAAAAACAATTGCAACTTTTGCTTCCATAACTCTATACTTACGTAACAACAAGAGAGTTACAGATGAAAATTTAAACAATAAAAATTTATACCAAACATGCAACATGTAATATGCGACATGAAATTAAGTATTTCATTTCTATATAGAAACCAATATACATAAACTAGTTATATATCAAGTTATATAACTTATATTCTACTAGTTGAAAGCATAAAATTTTATTTGAAACTCGTACAATGTAATATGTCATTTATATGCCATATCCAATTTGATTGCTCGCTCGATTACACAGTTCATTTTCCAACTAGTATTGCTCACTCATTTGCTCTAGTATGGATAAGGGTTCGGTTCCTTAAATTGAAACTGTCCTTTTCCTTGCATTTCCATATACCAAGATAGAGAACACTACAATCATATCAAAATCCATATCCAATATTTGCCGTCGAGAATCGAGCTAAACATCCTTATCTTGAACGATATATAAAATATCTCAGAACTGTGAACTCGAATCTGGATCAAAACCAGTTATGAAAATAAAATGGTTTACGTACATCCTACGTAACCTTTTTTAATTTGTTTGCAATTTACTAAGCATACGTTTATTCACATTCAATTTCATATTAAGTATTTTCACTTTGATACTAAATTAATTTATGAACCTTTCATAAAACAATATCTTATGTTCACAATGTGTGTTAATTCAGTCATATTTAAAAATCAAAATTTATTTTATTTATCTTCATATTGAATGCGATCTTATTGCCATAATGTCAACCATTAATCAATTACCATTCAAGCTTTGTTACCTAATTTTAAACATCCAAAAACTCAAATCTAAACTTTTCTCGACAACCACACTTAGATAGACTATACGTTTTAAAACTTAAGCTCAAGTCAACATTTAATTATTAACATTCTAATCCATATCAAATTTCTAAAACATACATTTGAATTATTCCATAAAATATTCACAACTTATATAAATGTTTTGTTTTCTAACTCAAGTTAATCACACATTAGAAATACCATTTTAGTTTTCCTATATAGTTTTGATACATAAGTTTTATTACATACATTTGCATAGCCTATTTATGTTTATTATTCAATTCTTAGAGAGTTGAAAATCATATTTTCATGAACTTCCAAAATGTAGTAGTTTTGAAAATTTAACTTGGACATATATCAAAATCTACAAAATGAAATCTTAATTTTTCACTTTCATTTGAAAATTATATTTCAGTGGGTTAGAAATTTCTTATTTCGGAGAATTCCAACTTATATTGAATCTTATCATTAATTTAAACTTCATATCGGAAAATTACGACCTATCGCTATGCGACAAGCTCGATTTATTTTAAATTTAATTAATAGGTATTGGTTGAAGTAATAAATTATGAACTGTTAGGTTTCCCTGAGGATATCCACACAATTAGATTTTACAAGAGGGAAGAATCAAGAAATACAAACAAATTCCTTCTAACAAATCATTTATTAATCCATCAATTGTTTACAAAAAACCTAAAAATTGAGAATATAACTCCATCCTAAAACAAAAACAAGTTTTTCTCCCTTTCCAGTACCAGTAGCCTATCTCTAAAAAGATACTTATATAGGCAAATAAGAGGTCAATACCCTAATTGGGCCCAAAAAGATCTCAACATAAATTTTCCAGAAAACCTGATCAAAACATAAATTTTATGATTCAGACGTCTGAAATAACAACCAGTTTTCTGGAATTGAAAACCAGATGTTTGAAAATGAATTCAAAAAAAATTCCCAAACTCATCCAGACATCTGGAATTAATTCCAAAGGTCTGGAAATCCTTACTGCTAGTTTGCAGCTCCTCCAGCTTTCTTCTCCACTTCAAAGCACATCCAAGTATAGTCTTTTTCAGCACATGTGATTGAATATCACAAATCACAACACTCCACCGTGATACGAAATCACATCAACATTCCAATAATCACCAATCTAAAAAAAACACATTTCAAATTAAAAAAACCGCCTACAAGTGATGCATCTCCCTCATGAGATGCACTACACAAAAATGATCTCAAAATTGATTATAATACCACAATGGCCTTCATGTAGGTTTTGTGGCTTTAAGTTGTTGGCTCCACCTTAATTATGACAAATTTGCCTCTCCAAATCCAATTTGAGAACTCATAACATTCTCTATAATTTTTCTAAGCAATTTATATATGTTATTATTTCCCCGTTTTGCGCGCAAAAGCTCTTTATTACCCCTCCAAACTCTTGTGACTCCACCTCTAGTCGAGAAATTGCAACCTTTTTGTTACAACTATCCCATTAAAGAAAGATTCTTCTTGATTTCTGGGATGTACCTAACTCCTGTTAGCTTCACCACCCCTCCATCATTCATCTTTAACCTAACCGAACCTATTCCTTTAACATGCAAATCTCTACCATCGGCAAATTCCACTTTATCAGTTTGTTCTTCATAATCAATAAATCCTTCCCTTTCATGGCATATGTGGAAACAAGCGCCTGAATTAAGTACTCAATCTTTGGTTTCGCCTTTATTAACACATAAAACATTGCCCTCAAGTTTCTCACCAAAATTCACCTCATTATCGTTATTATTTTGTTCATCCCACCCTTCTTCCAATGTCTTTATCTTCTCCTTATCCTTTTTAAGCTTATGACAAAATCTCAGCTGATGACCAGGTTTATCATAGTTAAAAAAGATGTTTTCCTATTTCATGTCTGGTATATTCGATTGTCATTCCATATTTTGATGATTAACTCTCCTTGTAATATAGGCTTTCTCATTTGGAGTTCCAATTTCCGTTGCAACCTTATCTTTTCCTTCCATAAGGCGCATCCTTCACATCTCCTCATTAAGCTAGCTACTAACCACCGACCCCGATGAAACAACGCCATCCGAATTTGAGTTATTCAATGCATCCACAAGTGTTTCTCAACTCTCCAGTAATGAACTCATTAACATTAAAGCCTGTGTTTCATCTTCCACCTTGAAATTCATGGCAGCCAATTGTTTCAAAATTTCCTGAAAATCATTAAGATGCTCTCTAATTTATCCACCTTCCTTAAGTTTTAGATTCACCAATCTTCTCATAAGAAGAGCCTTGTTTGTTTCAGAGTTCTTTGCATAAACTACTTCCAATTTCTTCTATATTGCATAAGCAGATGTTTCATCAGTAACAATATGAAACACTAAATTATCCAAAAGCATCGAATAGACGCAACAACCTTCTTATTCAAAGTCTTCCAATTTGCTTCAGATAAATTGCTAGGTGTCTCCCCATTATTCTCTAATGGATGATGAAGATCGTTAAGATAAAGAAAATATTCCATCATTGCCTTCCATAATCCCCAATATCTCCCATTAAGCTTTTCAACAATTATTTTATCCATATTCAAACCCTCTTCAAAAAAATTATGTAGACGACTCCGATACCAATTGTTAGGTATCTCTTAGGATCTCCACACAATAAGATTTTAAAAGAGAGAAGAATCAAGAAAGACAAATAAATTCCTTCCAACAAATACTTTATTAATCCACCAATTGATTACAAAAGAAAACCTAAAAATTGAAAATATATCTCAATCCTAAAACAAAAACAAGTTTTTCTCCCTTTTCAATACCAATAATCTCTCTAAAAAGACGTTTATAAAGGAAAATAGGAAACTTAGGTCAATACCCTAACTATGCCCTAAAAGATCTTAACAGTCAGGATTTAATTCCAAATGTCTGAAATAACAATCAGACGTCTAGAATTGAAAACCAAACGTCTGAATATGAATTCGGGAAATATCCCTGAACTCATCCTGACATGAGGAGCTAATTCCAAACGTCTGGAAACCCTTGTTGCTAGTTTGTAGCTCCTTGCAGCTTTCTTCTCCTCCTCTTCAAAGGACATCCAAGTATCGACTTCTTCAGCATATGTGATTAAATATCAGAAATCACAACATGAGCATATCCAATTATATTTTTATATATACATGGTTAAGTTTCAAATTCAATTTGAAAATTTCGACTATCCAAAATCGTCGACTATTCCATTTTTTGTTTTAGAAATAAATGAAAATTACCAAACAACCTATTAAAATGAGATGCAAAACTAGACTAATTAATTCTGCATGCTACAAGTATCCAAATAACAACTTGATTGGAAATTCTAGAATTCACCATTCGATTTTGTTTTCAAAATATTTTAAAGTATAATAATATATATATTCTTTTATAAATCAAATCATATTTCTAATTTTTTCTTATCTTCCAAACAAATTCCAAACAATTCTTATGGTAGCAATTCCTCACTTAAAAACTCAAAAATGAACAATGATGCTGCTCCAATCATCATCCAAATTATTTTCCAGTGACTGTAGTAATCTCAGTGCTTTTTAAATCCTTTAAAATTCACAACACTCATAATTAATAATAAATAATACCACTATATCTTTTCAAAATTTTGAAACTATTTTTCAAAGCTTTGGGGTTTAGAATACTTAAATTTCCAACTCTAATTCTTTCTTCTAAATCAAATTTTAAAATATACTTGTTTGTAAATTTCACTACTTATATAAATTATTTTCTTAAAGAAATCTCTTATTTAGATTTATTTAAACAATTCAATTTTAAAATTTAAATTCTAACCCAACATTATTATCGAACGTCTTATAATGAAATCATGAAATTGAACTCACAAGACATTCTTTGTTAATGTGTTAACAATTTTTGACCCATTTAACTCATGTAGTGAAAAGAATAAATTGCTTCAAATTAATCATAATAGTCGATACCCATAAGCTGGGCGAGTATAACTACTCAATCAACAATAAATGACAATAATAGAATATGTAACAACCCGGAAATTCTGAACCAATTTAAATTTTTTATTTTAGCAATTTTAATGTATTTTGGATATTTAAAATAATTTATTTTAAATAATAACGACTAAAAATTTATTTTAAATAATAACGACTAAAAATTTATTTTAATTGAAGTTAGAACGAATAAATTTTAATTTAATTATAAAACGAGTTTAAAATGGCGCGGTAGTTTGAAAATTCGATTTCTAATTTCAATCGAATGTGATCTTGACTGGATGGTCTTGATTGATGGTCTTGACTGGATGGTCTTGATTGATTCTAGGTTAATTGGATGGCCTAAATTAATCCTAATATCTATATAAACACATGTAGACTCATACCCTAAAACCTCATCAAAATTAGAACCATGGCCATCATGCTACCACCCCGCAACCTAGAGTTGCCGCCACCAACTAGAGGAAAAGTAAAGCTAAGAAACTCAATTCAACTCAAGTCTATAACAACAACAACAACAACGAATTTGTCTACTTCAAAAGCGAGCTAAATCAATTTCAGAACTCAGATCCAAAACTAAAGACCTCCTTTGAGTTGTGAGTTCAATTTCTTTAATAAGATAATTAACAAGTTAATTGGGTTGAGTTATAAATTGGGTTATATGGCTATGTTTGTAAAACATGGGAAAATGTGATATTTTGTGAATACATGCTAGTTGTTCATAATGGTAGTTTTTGTTGTAGATTCCTTTGTATATGCCCAATCACCTATGTTCAACTTGATTCATGTTTGACATCATTTTATTTGCAAGTTTGGGTGTAGATTATATGCTAGTTTCTATATGAATTGTACACAAGTTTACATGTGAATCAAATAAAGTGACTATATGCAAGTTTAGGTAGAAATTGGATTCACATATATGCAAGTTTACACCTTTTGATTTAGATCCATGGCGTACATAGTTTTATGCAAGTTTGTGACTATGGCCTATGCAATTTTTGGATGAAAACTATATTCATATATGCAAGTTCACACCTTTAGGCCTATGTATAGATTCATGACAATAACAAGTTTATGCTAGATATGTTGTAATCCTTATTTGTAAGTTAGATCCAATTTGTATGTTATGCAAATTTGCGGCGTTTCTTCTCTTTTATGTATTAGACTAATTGCTAGTCTAAAATATATATATATATATATATATATATATTTCATGATAAATGAACGAACAACGTGGGGACGATGGGGGTAATATTGAATATACACATATTGAGAATTGGCATAAATGGCCTTAAAAAGGCATATAATTAATTTAAGACATTAATTGGAAAAATTGGCATTTATGGACATAATTTTAAGAGACAATTATGGACGTAAGTATATTTTGAATTTATTGACAAATTTGAGTAGGGATATTAATCCAATTTGGGGATAAATGAAGATGTGTAATAATAAACCACCTAAGACACGAGGTTAGACTCTTTTGTGGTGTAAGACTGCCCGGACCCGCTCGGCAAATCCAGCAGCCACAAATGCTAGTTTAATGTGAGAGGTCAAAGGCATGAATTAAATGCGTAACAGTTGTAAAGACACGAGGTTAGGCTCGTTTGTGGTGTAAGACTGCCCGGACTCGCCCGGTAAATCCAGCAACCACAAATGTCAGTCTAATGTGGGAGGTCTTTACAAGGTTACGGTTTTAATGAATTAAGAAACACTTAACCAGATAAACATGTGGTGGGACATGGGGGGTTAAGTGGGTGCCTTGGGTGGCATGTGAAATTAAGTGGGTGCCTTGGGTGGCATGTGGAATACGATTAGATGCACTTAACCAAGATTGAAACATGTAAGAAGACATGAATAAGAATGGGGTTAAGTGGGGAAAACCTTAGAGGGGACCAAGCATAGGTGGAAAAGCTTGTGTCATGCTTGGAGGCCCTTTTCAAACCAGTAACCCATTAAGTATCTTTGTGGGCTCGACCCAAGTCGAGGATGGGACACGCGTACTATGTTTGATTGTAAGAGGTGAAAACGGGTTAGCGGTGACAACGCAAGTCCAACGGGGTCATGTGCGTGTGTGGGCCCGAGCTGGTAGGTAAGACGTTGTTGCATCGTGTAGGTATAAGCCGTGCATTTTTGGTGGTATCGGGTTACCACTTTGGGGAGTGATACACCCCATTGTGGGGCCAGCATGGGTATCTACGAGTTAGGGAGCCGATTGAATGAGGGTAGTGGGTAAACCTAGTGGAGATAGGGGCAGGCGACACGTATGAAGGCAGCCAGGGGTACACGAAACTACCATTATCATTATTAAGTTTGGTAGGCGGGATCAACTTTTAGGGTGTTTGGTGTAGTGCTATGTAGTAATTATCTTATAGTGATTAGGTGCGCCTTTAACGTTATCTTTGTTCATCTTATTTCCTTTGTTTGCTTTGTCATGCCCAATTGTTCACAGTCATTTCCTTATTTTCCATCTTATGCCTTATCCTAGTTACTTTAATGATTATATTGTTAAAGTTATTGCACTCTCCAGACTTTATGTCTGACCCCCTTGTTTCCACCTCTTTTCTTCCTTTCCCCCCCAGGTGCTCAGGGTGGGACTAGTACTAATGGAGCTTGACTTGGACAACTTTATATCTTTCTTTTGGAAGTTGCTTGGATCGCTAAAATAAAGTTCAGCCTATCTTATTTATAGCTATTTTATGTTGGGGTTATGACTTTTATTTTATGTACTCAGAACTTATTTGGCAAGATGGATAATAAGTGTATTTGGTTTTGTAGTTGGTTTTTGATGTGATGTAACCAAACTATTTCTCCACTGCAATAAAAGTGGTTTTTATTTTTCAAGTACCAATATATTTATCTATCTTGTTTACTTTTCTGTTCTATACACAATAAACGCTCCACCAAAATTAAGGCATCCCCTTTGTTAGTGACCTTAATGGAGATGGGGTGCCACACGTGATATCAGAGCTGAAGGCTACCATACCAGATATGAATTTTAAAAAACTATTTTTCAAAAAGCATTTTTACAAAGGAATACTTTCAAAAATACGTTTTAAGGAGAGTATTTTCAAGAGAAAAGTTTATTTTAAAAACATAACCCCCAAGAGCCATATATCTTTCTTTCGAATTCTTCGTTTGAATTTCTTCATTTTCTTTTCAGCATGTCTGGAATTCCCGAGATACCCGAGGGTATACCGATACCAGGATGGTTTAGAAGGTATCTGGAAGCTAGGGCCCATGTCGCAGGCCTAGCAAATGCTCCTCCTCCCCGTGTTGATACTTTCGCAAAGATATGCAAGGACTTTCAGGCAATGGGCGGGAAACATTTTCACGGGTCAGAGACGTTTGTTGAAGCTCGAAATTGGCTAAAGGAGGTGGAAGAATTATTTGGAATCTTTGAGGCAGAAGATGGAAGAAAGGTCCAGTTAGCTGCCTGGTTAATGAAGGATAAGGCCTCGTTTTGGTGGGAGGTCACTAATGGAGAGCATCCAGTTGATACATGGTCGGATTTTAGGCGTAGTTTTGAGGCAAAGTTTCTCTCATGGGTCGAAGAGAATCTATACATGGAAAGGTTTTTGGCATTGAGGCAGGGAAGTCTATCAGTGAAAGAATACGTCAACAAGTTCAATCAGTTGGCGAGATTTGGCTTGTACTTGGTGAATACACCCGAAAAAAAGGCCCTGATATTTGTTAAGGGTTTGAACGAGCCACTACATGGGTTAGCTATGACCCACATCCCTATGGGGGCCACCTTTAAGAGACTAGTAGACATGGCACTTATGCATGAAGAGGAGAAAGGCGCCAATGCTAATAAGGCACCTGAGAAGAAAGGGGATCAAAAGAAACCACAACAGCAACAACAGAACAAGAAGGGTGGTAAAGACAACAATGGCAAGGGAAAGAAAAGATGCTTTAACTGTGGGACACCAGGCCATCTAAGCAAAGACTGTAGGAAGAAGAAGAAGACTGGTTGTTTCCACTGTGGCGAGGCAGGAATTCTGATTAAGGACTGCCCAAAGAAAGGGCAGAGTTCAGGCCCTACCTATGGAAGGCAGATTCAGGCTCTCACGGCACCAGGGCAGGCAAGGGGGCAGGTCCAGGCTCTCGTGGTCCCACCGCTGCAAGAACGAGGTAGAGCGATTTCCGTTGAAAGTTTAGTTTATCTTTTCGATCATCCTGTTCGCACACTCTTTGATTCTGGTGCATCGCACTCTTTTATATCCACTGCTTTAGTTGAGACACTACACCTAAACACTAGTATAGTAGAGGATCCCTTAGTTGTTTCAAATCCAATTGGGGGCTCAGCCTATTTGTCGATGATTTGTTTGGATTTGGAAATTTCTATACTTAACATTGGGTTTAGATGTGATGCTTATGTTTTGGGCTTCACGGGCTATGGGTTAATTCTGGGCATGGATTGGTTATCCAGTAATGGAGCCATCCTAGATTGTGAAAAGAGAGAGGTTAGGCTTATGACTCGCTTGGGCAACACTCTCGAAATCTCTTGTAATCCCATGAATTCTATTATGCTAAGTTATCTAGAATCGCTAGACGCGTCTGTTGAGAATTTCCAGTCTGTTAGAGTGGTCCGTGAATACTCGGATGTCTTTGATGAAGTTCGAGGTTTACCCCCGAGGCGTGAGATAGACTTTTGAATATACTTAGTAGATAATGCAAAGCCAGTTGCATTACCAGTGCGCCACATGGCTCCGAAAGAGAGAAGAGAACTCAGTAAGCAAGAGAAAGAATTGCTTAAGAAGGGGTTCATAAGAAGAAGTATTTCAGAGTGGGGTGCTCCAGTCGTTTTTGCTACAAAAGCTGATGGTTCACTTAGATTGTGCGTGGACTGTAGAGAGCTGAATAAGCTAACAAAGAAGAATAGACACCCGTTACCGAGGATAGACGATTTATTCGATCAGTTGGTGGGTGCTTCGGTTTTCTCGCAACTAGATTTGGCTACAGGGTTTCATCAGCTAAGGGTGGCTGAAGATAACATCGATAAGACTGCATTTAGAACTCCTGACGGTTTCTTCGAGTGGCTCATCATGCCTTTTGGTTTGACGAATGCACCCGCATACTTTGTTGACTTAATGAGTAGGGTGTTTAGGGAGTTTCTGAACAAGTTTGTGGTAGTCTTTGTAGACGATATTCTGGTTTTCTATAAAAATGAAGAAGAGCATGCCCTACATCTTAGGGAAGTCTTAGAGACCCTATGAGCGCATCAACTTAAAGCTAAGTTCTCCAAGTGCCATTTTTGGAGAAAAGAAGTGAGGTTCTTAGGACACGTGGTCTCTAAAGAAGGGATAGCTGTGGATCCCGCTAAGGTAGTGGCAATCCAAGATTGGAAAATGCCTAAGAACGCAACAGAAGTAAGAAGATTTTTAGGGCTGGATGGTTATTATAGGAAGTTCATTAAGGACTTCGCGAAGATATCGGTCCCTCTCACTCGATTAACGAAAAAGAACTTGACTTTTACTTGGGACGTTGACTATGACGATGCTTTCCAACGTCTGAAGAGGGCTTTGACGACAGCTCCAGTTTTAGTTTTGCCAGACGGGAGTAAGACATTCACTGTATATACCGATGCTTGCAGGACAGGGCTTGGCGCAGTTTTAATGCAAGAGGGAAGGGTGATATGCTATGGTGGAAGACAGTTGAAAGCCCACAAGAAAAATTACCATACCCACGACATGGAGTTGGCGGCCATAGTTTTTGCTCTTAAGTCATGGCGTCATTATTTGCTTGACGAGAGGTTTGAGTTGTATACAGACCATAAGTCGCTAAAGTACTTATTCTCTCAGAAGGACCTAAACTTGAGGCAACAGAGATGGATGGAATTTTTGGCATCCTACGATTTTGAGATTGCATATACCCCTGGCAAGGGTAACGTTGTAGCCGACGCCTTAAGTAGAAAGAATTTAACTTTAAGTCCTTTGTTTGTAGAGCGGCAGAGTTTGGAGTATATATCTTCCTTTGACTTCAGACCCTCGGTCAATTATGTACCCGGATTATTGGCATCGTTAGAGGTACAACCTACACTTTTGGGTCGAGTTGGAGAGGCACAGCGAAACGACCCACAGTTGGTTGAGATAGTAGGCAAGCTTATAGGAGGGGAGTCCTCAAGACATCTTGATATATATGCTATAGATGAGAGAGGTTGGTTACGTAGAGATGGGAGATTTTGCATACCACAAGACGAAAGTTTGAAGAAGGCAATTCTTGAAGACTCACATCGCTCTAAGATGACCATACATCCCGGTGTTGATAAGACGTATAGAGATATGAAGCGAGTTTTCTTTTGGGCCGGAATGAAGAAGAACATGGCCGAGTTCGTTGCTAGATGCTTAGTGTGCCAACAAGTTAAGGCAGAACAAAAGAAGCCCGGAGGTTTGCTCCATCCTTTAGAGATTCCGCTTTGGAAATGGGAAAGCGTTTCCATGGATTTTGTATTTAGGTTACCAAGATCAAGGAAGGGTAATACGGGGATTTGTGTAATTGTAGACCGACTTACTAAAAGTGCCCATTTTATTCCCGTTAAAAGTAGAAGGACCGCCGCATGGCTAGCATCCGTTTACCTTAGAGAAATAGTTTGTTTGCACGGCATACCCTCCAGCATTGTGAGCGACAGAGATCCTATTTTCACAAGCGAATTTTGGAAAAGCTTACAAGAGGCGGTTGGGACGCAGTTATGCTTAATTACCGCTTATCACCCTCAGACGGACGGCCAGACAGAGAGAGTAAATCAGATTCTAGAAGACCTTCTGAGGCTATGAATTCTAGACTTTGGAGAAACATGGGAAAAGCAACTTCCACTAGTAGAGTTCGCCTATAATAATAGTTTTCAGGCTAGCATTGGCATGGCACCTTTTGAGGCTCTTTATGGACGACCGTGCCGATCACCTACATGTTGGTGGGAATCCACGGACAAGGTTTTGCATGGACCCGACATGATTAGGGAGACTTCGGAGAAGATAGACCTGATTCAACGACGAATGAAGACGGCCTAGGACCGACAAAAGTCATGCTGATAGGAGACGAACCGATCTTGAGTTCGATGTTGGGGACATGGTTTTTATTAAGGTGTCACCGTTGAGAAACGTAATACGTTTTGGATCAGTAGGGAAGTTGGCACCAAGGTTCGTAGGACCCTTTCTAATTACAGAGAGGATTGGGCAGATGGCGTATAGAGTAAAGTTATCGGAAAAGCTCAACGGAGTTCATGACGTGTTTCACGTTTCGCATTTACGTAAGTGTTTACACGATACGGCGGAAGTGGTAGAGCCGAGTACGCTCGAAGAAGTGGAAGTAGGGCGCAATGCCACGATCAGATGAGCTCCTACATGCATTCTCGGATCGGAGGTCAAAAAGCTTCGCAACAAAGAGGTCAAGTTGGTCAAAGTGCAATGGGGGGATGATCAAAGAGACGCGACTTGGGAGACGGAAGATAAGATGCGTACGTTGTACCCTTCCCTTTTTGAGGGCATGTTTTATTTTCTCCTTTTTTCTACCACTTTGTTGATACTTGTCCTATCTTTTAGTATTATCTTTGCGATGACATCTTCGATCTTTTGTTAGGAAGAACCCTATGGTCGAAACATGTGTTTAAGACATGTTATGTTTGATGAATGAAAATGAATGCAAGTGGTTGCTCGTGGATGCATGTACACACACCTTAGGTACTAGATCGGCTCAGTCACCTTCATGTTGCATATAAGTGTGTGTGCATATTTAATTAATGGATGTATAGTGGTTGTGTTATCATATGGATGCTGCATTTTGATGAATGGTTGTGCACACATGTAGAAATAATATGTATCGATAGGATTCTTTCGCATACATAATGGACGCATGGCACTATCATGATTTGCATTAAGGAGGTCAACTGAATCGGTAGACAGCCTGATTTTGCATTAGATAAGAAACATATACACACACTTCTTGCATATGTTCATACAGCATTAGAAATCTTGTAAGGATAATGGATGCCTGTGTTTGATGGTTTAGTAGATGGATGATTGGATGTTAGGATATGCATTCTCCTTAACTTGGAGATTTCGAGGGCGAAATCCTTTAAGGAGGGGAGAATGTAACACCCCGTAATTTTAAATATTAAAGTTAATAAATTAAAGAATACTTAATTTCAAATGTGGGAATCAAGGGAAATGGGTTACGCCATTGTGTTCGTCTCGGAATCTGGTTAAGATAAAGTTCGAGTTTGCGTAAATTGGACTTCGTATGAAGAAGTTATGGCAGTCGGAAGTTTCAAGAAATTCAAATTTAAATTAAAAAACGAATTCAGACTCAGAACTGGGCAGGGCGGGAAATTTCCCGCCTAAGGCCAGGTCGACCTGGGGGTCGACCTTAGTGTAGACCTCCCCTTATACAGGTCGACCTTAGTGTCGACCTGGGGGTCGACCTGCCCCCCTTGGGCAGATCTGAAAGATGACGATTTTGTGACTCAGTACCGAGTCATTAGGGCTGAGGTGTCACTCTATCTTGACTGGATGGTCTTGATTGATTCTAGGTTGATCGGATGGCCTAAATAAATCCTAATATCTATATAAACACATGTAGACTCATACCCTAAAACCTAATCAAAATTAGAACCGTGGCCGTCGTGCTATCACCTCGCAACCTAGAGTAGCCGCCACCAAATAGAGGAAAAGTAAAGCTAATCAACTCAAGTCTATAACAACAACAACGAATTTATCTACATCAAAGGCGAGCTAAATCAATTTCAGAACTCATATCCCAGAACTCAAGACCTTCTTTGAGTTGTGAGTTCAATTTCTTTAATAAGATAATTAACAAGTTAATTGGGTTGAGTTATAAATTGGGTTATACGGCTATGTTTGTGAAACATTGGAAAATGTGATGTTTTGTGAATATATGCTAGTTGTTCATAATGCCAGTTTTTGTTGTAGATTCCTTTGTATATGCCCAATAACCTATGTTCAACTTGATTCATGTTTGACATCATTTTATATGCAAGTTTGGGTGTAGATTATATGCTAGTTTCTATATGAATTGTACACAAGTTTACATGTGAATCAAATAAAGTGACTATATGCAAGTTTAGGTAGAAATTGGATTCACATATATGCAAGTTTACACCTTTAGATTTAGATCCATGGCGTACATAGTTTTATGCAAATTTGTGACTATGGCCTATGCAAGTTTTGGATGAAAACTATATTCGTATATGCAAGTTCACACCTTTAGGCCTATGTTTAGACTCATGACAATAACAAGTTTATGCTAGATATGTTGTAATCCTTATTTGTAAGTTAGATCCAATTTGTATGTTATGCAAATTTGCGGCGTTTCTTCTCTTTTATGTATTAGACTAATTGCTAGTCTAATATATATATATATATATATATATATATATATGTCATGATAAACGAACGAACAACGTGGGGACGATGGGGGTAATATTAAATATACACATATTGAGAATTGGCATAAATGGCCTTAAAAAGGCATATAATTAATTTAAGACATTAATTGGAAAAATTGGCATTTATGGACATAATTTTAAGAGACAATTATGGACATAAGTATATTTGGAATTTATTGACAAATTTGAATAGGGATATTAATCCAATTTGGGGATAAATGAAGATGTGTAAAAATAAACCGCCTAACACACGAGATTAGACTCTTTTGTGGTGTAAGACTGCCCGGACCCGCCCGGCAAATCCAGCACCCACAATTGCCAGTCTAATGTGAGAGGCCAAAGGCATGAATCAAATGCGTAACAGTTGTAAAGACACAAGGTTAGGCTCGTTTGTGGTGTAAGACTGCCCGGACCCGCCCGGCAAATCCAGCAGCCACAAATGCCAGTCTAATGTGGGAGGTCTTTACAAGGTTACAGTTTTAATGAATTAAGAAGCACTTAACCAGATAAACATTTGGTGGGACATGGGGGGGGGGGGTTAAGTGGGTGCCTTGGGTGACATGTGAAATTAAGTGGTTGCCTTGGGTGGCATGTTGAATATGATTAGATGCACTTAACCAAGATTGAAACATGTAAGAAGACATGAATAAGAATGGGGTTAAGTATGGAAAACCTTAGAGGGGACCAAGTATAGGTGGAAAGCTCGTGTCATGCATGGGGGCCCTTTTCAAACCAGTAACACATTAAGTATCTTTGTGGGCTCGATCCAAGTCGAGGACGGGACATGCGTACTGGGTTTGATTGTAATAGGTCAAAACGGGTTAGCGGTGGCAATGCAAGTCTAACGGGGTCATATGCGTGTGTGGGCCCGGGCTGATAGGCAAGACATTGTTGCATCGTGTAGGTATAAGCCATGCATTTTTGGTGGTATCGGGTTGCCACTTTGGGGAGTGATACACCCCATTGTGGGGCTAGCACGGGTATCTACGAGTTAGGGAGCCGATCGAATGGGGGTAGTGGGTACACCTAGTGGAGATTGGGGTAGGCGACACCTATAAAGGCAGCCAGGGGTACACGAAACTACCATTATCATTATTAAGTTTGGTCGGCGGGATCAACTTTTAGGGTGTTTGGTGTAGTGCAATGTAGTAACTATCTTATAGTGATTAGGTGCGCCTTTAACGTTATCTTTGTTCATCTTATTTCCTTTGTTTGCTCTGTCATTCCCAATTGTTCACAGTCATTTCCTTATTTTCCATCTTATGCCTTATCCTAGTTACTTTAATGATTATATTGTTAAAGTTATTGCACTCGCCAGACTTTATGTCTGACCCCCTTTGTTTCCACCTCTTTTCTCCTCCCCAGGTGCTCAGGGTGGGACTAGTACTAGTGGAGCTTGATTTGGACAGCTTTATCTCTTTCTTTTGGAAGTTGCTTGGATTGCTGAAGTAAAGTTCAGCCTATCTTATTTATAGCTATTTTATGTTGGGGTTATGTCTTTTATTTTATGTACTCAGAACTTATTTGGCAAGATGGATAATAAGTGTATTTGGTTTTGTAGTTGGTTTTGATGTGATGTAACCAAACTATTTCTCCGCTGCAATAAAAGTGGTTTTTATTTTTCAATTACCAATATATTTATCTATCTTATTTACTTTTCTGTTCTATACACAATAAAAGCTCCACCAAAATCAAGGCATTCCCTTTGTGAGTGACCTTAATGGAGATGGGGTGTCACACAAAATAAATCGGATTTTAGTAAATCCAAAAATATTTAAATCTATTTAAAAATATCTTTCCAACGAATCCGAAAAATTTAAATTTCATAGCGGGAATCAAAAGCTATGTCCAGTTTAATATTAAGAATAGTCGCTATGGAATATATATATATATATATATTTTAATATTATAAATATCCATTTTGCTAATGACCTCTGTTTTCGACGAAACCACTTTGGTTGGCTCCAGAATATCAAATTATTGCTAGATTCCAATTTGCATAATTTTTGGAATTAATATGTAAGCTTGGCAAAAGAAAACGTGTTTTGTCAGTTTCAGTCAATTTGGATCGACCAGAAAATGGCTATTTTTCAAACGGTCTCCAAATGTTTTGTTAGGACCGTATCATCAAAAAATAACTAGATATAATTTTTCTGGAATTTTTAGAGTCAGTATGTGGCCCCGGTAAATTAAAATGTATGTTCAAATTTAATATATATTGATTTATATTTTAATTTTGATAAAAACTGAAACAGCTGAATTGGGTTATGAAACATGTTCCATTATGTCCGGAACGGGGGCATTTAGCTAGGGGCGACACTTGTTGGGTTTAATTTGGAGTTCGGAACAATACAGGAGTTATATTTAATTTAAAGGAATTAAATAAATAAAATAAAAATAAAAATACATGCATAAGTACATCGTATACCGTAACTCTACCCTAACCCTAGCGTATACACAACAGCTGCCTCTTTCTCCAATCAATGGCCGTCGTGCTCCAAGCTTCTCCTCCTCTTTTCTCTAAATCCGAGCAATGATATTCGAATCTTCTAAAGACTAAATTGAAGATCTAAATGAGCTTGGCATCCTGAACGATGGTGATCTGCTCTCGAGCGATGTGGTGGCGTAATTAAGCGCGCAAAGGCGCTGGAGTTCTTGGCTATTGTAGGCTCGAGGGGGGCATCGAGTTCACCGAGGTTGGCGGCGGAGGTGTGGCTCGCGATGGCGAAGGGGGTGGTGGCGTCATATCTGGCGCTGGTGGCCTGTGGTGGTAGCGGGCCCAAGCTCTAGGCAGCGAGCAAAGGACGAGTTCACCCTAGAACAATTAGCGGAGAAGGGTGATTAAATTTTAAACCTTTATTTCATATTCAAATGAAATCAGTTTTATACATAATTAGTATTGGATTAAAACCAGTTTTAAAAATATAAATACATAAATTAAAATCAGTTTTATTATATAAATTAACATGTAAATGAAATAACTTTGTTTTTGTAAATAAAATCCACAACGTTTGGAAAACAAAATCCGTATGGTTTTGTAAACAAATTCCGCATTGTTTTGAAAACAAAATTAGCATTGTCTTTATGAAATAAAAAAAGAATATTGTTTTTAAAAAGAAAACTTAACATTGTTTTTAAAAGAAGAAAACATAACATTGTGTAAAATATAAAAAGAACTTTGTTTTGTAATATAAAAAGAATATTGTTTTGTAATAAAAAGAAAACATTGTTTATAAAATATAAAATTGCATTGTTTCCAAAAGAAAATTTGCATTGTTTTTAAAGGGAAACATAGCATTGTTTTTAAAAGGAAAACAACATTGTTTTTATAAAAGGAAATTAACATTGTTTTGTGTATATTAAATAGAACATTATTTTATAAATTGTTTTTAATATAAAAATCGCATGGTTATTAAAATGAAATTTGTATTACTATTAAAAATAGAAATGACAATATAAAAATATGATATTTATATATAAGATCATCAAATTAAAAATGTGATTTTTAATTACATAAGGCGTTGTTAAATATGTGATTTTTAATATAATCCGATTGGAAACAGATTGCGATGGAACCGACTGGAAGCGAACAGAATCCAAACCATTCAATTGAGAACTGGCGGAGTGGAAACGAAGGTGAGAACTCCACACTAAAAATCCAGCACAGTTATTTATTTATTTTCATAATTGGAAAACATATAGAATTGCTAGTTTAGTTTTTTTTATCAGTTTAATCATTATAAACTGTATACAGTGCTTGTTAGATCACCTTCCTCGTCCATAAACCATGGATGATTTAAATTGACTGTATTGCATGTTGTTTGTGATGTGAAATGCTGAACACATTAAAAATGTTAATATTAATAGGATAGTGAAATTAAATTACAAATATTCATTTATAATTTGAACAGTGAAAATTGGTTAAATTTATTAACCAATAATTTGTTTAAATAAACTGTTGTTGTTTGAAAACCCCACACGGGTATTGGGATGATATTTGACATACACTTGCCCCAATATTTAGTTATATGTCAATCGATGGATTGAAAGCCTGTGATGAGCGTTATTTATTTATTTTAATGCTCACACGGTTGTAAATTTCATTCTGGTTATGAATGGATTGTTGGTTGATTATTTATTATTATTGTGCACACATGCGATGTATGAAACCCATATAATCGAAATTATATGGTAATTGATTGAGTCGCATTCTGATTCAGAAATAAATAATGTTTTATTAAAAAGACATTTTAGAATTAAAATTTACATTTTTGTTGAAATAAAATAGTTGAAACCAAAATTAACATTTTTGTTGAAATAAAATAGTTGAAACCAAAATTTACATTTTGTTGGAACAAAATAGTTGAAACCAAAATATCATTTTTTTTTGTTGAAATGGAATAGTCAAAACAAAAAAAACATTTTGTTAAATAGAGTTGTATCAAAACAAAAATAAATTTTTTGTTAAACAGATTTGTATGAAAACAAAAATAACATTTTTGTTAAATATATTTGTATTCAAACAAAAATGTCAATTTTATTGAATTAGATTATTGTAAATAAAATGAAGTTATCATTTTAATTCATTTTGTTAAAATAGAATTGTTAACAAAATGAAGTTGTTGCCTTTTAGTCATTTTGTTGAAATAGAATTGTCAACAAAATATAAGAATAATTTTAATGTAAAGAAATCATTTTTATATTAAAGAATCATTTTTAATTTTAAAGAAACATTTTACGTAAAAGAATCACTTTTAATTGTAAAATAATCATTTTTATATTAAAGAATCATTTTTAATGTTAAAGAAACATTTTACGTAAAAGAATCACTTTTAATTGTAAAGAAACATTTCTAATGATAAAGACATTTTTATGTAAAATAACATTTTTATGTAAAAGAATGTAAAAGAACATTTTTATGTAAAATAACATTTTAATGTAAAAGAATATAAAAGAACATTTCAATGTAAAAGAACATTTCAAATGTAAAGATCATTTCAATGTAAAAGATAATTTTAAAATAAAGAATATTTTAAAGTTAAGAATATTTTAAAATAAACAATATTTTAATATAATATACGGTGAGGAATAAGATTATGATTTTGGTGTCCGTCTTTGAATGGACACACAAATATAAAAATATGAAGTCGGGTTAAGTATAGAAACGCCATTTTAACCCGAAAGGGTTTATCGATTGATTTATTCATTAGATAATGAACACTGAAAAGTGGAGATTTCAAAAATACAATATTTTGAAAATATTATTATTTTAATATGATAAAGATATAGAATATTCACTTTTGATTTAAAATTGAAAATAAAGTTGGAATCGTATTCAAAACGAATATATAAACGATTTATATAATACGTTTTAAAGGAAATCGACGAAATATATATATAATATATATTATATATATTTAATGGCCAGAATAGAACGCGCCGCGCAGTGACCGTTCGCAAATTTCGACCATTAACTTCAAATTGGCGTAACGGGAGATCCGACCATTGGATTCTCCTAAAACCGGAACCATTGGGTTTGTATCGGAAAGAGCTTTCCAATGAATGTTAAAGATTTGAAATCTAACAGTTAGATTTGGAGATATGTCCAGATCAATTTTAGAAAAGGTCGCTTTGGATGTAGTTCAGTGGCCGTTATTGGAAACCGACTGTACGTGCGATAATAAAATTATTAAAAATGTGGAAAAATTATTTAAAATCAAAATAAATGATTTGGAAAGATTTTTGTTGAAAAATTCCAGTTTTAAAAAGATAAAAATATATTTTTATTGAAATGAACTATTTAATGAACTAGTTATTAACTGGAACAATAATTTAATTATTTTTAGAAATAAATAAACTGGATTTGAAAATGGTTTTAAAATAACCAAAATTTTCCAATATATATTTATATATATTGGAAGGGATTTAAATGGAAATTATCTTCGGAATATTTCGATATTGGATTTCGTTATAACATGAATATTGTGAGGAATTTGGAAGATATATATTTATATCGTTATTTCCAATAAAATATTTGTTGGTTTCAGAATTTGATATTGAATATAAGCTGATATAATTCCTATTCAGAACCTTATATTTAATGTCAAATTGGATTTTGGGTTTGTCGTGAATGGTGTCTTCAATAACACTGTTCTTAAACCCCGTATGAAAAGAATAAATCTTTTAATTAAGATTATTAGATTTTCCAATTATATTTTGTAATTGGAATAAAATGAAATGTGAATTGGGTTTATTGTGAACTGTGTTTTTAATGGCATTCGTTCTTTAACCCGATGAACAGTAAAAATATAATTTTGGAATTTATAAATCTTGTATTAAGATTTAAATGGAAATTTTCCAAAATAAAATTTTCTAATTTAATATATTAAATTGGGATTGAATGAAATTCGATTTGATAATAATCGAGATGAGCTTCTGTGAATGAAGACCGTTACTATATATGGAATTTAAAAGGCCTTGCCGTTATTCCATTTGTATTATTAGTCTGATACAGAAATTTATATCGATTATATATTGATCTGATTTCTGTGAAGATTCCATGTTTATTGGAAGATGATTTTGGGTTTGTCATGAAATGTGTTTTTAATGACATTGGTTCTTTAACCCAGTTAAAGATAAGATAAATTTCTTAAAGTTGAATAATCATTAAGTAATGATTTTTGGAGATTAAAACCAAATTGGTGTTTTAATGTATATTGTTAATTTCAGGAAGATTAAAAGATAAATTTCAAAGAATTTATCTTTGATAAAATTAACGGGAACCTTTCCCTAATAATGTGAATATTTTATTAAAAGAATATTCTGAATAGGAATGAGGCGTATGATGCATTTTTATAGCACTTGATTATAAAATACGCGAATTATACGGGAAGACCGGGTTTAACCCATTCTGATTAATTTCTACGACGATTAAGAGTCGAAGATGAAGACGGTGGTTGAAGACCAGATTTCTTCACATCGTTTGGGTGATTACTGATGTCTTGATTGGGCCGTACACCCAAGACAAGGTAATAAGTGGTGATCGTCCAAACGTACTTGGAGATCGACGGATATGCGAGGACCTCTCTTATGTATTGGACATATGGGACGAGGAATTAGGTGCCTCCGGTTTCGTTTAGACCCAGAACGGACTTGTAAATGGATGGTATGTCTGATGTTGTATTCCTTTATGTTGTATTCGTTGATCTCTGCTAAATATAAATATGTTTGATGGCGGAGAATTTATTCTTTTGCTTAACATCCTTCTCTGAGACGTATGAACTTAGAGGTTATATATTGGCATAAATCAATAGTACGGTATGGATTGACAATGTGGCGTGCTATGATGCAAATGATTAAGGCTTATTGTTGAAAAGCAGAGCCTTGTGGTAGATGATCAGAGCATAACCCATTTTAGGCATAGCTTTGTGTACAACGTTACTTCGCGAGCCTCACACCCCGGTATGAACCAGAAACGGGAGAAGGACCCCAGGGAAATGGACATATGTTAGTTTCTAGCTAGGAGGGGTGTCAGCGTTTACAAGCCCTGGCATTTTACTCTTGTGGATGTTTCTTATTATTACTTGATGGATAGAGAGGCGCTTCGGATATATATATTGATAGTGGTCTGGTCGACATTACTGACCAGATTATTTTATGCCCCATAGAGCAGGCAAACATATAGCTTGTGGTATAACTAATCATCAACGGATGACTGGCCATGGCGCTCCTAGGGTCACTCGAGCTCTGATCCTAAGGCACGGGCTAGAGTGTCTCGAATTCAGTAAGGACTATCTCTTGCCTTGGTTCATGATGGAAATCCAACTTCCAATACGACATCGTACAGTTTTGATTGTAGAACTAGTATGACGACATGATATATGGTACCCATGCCGTCTACGATTGATACATTTACTTTCGAAATTGATTTCTACACTATACACTTATAGTAATAATAAAAGAGAAATTTGGCCTATCAAGCATTTTTGGCTAATATAAGGAAAACTCTATCCTCCGGCTTGCGTTGCATTGTGTGATGGGACCTGAGTCTTATAATAGCTTCATTTTTCCAAAAAGCATTGCATTGTTTCCTTTTAAACTAGGGGTCATGTGGAGTAACCCGTTCCGTGTTATACGGCGTGGTCCCGTGATTTACCCAACTTTAAAATCAAGCTAATAACTGTTTTAGTTCTCACGCCTGTCCCATGACTGACCTGGAGTTTATTATTTTAACTTAAACTCTGGGTGCCCTTATTTTCCACACGGGCAGCTAGTAGTTTCGGTTTTGCAGATTTCTTCTTACAAGATCCTGGATTTAAGACTGAAGCGATATTCAGAAAGCTCTGTATCCATGTATTTCTTTCAGTTGTGTTTTGTATTATTTTTCCGCTGCTATTTAAATGTAATACTCTTTGATATTATATTTCCAATGTATATTATTTATTCATACTCTGATATATTCTTGTACTCTGATGTAACTATTGTAATGGAAATGAAAATGTTCTTCTGTTTGTGTTCTGACTTGTGTTGTTCTCAAAGCAATCCATACTTTCTTTACGGGGAAGTTTGGGTCATTTCATTTGGTATCAGAACTTTTGTTTACAGAGCTCGAGAACAAGACACATTAGAACCGAACGAAAGAATTCATCAGAGATTGGGTTAGTTATATCCAATAAGAATGACTCATTAGAGATGGGATCAGTAGTATCCTAGAACGAGTGTGAAGAGTATTATTTTCTCTAAAATAAAAATGAAAATAAATTTAGTTTTGAAAACTTAATCTAATAATACGTATCTAAGTATATTATTTTATTTTATTTTGGACAACCGAGTATATGAGATATTGAATATACGCGTAATTAACGGATATTCGAAGTTTTAATATACTGGATAGATATAGAATCACACTGTAGTCGCCAGGGGATAATTCTGATGATTGACGCGTCATCATCAGCAATTATGTTCGAGTTTCGAAAGTGGTATATCTATACATTTCCAACTGACTGGTGTGAGAATCAAAACTAGATAGGGTTTATTGTTGTGATTTGCACTGAAATATGATTTTTGACTATGAATAAAAGTTATATATATTTAAAAAGTTAATCCCCTAATTGATTGCTGGTTGTGATGTTTGATAATTAGTTTAACTAATTAGAATATTGGAATCATAATTAATTTAACGCATATGAGAAAGAATGATAAATTTAACTAAATCGAATTTAATATTGAACTGAATTGAAAATGGATTAGAATTGAAAGTTGAGTTGGTTAGTCAAATAACTTTCAGCTCCGTTCATTTTCGAGGACAAAAAGATTTAAGTGGGGGAGATTGTAACAACCCGGAAATTCTGAACCAATTTAAAATTTGTATTTTAGCAATTTTAATGTATTTTGGATATTTAAAATAGTTTATTTTAAATAACAACGACTAAAAATTTATTTTAATCGAAGTTTGAACGAATAAATTTTAATTTAATTATAAAAGGAGTTTAAAATGGCGCGGTAGTTTGAAAATTCAATTTCAAATTTCAATCGAATGTACAGGATTCAAAATAAATCGGATTTTAGTGAGACCAAAAGTATTTAAATCTATTTAAAAATATCTTTCCAACGAATCCGAAAAATTGAAATTTCATAGCAGGAATCAAAAGTTATCCCCAGTTTAATATTCAGAATAGTCGCTATGGAATATATATATTTTAATATTATAATAGCCATTTTGCAAACGACCTCCGTTTTCTACGAAACCACTTTGGTTGGATCCAAAATATCAAATTATCGCTAGATTCCAATTTTCACAATTTTTGGAATTAATATGTGAGCGTGGCAAAAGAAAACGTGTTTTTGTCAGTTTCAGTCAATTTGGATCGACTAGAAAATGGTCATTTTTCAAATAGTCCCCAAATTCAACACAATTAGATTTGTTAGGACCACATTGTCAAAACATAACTAGGTATAAATTTTCTGGTATTTTTAGAGTCAGTATGTGGCCACGGTAAATTAAAATGTACGTTCAAATTTAATATAAATTGATTTTTATTTTAATTTTGATAAAAACTGATCGTAACAGCCAAATTGGGTTATGAAACATGTTCCATTATGTCTGGAAATAGGGGCATTTATCTAATGGTGACACTTGTTGGGTTTAATTTGGAGTTCGGAACGATACAGGAGTTATATTTAACTTAAAGGAAATAAATAAATAAAATAAAAATACACGTATAAATACATCGTGTACCGTAACTCTACCCTAACCCTAGCGTATACACAACAGCCGCCTCTTTCTCCAATCAATGGTTGCGGTGCTCCAAGCTTCTCCTCCTCTTTTCTCTAAATCCGAGCAATGATATTCGAATCTCCTAAAGACTAAATTGAAGATCTAAGTGAGCTTGGCATCCTGAACGATGGTGATCTACTATAGAGCGACGTTGTGGCGTAATGAAGCGCATAAAGGCGTTGTAGTTCTTGGCCATTGTAGGCTCGAGGGGACCTCGAGTTCACCGAGGTTGACAGCATCGGCGTGGATCGCGAAGGCGAAGGGAGTGGTGGCATCATATCCGGCGCTGGTGGCCTGTGGTGGTGGTGGGCCCAAGCCCTAGGCAGCGGGCAGAGGATGAGTTCGACCTAGAACAATGAACAGAGAAGGGTGATTAAATTTTAAACCTTTATTTCATATTCAAATGAAATCAGTTTTATACATAATTAGTATTTGATTAAAACCAGTTTTAAAAATATAAATACATAAATTAAAATCAGTTTTATTATATAAATTAACATGTAAATGAAATCACTTTGTTTTTTTAAATAAAATCCACAATGATTTGAAAACAAAATCCGCATGGTTTTATAAACAAAATCCGCATTGTTTTGAAAACAAAATGAGCATTGTCTTTATGAAATAAAAAAAAGAACATTGTTTTTAAAAAGAAAACTTAACATTTTTTTTAAAAGAAGAAAACATAACATTATGTAAAATATAAAAAGAACTTTGTTTTGTAATATAAAAAGAATATTGTTTTGTAATAAAAAGAAAACATTGTTTATAAAATATAAAATTGCATTGTTTCCAAAAGAAAAATTGCATTGTTTTTAAAGGGAAACATAACATTGTTTTTAAAAGGAAAACAACATTGTTTTTATAAACAGACATTAACATTTTTTTGTATATTTAGAACATTGTTTTATAAATAAATAGCATTTGTTTTGTATTATAAAAATCGCATGGTTGTTAAAATGAAATTTGTATTGCTATTAAAAATAGAAATAGCAATATAAACATATGATATTTATATATAAGATCATCGAATTAAAAATGTCATTTTTAATTACATAAGGCATTGTTAAAAAATGTGATTTTTAATATAATCCACTTGAAAACAGATTGCGATGGAACCGACTGGAAGCGAACAGAATCCAAACCATTCAATTGAGAACTGGCGGAGTGGAAACAAAGGTGATAACTCCTCACTAAATATTCTGCATAGTTATTTATTTTTTTGAAGGAAAAGGTAGTGAATCAACATGATTCACGCCTAAAATATATAACATTCATCAAGTAACCAGTACATATACTTACAACATATGTACAACCAAAACAACAAAACAGGTCATCGCTACATTCGGCCATACAAAAAGGAGCCATACATCATAATTAACATTACATAACATTAGACATAACAGTAAAACAGCAAAAGGCTAGTGAACCAGTGAACCAGTGAGTATCATCGTCAATCATGTGGACCAGTGATCCGCCCCCTCTTACGAACTCGGTCTGCAATGCTCTCAACATGTCTTTTGCGCTCTATGCCTGCCCAGTCATAGACAAAATTAAGGATAGAATAAATAATACTGTTAGGAGCTTTCAATTTGCGGTTAAATTTTCTGGAGTTGCGTTCATGCCAAAGCAACCAAGTGTAAGCAAAGTTCAACAAAGCAAAAAGAAGACTATCATGAGAGGCACGCAAGGTCGGGTAAATTGAATGCCAAAAAACAAATTGGTCAGCAATGAAATCACACCGGTGCAAGTCAAGGTAAAGCGCAACCAAACATTTTGTCCAAATATAAAAAGCAAAGTCGCAAGCCAAAAATAGATGATGGTAGTCCTCGTCGTCATGACCACAAAAAACACAGCCATCCATAACATGCACTCCTCTCTGACGAATTCTGTCAACCGTGTTTAATCTACCATGTATCACGACCCACATATGAATTTTGACTTTATCAGGGATTTTGAACAGCCACATATGCTCGAACCCCAACCTCCTAACCCCAGAAAAATTGAACAACTTATAGATGCTACGAACACTAAACAACTTCCTTTCCCCCTCCAACATCCAAATAAAGTCATCCCGCTCATTATTCAAACTCGCCGCTTCAAGCAAATCGAACAAACTGCATAGCTGAATCAATGCATTACCAGCCACTAGTCTTGAGAAATTCAATCTCCATTTGAAACCCGCTGAATCATTATCGTACATCTCTCTAACAGTGAAGTTTTTGTTACAAGCAATACTATAAAGCTCTGGAAACTCCACACTCAAAGGGACATTAATTAGCCAGCTATCCAACCAAAATGATGTGTTGTGTCCATTCTTCACCACAATCTTAGTACCCAACTTCATCCACTGCGCATGAACCATGATATTGCACCAAAACACAGAGCATCTTGAAAAATCAGTGTTCCAACCAAAATTACCGTTGTAATATGTACTAATGATCCACTCCTTCCATAAAGCGTGCTTGTCAGAAATCATAAACCACAACCACTTACAAAGCAGAGCCGAATTCATTGTCTTTAAGTTTATAACATCAAGTCCCCCTTACTCTTTAGATTTGCATACTTGGTTCCAAGATATCAAACAGCTTAGCTTCTTCGTCTCTTTAGAACCAGTCCAGAAAAAGTTACGACGAATAGCGTCGATCTTCTCCACCACCCAACCTGGAAAGTGATAGAAGGACATCCAGTACAGTGGAATCAACCTGCATAGTTATTTATTTATTTTCATAATTGGAAAATATATAGGATTGGCAGTTTAGTTTTTTATCAGTTTAATCATTATAAACTGTATACAGTGCTTGTTAGATCACCTTCCTCGTCCACAAACCGTGGACGATTTAAATTGACTGTATTGCATGTTGTTTGTGATGTGAAATGCTTAACACATTAAAAATGTTAATATTAATAGGATAGTGAAATTAAATTATAAATATTCGTTTATAATTTAAGAAGTGAAAATTGGTTAAATTTATTAACCAATAATTTGTTTAAATAAACTGTTGTTGTTTGAAAACCCCACACGGGTATTGGGATGATATTTGACATACACTAGTCCCAATATTTAGTTGTATGCCAATAGATGGATTGACAGCCTGTGATGAGCGTTATTTATTTATTTTAATTCTCACACAGTTGTAAATTTCACTCTGGTTGTGAATGGACTTTTGGTTGATTATTTATCATTATTGTGCAAAAACATGCGATGTATGAAATCCATATAATCGAAATTATGTGGTAATTGATTGAGTCGCATTCCAATTCGAAAATAAATAATGTTTTATTAAAAAGACATTTTAGAATTTAAATTTACATTTTTGTTGAAATAAAATAGTTGAAACCAAAATTTGCATTTTTTTTGAAATAAGATAGTTAAAACCAAAATTTACGTTTTCTTGAAACAAAATAGTAGAAACCAAAATATCATTTTTTATTGAAATGGAATAGTCAAAACAAAAACAACATTTTGTTAAATAGATTTGTATCAAAACAAAAATAACATTTTTGTTAAATATTTGTGTTAAAACAAAAATGTTAATTTTGCTGAAACAGATTATTGTAAATAAAATGAAGTTATCATTTTAATTTATTTTTTTATAATAGAATTGTTAACAAAATGAAATTGTCGCCTTTTAGTCATTTTGTGGAAACAGAATTGTCAACAAAATATAAGAATCATTTTAATGTAACGAAACATTTTGTGTAAAAGAAACATTTTAATATTAAAGAAACACTTTATGTAAAAGAATCATTTTTGTATTAAAGAATCATTCTTAATGTTAAAGAAACATTTTATGTAAAAGAATCAATTTTAATGGTAAAGAAACATTTTTAATGATAAAGACATTTTTATGTAAAATAACATTTTATTGTAAAAGAATGTAAGAGAACATTTTTATGTAAAATAAAATTTTAATGTAAAAGAATATAAAAGAACATTTCAATGTAAACGAACATTTCAAATGTAAAGAACATTTCAACGTAAAAGATTATTTTAAAATAAAGAATATTTTAAAGTAAAGAATATTTTAAAATAAACAATATTTTAAAATAATATCCAGTAAGGAATAAGATTATGATTTTGATGTCCATCTTTGAATTGACACACAAATATAAAAATATGAAGCCGGGTTAAGTATCGAAACGCCATTTTAACCTGAACAGGTTTATCAATCGATTTTATTCATTTGATAATGAACATCTAAAAGAGGAGATTTCAAAAATATAATATTTTGAAAATATTATCATTTTAATATGATAAATAGAATATTCACTTTTGATTTAAAATTGAAAATAAAGTTGGAATCGTTTTTAAAATGAATATATAAATGATTTATAAAATACATTTTAAAGGAAATCGACGAAATATATATGTAATATATATTACATATATTTAATGACTTGAATAGAATGCGCTGCGCAGCGACCATTCGCGAATTTCGACCATTAACTTCAAATTGGCATAACGGGAGATCCAACTGTCGGATTCTTCTAAAACCGGAACCGTTAGGTTCGTATCGAAAAGAGCTTTCCAATGAATGTTAAAGATTTGAAATCTAATGGTTAGATTTGGAGATATGTCCAAATCAATTTCAGAAAAGATCGCTATGGATGCAGTTCGGTGGCCGTTAATGGAAACCGACTTTACGGGCAATAATAAAATTATTAAAAGTGTGGAAAAATTATGTAAAATCATAATAAATGATTTGGAAAGATTTTTGATGAAAAATTCCAGTTTTAAAAAGATAAAAATATATTTTTATCAAAATGAACTAGTTATTAACTAGAATAATACTTTAATTATTTTTAGAAATAAATAAATTGGATTTGAAAATGGTTTTAAAATAACTAGAATTTTCGAATATATATTTATATATATTGGAAGGGATTTGAATGGAAATTATCTTCGGAATATTTCGATATTGGATTCCGTTATTATATGAATATTGTAAGGAATTTGGAAGATATATATTTATATCGTTATTCCCAATATAATATTTGTTTGTTTCAGAATTTGATATTGAATATAAGCCGATATAATTCCTATTCAGAACCTTATATTTAATGTCAAATTGGATTTAGGGTTTGTCGTGAGTGGTGTCTTCCATAACACTGTTCTTAAACCCCGTATGAAAAGAATAAATATTTTAATTAAGATTATTAGATTTTCCAATTATATTTTGTAATTGGAATAAAATGAAATGTGAATTGGGTTTATTGTGAACTGCGTTTTTAATGGCATTCGTTCTTTAACTCGATGAAGAGTAAAAATATAATTTTGGAATTTATAAATCTTTTATTAAAATTTAAATGGAAATTTTCCAAAATAAAGTTTTTCAATTTAATATATTAAATTGGGATTGAATGGAATTCGAAATGGTAATAATCGAGATGAGCTTCTGTGAATGAAGACCGTTACTATATATGGAATTTAAAAGGCCTTGCCATTATTCCATTTATATTATTAGTCTGATACAGAAATTTATATCGATTATATATTGATCTGATTTCTGTGAAGATTCCATATTTATTGGAAGATGATTTTGGGTTTGTCGTGAACTGTGTTTTTAATGACATTGGTTCTTTAACCCAGTTAAAGATAAGATAAATTTCTTAAAGTTGAATAATCATTAAGTAATGATTTTTGGAGATTAAAACCAAACTGGTGTTTTAATGTATATTGTTATTTTCAGGAAGATTAAAAGATAAATTTCAAAGAATTTACCTTTGATAAAATTAATGGGAACATTTCCCTGATAATGTGAATATTTTATTAAAAGACTATTTTGAATCGGAATGAGGCGTATGACGCGTTTTTATAGCACTTGATTATAAAATACGCGAATTATTCGGAAGGACCGGGTTTAACCCATTCTGAATAATTTCTACGGCGATTAAGAGTCGAAGATGAAGAAGATGGTTGAAGACCGGAGTTCTACACATCGTTTGGGTGATTACTGATGTCTTGATTGGGCCGTACACCCAAGACAAGGTAATAAGTGGTGATCGTCCAAACGTACTTGGAGATCGACGTATATGCAAGGGCCTCTCTCCTGTATTGGACATATGGGACGAGGAATAAGGTACCTCCGGTTTCGTTCAAACCCAGAACAGACTTGTAAATGGAGGGTATGTCTGATGTTGTATTCCTTTATGTTGTATTCATCGATCTCTGCTAAATATATATCTGTTTGGTGGCAGATAACTTATTCTCTTTCTTAACACCCTTCTCTGTGACGTATGAGCTTAGAGATTATATATTGGCAGAAATCAATGGTATGGTATGGATTGACAATGTGGCATGCTAAGATGCAAATGATCAAGGCTTATTATTGAAAAGCAGAGCCTTGTGGTAGATGATCAAAGCACAGCCCATTTTAGGCATAGCTTTGTGTACAGCATTACTTCGCGAGCCTCACACCCCCGTATGAACCAGAAATGGGGGAAGGACCCCAGGGAAATGGACATATGTTAGTTTCTAGCTAGGAGGGGTGTCAGCATTTACAAGCCCTGGCATTTTAATCTTGTGGATGTTGCTTATTATTACTTGATGGATAGAGAGGTGCCTCAGATATATATATTGATAGTGGTCTGTTCGACATTACTGACCAGATTATTTTATGCCCCATAGAGTAGGCTAACATATAGCTTATGGTACAACTAATCATCAACGGATGACTGGCCCTTGCTCTCCTAGAGTCACTCGAGCTCTGATCCTAAGGCATAGGCTAGAGTGTCTCGAATTCGGTAAGGACTATCTCTTGCCTTGGTTCATGATGGAAATCCAACTTCCAATACGACACCGTACGGTTTTGATTGTAGAACTAGTATAACGACATGATATATGGTACCCATGCCGTCTATGATTGATACATTTATTTTCGAAATTGATTTCTACACTATACACTTATAGTAATAATAAAAGAGAAATTTGGCGTATCAAGCATTTTTGGCTAATATAAGGGAAAACTCTATCCTCCGACTTGCGTTGCATTGTGTGATGGGACCTGAGTCTTATAATAGCTTCATTTTTTCAAAAAGCATTGCATTGTTCCCTTTTAAACTACGGGTCTTGTGGAGTAACCCCATTTCGTTTTCTACGGCGTGGTCCCGTGATTTACCCAACTTTAAAATCAAGCTAATAACTGTTTTAGCTCTCACACCAGTCCCATGTCTGACATGGAGTTTATTGTTTTAACCTAAACTCTGGGTGCCCTTATTTTCCACACGGGTAGCTAGTAGTTTCGGTTTTCCAGATTTATTCTTACAGGGTCCTGGATTTAAGATGAAGTGATATTCGGAAGGCTCTATATCTATGTATTTCTTTCAGTTGTGTTTTGTATTATTTTTTCGCTGCTATTTAAATGTAATTTACTCTCTACTATTGTATTTCCAATGTATTTTATTTATTTATACTCTAATACATTCTTGTACTCTGATGTAATTGTTGTAATGGAAATGAAATTATTCTTTTGTTTGTGTTATGATTTACGTTGTTCTAAAAGCAATTCATACTTTCCTTTATGGGGAAGTTTGGGTCGTTTCAGAATATTAACATTTTCCCAACAAACAATACATTGAATAACCATATTTTTTATATAATAATTTTTTTCTTTGTATATAAAACAAAAAAAATTGGTAAAATCATTTCATTTACTTTATTTGAAAACAATATCTTATCGAATGGACTTGTTCTAGTGTTCTGAAATTCTTATAAAAAATGATAATCAGTTAATTAATTTGAATCCAAAATTCAAGCTTAACAAATCAAGACTCTCAATATAAATAATTTTATATTCATTAATAAGTATGTGCATATATAATATATATACACTCAAACTTATTTAAGAGCGTTACTAACCCCATCTCTAATGAGTTAACCCCACCAAAGTCTAGGTGCTCGCTCGACTTAAGCTCTGATACCAAGTGTAATGACCATGTTTTCTTATCGCTAAAGACGATAGTTAATACATCCTCTGTTTTCCTATGTCGATCATTTAATCATTCGAAAAATAGTCCATTTAGAGAAACAAAAAGAAGATACAAAACAAAATCTCATAGCATAATGAATAATCTGTAATATAGACAATAATCTTTTGTAAATCATAATCGCGACTTTAATATATATATATATATATATATATATATATATATATATACACACAAACATCAAATAATTTAATCCATAAATCAAACTATATAGTTATGACAACCTGTGCATACAATGTTGAATAATACAACAAACAGATATGGTAGAAAAACAAAGAAATATAGGAGAATACGTCTTCGCTCATCAATTTCTCTCCTAAAGTTTCAAAGCAAACCGAAATCTAACCTGAAGATATACTCGGTCCGACCCGAGTATTACAATAAAATAACACTCGGATTAGTCTGGTAAACCAGCGTAAGAAAACTCAAATACGGGTAATTTATTCGTTAACTTATAAATATTTGAAATTAAAGGTATCTCGTAAGACCACGCCGCACATAAGCACAGATGAGTTTTTACCTTTCATAACCATTTTTTTATAAATCCAATAATATTATAATGCACATAAGCACAAATGAGTTTTTACCTTTTATAACCATTTTTTTATAAATCTAATAATATTATAATAATGTCTAGAATTCACAAAGAAATATATTGAAGTAGTCTGAATGACTGTATCTCATGTTCCAACATAATAGTGTACAATAAAGTCTAAAGGTTCATATTGGATAATGGTTCCAAATAGGAATGGGTAAGGGCCAACCTACCAAATTCGTACATCTTTAGATAAAACATACAGAAGGCTGCGTTAATTAACATTCAGCTACTCAGGAGTAGCAACATAGCTTACTGGATATTGCCGAATATGATCACCTTGGTTGATAAACAACCATATAAGGGCCCTGTAACACCCCGTAATTTGAACATAAAAATTCACAAATTAAAGTATACTTAATTAAGTGAAATGGGTTGCGCAGAGAAATATATATATTGATATATATATATATATATAATTGAAAATTAAATAAATAAATATGCAAAAATGTTCAAAACAGCGAATTGGGAGAGGGGAATAACCGAACCGGCCGATTTTTGAGGTCGACCCAAGCTCGCTGGGTCGACTAGGGGTTAATCCAGGGTGTTTGGCTGTCAACCCGTGGGCCGATTCGCTCAAATGCAGATTTTGCATTTGAATGGTTCTCATGGTTCAGCTTTAATCTAAAGGCCCTAGATGGTTCCTACACTTGACTTCTTCCCCAAGACATGCTTTGATAGCTTGGACTTTTCTTGGCTATGGCTACTTTACTGTTTTACTTGGGGAATAATTCATGAAACGGTTTTATGCTTCTTTATTATTGCAAGATAGGTTTTGATGTATTCTGATGTAAAAGGCTTTAGACCTTATTTTATAAAGGTAATGAAATTTACTTCCGCTGTTTTATATATGTTCTGTCTTGTAATATTTCTATGCATGT
Organism: Allium sativum; assembly: GCA_030737875.1. Classification (NCBI taxonomy): domain Eukaryota; kingdom Viridiplantae; phylum Streptophyta; class Magnoliopsida; order Asparagales; family Amaryllidaceae; genus Allium; species Allium sativum. The sequence continues at coordinate 305,972,589 of CM060916.1, read as the reverse complement.
TTACCTCGATAATGCTTCATCAAACCTAGTGCATTCCCTTTGTGAGTGACCCTAGCGGAGGTGGGGTGTTACAATTTGGTATCAGAGCAGAAGGTTACAAGACTGGGCAAAAGTTTTAAAAACCTTTTGAAAAACTATTTGAAAACCGTTTACAAAGAAGCATTTTTCAAGAAAAGTTATGTTTTAAAAGCTATTCCCCAAAGGCCATTAGCACTATCCTTTGTTTCCTTGATTGATTCTCTTTTCCTTTCTTCCCTCCATCTGTAGTTACAGTAGTTCTAACTGCGACTAATCCTTGTCTAGCTACGTAAGTATTTTCCCGTGCGATGGAGGTGGTTCTCGAGAGACCTGTTGCCGTGGTACAAGGAAGGATAATAAGAGTAAGGATAAAGGATGCGAGCTTAAGGATAAGCAACTGTTGCTATGGCTTAGCCCATCAAGGAGGACAAGGACAAGATCATCGGAGAGGGCAATTGTACGCTCCCATTTCTAGGGTACCTAAAAGAAATGGTACCGTTTCTGGTAAAGGTTTAGTCGTTCTTTTCTATCATCCCGTCCAGACTTTGTCTTGATCATCGTATCATTTAAGTCTGCTTGGATAGTTGAGTCTCTGCACCTTAGTACTAGCATGGTTGAGGATCCCAGTTTTTGTCCCAAATCTGGTTGGAGAGTCGGTCCATTTATTCATGACTTGTTGGATTTGAGAACGCCTATGCCAAGTGTTGAGATTAGAAGCAATACTTCTATTGTTGAGCTATGGATGGATTCTAGGGGTAAAGTGGTTATCCAGTAAGGGATACCATTTTCGGTTTTGAAAAGAGGGTAGTCAGACTCTTGGTTTGCTTTGGTAATACCTTCGAAGTCTCGTGTAACCTTTTAGGTTCTGTCATGGTTAGTTACCTAGAATCTCTTGATGCATTTATCGGAAATCTCTGATCCAATCGAGTAACGTCCGCCAATAAGACGGATGGTTCATTCTGCTTGAGCATGGGTTACAGGAACCACCCTAGTAAGTGCACGTGGTAACATGGATTGGCATTGGTAAACGAGATCCAGAATTCACTAGTGAATTTTGGAGAGCTTGCATGAGTACGTAGATATGGTTGAGCCAAGTATACTAGGGAAAGAATAAATGGAAGTGGAACGAGAGGCGACAGTGAAAAGAGTTCCGACTCATACCTTGGAAATAGGAATCAAGGAACTACGAAATCATGGAGTCAAAGGTAGTCAAGGCACACTGGAATTAGGCTCAAGGAAATGCGGCTTAGACGCGCGCATCGTGTCTCTTTGTAAGAGTATATCGTTGATCCCTGGTTCTCCTGTAGAGCTTACTTACATGCTATCGGTTGGTGGATATCCTCTCGGTCCTGTTTCTGTTACAAACCCCGTAAGGAGTTTGTCTTGTTTATCTCCTCGGTCTTATCTTGGGAACCTTAGATAGAACTCTATGGATGTAAACATGTATTTGAAACATGTTATGATTGATATGGTTGCAAGTGGTTGCTCGTGGATGCACGAATACACATTAGATACTAGATTGACGCAGTCGTTTCATGTTGCATATGCATGAGTATTTATACTTGTTTATGGATGAAATTGAATGTGTTATCATGCGGATGTTGCATATGAATGAATGTTTGTGCACGCATATAGTACTTATATGACTAGGACTATTCGCATACATGTTGGACTCATGGCACTAAACATATTTTGCATTAGAAAGATCATTCATGCCTGATCATTAGCATTAGCTTATGAGCATATACACACACGTTCTGCATATGTTCATATGGCAATAGAAATCGTCTAAGGACAATGGTTGCCTATGGAAGATGTTTTGAGTAGATGGATGATGGATAGTAGGATACGTTCTTCCTAACTTGGAGATTTCGGGGACGAAATCCTTTAAGGAGGGGAGAATGTAACACCCCGTAATTTGAACATAAAAATTCACAAATTAAAGTATACTTAATTAAGTGAAATGGGTTGCGCAGAGAAATATATATATATTGATATATATATATATATAATTGAAAATTAAATAAATAAATATGCAAAAATGTTCAAAACAACGAATTGGGAGAGGGGAATAACCGAACCGGCCGATTTTTGAGGTCGACCCGAGCTCGCTGGGTCGACTAGGGGTTGATCCAGGGTGTTTGGCTGTCAACCCGTGGGCCGATTCGCTCAAATGCAGATTTTGCATTTGAATGGTTCTCATGGTTCAACTTTAATCTAAAGGCCCTAGATGGTTCCTACACTTGACTTCTTCCCCAAGACATGCTTTGATGGCTTGAACTTTTCTTGGCTATGGCTACTTTACTGTTTTACTTGGGGAATAATTCATGAAATGGTTTTATGCTTCTTTATTATTGCAAGACAGGTTTTGATGTATTCTGATGTAAAAGGCTTTAGACCTTATTTTATAAAGGTAATGAAATTTACTTCCGCTGTTTTATATATGTTCTGTCTTGTAATATTTCTATGCATGTTTACCTCGATAATGCTTCACCAAACCTAGTGCATTCCCTTTGTGAGTGACCCTAGCGGAGGTGGGGTGTTACAGGCCCCAAAGCATACAAGAATAATCAACTCTAGATATGAAACGATCATATCCTGTTAGGATCGACCCACATAGCCCTGTCATACATCCCTGTTTAGCTCATTTCCAGGTGATGAGGCTAAAGTTTATGTATTTACCTTATAAATAGCAGTATATCTTGGAATTTTAGCATTGCCTTCCAATGAGATATGCAATGATAACATTCATTGATATAAGTTTGATCTAGGCCTGAACGAAACCGAATAAGTTCATCTTCAACAATATTCATAACATTTATAGTTTGAAATACTCTAACCAAATCAAAGTGGTTTCAAACAATTAAGTACACCCGATCTCTTCGAAACGAAAGTCGGACTTTGCACCCAAATATATAATCACTAAGGATTTGATTTCCTATAATAATCACCATACCTTTTTAAAATGAATCTTTCATTTATAAAAAATTATTTTTAGAATATTTATTAAAAATATTCATATACTTAAGTCATGTCCTAAGTATATTTGCAAAACATTATATTTTAAATACTTAGAAAATATATTCACAAATTATATTGTTAATAAGTATATAAAAAATAGCATTCTAATTTTCCAAATCCTATTTAAAGGACCAAACAAAGTGATTTTTAAAAATAAACAGATAAAAGAATAAACTCAAACATGATTCCTCTAATGTTAAGTGTGAAATGAATATCCATACCACCATATGTAAGAAGATCAAATTTAGGAGAATTAAATCTCAATTCCTTCTATAAATATCTTCGATAAATCCTTTTATAAAATATCTTATTAAGAAAATATTTATATTTGTAAAGCCTTTTTAAATAAATTCCTCATAAAAAAAGTTTATATTACAAAATACTTTACTTAAATAATTTACATTAAGAAATACTCTACTTAAATGATTTATATTAAGAAATACAATTTATATAAGTAAAAAAATGTTTACTTGAAAACAATATCAAAAGAGTAATTATTATTATTAGATATTTTAAACCTAGTAAAGAAATAATTTCTCTTTTTTTGGGTAAGACAAGCCGGCTTTATAGTGGTCATACCACCGTTTATTAGAACGAGGTAAAGGAAAAAAAGAGTTCTATACAAGCATAAAAATCCAGATCTGGTTTGAAGTGCTAGAACACAGTACAATTAAAAAACATGAGAGAAGATGAATTCTTTTGCTACTACTAAGGTGGACTACCACCATACAATGAAAACAAGAGTTAGGCTAAATGTCTAAGCTACTAGGTAACATAAGGCTAGCCCCTTCAGAAGATGACGACCTACAATGGTGTTAGTTGGGCTAACAACACGGATATACCTAGAAAAAGCCAAGACTTTACAAATATTAATAAATAAATTATTATTTTTTTAAGGAATGCAGATTACGAATTCTAAGGCCGGGTTAACACTAGAGGGGGTGAATAATTTTTTATGAATTACATTAAACTTTTTGAAACCTTTTGAATTTAAACAAAAATAGGTGCAATTAACAAACACAGAAATAATCACGGATTCAGATATGGATGGAAATAGTAAACTAAAACTAGTAAAGGAAAGAACATAGCATAATTTTACATTGGTTCAGAGTTATCTTACATCCAGTCCCACACAATTTCTTATGCAAATTTCTTTTCAAATATAATGTCAGAATTAAAACCCTTGATTTTAAGGCTACGAGGAACACCCATCCTATTTCTGAAGTACAGTGAAACCCAGTTGACTTGTTAGGCTACAATCACACCTAATTCATTTCACCGAGCTACAATCACACCCAATTGGTTTACCAGCCACAGTCGTACCTCTTCAAGTTACTTTTGTTGGATATAGTGATTTTATATAAACTAGTTGATTATGGATGATCCTATAACTCCAAATTAAACTAAGATCTTTGAGAGAGAGTGACAGAGAATCAAACTAGAGATAATTGAGTTTAATTTACTTAAGATTTTGGTAGAATTTTGTTAAGAATGTTTAGAAAATAAGAGTGGAGAAGAAGAAGCAAAGAAATGATGAAAACTTGATCAAAAATTCATTAAAAACATCTTATATTTATAGGAAATTAACAACTAAAAAACATCTTATATTTGTAGGAAATTAACAACTATGCCCATTCACGAAGAGATACGATGAAAAGACACCTCTTTTCAAATTTCATTTTTGAAATCAACTATCATCATGTCGACATATGGGGATGGAGATGTCGATATGCCTATGTATCTTTTGAAAATTTGTTTTTGTTTTTTAAAATGATTTCAATTCTAAAACATATCTAAATAATCATGGGACGTTTAAACCATTTTGGATATGTTTTAAATAATATTTAGAGAATAAACTTTGTAATATTAAATATATAATAAAAATATGCAAGAACTATAATTTTGAATATTAAAGATTATAAAAAAATCCTAAAACATAATTTTTGAGATTGAGGCTAAAACATTAAATCACAAGATGATGATTGGAAAATAGATTTTGAACTTGAGAGTAAACATATTTAAATTAAGAAGTGAACTGAAATCAAGGCTAAACAATTTTGAGAAATAGTTTTGAATTTGAGGCTCGAATATTTAAACTAGAAGAGATGATAGGAGATTTCTTGGATTCCATTCCTCTGAAGAAGATCGTGGGTTCCATCTTGTAATTAAAATCTGAATAGGATTTTAGTGCAATTACGAAGTTTCAACATAAACCTTGTAACGACCTGGATTTTTAGTCAATTTTATTTTAAACATTTAATATCGTTTTGAATGTTGAGTTGATAATATAAATGGATTTTTTTATTGAGTTATCAATTTAATAATCGATATACGATTTAATTCGAGTAGATCGAATTATCGTAATGTGAAAATGACTTGTAATTTAATTCAAAGATAAAACTGAATGGAAACGGTTTGGATGGTCAATATAATTTCTATTTGAATATGGACGATAATAATTTATTATCAAGGAATTAATTGTTTTAAATTTAATTTATATTATATCAATTTAAATTGATATCTTCTCCATATGATCGAACGGGGCTTTGAAACCAGTTCCAGTGTGTTCAGGATAGTGGTACAAACCTAGGAATGTCAGTTGTTGCATTCAAATAGGAGTTCGAACACATGTGATAGTTTAAATTAAATAAAATCATACCGGTTCAAATCAAACCTAGTACCAAACTGTTTTCTTCCTCCCTAAGCTAAAACTTTTTACTTCCTTCTTATGCTAATGGAGAGTACACTACAAGCCTACTCTATCACTAACCCTACCTGTACCTTTGAAAGATGATGTTTCTATCCTTCTATTTTTCATCTTTATATATATATTCGTGTTCTATTCTTTCCATGAGAAAAAACATTGCTCAAATTCCTTTTATTCCTTCTCAAAGACCTCGCCTTCGTATGTTGTTCATTTCTAAAATTAGAAACTATTTCAAAGCATTTTCTTTCGTTCCTTTTCCAGTGAAAACAAAACCGAAAGCCACCTCTTTAATCCTTCCTAAATTTCAGAAATAAAAATCGATCCACTAAATAAAAGAGGGAAAACAAAAATGAATCTCTATTGGATCGCGATCTCCCTGAAAACTTGAAATTGCTAGAGACACTCACGTTATGGAATCACGAACGAAGAGAACATAAATTGCGATTTAATCCACCGAATTTACTGGAACTCGACACCAAAATTTTAGCACTCACATTGTAGTGGATTATTTGTATAGTTTGGATGAGGTGTAGGGTGCGACGTCTGATGATAAGTGAGGAGTTCGAATGATTTGTTGATGACTAGGTATAAACTGAGTAGACCGTGGGGTGTAGTTGGAGTTTGACAGTGAAGTGGTGCTATTGGGTGGAGTTCGACTTTTTGGGTTGGTCTAAAGTTCATTTTGTGATATTTTAGGATAAAAATGAAGGCGTGGTTATCTACAGTGGAATCTGATGATGTGTGATAGTGCAACAGTGTTGACAGTGGATTATTACGGGTTCAAACGTATTGATGTTGAACCAATGACGATTTATTCATTAGTGATGTTGTGAAAGGGAAGTCAAAGTGACTGGGGAAGGGGATGTCGAGGTCAAATTTTTGATTGAGGGGTCGTTGGTATTGGGTAGGTTGCCAAAGGGGGTTCGATGGAAATGGCAGCAGCTCCGATAAGGATTTATGGAAGCAGCGGTGGTTGGATCGACTGCAAGTTGCTACTGTAGGTTTAGCTATGAAACAAGAGGATTAAATACGGATTTAAGGTGAGATTAATTAACTTAATTATGTTGATAAAGTTATAATATAGTAACTACGAGATTTAATTTTTTTTGTTTCAGTTTAAATAAAACTCATAATAATTGTACCATTGTCATACAATAACAGATTTCAACGAAATAAAGTGTTTCAAAGTCATTGACGATGGCTATGCAGTCGAATTGGGTTAAAGTAGATTAAAGCTAGCTATGATTTTCAATTAAATTAAACATTTGGTTAATTTAATCAAATACGATTCGCTATTTCGACAGTAAAAATCATGGTGAGTAAACTCACTCCCTGGATTCGTACATAATTTTATTATAAACGAATTTTTATTTTAAATAATTTTTATATGTTGTTTGTTGGTTGCTTGGATGCATTGAAATATTGTTGTGGCTATTATATATATATATATATATATATATATATATATATTAGTTATACTTAGGCTTGGTGGTTGTGGCTATTGTATATATATATCGGATATTTCCCGCAGTACCATTAGCGAATGATTTCCCTATGTGCCCCATAATATATAAAGTGGATGACCTTTTATACCGCGATATCCTGCCTTGAAGCAAGACGGGTATTACTTATGTTGGATAATAGCTGTGGATGCAGGAAAACTGGTTGGAGGAATCCAACTGGATTCCTCAAAATTTATTATTGTTTGTTTTCATATATATTTTCATATATGATGTGTTAGAAAATCTATGATTGATAATTGGGTGTTTTGGATGTTTGAATATCACTGGCCCTAAATATTGATATACAAAAATATCGTGAAAAAGAATTTTTAGATTTAAAAAGGGAAAATATATTTTTCTAAAATAGAATTTGAATTTCGAATGGGTTAGGAAATATTAACTTGTTTTGAATAGTAAAAACAAGTAGTGAATTTATAAACGAAGTTTATAAATGAAATAGAATAATTTTCATTGGATAATGCGGGGGATGTAAATTCAGATTTGAATTTAAAAAGGGGAATTGAAATTAGTTACAAAAAGAAACAATTAAATCTATTTCGATGTTCGAAATGTAAATAGAATTAATATAAATTCATATGGATTTATGACTGGAATTCGACTATGTCGAATTCATAAAAATAAGTAATTTCTATAGAAAAAATATATTTGAATTGTATTAAGCAGAAACTAAAATTAAATATTAAATATGAAAATAGATTCTATGTATATATGTGTTATAATAATAAAATATTCCAAATAGGAATCGAATTTCAAATGGATTTTGAAATAAAAACTTGTTTTAGTATATACAAAACAAGGAATAAAATTTATAAGCGATGTTTTTAAATAAAGTGAGATAATTATCATTAGATAATTTGGAAATATAAATTCAAGCATGAATTTAAAAGGAATTGGAGATCATTTCGAAATTGGGATGATAGATTTTATTCCGGAATTCGGAATATAAACTGAATTTGAAGAAAATCCAACGGATTTATAATTGAAATTCAATTATATTAAATTTTATAAAATAATTTATTTCCAAGCGAATTGGGATTTAATATAGAAGATTGAGTTATAATTAAATTTATAACTAAATTATGAAATAATCGACAATTAAGGATAATCAAGAATATTAAGTTAGATTTGGGAAACTGGCTAAAATATATGTTAAAATATATAGGAATGAGGTTGGAATTTATTTAATAAACAAATTTTAAATATTTATATTTAAATATAATCAAAATGAGCTTGCCGCAGTGCACTAGTTCGTAATTTGACGTTATGAAACTCAATTGAGTATATATAACACGATCTAAGTCGGAATTCTTTGGATCAAGAATCGTTAGGACCGATTGAGTGATAGATTTGTAATGGAAGAGAAAAATATAGATTTCGTCTAATAGATTTTGAGCTATGTCAAAATCAAATTTCCAGAAAACAGCAGCATAATTGTTTTTAAAGCATAACGGGTTATTAATTAAAATAAAAGGATTTTGAATAAATAAAACTTATATTTCCATTAGAAAATTCCAGAATTGATTTATAAAATAAATATGAACTCAAGTGCAGTAAATGTATTGATTTTTGAAACAAAAATCAGATTTTTTATTATTGAATAATTTAACTAGTTAGAAGAATAATTATTTAATGGAGTATGGGTCGAAATTGGATGTTGGGCAAGTGGATTGGATTTGTGGATATATACTTGAAATCGAATACAAGACTTGAGATGGAAATGGAATTCGATTGATTTATAAGCAAATTAAATATATATATATATATACATATATATATATGTATATATGTACATGATATGTTCAAATAAAATGGAGATTAGGCAAAAGAGCTAATTACCGAATTAATTAACAAATTGAATTAAAAATGATTGGGTTGAGTTTGAATAAATTGGGAATGGTTAGATATATGTTAAGCAGGTTTGGACTGAAGTGTATGAAGAGATATAAATTGAATGCCCAACAAAAGAGGTACATATTTAATTTGATATGAGATTTTATGAGCCTAGCGGTAAGCCGCTTAGCTTTTTGATTTTTTTTGAATGGAAAGGGCCCAGAGAGGCAATTTGTAGTTGTAACAAGTGACTCGTACAAAGGAGATGTTGGCAAAAAAATTCGAAAATCTAAGGAGATAGAATTTTTTAAGAAAAATCGATAATGTAAAATCTACTTATTGATTATTTGTGAAACAAGAAACCAAATTGGTTAATAAAATTTAAAAGCATTGTAGTAAAGGTGACGTTTGGAAAGGAAATAATATAAGATTTTACATATTGTTAGTTAAATACAATATTTAGGTTGTCGTAACGATGTTTTACACAACATCCGTTTTAACCCAAATAAGTGTAAGTTTGGAAATATAATAACAAATATTTCCTAAGTATAGAAATAAATGAGTTCGGGAAAGAGATAAGTAATTGGAATGTTTTCCAATTAAAAATAGAAGATATTTTATAAGTATAGAAAATAAAAGAAGGTGATATATGAAAATGTTTTCCAAATAGCGTAACTGGCCAAGATGATTGTTGAAATATTGGGTTAACAAATATAAATAAGGAAATAGAGAAGTGATTTAATTAATGAAATATTTTTTAATGGGCCCATTGATTGTTTGATGGTTTGGATGAATATTTGTTTTTCTTTGATAGCTAAATAACAGACTATCGAAGTATTGGCCAATATCGTTGTCAATATAGAGAGGCTGGTTGGATTATTATCCGAGAACCACTCCGTATTGGCAGTAGTGTTGAGAACCAGATTATATGAAGACAAATGAAGATGGAGTAAAGTGCAAGGGATTTTCTATTAATCGTAGGTAGAAATTGCCTAAGATGGATTAATGGAAATTGTGCCTTCGGTTTCGTTCAATCCCAGAACGAACTTGTATAGACGAATGTCTGACAGAGTACTTCCAAAAATCGCATAGGTCGGTCTTTACAATATACATATGGTGGTAGAGAATTTATTCTCTTAGCATAATATCCAGAATATATTTGTGCAAATCAATTAGTGATTAACGGAATGGACAATGTGACATTCAAAGTGATGATGCTATAAATGAAAGATAAGTAATCGTAGCCTCAGGCCTCATCAACCGGGAAATGACAAAAATCGGGCAGGTAATATAGCTAAGTGGGTAGCTCTCAATTAGGGTGTATTATCATCTACCTAGAGAAAATTCATTTCCTTCTTTAATCTATTGATGTTGTCCCTTTCGGGAAATGGTTGTTGATCCCAACCGTTAGTGATATACATTCGATACACTCACGCGAAATGAGTAGTCAGTCATAGGTGGCCGTGTTGCAAGATGCCTTGTTGAACCCAGTGTATTCCACTCTAGAGATATACTATCGAAAGGTGGTTCCATACCTTGTCATAGTTGGAAATCTATTACCCAATAAGCACTCGCAGTTTTGATTGTATACTATGTATGTGGAGCTTGAGATGTAAGCCTTCCGCTAGATTGCTATCCATTTGATTTAGACAATATTATAATATCAGAATTGTATAGATTTTAAAGAAATGTTGTGGGTTATCGTACGGTAAAAACCGTCCGTGTTTATGTGTGGGTCGGTCTTACGATTATCCTTTCTTTTGAAAGGATTTTTAAAAGTTAAACCAACTGCTTGGAGTTTACTCACACCAGTCCTATGACCGACCTAGAGTTTATTTTGTTTTGTTTTACCCTAAACTCTTGGGTGCCCAAATTTATACAGGCAGTCAAGTAGTTCAAGTGTTTACAGATACTTGGAGAAGCTTGGAGCAGGTGGCTTCAGTGCTAGTTATATAGAGTTTATTCTACTGTGTTCTAAATGTGATGTACTTTGATAATATATGTAAGTACAATTTTGTATTTCAAAGATTGCTATATATTATATTTTATTCCGTTGCGATGTGAGATTCTGTATTGTTATTCCTGTTCTTCTTCTATCTCTTTCTTCTATCTTTTTCTTCTCTATTCATAATGATTCGTATTTCTATGCAATTTGGGTTGGATGTATGATGTATTTAGTCAACTCAAATAGTATGGATTTGCGGGTCATTACAGTTGGTATCAGTGCTTAGGTTGAGCGAATACTTAGGCTTTGTTGGGGGATTACTCATTAGAGATAGGGTCAGTAGTACCCTAGAATGAGTTGAGTTTATATATACGAGAGCGCGCATTTGTTAATTTATATAAAAACTATTTTATATTGTGTTGATTGGTTTAGCGAGTGGATTGTGAGTTCTGGTCGATACATGAAGTACAACTTATCGATAGGTGTTTCTAAACACTTGAGCAGATTAGTTCGACACAATATTGTTTTTAAGTGGGTAAATGTAATAATTCTACCCAAAATTATATATTGATATAAAACTAATAATTTTCTGAAATTTTATAATGGATGTGTTGGTTGTTATTATAATCAAATGAGATTATAAAATTTGGAATGGTTATATATAACAAAATATAATTTGTATATGAATGAAATATACACAAATGAGATGAAGTAAAATTGGATTCAAAGCAAAATTTGGGATTTTAAAACCCGGGAAGTTGGAAAAAATATTTTTTTTGAAGAATATAAAATAATATAACCTTGTTTTGGAAGGATTTTTGAATAAAAATCATTTCAGATGGATTTATAGAATAATAAAGCACTGAACTCACTTTAGTTGCAGGAAAATAATTCTGATGATGATTGCAGCATCATCAGTATCCATTTTCAATTTTCTAAGTGACAAATTGCCGCCTCAGAAAAGTTTGTGATGGAAATTTGTTTAAAAGAAAACGAGTTGATTTGAAATTCAAATGTTTTGAATTTTAAATGATTATAAATAAGCTTATGTATTTATATGATTTCTAAAGGATTTGAAATGAAAATCTCAAAATTTGAATTCTTTAATTTAAAATTTAAATTAAGCAAGTTAAATGGATTAAGGTGAATTAATTGGCTAGATTTAATTTGAATGAAATTGAATGCATATTAATTGGATGTAAATATATTGATTGTAAATCATTCAGATTTAATGAATCTGAACATATATGGTGTACATGAAAACCGAAGTTTTAGTGGAACTAAAATTATAGAAATACGAAGTGTTGAGTTTCAACATAAGTGATTTTTTGGAAAGTTAATGGGTTTATAGCATTTTTCCTAGCGTAGTAATTTTGGGGACAAATTTTTTTTAAGGAGGGAAGAATGTAACAACCCGGATTTTTAGTCAATTTATTTTAAACATTTAATATCGTTTTGAACATTGAGTTGATAATATAAATCACTACTGTAACGACCCGCATTCTACGCATCAAAGGATCGTAGAATATTTATTTCTTTCTCATGCGAAGTCGTATGGTCATGTAACTTTGGGAGAGGACTATTGGGGTCATTTCCCATGTTCATGATTTTTGCCGATTTTTAAATGACCATTTTCCCCCTATATGATCTTGTTTCGGCCATAACTTTTGATTGGAAAGGAGTTTTAACCTGAAACCACTTTCATTAGATCTTGGTGATGGTTTACCATTCCGCAGAGTGGTCATATGTGAAAAACGGACTTAACGTTTGGGAGATATGGCTGAATTAAGGTTTAGAATGTATAAAACAGCTTAACTGGGCTTAATTGCGTAGTTAACAGCTAGGCCCAGAGGGAAATTTCGGGATTTGGAGTATTTAAGGACTGTTAGGGTTTAGAGAACACCCTTTTCACATTTTTCAGCCGCCACTTATCACCCCTCTCAACTTATTAATGGCCTCCAACATCTAAAACACCTCTAAACCACTTTCTAATTGAAGATTTGGCTTAATTACATCTAATTAAGGAGAAATAGCACCAAAGCAAGGTTAGAACTGCTGTATAGCCTTGGGAACAACGCCATACAGAGGATAATTTCAGATTTGGTATTTTGTTTGTGGCTAAGGTGAGTGATTAGCACCTTTTTACACTAATTATGGCTAATTAGGATTGATTAGTGTTAATTAGCGAATTTAAACATGAATAAATTCTAGAAAAATATTTATAAACTTCGAAATATTGTTTTAGACCTCTGTTAGAAATTTGGGTTAATTTGGTTAAGTTTTGTTAATCCTAATGTTAGTTATGCTTAACCATGATTAAGGGAAAATATGAGGTTTTGGCTATGTTTGATCCATTTTAACCTATCAAGTTGTTGAATTTGTGTTAGTGGCCAATTTTATATGTTGCTATGACTATATGGTATGCTTTGTGATTGATTAGAAAAGTTAGATTGGTCGAAAACGCCGTCGAATGGCGTAAAACAGTCGCTGGAAAGAAGTGTAGGAAATTAACCGAACCGGATCAGAGGGGAAGCACGAACTGAACCGTTTCCCCCAAACTGTTGCGTCACGATCCAGTCTGGGGAACTGGGGAGATCATGACCGAACTGACCCGCTCGTGGTGATGGAGATCAACCTGACCTCTCGCATTTGAAGCTCCACGATCCGACCCGCCTGTACCTGGAGTTCTCCGAACCGATCCGACCTTAGCATGGTGGCACGACCTAAAGAGAGAGCACTCAACCCGAACCGCTTCTCCGAACCAAAGCACTACCGATCCGACCCATATGGAGCAATCCGAACCAAACCAAGAGGGATGCCACGAGCCAATGTGTTGAGCACGAGCTGAAAGGGACCAAACCGAACTGGTGCATCACGAGCCAGACTGGGTGTTGCCATGAGCTTCAGCCAGAATCACGGACTGAGCCTATACGATGATCACGATCCGAATTGAAGTGAAGAACCGAACTGATCCGGAGAAGATCAAAAACCCGAGATGCAAAGGTAGTCCAAATGGGAAGTTTGTACTCAGGATCCAGTTGGGAACCAATGAGTTAACTTCATGATTGGGCTTTGCTGCGGGACATGTGCTAAGGGGCTATCGACGTCCATAACTTTTGTTCACCACCAAGATGGATGTTAGACTACGGATCAGTGCAGTGGGGTAGATGTTACTTCATGGGGCAGAGTGAACGTAGCATGGCTATGAGCCAGTGCAGTGGAGTCTCCATGACTTCATGGGGCAGAGTGGACATAGCAAGGACTAGTGGCTATGGATCAGTGCAGTGGAGTTGCCATGACTCCATAGGGCAGAGTGATCATAGCAAGGATTTGGGTGATCAAAGCGGTGGATATCGTATGCTTTACGCACTGAGTGAGAGATGTGAGGATGGTTGCTATGCTTGATTGTTTGCTAACACTATGACATGCACACCCCCTCCCCCGTATCTTTATGCCTTATGTTTAGTGGCACCTTAGAGTATTGAGCGGTATGTTGTGCTAACTCTTTGGTTGCAGGTCCAGGTTCAGGTATGGTTTAGTATACCTGTTATTGTTCTGTCTTGCTGCTTATCGCTCATACCAGACTTTTGTCTGACCCAGAGTTTTATGTCTCTTCTTATTACTCTGGGTGCTCTTAAACGGGCAGACTAGAGACAGGTTAGCTGGTTATGCACGAGTAGCTGATCCAGAGACGAGCAGGAGGCTCCTACGTATTATCTACATATATTCTCCCTGTGTCGCTGCTGGTCACTGCTTTGGGCATTAGTAGTGTACCTTCCTATTTGCTTTAGAGATAGTTTTCAAAAGTTGTAATAATGATGATGTGGAACATAAGCTGTATTTTGGACTTTCCGCTGCTATGATGTTTAGTTTTCAGCTTATGCACTGTCTCACCAGTTTTATGTCAAAGTATGTTATTATTATATTTTATTCCATGCACTGTGAGACATTCTACAGGTTCTTTGTTAGTCCACTGTTAAGTTTTCCTTTCCTTGCCTTTCTTTGGCGACCGTCCCGCGCTAGTTGGACATCGGCACAGTGCACTTTCATGGGAAATGTCATCTGGTGCGGGGAGGCCCTTCACACTTGGTATCAGTGCTCTAGGTTGCATAGTTGACCTAGGGAATGACACCAGGGAGAGATAAGACGTATATGAGAGCGCGTATGTGTGATTATTTTGGTTTTCAAAAGCTATATATATACTATTAGTATAGCTAAGGATGAAGTCGCACTGCACTGACACCACAAAGAGGATGGTTGATTGTTTCTCTTTACAGATTGAACGATGAGCCGATATACGAGGGGTGTAGGTAGAGGAGCCAATAGTGTGAATGCTCCTGACATGAGGACTATGTTCACTGACTTCATGAGAGAGATGCTAAGGGACGTTCAAAGGGCAGTTCCTAATGCTGCTAATGGTGATTGTGCAGCGGTGCAGGCGCCTAGAGCCGATTTCGCCAAGCTTTGCAAGGATTACACTAGTCTTGGTGGGAAGCCGTTCCGTGGAATCGGTTACATAAGTTCAGGATTGGTTGGATAGCTCTGAGCGTATCTTCAAAGACTTAGATATCGAGGATGCGATGAAGAGGAAGCTAGCATCCCTTCAGGTGCAATGACGGGCGATGAATTGGTGGAATGCTATTAAGGCAGCTACTCCAGAGGACCAAGTTACATGGGATCAGTTTAAGGCCCGATTCGGTGAAAAATATATCCCACCTGCTTAGAATTCAGAGTTATTTAGGAAGTTCTTGGAGCTTAAGCATAATGGTAGGGCAGTCTCGGAATATATTGCTGAGTTCGATACTTTATCGAAGTATGGATTATCCCTTATCGACACTGCCGAGAAGAAGAATGAAAAGTTCATAACAGGCTTAGATCAGTACTTGGGGGAAAGGCTTGTAAACCATGTCGATGAGACGTTTGAATTGATTGTGGGGAAAGCTTTGAGATCAGAGAGTCTATACCCTAAGTCAAAGACTGAGGTTGCATCTGCAGAAGAGCCAAAGCTGCAAGTAAGCGGTGGAGGCAAGAATGGTTCTCAGAATAAGAGAAAGAAGAATCGGACCAAGGATGGCCAGAAGAAAAAGAATAAGAAAGATGTTGAGTGCTTCAGCGGTGGTAAGAAGGGCCACTATGCCAAAGAATGTTGGGCCAAGCCAGCGGATAGGAAGTGCTTCAACTGTGGCCAAGTGGGACATCATAAGGATAACTGTCTGCAACCCCCTATTGTGAAAGCATATGTTATCAATGCTATTCCTTCTTCGTCGAATGCTCCAACAGCAGCGGAGAAAGGAAAGAATGTTGTTATTCAAGGTATGCTTTCTATTTATGGTGTTCCTGTTCGAGTATTGTTTGATACCGGAGCTTCCCGTTCCTTCATATCTAGTGACCTGGTAGATAGGTTGGGATTGGAGCCCGAGATAGTCGATAGACCTTTAGCGGTAACGAACCCGATTGGTGGTTCGACTAGCCTTAGCATGATTTTTCATAATGTGGTCTAATCAAGTCATGGATGCATGTTTGTGATTTCTTTTTTTTGGGCTTTACTGGGTTTGGCATTATTTTGGGAGTCGATTGGCTCCAATGGTACAGGGTGGTGGTAGACTATATGGGATTTTTGGTGACAGTTAGAACGGAAGATGGGCGGAGGGTAGTGTTTGGTGGTCTAACTAGTGATGGGGTAATGGCTAGTTTTCTAAATTCCCTCGACATCCCGCATGATGAGTTGTCAGATGTGCCCGTGGCTGGCCAGTATCCAGACGTCTTCGAGGAAGTGACCGGACTCCCACCACACCGAAAGATTGAGTTCCGTATTGATTTAGTGAAAGATGCCAGACCTATAGTGATGCCACTTCGTCGTATTTCACCAAGGGAGCAACGAGAGCTCGGGGTGCAAGTAAGCGATATTTTAAAGAAGGGATTTATCAGAAGAAGTGTTTCTGAGTGGGGAGCACCAGTTGTATTTACTACCAAGGCAGATGGTTCCCTTCTCTTGTGTGTGGACTACTGCGAGTTGAATAAGGTGACGAGGAAGAATAAGTATCCTCTACCGCGGATAGATGATTTGTTTGATCAGTTGAGTGGCGCGAGAGTATTCTTCCAATTGGATCTCGCGATAGGTTTTCATCAGCTTAGAGTGGAAGCTGAGAGTATACCTAAAACGGCATTTCGGACGCCGTCTGGATTTTATGAGTGGTTGGTCATGTCATTTGGGTTGACCAATGCACCTGCATATTTTGTGGATCTTATGAATAGGGTATTCAGAGATCAATTGAATAAGTTTGTTCTTGTGTTTGTGGATGATGTCTTAGTTTATTCGAGGACAGAGGAAGAACACAAGGAACACTTGCGGATAGTGATGGAGGTGTTGAGAAAACACCAATTGAAAGCAAATTTTTCTAAGTGTCACTTTTGTAGGAGGGAGGTGAGATTCTTGGGCCATGTTGTTTCAGAGAATGGTATTCCCGAGGATCCTGCGAAGGTAGCTGTGGTACAAGATTGGTCTACGCCCAAGAATACAATGAACATAAGAAGTTTCTTGGGATTAGCTGGATATTATCGTAAGTTTATCCAAGACTTCTCTAAGATAGCAGCACCGTTGACCCAGTTGACTTAGAAGAATCAAGCTTTCGTTTTGGACGAAAAGTGCGAGAATGCATTCAAGAATCTAAAGAAAAAGTTGACATATGCACCAGTGTTAGTCATTCCTAAGGGAAATGAAGAGATGACAATATATACAGATGCATGTGGTACCGAACTAGGTGCTGTACTGATGCAAGGAGGTAGGGTTGTAGCTTATGCACGTCGACAATTGAAACCGCACGAGAGAAGATACCCTACCCATGATTTAGAATTAGCAGTGATTGTGTTAGCGTTGAAGATGTGGAGACATTATCTCTTGGGAGAAAGATTCGAGTTGTTTACTGACCATAAGTCATTAAAGTATCTTTTCTCTCAGAAGGATCTAAATCTCCGACAACAAAGATGGTTAGAATTCTTGGCTTCATATGATTTTGATATCGCATATGCACCAGGAAAAGGCAATGCAGTAGATGATGCCTTGAGCAGGAGACATGCCTGTTTAGGGGCTATGTTTCTGGAATGGAAGCAACTGGAGTACATCGCTGGGTATGATTTGAGACCAAAGTGCGAATTGGATCCAGAAATGTTAACAAGTTTGACGATCAGACCAACTTTGATTGAGAGGATTGGTTCCAGCCAGAGGGACGATCCTAACCTATTGGAAATCATCTCAAAGTTAGAGATGGGGATCAACAAAGAGATGAACAAGCATGGGCTTGATCGAGATGGATGGCTTTAAAAGAGTGGAAGATTAGTGGTACCCAAGGTAAATGGATTGAGAGATGAAGTGCTTAGAGAGTGTCATCGCTCAAAGCTGACCATACACCCCAGTGGTAACAAAATGTATCGAGACATGAAGCAGGCCTACTACTGGAAAGGAATGAAAAGAGACGTTGGGAAGTTTATATCCAATGCATGAACTGCCAGTTGGTTAAAGCTGAGAAAAAGAAGCCTAGTGGTTTGTTGCAACCATTAGAAATTCCAGAATGGAAATGGGAACAAGTCTCAATGGATTTCATTGGTGGGTTACCAAGGACTAGATCAGGCCATGATAGCATTTGGGTGATTGTGGACCGATTGATCAAGAGTGCAAGATTTATACCCGCCAAGTCGAATAGAACGGCAGCTAAGTTAGCTGAGCTATATATGAAATGGGTAGTGATATTTCATGGAGTAGCTAAAAGCATTATGAGTGACTGAGACTCGTTGTTCACTAGTGGGTTTTGGAAGAGCTTACAAGAGGCATTAGAATCAGAATTACATCTCAGTACCACGTATCATCCTCAAACCGACGGTCAGACAGAGAGGGTGAATCGAGTGTTAGAAGATCTCTTGGGAGCTTGCATATTGGATTTTGGTGGATCATGGGATGACCATTTTCATCTAGTAGAGTTTGCATATAATAATAGTTATCAATCCAATATTGGTATGATTCCATTTGAAGCTTTATACGGAAGACCGTGCAACTTAACGTCATGTTGGTTAGAAACTGGTGAGAAGTTTGTGCTTGGACCAGATGTGATAAGAGAAACTTCAGATAGGGTTAAGATCATTCAACGACGAATGAAGGCTGCCCAAGATAGGCAGAAGAGTTATGCTGATAAGAGGCGAAAGGATTTGAAGTTCTCCGTTGGCGACTTGGTGTTTGTCAAGATTTCTCCATTAATGAGTGTGATACGTTTTGGTAGGAGAGGCAAGTTAACACCAAGATTTGTTGGTCCATTCCCAGTTCTTGAGCAAATTGGGAATTTGGCATATAAAGTTGAATTACCAGAGAAGATGGCAGGAGTTCACAACGTATTTCATGTTTCCCAATTAAGGAAGTTTGTGCACGACCCTAGTGTGACTATTACACCGGATCAGTTGGACGATATCGAGGTTGAACCCGAGGCGGTTGGGAACCGCAGGCCTATGAGTATTGTAGGGAATGATACGAAGCAGCTTCGAAGGAAGGCGGTGAAACTAGTCAAAGTTCAGTGGGGTGATGATGAGGAAGACTGTACTTGGGAAACAGAGGAGGACATAAGGAGGAAGTATCCAGAACTCTTTGCCTTGTAAGGTTTTTATATCGGTATAGTACTCCCTTGTTAGTAAACCGCATGCTAGGATAGGTTGTTGTGTTTTTTTGTATGCTTTATTGTTTTGTTAATGATTGGCAGGCATGCGGGATCCTTTGTATGTTTTGGGTTAAGGAATTTCGGGGATGAAATTTCTTAAGAGGGGGAGAATGTAACGACCCGCATTCTACGCATCAGAGGATCGTAGAATATTTCTTTCTTTCTCATGCTAAGTCGTATGGTCATGTAACTTTGGGAGACGACTATTGGGGTCATTTCCCATGTTCATGATTTTTGCCGATTTTTAAATGACCATTTTACCCCTAGCTGATCTTGTTCCGGCCATAACTTTTGATTGGAAAGGAGTTTTGACATGAAACCACTTCCATTAGATCCAGATGATAGTTTACATTTCCGTAGAGTGGTCATATGTGAAAAACGGACTTAGCGTTTGGGAGATATGGCTGAATTAAGGTTTAGAATGTATAAAACAGCATAACCGGGCTTAATTGGGTAGTTAACAGCTAGGCCCAGAGGGGAATTTCGGGATTTGGAGTATTTAAGGGCTGTTAGGGTTTAGAGAACACCATTTTCTCATTTTTCAGCCGCCACTTATCATCCCTCTCAACTTAGTAATGGCCTCCAACATCTAAAACACCTCTAAACCCCTTTCTAAATGAAGATTTGGCTTAATTACATCTAATTAAGGAGAAATAGCACCAAAGCAAGGTTAGAACTGCTATATCCTTGCGAACAGCGCCAAACAGAGGATAATTTCAGATTTGGTATTTTGTTTGTGGCTAAGGTGAGTGATTAGCACCTTTTTACACTAATTATGGCTAAAAAGGATTGGTTATGTTAATTAGCGAATTTAAACATTATTAAATTCTAGAAAAATATTTATAAATTTTGAAATATTATTTTAGACCTCTGTTAGAAATTTGGGTTAGTTTGGTTAAGTTTTGTTAATCCTAATGTTAGTTATGCTTAAACATGATTAAGGGAAAATATGGGGTTTTGGCTATGTTTGATCCATTTTAACCTATCAAGTTGTTGTTTTGGGGTTAGTGGACAATTTTATATGTTGCTATGATTGTGTGGTATGCTTTGTGATTGATTAGAAAAGTTAGATTGGTCGAAAACGCCGTCGAATGGCGTAAAACAGACGCTGGAAAGAAGTGCAGGAAATTAACCGAACCGGATCAGATCGGAGGGGAAGCACGAACCGAACCGTTTCCCCCAAACTGTTGCGTTACGATCCAATCTGGGGAACTAGGGAGATCATGGCCGAACCGACCTGCTCGTGGTGATGGATACCAACCCGACCGCTCGCATTTGAAGCTCCATGATCCGACCCGCCTGTACCTGGAGTTCTCGAACCGATCCGACCTTGGCATGGTGGCACGACATAAAGAGAGAGCACTCGACCCGAACCGCTTCTCCGAACCAAAGCACTACCGATCCGACCCATATGGAGCAATCCGAACCAAACCAAGAGGGGTGCCACGAGCCAATGTGTTGAGCACGAGCTAAAGGGGACTAAACCGAACTGGTGCATCATGAGCCAGACTGGGTGTTGCCATGAGCTGGAGCCAGAATCACGAACTGAGTCTATACGATGATCACGGTCCGAATTGAAATGAAGAACCGAACCGATCCGGAGAAGACCAAAAACCCGAGATGCAAAGGTAGTCCAAATGAGAAGTTTGTACTTAGGATCCAGTTGGGAATCGACGAGTTAACTTCATGATTGGGCTTTGCTGCGGGATGTGTGCTAAGGGGTTATCGACGTCCATAACTTTGATTCACCACCAAGACGGATGTTAGACTACGGATCAGTGCAGTGGGGTAGATATTACTTGATTGACATAGAAATGTGTTCATTTTATGCTCTTATTTCTTATCTTTTGTATATAAATAAATATTACTTGGGTATTATTTTGTTACTTTTACAGATATTCCAACCCAGCCCGCATGCAACCAGAAAAGTAGAGAAATAGAGATGAAATTGATATATATTTACATTTTGAAGAATTGTAGATGAAGATCTCACATCTAGTTGCTGTTGGACAGGAAAATGAATGGTAGAAAGACCAAGAATTTCTCAAATCAAGGGAAGCTTGTCAAAGAACCAAGAGGAAAAGAAGAAAGGCCAAAAATTTAATAGATTTAACTAAGGCCCATTTGAAACTCTCATTGTAAACTCATTTGGTGAATTCCCTAAGGCCCATCTATCATTTGTAATTGGGGTTAGGGTTTGGCTATCTATCCTATAAATACCCTTGTAATGTCATTGTAGCCACCATCCATTATTCTGTATTTTCTTCTCCATTAATAAAAGTTCTTCCTTTTTACTATTTCTGCATTTTTCTTTCTTAGCAATAGGTGTTGTCTTCACAATTAGTTTTGGAAGAGCACCAATTGTATTTTGCATTTGTTTCATTAGTGATTAGTCGTTTGATTAGTTTCAACGACAATCCTAATTTTATTTTTGTTGTTCTTCTTATTCTGCACTTTTATTTTCTGCATTATTGTTCTTGTTTTGCAATTTACTTTCTTTAGTGATTAATCGTTGATTAGATTCAACGATAATCTTTAGTTCGCAATTTCAGTTTGTTTTTATTTCAACAAAATCTCCAGGCTTCGTCTAACTCGCCCAAGAGATTAGAAAAATAATTTGATTTTAATTTACCTCCCTGTGTTCGACCTGTATGCTACACACCTGTGCGCTTGCAGAATTTTATTACAAATATCGCGCTTTTCTAATTCATAGGAAAGCGACGAACATTACTCCATGGGGCAGAGTGATCGTAGCAAGGCTATGAGCCAGTGCATTGGAGTCTCCATGACTTCATTGGGCAGAGTGGACATAACAAGGACTAGTGGCTATGGATCAATGCAGTGGAGTCGCCATGACTCCATGTGGCAGAGTGATCATAGCAAGGATTTGGGTGATCAAAGCGGTGGATATCGTATGCTTTACGCACTAAGTGAGAGATGTGAGGATGGTTGTTATGCTTGATTGTTTGCTAACACTATGACATGCACACCCCCTCCCCCGTATCTTTATGCCTTATGTTTAATGGCACCTTAGAGTATTGAGCGGTATGTTGTTCTAACTCTTCGGTTGTAGGTCCAGGTTCAGGTATGGTTTAGTATACCTGCTATTGTTCTGTCTTGCTGCTTATCGCTCATACTAGACTTTTGTCTGACCCAGAGTTTTATGTCTCTTCTTATTACTCTGGGTGCTCTTAAATGGGCAGACTAGAGACAGGTTAGCTGGTTATGCACGAGTAGCTGATCCGGAGACGAGCAGGAGGCTCCTACGTATTACTATTATCTACCTATATTCTCCATGTGTCACTGCTGGTCACTGCTTTGAGCATTAGTAGTGTACCTTCCTTATTTGCTTTAGAGACAGTTTTCAAAAGTTGTAATAATGATGATGTGGAACATAAGTTGTATTTTGGATTTTCCACTGCTATGATGTTTAGTTTTCAGCTTTTGCACTGTCTCGCCTGTTTTATGTCAAAGTATGTTATTATTATATTTTATTCCATGCGCTGTGAGACATTCTACAGGTTCTTTGTTAGTCCACTGTTAAGTTTTCCATTCCTTCCCTTTCTTTGGCGACTGTCCCGTACTGGTTGGACATCGGCACAACGCACTTTCATGGGGAATGTCATCTGGTGCGGGGCGGGCCATCACAACTATGCCATAGACGGCCTATCGCAACGAAAACTGATGGTGTTGCTAGCTACAGTGTTGCCATTATTATGCTGTTTTTTGTCTATTGCAACGCACACTTCATTGTGTTAGCATAAATATCAACATGTGTTGTAGTAGCTGTGTGAATAAAATTATCAATCCGCGTCAACACTATCCAATGGTCCACGTTACTGATCCGCGTCAATCTGATTTTCCTTCAACAACTCAGCTTGTTTTCCCCAAATTTTCATTTTCCCGCTGAAAAATAATTCTCTTTGTTTTCACTTGAGAAAATTATGGCCGGCTTCCACTTTCACAACCCTAAATCGTTCAAACCCTAAACTAACATCCAAAATTCTTATCGCGGAGAATTAGACTAGGGAGCTAAGCAAAATAATCATTTTCTATCGTGTTTGAAGAAGTACTTGAAACTGGTTTTGGAAATATTCCGATTTCTCCGCTTTCTTTGTAAGCTCATTAATGGACAACATCGGAAACTAGGTTTTCCTTCGCCATCGCTTTTCTTCCATTTCTGAACGCATTCGAATCCTTCTACCGCCTTTTCTTCTTCTCCTTTCCCTACCATATCTATGCCGATCTGGGATACTATTGCTTTATTGCAATTGATTTACATCTCCACAATCGCCTGCTATTGGAAAGAGATCGTACCCAAAACGTTGTTTGATATGTTCTACTTCATCGAGAATATGGTGTATTATACTGACTGATTATGTGCGAAGTGGGAAGATGGATTCGTCAACAACTAGTCAAAAATTAAGTCACAAATCACAATAGTAAGTACTTTATTTCTTATTATTCACTTGCAATTCCCTGTAGCTGCATGAGAAACATATAGTAAGCACGGTAAAACGTTAACCACAGTTCATGTCTTTTGTTGTATATTTGTATGACATTTCCTTATATAAAATGTCTAAAATTTTGTTTCCTTCAACGGACTACATCCATTTCTGGTTGGCTAATGATGCATTGTTAGTATTAGGGTATCATGTTTATAAATATCACCCTTTTACCTTTGTCTATGGCAAAAAAATTAATATTTGAAGAATTGGTACTGGCCATATTAGAAGAGTTAGTACTTTTAAGTTTGTATATGGAATTATCCCAGACCTTTATCAATTATTTGTTTCCTATCATAGAAAGCGTATCTTAATTTGGCCATTTCCACTTGTGTAATATACCTGATGCTAATGGACTGTATAAAACTGAGAATCATATGTTATATTATATGTTCTATAACTTGTCTGCTATTCATATTTGGAAATCCATAAACCTGTATTTTAAAATCTATGATCTTAGTTTTAGTAGTAATGTATTATACATAGCCCATGTTGACTTAATTTCTTTAGGTAGGTTGTGGTGACTCAAGCGCGGACATGGGTCAGTTAATCAAAATGAATGGCTAAACGAAACAAACAACTATTTGTAGTTATTTTATTAATTTTTTTCTGAGAGAGAGATTGATAAATGAATTTAATTTGCAGAATACTGATATTGGACTTTATATGTGATACATGACCTACAATTTTTTATTAACGAAATAGGAGGAGATTACCTTGCACATGTACTTGGATTTCTTGGCTCTTGCCCTATTGAAGTTTTGGATCTTGTGAAACAAAGTATTTTAAAGCTAAGACTTCATTATGGGAATGCTTACCAGCAATCATAGATACAATAACTGAAGCTATAGTCAAACTATCTGTCGAGGACTTGAGGCAACTAAAGGAGGGATTACAACAACATCCAGGATGTCCAATGAAGTTCCAGTGAGACACTCATCTTATGTTTTAGGGATATTGAGACCACTCAAGACCTTCCTAAAAGAGGAACACATCAATCCGTTACTAGAATTGAACATAGCAGTGCTAAAGCTTGAAACTGCAAGGTGAATTACAACTCGATACTATGATTTGGCAGCAGATGTTGTGAATGAGGCAAAGAAAAAAGAGGTACCCCTTCAAAGATTACGTCAAGGTGCGCAAAGACATGGAGGAAATTATTCAACGGATGTAAGAACATTAGTCAAACAGCTTGTCAGGTGAATAAATTTTTTCAGATTTTGTAAATTAAGTCCAAGGAAGAAGTGCGAAAAGTTGTGCTTGACTCTGCTTGTTTTTTATCTGTTATATCACTATTAGGAAGTGGAAGGAGATTGTTAATAGGGTAGGAAGATATGTACATACCAATTGTAGTTGCTAACTGATATTAAAGAGTTGTCCTTAATAATAGAAAAGCAAGCTATGGCAGTTTTCTACCCACCTTTTTCATGTAAACATCCATTTCGATTTTAAATCAAAATTGAATATTCCTTTATAAATTTGTTTTAAATTCATTTCAAATCAATTTCAATGAAGAGAAGAGAAAGAACAGTTTGTCTTTAAAAACACAGTTCACAATAAACCCAATTCACATACCATTTTATTCCAATTAAATGTTAATTAACTGGAAACACTAATAATCTCAATTAAAATATTTATTCTTTACCACGCGGTTTAAGAATAGTGTTATTTAAGACACCACTCACAACAAATCCAAACTCTTTTATTCAATGCCAATTAAATATTAATTAATTGAAAATCTTCACTAAATCTTGATTAAAAGATTTATTCTTTTCTCAACTGGGTTTAAGAACAGTGTTAATGAAGACACCATTCACGACAAACGCAAAATCCAATTCAATATTAAATACAAGGCTCTGAATAGAAATTATATCTGCTTATATTGAATATCAAATTAACGATATATATATATATATATCTTTCTAATTCCTCCACAATATCCGTATAATCACGGAATCTAGTATCGAAATATTCCGAAGATAATTTCGATTCAAATCCTTTCCAATTCATATATTGGAAATTCTGGTTATTTTTAAACCATTTAAAATCCAATTTATTTATTTAAAAATATTGGATTATAATTCTAGTTCATAACTAGTTCATTTTGATAAAAATATATTTATATCTTTTCAAATATCGAATTTTTCATCCCAATTCTTTCCAAATCATTTATTATGATTTCACACAAATTATTAATATTTTTAATAATTTTATTAAGGCCTTTCAGTCGATTTCCATAAACGGTCATCGAACTACACTTACACCGACCGTTTCCAAATTTGATTTAGACATAATTCCAAATCCAACCATTAGATTTCAAATCTCTTATATTTTTTGGAAAGCTCTTTTCGATAGGAACCCAACGGTTTTAGGAGAATCCGACGGTTGGATCTCCCGTATTGTCCATTCGAAGTCAATGGTCGAAATTTGCGAACTGCCGCAGCGTGTTCTATTCAGGCCATTAAATATATATTATATATATTTCGTCGCCTGAATAGAACGCGCCGTGGCAGTTCGTGAATTTCGACCATTGACTTAGAATGGACATTACGGGAGATCCGACCGTCGGATTCTCCTAAAACCGGAACCGTTGGGTTCGTATCGAAAAGTGATTTCCAACAAATATAAGAGATTTAAAAATCTAATGGTTGGATTTGGAATTATGTCCAAATAAAATCTGGAAAAGGTCGCTATAAGTGTAGTTCGATGACCATTTATGGAAATCGACTGAAAGGGCCTTAATAAAATTATTAAAACTATTAATAATTTGTATTAAATCATAATAAATGATTTGGAAAGAATTAGGATGAAAAATTCCATATTTGAAAAGATAAAAATATATTTTTATCAAAATGAACATTTATGAACTAGAATTATAATCCAATATTTTTAAATAAATAAATTGGATTTGAAATGATTTTAAAAATAACCAGAATTTCAAATATATGAATTGGAATGGATTTGAATCGAAATTATCTTCGGAATATTTTGATATTGGATTCCGTGATTATACAGATATTGTGGAGGAATTTGGAAGATATATATATCATTATTCCCAATACGATATTTGTTGATTTCAGAATTTGATATTGAATATAAGCCGATATAATTTCTCTTCAGAGCCTTGTATTTAATATTGAATTGGATTTTGGGTTTGTCGTGAATGGTGTCTTCATTAACACTGTTCTTAAACCTAGTTGAGAAAAGAATAAATCTTTTAATCAAGATTTAGTGAAGTTTTCCAATTAATTAATATTTAATTGGAATTGAATAAAAGAATTTGGATTTTGGGTTTGTCATGAGTGGTGTCTTAAATAACACTGTTCTTAAACCCCGTGTGAAAAGAATAGATCTTTTAATTAAGATTATTAGAGTTTCCAGTTAATTAACATTTAATTGGAATAAAATGGGATATGAATTGGGTTTATTGTGAACTGTGTTTTTAAAGACAATCCATTCTTTCTCTTCTCTTCGGAGACCGGGGAAGTTCGGGTCGTTATATTTTGGTATCAACAAGACATATTAGAACCAAACGAAAGAATTCATCAGAGATTGGATTAGTAATATCCAAGAAGAATGACTCGTTAGAGATAGGATCAGTAGTATCCTAGAATGAGTCTGAAAAGTGTTATTTTTAAAATAAAAAAGCCCAAACCCGCTGTCGTTCTGCCCTAATCCATCGCTACTCACATCGCACCACCCCCGCGGGCATCATGCATAATGGCGATATATTAGCAATAACAAGCATTATTGCCATGCATATTTTTGAGAATTTCTGAACATAGACAAGAGGATCATACATGCTTTAGAGCAAGAGATGTTGATACTTTATCCATGCATATTTTTGATGCCATAATTCCAGGACCTGACAAAAGACACTCAAAAGGATAGCTTAACTATTATTGACATTGGTGCACTATCAACAGAAGGGCTTGTTGGAATTGATGGAAATTATGGATATATAAGTTGTAATGTGGCATGAGAGGTTACATGAACAGGTACTTATGATTAACCTATTTAAGTTATGAGATTTCCTTGCTTTTGTTAGGCATTTCGATTGACTGAGTTGAGAGCTATAACTCATGATTTCTCCTGTAATTGTTTTTTAGAGCAAGAAGGGTTTGGGATAATGCATAAGGCTGTGTCAACGATAATATGTAGACATTTGTTGTTTTTGTAAGTTATGTCATTGAAATCATGTTTACAAAAACAACCCTTCCTGATTATTTTTTCCCTTAAGCTTCACTAAAGTATTTTTTACCTTAAGCTTTATATGTACCAAATTAGCTTAAGTTATTTTATAAATATTGCAGGTAATGGGCATGATGTCAGTTTCTTTGCTCGCTGTCGAGAGTCTATCTGATATTTCTCCTCTGTTTTTTGTGGGACTATTAAAGGATGAATGAAGAAAAGAATACGAATGCAGGTATACTATTACGCAGTGCTACTTTGGTAAAAGTATATTAAATCATGCATGATAAGTTCTTGGTGGAAATTAGATAATAGGTATATATTACGCAGTGCTACAATTGTAGTTTTCATTTCCTTGTTTTGCTCAGGTTTTGATAAGTAAGTATGAGCAATTTTGAACCACATCCTATTTTATGTGATAAAATTCCTTTGTTTTCGCCTTTCAGTTGGCTTTGATTATTCCAAGCAGCTTCTTTGACATTGGTTTGATTGTCTTATATATGCTTGGTACTTTGTTCTAGGTTAATAAGAATGTACCCCAAGTAAAGGGCCAAGAATCAAAACGCGCATGGAGAGATCGCCATGATATTGAGAATATGTTGTTCAAACTATTTGAAACACAGCCAAATTAGTATTTGCGCATACTTTACGGGCGAATCATCAAAAGGAAAATAAAAATAAAGGTATTAGTTTATATAATCATTTTCGTGTATTTTTTCTTGCTTATGGTTGTATGTGAGTCTGTGTATATGAGTGATCGAGTGACAATGTAGTGAGAAACGTATGTAAATATGAATGATTGTGTAATATACGAGTGAATGTACAATAGTGGAGTCAAAAAATTTGTATTATTTGAAATGTTGAAATAAAATATTTATTTGAATAAAATATTATGTTATAGTAATATTTATTATAATATTATGAAAATTTTGATTAAGAGCAATTGAGGTATAATTACTTTTAACGATTGTAATACAAATTTTAACAACTGGTAGAAACAGTTGTAAAAAGGGTTGACTTTATTACGATTGCAGATGTAACTAGTGGCATATGCCAGTTGTAATAGACATATTACAACTATTTTTGGCAGTTGTGAAAGGGTATTTTTTGTTGTAGTGGTACGTGTGGCAACACCCGTACTGATGTTACCATAGGGTCGCAAAGGTGTTTCTTTCGACTCTAAGGCAATGCGGCAAAAGGCAACCTCGAAAAAGTATTGCCACAGATCATTTTTTGCCTATAGCAACACTTTTTGGCACCTACAACGTCACTTCTCTGGGGTTGTCGTAGGCCATCTATGGCGTAGTGAATGGATTTATTTATTGAGTTATCAATTTAATAACTGATATACCATTTAATTTCGAGTAGATTGAATTATCGTAATATGAAAACGACTATTAATTTAATTTGAAGATAAAACCGAATGGAAACGGTTTAGATGGTCAATATAAATTCAATTTGAATATAGACAATAATAATAATAATTTATTATCAAGGAAATAATTGTTTTTAATTTAATTTATGTTATATCAACATAAACTTATATCTTCTCCATACGATCGAACGAGGGTTTGAAACATGTTCCGGTGTGTTTAGGATAGTGGTGTAACCTTAAGAATGCTGGATATAGCATTCAAATAGGAGTTCGAAAACATGTGATAATTTAAATTAAATAAAATCATACTGGTTCTAATCAAACCTAGTACCAAACTGTTTTGTTCCTCCCTAAGTTAAAACTGTTACTCCCTTCTTAAGCTAATGGAAAGTACACTGCAAGCCTACTCTATCACTAACCCTACCTACAAACTGTTTTCTTCCTCCCTAAGTTAAAACTGTTACTCCCTTCTTAAGCTAATGGAAAGTACACTGCAAGCCTACTCTATCACTAACCCTATCCATACCTTTGAAAGATGTTGTTTCTATCCTTCCTTTTTTCATCTTCATATATATTCGCATTCTACTCTTTCCAGGACATAAAAATTGCTCAAATTCCTTTTCTTCCTTCTCAAAGACCTTGCCTTCGTATGTTGTTCATTTCTAGAATCAGAAACCATTTCAAAGCATTTTCTTTCATTCCTTTTCCAGTGAAAGCGAAACTGAAAGCAACCTCTTTAATTCTTCCTGAATTTCATAAATAAAAACCGATCAACTAAATAAAAAAGGGTAAACAAAAAAGAATCGCAATCTCCCTGAAAACTCGAAATTGCTAGAGACACTCGCGTTCTGGAATCGCGATTGAAGAGAACGTAAATCACGATTTAATCTACTGAATTTTCTGGATCTACACCAAACTTGGAGCGCTCGCATTGTAGTGGCTAATTTGTGAAGTTTGGCTGAGGCAGTGGGGGTGCGACGTCTGATGATGAGTGAGGAGTTCGAATGAATCGGTGATGACTGGGTACAAACTGAGTCAACGGTGGGGTGTAGTTGGAGTTCGACAATGAAGCGGTGTTGTTGGGTGGAGTTCAACTTTCTGTGTTGGTCAGAAGTTCGGTTTGCGATATTTTAGGATGATGATGAAGGTGTGGTTAACTGAAATGGAAGCGAATGATGTGTGACAGTGCAGCAGTGTTGGCAGTGGGTTGTTAGGGGTTCGAATGTATTGATGTTGAACTAATGATGATTGGTTCATTAGTGATGTTGTGAGAAGGAAGTCGGAGTGATTAGGGGCAGGGATGTCGAGGTCAAATTCGTGATTGAGGGGTCAATGGTATTGGGTAGGTTGCCAAAGGGGGTTCGATGGAAATGGCAGCAGCTCCAACAAGGATTTATGGAAGCAACGGTAGTTAGATCGACTATAGATTGCTAATGTAGGTTTAGCTATGAAACGAGAGGATTAAACGCGGATTTAAGGTGAGCTTAGTTAACTTAATTAGGGTGACAAAGTCATAATATAGTAACTAGGAGATCTAAAATTTTATTTCAATTTAAATAAAACTCGTAATAATTGTACCCTTGCCATACAATAACAGATTTCAACGAAATAAAGTGTTTCATAGTCATTGACGATAGCCATGCAGTCGATTTGACTAAAGTAGATTGAAGCCAGCAATGATTTTTAATTAAATTAAAAATCTTGTTAATTTAATTGTAAACGATTCGCTATTCCGATAGTAAAAATTAAGGTGAGTAAACTCACTCTCTGGATTCATTTATAATTTTTTTATAAACGAATTTTTATTTTAAATAATTTTCATATGTTGTTTGTTGGTTGTTTGGATGCATTGAAATATTATTGTGGCTATTACATATATTTGTTATATCTAGGCTTGGTGGTTGTGACTATTATATATATTGGATATTTCCCACAGTACCATTAGCGGATGCCCGCAATACCACTAGCGAATGATTTTTCTGTGCGCCCCATAATATATATAGTGGATGACCTTCTATACCACGATATCATGCCTTAAGCATGATGGGTATTATTTATGTTGGCTAACTGTTGTGGATCCAGGAAAACAGGTTGGAGGGATTCAACTGGATTCCTCAAAATTTAATATTGTTTGTTTTCATATATATATTATCATATATGATGTGTTAGAAAACCTGTGATTAATTATGGGTGTTTTAGATGTTTGAATATCACTTGCCCTAAATTGACATACAAAAAGATTGTGAAAAGTAATTGTGAGATTTAAAAGGGAAAATCTATTTTTCTAAAAAAAATTTGAATTTCGAATGGGCTAGGAAATATTAACTTGTTTTGAAAAAAAAAACAAGTAGTGAATTTATAAACGATGTTTACAAATGAAATAGAATAATTTTCATTGGATAATGTGGGGGATGTAAATTCAAATGTGAATTTAAAAAGGGGAATTAAATTAGTTTCAAAAAGAAACAATGAAATTTATTTCGATGTTCGAAATGTAAATTAAATTGAAATAAATTCATGTGGATTATGATTGGAATTCGACTATGTCGAATTCATAAAAATAAGTTATTTCTAGAGAAAAAATATTGGAATTTTATTAAATTGAAACTAAAATTAAATATGAAAATAAATTCTATGTATGTATGTATTATAATAATAAAATATTCTAAATAGGAATAGAATTTCAAATTGATTTTGAAATAAGAACTTGTTTTAGTATATATAAAACAAGTAATAAAATTTATAAGTGATATTTATAAATAAAGTGGGGTAATTATCATTATATAGTTTGGGAATATAAATTCAAGCATGAATTTAAAAAGAATTGGAAATCATTTCAAAATTGGGATGATAGATTTTATTCCCAAATTCCGAATATAAACTGAATTGAAGAAAATCCAACGGATTTATAATTGAAATCCGACTATATCAAATTCTATAAAATAATTTATTTCTAAGCGAATTGGAATTTAATATAGAAGATTAAGTTGTAAACAAATTTAAAACTAAATTATGAAATAATCGGCAAGTAGGGATAATCAAAAATATTAAGTTGGATTTGGGAAACTGGCTAAAATATATATTAAAATATATAGGAATGAGATTGAAATTTATTTAATAAACAAAGTTTAAACGTTTATATTTAAATATAATTAAACGAGCTTGTCGCATCGCCGTAGTTCGCAATTTGACGTTTCGAACTTCAATTGGGTATATATAATTCAATATAAGTTGGAATTCTTTGAAAAAAGAATCGCCAAGACCGATTGAATAATAGTTTTCTAACGGAAGAGAAAAATATGGATTTCGTCTTATATATTTTGAGTTATGTCAAAATCAAATTTCCAGAAAAACAACGACATAATCGTTTTTATACCATAATGGTTTGTTTATTAAAATAAAAGGATTTTTAGTAAATAAAACTTAGATTTCCATTGGAAAATGCAGAATTGAGTTATAAAACATATATGAACTCAAGTGGAGTAAATGGATTGATTTGGAAACATTTATTTCAAATGAATTTAATGACTGTAGTTACCCGATGGTTATGTCTCTATCGCAGAGAAACCATAAGCAACTGTAGTCTTAAATCCATATATCTAAAATTAAACCATTTATTCCATAAGTCTCGGTAATCACAATGGTACTTTAATAAGAAATATATTCAATTTATCTTCCATTCAACATGCTATTTATATAAAAGGACATGTGTAAATAATTAACAATTAACTGCTAATATAATACTAGTTCAATATGAATTAATTGGCATAAACAAAATGTCTAAATCAATATAACAACAGTATGGGGTTTTATTCCGGTAATGTGATGTCCAATTAATATAAGTTTAATCAATATTTAAACGGGGTTTATTTGACTAAATAAATAACACTAGACATATGATATAAATTAATTACGTAATAATTAAACAACGTATTCAAATAAATTTTACTTAACCTTTCACATAAAATTAGATACTTGCAATAGATCATTAATATAAAGTATACTTTGGATTGTCTAATAGAAATTCAAATGCCATATCGTGACCCTAAATCAAATTCAAGCAGTCTTATAGCAATTCAAGACTCTATATCGCGATCCTAAACTTAATTCACATAATTAACCAATTTTGATCAATTCTACCAGATAATGTATAATATAATAAATTTACAAACCTAACAACAAGCAATTTTCAAAATCAAGCAAATAATAAACATAATCTACTATATTTTTATACTAGTAAATGCAGAAGGGTGAGTTTTACTCACCATCGTTCGAATCGCTTTCGCATTCGGGTTTTGTTAAATTTTTAATAATGGTTGAAAATCGCTAAAATCCTTATTAGCTATAAAAGCCCAAATAAACTCACAAACATTTGACGGACGGTACGAGTCCCTGATGGCATCTCGATCAGACCTTTTGCGAATGAAATATACAATTTATTAGCTTTTGAATTTAAAAACTTGAATCGAATTAAGCTTGCAAATTTAAGTGGAAATTAGGTTCAAGGGCTTATTTGTTCAGGTTAATAAGTTTTAAGGACAACAATTCTGAGAAATCAGTTTTAAGGACAATTTTGCATGAAAAAAATAAAAACGGTTATCTTTTTAAGTTATACAGGAAAAAGATAAAAGCGGTTATCATTTTTCTGCATAATTGTAACAGCCCGCATTTTATGTATCGAAAGATCGTAAAATAAGTGTTGGATCATTCTCATATTTTAATATGTTTTTATAGGGATGTAAGACATGTCCATAATTTTTTTACTAATTTTGTTTGTGACCATTTTTCCCCTGTCAGTCTTGTACAGGGTATAACTTATGACTCAGGTCGAATAGTTGTTAGGACCTATGCCATTGGAAAGGATATGATGATTGACTTTCCGTAGAGTGGTTACATTAAAGTTTTGGCTCAACGGTTTGGGAGGAATTGCTGTTTTAAGGTTTAACAATAAGTTGTTCAGGTTTTTAAGCCATAATGGGCTGACTTGAAGAGGCCCATTAGTAGGCCGCTGCAAGGCTATAAATGGGGGTGGGAGGTATGGGAAGTAGTTTACTTCCCCCATTCTCTCATTTGGAAGAGCCAAGGGATCCTCCATTCCTCCCATTTCTTCATCTTTCCACCATTAAAGCTTAGGAAATCGAAAATCTACAACCATTTGAGGCTAAATCTACATCGTTTCAAGAGAGAGTTCGTCGAATCAAGGAGTTTGGATCAAATTCCTTGCTATCCAGAATCTTAATTCATTGCTTTTAGCTTGTTTTGGAGAATTGGTGAGTGGTATGCATCTCTCACACGGATTCAATCAAGTATATGAGTTATATGCACATAATTTCATCAATTTCAAGTCATTTTCCTTAGATCTACATCATGGTAAGTCTATTTTCATATGAATCACCATAGGATCTAATTTAGCAACTTAAACCAGTAATTTCTATGATATTTCATATGTTTATGCATGTTAGATCCATAATTTAGTTTATATGTTCATTTATCATGATTTTGGTGAAATTTGCATAATTTTAGTGATAATTGTCATATTCATGTTGTTAGTGATTTCATAACATGTTTATGGTTGTGTTGAATGTATTAAATGAGTATATTTCGTCAACTGGCGAAGTTTTGGTCGAAATTAGACTTGGTTTGGGGTTGTACAGGGTACGGGTCGAGCATGTAGTACAGGTGAAGTACAAGTGTAGTAGACAAAGGGGGTCGGTCGCACGCAGCAGGGTCGACCGAGTAGGAATGCACGGGGTCGTGCAGATGTGGTCGGTTGTGCATCCAGGAGTTTGATCGGTCGGTCATGCAACTATGGTGTGGTCGAGCACAAAGGGGTCGGTCATTATGGTGTAGTTGAGCACAAAGGGTTCGATCACTACGGTGTGGTCAAGCACAAAGGGGTAGATCACTAAAGTGTGGTCAAGCAAGAAAGGTGGTCGGTCGAGCATCCTAGTGGGGAGGGGGAGGTCGGTCGATCGTGCATAACAGGGTCGGTCGCACAGGGTCATTTTCTAAAAAAAATATTTTCGGGTACGACCCAGATTTGAACTAAAGATCTTGAAAAAAGAAAAACTCGAGGGCAACCCCCCGAACCCTAGTTGCAGCACAGTGATGTAATTTGGCTCGGTGATGTCATGACTTTGAACTGAATTTAGAAAGGAATGTCGAAGTGGTGTGAAGTGCTTTTTGCTAATTGTGATGCAACGAGTATGATTACAACTCAAAGGTGTCCTGAGTTGGGTGATAATGGTTTGATGGTCGCCTTCGATGATGACTAGAGATATTGAAGGCTAAGAGACTTTCGTTGTCGTATATTCTAGCAGGCTCAAAGCAGGGGTACAATAGAGATGTCTAAAGGACCGGTTGTGAATCCATTATCCCTTGATGGATGGCAAATTGTTGGGCCAATCATACGATTAACGATGGTTTCAAAGAAGGATTGGCGGTGATAGCCAGAGTTTGTCATGCATGCTGGATGTTCTGTTTGTACCATCTCATGTAAATTATCCAACGGCGAAAAAGATGTTCCTTGAGTGCTTGTCTGATATTGGTTTAGGCCTTTGGGGCTTATGCTTTGGGGATGTTGAATCCGATTAGGATGGTTTACATGAGATATATAATCTGGATGCTATGAGTGCTATTGTTGGTTAATTCTGATTGCCACTGTGGTTTCCATGGATGAATGGTTGAAATATTTGATGTAAAGGCTATCACTGTCCAATGTGGGGAAGATGAGAGTAGCGTTCTTCTCTGATGTTGTGGGTGAATTAGTTTGTTTATTTACCCATTCTCATATACTTTATTGTTGAAGTTTGTTAGTTGTTTTATCGCTCACTAAGACTATTGTCTGGCTCAAGGTTTTATGTTTCCCTCTTATTATCTTGGGCTATTCATTCGGTTGTTGGTTGGGCAGACTAGGTCGCAGGTGACAGGTGATAGCTTAGTGAGGACGATGTTGTTGTTCGGAGGCGAGCAGGAGGCTAACGTACTAACTTTACTACTATCTATTATTTGTTTCTGTTGTTTGTTATCCTACTTTGAGTGCTATAGTGAGGCAAAATTGTATAAAAACTATTGCTGAATCCAAGTGTAAGGATATTAATTTCTAGTCATTATGAAAGTTTAGCGTTTTCTGCTACACTAAGAATGCTTGTTGTAACACCCCGCGTTTTTAATATAATTAAAAATAAGATATATGCATAGATAGGTTAATAATGGTGATGTACAATAAAAATTAATCAAAACATGAAAGAAAAGGAAAGATTAATTAAATAACAGTGTGTGTAACGGAGAAGATAATAAAGTACGGATAATTAATTCAAATATCAGGAATTAAGTAAAACGGGCATCACCATTGCGTTTATCTCGAAATTTTACATGGAATAGAGTCCAAATTTTTGAAAATCGGACTTCGTATGAAGGAGTTATGGCCTTTGGAAGAATTAGAAAAATTCAAAACAGTTTGAAATTCGACCCAGGCAGCTAGGCGGGAAAATTCCCGTCCATTAACCAGACAGGTCGACCTTAGTGTCGACCTCCCTTAAGGGAGGTCGACCTGGGGGTCGACCTGCCCCCAGATCTGGGCAGTTTTGCCCTGTGACGTGTTCTACTGTGTTTGTGCGATTCTGATGGCTACTGGGCTGATCTAATGGTCCTAAAACACTCTCTACACCTATAAATACATCCCTAACCTAACCCTAATTCATTATAATTCTCTATGATGCCTCCATGCCGCCAAACGTCAACCAAACATAGCCGCCGCCCATAAACTCTAAATTAAATTGCAAGTTTTTCATCAGCTATGGAGTTTAATCAAATCAAATTAGAAGTTCTTCATCAACCATTCATGCTCTTCACCAACAATCAAATAAGAGGGTTAAATCAACGTTTCTACATCAACAACAAATCATTTGTGTAACAACCCGTATTTTCAATAACCTATTATAACATAAATCGAGGCAGAATTTAATTCTAAAATCTGAATCAAGGGAAACGGGCTATGCCATTGCGTTCGTCTCGGAAAAATACGCGAAATAGAGTCCGAGTTTTCGAAAATCGAAGTCCGTATGACCCAGTTAAGGACCATTGAAATTTTCAGAAATTTCCATGTCAAAAACAGATTTTGAATTTCAAGTTCAAAGTTGGAAATTAGGGCAAACTGGCGCAGGCGGGAAAACTCCCGCCAGGACCCCCCATGTCGACAGGCATGTCGACAGGGTCCCCGGGGTGTCGACAGCCCTGTCGACACAGGGTGGCCGGGCAGTTTTGCCTGGCGCACCATTTTGGGTCTTGGTCTGGTCTTGTGGCTTGGTTCTGGAGAATTCCGAAATCTGATGGACCTAATTCAACTAGGGTTTAATCCTATGGTCTAAATCACTAGCCTAATCTATAAATAAGACCCTAACCTACCCTAAATCATTCATTATTCATTCTAGCAACTAAACTATGTCAAAATCCATCCTCTCATGGCCTCCACTCTCTTCATACAATTCCTAAACAAATTCCTAAGAGATTTCCATGCATACAAGTGTATTTAGGCTTGTATGATCCTCTTTAGCTTGCATTAAAGTCTTGTTTCTCTATTGTCATCATAAAGGAGGGGTCTTGATCAAGTTTGCTTGCATTTTGGGGTTTTATTTTGTTGCATAAGGGGTTTCTTACATTTGCTATACTCATTTGAGTCCGCATAAGCATTGTAAGCCCTCTTACCTTAATTTTAGAAACTCTAAAGTTAATATGTGATGAAAGTTGGGATTTTTGCAAGTTCATTGAGTTATGCATGTTTATGCAAGTTCACTATGCCATGATTTGCAAGTTTATTGAGTTATGCATGTTTATGCAAGTTCACTATGCCATGATTTGCAAGTTTATTGAGTTATGCATGTTTATGCAAGTTCACTATGCCATGATTTGCAAGTTTATTGAGTTATGCATGTTTATGCAAGTTCACTATGCCATGATTTGCAAGTTTATTGAGTTATGCATGTTTATGCAAGTTCACTATGCCATGATTTGCAAGTTTATTGAGTTATGCATGTTTATGCAAGTTCACTATGCCATGATTTGCAAGTTTAATAAGTTATGCATACTTATGCAAGTTCACTATGCCATGTTATGCATGTTTAATAAGTTATGCATGCTTATGCAAGCTCACAATGACATGTTATGCATGTTTGACAAGTTATGCATGTTTATGCAAGTTCCATATGCTATGTTAGGCAAGTTTAACATGTTATGCATGTTTATGGTAATATGCAAGTTCACTATGCTAAGTTATGCAAGTCTAACATGTTATGCATGTTTGTTGTGATATGCAAGTTCATCATGTATGTTATGCCAAGTTCCCTCTTCCTATCCTTTATGCGTTATTACGAATATGTAAGCGATAGAATGACGTTGGGGGGTTTGGGTAAACTTAAACTACATGAAAATATAAGATTGGGAATTTACCTATTAAGTTAGGTCTACCCCTTGGGAATTCACCTATTAAGTTAGGTCTACCCAAGTATTTGTTGACTTGTAATTATGTTTTGAAATAAAGTGGACATGACACTTAGAAAACATAAGTGTGGCCAACTCGAGGTTGGGTTGAGTTTGTAGCGTAATTCTACCCGGAACCTACCGGCTTAACTAGTGGCTACAAACAATAGGACCCAATGTGAGAAGTTGGTCATGTGGTGCCAAGACCCGAGGTTAGACCAAGTTGTGGTGTAAATCTACCCGGAACCCACCGGCTTAACTAGGTAACCACAACAAAGTCTAATGTGAGAGGTTAAGGTGCATTAAACTAATTAATGCCTCATGATTAGGGTTAAGTCAGGGTCCACTAATACTTAACCAATTTGGGGATTCGAGGGATTGAAATGGGGTTAAGTTGTGAACTGTCGGTTACACTTAACCAATTTAATCCATTTGGGGGTTTGAGGGATTGAAATGGGGTTAAGTTGTGAACTGTCGGTTACACTTAACCAATTTAATCCATGATTAGTGAAGGGTTAAATCGCACTTAACTCTCTTAGGAAACCCTAGCAACGTGGTCTGTTCCAGCGGTAATCCCAGTTTGGTATCATCACAACCCTAGAGGCTGGGCTAGGGCGGGGCACGATTACTGGACTGATGTAAGCGACCAAAGCGACGGCTGAGTGCTACAGCGGTGCGGGTCCAGGCGGGCTACGGACGTGCACGTAATCCGGTATTGGACAAACTCGAGGCACGGGTACTAGTAGATTTAGACTGTGCATTATTGCTTCAGTGTCTGGGGTTGACACCCGAGGGCTTGATACACCCGAAGATGGACCCAGCACAGTCTGACTACATCCATATGTGGGCCGTATGGACACCAACACTTGACGTGTTAGGCTTATAGGGAGCCGATCGACTAGACCGTTTGGTTGGACCTTATATTAAGGTCACCTCATGTTATTGGGTCAAAGCTTGGGCCAAGGGATCAATACCTGTTATGTTAGTTTGCTAGTACACCGTGGTGCAGAACTTAACCTTGTTTATGTGATGACACCTCTATCTATCTTGTAGTTAATTTATCATGCCAGTATGTTGTTATCTATGATCATCTCAGTTTCCATCATGCTGTTAACTTTATTAGTTTATAGACTGATCGTAGCAGGGCTTACTCAGTCTTTTTGACTGACCTGTTTTCTTTCGCCTCTTTTCTTCTGTTCCCCCCAGGTTCTCAGGGAGGGAATACAGGAGCCTAGCTTGGATCTTAGCTGCTTTCTTGGATAGCTCATGTATGCTTTGGACTTGAGCTCGCTATGGTTTTTCCACTTTGGGGATAGCTACTTTTATGTTTTCCTTTTCAGTTTCAGATGATGTTATTTTATGTACTAGACTTGTTTATTTGGGAAATTGACATTATGATGTAGCAGACTTGTTTTTGATATGGTTTAAAATTCTTCCGCTGTTTTATCTATCTACTTACTCTGTTTATTTACATATATATATGTCATGTCCTGCCTTGTTATATCATTATGCATGTTTACCTTGTTTTAAAACGCCCCACCAAAGTCAGAGTTGCTTGCAAGAGCCACCCTGGCGGAGGTGGGGTGTTACATTTGGTATCAGAGCATATGGTTTACGAGAAGGGATAAAAAGGTTTTTAAAACTTTTGAAAAACTATTTTCAAAACCAAGTATAAAGTATTTTCCAAAGAAAAGTCTAGTTATTTTTAAAAGGCTATTCCCCAAAAGCCATTAGCACTATCCTTTAACACCTCGTTTGAACTCTTTTCTTTTCGTTTCCAGCATGTCTGATAATCTCATCTTGCCCGAAGGAGTAACAATACCCGATTGGTTTCGTCGGTACTTGGAAGTCACAGCACCGGTCCCGGGTGTCTCTAATGTTGTCTTTCCAGTCAAGGCCGTTGTTCCTCCTCCTCCTTCCGTAGCTGATGTTCCTCTTCTCCCTCAGCCTCCACAAGCGGATTTTGCGGAAACTTGTAAGAACTTTAAGATGATGGGTGGCAAGGATTTTAGTGGAACAGAGACTTTTGTAGAGGCAAGGAATTGGTTGAAAGAGACCGAAGATCTTTTAGCCACCTTTGATATAGGTGACCGTAGGAAGGTTTTATTAGCAGTATGGTTGCTAAAGGAAGAAGCTGCACGTTGGTGGGTAGTCACCACCGCTACTAGGCCAATTGAGACTTGGGATGATTTTAGAGGAAGGTTTGGACTGAGGTTCTTATCACTGAAGCAAGGGGACATGACTATTAGGGAATACATAGATAAGTTCAATCAACTGGCTCGGGTCGATTTAGACTCGGTTAATACAGCTCAGAAGAAGGCCCTACACTTTGCTCTAGGATTAAACGAGCCATTACATGGTTTGGCCATGTCTCATATACCCTTGGGGGCGACTTTCGAGAATTTGGTGAATACGGCCCTACTTCAAGAAGAAGATAACAATGACAAGAAAGAGGTCAAGGCGAATGAGTCTCAAGGCAAGAGGGTAAATTCCGGGAAACGAGTCAAGAATAACAACAACCGCAAGGACAAGCCAAGAGAGAATAGGAAATGCAACTTCTGTGGTAAAGTTGGACATATATCCAGGGAATGTAGGAAGAAGAAGAGAAAGCGGGGCGAATGCTTTCATTGTGGTGAGTTTGGACATCTCAGCAAGGATTGCCCGAGGAAACAAGGGCAAGGTCAGACTCAGTGTGCAGGACTATCTGGAGGGCGAGTTCATCCCCTCAACACCGTTCTTCCAGCTCATGATAGAGGTAGTGTTTCTGTTGAAAGTCTTGTGTACATTTTCTGATTTTCCCTGTTCGTACTTTGTTTGATTCTGGCACATCGCATAGTTTTATTTCATCTGATCTAGTTGAAAGTTTGCACCTAAGTACTAGCCTAATTGATGATCCCGTATGTGTTTCAAATCCAATTGGGGGTTCCGCCCAATTGTCTGTGGTCTGGGTGGATTTGAAAATTTCTATCTTGAGTATAGAATTCTCGTGGGATGTTTATATTCTCGGTTTCAGGGGATATGGGTCGGTTTTGGGCATGGAATGGTTGTCCTGTTTTGGAGCCATTCTTGATTTTTGTGCATAGGGTTGTGAGGCTCATGATCCGCCTCGGTAATACCCTAGAAATTTCTAGTAACCCTATGGGTCCCGTCATGTTATGTTATCTTGAAATCCCTCGACTCATCTGTCGATAGTTTGCAATCTGTGAGGGTGGTCCGAGAATATCCTGATATCTTGGGTAAAGTGAAGGGGTTACCCTGGACGTGGGATAGATTTCCGCATTATCTGGTTGGTAATACCAAGACAGTTTTGTGGCCGGTTAGGCACATGACCTCACGAGATGAGAGTTAAGAAAGCAAGTCAAGGAGTTGCTTGAGAAGAACGTCCTGAGACGAAGCATTTTCGAGTAGGGTGCTCCAGTAGTATTCGTTACTAATATGGACAGTTTGCTTCGTTTATGTGTTGATTATCGTGAGAGGAATAGACAACCGTTACCAATGATCGATGATTTGTTTGATCAGCTTGTAGGAGCATCTGTTCTAGCTACCGGATTCCATCAGCTTAGGATGGCTGAGGATGGAATTGACAAGACTGCGTTTAGGACTCTAGATGGATTTTTAGAATGGCTAGTCATGCTATTTGGTTTGACTAATGCACCCGCATATTACGTGAACTTGATGGGTAGGGTGTTTAGGGAGTTCTTGAACAAGTTTGTCGTGGTCGTCGTAGACGATATTTTGATCTCCTTAAAAGAACGAGGAAGAGCATGCTAGACATCTCAAGGAGGTGATGGATACGCTAAGAGCCACCAATTGAAGGTCAAGTCCTCCAAATGTCACTTTGGAGGAAAGAAGTTGGATTTCTTGGGCACATAGTTCCTAAGTAAGGCTTAGCGGTGGATTCCGCTAAAGTGGTTGCGGTTTAAGCCCGGAAAACTCTGAGGAGGGCAATTGAAGTAAGAAGCTTTCTCCGTTTGGCTAGTTAGTTAGCATTCCCTGAGCTTAGACTTACTCTTCTGGATCAAGACGGGGGTTTCACAGGAAGAAGACCCGCGGTTAGTCAAGAACATGGACCAGTTGATTCGAGGCGAGATGTTAAGTCACCTCGCTAGATATATTATAGATGACAAGGGATGACTAAGGCGCGATGAGAGATTATGTGTTCCTCGAGTGGAAGACTTGGTAAAGAAGGTTCTTGAAG
The DNA here is from genome assembly GCA_030737875.1 of Allium sativum. Classification (NCBI taxonomy): domain Eukaryota; kingdom Viridiplantae; phylum Streptophyta; class Magnoliopsida; order Asparagales; family Amaryllidaceae; genus Allium; species Allium sativum. Next base: position 305,929,100 of record CM060916.1, on the reverse strand, counting down.
ATGCGCATCACTCGAGGAGGTGGCCGAGTTGGTCTCAGGATGCATGTTGTGCCGCCAGGTTAAGGCCAAGTCATAGAAGCCCGGCAGGCCATTACCTCCATTGGAGGTTCCGCAAGGGAAGTGCGAAAACATCTCGATAGATTATGTGGATAGACTACCTAGATCAAAGAAAGGGAATACGGGTATGTGGGTCATAATAGGTAGACTCACGAAGAGTGCTCATTTCAGTCCGGTGAAGAGCGAGAGGACTGCATCATGGTTAGCAACGGTTTACCCTCAAGAAGTTGGCCAGTTTTGGAATAGCCTACAGGAAGCCATGGGTAGGCAACTGAATCTAGGTATGGCCTATCACTCATAGGCGGATGGTTCATTTCGATTAAGCATGAGTTATAGAAAATCACGTTTATAAGGGCAATTGGCAACATGGATTGGTATTTTCAAGAAAAGATCTGCTGCGTGGAATACTTTATAGTAAGTAGACGAGATCCAGGATTCACTAGTGAATTTTGGAGAGCTTGCATGAAATCATGAGGTTACAGTTATGTTTAAGCCAAGTATACAGAAAGAAGAATAAGTGGAAAAGGAAGACGAGAGGCGATAATGAAATGAGTTCCAACTCGAATTTGCGAAATAGGAGTTAAGAAGCCAAGAAATCATGAAGTAAAAGACGATCAAAGCACAGTGGAGTTAAGCTCAAGGAAACGTGACTAAGAACAGTGAAGACTAGATACGCGCATCATATCTCTTTTTAAGAGTGCATCCTTGATCCTTGTTTTCCTGTGGAGCTTGCTTGCAAGTTATCTTTTGTATATATCCTCTCGGTCCCATTCTCGACCTTATTTCTGTTGTAAACTCCATAAGGGGGTTATGACTCATCGGTTAGTACTATATGTCAGAGTTTGAATGGATTTCTTGTAATCCAAAAAGGAGTTTATCATGCTTATCTTCTAAGATCTCTTTTTAGCATATCTCTCTATCCATGTTTATCTAGTTTATCTAGTTTATCGTGTTTATCTTGTCATGAGAACCTTAGGTAGAATCCTTTGGATGAAACATGTGTTTGAGACATGTTATGTTTAATGGTTGCAAGTGGTTGCAAGTGGTTGCAAGTGTTTGCAAGTGGTTGCTCGTGGATGCATTATACACAATTAGGCACTAGATCGGCTCGCACACTCCTCATATTGCATATGCATGAGTGTTTATGCTTATTCATGGATGAAAATTGTGTGTTATCACATGGATGTTGCATATGGGTGTATGTTATGTGCACACATATAGATGATATACATTATGTTAGGAATTGCATACATATGGATTCATTGCACCAACATAATTCGCATTGATGATATTTGCATTAGATAAGTACATATACACACACCTCTGCATATGTTCATCCAGCATTTAGAATCTTATAAGGACAATGATTGCTCGTGGATGATGCTTTGAGTAGATGGATGATTGGATGGTAGGATACGTTCTTCCTAACTTGAAGATTTCGGGGACGAAATCCTTTAAGGAGGGGAGAATGTAACAACCCGTATTTTCAATAACCTATTATAACATAAATCGAGGCAGAATTTAATTCTAAAATCTGAATCAAGGGAAACGGGCTATGCCATTGCGTTCGTCTCGGAAAAATACGCGAAATAGAGTCCGAGTTTTCGAAAATCGGAGTCCGTATGACCCAGTTAAGGCCCATTGAAGTTTTCAGAAATTTCCATGTCAAAAACAGATTTTGAATTTCAAGTTCAAAGTTGGAAATTAGGGCAAACTGGCGCAGGCGGGAAAACTCCCGCCAGGACCCCCATGTCGACAGGCATGTCGACAGGGTCCCCAGGGTGTCGACAGCCCTGTCGACACAGGGTGGCCGGGCAGTTTTGCCTGGCGCACCATTTTGGGTCTTGGTCTGGTCTTGTGGCTTGGTTCTGGAGAATTCCGAAATCTGATGGACCTAATTCAACTAGGGTTTAATCCTATGGTCTAAATCACTAGCCTAATCTATAAATAAGACCCTACCCTACCCTAAATCATTCATTATTCATTCTAGCAACTAAACTATGTCAAAATCCATCCTCTCATGGCCTCCACTCTCTTCATACAATTCCTAAACAAATTCCTAAGAGATTTCCATGCATACAAGTGTATTTAGGCTTGTACGATCCTCTTTAGCTTGCATTAAAGTCTTGTTTCTCTATTGTCATCATAAAGGAGGGGTCTTGATCAAGTTTGCTTGCATTTTGGGGTTTTATTTTGTTGCATAAGGGGTTTCTTACATTTGCTATACTCATTTGAGTCCGCATAAGCATTGTAAGCCCTCTTACCTTCATTTTAGAAACTCTAAAGTTAATATGTGATGAAATTTGGGATTTTTGCAAGTTTATTGAGTTATGCATGTTTATGCAAGTTCACTATGCCATGATTTGCAAGTTTATTGAGTTATGCATGTTTATGCAAGTTCACTATGCCATGATTTGCAAGTTTATTGAGTTATGCATGTTTATGCAAGTTCACTATGCCATGATTTGCAAGTTTATTGAGTTATGCATGTTTATGCAAGTTCACTATGCCATGATTTGCAAGTTTATTGAGTTATGCATGTTTATGCAAGTTCACTATGCCATGATTTGCAAGTTTATTGAGTTATGCATGTTTATGCAAGCTCACTATGCCATGATTTGCAAGTTTATTGAGTTATGCATGTTTATGCAAGTTCACTATGCCATGATTTGCAAGTTTATTGAGTTATGCATACTTATGCAAGTTCACTATGCCATGTTATGCATGTTTAATAAGTTATGCATGCTTATGCAAGTTCACAATGACATGTTATGCATGTTTGACAAGTTATGCATGTTTATGCAAGTTCCATATGCTATGTTAGGCAAGTTTAACAATGTATGCATGTTTATGGTAATATGCAAGTTCACTATGCTAAGTTATGCAAGTCTAACATGTTATGCATGTTTGTTGTGATATGCAAGTTCATCATGTATGTTATGCCAAGTTCCCTCTTCCTATCCTTTATGCGTTATTACGAATATGTAAGCGATAGAATGACGTTGGGGGGTTTGGGTAAACTTAAACTACATGAAAATATAAGATTGGGAATTTACCTATTAAGTTAGGTCTACCCCTTGGGAATTTACCTATTAAGTTAGGTCTACCCAAGTATTTGTTGACTTGTAATTATGTTTTGAAATAAAGTGGACATGACACTTTGAAAACATAAGTGTGGCCAACTCGAGGTTGGGTTGAGTTTGTAGCGTAATTCTACCCGGAAACTACGGGCTTAACTAGTGGCTACAAACAATAGGACCCAATGTGAGAAGTTGGTCATGTGGTGCCAAGACCCGAGGTTAGACCAAGTTGTGGTGTAAATCTACCCGGAACCCACCGGCTTAACTAGGTAACCACAACAAAGTCTAATGTGAGAGGTTAAGGTGCATTAAACTAATTAATGCCTCATGATTAGGGTTAAGTCAGGGTCCACTAATACTTAACCAATTTGGGGATTCGAGGGATTGAAATGGGGTTAAGTTGTGAACTGTCGGTTACACTTAACCAATTTAATCCATTTGGGGGTTTGAGGGATTGAAATGGGGTTAAGTCGTGAACTGTCGGTTACACTTAACCAATTTAATCCATGATTAGTGAAGGGTTAAATCGCACTTAACTCTCTTAGGAAACCCTAGCAACGTGGTCTGTTCCAGCAGCAATCCCAGTTTGGTATCATCACAACCCTAGAGGCTGGGCTAGGGCGGGGCACGATTACTGGACTGATGTAAGCGACCAAAGCGACGACTGAGTGGTACAGCGGTGCGGGTCCAGGCGGGATACGGACGTGCACGTAATCCGGTATTGGACAAACTCGAGGCACGGGTACCAGTAGATTTAGACTGTGCATTATTGCTTCAGTGTCTGGGGTTGACACCCGAGGGCTTGATACACCCGAAGATGGACCCAGCACAGTCTGACTACATCCATATGTGGGCCGTATGGACACCAACACTTGACGTGTTAGGCTTATAGGGAGCCGATCAACTAGACCGTTTGGTTGGACCTTATATTAAGGTCACCTCATGTTATTGGGTCAAAGCTTGGGCCAAGGGATCAATACCTGTTATGTTGGTTTGCTAGTACACCATGGTGCAGAACTTAACCTTGTTTATGCGATGACACCTCTATCTATCTTGTAGTTAATTTATCATGCCAGTATGTTGTTATCTATGATCATCTCAGTTTCCATAATGCTGTTAACTTTATTAGTTTATAGACTGATCGTAGCAGGGCTTACTCAGTCTTTTTGACTGACCTGTTTTCTTTCGCCTCTTTTCTTCCGTTCCCCCCCCCCCAGGTTCTCAGGGAGGGAATACATGAGCCTAGCTTGGATCTTAGCTGCTTTCTTGGATAGCTCATGTATGCTTTGGACTTGAGCTCGCTATGGTTTTTCCACTTCGGGGATAGCTACTTTTATGTTTTCCTTTTCAGTTTCAGATGATGTTATTTTATGTACTAGACTTGTTTATTTGGGAAATTGACATTATGATGTAGCAGACTTGTTTTTGAAATGGTTTAAAATTCTTCCGCTGTTTTATCTATCTACTTACTCTGTTTATTTACATATATATATATATATATATATATATGTCATGTCCTGCCTTGTTATATCATTATGCATGTTTACCTTGTTTTAAAACGCCCCACCAAAGTCAGAGTTGCTTGCAAGAGCCACCCTGGCGGAGGTGGGGTGTTACAATTTGTTTCTCCAATCCAATCAATGTGAGTGGATTTTAAATTATATTTGTTGTATAATGTTATTAATATCGTTCGCCATTCCCCATGTATACATATAATGAATATGATGTTAATTCAATAAGAACAGTTATTTTATTTATGCCTACGTTGAATTCTCTCCTTTTTATTCTTTCCCCTTTTTATTTTTATAGCTAGGCTATCTCGAGCTTACGCCTATCATGGATATATGCGTTTTAAACGTGAATGAGAAATTAAGAAGGGAAATGGGTTGTTTGGGCATAATATGGATTGGAAGTATTGATGTATAATTTGAAATTGAATTATGGGTATGACTATACTGAAACGTTGAATTTGTGTAGATTTTCATAATTAAATTGGATATGGAATTTGTATAATTTAGTACGATTGGCATGTAATTGGATAACATGTGATGTGAAATTTATCTGTAATTTGGAAGATAAGTATAAAAGATGAATTAAATTATATGTATGAACGTGGAACTGGGTAATATGCAAATTTGGTATGAATAAATATGTGGTTTGGACAATTAATTATAACATGGAATAGGCATGAATATAATTATAAGTGGATTTGGAATATACAACTTAAAATTTGGGTAATTTGGGGTATAAACATGAAATTTGTACTTGGCATACGACACCTAGAATTGACATGAACTGTTAATTAGCTAAAGATGAAACATAGCTAACTCGAGGTTAGACTGAGTTTGTAGTGTAAGACTGCCCAGAACCACCCGGCACATCCAGCGACCGCAAGCAATAGGGTCTAATGTGAGAAGTTAGTCATAACGTGCTTGAACCCGAGGTTAGACTGAGTTGTGGTGTAAGCCTACCCGGAACCGATCGACACTTCCAGCAACTGCAACAATAGGTCTAATGTGAGATGTTGGTGCATTAATAATTAATTAATGCTAATGACACATGCTAAGTATGGTAGGGTTAACAACACTTAACCAGTATGACATGATATGTGGGAGGTTTAAGTTAACATGAATGAATAGACAACACTTAACCAATATAATATGTGAATGTATAAGTGGATGGGGTTAAGTCAACTTGGGTAAACTTAACCAACATAGAGATGGGGAATGTTAACAACCAATTATAAACCAAAGTTGCGGTAATGTAAAGATTGAATAATAGGTAGACCAAGGGAAGGTTATGACTTAAGATATAATACAAGATTTGAAGGGTGGAACAACTTATACCATAAAACAAGTTAATCTAAGCTGAAAATGTATAAAAGTACTCGTGCGGTATCATTTGACAAAAAGAACTTAAGTCATGCTTGAATTCGTTGGCAAACCTTTGTTAAAGAAGAACTAAGTAGACAAACCTTAGTTAATGAGAACTAAGTAACCAAATCGTAGTTAAAGAAGAACTAAGTAAACAAACCTTAGTTAATGAGAACTAAGTAACCAAACCTTTGTTAAAGAAGAACTAAGTAAACAAACCTTAGTTAATGAGACTAAGTAACCAAACCTTAGTTAACGAGAACTATGTAGCAAACCTTAGTTAAAAGAAACTAAGTAATAAACCTTAGTTAGAGGAAACTAAGTATTAAACAAATAAGTTGTATATAAATTGTAAAGTGATAATGTGTAGTCTATTAAAGAAGATGACATAAGTTATATGAATAACATAACAAGAGATTGGTTGAGTTGAGTAATTCTCTGAGTGTCAATCTGATGTTGATCTCGGTCTTCGGGATTGACACTTAGAGCATTATTCTCTTACTAATGTAAATATGAACGATAAAGAGAACTTGTCAGTAAACCTTAGTTAAGGGAACTAAGTAGACAACGATTAAGAGAACTAAGTATTAAACCTTAGTTAAGAAGACGAACAATTAAGAAAACCAAGTAGTAAACCTTAGTTAAGAGAACTAAGTATCAAACCTTAGTTAAGAGAACTAAGTACTAAACCTTAGTTAAGAGAACTAAGTAAACAACGCGCTTGAACCAGTCCAGATATAGGATGAATAACCAAACATGGTAGATCATCACTAAGTCTAGAATACGAGGAGGAGCGAACATCCATCTAGAAACTCTTGTAGGCTACAACGGAATGGGATATGAAGCATGCGGCTTCAGGGGACGTGTAGTAGGGTACTCTTGGTATCCCTCTGTGAGAATGTAGATGATCCACCTGGGCACACAGAGGTTAGGTCTGCACGGGTACGAACCAAGAGTATGCCTTGGTTGCAATAATTAGAAGGCAACCTAAAGACTAGGATGGACCAGCATGAGTCGGCGAGACCATTTAGTGCCCTGTTATAGCAACTCGTCGTCTTCCAACCATCTTCAGTCAGTACGAAAAGCGGAAAGGCAGAGAACTCCAAAAGACCATATACTTTCTATCTAGTTATGGGTGAGGTAAGGCCAATAGGGAAGGGCATAGAGGGTCAGGCAGTTGTACTAGGGAAAGTTTTCATTCTTGATTTTCATGGGTGCCTTTCGTTTGTTAGTTGAAGGAGGGGTCTAGTGGGACCATAGCCACTGTAAAGGATGACCTTAGCATCTTCATCGGTAGATATCTTAAAGCTCCCGACCGAGTTTCGTGTTTCTTGATTAGCCCTGCCACAGGACTCGGGTTCGCACATATAGAGAACATGTGCAAGTAGATAGTAAGTACGATTGACGATATGTACATGGGAAAAAGTCTAGGTACATACACATTGCTCTAGGTGGTGTATCGTAGACTAGAGGGCAATACTCGATGACAGAACCTTGTCGAACCGAGTTGAAGTCCAAACGCTTACGTAATATAGTAATTAAGGTTCTATGCAGACGTAGCGTTGGTATACACATACATACATACATATATATATATATATATATATATACACACATGAGATTTTGTACGACATGTGGCATTGGATAAGGGACTGCATACATACGGAGGAGACCGTGCGAGTGGGATATACCTTAGTTGGGGGTAGCTACATATACACTATATTAGGTTGATCTACTAGGGAGTAGATGGGTGCGACGTGAGTACATGCCGTAAGGGCTATCAATACAAATAACCTAATAAACAAGAAAATGCTATAGACCGGTATATGTAGGGTTATTCAACATTTGTAGTTCAAACCCATTCACACAAAACTTATGTTCTGACCCACTCCTCATTTCATACTCGCAGGTTAGGTAGTGATAGGGATATGATAGCTTGGGATACTGGTTAAGCTGTATGTTTAATAAGGTAAAGCTATATTTTAGTTACAACATATTTTATTCCTTTCGCTGTGAGATGATTTACGATTTCTGACATGTTTCTTTATCTCTGTCGTTTCTGCAGGATACCAGAGCAAAACAGCTCGGGTCTCGATGGATTGGAATTTTGGAAAAAAAAACCGGTCCGTCGGAACCCGGGTTGTTACATCTGGTATCAGAGCTTCGGTTTAGTGTTCCTAGGGAGATATTGAGTGAACGTATTTGTATTTTCTAAAATATAAATATATTAAATATATATAAACCTAAATCCATATAGTAGCCCACTAGATATGGAAAGAGTTGGGATATTGGTTTGTACACTAATGTAACAAACATAAAAAAAGAGAAATTTTGAAACCATTAGGTGGTTTGGAGAGTGTACAGTATGACTTGGAGTTAGAGAAAGAAAATATCCCATACGATGGAAACTGAAATGATATTTTAGAGTAGTGGGTTTAAAAGTGAAACCCTATAAATTAGAAAAAGGTTAAAATGTGGATAATGAATTATGAATATATATAGTCGAGAGAATTGAATTTGCGAAAGTGCCTAGGGAAGCCTAGTTGAGTTGAAGACCCGCTTTGAGTCTAACCCACTATAAAACTTTTAAGAACTTGATGTTGTAAAAGTTTTGGCAAAAGAGTTTGTGGTATTTTCTAGTTTTTAATATTAAAAGTATTTTTAAATGTTTGAAAAAAATATGTAAGGAGCATATTTGAAAAATGCATATTGGGTTTTAAAGTAAAGTGGGGTATATTTTGTAAAACAACAATTTCTTGTTTTATAGAATTCTCTCATAAAAAGATGCGTATTATAGAGCATGTATATCGCACTAGTTTTCATATTATAATATATGAAAGGATTGAAAAGAAAGTTTTGAAATCTTTACTCTGTTGATTATAAATTTTGATTACTGATTTAAAAAGAAATTTTGGGGGTAGACAAAATAAGTTGAAGGATCTAAGAGTAGAGAAGGTGATTACACCTAGTACCGAGTAGCTAGATTAACATTGTAAGTAGGAACAACGTAAAGCCGATAGTAGTCCTTGCCTACTCCAGTTTTGTGATTTGAAAAATAATGTTTTGCATTTTATGATAGTAATTTTATGGTTTGGCAAAAGTAAGCTTTGGAAAAGAGAATAAAGTTTTACCACATTTTGTAATAAAAAAAAATGAGGCCAAACCATGTTTTAAAAAGAATGGAGTAGGTGAGGGGTAGTATCTAGAAAAAACAAGAAAAATATTAGGCTATGAAGTAAATAGCAAGGACTGTCTTGGAATAAAAAAAAAATTCCCGTAGAATGCATAAGAATTGAGAAGCCTAGAATTGTTGCTTAATAAAAGAAGAAGTAAAGTATAGGCTAGTGATACACAACATAGACAAGTAGTAACTACTAGGTAGTGAAGGGCAAGCAAGTATATAGATCCTGTTGTGTGGACTCGCAATTATCGAAGGTGACAAAGTCCTAAGATTCTTGGCTCATAATAGTAGCTGTGTAGGATAATGTTTGAGCTGAAAACGGAAAAGCTTATTTGAAAAATAAACTTGAGAAATCGGACTGAGCCAAATAAGCTAAGAAAGAGAATAGCCTAACTAACAAGAAACCAACAAATTCAGTGAAACAACAAAACAAGACGAGAAAAGGAAATGAAAATCTTTAGACAAAGATGAACAAAAATGAAAACTTTTCAAGATAATTGAAGAAGGAAAAGAAATTTTCTTATGTAGTTGTTCTTGGATAGGAAAATAGGAAATATATATAGAATAGTTATATAAAAATTCAAGTACAATTATAAAAGGTACAATGGAAAATGTAAATTCTTCCGTTTTATATCTTTTTGTAACATAAGAAATCGAATTTAGAAAATTAGATTGTTCTAAATATCAAGTTTAATGATGATTGGTAGGACTTTAGATGCGACAATTGGATGAACTATGCTCTTATTCTGTAGGAGTATGGGAAAATTTGGGTGAAAAATGTTTTGATTTTTCAAAAATATTGCATTCATATAGAACTGCAAGTATATTTAGGATGTGAGCATCTTGTTTTGAAAGATTTATTAAGATTTGTATACATATAGGTGGATCCAAATTAGGCATACATGATTTACTATGATGTGATTCACCTTGCACATGTGCACAATGTTGCAACAATTGGATGAACACTAATTGGATGTTGCGAGGGATTATCTATTTTACTCTTATCGAATTTCGGGGATGAAATTCTTTAAGGGTGGGAGAATGTAACACCCCGCGTTTTTAATATAATTAAAAATAAGATATATGCGTAGATAGGTTAATAATGGTGATGTACAATGAAAATTAGTCAATACATGGATGAAAAGGAAAGATTAATTAAATAACAATGTGTGTAACGGAGAAGATAATAAAGTATGGATAATTAATTCAAATATCAGGAATTAAGTAAAACGGGCATCACCATTGCGTTCGTCTCAAAATTTTACATGGAATAGAGTCCAAGTTTTCGAAAATCGGACTCTGTATGAAGGAGTTATGGCCTTTAGAAGGATCAGAAAAATTCAAAACAGTTTGAAATTCGACCCAGGCAGCAGGGTGGGGAAATTCCCGCCCATTAACCAGACAGGTCAACCTTAGTGTCGACCTCCGTCAAGGGAGGTCAACCTTAGTGTCGACCTCCTGGGGGTCGACCTGCCCCCAGATCTGGGCAGTTTTGCACTGTGACGTGTTCTGCTGTGTTTGTGCGATTCTGATGGCTTCTGGGCTGATCTAATGGTCCTAAAACATTCTCTACACCTATAAATACATCCCTAACCTAACCCTAATTCATTATAATTCTCTATGATGCCTCCATTCGCCAAACTTCAACAAACATAGCCACCGCCCCTAAACTCTAAATTAAATTGCAAGTTTTTCATCAGCTTTGGAGTTTAATCAAATCAAATTAGAAGTTCTTCATCAACCATTCATGCTCTTCACCAACAATCAAATAAGAGGGTTAAATCAACGTTTCTACATCAACAACAAATCAATTTTTTCTCCAATCTAATCAATTTGAGTGTATTTCAAATTATATTTGTTTTATAATGTTATTAATATCGTTCGCCATTCCCCATGTATACATATAATGAATATGATGTTAATTCAATAAGAACAATTATTTTATTTATGCCTACGTTGAATTCTCTCCTTTTTATTCTTTCCCCTTTTTATTTTTATAGCTAGGCTATCTCGAGCCTACGCCTATCATGGATATATGCGTTTTAAACGTGAATGAGAAATTAAGAAGGGAAATGGGTTGTTTGGGCATAATATGGATTGGAAGTATTGATGTATAATTTGAAATTGAATTATGGGTATGACTATACTGAAACTTTGAATTTGTGTAGATTTGCATAATTAAATTGGGTATGTAATTTGTATAATTTAGTACGATCGGCATGTAATTGGATAACATATGATGTGAAATTTATCTGTAATTTGGAAGATAAGTATAAAAGATGAATTAAATTATATGTATGAACGTGGAACTGGGTAATATGCAAATTTGGTATGAATAAATATGTGGTTTGGACAATTAATTATAACATGGAATAGGCATGAATATGATTATAAGTGGATTTGGAATATACTACTTAAAATTTGGGTAATTTGGGGTATAAACATGAAATTGACACTATTGGCATAACTTGAACATGAACATATTTGTGAATTTTGTAATTGGCATACGACACCTAGAATTGACATGAACTGCTAATTAGCTAAAGATGAAACATGGCTAACTCGAGGTTAGACTGAGTTTGTGGTGTAAGACTGCCCGGAACCGCCCGACACATCCAGCAACCGCAAGCAATAGGGTCTAATGTGAGAAGTTAGTCATAGCGTGCTTGAACCCGAGGTTAGACTGAGTTGGGGTGTAAGCCTGCCCAGAACCGACCGACACTTCCATCAACCGCAACAATAGGTCTAATGTGAGAGGTTGGTGCATTAATAATTAATTAATGCTAATGGCACATGCTAAGTATGGTAGGGTTAACAACACTTAACCAATATGACATGATATGTGGGAGGGTTAAGTTAACATGAATGAATAGACAACACTTAAACCAATATAACATGTGAATGGATAAGTGGATGGGGTTAAGTCAACTTGGGTAAACTTAACCAACATAGAGATGAGGAATGTGAATAACCTATTATAAACCAAAGTTGCGGTAATGTAAAGATTGAATAATAGGTAGACCAAGGGAAGGTTATGACTTAAGATATAATACAAGATTTGAAGGGTGGAACAACTTATACCATAAAACAAGTTAATCAAAGCTGAAAATGTATAAAATTACCTATGCGCTATCGTTTGATAAAAAGAACTTAAGTCATGCTTGAATTCGTTGGCAAACCTAAGTTAAAGAAGAACTAAGTAGATAAACCTTAGTTAATGAGAACTAAGTAACCAAACCTTAGTTAAAGAAGAACTAAGTAAACAAACCTTAGTTAATGAGAACTAAGTAACCAAACCTTAGTTAAAGAATAACTAAGTAAACAAACCTTAGTTAATGAGAACTAAGTAACCAAACCTTAGTTAACGAGAACTAAGTTACAAACCTTAGTTAAAAGAAACTAAGTAATAAACCTTAGTTAGAGGAAACTAAGTATTAAATAAATAAGTTGGATATAAATTGTAAAGTGATAATGTGTAGTCTATTAAAGAAGATGACATAAGTTATATGAATAACATAACAAGAGATCGGTTGACTTGACTAATTCTCTGAGTGTCAATATGATGATGATCTCGGTTTTCGGGATTGACACTTAGGGCATTATTCTCTTACTAATGTAAATATGAACGATAAAGAGAACTTGTCAGTAAACCTTAGTTAAGGGAGCTAAGTAGACAACGTTTAAGAGAACTAAGTATTAAACCTTAGTTAAGAAGACGAACGATTAAGAAAACCAAGTAGTAAACCTTAGTTAAGAGAACTAAGTTTCAAACCTTAGTTAAGAGAACTAAGTACTAAACCTTAGTTAAGAGAACCATGTAAACAACGCGCTTGAACCAGTCCAGATATAGGATGAATAACCAAACATGGTAGATCATCACTAAGTCGTAGAATACGAGGAGGAGCGAACGTCCATCTAGAAACTCTTGTAGGCTCCAACAGACTGGGATATGAAGCACGCGGATTCAGGGGACGTGTAGTAGGGTACTCTTGGTATCCCTCTGTGAGAATGCAGATGATCCACATGTGCACACAGAGGTTAGGTCTGCACGGGTACAAACTAAGAGTATGCCTTGGTTGCAATAATTAGAAGGCAACCTAAAGAATAGGATGGACCAGCGTGAGTCGGCGAGACGATTTAGTGCCCTGTTATAGCAACTCGTCGTCTACCTACCATCTTCAGTCAGTACGAAAAGCAGAAAGGCAGAGAACTCCAAAAGACCATATACTTGCTATCTAGTTATGGGTGAGGTAAAGCCAATAGGGAAGGGCATAGAGGGCCAGGCAGTTGTGCCAGGGAAAGTTCTCATTCTTGATTTTCATGGGTTCCTTTTGTTTGTTAGTTGAGGGAGGGGTCTAGTGGGACCATAGCCACTGTAAAGGCAGACCTTAGCATCTGCATTGGCAGATATCTTAAAGCTCCCGACCGAGTTCTGTGTTTCTTGGTTAGCCCTGCCACGGGACTCGGGTTCGCACATATAGAGAACATGTGCAAGTAGACAGCAAGTACGATTGGCGATACGTACATGGGAAAAAGTCTAGGTACATACACATTACTCTGGGTGGTGTATCATAGACTAAGGGGCAATACTCGATGACGGAACCTAGTCGAACCTAGGGTGGCAGTCCAAACGCTTACGTAACATAGTAATAAAGGTTCTATGCAAACGTAGCGTTGGTATACACATAAATATATATACATGAGATTCTATACGACATGTGGCATTGGATAAGGGACTGTATACATACGGAGGAGACCGTGCGAGTGGGATATACCTTAGTTGGGGGTAGCTACATATAGACTATATTAGATTGATCTACTAGGGAGTAGATGGGTGCGACGTGAGTACATGCCATAAGAGCTATCAACACAAATAACCTAATAAACAAGAAAATGCAATAGACCGGTATATGTAGGGTTATTCAACATTTGTAGTTTAAACCCATTCACACAGAACTTATGTTCTGACCCCCTCCTCATTACATACTCGCAGGTTAGGTAGTGACTGGTATATGATAGCTTGGGATACTGGTTATGCGGTATGTTTAATAAGGTAAAGCTATATTTTAATTACAACATATTTTATTCCTTTCGCTATGAGATGCTTTACGAGTTCTGACATGTTTCTTTATCTCTGTCTTTTCTGCAGGATATCAGAGCAAAACAGCTCGGGTCTCGATGGATTGGAATTTTGGAAAAAAAAATGGTCCGTCGGAATCTGGGTAGTTACATCTGGTATTAGAGCTTCGGTTTAGTGTTCCTAGGGAGATATTGAGTGAACGTATTTGTATTTTCTAAAATATAAATATATTAAATATATATAAACCTAAATCCATATAGTAGCCCACTAGATATGGAAAGAGTTGGGATATTGGTTTGTACACTAATGTAACAAACATAAAAAAAGAGAAATTTTGAAACCATTAGGTGGTTTGGAGAGTGTACAGTATGACTTGGAGTTAGAGAAAGAAAATATCCTATAGGATGGAAACTGAAATGATATTTCAGAGTAGTGGGTTTAAAAGTGAAACCCTATAAATTAGAAAAAGGTTAAAATGTGGATAATGAATTAGGAATATATATAGTTTAGAGAATTGAATTTGCGAAAGTTCCTAGGGAAGCCTAGTTGAGTTGAAGACCCGCTTTGAGTCTAACCCACTATTAAACTTTTAAGAACTAGAAGTTGTAAAAGTTTTGGCAAAAGATTTTGTGGTATTTTCAAGTTTTTAATCTTAAAAGTATTTTTAAATGTTTGAAAGAAATATGTAAGGAGCATATTTGAAAAATGCATATTGGGTTTTAAAGTAAAGTGGGATATATTTTGTAAAACAATGATTTCTTGTTTTAAAGAATTCTCTCATAAAAAGATGCATATTATAGAGCATGTATATCGCACTAGTTTTCATATTATAATATATGAAAGGATTGAAAAGAAAGTTTTGAAATCTTTACTCTGTTGATTATAAATTTTGATTACTGATTTAAAAAGAAATTTTGTGGGTAGACAAAATAAGTTGAAGGATCTAAGAGTAGAGAAGGTGATTACACCTAGTACCGAGTAGCTAGATTAACATTGTAAGTAGGAACAACGTAAAGCCGATAGTAGTCCTTGCCTACTCCAGTTTTGTGATTTGAAAAAAAATGTTTTGCATTTTATGATAGTATTTTTATGGTTTGGCAAAAGTAAGCTTTGGAAAAGAGAATAAAGTTTTACCACATTTTGGAATAAAAAAAAATGAGGCCAAACCATGTTTTAAAAAGAATGGAGTAGGTGAGGGGTAGTATCTAGAAACAACAAGAAAAATATTAGGCTATGAAGTAAATAGCAAGGACTGTCTCGGAATAATAAAAAAAAAATCCCGTAGAATGCATAAGAATTGAGAAGCCTAGAATTGTTGCTTAAAAAAAAGTAAAGCATAAGCTAGTGATACACAGCATAGACTAGTAGTAACTACTAGGTGGTGAAGGGCAAGTAAGTATATAGATCTTGTTGTGTGGACTCGCAATTGTCGAAGGTGACAAAGTCCTAAGATTCTTGGTCCATAATAGTAGCTGTTTAGGATAATGTTTGAGTTGAAAACGGAAAAGCTTATTTGAAAAATAAACTTGAGAAATCGGACTGAGCCAAATAAGCTAAGAAAGAGAATAGCCTAACTAACAAGAAACCAACAAATTCAGTGAAGCAACAAAACAAGACGGGAAAAGGAAATGAAAATATTAAGACAAAAATGAACAAAAGTGAAAACTTTTCAAGATAATTGAAGAAGGAAAAGAAATTTTCTTATGTAGTTGTGCTTGGATAGGAAAATAGGAAATCTATATAGAATAGTTATATAAAAATTCAAGTACAATTTTCTTATGTAGTTGTGGGCGGTCGTTACCTTTGGTATCATAGCTCTGGTTATCGATTTTAGCCAAAGTTCTAAGACGTAATCACGTATGAGAGACGTATCTGTAGATTTCAATTGGATGCTTACTATATATATTAGCATACATAGCAGTAGCATTTGTTCATCTTTAGCAGTTTTTCTTGAAGGTGGCTAATTATTCTAAATTGCAGATTTAGAATGAGTAGACAAGCATCGAGACACGATGCTAGGAAATCTAATACTAGAGGGTGTAATGGCGGTGCACCAGACTACCCTTACCATGTTTGAAGCCATGATGGAGGCATTCATGCGAAGGGTGCCCACTCCAGTGGCAGCTACGGTAGATGTAGGTGTGCAAGTTCCAAGAGTAGTTGATTTTGCAAAGTTATGCAAGGACTTTACATCTCTATGGGGAAAACCATTCAAAGGAACTGAGCCAGCTGAAGAGGTTCAGAGGTGGATGGATTCTTGTGTCTGAATCTTTGGGGACTTGGGATTGGATGGTGCAACGAGGAGAAAGCTTGCATCAAGGCAGCTGTAGGGCAGAGCCATGGAATAGTGGAATTCAGTTATACTTTAAAATCCAGAGGGAGAGATTTCATGAGAGCAATTCCAAGCTAAGCTTGAAGAAAAATTCATTTCCATGGCTCAGAAATCCGTTCTCTTCAAGAAGTTCGTAGCGCTGAAGCAAAATGGCAGACCAGTGCTAGATTACATTTCTGATTTCGAGGCCTTGTCCAAATATGCTTGTTCATACATCGATACCCCTTACTAGAAGAACGAGAAGTTCGTCCTGGGTCTGGATACCTACATTAGAAGGCCGTTGGTGGATCATCTTGACAATCCATTCGAGAAGCTTATGGAAAAGGTCATTCGCCATGAGAGCTTGTTACCCAAAGAGGCCAATGTTGTCGCTGCAACCAAGGAAGTTCAGAAGCCATAATAGATTGGTAATAATAAGAAGAGGAAGCAGCAACAACAGAAGGGAAAGGAGGGACAAAAGAACCAGAAGAGTGAAGTAACTTACTTTAACTGTTGGCAGAAGGGTCATTTTGCTAGTGAATGCAAGAATCCCAAAGCTGAAAAGAAGTGCTTCAAGTGTGGAAATCCTGGGCATGAGAAGAAAGATTGTCCAGAATCAGCTAAAGGGAAGCAAGTGGTTAAGGCTTACGCTTTGGGGGCAGTTCCATCTTCTTCAAGAGCCCCTACTGCTGAGGAAAAAGGAAAAGGTGTCGTCATGCAACATACTCTTTCTTTTTGAGGCATTTCAGTTCGTGTGTTATTTGATTCTGGAGCATCGCATTCATTCATTTGCAATGAGCTTCTGTGTGGTCTGGGTTTGGAACCCGAAATTTGTGATAGATCTTTGATTGTGACTAATCCAGTTGGGTGTTTGTGTCCAGTTTTTCCATGTCGTGTCGTGATCTAGTGTTGTCGAGTCATGGTTGCTCTTTTGTGTGTGATTTCTTTGTTCTTAACTTCACTGGGTCTGGGATCATCTAGGGCATGAATTAGCTCAAGAGGAATGCGGAAAGGGTAAATTGCAAGAAGCTAGAGGTGAGAGTCAGGGATGTGGAAGGGTGAAAGGTGTTGATAGTGTTTAAGCGCGAAGATGGTGTCTTCGTTAGCTATCTATATTCGCTTGTGATTCCACAAGAAGACTTGTAATCTGTGCTAATCGCAAATGAGTTCGAGGATGTCTTGGCGAGGTCAAAGGGTCGTCGTCGCATCGTGAGATCGAGTTTAGGATCGATTTGGTCGAGGGTGCTAGACCAATCTTCATGCCTCTTAGGCGGATGATGCGTAAAGAACAGCGAGAGTTAGAGGTGCTGTTTTGTGACCTTTTGGGAAAAGGGTTCATTTGGAGAAGTGTTTTCGAATGGGGTGCACCAGTGGTGTTTGCAACCAAGGAGGATGTCTTGTTAAGATTGTGTGTGGACTATCGTGAGCTGAACAAGGTGACCAAGAAGAACAAGTATTCATTGCCAAGGATAGACGACTTGTTCGATCGGCTTCACAAAGCCAAAGTGTTTTCTCGTATGGATTTGGCAATGGGGTTTCACCAGTTGAGGGTGGCAAAGGATAGTGTAACAAAGACTGCTTTTAGGACACCATCCGATTTCCTTGAATGGTTGGTGATTCCATTCAGGTTGACTAGCGCGCCAGCATACTTTGAGGATCTTATGAATAGAGTTTTCAGAGATCTGTTGAACAAGTTCGTGCTTGTGTTCGTGGATGATATTTTGTTTTAATCTCGGATTGAGGAAGAGCACAAACGCACTTGCGAGTTGTGTTGGAAATCTTGCAAAAACATCAGCTGAAGGCTAAGTTTTCAAAGTGTCACTTCTGGAAGAGCGAAGCGAGGTTCTTAGGCCATGCTGTTTCTGGAAAAGGGATAGCTGGTGACCTCGCTAAGGTGGCAGCAATCCAGGACTGGGATAAACCTAAGAATGCGACGGATGTGAGAAGTTTTCTTGGGCTAGTAGGTTATTACCGACAGTTTATCAAGGATTTCTTGAAGATAGCTGCACCATTGATAGGATTAACGAAGAAGAACCAGGTGTTCACATAGGATGCAAAGTGTGAACAAGCATTCGGGATTCTGAAGGAGAGGCTAACAAGTGCTCCTGTTTTGACCATTCCGAATGGGAATGAAGACATGGTGGTATACACTGATTCATGTGGTACTGGGCTTGGAGCAGTACTGATGCAAAAGGATAAGGTCGTGGCCTACGCAAGTCGACAGCTGAAGCCGCATAGGAGGAACTACCCAACCCATGATTTGGAGTTGGCGGTAATTATGTTTGCTCTAAAGATGTGGGGACATTACCTTTTAGGAGTTCGATTCGAATTGTTCACGGATAACAAGTCATTGAAGTATCTTTTCTCCCAAAAGGATTTGAATCTTCGGCACCAGAGATGGTTAGACTTTTTGGCATCGTATGATTTTGGTATAGCCTATATATACTCCTGGAGAAGGCAATGTAGTTGCAGATGCATTGAGTCGAAGACACGCAAGTTTGGGAGCGATGTTTTCGGAATGGAGGGGCCTCAAGTATTTAGCAAGATTTGATTTCAGGTCACGATGTGAGTTAGAACCTAAAATGTCGACAAGCTTATCAATAAAACCTACTCTCATTGAAAGGATTGGCAAGAGCCAAAAGCAAGATGCAAAGCTTGTCGAGTTTATCCAGAAGTTGGAACCAGTGGATAAAGAGTTCGAAGTTGATCGAGAATGTTGGCTTTGAAAACAAGGGTGACTAATTGTTCCTGATATCGACGGACCGAGGGATGAGGTTCTAAGGGAAAGTCATCACTCAAAGTTGACGATTCATCCCGGTGGTGATAAGATGTATCAGGATAGGAAGCGAATCTACTACTGGGAGGGGATGAAGCGAGATGTTGGAGAGTTCAATTCCGAGTGTATGAACTGTCAATTGGTGAAAGATGAACAGAAGAAGCCAAGTGGTTTGCTTCAGCCATTGGAAGTTCCTACGTGGAAGTGGGAGCAAGTATCGATGAACCAGGGAAGGAAATGAAGGGATTTGTGTAACACCCCACGTCCATTAATGTCACTCACTAAGGGAATGCATTAACTTTCATGGAGTATTACAAGAGTATAAAATAGAATATCACAAGACAGATATATAAAATGGTACTAAAGAAAATTCAAAATTTATTCATTGCAGCGGAAAAGCAAAACATGTTTGGTTACAACATCAAAAACACATACTAGAGTCAAGTACACCAAATATCCATCTTGTACAAAATTATTATCATAGTACATAATAGTAGAATCATAATCCCACTCCAAATAGCCATAATGGAAAGGAGATAAAGCTGAGCATTACTTTAAACACTTCCAAGCACTTCAAGAAGAAAGAAATCCAAGTCAAGCTTTACTAATCCCACCCTGAGGACCTTTGGGGGGGGGGGGAGGGGAAGAAAGAAAAGAGGCAAAACAAAAAGGGGTCAGACATATGTCTTTCGAGTTTAGTAACTTTAACAATATAATCAGTAATGTAACAGGATAAGAGCATAAACTGCATATAAGAGATGACTGTAACATAAGCAGATATGACAAGGTAAGTGAGATAGAACAAGATATAATGTTGATTGCGCTTCTAATCACCATAAGATAATTCCTACACCGCACCAATACTAGTTCCAAACTAAAAGTTGATCCCTCTTACTAAACATAATAATAATAATATGGTAGTTTCGTGTACTCCTAGCTGCTGTCATAGGTGCCGCCTGCTCCTATCTCCACTAGTTGTACCCAGTACCCTCCCCATTCGATTGGCTCCCTAACTCGTAGATACCCATGCTGGTCCCACAGTAGGGTGTATCACTCCCTAAAGTGGCAACCTGATACTACTAAAAATGCACGGCTTATACCTACACGATGCAACAACGTCTTACCTACCAGCCCGGACCCACACAAGCACATGACTCCGTTGGACTTGCGTTGCCACTACTAACTCTTTATTGACCTCTTACAATCAAACCAGTAAGCGTGTCCCGTCCTCGACCTAGTTCGAGCTCACAAAGATACTAAATGGGTTACTGGTTGAAAAGGGTCCCCACACTTGACAAATGGTTCCCTCCTAAGCTTGGTCCCCACTAGGAATTCCCACTTGACCCCTCTTTATTCCCATGTCTAATCACATGTTTCACCTTGGTTAAGTGCTTCTAGTTATATTTCACATGTCACCCACTTAACCCCCATGTCTTACTACATGTCTTATCTTCGTTAAGTGTTCATTAATTCATTATAACCGTAATCTTGCAAGACCTCCCACATTAGATTGTCGTTTTGCGGTTGCTAGATATGCCAGGCGGTTCCGGGCAGTCTTATACCCAATCCGAATCTAACCTCGTGTTTTTAGATTATTACGTATCTAATTTCTGCCCTTGACCTCTCACATTAGATTACAAAATTGCGGTTGCTAGATGTGCTTGGCGGTTCCGGGCACTCTTATACCACGACTCAAATCTAACCTCATGTCTTAGGCGTTTAATATCACTTTCTTGATTCAAGTCCCAACTTTAAATCTTGGATTAAATTATATCCCAATTACCCATAATTTCCAATCTAAATTATGTTCATAATTTTAATCCAAATTAGGCCTATAATCTTATGTATACATGTTATGTCAAATTACGCCCAAATCAATTTGCATTCATCGATATTAACAATTCTTACCAAAACTCATGTATACAAATTGTATCCAATTATGCCAAATCTCATGTATATAATTTATACACAATTACGCCCAAATTGATTTATGCCAATAATCTCATTTTATTACAAATTTCCCTAAACTTTTCCCCATCGTCCAAACATTATTCGTACGCAAATCTCAACACAATATGTTAGGCTCGAAGTAGCCTAATCTCAAAAAAAAAAGAAGGGAAAAGAATCATGTCATCAAAACTGGCATAAAAGAGACATATGAAACATGAACTGGCATAGAACAATAAAATAGATCCAATTAGGCATATGATTACAGTGATTTGCATATGAATCTGAAAGATAAGAATTTACAAACTTGATATCATTCATCTTACAGGCATGTTCACAAAATCTAATTTACAATCCTATCACAATCACTTTTAATTAATTATATGTGAAAGTAACATAGACTCACAACGATAGGATTTAGGAGAGAGGATAGTTCTGAATTTTGATTTCTGAATTTGATTAGCTAAACCGTTGTTGTAGAATTTGATTCTAATCTTCCAATTTGAATACTCCTATTTTGATTTGCTTTGGAGAATAGAAGAGAGGCTAGTTTTAATTTAGACAAGAGCAGCATGGAGGCATCATGGATTAGTGTAATGAAATTAGGGCTAGGTCTATGTGTTTTTTTATAGGAGTACTAGGTGTATTAGGACCCTTAGATTAGATTAGGATCCATCAGAACCATCCAAACTAGAAAAACACGTCATCCAGCCAATCCCAGAAGGACACATCAGCCCTAGACCTCAAAAACACGTTTGCCAGATCTGGGCAGATGGGGGGAGGGGAGGTCGACATCCTATAGGGGGGTCGACACCTATGTCGACACCCCTGTAGGGGGATCGACACCTATGTCGACTCCCCTAGGGGGGTCGACACCCTAGAGTGGGAGATTTCCCGCTCACCCACGTTTTACTATTTTGATTTTTGAACTCGTTTTTGACTTTTAATTATTATTTTAATTTAAATTCTGCTTTAAACTGAAATCTTCTAAGCTTCTTCATATGATATCCGATTTACGCAAACTCGGACTTTATCCCAAGAAGAATTTCGAGACGAACGCCATGGCGCAACCCGTTTCCCTTAATTCTTCTTATAAAAATTAAGTATTCTTTAATTATCTCTTATGTCATGTTTTGAAATTACGGGGTGTTACATTCTCCCCTCCTTAAAGGATTTCGTCCCCGAAATCTTCATGTTAAGAAGAATGGATCCTACCATCCAATCATCCATCTACTCATCCATCATCCACAAGCATCCATTGTCCTTAAAAGATCTCTAATGCTATATGAACATATGCAAAAGTGTGTGTATATGTTCCTTATCTAATGCAACGATCAGGCGGTCTACTGATTCAGTTGACCTCCTTAATGCAAAACATGATAGTGCCATGCGTCCATTATGTATGCAAAAGAATCCTAATGATACATATCATTTCTATATGAGTGCACAACCATTCATTTCAAATGCAACATCTATATGATAACACATTCGATATACATCCATTAACTTAAATATGCGCACTCGTTCATATGCAATATGAAGGTGATTGAGCCGATCTAGTGCCTAATGTGTGTGTAAATGCATCCACGAGAAATCACTAGCAAAAACTTACATCCACTGGCATCCACCAAACATAACATGTCTCAAACACATGTTTACAACCATAGGATTTTCTACCTAAAGATTGAAGATATAATCGAGAGGATACACTAAACGATAGAACAAGTATAAACGAAGAGGTAGAAGAGAAGTTAAGAACATACCCTAAAAAAGGAAAGGGTACGATGCACTTATCTTGTCTTCAGTCTCCCAAGTCGCGTCTCCTTGATCATCTCCCCACTGGTCTTTAACCAACTTGACCTCTCGGTTGCGTAATTTCTTGACCTCCGATCCAAGGATACATGTAGGAGCTCGTTTATTCGTGGCATCTCGCTCAATTTCCACTTCTCTAAGCATGCTCGGCTCTACTACTTCCGCGGTATCATGTAAACACTTCCGCAAATGTGACACATGAAATACGTCATAAACACCACTGAGCTTCTCGGGCAACTTCACTCTTTAGGCCATCTGTCCAATTCTTTCTGTAATGGGGAATGACCCTATGAACCTTGGTGACAATTTCCCTATAGACCCAAAACGAACTACATACCTCAATGGTGATACTTTAATAAAGACCATGTCTCCTATATTGAACTCAAGATCGGTCATTCTCTTATCAGCATATAACTTTTGCCGGTCCTGTGCCGTCTTCATGCGTCTTCGAATCAAGTCTACCTTCTCTAAAGTTTCCCTAATCATCTCGAGCCTAAGTAAAATCTTATTTGTAGACTCCCACCAACAAGTCGGTGATCGGCAAGGTCGTCCATATAGAGCCTCAAAAGGTGCCATTCCAATACTAGTCTAATAGCTGTTGTTGTAGGTGAACTCTACTAATGGAAGATGTTCCTCCCATTTACCTCCAAAGTCTAAGATGCATAACCTCAAAGATCTTCTAGAATCTGATTCACTCTTTTTGTTTGGTCGTCCATCTGAGGGTGATAAGCGGTGCTCAAACACAATTGCGTTCATACTGCCTCTTGCAAGCTCTTCCAAAACTCATTGGTGAAAATGAGATCTTGGTCGCTCACAATACTATAAGGTATGCCGTGTAGACGAACTATCTCTCGGAGATAAACAGATGCTAACCATGCCGCTGTTCTTTTACTCTTAACAGGAATGAAATGGGCGCTCTTGGTAAGTCTATCAACTACTACCCAAATCCCCGTATTACCCTTCCTTGACCTTGGCAACCCGTCAATGCAATCCATGGAAACACTTTCCCGTTTCCACTGTGGAACTTCTAAAGGGTGAAGCAAACCACTAGGCTTCCTTTGCTCAGCCTTGACTTGATGACACACTAAACATCTAGAAACGAACACAGCCACATTCTTCTTCATTCCGGCCCAAAAGAAATCTCGCTTCATGTCCCTATACATCTTGTCTCCACCGGGATGTATTGTCAGCTTAGAACGATGTGCTTCTTCAAGGACTATTTTTCTCAAACTCTCGTCTCAAGCTACGCAAATTATCCCATCCCTACGCAACCAACCTTTGTCATCGATAGTACACCTACTAAGATGGCTCGAAGACTCCCCTCTTATGAGCTTGTCTACTATCTCTATCAACTGTGGGTCATCTCGCTGTGCCGCACCTATCTGCCCCAAAAGCATAGGTCATACCTCTAATGATGCCAACAAATTGGGTACATAATCAATAGAGGGTCTAAAGTAAAAGGTAGAGATATACTATAAACTCTGCCACTCGATATACAAAGGACTCAAAGTCAACTTCTTTCTACTCAAGGCGTCAGCTACAACGTTACCCTTACCAGGGGTATATGCAATCTCAAAATCATAGGATGCTAAGAACTCCATCCACCTCTGTTGCCATAAGTTTAAATCTTTTTGGGAGAACAAGTATTTTAGTGACTTATGGTCTGTATACAACTCAAACCTCTCACCAAGCAAGTAATGTCGCCAAGACTTAAGCGCAAAAACTATGGCAGCTAACTCTATGTCTTAGGTAGGGTAATTCTTCTCATGGGCCTTTAACTGCCTTCCACTATAGCATATCACCCTTCCCTCTTGCATCAAAACTGTGCCAAGCCCTGTCCTACAAGCATCGATATACACTGTGAACGGTTTACTCCCATCAAGTAAAACTAAAACTAGAGCTATCGTCAATGCCTTATTCAAACGTTGGAAAGCATCGTCACAGTCAACATCCCAAGAAAAGGTCAAATTCTTTTTCGTCAACCGTGTAAGTAGGGCTGATATCTTTGCAAAGTCCTTGATGAGCTTTCTGTAATAGCCCGCCAAACCAAGAAAACTTCTTACTTCTGTTGCATTCTTAGGAACCTTCCAATCTTGGATAGCTACCACCTTCGTGGGATCCACAATTATCCCTTCCTTGGAGACTACGTGCCCTAAGAACCTCACTTCCTTCCTCTAAAAACGACATTTGGAGAACTTAGCTTTGAGTTTATGTGCTCGAAGGGTCTCTAAGACTTCCCTAAGATGTAGGGCATGCTCTTCCTCGCTTCTAGAGAATATCAAGATATCATCGACAAAGACTACCACGAACTTGTTTAGAAACTCCCTAAACACCCTACTCATCAAGTCTATGAAATATGCAAGTGCATTCGTCAAACCAAAAGGTATGACGAGCCAATCAAAGAAACTTCGGGAGTCCTAAAAGAAGTCTTATCTATACTATCCTCAGCTACCCTCAACTGATGAAATCCTATAGCTAAGTCCAACTGCGATAAAACTGAAGCACCAACCAACTGATCGAACAAATCATCTATCCTCGGCAATGGGTATTTGTTCTTCTTCGTGAGCTTATTTAGCTCCCTATAGTCCACGCACAATCTAAGCAAACCATCAACCTTTGTAGCAAAAACAACAGGAGCACCCCACTATGAGATACTTCTTCTTATGAACCCTTTCTCAAGCAACTCTTTCACTTGTTTACTAAGCTCCCTCCTTTCTCTTAGAGCCATGTGGCACACCGGCAATGCAACTGGCTTTGCATTGTCCACTAAATATATATGGAAATCTATCTCGCGTTTTGGAGGTAAGCCCTTAACCTCCTCAAAGACATTTGCATACTCACGGACTACTCGAACAAATTGCAAATCATCAATAGACGTGTCAAGAGATTCTAGGTAGCTAAGAATAATAGAACCCTTAGGATCACATGAGATATCGAGAGTATTACCCAAACTAGTCAACAGTCTAACTACCCTCTTTTCACAGTCGAGAATGGCACCATACCTGGTTAGCCAATCCATTCCTAGAATCAACCCATAGCCCGTGAAGCTAAGCACATAAGCATTGCATTCGAACTCAACGCCGTACACATATATTCTCAAATCCCGACATAACATAGAAAGATGAGCCGTACCCCCAATAGGATTTTAGACTACAATGGGATCCAAAACTAAACTAGTATTTAGGTGCAGTGTTTCAACTAACGAAGAACATATAAACGAATGTGAAGCGCCATAATCAAACAAAGTTCGAACAGGATGATCAAAAAGGAAAATCAAACTTTCAACAGAAATGTTTCTATATCTCTCCTATCCTGGTGCCATGAGAGTATGAACCTGCCCTCCAGAAGTAGGTTCTGTCCTCTGCCCTTGCCCTTGTCCTTGCCTCCTTGGGCAGTCTTTAATCATATGTCCTGCCTCACCACATTGGAAGCAACCCGTCTTCTTCTTCTTCCTATAGTCCTTGCTTAAGTGGCCCTGTGTTCCACAATTAAAACATCTTTTCTTACCTTGGCCCTTGTTATCCTTACCACCTTTCTTTTGTTGTTGCTATGCTTTCTTTGGATCCACTTTCTTATCCTGTGCCTTAACTACATTAGCACCTTTCTCCTTTTCATGCATCATCACCATGTCAACAAGTTTCTCGAAAGTAGCCCCCATAGGAATGTGGGACATAGCCAACCCGTGCAATGGTTCGTTCAGACCCCTGGCAAATCTCAAAACCTTCTTATGTGGTGTATTAATTAATTTCATACCAAATCTTGCTAACTGGTTAAACTTGTTAATGTACTCCTTCACAAACAAAATCTCTTGTTTCAAAGCCAAGAACCTCTCCATGTATAAACTCTCCTCTTCTTGTGAAAGAAATTTCAATTCGAATTTTCGTCTGAAGTCTATCCACGTCTCGACTGGACGTCCTCCATTAGTTACTTCCCACCAAAAGGAAGCTTCGTCCTTTATCAACCAAGTAGCTAGCTGAACCTTCCTTCCATCGTCTATCTCAAAGATACCAAACAAATCTTCCACTTCCTTGAGCCAATTTCGAGCCTCAACAAACGTCTCAGTTCCATAAAATGGCTTTCCGCCCATCGCACGGAAGTATTTGCTTATCTTAGAAAAAGCATCTACACGCGGAGGAGGAGGGGGATCGGCTACAGCTGGGGGAGGAGGAACGTCTGCTGGGCCTGCGGTAGTAGCCCCAGTGTCCAGATACCTTTGGAACCATCCCGGTATCTGTACGCCTTCTGGAAGATTAAGATCCCCAGACATGCTGAAACGAAAGAAAAAGAGATTCAAAACAGAGAAGCGAAAGATAGATATATGCCTTTTGGGGATTATGTTTTTCATAATAAACCTTTCTCTTGAAAACACCTTCTTTAAAACATGTTTTTGAAAATACTTCTTTCTAAAAATGCTTTTGAAAATGTTTTTTCAAAATCTTTTATCTGTTCTGGTAACCTTCAGCTCTGATACCACGTGTAACACCCCACGTCCATTAATGTCACTCACTAAGGGAATGCATTAACTTTCATGGAGTATTATAAGAGTATAGAACAGAATATCACAAGAAGATATATAAAATGGTACTTAAGAAAATTCAAAATTTATTCATTGCAGCAGAAAAGCAAAACATGTTTGGTTACAACATCAAAACCACATACTAGAGTCAAGTACACTAAATATCCATCTTATACAAAATTATTATCAGAGTACATAAAAGTAAAATTATAATCCCACCCTAAATAGCCATAATGGAAAAGAGATAAAGCTGAGCATTACTTTCAACACTTCCAAGCACTTCAAGAAGAAAGAAATTTAAGTCAAGCTTCACTAATCCCACCCTGAAGACTTGGGGAGGTGGGGAAGAAAGAAAAGAGGCGAAACAAAAAGGGGTCAGACATACGTCTGGCAAGTCTAGTGACTTTAACAATATAATCAGTAAAGTAACAGGATAAGAGCATAAACAGGATATAAGAGATGACTGTAACATAAGCAGATGTGACAAGGTAAACAAGGTAAGTGAGATAGAACAATATATAACGTTGATTGCGCTTCTAATCACTATATGATAATTCCTACACCGCACCAATACTAGTTCCAAACTGAATGTTGATCCCTATTACTAAACATAATAATAATATGGAAGTTTTGTGTACTCCTAGCTGCTGTCATAGGTGCTGCCTGCTCCTATCTCCACTAGTTGTACCCACTACCCTCCCCATTCGATCGGCTCCCTATCTCGTAGATACCCGTGTTGGTCCCATAGTAGGGTGTATCACTCCCTAAAGTGGCAACCTGATACTACTAAAAATGCACGGCTTATACCTACATGATGCAACAACGTCTTACCTACCAGCCCGGACCCACGCACGCACATGACTCCGTTGGACTTGCGTTGCCACCGCTAACTCTTTATTGACCTCTTACAATCAAACCAGTAAGCGTGTCCCATCCTCGGCCTAGTTCGAGCTCACAAAGATACTAAATGGGTTACTGGTTGAAAAGGGTCCCCACACTTGACAAAAGGTTCTCTCCTAAGCTTGGTCCCCACTAGGAATTCCCACTTAACCCCTCTTTATTCCCATGTCTAATCACTTGTTTCACCTTGGTTAAGTGCTTCTAGTAATATTTCACATGTCACCCATGTAATCCACTTAACCCCCATGTCTTACTACATGTCTTATCTTGGTTAAGTGTTCATTAATTCGTTATAACTGTAATCTTGCAAGACCTCCCACATTAGATTGTCGTTTTGCGGTTGCTGGATATGTCGGGCGGTTCCGAGCAGTCTTATACCGCAATATGAATCTAACCTCATGTCTTTGCATTATCACGTATCTAATTTCTGCCTTTGACCTCTCACATTAGATTACAAAATTGCGGTTGATGGATGTGTCGGGCGGTTCCGGGCAGTCTTATACCACAATTCGAATCTAACCTCGTGTCTTAGGCGTTCATTATCACTTTCTTGATTCAAGTCCCAACTTTAAATCTTGTATTAAATTATATCCCAATTAGCCATAATTTCCAATCTAAATTATGTTCATAATTTTAATCCAAATTAGGCCTATAATCTTATGTATACATGTTATGCCAAATTACGCCCAAATCAATTTGTGTTCATCGATATTAACAATTCTTACCAAAAATTATGTATACAAATTATATCCAATTATGCCGAATCCAACTTATGCCAAATCTCATGTATATAATTTATACACAATTATGCCCAAATTGATTTATGCCAATAATCTCATTTTATTACAAATTTCCCCAAACTTTTCCCCATCGTCCAAATGTTATTCCTACGCAAATCTTAACACAATATGTTAGGCTCAAAGTAGCCTAATCTCGTAAAAAAGAAAAGAAGAAGGGAAAAGAATCATTTCATTAAAACTGGCATAAAAGAGACATATGAAACACTGAATGGCATAGAACAATAAAATAGATCCAATTAGGAATATGATAACAATGATTTGGATATGAATCTGAAAGATAACAATTTACAAACTTGATATCATTCATCTTACAGGCATGTTCACAAAATCCAATTTACAATCCTATCACAATCACTTTTTGATTAATTATATGTGAAAGTAACATAGACTCACAGTGATAGGATTTTGGAGAGAGGATAGTTATGAATTCTGATTTCTGAATTTGATTAGCTAAACCGTTTTTGTAGAATTTGATTCTTATCTTCCAATTTGAATACTCCTATTTTGATTTGCTTTGGAGAAGAGAAGAGAGGCTATTTTTAATTTAGACTAAAGCAGCATGGAGGCATCATGGATTAGTGTAATGAAATTAGGGTAAGTTCTAGGTGTCTTTTTATAGGAGTACTAGGTGTATTAGGACCCTTAGGTTAGATTAGGATCCATCAGAACCATCCAAACCAAAAAAACACGTCATCCAGCCAATCCCAGAACAAAACATCAGCCCTATAACTCAAAAACACGTCTGCCAGATTTGGGCAGATGGGGGAAGGGGGGTCGACACCCTATAGGGGGTCGACACCTATGTCGACACCCCTATAGAGGGGTCGACACCTATGTGGACTCCCCTAGGGGGTTCGACACCCTAGAGCGGGAGATTTCCCGCTCACCCATGTTTTACTATTTTGATTTTTGAACTCATTTTTGAGTTTTAATTATTATTTTAATTTAAATTCTATTTTAAACTAAAATCTTCTAAGCTTCATAACTTCTTCATATGATATCCGATTTACGCTAACTCGGACTCTATCCCAAGCAGAATTCCGAGACGAATGCCATGGAACAACCTGTTTCCCTTAATTCTTCTTATAAAAATTAATTACTCTTTAATTATCTCTTATGTCATGTTTTAAAATTACGGGGTGTTACAATTTGGGTCATCGTGGATCCTTTGACCAAAAGTGCAAGATTCATTCTTGTCAGATCGACTAGGACAACATCAAAGTTAGCCGAGGTCTACATTATATGGATTGTTCGATTCCATGTTATCCCGAAGAGCATGGTAAGTGACCGAGATCCATTGTTCACAAGTGGATTTTGGAAAACTTTGCAGGAAGCTTTGGGAGCCGAGTTGGGTTTATGTACGGCTTATCATCCCCAAACTTATGGTCAAACCGAGAGGGTTAACTTAGATTTGGAAGATCTCTTAAGGGCTTGTGTGTTAGACTTTGGAGGATCGTAGGACGATCATCTACTTCTACTTGAGTTTGCGTATAATAATAGCTACCAATCGAGCATAGGGATGGCACCATACGAGGCGTTGTATGGTCGACCATGTAATTCTCCAGCCTATTAGTTAGAAACTAGAGATAAGCTGATACTTGGGTCGAAGATGATAAGAGAAACCTCGGATTATATCGAGATCGTTCGGCATCGAATGAAGGCGGCCCAAGATCGTCAGAAGAGTTACGCCGATAAGCATTGAAAGGATTTGGAGTTTGACGTTCGCGATATGGTTTTTGTGAAAATTTCGCCTTTGAAGCATGTGGTTCGGTTCGGGAATAAAGGAAAGTTATCTCCGAGGTTTGTTGGACCATTCCCGATAGTTGAGCAAATTAGAAAGCTAGCATATAAATTGGAGTTACCTGAGAAGATGTAGAGCATGCATAATGTCTTCCATGTGTCGTTTCTACAGAAGTTCGTCCATGATTCGAATGTGGTGGTATCTCCAGAGCGGTATGAAGACCTAGAAGTAGAGACCGTAGTTGAGAGACCTCGTAAGCCATTTCGTGTTGTGGGAAATGATACGAAATAGCTTAGGAGGAAGACGGTTAAGCTAGTCAAGGTACAATGGAGTGAAGATGGCGACGATTGTACGTGGGAGACGGAAGAGAGCATGAAGGCGACTCATCCAGAACTCTTCGTCGGTAGGACCCTTTGATATCGTATCATCGTTATACCATTGTATCTTGTTGTTGTTTGATAGAATTCCACGTGCTAGGATAAGGCTATGGATGCATGGCTTGATGGCTGCTAGTTTGGATGATAGAATTGGATTCTAATGGATGATAAGTATGCAAGATCGTTATAGTTGCTCGTGTTTGCTTGGAAATTCGAGGGTGAAATTCTTAGGGGGAGGGGGGAATGTAGCAGCCCGCATTTTACATATCGAAAGATCGTAAAATATTTTTATTTTGTTTTCTAAAGGTTGGATCATTCTCATATTTTAATATGTTGTTTATGGGGATGTAAGACATGTCCATTATTCTTACCAATTTTGTTTGTGACCGTTTTACCTATGTCAGTCTTGTATAGGGTATAACTTTTGACTTAGGACGAATTAGGTATTGAGACCTGTGCCGTTGGAAAGGATATGATGATTGCCTTTTCATAGAGTGGTTGCATTAAATTTTTGGCTCAGCGGTTTGGGAGTAATCGCTGTTTTAAGGTTTAGCAATTAGTTGTTTAGGTTTTTAAGCCACAATGGGCTGATTTGAAGAGGCCCATTAGTAGGCTGGTGGAAGGCTATAAATAAGGGGTGGGAGGTATTGGAAATAGTTTACTTTCCCCATTCTCTCATTTGGAAGAGCTAAGGGATCCTCCATTTCTTCTTCTTTCCACCATTAAAGCTTAGGAAACCAAAGATCTACACCATTGAGGCTAGGTCTACATCTTTTCAAGGGAGAGTTCATCAAATCAAGGAGTTTGGATCAAATTCCTTGCTATCCGAATCTTAATTCATTGCTTTTAGCTTGTTTTGGAGAATTAGTGAGTGATATGCATCTCGCACGTGGATTCAATCAAGTATATGAGTTGTATGCACATATTTTCATCATTTTCAAGTCGTTTTCCTTAGATCTACATCATGTTAGGTCTATTTTCATATGAATCACCATAGGATCTAATTTAGCAACTTAATACCGTAATTTCTATGCTATTTCACATGTTTATGCAAGTTAGATCCATAATTTAGTTCATATGTTCATTTATCATGATTTTGGTGAAATTTGCATAATTTTAGTGATAACTGTCATATTTATGTTGTTAGTGATTTCATAACATGTTTACGGTTGTGTTGAATGTATTAGATGAGTATATTTCATCGACTGGCGAAGTTTCGGTCGAAATTGGACTTGGTTTGGGATTGTACAGGCCATGGGTCGAGCGTGTAGTACAGGTGAAGTACAAGTGTAGTACACAAAGGGGGTCGGTCGCACGTAGTAGGTTCGGTCGAGTAGGAATGCATGGGGTCGTGCAGATGTGGTCGGTTATGCACCTAGGAGCTTTTGTCGGTCGGTCGTGCAACTATGATGTGGTCGAGCACAAAGGTGTCGGTCATTATGGTGTGGTTGAGCACAAAGGGGTCGATCACTATGGTGTGGTCGAGCACAAAGGGGTCAGTCACTATGGTGAGGTCAAGTACGAAGGGTTGTCGGTCGAGCATCCCAGTGGGGGAGGGGGTCAATCGGTCGTGCATAACAGGGTCGGTCGCACAAGGTCATTTTCTAAAAAATTATATTTTCGGGTACGACCTAGATTTGAACAAAAGAGGTTGAAAATAGAAAAAATTGGGGACAACCCCTTAAACCCTAGCCGCAGCGCAGTGACGTAATTTGGCTCGGTTATGTCATGACTTCGAAGTGAATTCAATAAGGAATGCCAAAGTGGTGTGAAGTGTTCGTTGGTAATTGTGATGCAACGAGTATGATTACAACTCAAAGGTGTCCTGAGTTGGGTGATAATGGTTTGACGGTCGCCGTCGATGACGACTAGAGATATTGAAGTCTAAGAGACTTTTGTTGTCGTAGATTCTAGCGGGCTCAAAGCAGGGGTATAATAGAGACATCTAAAAGACTGGTTGTGAATCTATTAGCCCTTGATGGATGGAAAATTGTTTAGCCAATCATACGATTAACGATGGTTTCGAAGCGGGATTGGCGGTGATAGCCAGAGTCTGTCATGCATGCTGGATGTTCTGTTTGTACCATCTCATGTAAATTATCCAACGTCGAAAGAAATGTTCCTTGAGTGCTTGTCTGATATTGGTTTAGGACTTTGGGGATTGTGCTTGGGGGATATTGAATCTGATTAGAATGGTTCACATGAGATATATAATCTGGATGCTATGAGTGCTATTGTTGGTTACTTATGATTGCCGCTGTGGTTTCCATGGATGAATGGTTGAAATGTTTGATGTAAAGGCCATCACTATCCGATGTGGGGAAGATGAGAGTTGTGTTCTTCTCTGACATTGTTGGTGAATTAGTTCGTTTATTTACCCATTCTCATATACTTTATTGTTGAAGTTTGTTAGTTGTTTTATCGCTCACTAAGATTGTTGTCCGACTCCAGGTTTTATATTTCCCTCTTATTACCTTGGGTTGTTCATCCGATTGTTGGATGGGCAGACTAGGTGGTAGGTGATAGGTGATAGCTTAGTGAGGACGATGTTGCTGTTTGGAGGCGAGTAGGAGCTGACGTACTATCTTTCCTACTGTCTAGTATTTGTTTTCACTGTTTGTTATCCTACTCTGAGTGCTGTAGTGAGGCAAAATTGTATAAACACTATTACTGAATCCAAATGTATGGATATTACTTTCTAGTCATTATGAAAGTTTAGTGTTTTCTGCTTAACTAATAATGCCTATTGTATATGTTATATTATATTTTATCCTTGCGTTGTGAGTTCTACGACATGTTCCTCTTGTATATCATACCTTGATGATCGTCCATAGCTGCTTGGCACACCATTCAGCGCATTATTCCTCTTGTTAACTGCAAGGTTGTTGGCGGTCATCACAATAACTTAAAAAGATAACCACTTTTATCTTTTTCGTGCAGAATTGTCCTTAAAACTAAATTTTCAGAAGTACTGTCCTTAAAACATATTACCCTGAACAAATAAGCCCTTTTAGTGAAAATCCCCTAAATATAAATACCCTAAATTTCCATCCTCCCCCTTCAATAACACAACCGATGCTTACACCAACGCCATCGACATTCTCTCCTATTCTTACTACTCACACACACACGACGAAAATACAAACAGACTTCACCGTCGTGTTTCATTTCACATGAGCTTTTCTCTGGTCACCGTCTCCTTGCTCATGCACGCCTCTCCAACAGGATCTGAACTCAAGGCCTTCAACATGCAACAAGTTGCGACATGTTTTCTCTTCGATTCCAAATAAGCTACACCACCTGATGCTCCTTCACCAACTAATCACTAGATCAAACTTCGATTTAGTTAACACTTCTTCATTTTGCTTGATACCCAAACCTTAGCTCCTAAGCTTAATACTAGTCTCGACCTAATCTGCATCCAACACATGTTTCTGCATATAGCATTGAAGAGAAGGAGGTTATGTGTAACGACACGGATTTCGCCCGGACCTAATCGATCGCTAAACCGACCAAGACCGTTCGAATCCCGCATACGCTAACTTTGGGTATACAACACATCAAAACAAATAACAGAAGACTTCAATAAACATCATAATAATGTTACATTAGAGTACAGAATATTAGAGTATATCGAAAATAATACACAGCGGAAGATAAATTTACATAAATGTAATACAATGCACAGCGGAAATATAAACTACACAGCGGAAGACTGTAAATGCCTGGACATAGCTTAAAGCTTCAATCCAGAATCCTGCTCTATACATCTGCAAAATAAAACTACTCGGCTGCCCGTATGGAAAATAGGGGCACCCGAGTTCGCAAGGGAAAAGCAAACTACAGGTCAGTCATGGGACCGGTGTGAGAAACTCTAACAGTTATAATTAACTTATTTGATAATATGGTATATCACGGGACCACGCCGCTAACGCGGAACGGGTTTACCCCCATGAATACCAGTGTATAAACAACAATCAATATAGATATATGGATCTACTATGCATCAATCAACATGCAATATCCCAATCTACCCACTTAGATTAATCACTACACTTAGATTTTCTAAATCCAATTCAATTTACAGAAATTATTCCTTTGGATTTTATTCCCGATTTCTTATTTCAAATCATTTGAAATACATATCTAACTTTCTATATCAAAGTAGATTTCACTTCGGGATCTCAAATCAAATCATTTGGAAATATGAATTCCAAAACATAACAATGCATACAAACAAGTATGCAACCAAATATCGTGCTCCCCATCAACAAGGCAAAGGGTACGCACCTCGCAACTCGATATATATATGTGCACCTACCCCACATAGGAGTAGGCTACACCGACGATGCACCTCCCACACATGGAGAGCATACACCGCCCTCTCACCCATACTTTTAGTCTCAGGGTTACCCGATTCTTTAGCCACATACTAAATCATTTCATATCCCGAAGTAGGGAAAATCATTTCACAACGTAATAATCACAAGTACTTTCAAAATATAGTACTTAACATCAGTAATTCACGCATATGATCAGTCACTATTAATCACATAACCTTTGAGCTCGTACGTCTCAAAGAAGGGTGTTAAGCAAAGGAATAAATTCTCCGCCACCAAACAGATACATCATCAATAGCAACTAATCGAATACGCGATGAACCACAATGTAACATATAATACATTTCTAAATCATTTTAGAAATCATCGGGTTTTGGGCCTCGAAATCCTTTCTGTTTTATAAAACATTTTTATAAAACATTCCCTGTCCAAAATCGGGAATACATTTCTTTTCACTTAAGAAAAATATCATTTCACAATCATTCATTAAATTTGAAATGAACACAACATCGCTAAACACCTTATCGTCAAATCGTGAAGTGTTTCACAAGGCGTTAGCACACAGATATTTTCAACCCAACCCAATGCTAAATGTAAATGCATATTGTGCTCATAAACTGGTCGAGCCCAATCCAAACAATCAATCAATCCAATTTGACATTAAATAGAAGGGTTTGAATAAAGATAGTATCGACTTATATTCAACATCAAATCCTGAAACCAATAGATATCATATTGGGAATAACGATATCGATATCTTTCAAATTCCCATCACAATATCTATATAATGACGGAATCCAATATCGAAAATATCCAAAGATAATTTCAATTCAAATCTAATCCAATTTATTTATTTATAACCATTGGATTATTTTTCTAGTTAATAACTAGTTCATTTCGATAAAAATATATTTTTATCTTTTCAAATATGGAGTTTCTCATCCCAATTTTTCCCAAATCATTTCTTATGATTTTACACAAATTATTACTATTTTTAATAATTTTATCAAGGCCCATACAGTGGATTTCCATCAACGGCCATCGAACTGCACTTACAGCGACCTTTTTCGAATTTGATTTGGACGTATCTCCAAATCCAACCGTTAGATTTCAAATTTCTAATATTCGTTAGAAAGCTCTTTTCGATACGAACCCAACGGTTCCGGTTTTAGGAGAATCCGACGGTCGGATCTCCCGTAATATCCGTTCGAAGTTAATGGTCGAAATTCACGAACTGCCGTGGCGCGGCGCGTTCTATTCAGGCCATTATATATATATATATAATATATATATATATATATATATTATATCTCCTCGATTTCCTTTTTAAAACGAATTTTATAAATAGTTTTGAATTCGTTTCAAAAACATTTCAACTTCCTTTTCAAATTCAAATCAACATTGAATTTTCTATTATAAATCCTTTTTATTTTCATTTCAATTCAATTCAATTTCCAATTCAATTTGAATTCATTTCAATTCGTTTTCAATTCAATTCGAATTCGTTTTCAATTCAATTCGAATTCGTTTTCAATTCAATTCGAATTCGTTTTCTATTCAGTTCAATTCGAATTCATTTTCAATTCAATTCAATTCAAATTGGTTTTCTATTCAGTTCAATTCGAATTCATTTTCTATTTTATTCAATTCGAATTAATTTTCTATTTTATATCAAAATCGAATATTTCATATACATGACAATTTTATACAGTGTATATATATATATGTTAAAAATTATATTTTTAACAATCAAATCATTTTCACGTCTCATATACATATATATATATCGTTTTCATTTTCAATATATACGATATTTTCATTTTCAATATATACGATATTTTCACCTTCATGTATATACGATATTTTCACTTTCACTATATATAATATTTTCACTTTCAATATATTCGATATTTCACTTTCACTATATATAATATTTACACTTTCAGTATATTCGATATTTTCACTTTCAATATATTCGATATTTTCACTTTCACTATATTCGATATTTTCACTTTCAATATATATAATATTTTCACTCTCAATATATTCGATATTTTCACTTTCAATATATTCGATATTTTCACTTTCAATATATATAATATTTTCACTTTCAATATATTCGATATTTTCACTTTCAATATATTCGATATTTTCAGTTTCAATATATTCGATATTTTCACTTTCAATATATTCGATATTTTCACTTTCAATATATATTCGATATTTTCACTTTCAATATATATAATATTTTCACTTTCAATATATTTGATATTTTCACTTTTAATATATTCGATATTTTCAATTTCAATATATTCGATATTTTCACTTTCAATATATATTCGATATTTTCACTTTCAATATATATATATAATATTTTCACTTTCAATATATTCGATATTTTCACTTTCAATATATATAATATTTTCACTTTCAATATATTCGATATTTTCACTTTCAATATATTCGATATTTTCACTTTCAATATATATTCGATATTTTCACTTTCAATATATATATATCATTTCACATCACGATAAATTTTCACACAGAATACAATCAAACAAGTCGTCCATGGTCTGTGGACGACGGGGAACAGTTCATATATGCAGTTATGAAATAAATAACTGAACAGAAAATTTAAAGTGAGAGAATTCTCACTGTGGTCGGTTTCATTTCTGAATTTCTGTTTTGATTCCGTTCGCGTTCAAATTTACTAGAAATTCTGATTTGCTCCTTTTCAGTCGTAGTCAGTTCCATGTTGTAGAGTTTGTTCATGCGATTCCAACGCAACTGAAGGTTCGTGAATCCGATCTCATATGAAATAATTACGACATTTTAAACATTGCATTACATAGTTTAAAATAATTAAATACTAAATTAATTAATTAGAACTAATTACCCCTCTAATTACAATTAAATCCATCATCTTCCTCTGTACAAAAATCGAAACCCGTCGTCATCAGTCCTCCTCCCACGCACGTAACTAGAAGCACTTGACCGCTGATCCGTCGTCACCACCCGAATGCCACGAGCCTCCTCTACCCATGTAACGACCCGCATTCTACGCATCATAGGATCGTAGAATATTTATTTCATTCACATATGAAGTCGTATGGTCATGTAACTTTGGGAGACGACTATTGGGGTCATTTCCCATGTTCATGATTTTTCCCGATTTTTAAATGACCATTTTACCCTTAGTTGGTACTGTTTTGGCCATAACTTTTGACTGGAAATGAATTTTGACTTGAAACCACTTCCATTGGCTCCGGATGATGGTTTCTCTTTCCGTAGAGTGGTCACATTAGCCAAACAGACTCACCATTTGGGAGATATGGCTGAAACAAGTTTCAGATGGTGAAAAACAGCTTAATTGGGCTTAACCGGGTGATTAACAGCTAGGCCCAAAGGGGAATTTCGGGATTAGGAGTTTAAAAGGGCTGTTAGGGTTTGGAGAATACCTTTTTCTCATTTTTCAGCCGTCACTATTCATTCCTCTTAACCTAGCCATGGCCTCCACCCTCTAAATCTCTTCAAAACACCTCTTAATCACTTTCTTATTGAAGATTAGGCTTAGCAAACATCAAATCAAGGAGTATTAGCACGAGAACCGAGGTAGAGCTGCTGTGTAAGATTGGGAACATCGCCAAATCAGAGAATATTTCAGTTTTGGGGTTTTAGTTGTGGCAAAGGTGAGTGATTAGCTTGCTTTTACACTAATTACGGTTAATTATGGGTAATTAGTGAAGATTAGCGAATTTATACATTAATAAATTCTGGAAAAATTCCTAAAATTCTATAATGATGTTTTATGGCTTTGATAAAAATTTGGGCTAATTTGGATAAGTTTTGCTAATTGTATGCATAATCACGGTTAAGAAGGATTAAGGGGAAAACATGGGTTTCTGGGTATGTTTGATCTAAAGTATTTCATGTAAATGATGTTTTAATGTTTATGATTGATTCTATATATTGTTACTGCTGTTTGGAATGTTTTGTAATGTCATAGGAAGTTTAGAATGGTTGAAAACGCCGTCGTTCGGCGAAAATAGCTTGCTGGAAAAAGTTGCAGATTTTCAGAACTGGTTAGGAAGAACACCCGATCCGAACCGGATAGGAGGAGATCCGATCCGAACCGGATAGGAGGAGGAGATCCGATCCGAACCGGATAGGAGGAGGAGATCCGATCCGAACCAGATAGGAGGAGGAGATCCGAACCGAACCGGATAGGAGGAGGAGATCCGATCCGAACCGAATAGAAGGAGGAGATCCGAACCGAACCGGATAGGAGGAGACACCCGAACCGAACCGGATAGGAGGAGGAGATCCGATCCGAACCGAATAGAAGGAGGAGATCCGAACCGAACCGGATAGGAGGAGACACCCGAACCGGACCGGATAGGAGGAGGAGATCCGAACCGAACCGGATAGAGGAGGAGACCCGAACTGAACCGGATAGGAGGAGGATGCCCGAACCGAACCGAATAGGAGGAAGAGACCCGAACCGAACCGAAGAAGACCATAACCCGAGATGCAAAGGTAGTTCAAATGGGAAGTTTGTACCAAGGATTCAGATTGGAATCAACGAGTTAACTTCATGATTAGGCTTTGCTGCGGGACGTGTGCTAAGGGGCTGTCGATGTCTGTAACTTTGGATCACTATGTATAGGGGGTACGTGAACGGATTCAGGGCCACAGTGGTCTAGGTACGACTAAAAGAGCTATAGACCAATGAAGTGGGGTCATTTGTAAAGGTTTAGTCATGACTCCATGGGGTAAGCTTGGTGGTAGCAGTAGTTGTACAAGCCGAACTCCGTCACTACTTCGATGGGTCTAGTGGTTGAAAGCGGTATACATCGTATGCTTTATGCACTGAGTGAGAGATGTGAGGATGGTTGCCATGATTGAATTGTTTGCTATCACTATGACATGCACACCCCCACCCCCGTATTTCTTTACACCATATGTTGATGGCACCTTAGAGTATTGTACAGTATGTAGTGCTAACTCTTTGGTTGCAGGTCCAGGTTCATGTATGGTTTAGTATACCTGTTATTGTTCTGTTTAGCTGCTTATCGCTCATACCAGACTTTTTGTCTGACCCAGAGTTTTATGTCTCTTCTTATTACTCTGGGTGCTCACACGAGCAGACTAGAGACTGGTTAGCTGGTGATGCACGGGTAGATGATCCGGAGACGAGCAGGAGGCTTCCACGTAATATATATATATATATATATATATAGTATTCTCCCTGTGTTGTTGAAGATCACTGCTTGGGCATTGGTGGTGCATCTTCCACTTTAGCTTTCTTTTGTTTAGAGACAGTAGATTTTGAAAAGTTGTAATAAGCTGTATTTGGATTTCCGCTGCTCTGATGTTGACATTTATTATTAGTTATCAGCTTATGCACTGTCTCACCTGTTTTATGTCAAGTATGTTATTATTATATTTTATTCCATGCGCTGTGAGACATTCTACAGGTTCCTTGATTAGTTCATTCTCTTCTTTCCTTTCTCCTGACGACCGTCCCGTGCTAGTCGGGCATGTGTACAGCGCACTTTTGGAGGAAATGCAGGCTGGTGCGGGGCGGGCCGTCACACTTGGTATCAGAGCTCTAGGTTGCGTAGTTAACCTAGGGAAGTTATCAGGGAGAGATAATATACGTATACGAGAGAGCGTATTTGTGGTTATTTTGGTTTTCAAAAGCTATATATATATACTATTAGTAGTATAAGAATGAAGTCGTACTGCACTAGCACGACTATGGAATCGTTAATCGTTTCCTTTTTCAGATTGACGATGAGCCGAGATACTAGAGGTGCTGGTAGGGGAGCCAATAATGGGAATGCTGCTGACATGAGGACGATGTTTACTAACCTCATGAGAGAGATGCTTAGAGATGTACGGAGGGCAGCTCCCAATGGTGGAAATGGTGGTGGTCCAATAGTGCAGGCGCCATGAGTCGACTTCGCCAAGCTGAATAAGGATTATACTAGCCTTGGTGGGAAGCCGTTCCACGAAACGGAGTCGGCCACAGATGTTCAGGATTGGTTGGATAGTTGCGAACGTATATTCGAGGATTTGGGTATCGAGGATGCAATGAAGAGAAAGCTAGCGTCCCGTCAGCTGCAAGGGCGGGCAATGAATTGGTGGAATGCTATAAAGGCAGCTACTCCCGAAGATCAGATTACTTGGGAGCAGTTTAAGGCTCGCTTTAGCGAGAAGTTCATTCCAGCTGCTCAGAAGTCAGTGCTGTTTAAGAAATTCTTAGAGCTCAAGCAGAATGGCAGAGCTGCCTCGGAGTATATTGCTGAATTTGACACTTTGTCGAAGTATGGGTTGTCTCTTATTGATACTGCCGAGAAGAAGAATGAAAAATTCATAACTGGTTTGGATCAGTACTTGGGGGAAAGGCTTATTAACCACATCGATGAGACGTTTGAGTCGATTGTGGGGAAAACATTAAGATCAGAAAGTCTCTACCCTAAGCCGAAGACTGAGGTTGCATCTGTAGATGAGCCAAAACCACAAGCAAGTGGTGGAGGCAAGGGTGGTTCCCAGAATAAAAGAAAGCAGAGTCAGACTAAGGATGGCCAGAAGAAAAAGAATAAACAAGATGTTGAGTGCTTCAGCTGTGGTAAGAAGGGCCGTTATGCTAGTAATTGTCGGGCCAAGCCAGCGGATAGGAAGTGCTTCAACTGTGGCCAAATGGGACATCACAAAGACAAGTGTCCGCAACCCCCTAAAGAAAAGCAAATGGTGAAAGCATACGCCCTTAATGCTATTCCTTCTTCGTCGAATGCCCCAACTGCGGCGGAGAAGGGAAAGAATGTCGTCATTCAAGGTATGCTTTCTGTTTATGATGTTCCTGTTAAAGTTTTGTTTGATACCGGAGCTTCCAGTTCTTTCATATCTAGTGACCTGGTAGATAGGTTGGGATTGGAGCCCGAGATTGTCGATAGACCTTTAGTAGTGACGAACCCGATTGGTGGTTCTACTAGCATTAGCATTATTTGTCGTAATGTGGTCTTATCGAGTCATGGATGCATGTTTGTTTGTGATTGCTTTGTTTTGGGCTTTACTGGGTTTGGCATTATTTTGGGAGTAGATTGGCTCCGAAGATACAGGGTGGTGGTAGACTGTGAGGGCTTTTTGGTGACAGCTAGAGCGGATGATGGGCGGAGAATAGTGTTTGGTGGTCTACCCAATGAGGGGGTATTGGCTAGTTTTCTAAACTCCCTCGACATTCCGCATAGTGAGTTGTCAGGTTTGCCCGTGGTTGGCCAGTATCCGGATGTTTTCGAAGAAGTGACCGGACTTCCACCACACCGAGAGATTGAGTTCCGTATTGATTTGGTAAAAGATGCCAAACCTATAGTGATGCCACTTCGTCGTATGGCACCAAGGGAGCAGCGAGAGCTCGAGGTGCAAGTCAGCGATCTTTTGAAGAAGGGATTTATCAGAAGGAGTGTCTCTGAATGGGGAGCACCAGTTGTGTTTGCTACCAAGGAGGATGGTTCCCTTCGTTTGTGTGTAGACTACCGCGAGTTGAACAAGGTGACGAGGAAGAATAAGTATCCTCTCCCGCGGATAGATGATTTGTTCGATCAGTTGAGTGGCGCGAGAGTGTTCTCCCAGTTGGATCTCGCGACAGGTTTTCATCAGCTTAGAGTGGAAGCTGAGAGTATAGCTAAAACGACATTTCGAACGCCGTCTGGATTTTATGAATGGTTGGTTATGCCATTTGGGCTGACTAATGCCCCGGCATATTTTGTGGATCTTATGAATAGGGTATTCAGAGATCAGTTGAATAAGTCTGTTCTTGTGTTCGTGGATGATATTTTGGTTTACTCAAGGAACGAGGAAGAACATAAGGAACATTTGAGGACAGTGATGGAGGTGTTGAGGAAACACCAATTGAAAGCAAAGTTTTCTAAGTGTCACTTCTGGAGGAAGGAAGTGAGATTCTTGGGCCATGTTGTTTCAGAA
Source organism: Allium sativum (assembly GCA_030737875.1). NCBI lineage: Eukaryota > Viridiplantae > Streptophyta > Magnoliopsida > Asparagales > Amaryllidaceae > Allium > Allium sativum. Next base: position 305,885,320 of record CM060916.1, on the reverse strand, counting down.
AATGGTATCGCCGTGGATCCTGCTAAGGTGGCTACGGTGCAAGATTGGTCTACGCCCAAGAGTGCAACAGACGTAAGAAGTTTCTTGGGATTAGCGGGATATTATCGTAAGTTTATCCAAGGCTTCTCCAAGGTAGCAGCACCGTTGACTCAGTTGACAAAGAAGAATCAAGCTTTTGTTTGGAACGAAAGGTGCGAGGATGCATTCAAGAGTCTAAAAGAAAAGTTGACAAGTGCACCGGTGTTAGTCATTCCCAAGGGGAGTGAAGAGATGACGGTATATACAGATGCTTGTGGTACCAGACTAGGTGCTGTGTTGATGCAGGGTGGTAGGGTTGTAGCTTATGCAAGCAGGCAACTAAAACCGCATGAGAAGAGGTATCCTATCCATGATTTGGAATTGGCAGCGATCGTATTCGCATTGAAGATGTGGAGACATTATCTCTTGGGAGAAAGATTCGAGCTGTTTATTGATCATAAGTCGCTGAAGTATCTTTTCTCTCAAAAGGATTTGAATCTTCGTCAGCAGAGGTGGTTAGAGTTCTTAGCTTCATATGATTTCGACATCGCATATACACTGGGAAAGGGCAATGTGGTACCCGATGCGTTGAGTCGAAGACATGCCAGTTTAGGGGCTATGTTCCTTGAATGGAAGCAACTAGAGTATATCGCGGGGTTTGATTTCAGACCAAAGTGCGAATTGGACCCAGAAATGTTAGCAAGTTTGATGATCAGACCCACTTTAATTGAGCGGATCGGCTCTAGTCAGAGGGACGATCCTAACCTATTGGAAATCATCTCCAAGTTAGAGATGGGTATCGATGAGGAGATGAGCAAGTATGGGCTTGATCAAGATGGATGGCTTAGAAAGAATGGAAAGCTCGTTGTACCCAATGTCAATGGATTGAGAGATGAAGTGCTTAGAGAATGTCATCACTCAAAACTGACTATACACCCCGGTGGTAATAAGATGTATCGAGACATGAGACAGACTTACTACTGGGAAGGGATGAAAAGAGACGTTGGGAAGTTTATATCCAAGTGCATGAATTGCCAGCTAGTTAAAGCCGAGCAAAAGAAGCCTAGTGGGTTGTTACAACCATTAGAAATTCCCGAATGGAAATGGGAGCAAGTCTCAATGGATTTCATCGATGGTTTACCAAGGACTAGATCGGGACATGATAGCATTTGGGTAATCGTGGATCGATTGACTAAGAGTGCAAGATTCATACCAGTCAAATCGACCAGAACGGCAGCTAAATTAGCAGAATTGTATATGAAGTGGGTAGTGAGATTTCATGGAGTACCTAAAAGCATTGTGAGTGACCGAGACCCGTTGTTTACTAGTGGGTTTTGGAAGAGCTTACAAGAGGCTCTAGGGTCAGAGTTACATCTCAGTACCGCATATCATCCTCAGACCGACGGTCAGACGGAGAGGGTGAATCGTATTTTGGAAGATCTCTTGAGAGCATGTATATTGGATTTTGGTGGATCATGGGATGACCATTTGCATCTTGTAGAGTTTGCATATAATAATAGCTACCAATCCAGTATCGGTATGGCTCCGTTTGAAGCTTTGTACGGAAGACCGTGCAACTCACCATCATGTTGGATAGAGACTGGCAAGAAGTTTTTGCTTGGACCAGATGTGGTAAGGGAAACTTCAGATAAGATCAAGACCATTCAACAACGAATGAAGGCTACCCAAGATAGGCAGAAGAGTTATGCTGATAAGAGGAGAAGAGTCTTAAAATTCTCCGTTGGCGACTTGGTGTTTGTCAAGATTTCTCCGTTGAAGAGTGTAATACGATTTGGCAGGAGAGGCAAGTTGGCACCAAGATTCGTTGGCCCATTCCCTGTTCTCGAACTAGTCGGGAATTTGGCATATAGAGTTGGCTTACCAGAGAAAATGGAGGGAGTTCACAATGTATTTCATGTTTCCCAACTAAGGAAGTTCGTTCACGACCCCGATATGACTGTTCCACCTGATCAGTTGGAGGACTTCGAAGTAGAACCCGAGGCGGTTGGGAACCGCAAGCCGGCCCGTATTGTCGACCACGACATGAAGCAACTTCGAAGGAAGGCGGTGAAGCTAGTCAAGGTTCAGTGGGGCGAGGACGAGAATGATTGTACTTGGGAGACAGAGGAGAACATTAGGAAGACTTATCCAGAACTCTTTGCCTGGTAAGATTTTGACTTCGATTTAGTTTTCCGCATGCTAGGATAGGCTTGGTTGCTTGTTTTGCATGTTTGATTGTTGTATGTGGTTGTTAGGCATGCGGGATCCTTTGTATGTTTGGATTAAGGAATTTCGGGGACGAAATTTCTTAAGGGGGGGAGAGTGTAACGACCCGCATTCTACGCATCATAGGATCGTAGAATATTTATTTCATTCACATATGAAGTCGTATGGTCATGTAACTTTGGGAGACGACTATTGGGATCATTTCCCATGTTCATGATTTTTCCCGATTTTTAAATGACCATTTTACCCTTAGTTGGTACTGTTTTGGCCATTACTTTTGACTGGAAATGAATTTTGACTTGAAACCACTTCCATTGGCTCCGGATGATGGTTTCTCTTTCCGTAGAGTGGTCACATTAGCCAAACGGACTCACCATTTGGGAGATATGGCTGAAACAAGTTTCAGATGGTGAAAAACAGCTTAATTGGGCTTAACCGGGTGATTAACAGCTAGGCCCAAAGGGGAATTTCGGGATTAGGAGTTTAAAAGGGCTGTTAGGGTTTGGAGAATACCTTTTTCTCATTTTTCAGCCGTCACTATTCATTCCTCTTAACCTAGCCATGGCCTCCACCCTCTAAATCTCTTCAAAACACCTCTTAATCACTTTCTTATTGAAGATTAGGCTTAGCAAACATCAAATCAAGGAGTATTAGCACGAGAACCGAGGTAGAGCTACTGTGTAAGATTGGGAACAGCGCCAAATCAGAGAATATTTCAGTTTTGGGGTTTTAGTTGTGGCAAAGGTGAGTGATTAGCTTGCTTTTACACTAATTACGGTTAATTATGGGTAATTAGTGAAGATTAGCGAATTTATACATTAATAAATTCTGGAAAAATTCCTAAAATTCTATAATGATGTTTTATGGCTCTGATAAAAATTTGGGCTAATTTGGATAAGTTTTGCTAATTGTATGCATAATCACGGTTAAGAAGGATTAAGGGGAAAACATGGGTTTCTGGGTATGTTTGATCTAAAGTATTTCATGTAAATGATGTTTTAATGTTTTTGATTGATTCTATATGTTGTTACTGCTGTTTGGAATGTTTTGTAATGTCATAGGAAGTTTAGACTGGTTGAAAACGCCGTCGTTCGGCAAAAATAGCTTGCTGGAAAAAGTTGCAGATTTTCAGAACCGGTTAGGAAGAACACCCGATCCGAACCGGACAGGAGGAGGAGATCCGATCCGAACCGGATAGGAGGAGGAGATCCGATCCGAACCGGATAGGAGGAGGAGATCCGAACCGAACCGGATAGGAGGAGGAGATCCGATCCGAACCGAATAGAAGGAGGAGATCCGAACCGAACCGGATAGGAGGAGACACCCGAACCGAACCGGATAGGAGGAGGAGATCCGATCCGAACCGAATAGAAGGAGGAGATCCGAACCGAACCGGATAGGAGGAGACACCCGAACCGAACCGGATAGGAGGAGGAGATTCGAACCGAACCAGATAGAGGAGGAGACCCGAACTGAACCGGATAGGAGGAGGATGCCCGAACCGAACCGCATAGGAGGAAGAGACCCGAACCGAACAGAAGAAGACCATAACCCGAGATGCAAAGGTAGTCCAAATGGGAAGTTTGTACCAAGGATTCAGATTGGAATCAACGAGTTAACTTCATGATTAGGCTTTGCTGCGGGACGTGTGCTAAGGGGCTGTCGATGTCTGTAACTTTGGATCACTATGTATAGGGGGTACGTGAACGGATTCAGGGCCACAGTGGTCTAGGTACGACTAAAAGAGCTATAGACCAATGAAGTGGGGTCATTTGTAAAGGTTTAGTCATGACTCCATGGGGTAAGCTTGGTGGTAGCAGTATTTGTACAAGCCGAACTCCGTCACTACTTCGATGGGTCTAGTGGTTGAAAGCGGTATACATCGTATGCTTTATGCACTGAGTGAGAGATGTGAGGATGGTTGCCATGATTGAATTGTTTGCTATCACTATGACATGCACACCCCCACCCCCGTATTTCTTTACACCATATGTTGATGGCACCTTAGAGTATTGTACAGTATGTAGTGCTAACTCTTTGGTTGCAGGTCCAGGTTCAGGTATGGTTTAGTATACCTTTTATTGTTCTGTTTAGCTGCTTATCGCTCATACCAGACTTTTTGTCTGACCCAGAGTTTTATGTCTCTTCTTATTACTCTGGGTGCTCACACGAGCAGACTAGAGATAGGTTAGCTGGTGATGAACGGGTAGATGATCCGGAGATGAGCAGGAGGCTTCCACGTAATATATATATAGTATTCTCCCTGTGTTGTTGAAGATCACTGCTTGGGCATTGGTGGTGCATCTTCCACTTTAGCTTTCTTTTGTTTAGAGACAGTAGATTTTGAAAAGTTGTAATAAGCTGTATTTGGATTTCCGCTGCTCTGATGTTGACATTTATTATTAGTTATCAGCTTATGCACTGTCTCACCTGTTTTATGTCAAGTATGTTATTATTATATTTTATTCCATGCGCTGTGAGACATTCTACAGGTTCCTTGATTAGTTCATTCTCTTCTTTCCTTTCTCCTGACGACCGTCCCGTGCTAGTCGGGCATGTGTACAGCGCACTTTTGGAGGAAATGCAGGCTGGTGCGGGGCGGGCCGTCATAACCCACGCCAGGGGTGGCTTGAAGATCGATGGTCCCCTTGAGCCGGAATTGGCTCGCGAACGGTGGGGCTTTATGGCCCTGGATCTCAAAACTCGTGCAATAAAAACCCATCTCAGCCGTTGTCGTCGAAGATCCCACTGTGCTCTCCATTTTCCTTTTGAAAATTTCGAAAATCATTTGGGGAATCAACAGATCGAAGAGGGAGAAGCTCGGAAAAAATCTGCCGTTCTTTCCAATGTGGCGGCGGTTGTGTTATGGAGTCTAGGGTTTAGGATGTGTATTTATATTATTATTTTGTTCAATTAATTGTTTTATTAAAAAAATTTGTATTCGAACTCGAAATCAAACCCAACGACTGTCGCCCCTAGCTAAATACCCCCATTCCAAACACAATGGGATATGTATCATAGGCCAATTCGGCTGTTTCGATCAGTTTCCATTAAAACAACATACTATATATTGAATTTGAATGCGCATTTCAATTTACCGGGGTCACATACTAACTCGAAAAATATTTTCTAGCTTCGTATTGACGATACGGTCCTAACAAAACTAGTTTCGTCGAATTCTGAGACAGTTTGAAAAATGGCCATTTTCTAGTTGATTAAAATCAACTGAAACTGGTCAAACGCGTTTTCCTTTGCCACGCTCACATATTGATTCGAAAAATTATGAAATTTGAAACCTAGCAATAATTTGACATCATGGATCCAACAAAAGTGGTTTCGTCGAAATCCGAGGTCGTTTGCAAAATTTCCATTTTTAAGGGCCTGAATTTCATAGCGACTATTCAGAATTTTCAACTGGACATATCTTTTGATTCCCGCTATGAAATTTTGATTATTCGGATTCGCTGGAAAGATATTCTCAATTAGATCCTAATGTTTTTGGTTTCACTAAAATCCGGATTGTTTTGCACCCGGTACATTCAATTGAAGTTTGAAATCGAATTATCGAACTACCGCGCCATTTTCAATTCCTTTTATAATTATATACAAATATTTATATTCTAACGACGACGCGTATAATATATACGTTCGAATTATATTCAAAATAAATTTCTCGTCGATATTATTTAAAATAATCTTTTTTAAATGTTCAAAATTCAATAAAATTGCCCAAAATAAAAATTTTAAAATTGCCCAGATTTTCGGGTTGTTACAATCTCCCCCACTTAAAACTTTTCGTCCCCGAAAAGGAACAAAGTCGAAAGTGGTTTGATTAATTAGCTCTACGTTCGATCTGGCTTCCATTCTCCAACTTTTCAGTTTCTGAGAATTTTCAAATTTTCAAAAATTTGGCTAACACCCTAAATTTTCGAATTTTTTTGCCATAACCTCCCCTGCACCGGGAGCATCGGGGAATTTCAAATAGCTTCCCCGGTCCTTCTAATCTCAAAAAGAAAAAGAAAAAGCCAAGCGGCTAGCCAATAGGCTCATAAAATCATCATCACCCAAACAAAACAGTAAATTATGTAGTAAACATGTACCTATTTGTCGGGCAAACAAATTTTATTCTTCGGCTCTAGCCTCCTTGCTATGACCTGTTCAATGCAAGTATATGTATATGCAAGCAAATGCGACCAATTTTCAATAATATTCAAAATTTGATGCAATTAGGCATAATGGTTCAAAATTATCAAACCAATAAACAAACAACACAAACATCAATCAATTAGTGGATTAGAGTTTCAAATTCATAATTTTGATACATATACAGAAAATCATGTTTTGATGTCAATTCACAATAATGTGTTCTAACTATATAAGTTTTGGTTCTCACACCAGGCTAATGGAAATATATAGAAATAAAACCATCGAAACACGAACACAAATTTGGATGATGATATATCAATCATCAGAATCATCTCCGGGTGTCTAGAATGTGATTCCATATCTATCCAGTATATTAAAACTTCGAATATACGTTCATGACGCGTATATGAAAAACCTTTATATACTCGATTGTTCATATTCAAAATAAATAAATAATCAAATACGTTTAAAATGGTTTAAATTTTCTAAAGAAATTGTTTTCATTTGAAAAAAATATACTCTTCACACTCGTTCTAGGATACTACTGATCCTATCTCTAACGAGTCATTCTAATTGGATATTACTAATCCAATATCTGATGAATTCTTTCATATGGTTCTAATGTGTCTTGTTCTCGAGCTCTGTAAACCAAAGCTCTGATACCACGTGTAACGACACGGATTTCGCCCGGACCTAATCGATCGCTAAACCGACCAAGACCGTTCGAATCCCGCATACGCTAACTTTGGGTATACAACACATCAAAACAAATAACAGAAGACTTCAATAAACATCATAATAATGTTACATCAGAGTACAGAATATCAGAGTATATCGAAAATAATACAAAGCGGAAGATAAATTTACATAAATGTAATACAATGCACAGCGGAAATATAAACTACACAGCGGAAGACTGTAAATGCCTGGACACAGCTTAAAGCTTCAATCCAGAATCCTGCTCTATACATCTGCAAAATAAAACTACTCGGCTGCCCGTGTGGAAAATAGGGGCACCCGAGTTCGCAAGGGAAAAGCAAACTACAGGTCAGTCATGGGACTGGTGTGAGAAACTCTAACAGTTATAATTAACTTATTTGATAATATGGTATATCACGGGACCACGCCGCTAACGCGGAACGGGTTTACCCCCATGAATACCAGTGTATAAACAACAATCAATATAGATATATGGATCTACTATGCATCAATCAACATGCAATATCCCAATCTACCCACTTAGATTAATCACTACACTTAGATTTTCTAAATCCAATTCAATTTACAGAAATTATTCCTTTGGATTTTATTCCCGATTTCTTATTTCAAATCATTTGAAATAAATATCTAACTTTCTATATCAAAGTAGATTTCACTTCGGGATCTCAAATCAAATCATTTGGAAATATGAATTCCAAAACATAACAATGCGTACAAACAAGTATGCAACCAAATATCGTGCTCCCCATCAACAAGGCAAAGGGTACGCACCTCGCAACTCGATATATATATGTGCACCTACCCCACATAGGAGTAGGCTACACCGACGATGCACCTCCCACACATGGAGAGCATACACCGCCCTCTCACCCATACTTTTAGTCTCAGGGTTACCCGATTCTTTAGCCACATACTAAATCATTTCATATCCCGAAGTAGGGAAAATCATTTCACAACGTAATAATCACAAGTACTTTCAAAATATAGTACTTCACATCAGTAATTCACGCATATGATCAGTCACTATTAATCACATAACCTTTGAGCTCGTACGTCTCAAAGAAGGGTGTTAAGCAAAAGAATAAATTCTCCGCCACCAAACAGATACATCATCAATAGCAACTAATCGAATACGCGATGAACCACAATGTAACATATAATACATTTCTAAATCATTTTAGAAATCATCGGGTTTTGGGCCTCGAAATCCTTTCTGTTTTATAAAACATTTTTATAAAACATTCCCTGTCCAAAATCGGGAATACATTTCTTTTCACTTAAGAAAAATATCATTTCACAATCATTCATTAAATTTGAAATGAACACAACATCGCTAAACACCTTATCGTCAAATCGTGAAGTGTTTCACAAGGCGTTAGCACACATATATTTTCAACCCAACCCAATGCTAAATGTAAATTCATATTTTGCTCATAAACTGGTCGAGCCCAATCCAAACAATCAATCAATCCAATTTGACATTAAATAGAAGGGTTTGAATAAAGATAGTATCGACTTATATTCAACATCAAATCCTGAAACCAATAGATATCATATCGGGAATAACGATATCGATATCTTTCAAATTCCCATCACAATATCTATATAATGACGGAATCCAATATCGAAAATATCCAAAGATAATTTCAATTCAAATCTAATACAATTTATTTATTTATAACCATTGGATTATTTTTCTAGTTAATAACTAGTTCATTTCGATAAAAATATATTTTTATCTTTTCAAATATGGAGTTTCTCATCCCAATTTTTCCCAAATTATTTCTTATGATTTTACACAAATTATTACTATTTTTAATAATTTTATTAAGGCCCATACAGTCGATTTCCATCAACGGCCATCGATCTGCACTTACAACGACCTTTTTCGAATTTGATTTGGACGTATCTCCAAATCCAACTGTTAGATTTCATATTTCTAATATTCGTTAGAAAGCTCTTTTCGATACGAACCCAACGGTTCCAGTTTTAGGAGAATCCGACGGTCGGATCTCCCGTAATATCCGTTCGAAGTTAATGGTCGAAATTCACGAACTGCCGCGGCGTGTTCTATTCAGGCCATTATATATATAATATATATATATATATATATTATATATATATTTCATCGATTTCCTTTTTAAAACGAATTTTATAAATAGTTTTGAATTCGTTTCAAAAACATTTCAACTTCCTTTTCAAATTCAAATCAACATTGAATTTTCTATTATAAATCCTTTTTATTTTCATTTCAATTCAATTCAATTTCCAATTCAATTTGAATTAATTTCAATTCGTTTTCAATTCAATTCGAATTCGTTTTCAATTCAATTCGAATTCGTTTTCAATTCAATTCGAATTCGTTTTCTATTCAGTTCAATTCGAATTCATTTTCAATTCAATTCAATTCAAATTGGTTTTCTATTCAGTTCAATTCGAATTCATTTTCTATTTTATTCAATTCGAATTAATTTTCTATTTTATATCAAAATCGAATATTTCATATACATGACAATTTTATACAGTGTATATATATATGTTAAAAATTATATTTTTAACAATCAAATCATTTTCACGTTTCATATACATATATATATCGTTTTCATTTTCAATATATACGATATTTTCATTTTCAATATATACGATATTTTCACCTTCATGTATATACGATATTTTCACTTTCACTATATATAATATTTTCACTTTCAATATATTCGATATTTTCACTTTCACTATATATAATATTTTCTTTTTCAATATATTCGATATTTTCACTTTCAATATATTCGATATTTTCACTTTCACAATATTCGATATTTTCACTTTCAATATATATAATATTTTCACTTTCAATATATTCGATATTTTCACTTTCAATATATTCGATATTTTCACTTTCAATATATATAATATTTTCACTTTCAATATATTCGATATTTTCACTTTCAATATATTCGATATTTTCACTTTCAATATATTCGATATTTTCACTTTCAATATATTCGATATTTTCACTTTCAATATATATTCGATATTTTCACTTTCAATATATATAATATTTTCACTTTCAATATATTCGATATTTTCACTTTCAATATATTCGATATTTTCACTTTCAATATATTCGATATTTTCACTTTCAATATATATTCGATATTTTCACTTTCAATATATATATAATATTTTCACTTTCAATATATTCGATATTTTCACTTTCAATATATATAATATTTTCACTTTCAATATATTCGATATTTTCACTTTCAATATATTCGATATTTTCACTTTCAATATATATTCGATATTTTCACTTTCAATATATATATATCATTTCACATCACGATAAATTTTCACACAGAATACAATCAAACAAGTCGTCCATGGTCTGTGGACGACGGGGAACAGTTCATATATGCAGTTATGAAATAAATAACTGAACAGAAAATTTAAAGTGAGAGAATTCTCACTGTGGTCGGTTTCATTTCTGAATTTCTGTTTTGATTCCGTTCGCATTCAAATTTGCTAGAAATTCTGATTTGCTCCTTTTCAGTCGTAGTCAGTTCCATGTTGTAGAGTTTGTTCATGCGATTCCAACGCAACTGAAGGTTCGTGAATCCGATCTCATATGAAATAATTACGACATTTTAAACATTGCATTACATAGTTTAAAATAATTAAATACTAAATTAATTAATTAGAACTAATTACCCCTCTAATTACAATTAAATCCATCATCTTCCTCTGTACAAAAATCGAAACCCGTCGTCATCAGTCCTCCTCCCACGCACGTAACTAGAAGCACTTGACCGCTGATCCGTCGTCACCACCCGAATGCCACGAGCCTCCTCTACCCACGCCAGGGGTGGCTTGAAGATCGATGGTCCCCTTGAGCCAGAATTGGCTCGCGAACGGTGGGGCTTTATGGCCCTGGATCTCAAAACTCGTGCAATAAAAACCCATCTCAGCCGTTGTCGTCGAAGATCCCACTGTGCTCTCCATTTTCCTTTTGAAAATTTCGAAAATCATTTGGGGAATCAACAGATCAAAGAGGGAGAAGCTCGGAAAAAATCTGCCGTTCTTTCCAATGTGGCGGCGGTTGTGTTATGGAGTCTAGGGTTTAGGATGTGTATTTATATATTTTATATTATTATTTTGTTCAATTAATTGTTTTATTAAGAAAATTTGTATTCGAACTCGAAATCAAACCCAACGACTGTCGCCCCTAGCTAAATACCCCCATTCCAAACACAATGGGATATGTATCATAGGCCAATTCGGCTGTTTCGATCAGTTTCCATTAAAATCAACATATAACTCTATATATTGAATTTGAACGCGCATTTCAATTTACCAGGGTCACATACTAACTCGAAAAATTCTCGAAAAATATTTTCTAGCTTCGTATTGACGATACGGTCCTAACAAAACTAGTTTCGTCGAATTCTGAGACAGTTTGAAAAATGGCCATTTTCTAGTTGATTAAAATCAATGAAACTGGTCAAACGCGTTTTCCTTTTCCACGCTCACATATTGATTCGAAAAATTATGAAATTTGGAACCTAGCAATAATTTGACATCACGGATCCAACAAAAGTGGTTTCGTCGAAATCCGAGGTCGTTTGCAAAATTTCCATTTTTAAGGGCCTGAATTTCATAGCGACTATTCAGAATTTTCAACTGGACATATCTTTTGATTCCCACTATGAAATTTTGATTATTCGGATTCGCTGGAAAGATATTCTCAATTAGATCCTAACGTTTTTGGTTTCACTAAAATCCGGATTGTTTTGCACCCGGTACATTCAATTGAAGTTTGAAATCGAATTATCGAACTACCGCGCCATTTTCAATTCCTTTTATAATTATATATAAATATTTATATTCTAACGACGACGCGTATAATATATACGTTCGAATTATATTCAAAATAAATTTCTCGTCGATATTATTTAAAATAATCTATTTTAAATGTTCAAAATTCAATAAAATTGCCCAAAATAAAAATTTTAAACTGGCCCAGATTTTCGGGTTGTTACATTATGGAATTGTAGAGATTTTTTTTGCAATTTATAGATAATTGGTTCATTCAATTTGATTTTTTTTAGGAATGACCATTTTCAATTTTTAATGAAGCCGAAGCTTGAAATTTGATGGTGGCTTGGATTTAGTTATTGATGTTAACAAATGATATATGGAGATTCGGTTAGAATTTAGGATTATTGAAGGAAGAGAGTAGAAAGTAGAAACTAAATATATATAGATCAACAAGCAGTAAAGACGTAGGAGTAATTAAAAGTGAATGCATAGATCAGCTGCTGCTAAAGACTCAAGGAAACGGAGTTCCTAAACTTTATGGACTCATGTTATGGTCCCCAACCACAAGCACAAGATTACATAATTAGAAAGCATGTTTCAATTATAAGATTAAACTGCTTTCTTCTGTGAGTAATGTGTGTATAGTTAGATAAATAAAGCGAGCTATAGCGTTGTGATACGTGACCGTCAAATTCAGTATTATCGCAGATGCAGTGAGAAATACTAAAGATTACTTTGCCTTTAAAAAAAAGAATTTAGGATTATTTATAGGGCAGAGTATTTTCAACATTTTTTTAGAAAAGCAATCCCATAAAAACCATCAAAGAAATGGAGGGGTAGGATGGTGCTATATAAAAATAAGGATGGAGAAAAAATGCCTCTCATCAGTGGCTTACAAAAATAATAGCAAAGAAAAATAAGCCAACAATAGGATGACCAACGAAGCCTACATAGAGACAATAATAAAACCAAAGCATTGGAGGAGGGCAGCCAGCTGAATGGGCCCCGCCGCCAAATGGCTCTCAATAATCAAGCAGATTAAGCAAATAAACCTAACATAGGTGATCAGTGAGCCATTAGTGTGACCAAGTGCCAATATACAGGAAGAAAAAGCCAACCAACCAGAAGTAAGTAAAACAAGACAATAGTATCTAGAGTAGGAAAATTAAATGAGATAGCAATAAACGAAATCATCAAAGCATACGGTGATGCTGAAGTCAGCGATGAAAGAGTTTAGATAGCGATTCCGGGGCCCTTTATAGGGGAATGCTATGAAGGAAGTTCTGATATCTTGGTGGATAAGATCGATGACATTGCCTCTATCAAAATTTTTGTTGTCATAACGAAATATGTTGCACACACACAAAATATGCAAACAAATATAAGCTGGGATAATGCAAGAAATAGTAGCCCTTATAGATTTACCACGAGAATTGGACCACCAGATGGTACACTGAGCGTTAAGGAAGATAGAGGACGGAGGGAAACCCATGAGGTTGCCAAAGTGGCGCCAAATGAAAATCGCGGCCTCACTACTGCCGAATAAGTGTGAGATGGATTCGCAGTGTCCGCTATCGCAGTAGGAACACTTAGTGGCCAAAGCAAATCCAAATTTAGAAATGCTAGAGTCGAGTGGCAAGGCATTATGGATGATATCCACATGAGAACAGAAATTTTTGGAAGAATGTGGCAGTCCCAAATCATGGCGAATGGGAGCTGTGTAGAGGATTGAGATCGAATAACATCCCACACTTTGTTAAGAGAGAATGATCTGTCAGACCACGGAGGGGGATTAGAAGCGATGACACTATTAAAAAGGTCTTTATTCTTTTGCATGTGCTTCCAAGATTCACTCGAATAACTATGAATGCCATTGAAGGCTGTAGGCCCTAGGTGACGATATTTATGGTGTAGGAAAATCGTCCACACCGAGTCATAGTGCAGGAAGTGATGCCAGAGTTTGAGGCAATAGGCCTTGCAGATATCTCTCAAGCTGCGGATTCCTAAGCCACCCTTGGATTTACGACAGCAAATGCGGTCCCAAGAGACCCAGTGGTGTTTAAGGTGGTTGTCTTGAGAACCCTAAAAGAAGTTGGCGCGGTTACGATGGAATTCAACGAAGAAGGAATTAGTAGGCCTGCAGACCGAGAGAATATGGGAGCTAAGAGTGCTCAGGACGAACTGGATAAGCACAAGACGGCCAGCCTGAGAGAGTACCATGCTACTCCATTTGTTGATAAGCTTACCGGCCTTAAACGATAGGATCTCTGAAACAGATGTTAATTTTGTGACCCGATAAAGCTGAACACCAAGGTAAGTAATAGGGAAGTAACGAACGATAAAATTAGTCTCCCTCCAAGTCTCGCTTTATGATTAGTGGGAGCTAAGGGAGAGCAGATGATTGAGCTTTTGGGGTGGGGGGGGGGGGGGGGAGGGGGGAGGGGGGTTAACGAGTTGGCCAGAGCACTTCTCATAACTGGTCAGGAAATTAATTAATTGACGAATAGAACCCAAGTCACCATTAGCAAAGATCAAGATGTCATCGGCAAATGATAGGGAAGAGATATTCTGGCTCACATAGGAAGCGAGAAATGCTGGATCAAGCTAGAGAGCATGAGATTGTGGATGTCGCACGATTCAAGCTCGCATGATTACATGGGTCATCCAATTATGACGAAATTTGAAATCTTATAATAATTTAACATTCTGGATCTAATGAAATTATTTCACTGAGTTCCGAGACTGTTTACAAAATGACTATTTTTACGTGTTAACCAAAATCGAGTTATAATAATCGATTTCAAAACACTTCAGTTTCATTGGAAATAAATTATTATTATCGTTCACATCTAAATAGACTTTTACATAGCTCCATAGTAAATTTAATTGTATTTTAAATTCAAGACTCACAAATTTCAAATTAATTCAACATTCAAATTTTGTTTTAAAATTTAATTCAAGTCATTAAATTACAAAATTAACCATTTTAATATTTAAATTAACTAAATATTCATGTATTTAAAATTCAAATTGTTACATTACTCATTTAGATTTTTAATATCCGATGATCATGAGAGATGAACTTTTGAGATTATGCTAACGTGTCATGTTATAAATTTTGTGTAGTGCTAAAGGCACCGTTATAAACACTTATTAATTCCATGGTTTGTATTAGTTAGTGCATATTGATGTCGTTATCATCAATTATGGATGTTGTGCTAAGAGCATCGCGAATTACACTTACTAATACCTATTCTGGTATTAGTAGCAAATCAGGGTGCTCTTAGGACCACTCTAAATTTATTATGTTACACAACTTTGATCTTCCCAAGATGACAAGGTTATAGTAGGTCCAATGATGGGTTGATATGTAGCTAATAAGAGTGCTTAATGCTTTGATTTTTTGATCTGCGGTAGTAGTTTTTCAACAATAGATCGCATCAACTTTATCAGTATGCAGTGATTTTGTTATACGACAACTTGACTTCAACATATGATAACATTTATGACTCTGATCTACGATAGCTTGACTTTGACATGTGGTAATCTTTATGTCTTTAACCTACAACAACTTTGGCACACTTAGGTTACGATAACCCATTTATCTCAAAATGCAACAACTTTTATAGTATCAACGTGCAATAGCTTGTTCCCGTTTCACGCAATTGTTTAGATATTATAAATATGCAATAGATTTGTTTTCATTTCAACATTTCATAGCTTTATCCTCATGAAGCTTCAACTCGAGGATACTTGGCTTCTACATGGGGAATTCTTAACTTGTAATAGCTTCTAATCTTAATATACGATGACCCTCTTTTTATACATCTGCATCTTGTTTTGAAAAAATCGTGTTGTGACAACATAAGGAATGGGTTTAGTCCGTGGCGATAAGATGAATAGATATTATTTTTTATCCTTTTTGAATCTGTTGGGCCTATAAACTTTAAAGTGATTATAGACACAATCTAAGATTTGTTTTAAAAATAATGATTTTTTATTTAATTTTATTCAAAACAAGTTCTAATTATTTATATTTCGATCAATGAGATTGTATAATGCAGAGGATATCAGAATACACTTATGTGTATTTGTAATTAACATTTTTTTTAGGTATATGGTGTATGTCGGAGTTTAGGCTTATGCCTAAGTAATTTGTATGGGTTGTATATTTTTGTGTTTGGTCTGCATGAATTCATGTTGGTTGAGCTCCATGCATGGAGTTTTCATGTTTGTCGTCCAAGAGTCTAGTCTAGCTCCAGTACTATAAGTTATCTAGTATCCGATACACTCTAAAAACCGTCTGTAATTGTTAGGAAATGGTCTCAACACCTATAATTTTTGTATTTTCTATTGTTATATAGTATTACAAACCACTTTAAAAACCGGTCAGCCATGACAAAAAAACATTTGTTTGTTTAATCTAATTTATAGGGGAAACCATCTTATTTCTCTTTCTTAGACTTACCCAGTTAAGGAAAATTTTGTTCATTTAGAAAGACGAACATTTTGTATTTGTTGTATTTCCGAAGTAATAAATAACAAGAACTGCATGTATACGTATACATGATTGTAAATAATAAGAAACTAATATAAAACGCAAAAAGATTATTAGATTTGTCTTAGCAATCTCTTTAGAATTTTATTACTTTATTTGCAAAGTTAACCATACAATAGATTAATCCGCACAAGATCGCAACGGGTTGACATTGTGATTTTATGGTTACTTTGATTTAAGAATCAAATGAAAATGAATAAGACACACAAAAAATGGAATGAGTAATGTGATCAGTTTATCTCCAATTTTATATCCTTCAATGGTTGCATCTATGTAGATGGCTGTGTTTGTTTCTACAGAGTTCAATAATCCGTCTAGGGCAATTTCTACCTAGGATTAACAGAACAGCCTTGCATTTTACTTTGTCTGCAAGTTTCTTTAGCATAATTTTGATTCACAGCGCTTTGCCAATACAGAGTTGTTTTTCAGATAATAAATCCAACCGTTCTCTCTGTATTGACAACGATGATATTTAATTGGCCAATACTTCGATAGTCAGTTATTTAACTATCAAAGAAACAAACATTCATCCAAAAATCTTTTTTCCAAAAGGAAATACTATTGATTAGCAATAAACAATCACTGAGGCCCTTTTAAGTTAATGTTTCATTAATTAAATCATTTCCCAATATACAACTCAAATATCTTTATCGAAATATATTTACAGTCGCTTTGGCCTCTTAAAATATTTCGAAAACGTTTCAGTATTCTACATTCATTTATTTTCTATACTTAGAAAATATATTCTATTTATAACTAGAAAACATTTCAACTTACTTATCTCTTTCCACGAAACCATCCACTCTATACTTAGGAAATATTCCTCATTTTATTTGGAAAGCATTTCCAAATTACATTTACTTGTGCTAAAACGAATGTTGCATAAAACATCGTTACAACAACCCAGAATGATACATTTAGCTAACTATATTTTTAATCCCGTATTAAATCTTAATCGCTTCACTCTTAACTATAATATTTCATTATAAGTTTGTTTTCTTATCAAATTTCCTATATAATCGGTAAATTGATTTCTAGTTATCAATTTTTCTATCTCCTTAAATTTTCAAAAAATTTCGCTAGTGTCTCCTTTGTATGGCGCAATCAGTAAACTTTAAATCGCCTCTCTAGGCCCTTTCCATTCGAAAAGAAAATCAAAAAGCCAAGTGGCTTGCCCAGTATGCTCATAAATCTCATATTCAATTAAATACGTTGTAACAACCCGAAATTTCTGAGCTAATTTAAATTTTTTATATTAGCTATTTAGAATGATTTATTTTAAATAATGATGACTAAAAATTTATTTAAATCGAACTTAGAACGTATAAATTTATTTTAATAATAAAATGAATTTGAAATGGCGTGGTAGTTTGAAAATTCGATTTTAAACTTTAATTGAATGCACATAATTCAAAATAAATTGGATTTCAGTCAAACCAGAAACATATGAATCTGTTTAACAATATCTTTCTAACGGATGTGAAAAATTCAGATTTCATAATATAAATTGAAAGTTATGGCCAGTTTAAAATTCATAATAGTCGCTACGGAATATATATATATTTTAAATATATTATAGCCCTTAAAATAAGCCATTTTGCAAATGACCTCCGTTTTCGATGAAACCACTTTTGTTGGATCCAAAATGTCAAATTATTGTTAGATTCAAAATTTCATAATTTTTGGAATTAATATGTGAGCATAGTAAATTTAAACGTGTTTTGTAATTTCAGTTTGAATTTAATCGACTGGGAAAAGGGTCATTTTTCAAACGGCCTCCAAATTTGACGAAATTATTTTTGTTAGGACCGTATCGTCAAAACATAGCTAGATTAATTTTTCTGTAATTTTTGGAGTCAGTATGTAGCCCCGGTAAATTAAAATGTATGTTTAAATTCAATATATATTGATTTACATTTTAATTTAAAGAAAAACTGTTCGAAATAGCCGAATCAGCTTACGAACATATTCCATTGTGTCCGAAATAGGGGTATTTGGCTAGGTGGAACATTCATTGGGATTCGTTTGGAGTTCATACATTAAAATTCACAATAAAGTAACTAGAGAATAAAATATTAATTTAAATAGGGTATAAAAGGCCTTAACCCTAGAAAACCCTAATCAGTTAGAAAACCACCGCCATTATAAATTTAATTGCAAAAATCATCCCAAACGGATCCACTTATCTTTTCCAATCCTTCTCGAATTTGATCCCACTTTGAAAACAAAGATTGAAGAATACTTCAAGTGCTTTAAAATGGTATGGATGAGATCAGTTTTAACGAAGTAATTTGGCCAGAATTCCCCTAGAAAGTCGCGTCGTTCGATCATAAATTGGAATCTCGGATGGAATGCGAGTTGATCGTGCTTTCGGCTGACGGTGGAGGAGATGTAGTCGCATCATGTGGAGCTGTTGGATAGTGGTCAGATGGCATGTGGAGGTTGTGACTTGAAGCCCTAGGCGGTGAGGTCAAAATCGAGTTTGCCTGGAACGATATCCAGAAGTTTAAAACGATGAAGATGATTAACCAAGGGTGATTAATTTAATTAATTTATTAATTATGTTAACTATGTAATTAATCTATTAAATATTTAAACTTTTACAACTTGTACAAACAACGATGGAATTTGACGAGGTTGGAACCGTAAAATCAAGAGCTACAAAATGGAATAGACTAGAACTGTAATACCCCACATTTTTAACTTAAGATAATAAAATAAGAATAACTTAATTTAATATTCAGAATTAAGTAAAATGGACTGCGTCATTGCATCCATCTTGAAATTCAGGTCAAGATAGACACTTGGTTTGCATAAAACGGACATCGTATGAAGAAGTTATTAAGGTTGGAAGTTTGCATATGCTTAGGGAGAATATATATATATATATATATATATATATATATATATATATATATATATTCAAAAATTCACAAATAGGTCCAGAAATTCAAAATTCGAAATTTGGGAAGGTGGCAGATTTTCCGCCCAGGGGTGTCCACCTCCTAAAAGGGGTGGGTTGACCCCCTCAAGGGGGGTCGACCCCCCTTCGGCAGATTTTGGCAGATTAGGTTTTTTTGAGATTTGGACGTTTCTGATGGTTTTTAATGAAATCTGAGGGTCCTGGTTTCTCTGATACACCTATAAAAAAGACCCTAGAGCTAACCCTAAACCTCATATTTCTAAGGCTATGCTGAAGCACTGTTGTTTTCCCTCTTCCTCCCCTAATCTATTCAGAAATTTAAGTTTATTAGTTTAGGTAAAATTCTAAATCTAAATCTGGAGGAGAGGAACGTATGCTTGTAAATGCGTGTTCAGATCTCTTAATGAAGTGAGGTAATTCCTAGATCTGGTATATTTTCAATTATCTTCTCTTTCTTCTTTTTCTTTCTTTCTTTTAGTAAAAAGTTATGAATCCATGGTTATTAGGTTCTGAATCAAATTAGGGGAAAAACTATGGAATGATAGGTATGGACAAGATCCATGATTTGGAAAGCTTACGAGGTGAGTGGGTCTAAGCTATAGCCTTTAGATGATAATATGTTATCGTTTAGCATTCCCCTTTTTATTAATTGTGATATTGCCAGATTAATTATAAATTATTGTTATAACAAGTTGAGATGTTAATATGAATAATTCATACGTTGAATCAGTTAAAGTGTTGGAATGATTACATGTTGAATAAGCTTGTTAGAATATGGGCGATGACTACTGTTGTTATAATTTTATGATTCACATGTGGTATATTATTGAGTAAATGACATGTTTAACTTGTTGGATTTGAATAATTACCCGATTGAATGTTTGCATGTCAAAATAGAATTAAACATATGTTAAAAAGGACATGCGACAAAATATAGGCATAATTGGATGACATGTAAATTAGATTACTGTAAACTAGATTACAGTAAAAAGGATAATATGCCTAAGATTTACATGAAATAGGAATAATTGTTAAAGAACGAACATGCCTTGATTCACATTAACTTGACACTGTAACGCTCTTTGACACAAGGTCAGATTGCACTTATGATAGAAGTCTGCCAGGAACCACCCGTTGTATCCAACATTCACAAGTGGTAAATCTAATGTGAGGGGTCTAAGTGCATAATTAAAACATGTAATGGTGCTAAGACACAAGGTTAAGTCAACTTGTAGTAGAAGTCTGCCCGGACCCGCCCGACAAATCTAGCGTCCACAAGTGTAGGCTTAATGTGAGAGGTCTAGTGCACACACACACACACACACATCTATACTATTAAAGCTGAGTTGGTTTTAGATGGCTCACAAGCAACCTTAATTTTTTTTTTAGAGAATTGCACCTCATCACGCCACGTGTATTGTCAGCTGAACCGTTCTTTTTTCTCTTCTCCAAAATTACATTTCAACATTCCTTAGTTTAACATACTCATCAGTGGCGATTCTTTTTACCCCCGCTAGCGATTCCAATCTCGCTCTTCTTCAATTGCACCTCTCCCGTTCCTCCTAAATAATAATCTTCCACTGATTTTCAGCTGTCCGCATTGCCCTTTATCGTCCTTGGTTCCTACCAGCGCCACTCGCCAAATTGTGGGTAATTGGAATCGGTTCGTTAGTGGGGTGTTTTCAAGGTTGTTGCCTCTTCATACGATGTAAGCACCTGTTATCCTTCTTCCTCGAAACAAATTTTACTTTATTGGCTTTGTCTCCATGTCAATTCTCTTTGATTAGGGTTTCTACTTTTTGTATCACGAACCAATTCTGAATACTAAGGTTGCTAGGTTTGTTGTTTGGCATAGAACCCTTCTGATAATTCGATTCTTAACTTAGATTTTATTTACGGTTTGAGCATGTGTAAATGGGTTTTTTTTTACTGTGGCAGTGCTCAGTTTTGAGAAAACTTATTTTGGGATCTTTTTTTTTTGTTTTTGTAAATTATAATTTCCCATTTGACCTGTTCATTTAACGAAAGTCACAAACCATGTGTTTGGTGAGAGTTTTGTAGAATAAACATGTTGTGTCTATATTAAATTACATTTATATCTAGATGAATGCATTTTCTATTTCTTAGGTCATGCATTTTTCATGTTTTCATTGTAATAACCATGGGCAGAACAATGTAGTTTACAATTAAAGTTTTAATATTACATGTTTATGCAAAGGCGTTTGGATTTAAAACATTTTAGTAAAATAATAATACCAATACCTTATTATAATGCTTTCTTCCAAGCTGTTCATCGTACTGTTTGAATAATAACAAGTATTTTGCTTCTTATTTTGGTTTGTTTTTGTATTTTCTTTCTTTCTTTAGTGGGCATTTAGACTTAATTTTTTTTAGTAAATATTAAAACAAATATTTTGCTTCTTTTTTAAGCTCTTCATCATACTATTTGAATAGTAATACCAGTATTTTATTGTAATGTTTATGCAAAGGCATTTGTTTGTTTATATGAATAACTACATATATTTTGCTTCTTATTTTGGTAAGTTTTTCTTACATTTAGTTGAATCTATTTTCAACAACAAACATGTTTCCCCCGAACAAATCATCTAACTATGCTCTAAAGTTAGTATGTTTAAATTCCACTCTATTTTGTTGAACATTTTTTCATCTTTTGTTTGTGATTAACAAGTCAAATTAATAATGCTATATAGCTAATAAAGCAAGGTTGCAAAGTAATTCAAACATAGAAAATATCGAGGTTGAACTTACAACCCCTGCATGAATGGCAGGTTTATAGATATGATAAAAACTAGAGGTTCTATCATGTAATTAATAGTTTTAATAAGTTATGTTGTTTAATGGACAACATTAGAAATGTTCACTATAACCATTTAAAGTTTTCTTTTATAATGTGACTGTAATGGAGATCGTACTTTTTGACTTATTTATAATTAAGTACAAAATTGTAATGTTGGGAGTTTGCTAAGATGAGATTCATTACTCACTGTGGATGTCAAAATAAATTTATTTATTACGTGTTTCATACAAAAGCATTGCCATGTTACCGAGGCAAAATCGGAAAATGGAACTTTCTCAAAATGTTTCAAGGTCTACAGAATTACTACGTAACAACTATTTTAACATTGTTATAGACTTGAATGTTTGCAAATATAGATGTTTATGATGCATACTCATTACTATTTCAATTATGAAGCCTGGACTACGGTTGATAGGGGATAAACTTGCACTTTTGACTGTAATCCCCTATTGGTTACCTTTTCTTATTGGCATGCCATATATGTCTATTTGTTGGTTTTTGTTTCTGCTATTTAGATCTGGAAAGGTAAATGTATGTAGTTTTGTTACGGTAATCATAAGAAAATCTACACTCGCTTTATATTGGATTTATCTACCATTTAATATTTATATGAAGTAAATGATCTTGGGCCATTGATGAAAAAATGAGGGTTGAATATTTGAGATTTTAAATCATCTTTATATTTATGAATTTGTGTGGAGCAGCACAGCTGAAAGTAGGCAAAGGACCAAGAATACAAAGAAATAATACAATACAGTAGCAACGTGTTTAATTTTAAAAATAATAAAGCAACTCATCATTATGAACTTACATAATTATTTCTTTAACTTCGGCTCAATCAGTTGGTTTGATAGTTTGGTTTTCAGTCTAGGTTTGGTTTTGAATCCTAAATTAACTACTTTTATTTGTTAAGCATGAATCCCACACGGTTAAAGTCCACCTTAGTTGGCATGCATCTACGTATCTTTTAGAAAATTTTGTTTTTTTATCGATACAAGTCTAAACTAATTGTAACACCCTACCTCCGTTAAGGTCACTCGCAAAGGGAATGCCTTAACTTTGGTGGAGCGTTTTTAGTAGACAGAACAGAAATTTACAAGACAGATAAAGTAGTACTTGAAAATTTTATAACTTTATTACAACAGAAACAGAAATAAGTCTGGTTACATCTTTCAAAATCACAATATCGGAATTCAAGTACATAAATATCGGTCTTGTACAAAAGACTTCAGAATGCATAGTTTTTAAAGCCATAATCCCCAATATAAACTGCCATGGAAAGATAGAGACAAAGCCAAGCAATACTTCAAACACTTCAAGCAGAGAGAATCTGAATCAAGCTCCTATGTTTCCACCCTGAAAACCTAGGGGGAAACGGAAAGAAAAGAGGCGAAACAAACTAGGTCAGACATAAGTCTGGTGAGTCCAGTGACTTTCAGCATATAAATAGATAATAGTATCATGACATGTAAATAAAAGTGGATGAGAGATAACCGTAACAGGAATAGCAGGTTAACAGAAGAAACAGAATGATATAGGCTAAGCTAAGCTTTTCACTTCTCTGCACTAATACTAGTATAACAGGATTAGGTGTTACCCTAATATCTAAACTGAAGCAGAAATGGAAATAGAATAATCTCTACAGGAACAGAATGCAAGTAATGGGCCTTTACTACCCGAACATACAGAAGGTACAGAAGTAGAATACTAATAATGGGCCTTTACCACCCAACTAATGGGCCTTTACCACCCCAACAGACAGAAGGTACGGAAACTGAACCGGAAAGGGAATCAGAGACGAAAACAGAATAATCCCTACGGAAACAGAATGTTAGAATTAGGTGTACACTAGTAATGGGCCTTTTCCACCCCAACAGACGGTACCATGCAGAAACAGACAGGTGTTACCACCCAACAGAAATAGACGGTACTAACAGAAACAAACAGAACTAAGTGTACCCTAATTCCTACCCCCAAGCGATCGACTCCCTAATACATAAATACCCTGTGTCGGCCCCACAGTAGGGTGTATCACTCCCTAAAGTGGAAACCTATTGGCACAGACCTATTTACAGATGTCACGGTGTCTTACATCCTCAGAGCAGACCAGATCTATGCTAGCACATGACTCGGTTGGAACGCGCCATCAACACCCCTCTCCATTATCAAAATGAACCGCTTATAATTAGTTCAGTAAGCGGCCCGGACCCCTACATAGTGTGGGGTCAAAGTTTTGATACCAGAAAGGGTTACTGACTAATATGGGTCCCTAACAACAGATGACACAAGTATTTCCCCTCCAAACCTTGTGTCCTTAGACTAGAAAATTTCAGATTAACTTGTTTACAAGTTTCAGATAGAGTTCAGATAACTATTTCACAGATCAGAAAATCAAGTTAACAAGTTTTCAGATTAACAGATCAGATGTACGGATTTAACAGACTTACAGATTGTCTAACTTTGTATTGGGCCTACAGATTCACGAAACGGGTTTATTAGATTCATCAGTCCAGTTGGTTTAACCCTATCCACCCAACAGGTTTTTAGACACCACATTTCTCTTAAATTTGCATTAATTAAATATTAATGCATAGACCTCTCACATTAGGTCGGTAGCTTGTGGCCGCTGGATGTGTCGGGCGGTTCCGGGAAGATTTCTGCCACAAGCCAGACCTAACCTCGTGTCCAAACATATTTTAGTTATGCCTATGACCTCTCACAATAGACTGAAAGTTTGCAGTTGCTGGTTAAGCCAGTTGGTTCCGGGCAGGCTTCTACCGCAAACAGAGTCTAACCTCGTGTCATAGCCAATTTATTCCAATACAGGTTATACAGATATCAGACTAATTATGTCCATTTAACAGATTAAACTTCTTTATATGTTACAGCAGATAAATCAAATTTCCACGTTTTACTCAATCTTAGATCGAGCCTATGGATTTTCACACCCAAATTACAATTATTTAGCTTTCAACAGATTAGGCAATTCAACAGATAACAGATTAGCAGATTAGGCAATTCAACAGATTTAGCAGGTTAGGCAATTCAACAGATTGGCAGAGCAAATAACAGATTTAGCAGATTTAAATTTCTTAAAATTCTATTTACATATCTTGCCTAATCATAAATTAAGCGTAAACTTACATGCCCAAATCATGGTCATAATTCATAATACAATATATGCCCTCAAATTTTCGTTAAACTTTGCACAGTATAGAATAATCTCTAAAAGCCCTAAATCATGATATAAAATTTGAATTATGCCAAATTATAGCCTTTAATGCCAATATCCAAAAATCCATTTTTAGGTGCATTCACATTAATAGTTATCCTATTTTAATATAGATCTTTACGCCTAAGTCGCATATTCCTTTTTCAAGTCATGAATCATTATATAAAAATATGCCCAAAAATCCAGGTCTTTAAATTATAACATCTCAAAATCAAATCTTAATTTTAAACATGCGTTATGTCCCCCAAGTTTCAAGTCAAATGTTATCATACAATGATTCCTCTTCTTCCAAATTACAGAGTATACACAGATCTAGATCTAATTTACAACATATGTCCATTTCTCAAATCAGTCAAAGATCGGTCATGTCCAATTATGCATTATCCATTATTTGTCCCAAAATTTAGCGTTCATGCGTTAATCTCTTATGAGATTTGGCGCAGGCTCATGGTAGCCTGGCTATAAACAAAAAGGAAGAAAAGAGGGAACATATACAGAATAGTCACAATAATATTAACAAGATAGATCCACAGAAAAGTATGTATAACCTCAGATCCAGATTCACAAAAATGTCAAGATAATTATGAAATTTCATATCTGAAAATAACTGTACTCACAAAAAGGGAACGATTCTTGATTTTCGGGATCTGTATTCTGACACTGAATAGCGCTCCTTTGGCGTATACTATCGATTAGATTAGAAAATAGTTGTTCTCTCTATTCAGATTGGAAGAGAATGCACTAGTTCTAGTTTTGATTCTAGCAGAGTAGCGATGCCATTTTTATTTTTAATTAGAATAGAGGAAGAGTATAGGCAGAATGAAATTGTGTGGAGAGAAAGCTAGGTTTGGGGGTGTTTAAATAGGTTAGAACTCACGAATCCGGTCAGAAAGGCGTCCATGTGCAGAAAAATGGATCTGTCTCCAGATCTGGAAAAGGGAGGGGAGGGGGGGAGGGAGGTCGACCCTAGTGTCGACCTGTTTACCCAGGTCGACCCCCAGGTCGACCCTAGTGTCGACCTGGGTCCTGGGCGGGAATTTTGCCGCCCAGCCCGGGTGTCTGTTTTGAATTTCGAAATCTGAATTTTTGAATTTCGGGCTGGTTTTTATTGAAACTTCCGAAGGCCGTATCTTCTTCATACGGGGTCCGATTTATGCAAACTTGGACTCTATTACAAGCAAAATTTCAAAACGAACGCAATAACGTAACCCGTTTCCCTTAATTATTTTGTTACAATTTAATTATTTTAAGATTTGTTACTCTTATGTTCACAGAAAATACGGGGTGTTACATTCTCCCCTCCTTAAAGGATTTCGTCCCCGAAATCTTCAAGTTAGGAAGAATGTGTCCTAGCATCCAATCACCCATATACTCAACCATTATCCACAAGCATCCAATGTCCTTAAAAACTTCTAATGTTGTATGAACATATGCAAAATTGTGTGTATATGTTCCTTATCTAATGCAAAGATCAGGCGGTCCACTGATTCAGTTGACCTCCTTAATGCGAATTATGTCAGTGCCATGAGTCCAACATGTATGCAATTTTCCTATTTGATACATATCATTTCTATATTAGTGCACAACCATTCATTCATATGCAACATCCATGTGCTGAGTCAACCATTTCGCATCCATAAAAATTTTAAAAATGCACACACATCCATATGCAGTATAAGAGTGTTTTTGAGCCGATCTAGTGCCTAGTGTGTGTATATGCATCCATGAGCAACCATCAAACATAACATGTCTCGAACACATGTTTACACCCATTAGTTTCTACCTAAAGGTCAAAGATTCGATCGATATGATACAACTGAGTGACAGAAGCAAGTATAATTAAAACAAAAGCTTTGTTCCTATTATGCATCAATTTAAGAGAATAACCCCTAAGTATCAACCCTGAAGACCGAAATCAACATCAGATTAAAACTCAGAGAATCACTTCCATTAAACAAATGTCCAACTGGAAATCTACTTCACGCTTTGAGTAAAAACCCCTATCCTTTTCAGAAATATTCAGATACTTATAGACTACTGGTACAGATCCGATTACCAAATGATTCTTAGGAAACTAAGCATGATAAAAACCCAGAATGTATGCGTCATAGTCAACCTAACGCCCAACACAGATACCCTCAAACCCCAACTTATCACAAACAAATGAGTCATAACCCATATGGGTTTTATTCTACAGCGGGATCAGAAACAAGACTAGTATTAAAGTGAAGAGTTTCAATTACAGAATCAAAATGCCAGAATTAGAAAGAGTTTTAACTCCACAATCAAATAAGGAAATTAAACCTTCTACATAAATTTTCTTATTTCTTTCCTATCCACCAGCCTCGCGAGCATTCACCTGCCCTACAGAAGTAGGTCCTGCCCTCTGCCCTTGTCCTCGTTTCTTTGGGCAGTCCCTAGTGAAGTGCCCTATTTCTCCACAGTTGAAGAAAGTGCCCTTCCTCTTTCTGCAATCCTTGTTCAGATGGGTCGAGCTTCCACAAGTAAAGCACTTCTTCTCCTTCTTATCTTCAGACTTCTCATCCTTCTTTTGTGTTTCCTTTTTGGGCCCCGCCTTCTTGTTCTGTGGTCCTTTAAGCTTTTCTTCTTTCTTCTCACTTTTGGTTTCCTCTTCATGCATCAATGCCATGTCAAATAATTTCTCGAAGGTAGCCCCCATAGGAATGTGGGACATTGCCAATCCGTGTAGCGGCTCGTTCGAACCTTTAGCAAACCTTAGTGCCTTCTTATGTGGTGTATTTACCAAATCTAAGCCGAATCTCGCCAACTGATTAAAATTGTTGACATACTCTCTCACTGATAAATTCCCCTGCTTTAACACCAAGAACCTCTCTACGTATAGACTCTCTTCTGCTCGTGAGAGAAATTTCATCTCGAACCTATGCCTGAAATCCATCCATGTCTCTATCGGATGGTCTCCATTTGTGACCTCCCACCAAAAAGAAGCTTCGTTCTTAAGCAACCATATCGCCAACTGTATCTTCCGCCTATCGTCCACCTCGAAGATAACGAACAAATCCTCAGTTTCTTTGAGCCAGTTCCTTGCCTCCACGAAGGATTCATTTCCATTAAAGTTCTTCCCACCCATGGCTCGAAAGTCTCTACATATCTTCGAGAAAATATTCACGTGCGGAGGAGGAGGAGGAACCGCTGCAGCTGGGGGAGGAGGGGCGTCTGCTGGGCCCTCATCATTAGCCCTAGCTTCTAGGTACCTCCTGAACCAGCCAGGTATCGGTACGCCCTCCAGAAGGTTAAGATCCCCAGACATGATGAAATGAAAGAAAAGGAAAGATTCAAAACAAAGGATAGAAAGATAGGCATATGGCTTTGGGGATTATGTTTTTCAAAATAAACTCTACTTTTGAAAATACTTCCTTTTTAAAACTTTTTTGGAAATAGTTTTCAAAAACTTTTTATCGAATCTGGTAACCTTCAGCTCTGATACCAAGTGTAACACCCCACCTCCGTTAACGCCCCTTGCAAAGGGAATGCCTTAACTTTGGTGGAGTGTTTTTAGTAGAGAGAATAGAAATTTACAAGATAGATAAAGTAGTACTTGAAAATTTTATAACTTTATTACAACAGAAACAGAAATAAGTTTGGTTACATCATTCTAAATCACAATATCGGAATTCAAGTACATAAATATCGGTCTTGTACAAAATCCTTCAGAATGCATAGTTTTTAAAGCCATAATCCCCAATATATACTGCCATGGAAAGATAGAACCAAAGCCAAGCAATACTTCAAACACTTCAAGTAGAGAGAATCTGAATCAAGCTCCTATGTATCCACCCTGAAAACATGGGGGGGGGGGGGAAACGGAAAGAAAAGAGGCGAAACAAACTAGGTCAGACATAAGTCTGGTGTGTCCAGTGACTTTCAGCATATAAACAGATAATAGTATCATGACATGTAAATAAAACTGGATGAGAGATAACCGTAACAGGAATAGCAGGTTAACAGAAGAAACAAAATGATATAGGCTAAGCTAAGCTTTTCACTTCTCTGCACTAATACTAGTATAACAGGATTAGGTGTTACCCTAATGTCTAAACCGAAACAGAAACGGAAACAGAATAATCTCATTAGAAACAGAGTGCTAGTAGTGGGCCTTTACCACCCAAACAGATAGAAGGTATAGAAGCAGAATACTAATAATGGTCCTTTAGCACACAACAGAAACAGACGGTACCAACAGAAACAGACGGTACCAACAGAAACAGACAGAACTAAGTGTACCCTAAGTCCTACCCCCAAGCGATCTGCTCCCTAATACATAAATACCTTGTGTCAGCCCTACAATAGGGTGTATCACTCCCTAAAGTGGCAACCTATTGGCACAGACCTATTTACAGATGTCACGGTGTCTTACATCCTCAGAGCAGACCGGATCTATGCATGCACATGACCCAGTTGGAGCGCGCCATCAACACCACTCGCCATTATCAGAATGAACCGCTTATAATTGGTTCAGTAAGTGTGCCAGGGCCCATACATAGTGTAGGGTCAAAGTTTTGATACCAGAAAGGGTTACTGACTAATATGGGCCCCAAACAACAGATGACACAAGTATTTCCCCTCCTAACCTTGTGTCCCTAGACTAGCCGATTTCAGATTAACTTGTTTACAAGTTTCAGACGGAGTTCATATTACTAGTTCACAGATCAGAAAATCAAGTTAACAAGTTTTCAGATTAGCAGACTAGATGTATGGATTTAACAGACTTACAGATTGTCTAACTTTGTATTGGGCCTACAGATTCACGAAACGGGTTTATTAGATTCATCAGTCCAGTTGGTTTAACCCTATCCACCCAACACGTTTTTAGACATCACATTTCTCTTAAATTTTCATTAATTAAATATTAATGCATAGACCTCTCACATTAGGTCAGTAGCTTGTGGCCGCTGGATGTGTCGGGCGGTTCCGGGCAGACTTCTGCCAGAAGCCAGACCTAACCTCGCATCTAAGCATATTTTAGTTATGCCTACGACCTCTTACATTAGACTGACAGTTTGCGGTTGCTGGTTAAGCCGGTTGGTTCCGGGCAGGCTTCTACCGCAAACAGAGTCTAACCTCGTGTCATAGCCAATTTATTCCAATACAGATTATACAGATATCAGACTAATTATGTCCACTTAACAGATTAAACTTCTTTATATGTTACAGCAGATTAATCAAATTTCCACGTTTTACTCAATCTTAGATCGAGCCTATGGATTTTCACACCCAAATTACAATTATTTAGCTTTCAACAGATTAGGCAATTCAACAGATAACAGATCTAGCAGATTAGGCGATTCAACAGATTAGAAGATTAGGCAATTCCACAGATTTAGCAGATTAGGCAATTCAACGGATTGGCAGAGCAGATAACAGATTTAGCATATTTAAATTTCTTAAAATTCTATTTACATATCTTGCCTAATCATAAATTAAGCGTAAACTTACATGCCCAAATCATGGTCATAATTCATAATACAATATATGCCCCCAAATTTTCGTTAAACTTTGCACAATATGGAATACTCTTTAAAAGCCCCAAATCATGATATAAAATATGAATTATGCCAAATTATAGCATTTAATGTCAATATCCAAAAATCCACTTTTAGTTGCATTCACATTAATAGTTATCCTATTTTAATATTGGTCTTTACGCCTATGTCACATATTCCTTTTTCAAGTCATGAATCGTTATATAAAAATATGCCCAAAAATCTGGTTCTTTAAATTATAACATCTCAAAATCAGATCTTAATTTTAAACATGCGTTATGTCCCCTAAGTTTCATGTCATATGTTATCATACAATGATTCCTCTTCTTCCAATTTACAGAGTATACACAGATCTAGATGTAATTTACAACATATTTCCATTTCTCAAATTAGTCAAAGATCAGTCATGTCCAATTATGCATTATCCATTATTTGTCCCAAAATTTAGCGTTCGTGCGTTAATCTCTTATGAGATTTGGCACAGGCTCGTGGTAGCCTGGCTATAAAAAAAAAGGAAGAAAAGAAGGAACAGATACAGGACAGTCACAACAATATTAACAAGATAGATCCACAGAAAAGTATGCATAACCTCAGATCCAGATTCACAAAAATGTCAAGATAATTATGAAATTTCATATCTAAAAATAACTGTACTCACAAAAAGGGAACGATTCTTGATTTTCGGGATCTGTATTCTGACATTGAATAGCACTCCTTTGGCGTAGACTATCGATTAGATTAGAAAATAGTTGTTTTCTCTATTCAGATTGGAAGATGATGCACTAGTTCTAGTTTTGATTCTAGCAGAGTAGCGACGCCATTTTTATTTTTAATTAGAATAGAGGAAGAGTATAGGAAGAATGAAATTGTGTGGAGAGAAAGCTAGGTTTGGGGGTGTTTAAATAGGTTAGAGCTCATGAATCTGGTCAGAAAGGCGTCCAAATGCAGAAAAATGGATCTGTCTCCAAATCTGGAAAAAGGGGGAGGTCGACCCTAAGGTCGACCCAAGTGTCAACCTGTTTACCCATGTCGACTCCTAGGTTGACCCTAGTGTCGACCTGGGTCCTGGTCGGGAATTTTCCAGCCCAGCCCGGGTGTCTGTTTTGAATTTCGAAATCTGAATTTTTGAATTTCAGGCTGGTTTTTGTTGAAACTTCCGAAGGCCATATATTCTTCATACGGAGTCCGATTTATGCAAACTTGGACTCTATTCCAAGCAGAATTTCAATACGAACGCAATGGCATAATCCGTTTCCCTTAATTATTTTTTTACAATTTAATTATTCTCTGATTTGTTACTCTTATGTTCACAGAAAATACAGGGTGTTACATTCTCCCCTCCTTAAAGGATTTTGTCCCCAAAATCTTCAAGTTAGGAAAAATGTGTTCTACCATCCAATCACCCATCTACTCAACCATCATCCACAAGCATCCAATGTCCTTAGAAAACTTCTAATGTTGTATGAACATATGCAAAAGTGTGTGTATATGTTCCTTATCTAATGCAAAGATCAGGCGGTCCACTGATTCAGTTGACAACCTTAATGCGAATTATGCCAGTGCCATGAGTCCAACATGTATGCAATTTTCCTATTTGATACAAATCATTTCTATATGAGTGCACAACCGTTCATTCATATGCAACATCCATGTGCGGAGTCAACCATTTCGCATCCATAAAAATTTTAAAAATGCACACACATCCATATGTAGTGTGAGAGAGTTTTTGAGCCGATCTAGTGCCTAGTGTGTGTATATGCATCCACGAGCAACCACTATCAACCACTTGCAACCATCAAACTTAACATGTCTCAAACACATGTTTACACCCATTAGTTTCTACCTAAAGGTTGAAGATTCGATCGATATGAAACAACTGAGTGACAGAAGCAAGTATAATTAAAACAAAAGCTTTGTTCCTATTAGGCATCTATTTAAGAGAATAACCCCCTAAGTATCAAACCTGAAGACCAAATCAACATCAAATTGACACTCAGAGAATCACTCCCATTAAACAAATGTCCAACTGGAAATCTACTTCACGCTTTGAGTAAAAACCCCTATCCTTTTCAGAAATATTCAGATACTTACAGACTACTAGTA
This sequence comes from Allium sativum, assembly GCA_030737875.1. Classification (NCBI taxonomy): domain Eukaryota; kingdom Viridiplantae; phylum Streptophyta; class Magnoliopsida; order Asparagales; family Amaryllidaceae; genus Allium; species Allium sativum. The sequence continues at coordinate 305,852,239 of CM060916.1, read as the reverse complement.
CAGATCAGATTACCAAATGATTCTTAGGAAACTAAGCATGATAAAAACCCAGAATGTACGCGTCATAGTCATCTTAACGCCCAACACAGATACCCTCAAACCCCAACTTATCACAAACAGATGAGTCATAACTCGTATGGGTTTGAGTCTACAGCGGGATCAAAAACAAGACTAGTATTAAAGTGCAGAGTTTCAATTACAGAATCAAAATGCCAAAATCAGAAAGAGTTTTAACTCCACAATCAGATAAGGAAATTAAACCTTCTACATAAATTTTCTTATTTCTTTCCTATCCACCAGCCTCGCGAGCATTCACCTGCCCTCCAGAAGTAGGTCCTGCCCTCTACCCTTGTCCTCATTTCTTTGGGCAGTCCCTAGTGAAGTGCCCCATTTCTCCATAGTTGAAGCAAGTGCCCTTCCTCTTTCTGCAATCCTTGTTCATATGGGTCGAGCTTCCACAAGTAAAGCACTTCTTATCCTTCTTATCTTCATACTTCTCATCCTTTTTTTGTGTTTCCTTTTTGGGCCCCGCCTTCTTGTTCTGCAGTCCTTCAAGCTTTTCTTCTTTCTTCTCACTTTTGATTTCCTCTTCATGCATCAATGCCATGTCAACTAATTTCTCGAAGGTAGCCCCCATAGGAATGTGGGACATTGCCAATCCGTGTAGCGGCTCGTTCAAGCCTTTAGAAAACCTTAGTGCCTTCTTATGCGTTGTATTTACCAAATCTAAGCCAAATCTCACCAACTGATTAAACTTGTTGACGTACTCTCTCACTGATAAATTCCCCTGCTTCAACGCCAAGAACCTCTCTACGTATAGACTCTCTTCCACTCGTGAGAGAAATTTCATCTCGAACCTATGCCTGAAATCCATCCATGTCTCTACCGGACGCTCTCCATTTGTGACCTCCCACCAAAAAGAAGCTTCGTCTTTAAGCAACCATGCTGCCAACTGTATCTTCTGCCAATCATAAACCTCGAAGATAACGAACAGATCCTCAATTTCTTTGAGCCAGTTCCTTGCCCCCACGAAGGATTCAGTTCCATTAAAGTTCTTCCCACCCATGGCTCGAAAGTATCTGCATATCTTCGGGAAAGTATTCACACGCTGAGGAGGAGGAGGAACTGCTGTAGCTGGGGAAGGAGGGGCGTCTGCTGAGCCCACATCATTAGCCCTATCTTCTAGGTACCTCCTGTACCAACCATGTATCGATATGCCCTCCAGAAAGTTAAGATCCCCAGACATGATGAAACGAAAGAAAAGGAAAGATTCAAAGCAAAAGAAAGAAAGATATGCATATGGCTTTGGGGATTATGTTTTTCAAAATAAACTCTACTTTTGAAAATACTTCCTTTTTAAAACTTTTTTGAAAATAGTTTTCAAAAACTTTTTATCGAATCTGGTAACCTTCAGCTTTAATACCAAGTGTAACACCCCACCTCCGTTAAGGTCACTCGCAAAGGGAATGCCTTAACTTTGGTGGAGCATTTTTAGTAGACAGAACAGAAATTTACAAGACAGATAAAGTAGTACTTGAAAATTTTATAACTTTATTACAACAGAAGAAGAAATAAGTTTGGTTACATCTTTCAAAATCACAATATCGGAATTCAAGTACATAAATATCAGTCTTGTACAAAAGCCTTCAGAATGCACAGTTTTTAAAGCCATAATCCCCAATATAAACTGCCATGGAAAGATAGAGCCAAAGCCAAGCAATACTTCAAACACTTCAAGCAGAGAGAATCTAAATCAAGCTCCTACGTTTCCACCCTGAAAACCTGGGGTGGGGGGGGGGGGGACGGAAAGAAAATAGGCGAAACAAACTAGGTCAGACATAAGTCTGGTGAGCCTAATGACTTCCAGCATGTAAACAGATAATAGTATCATGACATGTAAATAAAACTGGATGAGAGATAACCGTAACAGGAATAGCAGGTTAACAGAAGAAACAGAATGATATAGGCTAAGCTAAGCTTTTAACTTCTCCGCATTAATACTAGTATAACAGGATTAGGTGTTACCCTAATGTCTAAACTGAAACAGAAACGGAAACAGAATAATCTCTACAGAAACAGAATGCTAGTAATGGGCCTTTACCACCCGAACAGACAGAAGGTACAGAAGGAGAATACTAATAATGGGCCTTTACCACCTAACAGAAACAGACGGTACGAGCAGAAACAGACAGAACTAAGTGTACCCTAAGTCCTAACCCCAAGCGATCGACTCCCTAATACATAAATACCATGTGTCGGCCCCATAGTAGGGTGTATCACTCCCTAAAGTGGCAACCTATTGGCACAAACCTATTTACAGATGTCACGGTGTCTTACATCCTCAGAGCAAACCGGATTTATGCACGCACATGACCCGGTTGGAACGCGCCATCAACACTCCTCGCCATTATCAGAATGAACCGCTTATAATTAGTTCAGTAAGCGTGCCCGGACCCCTACATAGTGCGGGGTCAAAGTTTTGATACCAGAAAGGGTTACTGACTAATATGGGTCCCAAACAACAGATGACACAAGTATTTTTCCTCCTCTCCTTGTGTCCCCAGACTAGCAGATTTCAGATTAACTTATCTACAAGTTTCAGACAGAGTTCAGATTACTAGTTCACAGATCAGAAAATCAAGTTAACAATTTTTCAGATTAACAGATCAGATGTACGGATATAACAGACTTACAGATTGTCTAACTTTGTATTGGGCCTATAGATTCACGAAATGGTTTTATTAGATTCATCAGTCCAGTTGGTTTAACCCTATCCACCCAACATGTTTTTAGACACCACTTTTCTCTTAAATTTTAATTAATTAAATAATAATGCATAGACCTCTCACATTAGTTCGGTAGCTTGTAGCCGCTGGATGTGCCGGGCGGTTCCGGGCAGACATCTGCCACAAGCCAGAACTAACCTCGTGTCTAAGCATATTTTAGTTATGCCTACAACCTCTCACATTAGACCGACAGTTTGCAGTTGTTGGTTATGCCGGTTGGTTCCGGGCAGGCTTCTACCGCAAACAGAGTCTAACCTCATGTCATAGTCAATTTATTCCAATACAGATTATACATATATCAGACTAATTATGTCCATTTAACAGATTAAACTTCTTTACAAGTTACAGTAGATTAATCAAATTTCCACGTTTTACTCAATCTTAGATCGAGCCTACGGATTTTCATACCCAAATTACAATTATTTAGCTTTCAACAGATTAGGCAATTCAACAGATAACAGATCTTGCAGATTAGGCGATTCAACAGATTAGCAAATTAGGTAATTCAACAGATTTAGCAGATTAGGATATTCAACAGATTGGCAGAGCAGATAACAGATTTAGCATATTTAAATTTCTTAAAATTCTATTTACATATCTTGCCTAATCATAAATTAAGCGTAAACTTACATGCCCAAATCATGGTCATAATTCATAATACAATATATGCCCCCAAATTTTCGTTAACTTTGCACAATATAGAATACTCTTTAAAAGCCCCAAATCATGATATAAAATATGAATTATGCCAAATTATAACATTTAATGCCAATATCCAAAAATCCACTTTTAGTTGCATTCACATTAATAGTTATCCTATTTTAATATTGGTCTTTACGCCTATGTCACATATTCCTTTTTCAAGTCATGAATCGTTATATAAAAATATGCCCAAAAATCTGGTTCTTTAAATTATAACATCTCAAAATCAGATCTTAATTTTAAACATGCGTTATGTCCCCTAAGTTTCATGTCATATGTTATCATACAATGATTCCTCTTCTTCCAATTTACAGAGTATACACAGATCTAGATGTAATTTACAACATATTTCCATTTCTCAAATCAGTCAAAGATCAGTCATGTCCAATTACGCATTATCCATTATTTGTCCCAAAATTCAGCGTTCGTGCGTTAATCTCTTATGAGATTTGGCACAGGCTCGTGGTAGCCTGGCTATAAACAAAAAGGAAGAAAAGAGGGAACAGATACAGAACCGTCGCAATAATATTAACAAGATAGATCCACAGAAAAGTACGCATAACCTCAGATCCAGATTCACAAAAATGTCAAGATAATTATGAAATTTCATATCTGAAAATAACTGTACTCACAAAAAGGGAACGATTCTTGATTTCCGAGATCTGTATTCTGACACTGAATAGCGCTCCTTTGGCGTAGACTATCGATTAGATTAGAAAATAGTTGTTCTCTCTATTCAGATTCGAAGAAGATGCACTAGTTCTAATTTTTATTCTAGCAGAGTAGCGATGCCATTTTTATTTTTAATTAGAATAGAGGCAGAGTATAGGCAGAATGAAATTGTGTGGAGAGAAAGCTAGGTTTGGGGGTGTTTAAATAGGTTAGAGCTCACAAATCTGGTCAGAAAGGCGTCCAGGTGCCGAAAATGGATCTATCTCCAGTTCTGGAAAGGGGGGAGGTCGACCCTAGTGTCGACCTGGGTCCTGGGCGGGAATTTTCCCGCCCAGCCCGTGTGTCTGTTTAGAATTTCGAAATCTGAATTTTTGAATTTCGAGCTGGTTTTTATTGAAACTTCCGAAGGCCATATCTTCTTCATACGGAGTCCGATTTACGGAAACTTGGACTCTATTCCAAGAAGTAACTCGAGACGAATGCCATGGCGTAATGCATTTCCCTTAATTATTTTGTTACAATTTAATTATTCTCTAATTTGTTACTCTTATGTTTATAGAAAATACGGGGTGTTACACAAACTAATTTGAATAAATAGTAGATGTTAACAGATGGATTCTAGATTATCTTCTGAAGCCATTAATTCTTCTTAGACCACTACTGCCAACACAATACAGTGTCTTTTTACCATAAATGGTAATTCATGTGATACATAGAGTCCAAAAAATGCATGTGGTACCTTGAGCAAGTGAACTTTAGATTGAAAATTTGCTTTTATTTCAATTCGTCAGTAAATACTACTTAGACCAAAACCATGTGTGTAGCATGGATTATCCCAAAATATGAGTTAATTATATAGTTATTATTAGTAAAATAGTTTTGTTAAGATTAAGTTCATTTTGATAAATTTATTTTCTATGATTTGTTTAAATTTTCACAATATGTTGTAATCAAAAGCTCTAAAATATAACATAAGTCTAGATTACTATATCGTCTAATTTAGGTGACTATTGGTAAAATCAGAGAATCGGTTGAGATTTATATGTATGTTGTAGCACCTAATTCCTACAAGATAGGAGGAATTTGACTAGCTTATTTTGGATGCTTTCTATATTTCATTGATTGTTTTCCCATTGGGTCTCATTGTTGTTTAAGTCTTTGATCAGCTGTCTAGCTATAGTATGGAAATGAAAATTTTAGGACTTAACTTTTTTTTCTGACTGCCCACACTCATTTATCGCTGATTTTAATTTGGATATTTTGTTTGGATTCACCTTTTGCTTGCTATACATATTTTCTGTCCATTTGAAATCATCAAGGAAGTGGATTTAACAATTTAACTGAGAAAAAAAAACTGCTTAATGAATTATGCTACTTTGCAACAAGATAAATCAATCTTTCTTACATATGAATTGCTTATTATAAAAATCTAAAGGTTTTTATTTCGTAAAATGCAAATGCAATTTTAGCGTTCTCAATGGTAGTAATTTAGTAGTACATTTCCTATGCAATTATTGCGCAAAAGTTAAATCATATTATAAGATATAAAAGGAAGAAATTTTAATTTTTTTAAAGTTATGAACCTTATGACAGGAAACAAAATACTATACTTTCTCAATCACTCAATATAAAGTTAAATATGTATGTTTATATGTCGCTAAACAAAACATGGTTGAATGAGCACAAAGGACAATATCTGTCTCTAAAAGAAGCAGATTCCTGAAAAGAGGATTCCCAAAAGCATTCATTACCATTAAAATAATAGAACGTATGGTTCATAAGCATTAATTGAATAACAAGATGATTACCAAAAGAAGTAGAAACCTAGCCTTTTTTTAAACAAAATTAGAAATTGAATTATAAAAAAGGTGGCCTGTCAAACTAGAATGCCTTGGTTGAGATGTTGAATTAATATCCGAAAATAAAAAGCTAATTAATGCCATTAAATGAATATGGCGAAAAAGGAAAATTAAGATTTATATGGAAAACATAAATTTTGGCACAACGAAAGAGCCAACATTGTTTCCATCTTGGTCAAAGTAAACTAGATACCATATACGTGATCAGTCATGAAGGAGAATTCATAGTTACCTTCAAAATTGTCGAGAACATTCATTAAAGCAAGTTTTATATGTTTTACCTTACGTTTATGATTCTTAAACTGCTATAATGTGGCATGGTTTGTTTTAATAAAAACATACCACAATACACTCTAGATTTTTCCTGCGTAATATTTAGCAACTTACCATAAGATGTAATAGCAAATATTTATGATGTATAACATGCTTATTGCGTAATTTACATTTAGCGACATTGAATCATGGTCAATGACGGTTTAAGGTTTTGACTTATGCAGTAGATTTCTATATTCGTAAATAGGGTCGATTTATAAAGATTGTCCTTAAGTTGAGTTTTGTAAACGTAGCATGTTTTAATGTGCAATTTATGTGTGTTGTTTGTATATATGTGTTTTTGTATGTGTGTTCATATATTTGTGTGGAATCAAGTAAGACTATAAACAACAATAATTAATGGAATAAATTGTGTAAAGGAAAGTAGATATCGACCAATTAATTAATTGCTCCTGGAATATAGAAAGAAATGGAGGATCAATCAATTGAGAAAAATTATGGAACCAAAATTATAACTGCTTACTTGCATTGAAATCAAATTATGGAAATTTGTATAAGTTTTAAGAGATTTGGATAATCCACCAAGCCTTAAGGTAAAGCTGCATCCTTAAGTTTGTATAAATAAAGATGGTTCATCTTCATATTGATGTAATTATCCTTAATTTCTATAGTAGGTGCATAGGATTATCAATTTTAAGCATAATTAAGAACATAAAGAAACTGATTATTCTAATTACATAGAGCGAAATATATTCCTTTTTATAAATTTTTGAATTAGGAAATGTGATATTTATATGTAATTTTTTCTCAATGCTAATTCATTCATTTTAACTCATATTGGCAACAATCTGATTTGTAATTACTATGCTGCTATTTCTGTATCAAACAAGTTACATGGGATATTTTAAAAGGAAATAGTGGGGCATGTTCAAAAAAAGTGTATGTATAATTATTTTTACTGCTACATCTATTGATTATTTGGAGTATCAATTTATTTAAGTGCTTTAACATTATTGTGCTTGGTTTATCGAACCACTAATAGATAGCATTTAGCTGATAAAGAAAAAATGAATGATTATTTTAAGCCTCATGAGAAGAAACTTTAACCTTTTAGGTATATCACAGACTAATTGATTTTTAAAATTATTCACTAAGTTGACACCAATTTGCCTTTATGATTATCGGAAAACACCGACATTGTCATTTCTTTTGTAGAGATCAACCATTGTTTAGAAATACAAAGTAGCCTAAGGTTTAATAGCTATCTTTGTCGGTATTGTACAACTTTGTTTATTCCTGTGTTCATTTTTAATTTGTATACATGATTTGAAGTGTTGTTTCAAAGAATATTAAAAGTCAGAAATAGTTTGGTTCAAGGTTAGGACTGCTCCTGTCATTGCCAATGGGAAGAAGTCTAATATATAGAATGCTATCACCCAGATGAAGTACAAGAAATCCCCAAAGTTCTATTTCTACAGATTAGCCAAATCCAATAACCTATACATAGGGTATTGGCATGATAAAAGACCCAATGAGTTCCCTTCTCTATTCATCTGGTAAGTTTGTTAAAGTGTTTCGAGTGAAACTTATAAGGCTTACATATTGCATGCAACAAGTACATATTTTGGGGTGTATATGCTGGTCGAAATAAGTACATATTTTCAAATAAGATGATTTTATTCTTAAATTCTGTCATGTATGGAGGAATACAAGGGTGTAAGTAGCACCTATGTGTGTGTATACATATACACATGTATATATGTATGTGTTTGTGCACGTGTGCATGCGGTTTCGTTTTGATTATATACCCACACTACTAGCCCTGTATCTCCTGTAACTCTTTTCTACAACATAATATGCTTTACAAAATTATAATCTTAAAACTGTCCAAGACCATTCTATTCATCTGGTAAGTTTGTTAAAGTATTTCGAGTGAAACATATAAGGCTGTATATATTGCATGCAACAAGTACATATTTTGGGGTGTATATGCTGGTAGAAATAAGTACATATTTTCAAACAAGATGATTTTATTCTTAAATTCCGTTATGTATGGAGGAACGCAAGGATGTAAGTAGCACCTATGTGTGTATATACATATACACATGTACATATGTATGTGTTTGTGCACGTGTGCATGCGGTTTCGTTTTGATTATATACCCACACTACTAGCCCTGTATCTCCTATAGCTCTTTTTTACAGCATAATATGCTTTACAAAATAATAATCCTAAAACTGTCTAAGACCACTCAACAAAATTTTTAGTAAAACTATAAACCTATATGTTAGATCAAAAAGTGGCTCTAACACCCAAATTATCTGAATTGGTAGATATTTATATCTAGAAATGCAAGAAAACACAGAAAACACACGAGATTTATAGTGGTTTGGCGTTAACGAGCCCTAGTCCACTTTATATCTATGATTATACGTAAGATTCGAGTACAATCAATTATTTTTCTCTCATTCTCACTTTTACAATGTTGATTCACTCAATGATTTCGAATTAATATTGAGAAGAAATAATGCAGAGACAGTAATGGTAGAAACAATACTTAGAAATACCAAAAAGCCCCTAAAAACGTCGAGCATAGGGCTATTTATAGCTGATATCTACAAGTGGATCGTGGTCACACGTGGCACAAATCCCGAGTATCTCGGACTGGCTCGTAGTTGGATGGTGAAATGGTCAAGATGATGGTTGTAAACAGGTGTCCTCAGATCCTGTATTTTCGGATCGTGGTAGACCAAGTCATGGTAAATACCTTTTGGTTTATGAGGTCGGGTCGTGGAGAGCTAGCGTGGAGAGATCGGATCGTGGTAAAGGATCGCGATCGTGGATGGGCGCTACGAGTCGAGGATGGCAATATGACTACGGTTGAGTGTTTTATACGAGACTTCATATTTCCTTTGTGCGTGAACCATGGTGGCTTGGTCCAAAAACTAGCCAACATTTTCCCCCCTCGAAGTATGTTTTATTAGTTATGAAACAAGCTTCGAAACTGCTGAGCTATTCCTTCACAAAATGATGTAGATTGATAATCACATCCGTTTACAGCATCGCATTGTTTCGAAGGGTTATGCCTTTTAAAGAGTATATGTATCAGTCCGAATTCCCAATTATTTCTCTGTTCATTGGTTAATTTCCATCTTCTGAACTCCAGAGTATACTACAATCAGCTTGTCAGGTAAGTTTTAAAACCCATGAGTATTTCCATATCTTTTATTTTGTGATCATTCTCAAGTTCGGGTCATTAAAACACCAGACGATTCGTGGGATTGGGCATTCATTACGGTCCAGTGGTTGAGCGGGCCTTTCAATCGCTATCCATTAGCGGAGTGGGACGTATCCACGAGCCATGGCGGGCTCTTGCAAGTGGCCCATATATTCTCACATTCCGTGCATTTAGGCTGATCCGAATAGGACAAAAAAGGGGAAGTGCAAGAGTCCTTATTTGCCAATATAATCCGCTCCTTTCTCTTCTTTCTTTTCCATTTCTATTGTCACTTTTACTGTTACCGCCTATTTCGATCCAAACCCTAATTTAAGAAATCTCCCCTTGTAATCCCAAAAAAGGTAAAAAATAGTTTTCAACTCTCTGTTATTCAGTTCTGATGGCTCCGAATTATGTGTTGCCTCGAGCACCAGCTTTCCTCGCGTTTTTCTTTACTCCGGCGGGTTTTCTGATGATCTCAAGGCCATGGCGATGGAGCTCGCGACGCTAGGACTTGAAGGAGGAGGTGACGAATGAGGTGAAAAAGGAAAAAGAAATTTGGGTTTAGTTCGGATAGGAGGGGCGATATCATAGATGGAAGAGGAAGTTGACTATCAAGGGAGCTTCGGTTGATCGATTCATGGATGAGAAGGTGATACAGATCGTGATGGTGAAGAGCAGAAGTTGCTCAACTCGAACTGTGGGTCGTGGTAACAGGTTCGCTCGTGGAGAGGAACGCAGCGTCGATTCGTGATAATGGTGACATGAAAGGATTTGGGATAAAGATGAAGCGTTAATCTGGACAGCGGATCGGGTTGCGGGGATCGTGAGGGCCTGTTGCGATCCATTTAGATGAAGCAAAATGGGTCGCAAGCCACGGTGTTCCACGATCCGAGGCCTTTCTTAAGGCTGATTTTTTCCCGTGATCCGGTCCTGCTTCACGAACCAATGTTATTCCACGATCCGAACCCTGTCTCACGAGTTAACTTGGCTGGCGATCCAATACCCATGTTGACTTAAAAAATACAATGCAACCCTGATATATCTATGGACAGTTAGGATTTGAGCCTTCAACATGAAACTTCTGAACTGGACAACTGCGTGACCTAATAGCATATAATGGACATTATTCCGTTTACTTAACTAACTTCATATTTTTCTTCAATGTCTGCACAGGCACACACTTACACTTACACACATGGGGTACGGGTAATTGTGTTCTAACTTCTCACATTTTCTTGCCAACACAGCCTTGTCAGATAAGCAGTCAACCGAAATGTCAGAGAGAGATGCTGAATCAGAGTCATCAAAGCAATATGATCCCGATGTGCTTCCCACGGATTCAGATCGGGAAGAGTCTGACCCCGATTATGAGACCGACATCGATATTGAATCGATGACCTCTGAAATTACATCTCTTGAAGACGAGGAAGAAGAAGATGATTGGGCTACCGACGAGATCCCAGGTGTTGAGGAAGTTGAGGAAGAGAAACTCACTGATTCTCTGGCCTCCAAATTAGATGACATAGTGCTTAAGAAAATATGCTTGAGACATGGGATCCCTTGGGACGATGTGAAGACTCCGGATGGGGGAGATAGACCCCATTCCGCCACCTAAGGGTATATGGCTGTCAATAGGCTAATGTGCTGGGTAGGAGCTATTCCTCCATTTCCACCAATCGTCGTTGGGACCTTAAGACGATAACGCACTGTCTCTATGTAGCTTCATCTCAATGCTTACACATCCCTGTATACTATGTGCGTGGCATATGCGGAGATTTTGCAGACTGAGCTCACCTTCAAAGATTTGAAATTCTATTATCTCTTCAAACACCGCTCTAAAGCAACTCCAAACTTTTCTTTCTTTGAATTGGTAGCCAACAGGAAGGTTTTATCGGAAGGCCACAGCAGCAGAGGGGATCCCAAAGCTGATTGGTTCTATATAAAATACCAAGCTAGGTGTGCAAGGAAGTGGCTAAGATCAAGTGAGCTTTAAACCTCTAGATGCATGACCCGAGTTCGTAACCAAAGCACTGACATGTTTCTTTTCTCTATACAGATCATAGCTTCCCGAAAACGGAAGTCTCGGTATATGATGACCGACTGTCCCGCCTCCTCAAAAGCAAATCAGACTTCTTAAAAATCAAGAAATGTATCACTGACGAGAATCTTCACAAGAACCGTGTTCTAGATGTAAGGTTCGGACTTTGTGCAGGTGGTATTCCTTATATATATGTGCCCCTGACTGAAGGTGAAGGGACCTCGGGGGTCACGAAAACCATTGAACTTCGCAAGAGCCCCTCACCAATTGTCAATCAGGATGATGAGGATTTGAATGTATATAAAGGAGGAAAGGTCCGAGCCGATGAGCCGAAGGAAGTCCCAGACTCTGAGGGACAATCTCCCTTAAGGACTTCACCACCAGCTGAGCCTCCTGCTCATGATGAATTAACAGAGGAACAAATATTCGGAGAACTGAGCAAGATCCCTCTACCAGACAACATTTACACACAAGAAGATTTCAAAGAGGAACCATTCTTTCCCATCTGTGAGGAAGTGAATGTTCTGGTTGGGGAGAAAGAAAACACAAAGTCAAGCCAGACTCTGGGCCTTGGTCTGTTGGGGGGATTATACGGGATGCACGAATCACATGCACCACTCGTCACAACACTTCTACACCACCAATATTCATGATTCTGATACACATTTGTTTTCTTTGCTGGAAAAATGCCTCGTAAACAATCCTATTCTTATCGCTCTCTCCGAGCGAGTACACCGAGGCTTCTTTCTGATTCTGAACATGCTCGCAGTGATAGCCGGGGGAGAGATAGTTACCGACCCCGTGATTTTTATCAAACTCATTCTACACGGTCTCGTTCTCCATCAAGGCTAGATGCTGGGAATTCCCATAGTCGTCCAATGCCACTGGTGGGAGGTAAGCAGCTTCCCAAAGAATTGACTCCCCCAAAAAAGTACACACTCTCATAGAAAATCTTCCAAGAAACACCATGAGCCAAAAGATAAAAACAAAGATCCAAGCAAGGACTTAGAAAAGGAGAAAATAGCTATTGTTCCTTGTAGCCAGCGCGATTTGGATACTACCGCTACACAAGATGTTGTTTACACCTCCGAGAATCAGGTCATGCTGGAGCTTTTGCGGAAGCAATTTCCCGACATCTTATTCGAGAGAATGGTGTTTGCTCCATACCTTGAACCGGTTCACGAGGACTGGGATGTGGAGGTCATAGGGAGAGTGAGTCACGTAGCCAAACAATATAGGATGATGAAGAAGCATGCCGCCAATCTTTCTGCTACCATTCGTCACCTAGAGATAGAAGCAGCCAGAAACAGAGCGAAGATTGACAATGATAGTAGGTGTAACACCCCACCTCCGCCAGGGTCAATCTTGCAAGTACACTAGCTTTGGAGGGGCGTTAAATAAGGTAAACATGCATGCAGATATCACAAGACAGAACATATAAGTAAAACAGAGTAGTAAAGCAGCGGATAAAACTAACATTTCAAAACCATAGTCAAGTTACATCAAAGTACTTGGTAATTATTTTCCCACAAAACAAAGTCTAGAACATAAACTGAAAACTGAAAAAAAAACATAAAGTAACTATCCCCAAAGTAGAATAAAGCCATAGCGAGCTCAAGTCCAAACCGTACATGAGCTATCCAGAAAAGCAGCTAAAGATCCAGCTAGGTACCAGTGTTCCCACCCTGCAAACCTGGGGGGCGGGGAACGGAAGAAAAGAGGCGAAAGAAAACGGGTCAGTCAAAAAGACTGGTAAGTCTTATCTACTATTAGTATTAAAACTAATAAAGTTAACTTGGCATGTAAACAGAGGTGAAACATAGGATGATAACTGGCATGGTGAAGAGACAGATCAAGTGTGGCATCGCCTATACAAGGTTAAGTTGCACCAAGTGTGTACTAGTAATCTATGTCAAGTATCAACAAGAAAAGATCCCTTGGCCCAATCTTGGCCCAATATCCCGAGATGACCTAGTTCAAGGTCCAACAACACGGTCTAGTCGATCGGCTCCCTAAAAGCCTAACTCGTCAGGTGTCGGTGTCATACGGCCCAATCACGAAGTGTAGTCAAACTGTGCTAGGTCCACCCTAGGGTGTATCAAGCCCTAGGGTGCCAACCACGGACACAAATCAGGCACGCACAGTCTAAACCTACGGGTGCCCGTGTCTGCTTTTTCAACTCCGGACCATGTGCACGACCATAGTCCGCCTGAACCTACACCGGCGCACCTACTCAGCCGTCGTTTTGGTCGCTTACATGTCAACCCAGTAATCGTGCACCCAACCTCTCACATTAGACCTTGTTGTGGTTACTAGTTAAGCCGGGCGGGTCTGGGTAGCTTTACACCACAACCTAGTCTAACCTTGGGTTTAAGCACAACATGACCAACTACTCACACTGGGTCCTATTATTTGTAGCCACTAGTTAAGCCGGTCGGTTCCGGGTAGATTTATGCTACAAACTCAACCCAACCTCGAGTTGGCCATTCTCATGTTTTCTAGAAGTCATGTCCAAGTTCATGTTCATGTTTCAAGCATAATCACACGTCATATTTTCAAGTCATGTTTTTATGTCATTTTAGTTTACCCATAACGTAGCCCCATCGCATACAAGTTCGCATAAACGGAAATAGATCTCAAAGAGGGTAACTTAGAATCATGACATAATTAATAAGGTTTGGGCCACAAGTTAAACATGGTGGCATATGAGGCAAATGTGTTCATAAACTTGCATATTACATTATAGGCCTCAAAACATGCATGATATCATCTTTAGCAAAATAGATGAACATGGTCATAAATAACATGGGATGATAGCAAGTGATTCACATATAACATCATATGCAAGCTAACATAAGGTTTATGAGAGATCATAAACTTGCATATTAGATTATAAGCCTCAAAACATGCATGATATCAAACTTTAGCAATTAGGTGATACATGATCATAAATGGCATAGGATGGTAGCTAGTGATTCGCATATAACATCATATGCAAGATAACACAAGGTTTATGAGAGTTTCTATGTTGCTTTATGCAACATTTCCAATCAAAGCTCATAGCTTTCTATGCATAAGGTAAAGATGATAGCTTTACAAACATGCATAGAATAAATCAATGCATAACATGATAGGATCAAAGCACATATCATACTTAGGCCCAAACTCAAACTTGCAACATGTCATACTTAACTTCATAGTTAGAATCTAAGAGTAGAATAGGGCTTACTATGCTATGAAGACTTATAATATATAAATAAGATTGAGACGAAGCCACTAGCAACTCTAAAGACTCCCAAATAATAAGCTCCAATGAAAACCCTTGAGAAACAAGCAAAAGATCCTTGCTTTGATGAAGAAAGATTGAACTTTGGCCTTGAATCAAGCTTAGAAACTCTCAAACAAGCTTAGGAGCTTTCATATGAATGGAGGTGGAGGCTATGACAAGAGGGTGGAGGCCATGATTAACCATTTTGGCATAGTTTAGTTGTAGGATTGATTTATGATGACTTAGGCTAGGTATTAGGGTCTTTTTATAGATGATTAGGTTAGTTTAGACCATAGGATTAACCCTAATTCGGATCTGGGCCATCAATTCACGTCACTAGCCTCCAAACATGCCTTGAGAAGCAAGTCAGGTGCACCCAGGCCAGACTGGCCGATCACCCAAGTCGACAGGGGTGTCGACTGGGCAGTCGACACAGCCTGGGGTGTGTCGACTCCCAAGTCGACACCCCTGTCGACTTGGGAAGTGGAGGGATCTTTTCCCGCCTACCTGCCCAGCTGAATTTGAAATCTATTTTTTAAAATTTGAATTTTCGGAAAACTTCTATGGGCCTTAACTGGGTCATACGGACTCCGATTTTCGAAAACTCGGACTCTATTTCGCGTATTTTTCCGAGATGAACGCAATGGCACAGCCCATTTCCCTTGATTCAGATTTTATCATTGAATTCTGCCTTGATTTATGTTATAACTTGTTATTCAAAATATGGGTTGTTTCATCCTCCCCACCTTAAAGGATTTCGTCCCCGAAATCTCTAAGTTAGGAAGAACGTATCCTACCATCCATCATCCATCTACTCAAAGAATCATCCACATGCAGTCAATGTCCTTAACAAATTCTAAATTTTGTATGATTATATGCAAAGGTGTGTGTATATGTACTTATCTAATGCGAAAATCAGGCGGTTACTGATCCAGTAGACCCCCTTAATGCAAAGTATGTTAGTGAAATGAGTCCATATGTATGCAAAATCCTAACATAATTTATAATCCCTACATGAGTGCACATAACATTCACCCATATGCAACATCCACGTGATAGCATAACAAGTTTCATCCATGAATAAGTATAAGCACTCATGCATATGCAATATGAAAGTGTGTGAGCCGATCTTAGTGCCTAATGTGTATCATGCATCCACGAGTATCCACTTGCAAACACTTGCAACCACTTGCAAACATCCAGCATAACATGTTTCAAATACATGTTTCATCCAAAGGGTTTCTACCTAAGGTTCTCATGAAAAGGATAACAAGATAAAAAGGATAAACATGGATATCAAAAAGAAAGATATGCTAATTAGGAAAGGAGATTGAGAATGTACCCTAAAAAAGGAATGGATAAAGCCCACGCATCTTCTCCTCGGTTTCCCAAGTTGCATCTTCATCGGCTTCACTCCACTGAACTTTCGCCAACTTGACTTCTCGATTCCTTAGCTTCTTGATCTCTGTTCCCAAGATACGAATCGGAGCACTTCTCAAGGTTGCCTCTTTCTCTACCTCCACGTCCTCAAGAATGCTTGGTTCAACCACCTCAGCGGACTCATGTAGGCACTTCCGGAGGTGCGAGACATGAAATACATTATCCACTCCGGCTAGCTTCTCGGGCAATTCCACCTTATAAGCCATCTTCCCAATTCTCTCTATGATAGGGAAGGGTCCTACGAATCTTGGTGCCAGCTTCCCAATTGCTCCAAAACGAACCACATTATGCAAAGGAGAAACCTTCACGAAAACCATGTCTCCCACTTCGAATTCCAAATCTGTCCTTCGCTTGTCAGCATAGGATTTCTGTCTGTCTTGGGCCGCTTTCATTCGTCTTCTCACCAATTCAACTTTCTCGGATGTGTCCCGTATCATATCGGGCCCAAGTATAAGCCTATCCGTTGTCTCCCACCAACAAGATGGTGACCTACACGGCCTTCCATACAAAGCTTCAAATGGTGCCATCCCTATGCTGGCTTGATAGCTATTATTATAAGCAAACTCTACAAGAGGAAGGTGATCTTCCCAAGTACCACCAAAGTCAAGAACACAAAGCCTCAAAAGATCTTCTAGCACTCTATTCACCCTTTCGGTTTGGCCATCCGTCTGGGGGTGATAGGCTGTACTCAGATTCAATCGCGTACCCATTGCTTCTTGCAAACTATTCCAGAACTGGCTAGTGAAAATTGGGTCACGATCGCTAACTATGCTAGAAGGAACTCCATGCAACCGCACTATCTCTCGAAGATAAACAGATGCTAGCCATGATGCGGTCCTCTTGCTCTTCACTGGGATGAAATGAGCACTCTTCGTAAGTCTATCAACTATGACCCATATGCTCGTATTCCCTTTCCTTGACCTAGGCAATCCATCCACAAAATCCATAGAAATACTTTCCCACTTCCATTGCGGGACCTCCAATAGATGTAATAGCCCACCGGGTTTCTTCGACTCGGCTTTTACTTGTTGGCACACTATACACTTTGAAACATACTCTGCCACATCTTTTTTCATTCCAGCCCAGAAGAAAATGCCCTTCATATCCCTATACATCTTATCTCCTCCAGGATGTATAGTCATCTTCGAGTGATGCGCTTCTTCAAGAACTTTATGCACATAGTCTCCTACTTGTGGAACGCATAGCCTTCCATCACGCCATAGCCAACCCTTGTCATCAATAGTATATCTAGCCAGGTGACTAGACGTCTCACCATGAATCAACTTGTCCATGATCTCGACTAGCTGCGGGTCTTCCTTCTGCGAAGTCCCTACTTGATCAAGAAGTGTGGGTCTAAGCTCAAGGGATGCTAATGAACCCGTCATCAACTCAACAGCCGTCGTGAAATCAAAGGTTGCCAAGTACTCTAAGTTCTTCATCTCAATAAACAAGGGACTCAAAGTCAACCTCCTTCTGCTTAGTGCATCTGCCACAACATTACCCTTGCCAGGGGTATAAGCTATCTTGAAGTCATATGATGCCAAGAATTCCATCCACCTTTGCTGCCTTAGATTCAGATCTTTCTGCGAGAAGAGGTACTTGAGTGACTTGTGATCAGTATACAACTCAAACCTTTCGCCTAGAAGATAGTGGCGCCAGGATTTGAGTGCAAAGATGATCGCCGCCAACTCCAAATCATGAGTGGGATAGTTCTTCTCATGAACTTTAAGTTGCCTACCCCCATAACATATTACTCTTCCCTCTTGCATCAGAACAGCACCTAACCCCGTGCCACATGCATCGGTGTACACGGTAAACATCTTACCACCATCGGGTAATGCCAAACCTAGAGCTGTGGTAAGGGCCCTCTTGAGCCTTTGAAAAGCAAGCTCACTCTCTAAGTCCCATGCAAAGACTAAGTTCTTCTTCGTCAACTTAGTAAGAGGGGCTGAAATCTTAGCGAAGTCCCTGATGAACTTCCTATAGTAGCCTGCCAGACCGAGAAAGCTTCTTACTTTGGTTGCATTCTTAGGAGTCTTCCAGTCTTGAACCACAACCACTTTCGCGGGATCCACCGCTATGCCTTGCTTAGAAACTATATGTCCAAGAAACTGTACTTCCCTTCTCCAAAAATGACATTTGGAGAACTTGGCATTCAACTGATGCGCTCTAAGCGTATCCATCACTTCCTTGAGATGCCTAGCATGCTCTTCCTCATCCTTTGAGAAGATCAGGATATCATCCACGAAGACAACAACAAACTTGTTAAGGAACTCCCTGAACACCCTACTCATCAAATCTACGAAATAGGCGGGTGCATTAGTCAAACCGAATGGCATGAAAAGCCATTCAAAGAATCCATCTGGAGTCCTAAACGCAGTCTTATCAATACTATCCTCAGCCACTCTAAGCTGATGGAATCCGGTGGCTAGATCGAGTTGAGAGAAAATAGAGGCACCAACAAGCTGGTCAAAGAGGTCATCAATCCTTGGTAGCGGATGCCTATTCTTCTTTGTCAGCTTGTTCCACTCTCGATAATCAACACATAGACGAAGCGAACCATCCGCCTTAGTAGCGAATACCACAGGAGCACCCCATTCAGAAATGCTTCGCCTAATAAAATTCTTCTCAAGCAACTCCTTGATTTGCTTACCGAGCTCTCTTCTTTCTCGTGGGGCCATGTTCCTAACGGGCAATGATACTGGCTTGGCATTATCAACGAGATAAATGCGGAAATCTATCTCTCGTTTAGGGGGTAACCCCTTAACTTCTTCAAAGACATCGGGATATTCTCGAACCACCCTTATAGATTGCAGATCATTGATGGACGAGTCAAGAGATTCAAGATAACATAACATGACAGGATCTCTAGGGTTACAAGAAATTTCTAGGGTATTACCGAGGCGAGTCATGAGCCTCACTACCCTATGCTCACAATCGAGAATGGCTCCATAACTGGACAACCAATCCATGCCCAAAATCAACCCGTATCCCGTGAACCCGAGAACATAAGCATTACACGTGAATTCTACGGTCAAGATAGAAATCTTCAAATCCACACAAATCATAGATAGATGGGCGGAACCCCCAATTGGATTTGAAACACTAACAGATCCTCAACTAGGCTAGTACATAGGTGCAAACTTTCAACAAGATCAGAAGAAATAAAACTATGCGATGCGCTAGAATCAATAAGGTGCGAACAGGATAATTAGAAATATAAACAAGGCTTTCTACAGAAATACTACCTCGGTCCTGAACTGGAGCAGTGTTGAGAGCATGTACTTGCCCTCCAGAAGGTCCTGCACGCTGAGTCTGCCCTTGCCCTTGTCCTTGCTTCTTGGGGCAATCCTTGCTAAAGTGTTCAGTCTCTCCACAATGAAAGCATTCACCCAACTTCCTCTTCTTCTTCCTACAATCTTTAGCTATGTGCCCAACAATCCCACAGAAGTTGCATTTTCTTGGGTCTTTTGCCTTGTTGTTGTTGGCCTTATTGCCCTTGTTGTTCTTGTTGTTCTGATTGCTCTGATTTCCTCCCCACTTGGAGTCCGTCTTCTTGGTTTGAGTCTCATTAGTCTTGACTTCCTTCTTGCCATTCTTATCGTCTCCTTGAAGCAATGCCATGTCCACTAGGCCTTCAAAAGTGGCCCCCATGGGTATATGAGATAGGGCTAAACCTTGTAATGGCTCATTCAACCCTCGTGCAAAGCGTAAAGCCTTCTTCTGGGGAGTATTAACCATGTCCAAACCGAATCAAGCGAGCTGGTTAAACTTATTCACATACTCCCTCACTGTCGTGTCCCCTTGCTTCAAAGATATAAACTTCTCCAATTGCAGATTCGCCTCAGCTGATGATAGAAACTTAAGCCCAAACCTCGTCCTAAAGTCGGCCCAAGTCTCTATAGGCCTAGTAGCATTGGTGACCTCCCACCAATAAGCAGCTTCTTCTTTTAATAGCCATGCTGCCAATAAAACCTTTCTATGGTCTTCCACATCAAAGATAGCGAAGAGATCTTCAGTTTCTTTCAACCAATTTCATGCCTCCACAAAAGTCTCTGTCCCAATAAAATTCTTGCTACCCATCGCCTTAAAGTCCTTGCAAACCTTTGCGAAATCTGCTTGTGGATGCTGAGGAGGAGGAGGAGGAGGAACCTCAGTTATGGTAGGGGTATTTGCTGGGCCCGCATCGTTGGCCCTAGCTTCCAAGTACCTCCGGAACCATCCGGGGATGGTCACTCCCTCGGGAAGGTTAAGATCGGCCATGCTGAAAAAGGAAAAGATAGATTTAGAATGAGGAAAAGAAGGATAGTGCTAATGGCTTTTGGGGAATAGCCTTTTAAAATAACTAGACTTTTCTTGGAAAATACTTAATTGGTTTTGAAAATAGTTTTCCAAAAAGGTAAGTTTTAAAAACACTTTTTGCTCAAATCTTGTAAACCTCGCTCTGATACCAAATGTAACACCCCACCTCTGCAAAGGTCACTCTTGCAAGTACACTAGCTTTGGAGGGGCGTTAAACAAGGTAAACATGCATGCAGATATCACAAGACAGAACATATAAGTAAAACAGAGTAGTAAAGAAGCGGATAAAACTAACATTTCAAAACCATAGTCAAGTTACATCAAAGTACTTGGTCATTATTTTCCCACAAAACAATGTCTAGAACATAAACTGAAAACTGAAAAAAATCATAAAGTAACTATCCCCAAAGTAGAATAAATCCATAGCGAGCTCAAGTCCAAACCGTACATGAGCTATCTAGAAAAGCAGCTAAAGATCCAGCTAGGTACCAGTGTTCCCACCCTGCAAACCTGAGGGGGGAGGGAACGGAAGAAAAGAGGCGAAAGAAAACGGGTCAGTCAAAAAGACTGGTAAGTCCTATCTACTATTAGTATAAAAACTAATAAAGTTAACTTGGCATGTAAACAGAGGTGAAACATAGGATGATAACTGGCATGGTGAAGAGACAGATCAAGTGTGGCATCGCCTATACAAGGTTAAGTTGCACCAAGTGTGTACTAGTAATCTATGTCAAGTATCAACAAGAAAAGATCCCTTGGCCCAATCTTGGCCTAATATCCCGAGATGACCTAGTTCAAGGTCCAACAACACGGTCTAGTCGATCGGCTCCCTAAAAGCCTAACTCGTCAGGTGTCGGTGTCATACGGCCCAATCACGAAGTGTAGTCAAACTGTGCTAGGTCCACCCTAGGGTGTATCAAGCCCTAGGGTGCCAACCACGGACACAAATCAAGCATGCACAGTCTAAACCTACGGGTGCCCGTGTCTACTTTTTCAACTCCGGACCATGTGCACGACCATAGTCCGCCTGAACCTACACCGGCGCACCTACTCAGCCGTCGTTTTGGTCGCTTACATGTCAACCCAGTAATCGTGCCCCACCCTAGCCTAGTCCCTAGGGTATCATGATACAACCAAGAGGGTTACTGGTGAAAAGGACCACGTAACTAGGGTTTCTAACGGGTTAAATGTGGTTAACCCTATCCAATCAAGTATCAAGTTGGTTAAGTGTACCCAAGGTTCATGACTTAACCCCGTCAACCCATCATGTTTAATTGGTTAAGTATTCAAGTGGTCTATGACTTAACCCTACCATGTGGCATTAATTAATTTAATGCACTCAACCTCTCACATTAGACCTTGTTGTGGTTACTAGTTAAGCCGGGCGGGTCCGGGTAGCTTTACACCACAACCTAGTCTAACCTCGGGTTTAAGCACAACATGACCAACTACTCACATTGGGTGCTATTGTTTGTAGCCACTAGTTAAGCCGGTCAGTTCCGGGTAGATTTATGCTACAAACTCAACCCAACCTCGAGTTGGCCATTCTCATGTTTTCTAGAAGTCATGTCCAAGTTCATGTTCATGTTTCAAGCATAATCACACGTCATATTTTCAAGTCATGTTTTTATGTCATTTTAGTTTACCCATAACGTAGCCCCATCGCATACAAGTTCGCATAAATGGAAATAGATCTCAAAGAGGGTAACTTAGAATCATGACATAATTAATAAGGTTTGGGCCACAAGTTAAACATGGTGGCATATGAGGCAAATGTGTTCATAAACTTGCATATTACATTATAGGCCTCAAAACATGCATGATATCATCTTTAGCAAAATAGATGAACATGGTCATAAATAACATGGGATGATAGCAAGTGATTCGCATATAACATCATATGCAAGCTAACATAAGGTTTATGAGAGATCATAAACTTGCATATTAGATTATAAGCCTCGAAACATGCATGATATCAAACTTTAGCAATTAGGTGATACATGATCATAAATGACATAGGATGGTAGCTAGTGATTCTCATATAACATCATATGCAAGATAACACAAGGTTTATGAGAGTTTCTATGTTGCTTTATGCAACATTTCCAATCAAAGCTCATTGCTTTCTATGCATAAGGTAAAGATGATAGCTTTACAAACATGCATAGAATAAATCTATGCATAACATGATAGGATCAAAGCACATATCATACTTAGGCCCAAACTCAAACTTGCAACATGTCATATTTAACTTCATAGTTAGAATCTAAGAGTAGAATAGGGCTTACTATGCTATGAAGACTTATAATATATAAATAAGATAGAGACGAAGCCACTAGCAACTCTAAAGACTCCCAAATAATAAGCTCCAATGAAAACCCTTGAGAAACAAGTATAAGATCCTTGCTTTGATGAAGAAAGATTGAACTTTGGCCTTGAATCAAGCTTAGAAACTCTCAAACAAGCTTAGGAACTTTCATATGAATGGAGGTGGAGGCTATGACAAGAGGGTGGAGGCCATGATTAACCATTTTGGCATAGTTTAGTTGTAGGATTGATTTATGATGACTTAGGCTAGGTATTAGGGTCTTTTTATAGATGATTAGGTTAGTTTAGACCATAGGATTAACCCTAATTCAGATCTGGGCCATCAATCCATGTCACTAGCCTCCAAACATGCCTTGAGAAGCAAGTCAGGTGCACCCCGGCCAGACTGGCCGACCACCCAAGTCGACAGGGGTGTCGACTGGGCAGTCGACACAGCCTGGGGTGTGTCGACTCCCAAGTCGACACCCCTGTCGACTTGGGAATAGCGGGATCTTTTCCCGCCTACCTGCCCAGCTGAATTTGAAATTTGTTTTTTAAAATTTGAATTTTCTGAAAACTTCTATGGGCCTTAACTGGGTCATACGAACTCCGATTTTTGGAAACTCGGACTCTATTTCGCGTATTTTTCCGAGACGAACGCAATGGCACAGCCCGTTTCCCTTGATTCAGATTTTATCATTGAATTCTGCCTTGATTTATGTTATAACTTGTTATTCAAAATATGGGTTGTTACAGTAGGGCCAGGAGCAAAAATGGAAAAGGAGCTAGAAGATACACAAGCTTAGCTCGCTTTAGCTCGGCGAGACGCAAAAAATTACAAATCACAGCTAGAGAGTGCTAGGAAGCGTTTTCACACTGAGCTCGACTCAAATAGCCAAGAACATTTGGCTTTGAAGAAAGAAGCGGAGGATCTCAGGACAATCAACATCGAACTGAAAACGGCACAAGAACATTTTGCTGCTGAGAAGGCTACCTTGGAGAAAGAGAAAGCGAGCTTAAAATACAATCTCGCTCTTGTTGAAAAAGAGAATGCATCTTTGAATGATTGGCTTATCCAAGCCGAAGAGCGTGCATCTCTTGCTGAAAGTAATGCTAATAGCACTCCTGAATCGGCTTCCATCACTGCTGATGAACTTGCCACAACCAAAAAAGAGATAGAAGGCTTCGAAGAACTGCTATTCGACTTCTTTGGCCAAGTTATTAAGACCCGAGACATCTCGTGGATACAGGATTATCATGTTACTTTGGTCAATGTGTGGAATATGATCGTTGATGGCGAAAAGTATCGATTGAAAATCGAGGAAGTTGATGAAAAACAGCTCATACAGACTTATC
This sequence comes from Allium sativum, assembly GCA_030737875.1. Classification (NCBI taxonomy): domain Eukaryota; kingdom Viridiplantae; phylum Streptophyta; class Magnoliopsida; order Asparagales; family Amaryllidaceae; genus Allium; species Allium sativum. The sequence continues at coordinate 305,828,016 of CM060916.1, read as the reverse complement.
TCAAAGGTGAAGAGCCTGAGGCTTTAGAGATAGGCAGGTGGCTGATCCAAGAGGAAACTGAGAAAGTGATAGCAAAGCTCAAGGGCAAGGATAAAATTGACGAAGGCTCTGACTTTGTGGTGGATCCTAAGGCCTCCGAAATCGAGGAATACAGTCCTGATGATCCGTTGATTCCCTTGGGTCCAACTCCTTCAGTTGCCGGCGCTGCTATTACAAATCCGGGCGAGGAGTCGGCTGAAGGTATCTCCTTATTCTCTCCACAATTCGTCAAAGCAGTTGTAACTTGTCATTGTACCGCGGGACAGACAACTGAGATGACCACGTTATCTCCCTAATCACTAACATTTACCTCTCATGACATAAGTGGCAAGCCGATCGAGATGGATACGGAAGAGAAAGAAGAGGCGGAGAAAGCTAGTGTCCCTTTAAGTGCTGGTGCCAGAGTCCCTGAGGTTTCAAAGCAAATCGAGGACGCAACAAGTGAGAAGGTTATTGTGGCACCTAGCACTGATGCTCCTGCGGACGCCGAAGTTATTGGAGCTTTGCAAGACATCGACGGTGGTCATGGAGATGAAAAGGATGACGTAGTCATCACGGAAGAAATCAAGGATGACGATAACGAGACCTTGGCTAGTATGCTGGCTAGGAAAGAGAAACAATTGGTTTTGAAGAAGGAAGAGCAGGACCCTCTATATGTGCCTCCAATTTCGGAGGTTGACCCCAGAACCGGGCTGATCATAAAATTCTCCTCTAGATCAATAACTTCATAGCTTGCCTCCCAGCCTTCTGATTCTCCCCCGGAGTCTCTTGTTGATAAGAGGAAAAGGAAGAAAGGTGACCGCTCTTATGCTGACAAGGGAGAGTTGGAGAAACATAAGAAGCAGAAGAAATCAAAATCTTCTCCCAAGCGTAAATAGGATGCATTCATTAGGTCATATTTTGCTTTTAGGCTTTCCACTGGCCAAGAAATGTAGTTGTGAGCATGGCCCTCACCTTTGTTTAGCTTTACTCTTGTAATTCCGCACTTAGCTACTGAAAATTCGTTTCTTTTATATCTTCACGTACCTGCAAGTTTACTATGTCTACAAAGTTTATTATTCTGAATCACAAAACTTAAAGATAATCATAACTGAAACAATCGTAACTAAATACTGAAGTCATGAATGATAATCATTGAAAATTTCGTGTGCTAAGTAAACGCGTAGTGTTCACAAATGCAAAGTGTCATATGTATATGCCCCCAATCATTCGTTATTATGATGCCTGGCCAGGGCTTATTGACATTGGTTAGGGTCACATTCGTACTGTCTCCCATATATGGAAATGAGGGGTTTATGTCATTTGGCAGCATACATTGCTGCGCCTTTATACTTTCCCATCCCTTTGGTTGGGGTAGGAATTCTTGTGGCGCTAAGTCTCTAGCGCTTTTATACTCTCCCGATCCTTCAGCGGGTTAGATTTCGAGCTCGGTTTTTAGTCTGCTCACCAATCCTTCAGCGGGGCAGAAGTTCTGGGGGCGCTAAGTCTCCAGCGCCTTTGTACTCTCCCGATCCTTCAGTGGGTAAGAGTGTTACCAAGGCGGTTTTATCACGGTGCACCTTCACGCCTTAAGGACGTTATCTCCGCATCCTTTATACTCTCTCTCCAATCTCGAGAGTTAGAGTGCAAGTAGTAATGCAGTTTACCTCGCTACACCTTTTGGAACTTTGAATTAGGTGTTTCGAAATCGTTGTATAGTTTATAACAAATCTCAAAATGATAATGACTGATGTTAGTTTAAAATAAAAGAGCAGATAAGAAACGGTGCAGTAAAGGTAAATGACACACAATATTTTTGTAGTGGTTCGGTCAAATCATGACCTACGTCCACTTTATAATCTTTTGCTCAAGTAACCAGACTGTTCTAGGCAAGTCGTGCCTTTTTACATGGTCCTAAAAACAAAAGAGTAAAACTGACAATTTCATGTCAGATAAGGCCGCAAATGCTGGGCATTCCATACTCTGGGAATTTCATCTCCATCCACGGTTGCTAGCTTGAAGGTTCCATTATCAAGCCTTCGTAAAATGGAATACGGTCCTTCCCATTTCGGGCCCATATGTACTGGGGGTGGAAAGACGCGTTTCAGAACCAAGTCTCCGGGTTCAAAGGTTCGAGCTCGGACTTTCTTGTTGTAATACCGAGCAACCTATTGCTTGTGCCTCAAGGCGCGTAGATCGGCTTCATCCCTCTTTTCTTCAACCGTATCCAGAGACTCAAGGAGCATCTCATTGTTGGTTATTGGGTCATAATAAGTGATTCGATGAGACGGTACTTCTAACTCGATCGGGATGACCGCTTCAGCTCCGAAAGCGAGGGAAAAGGGGATGTGACTCGTCGCCGACTTGTATGCAGTCCTGTAGGCCCATAGAGCCAAAGGTAATTCTTCGACCCACATGGCTTTGGCCTGTTTCAATCTTTTCTTCAGAATAGATTTAATCACTTTGTTCGCTGATTCGACCTGCCCGTTCGATTGCGGATGAGCCACAGAGGTGTATCTTTTCTCGATACGATACTTCTGGCAGAAATCTCGTAACTCAGTGCTATCAAACTGGGTTCAATTGTCGGTTATGATGACTTTCGGTATCCCAAACCGGCATATAATGTACCTGACGACAAAATTGATCACTTGCTTGGTTGAGATTATGGTCAATGGCTCAGCCTCAACCCATTTAGTGAAGTAATCCACGGCCACGATGGCAAATTTTGCTCTGCCCTTAGCTATGGGGAGGCTTCCAATAATATCGATTCCCTAAACAGCAAAGGGCCACGGGCTCATCATCTTCTTCAACTTGCTAGGAGGTGCCTTAGGAACCTTGGAAAACTTCTGACATGCATCACAACGTCGTGCATACCTGGCTGCATCCTTGTTTATAGTGGGACAGAAATAGCCGTATCGCAATATTTTCTTTGCCAATGATTGCCCTCCAGTGTTGTCGCCACATCCACCTTCGTGGACCTGTTTCAGTACATGCTTGATGTCGTCATCGGCAATGCACCAGAGGAGGGGCATCGAGAAACCTTGTCTGTACAGAACTTCACCTTGCAACACATATCAGGAAACCTTTCGGATAACTGCGCGCCTCTCACTCTTCTTTGTTGGAAGCATTCCATTCATCAAAAAATTCTTTAGAGGGGTCATCCACGACTCCCTCTCAGGTTCAATCTCTAGTACTAGATCAATTTCCATTTGATCTACACTAGGAGACTGTAACACTTCAATCGGAACTAGCTCCGTATCTTCAGGATTATCAGAGCTAGCCATCTTCGCTAGCTTGTCTGCCTTTTGATTCTCCGTTCTAGGAATATGAGATATGCTGTGGTGATCAAAACCGCCCAGCAACTTCTTCACTCTTTCCAAATATGCTATCAGCCTCGGACTCTTGGCCTGAAACTCTCCAGTGACCTGATTCACGACTATCTTGGAATCACAAAAGATGTCCAACTTCGTGATCTCCAACTCCTTTGCGAGCTTCAGCCCAACAATTAGGGATTCGTACTCGGAGTTGTTATTAGTGGCGTGGAACTGCAATATAAGAGCGTAGTATATTAGCCGTTTCTCTGGGGTCTCAAGCACCACTGCGGCACCAGATCGTCTGTCGTTCTTAGCTCCATCAATGTACAATTTCTAGGCACTAGGGTCAAGGAGTAGTTTTGGTGGGTCAGCTTCTTCACTTACTACATCATCTTCTGGGATGGTAAACTTTGCTATGAAGTATGCAAGTACTTGCCCCCTTATCGATGGTCAGGGCTGGAAGTTCAAGAAGAACTGACTTAGTTCATTATTCCACTTAAGCAGCCTTCCTGATGCTTCTGGCCTTTTCAGAACTTGTTTGAGCTAGTGATCGGTGTACACGGTAATGGGATGAGCCTGGAAGTAACGGTGGAGCTTCCTAGAGGCGATCAGTAAACTATATGCAAGCTTTTCTATTCTTGGGTAGTTTCGTTCGGCTGCCGCCAATTTCTTACTCACATAGTACACCGGTCTTTGCACCTTATCTTCTTCTCTTACCAAAGCCGAACTGATCGCGTGGGATGACACTGCCAAGTACACAAATAAATCCTCGTGGTCCACGGGCTTAGACAGTATCAGGGGTCTTTCCAGATGATTCAATAGGTTCTGGAATGCTTCTATACAATCAGGAGTCCATTTGAAGTTGCGCTTGCCCCGCTTTATCATCTCGAAAAAGGGGATGCATTTATCTGTGGCTTTGGAGATAAATCTACTCAGCGATGCCACTTTTCCGGCGAGGCTTTGCACATCTTTAATTTGCTTTGGTTCTTGAATATATCAGATTGTTGTAATTTGATCTGGATTGATTTTAATTCCATGGGAGCTAACGATGAACCCTAGGAATTTTCCGGATGCTACCCCAAATGAGCATTTCAAAGGATTTAGTGTCATCTAGTATTTCTGGAGAATCTCAAACATTTCTGCTAAATCGGCAGTATGGTCGGATGATTGTATGGACTTTACCAACATGTCGTCGGCGTATACTTCCATCGTTTTCCCGATTGGTTGTAGAACATCCTATTCAGCAATCGCTGATACGTAGAACCGGCATTCTTCAGACCGAAAGGCAGCACTACGTAATAGTATAATCCCAGATCGGTAATGAAGCTGGTATGCTCTTGGTCGGGGACGTGCATGGGGATTTGGTTGTACCATGAGTAGGCAGCCATAAAAGAAAGAAGCTCATGACCCGCCGTCAAATCTATGAGCTGGTCGATTCTAGGTAACAGAAAGCTATCCTTTGGGCAAGCTTTGTTTAGATCTGAGAAGTCAATGCATGTGCGCCACTTTCCATTAGCTTTATTCACCAAAACCGGGTTTGAAATCCAGTCAGGGCATATGGAATCTTTAATAAACCCATTACTTCTCAGCTTTTCGACTTCTTCCTTCAAGGAAGTAGACCTCTCTAGGCCAATCATTCGCCTTTTCTGTTTAACGGGAGGATGTTTCGGGTTGATGCTTAATGAATGACTCATAATCGAGGGAGATATTCCACGCATGTCCGCATGGGTCCAGGCAAATACATCCAAGTTAGCTTTCAAGAAATTTGTCAATTCTTTGGCTTGAACAGGATCCAACTGGGATCCAATCTTCAGGACCTTCTCTGGGTCACAATCATCGATTGGTACGTCCACAGTCGCTTCATTGGGAGTCGCCATTCTTCCCCAAGGCTCTTCATCCTCTCTGGGATTTATATCCTTGGGCAACTCTCTGGGCGACCCTCCCAGAGTTACTTTCTTTAGTTGCTATGATGTTTCCTCCCTTGGAGGGGAGGAAGCGCTCTTGTTTCCACGTCTCTTCCTTTGCGGAGCAACTTCAGCTCCTCTATGTAGCATGCTCATGCAACAACTTGATCTCCTCTGTCTATACCTACACCGTCATCCGCCGGGAACTTCAACAATAAGCACCAGGGTGCGATGCAGGCCCTGAATTTGGCTAGGGCTAGTCGGCCCAAAAAGGCATTGTACGGTGACTCAATATCCAGAACCACAAAGGGGAGGATCCTCACTCTCTGGCGTTCTCCTTCCCCAAGGGTTACTGACAATTCCACGTATCTTATTGAAGTGGTCAAGGCTCCATTAAATCCACGTATCCAACCCTCGCATGGTTTCAAATCCTTCGGCTCGAGTTTCATTTGGTTGAATGTTTTCTTAAACAGAATGTTAACCAAACTTCCGTTATACACTAGAACTTTATGGACTATAGCTGGGTCAATGGTAACGGTGATTACTAATGGGTCTTCAGTTGGGGAGTGGACTCCAATACTTTCTCGATCGCGAAATATGACGTCATCAGACATCGTCTTCTGTTGCTTAATCGGGGCATTATCCTCGGGATTGCTACATTCCCCTACTTCAAAATGATGTTTTGCCGTGTTCACGTACTAATCCATAGCTCTGAAACTGTGCCTTTCCAGATGAAGCCCACCCACTATGGTATTGATAACGATATTTTTTTCCTTTTTGCTGAGCCGTTGGTTTGGCAGCAGGTTGGCTTTGGTTCGGGGCTTGTGCGGCTTGCCCCCGTCCCTAAGAGTTACCTTATATTCATCAAGCATTCCTTCTCAAAGTAGCTTTTCAACCACATCTCTCAGATGATGACATTCATTTGTGGTGTGACCATGAGTTTGGTGAAAAAGGAAAAATTTTCCAGTCTCACGTTTCTTCTCCGTCGAATCTCTTGGAGGAGGCCTCTTATACTGGAGAACATTGTACGTATCCAGAAAGATATTTTCCAGAGTATCGTTTAATGGTGTAAAATTCTCAAATGGCCTAGGCCTGGATCTTCTCTAAGAGTTATTTCCTCGGTTTCTTTTCCGATTATTGTTATTATTATTCCCCGATTAGCGACCATTGCCTTGATTCTTGTTCCTTACATTAACTTCAACTTTTCCTGAGCTATCTCCTGTATGCTTGATGGCCACATTACTTTGGATATCCTCCTTATCAGTAGCCTTCCTCTTTCGGTTGGCGTAAATTTCCTCTTGACGCAAGCGGATGTTGGCCTTTTCATAAAATATTTCTCTAGTTAACGGTGGTTTGCTGTATCTTCCAAACTCAGTATCCTTATCCACTCTGTCAATCAAAGCCATCAAAACAGTTTGTTCATGGGGATCTCTAACCTGCATGACTGCTAAATTGAAGCGATCTAGATAGGACCTCAAAGATTCGTCCGAACATTGCTTAATGAGGGATAATTCGATGGCATTCTTAGATCTCTGGGTATGTAGCCGGAACTGATTTACAAATTGTTCACTTAATTCCCTGAAACTGGAGATCGATCGTGCTAGCAAATGAGTGAACCACATTAACGTCGTATCCTCTAGGAATATCGGGAATGCCTTACACTTCACAACGTCGGAAGCGACAGCTGCATTCATGTACCATGAATATCTCATCAGGTGATGGACCAGATCAGCCCTTCCCGCATAATGGTTCATAGGTGCCATGTTAAATTTACTTGGGAATTGAACCTCTAAAATATCATCGGTAAAGGGCAAATGACTGCGGCCTATACCCGAATCTTCGGTTCTTTGTCCGCGACTTTCCACCATCACTTGCCTAATCATGGCTTCGACATCTGCATGGGTCAGGGTGGACTCGGGGTCAGCACTTCTTGCCCTGCGAACCTCTCCAGCATTTCTTTGACGTGCTGCTACAAGGTCTGAGTCCTGAGCAGAACTCCCTTGCCCCTATTGCCGCGATCAATTGCGCGGCGAGCAGGAGGAATGGGTCGATTCTGAGCAGGATCAACAACGTCTCCATTCTTAGGCGGTAGGACGAGCTCATTTAAGTTATGGTTATTGGTTTCCTGATTAAGTGCCTCTATATTCTCAGCCCTTTCCAATGGAGGCCATCACCGGTTTCTTCGAGGTTCTTCAGAAGAGGATGTGTGTTCCAGGGATAAAGGGTGAGCTGGAGGTGGTGAAATCTTCCTTTGAGTATCATCAACGCATCTGCCTAGGGCAGTAATATTCTGACGCAACAACGAGCTCTCCTGCCTTTGAGCGGCCAATTCATCAGTTTGCCTGTCCAATGCTTCAAGTATGAGAGCCAGATGTCCTTCCGTAACTGGAGAAGAAGGGTCGAACTGGTTATCTTCATCTTCTCTTATACGCAAGGAACTCGAACCAGGTTGAGGAGAAGTACTAGCACAAGCGGAACGAGCCATAATTTCCTTCCTAGGTCGGGTAGTAGTCTGATTGTCATTTCGGATCGTGGTCCTCCTAGGCTGCTGGCTCGTGGTTCCCTCTTGGAGTCGGTTCGTGGTCTTCCCCTAGGTTCGGATCGTGGAAGTATTAGCTGGATGGAGGATGGAGTTATCTTGTGATCGGGTCGTTATGCCTTTAACTACATGGTTTGTGGCACCCGCTCCAGTCCGGATCGTTCCTCCATCTCTATGATCCGAGGACTCCAGTTCAACCTCGGCCTGCTCCTGAACGTTATCTTCACGAGCTTCGTTCGTAGCTTCGTCGGCCTGCGAAGTTCGTACTTCCTTAGACTTCTTTCCAGCCATAATACTTTAGATTTGCTGAAATCTTCAAAAATTGAAACAGTGAAGTTTTGGACTGTTTTCTTTGGACTTGACTATCCAAACAATAGAACAACAATCTGAAACGTTGAGACTTCGTTCTCAATGAAAGCACCAAAATGTTAGATCCAAAAGTGGCTCTAACACCCAAATTATCTGAATTGGTAGAGATTTATATCTAGAAATGCAAGAAAACACACGAGATTTATAGTGGTTCGGCGTTAACGAGCCTACATCCACTTTATATCTATGATTATACGTAAGATTCGAGTACAATCAATGATTTTTCTCTCAATCTCACTTTTACAATGTTGATTCACTCAATGATTTTGAATTAATATTGAGAAGAAATAATGCAGAGACGGTAACGGTAGAAACAATACTTAGAACTGCCAAAAAGCCCCTAAAAACGTCGAGCACAGGGCTATTTATAGCTGATATCTACAGGTGGATCGTGGTCACACGTGACACAAATCCCGAGTATCTCGGACTGGCTCGTAGTTGGATGGCGAAATGGTCAAGATGACGGTTGTAGACAGGTGTCCTCAGATCCTGTATTTTCGGATCGTGGTAGACCAAGTCGTGGTCAATACCTTTTGGTTTATGAGGTTGGGTCGTGGAGAGCTAGCGTGGCGAGATCAGATCGTGGTAAAGGATCGCGGTCGTGGATGGGCGCTACGAGTAGAGGATGGCAATATGACCACGGTTGAGTGTTTTATACGAGACTTCATATTTCCTTTGTGCATGAACCTTGGTGGCTTGGTCCTAAAACTAGCCAACACTATAGATTTACGATTCTTAATCACTTATATAGCGAAAAAAGCTGGAATAATTATAGAAATTAAAGTTTAATAATGCAAAGTTATACACTATTATCTGTTGTACCAATCTATAATTAGCAATAGTTAGCAAAGTTGTGTTCTGTCACCTAGATATGTAAATTTTCAGTGATTAACAATATTTTGATATTTTGTAATAAGTAAGTCTAACTTATATTCTTTTTTCTAAGGTTAGGGTCCACCGAGAACCTATTAAAGGAGAGATCCATACATGCAGCAAGGGACATATTCATTGAAGTTTTGTATAATGTTATTAAATATTTCCTGTTCTCCTTAATTAAATATTGAATGTTTTGGTTTTGTTATTAAATTGAATAACGGGTTATGATGTTATGGATCTGGGAACTATTTATTTTGTAATATGAGTGATTTGGAGATACTCTTTGCGAACTGATTAGTACTAAGAAGAATAGGCATTCGAAAGAATATTTTTTTTCTAGTGATAGTAAGGAGTATTTGGCATTATATTGCACAATAATCATACAAGATGTTATTAAGAAATGATCAGTTCTCTTACAGATCACAATCAGTAGATAGAATAATCCTTTTGATTTTAGTCTTTAGCCGATAAATTAATTTATGGTGATGCAACAGATCATTGATGGATGGATTATGCGAGCAACTTTTGCGTCAGCTTTGATTCTAATGCATCGAGAATCCCAAATCATATATATTTTTGCATTGAAAAATCGTTTATAATGCAGTAGACATTAGTTTTCTCATTATAACTAAACTTTGCTATTTATGAAATCACATACATATCTGTTATAGGATTAGACTTTTGCGTAGATTGAATGTTCAAAGTAGAACCGACTTTTTTTTTGTTGATAACAATTACACAAACGTAAAGCTACAACCCGTGTGCGTAGCACGGGTTCATACTAGTGTGTATATATATATATATATATATATATAACAAGATATGAAAAAATGGCAATGGTGGTAATTAAATGTCTAACATAGAAAATAAAAAAGGAAGGGATGTAATGGACCGAGTTAGGGTGATGCGAAGGAAAAGTGATGTATTTCCCTAAATGACCTAATTTTGAGAACGTGGTTGCAAGTAAGCCACACACAATAAAGTAAGAAAAAGGAAAGAAATTACTTGCCACCACGGATTTAGATGGGAATACGTTATGAAAATAAATCACCGATTCATTCTATACATCAAACCGATAAGGTGCATTAAGTGTTTTCCTTAACTAAAATATGGAACATATATTAAAGTGAATGAAGAATACTGGAATACAATTGTAAAAGAAAATGGTTTAAATGGGGAATGATAATAACCAATTATAAATAAATAACATTAACAAGAATGTTGTATAATAGGTAGACTAGTCCTAGGGACAATTGAATACTATAACTTAGGTTTTAATAAACTAGTAAGGAAATGGGATAACTGGTGAAATGAGATAAGGGACACTTAATTGTAAATTAAGAAATCAATAAATGAGGATAGTCGGAAACCAGTTGAGAAAAAGGGGAAAATATATGAAATATAAGAAGTTGTACTTAATTATAAATTAAGTAATCTGTAAACTTGGAAGGCTGAAACCCGCTGATAAGAATAACATGTTTGGACTTGTCCTAGGGACAAGTGGAAATTATAACATAGGTTATAATAAATGGGTAGAGAAACTTATTAATGGACCTTAGATTAAAGAACTAAGTTAATAAGTTAACAACGATAAGTTGTAGTGGCGGTGTAAATTGAATTTATGATTAAATGAGAAAGAATGAGGAAACTTTATGAAATGATATATCATAAATGGTAAGTGACATGCTAATTGTAAAACACGTGAATTGAGATATACTTATTAATGTATTAAGTAGAACATGTTATTGTAACCGTGAAATCAAACAAGAATATGAAAGGGATTGTGGATTATAGACCTTGGACCACAATCTAGAGAATAACATGTTGGGGGCTTGTTAATAAACTTAAATGGGTTAAGTTATGTAGCCGAAATTAATAAACAAGAGGAACTAGGTAACTTGATTAAGAATTCAATATGAATGGGAATTACCAAGTTAAATGGAAACCTGGTGAGGTAAGGCAAGCGCGTAAAAGAATGCTTAGACACAGGGTCTAACAACATATTAAAGGGAGGCACTTGGACCAGTCCACACGTTTGAGGGTGAATAACCCAACGGGGTAGATCATCATGGTGTTATAAGCACGAGGGGAGCGCACATTCATCTGATTGTTCTGACGGCTCCGATGGACTAGAAGTGGAAGCACGCGGCTTCCTGAGATACGTAAGGTGCTCCTAGTAGTCCTCTGTGCTGTGGCAGATGCTTCGGCTGTTCTCGCAGGGGTTGGGTCTGTGCGTAACTACTAGGTGGGTGGGCCTTGACTGCAAAAGTAGTTGTGCAGTTAGAATGCTATGACGCGGTGACACTAGGGTGATTCGGCGGTTGCCTCACCAGGGAGACGAAGGTCACGACCAACAAGGATAGTAGAACATCGAGTACCCGTCATCGGCAGCCAATGGGATAAGAAAAGACTAGAGCTAAAACCAATAGACCATTCACCCTTCACTATCAGGGTACGGTGGCTGAGGGAAGATGCCAAATGGATGTTTAGATAGTTTTTTTAGGGACAGTCGTTTGGCTGCTTTAGTCTTTACTAGTCGAGGGAGGGGCCGAGGTAGGGCCATAGCCACCGTGAAAACAGACCTTAGGAATATTTGTATATAGCGGCTCTTATAGACAGGCCTGTACCAATATGGAAAAGCTCCCGACCTATTTCCGCGTTTCTTGTATCGCCCTACCACAGAACTTGGTGCACATTAGAGGAGGTGCGGTCAAGGCATCGAGCTACAATTGACGATATGTATGTGGGACAATCTAGATACATGCCTGTTGGCTTTGGGTGGTGTATTGTAGACTTAAGGGCATTACTCCGGTATGAAATCTAATTCGATCGGCGATGGCAGTCCGTATGCTTACGTAGCGTAGTAATGACAGATATTGTAACAACCCGTATTTTCAATAACCTGTTATAACATAAATGGAGGCAGAATTAAACTGTAAAATCAGAATCAAGGGAAACGGGCTATGCCATTGCGTTCATCTCGGAAAAATACGCGAAATAGAGTCCGAGTTTTCGAAAATCGGAGTCCGTATGACCAAGATATGGCCTCGCGAAGTTTCACGAAAAATTCCCAAATTAAAGTATACTTAATTAAGTGAAATGGGTTGCGCAGAGAAATATATATATATTGATATATATGTATATATAATTGAAAATTAAATAAATAAATATGCAAAAATGTTCAAAACAGCGAATTGGGAGAGGGAAATAACCGAACCGGCTGATTTTTGAGGTCGACCCGAGCTCGCTGGGTCGACTAGGGGTTAATCCAGGGTGTTTGGCTGTCAACCCGTGGGCCGATTCGCTCAAATGCAGATTTTGCATTTGGATGGTTCTCATGGTTCATCTTTAATCTAAAGGCCCTAGATGGTTCCTATACTTGACTTCTTCCCCAAGACATGCTTTGATGGCTTGGATTGAATCTAGGTTTAATCCTATGGCCTAAAACACTTGCCTAATCTATAAATAAGACCCTAACCTATCCTAAATCCTCATTATTCATTCATGCAACTAAACTATGGCAAATTTGCTCCTCTCATGGCCTCCACTCAAAATCCTAGCCTCCACTTCATTTCTATGAGAGGTTTCTTGATCATGAGAGTGTTAGAGAGTTTCTATGTTAGTATGAGAGTCTCTCAAGTTGATTTCAAGGCTAAAGCTTTGATCTTTGTTCATAAAGATGGGGTTTTGATTGATTTGGAGCTTTCATTTTTGGGTTTTAGGATGATGACATGCATAGGCTTTGTCTCAATCTTTCATCTAATCGATTTGTGCCTTCATAGCAATGTAAGCCCTTCCCTACTCTTAGATATTAACTATGAAGTTAAATGTTCATGTTGAAAGTTTGGGTTTGATTAATTAGAATGATGCATGCTATCATGTTATGCAAGTTTATGAAGTCATTATCTTGATCTTATGAGCTAAAAGCCACAACCTTTATGTTGAAATGTTGCATTATGCAACATGAGAATCTTCATAATCATTATGTCAACTTGCATATGAAGTCATAATCCTTATATGATGATATATGCGAGTTTCTAGCCATCATTCCATGTCTTTTTTCACCATGATTCGCTTATGTACCAAGTTTGGGTTTATGCATGTTTTGAGGCTTAAGAATGTAACATGCAAGTTAATGAACACATTATGTCTCATTTGCCACCATGTTCAACTAGTGGCTTTATACCCCCTTTTGTCATGCCTTTGACAAGTTCCTTCTTTGAATCCATTATGCGAGTTTAAAAGCGTTGGGGTCACATTATGGGAAAACATAATGACATGAACATGATTTGGGTAAATGGGTATAAACATGACAGCATGTAACGTTAAATATGACATGTGTTTATACTTGAAAACATGACTTGAAATATAACATGGAAGTTGACATGTAAGTATGCATAAAAACATAAGCTTGGGAATTTACCTATTAAGTTAGGTCTACCCATTGGGAATTTACCTATTAAGTTAGGTCTACCCAATTGCTTGAAAACTTGACTATGAACATGACACTAGACTAAACATGAAAGTGGCCAACTCGAGGTTGGGTTGAGTTTGCAACGTAAAACTACCCGGAACCGACCGGCCTAACTAGTAGTTGCAAACAATAGGACCCAATGTGAGAAGTTGGTCATGTTGTGCTTGAACCCGAGGTTAGACCAAGTTGTGGTGTAAAGCTACCCGGAACCGACCGGCTTAACTAGTAACCACAACAAAGTCTAATGTGAGAGGTTGGGGTGCATTAAGTAATTAATGCCACATGATAGGGTTAAGTTAATTTGATTAATGACTCTTAACCAAATATGACATGGGTAAATGGGTTAAGTAAATTGGTTAGGCTAATGATACTTAACAAAACATGACAAGGTTGGGTAGGTTAAGTGATTTGATTTGCCTAATGACGCTTTACCATTTTTATACGACTAGTGGACGGGGATTAAGTTAACCAACACTTAATCAATCCAACATGATAATTTGGCAAGGTTAAGTAAGTTTTCTTAATGACACTTAACCATACAAGATGATTAGGGGATGGGGTTAAATAATTTGCACCTAACTAATCCGACACGGTAATTAGATGGGGTTAAGTAATCCACACTTAACTAATCTAAACACGGTAATTCGATGGGGTTAAGTTAAACACTTAACCAATTTAAACTCGGTAATTCAATGAGGTTAAGTAACCAATACTTAACCAACTTAACGTGATAATTTAATGGGGTTAAGCAACTTATACTTAACCAATTATACATGATGATTTGATGGGGTTAAGTAACTTACACTTAACCAATCGAATACGCGGACCTGATAAGGTTAAGTCACAAGACCTTTTTAGAATATACTTAACCATTGTAGTACGATTAGAGGATGAGGTTAAGCCAACCTATACTTAACCAATCCGACTCGATAATTTGATGGGATTAAGATAATCTATGCTTAATCGATCTAGCAAGATAATCCGATAGGATTAAGGTAAGCTAGTACTTGACCAATTTGACTTGATAGGGTTAAGTCATGAGCCTCTGTGTACACTTAACCAACTTGTGGGACTAAGTCTTGAACTTAAATACTTAGCCAATCTTTGACGTGATTCGTGGGCGGGTTAAGTCATGGACTTGAATGATAACACTTAACCCAATAGACAAACCCTAGCTAGAAGAACTAGGTAGAAAACCGTGGTTAATCAAGGATAACGGGAGAGGAAGCTAAGTGGTAAACCTTAGTTAAGGGTAACTAAGTAATAATTATTAGCTAAGGGCATAGGACTAATTCTCAAAACGATGAGTAACCTGATACGGTAGGTCATCGCTTAGTATACGAGGGGGAGCAAGTTATCTGACTTGGATAAAAGCTCCAGCGCACTGGGTGCCGAAGTGGAAGCTTCGGGGGACGTGAGGATATTCTTGGGATCCCTCTGTGGGCTGCCAGGTAATTATACTAGGCCCATGAGAGGTTAAGGTCTGCGTTAGAAGGACCAAGAGTATGCCTTGGTTGCTATGCGAGCAACCTAAAGACTGGGATGGATTAGCGTGGAGTCGACGATTCTTGTTTTTGCCCTGGATAGCGCATCGCCGACTACCTACCATCTTTAGTCAATCGTGTACGTGCGGAAAGGCAGGGAACCCCCAACAGACCATGTGCTTGCTATCGAGTCATGGGTGAGGTTGGCCCGTGGGAAAGTGGGCTGTAGTGGGGCCGTGGAGTGGTTCTTATACATGATTTTTCTTGGATTGCCTTTCAGTAGTTGAGGGAGAGGTCACGTGGGACCATAGCCACGGGTACAAAAACAGACCTTGATATCTGCATCGGCAGACGATTTAAAGCTCCCGACCGAGTTCCGTATTTCTTGATTTGCCCTGGCACGGAACTCGGATGGCACATTGGGGAACATGTGCATCTAGACATGGAAAACGATTCACGATACATACGTGGGATCAAGGGCGCGGTTGACGGGTGGCATAATCCCTAGTGGTCCTAGGTGGCCAAAACCCAAACCGAGACACGGAAACGTTCATTAGGTAGCATAATCCCTAGCGGTCCTAGGTGGCATAAATCCTAAGTGGACACGCGATAGTTCATGGTAAGGAAACACAACTAGATCAAGGGTTGCAGTCCAAAACAACTTCAAGGATAAACCGTTTACATGGGAAAGCCCGTACAGCCTACGGCAAAGAACTGAACTTATACATGGAAAGAAACATATGAGTAACCTATATATGCGGCATATTAGTTTGACAGGGACCATTACACGACTTCTGAGTAAGGGTCATTCACGGATAACACGTAATACAGTTGGGATACTAGTACGGTAGGTGCAGAGCAGATATACAGGATATATACCATGGGACGTTATACGTGATAGATATCTTGGAATATTATACTTGATAGGAACCTGACGATGTGATACCTTGTTTTGTCTTGACATCGTAATTTATCATGACATCTTAGTTTATCTGAGTTCAGTAGTTCATCCTGTTATTTTGATTTAGCTTACCTATCTTGTTATCATGCTTATGTTCATCTCAATTTCTCATGTCAGTTAACTTTACTAGTTTTTATACTAATAGTAGATAGGGCTTACTCAGTCTTTTTGACTGACCCGTTTTGTTTTGCCTCTTTTCTTCCGTTTCCCCCCCCCCCCCCCAGGTTTCAGGGAGGAAACACTGCTGTTTAGTTCGGACTTCTTCTGCTTGAAGGTCATCATGGATGGCTTGGACTTTTCCTGGCTATGGCTACTTTACTGTTTTTATTTGGGGAATAATTTATGAAAAAGTCTTTATGCTTCTTTACTATTGCAAGACAGGTTTTGATGTACTCTGATGTAAAAGGCTCTAGACCTTATGTATTCATGTTTATGAAAGTTCGATTTTACTTCCGCTATTTTATATGTTCTGTCTTGTGATATTTCTGTGCATGTTGACCAATAATGCCCCTCTAAAGCTAGTGCATTCCTTTGCGAGTGACCCTAGCGGAGGCGGGGTGTTACATTTGGTATCAGTGTAGAAGGTTACCAGACTGGGCAAAAGTTTTTAAAGACCTTCTGAAAACTATTTGAAAATCGTTTATAAAGAAGCATGTTTCAAGAAAATTTTCTTTTAAAAGAAAAAGGCTATTCCCCAAAGGCCATTAGCACTATCCTTGTTTCCTTAATTGAATCTCTTTCCCTTTCTTTCCTCCATCTGTAGTCACAGTGGTTTTAACTGCGACTAGTCTTTTCTATCTACGAAAGTGCTTTCCATGCGATGGAGGTGGTTCTCGAGAGACCAGTGGCCGCGTTATAAGAAAGGATAGTGAGAAAGAGGATAAAGGATACGAGCTTAAGGATGAGCAACTGGTTGGTATGGCTTAGTCCTCAAAGGTGGGAGAAAGATGAACAATGAAACCCATGACGAGAGAGTACCTTTGGCATGGTAAAACGGGGTGGATAGTTAAGTATTATGGGACAAGGACAAGATCATCGGGAGGGTAATAGTATGCTCTTATTTCTAGGGTACCTCGGAAGGAGGGTAACGATCTTGTTAAAGGTTTAGCTTTTCTTCTCTATCATCCCGTTAGGACTTTGTTTTGATCATCGTATCATTTAAGTCTGCTTCGATAGTTGAGTCTCTGCACCTTAAGTACTAACGTAATAGAGAATCCCATTTTTGTCTCAAAGTCCTATCGGAGAATCAGTCCATTTATTCATGGCTTGTTTGGATTTGAGAATGTCTATGTCAAGTGTTGAGCTTGGAAATAATGCTTATGTTTATAAGCTATGGATGGATTCTAAGGATGAAGTGGTTATCCAGTAAGGGGTGCCACTCTCAGTTTTGATAGGAGGGTAGTTAGACTCTTGACTAGCCTTGGTAATACCCTCGGAGTCTCGTGTAACCTTTTGGGTTCAGTCATGATTAGTTACTTAGAATCCCGTGATGCCTTTATTGGAAATTTGAAGCCCGATCGAGTGTTGTTCGCCGATAAGATGGATGGTTTATTTCCCTTATGCATGGGTTATGGAAATCACCCTAGTAAGTGCGCTTGGTAACCTGGTTGACATCTGTTTACTTTCAAGAAGAAGTTCTTCTACATGGAATACCTTATAGTATATAAACAAGATCCAAGATTCATTAGTGAATTTTGGAAAGCTTGCATAAGATCCTGCGTACGCAGTCATGTTTGCGCCAAGTATTCTAGAAAAAGGATAAGTGCAAGTGGAACGAGAGGCGACGAAGAAATGAGTTCCAGCTCATGTTATGGAAACATGAATAAGAAGCTACAAAATCGCGAAGTTAAAAGACGACTTTGATGGTCAAAGACTAGATACGCGCAAGATATCTCTTTTTGGGAGTATATCCTTGATCCCTGTTTTCTGTAGAGCTTACTTGTAGGCTATCTTTTGTGGACATCCTCTCAGTCCTATTTTCTGTTACAAACCCCGTAAGGAGTTTGTCCTGTTTATCATCTCGACCCTGTTTCAGGGAATCCTAGGTAGAACCCTATGGATGTAAACATGTATTTGAAACATGTTATGATTGATATGGTTGTAAGTGGATGCGCGAATACACATTAGATACTAGCTCGACTCGGTCACATTTCATATTGCATATGCACGAGTATTTATACTTGTTTATGGATGAAATCGAATGTATTATCATGCGGTTGTTGCATATGAATGAATGATTGTGCACGCATGTAGTATCTATATGGCTAGGACTATTTGCATACATGTTGGATTCATGGCACTATACATATTTTGCATTAGAAAGATTATTCAGGCCTGATCATTAGCATTAGCTAAGGAACATGTACACACACGTTTTGCATATATTCATACAGCATTAGAAATCGTCTAAGGACAATGGTTGCTTGTGGATGATGATTTGAGTAGGTGGATGATGGATGGTAGGATATGTTCTTCCTAACTTGGAGATTTCGGGGACGAAATCCTAAAAGGTGGGGAGAATGTAACAACCCGTATTTTCAATAACCTGTTATAACATAAATGGAGGTATAATTAAATTTAAAATCTGAATCAAGGGAAACGTGCTATGCCATTGCGTTCGTCTCGGAAAAATACGCGAAATAGAGTCCGAGTTTTCGAAAATCGGAGTCCGTATGACCAAGATATGGCCTCGTGAAGTTTCACGAAAAATTCCCAAATTAAAGTATACTTAATTAAGTGAAATGGGTTGCGCAGAGAAATATATATATTGATATATATATATATAATTGAAAATTAAATAAATAAATATGCAAAAATGTTCAAAACAGCGAATTGGGAGAGGGAAATAACCGAACCGGCCGATTTTTGAGGTCGACCCGAGCTCGCTGGGTCGACTAGGGGTTAATCCAGGGTGTTTGGCTGTCAACCCGTGGGCCGATTCGCTCAAATGCAGATTTTGCATTTGGATGGTTCTCATGGTTCATCTTTAATCTAAAGGCCCTAGATGGTTCCTATACTTGACTTCTTCCCCAAGACATGCTTTGATGGCTTGGATTGAATCTAGGTTTAATCCTATGGCCTAAAACACTTGCCAAATCTATAAATAAGACCCTAACCTATCCTAAATCCTCATTATTCATTCATGCAACTAAACTATGGCAAATTTGCTCCTCTCATGGCCTCCACTCAAAATCCTAGCCTCCACTTCATTTCTATGAGAGGTTTCATGATCATGAGAGTGTTAGAGAGTTTCTATGTTAGTATGAGAGCCTCTCAAGTTGATTTCAAGGCTAAAGCTTTGATCTTTGTTCATAAAGATGGGGTTTTGATTGATTTGGAGCTTTCATTTTTGGGTTTTAGGATGATGACATGCATAGGCTTTGTCTCAATCTTTCATCTAATCGATTTGTGCCTTCATAGCAATGTAAGCCCTTCCCTACTCTTAGATATTAACTATGAAGTTAAATGTTCATGTTGAAAGTTTGGGTTTGATTAATTAGAATGATGCATGCTATCATGTTATGCAAGTTTATGAAGTCATTATCTTGATCTTATGAGCTAAAAGCCACAACCTTTATGTTGAAATGTTGCATTATGCAACATGAGAATCTTCATAATCATTATGTCAACTTGCATATGAAGTCATAATCCTTATATGATGATATATGCGAGTTTCTAGCCATCATTCCATGTCTTTTGTCACCATGATTCGCTTATGTACCAAGTTTGGGTTTATGCATGTTTTGAGGCTTAAGAATGTAACATGCAAGTTAATGAACACATTATGTCTCATTTGCCACCATGTTCAACTAGTGGCTTTATACCCCCTTTTGTCATGCCTTTGACAAGCTCCTTCTTTGAATCCATTATGCGAGTTTAAAAGCGTTGGGGTCACATTATGGGAAAACATAATGACATGAACATGATTTGGGTAAATGGGTATAAACATGACAACATGTAATGTTAAATATGACATGTGTTTATACTTGAAAACATGACTTGAAATATAACATGGAAGTTGACATGTAAGTATGCATAAAAACATAAGCTTGGGAATTTACCTATTAAGTTAGGTCTACCCATTGGGAATTTACCTATTAAGTTAGGTCTACCCAATTGCTTGAAAACTTGACTATGAACATGACACTAGACTAAACATGAAAGTGGCCAACTCGAGGTTGGGTTGAGTTTGCAACGTAAAACTACCTGGAACCGACCGGCCTAACTAGTAGTTGCAAACAATAGGACCCAATGTGAGAAGTTGGTCATGTTGTGCTTGAACCCGAGGTTAGACCAAGTTGTGGTGTAAAGCTACCCGGAACCGACCGTCTTAACTAGTAACCACAACAAAGTCTAATGTGAGAGGTTGGGGTGCATTAAGTAATTAATGCCACATGATAGGGTTAAGTTAATTTGATTAATGACTCTTAACCAAATATGACATGGGTAAATGGGTTAAGTAAATTGGTTAGGCTAATGATACTTAACAAAACATGACAAGGTTGGGTAGGCTAAGTGATTTGATTTGCCTAATGACGCTTAACCATTTTTATACGACTAGTGGACGGGGATTAAGTTAACCAACACTTAATCAATCCAACATGATAATTTGGCAAGGTTAAGTAAGTTTTCTTAATGACACTTAACCATACAAGATGATTAGGGGATGGGGTTAAGTAATTTGCACCTAACTAATCCGACACGGTAATTAGATGGGGTTAAGTAATCCACACTTAACTAATCTAAACACGGTAATTCGATGGGGTTAAGTTAAACACTTAACCAATTTAAACTCGGTAATTCAATGAGGTTAAGTAACCAATACTTAACCAACTTAACGTGATAATTTAATGGGGTTAAGCAACTTATACTTAACCAATTATACATGATGATTTGATGGGGTTAAGTAACTTACACTTAACCAATCGAATACGCGGACCTGATAAGGTTAAGTCACAAGACCTTTTTAGAATATACTTAACCATTGTAGTACGATTAGAGGATGGGGTTAAGCCAACCTATACTTAACCAATCCGACTCGATAATTTGATGGGATTAAGATAATCTATGCTTAATCGATCTAGCAAGATAATCCGATAGGATTAAGGTAAGCTAGTACTTGACCAATTTGACTTGATAGGGTTAAGTCATGAGCCTCTGGGTACACTTAACCAACTTGTGGGACTAAGTCTTGAACTTAAATACTTAGCCAATCTTTGACGTGATTCGTGGGCGGGTTAAGTCATGGACTTGAATGATAACACTTAACCCAATAGACAAACCCTAGCTAGAAGAACTAGGTAGAAAACCGTGGTTAATCAAGGATAACGGGAGAGGAAGCTAAGTGGTAAACCTTAGTTAAGGGTAACTAAGTAATAATTCTTAGCTAAGGACATAGGACTAATTCTCAAAACTATGAGTAACCTGATACGGTAGGTCATCGCTTAGTATACGAGGGGGAGCAAGTTATCTGACTTGGATAAAAGCTCCAGCGCACTGGGTGCCGAAGTGGAAGCTTCGGGGGACGTGAGGATGTTCTTGGGATCCCTCTGTGGGCTGCCAGGTAATTATACTAGGCCCATGAGAGGTTAAGGTCTGCGTTAGAAGGGCCAAGAGTATGCCTTGGTTGCTATGCGAGCAACCTAAAGACTGGGATGGATTAGCGTGGAGTCGACGATTCTTGTTTTTGCCCTGGATAGCGCATCGTCGACTACCTACCATCTTTAGTCAATCGTGTACGTGCGGAAAGGCAGGGAACCCCCAACAGACCATGTGCTTGCTATCAAGTCATGGGTGAGGTTGGCCCGTAGGAAATTGGGCTATAGTGGGGTCGTGGAGTGGTTCTTATACATGATTTTTCTTGGATTGCCTTTCAGTAGTTGAGGGAGGGGTCACGTGGGACCATAGCCACGGGTACAAAAACAGACCTTGTTATCTGCATCGGCAGACGATTTAAAGCTCCCGACCGAGTTCCGTATTTCTTGATTTGCCCTAGCACGGAACTCGGATGGCACATTGGGGAACATGTGCATCTAGACATGGAAAACGATTCACGATACATATGTGGGATCAAGGGCGCGGTTGACGGGTGGCGTAATCCCTAGTGGTCCTAGGTGGCCAAAACCCAAACCGAGACACGGAAACGTTCATTAGGTAGCATAATCCCTAGCGGTCCTAGGTGGCATAAATCCTAAGCGGACGCGCGATAGTTCATGGTAAGGAAACACAACTAGATCAAGGGTTGCAGTCCAAAACAACTTCAAGGATAAACCGTTTACATGGGAAAGCCCGTACAGCCTACGGCAAAGAACTGAACTTATACATGGAAAGAAACATATGAGTAACCTATATATGCGTCATATTAGGTTGACAGGGACCATTACACGACTTCTGAGTAAGGGTCATTCACGGATAACACGTAATACAGTTGGGATACTAGTACGGTAGGTGCAGAGCAGATATACAGGATAGATACCATGGGACGTTATACGTGATAGATATCTTGGAATATTATACTTGATAGGAACCTGACGATGTGATACCTTGTTTTGTCTTGACATCGTAATTTATCATGACATCTTAGTTTATCTGAGTTCAGTAGTTCATCCTGTTATTTTGATTTAGCTTACCTATCTTGTTATCATGCTTATGTTCATCTCAATTTCTCATGTCAGTTAACTTTACTAGTTTTTATACTAATAGTAGATAGGGCTTACTCAGTCTTTTTGACTGACCCGTTTTGTTTCGCCTCTTTTCTTCCGTTTCCCCCCCAGGTTACAGGGAGGAAACACTGCTGTTTAGTTCGGACTTCTTCTGCTTGAAGGTCATCATGGATGGCTTGGACTTTTCCTGGCTATGGCTACTTTACTGTTTTTATTTGGGGAATAATTTATGAAAAAGTCTTTATGCTTCTTTACTATTGCAAGACAGGTTTTGATGTACTCTGATGTAAAAGGCTTTAGACCTTATGTATTCATGTTTATGAAAGTTCGATTTTACTTCCGCTATTTTATATGTTCTGTCTTGTGATATTTCTGTGCATGTTGACCAATAATGCCCCTCTAAAGCTAGTGCATTCCTTTGCGAGTGACCCTAGCGGAGGCGGGGTGTTACAGATATATATGGAACGCAACATTGTTATGTAGAGATTCGTACGTCACTTCGGCGTAGGATGAGGGACTGCGTTCATTTCTGTGGCATTACAGTGGTGATCGTGCGATTAAAGTACCATGGGGTGTACCTCAGTATTGAGGGGTAGCTGCATATATACTATATTAGGTTAATCCACTAGGGAGTAATTGGGTACGACTTGTGTGTAAGCCTTGAGCGCTGTTAACCCAAGTAACCTAATAAATAAATAAATATGATTGAACGGTGTATGTAGTGTTATTCAAAGTGTATAATTTAAATCCAGTCACAAGAACTTGTGTTCTGACACCCTCTTCATAACATACTCGCAAGTTAGATTTGTGGCGGAGACATGACAGCTTTGGATACCGGTTACGAAGTATTATTAATATGGTAAGGATATACTTTAAGTATATTATATTTTATCTATTCCGCTGCGAGATATTTTATGAGCTCTGATATATTTTATGTCTCTGTATGTTATGCGGGATACTAGAGCAAACCAACACAAGTTTCGATAGATTAGAATTTTGAAAAAAATTCGGTCTGTCGGAATTCGGGTTGTTACATCTGGTATCAGAGCTTAGGTTTATGATTCCTGTATAAATAGTGAGTGAACGTATTTGTATTTTAAAAATATAAATATTAGATATATATACCTAGATCCATAGAGAAACCCACAAAATAGAAGGAGTATAATATGGAAAGAATTGGGATACTTGTTTTGTACACTAAAGGAATGAATACGGAAATCTGAGACCCTTAGGTAATTTGGGTTGATAGTGTACAATGTATTTTGTATGGAAGGAAAGAGAATCCCATATGATTAGTATTTTGGATTAGTGCGTTTGGTAGTAAATCCTTATACATTGGAAAAGGATGAAGAGAGAAAAATGGATTAGGAATATATATAGTTGAGAGAATTGACCTTGGGGAGTGTCTAGGAAAGCCTTGAAAATTGGAAACCCGCTTTGAGTCTAACCCCAATTTTAACTTTTAAGAACTTAAAATTACAAAAGCTTTTGGGAAAATGGTTTATGGTATTTTCAAGTTTTAATCTTAAAAGTTATAGTTTTAAATATGTAAAGTATACGTATTGGGTTTTGAAGTAAAATGGGGTATATTTTGTAAATAGTCACTTCTTTCGAAAACTTTGTCTAAAGTAAAATTCTCTCAGTAAAAGGTGCATATTATAGAGCATGTATAGCTCACTAGTTTTATTGTTATATTTCATACAATAGTTTTTAATAAAGAAAGATTTGAAATCTCTATTCTTATGACAATCCTTTTTGATAATTATTTTGTTGGGTAGGCAAAATAAGTGGTAGAAATTAAGAATAGAGTAGATGTTTACACCTTCTAGTAAGAGACTGAACTGACCTTATAGGAAAGAACCAATCGTAAGCCTAATTGAGAATTAGTTGTCCTTGTCTACTCCATTTTTTGTGATTTGAAAAAAAATGGTTTACATTTTTAAGATGACATGTTTTATTGGTTTGGCAAAAGTAAATTTTCATAAGGAAAATAAAATTTTGACACCTTTAAATTTTTGGAAGAGAATTTAAATGAAAAGGGCAAACCGTGTTTTGGAAAGTACGGAGTAGGTAAGGATTAGAGCCTAGGAAAGACGGGAAGAGTTTTGAGGCTATGAATTAAATAGCAAGAATTATCTTGAAAAAATGGTAAGTTCTCTTAAAATGCGTAAGAATTGGAAAACCTAGGGTGTTGCTTGAAATCATTGTTGATACACAGCTAGAATTAGTAATGACTACTAGATAGTAAAAAGGGCAAGTAAGTGTTTAGATCTTGCTGCTAATTTCCATGTTATGGGTAAAAACCGTTTCTACATTTCTGTTGGGATCGTTCCATTATTTTGTTCTTAATGGGTAGTTAGGGTAACACCTAAACCTATCGTGGATCCCATAGTTTGGACTTTTCTGTCTGAGTGGGACATAGTCCCGAGATTCTTGGCCCTTAGTAGTAGCTGTGTAGGGTGTCTGTTCTCCTATTTTAGTTGAAAGTTTAGAAGGCATGTTTAAATTTAAACTTAGATCAGATAATTAAATAAGATAAGAAAAGAGAAAAGGTACAACTATAAAGGAAACAGCAAATTCAGTAAAGCAACAAACATAATAAATTATGAGAAAAGATGGATAAAGATGAAAATTTCCAAGATAAGATGAAAAAGAAAATCAGTAACAAAAGAAAATTTTCTTATGTGGGCTGTGCTTGGATAGGAAAATAGGGAATGCTTATAAATAGTTGCATAAAATCCAAGTACGGTTGAAAAAGGGTACATAAAAGAAAAACGGAAGATGTGAAATTTTCCGTTTTTCTACCTTTTTGTAACATAAGAAATTAAATTTAGGGAATTATATTTTTCTGAAATTCGAAAAATAAAGTTGGTTGGTAGGATTATGGATGCAACAATTGGATGAACTATGCTCTTACTCATTAAGAGTGTGGGAAAATTTGGTGAAAAAGCATTTTTGATTTTTAGAATATTGCATTCATGTAGAACTGCCAGTATATTTAGGATGAGAGCATCATGTTTTAAAAGGATTTTTGAAAAATGTGCATACACATACGTGCATTATTATGTTGTATTTCACTGTGCACAAGTGCATAATGTTTGCAAAATTGGATGCACACATGATGGATGTATATTATGCGAGGGGTTAATTGATTTTACCCTTATCAAATTTCGAGGATGAAATTTCCTAAGGGTGGGAGAATGTAACTCCCCGCATTTTTAACTTAAGATAAAAAAATAAGAATAACTTAGTTAAATATTCAAAATGAAGTAAAACGGACTGCGCCATTGCGTCTGTCTCGAAATTCTGGTCAAGATAGACACTTGGTTTGCGTAAAACGGACATCGTATGAAGAATTTATTAAGGTTTGAAGTTTGTATATGCGCAGGAAGAATATATATATACATATATATATATATACATATATATATATATATATACATATACATATATATATATATATATATTAGGTTCAGAAATCTAAAAATAGGTCCAGAAATTCAAAAATCGATTCAAAATTCCAAAATTGGGAAGGCGACAAATTTCCCGCCCAGGGGTGTCTACCCCCTAAAGGGGGTGTCGACCCCCCTACGGCAGATTAGTCAAATTTTTTTCCTTTATTTTTTTTTTTGAGATTTGGACGTTTCTGATGGTTCTTAATCAAATTTGAGGTTCCTGATTTCTCTGATACACCTATAAATAAGACCTTAGAGCTAACCCTAAACCTCATATTTCTGAGGCTAAGCTGAAGCTCTGCTGTTTTCCCTTTTCCTCCCCTAATCTATTCAGAAAATTTAGGTTATTAGTTTAGGTAAAATTCTGAATCTAAATCTGGAGATTAGGAACATATGCTTGTAAATGGGTGTTTAGATCTCTTAACGAAGTGATGTAATTCCTAGATCTGGTCTATTTTCAATTCTCTTCTCTTTCTTCTTTTTCTTTCTTTCTTTTATTAAAAAGTTATGATCCATGTTTGTTAGGTTCTGAATCAAATTAGGGGAAAAATCATGGAATGATAGACCTGGATCAGATCCAAGATCTATAAAGCTTATGAGGTGAGTGGTTTTAAGCTATAGCCTTTAGATAATAATATGTTATCTTTTAGCATTCCCCTTTTTATTAATTGTGAAATTGCCATAGTAATTATAAATTATTGTTATAACAAGTTGAGATGTTAATATGAATACTTCATACGTTGAATCAGTTAAAGTGTCGGAATGATTACATGTTGAATAAACTTGTTAGAATATGGGCGAAGACTATTGTTGTTATAATTATATGATTCATATATGGCATATTATTGAGTAAATGACATGTCTAACTTGTTGGATTTGAATAATTACCCGATTGAATGTTTACATGTCAGAATAGAATTAACCATATGTTAAAAAGGACATGCGACAAAATATAAGCATAATTGGACGACATGTAAATTAGATTGTTGTAAACTAGATTACAGTAAAAAGGATAATATGCCTAAAATTTACATGAAATAGGAATAATTGTTAAAGAACGAACATGCCTCGATTCATAGTAATTTAACACTGTAACGCTCTTAGACACGAGGTTAGATTGCCTTGTGATTGAAGTCAGCCCAGAACCGCCCGGCATATCCAACATTAACAAGTGGTAAATCAAATGTGAGGGGTTTAAGTGCATAATTAAAACATGTAATGGTTCTAAGACACGAGGTTAAGTCAACTTGTGGTAGAAGTCAGCCCGGACCCGCCCGACAAATCCAGCGTCCAAAAGTGTAGGCTTAATGTGAGTGGTCTGCTATGTATATATATATATATATATAACAAGATATGAATAAATGGAAATGATGGTAATTAAATGTCTAACTCAGAAAATAAGAAAGGAAGGGATGTATGGGCCGAGTTAGGGTGATGCGAAGGAAAAGTGATGTATTTCACTAAATGACCTATTTCTGAGAATGTGGTTGCAAGTAAGCCACAACCAAAAAAGTAAGAAAAAGAAAAGAAATTAGTCTCCACCACGGATTTAGATGGGAATACGTTATGAAAATAAATCACTGATTCCTTCTATACATCAAACTGATAAGGTGCATGAAGTGTTTTCCTTAATTAAAATAAGGAACATATATTACAGTGAATGAAGAATACTGGAATACAATAGTAAAAGAAAATGGTTTAAATGGGGAATGATATTAACCTATTATAAATATATAACATTAACAAGAATGTTGTATAATAGGTAGACATGTCCTAGGGACAAGTGAATATTGTAAATTAGGTTATAATAAACTAGTAAGGAAATAGGATAACTGGTGAAATGAGATAAGGGACACTTAATTGTTAATTGAGTAATCAGTAAATTGGGAAAGCCAGAAATCTGTTGAGAAAAGGGGGAAATATATGAAATATTAGAAGTTGTACTTAATTATAAATTAAGTAATCTGTAAACTTGGAAGGTTGAAACCCATTGATAAGAATAACATGTTTGGACTTGTCCTAGGGACAAGAGGAAATTATAACATAGGTTATAATAAATGGGTGGAGAAACTTATTAATGGACCTTAGTTAAGAGAACTAAGTTAATAAGTAAACAACGATAAGTTGTAGTGGCGGTGTAAGTTGAATTTATAATTAAATGAGAAAGAATGAGGAAAACTTATGAAATGAAATAATTTATGTTTAATCATGGTAAGTGACATGTTAATTAGAAAACATGTGAATTGAGATATACTTAATAACATATTAAGTAGAACATGTTATTATAACCGTAAAACCAAACAAGAATATGAAAGGGATTGTGGATTACAGACCTTGGACCACAATCTAGAAAATAACATGTTGGTGGCTTATTAATAAACTGAAAAGGGTTAAGTTATATAACCGAAGTTAATAAGAAAGAGGAACTTGGTAACTTGATTAAGAATTCATTATGAATGGGAATGACCAAGTTAAATGGAAACCTGGTGAGGTAAGGCAAGCGCGTAAAAGAATGTTTAGACATAGGTTCTAACAACATATTAAAGGGAGGCGCTTGGACCAGTCCGCACATTTGAGGGTGAATAACCCAACGGGGTAGATCATCGTGCTATTATAAGGAACGAGGGGAGCGCACATTCATCTGATTGTTCTGACGGATCCGAAGGACTTGAAGGGGAAGCACGTGGCTTCCTGAGATACGTAAGGTGCTCCTAGTAGTCCTCTGTGCGGTCGCAGATGCTTAGGCTGTTCTCGCAGGGGTTGGGTCTACGCGTAACTACTAGGTGGGTAGGCCTTGACTGCAAAAGTAGCTATGCAGTTTGAATGTTGTAACGCGGTGACACTAGGGTGATTCGGTGGTTGCCTCAATGGGGAGGTGAAGGGTCACGAACAACAAGGATAGTAGATCGCCGTGTACCCGTCATCGGCAGCTAGTGGGATGAGAAAAGACTAGATCTGAAACCAATAGTTCATTCACCCTTCACTATCGGGGTACGTTTTGGAGGGTAGATGTCGATTGGATGTTTAGATTATTTTTTTAGGGGCAGTCGTTTAGCTCTTGTAGTCTTTACTTGTTGAGGTAGAATCGAGGTGGGGCCATAGCCACCATGAAAACAAACCCTTGGAATATCTGTATATAGAGGCTATTAAAGACGGGCCTATACCGATATGGAAAAGCTCCCGACTGAGTTCCGTGTTTCTTGTATCACCCTACCACGGAACTTGGTGCACATTAGAGGACGTGTGGTAAAGGCATCGAGCTATAATTAACGATACATATGTGGGACAGTCTAGAAACATGCATGTCGTCTTTGGGTGGTGTATCGTAGACTTGAGGGCATTACTCTGGTATGAAATCTGATTCGATCGACGATGGCAGTCTGTACGCTTACGTAGCGTAGTAATGACAGATATATGAGGAACGTAACATTGTTATGTAGAGATCCGTACGTCACTCCGGCGTAGGATGAGGGACTGCGTTCATTTCTATGGCATTACGGTGGAGACCATGCCAGTGGGGTACCATAGGGTGTACCTCAGTATTGAGGGGTAGCTACATATATACTATATTAGGTTAATCCACTGTGGAGTAAATCGGTACAACGTGTGTGTAAGCCTTGAGTGCTGTTTACCCAAGTAACCTAATAAATAAGAAAATATGATTGAACGGTATATGTAGTGTTATCCAAAGTTTATAATTTAAATCCAGTCACCAGAACTTGTGTTCTGACCCCCTCCTCATAACATATTCACAAGTTAGATTTGTGGCAGAGACATGATAGCTTTGGATACTGGTTAGGCAGTATTATTAGTAAGGTTAGGCTATACTTTGAGTAGATTATATTTTATCCATTCCGTTGTGAGATATTTTCTGAGCTCTGACATATTTTATGTCTCTGTCTTTTCTACAGGATACCAAAGCAAACCAACACGAGTTTTGATAGATTATAATTTTGAAAAAAATTCGGTCTGTCGAAATTCGGGTTGTTACAAGAACCAAAACGGAGCAAATTAGAATTTGAAGCAAATTCAAATTCGAGCAGTAATCAAATTCAAAAATAAAGAACGGCAGAGTGGAACCCAATGTGAGAATTCTCTCACTAAAATTTTGTACAGTCATCTATTTTATAACTGCATATATCGATTGCCAGTATTGATTTTATCAGTTTTAATCATTATAAATTGTATACGTTGCCTGTTAGCTCACCTCCCTCGTCCATAGACCATGAACGATTTAATTGACTGTATTATGTTTTGTTTGTGATGTTGAAACGTAATATATATATAGACATATATATATGCGATGTGTAAAACATATATATATATATATATATATATATAAAAATACATGCGATGTGAAAAATAAATATATATGCGATGCGAAATATATATATATATATATATATATATATATATATATATATGCGCGATGTGATAAATATTTGTTCATTAAAAATATAAGTTTTAACATATATATGGAATATATAAAATGGTCAAGTAATGGAACAAATATTTGTTCGTTAAAAATATAATTCTTAACGTATATATGGAATATATAAAATGGTCATGTAATGGAATTATTATTGGATTGTTAAAAATATAACTTTTATCGTACATATGGAATATATAAAATTGTTATATAATGGAAGATTCAATTTTGATTTAAAATTGAAATGGAAGTTGGAATCGTTTTTAAATGAATTTAAAACGTTTTATAAAAAACGTTTTAATTGGAAATCAACGTGTATATATATATATATATATATATATATATATATATATAATGGTTTGAATAGAACGCACCGCGCAGCGACCGTTTGTGAATTTTGACCATTAACTTCAAATTGATGTAACGGGAGGTCCGACCGTCGGATTCTCCTAAAACTGGAATGTTGGGTTCGTATCAAAAAGGGCTTTCCAATAAATATAAGAGCTTTAAATTTAAACGGATGGATTTTAAAATATGTCCAAATCAATTTCAGAAAAGGTCGCTATGAATGCGGTTCGGTGACCGTTATTGGAAACCGACTGTTCGGGCCTTAGTAAAATTAATAAAAATATGGAAAAATTGTGTAAAATCATAATAAATGATTTAGAAGGATTTTTGAATGAAAAATTCCAAGTTTGGAAAGATAAAAATACATTTTTATCTGATGAACTAGTTATTAAGTAGAATAATATTCTAATGTTTTTAAATAAATAAATTGGATTGAAAAAAGGGGTTATAAAATAACCAGAATTTTCCAATGAATAAATTGGAATGGATTTGAGTGGAAATAATCTTCGGAATATTTTGATATTAGATTCCGTGATTATACAGATATTGATGAGGAATTTGGAAGATACAGATATCGTTATTCCCAATACAATATCTGTTAGTTTCAGAATTGGATGTTGAATAGAAGTCGATATTATTTCTATTTAGAACCTTGTATTTAATATCAAATTGGATTTTGGGTTTCTCATGAATTGTGTTTTCAATAACATTAGTTCTTTAACCCAATTAATAGTGAAGTTATGATTTGGAATTTATAAATCTTTTTATTAAGATTTAATGGAAAATTTCCAAATACAATATTTTCCAAATTAATACATTAAATTGGAATTGAATGGAATTTGATTTGGTAATAATCGAAACGATATTCTGTGTAGAAAGACCAATACTATTTATGGAATTTAAAAGGCTTTGTCGTTATTCCATTTATATTATTAGTACAATACGGAAATTTATATCGATTATATACTGTTATGATTTCCGTGTAGATTCAATTTTAATAGAATATGATTTTGGGTTTGTTGTGAATGGTGTTTTTATATGACATTTGTTCTTTAACCCAATTAAAAGCAAGATTAATTTCCAAAAAGTTAAATGATCATTAAGTAAGGATTTGAGAAATTAAAACTAACTAAAGTTTTAGTAAGTCTTTAATCAGATTTGGAATGGATAGATGGTAATTAAATTTAACAAAATACTAGAAATGGTATAAACCAAATATGCTTAGTTGATGATATTGATTGTTTGGATTGTGCTCGACCAGTTTATGAGCAAAATATGCTTTTACATTTAGCATTGGGTTGGGTAGAAATATTTGGATGCTAACATCTTCTGAAACACTTCGCGATTTGACTATGAGATGTGTAGCAATGTTGTTGAGTTTATTTAAAATTTAATGAATGATTTTGAAATGATATTTTCTAAAGTGAAAAGAAATGTATTCCCGATTTTGGATAGGGAATGTTTTATAAAACATAAAGGATTTCGAGGGCTAAACCCGATGTTTTTAAAATGATTTAGAAATGTATTATATGTTTGACATTGTAGTTTATCACGTAACCGATTAGTTTCTATTGATGATGTATCTGTTTGGTGGCGGAGAATTTATTCTCTTTCTTAACACCTTTCTTTGAGGCGTACGAGCTCAAAGGTTATTTGATTAATAGTGACTAATTATATGTGTGAATTTGTAACAACCCGAAAATCTGGGCCAGTTTAAAATTTTTTATTTTGGCAATTTTAGCAAATTTTGAACATTTAAAATAGATTATTTTAAACAATATCGACGAGAAATTTATTTTGAACAGAATTCGAACGTATATATTATATAGTTCGTCGTTAGAATATAAATAATTATTTATAATTATAAAAGGAATTGAAAATGGCGCGGTAGTTCGATAATTCGATTTCTAACTTCAATTGAATGTACCGGGTGCAAAACAATCCGGATTTTAGTGAAACCAAAAACATTGGGATCTATTTGAGAATATCTTTCCAACGAATCAGAAAAATCAAGCGGGGATAAAAAGATATGTCCAGTTGAAATTTCAGAATAGTCGCTATGGAATTTCGGCCTTTGGAAATAGCCATTTTGCAAACGACCTCGGATTTCGACGAAACCACTTTTGTTGGGTCCGCGATGTCAAATTATTGCTAGGTTTCAAATTTCATAATTTTTCGAACCAATATGTGAACGTGGCAAAGGAAAACGCGTTTGACCAGTTTCAGTTGATTTTAATCGACTGGAAAATGGTCATTTTTTCAACGGTTTCAGAATTCGACGAAATTAGTTTTGTTAGGACCGTATCGTCAATACGAAGCTAGAAAATATTTTTCGGGAATTTTTCTAGTTAGTATGTGGCCCCAGTAAATTGAAATGCGTGTTCAAATTCAATATATAGAGTTATATTTTGATTTTGACGAAAACTGATCATAACGACCGAATTGGCCTACGATACATATCCCATTGTGTTGGGAATGGGGGTAATTAGCTAGGGGCGACAGTTGTTGGGCCTCGTTTCGAGTTCGAATAAAAAGTCAACAAATTAATGAATTAATTAATAAAATAATATATATATTATTATATAACTACCCTCACATCTCTCCCTCTCTCTCTCTCTTCGATTTCAGGAGAGAAAAAACCCCTTCGTTCGATCCTTCAGCGCCCTCCCCCCCTACGCCTGCCACCGGGCCCCCTCCGGCGATGGCGCCGGTCACCCTCCAGCGCCCCTCTCACTCTATCCTCCCTCTCCTTTTCTAGACCCCGTAAACCCCTGCGACTCCAAACACGATCGCGATACCCAGCCACCGCGCCTCCGGGTCTGACGCCGCCGCCCCTTCTCTTTTCCCCCATCGCCTGGCGCCTCCGCGTGTTAGCCTCCGCCCACCCCCTTCGATCGAACACGCAGCCTCCCAATCGAAGGAACCCAGCCCCAAACCCTGGATCTCGCCAGCGCCGACCATGAACGCGCCCCTCGACCTCCAACACCTCCTCTGAAAATATACCGTGAGTTTTTTGTTTATTTTATTCTATTTCTTTCTAATTTTTTTTATCCATGTAATTAACTTAGTAAAGAAACACAGTTTTCTTCTTAACTGAAAATAGAAATGATTTTTTTTAAACTAGAAGGATACGATTTTTAAAGAAGCAAAGCATAGATTTTTAAAGAAGCAAAGTATAGATTTTTAAAGAAGCAAAGTATAGATTTTTAAAGAAGCAAAGTATAGATTTTTGTGGAAGCAAAGCATAGATCTTTATATTATAGTAAAGGGATAAAAATACGATTTATATTATAGTAAAGGGATAAAAATATGATTTTTATTATAGTAGAGCGTTAAAAATATAATTTTTATATGATGTAGAGATTAACAATATAAATTTATTTAATGTAAAGTAAGAAAAATATGATCTTTATTATTAGAAGAGCGAAGAGAAAATATGATTTTGATTATATACTAGAGATTATAAAAATACGAGCTTTATATGTGTTGTAGCGAATTAACAATATAAAGAAGTGATTTTGTTTAAAATATAAGTTGAGATTTTTATATAGATAACAATTCGATTTGTATATATTGAATAGCATAGTAAAAATTCGATTTTTATATATTGAATAGCATAGTAAAAATTCGATTTTTATATATTGAATAGCGAAGTAAAAAATTCGATTTTTATATATTGAATAGCGAAGTAAAAAAAAATTCGATTTTTCTATATTGAATAGCGAAGTAAAAATGTGATTTTTATATATGTAGAGAATACGGGCAACGAAAGTGACAAGAGGCAAGAACATCAAAGATTTCTACCCAAGAAGAGTCGTGGCGTTGGATTAGCAATTATGTGAGAACTTCTCACCTTTTAATTTTGTTTCTAGTTATATTTATATATACTAGGATGCAGACGGTGTTTAGTAGCACCCGACACCCGTCGTCCACAGACCATGGACGACTTGTTTGTTTGTTTGTTTGATGTTGATGTGTAGTTGATTGAGTGATGTGAAATGAAATAAAATATTTTTATAGTTAGAAATATTTTATAGTTGAAAATAGAATTTTTAATGTGTATATGAAATGAAATAAAAATAAACAGATTGGAGGATTTGTTCATATACACACATTTGACTGATATTGATTGGGATGATAAATTTTACACATCGCCCAACTGCACAAATAAAATCTGTGTTTGATTGTTTGAAACCCCACACGGGTATTGGGAAGATATTTGACGTACACTAATCCCGATTGTTTAGTTGTATGTCGATCGATTGATTGACAGGCTGCAATAAGCGTTGAATATTTATATTTGATGCTTATACAGTGTAGAATGCACTTTGGATGATGGTTGATTATTCATCGTTGTTATTATATACATGTGTTGTAGAAAATCCATATAATTAACATTATATGGTAATTGATTGGGCCTCATTCCAGTTTTGAAAAAAAGAAAGTTTTGAAATAGAAATATTTGAATAGAAATATTTGAAAAAGAAATATTTGAAATAGAATATTTGGAAATAGAAATATATGAAGCCGTGTTGATTAGATTGATGCCATTTTGACGTGAACGATATTTGTATCAATTTTATTCATTTTATAATGAATATCGAAAGTGATTTCAAAATCTGATATTTTGAAAAGAATTGAATATAAATGAATTCGAATTGAAATTGAATATAAATGAATTCGAATTGAAATTGAATATAAATGAATTCGAATTGAAATTGAACAGAAATGAATTCGAATTGAAATTGAATTGAATTGAAAACGAACTAAAATTGAATTAAAAATCGATTTGAATTGAAATCAACTTGAAATGAATTTAAAACGAATTAGTTAGGGAAAATTCAATTTTGATTTGAATTTGAAGAGGAAGTTGAAATCATTTTGAAAACGGATTTAAAACGATTTATTAAATACGTTTTAAAGGAAATCGACGAAGTATAAATTATATATACTATACATATAATATAATGGCCTGAATAGAACGCGTCGCGCCGCGGCAGTTCGCGAATTTTGACCATTGACTTCGAACGGATATTACGGGAGATCCGACCGTCGGATTCTCCTAAAACCAGAACCGTTGGGTTCGTATCGAAAAGAGCTTTCTAACGAATATTAGAAATTTGAAATCTAACGGTTGGATTTGGACTTATGTCCAAATCAAATTTGAAAAAGGTCGCTGTAAGTGCAGTTCGATGGCCGTTGATGGAAATCGATTGTACGGGCCTTGATAAAATTATTAAAAATAGTAATAATTTGTGTAAAATCATAAGAAATGATTTAGAAAGAATTGGGATTAAAAACTCCATATTTGAAAAGATAAAAATAGATTTTTTATCGAAATGAACTAGTTTTGAACTAGAATTAAAATTCTATTAATTTTTAAAATAAATAAACTGGATTAGAAATGTTTTTGAAAATAACCAGAATTTCCAATAATTGCATTGGAATGGATTTGAATCGAAATTGTCTTCGGAATATTTCGATGTTGGATTTCGTGATTATACAGATGTTGTTATGGAAATTTGAAAGATATTTATATATCGTTATTTCCAATACGATATCTGTTGGTCGTAGAATTTGATATTGAATATAAGCCGATATATTTTCTATTCAGAGCCTTGTGTTTAATATCAAATGTGATTTGGGTTTGCCGTGAATGGTGTCTTCATTAACACTGTTCTTGGAATAAATTCAAGGAATAAATTCAAGGAATTTATCTTGGATAAAATTAATGGGAACCTTTCCCTATGAATGTGAAATTTAGAAACTAACTGTCGGTTAAGCCAAGCAGAATGGTTTTCTGGATATTGATCTGATGTTGGTTTCGGCCTTCGAGGTTAATATTTGGGGAATTGTTCTCTTGATTAATTTACGGTTAGTGACTGATGAATTGAAATGAGGCGTATGTTGTGTTTGTGTAACACCTATTTAAAATATACGTGGGTTATTCGGAAAGTCTGGGTTTATCCCATTCTGAATAACTGATACGACGATAAGTCGAAGATGAAGACGATGGTCGAAGACCGGAGGTCTTCACGTCGTTTGGGTGATTACTGATGATCTTGATTGGGCTGTACACCCAAGAAGATGGAAACAGTTGGTGATCGTCTAGATGTGCTTGGAGATCGAAGGATATGCGAGGAAATTGCCTCCGGTTCCGTTCAGACCCAGAACGGACTTGTAAATGGACTATGTGTCTGACATCGGATTTCATTCTCTGTGACTGATATCGGTTGCATCGAATGGTTTGCCTGTGTGGCATGCTAAGATGCAAATGATCAAGGCTTCTGTTGAAAAGCAAAGTCTTGTGGTTGATGATCAAAGCATAGCCTGTGTGGCACAGCTTTGTGTAACGTGAATTCGCGAGCCTCACACCCCGGTATGAACCAAAAACTGGAGATGGACATCAGGGATACGGACATATGCTGGTTTCTAGTTAGGAGTGGCGTCAGTGCTTGAACCGGCAGAAGAGTTTGACTCATGTGGTTGTTGGAATTGGAGGCGCCTCGGTTATATCGGTCGTTCTCGAACCGATGGAGTCAGTAGACTCATTCATGCCCCATAGGGCAGACTAGCATATAGTTCAGGCATTTTAATCCACTCCGTGTGGACCGACCCTGACGATCCAAGGGCCCACCTGAGTCTAGGTCCTGAGGCTCAGGCTAGAGAGTCTCGAATCCGTGGAGGACTATCTTTTGCCTCGGTTCATAGATGGAAATCCAATTTCCAAATACATGACATTTGCGGTTTTATTTGTAGAGCCTAGTATGGCGACATAGTGGGATAGGGCGCTTGTGCCGCCTATGATTGATACTTATGATTTGAAGTTGTTTTATACACTATGCACCTATAATAGTATCAAATGACTTTTTTTAAACGTTTCAAACATTCTTGGCTATTATAAGGTAAAAACCCTATCCTCCGGCTTGCGTTACATTGTGTGATTGGAACTGGGTCTTATAATAGCTTCATTTTTCTTTATTTAGCATTTCGCTGTTTGTTTTATGCACTGGTATTCTTGGGAGGAAACCCGTTCCGTGTTATACGGCGTGGTCCCTTGATTTACCTAACTTTAAAATAAAGATTTACAACTGTTTTAGTTCTCACACCAGTCCCATGACTGACCTGGAGTTTATTGTTTTAACCTAAACTCTGGGTGCCCTTATTTTCGATGGGCAGCTAGTAGTTTTGGTTTTGCAGATTTATATTCACATGATCCTGGTTTACAGCTGGAATGATATCCGGAAAGCTTTGTATCCGTATATCTCTTCTAGTTGTGTATTGTATTATTTTCCGCTGCTATGTATTTAAATGTAATTTAAATCTTTGATATTTCTATGTAATATTTATTCATTAATACTCTGTATATTCTTGTAATCTGATGCATTGTTGTAATATACAATGAAATGTTCTTCCGTCTGCGTTATTCTGTGGCTTGTTCTCGAACTATCCGCGCTTTCCTCACCGGGGAAGTTACGGGTTTTCACAGAATTGCTAATGTAAAGTACTATATTTCAGAAAGTACTTGTGATTATTATGTTGTGAAATGATTTTCCCTACTTCGGGATATGAAATGATTTAGTATGTGGCCAAAGATTCGGGTAACCCTGGATAACTAAAAGTGTGAGGGCAGTGGATTTTCTCCAAGGGCGTGGGGGATGCATCGTCAATGTAGCCTGCTCCATCGTGGGAGGTGCACATACATATACCGAGTTGGAGAGGCGCGTACAACCTTGTCTGAGGGCCGTGCCCGATATTTAATTGCATATTTGTTTGTATGCATTGTGACATTTTGGAATTCATATTTCTAAAGATATTGGTTTGAGATCCCGAAGTGAAATCTACTTTGATATAAAAGTTAGATATGTATTTCAAATAATTTGAAATAAGAATTCGGGAATAAAGTCCAAAGGAATCATTTATGTAAAGTTAATTGGATTTTGAAAGATCTAAATTTGGGGTAAAGCCTAAATGGGTAGATTGGAAATTTGCATGTTGTATGATGCATTGTAGATCCATATGGCTATTATTGGTTATTGTTTATGCACTAGTATTCATGGGGGTAAACCCGTTCCGTGACATGTGGCGTGGCCCCGTGATTTACTATATATTAAAATAAAGTTAATAACTGTTTTTAGTTCTCATACAAGTCCCATGCCTGACTTGGAGTTTATTGTTTCTACCTAAACTCTAGGTGCTCATATTTTCCACATGGGCAGCTTGTAGTTTTGGTTTTGCTGATTATTTCATTTAGCAGGATTTTGGATCAAAGCTTAGAGCTGTGTCCAGAGCATTGATAGTCTTCCACTATGTTAGTTTATTTGTTTCCGCTGCATTGTATTACATTTATTTTAAATTTATTTTCCGTTGTATATTATTTTCAATACTCTGATATTCTGTATTCTGATGTAGCTTTATTATGATGTTTATAAAAGTCTTCTGTTGTTTGTTCTGATGTGTTGTGCACCTAAAATTAGCGTATTCGCCATTTTGGTTCGATTTAAGTCGGCTTAACAATCGATTTGGATCAACATAAAGGGAGGGATGACTACATATGGTATCAGAGCGAGGTTTCGATCCTCGGACCTACGGGTATTTGTTCAAGCACTTAATTTATACTTTCATTCGCTTCATTCCATACATGACTCATTCATATTCAATCATTTCCAAATCAATTCAACACTTTTAATTCAATCACATTCCATTTGCTAATTAATTTTCTAATTTGCTTCTTCACGTTCAAATATATTTTTATTTTCTTATATACAAGTTGCATTCCATTTCTAACTCAAGTTCCATATTTGGTTTCAAATTTTAATTTATAAATCCAATTTACTTAACCGAAGTAAAGCTCGATCCAAAACTTCATTAACTAATTAGTTTCCAATTTGTTAACTTCATTCAATAATTAAAAATCCAATTTTTGTTTCAATACTAATTCATTTACTACACTTGAGTTCACATTTACTTTATAACTCAATTCTAAATTTTTCAAATGGAAATTTACGTTTTATTCGCTTAAAACCCTTTTATTTTATTTACTAAATCGTTATGATTTATAATCGATTACAACGTTTTTTTTATGAAAATTTGTTTTTGACATAACTCAAAATTTATAAAATGAAATCCAAAATTTTCTCTTCTATTAGAAAATTATTACTCAATAGGTCTAGATGATTCTTGTTTCAAAGAATTCCAACTTATATTTAGTTCTATATACACAATTGAAGTACAAAACACAAAACTACGAGTTACCATGCTGCGGTGAGCTCGTTTTAATTAAATTTAAATATAAATGTGTCAACTTCATTTATTAATAAATTTCAACTCCATTCTTCAATATTTTTATATAGATTAAACCAGTTTCCTAAATTTAACTTAAATGTTTCGATTATCCAAAATTGTTGATTACTTCATTAAAAATTCATAACTTGGTTATAAATTATTCACACTCAAATTCTATATTAAATTCCAAGTTTCCTTGGACATAAATTATTTTATAAAATTTAGTATAATTGAATTCCAATTTTAATCCCTTGAATTTTTCTCAAAATCTTGCAAATAAGTTGCAATATTCCCTTTATGAAAATAATTAATTAATTCAACATCCTTTGCCATTACAAACTAATACCATCCCTTAATAATAGTGAAGTCATTCAAGTTTGGATATTTTATTTACCTCTCAGACCTTGATTGACAACGTTCTTATCTTGAGATAGATAAAACCACATAATTCAAAAACTGATATTACTTATAATATCAACCAAATCTTATTTTATTTCCAAATATGGTTTAGAAAAACATAACTTTACTTTTGATAATATCTATCGATTATAATCATTTTTACGTAATTCATTGATTAAGTAAATTTTTGCTAGTTACTAGCTTTCTGCTTAAAACCTCTTTATATAATACCATTTATAGCTTGGATTATATTACAATAATATATTAAAACAAGTCTCCATTCAAAAACTTATTAGAAACCCAATTCTTATTTTGGAATATTTATTATTATAAGCAATATATATACATAGAATCTAGTTTCATATTTAATTTTAAATCTAAGTTTCTATTTAATATAATTCCAATGTTCTTTTCTAGAAATATTTTACTTTTATAAATTCGACATAGTCAATTTCTAATCATAAACATGTATGGATTTATTTCAATTCAATTTACATTCCGAACATCGGAATAAATTTCATCATTTCTATTTTTTTAAAACGATTCCTAAATCTCTTTTTAAATTCATACTTGAATTTTAAATTATCCATTGAAATTTTTTCCTACCTTTGTTATAAACATCGTTTATAATTTATACTACTTGTTTATATATTTAAACAAGTCTCTATTTCAAATCCGTTTGAAATTTCAATTTCTACTTTGGGAAAATAAATTTCCCTTTTAAATTCACACTTGAATTTACTTTCCCAAATTATCCAATGATCTTTTATTTCACTTCGTTTTTAAACATCGTTTATAAATTCAACTACCTGTTTTTATTATTAAAACAAGTTAATATTTCCTATCCCATTCGACATTCAAATTCTATTTTTGGAAAAATAATTTTTTCTTTTTTTATAAACCCAAATTTTCTCCTTCTCGTTCAAATATATTTTTACAGTATTTTAAATACTAATTAATTTAGGGACAGTGTTATTCAAACATTCAAAACACCCAATAATCAATCACATGTTATTTATCATATCATATAACACTATATATGGAAATAAACAATAAAATTTGTTGAGGAATCCAGTTGGATCCCTCCAACCTGTTTTTACTGCATCCACAGATGTTAGCCATCATAAATAATACCAATCCTACTTCAAACCAGGATATCGCAATATAAAAGGTCATTTGGTATATATTGTAGGGCGCATAGGGTACCATCCGCTAATTGAACTGCAGAAAATATCAATATCTAACCACCAAGCCTAAATATAACTAATATATATATATATATATAAGCCACAATTTATCAACAATCCACCAATGCATCTAAAGAGCCAATAAACAAAATATATAAAAATTATACTAAATAAAAATTCGTTTATAATCAATTATAAACAAAACAGAGAGTGAGTTTACTCACATTGATTTTAATTCGTAATTAATTCCAATCTAAATTCCATCACTTAGTTGACAATAATATGAATCCAACCTGAACCATCTCATTCAAATCTAGCTTAATAGGCAAGATATATGGCTCATAAGAATAAGATTTGTGATGGCCCGCCCCGCACCAGCCGACATTTCCAATGAAAGTGCGTTGTGCCAGTGCTCGACTAGCACGGGGCAGTCGCCAAAGAAAGGAAAGGAAAGGAATTTGAACTAACAAGGAACCTGTAGAATGTCTCACAGCGCATGGGATAAAATATAATAATAACATAACTTTGACATAAACAGGCGAGACAGTGCATAAGCTGAAAATCAAACCATCATAGCAGCGGAACTCCAAAATACAACTTATCATCCAAACCAACATTATTACAGCTTTGAAATGTTGTCTCTAAAGAAACAAGAAAGAGGCACACTACTAATGCCCAAAGTAGTGACTAGCAACAACAGAGGGATATTATATACATACATATATATATATATATCATACGTGGAAGCCTCCTGCTCGTCTTCGGTACACCTACTCGTGCCTAATCACTGACATGTCTCTAGTCTGCTCGTTTAAGAACACCCAGAGTAATAAGAAGAGACATAAAACTCTGGGTCAGACGAAAGTCTGGTATGAGCGATAAGCAGCAAAACAGAACAATAACAGGTATACTAAACCATACCTGAACCTGGACCTGCAACCAAAGAGTTAGCACAACAAGATGTACAATACTCTAAGGTGACACTAACGTATGGTGTAAAGATACGGGGGAGGGGTGTGCATGTCATAGTGATATCAAACAATCAAGCATAACAAACATCCTCACATCTCTCACTCAGTGCGTAAAGCATACGATATCCACTGCTTTGACCACCCAAATCCTTTGCTATGATCACTCTGCCCATGGATTTATGATGGCTCCACTGCACTGATCCATAACCACTAATCCCTTGCTATGTCCACTCTGCCCCCATGAAGTTATGACGACTCCACTGCATTGGCTCATAGCCATGCTACGATCACTCTGCACCATGGGGTAACAACTACCCCACTGCACTGATCCGTAGCCTAACATCCACCTTGGTGGTGAATCAAAATTATGGACGTCGATATCCCCTTAGCACACGTCCCGCAACAAAGTCCAACTCATGAAGTTAACTCGTTGGTTCCCAACTGGATCCTGAGTTCTACTTCCTATTTGGACTACCTTTGCATCTCAAGTTTTGGTCGAATTGGAGTTGGTATTCAAAAGAGTCATTGCGTAGAAGTAGTTTAAGTCTTGTTCGATTCGGCTATACTGTGCTCAAGCTCCTTGTTCAGTTCAGTTTGAATACATCGTCTCCAAGTTCCTCGTTCGGTTCGGGTCCACTAGTTTGGCTCGGGTTTCCCCATCCGGTTCGGTTCGGATTCTTCATCGTGGTTTGGCTCGGATCCTTCACTTCCATCTCCTCTTACATTGATCTTATCCCGCTCCTTAGCTTCAGTCCGATCCGATCTCCACGCCCTTGCTTCAGTCCGATCCGATCTCCATTCTCTTGCTTCCGATCCGAATCCAACTCCAACTCTTATGCAAATGGCCTTCCTTCTTGCTAAGCCTTTTGTTCCAAGTTCCAATCCGAATCGAATCCCCTTGCTCAGTTCCATTATCTGATCCGAGCACTATATCCGATCCGATCCAATCCGAAACCCTGCACATTCCCCGCAACTTTTCCAATGACTATTTTACGCCATACGACGGCTTTTTCGACCATTATAACTTTTGTAATCAATCACATAGCATTCCATACAGTCATAGCAACATAGAGAAGTGACCATAAACATCAAAGCAATGATTTTACAAGTTACAATGGATCAAACCTACCCAAAACCCATATTTTCCCTTAATATGTTTAAGCATAACTAATGATAGGATAAGAAAACATATCCAAATTAATCCAGATTTCTAACAGAGGCTTAAAATAATTTTTAAGAATTTCTAAACATTTTTCCAGAATTTAATCATGTATAATTTTGTTAATTAACACTAATCACCCCTAATTAGCCGTAATTAGTGAAAAACAATGCAAATCACTCACCTTAGCCAAAATATAAACACAGATCTAAAATGATTCTTTAAATGGCATGAATTCCAATGCACACAGTAGCCTTTGCCTCTAATTTGATGTTTATTTGCCTTGATTTGATGCTAATTAGCTTAATCCTTGATTAAAAAGCGATTTAGGATGAAATTAGAAGGTGGAGGCCATGACTAGGGTTACAAAAATGTTTTAGGCGGCTGAGAAAATGAAAATATATCGTTTCCTAATTGGCTTCAGCCTCCCCGTAACCCTAATCCCGAAATGGGTTATAGGCCTAGGTGCTAATCA
Source organism: Allium sativum (assembly GCA_030737875.1). Classification (NCBI taxonomy): domain Eukaryota; kingdom Viridiplantae; phylum Streptophyta; class Magnoliopsida; order Asparagales; family Amaryllidaceae; genus Allium; species Allium sativum. The sequence goes on along the minus strand of CM060916.1, from coordinate 305,783,707 downwards.
CCCTAATTAGGCCCGTTTATGCTATTTTTCACCTTCTAAACCTTATTTCAGCCATATCTCCCAAACGGTAAGTTCGTTTGATTAATGTGACCACTCTACGGAAAGGTAAACCATCATCTGAATCTAATGGAAGTGGTTTCAGGTCAGAACTCCTTACCAATCAAAAGTTATGGGCAAAACAAAATTCGCCAGGGGCAAAACGGTCATTTAAAAATCGGAAAAAATCGTGAACATGGAAAATGACCCCAATAGTCGTTCCCCAAAGTTACACGACCATACGACTTCGTATGAGAAAGAAATAAATATTCTACGATCCTTCGATATGTAGAATGCGGGTTGTTACACTCTTTGCCCTTAAGAAATTTCGCCCCCGAGATTCCTTAACCAAAAACATACAAAGGTGTTCCGCATGCCTATCAGTCATTCACAAACAATCAAACACAAAAAAAAACCTATCCTACCATGCGGAAAGACTAAATCGAAATGAAAACCTTACAAGGCAAAGAGTTCTGTATACGTCTCCTTAATGCTTTCCTCTGTCTCCTAAGTACAGTCATTCTCATTCTCGCCCCACTGAACCTTGACCAGTTTCACCGCCTTCCTTCGAAGTTGCTTCGTATCGCTCTCGACAATACGGATCGGCTTGTGGTTCCAAACTGCCTTGTGTTCTACTTCGATGTCATCCAACTGATCCGGTGAAATAGTCATATCAGGGTCGTGGACGAACTTCCTTAACTAGGAAACATGAAATACGTTGTGAACTCCCGCCATCTTGTCAGGCAACTTAACTTTATATGCCAAATTCTCAACTTGCTGGAGAACTTGGAATGGACCATCAAATCTTGGTGCTAACTTGTCTTTCCTACCAAATTGAATCACGCTCTTTATCGGAGAAATCTTGATAAACACCAAGTCGCCAATGGAGAATTTTAAATCTATTCGCCTCTTATCAGCATAACTCTTCTGCCTATCCTGAGCAGCCTTCATTCGCTGTTGGATAACCTTAATGTTGTCTGAAGTTTCTCTTATTACATCTGGCCCAAGCACAACCTTCTCACCGGTTTCTAACTAGCATGATGGTGAGTTGCACGGTCTTCCGCACAAAGCTTCAAATGGAGCCATACCAATACTGGATTGATAACTATTATTATATGCGAACTCTACTAGATGCAAATGGTTATCCCATGATCCACCAAAATCCAATACACAAGCTCTTAAGAGATCTTCTAATATACGGTTCACCTTCTCCGTCTGACCGTCAGTTTGAGGATGGTACACGGTACTTAGATGTAGTTCTGATCCTAATGCCTCTTGTAAGCTCTTCCAAAATCCACTAGTAAACAACGTATCCCGGTCACTTACAATGCTTTTGGATACTCCATGAAATCTCACTACCCACTTCATATATAGTTCTGCTAACTTAGTTGCTGTTCTATTCGACTTAACGGGTATAAACCTTGCACTCTTCGTCAATCGGTCCACAATCACCCAAACGCTATCATGGCCCGATCTAGTCCTTAGTAACCCATCAATGAAATCCATTGAGACTTGTTCCCATTTCCATTCTGGAATTTCTAATGGTTGCAACAAACCACTAAGCTTCTTTTGCTCAGCTTTAACTAGCTGGCAATTCATGCATTTGGATATAAACTTCCCAACGTCTCTTTTCATTCCTTCCTAGCAGTAGGTCTGCTTCATGTCTCGATAAATTTTATTACCACTGGGATGTATAGTCAGTTTTGACTGATGACATTCTCTAAGCACTTCATCTCTCAATCCATTGACATTGGGTACAACTAGCCTCCCATTATTTCTAAGCCATCCATCCCGATCAAGCCCAAACTTGTTCATCTCCTCATCGATACTCATCTCTAACTTGGAGATGATTTCCAATAGGTTAAGATCGTCCCTCTGACTGGAACCAATCCGCTCAATCAAAGTGGGTCTGATCATCAAACTTGCTAACATTTCTGGGTCTATTTCGCACTTAGGTCTGAAATTATACCCTGCGATATATTCTAATTGCTTCCATTCTAGAAACATAGCCCCTAAACTGGCATGTCTTCTACTCAATGCATTAGCTACCGCATTGACTTTTCCTGGTGTATATGCGATATCGAAATCATAGAAAGCTAAGAATTCTAACCATCTTTGCTGTCGGAGATTCAGATCCTTCTGAGAGAAGAGATACTTTAACTATTTATGATCGGTAAACAACTCGAATCTTTCTCCCAAGAGATAATGTCTCCACATTTTCAATGCGAACATGATCGCTGCTAATACCAAATCATGAGTAGAATATCTTTTCTCATGCGGTTTCAGTAGCCGACTAGCGTAAGCTACTACCCTACCTCCTTGCATCAACATAGCACCTAGTCAGGTACCACATGCATCTGTGTATACTCTCATCTCTTCATTCCCTTTAGGAATGACTAACACTGGTGCACACGTCAACTTTTCCTTTAGGCTCTTGAATGCATTTTCACACCTTTCATCCCAAACGAAAGCTTGATTCTTCCTGGTCAACTAAGTTAACGTTGCCGCTATCTTGGAGAAGTCTTGGATAAACTTACGGTAATATCCAGCTAACCCCAAGAAACTTCTTACGTCTGTTGCAATCTTGGGCGTAGACCAATCTTGTACCATAGCCATCTTCGTAGGATCCACGGCAAAACCATTCTCTGAAACAACATGGCCCAAGAATCTCACTTCCCTCCTCCAGAAGTGACACTTAGAGAACTTTGCTTTCAATTGGTGTTTTCTCAACACCTCCATCACTACTCTTAAATGTTCCTTGTGTTCTTCCTCTGTCCTCAAATAAACCAAGATATCGTCCACGAACACAAGAACAAACTTATTCAATTGATCTCGGAATACTCTATTCATAAGATCCACAAAATATACTGGTGCATTGGTCAACCCAAATGGCATGACCAACCACTCATAGAATCCAGACGGCGTCCGAGAGGCCGATTTAGCTATACTCTCAGCTTCCACCCTAAGATGATGGAAACCTGTCGCGAGATCCAACTGGGAGAACACTCTCGCGCCACTCAACTGATCAAATAAATCATCTATCCGTGGTAGAGGATACTTATTCTTCCTCGTCACCTTATTCAACTCGCGGTAGTCCACACACAATCGAAGGGAACCATCTGCTTTGGTAGCAAACACAACTGGTGCTCCCCACTCGGAGACACTTCTTCTGATAAATCCCTTCTTCAAAAGATCGCTTACTTGCACCCCGAGCTCTCTCTGCTCCCTTGGCTCTATACGACGAAATGGCATCACTATTGGTCTGGCATCTTTCACTAAATCAATACGGAACTCAATCTCTCGGTGTGGTGGAAGTCCGGTCACTTCCTCGAAGATATCTAGATACTGGCCAACAATGGGAATTCCTGCTAACTAGTCCTACGGGATGTCGAGGTAATTTAGAAAACTAGCCATCACCTCCTCACTAGGTAGGCCACCAAACACTACCCTCCTCCCATCATCCGCCCTAATAGTCACCAAAAATCCCTCAGTCTACCACCACCACATATCTTTGGAGCCAATCGACTCCCAAAATAATGCCAAACCCAGTAAAGCCCAAAACAAAGCAATCACAAACAAACATACATCCATGACTCGATAAGACCACATACGACAAATCATACTAAGGCTAGTCGAACCACCAATCGGGTTCGTTACCGCTAAAGGTTTATCGACTATCTCGGGTTCCAATCCTAACCTATCTACCAGGTCACTAGATATGAAGGAATGGGAAGCCCCGGTATCAAACAATACTCGAGCAGGAACATCATAAACAGAAAGCATACCTTGAATGATGACATTCTTTCCTTTCTTCGCCGTAGTTGGGGCACTCGATGAAGAAGGGACAACATTAATAGCATATGCTTTCACGATCTGCTTCTCTTTAGGGGGTTGCGGACATTTATCCTTGTGATGTCCCACTTGGCCGCAGTTGAAGCACTTCCTGTCCGCTGGCTTTGCTCGACATTCTTTAGCATAGTGGCCCTTTTTGCCGTAGCTAAAGCACTCAACATCTTTCTAACTCTTCTTCTGACCATCTTTAATCTGATTATGTTTCCTTTTGTTCTGATAATTATTCTTGCCTCCACCGCTTGCTTGCGGTTTTGGCCTCTCTACTGATGCAACAGCGACTTCTGTCTTGGGCTTAGAATAAAGGCTCTCTGACCTCAATGCTTTCCCAACAATCAATTCAAAAGTCTCATCAATATGGTTTATAAGCCTTTTCCCCAAGTACTGATCTAAGCCTGTTATGAATTTCTCATTCTTCTTCTCGGGAGTATCAATAAGGGATAATCCATACTTCGATAAAGTATCAAACCCAGCAATATACTCCGAGACTGCCCTACCATTCTGCTTAAGCTTCAAGAACTTCCTAAACAGTTCTAACTTCTGGGCAGCTGGGATAAACTTATCACTGAATCGGGCCTTGAACTGATCCCAAGTAACTTGATCCTCAGGGGTAGCTGCCTTAATAGCATTCCACCAATTCATAGCTCGTCCTTGCAGCTGACGGGATGCTAGCTTTCTCTTCATCGCGTCATCGATCCCTAAGTCCTCGAAGATACGCTCACAACTATCGAGCCAATCCTGAACTTTTGTGGCCGATTCCATTCCATGTAACGGCTTCCCACCAAGACTAGTGTAGTCCTTACAGAGCTTGGCGAAATCGGCCCTAGGCGCCTGCACCGCTGCACCACCACCATTTGCAGCATTAGGAACTGCCCTCTGAACATCCCCAAGCATCTGTCTCATGAAGTCAGTGAACATCGTCCTCATATCAGCAGCATTCCCATTATTGGCTCCTCTACCAGTACCCCTCGTATGTCGGCTCATCGTTCAATCTGTAAGGAGAAAACGATTAACCATCTCTTCTGTGGTGCCAGTGCAGTGCGACTTCATCCTTAAATATACTAATAGTATATATATAGGTTTTGAAAACCAAAATATCACAAATACGCGCCCTTATATACGTATACTATCTCTCCCTGGTGTCTTTCCCTAGGCTAACTACGCAACCTAGAGCTCTGATACCAAATGTGATGCCCGCCCCGCACCAGCCGACATTTCCAATGAAAGTGAGTTGTGCCAATGCCTGACTAGCATGGGACAGTCGCCAAAGAAAGGAAAGGAATTTGAACTAACAAGGAACCTGTAGAATGTCTCACAACGCTTGGGATAAAATATAATAATAACATAACTTTTACATAAACAGGCGAGACAGTGCATAAGCTAAAAACTAAACCATCATAGCAGCGGAACTCCAAAATACAGCTTATCATCCAAACCAACATTATTACAACTTTGAAATACTGTCTCTAAAGCAAAAAGAAAGAGGAACACTACTAATGCCCAAAGTAGTGACCAGCAACAACACTGGGAGATTTATATATATATCATACGTGGAAGCCTCCTGCTCGTCTTCGGTACAGCTACTCGTGCATAATCACCTGACCTGTCTCTAGTCTGCCCGTTTAAGAGCACCCAGAGTAATAAGAAGAGACATAAAACTCTGGGTCAGACAAAAGTCTGGTATGAGCGATAAGCAGCAAAACAGAACAGTAATAGGTATACTAAACCATACTTGAACCTGGACCTGCCACCAAAGAGTTAGCACAACAAGATGTACAATACTCTAAGGTGTCACTAACATATGGTGTAAAGATACGAGGGAGGGGTGTGCATGTCATAGTGATATCAAACAATCAAACATAGCACCCATCCTCACATCTCTCACTCAGTGCGTAAAGCATACGATATCCACTGCTTTGACCACCCAAATCCTTTGCTATGATCACTCTACCCATGGAGTCATGATGGCTCCACTGCACTGAACTATAGCCACTAATCCCTTGCTATGTCCACTGTGCCCCATGAAGTCGTGACGACTCCACTGCACTGGCTCATAGCCATGCTACGATCACTCTGCCCCATGGAGTAATAACTACCCCACTGCACCGATCCGTAGCCTAACATCCGTCTTGGTGGTGAATCAAAGTTATGGACGTCGATATCTCCTTAGCACACGTCCCGCAACAAAGTACAACTCATGAAGTTAACTCGTTGGTTCCTAACTAGATCCTGAGTTCTACTTCCTATTTGGACTACCTTTGCATCTCGGGTTTTGGTCGAATTGGAGTTGGTCTTCAGGAGAGTCGTCGCATAGAAGTAGTTTAAGTCTAGTTTGGTTCGGTTATACTGTGCTCAAGCTCCCTGTTTAGTTCGGTTTGAATACATCGTCTCCAGGTTCCTCGTTTGGTTCTGGTCCTCATGTTCGGCTCGGGTTTCCCCATCCGGTTCGGTTCGGATTCTTCATCATGGTTTGGCTCGGCTTCTTCATTTCCATCTCCTCTAACATTGATCTGATCTCGCTCCCTAGCTTCAGTCCGATCCGATCTCCATGCCCTTGCTTTAGTCCGTTCCGATCTCCACGCCCTTGCTTCAGTCCGATCCGATCTCCACGCCCTTACTTCCAATCTGAATCCAATTCCAACTCTTATGCAAATGGCCTTCCGTCTTGCCAAGCCTCTTGTGCCAAGTTCCAATCCGAATCGAATTCCCTTGCTCAGTTCCCTTATCCGATCCGAGCCCTATATCCGATCCGATCCGAAACCCTGACATTCCCTGTAACTTTTCCAGTGATTGTTTTACGACATACGACGGCGTTTTCGACCATTCTAACTTTTCTAATCAATCACAAAGCATTCCATACAGTCATAGCAACATAGAGAAGCGACCATAAACATCAAAGCAATGATTTTACAAGTTAAAATGGATCAAACCTACCCAAAACCCATATTTTCCCTTAATCATGTTTAAGCATAACTAATGATAGGATTAGCAAAACATATCCAAATTAACCCAAATTTCTAACAAAGGCTTAAAATAATATTTAAGAATTTCTAAACATTTTTCTAGAATTTGATCATGTATAATTTTGTTAATTAACACTAATCACCTCTAATTAGCCGTAATTAGTGGAAAACAATGCAAATCACTCACCTTAGCCAAAATATAAACTCAGATTTGAAATGATTCTTTAAATGGCACGAATTCCAATGCACACAGCAGCCTTTTCCTCTAATTTGATGTTGATTTGCCTTGATTTGATGCTAATTAGCTTAATCCTTGATTAGAAGCGATTTGGTATGAAATTAGAAGGTAGAGGCCATGGCTAGGGTTAGAGAAATGTTTTAGGCAGTTGAGAAAATGAAAATAGATCGTTTCCTAACTGATTTCAGCCTCCCCATAACCCTAATCCCGAAATGGGTTATGGGCCTAGCTGCTAATCACCCTAATTAGGCCCGGTTATGCTTTTTTTCACCTTCTAAACCTTATTTCAGCCATATCTCTCAAACGGTAAGTTCGTTTGATTATTGTGACCACTCTACGGAAAGGTAAACCATCATCCGAATCTAATGGAAGTGGTTTCAGATTAGAACTCCTTACCAATCAAAAGTTATGGGCAAAACAAAATTCGCTAGGGGTAAAACGGTCATTTAAAAATCGGCAAAAATCGTGAACTTGGGAAATGACCCCAATAGTCGTTCCCCAAAGTTACACGACCATTCGACTTCGTATGAGAAAGAAATAAATATTCTACGATCCTTTGATACGTAGAATGCGGGTCATGACAAGATTATAGCTTATATTTAAACTCTAATTAAATTTATAAAATAAATTGTCTACGTCCAAATTCCTCCCTATAAACAAATCAAACACCGTATACCATGGACAACAACTTCACTTCGAGTTGCGCCTTCCACCTCCATGAATCCTTGCATCGAAACCATCAACCAACTCCACGATGAAACTCAATCGCCCTAGAATCGTTTAATCCAGTTCGAACATCATGCATGGCAACAACGGAGAAAACATGATACCCATTGTTGATTCACCTCTATCTATTTTAGGTCCTCGCAACTTCACCTGCACCCATTCTGATGCAAATACCGATCTAGAACCCCTTGCGTCCATCCAGCCTTTAACATAGGCATAACGCTTCCTATGAGAAATCAAGCGACACTATTTGTGTTGAAAAATTCACAAACTCCTATCATTCACGCAACTCAACCCCATGATTCTACTGCTACCCTTGAATCGAACCAATTCCACCTCTAATATCCCATGAAACCAAACCTAGGTCACACGCTGCTCGAAATCCTTATTCGCAGAAGATGCGATAAAATTATATAAGGATGACATGGCATGAAGAACTCGAGTATAGGCACCACGTGAATCAAACAAATTTCGATTTGATTCAAAACTCGTTTTAATTTAATAATTGAAGAAATCGAAATGGGAAAGCCTTTTTTTTAATTTATTCTGAAATAGACATGAACGAAATAAAAAGAGGAAGAACAGTAGTAATTTTGTTTGCTTCAAATTTGTTTTGGATTTTGTTTTAATTTGTGAAGAGGTTCGAAGGCTGTTGAAATCGAAGGGAGATGAAATTTTTGGGGCTTAGGGATTTCAAGGGAACGGTGAAATTTATAGATAAGTTTAATATTATTTTATTTAAATACTTTATTGAATTTAATGAATTCATGTCTATCGCTATTTTCATTTATCATTTATAAATTTGTATGCTCACATACAAAATCTGCTTGCGATTGAAAGGGATATACAACTATAGTTTGAAATTACGTACCCAATGAAATTGATTTCATTGAAGTCCGAGTTCGTCTGAAATTATAGCAAAAATTTGAATATTGAATTTGTTGATTGATTCAAGTTTTAATTTTGCTTGATCATAAAATAACTCTAATTGAATCCAAACTGGAAATCTTACAGTAATTAACTATTACGGATTTTATAAAACAAGTTTCGTATAAATCAGAGGTCGTTTGAAAATTGACTACTCTTAAGTTCCACATTCAATGGATATAATATATTTTAAATTCAAAAATAATCAATTCCTCGATAATAAATTATTTTTATCGTTTATATTCAAATAGAATTCATATTGATCATCTGAATCATTTCGATTTAGTTTTAACTTCGAATTAAATTATTTGTCGTTTTCATGTTACGATAGTTCGATATACTCGAAACTAAATCATATTTCGTTTATTAACAATAAATTCAATATAAAAATCCATTTATATTATCAAGTCGTCATTTAAAACAATATTTAATGTTCAAAATTTGTCGATCAAAAATCTAGGTTGTTACATGAGTTTTTGAAAGGATTTTATAGTAAAATTCAAGTTTTATAAACAAAGTTATAAAAGAGATTTTAAGCTAATGCATTAGTCTAAAATGAATATTTATTTAATATTTGAATTAAGCAAAAAGGGTTGAGATCAAAAGAAGGTTTTTAGGAATGTAAAGAATTCTTTTAAAGGGTTATATTGAAACCTAAATTGTATGAAGTTATAAAGACCAAGTTTTTAAATGAATAAGTTGTGAATGATTTCAACTGTTGAAGCAAGTTTATTATTTGATTTGTAAACTTAAGAAAGGTCTATAATGAATTTAGCTTAAAATCAAGAAGGTATGAAGTGAAATCAAAATCGAAGCCTAAAATGGACTGAAACTGTTAACACGAGTTAAATTCTGAAGATTTGATGTAAATTTGAATATTTCAATTAACTATGAAGTTTATAAAAATAAAACTGAAATAAGTTTTGAAATATAAAATTATAAGGATTTTCATTAAGGGAATCTGTTTATAATAGAATCCAGTCTTTGTATGGAATGTTGCAAGGATTGGTAAGTAACTTGGTAAAGGATTTGTGTAATAAATCCAAGTTGTAAAGAAACTGTATTAAAATGGTTTAAGGAAAAAAGGTGTGTTTTAGTAAGAATTTACTTAATCAACAAATTAAGTAACAATGGTTATATTTGAAAGGAGATTTCCTAAAAAAAGAAATGGTTTAAAAAACCATATTTTAAATGGATTAGTAAATGAAATTTTGTGATATTATAATCAATACCAATTTTTGATTCACAAACTTTTATCTATCTTAAGATAAGAACGTTGTTGATCAAGGTCTAAGAGGTAAATAAATACTCAAACTTGAATGACTTCACTATTATTAAGGTATGGTACTAGTTGTAATGGTAAGGGATGTTGGAAATAATTTTTTATTTCCATAAGAGAAACATTGCAACATTTATTTGCAAGGTTTAGAAATGTAATAAGAAAACTATTAGGTTTTATAGTAAACAATGTATTACATGACGTTGTTTGACCCATATGTGAACTGTAATCTATATCTATACCTTTTGTGTTAACTATATAACACTATTTTCCAAGTAATGAAAATAGTATAGTTTTTGTGAGTACATTTATTTAAAGAAATAAATAAATGATTGGGATTTTTCGAAGAAAATGAAACGAGAGGTTATATGCGTTTGGAAATGAAAAAGGATATGGAAACTTTATATTCCATAAGTAAACCTCAATCTGTAAAGTTCGTGGTTAAATAAAATCATTTTGGTTTATAAAATTAATAACATGTCATAGGACATTGATTAGATCCATATGAGATTGCCGATTAAACTTCTACCGTTGGGTTAAGTATGAATGGCAATATTTTAAAGTAAAGGAAATGAATTTTGTGAGGATATAACAATATTTTCTGGGAAGACAGAAGTAAAGAGATAAGTGTTGTGAATACGTTTATTATAAAAAGAATAAGTATTGGTTATTGTATCCAAAGTAACGAAAACAAGAGAGATTTGTGAATATAAGTCCATTTGAGATAAGTATGAAATCAATTTTAAATTATTGAAAGAATTTTAATGAATGGTTTTAATGAAAGGGCCTAAGCTGCTGAAGTACCGATCTGTACTGTTTTTGATTTGATAGTTTAAAAACCAACTATTAATGTTTCTTATGACTACTAAAGAGTTAGTTCAAAGAGATCGGGATGAGAACTGGACCCATAAACACTTCCAACCAACTTTGCGTTCAAGAACTAACCTGCAAGGATGCTTATGATGTTGATTTGAAGATATAGATCTTCAAAGCGAGAGGCTTACTCTTTGATGTCTCTGGTTGATCACCAGAATTAAACTTGTAGCCATAACTCCGACATTCTGGGGTATCTTCAGTTTCTTTCAGTTCTAGAACGAGTTGGTATGGATGAATGTCTGATAGAGTATTTCCTAAGACAATTTACATTGATTTTTTACAAATATACAATGTATGATAGCGGAGAAGGTAAATTCTTTTAGTTTAATACCTAGATTATATTAGGACAAATCAATTAGTGATTGGATGGATCTGACAATGTGGCATTCAAAGTTTGAATGTGTTGTTCTGGAAAGGTAATCATGACCTAAAGCCTCATCAACTAGGAAATGAATGAAATCGGGAAGGCAGCATGGCTATAGGGGTCATACCCATTAGGGTGTACCATCACTTAGTCTAGAGAATTCGATTGTCCTTTTTTATATGCTTCGTAATGGGTACGGTTGGACGAACAAAAACTGTGCTGATGATATATTCGATACACTCAAGTTGAATGAATGGTCAACCATGTGTGGCCGAGTTACAAGATGTTCTTGTTGAACCCTAGTGTTCCATCTCTAAAGGACACTGATCGAAAGATGGTTCCATACCTATTCATATTACAAATCCAAACTCTAATAGAAGTCATACATTTTAGATGTAAACCAACTATGTTGGAAAGTGATATGCAAGCTTTCCGGCTATATTCCTATTTTATTTGCTGTTGATAGACATTATTATAATATCACTAGATTTTGATATAAAAGTGATCTGGGTATCGTTGCATAAAAACATGTGTCATGTTTATATATGGCCGTATCTTACAAGAGTTCCTTTCTTTAAAAGGTTTCTCAAATTAAGGAATTTGTTTATGATGTGAGATTTCTCACTGAAATTATCCCAGGCTAATTCGTGTATGTAATACTCAGGTCATACCGAGTATCTTTTCCAGGTAGCACTGGATTTGATTGGAGCTTCAGGAGAAGAGCTGAAGTCGAAACGTATTCTCGTATTTTCTCATATTAATTTATTTCTACTACGTGTGTTGTATTCATCAGCATTGTATTGGCTGATTTGGTGATATACTCTGACGTTGTATTCATGTATATAAACTAGTTTTCTCTTTGTGTAAAGAGTTTTGTTATATTATATTTTATTCATTCTGCTATGAGATTCGTGTTTATTCTGATTCTATTGTGTTATGTTCTTCCTTTTCTTCTATTCTAACTTTTCTTTCTTTCTATTTTCTCTTCCTCTAACTTCTTCCTTCTAACCATCTACTTTTCTGTGCATTTTAAGTTGACATGTGTAGTTAAATATGGGTGAGTTATTTGAGAAGGGATTTATTAGACGAAGCATTTCAGAATGGGGGGCGCCATTCGTCTTTGCGACTAAGGCAGACAGCTCTCCCTGTCTATGTGTGGACTATAGAGAGTTGAATAAGCTCATCAAGAAAAATAAACACCCACTCCTACAGATAGATGACTTGTTTGACCAGTTAGTGGACGCTTCTGTTTTCTCACAGTTGGATCTAGCCACCGGTTTTCACCAGCTTAGGGTAGCAGATGGCTGTATAGACAAGACTACTTTCAGGACTCCTGACGGATTCTTTGAGTGGTCGGTCATGCCTTTTGGGCTAACCAATGCACCTCCATATTTTTTTGATTTGATGAGTCGGGTATTTAGGGAGTACCTAAACAAGTTCGTAGTGGTTTTTGTGGATGACATTCTGGTTTTTTGAGGAGCGAGGAAGGGCATCCCGTATATTTAGGAGAGGTTCTCTGCACTCTCAGATTGCATCAGCTAAAGGCTAAGTTTTCTAAGTGTTAATTCTAGAGGAAGGAAGTAAGGTTCCTAGGGCATGTTTTCTCCAAGGATGGAACAACGTTGTACCTTGCTAAAGTCGTCGCAGTTCAATATTGGGAAGACCCTAAGAATGTGACATATGTTAGGAGTTTCTTGGGGTTGGCTGGTTATTACATAAATTTCATTAAGGACTTTGCACAGATCTCAGCTTCACTTACCCGTCTAACGAAAAAGAATCTGGTTTTTGCCTGGGATATAAATTACGGGATGTATTCCTAAGATAAAAGAAGGCTCTTACATCAGCTCCAGTTTTTACTCCTCATGTGGTACTAAAAGTTTACTGTCTACACGGATGCTTGTGGCACGGGTTTGGGTGTAGTATTGATGCATGAAGGTAGGGTAGTCTGCTACGGGAGATGGCAGTTGAGGGTACATGAGAAGAACTACACTACCCATGATTTAAAGCTGTCAGAAATACTATTTGTACTCATGTCTTGAAGACACTATTTACTCGGTAAGTGGTTCGAGCTTTACACAAATCACAAGTCGCTCTAGCACTTGTTGTCGCAGAAAGATCTCAATTTGCGACAGCAACGTAGGATGGAGTTCCTAGCGCCCTATGACTTTGATATAGCGTATACCCCAGGGAAGGGAATGTGGTTGCAGACGCATTAAGTAAACAAAGGATGACCTCGAGTCCATTATTCATAGAGTTGCAGAGGTTTGAGTTTATCTCGTCATTCGAATTTAGACCATCTACAAATTGTATGCCCATTTTGTTGCCATTATTGGAGGTGCAGCCTACTCATTTGGAGCGCACTGGATCCACTCAGCGCGAGGACCAACAGTTAGTGGACATCTTGGATCGACTTAGTGAAGGAGAGAACTTTATCGACCTTGCTATATATTATGTGGACGAGAAAGGGTGGCTATGCCGGGATGGAAGGTTGTGTGTTCCTAGAGTTGATGATTTGTTGAGATCAGTTCTAGAAGAGTCTCATCACTCTCGGATGGCTATCCATCCAGATAGTGACAAGATGTAATATAAAGAGAGTTTGCCATTGGGCTGGTATAAAGAAGGACGTGGCATAGTATATATCCCGATGTTTGACTTGCCAGCAAGTGAAGGCTGAACAAAGGAATCCTGGTGGATTGCTTCAACCTTTAGATATACCATTGTGGAAGTGGGAGAGTGTGTCTATGGATTTTATTGACAGTTTGCCCGGATCGAAGAAGGGAAACACTAGTATATGGGTTATAGTTGACAGATTGACTAAGAGCGCTCACTTTATCCTAGTCAAGAGCAATAGGACGACAACTTGGTTAGCATTGATATATCTTAGAGAGATCGTCCGACGTCATGGAGTACTATCCAGTATTGGTACTGATCGTGACCCCATCTGTACGAGTGAGTTTTGGGGTAGCTTTTAGGAGGCACCAGGAACATAGTTACGACTTAGCACCGCCTATCACGCTCAGACCGATGGATAAACTGAGAGGGTCAACAGGGTTCTCGAGGATTTTTTGAGATTGTGTATCCTAGACTTCGGAGGGCCTTGGGAGGAGAACCTCCCATTGGTAAATTTTGCCTACAATAACATATATTAGACAAGTATTGGTATGGCACCCTTTGAGGCACTTTGTTGACGACCCTGCAGTTTACCTACATGTTGGTGGGAGTCTATGGATAGACTTCTACTTAGGCCTGAAATGGTTAGAGAAATTTCCGAGAAGATAGACCTGATTCGCAGACATATGAAAGCAGCCGAGGACAAGCAGAAGTCATACGCTAATCAGAGGAGGACTGACTTAGAATTCAAGGTAGTAGATATGGTCTTTATCAAGGTGCCACCTTTGAGGAATATTGCTCGCTTTGGCTCAGTAGGGAAGTTGGCACCAAGATTTGTATGGCCATTCCCCAAAGTTGAGAGGATATGTAACAACCCATATTTCCAGAATAAATTTTAAATTTTAATTTAAGCTATTTTAATGAATTTGTGAATATAAATTGGTTATTTTTGCCAAATAAAATTTAAGAATAATTTTGAACTTAGTTTTTGTAATTTATTTAACATAAAATAAACTCAGTAAAATTTTTAAATCGATTTATAAGATTTTTTTGAAAATTTTAAAAATTCGAGTTTGAAAATCATCGCATAGACCTTAAAAAGTAAGATTTTGCTAGGAAGGTCAGAATTCGACGAGATAATTTTTTTGGATTCAGAATGACAAATCAATGTTGAGTTCCGAAATGTGCGTCGAACAGAGTTAGTATGTGGCCGTGCAAAGCAAAATCATTTGTTCAAGAAAAGGCAGTCAGTTTACAAAGGAACATTATCGTGACGATCTCAGAATTCAATTCTGTTTATTTTTATGAATTCGTATCATCAAATAAGAGTTAAATATAAAAGGCCATAATTTTTGGAGTTGGCGTT
Organism: Allium sativum; assembly: GCA_030737875.1. NCBI lineage: Eukaryota > Viridiplantae > Streptophyta > Magnoliopsida > Asparagales > Amaryllidaceae > Allium > Allium sativum. The sequence goes on along the minus strand of CM060916.1, from coordinate 305,768,473 downwards.
TGGGCGTACAAGATGAAAAAGTATGCTAAAATCGCATTTATTAGACATTATTTGAGCCTGTTTGAGAAATTAAATGGAAGATCAAACGAACTCAGAATTCGACGAAACTTAGTTCATTGGACTCGTCTTGTCGTGTATTATCTCGTACTGAAAAACCCCGTTTTGCACAAAACCCCCTTTCCTTCTTAAGTCGATATATTTCGGTCACATCATTTATGGATGAAACTCCACAATACCAAAGTTGTAGATCACGTTTTCCTCTTTGATTTTGATATATCAGAATCAAATTTTGGAGTTCGGAGTTGCCCGGAAAACGCGTTTGAAGTTTGCAGTTTTGAAGCAAAGATTCGCGATTTCTGGCGAATTGGTGCACTTTTGGAACAAATTCCACTTGGAAAAATTTGTCTGAAATGGCGCGTTTGTGCTAGCTACAGAGTTTGGTGAAGACTGGAGTTTGTAAGCAAATTCTAGAGTTGGAGAGGCAAATTCGAGTGCGAAAAGCAACAAACGGTGAAAGAACAACGAAGAATTTTCTACAATAAAAGAGTCGTGACGAACTAGCTTAGCTTATGGGTGAGAACCCGCTCACTAAATTATTTTGTTAGGTTATTATGTCATGACTAGTTATGCATTTTAAGTTGCAAATTAGAAATTTCATCATGTAGTTATTTTGGAGTGCAACACTTGAACTATTCACAAATCATTTGCATTAGAAGCGTTATATGAATATATGACACTCGCATTCCATATTCCGTGGATGGACACTTGTGGCGGCCTTAAATGACATTTGGTAGTTGAGTATTTATTTATGACTTTGGTGTGTGCGTTGTATGCCAGTGATTGGTTTAAATTTATTGTTGTTGGTTGAAAACCCCACATGGGTCTTGGATGATATTTGAATCACACATCTCCCTTGTGAGAATTTGCGGTTAATCGATTGATTGACATATTTATGTAAGCATCAATTATTTGCTTGAAGCTTATATAAAAATAAAATGAACATTGGATGTCAATTTGTATGTTGATAGTTTTTTGCAACTATCATTGGGTGTTTATGATGAATGTAATCTATATTAATTTATTTATATGGCTTTTGGTTGAGATTTTATTCCAATCCGGAATGAACATGAATATTTTTGAAATTTGATATTTTTCAATGAGAATTGGAAGTTGATTTTGATGTCCGATTTTGGATGGACATGAAAATATGAAAACATATGAAGCCGAGTTAAGTAGAAAACGCTATTTTAATTCGAACAGATTTTATATCGACTTTATTCATTTTTAAAATGAATATCAAGAAGATTGAGTTTCAAAATATGTCATTCTGAAAATATTATCATTTTGAGATCATAACAAAATGCAATGTTCAAGTTTAATTTAAATTGGTAATGGAAGTGAAATCGTCTTAAAATGAATGTATGAAACATTTTATAAAATACATTTTTCAAAAGAAATTGACGGTGTATATATTATATATATATTTAAATGATTTGAATATAACATATCGCACAGCAACCGTTTGCGAATTTCAACCATTAACTTGAAATGGATGTAATGGGACATCCGATCATCCGATTCTCCTAAATCCGGAACCGTTGGGTTCGTATAGAAAAGATCCTTCCAATGAATATATGAGATTTAAATTTGAACGGTTAGATTTTAAAATATGTCCAAATTAGTTTGGGAAAAGGTCGCTATGCATGCAGTTCGATGGCCGATATTGGAAGCCAACTGTAAGACCTTTGATAAAATTATTAAACATATGAATAAATTATGAAAAATCATAATAAATGATCTGAAATGATTTTGGATGAAATATTCTAAGTTTGCAAATATAAAATATATTTTTATCTGAATAAGTTGTTTATCAACTTGAGTAAAGAACTAAAAGGAATTGAAATGGTTTTGATATAACCAGAGTTTTCCAACGTATGAATTGGAATGGATTTAAATGGAAATAATCTTCGGAATATTTCGATACTGGATTCCGTGATTATACATATATTTTTGAGGAATTTGGAAGATACAAATATTGTTATTCCTAATATGATATCTGTTAGTTTTAGAATTTGTTATTGAATATAAGTCGATATAATTTTTATTCAGAGCCTTGTATTTAATATCAAATTGGATTTTGGGTTTGTCGTGAATGGTATCTTTAATAATACTATTCTGAAACCCAGTTGAGAAAAGAATTAATCTTTTAATTAATATTTAGAGAAGTTTACTAGTTAATTAATTTAATTGGAATTTAATTGGATTTTGGGTTTATCGTGAGCGATGTTTTGAATGACATTAGTTCTTTAACCCAATTAATAGTGAAGATATGATTTGGAATCTACAAATCATTTTATTAAGAATTAATGGGAATTTTCCAAAGTAAAGTTTTCCAATTTAATATATTAAATTGAAATTGAATGGAATTCGATTTGGTAAAAATCGAGATGAGCTTCTATGAAGGAAGACTGTTACTATATATGGAATTTAAAAGGCTTTGCCGTTATTCCTTTTATATTATTAGTTTGATACGGAAATTTATATCGATTATATACTATTACGATTTCCGTGAAGATTTCATTTTGATGGAATATGATTTGGGTTTTCCGTGAACTATGTTTTAAGCGACAGTGGTTTTTAACACAGTTAAAGACAAGATTAAATTCTCCTAAAGTTGAATAATCATTAAGTAATGATCTTTTGAGATTAAAACTAAGTGGAGTTTTTAATGAATCTTTAATTAGATTGAAACGTGAACGAGGTTACTAAATTTACCAAATTCAAGAAAGGTTCGAGAACGGAGTATCACCAGTTTTACTCCATGCGATAGTGAAATATTTAATTAGATTTGAACGAGAAATGGTAATTGAATTTACCGATAACAAAATTAGTGTTAGATATGGAGTATTACTAGTTTTGCTCCATGAAACGAATAGGTTGGGATTGGGATAATAAAATAAATGATTAATTCGATAAGGTTCGCTAATCCCGACTAGTTTGGTAAACCTTAATTTGGCTTAAATTATGAAAAGAATATTCTGGATTTGAATTAGGCGTATGATGTGTTTTTATAGCACTTGATTATAAGATACGCAAGCTATTCAGAAAGACCGGGTTTAACCCATTTTGAATAACTGATACGACGACTAAAAGTTGAAGAAGACGGTGGTTGAAAACCGGGGATCTTCACATTGTTTGGGTGATTACTGATGTCATGATTGGGATGTACACTTAAGGCGAGGTAATAAGTGGTGATTGTCCAGACATACTTGGAGATCGACCAGGTATGCGAGGGCCTCTCTCCTATATTGGACATATGGGATGAGGAATAAGGTGCCTCCGGTTTCGTTCAGACCTAGAACAGACTTTAATGGATTTTATGTTTGACGTTGTATTTCTCGCTGCATTTGTTGATCTCTGCTAAATATATATCTGTTTGGTGGTGGAGAATTTATTCTCTTGCTTAACACCCTTCTCTGAGACGTACAAGCTTAGAGGTTATATATTGGTGAAAATCAATGGTATGGTATGAATTAACAACGTGGCATGTTTAGATGCATGGATCAAAGCTTTTGTTGAAAAGCAGGGCTTTGTGGTTGATGATCAATGCATAGCTTTAAGTAGCGCAACTTTGTGTATTGCATTAATTCGCGAGTCTTACACCCTGGTGTGAACCAGAACGGGAGAGGACAGCAGGGAGGACATGCATTTCTTTCTAGCTAGGAGTTGTGTCATGGTATGGAGCCCAGACATTTTACTTATGTGGTTGATGGATAGCGAGGTACCTCGGATATGGCTGACTAAAAAGCCTTTGATGGTTGACATACTGACCAGATTTTATGCCGCATAGGGCACGGAAACGTATTGTTCAGGAATTACTAATCCACAAATGTTAAGTGTGGACCGGCCCTGCCGCTCCAGGTGCATTTGCGGGTGAATCTTGAGGCACGGGCTAGAGTGTCTTAAATCAGAAGGAAGATCTCTTGCCTTGGTTCATAGACGGAATCCAATTTCTAATACGCGACTTCCGATTTTAGTTGTAAACCTATGTGGCGAAATAATATATGGTACATATGTCATCTATGATTGATACATTTATATTTGAAGTTGCTTTCTTCACTATGCACTAATAGTAATAAAAGATAAATTTCGCGTATCAAGCATGTTTGGTCATTATAAGGTAAAACTCTATCCTTTGTCTTGCGTTGCATTATGTGATGGGACCCGAGTCTTATAGTGGCTTCATTTTTCTTATTTTGTATTGCGTTTTTTTGTTTATGATATTCTTAGGAGGAAACCCGTTCCGTGTTATACGGCGTGGTCAATTAACTTATCCAACTTTAAAATAAAGTTAATAAATGTTTTAGTTCTCACACCAGTCCTATGACTGACTCGAAGTTTATTTTTTCCACCTAAACTCCACACGAGCAGCTAGTAGTTTTGGTTTTGCAGATTTCTATTTAACAGGATCCTGGTTTACAGCTGGATCTATATTTGGAAAGTTTTGTATCCATATATTTCTTTCAGTTGTGTTAGTTGATGTGTTTCCACAATGCATTGTATTTATACATTTTATTTCCGCTGCTATGTAATTTATTCTCTGATGTTATTTTTCCGCTGTGTAATATTTATTCGTACTATGATATTCTTGTACTCTGATGTATATTGCTGTAATAACAATGAAAAGTTCTCATGTTTTTGTTTTGATGAGTCCTGTTCTTAAAGCAATCTGCCTTCTCATTCGGTTTAGGCCGGCCGGGAAGTTTGGGTCGTCTCATTTGGTATCAGAGCTTTGGTTTACAAAGCTCGACAACAAGACACATTAGAACCGAACGAAAGAATTCATCGGAGATAGGATTAGTAATATCCTATAAGAGTAGGGTTAGTAATGCCATAGAATGAGTTTGAATAGTGTTATTTATTAAAAACGAATTTAGTTTTGAAAATATATCTTATTATACGTATTTGAGTATTTTATTTTATATTTTATATTTTATTTAGGCTACCGAGTATAAGAAGATTTTGCATATACGCCTTGCAAACGTATATTCAAAGCCTCAAATATACTGGATAGGTATTTAATTACACTCTATTCGCCCGGGGATGATTCTGATGATTGTCATGACATAATCAGTATTTATGTTCAAGTTACGAAAGTGGGATACCAATATGATTCCATTTGACTGGTGTGAGAACCAAAACTTAGTTAGAATTTATTATTTGTGATTTGGCATTGAATATATATTTTGAGTATATATAAAAGTTATGCATTTGGAAATTTAATAAACCAATTGATTGCTGGTTGTGACGGATGATTATTAATTTAACCAATTTTTTTTTTTTAATAATAGAAACAATATGAGAATGAATGGTAATTTAAGCCAAATCAAATTAAATGTTAAAACAAATTGAAAATTGATTGGAGTTGGATGCATATGTATAAGTGTGTGTGTGTTCTTGTTAAATAGGTTATTGCGTGGAAGCTTAGCATTGAGTAGAGAAATAAATTTGCATGCCCGACAAATAGGTGCACCTTGATGAGTTGCTTGAGCAATTTATTTATTATATTAAACTCTGTGAGTGATTTGGATGCACTGTGATGGTTGTTCTATGTGAAATTAAAACATACGCCATAGGATAGTAACAAATAAATTATGGATCACACTGCATAACATACTACTGAAGACAGCATATCATATTCCATATAAGCATTTGGTCCTTATGCGACGAGGTTTGGAATACCATATAGGCAAGATGCTTGTATTGTGATGACTGAATTACAGGTTGAACTGAGGACTGATTATGGACTTAATAACATATAACGGTAAATTGCAGGTTTTAATAACAAACCTTACACGGGTCCGGAGATGATAAAAATACACACGTCTCTCTTGTTTTAGAAACAACACATGAATCATGATTAATTCCTGTCACTAGGTCAAGGAATGATTTTTTATACATATCTCCCTTGAGCATAGATAATTCTTATTTGATTTGTATGTGATATATTGATTTATTGAATGCCTAATACGACCCATAAACTTTCAGACCCACCCCGTACAAAGGATGTTAAAGCGAAATTTTTCAGAAATTTAGGGTGTTACCCAAATTTCAGAGAAATTTAGAAATTATTAGAAACTGAAAAGTTGAAGAACGCAAGCCAGAATGAAAGTTGAGTTGGTTAGTTAAGCAACTTTCATCTCCGTTCTTTTTCGATGAAGAAAAAGTTTTAAGTAGGGGAGGGAGTAAAAACCTTTATTTTCAAAATAAATTTTAAATTAAGCTATTTTAATGAATTTGTGAATATAAATTGGTTATTTTTGCTAAATAAAATTTGAGAATAATTTTAAAATTAGTTTTTATATTTTCAGAAAAGTGAGATTTTGCTAGGAAGCTCAGAATTCGATGGGATAATTTTTTTGGATTCATAATGACAAATCATTATTGAGTTCCAAAATGCGCGTTGAACGGAGCTAGTATGTGGCCATGCAAAGCTAAGCCATTTATTCAAAAATAGGCAGTCAGTTTACAAAGGAGCATTATTTTCACGATCTCATAATTCGATTCTGTTTGTTTTTTGAATTCGTATCATCAAATAATGGTTAAATCTAAAAGGCCATAATTTATGGAGTTGGCGTTTGGGCGTACAAGGAGAAAAAGTATGCTAAAATCGCATTTATTGGACAATATTTGAGCCTATTTGAGAGATTAAATGGAAGCTCAAATGAACTCGAAATTCGATGAAACTTTGTTCATTGACTCATCTTGGCGTCTACTATCTCGTATCCATAATCTGTGGCAAACGAAGTTCGTTCGTATTCAGAAGACCAGAGAGAACTTAGCATATAATCCTATTTTGTCTCATTCCTCCTTCACTTCTCTTCATTTCTTCATTCCTCCTTCTCCCTCAACAATGTCCTCCTCTCTCTCCCCATGGGCTGCTGCACCCCTCCTCCCTCCTCCCGCTTCCAATCAGCCCGCCCTCTCTCCTCTTTCTCCAACTCTCTCTATCTCCCTCTCTCTCTCTCTCTCTTTTCTACCAAACCCTAACCTTGCAAACCCTAGCCTTCACCACCACCCCGCCACCAACACCAGCGCCAACCCCATGCCTAGTCTGGCCCCACACCTCCCTAAGGCAACCCACTTCCAGTCATGGGCCCCACCACCTATAAAACCCCTCTTTTTCACAAAAACTCCGGTTTGCACAAAACCCCCTGTCCCTCTTTAGCCAATATCTTTTGATCAGAGCATTTATGGCCAAAACTCCACAATACCAAAGTTGTAGATCATGTTTTTCTCTTTGATTTTGATATATCACAATTGAATTTTGGAGTTCGGAGTTGCTTAGAAACACGTTTGAAATTTGCACTTTTGGAGCAAAGATTCGCAATTTCTAGCGAATTGGAGCACTTTTGGAATAAAGTCCACCAGGAAAAAGTTGTTCGGAATGGCGCGTTTGTGCTGGTGACAGAGTTTGGTGAAGATTGGAGTTTGTAAGCAAATTCTAGAGCAAAATAGGCGAATTCGAGTGTGAAAAGCGACAAATGGTGAAAGCGCGGCGAAGAATTTTCTACATTAAAAGAGCCACGACGAATTGGTTTAGCTTATGGGTGAGAAACCGCTCACTAAATTATTTTGTTAGATTATTATGTCATGACTAGTTATGCATTTTAAGTTGCAAGTTAGAAATTGCACCATGTAGTTATTTTGGAGTTCAACACTTGAACTATTCATAAATCATTTGCATTAGAAGCGTTATGTGAATATGTGACACTTGCATTTCATATTTCGTGGATGGACACTTGTGGCGGCCTTAAGCGACATTGATAGTTGAGTATTTATTTATGACTTTGGTGTGTGCGTTGTATGCCAGTGATTGATTTAAATTTATTGTTGTTGGTTGAAAACCCCACACGGGTCTTGGATGATATTGGAATCACACATCTCCCTTGTAAGAATTTGTGGTTAATCGATTGATTGACAGATTTATGCAAGCAGCAATTATTTGCTTGAAGCTTATACAAAAATAAAATGCACATTGGATGTGAATTTGTATGTTGATAGTTGTTTGCAAGGGTGTTTATGATGAATGTAATCCATATTAATATATTTATATGGATATTGGTTAATATTTTATTCCAATCTGAAATGAACATGAATATTTTTGAAATATGATATTCAATGTGAATTGGAAGTTGATTTTGATGTTCGATTTTGGATGGACATGAAAATATAAAAATATATGAACCGATTTAAGTAGAAAATGCTATTTTAACTCGAACGGATTTTATATCAATTTTATTCATTTATAAAATGAATATCGAGAAGATTGAGTTTCAAAATATGTCATTCTGAGAATATTATCATTTTGAGATAACAAAATGCAATGTTTAAGTTTAATTTAAATTGTTAATGAAAGTGAAATCATTTTAAAATGAATGTATAAAATATTTTATAAAATACGTTTTTAAATAGAATTGACGTCATATATATATATATATATTATTTAAATGGTTTGAATATAACGTATCGCACACCGACCGTTCACGAATTTCTACAATTAACTTGTAACGGACGTAATGGAAATCCGACAGTCGGATTCTCCTAAATTTGAAACTGTTGGGTTCGTATAGAAAAGCACTTTCCAATGAATATATGAGAAATAAATTTGAAAGGTCAGATTTTAAAATATGTCCAAATCAATTTGGGAAAAGGTTGCTATGGATGTAGTTCGGCGGCCGATATTGGAAGCCGAGTGTAAGAGCCTTGATAAAATTATTAAACGTATGAATAAATTGTGAGAAATCATAATAAATGATTTGAAATGAATTTGGATGAAATATTCCAAATTTGTAAAGATAAAATATATTTTTATCTGAATAAGTTGTTTATCAACTTGAGTAAAGAACTGAAAGGAATTGAAACGGTTTTGATATAACCAGAATTTTCCAATGTATGAATTGGAACGGATTTGAATGGAAATAATCTTCGAAATTTTTCGATATTGGATTCCGAAATTATACAGATATTGTTGAGGATTTTGGAAGATACAGATATCGTTATTCCTGATATGTTATCTGTTAGTTTCAGAATTTGATACTGAATATAAGACGATATAATTTCTATTCAGAGCCTTGTATTTAATATCAAATTGGATTTTGGGTTTGTCGTGAATGGTATCTTTAATAATACTATTCTTAAACCCAGTTGAGAAAAGAATTAATCTTTTAATTAAGATTTAGAGAAGTTTACCAATTAATTAATTCAATTGGAATTGAATTGGATTTTGGGTTTATCGTGAGCGATGTTTTGAATGACATTAGTTCTTTAACCCAATTAATACTGAAGATATGATTTGGAATCTATAAATCTTTTTATTAAGATTTAATAGGAATTTTCCAAAGTAAAGTTTTCTAATTTAATATATTAAATTGGAATTGAATGGAATTTGATTTCGTAAAAATCGAGATGAGCTTCTGTAAAGGAAGACCATTACTATAAGTGGAATTTAAAAGGCTTTGTCGTTATTCCATTTATATTATTAGTTTGATACGGAAATTTTAAATCAATTATATACTATTATGATTTCCGTGAAGATTCCATTTTGACGGAAGATGATTTGTGTTTATCGTGAACTATGTTTTAAGCGACATTGGTTCTTTAACCTAGTTAAAGACAAGATTAATTTTTCCTAAATTTGAATTATCATTAAGTAATGATCTTTTGAGATTAAAACTAAGTGGAGTTTTTAATGTATCTTTAATTAGATTGAAACGTGAATGAGGTAACTAAATTTACCAAATTCAAGAAAGGTTCGAGAATGGAGTATCACTAGTTTTACTCCTTGCGATAGTGAAATTTTACATTAGATTTGAACGTGAAATGGTAATTGAATTTACCGATAACACAATTGGTGTTAGATGTGGAGTATTACCAGTTTTGCTCCATGGGATGAATATGTTGGGATTGGAATAACAAAATAAATGATTACTTCGCTAAGGTTCGCTAATCCCGACTAGTTTGACAAACCTTAATTTGGTTTAAATTGTGAAAAGAATAGTTGAATAAAAGAATATTCTGGACTGGAATGAGGCATACGATGTGTTTTTATAGCACTTGATTATAAGATACGCGAGTTATTCAGAAAGGCCGGGTTTAACCCATTTTGTATAACTGATATGACAACTGAAAGTCGAAGAAGGCGATGGTCGAAAACCGGAGATCCTCACATTGTTCGAATGTTTACCGGTGTCTTGATTGGGATGTACACCCAAGACGAGGTAATAATTGGTGATCGTCCAAATGTACTTAGAGATCGACCGGATATGCGAGGGCCTCTCTCCTATATTAGACATATGAGACGAGGAATAAGGTGCCTCCGGTTTTGTTCAAACCCAGAACAAACTTGTAAATGGATTGCATGTCTGACGTTGTATTTCTCGTTGCATTTGTTGATCTCTGCTAAATATATATCTGCTTGGTGGCGAAGAATATATTCTCCTGCTTAACACCCTTCTTTGAGACGTACGATCTTAGAGGTTATATATTGGTGGAAATCAATGGTACGGTATGAATTGACAATGTGGCATGCTTAGATGCATGGATCAAAGCTTTTGTTGAAAAGTAGGCTTGGTGGTTGATGATCAAAGCACAGCTTTAAGCAGCGCAGCTTTTTGTATAGCGTTAATTCGCAAGCCTTACACCCCGGTGTAACCAGAACGAGATTGGACAGTAGGGAGGGCATGCATTTCTTTCTAGCTATGAGTTGTGTCATGGTATGGAGCCCAGACATTTTACTTATGTGGTTGATGGATAGCTAGGTACCTCAGATGTAACACCCCGAAATTAAAACGACACTAAAAGAGGATAAATTAAATTATAATTAATTTAATATTCGGAATTAAGGAAAACGGGCGGCGCCATTGCATCCATGTCGAAATTCTGGTCAAAATAGAATTTTGGTTTGCATAAAACGGACACCATATGGAGAAGATATGAGGGTTTTAAGTTTGTATACACGAAAAAAGAATATATATATATATATATACACACACATGAGTCAGAGACGAGTCAGAATTTTATCCGGATCAGTTCGAATTCGAAAAATGAATAATGGCGGCAGATTTCTCGCTCTAGGGGGTCGACCCCTCTAGAGGGGTGTCGACCTAAGGGTCGACCCACCCAAAGAGGTGTCGAACCATGGGTCGACCCACCCACAGGGGTGTCGACACCCCTAAGGCTAAGGTGGTAGTCGGTTTCAAAGAGTTTTGCAGCTATATATACGTGGCTATTTCTCATATTTTCTTCATTAAGAATTCATGGTGGCCAAACTCTACTGGTGCCTAAACTGAATTGGATCTGTTAATCCCCTACAACTTTCAGCTTTGCAAATCAAATTATGAGATTCAAGCATTAATTCAACACCAACTTCTTTTCTATCTTCTTAACAATCCAAACACTGTGAGTTGGTTACTTTTAGGTTTAATTGAATAAAAGTAAATTGTGGAAGACTACGATTTGGATATGTTGTAAACTATGAATCTATGCTAGTTTTAAGTCTTATACTATGCCATGATAGATCTACTTCTCTAGATCTAATTCAATTGTGGTTATTCTATTATATCGCCTTTGTGGATCTTGATTTGTAACTATATTGTGGTTAATGTTAATTTGGACAGCTATAACATTGGTTAGATCTAATTCTTTATGTAAATCACCTTTCACTTGTCATATTGCAGCCAATTTAGATATGTTATAAATTGTACATGTGAATCCATATTTAGATCTAAACATGCTACTATGTCATCCTAATTATGTGTACATTCTATGATGTAGATCTTAATCCCTATTTGTTAGATCTACTTTTACCTACTAGATCTGTATTATGTGGACACCTAAATTATTAATCAAATCTAATCTATTATTTGGATCCCCTTGTGCTTCTCATATTAAATCTGAACTTGTTGGACATCTAAATTAAATTTATATCTTGTCATGTCCATCTTACCACCTTTGTTATGTTACAACAAGTTAACGGCTACAAGTTCATTAGTTCTATGCTTATATGTTCACTATGTTAGTATATGTTTATGGTAGTTATGTTAGAACGTTCACCTTTGTCATATTTCCATTACCTTCCCTTTTTATCGTTTATGATTAGGCTATTATTTAGCCTATACATGCCGTAAATTGTGTGAACACACAAGTTAGGGAATTGGGAGGGAAAAAGGTTAATATTGACATAATTTGAATATAAACATGAGTTGGGCATATAATTCAAAAAGGGGAAAAGTGGGGACATAATCACCTATTAAGACATAGGTAAGAATTGAATAAAAATGGAATGTCTAGTAATTACAATTAGGAATTGTAATTGCACCTATGACACGAGGTTATATTGCATTAGTGGTGGAGTCTGCCCGGATCCGACCGGCATATCCAGCAACCACTATTGTTGAACCTAACGTGAGAGGTCTAAGTGCGCAAATACGAATCGGGCTAAAACATGAGTTAGGCCCAACTGTGGAATAAGACTGCCCGGACCCGACCGGCATATCCAGCATCCACAAGTTGTAGGCCTAATGTGGGAGGTCTAGCCCATTATAAACCATAAATGGACATGGCAATAAATTGGATTACTTAACCAAATCTAATCCATAGGGTTTGTATGATTATGAACTAAAGTTAATGTTAAGTAAAACTTGTTGGATAGTGGATTGGTTAAGCATATCTGGAGGGGGTGGGTAATATTTACATATAGGCCCATAAACTTAACCCGATAAGGTTATGTAATTAAAGATAACTAGTGTTATACATAACCGGAGGAAATAATAAAATTATGTAATTAAAGACACCTTTAAGGTTAGCATAACTGGTAGAAAGATTGGGGTTATACAATTAAAGACACCCTTATGGTAAGTATAACCTGTGGAAAACCTAGTGGGGGATACAAGACAAAGGGGAGGCTTGTACCATATTGTGTGGGACCCATTTCAGCCAGTAACCCGGAGTATGTATCGAGTAGAGAACTCCGAGCTAGGTTGGAGGTGGGGCATGCTTACTGACTGATTGTAAGATATCCAAACGTGGAGGCGGTGTTGGCAGCGCAAATCGACAAGGCCATGTGCGTGCATGAGTCGGGACAAAGAGGATAAGACGATCGTAACACCAGTAGATATGGGGTTGTGCATATCAGTGAGGGGTTGCCACTTTAGGACGTGATACATCCTACTGTGGGACCGACGCACAGTATCTTCGGAGTAGGGAGCCGATCGATTAGGGTACTGGTTAGGGTACATTTGGACATATGCCCTAAGTCTACCACCTTATAGTGGAAGGGATCATCTCATTCTAGTTATACTAGTAATAGTGCAGAGTAATCATTAGGGAAGCGTTTATACCTTATCCTGTCTACCGTGTCACACCTGCCATTTATGTAATGATCTCTCTTATCCACTTTATATGCCTGTCATGCTACTTTTATTTATTTACTGGCCAAAAGTAACAAGACTCGCCAGACTTTATGTCTGACCCTTTTTGTTTCTCCTTCTTTCTTCCGTTCCCCTCAGGTTCTCATGGAGGAAACACTCAGGCTTGACCGTGATTTTTCTTACTTTTGTTGGAGCTGCTGATATGCATGGCTCAAGCTCCTGTCCTTGTTGCTATGGCTATATTTTTTCTTGGGGAATTTTACTTCTTTTATGTACTCTGATATTTTTGAAGTACAAGACAGTAACTTTGATGTTGTAATGGGTTTTTATTTTTCAGGCATGTGATGTTTTTGGACCACAGAATCTTAAGATAAATATTTTTTTTATTCCACTGTTATTTATATATATATCTGCCTTGTAATATTCTTTGTCTGTTTACCTATAACGCTTCACGAAACTTAATGTATTCCCTTTGTGAGTGACAATAACGAACGTGGGGTGTATTACTTGGTATTAGAGCTGAAGGTTACCAAATTAGATAAAAGTTTTTGAAAATTATTTTCAAAAAGGTTTTAAAAGAAAGCATTTTCAAAAAGAAAAGTCTATTTTGAAAAACATTCCCTAAAAAGCCATATGTAATATCCTTCGGTCCTTTGTCTAAATCTCTTCCTTTTCCTTTTTCAGCATGTCTAGGGAGCAAAACATTCCTAATATCCCAGAGGGCGTCACGATACCCGGATGGTTCTGTAGGTATTTAGAGGCCACGGCGCCTGCCGAAGGCCAAGGAAATGTTCCTCCCCCAGCTGCACCAGTCATTCCTCCATCTCCTCCTCCTCCTCCAAGAGCAGATGACTTCACCAAGATCCGCACAGACTTCCGTGCTATGGGAGAGAAGCCATTCCATGGGAATGAAACATTCGTGGAAGCGTGGAACTGGATCAAGGAGACCGAGAACTTGTTCGTAATCTTTGAAGTAGAGGATAGAAGGAAGGTTCAGTTAGCCGCCTAGCTATTGAAAGACGAAGCCTCATTTTGGTGGAAAGTCACCCAAGTTGGACGTCTGGTGGAAACTTGGGAAGATTTTAGGCAGAGGTTCGAAATGAAATTTCTCTCCTAAGCTGAGAGAAGCATGCAGATAGAGAGGTTCTTAGCACTCAAACAAGGAAACATGACGGTGAAAGAGTATGTGAATAAATTCAACCAGCTAGCAAGATTTGGGTTAAAGTGTTGGATACGCCGCACAAAAGGGCTTTACGGTTTGCTAAAGGGCTGAATGAGCCTCTGCATTGGTTAGCCATGTCCCATATTCCAATGGGGGCCACTTTTGAAAAGCTTGTCGATATGGACCTAATGCATGAGGAAGACAAGGGAGAAAGGAAGGAAGCAAAGGCTGAGGAGACATCGCAAAATTTGAAGGTGGGACCCAAGAAGAGGTACCAGCAACAGCAACAGCAGCAGAAGAAAGGAGGGAGAATGACAAAGGCAAGGATAAGAGAAAATGTCACAATTGTGGAAAGGAAGGTCACTTGATCAAAGACTGTAAGAGAAAGAAGAACTCTTTCTACCGTTGCAGAGAGGTCGGACAATTCGCTAGAGAGTGCTCGAAGAAACAGGGATCACAGGGACAGGGTTAAAGGACAGGGACTTCTAGAGGGTAGGTGCATGCTCTCGCGATCAGTGCTCCTGATAAAGGTAGAAAAATTTCTGTGGAAGATTTAATTTCTCTTTCAAACCATCCTATTGGAAAACTTTTTGATTCTGGTGTCTCACATTCATTTATATCTAGTTCTGTGGTTGATTCCCTGCACTTAATTACTAGTATGGTAGTGGATCCAATAGTTGTTTCAAACCCCATTGTTGGTTCAGCTCATTTATCTATGATTTGTCGGGGTTTGGAAATATCTGTGTTAGGTGCCGAGTTTGAATGCAACGCATATGTGCTCGGGTTTATGGGCTATGGGTTGATTCTAGGAATGGATTGGCTTACCACATACGGTGCCATTCTGGATTGTGAGAAGAGGGTCGTTAGGCTTCTGACTTGTCATAGAAGGACCCTCGAGATTTCTTATGACCCACAAGGCTCGGTTATGCTTAGTTTCCTAGAGTCTCTTGATGCATCTATCAATGACTTGCAATCTATTCCAGTAGTCCGAGACTAGTATGATGTTTTCGATGAGGTTCAGGGTTTACCTTCGAGGCACGAGATCGACTTTCGTATATATTTGGTGGACAACGCAAAGCCAGTTGCATTGCTAGTGCGACATATGGCTCCGAGGGAAAGGTGGCAGCCGAGTGAGCAAGTAGGGGAGCTGCTTAAGAAAGGGTTTATCAGACGAAGCACATCTGAATGGGGAGCTCCAGTAGTATTCGTGACTAAGGCGGATGGTTCTCTTCGTTTGTGTGTTGATATAGAGAGCTGAATAAACTTACTAAGAAGAATAGGCACCTACTTCCGAGGATTGATGATATATTTGATCAGCTTGTTGGTGCCTCGGTATTTTCTCAATTAGACTTGGCCATGGGGTTCCATTAATTGAGGGTGGCTGAAGATGGCATAGATAATACTGCTTTTAGAACTCCGGACAGTTTCTTTGAATGGCTAGTGATGCCTTTTGGGCTGAGAATGCACCCACCTATTTTTGCGATCTGATGAGTAGGGTGTTTCAGGATTTCTTAAATAAATTTGTTGTAGTCTTTGTTGATGATATTTTGATCTTCTCCAAAAGCGAAGAAGAGCATGCCCAACATTTGAGTGAAGTTTTGAAAACTCTCTGTGACCATCAGCTTAAGGCGAAGTTCTCCAAATGTCATTTTTGGAGAAAAGAGGTGAGATTCTTAGGGCATGTGGTCTCCAAAGAAAGGATAGCTATAGATCCCACGAAGCTGGTTGCAATGCAAGATTGGAAAATTTCTACAAATGCAACCGAGGTGAGAAGCTTTCTTGGGTTGGCAGGTTACTATAGGAAGTTCATTAAGGACTTCGCAAAGATATCAGCCCCACTCACCAGGCTGAAAAAGAAGAATTTTACATTTTCTTGTGATATAACTGTGATGTTGCTTTCCAACGACTGAAGAGGGCTCTAACAACAGCTCCAGTCTTGACCTTGCCTGACGGGAGTAAAGTGTTCACTGTTTACACTGATGCGTGTGGTACAGGGCTTGGTTCAGTTCTGATGCAAGAAGGGAAAGTGGTGCGTTACGGGGGCAGACAGTTGAGGGTTCATGAAAAGAACTATCCCACCCACGATCTAGAGCTAGCTGTCATAGTATTCACGTTAAAGATGTGGCATCATTATTTACTTGGAGAGAAGTTCGAGTTATACACCGATCATAAATCTCTCAAGTATCTGTTCTCGTAGAAAGACCTCAATTTAAGGCAACAAAGGTGGATGGAGTTAGTAGTTTCTTATGATTTTGAGATTGCTTATACCCCTGGCAAGGGTAATGTGGTGGCAGACACATAAGTAGGCAGTGGATGGCCCTGAGTCCTCTGTTTGTGGAGAGAAAGAACTTGGAGTTCATATCAGCTTTTGATGTTAAACCCTCCATCGAGATTTTTCCTGATTTGTTTGCATCCTTGGAGATACGACCAACTCTTATGGACCAGATATGAGCTTCGCAACAAGGTGACCCATAGATTTTAGACATCATGGGAAAGCTCAAAAGAGGGAAGACTTCTAGTCACCTCAGTAGATATGCCATAGATGAAAAGGGGTTGTTGCGATGAGATGGAAGGCTTTGTGTTCCTCAAACTGGAAGCTTGATAAAGGATGTCCTTGAAGAAGCCCATCATTATATGATGACCATTCATCCAGGTGGTGCTAAGATGTACAGAGACATGAAGAGGGTTTTCTTTTGGGCTGGGATGAAGAAAGATTTGGCCAAATTTGTTTCTCAATATTTAGTTTGACAACAAGTCAAAGCTGAGCAAAATAAGCACGGTGGTTTACTTCATCCTTTGGAGGTTCCTCAATGGAAATAGGAGAGCGTCTCTATGGATTTCGTAGATGGTTTGCCTAGATCGAAGAAAGGCAACACTAGTATCTGGGTTGTGGTAGATAGACTCACTAAGAGCGCTCACTTTATTCCTGTTAAGAGCAAGAGAACGACATCATGGTTTGTAACAATTTATGTTCGTGAATAGTTCGCCTTCATGGAGTACCTCCAGCATCGTAAGCGATCACGACCCTATCTTTACCTGTGAATTTTGGAGGAGATTGTAAGAAGCATTAGGTACACAGTTATGTTTGAGCACCACTTATCATCCTCAGACCGATTGACAGACGGAGAGGGTGAACATAATTCTTGAAGATTTTTTGAGGTTGTGTATCCTAGACTTCGGAGGGACATGGAAATAGCACCTTCCTTTAGTAGAGTTTGCCTATAACAACAACTATCAATCCAACATCGGCATGGCACCCTTCGAAGCATTGTACGGACGACCCTGTAGATTACCAACTTGTTGGTGGGAATCTACAGAAAGATTATTACTTAGACCAGATATGGTTAGAGAAACGTCCGAAAATATTGACCTCATTTGACAGCGGGTGAAGACAGCTCAAGATAGGAAGAAGTCCTATGCAGACAAGAGAAGGAATGACATCGAATTTGAAGTGGGAGACTTAGTTTTTATCAAAGTATCACCTTTGAGGAATGTGGTTCGCTTCGGGTCGCTAGGGAAGTTGGCACCTAGGTTTGTGGGACCATTTCCCATAATCGAGAGGATTGGCCAAATGGCCTGTAGAGTAAAGCTCCCAGAAAATCTATCTGGTGTTCATGATATTTTCCACGTTTCTCATCTGCGGAAGTGCCTGCATGACACCATAGTAATTGTTGAGCCGAGTGTGTTGGAAGAAGTAGAAGTGGAACGAGAGGCAACAATCAGGAGAGTCCCTGCCTATATTCTTGGTTCAGAAGTTAAGAAGCAACGGAATAAAGAGATCAAGTTGCTAAAGGTTCAATGGGGAGATAAGCCAGATGATGCGACTTGGGAGACCGAAGACAAGATTCGTGCTTCGTACCCTTTCCTTTTCGTGGGTATGTTCTTAACTCCTTTTTCAAAGTTTTATCAGTGCTTGTTTCTATCACTTGATTATATCTTATCCATAGTATTTTTCGACCTTTAGATAGGAATCTTGTGGATGTAAACATGTTTTTGAGACATATTATGATTGATGGATGCAAGTGGATGCAAGTATTTGTAAGTAGTTGCCTGTGGACGCATACACACACACAGTAGGCACTAGATCGGCTCAATCACTCTCATACTGGATATGGATGTGTGTGCATTTTCTTTTTTTTTATGGATGGAAATGGATGAATTAGCATATGGATGTTACACTTTCATGAATGAGTGTGCACACATATAGAGCTTACATGTTATAATATGATTATTTGCATACATATTGGATTCACGGCACAAATATATATTGCATTAAGGAGGTCAGCTGAATCAGTAGACTGCCTGATTTTCACATTAGTGTTAGGACATTTGCACACACTATTGCATATATTCATATAAATATTAGATGGCTTTAAGGACAATGGATGTCAGCGATTGATGAATGAGTAGATGGATGATGGACGGTAGGATATGCATTCTTCTCAACTTAGAGATTTCGGGGACGAAATCCTTTGAGTAGGGGAAAATGTAACACCCCCAAATTTTAATGACACTAAAAGAGGATAAATTAAATTATAATTAATTTAATATTCAAAATTTAAAAAAATTGACATTTGGTTTGCATAAAACGGACACCGTATGGAGAAGATATGAGGGTTTTAAGTTTGTATACACGCAGAAAGAATATATATTTATACACACGAGTCAGAGATGAGTCATAATTTTATCCAGAATAGTTCAAATTCAAAAAATGAATAATGGTGGCAGATTTCCCGCTCTAGAGGGTCGATCCCCCTAGAGGGGTGTCGACCTATGGGTCGACCCACCCACAGGGGTGTCGACACCCCTAGGGCTGAGGTGGCAGTCAGTTTCCGAGGGTTTTATAGCTATATATACGTGGCTATTTCTCATATTTTCTTCATTAAGAATTCATGGTGGCCAAACTCTGCTGGTGTCTGAACTGAATTGGATCTGTTAATCCCCTATAACTTTCAGCTTTGCAAATCAAATTCTGAGATTCAAGCATAGATTTAACACCAACTTATTTTCTATCTTCTTAACAATCCAAACACTATGAGTTGTTTACTTTTATGTTTAAATGAATAAAAGTAAATTGTTAAAGACTGTGATTTGGATAAGTTGTAAACTATGAATCTATGCTAGTGTTAAATCTTATACTATTTCATGATAGATCTACTTCTCTAGATCTAATTCAATTGTGGTTATTCTATTATGTCGCCTTTGTGGATCTTGATTTGTAACTATATTGTGGTTAATGTTAATTTGTACAGTTACAACATTGGTTAGATCTAATTCTTTATGTAAATCATCTTTCACCTATCATATTGCGATCAATTTAGATATGTTATAAATTGGACACGTGAATCCATATTTAGATCTAAACATGCTACTATGTCATCCTAATTATGTGGACATTCTATGATGCACATCTTAATCCCTGTTTGTTAGATCTACTTTTACCTACAAGATCTGTATTATGTGGACATCTAAATTATTAATCAGATCTAGTCTATTATTTGGATCACCTTGTGCTTCTCATATTATATCTGAACTTTTTGGACATCAAAATTAAATTTAGATCTTGTCATGTTCATCTTATCACCTTTGCTATGTTACAACAAGTCAACTGCTACAAGTTCATTAGATCTATGCTTATATGTTCACCATGTTAGTATATGTTTATGCTAGTTATGTTAGAACATTCACGTTTGTCATATTTCCATTACCTTCCCTTTTTATCATTTATTATTAGGCTATTATTTAGCCTATACATGCCATAAATTGTGTGAACATGCTAGTCACGGAATGGGGAGGCAAAAAGGCTGATATTGACATAATTTGAATATAAACATGAGTTGGACATATAATTCCAAAAGGGGAAAAGTGGGGACATAATCACCTATTAAGACATAGGTAAGAATTGAATAAAAATGGAATGTCTAGTAATTACAATTAGGAATTGTAATTGCACTTATGACACGAGGTTAGGTTGCATTAGTGGTGGAGTCTGCCCGGACCCAACTTGCATATCCAGCAGCCACAAATGTTGAACCTAATGTGAGTCGTAAGTGGGAAAATACGAATCGGGCTAAGACACAAGGTTGGGCCCAACTGTGGAATAAGACTGCCCGGACCCGACCGACATATCCAACATCCACATGTTGTAGGCCTAATGTGGGAGGTCTAGCCCATTATAAACCATAAATGGGCATGACAATAAATTGAACTACTTAACCAAATCTAATCCATAGGGATTGTATGATTACGAACTAAAGTTAGGGTTAAGTAAAATTTGTTGGATAGTGGATTGGTTAAGCAAATCTGGAGGGGGTGGGTAATATTTACATATAGGCCCACAAACTTAATCCGATAAGGTTATATAATTAAAGACACCTAGTTGTATACATAACCAGAGGAAATAATAAAGTTATGTAATTAAAGACACCTTTAAGGTAAGCATAACTGGTAGAAAGAGTGGGGTTATATAATTAAATACACCCTTAGGGTAAGTATAACTTGTGGAAAACCTAGTGGGGGATACAAGACAAAGGGGAGGCTTGTACCATATTGTGTGGGACCCGTTTCAATCAGTAACCCGGAGTATGTATTGAGTAGAGAACTCCGAGCTAGGTAGGAGGTGGGGCACGCTTAATGACTGATTGTAAGATATCCAGACGTGGAGGCGGTGTTGGCGGCGAAAACCGACCGGGCCATGTGCGTGCATGAGCCAGTGCGAAGGGTACAAGACGACCGCGACACCAGTAGATATGGGGCTATGCATATCAGTGAGGGGTTGCCACTTTAGGTAGTGATACATCCTACTGTGGGGCCGACACAAAGTATCTACAGAGTAGGGAGCCGATCGATTAGGGTAGTGGTTAGGGTACATTTGGACATATGCCCTAAGTCTACCACCTTATAGTGGAAGGGATCACCTCATTCTGGTTATACAAGTAATAATGCAGGGTATACATTAGGGAAGAATATATACCTTATGTTGTCTACCTTGTCACATCTTCCATTAATGTAGTGATCTCTCTTATCCACTTTATATGCCTGTCATGCTACTTTTATTTATTTACTGGCTAAAAGTAACTAGAATCGCCAGACTTTATGTCTAACCCTTTTTGTTTCTCCTTCTTTCTTCCGTTCCCGCCAGGTTCTCAGGGAGGAAACTTAGGGTTTACCGTGATTCTGCTTACTTTTGCTGGAGCTGCTTATATGTATGGCTCAAGCTCCTATCCTTGTTGCTATGGCTATATTTTGTTCTTCGGGAATTTTACTTCGTTTATGTACTCTGATAATTTTGAAGTACAAGACAGTAACTTTTATGTTGTAATGGGTTTTTATGTTTCAGACATGTGATGTTTTTGGACCACGGAATCTTATGATAAATAAGGTTTTTTTTATTCCGCTGTTATTCTATATATCTATCTTGTAATATTCTATGCCTGTTTACCTATAATGCTTCACGAAACTTAATGCATTCCCTTTGTGAGTGACATTAACGGATGTGGGGTGTCACATCAGGCATGGCCGACTAAAATGCCTTTGATGGTCGACATACTGACCAGATTTTATGTCCATAGGGCAGGGAATTGTATTGTTCAGGAATTACAAATCCACAAACGTTAGGTGTGGATCGGCCCTGCCGCTCTAGGTGCACTTGCGGGTGAATCCTGAGGCACATGCTAGAGTGTCTCGAATCGGAAGGAAGATCCCTTGCCTTGGTTCATAGATGGAATCCAATTTCTAACACGCGACTTCCGATTTTAGTTGTAAACCATTATGGCGACATAATATATGGTAACTATGCCGTCTATGATTGATACATTTATATTTGAAGTTGCTTTCTTCACTATGCACTAATAGTAATAAAAGATAAATTTCGTGTATCAAGCATGTTTGACCATTATAAGGTAAAACTCTATCCTCTGGCTTGCGTTGCATTGTGTGATGGGATCTGAGTCTTATAGTGGCTTCATTTTTCTTGTTTAGCATTGCGTTGTTTGTTTATGGTATTTTTGGGAGGAAACCCGTTTCGTGTTATACGGCGTGGTCCCTTAACTTATCCAACTTTAAAATAATGTTAATAACTGGTTTAGTTCTCACACCAGGTCTGTGACTGACTCAAAGTTTATTGTTTCCACCTAAACTCTGGGTGCCCACATTTTCCACATGGGCAACTAGTAGTTTTGGTTTTGCAGATTTCTATTTAACATGATCCTGGTTTACAGCTGGAGCTATATTCAGAAATATTTGTATCCGTGTATTTCTTTCAGTTGTGTTAGTTGATGTGTTTCCACAACGCATTGTATTTATACATTTTATTTTCGCTGCTATGAAATTTATTCTCTGATGTTATTTTTCCGCTATGTAATATTTATTTGTACTATGATATTCTTGTACTCTGATGTATATTGTTGTAATAGCAATGAAAAGTTCTCATGTTTATGTTCTGATGAGTCAAGTTCTCAAAGCAATCCGCCTTCTCATTCGGTTTTGGCTTACCGCGAAGTTCGGGTCATCTCATTTGGTATCAGAACTTTGGTTTACAAAGCCCAAAAACAAGACACATTAGAACCGAGAGTTTCATCGGAGATAGGATTAGTAATATCCTATAAGAGTAACTAGTTAGAGATAGGGTTAGTAATGCCCTAGAATGAGTTTGAAGAGAGTTATTTATTAAAAACGAGTTTAGTTTTGAAAATATATCTTATTATACATATTTGAGTATTTTATTTTATATTTTATTTGGACTATCGAGCATAAGAAGATTTTGCATATACGCCTTACAAATGTATATTCGAAGCCTTAAATATACTGGATATATATAGAATCACACTTTAGTCGCCCAGGGATGATTCTGATGATTGTTATGACAACATCAGTACTTATGTTCGAGTTTCGAAAGTGGGATATCTATATTATTCCAATTGACTAGTGTGAGAATCAAAACTTAGTTAGAGTTTATTGTTTGTGATTTGGCATTGAGTATATATTTTGGGTATATATAAAAGTTATGCATTTGGAAATTTAATCAACCAATTGATTGCTGGTTGTGACAGATGATTATTAATTTAACCAATTAGAAAAAATCGAATAATAAAACCAATATGAGAATGAATGGTAATTTAAGCCAAACAAAATTAAATGTTAAAACAAATTGAAAATTGATTGGAGCTTGATGCATATATATATATATATATCTATGTATGTATGTATGTATGTATGTGTGTATGTATGCATGCATGTATGTATGTATGTATATACATGTTAAATAGGTTATTGCGTGGAAGCTTAGCGTTGAGTAGTGAAATAAATTTGCATGCCCGACAAACAGGTGCACCTTAATGAGTTGGTTGTGTAATTTATTTATTATATTAAACTACTGTGAGTGATTTGGATGCGCTGTGATGGTTGTTCTGTGTGAAATTAAAACATACGCCATAGGATAGTAACAAATAAATTATGGATCACACCGCATAACATACTACTATAGACAACATATCATATCATATTCCATATAAGTATTTGGTGCTTATGCAACAAGGTTTGGATTACCATATAATAATGATGCATGTATGGCGATGACTGAATAACTGGTTGAACTGAGGACTGATTATGGACTTAATAACATATAACGGTAAATTGCAAGTTTTAATAACAAACCCTACATGGGTCAGGAGATGATAAAAATGCACACGTCTCACTTGTTTTAGATACGTCACATGAATTATGATTAATTCTCTTCACCGGGTCAAGGAATGATTTCTTACACATGTCTCTTAAGCATAGATAATTCACATTTGATTTGTAAGCGATATATTGATTTATTGGGTTCCTAATATGGCCCAGTAAATTTTTTAGACCTTCCCCGTACAAAGGAGGTTATGGCAAAAAAATTCAGAAATTTAGGGTATTAGCTAAATTTCAGAGAAATTTAGAAACTCTTAGAAATTGAAAAGTTGAGAAACGCAAGCCATAATGAAAGTTGAGTTGGTTAGTTAAACAACTTTCATCTCCATTCTTTTTTGAGGACAAAAAAGTTTAAAGGAGGGGAGGTTGTAAAAACCCGTATTTTCTGAATAAACTTTAAATTTTAATTTAAGCTATTTTAATGAATTTGTGAATTTAAATTGGTTATTTTTGCTAAATAAAATTTGAGAATAATTTCAAAATTAGTTTTTATATTTTATTTGACTTAAAATAAACTCAGTAAAATTATAAAATCGATTTCTAAGATTTGTTTTTGAAAATTTTAAAAATTCAATTTTTAAAATCATCGCATAGCCCTTAAAAAGTGAGATTTTGCTAGGAAGCTCAGAATTCGACGAGATAAATTTTTGGATTCATAACGACAAATTATTGATGAGTTCCAAAATGCACGTCGAATGGAGTTAGTATGTGGCCGTGCGAAACAAAACCATTTGCTCAAAAATAGGCAGTCAGTTTACAAAGGAACATTATTGTGACGATCCCAGAATTCGATTCCGTTTGTTTCTTCTGAATTTTTATCGCCAAATAATGGTTAAATCTAAAAGGCCATAATTTTTGGAGTTGGCTTTTGGTCGTACAAGAAGAAAAAGTACGCTAAAATTGCATTTACTGGACATTATTTGAGCCTATTTGAGATATTAAACAGAAGGTCAAACGAACTCGGAATTCAACGAAACTTTTTTCGTTGGACTCACCTTGACGTGTACTAGTTCGTATCCGAAGTCTGTGGCAAATGGAGATCGTTTGTATTCAGACGATCGAAGAGAACTTAGCATATAATCCTATTTTATCTCATTCCTCCTTCACTTCTCTTCATTTCTTCATTCCTCCTTCTCCCTCAACAATGGCCTCCTCTCTCTCTCCCCATGGGCTGCCGCACCCCTCCTCCCTCCTCCCGCCGCCGATCAGCCCCCTCTCTTCTCTTCCTCCTCCTCCTCCTTCACTCTCTCTTTTCCACCAAAACCCTAACCTTGCAAACCCTAGCCTTCACCACCACCACCACCTAGCTCCCACGCCCAGTCAGGCCCTACGCTACCCTCAGGCCACCCACTTCCGGTCATGGGCCCCACCTCCTCTAAAACCCCCCTTTTTCATAAAAATCCTGTTTTGCACAAAACCGCCTGTCTCTCTTTAGCCAGTATTTTACGATCAAAGCATTTATGGCCGAAACTCCAAAATACCAAAGTTGTAGATCACGTTTTTCTCTTTGATTTAGATATATCGTAATCAAATTTTGGAGTTCGGAGTTGCTCGGAAAACACATTTGAAGTTTGTAGTTTTTGGAGCGAGGATTCCCAATTTCTGGCGAATTGGTGCACTTTTGGAACAAGGCAAAAGTTGTCCAGAATGGCGCGCTTGTTCTAGTGATAGAGTTTGGTGAAGATTGGAGTTCGTATGAAAATTCTAGAGCCGGAGAGGTGAATTTGAGTGCGAAAAGCGACAAAAGGTGTAAGCACGACGAAAAATTTTCTACATTAGAAGGGTCGCGACGAATTGGTTTAGCTTATGTGTAATAACCCGGAAAATCCGAGCCAGTTTAAAATTTTGATTTTGGCGAATTTAGCGAATTTTGAATATTTAAAATGATTATTTTAAATAATATCGACGAGAAATTTATTTTGAATAGAATTCGAATGTATATATTTATACGCGTCGTCGTTAGAATATAAATAATTATTTTAAATTATAAAAGGAATTGAAAATGGCGCGGTAGTTCGATAATTCGATTTCAAACTTCAATTGAATGTACCGGGTGCAAAATAAACCGGATTTTAGTGAAACCAAAAATATTAGAATCTAAATGAGAACGAATGTGAAAAATCAAAATTTCATAGCGGGGATAAAAAGATATGTCCAGTTGAAATTTCGGAATAGTCGCTATGGAATTTCGGCCCTTAAAAATGGAAATTTTGCAAACGACCTCGGATTTCGAAGAAACCACTTTTGTTGGATCCGCGATGTCAAATTATTGCTAGATTCCAAATTTCATAATTTTTTGAATCAATATGTGAGCGTAGCAAAGGAAAACACGTTTGACCAGTTTTAGTTGATTTTAATCGACTGGAAAATGGCCATTTTTCAAACGGTCTCGGAATTCGACGATACTAGTTTTTTTTAGGACCGTATCGTCAATACGAAACTAGAAAATATTTTTTGGGAATTTTTCAAGTTAGTACGTGACCCCAGTAAATTGAAATGTGTGCTCAAATTCAATATATAGAGTTATGTGTTGATGTTGACGAAAACTGATCGAAACGGTCGAATCAGCTTACGATACATATCCCATTGTGTTCAGAATGGGGGTGAAGCGCTATTGACGACAGGCGGTGGGCCTCGTTTAGAGGTCGAATGAAAAATTCAACCTTTTGAAATTAAATAAATAAATAAATAAAATAAAACCTTTCTCTTTCCTCCTATAACCTTCAGGACCCCCCCCCCCCCCGTTACTTTATCAAATAGAAAAAAAAGGGGATCGATGGAGGGAGGAAGCCACCGCCCACACTCATCGCTCCGCCACCCCCTAGCCTGGCCGTCGTTCGCCAGTACGCCGCCCATGCGCTTCTCTCTCCTCTAAATTCCCCAATCCCGTTGCCAAGCCCTAGCCGCTTCCCCCTGGAGCTCCGACGCCGCCCAGCCGTGACCGCCCCCCCTCCGGCCTCGCCGCACCATCCACCCCCTGCTTCTCCGATCTCGACTCCCCCTCCTCGCTACTCCCTTTCCAATTACAGAGAACACCCCCCTCCTCTGAAAAAAATATGTGAGTTTGATTTTATTTTATTTTACATTTATTTCTTTTCAGTTTTAATATATATGGGTATAACGTTATAAATATATATATTCGATTTTTATGAAAGTAAAAATATGATTTTAATATAGGTATTGAAATAAAAATATGATTTTTATACTATAGGAAGATTAAAAATATAATTTTTATAATATAGAAAGGTTAAAAATATAATTTTTATAATATAGAAAGGATAAAAATATAATCTTTATATTATAGGAAGGTTAAAAATATGATTTTTCTTATATAATGTCGATAATAAAAATATGATTTTTACTTAGGTAGGGTATTAAAAATATGGTTTTTATTAAGATAGAGTAATAAAAATATAATTTTTATATAGCAACAAGCGTTGTAAAAATATATGAAGTAGAAATAAAAATATGATTTTTATTTATTGAAAAGAAGTAATAAAAAAATAATTTTTTATATTTGAGCAGCGTGAAAAGGACTGCGGTAGAATTTCAACCGATCCAGATGATTCTGCAGTTCAAAAGCAAAGTACGGCGGAGTGGAACCCTGTGTGAGAACTTCTCACCTTTAATTTAATTTTCTAGTTAAATATATACTAGGATTCAGACTGTTAGATCAAAATTTGGACCTAACACCCAAATTGTTCCGAATGTTATAGAGTTTCAACTGAAGAATGAAGAAAAAGAAAATAACACACAGAATTTATAGTGGTTCGGCGTTAACGAGCCTACGTCCACTTTATATATTATTGATTATACTTTGAAAGTTAATACAATCAAGGATTTCTCTTAGTACTCTAGTATTTTGACAATAATGGCGGATTCAGCACTCAGTATTGCCAAAAAGATCCCAAAATATGCTAAGCTCTGGGCTATTTATAGTTGATTTTGTCAGGCGGGTCGTGGTAACACGTGGCACGAATCCCGAGAACACCGGATCGCATCGCCTCCGTTGAAGAAATAGTCAAATTAGCCGTTGTGGACAGGTGTCGCGATCTCCTTGAAAATCGGATCGTGCAGATGGAGAGAATTGGTCAGAATGACGGTTAGGGACACGTGTCGCTAGATCCGTGCGTCTCAGATCGCTGAAGACTTGCTCACGCTTGAACGGGTCAGAGGATTCGCCATGCATCAGGGGATCGGATCGATCAATTCTGGGCAACAACATATGCATGGATCGGATCGCATAGAGGTGTCGTTTCGCTGATGAAATGGGGGTGATCCGTCGAGACACGAGTCGATAGTGTGCGATCCGCCATTGGGCGAGTCGATAGTGTGCGATCCGCCATTGGGCGAGTCGATAGTGTGCGATCCGTCATCGGGCGAGTTGATAGTGTGCGATCCGTCATCGGGCGAGTTGATGATGCGATCCATTCCTTCATATTCTTAGAGAACGTGGTTTCATGCTTTCTTCTTATGAATGATCCTGGGTGGCTTGGTCAAAAAGCGAGCCAACATTTTGCCCCCTCGAAGTATGTTTTATCGATGATGGAACATGCTTCGAAGCTATAGAATTGTCTTTTCTCAACGAGTCGCGGATCAGAGAACGATTCTCTTTCTAGGATTTTTCAGTCTTCATTCCTGAATTTATCGATTCGGATCGCGGGCTCGAGTCGCGGTCCGTTAGCGAGACATTCGTTCCGTTCTTCGGTGTGCATTTGGGCCTCGGAACGAAACGGGCTCCTCCTCGAGTCGTGGTGGGATTTTGGTTCGCGGCCCGCCGGTTTTTCGTGGATCGAATAGGACAAAGAAGGGGAGGAAAACGGTCGCCTTTTTTTCCTATATAAGCCGACCCCCCCTACACTTTCTTCCTTCTGTTTTCTGTCGTATCGTTTCGCCTGTACCATTGAAGAACGATCCCCAGTATTTCGAACCTTCAAAAATCCGATCACTTTCCCAATTTTTAGAAAGGTAATTCCACGGAAAACATTCTTTTTCGTAAACGCTGCTGTTTCACGAATTTTTTTCGAATAATTTGAGGGAGAAACGATGGAAATTTGCGATTTTCTGGGGAATCCATCGAGAAGCCATGGCTGATGGGCGTAGAGGTCGGAGTTCGAGGATGGGAAGGAGAGGAGGAAGACGAAGGAGAAAGGAGAAGAGGGAAGCCCGGTTCGGATCGTGGGCAAGGAGAGGAAAGGAAGAAGATGAAGGCGAGTGGCGAGACGGAGGGTCGTGGTGACAGCAAAGGCGCGTATCGTGGGGGCTGCAACGATTCGTGAAGGAGCGATCCCTTTGCCCTACGATTCGTAGGGGGGCGATCCCTCTGCCTTGCGATTCGAAAGGGGGCGATCCCTTTGCCTTGCGATCCGACTCATAGTTGACGATGCGAAGAAATTTCAAACTTTAATCGATGCCTTGTCACCATAAAATTTTGAACAGTTAGGCTAGGGCCCTGATGTTGGATTTTCTGGACTAAAAGACCACATAATTTGACTGCATATGACGACTAATATTTCGATGATCTTGATAGCTTTCACGTTTTATTTTCAATGCGCACACAAGCACACACACCAGCACTTGCACACACAGGGGACGGGTAGTATTAATCTCATTGTTCATGTTTTCTCGTCCTAGCAGTAATGTCGAATAATCAATCTTCTTCAAGATCCGCAACAGAAGCGGAATCCGAGGTTCCTGAGCAACACAACCCCAAGACTCCTCCAATTAATCCAGGAGGTGAAAATTCTGGATCTGAGTACGAGGCCACGGAATCAGATCCGTCCGAAAGTACTTCATCTAGCGATGATTCTGAGATAGATGGGCGAGCTCCTGACGAGATTCCAGGCGCGCTCGGGATAGATAAATTTTCTGATTCTTTAGCATCCAAGCTCGACGACATAAAGCTTAAAAGAATCTGCTTAAGACACGGAATTCCTTGGGATGATGTCTTGATGCCCGGAAGCGAAGATAGACTCCACCTAGCTCCGGGAGGATATATGGCAATCAGTCGAACCATGTGCTTGGTAGGAGCTATTCCTCCGTTTCCTCCGATCGCCATCGAAACTTTAAGACGACTGGGTATTGCTCCGATGCAGCTTCATCCTAACGCCTACGCATCTCTATACTCTCTATATGTTGCATACGCGGAGATCCTACACGCCGAACTTAAATTTAGAGATCTGGTATTCTTCTTTCTTTTCAAGCACCATTCTTCGGCAACTCCAAATTTCTCTTTCTTTGAATCGGTGGCGAATAGGAAAGTTCTGTACGATGGATATAACAACATGGGGGATCCTAAGTCCGATTGGTTTTATATAAGGAAACAGACCGGATGCTCACGAAGATGGCTCAAATCAAGTAAACTTTGATCTTTTAATCGAATATCTTGCTCAAGGAGTCTAAGTATTAACATTCTTCCGCCTTTTTCTTTGTCTTAAACAGATCACATTTTCCCGAAAACGGAGGGTCCGTTATACAACCATCGGTTATCTATTCTTCATCAAAGCAGGTCTGACTTTCTAAGGATCAAAAAATGCATTACTGATGACAATCTTCATAAGCATCGTCTTCTGGATAGAAGATTTGGACTTGGCACTGGCGGCAGACCTTATAAGTATGTGCCCCCAACGGAGGGAGAGTGAACTTCGCAAGCGGCAGAAACAACTAAGTTTCGTAAGAGTCCTTCTCTGATAGTCATCCAAGACGATGAGGATTTGAACATATACAGAGGGGATGAGGTCCGCGGTGACGTGTCCAAGGAAATCCCGATTTCTACTCCAATCGAAACCGCTGCTCCCGAAGACTTGACAGAAGAGCAGTTATTTGATGAACTAAATAAAATTCCTCTACCCGATGATGTATATACATAGAAATACTTTGAAGGGGGCCTTTCTTTCCTGCTTCTGAAGAGACCATTGCTCCAACTAGGGGACAAGAAACTGGTCAGATGAGCCTGTCTTCAGGCCCGGGTCTGTTAGGGGGAATTATATGGGATGCACACATCACACACACTATCTGACCCTGCACTCTTATATCGTGGGTATTCAAAGTTTTAATATGCTCTTTTCTTTTTCGCAGGAATGATGTCCCACAGGAAATCTTACTCGTATCGTTCTCTTCGTGAGGGCACACCCAGCCTTCATCCGGGTGCTGAGCGTTCTCGCGGCCCTTCTCACAAGCCGACTTCCTCGCAACCTCGGTCTCCACCAAAGTCGATCTCTACCAGGCCTTCCAGTCATCCGGCAGTTCCTACAGGGGGAAAGAGACGTCCTAAAGAGTTAACTCCTCCAAAGAGTGCTCCTTCCCACAGCCGGTCGTCCAAAAGGCATCACGAATCTAAAGATAGGGACAAGGATTCATCCAAAGAGTCTGAAAAGGAGAGAAGTGACATTGTCCCTTCCAGTCAGCCAGAGTTAGCTGCCCCCGGGTCATGGGACTACATGCATGGTCCCGAAATTCAAGGTAGGCTGGAAAAGCTGCAGGAACAGTTCCCAGACATATTCTTTGACCGGATGACATTTGTTCCAGCCTTGGAACCGGTCCCCAAGAACTGGGATAGCGAAGTTGTCGGACATATCCGCCATGTTGCTAGGCATTATGAGATGATGAGAAAACATGCGGTCAACCTTTCAGAAGTCATCCGATCGATTGAAATAGAAGCACACAGATCTAAGGCGAAGCTTGAAAACAATGAAAGGGCCAGGACAAAAATGGAGAAGGACCTTGAAGATGCTCAATCCCAGCTTGCTTTAGCACGGAGGGACGCTGAAAATTATAAGATTGAATTAGAGAATGCTAAGCAGC
Source organism: Allium sativum (assembly GCA_030737875.1). Classification (NCBI taxonomy): domain Eukaryota; kingdom Viridiplantae; phylum Streptophyta; class Magnoliopsida; order Asparagales; family Amaryllidaceae; genus Allium; species Allium sativum. Next base: position 305,736,397 of record CM060916.1, on the reverse strand, counting down.
GCTTTCATTCGGAACTTGACTCCAATAGCCAAGAGAAAATGACCTTAAAGAAGGAGGTTGAAGATCTCAAAATGGCCAACATCGAGTTGAAAACAGCACAAGGCCATTTTGAAGCTGAGAGAGCTGCTTGGGAGGCAGAGAAGGCAAATTTAAAAGAAAGTCTGGCTTTGGCTAAAGCAGAGAAGGTGATTTTAAATGACCAGGTCTCGGACGCGGAGAGACGGGCAGCTCTCGCCGAAAAGAATGTCGAAAGTGCCATCGAACTGGCCACTGCTTCTAACAACAAGCTCCTCGAAAGAGAGAAGGACATCGAGGGGTTTGAAGAGATGATTTTTGACTTCCTTGGCCAGGTTCTCAAAACTCGCAACATCTCATGGATCCCGGATTACCACGTTACTTTAGCCAATTTATGGTATGCCATTGTTGAAGGTGAAAAGCATAGATTGGGGGTAGAAGAAATTGATGAGGATGAGTTGATGAAGAGAATCTTAAGAGATAATGAGCCTGAGGACCTAGCAGAAGGTCGTCGTCTGATTTTAGCGGAGATGGAAAAGGAGAAGGCCTTGGCTAAAGGTAAAAGCAAAATTGACGAAGGTTCAAGTTCTGCCGTGGAGCCCAAAACCTCCGGAGTTGAGGAGTACCATCCTGATGATTCGCTAATCCCTTTGGGCCTAACTCCCGTAGTTGTTGGAGCTCCTGCAACTATTCAAGAAGGAGGGTCTACGGAAGGTATCTCCTTTCTTTCTCCACAATTTGTCAAAGCAATTGTGAATTATCGTCGTCTGGTAGAACAACCAATTGAGTTAGTAACGTGTGTTCCTCATAATACAGGTGGCGAGCCCGCCGACATGGGTGCTGAAAAAGAAGAAGAGGCGGAGAAGGAGGCTGTCTCACAAGGTGCCGGCACTGATACATCAAAACAGGCTGAGGTCACAACTGCAGAGAAAAACATCCCGGCACCTAGCACTGACGTTCCCAAAGATGCTGAGACCATCGAAGCCTTGAGAGACATGGATGGGCGCCATGTAGATGACGAAGAAGACATTATCGGCGCCAAAAAAGCCGACGACGATGACGAAGAAACATTGGCCAGCCGAAAGGCTAGGCAGGAGACAGAGATGGCTTCGAAAAAGGTGGGAGATGAGGCTTTGGACGTAGCCCCTCTTGCAGAATTCGATCCTAAAACTGGGATGATTGTGAAAATCCAGCCCAAATCTATCAACCGACAACTTCATTTTGCAAATCCCGATGACCTCCCGGCTTCCCTTTCTGATAGAAGGAAGAGAAAAGAGGTGGAAGAGGAATCTTCAGAAGAATCGGATGTTCCTCTTATTGACAAAAGGAAGAGGAAGAAAGGGGATCCATCTGATACCGACAAGGCGAAGCTGGAGAGGCAGAAGCAAGAGAAGAGGCCAAAGCGTAAATAGGATATTTGTTGTTTGTTGATATTTTGTCTTTAGGTTTTCCACTGGCCAGGAAATGTAATTGTGAGACTGGCCCTCACTTTCCTTTCTAGGTTGTTTTTCACTTTGTTGGTCAGCAGTATATAAATGAAAGTTTATCTCTTTTTGCATCATTATGTACCTGTATTCAAATAAACTTTCCATGTTTAGTCATAGGCCATCTAATAATAATTACAAATCAGTTAAACAAAAGATAGCCAAGAGAAAATTTTCATGCTGCGTTGCTGTATTAAAGTTCAGTATATGTATATGAGTATATGTGCCCCCAATCAGTTGTTATCATAGCGCCTAACGGGGGTTTACTAAGAATTGGTTAGCCTTGTCGGTAGGTTGCCCCCTATTTCTGAATATGGAGGGCTTGGAAGATTTCATAGGATAATTGTTCTTGTGGCACCGAATCTCTAGCACCTTTCTCAGTGCTTAATCACAGACTTCTTTATACTCTCCTGACGGTTGCCAAGGTTAGAGTTTGAATTCAGTAGTTCAGTCGGTCCCCGATCCTTCAGCGGGGAGGGGGCTCTTTCTCAGTGCTCAATCGAGGACGCTTTTATACTCTCTCTCTCTGGAGAGTTAGAGTTCTAGCTCAGCGATTCATTCGCTCCCCGATCCTTCAGCGGGGAAGGAGCTCTTTCTCAGCGCTCAATCGGAGACGCTTTTATACTCTCTCTCTCTGGAGAGTTAGAGTTCAAGCTCAGCGATTCATTCGCTCCCCGATCCTTCAGCGGGGAAGGAGCTCTTTCTCAGCGCTCAATCGGAGACGCTTTTATACTCTCTCTCTCTCTGGAGAGTTAGAGTTCGAGCTCAGCGATTCATTCGCTCCCCGATCCTTCAGCGGGGAAGGAGCTCTTTCTCAGCGCTCAATCGGAGACGCTTTTATACTCTCTCTCTCTCTCTGGAGAGTTAGAGTTACGGATCAAGCGATCTGCAATCATGCATGCTCATCAAACTCGTCCTAGGTTTACATTTTAATCCAAGCTCCGAGGATTAAAACCAGTCGGACAAGCAGTTGGAGCATTTGTCAAGGCTTTGAGTTCTCCGATTAGTCTACGGGAGGAATGGTTGGCACCAGACTTCGGGTACCTACAATATTCACACCGATTTCCATAAAAATAAACAGGTAGATAAATAAGGATGCAATAAAGGCAAATGACACACAGTATTTTTATAGTGGTTCGGTCGAATCATGACCTACGTCCACTTTATAATTTTTTGCTTCAAAGAATCAAACTATTCTATGCTAGTCGTGCCTTATACATGATTTTCAATAAAGCAAAAGAATAGATTTGAAATTTTTATGTTAAGTATGGCCGTAAATGTTGGGCATTCCACACTCTGGGGATTTCCCTTCCATCTACGGTTGCCAGCTTGAAGGTTCCATTATCAAGCTTACTCAGAATGGAGTACGGTCCTTCCCACTTCGCTCCCATATGAGTTGGGGGTGGAAAGACACGTTTCAGAACCAAGTCTCCGGGTTCCCAGGTTCGTGCTCGAACCTTTTTGTTGTAATATCGAGCAATCTATTGCTTGCATCTCAAGGCGCGCAGGCCCGCCTCATCCCTCTTTTCTTCGATCATATCTAGGGACTCAAGGAGCAATTCATTATTAGTCATTGGATCATAGTAAGTCACCCGGTGAGAAGGTACCTTTATCTCAACCGGGATGACTGCTTCCGTTCCAAAGGCAAGGGAGAACGGTGTATGCCCTGTTGCCGTTTTATATGTTGTCCTGTAGGCCCATAGTGCCAAAGGTAATTCATCAGCCCACATGGCTCTAGCCCGCTTCAGTCTTCTTTTCAGAATAGACTTAATCACTTTATTCGCCGCTTCGACTTGTCCGTTCGATTGCAGGTGCGCCACAGAGGTGTATCAATTTTCAATGTGGTATTTTTGGCAGAAATTTCGGAATTCAGCACTATCGAACTGAGTTCCATTATCCGTTATTACAATCTTTGGAATCCCAAATCGACAGATGATGTTTCTCACGATAAAGTTGATCACTCGTTTGGTTGTGATCGTAGTTAGTGGCTCAGCCTCGACCCACTTAGTAAAATAATCCACGGCCACAATGGCGAATTTTGCTCCGCCCCTTGCTATGGGGAGACTTCCAATAATATCAATCCCCCGCATAGCGAAAGACCATGGGCTCATCATTGTTTTCAACTGATTAGGAGGTGCTCTAGGTATCTTCGAAAATCTCTGGCACGCATCACACCGTCGTGCGTATCTCGCTGCATCCTTGTTTATGGTAGGCCAGAAATAACCATGCCGCAACACCTTTTTTGCCAAAGTTTGCCCTCCAGTGTGGTCGCCGCATTCGCCTTCGTGAACCTCTTGCAGTACACGCTTGATGTCGTCGTGGGCTATACACCGGAGGAGGGGCATCGAAAACCCTTGTCTGTAAAGAATTCCGCCTTGCAGAACGTATCGGGCGGCTTTACGAATCACTTTGCGCCTCTCGCTTTTCTTGGTCGGAAGCGCTCCGTTCATCAGAAAATTCTTTAGAGGGGTCATCCAGGACTCCCTTTCTGGTTCCGCCTCTAGCACTGGGTCAATTTCCATCTGATCTATGCTAGGGGACCGAAGTACTTCAACGGGGGCTAGCCCGGTCACTTCAGGATCGTCGGAACTAGCCATCTTTGCCAACTTATCTGCCTGCTGATTCTCCGAACGTGGAATATGAGATATGCTGTAGTGATCAAAATCGTTCAGCAACTCTTTTACTTTCTTTAAGTATAGAATCAATCTTGCACTTTTAGCTTGGAATTTTCCAGTAACTTGGTTTACAACTAACTTGGAGTCGCAGAAAATGTTCAGCTTTGTGACTTCTAATTCCTTTGCTATCTTCAATCCGGCTATCAGAGCTTCATATTCGGAATCGTTGTTAGTGGCATGAAACTCCATCCGGATTGCATAGGTTATCAATCGTTTCTCGGGGGTTTCAAGCACTATTCCAGCGCCGGATCTTTCGTCATTCCTAGCGCCATCAGTGTACAATCCCCATGCATTGGGATCGAGAAGTAATTTTGAGGGATTGTCCTCTTCATTGGCTATATCTTCCTCTGGTACGGTAAACTCCGCTATGAAGTCGGCTATCACTTGCCCTCGAATTGACCGTCTGGGCTGAAATTTCAAATCGAATTGACTCAACTCAATATTCCATTTAAGTAATCTTCCAGATGCCTCTGGTCTCTGTAGGACTTGCTTGAGTGGATGATCGGTGTATATGGTAATAGGATGCGCCTGGAAATAATGTCGAAGCTTTCTAGAGGCGACCAGCAAGCTATACGCCAACTTTTCTATTCTTAGATAATTACGCTCTGCTGTCGTCAATTTTTTGCTTACGTAATACACAGGTCTTTGGATTTTATCCTCTTCTCTCACCAACGCTGAACTGATCGCATGGGATGACACCGCCAAATATACGAATAAGTCCTCGTGATCCATTGGCTTAGATAATATCGGAGGTTTCTCCAGGTGCTTGAGTAAATTCTGAAACGCTTCTACACAGTCGGGTGTCCATTTGAAGTGGCGTTTTCCTCGCTTTATTAATACGAAGAATGGGATACACTTATCCGTAGCCCTGGAGATGAATCTGCTTAGTGCGGCCACTTTTCCGGCAAGGCTTTGCACATCCCTAATTTGCCTAGGTTCCTGAATGTCTCTAATTGCCGCGATCTGGTCTGGAATAATCTCAATACCACGGGAACTGACGATGAATCCCAAGAATTTCCCGGAGGCAACACTGAATGAACATTTGGTGGGGTTGAGTTTCATTCCGTACTTTCGAAGAATGCCGAACATCTCTGCCAAGTCAGTTGTGTGTTGGGAAGATTGCTTGGATTTTACCAACATATCGTCGACGTATACTTCCATTGTTTTCCCGATCGGGTTATAAAACATTCTGTTGACTAAACGTTGATATGTAGCTCCCGCATACTTCAAGCCAAAGGGCATCATCACATAACAATATAATCCCAGATCCGTGATAAAACTAGTGTGTTCTTGATCTGGAACATGCATCGGAATCTGGTTGTATCCTGAATAAGCATCCATAAATGAGAGAAGCTCATGACCCGCTGTCGAGTCTACCAACTGGTCAATCCGGGGTAACGGGAAACTATCTTTTGGACAGGCTTTGTTCAAATCCAAGAAGTCGATACACGTTCGCCACTTCCCGTTGGCCTTCTTTACCAGGACCGGATTCGAAATCCAGTCTGGGTAGGTCGAGTCTCTGATAAATCCATTACTCTTTAACTTTCCAACTTCTTCTTTCAAGGCAGCGGACCTCTCTGGGCCCAACATTCGCCTTTTTTGCTTTACCGGAGGATGTTTAGGGTCAATGCTTAAGGAATGGCTCATGATTGATGGGGATATCCCACACATATCCGCGTGGGTCCAAGCAAATACATCCAAGTTGTTTTTTAAGAAATCCGTCAATTCTTTAGCGAGATTCGGGTTTAACTGGGATCCAATCTTAAGGACCTTCTCCAGGTCACTGTCATCGATCGGTACATCCACAGTTGTCTCGTTGGGAGTTGCCATTCTGCCCTCGGGTTCTTAATCCTCTCTGGGATCTATATCCTCGGGCATCTCTCTGGGCGACTCTCCAACGACTATCCTCTTTGGTTGCTATAAGGTCTCCGCTCCCATAGGGGGAGAAGCGCCTTTAGTTTCAATATCCCCTCCATTGCGAAGTAACTTTAATTCGACAACATAACATGCTCGCGCAGCAACCTGATCCCCTCTGACGATACCAATGCCAGCTTCTGTGGGGAATTTCAACAACAAGCACCAGGGGGCTATACAGACTCTAAACTTTGCGAGGGCGGGTCGGCCCAAAAAGGCATTGTAGGGCGATTCAACATCCAAAACTACGAAGGGAAGGATTCTCACTCTCTGGCGTTCTCCTTCCCCAAGTGTAACTGGTAACTCTACATAACCCATTGGAGCGGTGGATGCTCCGTTAAATCCACGGATCCATCCTTGACAGGGCTTCAAGTCTTTTATTTCGAGGTTCATCTGGTCAAATGTCTTTTTGAAAAGAATATTGACGGAACTCCCGTTGTCCACTAAAACCTTATGAACAGTAGCTGGTCCAATAGGTACTGTAATTACAAATGGATCTTCAGTTGGAGCATGGACTCCAATGCTTTCTCGTTCTCGGAAAACGACATCGTCGGTCATCATCTTTTGCTGCTTCAACGGGATATTGTCCTCGGGGTTGCTACACTCCCCTACCTCGAGGTTTTGTTTGGCTGCGTTGACGTATTGATCCAATGCCTTGGAACTATGCCCGGCGAGGTAAAGTCCTCCGATTACGGTATTGATAACGATGTTCTTTCCCTTTTGCTGGGCAGTCGGCCTAGCAGCAAGTTGATTCTGGTTCTGATTTGGGGCATGTATTGCTTGCCCCCTGTCTCTTGGCATTACTCTGTATTCATCTAACTTTCCTTCTCGAAGCAGCCTTTCGACTACATCTCTTAGGTGACGACATTCATTTGTCGAATGGCCGTGAATCTGATGAAAGAGACAAAACTTCCCTGTTTCACGCTCTTTCTCTGTCGACTCTCTGGGAGGTGGCCTCTTATTCTGGAGGACTTCATACGCATCCATGAAGATATTTTCCAGAGTATCATTTATTGGTGTATAACTTTCAAAGGCCCTGGGACGAGTCCTTCTCTGGGAGTCGTTCCCTCGGTTCCTCTTCCGGTTGTTGCCGTTACCATTATTATTGTTGTTACCTGGCTGACGACCACCCTGATTCTGATTTCCGACATTAACTTCAACTTTCCCGGAGCTGTCTCCTGTCTGTTTAATGGCGACATTGCTCTGGATTTCCTCCTTATCGGTTCTTTTAGCCTTTCTGTTAGCATACACCTCTTCCCGACGTAAATGTACGTTAGCTTTCTTGTAGAATAACTCTCTAGTACGGGGTGGTTTGCCTGCCAGGTATCTCCCGAATTCAGTGTCTTTGTCTACTCCGTCAATCAGTGATGCGACAACGGTCGGTTCATGGGGATCTTTAACCTCAGTAGCGGCCAAATTGAAACGATCCAGGTATACTCTCAAACTCTCGCCTGGTCGCTGCTTGACAAGGAACAAGTCAATCACACTTTTTGTTTTTTGTGCATAGATACGGAATTGTTCTACGAACTTCTCTCTCAACTCCCTGAAGCTAGAAATCGATCTCGCTGGCAAGCGAGTAAGCCACAACAAAGCTACATCCTCCAAGAATATGGGAAACGCTTTGCACTTGACAGCATCAGAGGCTGCTGCAGCGGTCATTGATCAAGAATATCTCATCAGATGCTGGACAAGATCAGACCTACCCACATATCGGTTCATCTGTGGCATGTTGAAACGCCTCGGGAAAGTCGCATCCAAAATATCGTCAGTGAAAGGGGTGTGACTGCGGTCAATTCCCCAATCTTCGTTCCGTTGTCCATGGCTGTCTGCCAGAATCTGATGGATCATGGCTGCAACATTCGCACTGGTCAGCGGAGGTTCAGGGTCAGTGCCTTTGGTTCGGCGGGGTTCTCTGATCTCTCTTCTGGGAGCAGTCACCAAATCCGGGGCTCGAACAGGGCTCCGTTGCCCCCTGTCACCATGAGCATGTGCACGGCGGCGGGGCTGAGGTAGTCTGTTATGCACAGGACTGTTCACATCTCGAGTCCTGGGAGCTGTGGCATGATCGTTCACATTAAGATTTGAGGGCCCCGCCCCTAGCGCTTCTTCTTCCTGTGATGGAAGGGTTCCGAACCGAAGTTGCTCTATGTTTTCGGCTCTCTCATACGGTCGTCGCGGAGGTCTCGGCGATTCCTCAGACGAAGCAGAATATCCTGGAGTGGGTGGACGAACCGGCGGCGTTCTTTGCCTTGCAAGTTAATCAAGTCTTCTATCCATAGCAGTCAAATTTTGTCGCAGGATGGAGCTTTCCTGCCTTTGGGCAGCCAGTTCATCAAACAACCTCTCCCACATTTCGGAAAAGCGAGAGAGATCCCCTTCAGTAACGGGAGCAGCAGGATCATATTGATCGTCATCACTTTCTCTTATGCGTAAAGAGCTTGAGCCGGGTCGAGCAGAGGGGCCAGGACGGTAGGAGCGAGTCATAGGCTTCTTTCCAGGTCGAGTTGTAGTCTGATCATCAATTCGGATCGCCGCGGTTCGTGGATGGCGACTCGCAGCGCCCCCTGGAGGTCGATTCGCGGTCACGGTGCGTGGAGGGTGCGAGGCGTTGACTCGGGATCGAGTAACAACCCCTTAAGCAGTCCGGATCGCTTCGTTCTCATCGACTCGGAGCGTGGTGTCTTCGTCGGACCGGTTCGCCCCCTGCGCTCCGCGATCCAGGGTTTCTTCATCGCCCAGCTTGTGCACACTCTCTTCAATTGTTTCGTTGGTCTGTGAAGCTCGTGCATCCTTAGATCTTTTTCCAACCATGATATCCGAATCGCTGGAATCTTCAAAGAACTGAATAGTGAAACTTTAGGACTGATTTCACAGTGAAAGCACCAAAATGTTAGATCAAAATTTGGACCTAACACCCAAATTGTTCCGAATGTTATAGAGTTTCAACTGAAGAATGAAGAAAAAGAAAATAACACACAGAATTTATAGTGGTTCGGCGTTAACGAGCCTACGTCCACTTTATATATTATTGATTATACTTTGAAAGTTAATACAATCAAGGATTTCTCTTAGTACTCTAGTATTTTGACAATAATGGTGGATTCAGCACTCAGTATTGCCAAAAAGATCCCAAAAAATGCCAAGCTCTGGGCTATTTATAGCTGATTTTGTCAGGCGGGTCGTGGTAACACGTGGCACGAATCCCGAGAACACCGGATCGCATCGCCTCCGTTGAAGAAATAGTCAAATTAGCCGTTGTGGACAGGTGTCGCGATCTCCTTGAAAATCAGATCGTGCAGATGGAGAGAATTGGTCAGAATGACGGTTAGGGACACGTGTCGCTAGATCCGTGCATCTCGGATCGCTGAAGACTTGCTCACGCTTGAACGGGTCAGAGGATTCGCCATGCATCAGGGGATCGGATCGATCAATTCTGGGCAACAACATATGCATGGATCGGATCGCATAGAGGTGTCGTTTCGCTGATGAAATGAGGGTGATCCATCGAGACGCAAGTCGATAGTGTGCGATCCGCCATTAGGCGAGTCGATAGTGTGCGATCCGCCATTGGGCGAGTCGATAGTGTGCGATCCGTCATCGGGCGAGTTGATAGTGTGCGATCCATCATCGGGCGAGTTGATGATGCGATTCATTCCTTCATATTCTTAGAGAACGTGGTTTCATGCTTTCTTCTTATGAATGATCCTGGGTGGCTTGGTCAAAAAGCGAGCCAACACAGACGGTGTTTAGTAGCACCCGACACCCGTCGTCCACAGACCATGGACGACTTGTATGCTTGTTTGTTTGATTTTGATGTGTATTTGATTGTGTGATGTGATGTGAAATGAATAAAAATATTTTATAGTTAAAAATAGCATTTTTAACGTGTATTTAAAATGAAATAAATATAAACAAATCGGACGATTTGTTTATATACACATTTGACTGATATTGATTGGGACGATAAATTTTACACATCGCCCATCTGCACAAATAAAATCTGTGTTTGATTGTTTGAAACCCCATACAGGTATTGGGATGATATATGACATACATTAATCCCAATAATTAGTTGTATGTCGATCGATTGATTGACGACTGTTATGAGCGTTAAATATTTATATTGGATGCTTATACAGTGTAGAACGCACTCTAGATGATGGTTGATTATTTATTGTTGTTATTTTATACATGTGTTGTAGAAAATCCGTATAATTAACAATGTATGGTAATTGATTGGGCCTCATTCTAGTTTTGAAATAGAAATAGTTGAAAAAGAAATATTTGAAATAGAATATTTGAAAGTAGAAATATATGAAGCCGTGTTGATTAGATTGACGCCATTTTGATGTGAACGATATTTATATCGATTTTATTCAATTTTCAATGTATGTTGAAAGTGTTTTCGAAATTTGAATTATATTGAAAATAATAGAAATTCTAATTAAATTGAAAAGAATTGAATTCAAATTGAAATTGAATTCAAATTTAAATTGAATAGAATTGAATTTGAATTAAATTGAAATAAATTGAAATTCGAATTAAATTGAGTAGAATTGAAATTCGAATTAAATTGAAATGAATTGAAATTCGAATAAAATTGAAATTGAATTGAAATGAATTTAAAACGAATTTATATTGGAATATTCAATTTGGATTTGAAATTGAATATGAAGTTGAAACCGTTTAGAAAATGAATTTAAAACGATTTATAAAGCACGTTTTGAATTGACATCAACGAAGTATATATTATATATATATATAATATAATGGCCTGAATAGAACGCGCTGCGCCACGGCAGTTCGCAAATATCGACCATTGATTCGAACGGATATTACGGGAGATCCGACCGTCGGATTCTCCTAAAACCAGAACCGTTGGGTTTGTGTCGAAAAGAGCTTTCTAACGAATATTAGAAATTAGAAATCTAACGGTTGGATTTGGAATTATGTCCAAATCAAATTTGAAAAAGGTCGTTGTAAGCGCAGTTCGATGGCCGTTAATGGAAATCGACTGTACGGGCCTTGATAAAATTATTAAAAATAGTAATAATTTGTGTAAAATCATAAGAAATGATTTGTGAAGAATTGGGATGAAAAACTCCATATTTGAAAAGATAAAAATAGATTTTTATCGAAATGAACTAGTTTTGAACTAGAATTATAATTCTATTTATTTTTAAATAAATAAATTGGATTTGAAATGGTTTTGGAAAATAACCAGAAATTCCAGGAATTGAATTGGAATAGATTTGAATCGAAATTGTCTTCGGAATATTTCGATGTTGGATTTCGTGATGATACAAATATTGTTATGGGAATTTGAAAGATATATTTATATCGTTATTTCCAATATGATATTTGTTGGTCGTAGAATTTGATACTGAATATAAGCCGATATATTTTCTATTCAGAGCCTTGTATTTAATATCAAATGTGATTTGGGTTTGTCGTGAATGGTGTCTTCATTAACACTGTTCTTAAGCCCAGTTGAGAAAAAGATTAAATCTTTTTATTTAGATTTAATGAAGTGTACCAATTAAATAATATTTAATTGGAATTGAATTGATATTGATTTTTGGGTTTATCGTGAACAATGTTTTAAATAACACTTGTTCTTTAACCCGATAATTAATGGAATGTGATTTTGGGTTTATCGTGAACCGTGTTGTAAATGACACTGATTCTTTAACCCAGTTAAGGATTAAAACTAAGTGGAGTTTTAATGAATCTTTAATTAGATTGAAAAGATCGAGAATGGAGTATCACCAGTTTGGCTCCGGGCGATAGTTAAATCTTTAATTAGGTTTGAACGTGAAATGGTAATTGAACTTACCGATAACACTGTGGTGTTAGATATGAAGTATTACCAGTTTTACTTCATGGGATGAATAGGTTGGGATTGGGAAATAAAATAAATGATTACTCCGGTGTGGTTCGCTAATCCCGACTAGTTTGAATTGATATTCAAAAGAAGATTAAAGAATAAATTTAAAGAATTTATCTTTGATAAAATTAATGGGAACCTTTCCCAAAGTATAAGAATATTTAAATAAAAGAATATTCTGAATTGGAATGAGGCGTATGTTGTGTTTGTGTAACACTTGTTTATTATATACGCGAGTTATTCGGAAAGACCGGGTTTATCCCATTCTGAATAACTGATACGACGATAAGTCGAAGGTGAAGACGGTGGTTGAAGACCGGAGGTCTTCACGTCGTTTGGGTGATTACTGATGATCTTGATTGGGTCGTACACCCAAGAGGAGGGAATCAGTTAGTGGTCGTCCAGACGTACTTGGAGATCGATGGATAAGTGAGGTACAAGGTGCCTCCGGTTTCGTTCAGACCCAGAACGGACTTGTAAATGGACTGTGTGTCTGACATTGGATTTTATTCTGTGTGATTGATTTCTATTAAATATATATCTGTTTGGCGGTGGAGAATTTATTCTCTTGCTTAACACCCTTCTCTGAGACGTACGAGCTCAGGGGTTATATATTGATGGATATCAAACGCATGGAGTGAATTGCCTGTGTGGCATGCCTAAGTGGCAATTGATCAAGGCTTCTGTTGAAAAGAAAAGTCTTGTGGTGATGATCAAAGCACGGCATGTGTGGCATAGCTTTGTGTAGCGTGGATTCGCGAGCCTCACACCCCGGTTGTGAACCAGAAACGGGAGAAGGATCCAGGGAGGGCATGCGTCTCTTTCTAACTAGAAGTGGCGTCATTGGTTTTACACGCCCCGATGAGTTTGACTTATGTGGTTGTTGCTGTTGCGAGGCGCCTCGGATATATCGGTCGTTCTCGAACCGATGGAGTCATTCGTTGGCTCATTTACGCCCCATAGGGCGGGGAAACGTAGTGTTCAAGCATTTTAATCCACATCGGTGGACCAGCCCTGTGGCTCCTAGGTGCAGTTGCGGCTGTAGCCTGAGGCTCGGGCTAGAGAGTCTCGAATCGGTAGAGGACTATCTTTTACCTCGGTTCACAGATGGAAATCCAACTTCCAAATACGTGACATTTGCGGTTTTGATTGTAGAGCCTAGTATGGCGAATTTATATATGGTACCTATGCCGTCTAGGATTGATACTTATGATTTGAAGTTGTTTTATACACTATACACTTATAATAGTATCAAATGATTTGTTTTAAACGTATCAAGCATGTTTTGGCTATTATAAGGGAAAACCCTATCCTCTTGTTTGTGTTGCATTGTGTGATGGGACCTGGGTCTTATAATAGCTTCATTTTCCTTTATTTAGCATTGCGCTGTTTGTTTTATGCACTGGTGTTCTTGGGAGGAAACCCGTTCCGTGTTATACGGCGTGGTCCCTTGATTTACCTAACTTTAAATAAAGAATAATAACTGTTTTAGTTCTCACACCAGTCCCATGACTGATCCGGAGTTTATTGTTTTAACCTAAACTCTGGATGACCTTATTTTGACATGGGCAGCTAGTAGTTTTGGTTTTGCAGATTTATATTCACAGGATCCTGACTTACAGCTGGAACGATATCCGGAAAGCTTTGTATCCATATATCTCCTTCTAGTTGTGTTTTGTATTATTTCCGCTGCGATGTATTTAAATGTAAATTAAATCTCTGATATTTCTGTGTAATATTTATTCATACTCTGTATATTCTTGTATTCTGATGGAATTATTGTAATAAACAATGAAATGTTCTTCCGTCTGCGCTCTTTTGTGGCTTGTTCTCAATTCTATCCGGGCTTTCCTCACGGGGAATTTCGGGTCGCTTCATTTGGTATCCGAGCTTTGGTTTACAAAGCTCAGAGAATAAGACACATTAGAACCATACGAAAGAATTCATCAGATATTGGATTAGTAATATGCAATGGAATGACTCGTTAGAGATGGGATCAGTAACATCCTAGAACGAGTGTGAAGAGTGTTGCTTTTAGAAATAAAATTGAAAACAAAATTTGTTTTGAAAATTTAAATTCAATTATACGTATTTGATTGTTTATTATAGTTGAATTTGGACTATCCAGTATATATAGATTTTGCATATACGTCTGATCCACGGATATTCGAAGTTTTAATATATTGGGTAGATATAGAAGCACACTCTAGTCGCTCGAAGATGATTCTGATGATCGCTCGAGCATCATCAGAATTTATTTTCGTGTTTCGAAGGTGTGATATCTATATATTTCCATTAGACTGGTGTGAGAACCAAAATTATATAGGGCCTATTGTTGTGATTTGGCATCAAAAATCTGATTTTTAGACTATATATCAAAGTTCTGAATTTGAAATGATAGTTCACTAATTGATTGCTGGTTGTGTTGTTTGATTATAGTTTGATTAATTAAATGTTGAACCATATAGCCAAATTGATCAAATAGTGAGTTATACTGAAAATATGTTGCAATTGCATGCATATACATGTACATACACTGAACAGGTCATAGCAAGGAGGCTAGAGCGGAAGAATAAAATTGTTTGCCCGACAAATAGGTACATGTTTACCATAATTTACTGTTTGTTTGGGTGATGATGATTTTATGAGCCGATTGGCTAGCCGCTTGGCTTTTTCTTTTTCTTTTGAGTTGAAGAAGGCCATGGGAGGCTATATGAAATATCCCGAAGTCCCTGGTGCAGGGGAGGTTATGGAGAAATTTTTCGAAAATTTAGGGCGTTAGCTAAATTTTTGAAAAATTTGAAAAGTTCTTAGAAACTGAAAAGTGGAAGAACTTAAGCCGTAGTGAAAATAAAGAAAGTTGAGTTGGTATTTAGAACAACTTTCGGCTTCGTTCCTTTTCGAGGACGAAAAGTTTTAAGTGGGGGAGATTGTAATAACCCGAAAAATCCAAGCCAGTTTAAAATTTTGATTTTGGCGAATCTAGTGAATTTTGAATATTTAAAATGATTATTTTAAATAATATCGACGAGAAATTTATTTTGAATAGAATTCGAACGTATATATTTATACGCGTCGTCGTTAGAATATAAATAATTATTTTAAATTATAAAAGGAATTGAAAATGGCACGGTAGTTCGATAATTCGATTTCAAACTTCAATTGAATGTACCCGGTGCAAAATAAACCGGATTTTAGTGAAACCAAAAATATTAGAATCTAATTGAGAATATCTTTCCAACGAATGTGAAAAATCAAAATTTCATAGCGGGGATAAAAAGATATGTTCAGTTCAAATTTCGGAATAGTCGCTATGGAATTTCGGCCCTTAAAAATGGAAATTTTGCAAACGACCTCGGATTTCGACGAAACCACTTTTGTTGGATCCGCGATATCAAATTATTGCTAGATTCCAAATTTCATAATTTTTCGAATCAATATGTGAGCGTGGCAAAGGAAAACACGTTTGACCAGTTTCAGTTGATTTTAATCGACTGGAAAATGGCCATTTTTCAAACGGTCTCGGAATTCGACGATACTAGTTTTGTTAGGACCGTATCGTTAATACGAAACTAGAAAATATTTTTTGGGAATTTTTGGAGTTAGTATGTGAACCCCGTAAATTGAAATGTGCGCTCAAATTCAATATATAGAGTTATGTGTTGATGTTGACGAAAACTGATCGAAACGGTCGAATCAGCTTACGATACATATCCTATTGTGTTCGGAATGGGGGTGAAACGCTATGGACGACAGGCGGTGGGCCTCATTTAGAGGTCGAATGAAAAAGTCAACTTTTTGAAATTAATTAATTAAATAAATAAAATAAAACCTTTCTCTTTCCTCATATAACCTTCAGGACCCCCCCCCCCACCCCTCGTTACTTTATCAAATAGAAAAAAAAGGAGATCGATGGAGGGAGGAAGCCGCCGCCCACACTCATCGCTCCGCCACCCCCTAGCCTGGCCGTTGTTCGCCAGTACGCCCCCCACGCGCTTCTCTCTCCTCTTAATTCCCCAAGCCCTAGCCGCTTCCCCCTGGAGCTCCGACGCCGCCCAACCGTGACCGCCCCCCCTCAGGCCCTGCCGCACCATCCACCCCCTGCTTCTCCGATCTCGACTCCCCCTCCTCGCTACTCCCTTTCCAATTACAGAGAACACCCCCCCTCCTCTGGAAAAAAATGTGAGTTTGATTTTATTTTATTTTACATTTATTTCTTTTCAGTTTTAATATATATGGGTATAACGTTATAAATATATATATATATATTTGATTTTTATGAAAGTAAAAATACGATTTTTATATACGTATTGAAATAAAAATATGATTTTTATGCTATAGGCGGATTAAAAATATATTTTTTATAATATAGAAAGGTTAAAAATATAATTTTTATAATATAGAAAGGATAAAAATATAATCTTTATATTATAGGAAGGTTAAAAATATGATTTTTCTTATATAATGTCGATAATAAAAATATGATTTTTACTTAGGTAGGGTATTAAAAGTATGGTTTTTATTAAGGTAGAGTGATAAAAATATAATTTTTATATAGCAACAAGCGTTGTAAAAATATATGAAGTAGAAATAAAAATATGATTTTTATTTATTGAAAAGAAGTAATAAAAAAATAATATTTTTATATTTGAGCAGCGTGAAAAGGACTGCGGTAGAATTTCAACCGATCCAGATGATTCAGCAGTTCAAAAGCAAAGCACAACGGAGTGGAACCCTATGTGAGAATTTCTCACTTTTAATTTAATTTTCTAGTTAAATATATACTAGGATGCAGACGGTGTTTAGTAGCACCCGACACCCGTCGTCCACAGACCATGGACGGCTTGTATGCTTGTTTGTTTGATTTTGATGTGTAGTTGAATGTGTGATATGATGTGAAATGAATAAAAATATTTTATAGTTAAAAATAGCATTTTTAATGTGTATTTAAAATGAAATAAATATAAACAAATCGGACGATTTGTTTATATACAAATTTGACTGATATTGATTGGGACGATAAATTTTACACATCGCCCAACTGCACAAATAAAATCTGTGTTTGATTGTTTGAAACCCCACACGGGTATTGGGATGATATATGACATACACTAATCCCAATAATTAGTTGTATGTCGATCGATTGATTGACAGACTGTTATGAGCGTTAATATTTATATTGGATGCTTATACAGTGTAGAACGCACTCTAGATGATGGTTGATTATTTATTGTTGTTATTTTATACATGTGTTGTAGAAAATCCGTATAATTAACATTGTATGGTAATTGATTGGGCCTCATTCCAGTTTTGAAATAGAAATAGTTGAAAAAGAAATATTTGAAATAGAATATTTGAAAGTAGAAATATATGAAGCCGTGTTGATTAGATTGACGCCATTTTGACGTGAACGATATTTATATCGATTTTATTCAATTTTCAATGTATGTTGAAAGTGTTTTCGAAATTTGAATTATATTGAAAATAATCGAAATTCGAATTAAATTGAAAAGAATTGAATTCAAATTGAAATTGAATTCAAATTTAAATTGAATAGAATTGAATTCGAATTAAATTGAAATAAATTAAAATTCGAATTAAATTGAGTAGAATTAAAATTCGAATTAAATTGAAATGAATTGAAATTCGAATTAAATTGAAATTGAATTGAAATCGATTTGAAATGAAATTAAAACGAATTTATATTGGAATATTCAATTTGGATTTGAAATTGAATATGAAGTTGAAACCATTTTGAAAATGAATTTAAAACGATTTATAAAGCACGTTTTGAATTGAAATCGACGAAGTATATATTATATATTATATATATATATAATATAATGGCCTGAATAGAACGCGCCGCGCCGCGGCAGTTCGCGAATTTCGACCATTGACTTCGAACGGATATTACGGGAGATCCGACCGTCGGATTCTCCTAAAACCGGAACCGTTGGATTCGTGTCGAAAAGAGCTTTCTAATGAATATTATAAATTAGAAATCAAACGGTTGGATTTGGAATTATGTCCAAATTAAATTTGACAAAGGTCGATGTAAGCGTAGTTCGATGGCCGTTGATGGAAATCGACTGTACGGGCCTTGATAAAATTATTAAAAATAGTAATAATTTGTGTAAAATCATAAGAAATGATTTGTGAAGAATTGGGATGAAAAACTCCATATTTGAAAAGATAAAAATAGATTTTTATCGAAATGAACTAGTTTTGAACTAGAATTATAATTCTATTTATTTTTAAATAAATAAATTGGATTTGAAATGGTTTTAAAAATAACCAGAAATTCCAGGAATTGAATTGGAATAGATTTGAATCGAAATTGTTTTCGGAATATTTCGATGTTGGATTTCGTGATGATATAGATATTGTTATGGGACTTTGAAAGATATATTTATATCGTTATTTCCAATACGATATTTGTTGGTCGTAGAATTTGATATTGAATATAAGCCGATATATTTTCTATTCAGAGCCTTGTATTTAATACCAAATGTGATTTGGGTTTGTCGTGAATGGTGTCTTCATTAACACTGTTCTTAATCCCAGTCGAGAAAAAGATTAAATCTTTTTATTTAGATTTAATGAAGTGTACCAATTAAATAATATTTAATTGGAATTGAATTGATATTGATTTTTGGGTTTATCGTGAACAGTGATTTAAATAACACTTGTTCTTTAACCCGATAATTAACGGAATGTGATTTTGGGTTTATCGTGAACCGTGTTGTAAATGACACTGATTCTTTAACCCAGTTAAGGATTAAAACTAAGTGGAGTTTTAATGAATCTTTAATTAGATTGAAAATATCGAGAATGGAGTATCACCAGTTTGGCTCCGGGCGATAGTTAAATCTTTAATTAGATTTGAACGTGAAATGGTAATTGAACTTACCGATAACACCATGGTGTTAGATATGAAGTATTACCAGTTTTACTTCATGGGATGAATAGGTTGGGATTGGGAAATAAAATAAATGATTACTCCGGTGTGGTTCGCTAATCCCGACTAGTTTGAATTGATATTCAAAAGAAGATTAAAGAATAAATTTAAAGAATTTATCTTTGATAAAATTAATGGGAGCCTTTCCCAAAGCATAAGAATATCTAAATAAAAGAATATTCTGAATTGGAATGAGGCGTATGTTGTGTTTGTGTAACACTTGTTTATTATATATGCGAGTTATTCGGAAAGACCGGGTTTATCCCATTCTGAATAACTGATACGACGATAAGTCGAAGGTGAAGACGGTGGTTGAAGACCAGAGGTCTTCACGTCGTTTGGGTGATTACTGATGATCTTGATTGGGCCGTACACCCAAGAGGAGGGAATCAGTTAGTGTTCGTCCAAACATACTTGGAGATCGATGGATAAGCAAGGTACAAGGTGCCTCCGGTTTCGTTCAGACCGAGAACGGACTTGTAAATGGACTATGTGTCTGACATTGGATTTTATTCTATGTGATTGATTTCTATTAAATATATATCTGTTTGGCAGCAGAGAATTTATTCTCTTGCTTAACGCCCTTCTCTGAGACGTACGAGCTCAGGGGTTATATATTGATGGATATCAAACGCATGGAGTGAATTGCCTGTGTGGCATGCCTAAGTGGCAATTGATCAAGGCTTCTATTGAAAAGCAAAGTCTTGTGGTGATGATCAAAGCACGACCTGTGCGGCATAGATTTGTGTAGCATGGATTCGCGAGCCTCACACCCCGTTTGTGAACCAGAAACGGGAGAAGGATCCAGGGAGGGCATGCATCTCTTTCCAGCTAGAAGTGGCGTCAGTGGTTTTACACGCCTTGACGAGTTTGACTTATGTGGTTGTTGCTGTTGCGAGGCGACTCGGATATATCGGTCGTTCTCGAACCGATCTAGTCATTCGTTGGCTCATTTACGCCCCATAGGGCGGGGAGACGTAGTGTTCAGGCATTTTAATCCACATCGGTGGACCGGCCCTATGGCTCCTAGGTGCAGTTGCGGCTGTAGCCTGAGGCTCGGGCTAGAGAGTCTCGAATCGGTAGAGGACTATCTTTTGCCTCGGTTCACAAATGGAAATCCAACTTCCAAATACGTGACATTTGCGGTTTTGATTGTAGAGCCTAGTATGGCGACATGATATATGGTACCCATGCCGTCTAGGATTGATACTTATGGTTTGAAGTTGTTTTATACACTATACACTTATAATAGTATCAAATAATTTGTTTTAAACGTATCAAGCATGTTTTGACTATTATAAGGGAAAACCCTATCCTCTGGTTTGTGTTGCATTGTGTGATGGGACCTGGGTCTTATAATAACTTCATTCTCCTTTATTTAGCATTGCGCTGTTTGTTTTATGCACTGGTGTTCTTGGGAGGAAACCCGTTCCGTGTTATACGGCGTGGTCCCTTGATTTACCTAACTTTAAATAAAGAATAATAACTATTTTAGTTCTCACACCAGTCCCATGACTTATCTGGAGTTTATTGTTTTAACCTAAACTCTTGATGCCCTTATTTTGACACGGGCAGCTAGTAGTTTTAGTTTTGCAGATTTATATTCACAAGATCCTGACTTACAACTGGAACGATATCAGGAAAGCTTTGTATCCGTATATCTCCTACTAGTTGTGTTTTGTATTATTTCCGCTGCGATGTATTTAAATGTAAATTAAATCTCTGATATTTCTATGTAATATTTATTCATTCTCTGTATATTCTTGTATTCTGATGGAATTGTTGTAATAAACAATGAAATGTTCTTCCGTCTACGCTCTTTTGTGGCTTGTTCTCAATTCTATTCAGGCTTTCCTCACCGGGGAAGTTCGGGTCGCTTCATTATGGGTGAGAACTCGCTCACTAAATTATTTTGTTAGGTTATTAAGTTATGACTAGTTATGCATTTTAAGTTGCAAGTTAGAAATTGCATCATGTAGTTATTTTGGAGTTCAACACTTGAACTAATCACAAATCATTTGCATTAGAAGCGTTGTGCGAATATGTGACACTTGCATTTCGCACTCCATGGATAGACACTTGTGGCGGCCTTAAATGGCATTTGGCAGTTGAGTATTTATTTATTTATTTATAACTTTGGTGTGTGCATTGTATGCCAGTGATTGATTTAAATTTATTGTTGTTGGTTGAAAGCCCACACGGGTCTTGGATGATATTTGGCTCACATATCTCCCTTATTAGAATTTGCGGTTAATCGATTGATCGACAGATTTATGTAAGCATCGATTATTTACTTGAAGCTTATATAAAAATAAAATGCACATTGGATATCATTTTGTATGTTGATAGTTGTTTGCAACTATCATTGGGTGTTAATTATGAATGTAATCTATATTAATATATTTATATGGATACCGCTTGAGATTTTATTCCAATCCGGAATGAACATGAATATTCTTGAAATGTGATATTCAATGAGAATTGGAAGTTGATTTTGATGTTCGATTTTGGATGGACACGAAAATATAAAAATATATGAAGCTGAGTTAAGTAGAAAACGCTATTTTAACTCAAACGGATTTTATATCGATTTTATTCATTTTAAAATGAATATCGAGAGGATTGAGTTTCAAAATATCACATGTTGAAAATATTATCATTTTGAGATCATAACAAAATGTAATGTCCAAGTTTAATTTAAACTGGTAATGGAAGTGAAATCGTTTTAAAATTAATGTATAAAACATTTTATAAAGTACGTTTTTAAATAGATATCGATGGTGTATATATATTGTATATATTTAAGTGGTTTGAATAAAACGTATCGCACATCGACCGTTCGCGAATTTCAACCGTTAACTTGAAATGAACGTAACGGGAGATCCGACCGTCGGATTCTCCTAAATCTGGAACCGTTGGGTTCGTATTGAAAAGATCTTTCTAATGAATATATATGATTTAAATTTGAACGGTTAGATTTTAAAATGTGTCCAAATCAGTTTTGGAAAAGGTCGCTATGGGTGCAGTTCGGTGGCCGATATTGGAAGTCGACTATAAGGGCCTTGATAAAATTATTAAATGTATGAATAAATTATGAAAAATCATAATAAATGATTTGAAATAATTTTGGATGAAATATTCCAAGTTTGTAAAGATAAAATATATTTTTATCTGAAAAAGTTGTTTATCAACTTGAGTAAAGAACTAAAAGAAAATGAAATGATTTTGATATAACCAAAATTTTCCAATGTATGAATTGGAATGGATTTGAATGGAAATAATCTTCGGAATATTTCGATATTGGATTTTGTGAATATATGGATATTGTTGAGGAATTTGGAAGATACAAATATCATTATTCCTGATATTATATCTATTAGTTTCAGAATTTGATATTGAGTATAAGTCGATATAATTTCTATTCAGAGCCTTGTATTTAATATCAAATTGGATTTTGGGTTTGTCATGAATGGTATCTTTAATAATAATATTCTCAAACCCAATTGAGAAAAGAATAAATCTTTTAATTAAGATTTAGAGAAGTTTACCAATTAATTAATTTAATTGGAATTGAATTTGATTTTGGGTTTATCATGAGCAATGTTTTGAATGACATTAGTTATTTAACCCAATTAATAATGAAGATATGATTTAGAATCTATAAATCTTTTTATTAAGATTTAATGGGAATTTTCCAAAGTAAAGTTTTCCAATTTAATATATTAAATTAGAATTGAATGGAATTCGATTTGGTAAAAATTGAGATGAGCTTCTCTGAAGGAAGACCGTTACTATATATGGAATTTAAAAGCCTTTGCCATTATTCCATTTATATTATTAGTTTGATATGGAAATTTATATCGATTATATACTATTATGATTACCGTGAAGATTCCATTTTGATGGAAGATGATTTTGGTTTATCGTGAACTATGTTTTAAGCGACATTGATTCTTTAACCCAGTTAAAGACAAGATTATTTTTTCCTAAAGTTGAATAATCATTAAGTAACGATCTTTTGAGATTAAAACTAAGTGAAGTTTTAATGAATCATTAATTAGATTGAAACGTGAATGAGGTAATTAAATTTACCGAATTCAAGAAAGGTTCGAGAAAGGAGTATCATCAGCTTTACTTCATGCGATAGTGAAATCTTCAATTAGATTTGAACGAGAAATGGTAATTGAATATACCGATAATACAATTGGTGTTAGATATGGAGTATTACCAGTTTTGCTCCATGGGATGAATAGGTTGGCACTGGGATAATAAAATAAATGATTACTTCAGTAAGGTTCGCTAATCCCGACTAGTTTGATAAACCTTAATTTGGTTTAAATTTTAAAAAGAATATTTGAATAAAAGAATATACTGGATTGGAATGAGGCGTACGATGTGTTTTTCATAGCACTTGATTATAAAATACGTGATTTATTCAGAAACACCGGATTTAACCCATTTTGAATAACTGATACGACGACTAAAAGTCAAAGAAGACGGTGGTTGAAAACCGGAGATCTTCGCATTGTTTGGATGATTACTGATGTCTTGATTGTGGTGATCGTCCGGATGTACTTAGAGATCGACCGGATATGCGAGGGCCTCTCTTCTATATTGGACATATAGGACGAGGAATAAGGTGCTCCCGGTTTCGTTCAGACCCAGAACAGACTTGTAAATGGATTGTATGTCTGACGTTGTATTTCGCGCTGTATTTGTTGATCTTTGCTAAATATATATCTGTTTGGTGGCGATGAATTTATTCTCTTGCTTAACACTCTTCTCTGGGACGTACGAGCTTAGAGGTTATATATTGGTGGAAATCAATGGTACGGTATGAATTGACAATGTGGCATGCTTAGATGCATGGATAAAAGCATTTGTTGAAAAGGAGGGCTTTTTGGTTGATGCACAGCTTTAAGTAGTACAACTTTGTGTATAGTGTTAATTTGTGAGCCTTACACCCCGGTGTGAACAAGAAACGGGTGAGGATAACAGGGAGGACATGCGTTTCTTTCTAACTAGGAGTTGTGTCATAGTATTAATCCTAGACATTTTACTTATATGGTTGATGGATAGCGGGGTACCTTGGATATGACCGACTAAAAGGCCTTTGATGGTCGACATACTGACCAGATTTTATGCCGCATAGGGCAGGGAAACATATTGTTCAGGGATACTAATCCACAAACGTTAGGTGTGGACCGAACCTGCCGCTCCAGGTGCACTTGCGGGTGAATCCTGAGGCACGGGCTAGAGTGTCTCAAATTGGAAGGAAGATCCCTTGCCATAGTTCATAGATGGAATTTAATTTCCAATACGCGGCTTCTGATTTTAGTTGTAAACCAATATGGTGACATAATATATGGTACCTATACCGTCTATGATTGATACATTTATATTTGAAGTTGCTTTCTTTACTATGCACTAATAGTAATAAAAGATAAATTTCGCATATCAAGCATGTTTGGCCATTATAAGTTAAAACTCAATCCTCCGGATTATGTTGCTTTGTGTGATGGGACCTGAGTCTTATAGTGGCTTCGTTTTTCTTGTTTAGCATTGCGTTGTTTGTTTATGGTATTCTTGGCAGAAACCTGTTCCGTGTTATACGGCGTGGTCCCTTAATTTATCCAACTTTAAAATAAAGTTAATAAATGTTTTAGTTCTCACACTAGTCCCATGACTGACTCAGAGTTTATCGTTTCCACCTAAACTCTGAGTGTCCATATTTTCCACACGGGCAGCTAGTAGTTTTGGTTTTGCAGATTTCTATTTAACAGGATCCTGGTTTACAGTTGGAGCTATATTCATAAAGCTTTGTATCTGTGTATTTCTTTTAGTTGTGTTAGTTGATGTATTTCCACAATGCGTTGTATTTATTCATTTTATTTCCGCTGCTATGTAATTTATTCTCTGATGTTATTTTTCCACTGTGTAATATTTATTCATATTATGGTATTCTTGTACTCTGATGTATATTGTTGTAACAGCAATGAAAAGTTCTATTGTTTGTGTTCTGATGAGTCGTGTTCTCAAAGCAATCCGGCTTCTCATTCGGTTTATGTCGCCCGGGAAGTTCGGGTCGTCTCAGGATTGGTCAGATTGCCTATAGAGTTAGACTATCAGAGAGACTGGTGGGAGTTCATGATGTGTTCCATGTTTTCCACTTGAGGAAGTGTCTAGATGATTCCATAGAGGTAGTAGATCCTGGTACACTTCAGGGTATTGAAGTTGAAAAGGAGGCATCAGTTAGAAAAGTTCCTACCCATATACTTGGATTGGAAGTTAAGAAGCTACGCAGCATGAAGATCAAGTTGGTGAAGGTACAATGGGGAGAAAAGCACGACGATGTGACTTGGAAACCCAAAGATAAGATTCTTGCTTCTTACCCGTTTCTCTTAGAGTATATTCTTAATTCCCTTCTATGATTTTGAGTTCGAATCTATTTTTCTTATCGTTTGAATCTAGATTCTTAGGTAGAAGCCTATGGATGATAATAGTGGTTGAAAACATATGTTTGAGACATGTTATGTTTGATGGTTGCAAGTGGTTGCAAGTTTTTGCTAGTGGATGCATATATACATACTAGGCACTAGATTAGGGATCAACCTAACAAGAACACTTACATATTACATATGGATGTGTGTGCATTTTAAAATTTAATGGACGAAAATGGTTGAATCATCACTTGGATGTTGCATTTTGGTGAATGTTTTTTGCACACATATAAAATTTATATTTACTACTAAGATTCGTTTGCATATATATTGGATACATAGCACAGACATAAATTGCATTAAGGAGGTAAACTGAATCAGTATACCACCTGATTTTCGCATTAGTTTAGGAATATATACATAATATCATTGCAAATGTTCATATAGATCATTAGAAATTTTATGGACAGTGGATGCCAGTGGTTGATGGATGAGTAGATAGGTGTTGGTAATGGTTGATAACATTAAGAACATTCTTCTTAACTTAGAGATTTCAGGGACGAAATCCTTTATGAAGGGGAGAATATAACACACCAAAATTTAATAAACAATAATTCGGCAAGGAGTTTAATAACAATAATTAAATAAATAAGATTAACAAATTGAATATTAATTAATAAAGTATTCAGAACTGGATAAAATGGACTTTACCGTTGCATTCATTACAAAATTTTGATTTAGATAGACTTTTGGTTTGCCTAAATCGGACTTAGCACAAACAAGTTACGATTAAACAAAGTTTGAATTTAAATGAATAAATAAACAATTAATTTAGAATAGATGTAAAGGTAATAGGGCGACCCAGACCCTACATGGGTCGATCCCTGTGTCAACCCATGGGTTGACACTAGTGTCAACCCACATACGAGGTGGGTCGACCTACCCGAGTCCAGGTACGAGCCTGTACCTTGTCGGATTAATAGCAAAATTTGTTTGATGACTCAGCATGATGTGTCTTCTATGGTATGGATTGAAATCCTAAAATTCCAAGGTCTAAATTATCCTAGCACTTCTATATATAGACTAGCAACTCTCATTATTTTCCTACACCAAATATTTCTTTATCTTCTTCCTCCACTAAGTTATGTTCTGAAATAAAATTAGGAAAAGGGTTTGGGTGCTGTCAAAATATAGTTTGAAAGGATAATTCTTCTTCTACTTCAATTATAAAGGCCTTTTCCGAATCTACTACAAATCTCTGTGAGTTCTACGTTATATTTAGATTAGTAATTTGAATAAAAAAGGGATTTTTGACAGTGAATTATATTGGATTGTAAAGTCAGTGTTTATATGTTCATCTTGAACATTTTATTGTTCATTTCGAATACTGTCAGTTACCCATTCCTTTTTCAGTTATTTTTTTTATATGTGCATCCTTCTTCCTTATCGCCTTTGTGTCATTGTTTTATTTATAGTCTTATTATGCCTATTTATCCGGATTCATTTATCCTTTTTCTTTCGGTTTGTGATGAGCCTAGGCCAACGAGAGCCTTGGCCTTTACCGTTTGAGTTACGCAAAATTGGAATAATCTGAATTAATATTAAAAAGGGGATTTGGACACACTGAAATTTGTTAACCTTGGACTGTAAAATTGGTAATTAAAAAGGAAGAATATGCAAATAGGTGAATTGGAATAGGTTGGACTTAATTATATATTCAGTGGACATGTCATGAGGATAGGGTAAGATGTACTTAATGATACATTAAGTAGAACATGTTATTGTAACGTGTAAACATGCAATTGGACAATAAATGACATGGTAATAAGGAAAAAGATTGTAGATTACTTTCATTAATTAGAATCTAGGGAATACCATGTTTTAGGCTTATTAATGAACTAAAACAATTTAAGTGAAAACATTGGATTAATAAGAAAGGAAAGGGGTTGTAGATTACTTTCGTTAAGTACAATCCGAGGGTAGAAGGTTGTAGATTATTTTCGTTAATTACAATCTAGGGAATAACATGTTATAGGCTTATTAATGAAATTGAACAAGTTAAGTTAAAACACTGAATTAATAAGCAAGGAAAGGGGTTTTAGATTACTTTTGTTAATTACTATCTTGGGAATAACATGTTATGGGCTTATTAATGAACTTTAACAAATTAAGTTAAATTAATGGATTAATAAGCATGAGGTGTCCATTCCTTTGAGATATAAGGGATTAATGGAAAAACTAGTTAGATTGGGGAC
Source organism: Allium sativum (assembly GCA_030737875.1). Classification (NCBI taxonomy): domain Eukaryota; kingdom Viridiplantae; phylum Streptophyta; class Magnoliopsida; order Asparagales; family Amaryllidaceae; genus Allium; species Allium sativum. Next base: position 305,708,769 of record CM060916.1, on the reverse strand, counting down.
CAGGTCTCGAGGAGGCTTGTGTCGTATGCATTTTGTGTGGGATCCATATCAGTTAGTACCTCTTGGTTATCAACGGGGGATCACACTAGGTAGAGGTCAAGGCATGCTTATATCGAAATGGATAGTAAAAGGTCCAAACGAGAGGTGGGTATGGTGTCATTCCGACGGAGTCATGAGCGTGCATGGGTCCAAAGGTGGAAGATAAGACGTTGTAACGCCTATGATTAAGGCTATGTCTTTCTTAGTTGATGGGTTCGGGAGTGATAACCCTGAATGCCATAGCAGGCACAGATTATTCACATCCTGTTTAAGAAGCCGATCACTGGGTAGAGATTAGGGAAAGCCTAATTTTTACGATATAATAATTGGTTCAGAAATTTTGAGATATGAATGAGAAGCTTATCTTACCTTATTTCCTGCGTTTCCTGCTTTACTGTACTTCATATCCAGTATTATTAATCTATTTTGATACTTCTTAATATCATGCTTACGCTAAAAATCACTGAAACTCGCCAGACTTTTTGTTTGACCTATTTTGTTTTTCCTTCTCTCTCTTCCTTTCCCCCAAGGCTCTCAGGGTGGTGGATTGCAGCAGTGGCCGTGGCTTTTTGATTCAGCTTGTACTATTTCTTACTTTATGTATTGTTTTGATTTCTGTTTTATGACTATTGTTATGACTCATGAGGGATGTGATTTTTATGGTTTTGTACTTACACTCTGATTTTCCACGAGACAAATATTTTATGACACTATGGTATTTGAAATAGTAATGTTGTGTTGCTAGTTCAATAATAATAAAAGTTTTGAAAGTTTTCCACTGCATTTTATATTCTATCTTATAAATTTTATCCTTTGCATTATTACTTTATACCTATTGCGCTTCACAAAACCTAATGCATCCTCATATGGTTGACACTAAAGGATGCGGGGTGTCACAGAGGTTGTCTCCTTATGACCTTGAAATCGGGGTGTGTAATTACTCATATTTATTAAAGACCATACACAATACGAAACTGGATGTAGCGTTACTCCGAACTAGTATAAAAATCCTGGGATGTTCTTATATTTGCATTCTTATTTACTTATTTGATTTTATGATCATTCTACATATGTTAATAATCATAATCTAAAAGAACTCTAAAACACTCATACATTTAAGTAAATACTATTCCCCCCCTCTAGTGATGATCTAGTGTAACAACTCGGAAAATCCGAACCAATTTAAAATTTTGATTTTGGAAATTTTAATGAATTTTGAATATTTAAAATGAATTATTTTAAATAATAGTGGCGAGAAATTTATTTTGAATAAAATTAGAATGTATATATTTATTTGAATCGACGTTGGAATATAAATATTTATTTTAATTATAAAAGGAATTGGAAATGGCGCGGTAGTTTGAAAATTCGATTTCAAAATTCAAATGAATGTACAAGACTCAAAATAAAACTGATTTTAACGAAACAATAAATATAAGAACATAATTGAAAATATCTTTCCAACGAATCCGAAAAATCCAAATTTCATAGCGGGAATAAAAAGTTATGCCCAGTCGAAGATTCAGATTAGTCGCTATAGAAATATAGCCCAAAAAACCACATTTTGCATACGAATGAATTTGGACTCGAAACCACTTCCATTGAGTTCAAAATGCCGTCTGCGACTCCGTAAAGTATAAGCTTCGATATATTCCGAGATCCGGAGTAGTGGTAATTGGATGGGGTTTTTGGTTATCAATACATAGCCCTTAAAAAGTGAAATTTTGCATTTTAGCTCAGAATTCAACGAGATAAATTTTTCTGGATTCATAATGACAAATCATTGTTGAGTTCCAAAATACACGTCGAACGGAGTTAGTATGTAGCCATGCAAGCTAAAACAGTTCATGGTAAAATAGGTAGTCATTTTACAAAGGAACATTATCGATACGATCTCAGAATTCAATTCCCTTTTTTTGGATTCGTATCGTCTAATAATGGTTAAATCCAAAAGAGCATGATTTTTGGAGTTAGCGTGTGAGCGTACAAGAAGAAAAGGTGCGCTAAAATCGCAATTGTTTAGTTGTATGTCAATCGATAGGTTGACAGACTGTTATAAGCGTTAAAATTTATATTTAATGCTTATACAGAGTAAAATGCACTCTGGATGATGGATGATTATTTATCACTGTTGTTGTGTACATGTTTAACACCCCACCTCCGTTAAGGTCACTCACAGAGGGAATGCCTTAACTTCGGTGGAGCATTATAGATAAAAGATGCAGATAAATTACAAGACAGACAAATAAAGCAGCGGTAATAAAGCCATTTTATAAACAACTTAATTCAGTCAAGATTTTACAACAATTTCCTCAATCATACTTAAGTGTAATACATAGAACTTCTGTCTTGATTTAAAAACTTCCAAGAATAAAAGAAGCATAAAAACAATGATATTCCCCAATAAAGCATGAACTAGCCATAGCAGTGGAAGAGAGAGTCCAAAGCGATACACCAACTAATCTTTAAGCTTGGAAAGAGAAGAGGTCCAAGTTAAGCTGAGCTATTCTCTCCCTGACTACCTAGGGGGGAACGGAAGAAAAGAGGCGAAAAACAAACTAGGTCAGACATAAGTTTGGTAAGTCCAGTGATCTTTCAGCATGCAAACAAGATAAAGGATCATGACATGAATAAACCGAAAATAGGATAATATCATAAAAACAAGGTAACTAAAGACAAGATAAGTGCAAGGTGAACTGAATGCGCTTCTACTTTTTCTCTGCTTCGCTACTACTCTGTTAATCTGATTTCTATATTTATCTCTGCACCACCTAACTAGTGTCCCAACTAGTAATGTATAAAATGATAATCGTGATCCCAACCCCCGTAATTGTGGTAGCCTTCAGGTGTACATCTGTCGTGAGGATTCCACCTCAATCATCCTAATTTCCATGAACATGTTAGATGTACCCCTTACTACCCTATCGATCGGCTCCCTACTTGTATTCATGTTCCATGTGTCTGTGTCAATCGGCCCTCTCTTACGTGTAGATACCCTGTGCTGGTCCCATAATAAGGTATATCAATCCTTATGATAGCGACCCGACACGATTCAAGATGCACAGTGTATAACTCCTGGTACCCAGTGCCTGCTTTTTCCCACTCCGGAGTACGTGCACGCCCGTAAATCGTCGGAACCTACACTAACGTACCCCCTGTCGCTGCTTTGACCGCTTATAATTAGCCCAGTAATCGTGCCCCACCCTGCCTAGTTCAGGGTACCATGATACATCCATGTGGGTTACTGCTGAAATGGGTCCCCATTACTAGGGTTTCCTATTGGTTAAGTTTGTGGGCCTATATTTACTAATATTACCCACCAACCCGATATGTACTTAACCCTCCCATCGATTCAAGCATTTTTAATAAACGGTTAAATATTGTGGGCCTATATGTACTAATATTACCCACCTACACGAGATGTACTTAACCCTCCCATCGATTCAAGCATTTTTAATAAACGGTTAAGTTTTGTGGGCCTATATGTACTAATATTACCCACCTACACGAGATGTACTTAACTCTCCCATCGATTCAAGCATGTTTATTTAATAGTTAAGTTTTGTGGGCCTATATTTACTAATATTACCCACCAACCCAATATGTACTTAACCCTTCCACTGATTCAAGCATGTTTATTTAATGGTTAAGTTTTGTGGGCCTATATTTACTAATATTACCCACCAACCCGATATGTACTTAACCCTCCCGCACATTACGCCATATTAGTTAAGTGTTGTCCGCTCATGTTAACTTAACTCACTCATTCATCATGTCATGTTGGTTAAGTATTTCTTATTAACTTGACCCTCCTTACTTATCATGTTGGACCGGTTAAGTGTTTCCTATTAACTTAACCCCGTTCGTTCAACAAGTTATATTGGTCAAGTATTTCTTGTTAACTTAACCCCATGTATTCTTCTTGTTGTATTGGTTAAGTGTCATCAATCAATTCAAGTTAACTTAACCCACCTACGTGTCATGTTACTTTGGTTAAGTGTTGCCTTCTTGTGTTAACTTAACCCTACTAAAATCAAGTTATATTGGTTAAGTGTTGCCCTCTTATTTTAACATAACCTTTCCATAAATCAAGTTGTATTGGTTAAGTGTTTATAAATTTACTTAACCTCGCCCACTTGTCTAATTAACATGTTATAACAGTTAAGTGTTCTGAATTTACTTAACCTCACCCACTTGTTTAATTAACATGTTATAATGGTTAAGTGTTCTAAATTTACATAACCTCACCCACTTGTCTAATTAACATGTTATAATGGTTAAGTGATCTAAATTTACTTAACCTCACCCATCAGTTTAGTTAGCATGTTGAATTGGTTAAGTGTTTCCTTAATTGACTTAACCCTACCAATCTTGACTTAGCTTTATTAAAGCACCAACCACTCACATTAGACAGGTATTGTTGTGGTCATTGGATGTGTCGGTCGGTTCCGGGCAGTTTTACACCATAACTCAGTCTAACCTCAGGTCCTTTTTGGGCTCAATGCACTAATCACCTACATTAGACATGTATTGTTGTGGTCACTGGATGTGCCGGTCGGTTCCGGGCAGTTTTACACCACAATTCAGTCTAACCTCGGGTTAGGCATATTCGCCTTTTCTAAATTTACATAATTCTTATTTATGACAAATTCCATATGTAAATTATTCCCAATTTAATTATGCCATAATTATCCTTTTAATTATGCTCACAATTAATGGTATACTAAATTTACCATTTCATGAACCACTCTATGCCATGTAATTTTTCATGTTTATCCTACATATTTACATGTAAATTATAAATCAATTATTGTCATGGCCCACTTTCCTTCTAAATCACGTTCAAAATTTTAGGTATATAGATTATACCATTTTCATTCCACTTATCATGCTTATGTGTCAAACATTCCAATTACATGTAATTTCATGTTTTCCCCAACGTTACCCCCATTGTACGTTCGCAAAATTACACAGAATATTAGGCTTGATATTTTAGCCTAACTTATAAAACAAAAAAAGGGAAAAGAGGAACTTTGCAACATTCCAACATCATACAAAAGTATGGATCTAACTACACATATGTCACATGGATTTGGCATAGAACAATATACTTTTAACTGTGAACTTGCAAATTTGATATATGCAATATGAACCACAAGCATATGAATTTACATAAAACTATACAAGTTAAACTTGGCATGTAGTGGTGAACTTGAAAATTAGATCTATCCTAAAGGCATATCGATCCAATATATAAAGTTGTAGATCTAAACATATAAGGTCGTAGATCTAAACATGTATACATAATGGCTCTAAACAGTTAGGCATAAACGACATGACTTAGCCAAAAACTTGTATGTATCATAATATCACCAAACTTACATATGATAGTTTCATTCCCAAATTCCTATACAACATCAAAGCTTTACTCACCAATTTCCACATATCATGATAGGTTCGATAGACCACAATAGTTCATACGCATATATGATAGAATAGACATGAATAAACATGAATCAGCATCACATACAACTTGATACAATTCTATTTTACAATTCATTACAAATCATGTCTTTAATTTATTCACATCTGAAAGATAACAACACTTACAAACAAAAGGAAAAACTTGATTTTAGGGAAATGTATTCTGAAACTGAATTGCTCGTCTTTGATGTAAATCGTTGAATTCCCTTAGTTGCATTAGATTAGATTTAATTTGATTTTGGTTTTAGTGGCGGCTAGGTTTAGATGAGAGTGAATAATAGAAATAGGTTTTAGGTTTAGGGTCCTTATATAGTTGTAGAGAGTGTTTTAGGACCATTAGATTAACCCTGAACCATGAGAACCAATCAGATGCCACATCTGCCTTAGAGCGAAACGGCCCATGGTTTGACAGCCAAAAACCCTGAATCAACCCCTAGTCGACCCAGCGGGGCTCGGGTCGACCTTAAAAATGGGCCGGTTCGGTTATTACCCCTCCCGATTCGTTGTTTTGAACTGTTTTGCATATTTATTTATTTAAATTTTATATATATATATATATATATATATATATTTTCATATGCATACAAACTTCAAGGCTTAATAACTTCTTTATAAGGCATCCGTTTTATACAAGCCAAATGTCTATCTTGACCAAAATTTTGAGACGAACGTAATAGCGCAACCCATTTCACTTAATTCTTCTTCTAAAAATTAAGTGTTCTTGAATTTGTTAATTTTAATATTCTCAGAAAATTCGGGGTGTTACATTCTCCCCTCCTTAAAGGATTTCGTCCCCAAAATCTTCAAGTTAAGAAGAATGCATCCTAACATCCAGTCATCCATCTACTCATCCATCATCCACAAGCATCCATTGTCCTTAAAAGTGTTCTAATGCCATATGAACATATGCAGAGTGTGTGTATATGTCTCTTATCTAGTGCAAAATCAGGCGGTCTACTGATCCAGTTGACCTCCTTAATGCGAATCATGAGAGTGTCATGTGTCAAATATGTATGCAAATATCTCTAATCATGTAAATACTATATGTGCGCATATTCACTCATCCATATGATAACACATCAAGTTTCAATCCATATACAAATACATTTATATGCATATGCAATATGAAAGTGACTGAGCCGATCTAGTGCCTAATGTGTGTATATGCATCCACGAGCGACCACTAGCAAACACTTGCAACCACTTGCAACCATCAATCATAACATGTCTCAAACACATGTTTTCATCCATTGGCTTCTACCTAAGGATAGAGGATAGGACCGAGAGGATATACTTAAAAGATAAAGACTAGCATGCAAATAAATATTACAGAAAAAGGAGGAATCAAAGATATACCCTCAAAAAGGGTATGATGCGCGTATCTAGTCTTCTAAGTCTCATCTTCTTTGAGCTACACTCCACTGTACCTTAACTAATTTAACTTCATGATTGTGAAGCTTCTTGACCTCCATTTCCAAAACCCACTAGTAAAGATAGGACCTCGATCATTTACTATGCTAGAGGGTATCCAATGTTGTCGAACTATCTTTCCAAGATAAACAGAAGTTAACCATGATACCAAGTGTATATACTAAGATGATTAAAGGTCTCTCTTCTACTTAGCTTATCCCTCATGTCACAAATCCGAGGGTCAATATCTCTCACGCAAACCATCCTAGTCGAACTTGGCATCCCTCAAGTACAAGCCCCAAAGGCCTAAACCAATATCAGACAAGCACCCAAGGAATACCTCCTCCGAATTTGGAAGATTTATGTGAGATGATACTAGTAAAACAACCAAACAATTGAGCACTTAACCGACTCTGGCTATCCTCGCCAATCCTGCTCCAAAACTATCATTGATGGCATAACTGGCTTTGCATTGTCAACTAGATATATGCGGAAGTCTATCTCGAGTTTTTAGGGGGAAACTCCTAACCTTAATCAAAAAACATCTGCATACTCATGGACTACTCTAACGGATCGAAAATCGTCGATAATATATAAAGTGAATCTAGGTAGCTAAGACAAACTGATCCTTTAGGATCGCACGAAATTTCGAGGGTATTCCCAAGGCAAGTCGAAAGTCTAACTACCCTCCTTTCACAATTACTAGCTAACTAATCCATGCCTAGAATCAACCCATAGCCCATGAAACCAAAAACATAAGTATCTCAAATCCTTACAAACCAAAGATAAATGAGCCGAACCACAAACTGGACTTGAGACAATAATGGGATCCTCTACTATACAAGCTCTAGGGTGCAAAGACTCGACTATGGAAGAAGATATAAACGAATGCGAAGCGCAAAAATCAAAAAGAGTACTAGCAGGATGATCAAGAAGGAGAACTAATGTAACACCCCGAGTTCTCGGTTAACAGTAATTTGATAAATTATAGTATACTTAATTCAAAACTTAAGAATTAAGGGTAACAGGTTACAAAATTGCGTTCATCTTGAAATTCTGCTTGAGATAGAGTCCGAGTTTGCGTAAATCAGACTCTGTACGAGGAAGATATGACCTCCGGAAGTTTTAGAATTTATTTGAAATTCAAACAGCTCGAAAATCGAATTTAAAATTCAAAAATAGGACCAGACCCGGGCTGGGCAGTAAAATTCCTGCCCAGGGCCCAGGTCGACCATAGGGTCGACCTGGGTGTCGACCTGGTTGACCCAGGTCGAACATAGGGTCGACCTGGGGGTCGACCTGGTTGACCCTGGTTGACCATAGGGTCGACCTGGGGGTCGACAAAAGGGTCGACCCCCCTGTCAACCTGGTTTGGCTTGTGTAACGACCCGGATTTTTAACGACTTTGGTTATCGACATAAACTCGATGTCGATAACCAAAACATTTAAAATCCCGGAAATTAATGAAAGAAATTAGAGGGTGAGGAAAGATAAGATAGAAACTTAGAATAGAAGAAGAAGAACACAATATCAGAGTAACACGAATCTCACAGCGGAACGAATAAATATATTTCATAACATAACTTTGAAATACAAATCTGTACTCGAATATACATATCATTATCAAAGTACAGCACTTACAACATAGCGGAAATAACTATAGCTATATGATCCTGAAGCCTCCTGCTCCAGCTCTTCCAGTATATCTATAAATCCCGACTACTTGACTGCCCGTACAAATTTAGGCACCCAAGAGTTTAGGGAAAACAACAAAATAAACTCCGGGTCAGTCATGGGACTGGTATGAGTAAAACAGTTTAAAACAGTTCGAACAAGTAAATGATATCTCATAAGACCACGCCGCATAACGGAACGGGTTTTTCCCTTATGAGAATCCAAAATATCTTTATATCAAAAAACTTTTGATATTATAATAATGTCTATCAACCACAGTATATATAATCATCTAGGAGAAACGCTTTCATCTCACGTTCTACATACATAGTATACAACTGAAAACCGCAAGCACGTATTGGGTAATGGATTTCCAACTGTGACAAGGTATGGAACCACCTTTCGCTCGTGTACCTCTAGAGAGGAATACACTGGGTTCAACAAGAACATCTTGCAACCCGACCACACATGACCGACCACTCATTTCGCTTGAGTGTATCGAATGTATATCACCAACGGTTGGGATCAGCAACCGTTTCCCGAATGGGACAGCATCAAATATATATTTTTAGAAGTAAATGAAACTCTAGATCAGGTGATTATACACCCTACTTCGGTGCGACCGATTTAGCCATGGTGCCTGCCCGATTTCTGTCATTTACCGGATGATGAGGCTAGAAGTTACGCTTTTTCATCACACCGGATTCACTTTGAATGCCACATCGTCAAATCCATCAAATCACCGATTGACGTCCTCAACCATTCATTATGTGTTAGCTAAAAGAAGTTTCCTTCTCCGCTTCCACTCTTGGTACGGTTGGAGAAATCAATATACGTGATCGTCTGGAAATACTCTGTCAGACATCCGTCCATACAAGTCATCCAGGAACAGGATAAACCGAAGGCACTATTCTATAAACAGGATAGCCCTTGCATAACTCCGTCTTCAATTTCCTTTGGCATATATGATTCGCAACGCTTATGCCAATACAGAGTGGTTCTTTGGATAATAATCCAACCGGTCTCTCCATATTAACAACGTTAAAATGGTCAAAACTTCGATAGTCTGTGATTTAACTATCGAATAAAACAAGTGTGCAAACAACGATATTATTTCCAAATGGAAATTTATATCGATCAATCACCATTCAACATTTATCTCTTTATTCCATTAATTTACTTATCTCATGTTTCCATATATTCAATATTTCCTATTTTCTAAATTTGGAAAATATACGTTATTAACAATGGAAAACATTTCCATTTCTTCTTTTCTTTATTTGAAAACATTTCTGGTTTCTTATTTGGAAAACATTTCCAAAGCTTCTTCATTGGACTTAGACAGATGTTTAAACAAACCATCGCGATGCCAACTCAAACCATTTCCTTTACTGCCGAACCTTAACTATTCCTTAGCTAAAAATGAAGTCAATCAAGTTGGGGTAATACTACCTCTCAGACCTTAACTGAACAACATTTCTAACTTTGAAATAGGCAAAGTTCACTTTATATTCCTTTTACTAACTTCCTTATTTAACCCTCCTTTGAATAGCAATATTCGATTGACTCTTTTCACTTAACTCTATTCGATTAACCCTTATCAATTTACTCTATTGGACTAACACTATTGGATTAACTCTATTTGACTAACGCTATTGATTTACTCATTTTACTTAATTCCTTTCGAATAAACTATATTCGATAACTCCTTTTACTTTCTTCGAATAAACTATATTCGATTAATTCATTTGCTTCTATTCGAATAAACTATATTCGATTAACTCCTTTGCTTCTATTCGAATAACTATATTCGATTAACTCCTTTTACTTTAACTCTAATCGATTAAACTAACATCGATTAACTCCTTTTACTTTAACTCTAATCGATTAAACTAACATCGATTAACTCCTTTTACTTTAACTCTAATCGATTAAACTAACATCAATTAACTCCTTTTACTTTAACTCTAATCGATTAAACTAACATCGATTAACTCCTTTGCTTCTATTCAAATAACTATATCGATTAACTCCTTTTACTTTAACTCTAATCGATTAAACTAACATCAATTAACTCCTTTTACTTTAACTCTAATCGATTAAACTAACACCGATTAACTCCTTTGCTTCTATTCGAATAACTATATCGATTAACTCCTTTTCGAATAAACTATTCATTTATAAAGATTTACTTTTAGTAACGGTTCTTCGCTTTACAAATGATTTCCTTTCTATTCTAACTTATCCTTTGATTTTATAAATATTTCTTTTGTAAAAACCCTTTTCCTTTTCTATATAAAATCCATCGATTTTATATAAATAATTCATTTTCAAAATACACTTTGAAAATATTCCTTTATCAACATTCGGTATGTTATGGTATTCAACATATCAATTCACAATGATTAGTATCGTCCAACCACATATAATCGACAACAGATTATATATCACATTATATATCACAATATATGAAAAACAGTAAAATAAATGTTGAGGAACCCCGTTGGATTCCTCCAACCTGTTTCCCAGCATCACAGATGTTAAACAATATAGATAACATCACTTTCAGTTCCATACGATATATTCTGTTAAACAGAATCAATATAGAAATTTAACTAACTTAGTAGTTCAATCAAACCATCAACACACAGTCAATCAGCCAATATTTAACAGTTCTAAAAATACAACATGAAATTATAAACTGTTCAGAGTTAGTGAGATTTACTCACATTGGACGATCATCGTTGATAACGATAACCATCGCTTGATTCAGATGGACAATTTATTTTGCTATAAATTGTAACGGGCTACAATGGACTTCCCGTCAGTTTCATCGTGTAGTGTCCGTCCATACGATCCCAATGGATCTTGTTTCGCTGAAAACCGATATCGTATGACCAAGTTATTCATTGTCGAAGTTAATATACATTAAATTAATATAAAAACTTGGATTTTAATTATATTGGGCCTTACTTTCTTTTTTCCGGCCCATTTACCTTTCTTAATACCCAGACCCGTGTTTCTCCTTCTCCCTCAAAACAAAACCGAACCTGCTCCTCTTCTATTCGAACACGGCCATCAATCCTCCCACCATTTCTCCTATTTCCTCTTCGTGAATTTCAAAATAAAAATCACCCCGATCTTCTCCTTCGAAAACTCTGCACTTCCATCCTACTTTCACAAAACTCGCACCCTAGTACCAGCTTCCGTCCGTCGGAATGACCCACCATACCCATCAATTTGACCGTACATTTTTATCACTGAAACATACCAAAATTTCCCCAATGATGCTACTTTCCACATTGATCTCAAGTACAATGATCATCTCTTCAATTGAATCGCTAAACCCCTATAAACCCAAACCCTAGAAGTTCGGTAACACAATTTCAGCGAACTGACCTTGTTCGATTCTCATGAATTCCCTACCAGGTTGAAGAGCGCCTCTTGCGGAAACTGAATATATTTGTTTGGTTTTTTCATAGGAGTTTATATGATTTTTGTTTTGAGAATCCATTAACGATTTTGGGTTAAACTTTAAGGATTTTTGCTCTGTTGTTTCACTGAAGCTCAAAAGGGAAAACACTTGGTTGCTTATTTATATAATTGGATCCTTCGTAGCTAAGGTATATGGTACATTATAGCACACGTTGCTTGAAACTTGACCACTCATGCTACAAACGGGTAGGTAGTATGCTAATGCCAGTAGTTCAGCACAGCGGTTGGAAGAAAATGGAATATCAATATTTGGTTGTGCAAAGAAATCAATATATATTCATTTATTTATATTTAAGTCTAGCGTACATACCTATATAAAATTCCACTTGTTTACGGACTCGTATTGACAATAATACACATACTGTTGAGATAAGCAAGGTGCCACGATCCCAAAAATATAATAATACCGGTAGGTTGACTCATAGTTTGAAACTTCAAAATGTTGATTTCAGGGTGCGAAATACTTCAAATAAAAAGTCGCTTATTAAATTAATTAACAATTACAATAAAATTCTAAAAATTAAATTATCACTACGCCTCAAAAGAACCTTATCTAAATTCGAAACCGGTATCTAGTTATATTGAATAAACCGTTATGGTCGATAAACGATTCTATAGCGACTATTTTAAAATTTGATTTGGACATATCTCAAAATCTACACCATGAAATCCTGATTTTTCTCTTCCACTAGAAAGATATACTCCACCAGCTCCACACGTTTCTTGTTTCATAGAAATCCGATTTAAAACAAACCCTGTACATTCAATTGAAGTTCAAATCGTCAATTAACGAACTACCGCGCCATTTCAAGCTCGATTTTAATTATAATATAATTTTACGTTCAAACTGTCGTTCAAATAATATATTCGTTATTCAAATTCAATTCCAAGCTGAATTAAATATCACGGGTGATCCAGTTCACACCATATCGCCATTTCAGCCAATTCTGATTATTTCAGAATTAAATATATTATTTAATTATTATTTTAATTAAATATTCACCATTATTTAATTGCACGACCATTTAATTCACTAAACCACCATTTATATAATAAAATAAATTAATTCTAATACCTCTGCCAATGCGGGTCATTACAATCTTCCCCACTTAAAATAATTTCGTCCTCGAAATTTCTAAAAGTTAGAGGACGATCCTATCGACTGGTTAGAACATATTTGTTCACTTCTTAACTTCAGTTTCATCTGAACCAGTTTAATTTCAATTAAAATATTAATTAATTCTTATCAACGAAAATTTTCAAAAATCCTGAAAAATTTCTAACACCTTAACCTTTCGAAAAATTTCGCCAGCACCTCCTTTGTATTGGCCAATCGGTCAAACTCCAACTCGCCTCTTTGGGCCATCTCCAACCCAAAAGAAAATCAAACAGCCAAGCGGCTTGCCAATTCGGCTCATAAATCTTATTTCCAATAGAAATATAAACTTGTACCTTTTGCCGGCATATCATTATATCCTTTCCACCTGTTATCAATTCAGCAGATACAAGGGTCATCCCAATAAAATTTCAATCTGCTTTTATCCACGACACAACCATTCGCTTATATCCAAGCCAAATATCATTTTAACTCTCGATTCCCAACTCTTAACTTGATTGTGCCATTACACTTCAAATTTGAATCTCACAATCCAATTTGTCTTGATATTATTCTGATTCAATCTCAGTTACCACTTTACTGGCTTTACTTTAATTCAATTTGCTTTCACAAATTTCTATTAAATTTGTTTTTAATTCAAACAGTCTTTCCTTGGGAGTTTTTAAACAGTTTCTCCATTTCTTTATCAATATTTGTTAACCAAATATTTTCAATAACCATATTGGCCTTTTACGTTATTTGGAAAACATTTCCGAATATCGTCTTCCTTTATTTTCTAAACTTTAGAAAATATATGCTATTTATAATTGGAAAATATTCCAATTACTTATCTCTTTTCCGATCTCGTTTATTTCTGTACTTAGGAAATATTTATCATTCTATTTCCAAGTTACACTTATTTGGGTTAAAACGGATGTTTTGTAAAACATCACTACGACAACCCAAATACTATATTCTACTAACTCTTATTCAACATTGATCTTCGAGCCTGAAATCTTACTGTTTATTTGTTAATAATGAAACCAATCAAGTTGGGGTATAACTACCTCTCAGACCTTGACTGAATAACATTTATAACGTCAAAACAGATATGACTACTTACTCGAATAATCAATACCATACAACTACTTATTCTCTTTTAAACACGTATACGCTTCCTCTTTCTATTCTTACTAGATTTTATTCTTAGTCTTCCTTTTTGATTTTACTATTCTATTTTTAAGTTCGTTTCCTTATCGACTTATATATATATATCGATACGTTGATTTCTAACTATCAAACTACTTAAAAATATTCTAACTCCTTAAATTCCCGGAAAAATTCGCCATAACCTCCTTTGTACTAGGAGCATCGGGATATTTCAAATAGCCTCCCATGGCCCTCACCAATCCAAAAGAAAAAGAAAAAGCCAAGTGGCTAGCCGATACGGCGCATAAAATCTCATTTATGAATTAAATACATACCTTTTTGTCGAGCATTCTATTTATATACCTTCATACCTTATCCATACCTATCTCATGTATATCCATACATTTCTAATTCATTCCAACTTAATCCAATCGTTTTAACTTATTTCGTTAAGTGATTTTCAAATTACTGGTTTGCCCATTTCACCTTCATATTTGAGTATAACATGTTCAAATATATTTTAACTTGTTTATCAACTAATTGAATTCCTTTTCAATTCTATTTGAATTTCCTATATTCAAATTCCATTTCAATTCTCTTATTCAAATTCTATACTTGAATTTCATTTCAAATCTCTTATTCAAATTTTATATTTGAATTTCGTTTCAATTTCCTTATTCAAATCCTATATTTGAATTTCATTTCAATTCTATTTGAATCTTCTATATTCAAATTTCATTTTCACTTTCGATATTCAAATCCTATATTTGAATTCCTTTATATTTTCTATATTCAAATTCTATATTTGAATTTCATTTGAATTTCTATATTCAAACTCTATTTCAATTCCATTGAATTTCATATATTCAAACTCCCTTTGAATTTCTATATTCAATTTCTATTATTACTCTACATGAATTCTATATTCAATTTTCTTATTTCAAATTCTATTTTGAAATTCTATATTCACTTTTCCATTATTTAAATCTTCTTTATTCAAATCTCATTTGAATTTCTATATTCAAATCCCCTTTGAATTTTCTTATTTACATTCTATGTTTGAACTTCCTTTTTTCTAATTCCTTTTCAAACTTTCTTTACTCATTCTTTATTATAAATCCCATTTGAAATTCAACACAGCTTGTCTTTCCCAAAACAATTTCAAAACAGTATCTCTGGTAGTAATTCATCACTTACAACTCGAAAATGAATACTGATGATGCAACTGTCATCATCAGAATCTATTTTCCAGCGATCGAAGTGAGTTCAATACTATAAAACCATTTTTAACCTTTTCACTTTGAAATCCATTTCAAAATATAATTCACGCTGCTTGTAAAACAATTTAAAATCCCCCAAGATCTTAAATTTTCCTTATTTTTAACCCAAATCCATTTACAAACACTTATCCAATTCTCTAGAATTTTAATTCAATTTCTGGTTTAAATTTCAAATTTAACTCATTTGATTTCACGTATTTCACTTATATGAATTCTGATTGGTTATTTACATAACCATTTACTTATAATCTTACTCGATTATAATAACAACCAATATATCCACTATATTATAATTTTGATATATATATATCTTCTCTGTATCAGGATATACCTTCGGTAAACTTTTTTTAATTTACCCTCTTTTCAAAACATACCATGACGGTTCATCGTATTCGAGTGTTTACAAAATCCCTACCGATACAGTGGATCAAACTGATCGACCAGAACCTATAAACAACTCAACCAATAAATCTCCACAATATAAAACAAAGTTTTATATCAATAACAAATACGCTCACTCGTATATATACACTCAATCTCAGTCTAGGGTATTACTAACCCTATCTCTACCGAGTCACGCCACAGAGCCAAGTAATTAACTAAACCTTCGCTCTGATACCAACTGTAACGACCCGAATTTTTAACGACTTTGGTTATCGACATAAACTCGATGTCGATAATCAAAACATTTAAAATCCCGGAAATTAATGAAAGAAATTAGAGGGTGAGGAAAGATAAGATAGAAACTTAGAATAGAAGAAGAAGAAGAAGAACACAATATCAGAGTAACACGAATCTCACAGCGGAACGAATAAATATATTTCATAACATAACTTTGAAATACAAATTTGTACTTGAATATACATATCATTATCAAAGTACAGCACTTACAACACAGCGGAAATAACTATAGCTATATGATCCTGAAGCCTCCTGCACCAGCTCTTCCAGTATATCTGTAAATCCCGACTACTTGACTGCCCGTACAAATTTAGGCACCCAAGAGTTTAGGGAAAACAACAAAATAAACTCCGGGTCAGTCATGGGACTGGTATGAGTAAAATAGTTCGAACAAGTAAATGATATCTCATAAGACCACGCCGCATAACGGAACGGGTTTTTCCCTTATGAGAATCCAAAATATCTTTATATCAAAAACCATTTGATATTATAATAATGTCTATCAACCACAGTATATATAATCATCTAGCAGAAACGCTTTCATCTCACGTTCTACATATATAGTATACAACTCAAAACCGCAAGCACGTATTGGGTAATGGATTTCCAACTATGACAAGGTATGGAACCACCTTTCGCTCGTGTACCTCTAGAGAGGAATACACTGGGTTCAACAAGAACATCTTGCAACCCAGCCACACATGACCGACCACTCATTTCGCTTGAGTGTATCGAATGTATATCACCAACGGTTGGGATCAACAACCGTTTCCCGAATGGGACAACATCAACAATAGATTTTTAGAAGTAAATGAAACTCTAGATCAGGTGATTATACACCCTACTTCGGTGCGACGGACTTAGCCATGCTGCCTGCCCGATTTCTGTCATTTACCGGATGATGAGGCTAGAAGCTACGCTTTTTCATCACACCAGATTCACTTTGAATGCCACATCGTCAAATCCATCAAATCACCGATTGACGTCCTCAACCATTCATTATGTGTTAGCTAAAAGAAGTTTCCTTCTCCGCTTCCACTCTTGGTACGGTTGGAGAAATCAATATACGTGATCGTCTGGAAATACTCTGTCAGACATCCGTCCATACAAGTCATCCAGGAACAGGATGAACCGAAGGCACTATTCTATAAACAGGATAGTCCTTGCATAACTCCGTCTTCAATTTCCTTTGGCATATATGATTCGCAACGCTTATGCCAATACAGAGTGGTTCTTTAGATAATAATCCAACCGGTCTCTCCATATTAACAACGTTAAAATGGTCAAAACTTCGATAGTCTGTGATTATCGAATAAAACAAGTGTGCAAACAAAGATATTATTTCCAAATGGAAATTTATATCTATCAATCACCATTCAACATTTATCTCTTTATTCCATTAATTTACTTATCTCATGTTTCCATATATTCAATATTTCCTATTTTCTAAATTTGGAAAATATACGTTATTAACAATGGAAAACATTTCCATTTCTTCTTTTCTTTATTTGAAAACATTTCTGGTTTCTTATTTGGAAAACATTTCCAAAGCTTCTTCATTGGACTTAGACAGATGTTTAAACAAACCATCGCGATGCCAACTCAAACCATTTCCTTTACTGCCGAACCTTAACTATTCCTTAGTTAAAAATGAAGTCAATCAAGTTGGGGTAATACTACCTCTCAGACCTTAACTGAACAACATTTCTAACTTTGAAATAGGCAAAGTTCACTTTATATTCCTTTTACTAACTTCCTTATTTAACCCTCCTTCGAATAGCTATATTCGATTGACTCTTTTCACTTAACTCTATTCGATTAACCCTTATCAATTTACTCTATTGGACTAACACTATTGGATTAACTCTATTTGACTAACGCTATTGATTTACTCATTTTACTTAACTCCTTTCGAATAAACTATATTCGATAACTCCTTTTACTTTCTTCGAATAAACTATATTCGATTAATTCATTTGCTTCTATTCGAATAAACTATATTCGATTAACTCCTTTGCTTCTATTCGAATAACTATATTCGATTATCTCCTTTTACTTTAACTCTAATCGATTAAACTAACATCAATTAACTCCTTTTACTTTAACTCTAATCGATTAAACTAACATCGATTAACTCCTTTTAATTTAACTCTAATCGATTAAACTAACACCAATTAACTCCTTTTACTTTAACTCTAATCGATTAAACTAACATCAATTAACTCCTTTTACTTTAACTCTAATCGATTAATCTAACATCGATTAACTCCTTTGCTTTTATTCGAATAACTATATCGATTAACTCCTTTTACTTTAACTCTAATCGATTAAACTAACATCGATTAACTCCTTTTACTTTAACTCTAATCGATTAAACTAACATCGATTAACTCCTTTGCTTCTATTTGAATAACTATATTGATTAACCCCTTTTAGAATAAATTATTCATTTATAAAGATTTACTTTTAGTAACGGTTCTTCGCTTTACAAATGATATCATTTTTATTCTAACTTATCCTTTGATTTTATAAATATTTCTTTTGTAAAAACCCTTTTCCTTTTCTATATAAAATCCATTGATTTTATATAAATAATTCATTTTCAAAATACACTTTGAAAATATTCCTTTATCAACATTCGGTATGTTATGGTATTCAACATATCAATTCACGATGATCAGTATCGTCCAACCACATATAATCGACAACAGATTATATATCACATCATATATCACAATATAAGAAAAACAGTAAAATAAATGTTGAGGAACCCCGTTGGATTCCTCCAACCTGTTTCCCTGCATCACAGATGTTAAACAATATAGATAACATCACTTTCAGTTCCATATGATATATTCTGTTAAACAGAATTAATATAGAAATTTAACTAACTTAGCAGTTCAATCAAACCATCAACACACAGTCAATCAGCCAATATTTAACAGTTCTAAAAATACAACATGAAATTATAAACTGTTCAGAGTTAGTGAGGTTTACTCACATTGGATGATCATCGTTGATAACGATAACCATCGCTTGATTCAGATAGACAATTTATTTGGCTATAAATTGTAACGGGCTACGATGGACTTCCCGTCAGTTTCATCGTGTAGTGTCCGTCCATACGATCCCAATGGATCTTGTTTCGCAGAAAACCGATATCGTATGACCAAGTTATTCATTGTCGAAGTTAATATACATTAAATTAATATAAAAACTTGGATATTAATTATATTGGGCCTTACTTTCTTTTTTCCGGCCCATTTACCTTTCTTAATACCCAGACCCGTGTTTCTCCTTCTCCCTCAAAACAAAACCGAACCTGCTCCTCTTCAATTCGAACACGGCCATCAATCCTCCCACCATTTCTACTATTTCCTCTTCGTGAATTTCAAAATAAAAATCACCCCGATCTTCTCCTTCAAAAACTCTGCACTTCCATCCTACTTCCACAAAACTCGCGCCCTAGTACCTGCTTCCGTCCGTCGGAATGACCCACCATACCAATCAATTTGACCGTACATTTTTATCACCGAAACATACCAAAATTTCCCCAATGATGCTACTTTCCACATTGATCTCAAGTACAACGATCATCTCTTCAATCGAATCGCTAAACCCTTATAAACCCAAACCCTAGAAGTTCGGTAACACAATTTCAGCGAACTGATCTTGTTCGATTCTCATGAATTCCCTACCAGGTTGAAGAGCGCCTTTTGCGGAAACTGAATATATTTGTTTGGTTTTTTCATAGGAGTTTATATGATTTTTGTTTTGAGAATCCATTAACGATTTTGGGTTAAACTTTAAGGATTTTTGCTCTGTTGTTTCACTGAAGCTCAAAAGGGAAAACACTTGGTTGCTTATTTATATAATTGGATCCTTCGTAGCTAAGGTATATGGTACATTATAGCACACGTTGCTTGACACTTGACCACTCATGCTACAAACGGGTAGGTAGTATGCTAATGCCAGTAGTTCAGCACAGCGGTTGGAAGAAAATGGAATATCAATATTTAGCTGTGCAAAGAAATCAATATATATTCATTTATTTATATTTAAGTCTAGCGTACATACCTATATAAAATTCCACTTGTTTACGGACTCGTATTGACAATAATACACATATTGTTGAGATAAGCAAGGTGCCACGATTCCAAAAATATAATAATACCGGTAGGTTGACTCATAGTTTGAAACATCAAAATGTTGATTTCAGGGTGCGAAATACTTCAAATAAAAAGTCGCTTATTAAATTAATTAAAAATTACAATAAAATTCTAAAAATTAAATTATCACTACGCCTCAAAAGAACCTTATCTAAATTCGAAACCGGTATCTAGTTATATCGAATAAACCGTTATGGTCGATAAACGATTCTATAGCGACTATTTTAAAATTTGATTTGGACATATCTCAAAATCCACACCACGAAATCCTGATTTTTCTCTTCCACTAGAAAGATATACTCCACCAGCTCCACACGTTTCTTGTTTCATAGAAATCCGATTTAAAACGAACCCTGTACATTCAATTGAAGTTCAAATCGCCAATTAACAAACTGCCGCGCCATTTCAAGCTCGATTTTAATTATAATATAATTATACGTTCAAACTGTCGTTCAAAAAATATATTCGTTATTCAAATTAAATTCCAAGCTGAATTAAATATCACGGGTGATCCAGTTCACACCATATAGCCATTTCAGCCAATTCTGATTATTTCAGAATTAAATATATTATTTAATTATTATTTTAATTAAATATTCACAATTATTTAATTCCACGACCATTTAATTCACTAAACCACCATTTATATAATAAAATAAATTAATTCTAATACCTCTACCAATGCGGGTCATTACAGCTTGGCTGGCCTGGTCTGTGTTCAGGTCGAATTCCCGAGCCTTAATGTGTCACTAGGGCTTACGTGTCAGTATTTGATTGGCTACTCTTGGCACGAATGGTCTGCATTCCTCTATATTCATCTGACGGCTCAAATTAACTTGAAACTCTATAAAAAGGACCTAAGACTCAACCGAAAATTCACACAAAAATAAGAACTTGAGCCGCCATACTGTCAGGAAGAAAACTAAGGAGAGCCTCCGCTTGAAAAGAGACGAACAACGAATCAACTCAAGCTAATTTCAAATTTGAGATTAAAGCTACTAATAAAATCAAAACAACAACGTCTACCCAAAGGAACGCATCTCAATTTCAGAACTCAGAATCCAGAATTCAAGATTCTGCATTCGTTGTAAGTATACTGGTTTTTCTGAATATGAATAGAAATTAAGATGTGATTTGACGTAAATGAAATTGGGGCTTTACTATTGTATAAATTTGATGTAAATTCTATGTATTGCGTTGATTATGTCATATTCCGAGATATCTGAAGGCTGGCCAATAGGAAAGTGGGGCATAGGTGGCAGGGGTATAGTTCTCGTGCTTGATTTTCTTGGATTGCCTTTCATTAGTTGAGGGAGGGGTCAGGTGGGACCATAGCCATTGGAAAAACAGGCCTAAGCATTTGCATCGGCAGATATCTGAAGGCTCCCAACCGAGTTCCGTGTTTCTAGAATATCCCTGCCACGGGACTCGGGTCGCACATTTCAGGACATGTGCATCTAGACAGCGATAAACGATTCGCGACACATACGTGGGGAAAGTCTAGGAACATATACCACTCTAGGTAGTGCGTCCTAGACTAGGGGCATCATTCGACAGGTAGCATAATCCCTAGTTGGACCTAGGTGGCATAAATCCTGAATCCGAGAAGTAGTAGATAAGTCGCATAAACCCTAGTTGAATCTAGGAGGCGCTCGATAAGAAAACCCTAGATTAGATCTAGGTAATAAATAATAGATGTACACCTAAAGGAAACCGCAATTACAGGGATTGGGATTACGTTATCATCTTTATAATGATCACTAGTTGGGATACTAGTTAGGTGGTGCAGTGATTAGTATGGGGTGCGATTGAAATTTCGGTCCTAACCGCTTTAACTTAGTTTATGGTATTTTCCCATTTTCAGTTTATGCCTGTCATGTCCTTTTTCCTTATTCATATACCGAAGTACCACTAGACTTACCAGGCTTTATGTCTAACTCTATGTTTTCTTTCGTCTTCTTTTCTTCCGTCCCCCCTAGGTAGTCAGGGAGGGAATAACTCAGATTTGTATGGACCTGTTACTCTTTCCAAGCTTGAAGACTCTTGGATGTGCTGCTTTAGATTCTCTTTTCCACCGCTATGGCTGCTAATGTTTTATTGGGGAATATCATTGTATATTTATGCTTCTTTATTTTGTTAAATAAGATAGATAAATACTTTGTTGTTTGTAAAGCAATCTTTGTACAAGTTGTTTATAAATGAAATAAAGTTTTATTCACTTTTCCGCTACTTTATTTATCTGTCTTGTAATTTATCTGCATCTTTTACCTATAATACTTCACAGAACTTAGTGCATTCCCTTTGTGAGTGACACTAACGGATGTGGGGTGTTACACGTGGTATCAGAGTTGAAGGTTACCGGATCAGATAAAAGATTTGAAAAAAAATACTTTCAAACGGTTTTAAAAGAAGCATTTTCAAAAGAAAAGTTTTTGTTTAAAGGCATATTCCCCAAAGCCATACGCACTATCTTCCGATTCTCTGTTTGAGTCCTTGTTTCCTTCTTTCTTGAGTCTCTGGGGCTCCTGACATTCTGGGAGGTAACCTCATCGAAGGGCGAAGTTGTGCCCGACTTCCATTTATAGTCGTAATAGTTTCACCTGCGGCTAGTTTTCTTTCAAGCTATGTAGAGTTTTCTGTACGATGGAGGCAGCTTTCGAGAGAGATTTGTCAACATGATTACACAAGAAAGAGGATGAGGAGTTTGGCTAAGGAGCACAACCCAAGGATGAGGAATTCATGGATATGGACTTGGCTCACGAAGGAGGAAGGAATTATAAAACCTAAGACAAGAGGAAGTAGCTTTTCTATGGGAGAATAGGGCATATAATTAAGGACAAGGGCAAAGATGAGGGAAGGGATTTTCAGGAGGACGAGTGCGTGCTTTCACCACCAGAATACCTGGGAGAGAGATAGTAAAAGTCTCCATTGGAAAAGTTTAGCTTTTCATTTGATCAACCTGTTAGCACTCTATTGATCTTAGCGCTTCGCATTCGTTTATACCTGCTTCCATAGTTGGGTCTCTGCACCGTAGTACTTGTATAGTAGAAAGATCCCACTAGTGTCTCAAATCCAATTGGTGGTTTGACCAATTTATCTTTGGTTTGTAGGGATCTGAGAGTAGCTATAATTAAGTATTGAGCTTAAGTGTAGTGCTTATGTTTTTGGTTTCATGGGCTTTGGGTTGATTCTAGACATGGGTCAGTTAGCTAGTAATTCTGAAGAGATGGTAGTTGGACTTTTGATTCGCCTAGGGAATACCCTCAATATTCCATACGACCCTAAAGGATCAGTTAGGCCTATCTACTTTGAATCACTTGATACATCTACCAATAGTTTGCGATCCGTTAGGATAGTCCATGAGCACGCAGATGTTTTGGTTAGGTTAAGGGTTAGTCCCCTAAAAATGCGAGATAGACTTCCGCATATATTTAGTTGACAATGCAAAGCCAGTTGTGCGATCAATGATAGTTTTGGAGCAAGATTTGCGAGGATAGCCAGAATCGGTTAAGTGCTCAATTGTTTGGTTGTTTTTGCTTATATCATCTCACGTAGATCGTCTGAATTCGGAGGAGATATTCCTTGGGTGCTTGTCTGATATTGGTTTAGGCCTCTGGGGCTGGTACTTGAGGGATGTCGAGTTCGACTAGGATGGTTTGCGTGGGAGATAAATAGTTGTGCAGGTGCTCTAAATAGAAAAAGACTAACCTTAAGAGAGGTCAAAAGTATGTAGTGACCTTTAGCTTTTGACCCTCATAGTTATGGCATGATGGATAAGCTAGGAGGAGAGACCTCTAATCATCCTAGTATATACACTTGGTATCATAGTTGACATCTATTTATTTTGGAAATGGAGGTCAAGAAACTTCGCAATCGTGAAGTTAAATTAGTTAAGGTACAGTGGAGTAAAGCTCAAGAAGACGCGATATGGGGAATTGAAAATAAGACACACACGCCATACTCTTTTTCTTAAGGATATATCGTTGATCTTTTTGTAGGAATTTTACGCATACTTGTTTCTCTCTTTCCAAAGTATATCCTCTAGGTCGTATCTTCAATACTTAGGTAGAAACCCTTTTGGATGTAAACATGTATTTGAAACATGTTATGGTTGATGATTGCGAGTGGTTGCTAGTGGTTGCTCGTGAATGCATATACACACGTATCAGGCACTAGATCAGCTCAGACGCCTTCATATTGCATTTACATATATGTATTTGTTTATGAATTAAACTTGATGTGTTATAATATGGACGTTGCATTTGTATGAATGATTGTGCACTCATGTAGAAAATTTTGAGTAAGAAAGTTTTTGCATACATAATGGATTCATGTCACAGACATAATTCGCATTAAGGAGGTCAACTGAATCAGTAGACCGCCTGATTTTGCATTCGATACAGGCATATACACACACTATGCATATGATCATGAAGCATTAGAAGACTTTTAAGGACAATGGTTGCCTGTGTTTGATGGTTGAGTGGATGGACGATTGGATGGTGGGATATATGCTTTTCCAAACTTGAAGATTTCGGGGACGAAATCCTTTAAGGAGGGGAGAATGTAACACCCCGAGTTTTCGGTTAACAGTAATTTGATAAATTATAGTATACTTAATTCAAAACTTAAGAATTAAGGGTAATGGGTTACGCCATTGCGTTCGTCTCGAAATTTTGCTTGATATAGATTCCGAGTTTGCGTATATCATACTCCGTACGAGGAAGATATGACCTCCGGAAGTTTTAGAATTTATTTGAAATTCAAACAGCTTGAAAATCGGATTTAAAATTCAAAAATAGGACCAGACCCGGGCTGGGCAGGAAAATTCCTGCCCAGGGCCCAGGTCGACCATAGGGTCGACCTGGGGGTCGACCATAGAGTCGACCCCCCTGTCAACCTGGTTTGGCTTGGCTAGCCTGGTCTGTGTTCAGGTTGAATTCCTAAGCCTTAGTGTGTCACTAGGTCTTACGTGTCAGTATTTGATTGGCTACTCTTGGCATGAATGGTATGGATTCCTCTGTATTCATATGACGGCTCAAATCAACTTGAAACTCTATAAAAAGGACCTAAGACTCAACCTATAATTCACACAAAAATACGAACTTTAGCCGCCATACTGTCAGGAAGAAAACTAAGGAGAGCCTCCGCTTGAAAAGAGACGAACAACGAATCAACTCAAGATAATTTCAAATTTGAGTCTAAAGCTACTAATAAAATCAAAATAACAACGTCTACCCAAAGGAATGCATCTCAATTTCAGAACTCAGAATCCAGAATTCAAGATTCTGCATTCGTTGTAAATATAGTGGTTTTTTCTTAATATGAATAGAAATTAAGATGTGATTTGATGTAAATGAAATTGGGGCTTTACTATTGTATAAATTTGATGTAAATTTTGTGTATTGCGTTGATTATGTCATATTTTGTATTGGGTGTTTGCGGCATAAATTGGTTGATGTGAGCCTATTGACATTTGTATATGAAAATAAATATCTCTTGCAAGTTTTTAGTAAAAACTAGAATTGACATCTTTACGTTATGTCGTTAACATGGTTAGCATACATTCTTTTTAGGCCTAAGTTGAGACTCATGTAAACATGTTCCAAGTTGAAACCTTTTATGCCTACACGACTCAAAACCTTTGTATACATTATTATGTTTATTTGCAAGTGATAATTGGGTTTATGCAAGTACCTTTTGGTTACACAAATTATACTAGTTTCATGTTGAAATAGGCTACTTGATGTAAAGTTACTTTACACCTTTGGGTTATGTCAAAAAGTGGGCATTTTTATGCTAGTTTGGTGTTTGACATTATGCCTAGTTATATGTGTGTAAAACATGTTTAAACAAGTCTAAAAGTACGCCATTTCATGTGACACCAATTTAGTTACATCCTTATTGAATGCAAGTTCACATGACCCACAATCTATGTTAGTGAAAACGATATGTTGCAAGTTCATGCCCCACACACTTTTATGTATTCTAGAACAACTCATGATTCTGTGCTTCCCCTTTCTATGTTTATGAGTTGGGCTGAAATGTTAAACCCAACATATGTTATGATGCTGCGTACGTATAAACGGGGGAAACAAACGTTGGGTTTAAAATAAAATACATGTATTGGCATGTTTGACACATGCCAATGACTAGTGACATATTAAACGGTATAAATTGTTATACCCAAAAATTAGTGAAATCGGATAAACTGGGCCATAAACATTTACATACAAAATGAAAGTGACAAATATGTAAATTTAGACAATACGAATATGCTTAACCCGAGGTTGGATTGAGTTGTGATGTAAACCTGCCCGGACCCGCCCGACTGTCCAGTAATCACAACAATACCTATAAAATGTGAGAGGTTAAGGCATTGAGCCCAATAAAGACCCGAGGTTAGACTGAGTTGTGGCGTAAGACTGCCCGGAACCGACCGGCATACAGGCAGCCACAACAATACCTGTCTAATGTGAGTGGTTGGTGCTCTAATAAGACAATTAAAGCTAAGTAAGGATTGGTAGGGTTAAGTTAACTAAAACACTTAACCAACTTAACATGTTAACAAGACAAGACTTGTAGGGGTTAAGTAACTAAGAAAACACTTAGCCAATTTAACATGTTAACTAGACTAGATGGTGAGGTTAAGTAAAGTTAATACACTTAACCAATTTAACATATTAATTAGATAAGTGGGTGAGGTTAAGTAAATTTTGAAATACTTAACCATTATAACACGTTAGCTAGATAAGAGGGTAAGGTTAAGTAAATACACTTAGCTAATTTAATATGTTCGCTGGACTAGAGGGTAGGGTTAAGTAAACTTAGAACACTTAACCATCATAGTGTGATAAATTGAAAAAGGTTAAGTTGAAACATAAAGGGACAATACTTAACCATTAGAACATGTTAATTAAACAGATGTTAGGGTTAAGTTAACTAAGGGAACACTTAACTGTTATAACATGTTAGTTAAAACAGATGGGCAAGGTTAGGTTAAAAGGGACACTTAACCAATACAAGGTGGATGAGTAGGGTTAAGTAATAAGAAATACTTAACCAATATAACTTGGTTTGTGATAAGGTTAAGTCAACGTGAATTACCGATAACACTTACCCAGTTTAACATGACAAATGAATGGGTTAAGTTAACTTGTATCGACTAATGACACTTAACCAATCCAACTTGACGAGAAAGAGAACTAAGTAGTAAACCCTAGTTGAAAGGGGCTAAGTAGTAAACCTTAGTTAAGAAAACAACGATTCAGGAAACTAAGTAGTAAACCTTAGTTAGGAAAACTAAGTAGTAATTCTTAGTATAACACGAGGAGGAGCGAACGTCCATTTGATCTTAAAGAAGGCTCCAACGAATTGGGTTACGAAGCCCGAGGCTTCGAGGGGACGTGTGGGTACTCTTGGTATCCCTCTATGAGAATGTATATGATCCGCCTGGGCTCACAGAGGTTAAGGTCTATGTTAGAAGAACCAAGGGTATGCCTTTGTTGCAATATAAGGCAACCTAAAGACTAGGATGGACCAGCGTGATTCGATGGGACAAATGGCCCTATGATAGCGACCCGTCGTCTACCTACCATCTTGAGTCAGTCGAGATACACATGCGGAAAGGCAGAGAACTCCCAACAGACCATATACTTGCTATCTAGTTATGGGTGAGGCTGGCCAATAGGAAAGTGGGGCATAGGTGGCAGGGGTATAGTTCTCGTGCTTGATTTTCTTGGATTGCCTTTCATTAGTTGAGGGAGGGGTCAGGTGGGACCATAGCCATTGGAAAAACAGGCCTTAGCATTTGCATCGGCAGATATCTGAAGGCTCCCGACCGAGTTCCGTGTTTCTAGAATATCCCTGCCACGGGACTCGGGTCACACATTTCTGGACATGTGCATCTAGACAGCCATAAACGATTCGCGACACATACGTGGGGAAAGTCTAGGAACATATACCACTCTAGGTAGTGTGTCCTAGACTAGGGGCATCATTCGACAGGTAGCATAATCCTTAGTTGGACCTAGGTGGCATAAATCCTGAATCCAAGAAGTAGTAGATAAGTCGCGTAAACCCTAGTTGAATCTAGGAGGCGCTCGATAAGAAAACCCTAGATTAGATCTAGGTAATAAATAATAGATGTACACCTAAAGGCAACCTCAATTACAGGGATTGGGATCACGTTATGATCTTTATACAGATCACTAGTTGGGATACTAGTTAGGTGGTGCAAAGATTAATATGGGGTGCGATAGAAATTTCGGTCCTAGCCGCTTTAACTTAGTTTATGGTATTTTCCCATTTTCAGTTTATGCCTGTCATGTCCTTTTTCCTTATTCATATACCGAAGTACCACTAGACTTACCAGGCTTTATGTCAGACTCTATGTTTTCTTTCGTCTTCTTTTCTTCCTTCCCCCCCAAAGGTAGTCAGGGAGGGAATAGCTCAGATTTGTATCAACCTGTTACTCTTTCCATGCTTGAAGACTCTTGGATGTGCAGCTTTAGATTCTCTTTTCCACCGCTATGGCTGGCTAATGTTTTATTGGGGAATATCATTGTATATTTATGCTTCTTTATTTTGTTAAACAAGATAAATACTTTGTTGTTTGTAAAACAATCTTTGTACAAGCTGTTTATAAATGAAATAAAGTTTTATTCACTTTTCCGCTGCTTTATTTATCTGTCTTATAATTTATCTGCATCTTTTACCTATAATACTTCACAGAACTTAGTGCATTCCCTTTGTGAGTGACACTAACGGATGTGGGGTGTTACAATTAAACTTTTCAACAGAAATCTTACTACCTCTCTCTCAGGTATACTGGTGGTGAGAGCATGCACTTGCCTTCCGGAAAATCCTGTCTTTTGTTCTTGTCCTTGCCCTTAATTATACGACCCGTTATACCAAAATAAAGATAACTTCCTCTTGTTCTAGGTTTTACTATTCTTTTCTCCACTCCTTTGTGAACCAATTCCATATCCATGAGTTCTTCATCCATGTGTTGTGCTCCTTAGCCAAACTCCCTCGTTCTCATCTTTGCCATCCTTGTGTAACTTGTTAACAGGTCTCTCGAAAGCTGCCACCAGCGCATGGAGAATCCTACAAAGCTCAAAAGAAAATTAGCCGCAAGTGAAACTACTACAGCTATAGATGGAAGTTGGGCATATGTTTGCCCTTTGACAAGTGTCGTAGTCTCGTCGAGCCTACGAAACCACGTCGCGATGAGGTTACCTCCCAGAAAGCCAGGAGCCCCGGAGACTTAGGAAAGAAGGAAACAAGGATTCAAATAGAGGATCAAAAGATAGTGCATATGGCTTTGGGAAATACGCCTTTAAAACAAATCTTTTCTTTTGAAAATGCTTCTTTTAAAACCGTTTTGAAAATAATTTTTCAAATCTTTTATCTGATCCGGTAACCTTCAGCTCTGATACCAAGTGAAACACCCTACCTCCGTTAAGGTCACTCACAGAGGGAATGCCTTAACTTCGGTGGAGCACTATAGGTAAAAGATGCAGATAAATTACAAGATAGACAAATAAAGCTGCGGAAAATAAAGTCATTTTATAAACAACTTAATTCAGTCAAGCTTTTACAACAATTTCCTCAATCATACTTACATGTAATACATAGAAATTCTGTCTTGATTTAAAAATTTCCAAGAATAAAAGTAGCATAAAAACAATGATATTCCCTGATAAAGCATGAACCAGCCATAGCAGTGGAAGAGAGAGAGTCCAAAGCGATACACCAACTAATCTTCAAGCTTGGAAAGAGAAGAGGTCCAAGTTAGACTAAGCTATTCCCTCCCTGACTACCTTGGGGGGAACGGAAGAAAAGAGGCGGAAAACAAACAAGGTCAGACATAAATCTGGTAAGTCCAGCGATTTTTAGCATGCAAACAAGATAAAGGATCATGACATGAATAAACCAAAAATAGGATAATACCATAAAAACAAGGTAACTAAAGACAAGATAAGTGCAAGGTGAACTGAATGCGCTTCTACTTTTTCTCTGCTTCGCTACTACTCTGTTAATCTGATTTCTATATTTATCTCTGCACCACCTAACTAGTGTCCCAACTAGTAATTTGTATAAAATGATAATCGTGATCCCAACCCCCGTAATTGTGGTAGACTTCAGGTGTACATCTATCATGAGGATTCCACCTCAATCAGCGTAATTTCCATGAACATGTTAGATGTACCCTTACTACCCTATCGATCGGCTCCCTATTTGTATTCATGTTCCATGTGTCTGTGTCAATCAGCCCTCTCTTGCGTGTAGATACCCTGTGCTGGTCCCACCATAAGGTGTATCAATCATTATGATAGCGACCCGACACAATTCAAGATGCACAGTGTATAACTACTGGTACCCAGTGCCTGCTTTTTCCCACTCTGGAGTACGTGCATGCCCGTAAACCATTGGAACCTACACTGACGTACCCCCTACCGCTGCTTTGACCGCTTATAATCATCTCAGTAATCGTGCCCTACCCTGCCTAGTTCAGGGTACCGTGATACATCCATGTGGGTTACTGCTGAAATGGGTCCCGTTACTAGGGTTTCCTGTTGGTTAAGTTTGTGGGCCTATATTTACTAATATTACCCACCAACCCGATATGTACTTAACCCTCCCATCGATTCAAGCATTTTTAATAAACGGTTAAGTTTTGTAGGCCTATATGTACTAATATTACCCACCTACACGAGATGTACTTAACCCTCCCATCGATTCAAGCATTTTTAATAAATGGTTAAGTTTTGTGGGCCCATATGTACTAATATTACCCACCTACACTAGATGTACTTAACCCTCCCATCGATTCAAGCATGTTTATTTAATAGTTAAGTTTTGTAGGCCTATATTTACTAATATTACCCACCAACCCGATATGTACTTAACCCTTCCACTGATTCAAGCATGTTTATCTAATGGTTAAGTTTTGTGGGCCTATATTTACTAATATTACCCACCAACCCGATATGTACTTAACCCTCCCGCACAGACGCCATATTAGTCAAGTGTTGTCCGCTCATGTTAACTTAACCCACTTATTCATCATATCATGTTGGTTAAGCATTTCTTATTAACTTGACCCTCCTTACTTATCATGTTGGATCGGTTAAGTGTTTCCTATTAACTTAACCCCGTTCTTTCATCAAGTTATATTGGTCAAGTGTTTCTTGCTAACTTAACCCCACGTATTCATCTTGTTGTATTGGTTAAGTGTCATCAGTCAGTTCAAGTTAACTTAACCCACCTACGTGTCATGTTACTTTGGTTAAGTGTTGCCTTCTTGTGTTAACTTAACCCTACTACAAATCAAGTTATATTGGTTAAGTGTAGCCCTCTTATTTTAACTTAACCTTTCCATAAATCAAGTTATATTGGTTAAGTGTTTCTAAATTTACTTAACCTCACCCACTTGTCTAATTAACATGTTATAACGGTTAAGTGTTCTGAATTTACTTAACATCACCCACTTGTCTAATTAACATGTTATAACGGTTAAGTGTTCTAAATTTACCTAACCTCACCCACATGTCTAATTAACGTGTTATAACGGTTATGTGTTCTAAATTTACTTAACCTCACCCATCAGTTTAGTTAACATGTTGAATTGGTTAAGTGTTTCCTTAATTGACTTAACCCTACCAATCTTGACTTAGCTTTATTAAAGCACCAACAACTCATATTAGACAGGTATTGCTGTGGTCACTAAATGTGTCGGTCGGTTCCGGGCAGTTTTACACCATAAGTCAGTCTAACCTCGGGTCCTTTTTGGGCTCAATGCACTAATCACCCACATTAGACAGGTATTGTTGTGGTCACTGGATGTGCCGGTCGGTTCCGGGCAGTTTTACACCACAACTCAGTCTAACCTCGGGTTAGGCATATTCGTCTTTTCTAAATTTACATATTTATTATTTACGAAAAATTCCATATGTGAATTATTCCCAATTTAACTATGCCATAATTATCCTTTTAATTATGCTCACAATTAATGGTATACTAAATATACCATTTGATGAACCAATCCATGCCATGTAATTTTTCATGTTTATCCTACATATTTACATGTAAATTCTAAATCAA
This sequence comes from Allium sativum, assembly GCA_030737875.1. Classification (NCBI taxonomy): domain Eukaryota; kingdom Viridiplantae; phylum Streptophyta; class Magnoliopsida; order Asparagales; family Amaryllidaceae; genus Allium; species Allium sativum. Next base: position 305,676,184 of record CM060916.1, on the reverse strand, counting down.
TTATTGTCATGGTCCACTTTCCTTCTAAATCACGTTCAAAATTTTAGTTATATAGATTATACCATTTTCATGCCACTTATCATGCTTATGTGTCAAACATGCCAATTACATGTAATTTCATGTTTTGCCCAACCTTACCCCCGTTGTACTTTCGCAAAATTACATAGAATGTTAGGCTTGATATTTTAGCCTAACTTATAAAACAAAAAAAGTGAAAAGTGGAACTTTGCAACATCGTACAAAAGTATGGATCTAACTACACATATGTCACATGGATTTGGCATAGAACAATGTACTTTTAACTATGAACTTGCAAATTTGATCTATGTAACATGAACCACAAGCATATGAATTTACATAAAACTATACAAGTTAAACTTGGCATGTAGTGGTGAACTTACAAATTAGATCTATCATAAAGGCATATGGATCTAATATATAAAGTTGTAGGTCTAAACATATAAGGTCGTAGATCTAAACATGTATGCATAATGGCTCTAAACAATTAGGCATAAACGAGATGACTTAGCCTAAAACTTGTATGTATCATAATATCACCAAACTTATATATGATAATTTCATTCCCAAATTCCTATACAACATCATAGGTTTACTCACCAATTTCCACATAACATGATAGGTTTGATAGACCACAATAGTTCATAGGCATATATGATAGAATAGACATGAATAAACATGAATCAGCATTACATACAACTTGATACAATTCTATTTTACAATTCATTACAAATCATGTCTTTAATTTATTCACATCTGAAAGATAACTACACTTACAATCAAAAGGAAAAACTTGATTTCAGGGATCTATATTCTGAAACTGAATTGCTCTCATTTGATGTAGATCGTTGAATTCTCTTAGTTGAATTAGATTAGATTTAATTTGATTTTGGTTTTAGTGGCGACTAGGTTTAGATGAGAGTGAATAATAGAATTAGGTTTTAGGTTTAGGGTGATTATATAGTTGTAGAGAGTGTTTTAGGACCATTAGATTAACCCTGAACCATGAGAACCAATCAGATGCCACATCTGCCTTAGAGCGAATCGGCCCACGGGTTGACAGCCAAACACCCTGAATCAACCCCTAGTCGTCCTAGCGAGGCTCGGGTCGACCTCAAAAATGGGCCGGTTCGGTTATTCCCCCTCCCGATTCGTTGTTTTGAACATTTTTGCATATTTATTTATTTAATTTATATATATATATATCTATATATATATTTATATTTCTCATATGCATACAAACTTCAAGGCTTAATAACTTCTTTATAAGTATCCGTTTTATGCAAACCAAATTTCTATCTTGACCAAAATTTTGAGATGAACGTAACAGCGCAACCCATTTCACTTAATTCTTCTTCTAAAAATTAAGTGTTCTTGAATTTGTTAATTTTAATATTCTTAGAAAATTCGGGGTGTTACAACATGTGTTGTATGGCATCCATATAATCACATTATATGGTAATTGACTGTGTCTGATTCCAGTTCAGAAAAGAATGAATATTTTAAAATAACAATTATTTTAAAATAACGATTATTTTCAAATAATATTCAGAAAAGAATCAAAATATAATTTTATTGTCCGATTTGGGATGAACACGAAAATATTTAAATATATAAAGTCGTGTTAATTAGATTAACGCCATTTTGATGTGAACGATATTTATATCGATTTTATTCATTTTTATAATGGATATCGAAAAGGAATTGATTTCAAAATATAATGTTTTGAAAATATTATCATTTATATATCGATGATTTGGAATATTCTATTTTGATTTGAAATTGAATACGAAGTTGAAATCGTTTTGAAAATGAATTTAAAACGATTTATAAAATACGTTTATAAAGGGAATCGATGAAATATATATTATATATATAATATAATGGCCTGAATAGAACGCGCTGCGCCGTGGCAGTTCGTGAATTTCGACCATTGACTTCGAACGGACATTATGGGAGATCCGACCGTCGGATTCTCCTAAAATCGGAACCGTTGGGTTCGTATCGAAAAGATTTTTCTAACGCAGGTGAGAGATTTGAAGTCTAATGGCTGGATTTGGAATTATGTCCAAATCAAATTTGGAAAAGGTCGTTGTAAGTGCAGTTTGATGGCCGTTTATGGAAATCGACTGTACCTTGATAAAATTATTAAAAATATCAACAATTTGTGTAAAATGATAATAAATGATATGGAAAGATTTGGGCTGAAAAATCCCATATTTGAAAAGATAAAAATATATTTTTATCGAAATAAACCAATTTTGAACTAGAATTATAATCCAATTATTTTTAAAATAAATAAATTGGATTTGAAATGGTTTTAAAAATAACCGGAATTTCCAACATATAAATTGGAAATGGATTTGAATCGAAATAGTCCTCGGAATATTTCGAAATTGGATTTCGTGATTATACAGATATTGTTATGGAAATTTGAAAGATATATTTATATCGTTATTTCCAATACTATATTTGTTGGTTGTAGTATTTGATATTGAATATAAGCCGATATATTTTCTAATCAGAGCCTTATATTTAATTTCAAATGGGATTTTGGGTTTGTCGTGAATGGTATCTTTAATAATACTGTTCTTAGACCCAATGGAGTTAAGAAAATTAGAAACTTACTGGAGATTAGTTAAGTTGAATGCCTGGGTATTGATCTGATGTTGGTTTCGGCCTTCGAGGTTGATACTTAGGGAATTGTTCATTTGCTAATTTACGGTTAGAGACTAATGAAATGTGAATTGGGTTTATCGTGAACTGTGTTTTTAACGACATTCGTTCTTTAACTCGATTTACAGTGAAATGTGATTTGGAATTTATAAATCTTTTGTTAAGATTTACAGGAGATTTTCCAAAGTAAAGTTTTCCAATTTAATATATTAAATTGGGATTGAATGGAATTCGATTTGGTAATAATCGAAGTAAGCTTCTGTAGAGGAAGACGGTTAATATATATGGAATTTAAATGGCCTTGTCGTTATTCCATTTATATTATCAGTTGGATATGGAAGTTTATATCGATTATATATATCGATTTGTTTTTCCATGATGATTCCATTGTTAATGGAATGTGATTTTGGGTTGTCGTGAATGGTATCTTTAATAATACTGTTCTTAGACCTAATGGAGTTAAGAAAATCAGAAACTAACTGGTGATTAATTAAGTTGAATGGTTTCCTGGGTATTGATCTGATTTTGGTTTCAGCCTTCGGGGTTGATACTCAGGGAATTGTTCACTTGCTAGTTAACGGTTAAAGGCTGATGGAATGGAATGTGATTTTGGGTTGATCGTGAACCGTGTTTTGAAGGACACTGGTTCTTTAACCCAGTTAAAGATAGGATATGATTTCCCAAGTTAAAAAATCGTTAATATTGATTTTTGGAAAGATTAAAACCAAGTGGAGTTTTAATGCATCTTTAATTAGATTGAAATGATATCCAAAGGAAGATCAAAGAATAAATCTGAAGAATTTATCTTTGATAAAATTAATGGGAACCTTTCCCAAAGTATAAGAATATTTGAATAAAGGAATATTCTTGATTGGAATGAGCCGTATGTTGTGTTTTATAGCATTCATTTATTATATATGCGAGTTATTCAGAAAGACCGGGTTTATCCCATTCTGAACAACTGATTCGACGATGTGTCGAGGATGAAGATGGTGGTTGAAGACCAGAGGTCTTTGCATCGTTTTGGATGATTACTGATGTCTTGATTGGGCTCTATACCCAGGGCAAGGTAATAAGTGATGATCGTCTAGACGTACTTGGAGATCGACCGGATATGCGAGGGCCTCTCCCCTATATTGGACATATGGGGGAGGAATAAGGTGCCTCCTGTTTCGTTCAAACCCAGAACGAACTTGTAAATGGATGTGTGTCTGACATCGTATTTCATTCTGTGTGATTGCTAGACATTGGTTGCATAGCGTGAATTGCCTGTGTGGAATGCTGAGATGCAAATGATCAAGGCTTCTATTAAAAAGCAAAGTCTTGTGGTTAATGATCAAAGCACGACTTTAATATAGCATAGCTTTGTGTGGCATTAATTCGCGAGCCTTACACCCAGGTGTGAACTAGAAACGGGAGAGGACATCAGGGAGGGCATGCAGTTCCTTCTAGCTAGGAGTGGTGTCAGCCTTTTGCACGCCCTGACATTTTACTTATGTGGATGATGGATAGCGAGGCACATCGGTTATATCGGTCGTTCCGGGGTCGATACTTTGGTCGGGATATGACCAGTTGACGCCGCATAGGTTGGGGAAACGCATTGTTCAGGCATTTTAATCCACATCGAGTGGACCGACCCTGACGATCCAGAGGTTACTCAAGCTCTGACCTGAGACATGGGATAGAGCATCTCGAAGCGGTAAGGACGATCCCTTGCCTTGGTTCACAAATGGAAATCCAACTTACAATACGTGACTTTGCGGTTTTGATTGTAGAGCCTAGTATTGGCGACATGATATATGGTACCCATGCCGTCTAGGATTGATACATTTATATTTGAAGTTGTTTTATACACTATGCACTTATAATAGTATCAAATGATTTGTTTTAACGTACCAAGCATGTTTGGCTATTATAAGGAAAAGCCCTATCCTCCGGCTTGCGTTGCAATGTGTGATGGGACCTTGGTCTTATATTAGCTTCATTTTTCCAAAAAGCATTGCGCTGTTTTGTTATATGCACTGGTATTCTTGGGAGGAAACTCATTCCGTGTTATACGGCGTGGTCCCTTGATATATCTGATTTTGAAGTAAAGTTTTAAATAACTGTTTTTAGTTCTCACACCAGTCACATGACTCACCTGGAGTTTATTGTTTTAACCTAAACTCTAGGTGCCCCTATTTTCGACACGAGCAGCTAGTAGTTGGGTCTTGCAGATTTATTCTTACAGGATCCTGGTTTACAGCTGGAATTATACCCAGAAAGCTCTGTATCTGTGTATTTCTTTCGGTTGTGTTTTGTATTATTTTTCCACTGCATTGTAACTTGTAAATCTCTGATATTTAGTAAATATGTAATATTTATTCATACTCTGTATATCCTTGTATTCTGATGAAATTGTTGTAATAAGCAAAGAAATGTTATTCTATTTGTGTTCTGATTCGTCTTGTCCTCAAGGCAATCCGTTCTTCCTCTTCTCTTCGGAGACCGGGGAAGTTTCGGTTTCTTACATCTAGGCTTAAGATATTCAATCCACACCACTTTTAGTATCCACTCTATATGGAACTCGATCGGTGATTTACTATGAACTATGGTCTGTCCTTTTCTCATTGCAACTATGGTTCTTTGCAGCCATCACATATTAGGTGGAAGGTATCTCTCAAGAGTTTATAGCCTTGTCTTATAACAAACAAACTAAAATAATCATATGGTGTTGCAAACCCCAATCCAGTGTCCCGATAGTTAAATATGTTGGCCTATAGAGTTCCAACACAAGCCCTTCCTCGTGCTCGCTACTGACCGATGATGACCTCCACTTATGCGACTACTATCCTTTTGGTTTCCGCACAACCCTTTGATGAACTCTACAGGTCTTTCCTCTGGTGCACCTCCACTATGCCAATATCAGAGGCCATCCTATAGTATCCTCTACGTTTCTTTGAAGTCACTATTTACAATTCCAATATATAAGTTTTGTCGTTAGTACAGATTTTCCTTGTTCACATTCTCTTGTGAAGTCACTTATTTACCACTCCGACGAATATCTAATTCATCGTTGGTATAGGCTCCCAACTATATTGGTCCTATTATAATGATAGTTAATTCATTCTGGCTCTTTACTATTTCATGATAGCCACTTTCTAAAAATGTTATCTATCTATTATGAACTACTTATCATTAAATTTTCATTTATTTCTTTGTTTGTTTACATATAATAAAGACAAGTGTTAATTTTATTTCTTTTCCCTTTATCAATTTTTTCATATATTACCATTCATTTTTTCTTTTCTCTAGTTCACTAACTATTTAACTTGAATACTACCTTTTCTTTTTATCTTTATCTTAGTTATTAAGTTTTCACTTCCCTTACTATTATTTTAATTGTTTTCCTAATGGAACTAGCCATATTCTCGTAGGTAGGTTATCGAGATTTTGCTAAAAGTCTACTTCCACATTCAATATAACATAATCTCTTATACAATGATCTGTAATTACATGATATCTTTCTATTCTTTTCTTTTCTGTTTTTTTGGTAGGTTGTATAAAATACAGTCCACCTTTATTTTGTGCTGGTTTTTTTATCTTTATTCCTGTAATTTTGTTCGCATCTTTCAAAAATTGTAGCGTGGAAATCGATTCTTTCCAACCTACTAAAATATAATTATTTTTTCCTAAATTCATTTTAAGTAAATTCCTTTTGACTTATCTTATGCATTTATTATGATTACTATAAACTATTTCTTGCTAAGGCTTATGCCCTCTCTTTCGCATTTAAGTCCAGGTTTACTTCTTGATTCAGTTTACTTTTATTTGAATAACTTTCGCACCTATGTACATATTCGCTATAAATTTAACAGTTCCATGTAAATAACTTTAATTAAACCAATTTCTCTAATTAGTCTAATAAAACAACTTCTACTGAATAAATAAAAGCGAATTTAACGATATCATACATTATTATCATAAAATATATATGATTTAATCCACACCCTGTAAAAGCACCCAAAATTCCAGGTCTGATCCAAATCCAGTCCTATTATCCATATTCCCCCTTTTGTAGTCCCTATTAGGAATCACAAATTGGAATTAATAAGACCCAAAAATATGGATTTATATAAACTAAGTTAACCGAATACAAAATTAATTTCGAAGCCTTACAGCGTATAAACAACCTTTCCAAGTGAACCCTATCCTAGGTCTATAATTTCTTCATCTAAATTGTAAATAAGAAGGACTAAATCTAGATTATATAATTTTTGAGAAATATAGCGCCTATTTAGAATAAAATGAATAGAACTTCACATTTGTTTATAGGGGTTCAAAACTTTATGGTTCATTCAATCAAAAAGGAGTAAATTCATTTATCCAAAATGCTCTTAGCACACGGTTTTGAATCGTATTTGGGTCGACTGCTCCCCTTGCGCAGTCGACCTTTATGGGTCAAGCCGTGCTCTGGAATGCGTTGTAGTCTCCGTATTTAATTATATATTAACGTTGGTTATGTAACTTATTTATATAATGTTATTTTCTCAGTTCCTATTACTATTTGATTTATTTATGTTGTTGACATATTTTAAATTCTCAAATTGAAATGTACGCTTATTTTTGGAATTTATATGTATGCGTACTTATATTTACACACACACACACACACACACACACACACACATATATATATATATATATGCATATAATTATTTTCAGACGACGAACTTGGAGCATTAAAAACTTTATATACAAACCCGATTCAAAGCATGTTACATATGTAAATTAATCAAAAAATTGTCATGAATGCAATGGTATATCAATGTGGAAAAATTCCAATAATCCCAAAAATGTTTATATTCTAGTCAAATAATTAAATCACACTAATTACTTATTCCGAAAATGCTACGTGTTGCATTTTCCCACCTTTTATTAATCTCATCCCCGAAATTCAGAAGGATTAAACTATGTAACCCCTAGAACCTACTTACATTATAACATCCATCTTGTTTACATCCAATTTTGCAACCATTTGTGTCTATGTTCATAATGCAACCCATCACAAACAATATGAATGTACATGAATTTCTAAGTGATATCACCTATATGAATGCTTTTTTCATTAAAATTCTTTTTAAAAAATGTGATGTAAGCATCCTAATAATACTAACAATTCTATATGAATGCAATGCTTTAAAAATAATAAACAGCTTTTCACCCAATTTCCCCCTTACTTTCCGAACAAAAGCGCAGTTCAACCAAAATTTTCATCCAAAAACTGTATAGCACAATTTCTAATGCTCTAATTTAAAAAAAAATCTAAGCTCGATTCCTTACGTTAGAAAAAAGGTTTAAATAAATTAAAATTTCTTTCTTTTTCATTATATTTTACATAACCTCCTTTCCTATACTTGGAACTTTTTTCTTTGCCTTAACTATAATCCAATTTTTCCTAAATACAATTTACGTAAGGAAAATATTCTATTCAAATCCCTAAAACTTTGTATCAAAGGATTCATTTTTTTTTTGTTCATATTTCATATTTCTTACTACTGTAACCATCATTATCTAGATTTATTGTCTTTCCTTTTAGTTTCTTTCGTTTTATTTTTATCTTATTAGTTATGTTCTATGCTTATATTCTTTTGGAATGATCATCACAGAAACATAGAAAAAGAACATCTTAATAGTGAGCACTGATTTTTACAATAACCAGTACATAACATTAACATAGGAATCCATACTGTAGGCTGAAATAAATGTAAATCATGCTATAAAGCGGTAGTATTACTAGATACAACTAATCTCTAGGGCTAGAGTCTAGAACTGTGTCCCCTTCTACAAAGTAGGGTTCTAGTCACAGAGTCAGGGATACCCAATTGCCCCTCCTGCCTCCTACCGCTCTTTACCTGTTCACACTACATGCAAAGGATCTCATGTTGATCGTGGTACATCCGCTCTTAGCACTCAGCTATTTCCCTTATCTACTCTCTCATATCTTCTTAACATACTAGCTAGGAGGGTCCCTCTCCAAGTCGTTTGTGTCGTCACTGTAAATAAGGTTTAGTCCATAAGGCCAAGGATCCCACTATGGCTGTGCGACCTCTCTAAATGGCAGTGGGTGGAAGGCTTAATCAGGCTCAATGTACTGTAGTGTATCTTAATGTAGGAAATGTTGTTTGTGGGGCTCATTAACTGTTGTTGATGCTATTGAGCCTCTAAATCCATACCTATCTGCCTTATGGTGGAGGCATCAACTAAGGGGTGGGTGACATCTATGTAGACCTCTCTAGAAAGATCAACTCCCTCATCTAAACACTATAGTCCAAATGTTCAAAAAGAGAGGGAAGTCCTGGGAGAGCCAGCCGCTCCTATGTTGTAGGCTATAATAGGTCTAGCCCAGTTCACTTAAATGCCACCAAAGATGGTATAAGTGGCTTTCCTGATCATCGGGTATATCTAGTGTTAGCGGTCTAAATAACTCTGTCCTAAGGCATACTCATCTGTCGTCTGGACATCGTCCAAATCCTCACCGTGCCTACTAGTACCTAATATGGTCCCTAATTAGGCATCGGTGATAGAAAATCTAACTCCCTTGATCTCCGCTCGGAAGGTCGCCTCATCGGGTGTAAAATCGAAATCCAAATTAGCATAAAAAGGCACTAAACTTAGGCTCTCCTCTCAGAAGTATAATAGAAAAAAATTTGAACCTACACCGCATCTGCGAATAGATACTCCAAATGAATAGCCTCAAATTTGCCAAACCTGACTGGCCTACTCCGCAAGATCTTATAGGCGACCATCTCTCTATTGGCCATCACAATAATCCTCCTACTCTGACACTAAGCTATCACTTAGGGTGTCAGCTCTGGAAAAAGTGTTACGACCCAACTTTCGAACACCTCGGAAGTTGTATCATTATATAAGAATAAAAGATAGATAGAAGAAAAACTATAGAAAAAACATCAGAATCTCATAGCGAAACTTGGACATAATATAATATCCCCAAAATATTACATATCATAAGTCAAGTACATTAGAGTACTTCATACATATGGATACATGTCATCATAAGTTACATACTTAAACATTTGTGATAAACTAACTTGAAGATAATTATACATAACATCATGGATAAAACAACTTGCAGATAATTATACATAGAAAAGCCAACATTCAGATCCTTCCCATCCAACTACTCCAAAAGTTAAGTCAAGATCTGGATCACTTGTCTACTCCTAACAAGTGCAATGAGTTCCCAAGAGTTTAAAGAAAACAAAGAAAAATAAACTCTGGGTCAGCCGGGGACTAGTGTGAGTAAATGATTTTAAAACAAGTTTAAGAAATAAAATAATACTCATAAGACCATGCCGCAAATACGGAACGGGTTTTTACCTTATGAGAATCAAAATAGTTTGTATATTTAAACCAGATATTATGATAATGTCTAGGGTTTCCATAAATAATTTAGAATCTAGTAGAAATGCTTTCATCTCACATTCTACTTATATAATATACAAACAAAACCGCTTAATGCCTATGGATAATGGATTTCCAACTATGACAAGGTATTGAACCACCTTCCGATAGTGTATCTCTAGAGAGGAATACACTAGGTTCAACAAGAACTTCTTGTGACCCGGCCACACATGACCGACCACTCATTTCTCTTCAGTATATTGAATATATATCACCGATGGTTGTGTACGGCAACCATTTCCCTAATGTGACAGCTTCGATGGAATAAGGAATAAAAAGAATTTCTAGATAGGTGATAATACACCCTAATGGGAGCTACCCATATAGCCATGCTACCTGCCCGATTTTTGTCATTTCCTGGTTGTGAAGCTTGAGGATAAACTTATCTTTTTGACACATTATTTCTTCAATTACTTAGAATGTCACATCGTCCTATCTGTCAGAACACTCGTTCGATTTCGCAAATATATTGCGGGCAATAAAGCTAAGAGAAACGAATTTCTCCAACACCAACATAATATACTTAAGTAAATTCGATGTGTAGAATCTAATAGATATACGTTGTCAGACACCCGACCATACAGGTTATCCTGGGACTGGACAGACCGAAGGTACTATTTAAAATATCCCTTGCATATCTTCGTCTTCAATATTTCTGATACGCAGCGTATAATTCGAATCGAAGTGGAATATTTATTCCGGTCTCTTTGAAACGATGTACGTAATGTCTTTTATAGTTGACAAATAATTATTAACCGAACATGATTATGTTTCAGTTTGCACAACCTTTGATTATGAGTTTCAGTCAAACAATTTTATTCAGTTTTAACCATCATTTAGAAATGAGCAAAATAAAGCGTGTGCGTCGCACACAGTATTTTCTTTGTTTGTCATCGATGTTTATATGATAATTTAATACTTCCGTTATCCTTGGAAATTATATTCTTATTCCTAATTAATTATAAATAAATTAAATTTATAATTTATTTTTAATTATTTTCTTTATATTTTTATTTTCAAACTCGTTGAACTTCTACAGTCGAGCTTCTGTCTTTGATCTTCTTGCTACTGTCTTCCTTTCACTTGCCTATGATATTTTAAATAAAAATCTTTTTAATTATTTATTGTTTTCTTCTTTATTTTATTTTATATTTTAATTAAAACTGGTTTTAATTAAAACTTTGTTTAAAATCTCTTTTGTTTGCGTATTGGCCAAAGTACCAATTTTTGCCAAAGTGCCACTTCCAAAACAACACGGTGCGCACGTGAAAACTGCTCAGATCCTCATGCTCCAGCCCACTACCACCTGGTAGTACCACTTTCCAAAGTACCACTTGGTACTACCAAAGTACCAACCCTTTAGCACTCGTGCTCCCATGCCAAAATCCAATGCCACACCTGATGATTTCCTCTCAGCTAAAGTACCACTTGGCACTACCAGTTTGCTAAAGTACCAAGTCCAAAACCTCGTGCCCATCACGTTCGATCACCAAGATTTTCCCATGCCCGCTCCTCCTTCTTCTTCTTCACTTTCCTGATGTACACACACATACATGTGCACGTGCACAGGAGCTCCACAAACTTTTCACCACTACTGACCGTCCTCGCAAACTCCACTTCGCACCTCGTCTCCATTTCTACTTCCAGATCCGCCTATTACCCCCTCTACATTGTTTTCACCAATAATCCTCGACCTTCCTTCAAAAACACGATCTAAGAAAACTCAAACTACTACTTCCTTCGACCATCCGAACGCGTCAAACTTTGGCCATACATCAGTGATGACCTCCAACACCTGTCCCCTCCTATGTGCACCTCCCCTAGTCCCCCGTGGTGGTGCAGTTCTGACAGTACCCAATGACTACAAAAAGGTACCCAACAACCCTAATTTCACATCGTCCTTCTCATTTATACATTAGAAAAATTATGTAGTATTTTTCCTATACTCTCCGACTCGACACGCTCCTCCAGGCTTCACGTCGTCAAACTTCATCATGCGGTTCGCCAGAATTTTGACCAAAAACTGATTTCCGTTCATCCCCATTTATCTTATTATATATAGATTTAAAAATCTTGAAACCACTATTAAAAATCATTGTTTTGAACCACAATTCCATTTATACAATTAAAACCTGGTTCTGGCTGTTTGAAAATTCATGATGTAAGTTGGTTTACAGAGAACCGTATAGTTTGTTTCTGGTTTTCCCTTTTGTGTATATATTCATTACAACATTATTTCCTTTTTTCTATATTGCTGACCTGAAACTATTTGCATTAGGTCCTTACATTTAAATAACTCTAGTGTGAGAATTTGGATAATCCTCTACTGGAAATAGGGTATTCATATCCGTATTTTTACTCAATACTGGCTCTAATGAAATAACAGACTTTATCGATCATAACTATGATACATGTATATAATTATACATGATTATAACCTATACAATCACTTTGGTGTTTATAGAGGATTTAAGTCAGAGGGTATGAACACAGTTTTAACATGACAACATGATATAAGGTTTATAGTAGGTTTCTTAATCTTAACAGAGAGCAGTATATATATCTACACAGGTTTGTGTTCAAAACATTTTGAATCATTTCATAGCAGTTCTTCCAAAGATCAATAAAATAAAAGGGAAGTTTTACTCACAAATATATGTCACTCTGTTCCTAGACTTGTGCCTGGTTTCAGTTCTTCTACGATCAAAAATGTGGTGCAAACATTACGTAAGTAGGCTCCTATTTATAGATGTAAAATAATACTAAACTAATAATGTATTTAATGCTAGCATTAATGTTTTTATGGGGAAAGAACTCTTTAATATGCAGGGATGTTTTAGTGATTGAAAGAAATACATGTTTGGCTCCTATGTCTATGTTCATGAAGTGATGCTAATACCCTTATATAAATAGTTGGTGTCTAGTTTTGCTTAGGAAATTTCTTGCGCAAGTGTATATATATTTGTACTTGTTAATATTGACCAATGTAAATAGTCTAGTTTTGGCTGAAGTAGTAAAGAGAGCAATAATGCATAAGGTACCTTATGGTTCTAAATACAAATCCTTCTTACACAGTGATGGGATCAACTGAATTGTTCATCCCTAGTTAGATGCTACTTCCATCATACGACAGGTGCAAAAGTAAGTGTTATTGGTCAACATATGTATATTTAAATGAAACCTTAGCTACTAAGTTTTGCTTTACATTAATGCTTCATGAAAAAAAGTGTCCATTCTTTCATGAGATGGGAAGACACACTAACATCCATAAATCTTGTCTAAACACTTAAGTGTTTATCTTTCTTGTCAACATTTTGCTTATATATGAAGTAAAAATAAAATTTCCTTCATTTATTTGTTTTAGATAAGATTAGAATTAATTTAAAATGTAAAACTAATATAAGTATTTGATTAAATTCTTATTTAACAAACAAATACATGAAAGATACGTTCATACCAAACTAATACATATATAGAGGCATATGTATGTAGTTTAAATGATAAAATATATTTTACTACAAGTATTAAATTAAATTCTATTAATTCAACTTGTTATAGAAGTAATCATATATTTATTATTTACCAAAAGTTAGTTAAAAATCCTGGGACATTACAATCTACCCTCTTTATAAAAAAAATGTCGTCGAAATTTGAGATTAACGCGTAGATTCAAGTTATAAATTATGTACATAAATAATCAACACACATCAGAAATTTTATCATAGTTACTCCATAGCCAAAAAATATCTGTTACTAAGGTTGGAAAACATTTGCGTCCCCGCATTACTATTTTCAACATTTATCAGTTCCTGACCGTAAATCGGTAAACGAATAACCCTCTAAGTATCATCCTCGAAGACCGAAATCAACATCAGACTGATATCTATTAAATCATTCAACTTAACCAATTTTCCAGTTAGTTTCCAATTTCTTACTCTTAAATCCTCCTCAACTCTCATTACCCATATTACTCCAAGATATCCTTGGTTTCATTTGGAAAATTTTCCAAGTCTTATATACTTCCTTAATTTGAATCAACCCGTTCAAATATATTTATCTGCCCCAAATTCTCTTCTTAAACTTGAATCCATATTCAACTCCTCAAGTCAAAACACTTAACTCCGTTAAGTTCCATCCACAGTCTCCCTTAACTAATTATTAAATTAGTTATCTCTATTTCGGGACTTATCAATCTGATTCTATTTCAAAAATCAGCCAGTTCACTTTTCATGAGTTCATATCCCGTTAAGTTTGGCTTAATTTAGTGGAAATATCAAATTTTAATTCAATTTAAAATTTTAACTTTATTTCCTATATCGATATAATTAGATATCATCCTAATTTAAATCACCCCAATTCAATTTATTCTATGGATGACCCTAATAAATTTAACTCCTTTTATTTAAAAAGATAGAGTACCTTCCAGAACTTCTTCCATTTCCATATCTTCAGAGGTTGATGGTTCGTTCTTAATAGCATAGACCTTGGTTTGCTGTGCCCTTTTCATAAGCAGGCAATCTTTGATCAGGTGTACGGACTGATGACACTTATAGCATAAAATTTGTCGGACAATAGCATTACCCGATTCCTGTGGTTGCTGCTGAGGTGGCTCTGGCTTCTTGACTTCTGATTTCTTACAAAACCCAGCGATGTGTCCCTTCTCTTTACAGTTGTGGCACACCAAATTCTTATAATGATCCTGGGACTTCTCCTCTCCCTCTTTTCCATTTTCCTTGTTTTTCCAATTTGGATTTAATTTCCTTTTGTTGGGATTTCCTCCACTGGATTCTCCAGTCTGTCCTTTGCCACTGGTTTCCTTGCGTCTAGTGCTTCATGTCGAATGGCCTTGTCCACTAAGTCAATGAATGGATCCTTCAGAAGTCCAACCACCTTAACTTGCAAATTATCCTTCAAACCCGCTATGAACATCTCGTTTTTCTTAAGCGAGGTATTGATCAGTTCTGGCCCGAAACAGGATAGTGCATTAAACTTATTCTCGTAATCTACTATTGACATGTTTCCTTGCTTAAGATCTATGAAATCCCGGTACATCCTAGTTTTGACTGCTGCGGGAAGAAACTGTGCTTGGAACTCCACTTCGAATTTTCCCCAAGTAAATTCGTCTTCAGAAACGTCCGTAGTATGTGCATCCCACCAGATTGCTGCAGCTCCCCGTAGTTGCCACGAAGCCAAAAGACGTTTCTGCTGATCATTCAGATTCAGTCCTTTGAAAATCCACTCATAAGATCTCAGCCACGCTTGGACTTCAGTGAACGATTCGGTTCCTTTGAAAACCTTCCCTCCTAGAGTGTTATACTCCTTACAGATAGTTGCAAAATTCGATCTCGGTTGAATTGGTGCAACTTCTTCCACGGTTTCTACTGGATTCTGAGTAGTGTTACGACTATTGGTAGTGGTGGTTCCACTAGCTCGACCTCTTTGTCCACGGGTATTCATACTTAATCACCTGAATATATCAGGTCAATAAAAAACTTGATCAGATGTTAAAATACTCAGTTATCTAACTCAAGTCGATCCCTCCTAAGTAGGTATATATATTATATATAATAATATCCTATTTCAAATATGCTCTCTCAATACTCACCCAAAGCCTAGGTATTCAGTAACCTAAGCTCCGATACCAACTGTAACGACCCAACTTTCGAACACCTCGTAAGTTGTATCAATATATTAGAATAAAAGATAGATAGAAGAAAAACTAAAGAAAAACATCAGAATTTCACAGTGGAACTTGGACATAATATAATAACCCGAAAATATTACAAATCATAAGTCAAGTACATTAGAGTACTTCATACATACAAATACATGTCATCGCAAATTACATACTTAAACATTTGTGATAAACTAACTTGCAGATAATTATACATAACATCATGGATAAAACAACTTGCAGATAATTATACATAGATAAGCCAACATTCAGATCCTTCCCATCCAGCTACTCTAAAAGTTAAGTCACGACCTAGATCACTTGTCTACTCATAACAAGTGTTATGAGTACCCAAGAGATTAAAGAAAACAAAGAAAAATAAACTCTGGGTTAGCCGGGGACTGGTGTGAGTAAACGATTTTAAAACAAGTTTAAGAAATAAAATAATACTCATAAGACCACGCCGCAAATACGGAACGGGTTTTTACCTTATGAGAATCAAAATAGTTTGTATATTTAAACCAGATATTATGATAATGTCTAGGGTTTCCACAAATAATTTAGAATCTAGTAGAAATGCTTTCATCTCACATTCTACTTATATAATATGCAAACAAAACCACTTAATGCCTATGGATAATGGATTTCCAACTATGACAAGGTATTGAACCACCTTCCGATAGTGTATCTCTAGAGAGGAATACACTAGGTTCAACAAGAACTTCTTGTGACCCGGCCACACATGACCGACCACTCATTTCTCTTCAGTATATCGAATATATATCACCGATGGTTGTGTACGGCAACCATTTCCCGAATGTGACAGCTTCGATGGAATAAGGAATAAAATGAATTTCTAGATAGGTGATAATACACCCTAATGGGAGCTACCCATATAGCCATGCTGCCTGCCCGATTTTTGTCATTTCCTGGTTCTGAAGCTTGAGGCTAAACTTATCTTTTTGACAGATTATATCTTCAATTACTTTGAATGTCACATCGTCCAATCTGTCAGAACACTCGTTCGATTTCCCAAATATATTGCGGGCAATAAAGCTAAGAGAAACGAATTTCTCCGCCACCAACGTAATATACTTAAGTAAATTCGATGTGTGGAATCTAATAGATATACGTTGTCAGACACCCGACCATAAAGGTTGTCCTGGGACTGGACAGACCAAGGTACTATTTAAAATAGCCCTTGCATATCTCCGTCTACAATATTTCTGGTACGCAGTGTATAATTTGAGTCGAAGTGGAATATTTATTCTGGTCTCTTCGAAACGATGTACATAATGTTTTTTATAGTTGACAAATAATTATTAGCCGTACATGATTATGTTTCAGTTCACACATCCTTTGATTATGAGTTTCATTCGAACAATTTTATTCAGATTTAACCATCATTTAGAAATGAGAAAAATAAAGCATGTGTGTCGCACACGGTATTTTCTTTGTTTGTCATAGATGTTTATATGACAATTTAATACTTCCGTTATCCTTGGAAATTATATTCTTATTCCTAATTAATCATAAATAAATTAAATTTATAATTTATTTATAATTATTTTCTTTATATTTTTATTTTCAAACTCGTCGAACTTCTACAGTCGAGCTTCTGTCTTTGATCTTCTTGCTACTGTCTTCCTTTCACTTGCCTACGATATTTAAAAAAAACTTTTTATTTATTTATTATTGTCTTCTTTATTTTATTTTCTATTTTAATTAAAACTGGTTTTAATTAAAACTTCGTTTAAAATCTCCTTTGTTTGCGTATTGGACAAAGTACCAATTTTTGCCAAAGTGCCACTTCCAAGACAACACGGTGCGCATGTGAAAACTGCACAGATCCTCACGCTTCAGCCCACTACCACCTGGTAGTACCACTTTCCAAAGTACCACTTGGTACTACCAAAGTATCAACCCTTCAGCACTCGTGCTCCCATGCCAAAATCCAATGCCGCACCCGATGATTTCCTCTTAGCCAAAGTACCACTTGGCACTACCAGTTTTCCAAAGAACCAAGTCCGAAACCTCGTGCCTATCACGTTCGATCACCATGCTTTTCCCATGCCCGCTCCTCCTTCTTCTTCTTCACTTTCCTGATGTACACACACATACACGTGCACATGCACAGGAGCTCCGCTGAGCTTTCGCCACTGCTGACCGTCCTCGCAAACTCCATTTTGCACCTCGTCTCCATTTCTACTTCCAGATCCGCCTATTACCCGCTCTATAGTGTTTTCACCGATCATTCTCAACCTTCCTCCAAAAACATGATCCAAGAAAACTCAAACTGCTACTTCCTCTGACCATCTGATTGCTTCAAACTTTGGCCATACATCGGTGATGACTTCCAGCACTTGTCCCCCCCTATGCGCACCTCCCTCGGTCCCCTATGGTGGTGCAGTTCTAACAGTACCAATGACTACAAAAAGGTACCCAACAACCCTAATTTCATATCGTCCTCCTCATTTATACATTAGAAAAATTATGTAGTATTTTTCCCGTACTCTCCGACTCGACACGCTCCTCCAGGCTTCACGTCGTCGAACTTCATCACGCGGTTCGCCGGAATTTTGACCAAAAATTTATTTCCGTTCATCCCCGTTTATCTTATTATATATAAACTTAAAAATCTTGAAACCACTAATAAAAATCATTGTTTTGAACCACAATTCCATTTATACACTTAAAACCTGGTTCTGGGCTATTTGAAAATTCATGATGTAAGTTGGTTTACAGAGAACCATATAGTTTGTTTCTGGTTTTCCCTTTTGCGTATATATTCATTACAACATTATTTCCTTCTGTCTATATTGCTGAAACCTGAAACCGTATGCATTAGGTCCTTACATTTAAATAACTCTAGTGTGAGAATTTGGATAATCCTCTTCTGGAAACAGGGTATTCATATATGTATTTTTATTCAATACTGGCTCTAATGAAATAACAGACTTTATCAATCATCAATATGATACATGTATATACTTATACATGATTATAACCTATACAATCACTTTGGTGTTTATAGAGGATTTAAGTCAGAGGGTATGAACACAGTTTTAATAGGACAACATGATATAAGGTTTATAGTAGGTTTCTTAATCTTAACAGAGAGCGGTATATATATCTACATAGGTTTGTATTCAAAACAGTTTGAATCATTTCATAGCAGTACTTCCAAAGATCAATAATATAAAAGGGAAGTTTTACTCACAAATAGATGTCACTATGTTCCTAGACTTGTTCCTGGTTTCATTTCTTCTTAGATCGAAAATGTGGTGCAAACATTATGTAAGTAGGCTCTTATTTATAGATGTAAAATAATACTAAACTAATAATGTATTTAATGCTAGCATAAATGTTTTTATGGGGAAAGAAATCTTTAATATGCAGGGATGTTTTAGTGACTGAAAGAAAAACATGCTTGGCTCCTATGTCTATGTTCATAAAGTGATGCTAATACCCTTATATAAATAGTTGGTGTCTAGTTTTGCTCAGGAAATTTCTTGCGCAAGTGTATATATATTTGTACTTATTAATATTGATCAATGTAAATAGTCTAGTTTTGGCTGAAGTAGTAAAGAGAGCATTAATGCATAAGGTACCTTATGGTTCTAAATACAAATCCTTCTTACACAGTGATGGAATCAATTGAATTGTTCTTCCCTAGCTAGATGCTACTTCCATTGTACGACAGGTGCAAAAGTAAGTGTTATTGGTCGACATATGTATATTTAAATGAAACCTTAGCTGCTATGTTTTTCTATAAATTAATGCTTCATAAACAAAAGTGTCCATTCTTTCATGAGATGGAAGACACACTAACATCCGTCAATCTTGTTTACACACTTAAGTGTTTATCATTCTTGTCAACATTTTGCTTATATATGAAGTAAAAATAAAATTTCCTTTATTTATTTATTTTAGATAAGATTAGAATTAATTTAAAATGTAAAACTAATATAAGTATTTTCTTAAATTCTTATTTAACAAACAAATACATAAAAGATACATTCATACCAAACTAATACATATATAGATGCATATGTATGTAGTTTTAACGATAAAATTTATTTTACTACAAGTATTGAATTAAATTCTATTAATTCAACCAGTTATAGAAGTAATCATATATTTATTGTTTACCAAAAGTTAGTTAAAAATCCCGGGGCATTACAATCTACCCTCCTTATAAAAATTTCGTCCTTGAAATTTGAGATTAACAGGTAGATTCAAGTTATAACTTATATACATAAATAATCAACACACATCCGAAATTTTATCACATTTACTCCATAACCAAAAAATATCTGTTACTATAGTTGGATAACATTTCCATCCCCCCCCCCCCCCCGCATTACTATTTTCTACATTTATCAATTCCTTACCGTAAATCGGTAAACGAATAACCCTCTAAGTATCAACCCCGAAGACCGAAATCAACATCAGGCCGATACCTAGTAAATCATTCAACTTAAAAAAATTTCTAGTTAGTTTCCAATTTCTTAATCTTAAATCCTCATCCTCATTAACTCTCATTACTCATATTACTCCAAAATATCCTTGTTTTTTTTTTGGAAGAGGTGAATCGGGAGGGGCACTTTAATTTAGTATAATTTTTAGGGCGAATGGGTGAAGTTTTTGGGGCTGATTAGTTAGAGGGAAGTGGTGACTTTCGGGTGTTGGTTGAATTTCATGAGGAAGAGAGAAGGAAGGGGGAGGGAAGGGGAGCATAATCGGGAAGGAAAAAAATGAATAAAGCGAGCTTTGTTCTTTCTCTTATACACAATACTGAAGTGGTCGATCCACCCAACCTTAGGGCGATCAGCTGCCATGGTTTGACTGACTCGATCAATGGGTCAACCTGCTATGGGATTTTTTTGCTTTTGCTCCTAACTTTGTTTACCTCTAACAAAACCCAAGATTGCTCAAACCCCCGCTGGATGACCTAGTCACTATCACAACTTCAATTGGAAATATCTGGGTTCACTCTACCCTCCATGTAGAGTCTTCACATCTTCAACACATCGATTATAACTATATTCCAAATCTTTTACTTACACATTCAATTTTTAATTCTTAATCCCTTTTTCCTACTCATATCATCGAACCGCACAAATTATATTTTTTTATTCTGAAATAATTATTCTCAATCTTATTCAAAAAAAATGGTGGGTTTTAAATTAAATGCTTACAAATTTAAAATCTTTTAAATTTCAAAACCCATTTATAATGCCAGACTCAAAGTGAGTTCTCAACTTCTTTCTCTTACTCAACTCTTTTGAACTTCCAAAATTTTCCCTATTTACTTACTCCTCATCTAAATTACTCCACGGTTGATTATACTTCTTCATTGGAGTCTATCTCTAGGGGCCATGTATCTTGTGACGACCACATCATACCTCCTGCACTAAACTATAGGAAAAATGCATTGTGTGATGTGCCAAGCTGATATGGGAGGTCATCAAGGAAAGATGAACCTGTCGTATAACTTACAGCACATGGATAATATATAATAAAAAAATATAAAATAGGGTATGATATTGAAGTATAATAAAATAGAAAATTTCATCTCCATAAAAATATCATAATATCAAGTACAAAACATAACATAATATATGAATACATCATGCCAAACTACATCCCTTATCTAGGTATACAGCAGTTCAAGCAAGAAATGAAGACTTGGACCTGGATGAAGAGGAGATTGTGTTTATTGCAAAAAACTATAACAAATTAAAGAAATTTAGAAAGATGACAACATTACAAAAAATGGAAAATCAAGAATAGCTCATCAAATATCAGTCAAATGTTATAAATGTGATGAATTTGGTCACATGAAGAAAGACCGCTTGAAGCTCAACAATGAGAAGAAGAAAATCAAACACGAAAAGTTTAAAAAGAAGAGAAAAGCATTTCAAGTTACATGGGATGATTCAGATTCTTCCTTTTTATCGGATAGAGAAGTGATACTGATGATGGACAAGCTAATATGTGCTTCATGGAAAACATTGATGGGGTATGTCTTAATCTTACGTAACATGAAATTCTAGAACTTAGCATGGAACAGATGATAAATATTGAGAAGCTAAGATGTTGAATAAAGAGTATATGCTAATATGAATCTAATGGAACTTGAAATATGATTGCTAAAAGATGAGAAAACTATTTCAGAAGGAGAAATAGAAAATACTCAAGAAAAATGCAAAAGGCTTTTTATGGAAAATGATTTATTATCAAGTGAATTAGGAAAAGTTAAACATGAAAATAATGATATTAGTAGTAAGAATATTACAGTAGAAAGTAAAATAGAAGCACCACATTTTGAAATTTCAAAACTTAAAAATAACTTAGAAACAATTACTTCTAAACCATTTGGAAAATAAGTTAGAAATTTCAAAACCTAAAAATTTAGAAAACCTAATCAAAAATTCCAAACCATTTAGAATCGGAATGGACCGAGATTCAAGAAAGATTCTAAGCACAAAAATTATTGTTTTCTTTATAAAAAGATCAAAAACCTTGTTCCTAATTAGAAAGTAGAAAGATAAAAATATGGATTCCTATGTCTAATAATAAGTTAAGTAGACAATTTTTAAAAAAAAAACTCAAAAATTGTTGTCTATAACAAAAAATGTATTTTAAAGGTGCCAAACCCACTTAGATATAACCATCTTCCCCACCTAACATTTTGGACCCTAACGGAGGAAGTCGTTTACCAATTAAATCATTTTATTTTGCAGGTACCCAAAAGAAATGAAAAAGAGGAAATGGATACTTGATAGTAGTTGCTCCAAACACATGACGGACAATGCAAGTATGCTACCTAACATAACTTACATTGATGGTGGCACAATGACTTTTGAAGTTAATTCAAAAGGATTCATCATTGGCATTAGAGAAGTTATCAACATCGGCATATCTAACTCTCCTATTTTTCTAATGTTTTACTTGTTAAAAACTTAAACCATAATCTCTTAAGTAATAGTCAATTATTTGATAAAGGTTTTCTAATTAATTTTAAAACAGATAGGTGCAATATATTTGAAAATAATAAAAAGGAGCGACTATTTGAACACAAAACTATGACACAAAATTAAATACGCAAATTGTGGACCATAGGTTTTTTCGTCTTTACATAGAAAGTGGAATTCAGGGAGAGATCTAATGGTCCACAATTTGCGTATGAAATCTTGTGTCACAATTTTATCCCAATAGACTTTCCTATAATAAAAATCTTGTCTTTTAAGGATTTAGAAATAGAAATATATACATCTTAAATATGAATAAAAAACAAAGTTTTGATCTAAGTTTAATGCAAACTACGATGACCCTTGATTATGTCATAACCGTTTTTGTCACATAATCTTTAAGTATATTAATAAATTGGCAAAATATGAACAATTTAGAGGTTTGTCAAAAATCAATTATAAAGTTAATAATTTGTGTGATGCATGTCAAATCGGAAAATTAGAAAGAAGTTCTTTTAAATCTTAAAATAGCATTTCTATTAAACAACCTTAAGAATTGTGGCATTTAGATTTATTTTGTCCTACTCAAACCCGATCAATAAATAACAACAAATACATTTTTGTAGTAGTTGATGATTTTTCAAGATATACATGAATATTATTTTTGAAATAAAAAAATGACACTTTTGGATATTCAAGTTTTTTGTTAAAAGAATTAAAACTTCAATGGATTTAAAAATTAAGAATATTCATAGTGATCACGGAGGCAAATTCGAAATGAACTTTTTACAGATTTTTATAATAAAAAGGTAATTAATCATAATTTTCATCTCTACGAACATCAAAACAAAATGGTGTAAGTGTAAACACCCCACCTCCGTTAAGGTCACTCACAAAGGGAATTCATTAACTTTGGTGGAGTATTATTGGTAAAAGGTACAGGTAATTTACAAGGCGGACATATAGATAGTGGAAAAACTAAATTTTATTTCATAAGCAAGTGGTCTAGTCAAAACATTACAACAACTGTCTCGAAAACCAACTTCCAAATCAATACAATAAAGCCTCTGTCTTGACTAAAACATAAAGAAGCATAAAACAATAATAAAGCAGCATAAATCCCCAATTAAGAGTGTAATCACAGCCATAGCCTAAGAAAACTGAATCCAAGCTATACGTCTACTCTCTTCAAGCTGGAAAAGGGTCTGGACTAAGTTGAAGTATTCCCTCCCTGCGCACCGGGAGAGGGGGTGGAACGGAAGACAAGAAGACGAAAGAACGGGTCAGACATAAGCCTGGTAAGTCCAGTGACTATTTAGCATGTAAACAGGAAAAAGGATCATGACATGAATAAACTGAACCTAGGACAATACCCTAGAAATAAGATAACAATAAATAAGGCAAGATAAACTAAATATACTATTGCACTCAATTCTATTTCTCTACACCTACTAACAAGTGATTCAACTAGCACCATGTGTTCATGATAATGTGATCCCTTTATCGATCGCCTTCTACTCGCATGCATTTATGACTTGTGTCATTCGGCCCCGCTTGATTGTAGATACCTGTGCTGGCCCCACCATGGGGTGTATCAATTCCTATGATGGCAACCCGACACAAATTCAAGGTGCACAGTGTATACTACTGATGCCCAGTGCCTGATTTGTCCATGCCGGAGTACGTGCACGCCCATACTCCATCGGAACCTATACTACTGCACCACCCGTTGTTATTTTGACCGTTTATAATCAGCCCAGTAATCGTGCCCCACCCTGCCTAGTTCATGATATCATGATACATCTATGCGGGTTACTACTGAAATGGGTCCCCGTTACTAGGGTTTTCTAATCAACATGTTAAAATGGTTAAGTGTTCTCAAATTAACCTAACCTCACCCATCAGTTTAGTTAACATGTTGTACTGGTTAAGTGTTGCCTTAATTAACTTAACCTTACCATTCTTTGCCTGCCTGTTCGTTAGCTTTAATTCATTCATTAAAGCACCCACCTCTCACATTAGATCTATATTGTTGCGGTCGCTGGATGTGTCAGGCGGTTCCGGGCAGTCTTACACCGCAACTCAATCTAACCTCGGATTTTTGGGCTTAATGCGCTAACCTCTTACATTAGATCTATATTGCTATGGTTGCTGGATGTGCCGGGCGG
This sequence comes from Allium sativum, assembly GCA_030737875.1. NCBI lineage: Eukaryota > Viridiplantae > Streptophyta > Magnoliopsida > Asparagales > Amaryllidaceae > Allium > Allium sativum. Next base: position 305,651,207 of record CM060916.1, on the reverse strand, counting down.
TTCTGGGCTGTCTTACACCGTAACTCAATCTAACCTCGAGTTAGGCATATTCATCTTTTAATTAATTTACATATTTACCATTTATGTTTATATGTAAATTATCCACCAATGTTGTCAACTCAAGTCATGTCCCATTTACCCTCTAAATTATGCCCATAATTCTTAGGTATACAAATTATACCATTTCATGCCATTAATCATTTACATGATTTTTCCCAATGTATCCCCCATTATTCATTCGCACAAATTACATAGAACGTTAGGCTTGCAAATTAGCCTAAATCATAAACAAAAGGGAAAAGCAAAGGGACATGTAACATTCCAACGGCATAAAACAATATAGATCAACTAAGCATGTTGATATAAATTTGTCATAGTACTACACCAATTTAATTAAGCATGTAAATGTGAACTTGCATTTGAGTTGGATCAAATTAACATAGATCTAAACATATAAGCATGTAGATATAGACATATAAGCATATATGAACATGACTTAGCTTATGATCTTGCATATAACATAACATAAAAGAATCACCAAATTTATATACAACATGATAGGTTCATCACCAAAATAATATACAACATGGTAGGTTCATCACCAAATTAATATACAACATGATAGGTTCATCACCAAATTAATATACAACATGATAAATTGTATCAATCACAATAGTCTCGTAGGCATAGGTATTTTCAGAATTGCTACAGGGATAAACATGAATTAGAATACGATTATCTTACAACTAGGCACAGTTCTAGTTTCGATTCATTACAAGTCATGACTTTTATTTGTTCAATTCTAAAGAATAACCGAACTTACAAAAAAAAGAACAAATCTTGTTTTTTGGGAACTGATTTCTGAAATTGAAAATCTATCCTTTGATGTAGACTATTGATTCTCTAGTTTGGACTTGATTTGTGGCTTTTTAACTTGATTTCTAGTTTTAGAGAAAAATGGAGGCTAAGCTAGTTTGGCCATGGATAGCATGACGGCTTCAGAGAGCAAGGTTATGAGGTTTTAGGGTTGGGGTTGTTTATATAAAAGTTTAGATTAATGAGAGCCGTTAGATCATCCTAGGAGTAATCAGAGCCATCCAGACTAAATAGAGCCAACTGGAAGTCCCCACATATGCCCTAATGACTCAGAAAAACGTCACTGGACAAAACTACCCAGATCTGGCCTAGGGGGTCGACCTCTACGGGGGGAGGGGGGGTCGACACCCTAATCGACACCCCTCTTGGGGGGTCGACACCTATGTCGACCCCTCATGGGGGGAGTCGACCCCTATGGGCCGGAATTTTCCCGCCCAACTGATTCTCGGAATTTTTTTGAATTTCGAACTTCTTTTTGATTTAATTATTATTTATATTTAGTTTCTGTTTAAACTTGAAATCTTCTAAACTCTATAACTTCTTCATACGGAGTCTGATTCATGCAAACTCGGACTCTATCTCAAGTAGAATTCTGAGATGAACGCAATGGCGAAACCCGTTTCCCCTAATTTCTACTTTTTAAAATTAAGTATTTTTTAATTCGTTATTTTAGTGTTCACAGAAAATATGGAGTGTTACATTCTCCCCTCCTTAAAGGATTTCGTCCTTGAAATCTTCAAGTCAAGAAGAATGTATACCATCCAATCATCCATCTACTCAATCATCAGACACAGGCATCCATTGTCCTAAAAAAGATTTCTAATGCTTTCATGACTATATGCATAGTGCGTGTATATGTGCTTATCTAATGCAAAATCAGGTGGTCTATTGATTCAGTTGACCTCCTTAATGCAAATCATGATAGTTCCATGAGTCTATTATGTATGCAATTATTCCAAATCATACTTTATAACTTCTACATGAGTGCACAATCATTCATACAAGTGCAACATCCATATGACAACACATCAAGTTTCAATCCATATACAAATACATATATACATATGCAATATGAAAGTGACTGAGCCGATCTTGTACCTAATGTGCGTGTATATGCATCAACGAGCAACCACTTGCAACCATCAATCATAACATGTTTCAAATGCATGTTTACATACATTAGTTTCTACTGAAGGATCAAGAATAGGATCGAGGAGATATACTTGAAAGATAGATAAAAGCATGCATAAACTTATGGAAAAGAGATCAATGATGTACCCTCAAAAAAGAAAAGGGTAGGCTGCGCGTATCTTGTTTTCAGTCTCCCAAGTCGCGTCTTCCTCAGCGTCACTCCATTGAACTTTAACAAGCTTGAATTCACGTTGCGTAGCTTTTTGACTTCTGTCCCTAAGATACAATTTGGAACTCTCCTCACTGTTGCTTTTCGTTCCACTTCTACTTCCTATAGTATGCTTAGCTCCACAACTTCTGCAGACTCATGTAAGCACTTTCGTAGAAGAGAGACATGGAAAACATTATGAACTCCAGCCAATCTTTCGGGCAACTCTACTCTATAAGCCATCTTCCCAATCCTCTCAATGATAGGAAATGGACCTACAAATCTTGGTGCCAATTTTCCTGTAGACCCAAAGCGAACGACATTCCTCAAAAGAGATACTTTAAGGAAAACCGTGTCTCCAACCTCAACTCAAGGTCAGTCCTTCTTTTATCAGCGTAGGACTTCTATCTATCTTGTGCCATCTTCATTCGTCTTCGTATCAAGTCCACCTTCTCTGAAGTTTCTCTAATCATGTCCAGTCCAAGTACGAGCTTGTGTGCAAACTCCCACAAACAAGTTGGTGATCAGCCTGGTCTTCCATATAAAGCCTCGAAGGGTGCCATGCCTGTAACACCCTGTGTTTTTGATAAACCTTAAAGTAAAAAATTAAAGAATAATTAATTCTAAATGTGAGAATTAAGGGAAATGGGTTACGCCAATGCGTTTGTCTCGGAATTCTGGTTGAGATAGAGTCCGAGTTTGCGTGAATTGGACTTTGTATGAAGAAGTTATGGCCTTCGGAAATTTCAAAATTTTCAAAATTCAAATTTAAATTCAGAAGAGGGCAGGGCAGGAAAAATTCCCGCCCAGGCCAGGTCGACGCTAGTGTCGACTTACCCTGCAGGTCGACCTGCCTACCCGCCCCCCCTCCCTGGGGCAGATCTGAAAGGATGACGATTTCTGAATCCCTGCTGAGTCATTAGGGCTGAGGTGTTATCCTATCTTGACTGGATGGTCTTGATTATTTCTAGGGTTAATCTGACGGCTCTAAATTAATTAAACCTCTATAAAAGCAACCTAACTCTCCAGCCTAAATCACAAATATTCATACCAAGAGCCGCCATGCCGTCAATGGTGAACCTAGAATAGCTGTCATCCCTTTCAACTCAAAGGCAAGATTGAAGCTACGTCAAAATTAAATCTAATCTAATTCAACTAAGAAAATTCAACGATCTACATCAAAGGCGAGAAATTCAATTTCAGAATACAAATCCCAAAACTCAAGAATTCCTTTTTGTTTGTAAGTGTGGTTATCTTTCATATGTGAATGAATTAAAGACATGGTTTGAATTGAATTGTAAAATAGAATTGTATCAAGTTGTATGTGATGCTGATTTATGTTTATTCATGTCTATTCTATCGTATATGCCTATGAATTATTGTGGTCTATCGAACCTATTATGTTATGTGGAAATTGGTGAATAAACCTATGATGTATGAAATTATCATATGTAAGTTTGGTGATATTATACAAGTTTTAGGCTAAGTCATGTTGTTTATGCCTAACTGTTTAGATCCATTATGCATACATGTTTAGATCTACGACGTTGTATAATTTGGTGATTATATCTATATGTTGTATGTCAATTTAGAAATTATGCCATGTTTATGCAAGCTAAGTGATGCTATCATGCAAGTTTACAGGTTAAAAACGTGATTATGTAAACCTATATGTTTAGATCTACAACTTTATATATTAGAACCATATGCCTTTATGTTAGATCAATATTAGCATGATTCAATCCCTATGCAAGTTCACCACTACATGTTTAATTAGATTTTTGGTAGTTCTTTATAAAACTATTATTTTATAACTCATGTTGCATAGATCTAGTTGCAAATTCATAATTGAAAGTACATTATGCCAAGTTCATGTGACACATCTGTAGTTAGATACATATTTTTGTATGATGTTGGAATGTTGTAAGTTTCTCTTTTTCCCCTTTTAGTTTATTAGTTAGGCTTAGATGACGAGCCTAACATCCTATGTAATTTTGCGAATGTACAACGGGGGTAACTTTGGGGAAAACATGAGAATTATACATAATTAACATATTTGGCTCATAACCATGTAAACGGTGTGGCATTAAAATGCTATAATTTACTTACCAAAAAGTATGAATTTGATTTAGAAGGAAAGTGGTACATAACAATAAATTGTTGACAAATTTACATATAAGCATAAAAGGATAAATATATAAATTTAGAAAAGACGAATATGTCTAACCCGAGGTTAGACTGAGTTGTGGTGTAAAACTGTCTAGAACCGACCGTCACATCCAGTGACAACAACAATACCTGTCTAATGTGGGTGGTTAGTGCATCGAGCCCAAAAAGGACATGAGGTTAGACTGAGTTGTGGTGTAAAACTGCCCAGAACCGATCGGCACATCCAGTGACCACAACAATACGTGTCTAATGTGAGTGGTTGGTGCTCTAATAAAGCTAAGTCAAGAGTGGTAGGGTTAAGTCAATTAAGAAAACACTTAACAAATTCAACATGTTAGCTAAACTGATGGGTGAGGTTAGGTAAATTTGGATAGTTAACCAATTTAACATGTTAGTTGGAAAACCCTAGTAACGGGGACCCATTTCAGCAGTAACCCACGTAGATGTATAATGGGACCCTGAACTAGGCAGGGTGGGGCACGATTACTAGGCTGATTATAAGCGGTCAAAAACATCGGCGGTGGTGCATCGGTGTAGGCTCCGGCGGAGTACGGGCTTTCACATACTCCAGAGTGGAAAAATCAGGCACTGGGCATCAGTAGTCATACACTGTGCACCTGAATCGTGTCGGGTTGCCACTATAGGATTTGATACACTCCGTGGTGGGACCAGCATAGGTATCTACAATCAAGCGGGGGCCTAATGACACACGTGATAAAGGCATGTGGGTAGGAGCTGATTGATATAAGGAGATCATTTCACCAAGAACACGTGGTGCTAGTTGGACAAATATAAGTAGGTGCAGAGTATTAAACATGGGTGCGATGTATATTCTGTTTATCCTGCCTTATATAGTTTTATGTTAGTTTGCTGTTCTGGTACTGTCCTATTTTCATTTTATTCCTATCATGACCTTTTTCTTATTCACACACTGAAAAGTCACTAGACTTACTCGGACTTATGTCTGACCCAATTTTCTTTCGTCTTCTTTTCTTCCGTTTCCCCCCTCCCCCCCTCAGGTAGCCAGGGTGGGAATAACTCAGCTTAATTTGGACCGTTCATCTTTCCAAGCTTGAAGACTCTGTGATGTACGGCTTGGAATCTCTTATTTTTGGCTATGGCTTTGGACACACTAGACTTGGGGATTTATGTAGTTTTATTTATGCTTCATGCTTCTTTATATAATAATCAAGGCATAAATTATGATGTAATGATTTGAAAGTTGGTTTGAACAGTTTGCTGTAATGTTTTGTTATAAACCACATTTGAAATAAATGTTTGTTTTCCGCTGCTTATATATATATATATCTTGTAAATTTTCTGTGTCTTTTACCTATAATACTCGACCAAAGTTAAGGCATTCCCTTTGTGAGTGACCTTAATGGAGGTGGGGTGTTTCACTTGGTATCAGAGTAAATGTTTACTAGATCAGATAAAAGTTTTTGGAAGCTATTTTCAAAAAGAAGCATTTTTCAAGAAAAAGTGTTATTTTATTTTAAAAGGCATAATCCACCAAAGCCATATGCATTATCTTTCTACCCTTTGTCTTGAATCTTTCCTTTATCGTTTTAGCATGTCTGAGAATCTTAACCTTCCAAAGGGTGTGCCGATACCCGGCTGGTTTAGGAGGTACCTAGAGGCTAGGGCCAACAACGCAGGCCCAGCAGACATTCCTCCTCCCCCAGCTGCAGCAGTTCCTCCTCCTCCTCCTCCTCCTCGTGTAAATGCTTTCTCAAAAATATTTAGGGACTTTCGAGCCATGGGTGGAAAGAACTTCAATGGAAACGAATCCTTCGTGGAAGCAAGAAACTGGCTCAAAGAAACTGAGGATTTGTTCGATATCTTTAAAGTGGATGATAAGCAGAAGATACAGTTGGCGGTATGGTTGCTCAAAGACGAAGCTTCCTATTGGTGGGAAGTCACTAACACTGAAATACTAATTGAAACTTGGATGGATTTTAGGATAAGGTTTGAAATGAAATTCCTCTCACAAGCCGAACGAAGCCTACAGATGGAGAAGTTCTTAGCTCTCAAACAGGGAAGTATGTCGGTCAAGGAATATGTTAACCAATTTAATCAGCTGGCTAGCTTCGGATTGGAGTTAGTGAACACTCCACATAATAAGGCTCTCCGCTTTGTTAAAGGATTGAATGGCCACAGCACAGCGTAGCTATGTCCCATATACCTATTGGTGCGACTTATAAAAGACTGGTGGACATGGCACTATTACAAGAAGAAGATAAGGTTGGCAAGAAGGAGATAAAGGTGGAAGCACCTCAAGATAAGAAAGGGGAAGGATCACAGAGTAAGAAGACAGACTCCAAGAAAGGAAGGAAAAACAACAAAACCCGTGACAAGAGGAAGTGTAATTTTTGTGGCATTCCTGGACATCTGGTTAAGGACTGCAGGAAGAAGAAAAGGAAGATGGGTGTCTGTTTCCATTGCAGCGAGGCAGGACACATGGCTAGGGACTGCCCAAGAAAGCAAGGGCAAGGGAAGAGAGATGGATCTACTTCTGGAGGGCAGGTTCACGCTCTCATGGCACCTCCGCAAGAACAAGGTAGAAATGTTTCTATTGAGGGTTTAGTTTATCTTTTTGATCATCCTATTCGTACACTCTTTGATTCTGGCGCATCGCACTCTTTTATATCTACTGCTTTAGTTGAATCTCTGCACCTAGACACCAGTCTAGTAGAGGAACCCTTGGTTGTTTCAAATCCAATTGGAGGCTCAACTTATTTTTCAATGATTTGTTTGGATTTGGAAATTTCTATATTAAGTAGGGGGTTTAGATGCAATATGTAACACCCCACGTCCATTAATGTCACTCACAAAGGGAATGCATTAACTTCTATGGAGGTTTTAGGTGAATATAGAACAGTAAAATTTCAACAAGACAGATATAAAATAGTACTTGGAAATTTAAAAACTTTATTTCAATTGCAGCAGAAGTCAAAACATGTTTGATTACATCATAACACCATAATCAAAGTCAAGTACAATATCTATCTTGATAAAACAAGTACATAATCCCATTACATAAATAGCCATCAAAAAGAAAGATAACAAGCTAGACTTTACTTCAGCAGTCCAAGCTTTCCAAGAGATAAGCAATCCAATCAGACTCCACTGGAACTTGGCCCAACCTGAGGACCTGTAGGGAGAAAAGGATGAAAAAGAGGGGGGGGGTCAGACATAAAGTCTGGCGAGTATGATAATTCTACAATACTATTATCAAAATAACTGGACTAAGGCATAAGCTGGAAAACAAGGAAATGTCTATGAAAGAGCAGATTAAGGACATAGACAATCGCTAAAGGAAACGTTATAGGCGCTCCTAAATACTAAAGGATAAACACTATACTGCACCACACCAGTCACCCTAAAGATTGATTCCACTTAGCTTCACTTAGAAACTTTCTTAATGGCTTTACGTACTCCTAGCTGACTACATAGGTGCTGCCTGCCCCTATCTCCACTAGGTGTACCCCACTTTCCATTTTTCGATCGGCTCCCTACTCGTAGATACCTGTGCTGGCCCCACAGTAGGGTGTATCATTCCCTAAAGTGGCAACCCGATATAACGGAGATGCACGGCTTATACCTACACGATGCAACAACGTCTTACCTACCAGTCCGGGTCCACACACGCATATGAAACCTGTTGGACTTGCATTGCCACCGCTCCCTGTTTTGGCCTCTTATAGTCAAACCCAGTATGCGTGTCCCGTCCTCGACTTGGGTCGAGCCCACAAAGATACGTTTTGGGATATTGGTTGAAATGGGCCCCCATTAACTCCCACAAGCATTCCACCTAAGCTTGTCCCCTTAGTCAATCCCACTTAACCCACTATTCATGTTCGTTACATGTGTGTTTGGTTAAGTCTAATCATATTTCAAATGCCTCTAAAGGAAACCACTAGATTCCTCATGCCACCCAAGGCACCTACTTAACCCCCATGTCCCACCTTACATGATTATCTGGTTAAGTATTTCTTAATTCATTAAGACCATAACCTCTTAAAGACCTCTCACATTAGACTGGCATTTATGGCAGCTGGATTTGCCGGGCGGGTCCGGGCAGTCTTACATCATAAAAGAGTCTAACCTCGTTTCTTTACAACTGTTATGCTTTAGTTTGGGCCTGGGACCTCTCACATTGGGTCGACATTTGTGACTACTTGATTTGTCGGGCGGGTCCGGGCAGGTTTACGTCACAAACGGGTCCAACCTCGTGTCCTAAGCATTGATTATTATTAATAATCCACTTTCCCCAATTTTAATAATTCCCTATTTGAATTATTAATTAATTCCAAATTTAGCAATGTCCATAATTGACTCAATTATGTACATCCATTTAAGGCATGCAAAATCATATCAATTGCACCCCAATTTATTAATTTCCTAATATTACCCCTACCCCATGTTTGAACGTTTATTCGCAAAATGTATGCTAGACCCGATTAGTCTAACTCATAGCATAAAAGAAAATATTCACAACAACAACATATATATGTGACTAAATGAATCCTAACAAGGGGTGAAACTTGCATATATCAAAATTACAACTTGCATAAGGTTATACATGTCATGGGTCTAAGGGTGTCAACTTATTCATAATTCACATAATATGATTTTGATCAAGTTCTATAAACTTGTATTGGACATGTGTGAATCAACATCATTAACAATATGGTTTTATATGGGTACACCTAACTCAATAGGCAAATTCCCAAAAATCAAAATTCATTTAATCGTAGATTCATGTATATGGGTACACCTAACTTAATAGGCAAATTTCCATATTCAAGATCCAATTAATTTGTAGATTCATGCATATGGGTACACCTAACTCAATAGGCAAATTCCCATAATCAAGATCTATTATAAAAAGAACATAAACTTTAAACATGATCCAATTCGCATAAATGATAACATCATGATTTTACAACTTGCATGGTTTCAACACAACTTAACATGGCATCATTATCATATAACATAAGTATTTCAACATATGTGATAATATGAGATCTACAACATATGTAAGATTTACAACATAGCATATCATAATTTGCAACATAGCTTGATATGATTTACAACATAGCATAGCATAATTTACAACATGGCATAACATGATTTATAACATAGCATAGCATGATTAATCACATATGACATAGCATAGGATTATTTACAACATAATCACTACAACATAACAACATATATATAATAACATAATAGCATAAGAGATCCACAACATGATTTACAAATACATAACAATTCATATCACTTTCTTGTGATCCAATTCTTAACTTAATCGAATTATTTTATAATAACATTGTGAGAATCAACATATTTACAATTCTAAAGAAGAGAAATAGAAAGAGTCTTTGATTTAATTTGTTTGTTGAGTAGATTTAGTTGTAGGCTAGGCTTTCTCCTTCTTCTTTAGTTTGTGACGGCTACGCTGAACTCCATGGCAACGGCATGTCGGTAGCTCTCCAATTTTTCATATGAATTAGAATGAGAGACTACCCACTTATTTATAGAATTTAGGATTCATTTAGGCCATTAGATTTAACCTAGAAATAACCGCAGCCATTCTGACCAGACGGGGTTTATCTTATTGACTCAGCAATGAGTCAGAAGTGACTCAGCAAACACTCAGCAAATTAATAAACTTCTATTCATGTTTACATTAACTGCCCATATATATATACACACGCACCTATTCATGAATTCAAATTAATCCATAATTAACTTATGACCATTTCTACACATTAATTTTCCAATTAATGTCTTAATTCCATTTTTCGCCTTTTAAGGAAATTCACATATCTCAAATTTGTTATATGCCTTTTTAAGGCTATTTCGTGCAAATTCTCAATATTAGTTCTTTTAATTTGTGAATATTAGTATTAACAGAAATACGGGGTGTTACATTCTCCCCTCCTTAAGGGATTTCGACCCCGAAATCTTCAAGTTTATTTCCTATCATCAACCATCTACTCAATCAACAAACACTGGCATCCATTGTCCTTATAGAATTCTAATGCTTTTATGTTTAAATGTATAGTGTGTGTATATGTCCGTATCTAATGCAAAATCAGGCGGTCCACTGATTCAGTTTACCTCCTTGATGCAATTCATGATAGTGCCATGCATCCATTATGTATGCAAAAGATCCTAATTGCTTACATACTACTTCTATATGCGTGCACATCCATTCAACCGAATGCAGCATCTATATGATGGTACAACCATTATACATCCATTATACTAAATACATTCATTTATGCAATATGCAATATGTAGTGACTGAGCCGATCTAGTGCCTAAAGTGTGTGTATATATGCATCCACGAGCAACCACTAGCAAACACTTGCATCCATTTTGCATCCATCATACATAACATGTCTCAAACACATGTTTCAACCATAGGATTATCCTAACTAAAGGTCAAAGATACTAATGAGAGGACATACTAAAGATAAGATAAGATAAGCTAAGTGATAAAGGAGAAATTAAAAGACATACCCTCAAAAAGAAAAGGGTACAACGAACGCATCTTCTCTTCTGTCTCCTAAGTAGCGTTGCTCTCATCATCTCCCCATTGCACCTTAACTAGTCTGACCTCTCGATTCCTTAACTTTTTGATCCCCGACCCAAGAATGCATGTAGGAGCTCGTCTAATTGTTGCATCATGCTCTATTTCCACCTCTTTAAGCAAGCTCGGCTCTACCACCTCCGCGGTCTTGAGCAAACACTTCCTCAAATGTGATACATGGAATACGTCGTGTACTCCACTAAGTTTCTTAGGCAACTCCACCCTATACGCCATCTTCCCAATCCTGTCTTTTATAGGAAACGGCCCTACAAAACTTGGCGCTAATTTCCCAACGGACCCAAAGCGAACAACATTCCGTAGCGGAGACACTTTGATAAAAACCATGTCCCCAATGTCAAACTCAAGATCTGTCCTCCTCTTATCAGCATACGATTTCTGCCTATCTTGTGCTGCTTTCATCCTCCTTCGAATCAAATCAATCTTCTCCGAGGTTTCCCTAACCATATCGGGCCCAAGTAGGATTTTATCGGTAGATTCCCACCAACATGTAGGCGAACGGCAAGGCCTTCCATAAAGAGCTTCGAAAGGTGCCATGCCAATACTAGACTGAAAGCTATTATTATATGCGAATTCTACCAATGGAAGGTGCTCTTCCCATGTACCCCCAAAGTCTAGGATACAAAGCCTTAAAAGATCCTCTAGAATACGATTCACCCTCTCGGTCTGGCCGTCCGTCTGAGGATGATATGTGGTGCTTAAACATAGATGAGTCCCTACCGCCTCTTGTAAACTCTTCCAAAATTCGCTAGTGAAGATGGGATCACGGTCGCTTACTATACTAGAAGGAATACCGTGCAAACGAACTATCTCCTTAATGTATACAGAAGCCAACCACGAAGCAGTCCTCTTACTTTTCACGGGAATAAAATGGGCGCTCTTAGTAAGTCTATCTACTATAACCCAAATCCCCGTATTACCCTTCCTTGATCTTGGTAATCCATCCACAAAATCCATTGAGACGCTTTCCCATTTCCATAGTGGAACTTCCAATGGGTGAAGCAACACACCGGGTTTCCTTTGTTCCGCTTTTACTCGTTGGCACACCAAGCATCTAGCGACGTACTCGGCCACATCCTTCTTCATACCGGCCCAAAAGAAAACTCGCTTCATATCTTTGTACATCTTGTCTCCGCCGGGATGAATGGTCATCTTTGAGCGATGAGCATCATCAAGAATGGCCTTCCTTAAGTCTTCGTCTTGTGGTAAACAAAGTCTATTATCCCTTCGTAACCAACCCTTATCGTCTTGGGTATACCTACGAAGATGGCTAGACGACTCCCCTCCTTTGAGCTTTTCTACTATCTCAACCAACTGTGGGTCGTCTTGCTGTGCCTCACCAACTCGTCCTAGAAGTGTAGGTTTAATCTCCAAGGATGCTAACAAACCAGATACTAGGTCAACGGAGGGTCTAAAGTCAAACATGGAGATGAATTCTAAGCTTCGTCGTTCAACAAACAACGACTCAAGGACAACCTTTTCCTACTTAAGGCGTCTGCTACCACGTTACCCTTGCCCGGGGTATATGCTATTTCAAAATCGTAGGAGGCTAAGAATTCCATCCACCGTTGCTGCCTTAAATTCAAATCCTTCTGAGAGAATAAGTATTTTAATGATTTGTGGTCAGTGAACAATTCGAATTTCTCACCAAGAAGATAGTGACGCCAGGACTTAAGCGCGAAAACAATTACGGCTAACTCAAGGTCATGCGTAGGGTAATTCTTTTCATGAAACCTCAACTGCCTTCCACCATAGGCTATTACTCTTCCCTCTTGCATGAGGACCGCGCCAAGTCCCGTCCCACAAGCATCAGTATAGACGGTAAACGGTTTGTTCCCATCTGGCAGTACTAAGACCGGGGCTGAAGTTAAGGCTCTCTTTAAACGTTGGAACGCATCATCACAATCTTCGTCCCACGTAAAGACCAGGTTCTTCTTCGTTAACCGTGGATATTTTTGCGAATTCTTTGATAAACTTCCTATAATAGCCAGCCAACCCCAAGAAACTTCTTACTTCGGTTACATTTTTAGGGACCTTCCAATCTTGGATGGCTACCACCTTTACTGGATCCACTGCTGTCCCTTCTTTGGAAACCACGTGCCCTAAGAACCGTACTTCTTTCCTCCAGAAGTGACACTTAGAAAATTTTGCCTTAAGGTTATGCGCTCGAAGGATTTCCAACACTTCCCTAAGATGTAGGGCATGCTCTTCTTCATTCTTAGAAAAGACTAAGATGTCATCCACAAAGACTACCACAAATTTGTTAAGGTACTCCCTAAACACCCTACTCATCAGATCAACAAAATATGCGGGGGCGTTTGTCAAACCAAAGGGCATCACTAGCCATTCATAGAATCCGTCAGGAGTCCTAAAAGCAGTCTTATCTATACCATCCTCAGCCACTCTCAGTTGATGAAAGCCAGTGGCTAAGTCCAACTGCGAAAACATTGAGGCGCCAACTAATTGATCAAAGAGATCGTCAATCCTCAGCAGTGGGTGTCGGTTCTTTTTAGTAAGCTTGTTTAGTTCTCTATAGTCCACACAAAGTCTAAGGGACCCATCCGCCTTTGTAGCAAATACTACTGGAGCACCCCACTCTGATATACTACGTCTTATGAACCCCTTCTCAAGCAACTCCTTCACTTGCTTATTGAGTTCCCTCCTTTCACGAGGAGCCATGTGGCGCACTGGCAAAGATACGGGTTTAGCATTATCCACAAGATAAATTCGAAAGTCTATCTCCCACTTTGGAGGTAAGCCCTTCACCTCCTCAAACACATCCGGATATTCCCGGACCACCTCTACCGATCGCAGATTCTCTACAGACGCGTCAAGCGATTCAAGATAACTTAGCATAACGGAATTTATGGGACTACAAAAGATGTCGAGAGCATTACCAAGGCGAGTCACAAGCCTAACTACTCTCCTTTCACAATCAAGAATGGCCCCATTTCTAGATAACCAATCCATTCCTAAAATTAGCCCATAGCCCATGAATCCCAATACATAAGCATCACATCTAAATTCAACGCTAAGTATAGAGATTTTCAAATCCAAACATATCATGGTCAAATGAGCCGAACCCCCAATTGGATTTGAAACAACCAAGGGATCCACTACTAAACTGGTGTTCAAGTGCAGTAATTCAACTAATGATGCAGAGATAAACGAATGAGATGCGCCAGAATCGAATAAGGTACGGACAGGATGATCAAACAGAAAAACTAAGCTTTCAACAGAAATTGTTCTACCTCTTTCTTGCAGCGGTGGGGCCGCAATAGCCTGAACTTGCCCCCTTGCCTGCCCTGGTGCCATAAGAGCCTGCACCTGTCCTCCCGAGGTAGACCCTGCCCTCTGCCCCTTCTTTGGGCGGTCCTTCACCAAATGTCCCGCATCTCCACAATGAAAACAACCAGTCTTCTTTTTCTTTCTACAATCTTTGCTGAGATGGCCAGGCGTCCCACAATTGAAGCATCTCTTCTTTCCTTTGCCATTATTGTTTTTACCACCCTTCTTATTTTGCTGTTGGGGTTTCTTCTGATCCCCTTTCTGTTCAACTGCCTTGTCCTCATGCATAAGTGCCATTTCTACTAGCCTTTCAAAGGTCGCTCCCATAGGGATGTGGGTCAAAGCCAACCCTTGCAACGGTTCATTCAAGCCTCTAACGAACCTCAAAGCTTTCTTCTCTGGCGTGTTCACCAACTCCAAGCCAAACCTTGCTAACTGATTAAATTTGTTGACATACTCCTTCACTGATAAGCTCCCTTGCTTTAATGTCAGGAATTTTTCCATATTTAAATTCTCCTCTGCCCTTGAAAGAAACTTTGCCTCAAACCTTCGTCTGAAATCCGCCCATATATAAACTGGACGTTCCCCGTTAGTGACCTCCCACAAAAACGAGGCCTCTCCCTTCATTAACCAAGCAGCTAAACGGACTTTCCTCCCATCTCCCACTTCAAAGATATCCAACAATTCCTCAGTCTCCTTAAGCTAGTCTCTGGCCTCCACAAACGTCTCAGTCCCTTGAAAAGTTATTCCTCCCATAGCCTTAAATTCCTTGCACGTCTTTGCAAAAGTGTCAACACGAGGAGGAGGAGGAGGAGGAATGGGTGCAACTGGGGGTGGAGGAACATCTGCTGGGCCTGCAGTGGTGGCCCTAGCCTCCAAATATCTCCTAAACCACCCTGGAACCGTCACACCTTCTGGGAGATTAAGATCTTCAGCCATGCTGAAACGGAAAAGGAAAGATTCAAAATGGAGAATTCGAAAGATAAAGATAAGGGTATGGCTATTTGGGATTATGTTTTTCATAAAAACTTTCTCTAAATAACAAGTTTTTGAAAGCACTTCTTCCAAAAATACTTTAGAAAAATATTTTTCTAAAAATTTTATCTATTCTAGTAGCCTTATGCTCTGATACCACGTGTAACACCCCACGTCCATTAATGTCACTCACAAAGGGAATGCATTAACTTCTATGGAGGTTTTAGGTGAATATAGAACAGTAAAATTTCAACAAGACAGATATAAAATAGTACTTGGAAATTTAAAAACTTTATTTCAATTGCAGCAGAAGTCAAAACATGTTTGATTACATCATAACACCGTAATTAAAGTCAAGTACAATATCTATCTTGATAAAACAAGTACATAATCCCATTACATATATAGCCATTAAAAAGAAAGATAACAAGCTGGACTTTACTTCAGCAGTCCAAGCTTTCCAAGAGATAAGCAATCCAATCAGACTCCACTGGAACTTGGCCCAACCTGAGGACCTGAAGGGAGAAAAGGATGAAAAAGAGGGGGGGTCAGACATAAAGTCTGGCGAGTATGATAATTCTACAATACTATTATCAAAATAACTGGACTAAGGCATAAGCTGGAAAACAAGGAAATGTCTATGAAAGAGTAGATTAAGGACATAGACAATCGCTAAAGGAAACGTTATAGGCGCTCCTAAATACTAAAGGATAAACACTATACTGCACCACACCAGTCACCCTAAAGATTGATTCCACTTAGCTTCACTTAGAAACTTTCTTAATGGTTTTACGTACTCCTAGCTGACTACATAGGTGCCGCCTGCCCCTATCTCCACTAGGTGTACCCCACTTTCCATTTTTCGATCGGCTCCCTACTCGTAGATACCCGTGCTGGCCCCACAGTGGGGTGTATCATTCCCTAAAGTGGCAACCCGATATAACGGAGATGCACGGCTTATACCTACACGATGCAACAACATCTTACCTACCAGTCCGGGTCCACACACGCATATGAAACCCGTTGGACTTGCGTTGCCACCGCTCCCTGTTTTGGCCTCTTATAGTCAAACCCAGTATGCGTGTCCCGTCCTCGACTTGGGTCGAGCCCACAAAGATACGTTTTGGGATATTGGTTGAAATGGGCCCCCATTATCTCCCACAAGCATTCCACCTAAGCTTGTCCCCTTAGTCAATCCCACTTAACCCACTATTCATGTTCGTTACATGTGTGTTTGGTTAAGTCTAATCGTATTTCAAATGCCTCTAAAGGCAACCACTAGATTCCTCATGCCACCCAAGGCACCTACTTAACCCCCATGTCCCACCTTACATGATTATCTGGTTAAGTATTTCTTAATTCATTAAGACCATAACCTCATAAAGACCTCTCACATTAGACTGGCATTTATGGCAGCTGGATTTGCCGGGCGGGTCTGGGCAGTCTTACACCATAAAACAGTCTAACCTCGTGTCTTTACAACTGTTATGCTTTAGTTTGGGCCTAGGACCTCTCACATTGGGCCGACATTTGTGACTACTGGATTTGTCGGGCGGGTCCGGGCAGGTTTACGTCACAAACGGGTCCAACCTCGTGTCCTAAGCATTGATTATTATTAATAATCCACTTTCCCCAATTTTAATAATTCCCTATTTGAATTATTAATTAATTCCAAATTTAGCAATGTCCATAATTGACTCAATTATGGACATCCATTTAAGGCATGCAAAATCATATCAATTGCACCCCAATTTATTAATTTTCTAATATTACCCCTACCCCACGTTTGAACGTTTATTCGCAAAATGTATGCTAGACCCGATTAGTCTAACTCATAGCATAAAAGAAAATATTCACAACAACAACATATATATGTGTCTAAATGAATCCTAACAAGGGGTGAAACTTGCATATATCAAAATTACAAATTGCATAAGGTTATACATGTCATGGGTCTAAGGGTGTCAACTTATTCATAATTCACATAATATGATTTTGGTCAAGTTCCATAAACTTGTATTGGACATGTGTGAATCAACATCATTAACAATATGGTTTTATATGGGTACACCTAACTCAATAGGCAAATTCCCAAAAATCAAAATTCATTTAATCGTAGATTCATGTATATGGGTACACCTAATTTAATAGGCAAATTCCCATATTCAAGATCCAATTAATTTGTAGATTCATGCATATGGGTACACCTAACTCAATAGGCAAATTCCCATAATCAAGATCTATTATAAAAAACATAAACTTTAAACATGATCCAATTCGCATAAATGATAACATCATGATTTTACAACTTGCATGATTTCAACACAACTTAACATGGCATCATTATCATATAACATAAGTATTTCAACATATGTTATAATATGAGATCTACAACATATGTAAGATTTACAACATAGCATATCATAATTTGCAACATAGCTTGATATGATTTACAACATAGCATAGCATAATTTACAACATGGCATAACATGATTTATAACATAGCATAACATGATTAATCACATATGACATAGCATAGGATTATTTACAACATAATCACTACAACATAACAACATATATATAATAACATAATAGCATAAGAGATCCATAACATGATTTACAAATACATAACAATTCATATCACTTTCTTGTGATCCAATTCTTAACTTAATCGAATTATTTTATAATAACATTGTGAGAATCAACATACTCACAATTCTAAAGAAGAGAAATAGAAAGAGTCTTTGATTTAATTTGTTTGTTGAGTAGATTTAGTTGTAGGCTAGGCTTTCTCCTTCTTCTTTAGTTTGTGACGGCTACGCTGAACTCCATGGCAACGGCATGTCGGTAGCTCTCCAATTTTTCATATGAATTAGAATGAGAGACTACCCACTTATTTATAGAATTTAGGATTCATTTAGGACATTAGATTTAACCTAGAAATAACCGCAGCCATTCAGACCAGATGGGGTTTATCTTATTGACTCAGCAATGATTCAGAAGTGACTCAGCAAACACTCAGCAAATTAATAAACTTCTATTCATGTTTACATTAACTGCCCATATATATATAAATATAAATATATATATATATATATACACACACACGCACCTATTCATGAATTCAAATTAATCCATAATTAACTTATGACCATTTCTACACATTAATTTTCCAATTAATGTCTTAATTCCATTTTTCGCCTTTTAAGGCAATTCACATATCTCAAATTTGTTATATGCCTTTTTAAGGCTATTTCGTGCAAATTCTCAATATTAATTCTTTTAATTTGTGAATATTAGTATTAACAGAAATACGGGGTGTTACACAATACCTATGTTTTGGGCTTCACGGGCTATGGGTTGATTCTAGGCATGGATTGGCTATCCGGTAATGGTGTCATCCTCGACTGTGAAAAGAGAGTAGTTAGACTCATGACTCGCCTTGGTAACACTCTCGAAATTTCTTGTAATCCCATGAACTCTGTTATGCTTAGTTATCTGGAATCTCTGGATGCGTCTATTGAGAATTTGCAGTCTGTCAGAGTAGTCTGTGAATACTCGGATGTCTTTGAAGAAGTTAAAGGGTTACCTCCAAAGCTGGAGATAGACTTCCGCATATACCTCATAGATAATGCAAAACCCGTCGCTCTACCCATTAGGCACATGTCTCCAAGGGAGAGGAAAGAACTCAGCAAGCAAGTTAAAGAGCTGCTTGAGAAGGGGTTTATAAGGCAGAGTATTTCTGAATGGGGTGATCCAGTTGTGTTCACAACTAAAGCGGACGGTTCGCTTCGCCTATGTGTTGATTATAGGGAGCTAAACAAGCTAACCAAGAAGAATAGGCACCCACTCCCAAGAACAGACGACTTGTTCGATCATCTTGTTGGTGCGTCAGTTTTCTCCCAACTAGATTTAGCTATCGGGTTTCATCAGCTGAGAGTGGATGAAGATAACATTGACAAAACTGAGTTTAGTACTCCGGATGGTTTCTTCGAGTGGCTTGTCATGCCTTTTGGCCTGACAAAAGCACCTGCTTACTTTGTCGATTTGATGAGAAGGGTGTTCAGGGAGTTCCTCAACAAGTTTGTGGTGGTCTTCGTAGACGACATTTTGATTTTCTCGAAGAGTGAGGAAGAGCATACTCAGCATCTAAAGGAAGTCATGGACACTCTTTGTGCACACCAGTTAAAAGCCAAATTCTCCAAATGCCACTTTTGGAAGGAAGAAGTAAGGTTTCTTGGACACGTGGTATCCAAAGAGGGATTAGCTGTGGACCCCGCAAAAGTAGTTACGATGCAAGATTGGAAGGTCCCATGGAATGCAACCGAAGTCCGAAGCTTCCTCCGGCTAGCGGGCTTTTACCGAAAGTTCATGAAAGATTTTGCGAAAATCTCAGCTCCACTTACAAAGTTGACAAAGAAGAACTTAACTTTCACTTGGGACTTGGATTGCGACATTATTTTCCAACGCTTAAAAAGAGCACTAACAACAGCCCCAGTTCTGACATTGCCGGATGGGAGCAAGATATTTACTGTATACACTGATGCTTGTGGTACGGGATTATGAGCTGTCTTGATGCAAGAAGGGAAGGTAGTAGCTTATGGAGGCCGATAGCTAAAAATACATGAGAAAAACTACCCAACCAACGACCTAGAGTTGGCTGCCATCGTCTTTGCTCTTAAGTCTTAGCGCCATTATCTCCTAGGTGAGAAGTTTGAATTATACACTGACCATAAATCGTTGAAGTACCTTTTCTCGCAGAAAGATCTTAACTTGAGGCAACAAAGGTGGATGGAATTCTTGGCATCCTATGATTTCGAGATTTCCTATACCCCTGGCAAGGGCAACGTAGTAGCAGACGCCTTGAGTAGAAAGAAGCTGGCCTTAAGCCCTCTCTTTGTAGAAAGGCAGAGCTTGGAGTATATAGCCAACTTCGATTTTAGACCCCCTATCGATCATGTGACTGGTTTGTTAGCATCGCTAGAGGTGCGGCCTACTCTTTTGGACTCAATAGGGACTGCACAACGTGAAGACCCTTAGCTAGTTGATGTGATAGATAAGTTAAGTAGGGGTGAGATTTATAGTCACCTCAGTAGATACTCCATCGATGATAAGGGTTGGTTGAGGTGGGATGGAAGGCTATGCGTCCCACAAGCAGGGGATTTGGTGAAGAAAGTTCTTAAAGAAGTACACCATTCCAAGTTGACCATACACCTCGGTGGAGACAAGATGTATAAATACGTAAAAAGGATTTTCTTTTGGGATGGCATGAAGAGGGATGTAGCTGAATTCGTCTTCAAGTGCTTAGTATGCCAGCGAGTCAAGGCGGAATAAAAAAAGCTTGGTGGTTTGCTTCATCCTCTAGAGGTCCCATAGTGGAAATGGGATAGCATCTCGATGGACTTTATTGATGGGCTGCCTAGGTCAAGAAGAGGCAATACCAGTATTTGGGTAATAGTGGACAGGATCACAAAAAGCACTCACTTCATAACCGTTAAGAGTAGAAGGACTACCTCATCTCTAACATCCATATATCTTAAAGAGATGTTCCGACTCCATGGGATACTCTCCAGCATTGTTAGCGACCGAGATCCTATCTTTACGAGCGAGTTTTGGAAGAGCTCGCAAGAAGATGTAGGCACATAGTTATGCTTAAGCACGGCCTATCACCCCCAAACTGATGGTCAGACGGAGAGAGTGAACAGAGTATTAGAAGACCTCTTGAGATTATGCATTCTTGACTTCGGAGGAACATGGGAGGATCACCTTCCTTTGGTGGAGTTTTCCTACAACAATAGCTACCAAGCCACCATAGGTATGGCACCCTTCGAAGCTTTATATGGAAGACCGTGCCGATCACCAACCTGTTGGTGGGAGTCTACAGATAAGCTCATGCTTGGACCAGATATGATTAGAGAAACTTTAGAGAAGGTGGACTTGATACGAAAAAGAATGAAGACTGCCCAAGATAGACAAAAGTCCTATGCAGATAAGAGAAGGACCGACCTTGAGTTTGAGATTGTGGACAGGATTTTCCTTAAACTATCTCCTTTGAGGAACGTCGTTCGCTTCGGATCCGCATGAAAGTTGGCACCAAGATTTGTAGGGCTGTTTCCTATCATTGAAAGGATTGGGAAGATGGATTACAGAGTAGAGCTGCCCGAAAGATTGGCTGGAGTTCATAATGGCTTTCACGTTTCCCACTTACGAAAGTGCTTACATGAGTCTGCGGAACTGGTGGAACCAAACATATTAGAGGACTCAGAAGTAGAATGAGAGCCGACTGTGAGAAGAGTTCCAACTCGTATCTTGGGTACAGAAGTCAAAAATCTACGCAACCACGAAGTCAAACTTGTAAAAGTTCAATGGAGTGACGCTGAGGAAGACGCGACTTGGGAGACTGAGGCCAAAATACGCGCAGCCTACCCTTTTCTTTTTGAGGGTATATCTTTGATCTCTTTTTCCTTAAGTTTGTTCATACTCGTATCTATCTTTTTAGTATTTTCCTCAGTGTCGTTCTCGATCCTTAGGTAGAAACCAATGGATGTAAACATGTATTTAATACATGTTATGATTGATGGTTGCAAGTGATTGCTAGTGGTTGCTCGTGGATGCATATACACACACTTTAGGTACTAGATCGGCTCAGTCACTTTCATATTGAATATGCATATATGTACTTATATATGATTGAAACTTGATGTGTTATCATATGGATTTTGCATTTGTATGAATGATTATGCACTCATGTAGAAAGTATGATTAGGGAAAATTGCATACATTATGGACGCATGACACCAACATGACTTGCATTAAGGAGGACAACTGAATCAGTAGACCGCCTGATTTTGCATTAGATAAGGACATATACACACACTATGCATATGATCATGGAGCATTAGAAGTCTTTTAAGGACAATGGATGCCTGTGTTTAATGGTTGAGTAGATGGACGATTGGATGGTAGGATATACGTTCTTCTTGACTTGAAGATTTCGGGGACGAAATCCTTTAGGGAGGGGAGAATGTAACACCCCGTGTTTTCGATAAAACTTAAAGTAACGAATTAAAGAATAATTAATTCTAAATGTGAGAATCAAGGGAAACGAGTTACGTCGTTGTGTTCGTCTCATAATTCTGGTTGAGATAGAGTCCGAATTTGCGTGAATTGGACTTCGTATGATGAAGTTATGGCCTTCGGAAGTTTCAAAAATTTCAAAATTCAAATTTAAACTCAGAACAGGGCAAGGCAGGAAAAATTACCGCCCAGGCCAGGTCGACCCTAGTGTCGACCTACCCTACAGGTCGACCTAACCCCCCCCCCCCCCCCGGGCAGATCTGAAAGGATGACGATTTCTGACTCCCTGCTGAGTCATTAGGGCTGAAGTGTTATCCTATCTTGACTGGATGGCCTTGATTATTTCTAGGGTTAATCTGATGGCTCTAAATTAATTAAACCTCTATAAAAGAAACCTAACTCTCAAACCTAAATCACAAATATTCATACCAAGAGCCACCATGCCGTCAATGGTGAACCAAGAATAGTCGTCATCTCTTTCAACTCAAAGGCAAGATTGAAGCTACGTCAAAATTAAATCTAATCTAATTCAACTAAGAAAATTCAACGATCTACATCAAAGGTGAGCAATTCATTTTAAGAATACAGATCCCAGAACTCAAGAATTCCTTTTTGTTTGTAAGTGTAGTTATCTTTCAAATGTGAATGAATTAAAGACATAGTTTGAATTGAATTGTAAAATAGAATTGTACCAAATTGTATGTGATGCTGATTTATGTTTATTCATGTCTATTCTATCATATATGCCTATGAAATATTGTGGTCTATCGAACCTATTATGCTATGTGGAAATTGGTGAATAAACCTATGATGTTATGAAATTATCCTATGTAAGTTTGGTGATATTATACAAGTTTTAGGCTAAGTCATGTAGTTTATGCCTAACTGTTTAGATCCATTATGCATACATGTTTAGATCTACGAACTTGTATAATTTGGTGATTATATCTATATGTTGTATGTCAATTTAGAAATTATGCCATGTTTATGCAAGCTAAGTGATGCTATCATGCAAGTTTACAAGTTAAAAACATGATTATGTAGACCTATATGTTTAGATCTACAACTTTATATGTTAGAACCATATGCCTTTATGTTAGATCAATATTTGCATGATTCAATCCCTATGCATGTTCACCACTACATGTTTACTTAGATTTTTAGTAGCTCTTTGTAAAACTATTATTTTATGACTCATGTTGCATAGATCTAGTTTGCAAATTCATAATTGAAAGTACATTATGCCAATTTCATGTGACACATCTGTAGTTAGATCCATATTTTTGTATGATGTTGGAATGTTGTAAGTTCCTCTTCTTCCCCTTTTAGTTTATTAGTTAGGCTAAGATGTCGAGCCTAAAATCCTATGTAATTTTGCGAACGTACAACCGGGGTAACGTTGGGGAAAACATGAGAATTATACATAATTAACATATTTGGCTCATAACCATGTAAATGGTATGGCATTAAAATGGTATAATTTACTTACCAAAAATTATGAATTTAATTTAGAAGGAAAGTGGTCCATAACAATAAATTGTTAACAAATTTACATATAAGCATAAAAGGATAAATATATAAATTTACAAAAGACGAATATGCCTAACCCAAGGTTAGACTGAGTTGTGGTGTAAAACTACCCGGAACCGACCGGCACATCCAGTGACCACAACAATACCTATCTAATGTGGGTGGTTGGTGCATTGAGCCCAAAAAGGAACCGAGGTTAGACTGAGTTGTAGTGTAAAACTGCCCGGAACCGACCGGCACATCCAGTGACCACAACAATACCTGTCTAATGTGAGTGGTTGGTGCTCTAATAAAGCTAAGTCAAGAGTGGTAGGGTTAAGTCAATTAAGGAAACACTTAACAAATTCAACATGTTAGCTAAATTGATGGGTGGGGTTAGGTAAATTTGGACTCTTAACTAATTTAAAATGTTGGCTGGAAAACCCTAGTAACGTGGACCCATTTCAGTAGTAGCCCACGTTGATGTATAATGGGTCCCTGAACTAGGAAGGGTGGGGCACGATTACTGGGCTGATTATAAGCGGTCAAAAACATCGGCGGTGCTGCATCAGTGTAGGTTCCGGCGGAGTACGGGAGTGCACGTATTCCGGAGTGGAAAAAGTAGGCACTGGGCATAAGTAGTCATACACTGTGCATCATGAATCGTGTTGGGTTGCCACTATAGGATTTGAAACACCTCATGGTGGTACCCGCACAGGTATCTACAATCAAGCGGTGGCCGAATGACACACGTGATAAAGGCATGCGGGTAGGAGCCGATCAATATAAGGGGATCATTTCACCAAGAACACGTGGTGCTAGTTGGACAAATATAAGTAGGTGCAGAGAATTAAACATGGGTGCGATGTATATTCGGTTTATCCTGCCTTATATAGTTTTATGTTAGTTTGCTGTTCTGGTACTGTCCTATTTTCAATTTATTCCTATCATGACCTTTTTCTTATTCACACACTGAAAAGTAACGAGACTTACTCGGACTTATGTCTGACCCAATTTTCTTTCGTCTTATTTTCTTCCGTCCCCCCCCCCCCCCCAAGGTAGCCAGGGAGGGAATAGCTCCGCTTAATTTGGACCGTTCATTTTTCCGAGCTTGAAGACTCTGTGATGTACGGCTTGGAATATCTTATTTTTGGCTATGGCTTTGGACACACTAGACTTGGGGATTTATGCAGTTTTATTTATGCTTTATGCTTCTTTATATAATAATCAAGACAGAAACTATGATGTAATGATTTGAAAGTTGTTTTGAACAGTTTGCTGTAATGTTTTGTTATAAACCACGTTTGAAATAAATATTTGTTTTCCGCTGCTTATATATATATCTGTCTTGTAAATTTTCTGTATCTTTTACCTATAATACTCCACCAAAGTTAAGGCATTCCCTTTGTGAGTGAACTTAATGGAGGTGGGGTGTTTCAATGCCTATGGTGGCTTGGTAGCTATTGTTGAAGGCGAATCCCACCAAAGGAAGATGATCCTCCGATATCCCTCCAAAATCAAGAACGCACAATATCAAAAGATCTTCTAATACTCTGTTCACCCTTTCCGTCTGACCATCGGTTTGAGGGTGATAGGCCGTGCTTAAGCATAGCTGTGTGCCTACAACCTCTTGCAACTCCTCCAAAACTCGCTCGTAAAGATAGGATCTCGATCACTTACTATGCTAGAGGGTATTCCGTGCAGTCGAACCACCTCTTTAAGATAAATGGATGCTAACAATGAGGCAGTCCTCCTACTCTTAACAGGTATAAAGTGAGCTCTTTTAGTGAGCCTGTCCACTATTACCCAAATACTGGTATTGCCCCTTCTTGACCCAGGAAAACCATCAATAAAGTCCATCGAAATGCTATCTCATTTCCACTGTGGGACTTCTTGAGGATGAAGCAGACCACCAGGCTTCTTCTGCTCTGCTTTGACTTGCTGGCATATCAAGCATTTAGAGACAAACTCAGCTACATCCTTCTTCATGCCATTCCAAAAGAAAACCCTTTTATGTCTTTATACATCTTGTCCCCACCTGGTGTATGGTCAATTTAGAATGGTGTTCTTCTTCGAGAATGGTTTTTACCAAATCTCTTTCTTGTGGGACGCATAGTCTTCCATCCCGTCTCAACCAACCCTTGTCATCGATGGAGTATCTATTGAGGTGACTAGAAGTCTCACCTCTAATTAGCTTATCCATCACATCAACTAGCTGAGGGTCTTCACGTTGCGTGGTTCCTATTGAGTCCAAAAGCGTAGGTCGCACCTCTAGTGTTGCTAACAAGCCAAGAACAAACTCAAAGGAAGGTCTAAAGTCAAAATTTGCTATGTACTCAACGCTTTTCCTTTCTACAAAGAGAGGACTTAGGGTCAGGTTTTTCCTACTCAAGGCATCTGCTACCGCATTGCCCTTGCCAGGGGTATAAACAATCTCAAAATCGTATGAGGCAAGAAACTCCATCCACCTTTATTGTCTTAAGTTAAGATCCTTCTGTGAGAAAAGGTACTTTAACGATTTATTGTCAGTAAACAACTCAAACCTTTCTCCTAGTAGGTAATGATGCCATGACTTAAGAGCTAAAACAATGGCAGCTAGCTCCAAATTATGAGTTGGGTAGTTCTTCTCATGTACCTTCAACTGTCTTCCCCCATAACAAACTACCTTGCCTTCTTGCATCAAGACAGCGCCTAATCCTGTACCGCATGCATCTATGTATATTGTAAACATCTTACTTCCATCAGGCAATGTTAGAACCGGGGCTGTTGTCAGAGGCCTTTTCAATTGTTGGAAAGCAACATCACAATCCAAGTCCCAAGAAAAAGTTAGGTTCTTCTTCGTCAATCTTGTAAGTGGTGCTGAGATCTTCACAAAGTCTTTAATGAACTTTCGGTAAAAGCCTGCTAGTCCGAGAAAGCTTCGGACTTCGGTTGCATTCCGTGGTATCTTCCAATCTTGTACCGCAACTACTTTTGCGGGATCTACATCTATCCCTTCTTTGGACACCACATGTCCAAGAAACCTTACTTCATCTCTCCAGAAATGGCATCTGGAGAATTTTGCTTTCAGTTGATGTGCACGAAGAGTATCCATGACTTCCCTTAAATGCAAAGCATGCTCTTCCTCACTTTTCGAGAAAATCAAAATGTCGTCCATGAAGACCACTACAAATTTATTAAGGAACTCCCTGAATACCCGACTCATCAAGTCAATGAAATAGGCAGGTGCGTTTGTCAAGCCGAAAGGCATGACAAGCCATTCAAAGAAACCATCCGGAGTCCTGAATGCAGTCTTATCAATGTTGTCCTCAGCCACTCTTAGCTGATGAAACCCGGTTGCCAGATCTAGTTGGGAGAAAACTGATGCACCTACAAGATGATCGAACAAGTCGTCTATTCTTGGAAGTGGGTGCCTATTCTTCTTGGTCAGCTTGTTTAGCTTCCTATAGTCAATGCATAGGCGAAGTTAACAATCCGCTTTGGTTGCAAAAACCACTGGAGCACCCTATTCAGAAATACTCTGTCTTATAAACCCCTTTTCAAGCAACTCTTTAACTTGCTTGCTGAGCTCTTCCTTTCCCTTGGAGCCATATGTCTAACGGGTAGAGCAACGGGCTTTGCATTATCAATAAGGTATATGCTTAAGTCTATCTCTTACTTCGGAGGTAAACCCTTCACCTCTTCAAAGGCATCCGAGTATTCACAGACTACTCTAACAGATTGTAGGTTTTCAACAGACGCATCAAGAGATTCTAGGTAGCTAAGCATAACAGAGTTCATGGGATTACAAGAGATTTCGAGAGTGTTACTGAGGCGAGTCATAAGTCTAACTACTCTCTTTTCACAATCGAGGACGATACCATTACTGGATAGCCAATCCATGCCTAGAATCAACCCATAGCCCGTGAAGCCCAAAACATAGGCATTACAGCTATACCCAACGCCTAGTATAGAAATTTCCAAATCCAAACAAATCATTGATAAATAGGCCGAACCCCCAAATGGATTTGAAACAACCAAGGGATCCTCAACTATACTGGTGTCTAGGTGCAGAGATTCAACTAAAGCAGTAGATATAAAAGAGTGTGATGCGCCAGAATCAAAGAGAGTACGAACAAGATGATCAAAAAGATAAACTAAACTCTCAATAAAAATATTTCTACCTCGTTCTTGCGGAGGTGCAATGAGAGCGTGAACCTTCCCTCGAGAAGTAGATCCATTCCTCTGCCCTTTCCCTTGCTTTCTTGGGAAGTCCTTAGACATATGTCCTGTCTCGCCGCACTGAAAACAACCA
The DNA here is from genome assembly GCA_030737875.1 of Allium sativum. Classification (NCBI taxonomy): domain Eukaryota; kingdom Viridiplantae; phylum Streptophyta; class Magnoliopsida; order Asparagales; family Amaryllidaceae; genus Allium; species Allium sativum. Next base: position 305,623,058 of record CM060916.1, on the reverse strand, counting down.
CCCATCTTTCTCTTCTTCTTTCTGCAGTCCTTAATCAGATGTCCAGGTATGCTACAAAAATTACACTTCCTCTTGTCACGGGGTTTGTTATTCTTCCCGCCCTTCTTGGAACCCGTCTTCTTGTTCTGTGTTCTCTCCACTTTCTTGTCTTGAGGTACTTCCACCTTTGTCTCTTTCTTTCCGTCCTTATCTTCCTCCTGTAACAGTGCCATGTCCACTAGTCTCTCATAAGTCGCACCCATAGGTATATGGGACATAGTTAGGCTGTGCAGTGGCTCGTTCGACCCTTTAACGAAACGTAGAGCCTTCTTATGTGGAGTGTTCACTAACTCCAATCTGAATCTAGCCAGCTGGTTGAACTGGTTGACGTATTCCTTGACCGATAGGCTTCCCTGTTTGAGAGCTAAGAACTTTTCCACCTGTAGGCCTCGTTCAGCTTGCGAGAGGAACTTCATTTCAAACCTTATTCTGAAATCCTCCCAAGTTTCAACTGGTCTCTCAGCATTAGTAACTTCCTACCAATAAGAGGCCTCGTCCTTAAATAACCACACAACCAATTGTATCTTCTGCCTATCATTCACTTCGAAGATAACAAACAAATCTTCTGTTTCCTTGAGCCAGTTTCTTGCTTCCACAAATGACTCAGTCCCATTAAAGTTCTTTCCGCTCATGGCTCGAAAGTCCTAACATATATTCGAGAAAGCATTCACACGAGGAGGAGGAGGAGGAACAGCTGCAACTGGGGGAGGAGGAACGTCTGCTGGGCCTGCGTCATTAGCCCTAGCCTCCAGGTACCTTTTGAAGCAACCAGGTACCGGTACGCCCGTAGGAAGATTAAGATCCCCAGACATGATGAAATGAAAAGAAAAGGTTCAAAACAAAGGATAGAAAGATAGTGCATATGGCTTTGGGGATTATACTTTTTAAAATAAAACAACATTTTTCATAAAAATGCTTCTTTAAACATCTTTTTGAAAAATTGTTTTCAAAAACTTTTATCTGATCTGGTAAACCTCGCTCTGATACCAAGTGTAAACACCCCACCTCCGTTAAGGTCACTCAAAAAGGAAATTCATTAACTTTGGTGGAGTATTATAGGTAAAAGGTACAGGTAATTTACAAGACAGACATATAAACAGTGGAAAAACTAAATTTTATTTCATAAGCACGTGGTCCAGTCAAAACATTACAACAACTGTCTCAAAAACCAACTTCCAAATCATTACAATAAAGCCTCTGTCTTGACTAAAACATAAAGAAGCATAAAACAATAATAAAGCAGCATAAATCCCCAATTAAGAGTGTAACCACAGCCATAGCCCAAGAAAAGAGAATCCAAGCAATACATCTACTCTCTTCAAGATGGAAAAGGGTCTGGACTAAGTTGAAGTATTTCCTCAGCACAGACCTGGGGGGAGGGGGGAACGGAAGTCAAGAATACGACAGAACGGGTCAAACATAAGCCTGGTAATTCCATTGACTATTTAGCATGTAAATAGGAAAAAGGATCATGACATGAATAAACTGAACCTAGGAAAATACCCAAGAAATAAGATAACAATAAATAAGGCAAGATAAACTGAATATACTGTCGCACTCATTTCTATTTCTCTGCACCTACTAACAAGTGTTTCAACAAGAACCATGTGTTCATGATAAAATGAACCCTTTATCGATCGGCTTCTACTCGCATGCATTTATGACTTGTGTCATTTAGCCCTACTTGATTGTAGATACCTGTGTTGGTCCCACCATGGGGTGTATCAATTCATATGGTGGCAACCCGACACAAATTCAAGGTGCACAGTATATATTACCTATGCCCAGTGCCTGATTTGTCCATGCTAGAGTACGTGCACGCCCATACTCCATCGGAACCTACACTGCTACACCACCCGCCGTTATTTTGAATGCTTATAATCAGCCCAGTAATCGTGCACCACCCTGCCTAGTTCAGGATACCATTATACATCAATGTGGGTTACTGCTGAAATGGGTCCTCATTACTAGGGTTTTCTAGTCAACATGTTAAAATGGTTAAGTGTTCTCAAATTAACCTAACCCCACCCATCAGTTTAGTAAACATGTTGTATTGGTTAAGTGTTGCCTTAATTAACTTAACCCTACCATTCTTAGCCTGCCTGTTCCTTAGCTTTAATTCATTCATTAAAGCACCCACCTCTCATATTAGATATATATTATTGCGGTCGCTGGATGTGCTGGGCGATTCCGGGCAGTCTTACACTGCAACTCAATCTAACCTCGGGTTTTTGGGCTCAATGCGCTAACCTCTCACATTAGATCTGTATTGTTACGGTTGCTGGATGCGCCGGGTGGTTCCGGGCAGTCTTACACCGTAAATCAATCTAACCTCGAGTTAGGCATATTCATCTTTTAATTAATTTACATATTTACCATTTATGTTTATATATAAATTATCCACCAATGTTGTCAACTCAAGTCATGTCCCATTTACCCTCTAAATTATGTCCATAATTCTTAGGTACACAAATTATACCAGTTCATGACATTAATCATTTACATGATTATGAGCCAACATATGCCAATAGCATGTAACTTAATATTTTTCCTAACGTATCCCCCGTTATTTGTTCGCATAAATTACATAGAACGTTAGGCTCACAAATTATCCTAACTCATAAATAAAAGGGAAAAGCAAAGGGACATGAAACATTCCAACATCATAAAACAGTATAGATCAGCTAAGCATGTGTGACATAAATTTGGCATCGTACTACACAAATTTAACTAAGCATGTAAATGTGAACTTGCATTTGAGTTGGATCAAATTAATATAGATCTAAATATATAAGCATGTAGATCTAGAAATATAAGCATATATGAACATGACTTAGCTTATGATCTTGTATATAACATAACATAAAAGAATCACCAAATTTATATACAACATGATAGGTTCATCACCAAATTAATATAAAACATGATAAATCGTATCAATCACAATAGTCTCGTGGGCATAGGTAATTTCAGAATTGCTACAGGGATAAACATGAATTAGAATACGATTATCTTACAACTAGGCACAGTTCTAGTTTAGCTTCATTACAAGTCATGACTTTTATTTGTTCAATTCTAAAGAATAACTGAACTTACAAAAAAAAGAACAAATCTTGTTTTCTGGGATCTGATTTCTGAAATTGAAAAGCTATCTTTGACGTAGACTATTGATTCTCTCGTTTGGACTTGATTTGGGGCCTTTTACCTTGATTTCTAATTTTAGAGAAAAATGGAGGCTACGCTAGTTTGGCCATGGACAGCATGACGGCTTCAGAGAGCAAGGTTATGAGGTTTTAGGGTTGTGGGTTGGGGTTGTTTATATAGAAGTTTAGATTAATGAGAGCCGTTAGATCATCCTAGGAGTAATCAGAGCCATCCAGACCAAATAGAGCCAACCGGAAGTCTCCACATGCTCTAATGACTCAGAAAAACGTCACTGGACAAAACAACCCAGATCTGGCCGAGGGGGTTGACTCCTATAGGGGGGGTTGACACCTCAGTAGACAACCCTCTTGGGGGGTCGACACCTATGTCGACCCCCCATGGGGGGAGTTGACTCGTATGAGTGGGAATTTTCCTACCCAGCTAATTCTCGGAATTTTTTTGAATTTCGAACTATTTTTTGATTTAATTATTATTTATATTTAGTTAGTGTTTAAACTTGAAATCTTCTGAACTCCATAACTTCTTCATACGGAGTCCGATTTATGCAAACTCGGACTCTATCTCAAGCAGAATTCCGAGATGAATGCAATGGCGAAACCCGTTTCCACTAAATTCCAATTTTTAAAATTAAGTATTCTTTAATTCGTTATTTTAATGTTCAATGAAAATATGGGGTGTTACAGTAATTTAAATAAATAATTGAACCTTACAAGAGTGTGCACGTATATTATTAAATAGTAGTGGTTTACCTAAACATTTTTGGGTAGAAGCTATAACAACGACTTGTTATGTATTGAATAGGGTAACAACACTCCAATGACTAAAAACACTTGTTATGAAATATTTTATGGAAGGAAACCCCCAAAGTTTCATGTTTTAGGACATTTGGTTCAAACCATTTTATCTTTAATACAAAAGATTGTGACACCCTACGTTCGTTAATGTCACTCTTTAAGAGAATGCATTAAGTTTCGTGAAGCGTTATAGGTAAACAGAAACAGAAACATTACCAGACAGATATAGAATAACAACGAAATTTAAAACTTTACTGAGCAGCGAACATCGTGGTTCAAAACATAGTTACATCATGAGTCTGAAATACATGAAATCCTGTACATCAACTTAAAACTTCTGTCTTATACTAAAATCATAAGAGTACAAAAAATAAAGAAGCATAATCCCCAAAATATTGCCATAGTGGAGAAGAAATGAAATCAAGCAGTACATCTAAGCAGCTGCAAGCAGAAGGAAAGAAGAATCCTGATTAAGCTTGAGTATTCCCACCCTGAGAACCTCGAGGGGAAATGGAAGAGAAAGAAGAGGAAACAAAATAGGTCAGACATAAAGTCTGCCGAGTCCAGTTACTTTTATCATATAAATAAATAAAAGCATCATGATAAGCATATAAGTTGGAGAGAGATAACAACATATAAGGCAGGTATGACCGGGTAAACAGGTTAAACTGAACCGAACAAGCATTGTGCTTCTCTAATACTTTTCTCTGCACCAATACTAGTATCATGTGAACAAGATGATCCCTAACAAGTACAAGATGGTAGACTTAGGCGTACATCTAGTGAGAGGTTTCACCCCCATACAATAACAGGTAGCCCAACTAAACTTACCGGTTGTAGTGGCCATCAAATCCGTACTATCTGAGCTGACCAAAACAACACACATTCATCCCAAATAATACAGAAATACGAGTCACTAGGGTTAAAGAAATAAAAACATATAGAAAAAGGATAGAAATAACAAAACAGAACCTCACAGCGGAATGAATAAAATATATTATATTATATAACATAACTTTTGAAATACAAATTTTTGTATCATATATACATACCATCATCAGAGTATAATACAACATTTGATCCAGCAGAAAATAACTCTTAATTATCTAACGGTGAATCCGCCTACTTCAAACTCTTCCAAGTGTATCTGGAAAATCCCGAAACACTTGACTGCCCGAACAAATTTGGGCACCCAAAAATTTAGGAAAAACAAACAAAATAAACTCTGGGTCAGTCAGGGGACTGGTGTGAGTAAACTCCAACCATGTTGTTTAACATTGAAAATCCTTTTGAAAGAAGGGTAATAGTAAGACCAGCCCACACATAAACATGGACGGTTTTTACCTTACTATAACCAAAACAGTTTCGATATCAAAATCAAGTGATATTATAATAATGTTTATTCAAATAAATAACCAAATAGTAGAACGCTTGCATCTCACGCTCTACATATATAGTATAAAATAAAAAACCGCAGGGCTCTTATTGGAGATTGGATTCCAACTATGACAAGGTATGGGACTACCTCCCGATCAGTGTACTCTAGCGGGGATACACTGGGATTCAGCAAGAACGTCTTGCAACCCGGCCACACACGACCGCCCACTCATTTAGCTTGACTGTAGCGAATATATTGTCACCTACAGTTGTCAGTCGTCCAACCGTAATACTTAAGATACAAAATCGAAAGAAGAATGATTAACGAATTTTCTCTAGATCGGTGACAAATGTACCCTGCTTGGGTATGACCCACCTAGCTATGCTGCCTGCCCGATTTCTGTCATTTCCCGGTTATGAGGCTTGAGGCTACATTTATCTTTCAGAACATCTGACCAGCATTCACTTTGAATGCCACATCGTCAAACCTGTCAAATCACTAGTTGATCTTCAAAATATTACGGGTATAAAAGCTAAGACAAACGAATTTCTCCGCCACCAGACATAATACCTTGAAAAGATCATCTTATGTGATTCGTTAGGAATACTCTGCCAGACATTCGTCCATACAAGTTGTCCTGGGACTGGACAAACAGAACAACCATTATGCTTTACTCCATCTTCAATTATCTTCAAATAATCTAATTCGCAACACCTATGCCTATACGGTGTGGTTTTCGGATAATAAATCCAACCGGTCTCCCCATATTGACAACGATGGTCAAAAATCTTTGATAGCCGATGTTTTAACTATCAAAGGAAAACAAACATCCATCAAACAAATCACTAGCCCTTTATAATATTTTATTTTAAGTTCGTTATCGAATTCTATATATTGATATATTGAATTCTAGTTTTCAAATTTCTCGAAAATATTCTAACTCCTTAAATTTCCGGAAAATTTCGCCAGCAACTCCTTTGTACCGGTCAATAGTTCAAACCCCAAATCGCCTCTCTAGGCCATTTCCATTCAAAAAGAAAATCAAAAAGCCAAGTGGCTTGCCGATTCGGCGCATAAAACTCATATGAAAATCTAAACATGTACCTTTTTGTCGGGCACTTAAATTATAAATCTTCACTCTCTTCATACTCTTTATCCCATACCTGTCTGTCATATACTCGTCAAATTCCAATTCATGTCAACTTTAAGATTTCAATCACATTCACTTTATTCCCAATTTATTCCTTTTTATTTAATCCCCTCTCATTTTGACCCTCTAACGTTCAAATGTTTTTTTTGCTTATATATGTATATAACTCGAATTAAATTCCCATATCAAATTCCATAATTTGATTCAAGGTTTATACTCGGATGTCCAAATTCAATTAAAAAATTCCAATCACTTAAACAAAGTTAAATTCGGGCCAATACTCTATTAACAAATTTCAAAGAAATTAGTTAACTTCATTCGATAACTAAAAATCTGATTTTTGTACCAAAAATCAATCCGTTTACACGACTCGAGTTTATATTTATTTCATAACTCAAATCTGGATTTTTCTAATGGCAATCAGATTTTATTCACTTAAAATCCTTTTAATTTATTAAATAAACCGTTATGGTTTAAAAACGGTTATGGCGCTTTTTTCTGAAAATTTGATTTTGACATAATTCAAAATTTATACGATGAAATCATGATTTTTCATTTCCATTAGAAAAGTATCATTCAATAGGTCTGGGAATTTCTTGTTTCCTCGAATTGCAATTTATATTAAGTTCTATAAACTCAATTGAAGTTCGAATCGTCAATTTACGAACTACCACGCTGCGGCGAGTTCGTTTTTATTATAATTTAAATACAAACGTTAACTTTGTTTACAAAATAAATTCCAATTTCAATATTCTTAAAATAATTCAATCCCATTATCCAAATCTTACTTAACAATTCAAGTTATTCAAACTCGTCAATTATTTAATTCTACATTCATAACTTAGATATGAATTTAATCAAACTCGACTCCTATTTCAATTCCAATTCCTTAAATTATTTATAAAATTCAATATACTCGAATTCCAATTATAAATTCCTTTTTATGGGAATAATCTATTAATTCAACATCATTTACCATTACAAACTAATATCATCCCTTGATAATAGTGAAGTCGTTCAAGTTTGGGTATTTTATTTGCCTCTCAGACCTTGACCGACAACGTTCTTATCTTGAGACAGATAAGAGTTTGTAATAAAAACTGACATTACTTATCATAAAAATCCCCTGTTTTATTCCATTTTAAAAAAAATGACTTTTAAATGGCATCCCTTATATTTGGAAAAATCTATTTCCAATTAATCAAATGGAGATTACTTCAATATATTTATAAACATTGTTTATAAATCAACTTCCTTATTTTATATTTAATAAGTCTCTATTTAAATTTCCATTTAAAACTCGATTCCTTATTTGAAATATTTTATTATTATAACTTATATATATATAAGCATAGAATCTATTTTCATGTTAAAATTCTAAATTTCTATTTAATAAGTTCCTAATATTTTTTGAAAATAATATTTTATTTTCTACAAATTAAACTCTATTGAATTCAAATCATAAATCTATATAGATTTATCTCAATCTGATATACTCCGAAAATCGGAATAAATTTCATCATTTCCATCTCAAACGATTCCAAATTCGCTTATTTAATTCACACTTGAATCAAAAGTTCAAATTATCCAATAATAGTTATTTTTTCTTTATTTATAAATATCGTTTATTAATTTCACTTCTTTTTTTGAATATTAAAACACGTTTCGATTTCAAATTACATTTGAAATCTAATTTCCACTTTGGAAAATAAATCATAAAAATTATAAAGTACCCAATGATGATTTTTCACATTCATTTATAAATGCTGGTAATAGATTATACTTCATGTTTTAAATATCAAAACAAGTTCAATTTCAAATTCCATTTGAAATTTTATTTCTACTTTGAGCGAATAAAATACCTTTTAAAATCACGCTTACATTTACGCTTCCAAATTATCAAATGATAATTTCCTTTTCATTTATAAACGTAGTTTATAATTCAATTACTTGTTCTTATTATTAAACAAGTACATATTTCCTAACCTATTTGAAATTCCATTTCTATTTCGAAAATTAAATTTCCCTTTTTAAAATCTAAAACCCATTCTATAATATTTTAAATATCAATATCAAGGGCCAGTGATATTCAAATATTCATAAAACACAAGATTTCAAATCATAGGTTTATAACACATCACATACGATTATATATATGCAAACAAACAATAATAAATTTTGAGGAATCCAGTTGGATTCCTCTAACCTGTTTTCCTGCATTCACATATGTCAAACAACATAAATAATACCAATCCTGCTTCAAGGCAGAATATCGCGGTATAGAAGGTCATTCACTCATATATCATGGGGCGATAGGGTCATCCGCTAATGATACTGCAGGCATCCGCTAATGGTACTATGGGAAATCCAATATATATATAATAACCACAATCACCAAGCCTAAATAAATAATATATATATAATCACAATAATTCAGTAATTCGTGCATGCATCCAGACAACAAATGAATTTATTTTAACGATTAAAAATAAATTTTTAAGTGAGATTTACTCACCTGAATTTTTATTCGTGACTCGTTCCAATTTATTCCTTAGCAAAGATCTTGCAGCTCCAAACCCCCACGATTTGATTTGATCGATTAACCTTTAGAATTCATTTATTCCATTTATTAATTACATGATCGAATATATGTAACTAATTTTGTAAATGCGATTTGGTTTAAACGATTATTACAGTTTAACTACAACAACTGTGCCTGAATTTCAAATTATATGAGAACAAATTTTAACTTGATTTATTCATCCAATCCCAATTCATCACAATATCCATTTACAAATCATTTTGAATTTTAAGTTACGGCTGCCCTATTTAAAAATTCAAGAATTGGAAATATTTACAGCTACATAAGTTAAATCGATTTAGATTAAATGATGAGTTTAATGAAAACCACTCACCATAGTAAATCTGGAACGATTTCCCTTTCCAAAATCTTCTTTCCCAGCACAACTCGAACTTGTGCATCCCATTATCAATTTATATGGACTGATCAACCCCTTGGCACACTGCTGCTTTCACCCTTACTTTGTACAGTGACAAGCAGTGTAACAAAAATTCACCATTCTCTAACAAGAACTGAACTTCCCCAAAACCATCCACTGTCAAACTCCACTTCATCCTAAAAACACATTGTATTCCTCAACATTCCTTTGTGTACAACAACATCAGTCTTCCCATAAAAAAACCATTTTCATCACAACTGAATCCATCCATAAACACAAACTAATTCCATTGTCAGTATTTGCACCAATCGCCCCTCAAAATTCAACCGTTCATCCTTAAATCCATCTCCGTAGTAATCCCATGCTACACTCCTCCCAGTCCCGTTACTTCCCTCAATAGCACCACTGTACTATCGCACCCCAAATCAATTCCTTACCAGTGTCGCTTCTACCTAGTTCTACTCCATCGTGCACCCCTCGATCATCACGTCGCACCACTCGGAATCCACATAACCCATCGATACCCTGTAGCTTTCTTGTTCTGGCTTTCGAATGCCAGGAAAACAAATCACGAGCCTCCTTAGAACAACATCGCGGTCTTCAAACACCACCCCACATCAAAGACCAAACCTCATCAGTATCCAGCTTCAACTTGCGAGCACCAATCCCCTTCGAAACCTACGCGAGTTCCTCAAATCGCAACCCCTAAATTGAGTGCCCTTTGTTCATAGTCGAACTCCAGAGTAGCTCGCGGTTCGATCCATTATCAGTGAATTTCAAATGAAACAAAGATGAGTTGGGTTTAATTTCTAAGAAGGAAAAATATGGTGATTTCGAAATGAACAGAACGAAAGGTAGAGTCGGCTTTAATTGGGATTTTTATTTTTGCTTTCGATAATAAAGGTGAAACTGAAGAATTTGGTTCAATTTAAATGAGGAGGAAAGATGATATACGATTTCGATCTGTTTTTGTTGCCAGTGAATGAAGAAATAGCAAGAAGATTAAGAGGGTTTCTGTGATTTTATATAGACGAGAGGGAGACAAACGTATACTCTGCATTAAATCCCTGTTTCCGTGATATTGATGAAGTGAGACCATTATTTCTTCTCGAGGAGAAATGATGCGCGATTTTCCAGTTTTTAAGATGGCTGATATGAGTATAGGTCGGCTTGTAATTTATTATATTTGACATTGTTTTGACCTGATAAGATTATATATAATATAATATTCTAAAATATCTCATGGTCCATAAGTTCTGAACCGTTATATTAACGTAATGACCAACCTTACAAGATTATAATATTGTTCTGAGCTCAACGGAATGAGTTATGAAATTTAATTCAACTGTATAAAAGAGATAAAAATTTAAATTAACTATTTAAATTAAATTCGATTTAAAATATAAATTGATTTTAAACAATTAATTTTATTGATAATAAATTATTATTATCGTTTTAATCCAACACATAATTTATATTAATTGACTGAATTATTTAGGTTCAGATTTTTTACTGTGAATTCAATTATTACTATAACAATAATTAAATATATTCGATAATAAATCTATAAATTTAATATAAATCTATTAATATATACAATTCAGCATTTAAAATAAATTTAAATATTCAATATTAAATAGCTAAAACTCCGGGATGTTACATTCTTTCCCCCTTAAAAGAATTTCGTCCCCAAAATTACTAAGGCTGAAGAAACGCTACAAACCTGTTAACTTTTCAAAAACCCACTTTGTTATAACTCAGCATTTCATATTCTGTAACTCAAGTCCTATTCAGCTTTAAGTTTTCATGGAAATATTTAATTTTAGTTCATTTAACTGGTTTCCATAATTTTGATTTATTTAACTTGCTTAAGTTAAATTTCAGAATTCAAATGCCCGGGTTTTTAGTTCAAATCTTTTTGAAATCATATAAACATATTCATAACCATCTCAAATTCAAACATTTGAATTTTCCAAACAACTTATTTTCTAAAATAGATTTCTTTGAAAATCTCACTATGGTAGCAAACCATCACTTAGAAGCTTGAAAATGAACACTGACGATGGCGTGCTTCAACATCAGAATTATTTTCCAGTGTCCGTAGTGAATTCAGTGCTTTTCATTTTCAAAATCCATTCAAAATGATTTTTATTTAAAAATCCTTCCAACACAAAGCTATATTATTTTAATATACCTTTTTAGAATATTTACCAACTTTCCAGGATTCAAATTCCAAATTGTGGTTTCAATCCGATTTTAATTCATCTCATTTGTATATATTATTCATATACAAATTCCATATGAGTATATATAACGATTCAAATTTTATAGTTTCCTAATAGCAACCAACTCATCCATATATAAATAATTTAAAAAAAATATTCTTTTATATCAAAATATAATTTTGGGCAAAATTATTTCATTTACCCAGCTTTTTAAACAATACTCTATTGAATTACTCTATTCAAGTGTTTATAAATACTATTCGATACAGTTGATCATACTGTATCGACCAGAGTTCATAAACAACTCGATAAACCAATCAACACAATATAAAACAGATTTCTTTTTTTTTTCAACTTACAAATACGCTCTCTCATATATATGCAATCAACTCAATCTAGGGTACTACCGACCCTATCTCTAATGAGTAAACCCCACCAAAGCCTAGGTGTTCGCTCAACCTAAGCTCTGGTACCAACTGTAATGGCCCGCAAATCCGTACTATCTGAGTTGACTAAAACAAACACACATTCAACCCAAATAATACATAAATACGAGTCATTCGGGTTAAAGAAATAAGAACAAATAGAAAAATGATAGAAATAACAATACAGAACCTCACAGCGGAATGAATAAAATATATTATATAACACAACTTTTGAAATACAAAATTTTGTATCATATATACATACCATCATCAGAGTATAATACAACATTTGATACAGAGGAAAATAACTCTTAAATATCTAACGGTGAAGCCGCCTGCTTCAAACTCTTCCAAGTGTATTTGTAAATTCCTAAAATACTTGACTGCGTGTACAAATTTGGGCACCCAAGAGTTTAGGAAAAACAAACAAAATAAACTCTGGGTCAGTCATCGGACTGGTGTAAGTAAACTCCAACCATGTTGTTTCACTTTGAAAATCCTTTTGAAAGAAGGGTAATATTAAGACTAGCCCACACATAAACATGGACGGTTTTTATGTTACTATAATTAAAACATTTTCGATATCAAAATCAAGTGATATTATAATAATGTCTAATCAAATAAATAACCAAATAGTAGAACGCTTGCATCTCACACTCTATATATATAGTATAAAATAAAAAAACCGCAGGGTGCTTATTGGAGATTGGATTCCAACTACGACAAGGTATGGGACCACCTCCCAATCAGTGTACTCTAGAGGGGATACACTGGGGTTCAGCAAGAACGTCTTGCAACCCGGCCACACATGACCGCCCACTCATTTAGCTTGAGTTTAGAAAATATATTGTCACCCACGGTTGTCGGCCGTCCAACCGTAATCCGTAAGATACGGAATCGAAAGAAGAATAATTAATGAATTTTCCCTAGATTGGTGACAAATATACCCTGCTTGGGTATGACCCACCTAGCCATGCTGCCTGCCCAATTTTTTTCATTTCCCGACTGTGAGGCTTGGGGCAACGTTTATCTTTCAGAACATCTGACCAGCATTCACTTTGAATGCCACATCGTCAAACCCGTGAAATCACTAGTTGATCTTCAAAATATTACGGTTATAAAAGCTAGGAGAAACGAATTTCTCCTCCACCAAACGTAATACCTTAAAAAGATCATCTTAGCTGATTCGTTAGGAATACTCTGTCAAACATTCGTCCATACAAGTTGTCCTGGGACTGGACAAACAGAACAGCCATTGTGCTTTACTCCGTCTTCAATTATCTTCAAATAATCTAATTCGCAACGCCTATGCCTATACGGAGTGGGTTTCGGATAATAAATCCAACCGGTCTCCCCGTATTGACGACGATGGTCAAAAATCTTTGATAGCCGATGTTTTAACTATCAAAGGAAAACAAACATCCATCAAACAAATCACTGGTCCTTTATAATATTTTATTTTAAGTTCGTTATCGAGCTCTATATATCGATATATTGATTTCTAGTTTTCAAATTTCTCAAAAATATTCTAACTCCTTAAATTTCCAGAAAATTTCGCCAGCACCTCCTTTGTACCTGTCAATAGTTCAAACCCTAACTCGCCTCTCTAAGCCCTTTCCATTCAAAAAGAAAATCAAAAAGCCAAGCGGCTTGCCGATTCGACGCATAAAACTCATATGGAAATTTAAATATGTACCTTTTTGTTGGACACTTAAATTATAAATCTTTACTCTCTTCATACTCTTCATCCCATACCTATTTGTCATATACTCATCTAATTCCAATTCATGTCAACTTTTATATAACTCGAATTAAATTCCCATATCAAATTCCATAATTTGATTCAAGGTTTATTCTCAGATGTCCAAATTCAATTTACAAATTCCAATCACTTAAACAAAGTTAAATTCGGGCCAAAACTCTATTAAAAAATTTCAAAGAAATTAGTTAACTTCATTCGATAACTAAAAATCTGATTTTTATACCAAAAATCAATCCATTTACACGACTTGAGTTTATATTTATTTCATAACTCAAATCTGGATTTTTCTAATGGAAATCGGATTTTATTCACTTAAAATCCTTTTAATTTATTAAATAAACCGTTATGGTTTAAAAATGGTTATGGCGCTGTTTTTCTGAAAATTTGATTTTGACATAACTCAGAATTTATACGACGAAATCAAGATTTTTATTTTCCATTAGAAAAATATCATTCAGTAAGTCCGGGAATTTCTTGTTTCCTCGAATTTCGATTTATATTGAGTTCTATAAGCTCAATTGAAGTTCGAATCGTCAATTTACGAACTACAGCGCTACGGCGAGTTCGTTTTAATTATAATTTAAATATAAACGTTAACTTTGTTTATAAAATAAATTTCAATTCCAATTTTAATATTCTTAAAAGAATTCAAGCCCATTATCCAAATCTAACTTAACAATTCAAGTTATTCAAACTCGTCGATTATTTCATTCTACATTCATAACTCAGTTATGAATTTAATTAAACCCGACTCCTATTTCAATTCCAATTCGTTAAATTATTTATAAATTTTGATATACTCAAATTCCAATTATAATTTCCTTTTTATGGGAATAATCTATTAATTCAAAATCATTTACCATCTTGATAATAGTGAATTCGTTCAAGTTCGGGTATTTTATTTACCTCTTAGACCTTGACCGACAACGTTCTTATCTTGAGACGGATAAGAGTTTGTAATAAAAACTGACATTACTTATCATAAAAATCCCCTATTTTATTCCATTTAAAAAAATGAGTTTTAAATGGTATCCCTTATACTTGGCAAAATCTATTTCCAATTTATAAAATGAAGATTACTTCAATTTATTTATAAACATTTTTTATAAATCTACTTCCTTATTTTATATTTAATAAGCCTGCATATAAATTTCCATTTAAAACTCAATTTCTTATTTGAAATATTTTTTTTATTATAACTTATATATATATATATTAGCAAAAAATCTATTTTCATGTTAAAATTCTAAATTTCTATTTAATAAATTCCTAATATCTTTTGAAAATAATATTTTATTTTCTGCAAATTCAACTCCATTGAATTCAAATCATAAATATGAATAGATTTATCTCAATCCAATATATTCCGAAAATCGGAATAAATTTCATCGTTTCCATCTCAAACGATTCCAAATTCGCTTATTTAATTCACACTTGAATTAAAAGTTCAAATTATCCAATAATAGTTATTTTTCCTTTATTTATAAATATCCTTTATAAATTTCACTTCTTTTTTTGAATATTAAAACACGTTTCGATTTCAAATTACATTTGAAATCTAATTTCCACTTCGGAATAAATCATAAAAATTATAAAGTACCCAATGATGATTTTTCACATTCATTTATAAATGCTGGTTATAGATTATACTTCTTGTTTCAAATATTAAAACAAGTTCTATTTCAAATTCCATTTGAAATTTCATTTCTACTTTCAGCGAATAAACTTCCTTTTAAAATCACGCTTACATTTATGTTTCCAAATTATCAAATGATAATTTCCTTTTCATTTATAAACATAATTTATAATTCAATTACTTGATTTTATTATTAAACAAGTAAATATTTCCTAACCTATTTGAAATTCCATTTCTATTTCAAAAATTAAATTTCCCTTTTTAAAATCTAATAACCCCATTCTATAATATTTTAAATATCAATATCAAGGGCGGGTGATATTCAAATATTCAAAACACACAAGATTTCAAATCACAGGTTTATAACACATCACATATGATTATATATATATATGCAAACAAACAATAATAAATTTTGAGGAATCCGGTTGGATTCCTCTAACCTATTTTCCTGCATTCACTTATGTCAAACAACATAAATAATACCAATCCTGCTTCAAGGCAGGATATCGCGGTATAGAAGGTCATCCACTCATATATCATGGGGCGATAGGGTCATCCGCTAATGGTACTGCGGGCATCCGCTAATGGTACTGCGGGAAATCCAATATATATATGTATATAAATATATATAATAACCACAATCACCAAGCCTAAACAACTAATAAACATATAATCATAATAATTCAGTAATTCATGCAAGCATCCAGACAACAAACGAATTTATTTTAATGATTAAAATTAATTTTTTAAGTGAGATTTACTCACCTGAATTTTTATTCGCAACTCTTTCCGATTTATTCCTTAGCAAAGATTCTTGTAGCTCCAAACCCCCACGATTTGATTTAATCGATTAACCTTGTAGAATTCATTTGTTCCATTTATTAATTATATGATCAATATATGTAATTAAATTTGTAAATGAAATTTCGTTTAAACGATTATTACAATAAATTTTAATTACAACAACTTTGCCTGAATTTTAAATTATATAAGAATAAATTTTAACTTGCTTTATTCATCAAATCCCAATTCATCACAATATCCATTAACAAATCATTTTGAATTTAAATTACGGTTGCCCTATTTAAAAATTCAAGAATTGATAATATTTACTGCTACATAAGTTAAATTGATTTAGATTAAATGATGAGTTTAATGAAAACCACTCACCATAATAAATCTGGAACAATTTCCCATTCCAAAATCTTCTTTCCCAGCACAACTCGAACTTGCGTATCCCATTATCCCATTATCAATTTATATGGACTAATCACCCCTTTGGCACATTGCGGCTTTCACCCTTACTTTGTACAGTGACAAGCAGTGTAACAAAAATTCACCATTCTCCAACAAGAACCGAACTTCCCTAAAACCATCCACTGTCAAACTCCACTTCATCCCAAAAACACATTGTATTCCTCAACATCCCTTTGTGTATAACAACATCAGTCTTTCCATAAACAAACCATTTTCATCACAATTGAATCCATCCATAAACACAACCTAATTCCATTGTCAGTATTTGCACCAATCGCCCCTCAAAATTCAACCGTTCGTCCTTAAATCCAGCTCCGTAGTAATCCCATGTTGCACTCCTCCCAGACCTGTTACTTCCTTCAACAGCACCACTGTACTGTCGCACCCCAAATCAACTCCTTACCAGTGTCGCTTCTACCTAGTTCTACTCCATCGTGCACCCTTTGATCATCACGTCGCACCACTCAGAATCCACAAAACCCATCGATACCCTGTAGCTTGCTTGCCTTAGCTTTCGAATGCTAGGAAAACAAATCATGAGCCTCCTTAGAACATCATCGCGGTGTTCAAACACCACCCCACATCAAAGACCAACCTCATCGGTATCCAGCTTCAACTCGCGAGCGCCAATCCCCTTCGAACCCTACACGAGTTCCTCAAACTGCAACCTCTAATTCGAGTGCCCTCAATTCATCGTCGAGCTCCAGAGTAGCCCGCGGTTCAATCCATTATCAGTGGATTTCAAATGATATAAAGATGAGTTGGGTTTAATTTCTAAGAAGGAAAAATATGGTGATTTCGAAATGAACAGATCGAAAGGAAGAGTCGGCTTTAATTGGAATTTTTATTTTTGCTTTCGAAAATAAAGGTGAACCTGAAGTCTTTGGTTCGATTTAAATGAGGAGGAAAGATGACATGCGACTTCAATCTGTTTTTGTTGCCAGTGAATGAAGAAATGGCAAGAAGATTAAGAGGGTTTGTTCGATTTTATATAGACGAGAGAGAGAAAAACTTACACTCTCCATTAAATCCCTGTTTCCATGATATTGAGGAAGTGAGACCATTATTTCTGCTCGAGGACAAATGATGCACGATTTTCCAATTTTTAGGATGACTGATATGAGTATAGGTCGGCTTGTAATTTATTATATTTGACATTGTTTTGACCCGATAAGATTATATATAATATAATATTCTAAAATATCTCACGGTCCATAACTTACAGTCCTGAACCGTTATTTTAATATAACGACCAATGTTATAAGATTATAATATTATTCTGAGCTCAATGTAATGAGTTCTGAAATTTAATTCAACTGTATAAAAGAGATAACAATTTAAATTAAATTAGATTTAAAATATAAATTAATTTTAAACAATTAATTTTGTTGATAATAAATTATTATTATCATTTTAATCCAACACAGAATTTATATTAATTGACTGAATTGTTTAGATTCAGATTTTTACTGTGAATTCAATTATTACTATAACGATAATTAAATATATTCGATAATAAATCTATTTATATATATAATTCACCATTAAAATAAATTTAAATATTCAATATTAAATAGCTAAAAATCCGGGATGTTACACCGGTATTACCCCTAAGGATAATAATAGGATCCTAACCAAGCGGGACTAGATGTACCCTAATTATTACCCCAATCAATTAGCTCCTTAACTCCATTGATACCCTGTAATGGCCCCACAGTAGGATGTATCACTTCCTGAAGTGTCTACCCTTCGTTTCCAGGATGTGCACAACCATATCTACTAATGCCACAACGTATTGTTTTCCTGAGCAGGCGGACCATGCATGCACATGAGCCCGATGGAACGCGCCGTCAGACACCTTTCCCCAAGTGACCTCTTATAATCAGCTCAGTAAGCATGACCTCACTCTGACCTAGTTCGGAGTACTCGTCTGATACCTATATATGGGTTACTGGCTGAAACGAATCCCACACACAAGATGATGCAAGCTTCCCCTAGGTTTGCATCCCCACTACTAGGATTTCAACAAGTTATGCTTACTAGTGTAAAATGATTGCATAACCCCACTGGCTAAGTTTGTGGGACTATATATACAAATATTACCCACCGCCCCAAGATTTACTTAACTCACCCACTCATTCAAGCAAATTTACTTAACCCCTACTCATGTTAACATGTTCATGTAATCCATCTGGATTCAAACAGGTTAAGTATTACAAGTTCATTACCATACATTCATTTATGGTTATAATGTGCTAGACCTCCCACATTAAGTCTACAGCTTGTGGATGCTGGATATGCTAGTTGGGTCTGGGCAGACTTCTTCCACAAGTCGGACTTAACCTCGTGTCTTAACACCATCACGTGTTTATGCACTTAGACCCCTCACATTAGATTTACCACTTGTGGATGCTGGATATGCCAGGCGGTTCCAGGCAGTCTTCTACCACAAGTGTAATCTAACCTCGTGTCTAAGCACCATTACAGTTTCTGATTATTGTAAATATAGGCATTTTCATTATTAACCAATTATCATGTTTGTTATGCCCCAATTCCCCGTCCATTGTACAACACAATTAAGCCCCAAATTTAGATCAAGATCTAGATTATTCCCCCAAACTCTAAGTTTTGGCTCAAGGAACAAATTATGGCCAAAATTCCCAATCATGTTTTACAACAACAATTATGCCCCAAATTAATCATTCCTAACCATTACCAATTTCGAGCATTCACATATTTCAACAATAGGCCTAGGCTTGAAGGTAGCCTGGCTATAAAAAAAGAAGTGAAAATGGAGAAGAAGAGAACAAGAATAGGCATAGCAAATAAAACTGGCATATGATGATAAAATTGGTCATACTAACAGAATAGGCATAGTGACATGATTAGGAAGACTAACATAATAGGCATAAGGTGATAGGGTGTACAGAATAGGAATATCATAAACATGCATGATGAGATATAAAAAAAGAATTAGATATACTAATAATGATAGATCTGATATGATTCAAATAGTCACAGGCTTTGATCCAATTCATAGGGATGTTAGGATAACTTTTAAGTGTTTACATCTAAAAATAACATAGACTCACATAGAATGGATCTAAGAAAACTGAGAAAAGCGTGTTGATGTTGAATCAGCAATCTTTGAATACGTATGAATCGTCTTTGCTGAAGAAAAGGCTAATTTAATCTGAGTTGGAGCAGCATCTTTGAGACGACCCGAGATCCCGTCCAGACGGAAACAAGGGTTATCTTTGTAATGTAACACAGAAACAGATAATAGCAGAACAGAATTAAGTAAATACACCAGATAATGAACAATAGAACATACTGGATAAAAGAAATCATCAGAGTTACACAGTATACAGAATCTTACTTAGTACAAATACAGTTCAGCTATACATAAATGTCTACAGCGGAAAACAAACAAAATATGTACAATAGGAGCTGAACAGCATAAAAAGAGATAAATGATAGAATCCATCTTCAGCTCCAGCTATCCAGAAAAAGAACCAGCTAAACATGAATACAAGGCTGCCCGTGTAGAAAAAGGGGCACCCGAGTTTGAAAGTGAAACAAACTACGAGTCAGTCATGGGACTGGTATGAGAAATCTACTCAACACATATATAATTTGGCTAATCACAGGACCACGCCACTTTCGTGGAACGGGTTTACTCCATTTGATTGCCAGTGCTTTAAAACAAATCTTTCTTTTAAACAACGCAATGCATTTTATAAAAATGAAGCCGTTATAAGACTTAGTTCCCATCACACAATGCAACGCAAACCGGAGGATAGAGTTTTTACCTTATAACAGCCAAAATATGATTGATACGAATAAAACAAAGGCATTTGATATTATTGCTAGTGTTTACATGTTTTGAAAACAATTTCAAATCATAACTATCAATCATAGACGGCATTAATGCCCCATACCACTATGTCGCCATATATAGGTATACAATCAAAACCGCACAGTCACGTATTTGGAAATTGGATTTCCGTCATGAACCAAGGCAAAAGATAGTCCTTAACGAATTCGTGACTTTCTAGCCCGAGCCACCGGAACAGCCGCAACTGTCCCTTGGAGCGACAGGGCCGGTCCCCCGATGTGGATTATAGTGCCTGAACAATAAGTTTCCCCGCCCTTTGGGGCGTAAATGAGCCAACGAATGACTCCATCGGACCCGGATCGTCCGACCAAACCGAGGCGCCTCGCAACAGCAACAACCACATAGGTGAAAAGTATATAAATGTCAGGGCTGGTAGGTCACTGACACCACCCTAGCTAGAAAGAAATGCATGCCCTCCCTGAGGTCCTTCTCATGTTTCTGATTCATACCGGGGTGTGAGGCTCGCGAATTTACGTTATACACAAAGCTATGCCACACAGGCGGTGCTTTGATCATCACCACAAGACTTTGCTTTTCAACAGAAGCCCTGATCACTGCATCTTAGTATGCCACACAGGCCATTCATGCCATGCAACTGATGTCCATCGATATACAACCTCTGAGCTCGTGCGTCACAGAGAAGGGCGTTAAGCAAAAGAATAAATTCTCCACCGCCAAACAGATGTATAATTAATAGAAATCAATCAACACAGAATTAAATCCAATGTCAGACACACAGTCCATCTACAAGTCCGTTCTGGGTCTGAACGAAACCGGAGGCACTAAATACCTCGCAAACCCTTCGATCATCACGTACGTTTGGACGATCACCACTCATTATCCATATTTCGGGATGCCTCCCAATCAGGACCTCGGTTACCATCCAAACGAGGTGAAGATCTCCGGTCTTCGACCACCGTCTTCATCTTCGACTTTCAATCGTCGGTCAATTATTTGAAATGAGAATTAACTCGGCCTTTTCAAATAATTCACGTTTATTTAGAATTTCAAATCAATTTACTTCAATGGTTAAATCATTCAACAACACCAATTTTGTTCTTTAATGTAATTTTCACACCAAACACATTCAACCATCAAATACCACATAAATCGAGCGAATTCAGTTTATTTCCATTCCATAATGTTTATGGTACTTTATAATAATTTATCGCTATTTTTATTTATTTTAAAATAGCCCATTTATTCAAAACGACGCTTCGGGCCATAACGCGGCCGTGGCGCTGTTTTTCTTCAGATTTGATTTACACATATCTGAAAATCTAACCATTGGATCTTCACAAAATTTACATCACTAGAAAGGTCTTTTCAAAACGAATCCAACGGTTTCAGTTTCGGGAAATTCCGACGGTCAGATCTCCCGGTACAATCGTTTGAAGTTTCGATTTCAAAATATGAACTGCAGCGTCGTTATTCGATTAAATATAACTATATTTATATATATATAAATATATAATCGTTTATGGCCCTGTTTTTCTTCAGATTTGAATTAAACGTTCCAGACAATCCAACCATTGGATTTTTACAAGGTTGGTGCCGTTGGAAAGATATTTCCAAGGCGAACCCGACGGTTGTGGTTTCGGGAAAATCCAATGGTCGGATTTCCCGTACTAGTTGTTTGAAATCACGGTTTCAAAATGCGAACTGCACGGCCACGTTTTGTTTTAATTTTATTTATATTTATATAATTATATAAATATAGTTCATTCAACAATTTCAATATCGTTTTCACTTCAAATATTTCACTAACGCCTTAAAATTTTGGAAAATTTCGCCATAACCTCCCCTGCACCGGGAGCATTGGGAAATCGCAAATAGCTTTCCCGATCCTTCTAATCTCAAAAAGAAAAAGAAAAAGCCAAGCGGCTAGCCAACAGGCTCATAAAATCATCACCCAAACAAACAGTAAATGTGTACCAATTTGTCGGGCACAAAATTTTATTCCTCTTCTCTAGCCCCTTTGCTATAACCTGTTCAATGAATATGCATGTACATATATACAGTTCTTATCATTTATCATTTTCTATCCAACTTCATATTTGATTTCTATTTGGTTTAAAAACACCATTCATTCTAATGTTACATACATAGGTACAAATCATATCATTAGCTAATTAATGAATATTTCAGCTCATACATATTTATTTGAACAAGTGGCTATTTTTAACACTTCACATTTCAACGATTTATGCATATAATAAAAATGTGATTTTTATTGTAAAACAACTCATTTCAAAAAACTATTATTTTATATATTTCATATTGGTGATAAAAATAGGATTTTTCTTATAAAACAATTTCTTTCAAAACGAGATTATTTTACATAGTTCATATAATCGATAAAAGGTGATTTTTATTATCAAACAATTTATTTCAAAATATGAACACCATTCAACACATGAATTTCTAATCAACGAATGAATATCAATTCAACACATGAAGGTTTTCTATAGTTTCTATATATAGATAGAAATGTGATTTTTATATTTAAAACGCAAATACCATTCAACACATGAATTTCTAATCAATGAATGAATATCAATTCAACACATGAATGTTTTCTATACAATGAATAAATATAGTTTAAGTAAATGAAAATAATTCAAACACACGAATATTATTCAAAATTTCGGCAGCATAACGGCAGGGTAGTTAAAACCGGGACCGTCCCTAGTACGGCTCCTCGCTCTACCTTAAAACCTCGCGGTTTTTGACAATGGGGATCATGCATCTAGTTCGCACGCAGGCGGCATGTATATATTTATTTCATTTCCACAAACTAATCCTATGTGGTTTCAACCAAATATTTCTCAATCACAAACGGGTATTTTTCAACCACAATCAATCAATATCAACCACAAACAATCCCAAACAATCATTCGCTATCAATCAATTTTCACACCAATTTCAATCAATAAATATCGTCCATGGTTTGTGGACGAGGGGCGTATATATATATATTTATATATAGCAGTTCACTTTTATTTCAACACATATATATATATATGGCTAGAAAATAAATTGAAGAGTGAGAAATTCTCACTTCGGGTTCCACTCCACCAAAAATAGCAGAAGGCTCAGAAAAATACGCGGTCTCTTCTAAAATGTAGAAGGCGTCCACACGGTCACGATGTTTCCTGTTTCATCGAATTTCGTTAACGAACGAAAAAGATATGATTTTTCAAAGTTTGCAACGGTTTTAAACTGTTGAAATCAATTTTTAATTAAACAGCCGATACCTGCTTGAAATCTTCGAAACTAGGTTTCGATTTTTCCTTCGATCCGTGCAACTTGGAGACGATCGGAGTACACCACCTTGTAGTGCTTGGAACGGCGCTCAGGCGGAGGTAGGTGGGGCCCACTTCGACGCAGGGAGGAGGACACGGCGGCGGTTCAAAGTGCCGAACTTTGTGACGTCGGTTCTCCCAATCCACACAATGAAAAAATCCAAACTATATATGGATTTGAAGATCTTCTCGTGCTCTTCAAAATCTTCAACAGGAGGAAGGCGTAATTTTGCTTGTAGGAGGAGAAACGGAGGAGATAAGGCACGGGGTGGTTTCCGCCGTATTTCGCGATCGGGGAGAGAGAAAATTTAAAGAATTTTCTTTTTTTTTAATAAAAATTTTGATTGGCCGATGGGTTTTATAAGGGGTTTTCTTAGACGAACTCGAAATCAAACCCAACGACTGTCGTCCCTAGCGTTTTACCCCCATTCCGAACACAATAGGATATGTTTCGCAGGCCCATTCGACTGTTTCAGTCAGTTTCCATTCAAATTAAAATATAAAACATTCAATATTCAATTTGAACGTGCATTTCAATTTGCCAGGGCCACAAACTGATTCGAAAAATTCCAGAAAAATAAATCTGGCTATGTTTTGACAATACGGTCCCAACAAAACTTGTTTCATCGAATTCTGAGACCGTTTGCAAAAAGGCCCATTTTTGGTCGATCCAATTTAACTATAATTGACCAAAACGCATTTTCCTTTGCCACGCTCACATACTAGCTTCAAAAATTATGAAATTTGAAACCTAGCAATAACTTTACATCCCGGATCCAACAAAAGTAGTTTCGTCGAATTCCAAGGTCATATGCAAAATGGCCATTTTCACGGGCTATATAAATTCCATAGCGACCGTTCTGAAAATTCATTCGGCCATAACTTTTGCTTTCCGCTATGAAAATTCGATTTTTCAGATTCGTTAGAAAGGTATTCACTAACAGATTTAAATATTTTTGGTTTCACTAAAATCCGTTTTGTTTT
This sequence comes from Allium sativum, assembly GCA_030737875.1. NCBI lineage: Eukaryota > Viridiplantae > Streptophyta > Magnoliopsida > Asparagales > Amaryllidaceae > Allium > Allium sativum. The sequence goes on along the minus strand of CM060916.1, from coordinate 305,598,077 downwards.
GCACCCGGTACAGTCCGACAAAGTTTGAATTCAATTTTTGAACTGCAGCGCCATTTCAGGCCTTGTTTATAATTATAATTAATTATATTCGTTTTCAATTGTCGATTCAAACTCAGTTTTCATCACCATTATTTAAAATATTTATTTTAAATATTTAAAATCCATTATTTTAGCCAATTTAAAATTTTTAAATTGGTTCAGATTTTCTGGGTCGTTACAATCTCCTCCACTTAAAACTTTTCGTCCCCGAAAAGGAACAAAGTCGAAAGTGGTTTGATAAATCTACAATCACACAACACAACAACCAATCCAATTGTTTTTAACCTTCAAAAATATACTAATCAAATCCTATACCCTTTAGAAACCATTCAGACTATATAATTAAAAGTGCACATCTATGAAAAGAAATTAACAATAGAGTAGAGAATTGAATAGTAGTGCAAAGTAGGTTAAATGTACCTTGCACCGGAGTCAATCAGAGATATCTACTCGGCATCTGGGATAAGTTTTCTGAATGCTCTCCTCAGTTTCCCAAGTACAATCTCGCGGATCTCCACTCCATTGCACTTTGACTAAGCGAACCTTCTTGTTCCTCAGCTCTTTGGTTTCCTTGCCTATTATCTTTAGCGGCTCTCTTCTCACAGCTAATTCTGGGGTAATTTCAATGTCATGCTGAGCTGCTTCTTCCACGATCAAGTCTGGATCGTGAACGTGTTTTCGAAGTTGAGATATGTGAAATACATCATGAATTTCAGGCAACCAATTAGGCAGTTTGACCCTATAAGCGAGAGTACCGATCCGTTCCAGAATAGGATACGGACCTATGAATTTGGGTGCTAACTTTCCAGTTTTACCGAACCGGACAACTCCTCTCATCGACGATACCTTCAAATATACATAGTCGCCAACTTCAAAGGATATATCTCTTCTTCTTCTATCGGCATAGCTCTTTTGTCGGCTTTGAGCGGCGAGTAATCGCTTCTTAATAAAATCGACTTTGTTGGCAGCTTCGCGAATCATATCAGGCCCTAACACAAGTCTATTTCCAGGCTCGACCCAACAAGCAGGAGATCGGCACGGTCTACCGTACAATGCTTCGAATGGCGACATTGTCAGACTTGCCTGGTAGCTGTTATTATAAGAGAATTCAGCCAAATTTAGATGGTCTTCCCATGATCCACCGAAATCGAGAACACAAGCCCGCAATAGATCCTCTAAAATGCGATTCACCCTCTCAGTCTGACCGTCTGTCTGAGGATGATAAGCGGTGCTCAAGTTTAACTTTGTTCCCAGCTCGACTTGAAATGCCTCGCAGAATTTACTAGTGAATATTGTATCTCTATCACTGACTATACTGAGTGGCACTCCATGTAGTCTAACTATTTCCCTGAAGTATATCTGCGCCAGGCTCTGAGCAGTTCTATTTGATCTGACAGGTATGAAATGGGCGGTCTTCGTGAAACGATCTACGATCACCCAAATACTGTCATTTCCTTTTCTGGTTCTTGGCAGACCATCGATGAAGTCCATAGAAATATGTTCCCACTTCCAGCCAAGAACTTCCAGCGGTTGTAATAATCCAACCAATTTCTGTTGGTCGCTCTTGACTAGTTGGCAAGTAGGGCATCGGCTAACATATATTGAAACGTCTCTCTTCATAGCCTTCCACCAGAATGTTCTTTTGAGATCGTTATACATTTTGGCCACACCAGGATGGATACTCAGCTTGGACTTGTGACACTCGTCTAACACTTCCCTTTTTAGCTCAGGAACGTCAGGAACACAAATCCTTCCTTTTAACCTCAAGGTCTCGTCGTTATCTATTTGGAAACACGAGGGTTCGCCTTTCTGAATCCTTTTGGTCATATCCTTAATAAAATTATCCTCCTTCTAAAGAATAGATATTATGTCAATCAAGGATGTCGTGATAATAAAGCTGGCGATCATTACATTCTTTCTGATCAGCGCATCGGCCACGACATTGGCTTTCCCTGGAGTATATATAATTTCAAAGTCATATGCTGCAAGAAACTCCAGCCAACGCTGCTATTTCAAATTTAAGTCCTTCTGAGTGAACAGATACTTTAACGACTGGTGATCTGTAAACAGTTCAAATCTCTCGCCCAGAAGATAGTGTCTCCAGATTTTCAAAGAGAATATGATAGCCAATAACTCAAGATCATGAGTTACATAGTTTTTCTCGTGCGGCTTCAGTTGACGGCTAGCATAAGCAATCACTTGGCCTCTTTGCATTAACACTGCGCCAAGGCCTTCTCTAGAAGCATCAGTCCAGACTTTTAAATCTTGGTTGCCATCTATAATGGTTAACACTGGAGCTGTTGTTAGTCTTAACTTTAGCTCTTCAAAAGCCTCCTCACTTTCTAGAGTCCATTTGAACTTAGAGTGCTTCTTAGTAAGCTTTGTTAAATGACCAGATATCTTCGAAAAGTTTTTAACGAACTTCCGATAATAGCTAGCCAATCCGAGAAAACTGCGGACTTCAGTGGGAGTACTGGGTTGTTTCCAATTTTGAATAGCCGTGATTTTACTTGGATCCACAGCAATTCTTTCTTTTGATACAACGTGGCCCAGAAATTTCACTTCATCTTGCCAGAATATACACTTGGAAAATTTGGCTTTCAACACATTCCATCAATGAATTTCTAGAACCTATTCCAGATGCTTTTCATGTTCGGCCTTTGATTTAGAGAAGATTAGAATATCGTCAATAAAAACCAGAACAAATTTATTCAATACTCCCCTAAATACTCTGTTCATTAGATCGACGAAGTAAGCGGGAGCGTTACTAAGCCGAACGACATTACTAACCACTCGTAGAATAAGTCGGGGCCTCTGAACGCTGTCATTGGAACACATTCTTCGGCAATTAGAAGTTGATGGAAACCTGTAGCTAGGTCCATTCGTGAAAATACTTGTGCTCCATTTAATCGATCCAACAAATCATCAATCCGCGGCAATGGATATTTGTTCTTTATTGTCTGTTTGTTCAGATCACGATAGTCCACGCATAGCCGTAGAGTACCGTCAGATTTTGGGACAAACACCACTGCTGCTCCCCAATCAGAGAAACTAGGCCTGATCAGGCCCTTCCATACTAACTGTCATGTTTGATTGTCTAATTCCTCTTTCTCTTTCAAGGACATTCTTCGAATAGCGTGAACTACCGGCCTTGCATTGGGAATCAAAGCAATCTTGAAATCTATTTCTCTCTGCGGAGGTAAGCGAACAACTTCTTCGAGCACATCTGCATAGTTTTTGACGACAGGAATGTCTTTGATGAGGTCAGGAATATCCTCTGTGATTTCAGGGACATTTTCTATTTGAGCTGGAGAAACATTCAAAGCCGCCCAGAAGTCTTTTCTATTTGATGTCGGGCCTTCACACGGAATGGTTACATAATTCCCTGATTTTATCTTAGCCTTCACGACTCTGTCGGCGCATCTAACCTCCGCTTCATACTTGGTCAGCCAATCCAATCTGAGAATAAGATCGAATTCATTGAAATTCATGACGATAGATATAATAGGGAATTTATAGCAGGAAAAAGAGACAGGTACTGCACAAATCCAACTGAGATTGATAGAACCCCCGACCGGATTCTGGACAATCATTGGTTCCTTGAGCTTCCTCAAGTTCAAATCTAGTTTCTTAGCGGCACTCTTTGAAATAAAGCTTCGCGACGCGCCTGTGTCAAACAATACTTTAACTGGAATGTTTTTGACAGTAAGCGTGCCTTCTAAAACATCAGATCTTCCCTGATTATCTGAGGGTGCTGAGGTTTCTGCTACTTCATTTATTTGAGCCTCCTTGGTTGCCTTTAACAGTCGGCAATCTTGTCTTACATGGCCAAACCGATGGCAAATGCTGCATTCTCTAGTCTCTTGAAACTTCTTAATAGACTTAGATCCTTCATTTCTTTGTTTCTTTAGAGATCGGCAACTTATCGAGAGATGTCCTTGCTTATTGCAGTTAGAGCATACAGTTGTCGTTACTGGTTTCTTCTCAGATTTGGCCCTTTTTCTCTTGGCACTGGCCTTCTTACTGATCTCAGACATTGTACCTGCCTCAGGATAATCAGATTCAGACTCAATTTTATTACTAGAGCTGACTTCCTCCTCGTACTGTAGCATACCTTTCTTGTCTAGATCTTCATATTGATAAGCCATATAAATCATTTCTGAAAAAGGAAGCTTTACATGCCCCAATACTTTATTCTGGTATTTCCTTTGAAGCCCATTGATAAATCTCAAATTCTTCCTCTTCTGGTTTTGAATTAGATGAGGAGCAAAGTGAGAAAGTTCATTGAATTTCTTATGATATTCGGGAATTGTCATGTCTCCTTGTATCAGATAAGAAAATTCATCGCATAATCGCTCAGTTGCTTCGGGAGGAGTAAACCTTTCCAAGAAAATCACTTTGAATTTGTCCCAGGTGATATCACCTTCTGGATTATCCTTAATAACTGAATCCCACCAAAACAAAGCTTCATCTTTGAGTGCCTAGAATGCTAGTAATCTTTTCTGGTCATCCCTAAGCTTTAATGCTTCGAAGATTTTCTCAGCCGAACGAATCCAAGCTTGTGTCTTCATAATAGATTCTTCACCAGAGAACGGTATTCCACCCATATTTCGATATTTGATTAATAGGGCCTCAATATCCGGTTCTGCATTCCTTCTGCTTCTGACACTCGTTTTTCTAGTACTTCTGCAAATGGCAGATCAAGTGTCAGGTCACAGAAAAGGTATTTTAAAATATAGAAACACATACTTCTATGTAAATGTGTCTATCAAGGTGTACTTTCATTCTGCTACTCATACTAGGATATTGCTGATCCTATCTGTACTGAGTTGCCCGTCCTAGAACACTACTGGTTCTATTTCTGACGAGTTCGTTCAAATGTTATATTCCAGAACTAAGCTTAACCAAAGCTCTGATACCACGTTGAGACGACCCGAGATCCCGTCCAGACGGAAACAAGGGTTATCTTTGGAATATAACACAGAAACAGATAATAGCAGAACAGAATTAAGTAAATACACCAGATAATGAACAATAGAACATACTGGATAAAAGAAATCATCAGAGTTACACAGTATACAGGATCTTACTTAGTACAAATACAGTTCATCTATACATAAATGTCTACAGCGGAAAACAAACAAAATATGTACAATAGGAGCTGAACAGCATAAAAAGAGATAAATGATAGAATCCATCTTCAGCTCCAGCTATCCAGAAAAAGAACCAGCTAAACTGAATACATGGCTGCCCGTGTAGAAAAAGGGGCACCCGAGTTTGAAAGTGAAACAAACTACGAGTCAGTCATGAGACTGGTATGAGAAATCTACTCAACACATATATAATTTGGCTAATCACAGGACCACGCCACTTTCGTGGAACGAGTTTACTCCATTTGATTGCCAGTGCTTTAAAACAAATCTTTCTTTTAAACAACGCAATGCATTTTATAAAAATGAAGCCGTTATAAGACTCAGTTCCCATCACACAATGCAATGCAAACCGGAGGATAGTGTTTTTACCTTATAACAGCCAAAATATGATTGATACGAATAAAACAAAGGCATTTGATATTATTGCTAGTGTTTACATGTTTTGAAAACAATTTCAAATCATAACTATCAATCATAGACGACATTAATGCCCCATACCACTATGTCGCCATATATAGGTATACAATCAAAATCGCACAGTCATGTATTTGGAAATTGGATTTCCGTCATGAACCAAGGCAAAAGATAGTCCTTACCGAATTCGTGACTCTCTAGCCCGAGCCACCGGAACAGCCGCAACTGTCCCTTGGAGCAACAGGGTCGGTCCACCGATGTGGATTATAGTGCCTGAACAATATGTTTCCCCGCCCTTTGGGGCGTAAATGAGCCAACGAATGACTCCATCGGACCCGGATCGTCCGACCAAACCGAGGCGCCTCGCAACAGCAACAACCACATAGGTGAAAAGTATATAAATGTCAGGGCTGGTAGGTCACTGACACCACCCTAGCTAGAAAGAAACGCATGCCCTCCCTGAGGTCCTTCTCCGGTTTTTGATTCATACCAGGGTGTGAGGCTCGCGAATTTACGTTATACACAAAGCTACGCCACACAGGCGGTGCTTTGATCATCACCACAAGACTTTGCTTTTCAACAGAAGCCCTGATCACTGCATCTTAATATGCCACACAGGCCATTCATGCCATGCGACTGATGTCCATCGATATACAACCTCTGAGCTCGTGCGTCACAAAGAAGGGCGTTAAGCAAAAGAATAAATTCTCCGCCGCCAAACATATGTATATTTAATAGAAATCAATAAACACAAAATAAAATCCAATGTCAGACACACAGTCCATCTATAAGTCCGTTCTGGGTCTGAACGAAACCGGAGGCACTAAATACCTCGCAAACCCTTCGATCATCACGTACGTCTGGACGGTCACCACTCATTATCCATATTTCGGGATGCCTCCCAATCAGGACCTCGGTTACCATCCAAACGAGGTGAAGATCTCCAGTCTTCGACCACCGTCTTCAACTTCGACTTTCAATCGTCGGTCAATTATTTGAAATGAGAATTAACTCGGCCTTTTCAAATAATTCACGTTTATTTAGAATTTCAAATCAATTTACTTCAATGGTTAAATCATTCAACAACACCAATTTTGTTCTTTAATGTAATTTTAACACCAAACACATTCAACCATCAAATACCACATAAATCGAGCGAATTCAGTTTATTTCCATTCCATAATGTTTATGGTACTTTATAATAATTTATCGCTATTTTTATTTATTATAAAATAGCCCATTTATTCAAAACGACGCTTCGGGCCATAACGCGGCCGTGGCGCTGTTTTTCTTCAGATTTGATTTACACATATCTGAAAATCTAACCGTTTGATCTTCACAAAATTTACATCATTAGAAAGGTCTTTTCAAATCGAATCCAACGGTTCCAGTTTCGGGAAATTCCGACGGTCGGATCTCCCGGTACAATCGTTTGAAGTTTCGATTTCAAAATACGAACTGCAGCGTCGTTATTCGATTAAATATAATTATATATATATATATATATATAAATATATAATCGTTTCTAGCGCTGTTTTTCTTCAGATTTGAATTAAACGTTCCAGACAATCCAACCGTTGGATTTTTACAAGGTTGGTGCCGTTGGAAAGATATTTCCAAGGCGAACCCGACGGTTGTGGTTTCGGGAAAATCCAATGGTCGGATTTCCCGTACTAGTTGTTTGAAATCACGGTTTCAAAATGCAAACTGCACGGCCACGTTTCGTTTTAATTTTATTTATATTTATATAATTATATAAATATAGTTCATTCAACAATTTCTATATCGTTTTCACTTAAAATATTTCACTAACGCCTTAAAATTTTGGAAAATTTCGCCATAACCACCCCTGCACCGGGAGCATCGGGAAATCGCAAATAGCTTTCCCGGTCCTTCTAATCTCAAAAAGAAAAAGAAAAAGCCAAGCGGCTAGCCAACAGGCTCATAAAATCATCACCCAAACAAACAGTAAATGTTTACCTATTTGTCGGGCACAAAATTTTATTCCTCTTCTCTAGCCCCTTTGCTATAACCTGTTCAATGAATATGCATGTACATATATACAGTTCTTATCATTTATCATTTTCTATCCAACTTCATATTTGATTTCTATTTGGTTTAAAAACACCATTCATTCTAATGTTACATACATAGGTACAAATCATATCATTAGCTAATTAATGAATATTTCAACTCATATATATTTATTTGAACAAGTGGCTATTTTTAACACTTCACATTTCAACGATTTATGCATATAATAAAAATGTGATTTTTATTGTAAAACAACTCATTTCAAAACACTATTATTTTATATATTTCATATTGGTGATAAAAATAGGATTTTTCTTATAAAACAATTTCTTTCAAAACGAGATTATTTTACACAGTTCATATAGTCGATAAAAGGTGATTTTTATTATCAAACAATTTGTTTCAAAATATGAATTCCATTCAACACATGAATTTCTAATCAACGAATGAATATCAATTCAACACATGAAGGTTTTCTATAGTTTCTATATATAGATAGAAATGTGATTTTTATATTTAAAACACGAATACCATTCAACACATGAATTTCTAATCAACGAATGAATATCAATTCAACACATGAAGGTTTTCTATACAATGAATAAATATAGTTTAAGCAAATGAAAATAATTCAAACACCCGAATATTATTCAAAATTTCGGCAGCATAACGGCACGGTAGTTAAAACCGGGACCGTCCCTAGTACCGCTCCTCGCTCTACCTTAAAACCTCGCGGTTTTTGACAATGGGGATCATGCATCTAGTTCGCACGTAGGCGGCATGTATATATTTATTTCATTTCCACAAACTAATCCTATGTGGTTTCAACCAAATATTTCTCAATCACAAACGGGTATTTTTCAACCACAATCAATCAATATCAACCACAAACAATCCCAAACAATCATTCGCTATCAATCAATTTTCACACCAATTTCAATCAATAAATATCGTCCATGGTTTGTGGACGAGGGGCGTATATATATATATATATATTTATATATAGCAATTCACTTTTATTTCAACACACACATATATATATATATATGGCTAGAAAAGAAATTGAAGAGTGAGAAATTCTCACTTCGGGTTCCACTCCACCAAAAATAGCAGAAGGCTCAGAAAAATACGCGGTCTCTTCTAAAATGTAGAAGGCGTCCACACGGTCACGATGTTTCCTGTTTCATCGAATTTCGTTAACGAACGAAAAAGATATGATTTTTCAAAGTTTGCAACAGTTTTAAACTGTTGAAATCAATTTTTAATTAAACAGCCGATACCTGCTTGAAATCTTCGAAACTAGGTTTCGATTTTTCCTTCGATCCGTGCAACTTGGAGACGATCGGAGTACACCACCTTGTAGTGCTTGGAACGACGCTCAGGCGGAGGTAGGTGGGGCCCACTTCGACGCAGGGAGGAGGACACGGCGGCGGTTCGAAGTGCCGAACTTTGTGACGTCGGTTCTCCCAATCCACACAATGAAAAAATCCAAACTATATATGGATTTGAAGATCTTCTCGTGCTCTTCAAAATCTTCAACAGGAGGAAGGCGTAATTTTGCTTGTAGGAGGAGAAACGGAGGAGAGAAGGCACGGGGTGGTTTCCGCCGTATATCGCGATCGGGGAGAGAGAAAATTTAAAGAATTTTTTTTTATAAAAATTTTGATTTTGATTGGACGATGGGTTTTATAAGGGGTTTTCTTAGACGAACTCGAAATCAAACCCAACGACTGTCGTCCCTAGTGTTTTACCCCCATTCCGAACACAATGGGATATGTTTCGCAGGCCCATTCAACTGTTTCAGTCAGTTTCCATTCAAATTAAAATATAAAACATTCAATATTCAATTTGAACGTGCATTTCAATTTGCCATGGCCACAAACTGATTCGAAAAATTCTAGAAAAATAAATCTGGCTATGTTTTGACGATACGGTCCCAACAAAACTAGTTTCATCGAATTCTGAGACCGTTTGCAAAAAGGCCCATTTTTGGTCGATCCAATTTAACAGTAATTGACCAAAACGCATTTTCCTTTGCCACGCTCACATACTAGCTTCAAAAATTATGAAATTTGAAACCTAGCAATAAGTTTACATCCCGGATCCAACAAAAGTAGTTTCGTCGAATTCCGAGGTCATATGCAAAATGGCCATTTTCACGGGCTATATAAATTCCATAGCGACCGTTCTGAAAATTCATTCGGCCATAACTTTTGCTTTCCGCTATGAAAATTCGATTTTTCAGATTCGTTAGAAAGGTATTCACTAACAGATTTAAATATTTTTGGTTTCACTAAAATCCGTTTTGTTTTGCCCCCGGTAAAGTCCGACAAAGTTTGAATTCAATTTTTGAACTACAGCGCCATTTCAGGCCTTGTTTATAATTATAATTAATTATATTCGTTTTCAATTGTCGATTCAAACTCAGTTTTCATCGCCATTATTTAAAATATTTATTTTAAATAGTTAAAATCCATTATTTTAGCCAATTTAAAATTTTTAAATTGGTTCAGATTTTCTGGGTCGTTACAATCTTGTTGTCGCCATTGAATTAGATGAATAAAACAACAGATATAGGGTCCTATTTATAGCCTAGGGTCAACGAATCTAGCCAAGAATCCAGTCCACGTATGCAGGAATTAATCTGGTTTGGATCTGGGGGGTGTCGACATCCCCTTATGGTGTCGACCCATGGGTCGACACCCCTAAGGCTAGGGTCGACCGCCAATCGGTCTGATTCCCGCGTTGTCCCGTTTTGGAATGTTTATTTTATTTATAATTAGCTTATATATTTGTGTAAACTTCAATTCTTAATATCTTCTTCATATGATGTCCATTTTACGCAAACTTGGTGTCTATTTTAAGTAGAATTCCAAGACGAACGCAATGGCGTTGTCCATTTTACTTAGTTCCCAATATTTAATTAAATATTCCTTAGTTTACCATCTTAATGTGTTATAAAATTACGGGATGTTACATTCTCCCTTACTCAAAGGATTTCGCCCCCAAGATCTCCAAGTTAAGAAGAATGTATATCCTAACATCCATCTTCCATCTTCTCATCCACCAATCACAGGCATCCATTATCCTTAAAAGATTTCTAATGCTTATATGAACATATGAAAAGGTGTGTGTATATGTCCTTATAATAATGCGAAAGATCAGGCAGTCTATTGATTCAGTCGACCTTCTTAATGCAATGTATGTTATTGCCATGAATCCAACATGTATGCCAATAATCCTATTATAACATGTAAGTTCTATATGTGTGCACAATCATTCATCCAAATGAAACATCCATATGATGATACACCCACTTTTATCCATTAAAAGAAGAAAAATGAACACACATCCATATGCATTATGAGAGTGATTGAGCCGATCTAGTGCCTAATGTGTGTCTGTATGAATCCAAGAGCAACCATTAGCAACCACTTGCATCCATCAAACATAACATGTCTCAAACACATGTTTTCACCCATGGGATTGCTACCTAAAGGTCGAAGTTCGATCGATAGGATGTACTTTAAATGATAGAAACAAGCATGAATAAAAGCTTTGGAAAAAGAAATTAAGAACATGCCCTTGAAAAGAAAAGGCTATGAGGCGCAAATCTTGTCTTCGGTTTCCAAAGTTGCATCCTCTTGGTTATCTCCCAATTGAAATTTCATCAACTTGGCTTCTCTATTGCGTAGCTTCTTAACTTCTGATCCAAGAATACAGGTAGGAACTCGTCTAACTACCGCCTCCCATTCCACCTCTACTTCTTCAAGCATACTTGGCTCAACTACTTCAACGGTATCATGCAAGCACTTCTGTAAATGAGAAACGTGGAAAACATCATGAACGCTAGATAGTCTCTCTGGTAGCATTACACTATAGGCCATTTAGCCAATCCTTTCTGTTATGGGAAAGGGACCTACAAATCTTGGTGCTAATTTCCCTATAAATTCAAAGCGAACCACATTCGTCAAAGGTGATACCTTAATGAAAACCATGTCTCCCACCTCAAACTCAATGTCAGTCCTTCTCTTATCTGCGTAGGAATTTTTCCTTTCCTAAGCTGTCTTCATGCGCCTGCGAACAAGATCAATCTTTTCTGAAGTTTCTCTAACCATATCTGGTCCAAGTAGAAATCTTTCTGTAGATTCCCACCAATAAGTCGGTGATCTACAGGGTCGTCTGTATAATGCTTCAAAGGGTGCCATGCCAATACTAGCTTAATAACTGTTTTTGTAGGTGAACTCTACTAAAAGAAGATGCTCTTACCAGGTCCCTACGAAGTCTAGGATACACAGCCTTAAAAGATCCTCAAGAACTCAATCCACCCTTTCCGTCTGTCCATCGGTCTAAGGGTGATAAGCGGTGCTCAAACAAAACTATATACCTAATGCTTCTTGCAAGCTCCTCCAAAATTCACTGGTGAAAATGGGGTCACGATCACTTACGATACTGGAAGGTACTCCATAAAGACGGACTATCTCACGAATGTAAACTACTGCCAACCATGTTGCTGTCCTCTTACTCTTAATAGGAATGAAATGAGCGCTCTTAGTAAGTCTATCCACTATAAACCAAATACTTGTGTTTCCTTTCCTCAGTCTAGGCAAACCATCAATGAAATCCATCGAGACGCTCTCCCACTTCCACTGTGGGACCTCCAAAGGATGAAGTAAACCACCTGTCTTCTTTTGCTCAGCTTTTACTTGCTGGCAAATCAAACATCGAGAAATGAACTAGCTATATCTTTCTTCATCCCAGCCCAAAAGAAAACCCTCTTCATATCTCTATACATCTTATCACTGCCTGGATAAATAGTCATCTTAGAATGATAGGCTTCCTCAAGGACTATCTTCAACAAACTCCGAACTCGGGGAACACAAAGCCTTCCATCTCATCGCATTCACCCTCTATCATATGTGGAGTATCTACTGAGGTGACTAGAAGTCTCCCCTCTACTGAGCCTATCTAAGATGTCTGAAATATGTGGACCCTCTCGCTGTGAAGTTCCTATCTGATCCAAAAGAGTAGGTCACACCTCTAGTGTTGCCAATAAACCAGGTGTAAACTCAATGGAGGGTCTGAAGCCAAAAGTCGATATAAACTCCAAGCTTTTCCTCTCCACAAACACATGGCTTAAGGCCATCCCCTGCCTACTCACTGCGTTGGCCACAACATTACCCTTGCCTTGGGTATAAGCAATCTCGAAGTCATAGGACGCTAGGAAGTCCATCCATCTATGTTGCCTTAAATTAAGATCCTTCTTTGAGAACAAGTATTTAAGAGATTTATGATCGGTGTACGGCTTGAACTTCTCCCCAAGTAGATAATGGCGCCAAGTCTTAAGCGTGAATACTATGGAAGCTAACTCTAAGTCATGGGTTGGGTAGTTCTTCTCATGAATTCTTAGTTGTCTACCTCCATAACATACCACCCTTCCTTCTTGCATCAAAACCGCACCAAGCCCTATACCACACGCATCGGTGTATACTGTGAACACCTTGTTCCCGTCAGGCAAGGTCAAGACTGGGGCTATTGTCAGAGCCCTCTTCAATCGCTGGAAAGCATCGTCACAATCTATTCCCACGAAAATGTCATATTCTTCTTCGTCAGTCTGGTGAGTGGGGTTGATATCTTTGCGAAGCCCTTAACGCACTTCCTATAATAGCCCGCTAATTCAAGAAAACTTCTCACCTCCGTTGCATTCTTTGGGATCTGCCAATCTTGACCTGCAACTACCTTCGCGAGATCTACTGCTATCTCATCTTTAGAGACCACATGACCTAGAAATCTCACTTCTTTTCTCCAAAAATGACATTAGGAGAATTTTACCTTAAGCTGATGCACATGGAGAGTTTTCAAAACCTCCCTCAAATGTTGGGCATGCTCTTCCTTGCTCTTCGAGAAGGTCAAGATGTCATCAACAAAGACCACAACAATCTTATTTAGAAACTCCAGAAACACCCTACTCATCAGATCAACAAAATAGGCGCCTGCATTCGTCAACCTAGTAGGCATGACGAGCCACTCGAAGAAACCATCTGGAGTTCTAAAAGTGATCTTCTCTATACTGTCCTCGTCCACCATCAATTGATGAAATCCCATGGCCAAGTCTAACTAAGAGAAAATTGATGCACCAATAAGCTGGTCAAACAGATCGTCTATCCTTGCAAGTGAATGCCTGTTTATCTTAGTGAGTTTATTCAACTCTTTATAATCCACACATAAGCAAATCGAACCATCCGCATTAGTTGCGAATACCACCGGAGCACCCATTCAGACATGCTTCGCCTAAGAAACCCTTTCTCAGTACTTGCTTGCTAAGCTCCCTCCTTTCTCTTGGAGCCTTATGGCGCACAGGAAATGCAACTGGCTTTGCATTGTCCACTAATTATATACGGAAATCGATCTCGTGCCTCGGAGGTAATCCTCGGAACTCCTCAAAAACGTTAGGATACTCACAGACTACTGATACAAATCGCAGATCATCGATAGATGCATCAAGTGACTCTAGGAAACTAAGCATGACAGACCCTTTAGGGTCACAAGAAATCTCGAGGGTCCTCCCATGGCAAGTTAAAAGTATAAACGACCCTCCTCTCACAATCCAGAATGGCACCATACATGGCTAGCCAATCCATCACTAGAATCAAACCATAGTCCATGAAACTAAGCACGTATGCGTCGCATTCAAACTCGATGCCTAACATAGATATTCACAAACCCCGACAAATCATAGACAGATGATTCGTACCCCTAATGAGGTTTGAGACAACAACGGGATCCAAAACCATACTAGTACTAAGGTGTAGAGACTCAACGACAAAATCAGACATAAAAGAATGTGAAGCGCCGAATCAAAAAGAGTTCTAACATGATGATTGGAAAGAGAAATCAAACCTTCAATGGAAACTTACCTACCTCTATCTGGCTCACCGGCCACGAGAGGTGCACCTGCCCTCCCGAAGATCCTACCCTTTGACCTTGACCTTGCTTCTTTCGGCATTCCTTAGAAAAGTATCCGACCTCTCCACAATTGAAACAAGAATTCTTCTTTCTTTTACAGTCCTTGATCAAGTGACCCTCACGTTTGCAACTATGACACTTCCTCTTATCTCTAGCCTTTCCGTCCTTTCCACCCTTCTTTTGTTGTTGTTGTTGTCCTTTCTTGGGCCATACTTTCTTATTTTGTGTTTCCTCAGCCTTACTTCCTTCTTTTCACGTTTATCTTCTTCATGCATCAACGCCATATCAACAAGTTTCTCAAAAGTTTCTCCTATCCGAATATGAGACATAGCCAACCCACTGAGGGCTTCATTCAATCCTCTAGCAAACCTCAAAGCCTTCTTGTGCGGGGTATTCACTAGCTCCAAACCAAACCTCGCTAATTGATTGAATTTATTAACATATTCTTTCACAGACATGCTTCCTTGCTTAAGCGCCAAAACCTTTCCATTTGCATGCTTTGCTCGGCTTGAGAAAGAAACTTCATTTCAAACCTCTTTCGGAAATCATCCCATGTCTCAACTGGACGTCCCGCTTGCATCACCTCCCACCAAAAAGAAGGCTCATCTTTCAGCTGCCAAAAGGCTAATTGAATCTTCATACGATTGTCAACTTCGAAAATTCCAAACAAATCCTCCATATCTTTAAGCCAATTCCTTGATTCTATAAAAGTCTCAGTTCCTCGGAATGCCTTTCCACTCATAGCACATAAATCTTTGCATATCTTAAAAAATTACCAGCATACGAGGACGAGGAGGAACAACGGGTGCAGTTGGGGGAGGAACATCTGCTTGACCACCGACAGGCGTCGTGGCCTCAAGATACCTACGGAACCATCCCGGTATCGTAACGCCCTTAGGAATGCTAGGTTCCCCAAATATGCTGAAAAGAAAAGGAAAAAGGGATTCAAATAGAGAATCGAAAGATATTACATATGGCTCTAGGGAATATGTTTTTCAAAGCAGACTTTTTTTTTGAAAATGCTTCCTTTTAAAACCTTTTCGTAAATAAATTTCAAAATCTTTTATCGGTTCTCATAACCTTCAGCTCTGATACCTAGTGTGGCACCCCATGTCCGTTAATGTCACTCTTTAAGAGAATACGTTAAGTTTCGTGAAGCGTTATAGGTAAACAGAAACAGAAACATTATAAGACCGATGTAGAATAACAACAGAATTTAAAACTTTATTGAGCAGAAAACATCGTGGTTCAAAACATAGTTACATCATGAGTCTAAGAAACATAAAACCCAGTACATCAACTTAAAACTTTTGTCTTGTATTAAAATCATCAGAGTACAATAAATAAGGAAGCATAATCCCCAAAATATAGCCAGAGTAGAGAAGATATGAAATCAAGCAGTACATCTAAGCAGCTCCAAGCAGAAGGAAAGAAGAATCCTGATTAAGCTTGAGTATTCCCACCCTAAGAACCTGGGAGGGGGAGGGAACTGAAAAGAAAGAAGAGGAAAAAATAGGTCAGACATAAAGTCTGGTGAGTCCAGTTACTTTTAGCATATAAATAAATAAAAGCATCATGACAGGCATATAAGTTGGAGAGAGATAATAGCATATAATGAAGGTATGACAAGGTACACAGGATAAATTGAACAGAATAGGCATTGCGCATCTCTAATACTTTTCTCTGCATTAATACTAGTATCATATGAACAAGATGATCCCCAACAAGTACAAGATGGTAGACTTAGGCGTACTTCTAGTGAGAGTTTTTACCCCCATACAGTAACAAGTAGCCCAATCGAACTTACCGGTGTCACCCCAAAGGATAATAACGGGCTCCTAACCAAGCAGGACTAGGTGTACCCTAATTACTATCCCAATCGATCGGCTCCCTAACTCCATAGAAACCCTGTGCTGGCCCCATAGTAGGATGTATCACTTCCTAAAGTGGCAACCCTTTGTTTCCAGGATGTGCACAACCATATCTATTGATGCCACAGTGTAACACCCCGTATTTTCTGTGAACATAAGAATGACAAACCAGAGAATAATTAAATTGTAAAAGAATAATTAAGGGAAACGGGTTATGCCATTGTGTTCATCTCAAAATTCTGCTTGGAATAGAGTCCAAGTTTGCGTAAATCGGACTCCGTATGAAGAAGATATGGCCTTCAGAAGTTTCGATAAAAACCAGCCCGAAATTCAAAAATACAGATTTCGAAATTCAAAACAGACACTCGGCCTGGGCGGGAAAATTCCCGCCCAGGACCCAGGTCGACACTAGGGTCGACCTCCCCCCTATTTCCAGATCCGTGGACAGATGCATTTTTCAGTATTTAGACGCCCGTTCTGACCAGATTCGTGACCCCTATGCTATTTAAACACCCCCAAACCTAGCTTTCTCTCCACACAAATTCATTCTGCCTATACTCTGCCTCTATTCTAATTAAAAATAAAAATGGCATTGCTACTCAACTAGAATCAAAACTAGGATTAATGCACCTTCTTCCAATCTGAATAGAATTGAAAGCGAATCAAATCTAAAATGATTAGTCTACATCAAAGGCGAGCATTTCAGTTTCAGAATAAAGATTCCAGAATACAAGAATCGTTCCTTTTTGTGAGTACAGTTATTTTCAGATATGAACTTTAATTATGATCTTGACTTGGTTATAAATCTGAATCTGAGGTTATGCATATTCTTATCAGTCAGATCTATTTTTTTGTGATTATTCTCTTTCTTCTTTCTATTTTATAGCCAGGCTAGTACGAGCCTACGCCGAATCTCATAAGAGATTAACGCACGAACGCTAAATTTTGGGACAAATAATGAATAATGCATAGTCAGACATGACTGATCTGTGACTGATTTGAGAAAAGGGGCATTTGTTGTAAATTAGATCTAGATCTGTGCATACTCTTATATTTGGAAGAAGAGGAACCATTGTATGTTAACATATGAATTGAAACTTGGGGACATAACGCATGTTTAAAATTAAGATCTGATTTTGAGATGTTATAATTTAAAGATCTAGATTCTTGGGCATATTTTTATATAATGATTCATGACTTGAAAAAGGAATATGTGACTTAGGCGTAAAGACCTATATTAAAATAGGATAACTGTTAATGTGAATGCGCCTAAAAATGGATTTTTGGGTATTGGCATTAAAGGCTATAATTTGGTATAATTCATATTTTATAATCATAATTTGGGGCTTTTAGAGAATATTATGTACTGTGCAAAGTTTAACTAAAAATTTGGGCATATGTTGTATTATGAATTATGGCCATGATTTAGGCATGTAAGTTTAGGATTAATTTATGATTTAGCAAGATATGTAAATAAATTTTAGAAATGTTTAATCTATTGAATTGCCTAATCTGCTAAATCTGTTATCTGCTAAATTTGCTGAATCGTCTAATCTGCTAGATCTGTTATCTAATGAATTGCTTAATCTGTTGAAAGCTGAATAATTGTAATCTAGGTATGAAAATCCGTAGGCTCGATCTAAGATTGAGCAAAACATGGAAATTTGATTAATCTGCTGTAACCTGTAAAGAAGTTTAATATGTTAAATGGACATAATTAGTCTGATATCTGTATAATCTGTATTGGAATAATTTGGCTATGACACGAGGTTAGACTCCGTTTGCGGTAGAAGCCTGCCCGGAACCAACCGGCTTAACCAGCGACCGCAAACTGTCAGTCTAATGTGAGAGGTCATAGGCATAACTAAAATATGCTTAGACACGAGGTTAGGTCTGGCTTATGGCAGAAGTCTACCCGGAACCACCCGACATATCCAACAACCACAAGCTAACGACCTAATGTGAGAGGTCTGTGCATTAATATTTAATTAATGCAAATCTGAGATAAATATGATGTCTAAAACGTGTTGGGTGGATAGGGTTAAACCAACTGGACTGATGAATTTAACAAACCCGTTTCGTGAATCTATAAGCCCAATACAAAGTTAGACAATCTGTAAGTCTGTTAAAATTGTACATCTGACCCATTAGTCTGAAAACTTGTTAACTTGATTGTCTGATCTGTGAACTAGTAAATCTGAACTCTGTATGTCTGAAACTTGTAAACAAGTTAATCTGAAATCTGTTAGCCTGGGGACACAAGGTTAGGAGTGGAAATACTTGTGTCATCTGTTGTTTGGGACCAATTTTAGTCAGTAACCCTTTCTGGTATCAAAAACTTTGACCCCACGCTATGTAGGGGTCCGGGCACGCTTACTGAACTAATTATAAGCGGTTCATTCTGATAATGACGAGGGGTGTTGATGGTTCGTTCCAACAGGGTCATGTGCGTGCATGGATCCGGTATGCTTTAAGGATGTAAGACACCGTGACATCTGTAAATAGGTATGTGCCAATAAGTTGCCACTTTAGGGAGTGATACACCCTACTGTGGGACCGACACAGGGTATTTATGTATTAGGGAGTCGATCGCTTGGGGTAGGACTTAGGGTACACTTAATTATGTCTGTTTCTGTTAGTACCGTCTGTTTCTGTTGGGTGGTAACACCTGTCTGTTTCTGCGTGGTACCGTCTGTTTTGGTGGTAAAGGCCCATAACTAGTGTACACCTAATTCTAACATTCTGTTTCCGTACGGATTATTCTGTTTCCGTCTCTGATTCCGTTTCCGATTCTGTTTCCGTACCTTCTGTCTGTTGGGGTGGTAAAGGCCCATTAGTTGGGTGGTGAAGGCCCATTATTAGTTTTCTATTTCCATACCTTCTGTCTGTTGGGGTGGTAAAGGCCCATTATTAGTATTCGACTTCTGTACCTTCTGTCTGTTAGGGTGGTGAAGGCCCATTACTAGCATTCTGTTCTGTATAGATTGTTCTGTTTCGATTCTGTTTCAATTTAGACATTAGGGAAACACCTAACCCTATTATACAAGTATTAGTGCAGAGAAGTAAGATGTAAGTAAGGAACATAACTTGGTTTACATCATTCTGTTTCTTCTGTTAACTTAAAGTATATCTGTTATTCCTATTGATGTAATCTCTCATCCAGCTTTATTTACATGTCATGATAATATTATCTGTTTATATGCTGGAAGTCACTGGACTCGCCAGACTTTGTGTCTGACCTCGTTTGTTTTCGCCCCTTTTCTTTCTGTCCCCCCCCCCCCCCCAAGGTGCTCAGGGTGGAAACATAGGAGCTTGATTCTGATTCTCTCTGCTTGAAGTGCTTGGAGTATTGCTTGGCTTTGACTCTATCTTTTCATGGTAGTTTATATTAGGGATTATGGCTTTGAAACTTTACATTCTGAAGGATTTTGTATAAGACTGATAATTGTGTACTTGAGTTTCAGTATTGTGATTTAGAAAAATGTGACCAAACTTATTTCTGCTTTTGCTGTAATAAAGTTATAAATTATTTTTCAAGTACTACTTATATGTCTTGTAATATTCTGTTTTGTCTACTAAAGCGCTCCATCAAAGTTAAGGCATTCCCTTTTTGAGTGACCTTAACGGAGGTGGGGTATTACACTTGGTATCAGAGCTGAAGGTTACCAGATTTGATAAAAAGTTTTTGAAAACTATTTTCAAAAAGGTTTAAAAATGAAGTATTTTCAAAAGTAGAGTTTATTTTGAAAAACATAGTCCCCAAAGCCATATATCTATCTTTTGATTTTCTGTTTAATCATTGTTTCCTTCTTTTCTAAGTCCTCGGGGCTCCTGGCTTTCTGGGAGGTAATCTCATCGCAACATGGTTCCGTAGGCATGATGAGACTACGGCGTCTGTCGAAGGGCAAAGAAGTGCCTAACTTCCATCTGTGGCCGCAGTAATTTCACCTATGGCTAATCCTCTTTCGAGATTTGTAGGGTTTTCCGCGCGATGGGGGCAACTTTAAAGAAAGATTTGTTAACATGTAAGAAGACTAGTTGTTTTCAGTGTGGTGAGACAGGACATCTGATCAAGGATTGCCCCAAAAGGCAAGGGCAGAGGGCAGAACCAACTTCTGGAGGACAGGCAAATACCATCGAGGCTGGTGGATAGGATAGAAATAGGAAAACTTTCTGTAGAAGGTTTAATTTCCTTATCTGATTTTTGAGTTAAAAATCATTCTGATTTTGGCATTTTGATTCTGTAATTGATACTCTGCACGTTAATACTAGTCTTTTTTCTGATCCTGTTGTAGACTCAGACCCATAAGGGTTATGACTCATTTATTTGTGATAAGTTGGGATTTGAGGGTATCTGTGTTGGGCGTTAAGTTGACTATGACACATACATTCTGGGTTTCTATCATGCTTAGTTTCCTAAGAATCATTTGGTAATCTGATCTGTACCAGTAGTCTGTAAGTATCTGAATATTTCTGATAAGGTTAAGGGTTTTTACTCGAAGAGTGAAGTAGATTTCCAGTCTGGCATTGTTTAATGGGAGTAATTCACCAGGTGTCCATTTGATGTTGATTTCGGTCTTCGGGGTTGATACTTAGGGAATTATTTTCTTAACCGATGTCGAATAGGAACAAAGCTCTTGTTTTAATCGTACTTGCTTCTGTCACTCAGTTATATCATATCGATCGAATCTTCGACCTTTAGGTAGAAACTAGTGGGTGTAAACATGTGTTTGAGACATGTTATGTTTGATGGCTACAAGTGGATGCAAGTGGTTGTTAGTGGTTGCTCGTGGATGCATATACACACACTAGGCACTAGATCGGCTCAAAAAAACTCTCATACTGCATATGGATGTGTATGCATTTTTAAAAATTTTATGGATGCAAAATGGTTTACTCAGCACATGGATGTTGCATATGAATGAATGTTTGTGCACTCATATAGAAATGATATGTATCAAATAGGGAAATTGCATACACGTTGGACTCATGGCACTGACATAATTCGCATTAAGGAGGTCAACTGAATCAGTGGACCGCCTAATCTTTGCATTAGATGAGGAACATATACACACACTTTTGCATATGTTCATACAACTTTAGAAGTTTGTAAGGACAATGGATGCTTGTGGATGATGGTTGAGTAGATGGGTGATTGGATGGTAGGACACATTCTTCTTAACTTGAAGATTTCAGGGACGAAATCCTTTAAGGAGTGGAGAATGTTACACCCAGTATTGTCTGTGAACATAAGAATGAAAAACCAGAGAATAATTAAATTGTAACAGAATAAATAAGGGAAACGGGTTATGCCATTGCGTTCGTCTCGAAATTCTGCTTGAAATAGAGTCCAAGTTTGCGTAAATCGGTCTCCGTATGAAGAAGATATGGCCTTCGAAAGTTTCAATAAAAACCGGCCCAAAATTCAAAAATTCAGATTTCGAAATTCAAAACAGACACCCGGGCTGGGTGGGAAAATTCCCGCCCAGGACGCAGGTCGACACTAGGGTCGACCTGGGTAAACAGGTCGACACTAGGGTCGACCTTAGGGTCGACCTCCCCTCTATTTCCAGATCCGTGGACAGATGCATTTTTCTGTATTTAGACGCCCGTTCTGACCAGATTTGTGACCCCTATGTTATTTAAACACCCCCAAACCTAGCTTTCTCTCCACACAATTTCATTCTGCCTATACTCTGCCTCTATTCTAATTAAAAATAAAAATGGCGTCGCTACTCTGCTGGAACCAAAACTAGGATTAATGCATCTTCTTCCAATCTGAATAGAATTAAAAGAGAATCAAATCTAAAACGATTAGTCTACATCAAAGGCGAGCATTTCAGTTTCAGAATACAGATTTCAGTTATTTTCAAATATGAACTTTAATTATGATCTTGACTTGGTTATAAATCTGAATCTGAGGTTATGCATATTCTTATCTGTCAGATCTGTTTTTCTGTGAGTATTCCCTTTCTGTTATATAGCCAGGCTACTACGAGCCTGCGCCGAATCTCATAAGAGATTAACGCACGAACGCTAAATTTTGGGACAAATAATGAATAATGCATAATTGGACATGGCTGATCTGTGACTAATTTGAGAAAAGGGACATATGTTGTAAATTAGATCTAGATCTGTGCATACTCTGTGATTTGGAAGAAGAGGAACCATTGTATGTTAACATATGACTTGAAACTTGGGGACATAACGCATGTTTAAAATTAAGATCTGATTTTGATATGTTATAATTTAAAGATCTATATTCTTGGGCATATTTTTATATAACGATTCATGACTTGAAAAAGGAATATGTGACTTAGGCGTAAAGACCTATATTAAAACAGGACAACTATTAATGTGAATGCGCCTAAAAATGGATTTTTGGGTACTGGCATTAAAGGCTATAATTTGGCTTAATTCATATTTTATATCATAATTTGGGGCTTTTAGAGAATATTCTATACTGTGCAAAGTTTAACTAAAAATTTGGGCATATGTTGTATTATGAATTATGACCATGATTTAGGCATGTAAGTTTAGGCTTAATTTATGATTAGGCAAGATATGTAAATAGAATTTTAGAAATGTTTAATCTATTGAGTTGCCTAATCTGCTAAATCTGTTGAATCATCTAATCTGCTAGATCTGTTATATGTTGAATTGCTTAATCCGTTGAAAGCTGAATAATTGTAATTTGGGTATGAAAATCCGTAGGCTCGATCTAAGATTGAGTAAAACATGGAAATTTGATTAATCTGCAGTAACCTGTAAAGAAGTTTAATTTGTTAAATGGACATAATTAGTCTGACATCTATATAATCTGTGTTGGAATAAATTGGCTATGACACGAGGTTAGAACCGTTTGCGGTAGAAACCTGCCCGGAACCAACCGGCATAACCAGCGACCGCAAACTGTCAGTCTAATGTGAGAGGTCGTAGGCATAACTAAAATATGCTTAGACACGAGGTTAGGTCTGGCTTGTGGCAGAAGTCTGCCCGGAACCGCCCGGCATATCCAGCGGCCACAAGTTACCGACCTAATGTGAGACGTCTATGCATTAATATTTAATTAATGCAAATCTGAGATAAATATGATTTCTAAAACGATTTGGGTGGATAGGGTTAAACCAACTGGACGGATGAATTTAACAAACCCGTTTCGTGAATTTGTAGGCCCAATACAAAGTTAGACAATCTGTAAGTCTGTTAAAACTGTACATCTGATCCATTAGTCTGAAAACTTGTTAACTTGATTGTCTGATCTGTGAACTAGTAAATCTGAACTCTGTATGTCTGAAACTTGTAAACAAGTTAATCTGAAATCTGTTAGCCTGGGGACACAAGGTTAGGAGGGGAAATACTTGTGTCATCTATTGTTTGGGACCCATATTAGTCAGTAACCCTTTCTGGTATCAAAAACTTTGACCCCACGCTATGTAGGGATCCGGACACGCTTACTGAACTAATTATAAGCGGTTCATTCTGATAATGGCAAGGGTTCTTGATGGTGCGTTCCAACCGGGTCATGTGCGTGCATGGATCCGGTCTGCTCTGAGGATGTAAGACACCGTGACATCTGTAAATAGGTCTGTGCCAATAGGTTGCCACTTTAGGGATGATACACCCTATTGTGGGGCCGACACAGGGTATTTATGTATTAGGGAGCCGATCGCTTGGGGTAGGACTTAGGGTACACTTAGTTCTGTCTGTTTCTGTTGGTACCGTATGTTTCTGTTGGGTGGTAACACTTGTCAGTTTCTGCGTGGTACCGTCTGTTGGGGTGGTAAAGGCCCATTACTAGTGTACACCTAATTTTAACATTCTGTTTCCATAGGGATTATTCTGTTTCCGTCTCTAATTCCGTTTCCGATTCTGTTTCTGTACCTTCTGTCTGTTGGGGTGGTAAAGGCCCATTAGTTGGGTGGTAAAGGCCCATTATTAGTATTCTATTTCTGTACCTTCTGTCTGTTGGGGTGGTAAAGGCCCATTATTAGTATTCTGCTTTTGTACCTTCTTTCTGTTGGGGTGGTGAAGACCCATTACTAGCATTCTGTTTATGTATATATTATTCTGTTTCGATTCTGTGTCAGTTTAGACATTAGGGTAACACCTAACCCTGTTATACTAGTATTAGTGCAGAGAAGTAAGATGTAAGTAAGGAACATAACTTGGTTCACATCATTCTGTTTCTTCTGTTAACTTAAAGTATATCTGTTATTCCTGTTGATGTAATCTCTCATCCAGCTTTATTTACATGTCATGATAATATTGTCTGTTTATATGCTGGAAGTCACTGGACTCGCCAGACTTTATGTCAGACCTCGTTTGTTTTCGCCCCTTTTCTTTCTGTTCCCCCCAGGTGCTCTGGGTGGAAACATAGGAGCTTGACTCTGATTCTCTCTTCTTGAAGTGCTTGGAGTATTGCTTCGCTTTGACTCTATCTTTTCATGGCAGTTTATGTTGGGTATTATGGCTTTGAAACTTTACATTCTGAAGGATTTTGTATAAGACTGATAATTGTGTACTTGAGTTTCGGTATGGTAATTTAGAAAAATGCGACCAAACTTATTTTCACTTTTGCTGTAATAAAGTTATAATATTTTTTCAAGTCCTACTTATCTGTCTTGTAATATTATGTTCTGTCTACTAAAGCGCTCCATCAAAGTTAAGGCATTCCCTTTGTGAGTGACCTTAACGGAGGTGGGGTGTTACACACAGCATCTTATTTTCCCGAGCAGGCGGACTCATGCACGTACATGAGCCTGATGGAACGCGCCGTCAGACACCTTTCCCCAAATGACCTCTTATAATCAGCTTAGTAAGCATGCCCCGACTCCGACCTAGTTCGGAGTACTCGTCTTATACCTATATATGGGTTACTGACTGAAACTGGCCACACACCAGATGATACAAGCGTCCCCCTAGGCTTGCATCCCCACTACTAGGATTTCAGCAGGTTATGCTTACCTGTGTAATAAGATTGCATACCCTCACAGATTAAGTTTGTGGGCCTATATATATATATATATATATATATATATATATATATATATATATATATATATATATTACCCACCGCCCTAAGATTTACTTAACCCTCCCACTGATTCAAGCAAGTTTACTTAACCCCTACTCAAGTTAACATGTTCAGGTAATCTTTATGGATTCAAACAAGTTAAGTATTACTTGTTCATTACCATACATTCATTTATGATTTTAATGCGCTAGACCTCCTACATTAAGTCTACCCCTTATGAATGCTGGATATGCCATTTAGGTCCGAGCAGACTTCTTCCACAAATTGGTCTTAACCTCATGTCTTAGTACCGTCACGTGTTTATGCACTTAGACCCCTTACATTATATTTACCACTTGTGGATGCTGGATATGCCGAGCGGTTCCGGGCAGTCTTCTACCGCAAGTGTAATCTAACCTCGTGTCTAAGCACCATTATAGTTTCTAATTAATGTAAAACTAGGAATTTTCATTATTAACCAATTATCGTGTTCATTATGCCCCAATTCCCTGTCCATTCTACAATACGAGTTATGCCCCAAATTTACATCAAGATCTAGATTATGCCCCCAAATTCTAAATTTTGTCTCAAGCTACAAATTAAGCCCAAAATTCCCAATCTTGTTTTACAACAAGAATTATGCCCCTAATTAATCGTTCCCAATTTCGTGTGATCGCGTATTTAAGTGATAGGCCTAGGCTCGAAAGTAGCCTGGCTATAAAAACAAAAAGGGAAAAGGGGGAAGAAGTGAACAAGAATAGGCATAGCAAATAAAACTGGCATATGATGATAAAATTGGTCATACTAACAAATAGGCATAGTGACATGATTAGGCAAACTAACATAATAGGCATAAGGTGACATGGTGAATAGAATAGGGATATCATAAACAAGCATGATGAGATCTAAACAATGAATTAGATATACAAATAATGATAGATCTGATATGATTCAAATAGTTGCATGCTTAGATCCAATTCATAGGCATGTCAGGATAACTTTTAAGTGTTTACTTCTAAAAATAACATAGACTCACAGATAATGGATCTAAGAAAACTGAGAAAAGCGTGTTGATGTTGAATTAGCAATCTTTGAATGCATATGAATCGTTTTTCCGGAAGAAAAGGCTAATTTACTCTGAGTTGGAGCAGCATCTAATTGTCACCATTGAATTAGATGAATAAAAAAGTGGATATAGGGTCAATGAATCTAGCCAAGAATTCAGTCCATGTACGTAGGAATTAATCTGGTTCGGATCTGGGGGTGTCAACCTGGGTGTCGACACCCTCCTTATAGTGTTGGCCCATGCGTCGACACCCCTAGGGTTGGGATTGACCCCCAACGGGTCTCATTCCCACGTTGTCCCGCCTTCGATTTCTAATTTTCTGGAATGTTTATTTTATTTATAATTAGCTTATATATGTTTAAACTTCTTAATATCTCCTTCGTACGATGTCCGTTTTACACAAACTTGGTGTCTATCTTAAGCAGAATTCCAAGACGAATGCAATGGTGCAATCCGTTTTACTTAATTCCCAATATTTAATTAAGTATTCCTTATTTTATCATCTTAATGTGTTATAAAATTACGGGGTGTTACAAAGATAATCTTGGAAAATTTAATCCAAATGCTGATGAAGGTATCTTTGTTGGTCATTCAGATCGCAGTAAAGCTTATAGAATTTTTAATAAAGTACCAATATTATAGAAGAAAGAGAAAGTTTACATGTCTCATTCAATGAATTTTTTTGTACTAATAAAACCAATGATGCAGAAGAAGTTGTAATACAACCTATTGAGAATAACGTAGTTCCAAATAACAATAATGAAGCTTCATTTATGTTAAGATCACCACCTCGTATTTTAAAGGACTATCCTGTTAGAGTTTATGCCCTAGATGCAATCCATTTGATGAGATTGATAACACTATTGATGTTACTGTTTTATTTGGAATAAAATATACATATTCCATTATGTTATATTTACTGCGTAATATAATTATTAACATAATAGAAGTCCTTAGAATAATGATATGGAATTATATAATTCGAGTAAGACGTGAACTTGAGATTATATAATATATTGAGTATTATAATTCTTAAATGTCCCTAGTCAAGTTTTATTGTTTAAATAAAGGACAACAATAAAACTTTGAGACTAGTATGTTGATTGACTGATAATCACATCTCATTGATCATTAATATATGTGATATTAATCTCAAAACATAAATACATATTGGAGAATATTGTATTGGGCTGACCCAATGTGAGAAAACTACATGGAATATAATTAATAGTATCATAAGTTATTCTCATAGTGGCAGTGATGTAATGGTCCTCAGACCTGAAAAATTCGAGGATATTTATGTTTTGATATCATCTAAAATTATTCGTAACAAAGTAACAATAACGGTGATTATTGGATACATCTCGAATCGAATGAAAATTATGAATGATCTAGATGGAATTTAACCCTCCGATATATTCGTAGTGATACCCATGGGCCTCTTGATTGAGTGAGATAGTGAAATGCATGGATGTGCTCAAATATTGATTTGTTTTAAATAGTCTACTCATCGATCAAGAAAAACGGATTAAATTATAAAGAGGGTGATACGTTCCATGCCTCGAGTTTAATCCTGGATATAACGGTTAAACGGATTATGTTGCATTGATACACTGGTTACGGAAAGGTTATATCGAATCATTGATCTTATTATAACTTGAGTAGCAGCGACGTATTGCTAGATGCCAATCACTGTTTTTGATTTTAAATACGATTTAAAATCATTTCCAACGTTATAATAACCTATAGGGTCACACACTTTGAACGTTACGAAGGGAAAACAGTTAATTGAATGAATAAATTTTCAAATCTGTTGATATTTATTTAAAGTTGAAATGGTATATCAGGTTCCTTATTTTATGGTACACATTGAATTTTAAAAGAAAAACGTTTCCTTTATAAATAGACATGTGAACCATTTTGCACGGATAAGATCAAACTATTGTAACCCTAACCGTGTGCCTCTTTTCTACCATGATCCAATTTGTGTCGGCTAGCACCAAAATCTCTTCTCTGTTCGATTTGATTGAATGGAAATCATTCGTGTGGATCATCTATTGAGGCACTGACGCATAGAGGGGCTAGGTTTGTCTCGAGTCGATTTCAATTTCTCATATCTACGTGTAGATCTATAACAAGATAAAAAGGTATGATGCTAACCCAACTTGAATTCATATTTACAAATTATGATAGTTAATTTGTTCATATCCGCTGCGAATCGATCCTATTTACTAAAAATGGTATTGGAATGAGGTGGTTTAAGGATTCGATTAGTTTGGGTTGGCTATATATTCAATAATCGTGATAAAATAGGGTTTCACACATTAATACTGATTATAAATTCATTATGATAAGCACTTGGTTCTTATCTGAAATGCTTTCAGTTTAAACAAAATTTGTTCTGTTACAAAACCAAAATTGAATCTTGTTTTGGTTTATATGTCTAGCTGATTGCTTAATTGAATATGACATAAACTCGATTAGGATGAAATTGTTTCATTACAGAATATTTTATATGTTATATGAAACTGAAATAATATTCTGGACTCGAATTGATTAATTTTCTTGGTCTAAGCTGTTTAAACCCAGCCAAATTATAATTTGGAGTTCTGAAATAAATTGTGTAAACCCTGTCAAATTGTTATTTGAAGTTCTGAATTAAATTGGTTTTATGATAAACACAAATTTAATTTTGTTATAAAATCTGAATGGCATAAGGAATTAATATATTATATTAATTCTAAATTATCTTAGATCCTATTCATCAAATATGAGATCTGAACATATGTTTAATCATTAGCATTTGTATGCCATGTTAAAAAAATAATATGGATCTGATTTAGAAAGGTTATAACATACATGCGAATTGATAGAGAATCGTAAATATACATCGTTGTAATAAGTTGATCAAAATGTTGATTTATGTTTTGTGTAATCATTGTTAAGATCTATCATTAACCATAACCAGAATTATAAAAAAAAAATGAAATGATAACAGATCCACTAGCCCTATTTTCTCATACATGATGGGGGTTAAGTAGTTTATATATGTTATAAAGACCCGAAAATTCCCGCCCTTTGAATCGACCATAAACCACACAGGTCTGACCCAAAAGTTGGAAATCTTCGAATACTTTAACTTTGGGAATACAACACATTAGAACAATAACAACATACTTTTATGAACATTTTCCATTAATGTTACATCAGAGTACAGAATATCAGATGTGACGGCAAGGAATCTCGCTCGGTCCGAACCGGTCGCTAAACCGATCTAGACCGTTCGAAACGCCCTATCGTTTGAGAACACGACAAATCAGAACGCATACAGAAGAACATTTCATTGTATATTACAACAATGCATCAGATTACAAGAATATACAGAGTATAAACAAACGAATATTACACAGAAATATCAGAGATTTAAATTACATTTAAATACATAGCAGCGGAAAATAATACAATACACAACTAGAATGAGATATACGGATACAAAGCTTTCCGGATATCGTTCCAGCTGTAAACCAGGATCCTGTGAATATAAATCTGCAAAACCAAAACTACTAGCTGCCCGTGTCGAAAATAGGGGCACCCAGAGTTTAGGTTAAAACAATAAACTCCAGGTCAGTCATGTGACTGGTGTGAGAACTAAAACAGTTATCATTCTTTATTTTAAAAGTTAGGTAAATCAAGGGACCACGCCGTATAACACGGAACGGGTTTCCTCCCAAGAATACCAGTGCATAAAACAAACAGCGTAATGCTAAATAAAGAAAGATGAAGCTGTTATAAGACCCAGGTCCTATCACACAATGCAACGCAAGCCGGGGGATAGGGTTTTCCCTTATAACAGCCAAAGAATGCTTGATACGTTTTAAAACAAATCATTTGATACTATAATAAGTGCATAGTGTATAAAACAACTTCAAATCATAAGTATCAATCATAGGCGGCATGAGCGTCCCATGCCACTATGTCGCCATATATAGGTTTACAAATAAAACCGCAAAGTCACGTATTTGGAAATTGGATTTCCGTCTATGAACCGAGGCAAAAGATAGTCCTCAACCGATTCGTGACTCTCTAGCCCGAGCCACAGGACCCAGACTCAGGTGAGCCCTTGGAGCGACAGGGCCGGTCCACCGATGTGGATTAAAATGCCTGAACACTACGTTTCCCCACCCTATGGGGTGTAAGTCTGGTCCGTCAGCCGACCAGAAGCATCGGCCGAAACCGATATAACCGAGGCGCCTCGCAACAGCAACAACCACATAAGTCAAACTCGTCAGGGCGTGTAAAACCACTGACGCCACTTCTAACTAGAAAGAAACGCAAGTCCTCCTTGAGGTCCGTCTCCCGTTTTTGGTTCATACCGGGTGTGAAACACGCGAGGTAAACGTTACACAAAGCTACGCCACAAAGGCCGTGCTTTGATCATCACCACAAGACTTTGCTTTTCAACAGAAGCCTTGATCATTTGCATCTTAGCCAACCACACAGGCAAACCATCCTATGCAACCGATATCAGTCACACAGAATGAAATCCGATGTCAGACACACAGTCCATTTACAAGTCCGTTCTGGGTCTGAACGAAACCGGAGGCACCTAGTACCCCGCATATCCATCGATCTCCAAGTACGTCTGGACGATCACTAACTGTTTCCATCTTCTTGGGTGTACAGCCCAATCAAGATCATCAGTAATTACCCAAACGACGTGAAGACCTCCGGTCTTCGACCATCGTCTTCATCTTCGACTTATCGTCGTATCAGTTACTCAGAATGGGATAAACCCGGTCTTTCCGAATAACTCGCGTATATTTTAAATAAGTGTTACACAAACACAACATATGCCTCATTCCAATTCATTAGTCACTAACCGTAAATTAATCAAGAGAATAATTCCCCAAATATTAACCCCGAAGGCCGAAACCAACATCAGATCAATATCCAGAAAACCATTCTGTTTGGCTAACCGCCAGTTAGTTTCTAAATTTCACATTCAAATCTAATTAAAGATTTAACTATCGCCTGGAGCAAAACTGGTGATACTCCTTTCTCGATCTTTTCAATCTAATTAAAGATTCATTAAAACTCCACTTAGTTTTAATCTGTGACTGGGTTAAAGGATCAGTGTCATTTAAAACACGGTTCACGATAAACCCAAAGTCACATCCCATTAATTATCGGGTTAAAGAACAAGTGTTATTTAAAACACTGTTCACGATAAACCCAAAAATCAATATCCATTCAATTCCAATTAAATATTATTTAATTGGTACACTTCATTAAATCTAAATCAAAAGATTTAATCTTTTCTCAGCTGGGTTCAAGAACAGTGTTAGTGAAGACACCATTCACGACAAACCCAAATCACATTCATTAATTATCGGGTTAAAGAACAAGTGTTATTTAAAACACTGTTCACGATAAACCCAAAAATCAATATCAATTCAATTCCAATTAAATATTATTTAATTGGTACACTTCATTAAATCTAAATAAAAAGATTTAATCTTTTCTCAACTGGGTTCAAGAACAGTGTTAGTAAAGACACCATTCACGACAAACCCAAATCACATTCGATATTCAATACAAGGCTCTGAATAGAAAATATATCGGCTTATATTCAATATCAAATTCTACGACTAACAAATGTCGTATTGGAAATAACGATATAAATATATATATATCTTTCAAATTTCCATAACAACACCTGTATAATCACGAATTCCAACATCGAAATATTCCGAAGACAATTTCGATTCAAATCCACTCCAATGCAATCATTGGAAATTTTGGTTATTTTTAAAACCCTTTTTAAATTCAATTTATTTATTTAAAAATAAATAGAATTATATTTCTAGTTCAAAACTAGTTCATTTCGATAAAAATCTATTTTTATCTTTTCAAATATGGAGTCTTTCACCCCAAATCTTTCTAAACCATTTCTTATGATTTTACACAAATTATTGCTATTTTTAATAATTTTATCAAGGCCCGTACAGTCGATTTCCATCAACGGCCATCGAACTGCACTTACAGCGACCTTTTTCGAATTTGATTTGGACATAATTCCAAATCCAACCGTTAGATTTCAAATTTCTAATATTCGTTAGAAAGCTCTTTTCGATACGAACCCAACGGTTCCAGTTTTAGGAGAATCCGACGGTCGGATCTCCCGTAATGTCCGTTTGAAATAAATGGTCGAAATTCGCGAACTGCCGCGGCGCGGCGCGTTCTATTCAGGCCATTATATTATATATATAATATATATAATATATACTTCGTCGATTTCTATTTAAAACGAATTATATAAATAGTTTTAAAATTCGTTTCAAAATCTATTTCAACTTCCATCTCAATTCAAAGCAAAATTGAATTCTTCTTTATAAATTCGTTTTAAAATTCATTTCTATTCAATTCGAATTTCAATTCAATTTGAATTCATTTCGATTTGTTTTCAATTCAATTTGAATTCGTTTTCAATTCATTTCGAAATCGTTTTCGATTCATTTCATTTCGAAATCGTTTTCAATTCATTTCATTTCGAAATCACTTTCAATTCATTTTGAATTCGTTTTCAATTCAATTCATTTCGAAATCGTTATCAATTCAATTCATTTTGAATTCGTTTTCAATTCAATTCATTTCGAAATGAATAAAATCGA
Organism: Allium sativum; assembly: GCA_030737875.1. Lineage (NCBI taxonomy): Eukaryota > Viridiplantae > Streptophyta > Magnoliopsida > Asparagales > Amaryllidaceae > Allium > Allium sativum. The sequence goes on along the minus strand of CM060916.1, from coordinate 305,564,847 downwards.
TATAAATATCGTTTACGTCAAAATGGCGTCAATCTAATCAACACGGCTTCATATATTCCTTTATTTTCAAATATTCTATTTCAAATATTTCTTTTTCAAAATAGTTGTTATTATCAAAATATTTCGTTCAACACATGACCAATCTCAATGAATGAGTACTGTCAACACATGAACTTTTATTTTATAATATTCTTTATTTTTCAAATTGGAATGAGGCCCAATCAATTACCATATAAAGTTAATTATATGGATTTTCATACAACACATGTATATAATAGCATTGAAAAATAATCAACCATCAACCAAAGTGCACTACACTGTATAAGCATCAAATATAGATATTCAACGCTTATAACAGCCTGTCAATCAATCGATCGACATATTTAATCCATCAGGATGAGTGAACTTCAAATTTCATCCCAACACCCGTGTGGGGTTTCAAACAATCAAACACCTATTTTATTTGTGCTGTTGGGCGATGTGTAAAATTTATCGTCCCAATCAATGTCATTCAAATAGGTGTACATAAACAAACCGTCCGGTTTATAAATGAATATTTTATTTTATTCACTTCACGTTAAAAATTATATTTTTAACGATAAAACATTTTATTTCAACCTATGAATTTCTATTCAATTCATTTATCCAATAAAATGATATTTTTATTTTTCTAACTCATTTTAGAAAATTTCGGCGGCATAACGGCACGATACTAGAAACGGGACGAGGCCTAGCCTTATCCCCAGTCTAGTGAAGGCCCACGCCATTCACACATCAATCAAATCATTCAATTTCACTCAAACAATTCAATTCAATCACATAATCAAACTAATCTATGCAACCAAACAAACAAGTCCATGGTTTGTGGACGGTTGTGTCGGGTGCTACTAAGCACCGTCTGCATCCTAGTATATATATATATATATATAACTAGAAAATAAATTGAAGAGTGAGAAATTCTCACCTATAGCTATCCTAGCTCCCCGGCACTTCATTTGCAGAAGTCTTCGTCGTTTCGCCTTTTTGTCACCTTCGTTGTCCGCTTTCACTACATATGTAAAAATCGAGTTTTTAGTTCGCTATTCAATATATAAAAATCGAATTTTTACTTTGCTATTCAATATATAAAAATCGAATTTTTACTTTGCTATTCAATATATAAAAATCGAATTTTTATTTCTAAGTTCAATATATAAAAATCGAATTTTTATTTCTAAGTTCAATATATAAAGATCGAATTTTTAGTTCAAAGTTCAATATATAAAAATCGAATTTTTAGTTCAAAGTTCAATATATAAAAATCGAATTTTTATTTCTAAGTTCAATATATAAAGATCGAATTTTTAGTTCGCTATTCAATATATAAAAATCCTATTTTTCTATCGAAGTTCAATATATAAAAATTCTACCTTTCTATCGAAGTTCAATATATAAAAATCCTATTTTTCTATCTTAAAGTTCAAACCATTTTCTTTTTAAAGTTAAAACCATTTTCTTTTTAAAGTTCAAACCATTTTCTTTTTAAAGTTCAAACCATTTTCGTTTTAAAGTTAAAACCTTTTTCAATTTAAAGTTAAAACCTTTTTCAATTTAAAGTTAAAACCTTTTTCAATTTAAAGTTAAAACCTTTTTCAATTTAAAGTTAAAACCTTTTTCAATTTAAAGTTAAAACCTTTAGAAATCAGTTTTAAAAACTTAAATAAAAATCAGTTTTATTTTCCTTTTTAAAACAAAAATCAGTTTTAACTCCTAAAACCAAAATCAGTTTTTATTTTTTTCTTTCAAACATTTTCTGTTTTAAATTCTGTTTTATAAAAATAAAAAAAATAAAAAAATAAATAAATTAAAAATAACTTACAGGGGGGGCGCTGAGGCGGCGCTGTGGCCATCGGGGGGGGGGGGGGGGTCTCCGTTCATCGCGATAGGAAAGGGGGGGGTGTGCGGTCTTTGGCCAGAGGAGGGGAGGGGCAGGCGGGGAAGAAGGAGCGGGAGGAGAAGATGGAGGGGGCGGGGTTTCCGTCATCGGTGGGGGATGCGGCGGAGGAGGGGGATGCGGCGGCGGTGGTCGGTCGATCTCCGAGCTCGATTGATTTTTTTTTTTTTCTTTTTCGATCCTACTGAAGTGAACAAAAAGGGGGGGGCCAGCGGTTTATAAGGAGAGAGAGAATATTTTTTTTTTATTATTAATTAATTTATTTATTTTATCCTAAAGAGTTGACTTTCACATACGACCTCGAAACGAGGCCCACCGCCTATCGTCCATAGCGTTTTACCCCCATTCCGAACACAATGGGATATGTATCGCAAGCTGATTTGATTGTTACAATCAGTTTCCGTTAAATTTACATTTAAATCACTATATTGAATTTTAAACGTACATTTCAAATTACCGGGGTCACATACTAACTCGAAAAATTCCAGAAAAATATTTTCTAGCTTCGTATTGACGATACGGTCCTAACAAAACTAGTTTCGTCGAATTCCGAGACTGTTAGAAAAATGGCCAATTTCCAGTCGATTAAAATCAACTGAAACTGGTCAAACGCGTTTTCCTTTGCCACGCTCACATACTGATTCGAAAAATTATGAAATTTGAAACCTAGCAATAATTCGACACCACGGACCCAACAAAACTGGTTTCGTCGAAATCCGAGGTCATTTGCAGAATGTCCATTTTTAAGGGCCTTATATATATAAAAATATATATAAATTCCACAGCGACTATTTCTAATTTTAAACTGGACATATCTTATCATTTCTAAGATGAAACCTCAGTTTGTTAACTTCGTTACAAAGATATAGTTATACAGATTCAAATATTTCTTGTTTCGTTCAATTCTGACTTATACTGAATTCTGTATATTCATTTGAAATTAGAAATCGAATTTTCGAACTACCGCGCCATTTTCAATTCCTTTTATAATTATATATAATTATTATATATTCTAACGACGACGCGTATAATATATACGTCGGATTTCAATTCAAAATAAATTTCTCGTCGCTATTATTTAAAATATTTCATTTTAAATAATCAAAATTCGCTAAAATTGCCAAAATAAAAATTTTAAACTGGCCCAGATTTTACGGGTTGTTACATCAGAGTACATTGATAAACAAAAATACAGAGGAAGATTTAATTTACAATAAATTAATACAATACACAGCGGAAGACTTTCTATGCTCTGGACATAGCTTTAGGCTTCGATCCACGATCCTGCTAAAGAGATAAATATCTGCAAAAAGCTACTCGACTGCCCATGTGGAAAAGAGGGCACCCGAGTTTACAAGTGAAACAAACTACAGGCCAGTCATGGGACTGGTATGAGAAATGTAACATAACTAATCTAATAATGAGGCTAATCACAGGACCACGCCGCTAATGCGGAACGGGTTTACTCCATTGGATTGCCCGTGCATAAAATAAAGTAAATCGTTAAACAACGCAATGCTTTCTAGAAAAATGAAACCATTATAAGACTCAAGTCCTATCGCACAATGCAACGCAAACCAGAGGATAGATTTTTACCTTATAATGGTCAAAAATGCTTGACACGATAAAAACGGTTTTGATATTATTACTAGTGTACATATGTTTCAAAAACATTTCGATCATAATGTATCAATCATTGATGGCATAGCTACCGTATACTATGTCGTCATACTAGTTCTACAATCAAAACTGCATGGTGTCGTGTTGGAAATTGGGTTTCCATCAAGAGTAAAGGCTAGGGACGGTCTCCTTACCGATTCGAGACACTCTAGCAAATGCCTCAGGATCACGCCTATGGGCGACCCTTGGATATCTACAGGGCCGGTCCACACCTAACGTTAGTGGATTAATTATGCCTGAACACATGTTTCCCGGTCCCTTTGGACCTCAATATTACCACTAACAACCTATAAAACCGAGGTACCTCATAATCCATCATCCACATAAGTAAAATGTCAGGGCTGGTAGGTCGTTGACATCACTCTAGCTAGAAAGAAACGTGTGCACTCCCTGCGTTCCCTTGTCCCGTTTTAGACTCTACCGGGGTGTGAGGCTCGTGAAGTCACGCTATATACAAAGCTATGCCTAAACAGGTTATGCTTTGATCATCAACCACAAGGCCCTGCTTTTCAACAAAAGCCTTGATCCATGCATCTTAGCATGCCACATTGTCAATCCATACCATACCATTGATTCCTACCAATATATATATAACCTCTAAGCTCGTATGTCTCAGAGAAGGATGTCAAACACCAAACAAATATATATAGTAGAGATCAACGAATACAGCTTAAAGGAATACAACGTCAGACATACCATCCATTTACAAGTCCGTTCTGGGTCTGAACGAAACCAGAGGCACCTTATTCCTCGCATATCCGAACAATCAACAAATACGTCCGGACAACTACCACTACAGCCCCTTCAAGGCAGCTACTCCAATCACGGGCGTCAGTAGTCCTCATCCATTCGATGTGAAGATCGTCGGTCTTCAATCACTGTCTTCAAATCTTCGACTTAAATCATCGTAGTAATTATTTGAAATGAGTTGAACTCGGTCTTTTCAAATAATCTTCGAATAATTATCATTTAAATCATTTCCTATCACTCAAATCTATTTATAACGATTTATCGCTATTTTATTTATTTAAAATATCTAAATTATAATTAAACGACGCTTCGGGTCAATGGCGGCCCTGGCGCTGTTTACAATCAAATTTGATTTACACATTTCTCGAAATCTAACCATTGGATTTTAACAAAATTTATATCGTTGGGAAGATCTTCCCAAAGAGGTCCCAACGGTTCCAGTTTTGGGAAAATCCGACAGTCGGATCAATCGGTATAATCGTTTAAAGTTACTATTTTTGTAACATCCGAGATTTTTGACTGTTCAAATCGACAATGATCCTTAATGTCAACATAAACAGATCAAAAATACGGATAGTTATTGGGATTAAAATAAGAAAAAGAAGAAAGAAGGAAACAAATACAGAATCTCGCAACGGAAGGACAAAATATAATAAATAAATAATAGTTCATAAAGCTGTTAAAAACATACATTTGATTATACTTACACAATTTATCAGAGTAAATTAACATACAACATACCAATATATGCAGCGGAATAATAATTTTAATACGTCAGTTGAGCTCCATCTTCATCTTCATAATGGAATCTTCAAAGCAAGGGAATCTTCGCTAACTGTAACTCGGTCTGACCCGAGCGTATTGCAAAAAAAGGAAACACAACAAAACTCGGATCAGAACTAAATCATTCTCATATTAGTTAAATCAAATTTCATGTAATAATATGAGTGCAATAAATTAAGAGATGTTACGGGAATTTCCATCTCTTAAGGATCCGTCAAACTAATACTATATAATATAATACGCTATTATAATAATGTCTATGGTTAAATATAACATAATAAAATAATGTAAGCGGGATTACCATTATGACCCTTACACCGTTTATACCGTTGCCGTACAGTTTGCATATAACACACCAGTACGTCGGCGGATAGAGATGCGCCGTGATATGACAACGTTAAATCAAAATCGTAGGGGGCTCGATCAGGATAATATGACAAGGCACACGAGGAATTCCCAGAGTATGAATATACTAGTTGCACGCCCGGACTGGTGGTAACGCATAGCCGCAACTACCGCCCACCTCGGACAACACTCCAAAATCACGGATGCACATCAAATCAAATCAATCAAACCGAGGGACTATAGTAATAAAGGAAGAAGTGTTGCCGATGGAGGTAGCCAACCCCACTTGGTCACGATATAGCCCTGTTTTAGTCATTTTAATTATGTCCCGAAGGTCAAGGATATCCATCATCGTTCTCTTTCTTCAAAACTAGTAATCGCCTCCAAATCCATCCAACACCATTTCTGGAACTTCACCGCGTACACAGTTGTTAAAGTGGTTTTCGGTATTGGCAGAGAGTGATAATATCCGATCCCGGTCTCTTTTACAACCAATCGTTTACATTTTTCACACCAGTCAGTTCTTTTACATTTCAAAGAGGTTCGTACTTCATATCAAAATATCATGTTTCAAAAGTCATTTTAATATTGAAGATAGAATATTATTCACAATAAAATCTCCATTTAAACCAATTTAAAATCTTGAAACAATTCCAACTTTAAATAATTTGAATATTAAAATAATTGAAAGTATATTTAAATAGTTTTGGATATAGAATTGAAATAGTTTGAAAATAAATAGTTAATTATAAAATGATTTATTTAAAATGATTTATAAAATAAAATAATAATAAAATAAAATAGTTTATAAAGAAAATAAAATTTTTTTATTATTAAAATAGTTTATAAAATGATTTGAAATACTATAGTTGGAATTAGAATCGTTTCTCTAACATTTTCAATTAACCAACTCAATTTTCAATAATTCCATCGATTAAACTTCCAATTTACATTCATTTCAATTCGATCAAATTAATTCAACTAGTGACATTCCAAATCAGATTCACATTTTCAATGATTTCAATTTATGTCAAATATAGTTCACAATTCATATATAATTCAACTCAATGTTGATTCATAATAAATTTCAAAGGTGGATGAAACAATTCAATTTCAATAAATTCGACTTACATTATATTTCACTTTATTTAGCTTCAGTTACAATACTAATTTATTTCCCCATTTTTTTTATATTTCAAAATTCCATGTTCAAGTTCAAAGAAAATAAATTATAAAACATCGCTTATATTGTCTTTAAAACAACATTTCAAAATTCATGGTTAAAACAATTTTATTTAACCAACCGGTGTCCGTATATAATTTTCTATCCTATGGCCAAGTGATACTTAAAATTTAATTTTAGTACTTTGGCAAAGGATATATATCATTTCAATCCAGATCAGGGTCATAGGTATTTATCATTTCAACCTACGTTCTTAATTCATTTTAATGATTTATCCCTGGTTTATTCGATGCCCGTAACATCTAGGGTAATGGTTGGGATTAATCAGCACAAATAATGGTAATATATGAATGAATGTGAATAACAGGTAAGTTCACACAATTAACATCAATATGTCAAACATATTAAATTCAAGTCATTCATCGTATCAATACATACAAAACAGTCCAATATCATATAAACTTACAAAATTTCAGATGTCAGGTTTTAAACAGTAACTAAATGTCGAATTTTTACTTAACTATAAAATTATATTAAACAGTCAAATTTAACTACACAATCGGTACAAATAAATATAAACATGCAATTTAAACTATCAAACATCAATCCATACAATCATATCATGACACGATATTAATTTAACTAATATTAGAATGCTTTTGTTACGCGTGAGTGAGTTTAATCACTCACCTTGGCAGCTCTATATGCGATTGAAATTCCAATTTTAGTCCAAAATTCAACTTTCTCAAAATCAGCCCAAACCAGCGGCATCGCAAAGAGCTCGTCGATATGATTCCAACACAACAAACCACGTGTCATTCTGAAGTCGTATGCAAAAGTTATACAAGTTTTAGAGATTAGAATTAAATAAATTGTTAAAAACGAAAATGGAACAAATTCATCCATACTTGCCACATCATCTTGTTTTTGCGCCCCCTTCTTCTTCCTAAACGCATATGCTACTTCCAAGGAAAACCATAACCTAATTTTCCAAACGAACCCAAATTCATGCATCCATTTTCAAGGCTTTGTACCTCGATATGATGATCAAAGTGTAACCCTAGCCATGCTGCCACGAAATGGAGCCCAACTTGATGACGTCGAACCCGAAACAAAAGCTATAGAGATGAAGCCCTCCTACTCATGAGCTCAACGAATCAAGATTTGCGCAATTTCATTGAGAATGGATTTATAATTAATTTTTGAAATTGAATAAGCAGGGGCCATTGAACATTTGTTTTGAAAAGGTGTGCCTTCATGTTTATGAACAAAATAGAATCCGGTGGCTATTGGAATGAAGAGATTAGGTTAAGAATGAATTAGATAAGAATTATGGTTATTTATTTGTAAAAGAATCTCAATGGTTAATGAGATAAATAAAACATTCAAGGTTTTCCTATTCACATTTAATATAATTCCAAACGTTGCTAACCTAAATTAAGACAAATGTCAGTTATAGGAATCAATAATATATGTTACAATTGCCAAATTCAATTATAATTTACCAATTTATGCTGAACATTAATTATATTAAATTAATTAACTTTCCTTTTTATTCAACTTTCATAAGTAGCAAATTTTATCGTTTTGATTACCCAAAATTTTAGCATAGTCTAAAACAAATTCACATATAAAATTCAATGTTAATTATTGCACTAATTTTCAATATACGAGGAATTCCAAAATTATAAATTTATTTTATATATTGTTAATTCAATGTTAATTTCAAAAGTCATAATAAAATACTTTACCGAACAATCTTTCTTATGTTACCAAATACAAGTTATAATCATATATAACTATTGAAAGTCCAGCTTAATAAACTAGATTAAATTCATATCGTATCGATTTATAAAATGAATCCTAAATTTTTGATTTGATTACATTTCAAGAATTATTCACAAAACCAATTCTTTATTTGCATTAACTATCAACAACAATTTTGTCCATCGTTAAAGGAAGTATAAGCTTTGTAGGCCTGCGAGTATGAATGTTTCCTTTTTTTATTAATCTATTTGTTCTTTCGTTGAAATTTGAAATAATACAATTTGCATGACAATTCAAACATTTGCAACAACTGATATCAAAATACAAAACTATCTACATATGAACACGTATGTAAAAGATATACCATTAAATCACACCAAAATTAAAGATCATATTAAATTGGATATACAAATTAAACCGAGCAATTAATTTTAAAATGAATCAATTTCAATTTAAGTCTTAATAACTTTCTATAAATTCCTCAATTACATTTCTAACCACTTTCTTCCAATTAAACATTTATTTCAATTTAATTTCAAAACATGTTAGTTTTACTCAAATCAAAATAATTTCAAACTAACTTTGCGAATTGATTTTGTTTGTATTTAATTCCAACATTTTTTTTACAATTCAATTGAATTTCAACTATAAATTCTTTAACTCAATTCCATTCATTTTCTTTAGGATTTCAAATTTTCATTATTAATTGCTATAAACAAAATCAAAGTTAAGTTTACAATCAATGCAACTTATTCTTGTTATAATAAGTTGAAATTCATTACCTAATTCTCTATAATTATGTTCACACATAAAAATTTATATAGTTAAATCATTAAATTTTGTTTGTAACAAAATATATATTCAAAAATCATATTCAATTTAATAATCTAAATTATCGAAAAATAGGGGTTGTTACACTCTCTCCCACTTAAAACTTTTCGTCCTCGAAAAGGCGTAGTAAGGAAGTTGTCAATTTATAATACGAATCTTATATATATATATATATATATATTAAGCAATATATTAAGCAATATATGTAGAAAATTATTTAAGGCTTAACAAATACACCTGACAAACTTCTAACGTGTATTCATCCAAAAATTTAATAATAATTTTCATTTAAACTTTATAATATCAATATTTAATCTATTACACTAACATTTCTTACAAATATACAATTAATTACATTTATTGGTAGCATTCATTTTTATTGCACTTTAGTTGTTTTCATTCTTTTCAAATTTGATCCATTTCAATTTATTTGGTTTATATAATTTATTTTCTTATAATGAATTCATATTCAATTTATGCATATTAATTCATATCCAATTGACTCATTTACAATCATCTATGTTCACTGTTTTTGTTTCACTTCGCAAATTAGATTCATTTTCTTATTACATCAATTTCATTCCATATTCCTTAAATTAATGTATATTTCATCATTTCTCTAATTTATTACACAAGTTCAACCATTTCAATTTGATTAAAATTCACTATTTAAAATTTCTAAGAGTTCCCACTTTATTTATTTCTCTTAGATTCATTTCACAGTTCAATAATTTTATTGTTCATTTCTTCAATTATTCTAGAACCTAAAAATTTAACCTCGGGTTCATTTCCAAATCAACTTTCAAATATTAAATATTTTATATCTTTTATATAAAACCATAGTATAAAAGATTTAAATGAAATCCAGTTTCACAAAATAAAGTATAAAAGTTCTAAGTTATCTCCCCCACATAGTCTCTTGAAAATAAATGTCGACGATGCGTGCACTCATCACCGAAATCATTTTCCAAAGGCAAGAGGGAAGTATACACATATTTCAAAAATTCATTTGAAAACAATTTCTATATGAAACAACTTTTAAAATATAATGACATAAAAAATCATTTTTAAATTAATATTGCAAAACCACCCAAAATTAAATTCCAAAATTTGTATTTAACTTCTTGTCTCATTATTAATAAATTTTCAATATTTGATTTTCTATAACCATTCAATAATCAATGGTTCTAATTATTAATTTATCGAATGATAAATGATGAAAAATTTAATATTATCATCAACAAAATAAAAATTCATATATTTTCAAATAATTCTGTATATATATGAAATATAATTCAAACAATATTATGACGATAAGCCCTGTTCGAGTGCTTAGAAATCCCTATCGATGCCTTGGCATCCCAAGTACCGACCATAATTCATAAATACTCAACAGAACAACCAACACAATATAAAACCATTTTTATATCAACATACAAATACGTTCTCTCATATACACTCAAACTCATTCTAGAGTATTACTACCCTATCACTAATGAGTTAATCACAAATAGAGCCAAGGTTTTCGCAAAACCAAAGCTCTGATACCTAATGTAACATCCGAGATTTTTGACCGTTCAAATCGACAATGATCCTTAATGTCAACATACACAGATCAAAAATACGGATAGTTATTGGGATTAAAATAAGAAAAAGAAGAAAGAAGAGAACAAATACAGAATCTCGCAACGGAAGGACAAAATATAATAAATAAATAATAGTTCATGAAGCCGTTAAAAACATACATTTGGTTATACTTACACAATTTATCAGAGTAAACTAACATACAACATACCAATATATGCAGCGGAATAATAATTTTAATATGTCTGTTGAGCTCCATCTTCATCTTCATAATGGAATCTTCAAAGAAAGGGAATCTTCGCTAACTGTAACTCGGTCTGACCCGAGCGTATTGCAAAAAAAGGAAACACAACAAACGCTCGGATCAGAACTAAATCATTCTCATATTAGTTAAATCAAATTTCATGTAATAATATGAGTGCAATAACTTAAGAGATGTTACACGAATTTCCATCTCTTAAGGATCCGTCAAACTAATACTATATAATATAATACGCTATTATAATAATGTCTATGGTTAAATATAACATAATAAAATAATGTAAGCGGGATTACCATTATTACCCTTACACCGTTTATACCGTTGCCGTACAGTTTGCATATAACACACCAGTACGTCGGCGGATAGAGATGCACCGTAATACGACAACGTTAAATCAAAATAGTAGGGGGCTCGATCAGGATAATATGACAAGGCACACGAGGAATGCCCAGAGTATGAATATACTAGTTGCATGCCCGGACTGGTGGTAACGCATAGCCGTAACTACCGCCCACCTCGGACAACACTCCAAAATCACGGATGCACATCAAATCAAATCAATCAAACCGAGGGACTATAGTAATAAAGGAAGAAGTGTTGCCAATGGAGGTAGCTAACCCCACTTGGTCATGGTATAGCCCTGTTTTAGTCATTTTAATTATGTCTCGAAGGTCAAGGATATCCATCATCGTTCTCTTTCTTCAAATCCAGTAATCGCCTCCAAATCCATCCAACACCATTTCTGGAACTTCACCGCGTACACAGTTGTTAAAGTGGTTTTCGGTATTGGCAGAGAGTATGACAATATCCGATCCCGGTCTCTTTAACAACCAATCGTTTACATTTTTCACACCGGTCAGTTCTTTTACATTTCAAAGAGGTTCGTACTTCATATCAAAATATCATGTTTCAAAAGTCATTTTAATATTGAAGATAGAATATTATTCACAATAAAATCTCCATTTAAACCAATTTAAAATCTTGAAACAATTCCAACTTTAAATAATTTGAATATTAAAATAATTGAAAGTATATTTAAATAGTTTTGGATATAGAATTGAAATAGTTTGAAAATAAATAGTTAATTATAAAATGATTTATTTAAAATGATTTATAAAATAAAATAATAATAAAATAAAATAGTTTATAAAGAAAATAAATTTTTTTATTATTAAAATAGTTTATAAAATGATTTGAAATACTATAGTTGGAATTAGAATCGTTTCTCTAACATTTTCAATTAACCAACTCAATTTTCAATAATTCCATCGATTAAACTTCCAATTTACATTCATTTCAATTCGATCAAATTAATTCAACTAGTGACATTCCAAATCAGATTCACATTTTCAATGATTTCAATTTATGTAAAATATAGTTCACAATTCATATATAATTCAACTCAATGTTGATTCATAATAAATTTCAAAGGTGGATGAAACAATTCAATTTCAATAAATTCGATTTACATTATATTTCACTTTACTTAGCTTCAGTTACAATACTAATTTATTTCCCCTTTTTGTTTATATTTCAAAATTCCATGTTCAAGTTCAAAGGAAATAAATTATAAAACATCGCTTATATTGTCTTTAAAACAACATTTCAAAATTCATGGTTAAAACAATTTTATTTAACCAACCGGTGTCCGTATATAATTTTCTATCCTATGGCCAAGTGATACTTAAAATTTAATTTTAGTACTTTGGGAAAGGATATATATCATTTCAATCCAGATCAGGGTCATAGGTATTTATCATTTCAACCTACGTTCTTAATTCATTTTAATGATTAATCCCGGGTTTATTCGATGCCCGTAACATTTAGGGTAATGGTTGGGATTAATCAGCACAAATAATGGTAATATATGAATGACTGTGAATAACAGGTAAGTTCACACAATTAACATCAATATGTCAAACATATTAAATTCAAGTCATTCATCGTATCAATACATACAAAACAGTCCAATATCATATAAACTTACAAAATTTTAGATGTCAAGTTTTAAACAGTAACTAAATGTCGAATTTTTACTTAACTATAAAATTATATTTAACAGTCAAATTTAGCTACACCATCGGTACAAATAAATATAAACATGCAATTTAAACTATCAAACATCAATCCATACAATCATATCATGACACGATATTAATTTAACTAATATTAGAATGCTTTAGTTACGCGTGAGTGAGTTTAATCACTCACCTTGGCTCTACATGCGATTGAAATTCCAATTTTAGCCCAAAATTCAACATTTTCAAAATCAGCCCAAACCAGCGGCATCGCGAAGAGCTCGTCGATATGATTCCAACACAACAAATCGCGTGTCATTCTGAAGTCATATGCAAAAGTTATACAAGTTTTAGCGATTAGAATTAAATAAATTGTTAAAAACGAAAATGGAACAAATTCATCCATGCTTGCCACATCATCTTGTTTTTGCGCCCCCTTCTTCTTCCTAAACGCATACGCTACTTCCAAGGAAAACCATAACCTAATTTTCCAAACGAACCCAAATTCACGCATCCATTTTCAAGGCTTTGTACCTCGATATGATGATCAAAGTGTAACCCTAGCCACGCTGCCACGAAATGGAGCCCAACTTGATGACGTCGAACCCGAAACAAAAGCTATAGAGATGAAGCCCTCCTACTCATGAGCTCAACGAATCAAGATTTGCGAAATTTCATTGAGAATGGATTTATAATTAATTTTTGAAATTGAATAAGCAAGAGGCCATTGAACATTTGTTTTGAAAAGGTGTGCCTTCATGTTTATGAACAAAATAGCATCCGGCGGCTATAGGAATGAAGAGATTAGGTTAAGAATGAATTAGATTAGAATTATGGTTACTTATTTGTAAAAGAATCTCAATGGTTAATGAGATAAATAAAACATTCAAGCTTTTCCTATTCACAATTAATATAATTCCAAACGTTGCTAACCTAAATTAAGACAAATGTCAGTTATAGGAATCAATAATATATGTTACAATTGCCAAATTCAATTATAATTTACCAATTTATGCCGAACATTAATTATATTAAATTAATTAACTTTCCTTTTTATTCAACTTTCATAAGTAGCAAATTTTATCGTTTTGATTACTCAAAATTTTAGCATAGTCTAAAACAAATTCACATATAAAATTCAATGTTAATTATTACACTAATTTTCAATATACGAGGAATTCCAAAATTATAAATTTATTTTATATATTGTTAATTCAATATTAATTTCAAAAGTCATAATAAAATACTTTACCGAACAATCTTTCTTATATTACCAAATACAAGTTATAATCATATATAACTATTGAAAGTCCAGCTTAATAAACTAGATTAAATTCATATCGTATCGATTTATAAAATGAATCCTAAATTTTTGATTTGATTACATTTCAAGAATTATTCACAAAACCAATTCTTTATTTGCATTAACTATCAACAACAATTTTGTCCATCGTAAAAGGAAGTATAAGCTTTGTAGGCCTGCGAATATGATTGTTTCCTTTTTTTATTAATCTATTTGTTCTTTCGTTGAAATTTGAAATAATACAATTTGCATGACAATTCAAACATTTGCAACAACTGATATCAAAATACAAAACTATCTACATATGAAAACGTATGTAAAAGATATATCATTAAATCATACCAAAATTAAAGATCATATTAAATTGGATATACAAATAAAAACTGAGCAATTAATTTTAAAATTAATCAATTTCAATTTAAGTCTTAATAACTTTCTATAAATTCCTCAATTACATTTCTAACCACTTTCTTCCAATTAAACATTTATTTCAATTTAATTTCAAAACATGTTAGTTTTACTCAAATCAAAATAATTTCAAACTAACTTTGCGAATTGATTTTGTTTGTATTTAATTCCAACATTTTTTTTTACAATTCAATTGAATTTCAACTATAAATTCTTTAACTCAATTCCATTCATTTTCTTTAGGATTTCAAATTTTCATTATTAATTGCTATAAATAAAATCAAAGTTAAGTTTACAATCAATGCAACTTATTTTTGTTATAATAAGTTGAAATTCATTACCTAATTTTCTATAATTATGTTCGCACATCAAATTTATATAGTTAAATCATTAAATTTTGTTTGTAACAAAATATATATTCAAAAGTCATATTAAATTTAATAATCTAAATTATCGAAAAATAGGGGTTGTTACAATTTCAAATCGCGAACTGCAGCAGCGCGATTCATTTAATTTTAATTTATATTTGTATAAAAACATAAATATAAATCGTTTGGCGATTTCAACTACTAAGATAGATTCTTTTTATCGCATCTAGAATGTAAATAAAAGTGTCACCTTTGATTCTACTTTTTCTATTGTCCCTAGTTAGACAATAAAAATATATCTTTTTATTATATTCTTTTTATCGTCTCTATTCTGACAATAAAAATTCAACATTAAATTCTATCCTTTGATTACATCCACAATGAAATTAAAATGTAACTTCAAAATTTTATCTTTTTATTGTCTCTATTTTGACAATAAATCATAACATTAAATTCTACCTTTTTGATTACATCTAAAATGTAAGTTTAAAACGCCTCTTTTAATCTAATCTTTTTATTTACTCCTAGAATGTAAATAAAATGTAACTTTGATTCTATTCTTTATTTACATCTAAATTGTAAATAAAGATGTTACTTTTATTTCTATGTTTTTACTTACATCTAAAATGTAAATAAAAATATACTTTTTATTTCTATGTTTTTATTTACATCTAAAATGTAAATAAAAAATATACTTTTTATTTCTTTGTTTTTACTTACATCTAAAATGTAAATAAAAATATACTTTTTCAATTCATATTTTTATTCACATCTACAATGTAGATAAAAATGTACTTTTCATATTCATGTTTTTATTTACAACTAAATTGCAAATAAAAATGTACTTCTTTTTCTATGGTTTTCATTTGCATATAAAAAGGGCAAATGAAAATGTACTTCTAAATTTCATGTCTTTATTTTCACATCTAGAATGTGAATAAAATGTTCTTTATAAATTCATGTCTTTACTCACATCTAAAATGTGAATAAAATATACCCTTTTAGTTCAAGTCATTTATTTACATGTAAAATGTAAATAAGATATACTCCTTTATTCATGCCTTTTATTTACATGTAGATGTAAATAAGATAAACTTTCTTTTCTAATACATGTTTTGATTTACATGAGAAATGTAAATAAAATATTCTTTTCTAATACATGTTTTTATTTACATATAAAATGTAAATAAATATTCTTTTCATATTGCAATAAAAATGTATTTTTATTTTCTACTCTTTTCAAATGTTTCATTCTATTTACTGGAAAAGAATGTCTCTTTCTTTTTAATCATTTTTAAGTGAATAAAAAGTCTCCTTCTTTTCAATGAACAAAAATGTATCTTTTTGTTCATTCATTTTTAATGAACCAAAAATGTCTATTTTGGTTAAATCCTTCCTAATGATCAAAAATGTATATATTTGATTTCATTCTTTTAAACTTGACAAATGAATGTTTAAATTTCATTCTTTCTAAATTTAGGCAAAAATAAATGTTTTGGTCTACTTCTAATTAAATGACAAAATGCATATTTTTAATCCTTTCTATATATATGATGAAAATTGTAAATTTTATCGTTAACATGTTTTCAATTCAAACAAATGAACATTTTTTCCTTTCTATCTATTCTATATATACGATAAAAATGTAAATTTTATCGTTAACACATTTTCAATTTAAACAAATGAACATTGTTAATCTAACATAGCATTACTTAACAAAATGATGTCTTAAATCTAACATAACATCCTCTAATAAAAATGATGGTTTGCTTTAATCTAACATAACATCTATAACAAAAATGGTATTCTTAATCTAATATGACATCTATAACAAAAACGGTATTTTTAATCTAATATGACATCTATAACAAAAATGGTATTTTTACCTATCACATAACATGTTATAAGAAAGTGACATTTTATTTCGACAATTCTAACTCAACAAAACAAGTAAAAAGTAATATTTTGTTTTATTGATAATTCTAACTCGACAAAACACATAAAAAGTAATATTTTGTTTTATCGATAATTCCAACTCGACAAAACACATAAAAAGTAATATTTTGTTTTGCATTTCTAATTCAACAAAATAACATTTTTATTTAGACAATGTATATTTTTCACCAATCATACTTTACATAAAAATGTAATATTTTTATGTTTCAACCTTTTATATATACAATGTATATGTTCATAAATGTCAAATAAAAATATGATTATTATTTTCAACAATTCCTATGTCCATAAATGTCAAATAAAAATATGATTTTTATTTTCAACAATTCTTATGTTTACAAACGTACAAATAAAGAGAGCTTTATTTGTATAACAAATATTAACCCATTTCTATTATCAACATGTAAAATAAAATGAATTATTTTACTGTATACCAAATTTGCCAATTTTATTATCCACATATACACAATAAAAATAAATATTTTATTGTATAACCAATTTTGTTTGATCTTATCTTTCATGTAAACACAAACAGATTAACAAACAACATCAAACGATTTAAATCAAATCACGCACATGTAAGAATTTTCGAATACGATAATAATTAAATTGATTATAATTATTAAAAAAAATCTCACATCGTTTTTAATTCAGATCTGAAATTTCCTGAATTCCCAAAGTACTTCGTTCCAGATTTGGCTGTCCCATGTTGTAGATCTCGTTTCTACGATTCCAACGGTTCGAAAATCGCTCGATTCTGACATTGTATGAGCTAGATATGAAATTATAAAGGTTAATTGCTTTATTAAAATTAATTATATAATTAATTATTGTTTAAACTAATTACCCTCTAATTTAGAAAAAAACAGCCGACATTCTTCTTCCTCTTCACGTTGTTTTATGTAAACCCACTTCGACATCGAGACCTCCTGCGCGCCTGCTTCCCAAGGCAGCCGATGTAACACCCCACATCCGTTAAGGTCACTCGCAAATGGAATGTCTTATCTTCGGTGGAAAGTTATATGTAAAAGATACAGATAAATTACAAGAGAGACAAAATTAAAACAGCGGAAAATAGGACTTTACTTTATTGATAAAATAGTTAGTACAACAATTGTTTTCCAATACCAGAATATCTGTCTTACAAAATAAAGAAGCATAAAATAACATTTATATTCCCTAATGTAGCGTGAGCCAGCCATAGCAATGGAAAAGAGAATCCTAGCAAAACTTCGACTAGTCTTCAGCTTGGAAAGAAAAATGGACTAAGTAGTAATATTCCCTCCCGGCGAACCGGGGGGGGGGGGGGAACGGAAGACAAGAAAGCGAAAGAAAACAGAGTCAGACATAAAGTCTGGTGAGTTCAGTAACTTTCAGCATGTGAACAGGTAAAAGCAACATGACATGAATTTAACTGAATACAAGACAACACCATGATGACGGGAATCATAAGGTTAGCACAAGATATGATAAGGTAAGATAAACTGGATGCACTTCTATACTTTCTCTGCTTCGCTACTACCTTGTTATTCTAATTTCTATATCTCTGCACCACCTAACTAGTAATCTGTATAAACTGATAAGAACAGATACGTGGTCCCAATTCCCGCAATTGTGGTTGTTTCAGGTGTACATCTATTATTTATTACCTAGATCTAATCTAGGGTTTTCTATCGAGCGCATTCTAGATCCAACCAGGGTTTACGCTACCTAGGGCTACTGGGGTTTATGCTACCTATTGAACGTTTCTAGGATTTTAGGGTTTACGCGACCTAGGTCCAACTAGGGATTATGCTACCTATCGAACGACGCCCCTAATCTAGGACACACTTCCCAGAGTGGTATATGTTCCTAGACTTTCCCCACGTATGTGTCGTGGATCGTTATCGCTATCTAGATGCACATGTCCTCTATATGTGCGACCCGAGTCTCGTGGCAGGGCGAATCAAGAAACACAAAACTCGATCGGGAGCTTTCAGATATCCACCGATGCAGATGCTAAGGTATATTTTTCCAGTGGCTATGGTCCCACTTGACCCCTCCCTCAACTAATGAATGGCACACCTTGAAAAATGAGAACTATACGCAGGCCCTCTATGCCCCCACTAACCTATGGCCATCCGCACCCATAACTAGATAGCAAGTATATGGTCTTTTGGAGTTCTCCGCCTTTCCGCTGTACGTATCTCGACTGACTCAAGATGGTAGTTAGACGACGAGTTGCTATCACAGGGCTACTGGTCTCGCTGAATCACGCTGGTCCATCCTAGTCTTTAGGTTGCCTTATATTGCAACCAAGGCATACCCTTGATTCTTTTAACGCAGACCTTAACTTCTGTGAGCCCAAGCGATCATCTGCAGCCTCACAGAGGGATACCAAGAGTACCCTCACGTCCCCTCGAAGCCGCGTGCTTCATAACCTAGTTTGTTGGAGCCTTCTTTAAGATCAGATGGACGTTCGCTCCTTCTCGTGTTCTATTAAGGTTTACTACTTAGTTCCCTTAACTAAGGTTTACTACTTAGTTCCTGAATCGTCGTTTTCTTAACTAAGGATTACAACTTAGTCCTCTTAGCTAAGGTTTACTACTTGGTTCTTTTTCTCGTCAAGTTGGATTGGTAAGTGTCATTAGTCAATTCAAGATAACTTAACCCACTCATTTGTCATGTTAAACTAGTTAAGTGTTATCAGTAGTTCATGTTGACTTAACCCTACCACAAATCAAGTTATATTGGTTAAGTATTTCTTATTACTTAACCTCACCCCTTCATCTTGTATTGGTTAAATGTTCCCTTTAACTTAACTCTGCCCATCTGTTTAGCTAATATGTTATAACGGTTAAGTGTTCTCTTAGTTAACTTAACCCTAACATTTGTTTAGTTCACATGCCCTAATGGTTAAGAATTGTCCCTTCATGTTTTAACTTAACCTTGTTCATTTGGCACACTATGATGGCTAAGTGTTTTTAGTTTACTTAACTCCACCTTCTAGTATAGTTTACATGTTATATTGGCTAAGTGTACTTTACTTAACCCCACCTTCTAATCTAGTTAACATGTTAAATTGGTTAAGTGTTCCTATGGACTTAACCCTCCTATTCTAACTTAACTATTTCTTAGCTTTGACTTATTCATTTAAAGCACCAACCACTCACATTAGACAGATATTGTTGCGGTCACTGGATGTGTTGGTCGGTTACGGGCAGATTTACATCGCAACTCAGTCTAACCTCGGGTCCTTTTTGGGCTCAATGCTCTAACCACCCACATTAGATTGGTATTGTTACGGTTGCTGGATTTTCCGGGCGGTTCCGGGCGGTCTTATACTGTAACTCAATCTAGCCTCGGGTTAGGCATATTCATCTTTCCTAGATTTACATATTTATCCTTTTTGTCTATATGTAAATTGCTAACGACTCTTTTAAACAAATTTGGCCTATATCATATTCATTTGTCATGCCCACTAACATACCAATATTCTAGGCCCAAATCTTGATTTACCTATCATTTAACCCAACTTGCAGTTTACGCCAAATTAGATCAGTTCATAGTCCTAGTCATGGTCTCATAGTTATGAATCATAGTCATAGGTAATAGTCTTATGTTCATAGTCATAGGCATAGTCTTATGTTCATAGTCATAGGCAATAGTCTTATGTTCATAGTCATAGGCAATAGTCTTATAGGCCACGGTTTCATAGTCATAGTCTTAGGCAAAAAGTCCCATAATCATAGTCATTGACAATTAGCCACAATAAGTTCTAGGCCATAATCGAGAATCAGATCCAAAGGCATATACAAGCACCGATTCAAACGAAAGGATTAGGCATATTCTCATATCCATTTAATTACATGTCACAAATAGATCTAGTCATTCAAATCTAAAAAGTAACTGACTTACATTGATCGGTTTTAGAAAAGGATAATAACGCTGAGGTGATTTGCTATGATTCACGCGACGTTGCTCAAAGCCGTTGAATTAGCCTTTGCTTCCCTTCTTGAAGCTTTAAATTTATTTGAATCTCCAATTTGCGAATCTCACGTTGCTTGAAGAAGAAGATAGAAGGACTCTCTTAATTTGGTTAATCTTGTTTTAATTGAATCATGTAGTCTTTGTAGAAGAAGAAGCCATCTTGTTCATTAAGAATTTGTGCAGCATAAGGATAGAGAAGAATGGTGTGAGGAGTAGTGGGGATTAGGGGAGGTTTATATAGGTTTACGATTACGAATCTAGTCAGAAAACACGTCTAAATACATCGCAATGCATCAGGTTCAAAAATTGGAATTCGGCACCAGGTCGACCCCCAGGTCGACACTATGGTCGTCCTGGTCCCTGGGAGGTCGATACTATGGTCAACCCCCAGGTCGGCTTGGTCCTGGGCGGGAAATTTCTCGCCCAGACTGTGTAGGGTTTTGAATTCGAATTTGAATTCGAATTTCGAGCTATTTTTCTGTTCTGAAAATCCTTGAAACTTTGGAGGGTCATATCTCCCTCATACGGACTCCGTTTCTCGAAAACTCAGACTCATTTCCAAGCAGAATTTTGAGATGAACGCAATGGTGCAACCCATTTCCCTTGATTCTTATTTTAAAATTTATTTATACTTTTATTTGTGAAACTTAATGTTACAGAATTACGGGGTGTTACATTCTCCCCCTCTTAAAAGGATTTTGTCCCCGAAATCTTCAAGTTAGGAAGAATGTATCCTACCATCCAATCACCCATCTACTTAACCATTCAATCACAGGCATTCATTTTCCTTGAAAAGATTTCTAATGCGTTCATGTTCATATGCATAGTGTGTGTATATGTCTTTATCTAATGCAAAATCAGGCAGTTTACTAATTCAGTTGACCTCCTTAGTGCGAATTATGTTAGTGCCATGCGTCCAATCATGTATGCAAGCATCCCTAGTTATGTAAATACTACATGTGTGCATATCCATTCATCCGTATGCAACATCCATATGATAACATATCAAGTTAAATCCGTTAAGCAAATACATATATGCGAATGCAATATGAAAGTGACTGAGTCGTTCTAGCGCCTATGGTGTGTATATGCATCCACGAGCAACATTTTGCAACCATCAATCATAACATGTTTCAAATACATGTTTACATCCATTGGCTTCTACCTAAGGATCGATGATACGCCCTAGAGGATATACCTTAAAAGCTAGAAAGTATGCATAGAATTCCTAGAAAAAGAGATCAAGGATGTACCCTTAAGAAAAAGGGTATGATGCGTGTATCTAGTCTTCAGTCTTCTAAGTCGCATCTTCTTGAGCTTCACTATTCTGTACCTTATCTAATTAATCTTCACGATTGCGAAGCTTCTTGACCTCCATTTCCAAAACTGTCGTTGATCGAATAGCTGGCTTTTCATTGTCAATTGGATACATGCGGAAGTCTATCCCGCGTTTTAGGGGTAAACTCCTAACCTAATCAAAAACATCTGTGGACTCATGGACTACCCTAACGGATTGCAAATCGTCGATAAATGCATTAAGCGATTCTAACTAGCTAAGCCTAACCGATTTTTTTACACGGAATCTCGAGGGTATTTCTGAGGCGAATCAAAAGTCTAACTACCCTCCCTTCACAATTACTAGCTAACCAACCCATGCCTAGAATCAACCCATAGCCCATGAAACCCAAAAACATAAGCATTACGCTTAAACCCAATACTTAATTATAGCTATTCTCAAATCCTTACAAACCAAAGATAAACGAGTCGAACCACTAATTGGATTTGATACTAAAATGAGATCTTCTACTATACAAGTACTAAGGTGCAGAGACTCAACTATGGAAGTAGATATGAACAAATGTTGTGACAACCCGGATTTTTACAACATGCTAAGACAAGAATCAAGGCAGAATTTAATAATAAAATCTGAATCAGGAGAAACGGGTTGCGCCATTGCGTTCGTCTCGGAAAAATACGCGAAATAGAGTCCGAGTTTTCGAAAATCAGAGTCCGTATGACCCAGTTATGGCCCGTCAAAGTTTTCAGAAAATTTCAAGTTCAAAAACAGTTCAAATTTGAATTCAGAATTCAAATTCAGCCAAGCAGAACAGGCGGGAAAAATTCCCGCCACCCCCAAATCGACTGGGGAGTCGACTTAGGAGTCGACACACCCCAGGTGGTGTCGACTGCCCAGTCGACACCCCTGTCGACTTGGGTGGTCGGCCAGATTGGCCTGGGTGCACCTGACTTGTTCCTCAAGACATGTTTGGAGGCTTGTGACGGATTTTAAAGGCTCAGATCTATCCTAGGGTTAATCTAAGGGCCTAAACTACTCCTAATCTCTATAAAAAGACCCCTAAGCCTACCCTAAACCCTCACAAATCACTCATGCCACGAAGTGCCGCCCAAATGCCAAGTGATCATGACCTCCATCTCCAATTCCTAGAGACTATGCATTCAAATCGGGTTCAAATCAAAAGGTGCAAGCTTCCTATGCCAAATCGAGGGTAGATCAACGTTGCTACGCAAATTTCATGACGATTCTTCCACAAAGGAGCCACCTTTCTTCATCAAGACGATGCATGATCCTTCCTTAAGCCTCGCTATGTAAGTTCTAGCTACTTGTAGATTCTAACGGTGGTTCTGATGTGACATGGAATAAAATGCGATGAAACATAAGTATGCTAGCCTATGTGAACCTAACTTTGCCCCTTTTCTATGATCTATGACCTTGGGCTAAGTTTTAGCGACTTAGTCATGCCACTCATGTTATGTTTCACCTAGTTTATCTTGCAAGTTTGAATCTTTATCTATGGAATGTTGGCATGAACCTTTGGGAACCATTTGACTTGTGAAACATTGGCAAAGGCTTGACTTTGGGGCTTATGCATGTAAACAAACCCAAACCCCTTATGTTATCATGCATGTTTGTGGCCAAATTCCCTTATGATACTATGCATGTTTTTGGCCAAATTCCCTTATGATACTATGCATGTTTGTGGCCAAATTCCCTTATGACACTATGCATGTTTGTGGCCAAATTCCCTTATGATACTATGCATGTTTGTGGCTAATCCCGTTGTGACATTATGCATGTTTGAGGCCAAAAACCCCTTATGATGCTATGCATATTTTGAGGCCAAAACCCCTTATGATACCATGCATGTTTATGGCCAATCCCTTTTTGACATCGTGCATGTTTTGAGGCCAATATATAGCATAGTATCCTTACTATGTTGACTCGCTTTTACTTGGGTTGGAAACACGATTTGTGGTAGGTTAGACGAGCGTGATTACGACATGATAATTTGACATGGGATTTCATGAAAATATGACACTCACGATACACCTAAATGTGGACATGACATGTGGAGTAAACATGGGACTTGAAACTAGACACATTTGGGTTGTAGGTGCAATATGACACTAGACCAAACATGAAAGTGGCCAACTCGAGGTTGGGGTGAGTTTGTAGCATAAATCTACCCGGACCCGCCCGGCTTAACTAGTGGCTACAAACAATAGGACCCAATGTGAGTAGTTGGTCATATAGCACTTAAAACCCGAGGTTAGACTAGGTTGTGGTGTAAAGCTACCCGGACCCGCCCGACTTAACTAGTAACCACAACAAAGTCTAATGTGAGAGGTTGGGGTGCATTAATCTAATTAATGCCACATGAAAAGGTTAAGTAATTTTGACTAATGACACTTAACCGATATGACACGAATGGGTAGGTTAAGTTAAACCGGACTTGATTTCTTAATGACACTTAACCATATAAGACAATTAGGGGATGGGGTTAAGTAATTTACACTTAACAAATCCGACTTGGTAATTAGATGGGGTTAAGTAACTTAGACTTAACTAATCTAAACACGGTAATTAGATGGGGTTAAGTAACCTACACTTAACTAATCTAAACACGGTAATTCAATGGGGTTAAGTTAAACACTTAAACAATCTAAACTTGGTAATTCAATGAGGTTAAGTAGCCAATACTTAACCAACTTAACATGATAATTTAATGGGGTTAAGTAACTTATAATTAACCAATTATATATGATGATTTGATGAGGTTAAGTAACCTATACTTAACCAATCTAACATGCGGACCTGATAGGGTTAAGTCACAAGACCTTTTGAATATACTTAACCATTGTAATACGATTAGTGGATGAGGTTAAGCTAACCCATACTTAACCAATCCGACTCGATGATCTGATGGGATTAAGATAATCTATGCTTAATCAATCTAACACGACAATCTGATAGGGTTAAGACAAACAAATACTTAACCAATTTGACTTGATAGGGTTAAGTCATAAGCTTCTTGGTATACTTAACCAACTTGTAGGGCTAAGCCTTGAACTTAAATACTTAGCCAATCTTGACATGATTCGTAGGCGGGTTAAGTCATGAACTTGAATGACAAAACTTAACCCATTAGACAAAACCCTTGCCCAGGGGACTAGGTTGAAAATCGTAGTTAACAAGGATAGCAGGAAGAGAAGCTAAGTGGTAAACCTTAGTTAAGGATAACTAAGTGATAATTCTTAGTCAAGGAAATTGGACCAGTTCACCGATAGATGAGTAACCCAATACGTTAGGTCATCGCTTGAACACACGTGGAGGAGCGAACTATCTGACTTAGATAAAGACTCCAACGAACTGGGTGACGAAGCGGTAGCTTCGGGGGATGTGGAGATACTCTTGGTATCCCTCTGTGAGGTTGCAGATGATCCGCCTGGGCTCACAAGAGGTTAAGGTCTGTGGTAGAAGAACCAAGAGTATGCCTTGGTTGCTATGCGAGCGACCTAAAGACTGGGATGGATTAGCGTGGAGTCGACGATACTTGTTTTTGCCCTGGATAGCACGTTGCCGACTAACCATCTTTATTCAATCGTGTACGTATGGAAAGGCAGAGAACTCCCAACAGACCATATACTTGCTATCGAGTTATGGGTGAGGTTGGCCAATAGGTAAGTGAGGTATAGTGGGGCCGGGATGTAGTTCTCATACATGATTTTTCTTGGATTGCCTTTTAGTAGTTGAGGGAGAGGTCACGTGGGACCATAGCCACGGATACAAAAACAGACCTTGATATCGGCATCGGCAGATGACTTAAAGCTCCCGACCGAGTTCTGTATTTCTTGATTTGCCCTGGCACGGAACTCGGATGGCACATTGAGATACATGTGTGTCTAGACATGGAAAACGATTCACGAAACATACGTGGGATAAAGGGCGTGGTTGACGAGTGGCATAATCCCTAGTGGCCCTAGGTGTCTTGAACCCAAACCGAGACACGGAAACGTTCATTAGGTAGCATAATCCCTAGTGGTCCTAGGTGGCATAAATCCTAAGTGAACACGCGATAGTTCATGGTAAGAAAACGTAACCAGATCAAGGGTAGCAGTCCAAAACAATTTCAAGGATAAAATGGTACTACGTTGAGGTGGTATAGATTTACATGGGAAAGCCCGTACGGCCTACGGCAGAGGACTGAACTTGTACATGGAAAGAAACATACGAGTTAGGAAAACCTATGTACGCGATATATTATGTTGACATGGACCATTTCATGACTTTGGTCAAGGGACATTTTATAGTTAACTCATGACATGGGTTGGGATACTAGTACGGGAGGTGTAGAGCAAATATACATGATAAATACCTTGGGAAGTTATACATGATGGATACCGTGGGATGTTATACATGATAGACACCTTGGGATAGTATACTTGATAGAAACCTGACGATGTGATACCTTGGTTTATCTTGACACCGTACGTTATCATGATGCCTTAGTTTATCTTGTTACAGTAGTTCATCCAGTTATCTTGGTTTAGGTTATCTATCTTGTCGTCTTCCTTATGTTTACTTTCAGTTTATGCATGTCATGTTACCTTTACCTGTTTTTATACTGGAAGTAGATAGGACTTCCAGTCTGTATGACTGACCCCGTTTTCTTTCGCCCCTTTGTCTTCTGTTCCCCCCCCCCCCCCAGGTTTTCAGGGAGGAAATGCTGTTGTTTAGTTCGGACCTCTTATGCTTGAAGGTCATCATGTAAAGCTTGGTCTTCTCTTGGCTATGGTCGCTTCACCGCTTAATTTTGGGGAATAATTTATGAAAAGGTTTTATGCTTCTTTACTATTGCAAGACAGGTTTTGATGTATTCTGATGTAAAAGTCTTTAGACCTTATTTTATAAGGTAATGAAATTTAATTTACTTCCGCTGTTTTGTATATGTTCTGTCTTGTAATATATCTGTGCATGTTTACCTCGATAATGCTTCACCAAACCTATTGCATTCCCTTTGTGAGTGACCCTAGCGGAGGTAGGGTGTTACATTTGGTATCAGAGCAGAAGGTTACCAGACTGGGCAAAAGTTTTAAAACCTTCTGAAAACTATTTGAAAAACCGTTTACAAAGAAGCATTTTTCAAGAAAAGTTTTTAAAGGCTATTCCCCAAAAGCCATTAGCACAATCCTTTGTTTCCTTGACTGAACCTCTTTTCCTTTCTTTCCTCCATCTGTAGTCACAGTAGTTTTAACTGCGACTAGTCCTTGTCTAGCTACGTAAGTGTTTTCCCGTGCGATGGAGGAAGTTCTCGAGAGACCTGTTACCGAAGTTATAAGAAGGGATAATAAGAGCAAGGATAAAGGACAAGAGCTTAAGAATAAGCAACTTGTTGGTATGGCTTGATCCACAAAGGAAGATAAGGACAAGATAAGCGAGAGGGCAATTGTATGCTCTCATTTCTAGTGTACCTAAGAGGAATGGTACCGTTTCTGTTAAAGGCTTAGCCTTTCTTTTCTATCGTCCCGTCTAGACTTTGTTTTGATCATCGCATCATTTAAGTCTGCCTCGATAGTTAAGTCTCTGCACCTTAGTACTAGCATGGTAGAAGATCCCACTTTAGTCCCAAAATCTGGTTGGAGAGTCGGTCCATTTATTCATGACTTGTTTGGATTTGAGAACGTCTATTCCAAGTGTTGAGATTAGAAGCAATGCTTCTATTGTTGAGCTATGGATGGATTCTAGGGATGAAGTGGTTATCCAGTAAGGGATGTCATTCTCGGTTTTGAAAGGAGGGAAGTTAAACTCTTAACTTGCCTTGGTAATACCCTCGAAGTCTCGTGTAACCTTTTGGGTTCTGTCATGGTTAGTTACCAAGAATCTCTTAATGCATTTATCGGAAATCTCTGATCCGATCGAGTAACGTTCGCCAATAAGGCGGATGGTTCATTCCGCTTAAGCATGGGTTATAGGAATTACCCTAGTAAGTGTACGTGGTAACATGGATTGGCATCGGTAAACGAGATCCAGAATTCACTAGTGAATTTTGGAGAGCTTGCATGAGTACGCAGATATGGTTGAGCCAAGTATACTAGGGAAAGAATAGGTGAAAGTGGAACGAGAGGCGATAGTGAAATGAGTTTCAACTCATAACTTGGAAATAGGAATCAAGGAGCTACGAAATCATGAAGTCAAAGGCGGTCAAGGCACAATGGAATTAAGATCATGGAAATGCGGCTTAGACACGCGCATCATGTCTCTTTTTAAGAGTATATCTTTGATCCTTGGTTCACCTGTAGAGCTTGCTTGCATGCTATCGCTTGGGGGATATCCTCTCGGTCCTGTTTCTGTTGCAAACCCCGTAAGGAGTTTGTCTTGTTTATCTCCTCGATCTTATCTTGGGAACCTTAGATAGAACTCTATGGATGTAAACATGTATTTGAAACATGTTATGATTGATATGGTTGCAAATGATTGCAAGTGGTTGCTCGTGGATGCGCGAATACACATTAGATACTAGATTGACGCGATCACGTTTCATGTTGCATATGCACGAGTATTTATACTTGTTTATGGATGAAATTGAATGTGTTGTCATGCGGATGTTGCATATGAATGAATGTTTGTGCACACATATAGTGTTTATATGACTAGGACTATTTGCATACATGTTGGACTCATGGCACTAAACATATTTTGCATTAGAAAGATCATTCAGGCCTGATCACTAGCATTAGCTAAGGAGCATATACACACACGTTTTGCATATGTTCATATGGCATTAGAAATCGTCTAAGGACAATGGTTGCCTGTGGATGATGTTTTGAGTAGATGGATGATGGATAGTAGGATACGTTCTTCCTAACTTGGAGATTTCGGGGACGAAATCCTTTAAGTTGGGGAGAATGTGACAACCCGGATTTTTACAACATGCTAAGACAAGAATCAAGGTAGAATTTAATTATAAAATCTGAAACAGGAGAAACGGGTTGCGCCATTGCGTTCGTCTCGGAAAAATACGCGTAATAGAGTCCGAGTTTTCGAAAATCGGAGTCCGTATGACCCAGTTATGGCCCGTCAAAGTTTTTAGAAAATTTCAAGTTCAAAAACAGTTCAAATTTGAATTCAGAATTCAAATTCAGCCAAGCAGAACAGGCGGGAAAAATTCCCGCCACCCCCAAGTCGACTGGGGAGTCGACTTGGGAGTCGACACACCCCAGGTGGTGTCAACTGCCCAGTCGACACCCCTGTCGACTTGGGTGGTCAGCCAGATTGGCCTGGGTGCACCTGACTTGTTCCCCAAGACATGTTTGGAGGCTTGTGATGGATTTTAAAGGGTCAGATCTATCCTAGGGTTAATCTAAGGGCCTAAACTACTCCTAATCTCTATAAAAATACCCCTAAGCCTACCCTAAACCCTCACAAATCACTCATGCCACGAAGTGCCGGCCAAATGCCAAGTGATCATGGCCTCCATATCCAATTCCTAGAGACTATGCATTCAAATCGGGTTCAAATCAAAAGGTGCAAGCTTCCTATGCCAAATCGAGGGTAGATCAACGTTGCTACGCAAATTTCATGACGATTCTTCAACAAAGGAGCCACCTTTCTTCCTCAAGACAATGCATGATCCTTCCCTAAGCCTCGCTATGTAAGTTCTAGCTACTTGTAGATTCTAACGGTGGTTCTAATGTGACATGGAATAAAATGCGATGAAACATAAGTATGCTAGCCTATGTGAACCTAACTTTGCCCCTTCTCTATGATCTATGACCTTGGGCTAAGTTTTAGCGACTTAATCATGCCACTCATGTTATGTTTCACCTAGTTTATCTTGCAAGTTTGAATCTTTATCTATGGAATGTTGGCATGAACCTTTGGGAACCATTTGACTTGTGAAACATTGGCAAAGACTTGACTTTGGGGCTTATGCATGTAAACGAACCCAAACCCCTTATGTTATCATGCATGTTTGTGGCCAAATTCCCTTATGATACTATGCATGTTTATGGCCAAATTCCCTTATGATACTATGCATGTTTATGGACAAATTCCCTTATGATACTATGCATGTTTGTGGCTAATCCCGTTGTGACATTATGCATGTTTGAGGCCAAAAACCCCTTATGATGCTATGCATATTTTGAGGCCAAAACCCCTTATGATACCGTGCATGTTTGTGGCCAATCCCTTTTTGACATCATGCATGTTTTGAGGCCAATATGTAGCATAATATCCTTACTATGTTGACTCGCTTTTACTTGGGTTGGAAACATGATTTGGGGTAGGTTAGACGAGCGTGATTACGACATGATAATTTGACATGGGATTTCATGAAAATATGACACTCACGATACACCTAAATGTGGACATGACATATGGGGTAAACATGGGACTTGAAACTAGACACATATGGGTTGTAGGTGTAATATGACACTAGACCAAACATGAAAGTGGCCAACTCGAGGTTGGGGTGAGTTTGTAGCATAAATCTACCCGGACCCGCCCGGCTTAACTAGTGGCTACAAACAATAGGACCCAATGTGAGTAGTTGGTCATATAGCACTTAAAACCCGAGGTTAGACTAGGTTGTGGTGTAAAGCTACCCGGACCCGCCCGGCTTAACTAGTAACCACAACAAAGTCTAATGTGAGAGGTTGGGGTGCATTAATCTAATTAATGCCACATGAGAAGGTTAAGTAATTTTGACTAATGACACTTAACCGATATGACACGAATGTGTAGGTTAAGTTAAACCGGACTTGATTTCTTAATGACACTTAACCATATAAGACAATTAGGGGATGGGGTTAAGTAATTTATACTTAACTAATCCGACTTGGTAATTAGATGGGGTTAAGTAACTTAGACTTAACTAATCTAAACACGGTAATTAGATGGGGTTAAGTAACCTACACTTAACTAATCTAAACACGGTAATTCGATGGGGTTAAGTTAAACACTTAACCAATCTAAACTTGGTAATTCAATGAGGTTAAGTAGCCAATACTTAACCAACTTAACATGATAATTTAATGGGGTTAAGTAACTTATAATTAACCAATTATACATGATGATTTGATGAGGTTAAGTAACCTATACTTAACCAATCTAACATGCGGACCTGATAGGGTTAAGTCACAAGACCTTTTGAATATACTTAACCATTGTAATACGATTAGTGGATGAGGTTAAGCTAACCCATACTTAACCAATCCGACTCGATGATCTGATGGGATTAAGATAATCTATGCTTAATCAATCTAACACGATAATCTGATAGGGTTAAGACAAATAAATACTTAACCAATTTGACTTGATAGGGTTAAGTCATGAGCTTCTTGGTATACTTAACCAACTTGTAGGGCTAAGCCTTGAACTTAAATACTTAGCCAATCTTGACATGATTCGTAGGCGGGTTAAGTCATGAACTTGAACGACAACACTTAACCCATTAGACAAAACCCTAGCTCAGAGGACTAGGTTGAAAATTGTAGTTAACAAGGATAGCGGGAAGAGAAGCTAAGTGGTAAACCTTAGTTAAGGATAACTAAGAGATAATTCTTAGTCATGGAAATTGGACCAGTTCACCGATAGATGAGTAACCCAATACGGTAGGTCATCGCTTGAACACACGTGGAGGAGCGAACTATCTGACTTAGATAAAGGCTCCAACGAACTGGGTGACGAAGCGGTAGCTTCGGGGGACGTGAGGATACTCTTGGTATCCATCTGTGAGGTTGTAGATGATCCGCCTGGGCTCACAAGAGGTTAAGGTCTGTGGTAGAAGAACCAAGAGTATGCCTTGGTTGCTATGCGAGCGACCTAAAGACTGGGATGGATTAGCGTGGAGTCGACGATGTTTTTCCCTGGATAGCACATCGCCGACTACCTACCATCTTTAGTCAATCGTGTACGTACGGAAAGGCAGAGAACTCCCAACAGACCATATACTTGCTATCGAGTTATGGGTGAGGTTGGCCAATAGGTAAGTGGGGGCATAGTGGGGCCGAGATGTAGTTCTCATACATGATTTTTCTTGGATTGCCTTTCAGTAGTTGAGGGAGGGGCCACGTGGGACCATAGCCACGGATACAAAAATAGACCTTTATATCTGCATCGGCAGATGACTTAAAGCTCCCGACCGAGTTCCGTATTTCTTGATTTGCCCTGGCACGGAACTCGGATGGCACATTGAGATACATGTGCTTCTAGACATGGAAAACGATTCACGATACATACGTGGGATAAAGGGCGTGGTTGACGGGTGGCATAATCCCTAGTGTCCCTAGGTGGCTTGAACCCAAAACGAGACACGGAAACGTTCATTAGGTAGCATAATCCCTAGTGGTCCTAGGTGGCATAAATCCTAAGTGAACATGCGATAGTTCATGGTAAGAAAACGTAACCAGATCAAGGGTAGCAGTCCAAAACAACTTCAAGGATAAAATGGTACTACGTTGAGGTGGTATAGATTTACATGGGAAAGCCCGTACGGCCTATGGCAGAGGACTGAACTTATACATGGAAAGAAACATACGAGTTAGGAAAACCTATGTACGCGATATATTAGGTTGACATGGACCATTTCATGACTTTGGTCAAGGGACATTTTATAGTTAACTCCTGACACGGGTTGGGATACTAGTACGGGAGATGTAGAGCAAATATACATGATAAATACCTTAGGAAGTTATACATGATGGATATCGTGGGATGTTATACATGATAGATACCTTGGGATAGTATACTTGATAGAAACCTGACGATGTGATACCTTGGTTTATCTTGACACCGTAGGTTATCATGATACCTTAGTTTATCTTGTTACAGTAGTTCATCCAGTTATCTTGGTTTAGCTTATCTATCTTGTCGTCTTCCTTATGTTTACTTTCAGTTTATGCATGTCATGTTACCTTTACCTGTTTTTATACTGTAAGTAGATAGGACTTACCAGTCTGTATGACTGACCCCGTTTTCTTTCGCCTCTTTGTCTTACGTTCCCCCCCAGGTTTTCAGGGAGGAAATGTTGTTGTTTAGTTCAGACCTCTTATGCTTGAAGGTCATCATGTATAGCTTGGTCTTCTCTTGGCTATAGCCGCTTCACCGCTTTATTTTGGGGAATAATTTATGAAAAGGTTTTATGCTTCTTTACTATTGCAAGATAGGTTTTGATGTATTCTGATGTAAAAGGCTTTAGACCTTATTTTATAAGGTAATGAAATTTATTTTACTTCCGCTGTTTTGTATATGTTCTGTCTTGTAATATTTCTGTGCATATTTACCTCGATAATGCTTCACCAAACCTAGTGCATTCCATTTGTGAGTGACCCTAGCAGAGGTGGGGTGTTACAAATGTGAAGCGCTAAGGTCAAAAGAGTACTAACTGGTTAATCAAAACGAAAAGCTAAACTTTTCCAACATAGACTTTTACTATCTCTCTCAGGTATTCTGGTGGTGGAAGCATGCACCCTCCCTTCTGAAAATCTTGTCCCTCGTCCTTGGCCTTGTCCTTAATTATTTGCCCCATTATACCATGGAAAAGATACTTCCTCTCGTCTTAGGTTTTATAATTCCTTCATTCTTCGTGAGTCGAGTTTATATCCATGAATTTCTCATCCTTGCGTTGAGCTCCCTAGCCAAACTCCCTCATCCTCATCTTTACCATCCCTGTGTAATCATATTGACAAGTTTCTCAAAAGTTGCCTCCATCGCATGGAAAACCCTCCAAAGCTTGAAAGAAAACTAGCTGTAGGTGAAACTACTATGGCTATAGATAGGAGTCGGGCACTACTTTTCCCTTCGATAGGTATCGTAGTCTTATCAAGCCTGTGGAACCGTGCTGCGATGAGGTTACCCCGCAGAAAGCCAGGAGCCCCGAAGACTCAAGAAAGAAGGGGACAAGAATTCAAACAGAGGATCAGAAGATAGTACGTATGGCTTTTGGGGAATATGCCTTTAAACAAAACTTTTCTTTTGAAAAATGGTTCTTTAAAAATTGTTTTGAAAATATATATTTTTTCAAATCTTTTATCTCATCTGGTAACCTTCAGCTCTGATACAATGTGTAACACCCCACATTCGTTAAGGTCACCCACAAAGGGAATGCCTTAACTTCGGTGGAGAGTTATAGGTAAAAGATACAAATAAATTACAAGACAGACAAAATTAAAACAGCGGAAAATAGGACTTTACTTTATTGATAAAATAGTTTGTACAACAATTGTTTTCCACTACCAGAATATCTGTCTTACAAAATAAAGAAGCATAAAATAACATTTATATTCCCCAATGTAGCGTGAGCCAGCCATAGCAATGGAAAAGAGAATCCCAGTAAAACTTCGACTAATCTTCAGCTTGGAAAGAAAACTGGACTAAGTAGTAATATTCCCTCCCTGCAAACCTGGGGGGGGAACGTAAGACAAGAAAGCGAAAGAAAACAGAGTCAGACATAAAGTCTGGTAAGTTCAGTAACTTTCAGCACGTGACCAGGTAAAAGCAACATGACATGAATTTAACTGAATACAAGACAACACCATGATGACGGGAATCATAAGGTTAGCACAAGATATGATAAGGTACGATAAACTGGATGCACTTCTATACTTTCTCTGCTTCGCTACTACCTTGTTATTCTAATTTCTATATCTTTGCACCACCTAACTAGTAATATGTATAAACTGATAAGAACAGATACATGGTCCCAATTCCTGTAATTGTGATTGTTTCAGATGTACATCTATTATTTATTACCTAGATCTAATCTAGGGTTTTCTATCGAGCGCATTCTAGATCCAACCAGGGTTTACGCTACCCAGGGCTGTTGGGGTTTATGCTACCTATTGAACGTGTCTCGGATTTTAGGGTTTACGCGACCTAGGTCCAACTAGGGACTATGCTACCTATCGAACGACGCCCTAAATATAGGACACACTACCCAGAGTGCTATATGTTACTAGACTTTCCCCACGTATGTGTCGTGGATCGTTATCGCTGTCTAGATGCACATGTCCTCTATATGTGCGACCCGAGTCTCGTGGCAGGGCAAATCAAGAAACACGGAACTCGGTCGGGAGCTTTCAGATATCTGCTGATGCAGATGCTAAGGTCTGTTTTTCCAGTGGCTATGGTCCCACTTGACCCCTCCCTCAACTAATGAAAGGCACACCTTGAAAAATGAGAACTATACGCAGGCCCTCTATGCCCCCACTAACCTATGGCCATCCGCACCCATAACTAGATAGCAAGTATATGGCCTTTTGGAGTTCTCTGCCTTTCCGTTGTACGTATCTCGAATGACTCAAGATGGTAGGTAGACGACGATTTTCTATCATAGGGCTACTGGTCTCGCCGAATCACGCTGGTCCATCCTAGTCTTTAGGTTGCCTTATATTGCAACCAAGGCATACCCTTGATTCTTCTAACGCAGACCTTAACCTCTGTGAGCCCAGGCGATCATCTGCAGCCTCATAGAGAGATACCAAGAGTACCCTCACGTCCCCTCGAAACTGCGTGCTTCGTAACCCAGTTTGTTGGAGCCTTCTTTAAGATCAGATGGACGTTCACTCCTTCTCGTGTTCTATTAAGGTTTACTACTTAGTTCCCTTAACTAAGGTTTACTACTTAGTTCCTGAATCATCGTTTCCTTAACTAAGGTTTACAACTTAGTCCTCTTAGCTAAGGTTTACTACTTAGTTCTTTTTCTCGTCAAGTTGGATTGGTTAAGTGTCATTAGTCAATTCAAGTTAACTTAACCCATTCATTTGTCATGTTAAACTGGTTAAGTGTTATCAGTAGTTCATGTTGACTTAACCCTACCACAAATCAAGTTATATTGGTTAAGTATTTCTTATTACTTAACTCCACCCCTTCATCTTGTATTGGTTAAGTGTTCCCTTTAACTTAAACCTGCCCATCTGTTTAGCTAATATGTTATAACGGTTAAGTGTTCTCTTAGTTAACTTAACCCTAACATATGTTTAATTTACAGGCCCTAACAGTTTAGTATTGTCCCTTCATGTTTTAACTTAACCTTGTTCATTTGGCACACTATGATGGCTAAGTGTTCTAAGTTTACTTAACTCCACCCGTTAGTCTGGTTAACATGTTAAATTGACTAAGTGTATTTTACTTAACCCCACCTTCTAGTCTAGTTAACATGTTAAATTGGTTAAGTGTTCCTATGGACTTAACCCTCCCATTCTAGCCTAACTGTTTCTTAGCTTTAAATTATTCATTTAAAGCACCAACCACTCACATTAGATAGATATTTTTGCGTCACTAGATGTGCCAATCGGTTCCGGGCAGATTTGCACCGCAACTCAGTCTAACCTCGGGTCCTTTTTGGGCTCAGTGCTCTAACCACCCACATTAGATAGGTATTGTTACGGTTGCTGGATTTGCTGGGCGGTTCCGGGCAGTCTTATAACGTAACTCAATCTAACCTCGGGTTAGGCATATTTGTCTTTTCTAGATTTACATTTTTATCCTTTTTGTCTATATGTAAATTGCTAACGACTCTTTTAAACAAATTTGGCCTATATTATATTCATTTGTCATGCCCACTAACATACCTATATTCTAGGGCCAAATCTTGATTTACCTATCATTTAACCCAACTTGCAGTTTATGCCAAATTAGATCAGTTCATGTCAAAACTAGATTTAATATTCTAGTTTACAGTTTATATCCAAACTTGTCTTACATGCCAATTGCATACTTTGCGGCCAATTAACAATTTACCATTTTACGCCCAAGTCTAATATGCATGTAAATTATTTACTATTATAGCCAAATCAGATTATGCCAACTTATTTGTTATGACAAATTATCTTAATTAAGCTAAGCCCAAATTCCCCCACCGTAGTCGTACGTATAACATGATTTCACAAGTTTCTAGGTACTCATGACATGAAACTAACAAAAGGAATAGGGGATAAGCATGAGAATTTACATAAGAGGATAGGCATGAAAAAGCGAACCAAAATACAAAGATAATGGATCCAATGGGTTTGGTGTACATAATAGCGAACAGGAATAAACTAAGCAAATTACACCCTAAGTATGAGATCCAACATAATCAAGGGAGACATAGGTGATTTGATCCAACATAATGCCAGTTCGGTATACAATAATGATTTGTAACAATAATGTTATGGGCGTAAGCCACTAACCATAATAGTCATAGGCAATTAACCACAATAGTCCTAGGCAATTAACCACAAAATAGTCCTAGGCAATTAACAACAAAATAGTCCTAGGCAATTAACCACAAAATAGTCCTAGTCATGGTCTCATAGTTATGAATCATAGTCATAGGCAATAGTCTTATGTTCATAGTCATAGGCAATAGTCTTATGTTCATAGTCATAGGCAATAGTCTTATAGGCCACAGTTTCATAGTCATAGTCTTAGGCAAAAAGTCCCATAATCATAGTCATTGACAATTAGCCACAATAAGTTCTAGGCCATAATTGAGAATCAGATCCAAAGGCATATACAAGCACCGATTCAAACGAAAGGATTAGGCATATTCTCATATCCATTTAATCACATGTCATAAATAGATCTAGGCGTTCAAATCTAAAAAGTAACTAACTTACATTGATCGGTTTTAGAAAAGGATAATAACGCTGAGGTGATTTTCTATGATTCGCGCGACGTTGCTCGAAGCCGTTGAATTAGACTTTGCTTCCCTTCTTGAAGCTTTAACTTTATTTGAATCTCCAATTTGTGAATCTCGCGTTGCTTGAAGAAGAAGGTAGAAGGACTCTCTTAATTTGATTAATCTTGTTTTAATTGAATCATGTAGTCTTTGGAGAAGAAGAAGTCATCTTGTTCATTAAGAATTTGTGCAGCATAAGGATAGAGAAGAATGGTGTGAGGAGTAGTGGGGATTAGGGGAGGTTTATATAGGTTTAGGATTACGAATCTAGTCAGAAAACACGTCTAAATACATCGCAATGCATCAGGTTCAAAAACTGGAATTCGGCACCAGTTCGACCCCCAGGTCGATACTATGGTCGACCTGGTCCCTGGGAGGTCGACACTATGGTCGACCCCCAGGTCGACCTGGTCCTGGGCGGGAAATTTCCCGCCCAGTCTGTTTTGGGTTTTGAATTCGAATTTCGAGCTGTTTTTCTGTTCTGAAAATCCTTGAAACTTCGGAGGGTCATATCTCCCTCATACGGACTCCGTTTCTCGAAAACTCGAACTCGTTTCCAAGTAGAAGTTCGAGACGAACGCAATAGCGCAACCCATTTCCCTTGATTCTTATTTTAAAATTTATTTATACTTTAATTTGCGAAACTTATTGTTACAGAATTATGGGGTGTTACAGCCGAACTCTGATCAAGACCCGCCATGTCAAAGCCCTTCCTTCACTCCACCTTTGGCCCAAATGGCAACCGCCTCGTACGCATTCCCCTCCCCAAAATCCACACCAAACTGTCCATCTTTGAGCCGCCAATTATCGTAGTACACCCCTTTAAATCCGATCTTGACCGTTGATCTCGGAGAGCTCAAGAAGCTCTTTGATTCTGTGTTGGAGTTGTTGAAATTCATTGTGTATGTAAGGAGATCGAATGGGAAGAAGAGGGCGCGTTTTCAGCCATCAAAACGAAGGGTAGCGGCTGCGTTTGTTTTGCTTAGGGTTAGGTTATGCTTCTTTTTTTTTTAATGCAACATTTTAAACTAAAAATGTTATTTTTCCTTTAATGCAAAATTTTAAACTAAAAATGTTATTTTTAACCCAATGTAACTTTTTCTAACTAAAATGATGTTTTTATTCTAATTTGTCAATTCTAATGTAAACGACATTTTTATTCTAATTCATCATTTTATAACCAAATGATATTTTTAATCCAACTTATTATTTCCCAACAAAAATTGTTAATTTTAATCTTAACATAACATTTCTAATATATGTGATTTCTTATACTAACATAATATTTCTAACAAATGCTATATTTTTCATTAACATAACTTTTCTAACAAAATGGTATTTTAATTCACATAACAAGTTTTCTAACAAAATGGTATTTTATTCTAACATTTCTAATTCTGCCCAAATGACATTTTATTATGTCAATTCTAATGCAAATAAAAAGAACATTTCTAAATTAACATAACATCTTCTAATATAACATGATCAGACAAGTGATACTTTTATGTTAACATAACATGATCTAACAAAGTGCTATTTTTATTCTAACACAATATGATCTAACAGATTGATAATTTTATTCTAACATAATAGCATTTTTATATATTTTTATTTTCGTAAATACAATAAAAATATGATTTTTATTGTAAATAAATCCTAGATCTACAACATTTAATCCAATCATTTCGTCTCAAACACAAACAACCAAACTAAATCACGTACAATCATACACTGAGTTGAACAACAGAGGAATCATAACACAATTATAATTAATTATTTTAATTATTTTAAAAGGAATAGAGTTCTCACATCGATTTGTCTGAACAGCCAAGATCTGAATTTTCCTCTATTTCCAACGTCCTCTGTTTACGCTCTAGTCAGTTCCATCGCGTAGATCTCGGGAAGACGATTCCAACGCATTTCAGTTTGCTAAATTTCGATAAGGTTTGAAAGAGTTATGGATTTTCAAAGTTTAATTACACTTTAAAATAATTAAATAATAATTAAATGAGTTAATTACTTTTCTTCTACATCGTATACTCCAGGAAAATAGGCCGCCCCCTTGAACCCAACGTCGAAGTCTAGGGCTTCACCTCCTCGTCGCCACAGCCCACCAGAACCCGATCAGACCTCGCCATCTCGACCGCCTTGCGCCGCTCCCCCGTCGCCCTGAACAACCCCAAACTCGTACGCCCCCTGCTCCCAAAATCAAGCTTGCAAGTCGGCGACTTTATGGTACCGCTGAGGCCACCACAAACATCCATCTACGACCACGGCCGTTCAGATCCTAGATCTTGACGAGCTCTTCCTTTTTGCTTTGGAATCATCGTGAATGATTGAGGGAATTTGGAGATAAGTGGGATCGAAATCTGGAGAATGGTGGCCATCAGTTCGATTTAGTGGCGGCTAGGTCTGAGATTTGGGTTATGCTAATTTGGTTTAGTGAATATTTATATTAAAATATTATTTAATTGAACCCTTAAGGCTCGTTTAGCCACTAACTCCAATTCAGGTCCGACAACAGACATTCCTATCTAATAACCCCTATTCTGAACCCAATGGGCTATGTCCCGTGAGCCCAAATGACTGTTTGTGGCCTGATTTCTTTAATTTAAAAATTAAATCCTTTATTATATAATTTAACCGTATATATAAATTCGTCGGGCTACATATGGACTCAAAAAAATACAAAAAAATTATTTTTGGTTATGTTATGACGATACGGTCCTAACAAAACTAATTTCGTCGAATTCCAAAACCGTTTGAAAAATGGCTATTTTCAAGTCGATTAAATTTGACTAAAATGATCAAAACACATTTTATTTTTCCACGCTCACATATTAATTCTAAAAATTCTGAAAATTGAAACCTAGCAATAATTTGGCATTTCGGTTCCAACAAAAGTTGTTTCGTCGAAAACGGAGGTCGTTTGAAAAATGGCTATTTTTAATATTAAAAAATAAATCTACAGCGACTATTCTTAATTTTAAATTGGTCAAAACTTTTGATTCCCGCTATGAAATTTCAATTTTTCGGATTCATTGGAAAGATATTATTAAATAGATTTACATATTTTTGGTTTCACTAGAATCCGATTTAATTTGCATCATGTATGGTCAGTCAAAGTTCAGCTTTGACTTTTCAAACTACCGTGCTATTTCTAATTCCTTTTGTAATTAAAATAAATATATTCGTTCTAACTTCAATTAAAATAAATTTTTAATCGTTATTATTTAAAATAAATCATTTTAACTATTTAAAATCCCATTAAATTTTCTAAAATAAAAATTTTAAATTGGTTCAGAATTTATGGGTTGTTACATATGTCTTCTTACATTCACATATATGCTATTCGATTTTATAACGATAAAATCGATTGGTTGGCATATTAATTTATATATAAAATACTAATGCTATAATGGTGATTATAATATCCTAAAAGACCATGCTTGCTTGATCAAGAATTTATTTTGATACTAATGATTAAAAGTTAATCATGTATTGTTTAAATAATAATTTCAGATGTTCACTGAAATTTTGGATATCAATTAAGTATACTTTGCTCATCTATCGATCAAAGGTTGATGACTAAAAATGGTATTAACATACATGTTGATCAAATCTGCTTTATAAGCAGTGTCAAAATGTATGAATCATTTTGTTTCATTACTGCAGTTTGTATTGATAAACTGAATGTTTTAAAGCCAACTACAACGTAAAAGTTTCATTTTGATCTGCAACAATTTAGATTATATGGGCATTGAAACAGATTTAAGAAATCATGTTAAATTTCATAAGTATCCTATATAATGTCATATTGATGCGGATCAAATTTTATTTAAATGTTGTAGATGTAAGACAAATTGATTCATAAGTCTATATAATTATTATTAACTAAATTGTTTATATTAAAAGGTTTAAGACCTTTTGCATTTGAGATGAAGTTGGTTCATTTTTCATAATACTGTTAAAGTTTGCGTGTTATGCTTGGTTATAAATCTGTTTATACGAGCAAACTGTACTAAACTTATTATCATAATATTTGACTAATAAGTATATATAGCTAGAACTTATCATAGATTTGCTCTATTAATTAAAATTGGTTTTATTGGTTAATGAATCAGTAAGATACCTCTCTGATGAACCTTGATTCATTGATATCCTTTTATGGTTAAGTTTAAAATTTGGGTTATATATATTAGTAATTTCTGGACCCTTTATTTTCCATGAGATCAAATATGTAGGACTATGTAGATATATTCATGTGACTTAGCAAATACATACATAAGCACATATATGTATTTGTTTGTATAATGATTATGTGTATAAAGATATACCAATGATTTTATTTCACAAATCTGATTTGTAAGTTGTATTTTGATATACTTTTATGGTGCGATGTGTTTTTACTAAAATAATACCTTTTTCATTTGATGCAAATAATGCAGTGAATCAATAGATTCATATTTGGTACTGATTCATATTGATAATGCTAGTTTATCTCCTGATTGAACCAATTAAATCAGTTTATCAAACCTTGAATCTACGTTCACATTATTGATCATTTTGTTTTATTAATATTATAGAAGATTGATTCAATATATATCAATACATGGGCAGTTATGTTATTATGTAAATTGTATACTAATAACAGTTTTAATAACACTGGATAGTTATACAGGTGATAAACATAGCTTATTTTCCTGCTATAATCCATTTACACATCACTGTTGATGATAGAATAGAATGTATTGTCTATATCATCTGAAAATGTTTAGAATGTATATGTGCATATTGGATTGCACATCATGTATAATAGACCGTGTTTAAGTGATCATCCCTTTATATAATATGTGTCCAGAATTCTGGGTATTACTAGTAATATTAAAACCTAGAAATAATACATGTGTCTAGTTAAGATCCGATAG
Source organism: Allium sativum (assembly GCA_030737875.1). Classification (NCBI taxonomy): domain Eukaryota; kingdom Viridiplantae; phylum Streptophyta; class Magnoliopsida; order Asparagales; family Amaryllidaceae; genus Allium; species Allium sativum. The sequence goes on along the minus strand of CM060916.1, from coordinate 305,521,815 downwards.
TGTTATATAGATAACTCTTTGTATGATTATGGTTGACTAAGTCAGTAACAAACATATATATATATATATATATATATATATATTTATATATATATTATGATTAAAACTAGAACTTTTAAAAAAAACTGGTACCATAATTTTAGTGTTCTGCATTTTACAGTCTGCCAAGGTATATTTGTGTATTAATACTTATAATATAATCAAAAACAAATCTGAAAGTAAGCAGCTTCTTAATTAAAACATCACATTTTATTTTTCACATATGAGAAAATTGAACCTAGAGTTAACTCTGAAATTAGTTCATAGTTTATCTCATATTAACATAGATTTAAATGGTGGATATCATTGACTGTTATCGAACAATAAATGATTTAAATAGACAACCTGACTAAGTGTTAGTCATGGTTTGTCGAAGGATTGAATTGGCTTTTGAAGCCATAATATCATGTAATTTGTACTATGCACTAATACATGCATACAGATGTATTATTAACGAGACTAATTTTATATACTAAAATTGTTTTAATATCTTCAGGAGTTAAGCTTGCTGGAATCGTTTTAGCACGACTGACAACTCTAGAAGGGGTTTGGCTATAGATGATGCAAAGACAAGCATGCTTTGAACAACCAGCAAGTCGGACTTAGTTGTAAATTTAAAATGATAGTATGTTTGTCTTTATCATATCGCAAATGTTAATAGATAAATATTTTATTCATAAGTTTTGATGTGATTGTAACAGTCTGATGGATTAAATCTTATCTTTTATGTATAAATGTTTTGATATATATGTTCTGCGAGTAATTCATATAGTCTGATAATGCATAAGACATAAGTGCAGCATAGTCTGTTCGGATACATTAACGTGTGTATATATATTGTTTTGCACTTAGAATTCAGATGCTATGTGACATATGAGGTTGTCATATAAATACAAAGAATAAAATTGGTTAACAGAAAATTTGTTTGGGTAAGAATATAGTATTTGATACAGAAGTTAAGATTACCAATAGTTTCAAAATATTTAATAGAAATATAGGCACAATTCCTATATAATGTTGAATTTAAAATATATATATATATACGTTTATGACTTATATATATATATTATTTAAATCGAACTTATATTATGAATATAAAATACATATATTTGACATATGTAAATAACTCTAATATCGTTTCCCACTACGAATTATAAATTCCCTTTAACACAAATTCTGTTATATTAAATCATGGTGAAGTCCTCCAATAGTACACCCATCAATGTCCAATCTCATTGGGTGTAGGTAACGCCAAAGCATTGTGCATCCTCTTATACTGGTTATATGCGGTAGGAGTAATTGTGGTGCTTCGACTGTATTATTGGGTCTGATTTAACTAGGGCTGCATAATAGGATTATGGCCTAAGAGACAATAGCATAAATTATTCTATATTTGAGCAAATGAATAATACTAAACAAAATGTTCATCACGCGATCCAAGAATTATGTAGACGGTATAATTGTCATGAGATGACTACCTAAATGGTTATGTTTTGGGGTGTTAGCCAAAGCTAGGTCAAGGCACGACTAGATATGGATCTTGGAACACCATTATATATATATATATAAACAAAGGGATGTTAATTTGAGTGGGAGCGTATTTTAGTTTAAAATTATACATTTCTGTTATTACTAATTTTGATTGTCAAAATTTTTATATTAAATAAATTTTATAGAATCAGTTATTATTTATTGGTCTACTATAGATATTAAATAATTATTAACTCCGATAATTTAAATTAATCCTTAAGAAGGATAAATTAGGCTAAATCAAATTTCTTGACTAACATTAAAATTTGAGGATTGTCCTCAAACAAATTAAATATAATTGTTATACAAACATAGAGGATTAAAACTGAAAAATTAAAGTACGATTTCAATCGAAAAAGATATAAATGTTATAAAATCTACTTATACGTTTCTAGTATTAGTTACTAGATATAAATCGCATAAATGTATGTTGATTTACATAAATTATAAAATAAGTAGAAATCTGATAAAAGGACAAGTTGACTTACGATTGGAAATGAAGCAAATGTTGCTAAATTGTCCATAGGAAGCTGATTCTTGTTCTATATACTTGCTTAAATAAATAAATAAAATAATTGTTATTATGAAATTTCATTTGAAATAAATGTTATTATAAATCTTGTTCAGACAAGTATGAATTTCGTTTGTAATAAAAAGAACAATTGTTAATCATTTTACTAAAATGAAATATTATATGGAATTCCACAAATAGTTAATGATATTTCAAATCCTTAACTATAATATACTTGACATTAATAGTGAGTGGATTAAATTTAGCAAATTAAATCCAATATACCTTTAGTATTAACGGTTAGCCTAGTAAACAAGAAAGTATATCAAAACTCCATAATGATGGAATTTTCAGATCATTTGATTTTTAATTATATAAAGAAAACATATCTTGTTTATTAGGTAAAATAACTGAATCACCTTTCACTTGACACAGTGAATGAGTGATTAATATTGGGTCTCGTACATAATGATGTATATGGAGCAATGACTACATAAACTAGAGGCATGTTTTAGTACTTCATTCTATTTATTGATGATGTCAGTAGATATAGATATGTGTATCTTATGAAACACAAATCAGAATCCTTTGAAAAATTCAAAATGAAGTTAGAAACCAATTTTAATAGAAAATAAATACTTTTCAAACAGATCAAAAGAGAATATTTAAGCCAACTATTTAATGACTATCCAAACAAGTTTGAAATTGTTTCACAACTCACTCCATCTAGAACACTATATTGGAATAGTGTGTCTGAAAGGAGAAATCACACCTTATAAGATATAATACGATTAATGATAATTCATATAGATCTTCGAATAAATTAAATTTAGAAAAATTCCATTTAATCCTACTAAAACGAGTTTGAAGTTTGAAGACGCCATATAAGGTATGGACTAGGAAATGTCCTAGTGTGTCTAGTGCGAAGATTTGGGATACAAGGACGTTTATTAAACGTACTTCTGATAAGATCATGTCCAAATCAGATAACTATTTTTTGTAATATCCACAAGAAACATATGGATATTATTTCTATAAATTCTCCGAGAATAAAATGTTTATTGCTCGAATTGGTGTCCTTTATAAAGCAGAGCCAGTCTCTAATATATCGGTGGGAATGAAATAGAATTCGAAATGTCTCGAAAACCACAAAATGCCATTGAATCTTGTATAGATAAGAAATTGAGTGGGAGTGTTGCAATAATTCTAATGTTATTTGATAACACATTAACTATTGTAAATAATGTTCGTCTTAAAACAAGAAATGAATACTGATTCTAAGAAAGAAAATGTTTGGATTAAGAAGTTCATAATTGAACTTAATTCATTATTGATCGAATGATATATATTGCAACAACAGTGTGGTTGTTGCTCAGGCATAAAACGTTAAACTCATTATCGATCCAAACATATATTTAAGAAATATAATTCTTATATGAAATTATTCACAGAAAAAATTACATAAGAAATGAACATATATGCAAAGTTACAAAAGTTGTAATGTTGCAGACCTACTGAATTAAACTCTGTCGCAGCAGAAGTTTAATATTCACACTAGTTTCATGAGTATATGATACGTGAATGATTGACTCTAGTGCAAGTGGGAGATTGTTAGAGTTTATGCTCTAGAGGCAATCCATTTGATGAGATTGATAACACTGTTGATGTTATTATTTTATTTGGAATAATATATATAGTATATATATTCAGTTATGTTATATTTATTGCATAATATAAATATTAAAATAATAGAAGTCCTTAGAATAATAATACAGAATATATAGTTCGAGTAAGACTTGAACATGGGATTATATAATATATTGAGTATTATAATTCTTAAATATCCCTAGTTAAGTTTTATTGTTTATATAAAGGACAACAATAAAATATTGAGACTAGTATGTTGATTGACTGATGATCACATCTCATTGATCATTAATATATGTGATATTAATGTCAAAACATAAATCCATATTGGAGAATATCGTATTGGACTGACCCAATATGAGAAAAACTACATGGAATATAATTAATAGTATCATAAGTTATTCTCATAGTGGCAGTGATGTAAGGTCCTCAGACCTTAAATCATTATAATTTTATTCGAGGATATTTATGTTTTGATATCATCTAAAGTTATTCATAACCGAGTCACGATTACGGTGATTATTGGATATATCTCGAATCGAATGAAAATTATGAATGATCTAGATGGAAGTTAACCCTATGATATATTCGTAGTGATATCCACGGGCTTCTTGATTGAGTGAGACTGTGAAATGCATGTCCGTGCTCAAATATTGATTTGTTATAAACAGTCTACTCATCGATCAAGAAAAAGGATTAAATTATAAAGAGGGTGATACGTTCCATGCCTCGAGTTTAATCCTGGATATAACGGTTAAAAGGATTATATTATAGTGATACACAGGTTACAGAAAGGTTGTATCGAATCATTGATCTTATTATAACTTGGGTAGCTGCGACGTATTGCTAGGTGCCAATCACTGTTTATGATTTTAAATGCAATTTAAAATCATTGCCAATGTTATAATAACCTGTAGGGTCACACACTTAGAACGTTACGAAGGGAAAACATTTAATTGGATGAATAAATTATCAAATCTGTTGATATTTATTTAAAATTGAAATGGTATATCGGGGTTGCTTATTTTATGGTACACATTGAATTTTATAAAGAAAAACATTTCCTTTATAAATAGACATGTGAACCATTTTGCACGAATAAGATCAAACTATTATAACCCTAACCGTATTCCTATTTTCTACTATGATCCAATTTGAGGCGGCTAGCACCAAAATCTCTTCTTTGTTCGATTTGATTGAATCGAAATCGTTCGTGTGGATCATCTATAGAGGCGCCGACGCATGAAAGGGCTAGATTTGTATCGACTCAATTTCAATTTCTCAGATCTACGTGTAGATCTATATCAAGATAAAAAGGTATGATTTTAACCCAACATGAATTCATATTTACAAATTATGATAGTTAATTTGCTCATATCCACTGCGAATCGATCCTATTTACTAACATATCCTTCTAGTATCATTATCGGTGATCTAAACTCAAGTGTATCCAATAGACATCAATTAAACCAGATGAGTCATATTGCATTTATATCATCTTTAGAATCAAAGAATTACAAGGAAGCATTAAATGATGAAGCATGGATTATATCAATGCAAAAGGAATGCAATCAATTCGAAAGAAACAAAGTATGGGAACTCGTTCCTAGACTAATAGATCAATCTGTAATTAGAAAAATATCGGTTTATAAGAGTAAAGTAGATGAAAATGGAAACATCAATCGAAATAAAGCAAGACTAGTTGCTCAAGGATACCATCAAGAACAAGGCATTGAGTACGAAGAGACTTTTTCTCCAGTAGCTCGACTTAAAGCCATTCGAACGTTGCTTGCTTTTTCATGCCATCATAAATTTAAAATTTTCCAGATGGATGTAAAAAGTGCTTTCCTAAAGAGTTTCATAAAAGAACATATGTATGTCGAACAATCTCCATTATTTATAAACGTTTCCGGAGCTTGTATATAAATAAAAGAAAGCTTTATATGGTCTAAAACAAGCTCCTCGTGCTTGGCATGATAGATTAAAAACTAATTTAATTAATTCTTGTTTTCAGATAGGTAAAATAGATACTACAATATTTATAAAATGAGTTCATAATGATGTTTTAATTGTTGAATTATATGTAGATGACATAATTTTCGAATCAAATAATGAAGAATTATGTTATGATTTTTCAAATATTATGAAAAATAAATTTGAAATGTCTAATATGTGAGAATTAAATTTCTTCTTAGGATTATAAATAAAAAATAAAAAATGGTATTATATGAACCAAGAAAATTAGTGTCTTGATTATTAAAACGTCTTGAATTGGAGAAAACTTCTGGAAAACCAACACCAATGAGTACAAGCATTCACACGAATAAAAATAAAAAGGGGTAAGATTTTAATCAAAAATTATATCAAAATATAATAGGCCCCTTATTATATTTAAAGGTAAGAAGACCTGATATTATGACGAGTGTATGCTTGTGTGCAAGATTTCAAGCACAACCAAAAAAATCACACTATTGAGAAACCAAACTTATTTTGAGATACTTAACTAACACTGGAGATCACGGTCTTTTCTATCCTAATGGCAGCACTTTTGAACTCGTATCATGCAGTGATGCAGATTTCAGTGGTTAGTAAATAGATAGAAAAAGCACAAGTGACCCTTATTAGTTTATTGGTTAATCTCTTGCATCATGGTTTAGTAAAAATCAAAATTCGAGATCTCTCCTAACGTGTGAAGCAGAATGTATATCTGTTGATCTAGCATATTCACAAATAATATATAGAATTTAAAGATTTTGGAAAAACTATAACAAGCTCACCAATATATTATGATAATATAAGTGCAATTAATCTTTCAAAAATCCTATAAATTATTCTCTAACAAAATACATTAACATTAGACATCGTTTTCTTATAGATAACGCAGCAAAAGGAATAATAACATCAAAATTCATCAATACCGAAAAACAAATAGTTGATATTTTAACAAACCTTTTATGTGAAACATCTTTTATAAAATTAAGAAGAGAAATAGAAACATATTATTTATCTGAACTATAGAAAGAAAATAAAAATATTCCTATAGCGTCAACTGAGCTGCTAATCGAACTCTGAACCACTTTATTGTTAGTCATATGTCATTTCCAATTTTCTATTTTTTGTTTCTTGTTTACTTCAGCACTACACTATAACTTATACAACAATTTATTTTCACTATTCTACTATCTCTTCTGTCAACCATCTCTACTCAGACGGATAGGAATGCAAACTGATATATACCATTAAAAACTGTTTCACAAATAGTAGATACACTGCTATTTATTTCAAATGACAAGTTCTTAACTTTCCAACCAAAAACTCCACAACAACATACTCTCATGAAAATGTTTATTCCTATAATTATAGTTCACCTTCGTCAAACTCAACACTTACCACTCCAGCTCCACCAACCCCAAAGCTTCTCCTAAGACTCGATGGGAACCTTCTCTTTTGCTTAAGAAACTCAAAAAGGACAAATCTCCCACTGACAATGACTCCGTTGATGGAAAGCTAGAAGAAATATCACATTATCAATGGGAAATGATGTACTTGCAAAGACAAATATACTACAAGCAAAAAGGATAGGGTACACAATTGTGTTTCCTTGAGAGAAGTTTGTTCTTAAATTCGCCAACAAAGAACTGCATCCATAAGAAATGACCTTGCTTTAAAGAATCACCTACAACTTGTGATGTTACTCCTAGAAATCTCTGGGAAGAAGGAATTTCTCCTCAAAGTCCTAAGCATCCAGATTGGTATCCATTAAAACCACTCACTTAAGATCCAAAAGAAGCACCAAATTCACCAGAAAAATAGTATAATTATTCCAGCAAATCCCCAAAGAGCAAATAAAATATATATTTTTAAATAATATTATGTAATAAGCATGACTATTCATGCATAATATTTTATATTTACCAATTCATGAAATAAATTTATTATTTTCAAAATCATATAAAAACCTTAAATTTTCCAACTAGAAGTATGATATATGAAAGAAGACATCTGTTAGAAGACTTTGAAAAAATCATGAAGTTAAAAATTGCTGAAAGTCTTAGCTCAGACATCTGACTATATAGACAGAAGACTGTTTGACCTCTTTGGGAAAATCAAATACTTACTAACTTTCAGCTCACATGTCTAGATATAAAAATTGACATCTAATTAGGGTTTCTGTAAATTTCCATACAATCAACAGACGTCTACCGCTATTTCTCAGACATTTGTCTATACTCTCTGGTTCCAACTAACTTCAACACATCAGTTATGAAATTTACCTCAGACGTCTGAGCGTATGCAAACTGCCATTTTAACCCGCTTACTTTACTCTTTTTACTTTTATAGAACTTATTTTTTCTTTGAAACCCTAAATCCCAAAATTAAATTCTTCCCATAAACCAAATCAATGGCCCTAAATAAACCTTTCCCTAAGAGAAAGAAGACTACTCAAGCGTTAAGCTCTTAAGAACCATCCAAGTGAATGGCCATAGAGGAGCACATTAATCAATGGATTCTTGAGAAAGATGGAAAAAAGGGTAAAAGATTTGGAGAAGAAGAACATACACTCCAGTCCATTTTATCCTTTACAACAATTACATAAATATAATATCAACGATGTAGTCACTTATGCATAGATAGAAGACATAATTATCTATGAGTCAAATAAAAAACAAATAGATCCACTGGCTTTATTTTTCTTCCTATTAAATTAATGCTCGATCAACGTATGGATCCCTTCTAATCTTGAAAAGAAGTTGTGGTCGAGGGTTTATGGACATGTTATATAATTTAGCATTTAAATGCTTAGTTAAACACATCAATGTTCATATTCGGGCACTAGGCTCCAAGATATTCCAGACATGAGAAATAAACCAAGCGACATGGTTACTCACCTCATTCAAGAAGATGATATGCCTAAAATGGCACCATTCCATTCACTACAAGAAAAGTACCCTATTGCAACTAGCTATTTGCAACAGGCGACAAATGACAGTTGCAGTAAATGTTATTTAATAACAGACCTATTATAGCAGTTGCAATAGATAAGATTTAACAATAGGCCTTTTATTTTTGTTGTGAAAGAAATATTTTTAGCAAATGCGCTTTCCCTTCTATTACAAAAACAAGCTTTTAGCAACTGTGCTTCCATAACAGTTGCAACAAACATATTATTTGCAACTGTGCTTCCAAGCCAGTTGCGAGTAAATATCTTTGGCAACTGTTTTCGCCACTTGCAATAACTGTATTTTTTTTACAACTGGTAAAATTAGTTACAAAAAAATTACTAAAAATAAGTATCAGCTTTTAATGATTAACTTTTAATAATTATCGTTAAACAATTGCTAATCAATGTCTAACATTTAATTAATTTACAAAATTACAATTTAGGAATCAATATTTAATAATTCATTATAGCTTAATATTCTATATTATATAATTAAGTAATATTTAAGAAATAAGGAGTAATATTTAAAATTTAACAATTATTTTTTAATAATTATTAATTAATATTTAAATTTACAATTAAATTATTGATTAAAGTTTAGTAATAATTATATAATAATTAAGACTAGTATTAAATAATAGATAATTAGTATGGAATTATTAAGAACTACTATTACATAATGATAAATTCAAGTTATTCGAAATAGGAAATAATTTCTATTAATAATTATGAATTTATAATTAATTAATTATTAATAATAACTAAGGGTCCGTTTGCGTGTAACGAAAGAGGAGTATTAAAATGGATTATGTAAAAATGATATTTGAATAGAGTATTTTAGTTTGTGATTTTGATATAACTGAGTTATATTTAATTAATTATTTGTTCTGTAATATGCTAAAATATTTTTTAAAATTTAGTCCAATATTAAACTCTACGAAGGGGGATGCGGGGGCAGTGCCCTCGGCGGGGTTTGAAATGATACATTTTGGACGGTTGAATTTGATTTTGATTTCAAACGAAAATAGTAAAATTGGGACATTGCTTTTACCAGCGAGCCGTCTAAATTTCGTTTCCGCCAAAATTTCATTTCCCTCCTGTTTCCCCTAAAATTTGGTTACCCGCTGCCCTTAACCCTAAATTTCGATTTGCCCCAGCCAAAAAAAATAAAAAATGGAATCCAATAATCGGTACTGATTATCATACCCTCCTCGTCTTCCTCTCCTTCTCCCTTCTCCTCTTTACCCTCAACAACCCCTCAAACGCCAATCAGCCTCCCTCCTTCAACCCGCTAACCTCCTAATCGGTTCCATACCCATCTCTTAAGATCCTCCCCATCTACACATAGCTACTGACCGATACCACTTGCTCTACGCGATTCCCTTTCTTAGGCCTGATGGCGTGTTGCACCACCTAAACACTCGATGTGGCCCTTCTCTTCCATATAATCGTGTGGGTTGGGTAAGTGTCAAGGCTATGATTTATGTTTCTAAATTATGTGATAAGAACTGATACTACACTTGAATTGCACATTCTACACTCGATCAACCAGCTTAGACTCGAGCCGCCTTGACCTTCATTGTTATTTGCGCCAGCACTTTCCTTTGCTGCTTGTGTTCCTAATGCACTTTGTGTTTGTGTATTTGGTCTTGAATTTCTATTGCATCATACTTGTACTTGCTTCACTTTTTTGTTGCACTGCTTTGATTGTTGCATATGCATTCTTTTGAGTTTTTATTTGTTAAACTTGAGTGCTCTTGCAATTCTATCTTTGGTCTTTACAACCGTAAGTTTTGTTGTGACATGTCGTTTGCATTGTGCCACACAGCTACACTTGCATCAATTGTATTCACCGGACTAGTGCACTACTATACTAGATTTCCCATTTTTGAATCCCTTGTGTAGCTTTTAGTTGTGATATTTTTAAGTTTTGTTTTCTCTTGTGAAATAAAATATAATAATATGTGCTTCAAACTTATATCATTGGATTAATAAGTAGTTGAGTTCATTTGGAGCTGATTCTGTAGGTAGATCATATTGTTAATTCATATGTGGTATTTGAAATATTATATTTATGTTGTTCTCACTGCAAGCTTTAGGCTAAATACCGTGACCGATACCAATAGCTATTGATCTATATCTTGATAGATTTTCTTGTAAACAATCAGTAAATACAAATCTTGGGACATTATTTTAAGTTAAGGCATGAAGCTATAATAAATCAAGCAAGATAGCAGATGCAGAAGTAGCGTAGATGACAAGTGAAGATGATCGGAGTTTATATGACAATTTAGGAATAGTTTCGGAGGAAAGAATAAGGTTCACGAGCAAAGAATGCGAGTAAAAAAGAGTAGCAAGAACATAATATAGAATAAGAAGTTAGGGGAAAAAGTTTGGATTTCTTTTATTTATTATCTCAAGAACAGAGCATAGAATTTATTTTATGTCGTTTTTATATATGAATTTGTTATACAGACCACCTAAGTTCAGTTGCTAAATCTGTCCAGGTTCTGATGAATGATTATTCTACAACTAAATCTACAGGTATGACTCATAACTCTTCTCTTTTTTTTTCTATTGTTCCAACTTTTATAGTTTTCTAATTTGGTTACACTACAAGATTATTCAAAACCTTAAGTACATCAGTCAGTTAAATCACTATTCCAACTTGCAACCACACCGTAATTGTACTCCCGCATTTATGTATAAAACAATCACTATCTTCTTCTATTTTGAGTAGTACTGGATGAGGTAATTGCGGATCGCTGCTGCACTAAAGTATTAAACTGAAGACTGTCATTTTCTATTATTGTTTTTTTCCGATTTTTTCAAGAGAAGCAAGGATGTGTTTCTTTGCCTTGAGAGCTCGGTATTTATATATGAAGCTGCCATCTATATTTGAACTTTGCAGATGAGACAAGTGATGACTTGATGTACAAAATGTGGATCTTTGCTAGCGGCATTTCAGATTCTTGCTGGCTTTAGGCTCTTACTTGAAAAGTGAGAGAAGATTAGCTAGACATAGTAGGTGCATGAACATGAATTATGCACGGTTGCATCATATATTGTAGTATTTGAAAGTTTGACCATTGAAATGCATTGTAAAACTGAAAATAATGCAAATGTGGGGATGTTATTAAGGAAGAATTATAGGACCTGATTTGAGAATTCAGTGTAATTGTTTATGTTATTAAAACATTTTTCGTACTCTTAATTATTAGGAAACATTTTTGTTGTAATTGTTTGTACTATTAAAACTTTGTTAAAATAAATTTTGTAGTTTATTTCATTATGCGATATACATTATTACTAAAACGAATACATTGAATATGTAATCTCTATAAGCTGTAATACTTTTTTACAGATTTATGAATCTATTGCAACAGGCATATACTGTTGCAAAAGGACTGTTGCAACAGCAAAAACCTATTGCAAAAAAGTCCACCGCAATAGGAAATAATCTTTGCAAAAAGGGACCGACTTATTACAACTTCGTCTATACAGACGGGCGCTTGCCTGTTGCAATAGGCCTACTGCAACAAATTTTTCCTATTGCGAAAAGTGTTTTTCGTTGTAGTGATTTCTATCCAAGAGCTAGGTTGGTAACTGAATACTCATGAATATTGTACTACGAAGACTAGGAAATCACGAACAAGTTTACCATCATGACCACGAAGCGTTAAATGTTATTTTCAATTTTACAAAAGTAAACTAGACTCAACACATTGTTAAACAAATTAAAATCTTTTGGTCTCCTACTCGATGGACGATAATCTATTGTAACAACCTGGAAAATCCGAACCAATTTAAAAATTTTATTTTGGATATTTCAATAAATTTCGAATAGTTAAAATAAATTTTTTTCAAATAATAACGATTAAAAATTTATTTTAATCGAAGTTAGAGCGAATATATTCATTTTGATTTCTAAAGGAATTAGAAATAGTACGGTAATTTGAAAAGTCAAACTTGAACTTTGACTGAATGTACCGGATTCGAAATTTAACGGATTTTGGTGAAACCAAAAATATCAAAATCTATTTGAAAATATCTTTTCGATGAATCTGAAAAATCAAAATTTCATAGCGGGAATCAAAAGTTATGGTCAGTTGAATATTCGGAATGGTCGCTATAGTACAATTTATAGCCCGTGTAAAAGGCCATTTTTCAAACGACCTCCGTTTTTTACGAAACCACTTTTGTTGGAACCAGAATGTCAAATTATTGCTAGGTTTCAGTTTTCATAATTTTTCGAATTAAGATGTGAGCGTGGCAAACGAAAATGTGACGATCCAAACTTCCGTAGAACGAAAATAAGGATAATCATAGGAGTATAACAGAATTAGAACAATAACATATCACAGTTACATAGCAGAACATATAAATCATTTGCAGTGGAAAGGAAATGTCATCACAAACATCATCGTAGAACATCAGAGTACGCAGTGCAGGATACACTTAGCAAAACAGATGCCTAAAAAAGGGGAAGAAATAAAGTCTCAATCTCCCAAAATACATCAATATCCGATACTGTCTCAAAACCTCAAGAAGAAAATAAAATAAAAAAAGAAAAGATCTTCCAACATCTTCAGTAGCAAGCTCTAGTCCAGAAAACACCCCTACCTGAAACCTGTCAATTGGTTGCCCGTGTGGAAAAGAGGGCACCCGAGTTTGCAAAGCGAAACAAACTACGAGTCAGTCATGGGACTGGTATGAGAAATCTTACTAGACTAATAATATGGCTAATCACTGGACCACGCCGCTATCGCGGAACGGGTTTAATTCCATTGGATTTCCAGTGCATAAGGTTTATAAATTTTTAAGTCAAAACAATGCAATGCTTTTTAGAAAATGAAATCATTATAAGACTCAAGTCTCATCACACAATGCAACGCAAACGGAGGATAGAGTTTTACCTTATAATGATAAAAAAATGCTTGATACGTAGAAAATAGTATTTCTAATATTATTACAGTGTCTAATATGTTTCAAAAACACTTCAAAGTAAATGTATCAATCCTAGACGGCATAGTACCCCTTCCTACTATGTTGCCATATATAGGTTTACAATCAAGACCGTAATGTCGTATTCTGAAATCCGATTTATTTTGCATCATGTACAATCCGTCAAAGTTCAAAATTCAAATTTTCAAACTACCGCGCTATTCCTAACTCCTTTTATAATTAAAATAAATATATTCATTTTAACTTCGATTTAAATAAATTTTTCGTCGTTATTATTTAAAATAAATTATTTTAATATTAAAAATAGCCATTTTTCAAATGCCCTCCGTTTTCGACGAAACCACTTTTGTTGGAACTAGAATGTCAAATTATTGCTAGGTTTCAATTTTCATAATTTTTTGAATTAATATGTGAGCGTGGCAAAAGAAAATGTGTTTTGTCAGTTTCGGTCAAATCTGATCAACCAAAAAATGGCCATTTTTCAAACGGTCTCAGAATTCGATGAAATTAGTCTTGTTAGAACCGTATCGTAAAACATAACTAGAAATAATTTTCCTGGAATTTTTAGAGGTCGTATGTGGCCCTGGTAAATTTAAATGTAAGATTGAATTAATTAAATAAATGATTTAAATATTAAATTAAATAAAACAGGACAAAGACGTTCGTTTGGGCTAATGGGACCTACCACATTACGTCTGGAACGTGGGTATTTTCCTTGGGACAACTTTTGTTAGGTTGAAATTGGAGTTGGAATGGTTTAACGGGCTTTATTTCGTGAATTAATGAATATTATAATAAAATATTATAAATACTAACTTAAGAAAAACCCTAACCCTATCATATCTACCGCTGCCACCTTCATGAACGAATGGCCACCACGCTCCAATCCTTCTTCCGCTAAATCTCACAATTCCCTTAATGAATTTCGAATCCTCCCACACCAAATCAAAGAGCTAAGAGGGATAAACAATTTGAACGGTGACGATGAGTTTTTACTGCACGGATTTCGAGATATCAAGCCATAAAGGGGTTGCGTTCACACCCAATTTATGAGGTCATCAGGAGCCCGAGTTCGACGGGGGTCATAGCGGCAGGAAGAGCACTTCAAGTCAGTCGGAGGAGGCTTGTCAGATGGCGGTCCGGTGCTCTGGTTGGTGGCGCGCAAGTGAAGGGTTGAGGCCGACAATGGGTTTTCACGTATACAGGCAATCGTGAATGATGTAGAAGGAGGATTAACGGGGTTAATAATGTAATTAACTTTTTAATTATAATACTATTAATTCAATAATGTTTAAATGTATAAATGACCATAACTTGACCAAATGAAATTAGAATTCAGCAAACCAAGCACCGTTGGAATCAGAAAAACAAGATCTACACAACAGTACAAACCAGTTCTGAAATGGAGGACTTTGATATTTCAGACAAAAACCACTGTGAGATTTCTGATTTTAATTAATTAATCAATATTAATTATTTTTCTCGCCGTTAAATAATTGTGCATATGTTAATGTAGTTGTTATGCGATGTGATGAAATTTTGGGATGAATGATCTGTGTATTTTATATGTATGTATGCTAGACCTGTTAGTTATATTATAGATTCGTATATGTCGGATAAATTAAAATAAATCATTTTTATTTACCAATATTTTGTGAATCATGTATATTAAACAAAAAAGAAATATATTTTTCTTATTTATAATAGAATTGAATTAAATTGTCAATTCAATATCATTTGGGTCATATTTTTTGAATTGATTTAGTTTGTCAATTCAATTCAAAATATCATTTTTGGTCATATTTATTGAATTGAATTTGTTTGTCGATTCAATTGAATAATATCATTTTTGTTTATATCATTGAATTGAAACAGAATCGTCAATTCAACAAAAATATCAATTTGATTATATTATTGAATTGAATTAGAATGGTCAATTCAATAAAAACATCATATAAAAAGTTGCATTTTTATTTGCAAATTTAGATGAAAATAAACCATCGTATTAAAAGTTGAATTTTTATTTGCATTGTTCGATGCAAATAAACTATGAAATTAAAAGTTGAATTTTTATTTACATTCCCTGATGCAAATAAAACCTTGAATTGGAAGTTGCATTTTTATTTGCATTCTTTGATGCAAATAAAACATGAAATTAGAAGTTACATTTTAATTTGCAAATTTAGTTGCAAATAAAATAGAAATGTAAAAGTTGCATTTTTATTTGCATTCTTTGATGCAAATGAAACATGAATTAAAAAGTTACATTTTCATTAGTATTTTGGGTATGAACAAAAACATAGTTCAAAAAGTTACATTTTTATTTGCATTTTAGATGCAAATAAAAGCGTAGTTTAAGAAGTTACATTTTTATTTACATTTTAGATGTAAATAAAAGAATAGGATTAAAAGTATCATTTTTACTTTTAAATTAGAGAAAATGAAAAGATTAAGATAAAAAGAATTCATCTTTGTTTTAACTTTGTTAAATTAAATAAAATGTTTTTATTGTCATCATAGGTCATAATAAAAAGACTAGAATTAAAGATATATTTTCAGTGCCATCTTAGTTTCAATAAAAAGAGTAAATAGAAAGATAAGTTTTATTTGTCATTTTGTTGCAATACAAAAAGATGCATTTTTGGTTAAACAAGAATGAGGCATTTTTAGTTCGTTACAATGATTAAACAAAAAAAGATACATTTTTATCATTTAATAGAATGAGACAAAACTATTTAATTTTGTCATTTTAAAAGATTAAGACAAATGTATTCATTTTTGTCATTTTAAAGGAATGAATTAATAACACTCATTTTTGGCATTTTAAAAGAATGAAACAAAATATTTATTTTGTCTAATTTATAAGAATGTAAATAAAACATTCATTTTTGTCATTCAATAAGAATGTAAATAAAACATTCATTTTTGTCATTTAAATAGAATGAGACTAAAACACTCAATTTTATCATTTAAGAAGAATGAGCCAAAAATGTTCATTTTGTCATTTAAAAAGAATTAAGTAAAAATATTCACTTTTGTCATTTAAAAGAATGAAGCAAAAAGATTACCTTTTTGTGTAATATGTTTTCATTAGAAAGAATGGATTTAAAATAACATTTTCATTGTCAAGTTAGTTACAATAAAGATAATTTATACAAAAGAAACATTTTTATTGTCATTTTAGTTGTAATGAAAAGAATAGATTTTAAATTATCATTTTTGTTGCCATTTTATATGAAATAAAAATAGTCATTTTTGTCACCATATTAGTTAAGTAGTCATTTGGTTAAACATGATATTTTTTTAAACTCATATTACGTAAATAAGATTGTCATGTTTGTTAAATTCATGTTATGTAAATAAAACGTGATTATTGAAATAAAAATATAGATTTTGTTAAAAGCACAATCATTGGAATAAAAATATATTTTTTGCCAAAACATGATTATTGAAAGAAAAATAATCCTTTTTGTCAAAACAGGTAATTAGTGAAACAAAATTTAACACTTGTGTCATAATAGATTAGTTAAAGCAAACCATATATTTTTGTCAAAATATATACTTTTGTCAAGATAGGTTAGTTGAAGCAAAATACACCTTTTTGGTCAAAATGAACATTCTTGACCAAATAGCTTAGTTAAACCAAAATATTTATTTTTGTCAAAAATACAATAGTTGAAACAAAATTACATTTTGTTGAATATGATGGTTGAAAACAAAAATTACATTTTTATTAATTGAGAGTTTAAATAAAATAAAAATCAGATTTTTGTTAAATAAAAGAATTAAACACAAATAGCAACTTTATTAACTAGATTTGTGTGACAACAAAATATTCATTTTAATAAAATGGAAATGTCAACAAAATGAATGTATCACTTTTATACACTTTGTTGAAATATAATTTATATGCAAACATAAGAATCCCCTTTATTTGCATAGCACACATTAGAATTTATTTGTAAATATAAGAATCATCTTTATTTGCAAAACATACATTAAAATTTGTAAGTGAAATAAAGAATCATTTACACTTTCACAACACCCCTTAGGATTGTATGTAAGCAAAAGTGACGTTTTAATGTGTCAATGTATACATTAAAGTTTGCATTCCATTTAAAATAAAACATTTTATGTGTTAAGTTATACATTGGAAATATGAACAAATAAAATTATCTCTTTTATCTGTTAAAATTAAAGATAGAAATTTGCATACAAATAAGGATAATGAGAATTATCTTTTATTTGTCATCCGCGATAATGTCATATAAATAAATTACATTCTATTAGATATTAGAAATATATAAGGGAATTATACGAGTCAAATACATTTTTATTTGGCATTAGGAATAAAATATCTTGTTTTGTTCATTATCTTCAACATGTTAGCAGTGTTAGAATTGGTTAAATTTATTAGCCAATTATTTATTTATATGAACTGTTGTTGGCAGAAAATCCCACACGGGTATTGGGATGATAAATGATATACACTAGTCCAAATATTTATTTGTATGTCAATCGATAGATTGACAGGCTGCGATGAGCGTTATTATTTCATTTTATTGCTCACACAGTGGTTAACTTCACTCTGGATGTTGAATGGATGGTTTGATGATTATTTATCTTTTGTTGTCATTTACATACGATGTATGAAATCCATATAACCGAAGTTATATGGTAAATGATTGAGTCGCTTTCCAATTCATAATATCTTTTATATAAAGAACATTTCAAAACAAAGAATTTATTTTAAATAAAGAATATTTTTAAAAGATATTGTAACTAAAGAATTGGATTTTGGGTTGTCGTGGATGGGGTCTTAATTAACACTGTTCTTAAACCCTGTATGAAAGAATAAATCATTTAACTAAGATTATTAGAGTTTCAAATTATATTTAGTATTGAAATAAATTGATATGTGAATTAGGGTTTACCGTGAACTATGTTTTAAACAACATTTGTTCTTTAACCCAATTAACAGTAAGATTTAATTCTTAAATTTGGATAATCATAAAGTTATGATTTTTGATATTAAAACCGAATTGGAGTTTTAATGAATCTTTAAAAGAAGATTAAAGATTATATTTAAAAGTATTTATCTTTGAAATTTAATGGGAATCTTCCCCTAATAATATGAATATTTTATTTAAAAGAATATTCTAAATTGGAAAGAGGCATTGGATGTGTCTTTATAGCACTTGATATTTAATTATAAAAATACGTGAGTTATTCAGAAAGATCGGGTTTAACCCATTCTGAATAATTATTACGACGATTAAAAGTCGAAGATATTGAAGACCGGCGATCTTCACATCGAATGGACGACTACTGATGCCTGGCATTGGGTCACTCCCAGTAAAGGGTTAATAGTGGTAGTTTGTCCGGACGTACTTGTTGATCGTCCGGATACACGAGCACCTAGGTGACTCCGGATTCATTCAGACCCAGAACGGACTTGTAAATGGATGTGTGTCCGACATTGAAGTTCATTCTATGTAATTAAATTGATACCTATTAATATATATCTGTGGTGGGGGAGAATTTATTCTCTTTCTTAACACCCTTCTTCGAGACGCATGAGCTCGAAGGTTATATATTGGTAGTTATCGATCGCATGGTGTGATCTATCAATGTAACATGCCAAGATGCAATTGATCGAGGCTTTTGTTGAAAAGCAGAGCCTTGTGGATGATGATCAAGGCGCAACCTATTTAGGCATAGCTTTGTGTATTTCGTTACGTCGCGAGCCTAACACCCCGGTGGAGCCAAAAACGGGACAAGCGAACGCAGGGAGTGCACACGTTTCTTTCTAGTTAGAAGTGGTGTTTGGGTTTTTACACGGCCCGACATTTTTACTTATGTGGTTGATGGAAGGAGGCGCCTTGGATTTTTTTTATTAGTCGCCAATGGCCAATTTATAGGTCCAATAGGATCGGAGAGCGTGTGTTCAGGAATTGCCAATCTACTAAACTATTTGTGGACCGGCCCTGCTGTATCCAAGGGTTCGCCAGCGTCCGAATCCTGAGACATTGCTAGAGTGTCTCGAATCGGTTAGGAGATTGTCCCTAGCCTTGACTCATGATGGAAACCAACCTCCAATACGACATTGCGGTTTTGATTGTAAACCTATTATGGCGACATAGTAGTATGGGTTACTATGCCGTCTAGGATTGATACATTTACTTTGAAGTGTTTTAGAAACATATATACACTAATAATAATATCAAATCCATTTTTATCGTATCAAGCATTTTTGACCATTATAAGGTAAAACTCTATCCTCCGGCTTGCGTTGCATTGTGTGATGGGACCTGAGTCTTATAATGGTTTCATTTTTCTAAAAAGCATTGCGTTGTTTCAACGATTTACTTTATTTATGCACTGGCAAGCCAATGGAGTAAACTCATTCCGCGTTAGTGGCGTGGTCCTGTTATTAGCCTTATTACCAATTAAGTTAAGTAAAGATTTCTCATACCAGTCCCATGACTGACCCGTAGTTTGTTTCGTTTTGCACACTCGGGTGCCCTCTTTTCCACACAGGCATTCGAGTAGCTTATTTTGCAGATATATTGAGCAAGATTCTGGATCGAAGCTTAGAACTGTGTCCAGAGCATTGGTAGTCTTCCGCTGTGTTAATTTATTGTTCTGCTGTAGTGTATTACATCTATTGTAATTTAATCTTCCGCTGTATTATTATGTTCGATGTACTCTGATATATTCTATACTCTGATTAACATTATTATAATGTTTTATAAATGTCTTCTGTTATTGTTCTGATGCTGTTGTATGCCCAGAGTTAATGCATTCGAGAATTTCCAACTTTTGGATCAGACCTGTGTGGTTTATGGTCATTCAAACTGCGGGGATTTTCGGGTCGTTACATGTTGTATCAGAGCAGTGGGTTATACAGGCCAAGAGACGATGACGGGGTCACAAGCATGGCTTAAGACAATGGAAAAGATTTCGTGAGGATTAGAGCTCGAGGACCATAGAAAGCGATTTATAGCAACTTGGTTTCTGAAAGACCAGGCCTAAATTTGGTGGGAAATAGCTATGGTGGGAGGTAATGAAGCTGATGTGACTTGGGACAGATTCAAGGATCTATTCAAGGAGAAGTTCATTCCACCTCATGAGGTCGAGCGCCTTCACGATGAGTTCTCCCACCTCCAACAAGGGAGTATGACTATTGCTGAGTATGTAAAGAAATTTGATGAGCTTTCTAGATATGCCCCTGAATTAGTCCAAGACCTGCTACAGAAAAATAAGAGGTTTATCAATGGCTTGGCAAGGAGGTATCATAACAGGGTGACCGCGCACATCAAGCGCCCATTTTCTAAGGTGATCGAGATGGCCTGCAGATATGAAGAGATTGATCAGAAGGGTTCTCAACAGGAACGTGACAAGAATCAAGCCAACAACAAGAAGAAGTAGTCGGACAAGAAAACTGAGGCGGGCAGCTCTTCCACCGCCAAGCCCCAAGAGAAGAAGAAGAGGGACAGATCTAAGGTCATGTGCTTTAATTGCTAAAGGATAGGGCATTTTGACTATGAGTGCCGAGCTCCGAAGAGACCCAAAAGGAACGAGTCTGGACCGAGTCAGAGCAGTGGGCAGAATCCCCATGGCCCAAGGGAATGTTTTAACTGCCACAAGCTTGGACACCTCATCTAGGATTTCCCTTTGCTCAAGAAATATCAGGTGGCACATGTCTACGACGGAGCGGCTGCACCGGCTTCTTCCGAAGCAGGTACGCCTAATGTTTTAGGGGGTACTCTTAACATTAAAAACATTCCTATTACCATTTTGTTTGACACGGGTGCATTTCGAAGTTTCATATCTGTTGACACGATTAAAAATCTTAAATTAAAACCCAGAAAACTCAAAGAACTAATTAGAGCCTACAGTCCGATAGGAGGTTTGCTTATTCTTGATCAATATTGTAGAGTGCCTATTGCTTACTCTCACTTCCAATTCCCTTTTGACTTGATCATTATGAGTTTTTCTGGATACGATATCATACTTGGGCTAGACTGGCTAACAAAATATGAAGCTGAGTTACTTTGTGCTGAAAGATAGTCAGAATTAAAACCAAATTCGGAAATACGATGACTATACCATGCCACGGCTCAGCCACAGATAGGAAAGAATTCTGGTCTTCTCTAGAAGTCACTTCTGCTTCTATTGAGGATTTTCCTATCGTCAGAGACTATGCGGATGTGTCCAAAGAAGTCGACAGCTTACCTCCACGCAGAGAAATCGATTTCAGAATTGACTTAGTTCCTAATGCAAGGCCAATTGTACACCCTATTCGAAGGATGTCACTAAAAGAAAAAGAGGAGCTGACAAATCAAACCAAACAGCTTTTGTGGAAGGGTATGATCAAGCCTAGTTTCTCTAGCTGGGGTGCAGCAGTGGTTTTCATCCCAAAGTCAGACGGTACCCTCAGGCTATGTGTGGATTATCGTAATATGAATAAGCAGACTCTGAAAAATAAATACCCACTGCCCCGCATTGATGATCTTCTTGACCGCTTGAACGGAGCACGAGTATTCTCTAGGATGGACCTAGCTACAGGTTTCCACCAATTGCGCATTGCCTAAGAATGTGTGCCTTTGACCGCCTTCAGAGGACCCGACTTATTTTATGAATGACTAGTGATGCCCTTCGGCCTATGCAATGCTCCAGCATACTTCGTAGATCTGATGAATAGAGTTTTCCGCGATGTTCTAAATAAATTTGTGTTAGTGTTCATCAATGATATTCTTATCTTCTCTAAGTCTACGGCTGAACACACAAAACATCTGAAAGAAGTCTTGGAGATTTTGCGTAGAAATGTGCTGAAAGACAAATTCTCCAAGTGCATATTCTGGCAAGAAGAGGTGGAATTTCTTGGCCATGTTGTATCTAAAGAGGGCATCTCAATAGATCCAGGAAATATCTCGGCCATCAAAGATTGGAAGCAGCCTACTACGCCCACTGAAGTCAGAAGTTTCTTAGGTCTGGCTGGCTATTATCGGAAATTCATTAAGGATTTCTCAAAATCATCTTGTCCATTGACTAAGCTGACTAAGAAGCATACAAAGTTCATTTGGACACCCGAATGTGAGACAACTTTCCAAGAGCTGAAACAGAAATTAATCACTGCTCCTGTGTTGACCATTATTGATGGCAATCAGGATCTAAAAGTCTGGACAGACGCCTCTAGAGAAGGTTATCCTTTTCATCTAAATAAACACTGAATCAAAAAGTTATTCCTTTATTTGCATTCCTTGATGCAAATATATGTTGAATTAAAATATTAGTTTAGTAAGATTTCTCATACCAGTCCCATGACTGACTCGTAGTTTGTTTCACTTTGCAAACTCGGGTGCCCTCTTTCCACACGGGCAGCCGATGGACAGGTTTCAGGTTGGGATGTTTCCTGGACTAGAGCTTGTTGCTGAATATGTTGGAAGATCTTTTCTTTTATGTTTTATTTTCTTCTTGAGGTTTTGAGACAGTATTGGATATTACTGTATTTTGGGAGATTGAGACTTTATTTCTTTCCCTGTTTTAGACATCTGTTTTGCTAAGTGTATCCTGCACTGCGTACTCTGATGTTCTATGATGATATTTGTGATGGCATTTCCTTCCCGCTGCAAATGATTTATATGTTTTGCTATGTAACTGTGATCTGTTATTGTTCTAATTCTGTTATACTCCTATGATTATCCTTACTTTTGTTCTACGGAAGTTTGGGTCGTCGCATTTGGTATCAGAGCTAAAGGTTAACCTTAGCTACAGAGTATACCATTTTTAAAACAATTCGTCTAGATAGAATCAATAGTATTCTAAGACGAGTAGCTCATTAGAGATAGGATTAGCAATGTCCTAGAATGAGCACAGCAGAATAGCACATATAAATCAGTCATTACATCATTATCATCTTATGATATCATCTTATCATTTCCCTTCGTCTGACTCTTTCCTTTATGGGAGACTGAGGATAGCATCAAACAGGCTTATCCCAAGTGCAAAGTGGATATCTCGGAGTGACTCTTATGTTGAGGTACATTTACATTACCTTGCATTTTCCGTTTTGTTTCCTACTTTACTATTATTTCCTTTTCGAGGATGAAAAGCTTTTAAGTGGGGGAGATTGTAACAACCCGGAAAATCTGAACCAATTTAAATTTTTTATTTTGGCTATTTCAGTAAATTTTGAATAGTTAAAATAACTTATTTTAAATAATAACGATTAAAAATTTATTTTAATCGAATTTAGAGCGAATATATTCATTTTGATTTCTAAAGGAATTAGAAATAGTACGGTAGTTAGAAAAGTCAAACTTGAACTTTGACCGAATGTACCGGATTCGAAATTTAACGGCTTTTGGTCAAACCAAAAATATCTAAATCAGTTTGAAAATATCTTTCCGAGAATCCGAAAAATCGAAATTTCATAGCGGGAATCAAAAGTTATGGTCAGTTGAATATTCGGAATGGTCGCTATAGTATAATTTATAGCCTGTGTAAAAGGCCATTTTTCAAACGACCTCCGTTTTCGACGAAACCACTTTTGTTGGAACCGGAATTTTAAATTATTGCTAGGTTTCAGTTTTCATAATTTTTCAAATTAATATGTGAGCGTGGAAAACGAAAATGTGTTTTATCGATTTCAGTTAAATCTAATCAACTTGAAAATAGCCATTTTTCGAATAGTCTCAGAATTCGACGAAATTAATTTTGTTTGAACCGTATTGTCAAAACAAAGCCATAAATATATTTTTTGGATTTTTCTGAGTTCGTATGGGGCCCCAGTGAATTTTAATATATGACCAAATTAATTTATTAAATGATTTAAATAATAAATTAAAGATTTCAGGCCACAGACATTCGTTTGGACTGACGAGACCAAAGCCCGTTGGGTCCAGAACAGGGGCTATTGGGTGTGGTCAACTCTGGTTGAACTGAAGTCGGAATTGTTTGGAACATAGGGGTTTATTTGTAAAATTAACTTTAAAATATTATAAATAATACAATTAAAACCCTAATCACTATTCATCTTCACTGTAGCCGCTGCCACAATGTTATTAATGGCCGAAAACCTCCTAACTTTAACCATTAAAATACACCGATCCTCTCAATAACACTCCTAACTCTAGCTCAAGCTTTCGAAGAGATTTTCATCCTCTTCGATTCTGTAAGGTTGGATCATAAAACCGTCAAGTTTTCAAGGAGTTTCAGCACCCCAAACGCCCAGCATTTGCGCCACCGCCGTGGTCCAGGGCCACCACCGAGTGGGCCCCCTTCGCCGCCGATTGTGCGTCTCCCCTAGCCTGTCGAGGTGCCATCTCCTGATCGTTGTACGAGTGCTTGAGGTGTTCGGAAAAATCAAACCTAGGATCGAACTAATTAGTTAAAACCGCATCCTAGTTCTGTAACGAGGAAGAAGGTGAAATTCCTTTTTTATTAATTCATTTATTTAATCTAAAAATGTTACAACCTAAATTAAATCATAACTTATTCATTCGGACTCAAAATTTAACGATTTCAGATCCGACAAGATCGTACGACAAAGATCTACATTCCTAGACTGAAAAAAGGATAATTCCGAGCTGTTGGAATTTTGGACCAATTTGCATCATGATTGTAAGATCTCTTCTTCTTATATAATAAATTAATTATTTAATTTATTTGCTATGTGACGATTGTATGTGTATGACTGAGATCTGCTATGTGATGATATTGTGGATGATTTATCTGCTTGTTGGTGATGTATAAACACAGATTTATATGTGTTGAAAAAATAAAAATAAATCATTTTGTTGTATTATTGATTTGGATTAGAATTTTCATTTCAATAAAAATGAATAATTTTGGTATAATGTTGAATTGCATTAGATTGGCAATTCAACATAAGAAACATTATTTGATCATTTTTGTTGAATTGCATTAGATTGGCAATTCAACATAAAAACATTATTTTGATCATTTTTGTTGAATTGCATTAGAATGGCAATTCAACATAAAAAAACATTATTTGATCATTTTTTATGAATTGCATTAGATTGGCAATTCAACATAAAAAACATTATTTTGATCATTTTTGGGCAATTCAACATAAAAACATTATTTTGATCATTTTTGGTGAATTGCATTAGATGGGCAATTCAACATAAAAACATTTTTTTGATCATTTTTGATGAATTGCATTAGATGGGCAGTTCAACAAAACAACATGATTTTGATTATTTTTTATGAATTGCATTAGATTGGCAATTCAACATAAAAACATTATTTTGATCATTTTTGATGAATTCCATTAGATTGGCAATTCAACATAAAACATTATTTTGATCATTTTCGTTGAATTGAATTAGATTGTCAATTCAATGTAACCATTATTTTGATTATTTTTGTTGAATTGAAATAGAATCGTCAATCCAATATGAAGCATTATTTTATCATTTTTATTGAATTGAAATAGAATTGTAAATTCAATATAAAATATTATTTTGTCATCTTATTGGATCTAATAGAATTGAAAATATATCATTTTTGTCTATATTATTGTATTGAAATAGAATTGTCAATACAATTGAAAATATATCATTTTGAAATATTTATTTGTGTTGAAATAAAGTTGTTCTTTATTTGCATTCCTTGATGCAAATATACATTAAATTAAAAAGTTGTTCTTTATTTGCAGTCTTTGATGCAAATAAACATTGAAATAAAAAGTTATTCTTTTATTTGCACTCTTTGATGTAAAAACATTAAAATGAAAGTTACATTTTTATTTTGCATTTTAGATACGAATAAAAATATGATTTAAAGAGTTACATTTTGTTGCATTTTAGATGCAAACAAGACACTAAAATAAAAGTCACATTTTTGTTTGCAAATTTAGTTTCAAACAAAACATTTTATTAAAAAGATTACATTTTTTTGCATATTTAGATGCAAATAAACATCGTATTAAATTTACATTTTTATTTGCATATTTAGATGCAAATAAACATCATAGAAAAAGATTACATTTTTATTTGCATATTTAGATGCAAATAAATATTGTAGTTAAATTTACATTTTTATTTGCATATTTAGATGCAAATAAACATCATAGAAAAAGATTACATTTTTATTTGCATATTAGATGCAAATAAACACCGTAGTTAAAGATTACATTTTTATTTGCATAATTAGATGCAAATAAACACCGCAGTTAAAGATTGCATTTTTAGATGCCAATAAACATCATAGAAAAAGATTACATTTTTATTTGCATATTTAGATGGCAATAAACATCGTAGAAAAAGATTACATTTTTATTTGCATATTTAGATGCAAATAAACATTATAGAAAAATTTACATTTTTATTTGCATATTTAGATGCAAATAAACATCATAGAAAAAAGATTACATTTTTATTTGCATATTTAGATGTAAATAAACATCGTAGAAAAAGATTACATTTTTATTTGCATAATTAGATGCAAATAAACATGCATATTTATATGCAAATAAATATCATAGAAAAATATTACATTTTTATTTGCATATTTAGATGCAAATAAACATCGTAGAAAAAAGATTACATTTTTATTTGCATATTTAGACGCAAATAAACATCATAGTTTAAAATTTACATTTTTATTTGCATATTTAGATGCAAATAAACATCGTAGAAAAATATTACATTTTTATTTGCATATTTAGATGCAAATAAACATCATAGAAAAAGATTACAATTTTATTTGCATATTTAGATGCGAATAAACACCGTAGGAAGAAGTTGCATTTTTGTTTGCAAATTTTGTTGCAAAAAAAAACATTGAATAGAAGTTGCATTATTGTTTGCAAATTTAGTTGCAAATAAAACATTGAATAAACGTTGTATTTTTGTTTCAAATTTAGTTGCAAACAAAACATTGAATAAAGGTTGCATTTTTGTTTGCAGTTTTAGATGCAAATAAAAACATTATAATAGAAGTTACATTTTGTTTACATTTTAGATGTAAATAAGGACATGAATTAAAGGTTTACATTTTTATTTGCAATTTTGATATAAATGAAAACATAGAATAAAAATTCATATTTTTATTTATATTTTAGCTGTAAATAAAAAGAATAGATTTCAAAAGTCACATTTTTATTGACATTTCATATGAAATAAAAGAATTGATTTAAAATGTTAAAGTGTTTATTGTTACTTTGGATACAATAAAAATAGTAGAATCAAAATCATGCTTTATTTGTTAATTGGTTTCAACAAAAAGTGTGGACATTAAGAAAATATATTTTCAATATAATTTGTTTACCATTGGAAATAATTTGTTATCAAAAACATGATTTGTTTCAAATCATCATTTCGTCATGTTAGAAGAATTATGAAAATCATACATATATAAAATCTCTAACATGAATATGGATTGTGCTTGGTTTGTTTGTGATGGTTGAAATAGTAGGAATCGCCAAATGATTTATATTTATATATAAATTAAAATTAAAATTTAAACGAATCGCGTGCAGTAGTTCGCGTTTCGGCAATCGTAACTTTAAACGATTATACCGTAAAATCCTACTGTCGGATTTTCTCAAAATTGGAACCGTTAGGACTGCTTTGGGAAGATCTTTCCGATGATGTAAACTTTATCAAAAGCCAACGGATAGATTTCAAGATAACTATAAATCAAATTTTGGTAAAAACAGCGTCAGGGCCGCCCATCGACCCGAAGCGTCGTTTAATTATATTGAGCTATTTTTAAATAAATAAAAATAGCGATAAATCGTTATAAATTAATATTAACAATATTAATGGTTTAAATGATAATAATTCAAAAAATTATTTGAAAAGACCGAGTTCAACTCATTTCAAATAATTTTACGGCGATTAAAAATCGAAAATATCGAAGACGGCGATTGAAGACCGGCGATCTTCACGTCGAAAGGATAACTACTGATGCCTGGCATTGGCTAGCTACCAATAAAAGGTTAAAGTGGTAGTTGTACGGACGCACTTGTTGATCGCCCGAACATGCGAGAACTTAGGTGACTCCGGTTTCGTTCAGACACAGAATGGACTTGTAAATGGATGCATGTCCGACATTGAATTTCGAGCCATGTAATTTAACTGATATCTATTAATATATTTCTGTGGTGGCGGAGAATTTATTCTCTTGCTAAACACCCTTCTTTGAGATGCACGAGCTCGAAGGTTATATATTGGTAGTTATCAATCATATGGTATGGACTGTCAATGTGACATGCCAAGATGCAATTGATAGGGGCTTTTGTTGAAAAGCAGAACCTGGTGGATGATGATCAAAGCGTAGCCTATTTAGGCATAGCTTTGTGTATTTCGTTACGTCGCGAGCCTCACATCCCGGTAGAGTCAAAAACGGGATGAGGGAACGCAAGGAGTGCACACGTTTCTTTCTAGCTAGAAGTGGTGTTTGGGTTTTTACACGGCCCGGCATTTTTACTTATGTGGTTGATGGAACGAGGCGCCTCAGATTTTTATTGGTCGCCAATGGCCAATTTATAGGTCCAATAGGATCGGGGAGCGTGTTTTCAGGAATTGCCAATCCAATAAAGTATTTGTGGACCGGCCCTGCTGTATCCAAGGGTTCGCCAACATCCGAATCCTGAGACATTGCTAGAGTGTCTCGAATCGGTTAGGAGATCGTCCCTAGCCTTGACTCATGATGGAAACCAACCTCCAATACGACATTACGGTCTTGATTGTAAACCTATATATGATGACATAGTAGGATGGGGTACTATGCCGTCTAGGATTGATACATTTACTTTGAAGTGTTTTTGAAACATATTAGTCACTATTAATAATATTAAAAATACTATATTCTACGTATCAAGCATTTTTTATCATTATAAGGTAAAACTCTATCCTTCGTTTGCGTTGCATTGTGCGATGGGATTTGAGTCTTATAATGATTTCATTTTCTTAAAAGCATTGCGTTGTTTTGACTTAAAAATTTATAAAACTTATGCACTGGCAATCCAATGGAATTAAACCCATTCCGCGATAGCGGCGTGGTCTGGTGATTAGCCATATTATTAGTTTAGTACGATTTCTCATACCAGTCCCATGACTGACTCGTAGTTTGTTTCACTTTGCAAACTCGGGTGCCCTCTTTCCACATGGCAGCCAATTGACAGGTTTTAGGTAGGGATGTTTTCTGGACTAAAGCTTGCTGCTGAAGATGTTGGAAGATCTTTTCTTTTATCTTTTATTTTCTTCTTAAGGTTTTGAGACAGTATTGGATATTGATGTATTTTGGGAGACTGAGACTTTATTTCTTTCCCGTTTTTAGACATCTGTTTTGCTAAGTGTATCCTGCAATGCGTACTCTGATGTTCTGTGATGATGCATGTGATGACATTTCCTTTCCGCTGCAAATGATTTATATGTTCTGTTATGTAACTGTGATCTGTTATTGTTCTAATTATATTATACTCCTATGATTATCCTTACTTTCGTTCTACGGAAGTTTGGGTCGTCACATCTATGCACCCTATATTTTGCGAATTCTAAAAGAAAATAATGTTCCTTTATATTTTCCAAAATATGAAGAAATAAAGGATAAGTAAAGTGGAAATTGCTTCTTGTCCTTAATGCATCTTCCAAAATCACCCCCAAGAATTCAACCTTTAGTTCAATAGGTACAACAATAACAACGACGATCTTGTAACAACCCGCATTCTACGCATCGGAGGATCGTAGAATATTTATTTCTTCCTTATATGAAGTCGTATGGTCATGTGGCTTCGGGAAACGACCATTGGGGTCATTTCCCATGTTCATGATTTTTGCCGATTTTTAAATGACCGTTTTGCCATTAGCTGATCTTGTTTCGGTCATAACTTTTGATTGGAAAGGAGTTTTGACCTGAAACCACTTCCATTGGCTTCGGATGATGGTTTACCTTTCCGTAGAGTGGTCACATGTGGAAAACGTACTTACCGTTTGGGAGAAATGGATGAAATAAGGTTTGGAAGGTGAAAAACTGCTTAACCGGGCCAAATAAGGTGATTGGTGAATGGACCCATAACCCATTTCGGGATTAGGGTTATGGGGAGGCTGAAAAGGGTTAGGGTTTCATTCCATTTCAGTTTTCTAGCCTCCACTTACCTCTTAGAAACACTAAAAATGGTCTTTAACCTCTAAATCACCTCCTAATCACTTTCTAATCAAGGATTAAACTTAGCAACATCAAATCAAGGGAGATCTTCACTAAATCAAGATTAGAGCTGCTGTTTAGCATTGGTATTCGCTCCATATCAGAGAATTATTTCAGATCTAAGGTTTATTTGTGGCTAAGGTGAGTGATTTGCATGGTTCCTCACTAATTATGGTTAATTGTTAATTAGCGAATTTAAACATGATAAAAATCTGGAAAAATACTTATAAATTCTTAAATGATGTTTTAGACCTCTGATATGAATTTGGGTTAATTTGGTTAAGTTTTGCTAATCCTATCATTAATTATGCTTGAACATGCTTAAGGGAAAATATAGGGTTTTGGCTATGTTTGATCCATTTTAACCTATCATATTTATGTTTTGGTGCTAGAGGTCACTTCTACTTGTTGCTATGACTGTATGGTATGCTTTGTGATTGATTAGAATAGATAGAATGGTCGAAAACGTCGTCAAATGGCGTAAAACACTCGTTGGAAAAGTTGCAGAAAAATGGTGCAGGCTTTCGGATCGGATCGGGGGAATGGGCTCAGACCGGATAGTGGACTGGGCAAGGGGTCACCGAACCGAACCGAGGCTTGGCACAAGGAAAAGTATGGCAAAAAGGAAGGCCACAATGTTTGAACTGGGATCGGATCGGCTGAAGGGAAGAGAAGGGGATCGGAACGGAAGAGGAAGGGGATGAGGATCGGATCGGAGATCAGGAACCCGAACCGAACCGATGGAGAAAGTGTACACCGAACCGAACCAGGATACATCTACCCGACCCGACCCGCCAGAGAGCACCCGAACCGAACCGATGTACTACGAAGGGACTTGGAGGCCATGACCCGACCGGGAGTACTTGGAAGAGACCGATCCGAACCGACAGAGAAAAAGAGTTGAGAACCGAACCGATCCAGTGATGACCAAAAACCCGAGATGCAAAGGTAGTCCAAATGGAAGTTAGAGCTCAGGATCCAATTGGGAACCAATGAGTTCACTTCATGGTTGGGCTTTGCTGCGGGACGTGTGCTAAGGAGTTGTCGACGTTCATAACTTTGATTCACCATTGAAAAGGGATGATGGGCTACGTATCAGTGCAGTAGAGTCATTAAGACTCGAGGGGCAAAGTGATCGTAGCAGGACTACGTATCAGTGCAGTAGAGTCCCCGCGACTCGAGGGGAAAAGTGATCGTACTAAGACTATGAGCCAGTGCAGTGGAGCCATTGTGACTCCATGGGGCAGAGTGGACATAGTAAAGGATTAGTAAGGCTATGAGCCAGTGCAGTGGGGTGTGTACGACTCCATGGGGCAAAGTGGACATAGCGAAGGATTAGTGGCTATGGATCAGTGCAGTGAAGCCGTTGTGACTTCATGGGGCAAAGTGATCATAGCAAAGTATTGGGTGATCGAAGTGGTGAATATCGTATGCTTTATGCACTGAGTGAGAGATGTGAGGATGGTTGCTATTTTTGATTTGTTTGCCATCACTATGACATGCACACCCCCACCCCCATATGCTAGTACACCATATGTTAGTGGCACCTTAGAGTGTTGTACAGTATGTAGTGCTAACTCTTTGGTTGCAGGTCCAGGTTCAGGTATGGTTTAGTATACCTGTTATTGTTCTGTTTAGCTGCTTATCGCTCATACCATACTTTTTTTCTGACCCAGAGTTTTATGTCTCTTCTTATTACTCCGGGTGCTCTCACGAGCAGACTAGAGACAGGTTAGATGGTGATGCACGAGTAGATGATCTGAAGACGAGCAGGAGGCTCCCACGTATGATATATATAGATGTTCTCCCTGTGTCGTTGGTGATCACTACTTTGGGCATTAGTAGTGTACCTTTCTTTCTTTGCTTTTTGAGACAGTTTTAAAAGTTGTAATAATGTTGGCTTTGGATCATAAGCTGTATTTGGATTTTCCGCTGCTATGATAGTTTGTATTCAGCTTATGCCCTGTCTTACCTGTTTTATGTCAAGTGTGTTATTATTATATTTTGTTCCATGCATTGTGAGACATTTTACAGGTTTCTTATTGATTCATTCTCTTCTTCCTTTTCTTCTGACGACCGTCCCGTGCTAATTGGACATGTGTACAGCGCACTCTTGGGGGAAATGTCGGTTGGTGCGGGGCGGGCCGTCACATTTGGTATCAGAGCTCTAGGTTGCGTAGTTAACCTAGGGAAAGACACTAGGGAGAGATAGTACGTATATGAGAGCGCGTATTTGTGATTGCTTTGGTTTTCAAAAGCTATATATATATTATTAGTAGTATAAGGATGAAGTCGTACTGCACTAGCACCACTATGGAGATAGTTAATCGTTTTCTCTTTACAGATTGAACGATGAGTCGAGACACGAGGGGTGCTAGTAGTGGGGCCAATAATGGGAATGCTCCTGACATGAGGACGATGTTCACTGACTTCATGAGAGAGATGCTTAGGGATGTTCAGGGAGCAGTTCCCAATCCCGGTAATGGTGGTTGTCTAGTAGTGCAGGCGCCTAGGGCCGATTTTGCCAAGTTGTCCAAGGATTACACTAACCTTGGTGGGAAGCCGTTCCATGGATCGGAGTCGGCCATGGATGTTCAGGATTGGTTGGATAGCTGTGATCGTTTCTTCGACGATTTGGGTATCGAGGACGCGATGAAGAGAAGGCTAGCGTCTCGTCAGCTGCAAGGGCGAGCGATGAATTGGTGGAATGCTATTAAGACATGTGACGGCCCGCCCTGCACCAACCGACATTTACTCCAAAAGTGCGTTGTACACATGTCCAGTTAGCACGGAACGGTCGTCAGAAGAAAAGGAAAGAAGAGAATGAACTAACAAGGAACCTGTAAAATGTCTCACAGCGCATGAAATAAAATATAATAGTAACATACTTGACATAAAACAGGCGGGACAGTGCATAAGCTGAAAACTAGAACCAATATCAACATCATAGCAGCGGAAATCCAAAATACAGCTTATTACAACTTTCCAAATTACTGTCTCTAAACAAAAGAAAGCTAATAGTAGAAGATGCACTACTAATGGCCAAGCAGTGATCTTCAACAACACAGGGAAATTATCTATATATCATACGTGGGAGCCTCCTGCTCGTCTCCAGATCAGCTACTCGTGCATACCTAGCTAATCTGTCTCTAGTCTACTCGTGAGAGCACCCAGAGTAATAAGAAGAGACATAAAACTCTGGGTCAGACAAAAAGTCTGGTATGAGCGATAAGCAGCTAAACAAAACAATAACAGGTATAATCCAATCATACCTGAACCTGGACCTGCAACCAAAGAGTTAGCACTACATACCATACAATACTCTAAGGTGCCACTAACATATGGTGTAAGGAATACCGGGGGTGGGGGTGTGCATGTCATAATGGTGGCAAACAATCAAGCATAGCAACCATCCTCAGATCTCTTACTCAGTGCGTAAAGCATATGATACCCGTTACTTTGGTTACCTAACTCTTTGGCCATGACGGAATTCAATCCCATACAACTATCACTATAAGCCCCTAATATGTCTCTCAGTGGTGAACCAAAGTTATGAATACCGACAACCTCTTTGCATACGTCCCGCAGCAAAGCCCAATCATAAAGTGAACTCATTGGTTCCCAACTGGATCCTGAGTACAAACTTACCATTTGGACTACCTTTGCATCTCGGGTTATTGGTCTTCTCCGGATCGGTTCTTCACTTCAGTTTATACTTCAAAGTCGGATCGTGATTTGCGCCTCAAGTCCAAGCATCTCGGTTCGGATCGGTCGAGCTACCCCCATCGAATCGGGTCGGGGTGCTCATCTTGTGGCGGTTCGGGTCGGTCATCATCACCTCCTGGCGGATCGGGTCGGTCATCATGAAGTCCAATTGCTATGCATCGGTTCGGTTCGGAGGTGTCCATGCGGGTCGGAGAAGATGCTTCCCAATTTTCAGATCGTCTCGTGGATACACTGCTTGGAGGGCGGTTCGGTTTGGGGCTCCTTCCTCCGATCCGATCCGGATCGGCCAACTTCCTGCAACTTCTTCCAGCGACTGTTTACGCTACTCGATGGCATTTTCGACTAATCGAACACTTCTAACAATCACAAATCATACCATACAGTCATAGCAACATGTAACATCAACCCCAAACATCAAAACAATAACTTGATAGGTTAAAATAGATCAAACATAACCAAAATCCCATACTTTCCCATAAGCATGTTTAGGCCAAACTAATGGTATGATTAGTAAAACTTAACCAAATCAAACCAAATTTATAACAAGGCTTAAAACAATATTTAAGAATTTATAAATATTTTTCCAGAATTTATTAATGTATAAATTCGCTAATCTTCACTAATTACCCTTAATTAACCGTAATTAGTGCAAAACTATGCAAATCACTCACCTTGGCCACAAATAAAACCTCAAAACTGAAATGAATCTCTGTTTGGCACTATTCCCAATGTAACACAGCAGCTCTAACATTGCTTTGGTGCTTTCTCTCCTTAATTTGATGTAGTTTAAGCCAAAACTTGATTAAAAAGTGACTAGAGATGTATTTAGATGTTGGAGGCCATTGTTAGGTTGAAGAGAGAGTTTGTGGCGGCTGGAAAATGAAGATAAAATCATTCTCTAACTGATTTCAGCCTCCTCATAACCCTAATCCCGAAATTCCCCATTGGGCCTAGCTGTTAATCACCCGGTTAAGCCCAATTAAGCTGTTTTTCACTATCTGAAACTTGTTTCAGCCATATCTCCCAAACGGTGAGTCCGTTTGGCTAATGTGACCACTCTACGAAATTGTAAACCATCAAACGAATCTAATGGAAGTGGTTTCAGGTCAAAATTCCTTTCCAGTCAAAAGTTATGGCCAAAACAGTATCAGCAAGGGGCAAAATGGTCATTTAAAAATCGGCAAAATCATGAACATGGGAAATGACCTCAATGGTCGTCTCCCAAAGATACATGACCATACGACTCCGTATGTGAAAGAAATAAATATTCTACGGTCCTCTGATGCGTAGAATGCGGGTTGTTACATTCTCCCCCCCCCCCCCCCCCCTTAAGAAATTTCGTCCCCGAAATTCCTTGACCCAAAAACACAAAAAGGATCTCGCATGCCTACCAGTCATATACAACAATCAAACATGCAAAACAAACAGAACCAATCTGTCCTAGCATGCGGTTTACTAACAAGGGAAGAATCATTGCCGCTAAAATCTTACCAGGCAAAGAGCTTTGGATACGACTCTCTTACGTCATCCTTTACTTCCCAAATATAGTCGTTCTCTCGCCATCGATTCCCATCTCTATCCTAGAGGTAATTTCCAATAGGTTGGGATCGTCCCTCTGACTGGAACCGATCCATTTAATCTAGATCGATCTAATCGTCAAGCTTACTAGCGTTTCTGAATCCAATTCACACTTAGGTCTGAAGTCATATCCCGTGATGTACTCTAGTTGCTTCCATCCCAGAAAAATTGCCTCTAAGCTGGCATGTATCTTACTCAATGCATCAACTATCGCATCCAGTCCGATACTATGGCATTCGTCTATACTGTCATCTTCTTAGGTAATCCAACCCTATACGCCAAATTTGCAACTACATTCCAAATGTCCTTTCAAGTCCAACTCGAGTCCTTCCTAAATTCGTACTGCATGTCCAACGTACATTCACCTCCTAGAGGAAAACTAGACCCATCCAATGACCCTAGGTACTACACCTATATCTGTACTGTACGTCTAACGTACATTCACCTTCTAAAGGTGAACTAGATTCATCCAATGAACCCAGGTACCCTACCCATATTCGTACTGCACGTCCAACGTACATTCACCTTCTAAAGGGGAACTAGACTCATCCAATGAATCTAGGTACTCTACCTACGAGTCCAAGTCCAACTGAAACTCCTATATCCGTTGAATCTCCAAGACAACGGACGCTCCACAATGCCCAAACATACTTCCAGTCTAACGTAAAGTATCTTACACCCGTCATGTCACCATGATCAACGAACTTATCCTATTTCTATTCAACGGGATCCTACAGGTGATAGTCTACTCAAGAGAAGAAAGGTAGGAACAACACAAAAACCATAGCATCTATCAAACAAATCCTATCTATCACCTGCTAAAGCCATGAATACGTCGATACCTGTATGTCTGGTCCAACCACATCAATATCTAATGGAAGCCCTGCCTCCAAACGGACTACCATATGTCCAACGTACGTTTATTCTCCAAGGATAACTAGATCACGTCCAACGGATCCAAGGTAAGTGGGCGTCCCCAGATACCCCTGCTTTTAGTCCGCCTGAAACACTCGAGTCCCACCCAAGTCTATCCATTATCTTGCTGCCCTCCCGAGTCCAACTCGAGTCAATCCAATTCCTTGCAGCCTTCTCGAGTCCATCTTGAGTCAATCTGTTACCCATAAACTCAGACCCATTCTTGAGTATCCATTACCTACCAACCCTAGTCCAACATGATTCGTCCGCCTATTCGTTGCAGCTCCTAGATCAACGAATACCTATTTTCTTTTACGAGTTCAAGTCCAACTTGAATCGTCCTAACCTTCGTTGCATCTTCCATGATCAACGAACTCATGATATTCCTTCAAAGTTCTACTATCCAAAGAGAACATCAGCATAGGGTCCTAAACAATCCATTACTTTGCATCTTTCTCGAGTCCCAGTCGAGTCATCTCATAACCTTATCGAGTCCAACTCGGGGCAGTCCATACCATCGAATAGTCTTATCCTGTCACAACTTCCCATCACTCCTCGAGTAAACCAAGGTATCATCCAATGAAAATCACAACGACTACTTATCCCTCACGCAAACCATCCTAGTCAAACTCGACATTCCCTAAGCACAAGCCCCAAAGGCCTAAACCAATATCGGACAAGCACCTAAGGAACATCTCCTCCGAATTCGGACAATCCACGTGAAGTGATACTAGCAAAACAACTAAGCACTGTAGCACTCATTTGCCTCCCAGAGACAACTAGGACTTATTACAATGATAACCTCTTAGCTTCCTTAACTCCAGTTACTATTGCCATCACTAGGTAGGTACCTAATACCACCCTATTCTTTTAGAGTAAATCGACTCCCCAAAATAATGCTAAACCCAGTAAAGCCCAAAACAAAGCAATCACAAGGAAACATACATCCATGACTCGATAAGACCAAACCACAACAAATCATACTAAGATCAGTCGAACCACCTATCGGGTTCGTCACAATTAGAGGTCTATCGACTATCTCGGGTTTGTCAAACAATACCCGAACAGAAACATCTTAAATAGAAAGCATACCTTTTATAACGACACTCTTTCCCTTCTGCGCCGCACTTGGAGCATTCGACGAAGAAGGAACAACGTTGATAGCATACGCTTTCACAATCTGCTTCTCCCTAGGAGGTTGTGGGCAATCATCCTTGTGATGTCCCGCCTGGCCGCAGTTAAAGCACTTCCTTTCCCCAGGCTATTCTCGACAATCTCTGGCATAGTGGCCCTTCTTGCCACAACTAAAGCATTCGCCATCTTTCGTATTTTTCTTATTCTGACCATCCTTGGTCGGGTTCTGCTTCCTCTTGTTCTGAGAATTCTTCTTGCCTTCACCGCCTGCTTGCAACTTTGGCTCCTCTGCAGATGCAACCTCAGTCTTTGACTTAGGGTAAAGACTTTCTGACCTTAATGCTTTCCCCACAATCGATTCAAACGTCTCGTCGATGTGGTCAATAAGCTTTTCCCCCAAGTACTGATCCAAACCTATTATAAACTTCTCGTTCTTCTTCTCGGTAGTACCAATTAGGGATAACCCATATTTCGACAAAGTGTCGAATTCAACAATATACTCCGAGACAGCTCTGCCATTTTTCTTAAGCTCCAAGAACTTCTTAAACAACACTGACTTCTGAGCAGCTGGAATGAACTTATCACTAAAGCGAGCCTTAAACTGATCCCAAGTAATCTGATCCTCGGGAGTAGCTGCCTTTATAGCATTTCACCAATTCATTGCCCGTCCTTGCAGCTGAAGGGATGCTAGCCTTCTCTTCATCGCATCCTCGATACCCAAATCTTCGAAGATACGCTCGCAGCTATCCAACCAATCCTGAACATCCGTGGCCGACTCCGTTCCGTGGAACGGCTTCCCACCAAGACTAGTATAATCCTTATTCAGCTTGGCGAAATCGACCTTAGGCGCCTGCACTATTGGACCACCACCATTACCACCATTGGGAGCTGCCCTCTGCACATCTCTAAGCATCTCCCTCATGAGGTCAGTAAATATCGACCTCATGTCAGAAGCATTCCCATTATTGGATCCTCTACCGGTACCCCTTGCGTATCTGCTCATCGCTTAATCTGCACAGAGAAAACGATTAACCATACTCATTGTGGTGTCAGCGCAGTGCGACTTCATCCTTAACTATACTAATAATATATATATATATATATATCTTTGAAAACCAAAATAATTACAAATACGTGCTCTCATATACGTACTATATCTCCCTGGTGTCCTTCCCTAGGTTAACTACGAAACCTAGAGCTCTGATACCAAATGTGACGGACCGCCCCGCACCAACCGACATTTGCTCCAAAAGTGCGTTGTACACATGTCCAGTTAGCACGGAACGGTCGTCAGAAGAAAAGGAAAGAAGAGAATGAACTAACAAGGAACCTGTAAAATGTCTCACAGCGCATGGAATAAAATATAATAGTAACATACTTGACATAAAACAGGCGAGACAGTGCATATGCTGAAAACTAGAACCAATATCAACATCATAGCAGCGGAAATCCAAAATACAGCTTATTACAACTTTCCAAATTACTGTCTCTAAAAAAAAAGAAAGTTAATAGTAGAAGATGCACTACTAATGTCCAAGCAGTGATCTTCAACAACACAGGGAGAATATCTATATATCATACGTGGGAGCCTCCTGCTCGTCTCCAGATCAGCTACTCGTGCATACCCAGCTAACCTGTCTCTAGTCTGCTCGTGAGAGCACCTAGAGTAATAAGAAGAGACATAAAACTCTGGGTCAGACAAAAAGTCTGGTATGAGCGATAAGCAGCTAAACAAAACAATAACAGGTATAATCCAATCATACCTGAACCTGCAACCAAAGAGTTAGCACTACATACCGTACAATACTCTAAAGTGCCACTAACATATGGTGTAAAGAATACCGGGGGTGGGGGTGTGCATGTCATAATGGTGGCAAACAATCAAGCATAGCAACCATCCTCACATCTCTTACTCAGTGCGTAAAGCATACGATACCTGTTACTTTGGTCACCTAACTCTTTGGCCATGACGGAATCCAATCCCGTACAACTATCACTATAAGCCCCTAATCTGTCTCTTAGTGGTGAACCAAAGTTATGAATACCGACAACCCCTTTGCACACGTCCCGCAACAAAGCCCAATCATGAAGTGAGCTCATTGGTTCCCAACTGGATACTGAGTACAAACTTCCTATTTGGACTACCTTTGCATCTAGGGTTATTGGTCTTCTCCGGATCGGTTCTTCACTTCAGTCTATACTTCAAAGTCGAATCGTGATTCGCGCCTCAATTCCAAGCATCTCGGTTCGTATCGGTCGAGCTACCCCCATCGGATCGGGTCTGGGTCCTCATCTTGTGGCGGTTCGGGTCGGTCATCATCACCTCCTGGCGGATCGGGTCGGTCATCATCACCTCCTGGCGGATCGGGTCGGTCGTCATCAAGTCCAATTGCCATGCATCGGTTTGGTACGGAGGTGGACATGTGGGTCGGAGATGATGCTTCCCAATTTTCAGATCGTCTCGTGGATACACTGCTTGGAGGGCAGTTCGGTTCGGGGCTCCTTCCTCCGATCCAATCCGAATCGGCCAACTTCCTGCAACTTCTTCCAGCGACTGTTTACGCCACTCGACGACGTTTTCGACTAATCTAACACTTCTAGACAATCACAAATCATACCATACAGTCATAGCAACATGTAACATCAACCCCAAACATTAAAACAATAACTTGATAGGTTAAAATAGATCAAACATAGCCAAAATCTCATAATTTCCCATAAGCATGTTTAGGCAAAACTAATGGTATGATTAGTAAAACTTAGCCAAATCAAACCAAATTTCTAACAGAGGATTAAAACAATATTTAAGAATTTATAAATATTTTTCCATAATTTATTAATGTATAAATTCGCTAATCTTCACTAATTACCCTTAATTAACCGTAATTAGTGCAAAACTATGCAAATCACACACCTTGGCCACAAATAAAACCTCAAAACTGAAATGAATCTCTGTTTGGTGCTATTCCCAATGTAATACAGCAGCTCTAACCTTGCTTTGGTGTTTTCTCTCCTTAATTTGATGTAGTTTAAGCTAAAACTTGATTAAAAAGTGACTAGAGATGTATTTAGATGTTAAAGGCCATTGTTAGGTTGAAGAGAGAGTTTGTGGCGGTTGGAAATTGAAGATAAAATCGTTCTCTAACTGATTTCAGCCTCCTCATAACCCTAATCCCGAAATTCTCCATTGGGCTAGCTGTTAATCACCCGGTTAAGCCCAATTAAGTTGTTTTTCACTATCTGAAACTTGTTTCAGCCATATCTCCCAAACGGTGAGTCCGTTTGGCTAATGTGACCACTCTACGGGATTGTAAACGATTAAACAAGTCTAATGG
Source organism: Allium sativum (assembly GCA_030737875.1). Taxonomy (NCBI): domain Eukaryota; kingdom Viridiplantae; phylum Streptophyta; class Magnoliopsida; order Asparagales; family Amaryllidaceae; genus Allium; species Allium sativum. The sequence continues at coordinate 305,480,309 of CM060916.1, read as the reverse complement.
AAGTGGTTTCAGGTCAAAATTCCTTTCTAGTCAAAAGTTATGACCAAACCAGTATCAGCAAGGGGCAAAACGGTCATTTAAAAATCGACAAAAATCATGAACATGAGAAATGAGCCCAATGGTCGTCTCCCAAAGTTACATGACCATACGACTCCGTATGTGAAAGAAATAAATATTCTACGATCCTCCGATGCGTAGAATGCGGGTTGTTACAAGACAGCCACTCCAGAGGATCAGGTTATTTGGGTTCAATTTAAGGCTCGCTTTAGCGACAAGGTTATCCCAGCTGCTCAGAAGTCGGAATTGTTTAGGAAGTTCTTGGAGCTTAAGCAGAATGGTAGGGCAGTCTCGGACTACATTACTGAGTTCGACACTTTGTCGAAGTATGGATTATCTCTTATTGATACTCCTGAGAAGAAGAATGAGAAGTTCATTACTGGTTTGGATGGATACTTGGGGGAAAGGCTTATTAACCACATCGATGAGACGTTTGAGTCAATTGTTGGGAAAGCTTTGAGATCAGAGAGCCTTTACCCTAAGTCGAAGACTGAGGTTGCATCTGCAGAAGGGCCAAAACCGCAGGCGAGCGGTGGAGGCAAGAACAACTCTCAGAATAAGAGGAAGCAGAACCAAACTAAGGATGGCCAGAAAAAGAGCAAGAAAGATGTTGAGTGCTTCAGTTGTGGTAAGAAGGGCCATTATGCCAAAGAATGTCGGGCCAAGCCAGCGGATAGGAAGCGCTACAACTGTGGCCAAGTGGGACATCATAATGATAAATGTCCCCAACCTCCTAAAGAGAAGAAGATTGTGAAAGTATATGCTATTAATGTTGTTCCTTCTTCGTCGAATGCCCCAACTGCGGCGGAGAATGGAAAGAATGTCGTCATTCAAGGTATGCTTTCTATTTATGATGTGCCTGTTCGAGTTTTGTTTGATACTGGGGCTTCCCGTTCCTTCATATCTAGTGACCTGGTAGGTAGGTTGGGACTGGAACCCGAGATAGTCGATAGACCGTTGGTTGTGACGAACCCGATTGGTGGTTCGACTAACCGTAGTATGATTTGCCGAAATTTGGTCTTATCGAGTCATGGATGTATGTTTGTGATTGCTTTGTTTTGGGCTTTACTGGGTATGGCATTATATTGGGGGTCGATTGGCTCCAAAGATATGGGGTGGTGGTAGACTGTGAGGGCTTTTTGGTGACAGTTAGGGCGGATGATGGGCGGAGGGTAGTGTTTGGTAGTCTACCTAGTGATGGGGTAATGGCTAGTTTTATAAATTCCCTCGACATCCCACATGATGAATTATCAGATGTGCCCGTGGTTGGCCAGTATCTGGACATCTTCGAGGAAGTGACCGGGCTTCCACCACACCGAGAAATTGAGTTCTGTATTGATTTAGTGGAAGATGCCAGACCTATAGTGATGCCAATTCGTCGTATGGCACCAAGGGAGCAGTGAGAGCTCGGGGTGCAAGTAAGCGATCTTTTGAAGAAGGGGTTTATTAGAAGAACTGTTCCGAGTGGGGAGCACCAGTTGTGTTTTCCACTAAGGCAGATGGTTCCTTTCGTTTGTGTGTGGACTATCGCGAGTTGAATAAGGTGACGAGGAAGAATAAGTATCCTCTACCGCGGATAGATGATTTGTTTGATCAACTAGAAGGAGCAAGAGTGTTCTCCCAGTTGGACCTCGCTACAGGATTTCATCAGCTCCGAGTAGCAGTTGATAGTATAGCCAAAACGGCATTTCGGACGCCGTCTGGATTTTATGAGTGGTTGGTCATGCCATTTGGGTTGACCAATGCACCAGCATACTTCGTGGATCTTATGAATTGGGTATTAAGAGATCAATTGAATAAGTTTGTTCTTGTGTTCGTGGACGATATCCTTGTTTACTCGAGGACAGAGGAGAAACACAAGGAACATTTGAGGATAGTGTTGGAGGTGTTGAGAAAACACCAATTGAAAGCGAAATTTTCTAAGTGTCACTTCTGGAGGAGGGAAGTGAGATTCTTGGGTCATGTTGTTTCAGAGAATGGTATTTCCGTGGACCATGCGAAGGTGGCTACGGTATAGGATTGGTCTACGCCCAAGAATGCAACAGACGTAAGAAGCTTCTTGGGGTTAGCTGTATATTATCGTAAGTTTATCCAGGACTTCTCCAAGATAGCGGCACCGTTGACTCAGTTGACTAAGAAGAATCAAGCCTTCGTCTGGGGCGGAGTGTGTGAGAATGCATTCAAGAGTCTAAAAGAAAAGTTGACGAGTGCACCAGTGTTAGTCATTCCTAAAGGGAACGAAGAGATGACGGTATACACGGATGCTTGGGGTACCGGACTAGGTGCTGTATTGATGCATGGAGGTAGGGTTGTAGCTTATGCTAGTCGGCAACTAAAGCCGCATGAGAAAAGGTATCCTACCCATGATTTGGAATTGGGCAGCGATCGTGTTTGCGTTGAAGATATGGAGACATTATCTGTTGGGAGAAAGATTCGAGTTGTTTACCGATCATAAATCGTTAAAGTATCTCTTCTCTCAGAAGGATCTGAATCTCCGTCAGTAGAGATGGTTAGAGTTCTTGGCTTCGTATGATTTTGATATCGCATATACACCTGGGAAAAGCAATGCGGTAGCCGATGCCTTGAGTAGGAGACATGCCAGTTTAGGGGCTATGTTTCTTGAATGGAAGCAACTGGAGTATAACGCAGGGTATGATTTCAGACCAAAGTGTGAATTAGATCCAGAGATGTTAGCTAATTTGACGATCAGACCCACTTTGATTGAGAGGATTGGTTCCAGTTAGAGGGACGATCCTAATCTATTGGAAATCATCTCCAAGTTAGAGATGAATATCGACGGTGAGGAGATGAATTTGTATGGGCTTGATCGAGGAGGATGGCTTTGAAAGAATGGAAGACTAGTTGTACCCAACGTGAATGGTTTGAGAGATGAAGTGCTTAGGGAATGTCATCACTCAAAACTGACTATACACCCCGGTGGTGATAAGATGTATCGAAGCATGAAGCAGACTTACTACTGGGAAGGGATGAAAAGAGACGTTGGGAAGTTTATATCCAAGTGCATGAATTTCCAGCTAGTTAAAACCGAGCAAAAGAAGCCTAGTGGTTTGTTGCAACCATTAGAAATTCCCGAATGGAAATGGGAGCAAGTCTCGATGGATTTCATTTATGGTTTACCAAGGATTAAATCGGGATATGATAGCATTTGGGTAATTGTCGATCGATTGACCAAGAGTGCAAGATTCATACCAGTCAAATCGACCAGAACGGCAGCTAAGTTAGCAGAACTGTATATGAGATGGCTAGCGAGATTTCATGGAGTACCTAAAAGCATTGTGAGTGACCGAGACCCATTGTTTACTAGTAGGTTTTGGAAGAGCTTATAAGAGGCTCTAAGGTCGGAATTATATCTCAGTACCGCGTATCATTCTCAAACCGACAGTCAGACAGAGAGGGTGAGTCGTATATTGGAAGATCTCTTGAGAGCTTGTATATTGGATTTTGGTGGATCATGGGATGACCATTTGCATCTAGTAGAGTTTGCATATAATAATAGCTACCAATCCAGTATCGGTATGGCTCCCTATGAAGCTTTGTACGGAAGACCGTGCAACTCACCATTATGTTGGATAGAGACCGGTGAGAAGTTTGTGCTTGGACCAGATGCGGTAAGGGAAACTTCGGATAAGATTAAGATCATTCAACAATGGATGAAGGCTGCCCAGGATAGGCAGAAGAGTTATGCTGATAAGAGGAGGAGGGACTTAAAATTCTCCGTTGGTGACTTGGTTTTTGTCAAGACTTCTCTGTTGAAGAGCGTGATACGATTTGGCAGGAGAGGCAAGTTGGCACCAAGATTTGTTGGCCCATTCCCAGTTCTCGAACAAGTTGGGAATTTGGCGTATAGAGTTGACTTACCCGAGAAGATGGCAGGAGTTCACAACGTATTTCATGTTTCCCAGTTAAGGAAGTTCGTGCACGACCCAGATTTGACTGTTTCACTTGATCAGTTAGAGGACTTCGAAGTGGAACCCGAAGCGGTTGGGAACCGCAAGCCCATTCGTATTGTCGAGCACAATACGAAGCAACTTCGAAGGAAGGCGGTGAAGCTAGTCAAGGTTCAGTGGGGCGAGAACGAGAATGACTGTACTTGGGAGACAGAGGAGAGCATTAGGGAGACGTATCCAGAACTCTTTGCCTGGTAAGATTTACTTTGCAATTTAGTTATTCCGCATGCTAGGATAGACTTGTTTTGCATGTTTGATTGTTGTTTTATGGCTGATAGGCATGCGGGACCCTTTGTGTGTTTTGGTTAGGGAATTTCGGGGGCGAAATTTCTTAGGGGGGGGGGGGGGGGAAGGATGTAACAACCCGCATTCTACGCATCGAAGGATCATAGAATATTTATTTCTTTCTTATATGAAGTCGTATGGTCATGTGGCTTTGGGAAACGACCATTGGGGTCATTTCCCATGTTCATGATTTTTGCCGATTTTTAAATGACCGTTTTCCCCTTAGCTGATTTTGTTTCGGTCATAACTTTTGATTGGAAAGGATTTTTGACCTGAAACCACTTCCATTGGCTTCGGATGATGGTTTACCTTTCCGTTAATGGTCACATGTAGAAAACGGACTTACCGTTTGGGAGAAATGGCTGAAATAAGGTTTGGAAGGTGAAAAACTGCTTAACCGGGCCAAATAGGGTGATTAGTGAATGAGCCCATAACCCATTTCGGGATTAGGGTTATGGGGAGGCTGAAAAGGGTTAGGGTTTCATTCCATTTCAGTTTTCTAGCCTCCACTTACCTCTTAGAAACCCAAAAAATGGCCTCCAACCTCTAAATCACCTCCACATCACTTTCTAATCAAGGATTAAGCTTAGCAACATCAAATCAAGCGAGATCTTCACCAAATAAAGATTAGAGCAGCTGTTTAACACGGGTATTCGCTCCATATCAGAGAATTATTTCAGTTCTAAGGTTTATTTGTGGTTAAGGTGAGTGATTTGCATGGTTCCTCACTAATTATGGTTAATTGAGGGTAATTAGTGTTAATTAGCGAATTTAAACATGATAAAAATCTGGAAAAATAATTATAAATTCTTAAATGATGTTTTAGACCTTTGATATGAATTTGGGTTGATTTGGTTAAGTTTTGCTAATCCTATCATTAATTATGCTTGAACATGTTTAAGGGAAAATATGGGGTTTTGGCTATGTTTGATCCATTTTAACCTATCATATTTATGTTTTGGTGTTTGAGGTCATTTCTACTTGTTGCTATGACTGTATGGTATGCTTTGTGATTGATTAGAATAGATAGAGTGGTCGAAAATGTCGTCGAATGGTGTAAAGCACTCGCTGGAAAAGTTGTAGAAAAATGGTGCAGGCTTTCGGATCGGATCGGGGGAATGGGCTCGGACCGGATAGTGGACTGGGCAAGGGGTCACCGAACCGAACCGAGGCTTGGCACAAGGAAAAGTATGTAAAAAAGGAAGGCCATAATGGTTGAACAGGGATCGGATCGACTGAAGGGAAGAGAAGGGGATCGGAACGGAAGAGGAAGGGGATGGGGATCAGATCGTTGATCAGGAACCCGAACCGAACCGATGGAGCAAGTGTACACCGAACTAGGATACATCTACCCGACCCGACCCGACCCGCCAGAGAGCACCCGAACCGAACCGATGTACTACGAAGGGACTTGGAGGCCACGACCCGACCCGGAGTACTTGGAAGAGACCGATCTGAACCGACAGAGAAGAAGAGCTGAGAACCGAACCGATCCAGTGATGACCAAAAACCCGAGATGCAAAGGTAGTCCAAATGGAAGTTAGAGCTCAGGATCCAATTGGAAACCAATGAGTTCACTTCATGGTTGGGCTTTGCTGCGGGACGTATGCTAAGGAGTTGTCGACGTTCATAACTTCTATTCACCATTGAAAAGGGATGATGGGCTACGTATCAGTGCAGTAGAGTCATTATGACTCGAGGGGCAAAGTGATCGTAGCAGGACTACGTATCAGTGCAGTAGAGTCCCCGCGACTCAAGGGGCAAAGTGATCATAGTAAGACTATGAGCCAGTGCAGTGGAGCCATTGTGACTCCATGGAGCAGAGTGGGCATAGTAAAGGATTAGTAAGGCTATGAGCCAGTGCAGTGGGGTGTGTACGACTCCATGGGGCAAAGTGGACACAGCGAAGGATTAGTGGCTATGGATCAGTGTAGTGAAGCCATTGTGACTTCATGGGGCAAAGTGATCATAGCAAAGTATTGGGTGATTGAAGTGGTGAATATCGTATGCTTTATGCACTGAGTGAGAGATGTGAGGATGGTTGCTATGTTTGATTTGTTTGCCATCACTATGACGTGCACACCCCCACCCCTGTATGCTAGTACACCATATGTTAGTGGCACCATAGAGTGTTGTACAGTATGTAGTGCTAACTCTTTGGTTGCATGTCCAAGTTCAAGTATGGTTTAGTATACCTGTTATTGTTCTGTTTAACTGCTTATCGCTCATACCAGACTTTTTGTCTAACCCAGAGTTTTATGTCTCTTCTTATTACTCTGGGTGTTCTCACGAGAAGACTAGAGACAGGTTAGCTGGTGATGCACGTGTAGCTGATCTGAAGACGAGCATGAGGCTCCCATGTATGATATATATAGATATTCTCCCTACGTCGTTGGTGTTCACTACTTTAGGCATTAGTAGTGTACCTTTCTTGTTTTGCCTTTTGAGACAGTTTTAAAAGTTGTAATAATGTTGGCTTTGGATCATAAGCTGTATTTGGATTTTCCGCTGCTATGATAGTTTGTTTTCAGCTTATGCACCGTCTCACCTGTTTTATGTCAAGTATGTTGTTATTATATTTTGTTCCATGCGCTATGAGGCATTCTACAGGTTCCTTGTTGATTCATTCTCTTCTTCCTTTTCTTATGACGACCGTCCCGTGCTAACTGGATGTGTACAGCGCACTCTTGGAGGAAATGTCGGTTGGTGCGGGGCGGGCCGTCACAGATCTACTCCAAGACCTACCATTAAAACCGTGCCTTTAGCACCAAAAGAATATTATTCTGATCCAAAAATTAAAGAAGCACACATTGCAGCTGGACAGAAAGAGAAATTTTGAGGTAGTGCATTTTAAAACCAATGGCTTCTCTCCCATAACCAAAAAAACTTGGATAAAAAAGTCAAATGTCTAAAACAATTTTTTTTCCATTAGAATGACCAAAATGGAAAAGACTTCAGATAAAATTGTTTCCACTCTTGGTAAGATGATGAGAAAAGTAAAAGGTCATTCATCTTCTAGATCTTCCTCAGCATCTCCCACACCACCACCAGTTCCTACAACACTGGGATTAAGTATAGCTTCAAAACAATTAAAACACTATGCTCTTAGAAAAGAACCTATGAATATTGAAGAAGAAGAAGAAGAAAGCTTTTGGCCACAAGAAACCACCCCATTATGAGTATTACTAAACTTTTCATGAAATTTACATGCAAGAAGATGTTTAATATCATGACCAATCACAATGGCATAATAGCGATTATGATGACCAATCTTCTAATCTTTTGGGGTATCTTACCAACCAGTAAGTTTTTGTTCCAACCTCCAAGTACTTGACCTCTGTTTATGACTTTAAGACATAAATATCATAATCTGTTATGTTTTTTATAACTTCACTGCAATGTTTGTTTTGTCTTGACTATGTATTTGTGTCTTTACTGTTGTGTCATTTGTGATCTGCGATAGATTTGTTTATAGCTCTTTATTTCATAATGTTTACTTTACCACATATTCTTTTTGATAGTGATAAAGGAGGGAAATATTTTGTATATTAGAGATAACTAATTCAAAGGGATCATTCACATAATCTTGATTGCATAATTGTCATCATCAAAAGAAGAAGAATATTAGAACCTCTACTATATGCTTTTAATGACAACAACTATACAATAATTATATGCAATATATATCATTGATATATGCTAGTGAATGATCAAAGACTTGAAGGCAAGCATAAGGAAATCATGATATTAGTAATCTTTACTATAATGTTTAGCTAGATGATTTGCACAATCTCCTTGAATAGTATTCAAAAATATAATTATTTAGAAAATAGTTTTATAGCCAAAAGAAATCAAACAGGGGAACTATGCAGGTGTTAGACATCTGACCCTTTGATTCAGACGTTGGACATTAGTTTCTGGAAAATTTCCAAAACCCTATAACACACATCTGAAAATATGGCCAGACGTCTGAGCAATGTAATGGAAAAATTCCAGAAGCACATGAAAGATGTCTGGAAATTTTGACAAATGTCTTTGTTCGACAATCAGATTATTCTAAAAGGTTTTCTTCTTCAAAATTTAAAGATTGCTTTGATTATTCAGTCATAACTTTCTTTCTACCAAGAGTTGCAACTTCAGAATGAATAGTTAAACATCAAAAATCATTTCTTTTCAAAGAAAATCTTCAACATATATAAATAAACTTTATTCAAAGAGACTTGTTAAACTCAACTTTCTGAATCTATTTAATCTATACATTCTCTATTCTCTACACTCACTATGCCATAAAGCATTCAAAAAACATATTGTCGCCTCTTTTATACATCAAGTACCTAAAAATTATATGTTGGGAGAGGTTGTGCAATTCAATCAAAATCTGTATTATTAAGAACACATCCTTGTCAAAGAAAGCTGCTTTGTTGTAAGCCTATTCCTCTGGGCGAAATGAGGGTTGTTTTGATAGTCAAAAGGCCATATGCGAGCTTTGGGAGAGGTCCGAACTAGTATAAAGCTCTGGTGTGCTTTCTCCTCAATTTACTTATTTTATACTGATAGTTTTTGGATACTATTACTAACTCTTTTTACTGAATATACATACAAGATCCTTATAATTATCCCGGATTGAACGCCATTTTGATGATAAATTCCACCCCGTAGATGTTATTGACGAACCAAGACTTCCAGCAACCACCTTAAGACCATTGTAATGTCCCGTATTTTTTACAGTATAATAATTAATTAATTTAATTATTTAAATAGTACTAGATATTTAAATGGTTTTTTAATTAAATAATATTGAATACTTAATTAATATAAATATTAGAATAATATATTTATTTCCGAAATAGTCGGAAATAGTGGAATTCACAATATTTTGTGAATCATATTATTTATAATATTTAATTCAGTTTTGAATTGAATTATAATAATGAATATATTTATTTAAATGAAGTTTGAATGTATAATTATATTATAATTATAATCGAGCTCGAAATGGTGCGGCAGTTCGTAATTTGACAATTCGAACTTTAAACGAATATACAGAATCCGTTTTAAGTCGGATTTCTTTGAAACAAGACACGTTCGGAGCTGGTGAAGTATATTTTTCTAATTGAAGAGAAAAATCGGGATTTCGTCATATAGATTGGGAGTCAGGTCCAAATCAAATTTTCGAAAAGTCGCTATGGAATTCCTTTATGAATTATAAGATTTATTTATATTATAAAAGGATTTTTAATATAAAATGGGTATCGATTTAACACTGGATTTGAAATATCGAGTTATAAATTCAGATAGGAATGTTTTGGAGCTGTATGATATTCGATTGTGAATATATACGATAATATTAATTTATTAATGTTAGATTAATTTGTTTTTAAATATATTTATATTTATTGGTTTATTTAGAGCTTTAAAAATAACCTTTTTTTACAAATAACCTCCGTTTTCGACGAAACTAGTTTTGTTGGATCCAAAATATTAAATTATTGTTACATTTCAATTTTCGTGATTTTTGGGGTCAATATTGGCCGTACGGATATTTAATGTGAAAAACAGTCAATAATTTGACTTTAAAAATACGATGTGTGAGCAAACGGACTCGAAATTCGATGAAACAGGTTTCTTTGGGTCCATAATGTCGATCTGTAGCTACACGCCCATTTTCACGATTTTTGGATATCGTGTGTGATCATGCGGATTTTTAGATAACAAATAAAAATAAAAATACGATATAAATTAATATTAAAATACGAAACTTATCTAGTAAGCTATTCTGCCCTATAAATACCACCACCCTTAAAACGTAACTCTCAACTCCTCTAGTCAACAGAGAAATGCGCCACATTCTTCTCTCTTCACAGCTAAAGAAATCATGGCTTTGAAATTCAATTATAAATCGAATAAAATCTCAGAAATATCCAAACAAATGCTTTTGAGATGCTTAAGTGATTCTCTTCCATCGTGTATCAGTTATGGGTATTTCGACGTCAATGCGTTCGCGGTCATGTTTTCAGTGTATACAAGGGTTGATGATTGTATATTGTAGAAGCTTCAATTCACGAATTGATTGGTGTTTCTGATCTCGGAATGGAGTATGGAATCCATACACAATTTTTTGTGGAAGCCGATTGAATTTTGGGTTGGAAGTTCTTCAATGTCGTTCAACAATGACTGGAAATCGCTTTTTAAACGATGAGTTCGAATAGGAGATAAAGGAAACTGTCGGGTAGAGTATGACTGGAGATGAATAATGGTGATTTAAGTTTGAAGTTTTGTGGAGAGATTAAGAAGGAAATAGGATCAAAGAAAGTGGAGATTGCGGGTTGATTACTGTGAGGAGTGGTCTTGTTTGGTGAAGAAGTATTAGGCGGCCTCATTAACCAGTTAATGGTAATTATCGATTAAGCTAAATGATGTTTAAAATAGTGTGATGAAGGAGTTTGGATAAGAAAACTAGCGCAGTGGCCATGAGCTGTATACGGTTTGGAGTTTCCTATGGAGTGGATAATGAGGAGAGTGGACTTAGTTTTTTAAAAGGGATTTAGGTGTTCTTTAAATAATGTTTTTAGTTAATAAAGAAGGTGGACGGTTTTGGAAAATGGGGCTATGGAAGTGAAGCTTGCTAGTTTAATTAATAGCTGATATGAGATTCAATAAGGTACGCAGGGTTGAAGAGAGGGTTTGGGTTTCTAAAACGTGGAGAAAATAAAACACGAGGCTTTTAAAATTTGAAAATGTGGAGTAGGTCCGTAAGATCATAGGGGTTTGTCTGTCGGGAAGATGGTACTGTGCTAGCGGTTGGATGAAAGTGGCTCGGCTGACTTATTTCAGTAAAGCCCAAAATCAATCAAAACTAAGTTAATCTATTTTAAATACCTGTATAACTTGTGAATTTAATATCTCGAACATACTGTATCAGAATTTCGAACGGTCAGATCCGTTGGAGTTGTATGGATGAGCGCTACACCATGGAACTAATTCGGAGCGAATTGGAGCTCGTTACAATTTATAGCAAAATAAATTGCCTGATCTGAATTAGCGACGGTTATCGTTATTTAACAATAAACCACCAATGTGAGTAATATTCACTAACTCTGCCAGTTTATATTTTTATAAATATAATCTAGTATTGATAAATAATGATTGATTTCTGTGTGATGATTGTTTAGTTGAATTGCTGATTTAGTGGTTGAAATTATAGATAACGATATATATATATATCTTTATAATAATAGGAATACTTAAGGGATGGTGAAGCTTTTTAGTTGTTCCTGAAATGTCCTTTGCCCTCCATCCACCATAATACAGATAAACAATTAAACTACATGGCAGTTATGTCTTTTTGCGGGGTATTGAGAACCCATGTCTCCACTTTTTCCTCGTCTCCCACTTTTCCATCCCTTTCCCACAGTTTCTTTTCCATCCTTCCCTTTTCCACTGCTTTCACAGTTTCATTTCCATGTCGATTCTATCATGATAGCCTCCTTTTCTACAGCTTTCCCAACCCTCAATCAACTCCTCTTTCACTCAATCGCACTGCTGCTCCATCCTCCGACCAAACCTGTTTCTTCACTTAAAGTCGTTCTGCCTCTATTACACAACCGCGCCAAAGCTCCTACCTTCAGTTGAATCGACTCGAAATCAGGTGTCTCGACCAGTACCAGTTCCTTCTACCAGATCTTAACTGCCTGCGATTTGTATTTCGTGTACATGAGTTCGAATCAGGTCAAGAGATTCCAGATCCTTCTCAATACAATTTCGTAGATTCATATCATATATTGTGATGTAGAAGTATTTTACTTTAATTTACAAGAAATGAACAAACTTTTGCAGCAATAGGGGAAACACTGGACTGGCTATGTTCAAAAGGAAACTAGCTTCATAATTGATTGTCGGACCTCAGTAAGTTGGATATTTGTATTTTTTCCTTTTCTTATGATTTTATTTTGAATCAGTCAATTCAGATTTGCTTCTATTGATCTTTATAATTTTAATTATGGACATAAAATTTTGTTTTTTGACCGCAACTTAAGAATCCATGGGACGGGGAACGAATAAACCTTCGCTGGAATAGGGGAAAGAAATGGGTTAAAAAAATTATGTATGTTTTTACGCATATTCTAACCTTATAATTTATCTGTTGGATTTAATACTTCACAAGAGTTGGCTAGTTCTCCGTATGCCTTTGATTGTGCAAGATGAATAATATTATTGGAGTGGTCTTCCTCGACCTAAAGAGTTCAACATTAATGGCTCAACTTCAGTTTTTCTCATCATTTTGCCTGTTATTATATTACATTTCACTCAATTAGTCCAAAATTTTATAAGCTCAAAAGGTACAATTGTCAGATCATTAAAATTCTAAGATTACATTTATTTAAATAGTATATTTATCTTCGACTGTGTGTTAGTGTGATTATCTTAGGTTGTACTTTCGTAGTTTCGAAATGCTCAGCCACGTCTATCTGCCATGCCAATTCATTTAGAGTACCGGTCTCTACTCAGAACTCGCCCACCGGTTAAGTCTATAATCTCTAGAATCAACGATGTATAGAATGAGAAATGATAGTTGAATAGTAGAAACTACATGTGTTTATAATTGTCTTTAATTACATTTGCTAAGTTTATTTACTTTTTACTGTTAATAACATATAGGAACTCAATTTATTTTAGTTATTCACTTTTAATTCAGTCTTCTATTGTTTTAATTGTTGTTACATAACGTAGTTTATATTGGTATGTCCAGTAATTCACTTTCAATTTAGATCTCACCTATTTGTTTTAATATGCGTGGTCTTTTTGTATGTGAAATACTATATAGGTCCTTCTATGTAAGAACTAAATGTGTAATAGTCTTCATTAGGCTGACGAGTAATGGAATTCAACAAAAATAATTTTGCAGCAATATATTAAAATTATGCAGATTTGGCAAGCAGTCTTAAAAACATGCGAACGAGTTTTACACATGAAAATCAACAATCCATGCCTTTTTTAGTATATCGGATATACTTTGGTTCAAGTATCATCCTAGAGGGTTTGAGTAAGTTTTATTATGCCTTTTGTTTTTCATTTTGTAATTTATATTTCTTTCGAATGCTGCTCACCCAGAATGGCTTCATAAGAAACTATCATTAATGTGATTTTATGTTTTATAGTCATATATTCTCTTTGAGTTTGTGTCATATGAGATACTGAATTCATTTTGTCTCCAAAAATTACAATTTAATTTCATAGAAATACAAAATCATTGATGGAGATCTCCGTTGTCATACTTGGAAGTCCGCTAGCATCAACTTTGTTAGGAAAAAAAATTATTGCTTCTTTTAGTATTATGTTTCAATAATGAACATAAACTAAATCTTAGACGTTTTACAATTTTGATTTAGCATATAGATTTTGAAGCACCTTTTTATGTGTTCATCATTTTTTTCTCCTGAGTATTTTTTATTTAAGATATATTTGGCAATTTTGGATTAGTTAAGAACTAAATCAGGTTAAAGCACAGCAAGCTTAATCTATTTTGTATTCTCAATATTGCAGGCACAACAAATTTCAAATTTACGGTCGTTTCGTGATGGATACAAAAACTGGAAGGGAAATGTTTTTCATTAGCATTAAAAACATCATGCATTAACCTGTAAAGTATTCAATTTTATCAAGCATAGTAACTTTAAATAACTAAATGCATAAGATACCAAAAAAAAAAAAGCTGATATTCTACGCTTCCAAAGTTTTCCTGTATTTATTTCATTTATCTGCAAAACAAAATGATGTCAAACATTGAAATATAATCCAGTATATATGCCTCACTAATAGTTTTGTCTTATATTGATATTCCATATCTAGGTAAATTTGCATTTCGAGTATTTCAAAATCATTTTCATATTTACAAACTGAGAAATTAAGTTAAGGTTGTAAATTTGCACTTGAAACCAATTTCCATTCTTGATGTTGGTTATTACGAATAAAACTCTTTTTGTGTTGTAAATAAAACTCATATTGGGAACTAACCACTCCCAGTTCTGTCATTCTCAATTATAAGCTATGGCTGTAAGTTATCATTTGGAATTATGTTCCATTTTTTGATGATAGTTGCTATTAATAAAACCGAGCTTTAATGTTTTACTCTGTTACTAATTATAATTTGGTTACAATAAGTAAAACTGAGCATTTGTTTTTACTCTCCTACTGATTATAATTTGATGTTGGGCATATACGTTGATGCTTGCTACTAAAGTTGCAGGGGTTGTTGGGTTTTACCATCTAAGTACATAAGTGGAGTTATGATGTGGCGAATATGTTTAAATGTAAGAACGTATGGTAAACTAAAATGTTTTTTATGCCAACTCATTTTTCATCCAACATTATATTTATGATAAGACCAAATGCCTTTATTTCATTTTACTTCATAATATATGAGCGTATACTTTTAGATTAAGAGATGAGTAATATTTAAAGGGTGATACATCTGTAAATGCTAACAATTGTTTGTTGCTTTTCGAACATCAAATATATATTGAGATGAATTATCAAAGTGCTTTATTATTAGTTAAGACTTTTGTCTCAAGCGTGTGCATTGCTATTGAGAATGCGTGTGCTTTGCTGTTGAGAATGAGTATGGTTTGTTAGGCTTTCTTTCCTTCTCTTATTAGGTTTATGTTTACAATGTACAAAAATTTAATAACTTAGTTATGTTGTACATGCAGTACTCATTCATATTTATGACTTTGTAGGTCGACATCTATAAGCTTCAGGGAAGTTCCATTGAATAAAGTATTATAGAATCGGCTATATGGGAAGGGGTAATATTTTAATTCCATTGTGTTCTTTATTTTATAGCACTATATCTGGGTTGTAAGTTTAGGAAGCAAAAATCTACGGTTCCATATACATGTGCAAGTGTTATAACGTGTTCAATGAACAAATAAAATTCTATGAATACCTATGTTTATAATCACATAAATAGATGTTTACAATGGTCATTTCCCATGGTAGAGAAAACACTTGAATTCAACTGAATACTTTTAACCATTTGACCTGCTCCGGTGATACATATTAACTTCATTTATTTACTGACAATATGTTGCTTTCTGTTTATTTAAGCCACACTTTTGAAAGCTATGTTTTTATTTTATAATAACATGAAATTAGTTTCAGCGTCTTTACTAACGTTCAGATGACTTAGTACCCGTCTTTTCGATTTTACAGCCTCCTGAATCATTGTGTTGGGTGCATTGTGTTGGGTGCGGAAATATCGTAGATGGGAGGGGGTAGGATTGATTTGGTGCTCAGTTACCATATGGAGACTTCGGTTTGAAGGAAGCAGTGCTGAAGTTTATGTTTTGAAACTCTTTTTTGTATTCTATTTGTTCTCATTTCACTTACTAATTCATTCCATGAATTGTTGTGTATCGGTTTCTCCAATGGTGGCTTTGAGTTCATGGGTTTCATTGCCATAAAAAAAATCCTGCTTCTTCCTCCATTTGTTTCAGAAGACGATTATTGTTAGCCTCCAAGGTGGTAATGTAACAATATTGAAATATATTCACTGTTAATTTATCATTCGATGTATCTTTGTGGTCGGTCTTCATTGTCTCTAATTTGGAAAACTGGGTATTTGTCTCTCTGTAATGTGGGTTGAACTATTCTATGATTGGAGCATGTGCTTTGTCTGTACGTAACACAGTGTTGTTTTTGTCTAATTTATTTGTTTTATTACTGTAACTGATGTTTAACTGAGTTATATTCAAAACGTATATTGTTCATGTTATAACTGCGTGGTCGTTAAAACTATAAGGTAAAATTTGATACAGTTTATTTTACTTTACCTATTATTTGATCTTAAAACAAAAAAAATCGTTCACTGTATGCTGACCTTTTTTTTGTTCTATTTAGGATATGAATATTGTTCTTAAACAATGTACATTGAGCTAGACATGGGTAAATGCAGCTGATCACCAAATTCACTGACATTATTTTAAACCAATTATGTAGGAATGTTTACATACTCTCCATATTTTTACTCATTTGCTCATAGTTTTCCACCCATCTTTGCACATAACCTCCTTTTTCCCATTTTAAACACCATTTCCAGCTTTGGTCAAACACATTTATGCACACATCCAACAGACGTGCCTGAATACTGGTGTGTGTATATATGTATATATCGTTAATCAAATATTGATTCTGTTTATCATAATATTTGATATTGAAATGAAATCGATGTTATTTATATTGTTTAACAAACGTGGATGCAAGGAAAAAGGTTGGAGGGATTCAACTGGATTCCTCAAATACTATTACTGTTTATTTTCTTATATTATTGTATATGGTGTGATATATTTTCTATGATTGATTTTGTATGTGTGGATGACACTGGCACTTTGATTTGGTATTTCTAAAATACCATAAGTAATATTGGGATGTAATGGGAATTTTCAAAGTGTATATTGAAAATAATATATTTATAAAATCAAAAGATTTTATAAAAGAAAATATTTATAAAATCAAAGGATTTTATAAAAGAAAATATTTATAAAATCAAGGATCTTGTAAAAGAAAATATTTATAAAATCAAGGGATTTTATAAAAGAAATTATTTATATAATCAAAGGATTTTATAAAAGAAAATATTTATAAAATCAAAGGATTTTATAAAACAAATTATTTATAAAATCAAAGAATTTTATCACTACAACAAATTAACCATTTTACGACGGCGGAAAAAAGTTGTAAAAGACCTTTTACAATGGTGGAGCCACCATCGTCTATTAAGAAGTTGTAATAAACTAAAATCTTTTACAACTTTTTTGCACCATTGCAACACCGTTGTGAAATGTATATTTTACAAGTTTTTTCCATCGTTGTAATAAACTTTATTACAACTGCATATAAATGTTGTAATATATTTTATTAAAAGTATTATTTAAATTTGTAATATATGAACAAATTATATACATATTATTAATAAAAGAATTCATTTCAGAACATATTATCAATAAAATTAAAGATACCAAACAAACTTAAAACATAAACCAAAACAATATATTAGAATTTTCAAACTCTCATCATTTTTTTATAAATCATACAAGTATCTCAAGTACATAAAGCAACTACAACAAAGTCTATTATCCAAGACTCCAAAATCCAAATGACTTGAAGTCATCTTTCATAAATATACATCACTAGGAGTAATACAAAAGAATAAAAGACTTCATTTTTCTCTCTATTAGTCTTTGAAGAAGTATTTTTATAAATCTGCTGCCTTAAACAAGGTAATCTCCATTGTGCCAGTCTGGAACCTGCAATCTTCGAGAAGCGATCATAGTAGGAAGTTTTATTTAGAAAGAATCTATTCCTCCCCTTCATTCAGATGATATATTAATTAACAAGAGCAAAGCCAAATATTAAATTTACCAATTATATTATGAATAGAGATAAACATAATCCAAATGAGAGATATGAAAGAATATCATCAACTTAGTGCAAAAACCAACATAAATTTGATATGAAAGTTTAAGGCTAAACATACTCTTGTGCTGAATCCATATGGTAGTCAAATTTTTCGTTAAACATTAAGAGAAAAAAAGGAGAAAAAAGGTATGGATCAAATGAACATAAGGAAAATAATCCCATAATCGTGAATACTGAAAATGGTACAAATGCATTCCTTTGAATTTTTTTAATTGATATGACATCATAATATGTTTTGATGCAAAAAATCATTTTCATCTTTACATCTACGAGTTACTTTGCACCAGATGCTTACTAATGATAAACTGCATTCTACTTTGTATTTGATTACATTATAGTTAGAAAGATACCTCCAATCTTGCGTTCTTTTGGCTGAGCCACCTTGCAATACCAACGAAACCAACCTAGACATGACAGTGGACAACAACAACAACCATCATCTCCATTAGGTATATTAAATTGGAAAAGCCTAAAACAGAAAGAAATTATATTCAAAATCAAATAGAAATTTAATTTCACCCAAAGCCTAAAACAAACACTTCCAATTCCATCGACACCAACACCAGCAAAGAAATCTAAACCCAAATCTCCAACTACAGCGTCTGCAACAATTCTTCAAGCCGCCTTTGACCTTTTTGATATTATTTCTTGTTTTTACTTATTTTAGAAGAGCCTCCTAATTCTAAACAAAATCGCAGCAGGACCAGGCCTTAAGGGGAATAGTTCGGATGCATAATTTTGTTCCGATCTTCATCTGTAAACAAAGACGAGGAGAGTAGTTTTACTTTGGAGGCTAAAACGATTTGCTGTAAAGAGTAGGCAGCGAACGAGTTGCCATTTTTCTAGATCTAGAAGCTAAGGATTGGAAATTTACCTGGAGGTAAATAGCGTGAGCATGACAAAATCGATAATAAGTGATAATTTTTGGACTCAAGCAATTTCGCTAAGAGAAAAAAATGCGAGTGGGACAGATTCAAAGCTAGAAATAAAGTTAATGATGAGAGGAGGGAAAACAAAAATTTAGGATGGAAGAAAGAGGGAGCCAACTTTGGAAAAAGAAAAAGTTGTCTTACAGCTGTATCACAACGGATAAGATAAAAATATTGTTGACAATTATTATATCGTAACTTTTTAATGAGGTGTTGCAGAAAACCTTTATTACAACAATTACTTTGTCACAATTGTAAAACAACAGCTGTAATATAGTCTTTTTGTTGTAGTGTATAAAAGGAAATATTTAGAAAATAAATAGAATTATAAAAGGAATATTTATTTAGAAAATAAATAGAATTATAAAAGGAATATTTATTTAGAAAATAAATAGAAATATAAAAGGAAATAGTTAGAAAATAAATAGACTTATAAAAAGGAATTATTTGGGAAATAAATAGAATTATAAAAGGAATTGGCGAGATATAAAAGAACTACGAGAAGAAGGATTTAAAGTAGATTGTAAATAGGAATCTATTTTAACAGATAAATTGATAAGGTTGATTTATAAATTAAATAAAATATTTATCATTTGATAAATGGAATATATATAAGTTTGAACTTATATAGAGAAGTAGAAATCGGTTTTGACACCGATATTTTAAATAGAATGTGAACTCAGCATTTATAAAGGGAATTATAAATCAGATTTAAGTGTTAGAAATAAAAAGGAGATTTTGTATGAATAATTCTATAAATAGAAGTATAAATAAAATTTGGAAATGGGATATTATTTTAAAATACAAAATCAAACTTAATGGATTATATAAAAGAAATATTTTTCACATTCGATGTGAATAAAGGATTAAAATGAATATTTTATAAATTAAAACATTTATAAGGAAAACAGGGTTTTGAAATAGGAATTCAAATGGGAATTTGAATAAGATAGGAAATAGGGTTAAAATAAAGTTAGTTTTTCGAAAAAGAGTTAATCTAATAGTGTTAATCGAATTTGAGTTAATCGAATATTAGTTAATCGAATAGTGTTGATCGAATATAGTTATCCAAAGAGAGATTATCGAATAGAGTTTATTTGAAGAAAATAGTTATCGAATATAGTTATTCGAAGAGAGATTATCGAATATGGTTTATTCGAAGAAAAGAGTTATTGAATATAGTTTATTAAAAAGAGAGATTATTGAATATAATTTATTCGAAATAGAGATTATCGAATATAGTTTATTCGAAAGGGAGTTATCAAATAGAGTTTATTCGGAATAGAGATAGCGAATATAGTTTATTCGAAAGAGAATTATCAAATAGAGATTTTTCGAGAGAGAATTATACATTGGGATTCGATTATATCGAATGTAGGGAAGTACTATTTACTTTCCGGTTTTTAAATCAAGATTTATTTATTTAATAAATCGTTTATTTATTTATTTAAATTAAGGTATAAAAGTTTTATTTAAAGTTAGATATTTCGGAAGTAGGGATTATAATGTTATCGTATAATAAATGTTTTCCATAAAAGAATTGGATTCGTGAACTGAATCCAAGAGTTGCGTAAGCAATTATTTGATAAGAAGATAAGTAATGGAGTTAAGGAATTTAGAAACTGATTGGAGATTAGTTATGTTGAACAGCATTCTAGGGATCGATCTGATGTTGGTTTCGGCCTTCGGGGTTGATATTCAGGGAATTGTTCTCTTACTAGTTTACAGTTAGCGACTGATGAATGGGGAGGGATAATGATGCGTGAATGAGAAATGGAAACATTCATCAATGTTAATAAAGTATATTTTCTAAACTTAGAAAATAAGAATTCACGAATAAATGGAAATGGGGAAATGAATAAATCAATGATAAATTAATTTAAAAGGGAAAAATGTTGAGTGATGATTGATCGATAAAATTTCCAGTTGGAAATGAGATCGTTGTGTGTATGGATATTTTTGTTTGATATTTAAATAATTGACTATCAAAGTTTGGACCATTTTTCCGTCGTTAATACGGAGAGACCAGGATCCAATTTATTATCTGAAAACCACTCTGTATCGGTAGTAGCGTTGCGGATCAAATCCGGTGAAGATAATTGAAGACGGAGTTTATGCAAGGGCTGTTCTGGCAAATCCTAGGTATAAATTGCCTAAGATGGGATTACATAATAGTGCCTTCGGTTTATCCAGTCCCAGGACAACCTGTATGGAAGAATGTCTGACAGAGTATGTTTAATAGATCGCGTAAGTTGATCTCTTCAAATGTATTTACGTTCGGTGGCGGAGGAATTCGTTTCTCTTATCTGTATACCCTTGATATTTTTGGGGTAATCAATTTGTGATTTAGCGTGTATGGCAATGTGACATTCAAAATAAATAAAGGTGTGATATGTACATTATGACCTCAAGCCTCACAACCAGGAAATGGTATAAAATTGGGTAGGTCGCATGGCTAAGTGGTTAGCAGCTAATTAGGGTGTATTGTCACCTGATCTAGAGAAATTTCATTTACTTCTTTTACCTATTTCGATGTTGTCCCTTTCGGTAAATGGTTGTTGATCCCAACCATTGGTGATAATACATTCGGTACACTCAAGCGAAATGAGTGACCGGTCATCTTTAGCCTGGTTTACAAGATGTTCTTGTTGAACCAGGTGTATTCCTCTCTAGAGATACACTGTCGGAAGGTGGTCCCATACATTGCCAGTTGGAATTTATTACCCAACAAGCGCCCACGGTTTTTGATTATATATTATGTATATGGAACGTGAGATGAAAGCGTTCTACTGATGATTATTTAGTTGTGATCGATAGACATTATTATAATATCAAAAGAGTTTTGATTTAAATATTTTCGTTTCTTTCAAAAGGATTTTGAAAGTTAAATCAAGTGTTTTGGATTCTCATGAGAGAAAAACCCGTTCCGTGTTATACGGCGTGGTCTTATGAGATATCGTTTATTTTATCAAAATGTTTTAAATTGTTTACTCACACCAGTACCATGACTGACTCAGAGTTTATTTTGTTTTGTTTTACCCTAAACTCTTGGGTGCCCAATTTTGTACAGGCAGTCAAGCAGTCGGGATCTTTCAGATATACTTGGAGAGATGGAGCAGGAGGCTTCAGGAATATATAACTATTGTTTATTTCCACTGGGGTGTAAGTGTTATACTCAAATGACATATTTGTATTTCTAAGTTATGTTGTATACTATAATTTATTTGTTCCACTGTGAGGTTCGCATTACTCTGATGTTGTATTTATGTTCTTCTTCATCTTCTTCTATTATAATTTTTTTATCTTATCTATTATCACCCTCTACTTCTTTCTATTGACGTTCCGATATTTTCGATTCTTGAATAGTCGACATGGTGTTGTATTCGATTTTCTAGGTTGAAAATCCTGGGGTCGTTATAGTGGTATCAGAGCTGGAGGTTAAGTAATTACCTTGGCTCTGTGGCGTGACTCAGTGGAGATGGGGTTAGCAATACCTTAGATTGAGTTGAGTGTATATACACGAGTGAATGTATTTGTAGGTTTTTTAAAGATCGTTTTATATTATGGAGATTTATTGATTGAGTTGTTTATGAAATCTGGTCGATCAGTTTGATCCACTATATCGGTAGGAGATTCAAAACACCTGAATACGATGAATCGACACATAATGTTTTGAAAAAGAGGGTAAATGAAATAATTTTGCCCAAAATATATTTTGATATAAACAAAGTATGAATATTTGAAACATCAAATTTACGAATATTGGATGTGTTGGTTATTATTATAATCAAATTAGGCTATAAAAGTAAAATGATTATAAATAGACAATCAGAATTCATATGAATGTAATATATGAAATCAGTTGAATTAAATCTGAAATTAAAATCAAAATTGGAATTCAAATTCCTAAAATTTGAAAAAGTGTTTGTAAATGGACTTGGATCGAATATATGAGTATTTCAAAATCCTGGGAGATTTTAAATTGTTTTACGAGCATTGTGGATGTTATTTTGAAAAAAGATTTCAAAACGGAAGTACTTAAATATGGATTTTGAAAGTTATATTATTGAACTTACTTCGGTCGCTGTAAATAATTCCGATGATGACTGCGCAGCATCATCAGTGTTCATTTTCGAGTTCTAAGTGACGAATTACTACCAAAGATATTGTTTTGGGAAAACAAGTTGTTTTGATTCCGAAAGGGAATATTTGATTTTTGAAATGGGTAAGTTATTTAAAACTCCCAGGAGAGATTGTATGATTTAAAAACAAATTGAAATCAAATTAAAGATTAAGTGGAAATTGAATTGGATTAGAATGTTATCGCCAAAAATTGGATTTATGAGATGGGAATTTAAAATGATATTGTATTGGTGGGTAAAGAATTTAGAATCAAGAATAGTACTTGAGTTTGAAATGAAATTTGGCTTGGATAGAACCAAATGATAGAGTTTGAGGATGAATCGATTGGAGATTGATTGGGTTGGCATTGATATATGCTGAATTGGTAGCAGATTGAAAGGATATAATGATATGTCCGACAAAAAGGTACAAATTTATTTTTATATGAGTTTGGGGATTTATGAGCCTATTTGGCAAGCCGCTTGGCTCTTTGATTTTCCTTTGGATTGAAAGAGGCCTAGAGAGGTGAGTTATAGTTGTACCAATTGAGCCGTACAAGGGAGACGCTTGAGAAATTTTCCGAAAATTTAAGGTGTTAGAAAATTTTCAGAATTTTTGAAAATTTTGGTTATTCGAAATGAATTAATATTTAACTGAAATTTATTGGTACAGTGAAACTGAAATTTAAGAAGTAAACGAATAACTTTTAACCCAGTTAATAGGGTTTGTTTTCTACCTTAAGCAATTTCGAGGACGAAATTATATTAAGGGGGGAAGAATGTAACATCCCGTATTTTTTACAGTATAATAATTAATTACTTTAATTATTTACATAGTGTTTAGAAATTTAAATGGTTGTTTAATTAAATAATATTGAATATTTAATTAATATAAATATTAGAATAATATATTTATTTCTGAAATAGTCGGAAATTGTGGAATTCGCAATATTGTGTGAATTTGATTATTTATAATATTTAATTCAGTTTAGAATTGAATTATAATAATGAATATATTTATTTAAATGAAGTTTGAACGTATAATTATATTATAATTATAATCGAGCTCGAAATGGCGCGGTAGTTCGTAATTTGGCGATTCAAACTTTAAACGAATATACAGAATCCGTTTTAAGTCGGATTTCTTTGAAACAAGAAACGTTCAGAGCTGGTTAAGTATATTTTTCTAATGGAAGAGAAAAATCGGGATTTCGTCGTATAGATTGTGAGTTATGTGCAAGTCAAATTTTTGAAAAGTCGCTACGGAATTCCTTTATAATTTATAATGATTTATTTATATTATAAAAGGATTTTTAATATAAATTGGGTATTAATTTAACACTGGATTTGAAATATCGAGTTATAAATTCAGATAGGAATATTTTGGAGCTATATGATATTCTATGGTGAATATATACGATAATATTAATTTACAAATATTAGATTAATTTGTTTTTAAATATATTTATATTTATTGGTTTATTTAGAGCTTTAAAAATAACCATTTTTACAAACAACCTCTGTTTTCGATGAAACTAATTTTGTTGTATCCGGAATATTAAATTATTGTTACATTTCAATTTTCATGATTTTTGGAGTCAATATGTGGACGTAGGGATTTTTAATGTGAAAAACTGTTCATAATTTGACTTTAAAAATACGCTGTGTAAGCAAACAGACTCGGACTTCGATAAAACAAGTTTCTTTGGGTCTGTTATGTCGAACTGTAGCTGCATGCCCATTTTCATGATTTTTGGATATCGTGTATGATCATGTGGATTTTTAGATAACAAATAAAAATAAAAATACAATATAAATTAATATTAAAATACGAAACTTACCTCGTAAGCTATTCTGCCCTATAAATACACCACCCTTAAAACCTAATTCTCAACTCCTCTAGTCAATAGAGAAATGCACCGCATTTTTCTCTCTTCACAGCTAAACAAATCATGGCTTCGAAATTCAATTATAAATCGAATAAAATCTAAGAAATATCCAAACAAATGTTTTTAAGATGCTAAAGTGTTTATCTTTCATCGTGTATCAGTTATAGGTAGTTCGACGTCAATAGGTTCGCGGTCATGTTTTCAGCATATACTAGGGTTGATGTTTGTATGTTGGTATGGCTACACCATGGAATTGATTCGGAGTGAATTGGAGCTCGTTACAATTTATAGCAAAATAAATTGACTGGTCTGAATCAACGACGGTTATCGTTACTTAACGATAAACCACCAATGTGAGTAAAACTCACTAACTCTGCCAGTTTATATTTTTATAAATATAATCTAGTATTGATAAATGATGATTGATTGCTATGTGATGATTGTTTGTTTGGATTGTTGATTTAGTGGTTGAAATTATAGACAACGATATATATATATATATATATATATATATATATATATATATATATATAGAGAGAGAGAGAGAGAGAGAGGAATGATCTGCTACACCTCTTGTGCTACACCTTTTGCTCCTCCTGAATAATCCTTGAATATTATAGGGTAGTGGAAAGAGAGAGAAAGTAATATTATTTAAAACAAAACGTGTGGTTGGAAATCAAGGGGAGCAAAAGGTGTAGTGCAAGAGGTGTAGATATATATATATATATATATATATGTGTGTGTGTGTGTGTGTGTGTGTGTGTGTATATATATATATATATTGATTCTATTTATCAGAATATTTCATATTGAAATGAAATCGATGTTATTTATATTGGTTAACATCTGTGGATGCAGGGAAACAGGTTGGAGGGATCCAACTAGATTCCTCAAATATTATTACTGTTTATTTTCATTTATTGTGATATAAGATGTGATATATTTTATGTGATTAATTGTGTATATATGGATGACACTGACACTATGATTTGGTATTTCTAAAATACGATAGGTAGTACTGGGATGTAATGGGAATTTCGAAAGTGTATATTGAAAATTATATACTTATAAAATCAAAGGATTTTATAAAAGAAAATATTTATAAAATCAAAGGATTTTATAAAAGAAATTACTTATAAAATCAAAGGATTTTATAAAAGAAATTATTTATAGAATCAAAGGATTTTATAAAAGAAATTATATATAAAATCAAAGGATTTTATAAAAGAAATTATTTATAAAATCAAAGAATTTTATAAAAGGAAATATTTAGAAAATAAATAGAATTATAAAAGGAATATTTATTTAGAAAATAAATAGAATTATAAAAGGAAATAGTTAGAAAATAAATAGAATTATAAAAGGAATTATTTAGGAAATAAATAGAATTATAAAAGGAAATTGGCTAGATATAAAAGAACTACGAGAAGAAGGATTTAAAGTAGAATGTAAATAGGAATCTGTTTTAATAAATAAATTGAGAAGATTGATTTATAGATAATGTTTTTATAAATTAAATAAAATATTTATCGTTTGATAAATGGAATGTATATAAGTTTGAACTTATATAGAGATGCAGAAATCGGTTTTGGCACCGGTATTTTAAATAGAATGCGAGCTTGGCATTATAAAGGGAATTATAAATGAGATTTACGTGTTAGAAATAAAAATGAGATTTTGTATGAATAATTCTATAAATATAAGTATAAATAGAATTTGGAAATGGGATATTATTTTAAAATACGAAATCAAACTTAATGGATTATATAAAAGAAATATTTTTCCCATTCGATGTAAATAAAGGATTAAAATGAATATTTTATAAATTAAAACATTTATAAGGAAAACTAGGTTATGAAATAGGAATTCAAATGGGAATTTGAATAAGATAGGAAATAGGGTTAAAATAAAATTAGTTATTCAAAAAAGAGTTAATCGAATTAGAGTTAACCGAATATTAGTTATTTGAGTGGAGTTAATCGAATATTAGTTAATCGAATAGAGTTATTCAAATAGAGATTATCAAATAGAGTTTATTCGAAGAAAAGAGTTATCGAATATAGATATTCGAAGAGAGATTATTGAATACAGTTTATTTGAAGAAAAGAGTTATCGAATATAGTTTATTCGAAAGAGAGACTATCGAATATAGTTTATTGAAAGGGAATTATCGAATAGAGTTTATTCGAAAAAGAGTTATCGAATATAGTTTACTCGAAAGATAATTATTGAATAGAGATTTTTCAAGAGAGAATTATACATTGGGATTCGACTTTATCGAATGTAGGGAAGTACTATTTACTTTCCATTTTTAAAATCAAGATTTATTTAATAAATCGTTTATTCATTTGAATTAAGGTATAAAAGTTCTATTTAAAGTTAGATATTTCGAGAGTAGGGATTATAATGTTATCGTATAACAAATGTTTTTCATAAAAGAATTGGATTCGTGAACTGAATCTAAGAGTTGCATAAGCAATGATTTGATAAGAAGATAAGAAACGGAGTTAAGGAATTTAGAAACAAATTGGAGATTAGTTATGTTGAACAGCTTTCTGGGCATCGATCTGATGTTGGTTTCGGCCTTCGGGGTTGATATTCAGGGAATTGTTCTCTTACTAGTTTATAGTTAGGGACTGATGAATGGGAAGGATAATGATGCATGAATAAGAAATGGAAACATTTTACAATGTTAATAAAGTACATTTTCTAAACTTAGAAAATAAGAATTCATGAATATATGGAAATGGGTATGTAACAACCCTGAATTTTGGGGCCAATTTAAAATTTTTATTTTAGAAATTTTAATGAATTTGGGATATTTAAAATTATTTATTTTAAATAATAACGACTAAAATTCTATTTTAATAGAAGTTAAAATGAATAAATTTAATTTATTTATAAAAGGAGTTTAAAACAGCGCTGTAGTTTGAAAATTTGATTTTGAACTTTGACTAACTGTACAGGATGCAAAATAAATCAGAATTGGGTGAAACAAGAAATATCTAAATCTGTTTAATCATATTTTCTAACAAATTTGAAAAATTGAAATTTCATTTTAAAAATCAGAAGTTATGTCCAGTTTAAAATATAGAAAAATCGCTGTAGAATATATATAGATATATATATATTTTAATTAAAAATATTGGCCTTGGAAATAGTCAATTTTCAAACGACCTCTGTTTTCGACGAAACCACTTTTGTTGGAACCGGAATGTCAAATTATTGTTAGGTTTCAATTTTTAGAATTTTTTGAATTAATATGTGAGTGTGGCAACAGAAAACGTGTTTTGTCCATTTCAGTCAAATTCAATCGAGTTGAAAATGGCCATTTTTCAACCGGTCTCGGAATTCGACGAAATTAGTCTTGTTAGAACCGTATCGTCAAAACATAACTGGAAATAATTTTTCTGTAATTTTTAGAGTTAGTATGTGGCCCCGGTAATTTAAAATGTACGTTTGAATTTAATATAAATTGATTTATAATTGAATTTTGAGGAAAAACAAATCGTAACAGCCGAATTGGGTTACGAAGCATGTTCCATTGTGTCCGGGATGGGGGTTATTAGCTAGGGGCGACACTTGTTGGGTTTGATTTGGAGTTAAGAGCGATGTAGAAATTAAAATTGAATTTAAATTAAATAAATAAATTAAAAAGGGAGAATACGCTTATATATACCGTACGTATAAACCCTAATACGTATTCTATTACAGCCGCCGTATTCTTCCTCGTCTGAAGGCCATGAACACACCAAGCTTCCCCCTCTAAATTCTCCCAATCCTCTTCATAATTTTCGAAACCTCCAAAGAGAAATCATAGAGGATCGAGTGATCCACACATCTGTACGGTGGAACTATCTGTAGTTGCACAGTTTTCGAGATCCAGAGCCCTGAAGTCGGCCGCGTCGCCCTGCTTTCCACCCCCGAGACCACGTGCCAGTTCAATGAGAAGAGGGTCCCTTGGTGCGTCGCCTGGGGCTCTCCGTCGTGGTGGATCCGGATCGGCACCTCGTGCCTCGACTGGAGCGCAAGGTGGAACCCTAGGTTCGAAGAAATTTCAAAAACTAACGGCCTGTAAATCAAAGGAGGAAGAAAGGTTGATTTTCAACTATTTAATTTCCTAATTAATTTCTAATTTATCGCCAACACATAAATGATCGTATCTTGCTAATTCTACATCAGAATTCGGTGATTTTCGTTGCGTTGGAACCCACTAGCTGAGATCTACATTTCAGGACTGTCCGCAGAATTTTTAGAGCTTGTTATAATTTCAGGCGTCGTCAAATCAAAGTGAGAATTTCTGTTTTATAATTAAAATCTAATTAATTCTCGCTGTTCTGAATCAACGTAGTCACAAAAATAAAATCAGATCTGAGTTGCTTGTAATTTGAATTGTTGAAATCGTTGATTGTATTGTGATGTGAAATTGCTTGACTTTTGGTGCTCGTTTGTGGTTGAAACAAAGTTTGTTGATATTTGTGTGTTATAAAATACCCATGTAATTATATATATTAATTGTTAATATGAAAATTAGATTTTAAATATTGGCATGAAGGTGAAAATGATCGTTATATGTGATCATTATATGTGAACATTAGATCCATATATTTGTGGTAAATCAAAATTAGTCAGTTGTTAAGTAAAATATATATACATTAGAAATTTACAAATTATAATGTATATATAACATGGAAAATAGAACATCGTTATAGGAATAGATTTATATTCTAATTTACACTTTAAATGTAAATGCAGCACTAAAATAAACATTTTGAAATGAAAATGTCTTGATATTGAGTTTTACAATTTTATGTAAATGTAACACTAAAATAAAACATCGTTATAGGAATGTATTTATATTGAATATATAAAAAAAGTTACATTTAAATATATATGAGGACATTAAATAGGGCATTATTATAGAAATGCATTTACACGAAAAAAATTATTATATTTTATGTAATGTAGTCAAAGTGAATAAAAATTACATTTTTATTCAATGTAGTCAAAGTGAAAATAAAACTACATTTTTATTCAATATAGTCAAAGAGAATGAAAAATTACATTTTTCTTGAATGTAATCAAAAGGGAGAAAAATTACATTTTTCTTAAATGTAATAAAATGAATAGAAGATTTCATTCTTCTCAAATGTAATGAAAAGAAGAGAAAATTTTATTTTTGTCAATGTAAAGAGTAGCGACAAAGATCACATTTTTTTTATGACACAAAACATTAGATAAGATAAGAAAATACAATTTACTTCCTATATCTCAGTAGAGTTCATAGAAAATGTTCATATATAAAATTTACTTTTTATATATCATTAGAAGTCGTTGAGAAATGTGAATACACATTTTTAGAGTTATGTTAATATATTAGAAAATGACACATTTTTAGAGTTATGTTAATATATTAGAAAATGACACATTTTTAGAGTTATGTTAATATATTAGAAAATGACACATTTTTAGAGTTATGTTAATATATTAGAAAATGACACATTTTTAGAGTTGTGTTAATATATTAGAAAATGACACATTTTTAGAGTTATGTTAATATATTAGAAAATGACACATTTTTAGAGTTATGTTAATATATTAGAAAATGACACATTTTTAGAGTTATGTTGATATATTAGAAAATGACACATTTTTAGAGTTATGATAACATATTAGAAAATGAACACATTTTTAGCGTCAGGTTAGTATACTAGAAAACACATAAGAACACATTTATTTACATTTAGTGTAAATAAACATGAAACATAGAAAATCAACATTTGTTTACCTTTAGGAAAATAAAACATGACAAAAGGAAAAAGAATATCTTATTTACATCTAGTGTAGATAAAAATATGTCATAGAAAAGAATTACATTTTTGTTTGCATGTTTAGATGTAAATAAAACATAGAAAGGAATTACACTTTTTATCGTATCAAGCATTTTTGACCATTATAAGGTAAAACCCTATCCTCCGGTTTTCGTTGCATTATGTGATGGGACTTGGGTCTTATGATGGTTTCATTTTTCTAAAAACCATTGTGTTGTTTAACGATTTACTTTAATTTGTGCACAGCAATCCATTGGAATAAACCCGTTCCGCTTTAGCGGCGTGGTCCTTGGATTTGCCTTATAGCTATTAGTTAAATTAGTTAAGAATTCTCACACCAGTCCTATGACTGACCCGTTGTTTGTTTCCACCTTTACAAACTCGGGTGCCCTCTTTTCCACACGGGCAGTCGAGTAGTTTGTCTACAGGTTCTTATCTCAAGCAGGATCCTGGATTGAAGCTTAAAGCTGTGTCCAGAGCATAGTTGTCTTCCGCTGCCTAAGTTTTATTGTTTCCGCTGCAATGTATTAATATATTGTAATGTATCTTCCACTGTAATTTATTCGATGTACTCTGATATTATGTACTCTGATGTGACATTTATTATTGATGTTATAATAGTCTGCTGTTATTGTTCTGATGTTGTTGTATTCCCAAAGTTAAAGTATTCGTGGATTTCCGACCTTTGGGTCAGTGTGGTTTATGGTCGATCCAAAGAGCGGGAATTTACGGGACTTTACAGGGTAAATGAATAAATTAATGATAAATTAATTTAAAAGAAAAAAATGTTGAGTGATGATTGATCAATATAATTTCCATTTGGAAATGAGATCGTTGTGTGTATGGATATTTTCATTTGATAGTTCAATAACCGACTATTAAAGTTTGGACCATTTTTCTGTTGTCAATACAGAGAGACCGGGATCAGATTTATTATTTGAAAACCACTCCATATTGGCAGTAGCGTTGCGAATAAAATCTGATGAAGATAATTGAAGACTGAGTTTATGCAAGGGTTGTTCTAGAAAATACTAGGTAGAAATTGCCTAAGATGGGTTAACAAAATAGTGCCTTCGGTTTGTTCAGTCCTAGGACAACCTGTATGGAAGAATGTATGATAGAGTATATTTAACAGATTGCATAAGTTGATCTCTTCAAACGTATTTACGTTTGGTGGCGGAGGAATTCGTTTCTCTTTGCTGTATACCCATGATATTTTTTTAGGGAAATCAATTTGTGATTTGGCGGGTATGGCGATGTGACATTCGAAGTAAATAAAGGTGTGATATGTATGTTATGACCTCAAGCCTCACAACCAAGAAATGGTATAAAATCGGGTAGGTCGCATGGCTAAGTGGTCAGCTACGAATTAGGGTGTATTGTCACCTGATCAAGAGAAATTTCATTTACTTCTTTGACCTATTTCGATGTTATCCCTTTCGGGAAACGGTTGATGATCCCAAACGTTGGTGATAATATATTCGGTACACTCAAGCGAAATGAGTGACCGGTCATGTTTAGCTTGGGTTACAAGATGTTCTTGTTGAACCCGGTGTATTCCTCCCTAGAGATACTGTAACAACCCGTATTTTCGATAACCTGTTATAACGTAAATCGAGGCAGAATTTAATTTATAATTCTGAATCAAGGGAAACGGGCTATGCCATTGCGTTCGTCTTGGAAAAGTACGCGAAATAGAGTCCGAGTTTTCGAAAATCAGAGTCCGTATGACCCAATTAAGGCCCAACGAAGTTTTCAGAAAAATTCAAAGTAAAAACAGATTTCAAATTCAAATTTGAATTTGAAAAGTAGGTCAGATTGGGCCAGGCGGGAAAATTCCCGCCAGAGCACCCAGGTCAGATTGGGCCAGGCGGGAAAATCCAATTGGGGGTTCCGCCCATTTGTCTATTATCTACGTGGATTTGAAAATCTCTATCTTGAGTATAGAGTTCTCGCGTGATGCTTATATTCTCAGTTTCATGGGGTATGGGTTGATTTTGGGCATGGATTGGTTGTCCAGTTTTGGAGTCATTCTTGATTTTTGAGCGTAGGGTTGTGAGGCTCATGACTCGCCTCGGTAATACCCTAAAAATTTCTAGTAACCCTATGAGTCCCGTCATGTTGTGTTATCTTGAATCCCTCAACTCGTCTATCGATAGTTTGTAATCGGTGAGGGTGGTCCGAGAATATCCTGATATCTTGGGGGAAGTGAAGGGGGTTACCCCTAAACGAGAGATAGATTTCCGCATTTATCTGGTTGATAATGCCAAGATAGTTTCGTGGCCGGTTAGGCACATGGCCCCGCAAGATGAGAGTTAAGAAAGCAAGTCAAGGAGTTGCTTGAGAAGAACTTCATTAGACGAAGTATATCTGAATGGGGAGCGCCTGTAGTATTTACTACCAAGGCAGATGGTTCTCTTCGACTTTGTGTTGATTATCGTGAGTTAAACGAAGAGAATAGACAACCATTGCCAAGGATCGATGATTTGTTTGATCAGCTTGTAGGAACATCTGTTTTCTCTTGATCTTGCTACTGGATTCCATCAGCTCATAGTAGCTGAGGATAGTATAGGCAAAACTGCGTTCAGAACTCCAGATGGATTCTTAGAATGGCTGGTCATGCCATTCGGTTTGACTAATGCACCCGCCTACTTCGTGGACTTGATGAGTAGGGTGTCTTGGGAGTTCCTAAACGAGTTTGTGGTAGTCTTTGTAGACGATATCTTGACTTTCTTGAAGAACGAGGAAGAACATGCTAGACATCTCGAGGAGGTGATGGATACGCTTAGAGCGCATCAGTTGAAAGCCAAGTCCTCCAAATGCCATTTTCGAGAAAAAGGAGTTAGATTTCTTGGGCACATAGTTTCTAAGCAAGGCTTAGTGGTGGATCCTGCTAAAGTGGTCGCAGTTCAAAACCGAAAAGCTCCGACGAGGACAATTGAAAT
This sequence comes from Allium sativum, assembly GCA_030737875.1. Lineage (NCBI taxonomy): Eukaryota > Viridiplantae > Streptophyta > Magnoliopsida > Asparagales > Amaryllidaceae > Allium > Allium sativum. The sequence continues at coordinate 305,446,808 of CM060916.1, read as the reverse complement.
AAGAGGTTCTCTCAGTTTAATTAGTTAGTTAGCGTCCCTTGAGTTTAGACCTACCCTTCTGGATCAAGTAGGGACTTCACAGAAAGAAGACCCGCAGTTAGTCGAGATCATGGACAAGTTGATTCGAGGCGAGATGGTAAGTCACCTCGCTATAGATGACAAGGGATGGCTAAGACGCGATGAGAGAAAGAAGGCTCTTGAAGATGCACGTCATCTGAGGAAGTGGCCGAGTTTGTCCCAAGGTGCAAGTTGTGCCAACAGATTAAGGCCGAGTCATAAAAAGCCCGGTGGGCTATTACATCCATTGGAGGTCCCCGCAATGGAAGTAGTAAAGCGTCACGAAGGATTTCGTGGATGGACTGCCTAGGTCAAGGAAAGAGAATACGAGCATGTGGGTCATAGTAGGTAGACTCACGAAGAGTGCTCATTTCACTCCGGTAAAGAGTGAAAGGACTGCATCATAGCTAGCGACAGTTTACTTTCAAGAAATAAAGCGGTTGCACGAGGTTCCCTCAAGTATAGTTAGTAACCGTGACTCAATCTTCACTAGCCAGTTTTGGGATAGTCTATGGGAAGTCATGGGCAAGCAACTGAATCTAAGTACGACCTATCATTCGCAGGCGGATGGTTCATTTCGTTCAAGCATGAGTTATAGAAAATCACGTTAGTAAGAGAAATTGGTAAACGTGGATTGGTATTTTCAAGAAAAGTTCTGCTGCGTGGAGTACTTTATAGTAAGTAAACGAGATCCAGGATTCACTAGTGAATTTTGGAGAGCTTGCATGAAACCATGAGGTCATAGTTATGTTTAAGCCAAGAATGATAGATGAGTAAGTGAAAGAGGAAGACGAGAGGCGACAATGAAATGGGTTCCAACTCATATTTGGAAATAAGAATTAAGAAGCTAAGAAATCATGAGGTAAAAGACAGTCAAAGCACAGTGGAGTTAAACTCAAGGAAACGTGACTTAGAAGATTGAAGGCTGGATACGCACATCATATCTCTTTTTAAGAGCATATCCTTGATCTTTGTTTTCCTGTGGAACTTACTCGCTTGTTATCTTTTTACGTATATCCTCTCGGTCCCATTCTCGGTCCTATTTCTGTCGGGAGGTATGACTTATTGGCTAGTAATACATGTCAAGGTTTGAAGGGGTCCGTTAGGTTGACTAAACCTTTTGGGCTTTTATAGAATATGGATTGGGTTAGGAAGGGATTTCTTGTAATCCGAAAGGGGTATATTCTGCTTATCTTCCCGATCTCTTTGTAGCATATCTTTTGCTATCCATGTTTGTCTTGATTATCTAGTTTATCATGTTAATCTTGTCATGAGAACCTTAGGTAGAAACCCTTTGGATGAAACATGTGTTTGAAACATGTTATGCTTGATGGTTGCAAGTGGTTGCAAGTGTTTGCAAGTGGTTACTCGTGGATGCATTATACACGTTAGGCACTAGATCGGCTCACACACTCCTCATATTGCGTAATGCATGAGTGTTTATGCTTATTCGTGGATGAGAATTTTTGTGTTATCACATGGATGTTGCATATGGATGTATGTTATATGCACACATATAGATGTTATACATTATGTTAGGAATTGCATACATATGGATTCATTTCACTAACATAATTTGCATTGATGATATTTGCATTAGATAAGTACATATACACACACCTTTGCATATGTTCATACAACATTTAGAATCTTGTAAGGACAATGATTGCTCGTGGATGACGTTTTGAGTAGATGGATATTGGATGGTAGGATACGTTCTTCCTAACTTGAAGATTTCGGGGACGAAATCCTTTAAGGAGGGGAGAATGTAACAACCCGTGTTTTCAATAACCTGTTATAACGTAAATCGAGGCAGAATTTAATTTATAAATCTGAATCAAGGGAAACGGGCTACGCCATTGCGTTCGTCTCGGAAAAATACGCGAAATAGAGTCCGAGATTTCGAAAATCGGAGTCCGTATGAACCAATTAAGGCCCAACGAAGTTTTCAGAAAAATTCAAAGTAAAAACAGATTTCAAATTCACGTTTGAATTTGAAAAGTAGGTCAGATTGGGCCAGGCGGGAAAATTCCCGCCATAGCACCCAAGTCGACAGCCCTGTCGACTTGGGAGTCGACTTGGTTGGACCCAAGTCGACAGCCCTGTCGACTTGGCTGTCGACTTGGTTCAGCCGGGCAGTTTTGCCTGGTGCACCATCTTGGAATTGTGTTGAGTTTGGGGGCCAGATTCGGTTTTGAGGGCTGAGATTGGAACTAGGGTTTAATCCTAAGGCTAGAACTAATCCTAATCTCTATAAATAAGACCCTAACCTAAGCCTAAATCAACATTATTCACTCATACAACTAAACTATGGCAAAATCATTCCTCTCATGGCCTCCACTCTCTTCATAAAATTCCTAAGTCATTTCTATGAGAGATTTTCCATGCATACAAGTGTTTTCAAGCTTGTATGAGTGTCATTAGCTTGCATTCAAGTCAAGTTTCCATATTTACATCATAAAGCAAGGGTTTTGATCATTTTGGCTCAAGGGTTTTTCTATTAGAGCTTGCATTTTGGGTCTATTTGATTGCATAAGGGCTTTGTCATATTTTTGTGTCTTCATAAGCATTGTAAGCCCTTTTCTACTTTCATATTTAAACTCTAAAGTTAAATGAATGATGCAAGTTGTGTTTGATCATTATGATATGCAAGTTTACTATGATGTGTTATGCAAGTCTATCATGTTATGTATGCAAGTTTGCCATGTTATGATATGCAAGTTTACCATGTTATGCTATGCAAGTTTGCCATGTTATGATATGCAAGTTTATCATGTTATGTTATGCAAGTATGCCATGTTATGATATGCAAGTTTGTCATGTTATGATATGCAAGTTTACCATGTTATGCTATGCAAGTTTGGCATGTTATGATATGCAAGTTTATCATGTTATGTTATGCAAGTATGTCATGTTATGATATGCAAGTTTATCATGTTATGGTATGCAAGTTTACCATGTTATGCTATGCAAGTTTGCCATGATGTGATATGCAAGTTTGCCATGATGTGATATGCAAGTTTATCAAGTTATGTTATGCAAGTTTGGGTTGATCATTTTGTTCATGTTACCATGTTATGCAAGCTTATCTTGGGCTTATGAGCATAAAGCTTCAAGCTTTATGCTAAAGGTGGCATTTTGGCAACATGTAAGTTATCATATCCCTTATGATAACTTGCATGTGAGGCTAAATGCGAACTTATGGCCATTTCTACATGTCATTTATCACCATGTATCACCAATATGCTAAGTTTGGTTTTATGCATGCTTTTGAGGCCTAAAAATGTAATATGCAAGTATATGAACATATGTTCATTTCATATGTCACCATGTTAAACTTGTGGATTCAACCCCTTTATGTCATGATTATGCCAAGTTCCCTCTTTCTATCCTTTATGCGCTATTGCGATATGTAAGCGATGGGATTGCGTTTGGGGTTGGGTAAACTTAAAAGACATAAAAACGTAAGATTGGGAATTTACCTATTAAGTTAGGTCTACCCATTGGTAATTTACCTATTAAGTTAGGTCTACCCAAATGCTTGAAAACTTGTAACATGTTTTGGAAACATGATGGACATGACACTTAGAAAATATAAGTGTAACCAACTCGAGGTTGGGTTGAGTTTGTAGCGTAAACCTACCCGGAACCGACCGGCTTAACTAGTTGCTACAAACAATAGGACCCAATGTGAGAAGTTGGTCATGTTGTACCTTGAACCCGAGGTTAGACCAAGTTGGGGTGTAAAGCTACCCGGACCCGCCCGGCTTAACTAGTAACCACAACAAGGTCTAATGTGAGAGGTTAAGGCACATTAAATTAATTAATGCCTCGTGATTAGGGTTAAGTCATGGTCCACTTAATACTTAACCAATTTGGGCTTGGTAGATTAATCAGGGTTAAGTCGTGAACTCATCGTTACACTTAACCAAGTGAATCCATGATTAGCAAGAGGGTTAAACCGTACTTAACCCACTAGAAAATCCTAGCAATGGGGGTCCACTCCAGCAGTAATCCCAAGTTTGTATCATTATGACCCTAGGGACTAGGCTAGGGTGGGGGCACGATTACTGGACTTGAGGTAAGTGACCAAAAGCGACGGCAGAGGGTACGCCGGTGTAGTTCCGGGCGGACTATGGTCGTGCACATAGTCCGAAGCCGGGGAAAGCATGCACGGGTACCAGTAGATCGAGACTGTGCACTTATGTTTATGGTGTCCAGGGGTTGACACCCTAGGGCTTGATACACCCGACGGGAGACCCTGCACAGTCTGACTATAATTATGTTTGGGCCGCATTGACACCAACACGTGACGAGTTAGGCTTATAGGGAGCCGATCGACTAGACCGTTTGGTTGGACCTCGTATTAGGGTCACTTCATGTTATTGGACCTCGTATTAGGGTCACTTCATGTTATTGGACCGCGTATTAGGTGTTGGATCTAGATTAACCCTAGAGGGGGGGTGAATAGGGTTTATCACAGTTTTTAACTGAATTGAAATTCTAATAATAAACAGATCACAGAAAATAGCAGAAACAGAAATGCAGGAAATAAATCACACACAGATATACCCAGCTTCGGCAAAACCCTGCCTACTGCTGCATTCCTAAGATTTCTACTAGGTGATAGAACAAATCCCACATACAAGACATTGTACACTCGCAAACCCTGCTCCTATTCTAACCCTATGCTCAAAATCCTAGACTGAACGATATCCCCTCAATCAGATTTCCCGTATTACAAACCCGTAACACGTAACCCAGATTTTACAGACTCTGTCAACTGTCAGTCAACACCCTGACTGATTCCCTAGAATTTTACAGACTTCTAGAAACTGTTCGTTTGACGGTTTTACAAAAACAAATTAAAATACAACAAAAAAATAAACAAGAAAAACCCTATAATAAAAAAGAATTTAATTTCCCCTTTTAAATATAAGCTTGGCTTAGCCAAGTGAAACATAGGCCGACCTCCTCCTATTCTTTAGCCTGGTGCTTTTCTCTTTTGCTCTGGAGATTAAAAAAATGGTGGCATTGAAAATTGGGGATTAGGGTTTCTCAATCTTCAAATCACAGTCTTGAATTGCTGGAAAGATTGATTCACTGATGCTCAAACTCGTTTGTCTCTTTGCTTGGAGATTTGGAGAGTTTGCGATCGAAAAAGAATGCTAGTATCTTCAATTTGATTTATTTTTTTGGATTTTTTTTTTTAGTTGCTTGTTTCGATCTGCATTGCCAGTGATGATAGGTGTGTATAAATAGGGTAATTCGATCCCTAATTCACTCTGATTTCATATGAATGACTCGATATGATTTTATTGCTTTCCCTCTTTTGGTTGGTTCCTTGATTATTGCCTGCGTGGTTTTGGCTTCGAAAAGCATGTGAAAATTGTTGCCTTTTGTTCTCCTTGAAATGATACTGTCGAGATTCAAAAGCTGGAAACAAAAAAATGTTTTCCCTGCGTGATATTTCTTACCAAAAACTGATTTGCCATTTCTGGAATACCATGTAATGAATTGTTTTTCAAAAAATGTTTCTTGCCTTTACAACACTTTGTGCAAAAACTGGATCAATCTTGTATGCTTGAAAAACAGGAAAGAAATAAGTGATTCCTTTGCAGATGACATTGATTTCATTCTTGTAAAAAAAATGTTCCTTGCTTGAACGAATTCATTTCTGGAAAACAATATTATCTTGCCTAAAAAGAAATTTCTTACATGATTTTATGCTGTCATGTATGCCCTCCATTAATTCTTGTTCATGTAGAAAAATATTTTCTTGCCAAATTTAATTCTTTGCAGAAAATTACTTACTCAAATTTGGAGTGCTTTAAAACTTGCCAAACATTGTTTCCTTGAGAGATTACTAAATGAATCTTTCCCCAAATTGGTAACGTGCATTTCAAAAAATGGTTTGGTCATAAACTGGAAAGAGATATTCAATGAATTTCCAAATTTGATGAATTTAATGTTTTCCAAAAATCTTTCTCTTAGAATAAAGAAATGAATGTTAAGATTAAAACAGGAAACAACAAATTTGTTTCCAATAGCCCCTTGCTTGATTTCTGGAAAACATATTAAGTTTGCCAATTTTTTTTACTCGAGATTGATTTGTGCTAATCTGAAATTAACACTAAGCACTTGCCAACATTGTAAAAAAAAAACTTGGAAACAATTTGTGTCTTTCAAAAACAGATTTGTTGCCAAGTTTTAATTTTGCTTAGTCACCACTATATTGCCATTAGTTGCTGCCATGTTTGTCAAAATATATATTTGCATGTGTGTCTCCAAAACACATTCATGTGTGCTAGCCTGATCTGCACCATTGTGTACTTGCCTGGGTTAACCAGAATATGACTTTACTTGTACCTTCTATGATATGTGGTCATGCAATGGCTTGTACATGTCATGCATATTCATTTGTTGTCTTGGGCACTTCAGTTTCATTTACTTCACATTTGTAAGAAGCTGCTTGTACACTTTGTAAATTGAACCACTAGCTTGATTCTTTTTGTACTCATGAAACATGTAACCATCTGAACTATGCTGAACCTTTGGCTTGACCATTTCTATGTCGAGCTCGCTTTGCTGATAAAAAAAATTAAATAAATGTTGAAGCTTGTTGCACCATGTTTGAACTTTGAGCTGTTTTGATCTTTCACTTGAATGTTTGTTGTGGCACTGAGTCGAGTTGGTCCTCGCGGCTGCTCCTCAGTTGCTCCCTACATTCTGATTGGCGAGGCAGTGCACACGTGTATATTCATGCACGTGTGTACATGCAGCCATCAGATGAGTTTTCCTGTCCCTGTACTATATATATAAATTGACTAGACACAGATGAATCAGATCAAGTCATGAAAAATGATGAGAAACACACCAAAATTCTGAGGCAAATAAATAAAAATTTATATTCGCATGTGTACAGTTTTATTTCTATTGCAGTATGTATGTTTCTGTTTTATGTGACAGGTGAGCAGATGGTGACTGGACTGGCTAGAAGCTGTGAAAACTGGACTGACATAAGATAAAGAATACAAAGATAAAGAATGCAGAGTGTATATGAGTCAGTGAATGTATAAAAGTTTGTACAAATGAGTGTGTGAGTAAATCTGTAGTGAAGAGAAGTGTATGAGAAAAAAATGTGAAAAAGTATTGAAATACCATGTGTTGTGCAAATAGTGGAGTTATAAATTTGTACTGTTTAAATGTTGAAATAAAATATTATATTTAAATAAAATACTGTTTGAATTTCTAATTCTTGTGCAATAGTATTCATTTAAATATTAATATTATATTTCTGTTCTGAGATGTAGATATGAAACAGTATAGTAATAAACACATTTAAAATAATATACACTTGTTTGTTATCATCAAACAAAAATCATATAATTGTGTATACAACACCGTTATATACAACATTAAGGTCACTTCATGTTATTGGGCCAAAGCTTGGGCCAAGGGATCAATACTTGTTTATTCAAGTCATGTTAGTTTGCTAGTACACCTGTGGTGCAAAAACCTTAAACCTGATTATGCGATGACACCTTTATCTACCTTGTAGTTAATCATCATGCTAGTATGTTGTTATCCTTATGTTCATCCCTGCTTCTCATGCCAGTTAACTTTATTAGTTTACATTGATTGTAGTAGGGCTTACTCAGTCTTTTTGACTGACCTGTTTTCCTTTCACCTCTTTTCTTCCGTTCCCCCCCCCCTAGGTTCTCAGGGTGGGAATATTGGAGCTTAGCTTGGATTTCTGATCGCTTGCTTGTGGGATTTTAGCTCATGTACGGTCTTGACATGAAGCTAGCTATGGTTATCACTTATTTTGGGGATAGTACTTATGTATTTCAGTTTTTCAATGATGTTGTTTTTATCTAGACTTGTGTATTTGGAAAGTTGACATTATGTTGTATCAGACTTGTTTTGAAATAGTTTGAAATCTTCCGCTGTTTTACTTATCTTATTTACTCTGTTTACGTATATACATATGTTCTTGTTCTGCCTTGATATATCATTATGCATGTTTACCTGATTCAAACGCCCCTCCAAAGTCAGAGTGCTTGCAAGAGACACCCTGGCGGAGGTGAGGTGTTACAGATACACTATCGAAAGGTGGTCCCATACCTTACCAGTTGGGATTTATTACCCAATAAGCGCCCACGGTTTTTTATTATATATTATGTATGTGGAACGTGAGATGAGAGCATTCTGCTAATGATTATTTAGATGTGGTTGATAGACATTATTATAATATCAAAAGAGTTTTGATATAAAGATTTTCGTTTCATTCAAAAGGATTTTGAAAGTTAAATCAAGTGTTTTGGATTTCATGAGGGAAAAACCCGTTCCGTGTTATAAAGGATCGTCGTATGAGATGTCGTTTATTTTCTCAAACTTTTTTAAATTGTTTACTCACACCAGTCCCATGACTGGCCCAGAGTTTATTTTGTTTTATTTTACCCTAAACTCTTGGGTGCCCAATTTTGTACGGGCAGTCAAGTAGTCAGGATCTTTCAAATATACTTGGAGAGATGGAGCAGGAGGCTTCAGAAATATATAGCTATTGTTTATTTCCGCTAGGGTGTAAGTGTTGTACTCAAATGACATATTTGTATTTCCAAGTTATGTTGTATACTATATTTTATTCGTTCCGCAGTGAGGTTCGCGTTACTCTGATGCTGTATTTATGTTCTTCATCTTCTTCTTCTATTCTAATTTTTTATCTTATCTATTCTCACCCTCTAACTTCTTTCAATTGACCTTTCGGTATTTTCGATTCTTGAATAGTCGACATGGTGTTGTATGTCGATTTTCTAGGTTGAAAATCCTCGGGTCGTTACAACCATTAAGAGCAATAGCGAAAATCTTGGACCCCAACACCATCATCTGATGGATCGGTACCGATCCATGCACTTAGAGAAATTTTGGCTATGTGTTGGATGACTTACATCCTTGTCTCGAGCACTTCTTTTTGAGCCACTTACATCTCGAATCATGTTCCTGAATCTTCGTATGTTAGTCCATACTCATACATTTGAGCAATTGTGCTTCGACCCATCCAATTTACCTCAAACATTGCATAAGATCTGCTTTTAACCCAGATAAACCACACATGAAACACCAACCCCCCACGATCAACACTGATGGATTGGTATAGAGCCATGGGTTATGGATCTGTACCACTCCTCTTACTTAGAACGTTTGTCCTTGAAACCTTCGTCATAGCCTCTTTGAAGTCCCCGGACCCCTTTCCCTAAACATCGACTCCATCCAAGTTGTTAAGATGGATTGGTATCGATCCATAGACTTTGGATCATTAAAGGTCCTTATACTTAGTTTATTTTCAATCAAAAATTCTTGTGTTATCTCTCGGCGAGCTCCAGAGCTCCTTTGCCAAGTTTCGTATGACTTCGATCTTCCAAGTCTCCTATTCGCTCTATTCTTCGATATTAAGTCCTAAAACATACAATTTTAAATGAAAAAAAATCAAGCATAGCATCCAATTCAATAAATACAAATAGCAATTCAGCCAAAATCAAACAAATACAATCATTCAAATATATGCACATGATTCATGTGACAATAATAACAGATCTGGCATTGTTAGACAATAAACATATGTAGAGCATGATGGATCTATTCAATCTATATGATGTATGATAGTATAAGATTATCCTAGGATGTCTAAAAATCTAAAATAAACATGTATGATCTGGTTCTAGGTTAAAATTAGTGTATGAGGTGTAAAATAATCCTATTTTGCACATATAATTCATAATAACTATGTGAGATATCTCTATCTATCACCAAAACCTAGATCCAATGCAAAAATGATGAGAATAAATCCTAATAGTGAAGAAATCTCTTGAATATGATGCATAACGTCAAGATCTAATCCTTCTTAGTGTATATCTTGATGCGAATTAAATTTTTTTAGAGAATGAAATTAGGGTTTATAGAGATTAGGTTAAATCGTAGATTCACAAACGCTCAACCTAAAGCTTTAGATTGAGGAGAAGAACCATAATCTCTCCTCAAACCCTCAATTTATAATCTTAGATCATTAGTCTAATGGGCTCAATAATCAGTCCATTAGCTGTTAATTAACTATATTCTAGAATCGGACCCTATAATTATCAATGGCAAGGTTTTTTGTACTGACGAAATGGAACCTTTCCATAGATTGTGCGCAATATCAAGTTGAGTTAGTGACTGTTTGGGTTTATCTGACTAATATACCGATAGTTTTCTGGACTTTAAAGGGGATAAATTGGATAGCTAGTTTTATAGGTAAGGTTATATGTTTTGACGCATCAACTGAAAGGAACAAGTCATTTGAATATGTAAAAGTTTTGGTGGAAATAGAAATGACTAAATTATTGCCTTCTCAAATCCCAGTTCAAGTTGTTAAGAATCATGATGTTCTAGTGGAAGTAGGATATACTAGGAAGCCGGATATTTGCGATATATGCCAAGCTTTTGTTACACTTCTAGAACGTGTACTCTAGAGGCTTAAAATAATGTTTTAGAAGAAAGTGCTAATGTTGTAGAACAATTTTTGGAAAGTAGGAAAACATATGATGTTGCAGCATGGACTAGACGGCTAAATGAACAACATCACTGTGATTCAAATATGCATCCAGCTGCACCTAAACAAATTACCAAAAGTAAGCAATTTTTTACTCTAAAAGTGTCTATTGCTAGTGCCAACCTCAAATCATTTCTCCAGCCACCACGTGTCCCACTCAAGCAAACTCACACCAATCTCCTATTAATCAGTGTCCCAAATTTACACTATCTCTTCACTTATAACTAACCTTCCCACTCAAGCAAACTTTGTTACCAATCCTCCTCATCCACTTGGTAGCTCTTTAATGTGTAACATTTCAACCATATTAGCTCCACATGCAAGCACATTTAATGACCCCATGCAATTGTCTTGCAACCCCTTTGATATTCTTAACACTTTACTTGATAGTGCAGAGCAAATCACCAGTACCCAAAATTCTCTATCCCCCTCTATCCAACCAACCAGGATCTTTGATTTCCATCTTTTTACAAGTAAGTCAAAGAAAGAAAGAGGTTATAATTGCAAAATTGTGGAATTCAGGGTTTTTTATTGGTTGGACGTAGAGGGACATTGGATTTTGGGTACAGAGGAATTGATTTGTTGATAGTGATGATCACAACCCTATTGAGTTGAAATTTTCTATTGCCAAACCTACATTGTGTGATGTTGATATCCTTCCCAAACCCACTGCATCCAATTTACCTAACACGTATGCAACAATCTGTAACCAATTCAATACATCTACCCAATACACTCCAGCAACCCATTTCTTCGATCAAGTGCACATGCACTGATATATGCACTTGCACATTATTTTAAGTCTACAACTCTCTTCAAAATTCTGAACCATCCCTCCACCTTAATATGTCTGCACTGATGTATGTGCATGCACGTACCTTGGTTCTAAAACGTGTGCATGCATTAGCACTACTCTTGCTATTTGCAGCACCTCAGGCCAACTAATCATCACCGATAACCATATTACCTCTGCTCTTATATGCCAAACAAGTTCGAATGCTACACTCAATAGTAGTGTACCACTTCTCCTGACTCCCTCTTCTCAGCGTGCGTAAGGCATTTCCTGCCCAAGTTATGTTGATCCAATCCTTCCCAACTCTATCTTTGACATCCGATCCAGGTCGTCGAGCAAGAAATGTTACCCTAGCCCCTTAGCAAGAATTACAAGAACTAAATCGAAGGGTCGGCATCATGGATAATTTTTTTCAAGACGGAGATATTATTCCAACTACTTATACCCACAAAGACATAAGCCTGACCAATACAGGCTCATATATCACCAAGCATAATTTCGCCATCGTATCTCAAAAACTCAAAATTTCCCAATGACCTACAATATCGCCTCTTGGAATGTGCGGGGAAGTAATGAAATTTCCAATCAAAGAGAAATAAATAGTTTCATTAATGGAAATTTTATTCATAAGATTGCCCTACTTGAAAACAAGTTGGGTAACAATTTTATTCAAAAGGCATGTCAAACCATTCGACCTGACTGACCCTACATCCAAAATCCTAACAAAGCCCCTTTTGATGTATAATAATTTTATGGAATCCCAATATACCTTTCATGTAACCACCCTATCTAAGACAAATTGTTACACCCCACCCTGGGGCCAACCCGAATAAAGAAACTTAATAAGTAATGTCATCTATTAAAGTGGAGAATAGGGCTAGATAGGGGCGACCATCCAGAATTTCTTATTAGACGAGTATTTAATACGTCGATTGGATGTATAAAAATTTTCTTTTCTTTCCTCAAGACGTTCGACATACTCAATATTTTTAATGAAAAACCACAATGGTCAAGGATCATTTTAGAACAATATACGACACAATACAGTCAATAGATCATAGAACAAATACATACTAGTACAATCAATGAATACAACATATACATGTGCTACATCTCAAATAATATACAACAATGAATACTGATTAACATAGAAATGTGTTTATTTTATGCTCTTATATCTTATCTTTTGTATATAAATAAACATTACTTGGGTATTATTTTGTCACTTTTACAGATATTCCAACCAGCCCGCATGCAACCAGAAAAGTAGAGAAATGGAGATCAGATTGCTATATATTTACATTTTGAAGAATTGTAGATGAAGATCCCACATCTAGTTGCTGTTGGACAAGTAAATGATTGATAAAAAGGCCATGCACATCTCAAATCAAGGGAGGCTTGTCTAAGAACCAAGAGGAAAAGAAGAAAGGCCAAAAATTTAATAGATTTAACTAAGGCCCATTTGAAATTCTCATTGTAAACTCTTGTGTAAATTCCCTAAGGCCCATCTATCATTGTATTAGGGTTAGGGTTAGGGTTTGGTTATCCCCTATATATACCCTTGTAGTATCATTGTAGCCACCATCCTATATCCATTATTCTGTATTCTCTTCTCCATTAATAAAAGTTCTTCTTTTTATAATTTCTGCATTTTTCTTTTTTCTTAGCAATCGGTGTTGTCTTCACAATTAGTTTTGGAAGAACACCAATTGTATTTTACATTTTTTTGTTAGTGATTATTCGTTTGATTAGTTTCAACGACAATCCTAATTTACTTTTTGTTGTTCTTCTTTTCCTGCAATTTTAATTTCTGCATTTTATTTCTGTTTTGCATTTTAATTTCCAATTGATAATTGTGATTTGATCGTCGGTTCAATTAGATTTGTTCTGAATCGGATCGCAGTTTCATTTTTTATTATTTTCAAAACCAACCTCGAAAATCGTCTAACTCGCCCAAGATATTAAATAAATAATAATTTTAATTTTACCTCCCTTTGTTCGACCTGTATGCTACACACCTGTATGCTTGCAGAATTTAATTTAAATGTCGCGCTTTTCTAATTCATAGATTAGCGACGATCAAATACAATGGTGTACAATGGAACAAATATACATCAACTCGAATACACTAACAAACAACTAGAAAGGGTCTTCAAAAGATATTCCAAGCTATACCAGCAAACCATGAATCAACAGGAGACTGAACATGAAACAACTTGGCCTGACCCGAGCTGTGCAGTTAAAGTACTTAGCGTTTCCATAGCGGTAGAGGTGTAAAAAGATGTAGCGGGGATAAAACGGGGAAATAGCGGGGCTATAGCGGATGTGCAAAAAAGTTAATTAGATGTAAAACTATATAATTAAAATTAGTTAATTATCCTTGTTACACCATTTATGTAGAAGAAATGAATATTAATTAATATTATAAACACAAAATCAAAGAATATCAAGGTTAAGCACACTAGATTCGAGGATTACTATAGATTTCTATCCTATACAAGTCATATATGACTTAAAATTAGCTCTTTACATTAACTTTTTCGATTTATTTTAAAAGAGAACTGGTCAAATCATCATCTATATATTAATATTGCTAAAGCGGTGCTAAATAGCATTGATTTAGCGGGTGCAGCGGAAAATAACGAGGCTTAAAGCGGAGGTACTGTTCATCAGCACTAAACTGAAATGGCGTAGCGGCTAGAGAGCACTGCGGGCTATAGCGGGGATTTTGTGGGGCTTTAGCGGGGCTTTAACTGCATAGGACCCGAGTATTACATACGTAGATCAGTCTAGTTTACAAATCAATTATAAATCGACAAAGTATATAAAGCACATAAATATGAAATTACTTTTGTCACGAAAGGAATTAGATGACCCAAAGCAACAATCGTCTCAAGAGATATTAAAGGCTTAGCATCCTATGTAATCTCAAGAACAATATTATTAACTTTAAGAAAGAGATTCCAACACAAGGTGCTATGCGATGAGCTAAGCACGAAGATACCATATGACAAGGAAAGAACCTAAAGCAACACTTAAACTCGTATACGAGTTTAAGTAAACACAATAGAAATTTCATTTTAAACATCTCCAATAACACTAAGGCTATGAGAACCAACATAATATTATAAATAGGATCCAAAACTCCATCAATCACCAAATCAACAAAACAACATAAAATGGATCCAAATTTCGAATTAAACAAGTATCACAAAGGAAATCATTTTCGAAGTACTATATTTATGGATATTCCGAAAATCACAATTATTTGGATCAACCTTGAGTATCATTTGGATCTACCCAGAAAATATAATACTTAGGTCTACCTAAGAATGGCCATATATGGATCTACCTAAGATTACAGTTGTTGGATCTACCCAGAATTTCACAAGATATTAGACCTACCCAGGATTTCATATAGCATTGGATCTACCCAGAATTATAACACATTGAATCTACCCATAAGTAATGTTGCTTGGATCTACCTAGAATCACAATGCTTGGATCTATCCAGAATCACTTCAAATTGACCTGGAGGTCTAGTACTGGCATAACAAATGAATGTGTCACAAATTTACGACTAGCAACCCAGAAGTGGTAACTATGTGTCCCATACCCCCACGTTCTCACTACTGGTTTATTATTCGCTCATCGATTTCATACAAGAAAACATAAACACATCAATCATCAAAACATCGATCATCAGAAATACCAATTCGTCTGCTTCGGTTGATGGGTCTGTAATTGACCGACAGAGTATACCTTCATGTCCCCATACCATAAGGTTTAATTTACTGTTAAGTCACAACTACGTCTTCCTAAAGGGTGCAAAATTGTTTATTTATTTAAGGAAAATACTTGGTTTTTTAAATGGGTTTTTAAACGGTTTTCCGAAAATATTGGAAAATGCTTCCTTTCAAAATCCTCCCTCTATAGCTGGGGTAATATAAATATTATAATTCTAAAATACTTTGAAAAGAATATAATAAATAGATATTGAGATAAGAAATCTCTGAAAATGTTCTACAGAAAAAAAACTTATAAAACATGCGTGTAACCAACAGAAAACTCCACAATTAAACATCGGAAATTCACCTAAAACAGCGTCGATTCGATACTTGAATCTAAGCTAATCTTAGCCCTCCATATTGGCGTTGTTTTCCACTGCAAATTCTTTCATAAGCATAAACTAATTTAGGCTAAAAAACATTAGTAATAAATGCAGGAAATAGGTAAACCCAGCCTAAAAATCACTTCACCCAACACAAAAAATTCGGTCACTAATCCCTAAGGGGATCGACACTAGGGTCGACCTCCCTCAAGCATGGGGTCGATTTCACGGTCAACCACCAATGCATAGGAGTTGATACCTAGGTTGACCCCTATGAGGGGATTTGCGCAGAAAGTGATCGGGGAGGCTACAGGGTGAAAATCATGTTCGTGTTTAACTTCTACGACATATTTCATGGTGCAAACAACAAAGAAATGGACCCAAATTTTTCACACACAAAGACAAGAGCCTAAACAATAATGTAGAACAAGTTTGGTAGCAATTCGTTGAGAATTGAGGGAGATATTATTTTTCAACGTGGATAATAGAATGAGATAATCACAACAAGGAAAACAGAGAACTTAAGCTACAAATTACTACGTATTTTCACAGCTTCAGCACGGACAAACATAGAATGTCATAAACTAGAAAGCGTGAGTTGCACAACACGCCTGAGATTGGATTATATACTGAATTTGAAGAAATTCTAGCATTAAAGCTTGACGAACCATGATTCCTAGCCTTAGGAACTCCATGCAAGAACATACAAATACATGCAAGCTTCCAAAGATTTACTGCAACTTGCTACAATTGATTTCCAGAGAAGCTTGCCCAAAATTGGCTGAGATTACAACATAGCTTAAAAAGGAGAAGCTTTTCTCTTTTTTCAATTTAATTTTCGACAAAGGAACGTGGTTTGGGAGTAAAAAGAGCAGAAAAGTCCATTGTTTCTCCCTGGTGAAAGCTTTAGGTAAAAGGAGGAGGAAATAAAAAGTGTGGCAATATTTCTTTCCAAAAGCATTAAGAAATAGGATAATGGGCTTAAACACAAAACCAAGCCCAAGAGTGGCTAGTTAAACCAATTAATCATGTTAACACAATAAAAGAGCACTTACACACTTTTAAACCACTAAACACACACATACACATAACACTAATTTAGGTGTGTTAAATTTCATAACCCAACACACAAAATGATAGACAAAACTCATTTAGATAATATTTAAACATTAATTTGACACAAAAGCACTAATATAAATGTGTTTTGTAAAAATATTCATTTTATCCTTTAAACACACATTTATGTATACATACATACATACATATATATATATATATGTGTGTGTGTGTGTGTGTGTGTGTGTGTGTGTGTAAAATCAACAAAGTTATTGTACACTTCAATGATTTAATAATTTAAATCTATTAATGAAAATAAAATATTTTAAATTTCCAAATAATGATTCACAATCGATATTTATGTTTTCATATTGATAACAATCCAAATAAATTTACAAATTGTTCTTGTTAATGTTATTAAATTTTAATTTAACAACATTCTTCCAAATTCCATTCTGTATCTTAGCAAACCTATAATGTACTATTCTTTATAGTTTTACACTCGATTCCAAACACAGTTCAAACTCAATTCTTAATTTATCTTGCCAAGAAATATCACATACACACTTGAAAACCTAATGCATCGGTTTTAATAATTATTCCAACCAACAATTTTTCATTAATATTAAAAATATATTTTTGACTTAAATATTGATTGCCAATCAATAATATCTCAATTCAATATTCACTTTAATCAACAAATTATAGTTTATAAATACATATTGGAATAAATTACTTATTAAATTAAGGATATTTAATTTATTCCAAGCATACTAATTTGAAAACCCCAAATTCCTTATTTTTCTCTTATAAATAATATATGAATTGGGCTCCCGAACTCGTATTTTATTCCCTTCAGATCTAAAATATAGAAAACACATGACAGTCTGTTTAGCCCAGGTATCCCAATACAGACTCCCTTCTTAAATAAATCGTGTCCCTGCTATTTGCATAAGACAAACCCCAAAAATAAATTTGCACTTTAGTATCAACTATTATTTATATACTTCTGAAAAGATTAGCTTAAACTAAAAGCCATACAATTTTCAAACGTATACACATAATTAGCAGTCAACTCATTAATGTTGAAAATTTTAAATACTTGGCTCTTACAAAGATCAAATTTTACTCCAAACATCAAGTCACAAAAGTTCAAAACATACAACATCTCTTTCAAAAAGATGATCATTTGGAATACACACTCACCTCCATGAAATTCCAATCAAACAGAAATGTTGCCACGCTATTTCCTTTATATTAATTCAAATAAACGATGGCTGCTAACTTGATTGCTGCAATAAGTAGCCTCGCCATTCACCGTTACATGTTCTCAAATCGATGGTTGCAACCTTTCCTTAGCTCAATTTTAGGAGTGAATATTCTATAATATCGCTTACGCTCCAGATTGTTTTATATTTCAAAACACCTTTAGTTAATGAAACATTAATAATTAATCATCTTACAACTTTAAAAACACAAAATTTTCATTAATTAGTTCTTTAATTCGATTCGAATAGTATTAAGCCACTCATGCATCACTATTTATCCTGCTATTTTGGCTACGGTGTCAGCACAAGATCGCTTCCGCCTCTCCATTCAACTTTAATATTATCAACTAATGTAGAGGTTTAACACCATTCTCATGAACTACTCATTTATTCTTTACCAAAATCTTTTTATTTAACCTGCAAGTTACTGCGCTCGATTGTCTCGTCAAGGTGCTTAAGAAATCCTTATCGATATCGTTGATTGGACGTATCGATTAGAACCCCTTAAAATACACAACGCATAATCAAACATGAGAGAAATCGTTAGATTTACCAAATCACATAATGGTCATTATATTGTTTATCATTACAACTAATAAGAACAACCCACATTGTACTTCACAACAATTCTCTCAATTTATTTATAAAGTGATTAACTCTTAACAACAATTAATCACTACTATCTAATATCCCTTAATTCCAATTGTTGATTTATTAAATTCTGCACATTTGAAACATTCGATCTCCTTCCGCTGTGCAACTCTGATTCATTTCAATTTAATACTGTATTACCTCACCATAAATTTATTCTGTGATTATCTTAATTTTAATTCACTAAACCATCCCAATTTATTCATTTAATATAACAACGAACACAAACACCAAAAGGATGGGTTCAAATTTTCTCAAAATCTTGAACCCAAGGTTAAAGCACCAAAAGGACAATGGAAGAAATTTTTATTAAGACCGAATACAACAGATTGGACACCATGCATGGAACACTATGGAATAAAATATATTCCTAATGTATTCATGAAGCTTGAACTACATACAGCTCGACAGATAAGAATCACAAGGTAAGGATAACGATGGAAATGAAATGGTAGACATATGTGTTATAATTCTTTGTTGTAACACATGTACTCTTATGGTTATGTTTTGTGTTTATTATATTTTGTTTTGAACCTTTTCTTTAATACCAACGGTGACATTCCACCCCGAGAACCACCCAAATAAAGAGGCTTATCAAGTAATGTCGTCTAATAGAGTGGAGAATAGGGCTGGTTAGGGGCGACCGTCCATAATTTCGTATTAGTTCAGTACTGAATACGTCGATTGGGTGTATAAAATTTTCTTTTCTTTCCTCAAGAGGGTCGACATACTCAATACTTCTAATAAGAAACCACGATGGTTAAGGATCATTTTAGAATAACATACAACACATCACAGTCAACAGATCATAGAACAGGTACATACTGATACAATACATGTGCTACATCTCACATAATATACAACAATGAGTACAATAATGTACAATGGAACAAATATACATCTACCTGAATACACTAACAAACAACTAGAAAAGGGTATTCAAAAGATAGTCCAAATTATACCAGCAAGCTATGAATCAACAGAAGACTGAACCGGAAACTACTCGGTCTGACCCAAGTATTACATATATAGATCAGTCTAGTTTATAAATCATTTATAAATCGATAAATGATATGAAAGAACATAATAATGAAATTCCTTTTGTCACAGGAGTTAGATGACCCAAAAAAACAATCGTCTCACAAGATATTAAAGGCTTAGAAGCCCATAAAATCACAAAAACAACATAACTAACTTCAATAAAAAGATTCATAAGGTGTTATGCGATGAGCTAAGCACAAAGGTACCACAATGAAAAGTAAAGCACCAAAAGCAATCCTTAAACATGTATATGAGTTTAAGTAAACACAATAGAAATCTCATTTTAAACATCACCAAAATAGCTCTAAGGCTATGTGAATCAACAATATTATAAATAGGATCCAAAAATCCATCAATCACCAAATCAAAAAAACAACATAAAATGGATCCAAATTATTGATTCAACAAGTATCACAAAGGAAATCACTTTCCAAGTACTATATTT
The DNA here is from genome assembly GCA_030737875.1 of Allium sativum. NCBI lineage: Eukaryota > Viridiplantae > Streptophyta > Magnoliopsida > Asparagales > Amaryllidaceae > Allium > Allium sativum. The sequence goes on along the minus strand of CM060916.1, from coordinate 305,426,795 downwards.
TTGGATCTACCCAGTATCAAAATCACTTGGATCTACCTAGATTATCATTTGGATCTACCTAGAAAACACAATGCTTGGGTATACCTAGGAATGGCCATTTATGTATCTACCCAAGATAACAGTTGTTGAATCTACCCAAAATTTCACAAGATATTGGATCTGCCCAGAACTATAACACAGTATTGGATCTATATAAAAGTATAGCTATATGAATCTACTTAGAATCACAACGTTTGGATCTACCCAAAATCACCCTGAGGTCTAGTGCTGGAATAACAATAGGATGTGCTATATACTTACAACTGGTAACCCAGTAGTGGTAGCCGTGTGTCTCATACCATATGTTCTCACTACTGATTTACTATTCGCTCATCTATTCCATACAAAAAATCATCAGAACAACGATCATCAATCATCGAAAATAGCAAATCATCTTCTTTGGTTTGATGGGTTTGTAACTAACCAACTGAATATATCTTCGTGTCCCATTCCACGAGGTTTACTTTACAGTTTAATCATAAATGCATCATCCCAAAGGGTGCAAAAGTGTATATTTATATAAGGAATATACTAGATTTATAAAACGGTTTTTCAAAAATATTAGAAAGTGCTTCCTTTCAAAATCCTCCCTTTATTGCGGGGGTAATATAGATTTTATAATTCTACAATACTTTGAAAAGCATATAATAAATAGATATTGAGTTCAGAAATCATTTGGAAACGTCCTATAGAAAACAACGTATAAAACATGTGTGTAACCAATAGAAAACTCCACAATTAAACATCGAACAAAAACAACGTTGATTCGATACCCGAATCGAAGCTAATCTTCGCACTCCATATTGGAGTTGTTTTCCATTGCAAATCCTTTCATAAACATCAACAAATTTGAGCTAAAAAACCATCAGGAATAATCGCAAGAAATAGGTAAACCCAGCCCAAAAATCACTACACCCAACACAGAAAAATTCAGCCATTAATTCCAAAGGGGGTCGACATTAGGGTCGACCTCCCTTAAGCATGGGGTCGACACCTAGGTCGTACCCTGTAAGGGGAATTGCATAGAAAGTGATCGAGGAGACTACATAGTGAAAATTAGGTTTGTAGTCAACTTCGACAACATATTTCATGGTGTAAGCACTAACGAAATTGACCCAAATTTTGAATGCACAAAGACAAGAGTCTGGACAATAATCCATAACAAGTTTGATAGATTTTTGTTGAGAATTAAGGGAGGTATCCTTATTCAAAGTGGACACCAGACTGAGATAATCACAACAGGGAAAACATTGAACTTTAGCTACTTATTACTATGCATTTTCATAACTTCAGCATAGATAAAAACAAAATATCGTAAACTAGAAAGCACGAGTCGCACAACTCACCTGAGATTGTATTATAGATGTAAAGCATCAAAGCTTCCCAAACCATGATTCCTAGCCTTAGGAAATTCATGCAAAAACATATAGAGACATGCAAGCTTCCATAGATTTACTGTAACTTACTACAATTGATTTCTAGAGAAGCTTGCCCAAACTTGGCTGAGATTACAACATAGCTCCAAAAGGAGAAGCATTAAAGAGGAAAAAGACCGTTGTTTCTCCATGGTGAAAGCTTCAGGCAAAAGAAGCAAGGAGTAAATAAAAAGTGTCATAGCCTTTGTTTCCAAAAACATTAAGAAACAGGATAATGGCCTAAAACATCAAACCAGGCCCAAGAGAGGCTAATTAATCCAATTAGTCATGTTAACACAATATAAACTACTAACACACTTTTAAACCACTAAACATGCACATACACACAACATTAATTTAGTTGTGATAAATTTCATAACCCAACACAAAATAAGATACACAAAACAAATTTAGATAATATTTAAATATTAATTTGATACAAAAACACTAATTTAAATGTGTTCTGTCAAAATATTCGTTTTAACCTTTGAACACACACAAAAATATATATATGTGTGTGTGTATATATAATCAGCAAAGTTGTTGTACACTTCATTGATTTAACAATTTAAATCTATTAATGAAAATAAATTATTTCAAATGTCCAAATAATGATTCACAATCAATATTTATATTTTCATATTGATAATAATCTAAACAAATTTGCAAACTATTGTTGTTAATGTTATTAAATTTTAATTTAACAACGTCCTTCCAAATTCCATTTTATATCTTAGCAAACCCATAATATATTATTCTTTAAAAATTTACACCCGATTCCAAACACAGTTCAAAACTCAATATTTCCAAGAAATATCAGATACACACTTGAAAACTTGAATCTGCAGTTTCAATAATTATTCCAACCAACAATTTTTTATTAATATTAAAAATATATTTTCCGCTTAAATGTTGATTGCCAATCAATATTATCTATTTTAAATATTCACTTTAATCATCAAATTACGGTTTATAAACACATATTGTAATATATTCCTTATTAAATTAAGGATATTTAAATTGTTCCAAGCACGCTAATTTGGAAAACCCAAATTCCTTCTTTCTTATTTTAAATAATATAGGGTTGGGCTTCCGAACTTGCACTTTATTCCCTTCAGATCTAAAATATAGAAAACACACGATAGTCTGTTTATCCCAAGTGTCCCAAAAATCTAGGTTATTATGCTAATCAGTTTTCAACCTTATAATCAAACATCTCCCTTCTAATATTGATTTTCAATACATAGCGGTTTACGCCCTCAATAATGTTGATGGTAGAAATAAAATGTTGGGCTCTCTTGTTGCGACAAATCCTATTCATAAGCCCTGGATAGCGATTAGTGATTGGAACTACATGATGCTTTCTTCCGATAGATATGGAGGAAACTCGTCCTCATTTAAAGAACTTCTACCTCTCAACGAAGCAATTCACAATGCTGAATTATTTGAGTGCTTCTCCAAAGGGATGCATTTTACATGGAACAATAAAACTCAGTCTAGATCACTCAACTACCCCAAACTCGATCGAATTTTCATTAATCGACCATGTTTCAAAGCTTGACCTAACAAATCCTATAATGTATTACCTCCCAAACTAACCGATCATTCCCATATCCTCCTAAACTTTTGTCCTTCGGATTTTAAACCTCCTTCGCAATTTCGTTTCTTTAACTCCTGGAGCCAATACCCTGATTTCCTTTCTATTGTCGCTAATGTGTAGTCCACTGGAATCTTTTGGAATCCTATATACATCATTCGATCCAAGGTCAAAATAACCATAGCTGCCCTCCAAACCTGGAGTAAGGAGACCAGGGTTTCAAGCTTTCTAATTCCCTTCAATTACAACTAGAACGGGTATAACTTGAGTTAACTCTCATCCTCATGAAATGTCTTTATTCAACACGAGCCCTAGCTTGTAGACAAACTCTTTTCAGCCCACCAACTTGAGGCTAACATGCTCAGATAGAAGTGTAAGAGCAATGAGTTGAACAAGGAGATAAAAACACAATTTTTTATCATAATTTCTTAATGTCAAATGCTAAAGAAAGAGCAATATTGTAACAACCCGAAAATCTGGGCCAGTTTAAAATTTTTATTTTGGCAATTTTAGCGAAGTTTGAACATTTAAAATGAATTATTTTAAATAATATCGACGAGAAATTTATTTTGAATATAATTCGAACGTATATATTATATATGTCGTCGTTAGAATATAAATATTTATATATAATTATAAATAGAATTGAAAATGGCGTGGTAGTTCGATAATTCGATTTCAAACTTCAATTGAATGTACCGGGTGCAAAACAATCTGGATTTTAGTGAAACCAAAAACATTAGGATCTAATTGATGATATCTTTCCAACGAATCCGAAAAATCAAAATTTCATAGCGGGAATCAAAAGATATGTCCAGTTGAAAATTCTGAATAGTCGCTATGGAATTCAGACCCTTAAAATGGAAATTTTGCAAACGACCTCGAATTTCGACGAAACCACTTTTGTTGGATCCGCAGTGTAAAGTTATTCCTAGATTCCAAATTTCATAATTTTTCGAATCAATATGTGAGCGTGGCAAAGGAAAACGCGTTTGACCAGTTTTAGTTGATTTTAATCGACTGGAAAATGGCCATTTTTCTAACGGTCTCAGAATTCGACGAAACTAGTTTTATTAGGACCGTATCGTCAATACCAAGCTAGAAAATATTTTTCGAGAATTTTTAGAGTTAGTATGTGACCCCAGTAATTTGAAATGTACGTTTGAAATTCAATATAATGATTTAAATGTAAATTCAAAGGAAACTGATCGAAACGACCGAATTAGCCTGCGATACATATTCCATTGTGTTCGGAATGGGGGTAAAACGCTGTGGACGACAGGCGGTGGGCCTCGTGTCAAGGTCAAAATAAAAAGTTGCTTTTTGAAAAATTAAATGAATTAAATATAAAATATATATATATTTTCAGAAAACCCCATCCCTCTTTCATTTGCCCCCCGTTCGAAATCAAAGCAGAAAAAAAAAAGAGAAAGATCTAGGAAGGCGGAAGCCGCCGCCTAGCCTCCGGCGCGAGCCCCTACCAGCGCCACCTCCGGCGAGGAACCGCCCCCTCCGCCCATCGCTCCTCCCTCTGAGCCCCGTTCTATCCTCCTTCGCCTCCTTTAAGAAAAAACCCGACGTCCTGAATGCTTGAAGACCAGCGCCGCCACCCTGGTGCCATCCGCCCCACCTTCGACTGGCCGATGCCTCCTCAATCCCCTCCACCTCGCGAGCAAACCTCGTTCAACCCCTAGGTCCGAAAAGATGTGAGTTTTCTATTTATTTGCATTTATTTTGCTTTAATTTTAGGTTTAAATTATAATCGCCAAGTAGAAAAATCTGATTTTATATATGTTTTCAAAACTGAAATTTTATATTTTTATAAATGAAAAAGAATAGATTTTTTTATATATGAAATCTTTATATATGTAGCGAATAGAAGAAGATATGAATTTTATCGATATGGAGCAGTGTTAAAAATGTAATTTTTATATAGTAGAAATAATAAAGATGTGATCTTTATAGAAGTTGCCATGTAAAAATATAATTTTTATTCATGTGGAGTAATAAAAATATAATTTTTATTATAATACTAGCGAGACAGAATTTTATCCATAAGGAGTGAAGTAAAAATTCGATTTTTATATATTGAATAGAGAAGTAAAAAATGTGATTTTTATATATTGAATAGCATAGAAAAAATGTGATTTTTATATATTGAACATCGAAGTAAAAATATGATTTTTATATATTGAACATCGAAGTAAAAATGTGATTTTTATATATTGAATAGCGAAGTAAAAATTCGATTTTTATATATTGAATAGCGAAGTAAAAATATGATTTTTATATATTGAATAGCGAAGTAAAAATATGATTTTTATATATTGAATAGCGAAGTAAAAATATGATTTTTATATATTGAATAGCGAAGTAAAAATTCGATTTTTATATATTGAATAGCGAAGTAAAAATTCGATTTTTATATATTGAATAGCGAAGTAAAAATTCGATTTTTATATATTGAATAGAGAAGTAAAAATTCGATTTTTACATATGTAGTGAATACGGGCAACGAAAGCGACAAAAGGCGAGATTGGCGAAGATTTCTATAAAAGAAGAGTCAAGATGATTGGATAGCTTTTGGTGAGAATTTCTCACTCTTCAATTTCTTTTCTAATCATATATATATACTAGGATGCAGACGGTGCTTAGTAGCACCCGACACAATCGTCCACAGACCATGGACTTGTTTGTTTGGTTGCATAGATTAGTTAGATGATTTGATTTGAAATTGAATTGTTTGGTGTAATGGAATTGATTTGATTGATGTGTGAATGGCGTGGGCCTTCACTAGACCGGGGATAAGGCTAGGCCTCGTCCCGTTTCTAGTATCGTGTCGTTATGCCGCCGAAATTTTCTAAAATAAGTTAAAAAAATAAAAATATCATTTTATTTAAAGAATGAACTGAATAGAAATTCATATGTTAAAATAAAATGTTTTATCGTTAAAAATATAATTTTTAACGTGAATGTGAATAAAATAAAATATTCATTTACAAACCGGACGGTTTGTTTATGTACACCTATTTGAAGGACATTGATTGGGACGATAAATTTCACACATCGCCCAACTGCACAAATAAAATCTGTGTTTGATTGTTTGAAACCCCACACGGGTGTTGGGATGAAATTTGAAGTTCACTCATCCTGATTGATTAAATATGTCGATCGATTGATTGACAGGCTGTTATAAGCGTTATATATCTGTATTTGATGCTTATACAGTGTAGTGCACTTTGGTTGATGGTTGATTATTTTTCAATGCTATTATATGCGTGTGATGTATGAAAATCCATATAATTAATTTTATATGGTGATTGATTGGGCCTCATTCCAATTTAGAAAATAAAGAATATTATGACATAAAAGTTCATGTGTTGACTGTACTCATCCGTTGAGATTAGTCATGTGTTGAACGAAATAATTTAACAAAAATTGTCACACGTGGACAGTACTCATTCGTTGAGATTAGTCGTGTGTTGACAAAAATAAATATTCATTTGTTGAATAGAATATTTGAAAATAGAAGTATATGAAGCCGTGTTGGTTAGATTGACGCCATTTTGACGTGAACGATATTTATATCGATTTTATTCATTTTAAAATGCATATTGAAAAGTGATTTCGAAAATGCATATTTTGAAATGAAATCGAAATGAATTGAATATATAACGATTTCGAAATGAATTGAATATATAACGATATCGAAATGAATAAAATATATAACGATTTCGAAATGAATTGAATATAAAACGATTTCGAAATGAATTGAATATATAATGAATTCGAATTGAATGGAAAACGAATTTGATTTCAATTGAATAGCAAACGAAACGAATTCGAAATGAATTGAATAGAAAACCAATTTGAATTGAATTGAATAGATAACGAATTTGAATTGAATTGAATATAAAACCAATTCGAATTGAATTGAAAACGAATTCGAATTGAATTGAAAACGAATTCGAATTGAATTGGAAACAAATTGAAATGAATTCAAATTGAATTGAAATTTGAATTGAATAGAAATGAATTTTAAAACGAATTTATAAAGAAGAATTCAATTTTGATTTGAATTGAAATGGAAGTTGAAATTGCTTTTGAAACGAATTTAAAACTATTTATATAATTCGTTTTAAATAGAAATCGACGAAATAAATTTTATATATATTATATATATAATATAATGGCCTGAATAGAACGCGCCGCGCCGCGGCAGTTCGCGAATTTCGACCATTTATTTCAAACGGACATTACGGGAGATCCGACCGTCGGATTCTCCTAAAACCGGAACCGTTGGGTTCGTATCGAAAAGAGCTTTCTAAGAATATTAGAAATTTGAAATCTAACGGTTGGATTTGGAGATACGTCCAATTCAAATTTGAAAAAGGTCGCTGTAAGTGCAGTTCGATGGCCATTGATGGAAATCGACTGTACGGGCCTTGATAAAATTATTGAAAATAATAATAAATTGTGTAAAATCATAAGAAATGATTTGGGAAAAATTAGGATGAAAAACTCCATATTTGAAAAGATAAAAATAGATTTTTATCGAAATGAACTAGTTTTGAACTAAAATAGTAATTTATTTATTTTTAAAATAAATAAATTGGATTTGAAATGGTTTTGAAAATAACCAGAACTTCCAATAATTGCATTGGAATGGATTTGAATCGAAATTGTCTTCGGAATATTTCGATGTTTGATTTCGTGATTATACAGATGTTGTTATGGAAATTTGAAAGATATAGATATATATATATATCGTTATTTCCAATACGATATCTGTTGGTCGTAGAATCTGATATTGAATATAAGCCGATATATTTTCTATTCAGAACCTTGTATTTAATATCAAATGTGATTTGGGTTTGTCGTGAATGGTGTCTTGATTAACACTTTTCTTGAACCCATTTGAGAAAAGATTAAATCTTTTTATTTAGATTTAATGAAGTGTACCAATTAAATGATATTTAATTGGAATTGAATTGATATTGATTTTTGGGTTTATCGTGGACAGTGTTTTAAATAACACTCGTTCTTTAACCCGATAATTAATGGAATGTGACTTTGGGATTATCGTGAACCGTGTTTTAAATGACACTGATTCTTTAACCCAGTTAACGATTAAAGCTAAGTGGAGTTTTAATGAATCTTTAATTAGATTGAAAAGATCGAGAATGGAGTATCACCAGTTTTACTCCAGGCGATAGTTAAATCTTTAATTAGATTTAAACGTGAAATGGTAATTGAATTTACTGATAATACCGTGGTGTTAGATATGTAGTATAACCAGTTTTACTTCATGGGATGAATAGGATGGGATTGGGGAATTAAAACAAAGGATTACTTCAGTAAGGTTCGTTAATCCCGACTAGTTGAATCGAAATTCAAAGGAAGATTAGAGAATAAATTCAGGAATTTATCTTGGATAAAATTAATGGGAACCTTTCCCTATGAATGTGAAATTAGAAACTAACTGTCGGTTAGCTAAGCAGAATGGTTTTCTGGATATTGATCTGATGTTGGTTTCGGCCTTCGGGGTTAATATTTGGGGAATTATTCTCTTGATTAATTTACGGTTAGTGACTGATGAATTGGAATGAGGCGTATGTTGTGTTTGTGTAACACTTATTTAAAATATACGCGAGTTATTCGGAAAGACCGGGTTTATCCCATTCTGAATAACTGATACGACGATAAGTCGAAGATGAAGACGATAGTCGAAGACCGGAAGTCTTCACGTCGTTTGGGTGATTACTGATGATCTTGATTGGGCTGTACACCCAAGAAGATGGAAACAGTTGGTGATCGTCCAGACGTACTTGGAGATCGATGGATATGCGGGGTACTAGGTGCCTCCGGTTTCGTTCAGACCCAGAACGGACTTGTAAATGGACTGTGTGTCTGACATTGGATTTTAGTCTGTGTGATTGATTTCTATTAAATATATATCTGTTTGGCGGCGGAGAATTTATTCCCTTGCTTAACGCCCTTCTCTGAGACGTACGAGCTCAGAGGTTATATACTGATGGATATCAAACGCATAGAGTGAACTGCCGGTGTGGCATGCCTAAGTGGCGAATGATCAAGGCTTCTGTTGAAAAGCAAAGTCTTGTGGTTGATGATCGAAGCACGGCCTTTGTGGCGTAGCTTTGTGTAACGTTTACTTCGCGAGTTTCACACCCGGTATGAACCAAAAACGGGAGACGGATCTCAGGGAGGGCATGCGTTTCTTTCTAGTTAGAAGTGGCGTCAGTGGTTTTACACGCCCTGACGAGTTTGACTTATGTGGTTGTTGCTGTTGCGAGGCGCCTCGGTTTGATCGGACAATCCGGGTCCGATGGAGTCATTCGTTGGCTCATTTACGCCCCAAAGGGCGGGGAAACGTAGTGTTCAGGTATAATAATCCACATCGGTGGACCGGCCCTGACGATCTAAAGGGTTGATGCGTTCTGATCTTGAGGCTCGGGCTAGAGAGTCTCGAATCGGTTGAGGACTATCTTTTTCCTCGGTTCATAGATGGAAATCCAATTTCCAAATACGTGACATTTGCGGTTTTAATTGTAGAACTAGTATGGCGACATGATATATGGTACCCATGCCGCCTATGATTGATACTTATGATTTGAAGTTGTTTTATACACTATGCACTTATTATAGTATCAAATGATTTGTTTCAAACGTATCAAGCATTCTTTGGCTGTTATAAGGGAAAACCCTATCCCCCGGCTTGCGTTGCATTGTGTGATAGGACCTGGGTCTTATAACAGCTTCATTTTCTTTATTTAGCATTGCGCTATTTGTTTTATGCACTGGTATTCTTGGGAGGAAACCCGTTTCGTGTTATGCGGCGTGGTCCCTTGATTTACCTAACTTTAAAGTAAAGAATAATAACTGTTTTAGTTCTCACACCAGTCCCATGACTGACCTGGAGTTTATTGTTTTAACCTAAACTCTGGGTGCCTTTATTTTGACACGGGCAGCTAGTAGTTTTGGTTTTGCAGATTTATATTCACAGGATCCTGGTTTACAGCTGGAATGATATCCGGAAAGCTTTGTATCCGTATATCTCTTCTAGTTGTGTATTGTATTATTTTCCGCTGCTATGTATTTAAATGTAATTTAAATCTCTGATATTTCTGTGTAATATTCATTTATACTCTGTATATTCTTGTAATCTGATGCATTGTTGTGATAATAGCAATGAAATGTTCTTCCATCTGCATTCTATATTTTGTCGTGTTCTCAAAACAATCCGCGCTTTCTCTCTCTCTTCGGAGACCGGGGAAGTTCAGGTCGTTTCATCGTGGTATCAGAGCTTTGGTTTACAGAGCTCGAGAACAAGACACATTAGAACCATACGAAGAATTCATCAGATATTGGATTAGTAATATCCAATTAGAATGACTCGTTAGAGATAGGATCAGTAGTATCCTAGAACGAGTGTGAAGAGTATATTTTTAAAATTGAAAACCAATTTTTGTTTTGAAAATTTAAACCGTTGTATACGTATTTGAATATTTATTTTATATTGATTGGGACAATCCAGTATATAAAGATTTTGCATATATGTCTTGCAAACGTGTATTCGAAGTTTTAATGTACTGGATAGTTATAGAATCATACTCTAGTTGCCCGGGGATAATTCTGGTGATGGGGCACCGTCGCCGGTATTTATTTTCGAGTAACGAAAGTGAGATTTCTATATTTCCAATTGACTAGTGTAGAACCGAAATTAGATTGGGCTTATTGTTGTGATTTGGCATCAAAAATCTGATTTTTGTATATATATCAAAATTATGAATTTGAAACTATAATTCACTAATTGATTGATGTTTGTGTTGGTTATTTATTTGTTTGCTAATTTTTAGCCATTTAGCCTAATTGAACCAAATATTGAATTGTATTGAAAATTGGTCGCATTTGCTTGCATATACTTGTACTTACATTGAACAGGTCATAGCAAGGAGGCTAGAGCAGAGAATAAAATTTGTTTGCCCGACAAATAGGTACATGTTTACTACATAATTTACTGTTTTGTTTGGGTGATGATGATTTTATGAGCCTATGGGCTAGCCGCTTGGCTTTTTCTTTTTCTTTTTGAGATTAGAAGGACCGGGGAAGCTATTTGAAATTCCCCGATGCTCCCGGTGCAGGGGAGGTTATGGCGAAATTTTTCGAAAATTTAGGGTGTTAGCCAAATTTTTGAAATATTTGAAAATTCTCATAAACTGAAAAGTTGGAGAATGGAAGTCAGATCGAACATAGAGTTAATTGATCAAACCACTTTCGAATTTGTTCCTTTTCGGGGATGAAAAGTTTTAAGTGGGGGAGATTGTAACAACCCGAAAATCTGGGCCAGTTTAAATTTTTTATTTTGGCAATTTTAGCGAAGTTTGAACATTTAAAATGAATTATTTTAAATAATATCGACGAGAAATTTATTTTGAATATAATTCGAACGTATATATTATATACGTCGTCGTTAGAATATAAATATTTATATATAATTATAAATAGAATTGAAAATGGCGTGGTAGTTCGATAATTCGATTTCAAACTTCAATTGAATGTACCGGGTGCAAAACAATCCGGATTTTAGTGAAACCAAAAACATTAGGATCTAATTGATGATATCTTTCCAACGAATCCGAAAAATCAAAATTTCATAGCGGGAATCAAAAGATATGTCCAGTTGAAAATTCTGAATAGTCGCTATGGAATTCAGGCCCTTAAAAATGGAAATTTTGCAAACGACCTCGGATTTCGACGAAACCACTTTTGTTGGATCCGCATTGTAAAGTTATTGCTAGATTCCAAATTTCATAATTTTTCGAATCAATATGTGAGCGTGGCAAAGGAAAACGCGTTTGACCAGTTTTAGTTGATTTTAATCGACTGGAAAATGGCCATTTTTCTAACGGTCTCAGAATTCGACGAAACTAGTTTTATTAGGACCGTATCGTCAATACGAAGCTAGAAAATATTTTTCGAGAATTTTTAGAGTTAGTATGTGACCCCAGTAATTTGAAATGTACGTTTGAAATTCAATATAATGATTTAAATATAAATTCAACGGAAACTGATCGAAACGACCGAATTAGCCTGCGATACATATTCCATTGTGTTCGGAATTGGGGTAAAACGCTGTGGACGACAGGCGGTGGGCCTCGTGTCGAGGTCAAAATAAAAAGTTGCTTTTTGAAAAATAAAATGAATTAAATATAAAATATATATATTTTCAGAAAACCCCCTCCCTCTTTCATTTGCCCCCCGTTCGAAATCAAAGCAGAAAGAAAAAAAAGAGAAAGATCGAGGAAGGCGGAAGCCGCCGCCTAGCCTCCGGCGCGAGCCCCTACCAGCGCCACCTCCGGCGAGGAACCGCCCCCTCCGCCCATCGCTCCTCCCTCTGAGCCCCGTTCTATCCTCCTTCGCCTCCTTTAAGAAAAAACCCGACGCCCTGAATGCTTGAAGACCAGCGCCGCCACCCTGGTGCCATCCGCCCCACCTTCGACTGGCCGACGCCTCCTCAATCCCCTCCACCTCGCGAGCAAACCTCGTTCAACCCCTAGGTCCGAAAAGATGTGAGTTTTCTATTTATTTGCATTTATTTTGCTTTAATTTTGGGTTTAAATTATAATCGCCAAGTAGAAAAAACTGATTTTATATATGTTTTTAAAACTGAAATTTTATATTTTTATAAATGAAAAAGAATAGATTTTTTTTATATATGAAATCTTTATATATGTAGCGAATAGAAGAAGATATGAATTTTATCGATATGGAGCAGTGTTAAAAATGTAATTTTTATATAGTAGAAATAATAAAGATGTGATCTTTATAGAAGTTGCCATGTAAAAATATAATTTTTATTCATGTGGAGTAATAAAAATATAATTTTTATTATAATACTAGCGAGATAGAATTTTATCCATAAGGAGTGAAGTGAAAATTCGATTTTTATATATTGAATAGAGAAGTAAAAAATGTGATTTTTATATATTGAATAGCATAGAAAAAATGTGATTTTTATATATTGAATAGCATAGAAAAAATGTGATTTTTATATATTGAACATCGAAGTAAAAATATGATTTTTATATATTGAACATCGAAGTAAAAATGTGATTTTTATATATTGAATAGCGAAGTAAAAATTCGATTTTTATATATTGAATAGCGAAGTAAAAATATGATTTTTATATATTGAATAGCGAAGTAAAAATATGATTTTTATATATTGAATAGCGAAGTAAAAAAACGATTTTTATATATTGAATAGCGAAGTAAAAATTCGATTTTTATATATTGAATAGCGAAATAAAAATTCGATTTTTTACATATGTAGTGAATACGGGCAACGAAAGCGACAAAAGGCGAGATTGGCGAAGATTTCTATAAAAGAAGAGTCAAGATGATTGGATAGTTTTTGGTGATAATTTCTCACTCTTCAATTTCTTTTCTAGTCGTATATATATACTAGGATGCAGACGGTGCTTAGTAGCACCCGACACAATCGTCCACAGACCATGGACTTGTTTGTTTGGTTGCATAGATTAGTTAGATGATTTGATTTGAAATTGAATTGTTTGGTGTAATGGAATTGATTTGATTGATGTGTGAATGGCGTGGGCCTTCACTAGACCAGGGATAAGGCTAGGCCTCGTCCCGTTTCTAGTATCGTGCCGTTATGCTGCCGAAATTTTCTAAAATAAGTTAGAAAAATAAAAATATCATTTTATTTAAAGAATGAACTGAATAGAAATTCATATGTTAAAATAAAATGTTTTATCGTTAAAAATATAATTTTTAACGTGAATGTGAATAAAATAAAATATTCATTTACAAACCGGATGGTTTGTTTATGTACACCTATTTGAAGGACATTGATTGGGACGATAAATTTCACACATCGCCCAACTGCACAAATAAAATCTGTGTTTGATTGTTTGAAACCCCACACGGGTGTTGGGATGAAATTTGAAGTTCACTCATCCTGATTGATTAAATATGTCGATCGATTGATTAACAGGCTGTTATAAGCGTTATATATCTATATTTGATGCTTATACAGTGTAGTGCATTTTGGTTGATGGTTGATTATTTTTCAATGCTATTATATGCGTGTGATGTATGAAAATCCATATAATTAATTTTATATGGTGATTGATTGGGCCTCATTCCAATTTAGAAAATAAAAAATATTATGACATAAAAGTTCATGTGTTGACTGTACTCATCCGTTGAGATTAGTCATGTGTTGAACGAAATAATTTAACAAAAATTGTCACACGTGGACAGTACTCATTCGTTGAGATTAGTCGTGTGTTGACAAAAATAAATATTCATTTGTTGAATAGAATATTTGAAAATAGAAATATATGAAGCCGTGTTGGTTAGATTGACGCCATTTTGACGTGAACGATATTTATATCGATTTTATTCATTTTAAAATGCATATTGAAAAGTGATTTCGAAAACGCATATTTTGAAATGAAATCGAAATGAATTGAATATATAACGATTTCGAAATGAATTGAATATATAACGATATCGAAATGAATTGAATATATAACGATTTCGAAATGAATTGAATATAAAACGATTTCGAAATGAATTGAATATATAATGAATTCGAATTGAATGGAAAATGAATTTGATTTCAATTGAATAACAAACGAAACGAATTCGAATTGAATTGAATAGAAAACCAATTTGAATTGAATTGAATAGATAACGAATTTGAATTGAATTGAATATAAAACCAATTCGAATTGAATTGAAAACGAATTCGAATTGAATTGAAAACGAATTCGAATTGAATTGGAAACAAATTGAAATGAATTCAAATTGAATTGAAATTTGAATTGAATAGAAATGAATTTTAAAACGAATTTATAAAGAAGAATTCAATTTTGATTTGAATTGAAATGGAAGTTGAAATTGCTTTTGAAATGAATTTAAAACTATTTATATAATTCGTTTTAAATAGAAATCGACGAAATAAATTTTATATATATTATATATATAATATAATGGCCTAAATAGAACGCGCCGCGCCGCGGTAGTTCGCGAATTTCGACCATTTATTTCAAACGGACATTACGGGAGATCCGACCGTCGGATTCTCCTAAACCGGAATCGTTGGGTTCATATCGAAAAGAGCTTTCTAACGAATATTAGAAATTTGAAATCTAACGGTTGGATTTGGAGATACGTCCAAATCAAATTTGAAAAAGGTCGCTGTAAGTGCAGTTCGACGGCCATTGATGGAAATCGACTGTATGGGCCTTGATAAAATTATTGAAAATAATAATAAATTGTGTAAAATCATAAGAAATGATTTGGGAAAAATTGGGATGAAAAACTCCATATTTGAAAAGATAAAAATAGATTTATATCGAAATGAACTAGTTTTGAACTAAAATAGTAATTTATTTATTTTTAAAATAAATAAATTGGATTTGAAATGGTTTTGAAAATAACCAGAACTTCCAATAATTGCATTGGAATGGATTTGAATCGAAATTGTCTTCGGAATATTTCGATGTTTGATTTCGTGATTATACAGATGTTGTTATGGAAATTTGAAAGATATAGATATATATATCGTTATTTCCAATACGATATCTGTTGGTCGTAGTATCTGATATTGAATATAAGCCGATATATTTTCTATTCAGAACCTTGTATTTAATATCAAATGTGATTTGGGTTTGTCGTGAATGGTGTCTTGATTAACACTGTTCTTGAACCCATTTGAGAAAAGATTAAATCTTTTTATTTAGATTTAATGAAGTGTACCAATTAAATGATATTTAATTGGAATTGAATTGATATTGATTTTTGGGTTTATCGTGGACAGTGTTTTAAATAACACTCGTTCTTTAACCCGATAATTAATGGAATGTGACTTTGGGTTTATCGTGAACCGTGTTTTAAATGACACTGATTCTTTAACCCAGTTAACGATTAAAACTAAGTGGAGTTTTAATGAATCTTTAATTAGATTGAAAAGATCGAGAATGGAGTATCACCAGTTTTACTCCAGGCGATAGTTAAATCTTTAATTAGATTTAAACGTGAAATGGTAATTGAATTTACTGATAATACCGTGGTGTTAGATATGAAGTATAACCAGTTTTACTTCATGGGATGAATAGGATGGGATTGGGGAATTAAAACAAAGGATTACTTCAGTAAGGTTCGTTAATCCCGACTAGTTGAATCGAAATTCAAAGGAAGATTAGAGAATAAATTCAGGAATTTATCTTGGATAAAATTAATGGGAACCTTTCCCTATGAATGTGAAATTAGAAACTAACTGTCGGTTAGCTAAGCAGAATGGTTTTCTGGATATTGATCTGATGTTGGTTTCGGCCTTCGGGGTTAATATTTGGGGAATTATTCTCTTGATTAATTTACGGTTAGTGACTGATGAGTTGGAATGAGGCGTAGGTTGTGTTTGTGTAACACTTATTTAAAATATACGTGAGTTATTCGGAAAGACCGGGTTTATCCCATTCTGAATAACTGATACGACGATAAGTCGAAGATGAAGACGATGGTCGAAGACCGGAAGTCTTCACGTCGTTTGGGTGATTACTGATGATCTTGATTGGGCTGTACACCCAAGAAGATGGAAACAGTTGGTGATCGTCCAGACGTACTTGGAGATCGATGGATATGCGGGGTACTAGGTGCCTCCGGTTTCGTTCAGACCCAGAACGGACTTGTAAATGGACTGTGTGTCTGACATTGGATTTTAGTCTGTGTGATTGATTTCTATTAAATATATATCTGTTTGGCGGCGGAGAATTTATTCCCTTGCTTAACGCCCTTCTCTGAGACGTACGAGCTCAGAGGTTATATACTGATGGATATCAAACGCATAGAGTGAACTGCCGGTGTGGCATGCCTAAGTGGCGAATGATCAAGGCTTCTGTTGAAAAGCAAAGTCTTGTGGTTGATGATCGAAGCACGGCCTTTATGGCGTAGCTTTGTGTAACGTTTACTTCGCGAGTTTCACACCCGGTATGAACCAAAAACGGGAGACAGACCTCAGGGAGGGCATGCGTTTCTTTCTAGTTAGAAGTGGCGTCAGTGGTTTTACACGCCGTGACGAGTTTGACTTATGTGGTTGTTGCTGTTGCGAGGCGCCTCGGTTTGATCGGACAATCCGAGTCCGATGGAGTCATTCGTTGGCTCATTTACGCCCCAAAGGGCGGGGAAACGTAGTGTTCAGGTATAATAATCCACATCGGTGGACCGGCCCTGACGATCTGAAGGGTTGATGCGTTCTGTTCCTGAGGCTCGGGCTAGAGAGTCTCGAATCGGTTGAGGACTATCTTTTGCCTCGGTTCATAGATGGAAATCCAATTTCCAAATACGTGACATTTGCGGTTTTAATTGTAGAACTAGTATGGCGACATGATATATGGTACCCATGCCGCCTATGATTGATACTTATGATTTGAAGTTGTTTTATACACTATGCACTTATTATAGTATCAAATGATTTGTTTCAAATGTATCAAGCATTCTTTGGCTGTTATAAGGGAAAACCCTATCCCCCGGCTTGCGTTGCATTGTGTGATAGGACCTGGGTCTTATAACAGCTTCATTTTCTTTATTTAGCATTGCGCTGTTTGTTTTATGCACTGGTATTCTTGGGAGGAAACCCGTTCCGTGTTATGCGGCGTGGTCCCTTGATTTACCTAACTTTAAAGTAAAGAATAATAACTGTTTTAGTTCTCACACCAGTCCCATGACTGACCTGGAGTTTATTGTTTTAACCTAAACTCTGGGTGCCCTTATTTTGACACGGGCAGCTAGTAGTTTTGGTTTTGCAGATTTATATTCACAAGATCCTGGTTTACAGCTGGAATGATATCCGGAAAGCTTTGTATCCGTATATCTCTTCTAGTTGTGTATTGTATTATTTTCCGCTGCTATGTATTTAAATGTAATTTAAATCTCTGATATTTCTGTGTAATATTCATTTATACTCTGTATATTCTTGTAATCTGATGCATTGTTGTGATAATAGCAATGAAATGTTCTTCGTCTGCGTTCTATATTTTGTGGTGTTCTCAAAACAATCCGCGCTTTCTCTCTCTCTTCGGAGACCGGGGAAGTTCGGGTCGTTTCAAATATTCTCCATCTTGGGAAATAATAATCAAATGTGTGAAGGACGACAAGTACTCACATAAGCTTTTATTAATCATTTCAAGGGTCACCTTGGAAGCAGTCAATCCTAGGTTTTCAATTCAGACAGTTATGATTCCCTTCCCTTTCCTGCAACCACTTGATTTCATAACAATCTTCTCACAACAACCGTTACTAAGGAAGAATTCAAGAATGCATTGTTTGATATACCCAAGAGTAGCTCTGACGGTTTGGATGATTTTAATTCTTGCGCTTAAGGTTAAAGCAGGTGCTCCATGATATCATTTCCCATTACTAAAGTGCCTTTCTTCTGGATCAAAGCATTACGGATAACATCCTAATGTCTCACGAATTTCTTAGGGGTTATGAAGGAAATTATATTATCCCTTGATGTTCCTGTTTGGTGTGGCTCACATTGGAATGGAGTCGGTGCGTGGATTGAACGGGAGAATTTGTCCCACATCGCAAGATATTAAGAAAGATCGTGGTATATATATGGTATTAGTGGCATGTAACAATGGGGATTCCTTTTATTACAATAAGTGATTGCCAATACCAAATTATATGCTCGATGGGAGGCGATGGGGAAGTTCAATCGGGACGCCGGCATGAGAGACTTCGACCGTTGACTCCGATAGACATGGTGAAGCGCGTATGGTATGCAGGAAATGCCGAAACTCAAAATGGTATCAGGGCTTCATGGTTCGAGGGGACCGATATGCATAGCATGACCGAAGCATGGCTCTAAAGGGGCTTGAGCATTGGATGCTTGTCAAGGGGGATATACAATGGTAAAATCAGCCTTACGCCACTGCTTATGAGAACTCGGGGTAGCAGCCTAGCTGATTGTGAAGAGGACTCAAGGTGTAACTCTAAGGTGACTTGAGCAATGCTTGCCAAGGTGGAGATTGTTAGATGTGGCTCGCATTGGAAAGGAGTGGGTGCGTGGATTGAACCATAGAATTTGTCCCACATTGCAAGATATTAAGAAAGATCGTGGTATATATATGGTATTGGTGGCATGTAACAATGGGGATTCCTTTTGTTACAATAAGTGCTTTCCAATACCAAATTATATGCTCGATGGGAGGCGATGGGGATGTTCAATCGGGACGCCGACATGAGAGACTTCGACCGTTGACTCCAATAGACACGGTGAAGCGCGTACGGTATGCAGGGAATGCTGAAACTCAACAGTTCAACCTAGATAAATCTCAAAAAGGCTCATGATTGGGCGACATGAAGCTCAATACTTTATGTCTTTAATCATATAGGTTTCCCCCTGAAATACATAAAGTGGATAGTGGCATGTGTGTCTACGACAAAATATTCCATAAGTGTTAATGGTACCACTAGCGGTTACTTTCTGAGAACATGCGGTATATGACAAGGTGATCCCTTGAGCTCTTATATTTTCCTTATGGTTATGGAAATGCTCACAGCCCAGTTAAACTCCAAATTTGATAGAAAGGAAATTGACTATCATCCTAAGTTCGGGATCTGCCCATAGCCTCTCTATGCTTTGTCGATAACCTTATGATTTTAACAAAACCAGACGTTAAATCATTGCAAGGCCTCTTTGACACCGTGGACGTTTTCAAACTCTTGACTAGCCCCACCGTTAACTATAGCAAATCATCCATTATAATTACTGGTATCTTCCTTGAAGCTAAATAAGCCGTAGCAGCTACTTACTATATTCTTTTGGATAGTCCAAGAGTGAATTACCTTGGAGTGCCTTTGACCGCTACCAGAGTCTTGGAAAAGCATTATCTCAAACTCTATGAATAGATGACTAACAAATTAAATATGTGGTACAACAGGAACTTGTCATGTGCAGGAAGATTAACAATAGTGAAGTCAGGTATTTTTCCAATGCAGGTGTATTATTCTAGAATTCTAGCGCTTCCCAAGAAGCTAATGCAGAGGATAACTAAAGCATGTAATCACTTCATACGGACTAAAAAACCCTACTTTAAGAAACCTATCCCTATGGCTTATTCTAAGCTCCAAAAGCCACTAAAGAAAGGAGGGTTAGATGTCATTGTTCTTTTTTGTTGGAATGAAGCAGCTTTCTCTATGCACCTTAACAATATTTTCAACAATAAGAAAAACATTTGGACAAAATGGTGCAGGAAGCATTATATTGGAACAAAAGATTTCCGGAGTATGGAAAGAAGGAAGATTGATAGTTGGGTATGGAAGGAGATATTTTTTTCTTGGGATAATCTCAAGGAACATATGCAGATGTCTCTTTCGTCCACTTCTGCAACTCCTTTTTGGACATCCCCCCGGACTGTTATAAGTTGCATTCTTAGGGACAAGTTAAGTTATAATGAAGTAATGCAGACCAGTATCCCTCTCCTTCGAAAGCTTTTAATTACATAGATCATGCGCATATCACTCTTCCATACTCGAGCAACCAAAACATTAGATAGCTCTGGAGACAGATGCAGAGAAACCCTCTTTTGGCCGTTGAATAAGATACCTGGTTATGGGGTATACCAGCGTGAAAGCATACCATAGGAGAAATGTACAAACTGATAACTAAAGAGCAAAATATGTTTAAAGCCCTTAGGGTGAATCATGTGTGGGAAGTTTCTAGCAATCAAAGACTTAACCTGTCATTATCGAGAGTCCTAAATAATGGGCTCCTAACCAAAAGCAAATTAAGTAGAATAAGGATAAATTTGGATAACACTTACATCTTATGTCAAGACGATGAGGAAACTAATATGCACTTATTCTTCGATTGTCCTTATGTTTATAAATTCTGGATGCATGTCCTAATGGTTGGTCGATATCACATACCTAGCAGAAATAACAATACATAATGGTATACCATTTTCAAGGCAACAAAGTGGCTTAATGGTAAATCTACAGTCCTATTTCATAGTCTCAAGGTTGTTATTAGTGAGATATGGAATGAAAAGAATTTTAGGCTGTTTAAAAATCAATTGAGCTGATGTTTTTTTGGCGTATTTATGTGCACAAACTATATGCAGGAAAGTCAAATTAGGGCTAGGGGTGAGCATTATTCGGTTAAACCAAATAAACCAACCAAATCAATTTATTTTGGTTGGTTTGGTTCGGTTTTGAAATTAAATTGGTTTGTAATCGACCCTGAAAATTATTACGCTCGGTTATCGATTTAACCGAATTAACCGAACTTTTACTATATTTTCAAAATTATCGATATTATAATAAATATTTTATGTTAGTTCAGTTATTTAAGTATATTTAATCATTACCTATGTGTCAAAATTGATATCAGAAAGCATGAAAATCATAAATAATAATACTCTAATCATATATTTGTAATTTATTTCAAATTATAGTAAACATTCCAAACATAAAGTGTAAAATATTTTTAGTTCGGTTTAATCGGATAACCAACCGAACCAACTAAACTTAATTTGGCTGG
Organism: Allium sativum; assembly: GCA_030737875.1. Classification (NCBI taxonomy): domain Eukaryota; kingdom Viridiplantae; phylum Streptophyta; class Magnoliopsida; order Asparagales; family Amaryllidaceae; genus Allium; species Allium sativum. Next base: position 305,405,146 of record CM060916.1, on the reverse strand, counting down.
TTTGGTTTGGTTTTCATTTTTACTGGTTTGGTTTTCATTTTTACTGGTTCTAGTTTGGTTTGACAACTTTCATCATCGGATAAACCAAACCAACCAAACGCTCACCCCTAATTAGGACATTCTAATCTAACTACATCAGATGACTATTTGGTATACCATAAATAGCTCATTTTTTTGTTTCACCTAACTATATGTAGTCTGAGTTTTTTTTCCACCTTTTATGATTAATAAAAAGAGGTACGGGTCCTCTTTAAAAACATTGCTGAAATTGCAAATATATATAATATCATTGTTTATGTAGCTATTTAGATGGATAAAGTTATAATATATTAATTATATATATATATGTATATTTTTAGCATGCTATTTACGTAATTACTAATTTTGGTTAATTATTATTATTTCAGATCCTAGGTCAAACTAATGACTAGAATAACCTTTTGTGTTAATATTGTAGAGATTCAAAAATCTACTAAAAGTTTATTTACTTTAATTCTTTCAAATTTTTCCCAAACTATATCAAAGAAGGAATATTGATATATTTAAATTTACAAGAAATAGGTAATATTTTATTCGGAATAGATGATGTAAACTACGTACAATATATGTGAATTTACGCATCTCTTCCTATATGATTTGCTAATATTTCTTGTAGACTTCAAATAATGTCTTTTCATTTAAAAAGAAAAAAAGGGATAATTTACAACAATCAAGTAAAAAATCCAACCGATACTAAAAACTAATAGGTTTGTAATTCTAAAGTAATATACTGCATAAATTATATATTTACATCCAAATCCTATAAATTTGGAATAACAACCTCATATTCTAACAATATTTAGGGGCTGATTTCCAAATTTAGGGTGTTTACAATAAACATAAAACATATTAAAGAACTGTAGGCTAGATAAGAATACTATTACTGAATGGCCTACAAATCAATATCAGATTTTCAGATTCACAATTTCATATTTAACAAAAATTAAACAAGTTTTATACTTGTAACATACGAATTCATATTTGACACAAACAAAATAAATATGATAATTTTAACTATGAATATATTTCTCACTCACCTGAAAGCTATCCTAAATCCAAATCTAAACACAGCTTTTAGGCCTAAAATTCAAATCTTACATGTCTACAATATGTATAAAAAAGGGATATATATATACACATATCAAAATTTGTAGATCTAAGAGAAGAATTGGAAAACGAAAAGGAAAACTAGAATAAATGTTACATATACGTAGAACTAACCTTTTCCCAAATCTACATTCAATATCTCCAACACTAGTTTATTTGATTTAAATATGTTTATATTTAATAATTTTAGAAGAGATTGGAGAAATGGAAATGGTAGAGCTTTGCAGCTGCCTCTACAAAATGTCAGTAAAAGAGTGGGGGATTTACGCCCTTATTTATAGGCGTAGAATTGACCCTGACCCATTAGATTTATTTTTAGAAAAGCCTGTTCATTAGTATATAGTTTTCAAATATAAAACCCTAGCCGCCACTAGAAAACAGGAACCAAGGGGACGACCCCTAGGTCAACCGCACGGTCGACACCAAGGTCGACCGATTTGGCTGTCCTGCCTCCAAGGGGCAGGTGAAAAATGGTAAGAAATATTTAAAATATTCTAATTAATTATTTTCCCTTTGTTTTATTATTTCATCCATAACTTTTTCATTTGGTCTTCATTTGCGAAGTTCAAAATATGAAAATTGAGCAGAATTCTATCATGAACATAACATTGCAAGTTTCGTGGTCAAATTCCATCGTTTGCTCAAATATCATTTCTGGAATCTAACTAAATAACTAATTTAGTTCACTACAGGAAAATATACATATGGTTACATTTATTGGTTGCGTTTGACATGTAAATGTACCAATGTGGTTTTTAATTTTGTTTTTAGGACTTTTGGTTACATTTATTTTACAATTGACTGAAATACGGGCTACGTTTAACATTTCCCTCCTATATATTTCAGTTCCCTCCTTTATCCAAAATTTTCCGCCTAAACCTAAATTACTTTTCTCTGTATTTCCCTAAATTACTTTCCTCGTTTTCCCCCGTTTCAACGTTTCTCCTCTACTTGAATTCATTGGCTGCTTCACCTTCGTCTTCATTCGACTCAATCGAGGGCTAATGCTGTAGCGTATCAGGTTCATCGTCAATCTGTCAGGCATTTCGACTGTGACACAATCGCCACTTTGCCTATTTCCTGGGCGATGCAATTTAGGGCTAGCTGCCTAGACGACTCAATTTAGGGCCAGCTGTTTCTTGGGTTCATCATCGTTAACTGCCTTGACTCAATTATGTAAGTTAATTTCCTAAATTAGGGCATTTGGTCCATATGTAACAATCTGCTATTTGATTTGTTTAAGTGGTAATCCGGTTAATTATATCCCAGAGCTTTCTTGTTAGTGAAAATCAATCCTGCTGATACTGTGTTAATTTGTTAAGATAGCTGTCTTTTACATGTATTCTTATTATAGCAGTATATATTCAATAGTGATCACTGCTGGTTATATTGTTATGCGCCTTCAAACATTGTGGTGTTATGCACATTTTTGGACTTATAAAACCATTGTATCCAATAGGAAAATGCAACAATGAATCACAACTGTGAACATCAATTTAACTGTGAACATCAATAGATCTATTTTTTTATACCTTGAAATAAATATCCACTAAATAGTCGAATTGGGCCCAGATCCGGTGTTTGGTTAAAGCTGAACTCATATTTGTATCAGTAAACGTCTTCAAACTGTACTCAGCTAAAATTCATATTTACAAGCTAAATGTGATACTTCATTTTACAAAAAGATTGATGTCGCCATATAGCATGGTAAATAATTATTGTATGCAAAAGAAGCGAAGGGTTATGATATGATAACTCTGCAATGAAAAGTTTATTTCCTGGAAGAATGATCTTTACTCATTCTGACGTTAAATTGGTAAACAAAACATGTATACATTTTCAAACATTCAAGATATGAATAAATCATACTAAAAAAAAAATTCCTCTAAGACTTCAATTTTAAGACTGCAGCCAACTAATCATTTGTTTGAAGTTAACTTACGAATATTACAATTTTCCTACAAATACCTCAATACTAATGAGATTTAAACTCAACAAAAACATAGAGAATTCTCATAATTTTACTTTATCGAAGGCCCGGCCAAAGTTTCCATTTCCTTTGTTTTTTTTCCTAACAATCATCGTTACACTTACAAAGTAAGTGAAATATGCAGAGTATATTTTAGTTACCTACAAATTTCATTATGATAGGGTAGTATGGTCATAAAAATTAACTTCCTTGGGCACATCGTTGATGGCTGATAAGTCTTTATTCTGACCCAGAGTGATACAGGTTCATATACTTTACCAAAAAGGGTACGGTCATAGTATACAAAAAACAAAAACAGTGGTGCTATGAAATTTTCACTAGTTTCCATGCTTGTTTTTTTTCCTCTTGAACTATTCTCAGCAGTTTCGTTAAAATGTAGTTTCCATTGAACTTTATAAATTACAAATTATCGTTGTTTTTTTGGGTAGCATAACGAGAGTAGGATGCATGGGTGGCTTGACGATGAAAAAACGTACTGTATATTTTTATGTTTGATTTTGTACTACTTAGGTATAAATTGTGTTGGCGAAGTTATAAATGCAAGCATTGGAAATATTTTAGTGTTGCATGGTACCTTTCCAAGGATTGTTGGTAGTTGGAGAGTGAGTTAGTGATTTAAAACAATTAAAATACAAGGTGCATAAAGTTATATGTTTGATGACTTCCTTCCCTCGAAACAGTGAAACACTTATGTATTTTTTTCCCCTCTTAAACATGCAATTATACATAATCAGATTCTTCAGTTGTTTCTGGAAGGGTTTCAACAAAATTTCATCATATGTATATAGCATCGTAGATGTAAGTGATTGTAATGTAGGAAGTAGTTGATCCATGTGCTTTTTATTGCAAAGGAGGAGCATAATTTTCATGGAAATTGTGTGTTATTATTCCTTGCTAATGCAGTCAAACTCCCGTGATGTTTAGTAATATTTAAATCCGGTCATCCAATGAATGCGTCCAGCTATGAAAATGACACATTAGTTTCGTTTAATAATGTCGATATCTAAATATCCAATTGCAGTATTAATTAGTTCTTTCTTAAAGCAGGAAATGAGTTTAATGGAAGTTTTACTTTTAGATATAACTAAATAAACTTAACTTGGCAGGTATCAGAGAAACATGTAAACCGGGCTTACTATGATGCCATGGCTGCGTATTATGAGAATGATTCAAAATTTCTAATAAGTTAGCACTTCAAAGCGGAAAATTTGTTAACCTCGTTAAAGATAATGATAGTCTGTTGGTTGCAAGAGATTTTATTTTTTATTTTTTTGTTTTTTCCCAAGCAGTTGAAGCCATGGTCCAGCAGCTTGTTCTTTTCTAAATTGACTATTGCTGCGCAATGCAACAAATTGTTTTTTCTTCTTCTAATTTATTAAATGTGGTAGCAAGGTCATTGGGTACAAACAGCAAAAACAAAAAAACATGAATATACCTTTGATCCTTCCTGATACCTTTAACTTTCGAATAGAGTCAATTGACAGTAACTTTGGCCTTAAGTAACCTACTTATGCTCTTTTCCCAATTATACATACACAATCATAGATATCTCAGTGTTTTCATTTTCTTTTAATATCATTCAGTTTGTGTTTTGTTCTCAATTAGTATTATGATGCAGGAGGAAGTCAAATATGGTTCTCTTCAAATTCTTATTTTTGTGAGTGATGGATTGTGGGATGTTGTTACAAACGAGGAAGCTAATTTATGTGAGCTTTAAAACTTGATTATTTTTCTAGATATTCGCTTGATTTTTGAAACTTGTTAGTGTAAATCAATTTCTAAAAACAAAATTCTAGTTTTTCTAATCACCCAAGTAAATTAATAAGCACACTTCTTGAAAATATGTATATCCAACATTGCTTGATAGTGTAGCATATTTTCACCGTTTCTTTTCCTTCTCCCATATTATAATCTTGTGTAAGAAGCTATTACTTGGCACATGGAAGACTAAGGCTTAGTGTTTCTCCAATTATCATTTCATTGGTTCAATGTCTCTTGGCACGTGAGGTTTGTTCGTGTTGAATTTTGCAACACTATACGGTAGAATTGAAGTGGTTGGAAGTTCATCACTACGGGTTTGATGTTCACAACTGTAAAGAAAACTAATCGTATCGAATCCTCAACTTATATGTCGTATTTAGTTGGTCATGTAGCCATTGTATTTTATTCACTTAGTTATACCTTGTTTTAGTTCTTTATCATCTGTCGGGATGCTGCTGCGCTCAATTGAGTTAAATGTGCTGCATGCATGCAGTACTTGAATATTGCCAAGTTGCATGCTTATCCATTTTCGTTGACCTGCTTGTGTACATATTGTTGGGTTGCCTATATCGCCGATGGAAAAAGATTGGGTGTATTTAAACAGGTGACTTTATAATACTTAAAAATGTATTAAAACAAGAAACAGTGGATCAGTGGTGCTTCCATTGGGTGACGTAGATGAGCAAGCTGTGTACGAAGTTAAATGCAAATGTAATGTTCTTCTTTTGACAAAACAGGACCACAGTGGATTAAAAACTGAAGCCATGTTTTGTGCACAATGTAAGAAACACAACAGTAATCTGAAAGTAAAATAGAAATGCGGTAAAAAAATATTCTTTTTTCTTTTTCTTTTTCAAACTGGAACTGAAAACAGATTTGAGATTCAAATGTAAAAGAGCTTAAAACAATTGATAAGAGCAACTGAAATGAAACACAGAAATGGTTACAAGGTTAAAACAAAGATACATTGAAACAGAAAAAAAATAACAAATTGAAACGAAAGCAGACCGAAGTGAAATGTGGTTCTTCTTCTTTTGAATTTTTTCTAAGAAGAATTGAATGGGATTGGAATTGCACGAACAAAACAAGAAAATGGCAAAATGCAGAAAATAATATGAAACTCAAAGCTACACAAATGTATCAAAACGTTTTTTTTGTTTTTCTTAAAAAGAGGAAAACTGGCACTAGATGAAGGAACATAAACAAATGTATACATTTTTTGCAGTGATTTTTGGTTTACGAAATTTTTGCAGCGATCCATAGCCACCATTTCTTTCTGTATCACCTGATAGAACAATGCTCGCAGTGCTTCTGTTACTTTCAAAATGCAGACTGAGAAATGTGCCAGTGGTATAATCTGGAAAGGGCTACATTAAGAATTTCATCACATAATCAACTATAATGCGAGCTCTCCAAAAATGCAAAGGAAAAGATTGATTTGACTGCATTTTCTGCCTGACCGCTTTCAGATCTAAGGCTGCCCTTCATGTCCTCTAATGAGGCATGCCCAGTGCATATTAACAGCTTTTCTGAACTTGTAAAATGCAACTGACTTCTTCTTTCTGTATCTAGATCATCATCATCAAAGGCGATGATTTGATACTAGAAGCATTCAAGCATATGAAAGACAATATAATCGGTGGGTGCTTGTAGTAGAAGGGTCCTCCCAAAAGCTCATCAGATTCTTGTTGCTCATGCCTTCTCTTTTTTCCAATTTCAGGTATCGATTTTCAATTTTTTTTGGGAAATCCATCATTTTATATATAATGAAAGTGCCACTTAATCGAAGCAGAACATTTTTTTTTCATATTCCAAGGGTCGGAACACATGACTTTCAATGCCTTTTTAAAAAAACATACGACTTGGCACTTGAGTGGTATAATAATCCATGCTTCAGTGTCGATTGGAAAATATACTATTATGTGTCACATCTTATATTAGGATTAAGTGCTATATAGGAAATGATAGGTGGGAATAATTAAGTGTGACTTACTCATTGGGTTATATTCATATGGTTGCTGATGTACAGATATGCGTTAGCAACTTATTAGTTCATTTGCAGTAATCAATTTCTTTGAGTTTCTATGAAACATTAACTTAATTGAAAAGAGAAAATTTTGTGTGCTCTTTTCAGAGCCCATTTTTTAGAAGTCTATTCGGTTTAGGTTGGGAGACCCCTAAAGACTTTATTTCATTTCTCATTCTGATGGTATCTTGAAACAACAGAACCAATAGCACTGCACAAATTTATAACTATGTGCGAGGTAGTTTTATTCGTTTGATTAGTAATATTATTGATAAAGAAGTTTACATGCAGAATCGTAGAGCTCTGTTGTGCGTACAAAAACATCCATGTATTATAATATACAGACATAACAGCAATCAAGACTACATAACTAACAATAAGAAGTAAACTGCTTACATCATTTCACACGTCTTTTGATCCTTTCAAATGTCTTCACATTCTTCCAAAAAACGACAGTGTTCAGATCCCATGTGACACTGTAAATTATATTATTCTAAATAATTTCTTATTTTTGGGATGGTTGATTTTGATAGCCGTGAAATTGTTTACATGAAATCCTGCAGGATTCTATCTATCAAGTATTACATTAACTAATTTCCTTGGTTATTACAATAATTGTTTGGTTCGTATGGTGTAAACACAATAGCAGGTTGTTTAAATCTGTCAAATTACCTTATCAAATGAGAATGCAACATATCTTATCATATTGTTCACAAGGTTTAAAGTTTGAAAATATTAAACAAGGAAAAATTAAAGATAGAGCTCTTATCTTTCGGCAATCTAAGTATGATGCTACCAATCAGTTCTGTTCAAGATAGTTTGTGATCTTCTTTGCATTGCTCTAGCTCTAACTAAGTTTTATAAAATTTGTTTAAAATTAATAGAATTCTAACTAAGAAATTTTGCCATACCTTAAATGTGTAAAGCATCTCTATAAAATCTCAAAAATAAATCCATCCGTTTATTTCTGTACATGCTAACCTAAATAAATATAAACAATAATTTTCATTTATTTCTAAAAATATTGTTTGGATGTAATTATCATTGTTCTGAAGACAGAATTTGCAACGTAATAAGCAATATTCATTTTTCCAAGGTTTAAAATAAACCAATAGCACTATTAGCAGTTTTGTAAATAAGAAAATGTACAAGTCTGTAAAGGTCAACTAGGATATTTCTTCTGCCATACATGTTTGTAAAGGTCACTTAGGAGATATGGCTTTGAAAAAGTTTTTAAGATAGGATTGCCTCAGGTTTCTACACTGAACTCTCAATGAGGAATTACGAATGAAGTATAATCTCTGTATGCATTACTTATGGTGTTATCTTCTATAGTTTTCAAGCAAAACAGTGAAAAAAAATGTCACTTTATATACCCCAGATTTTCATGTTATTAAAACTATTAATTATGCTGGATGTCAGGTTGAGGATGCGTAGTGGATTTGACTGGAGTGAAAGCCTATTACTGCAGACGTAAAGTTCATGGAGTATATTCAAAATAACCAGAAGTTGTGGTTGCTGGAATTGAACAAAGGTCATGTCAGCAGTACAATAGGTCAGAATCTAATCTTGCTTTCTATTTACGTTTTGGTTGGTTGTTTTATGTTGGATCAATCTTGATTTTTTATTAATTTGATTGTTGATTTGATACTAATAAGGGTAATACTGATTGGATTTTCCTTGTTCTTTGTGCTTAGCTTGTTTTCTGGTAAATTTTATTAATCTATGATTAAATGTAACATGTTAATAATATTGCTTTTATCTTTAAAAGCTCTGTATAGTTGATCACGTTTGTTTCTATATTTTTCTTTATTTTCTCCTTACTGGTTCCACTTGTACATTAGTAAACTGCTGTTTTCAATACTAGTATTGGTTTATTATATGCTTGGTCTCTTTTGTATAATTTACTGGAATATTGTTATTCCTTTCACTATTACTATTATATAGGCATTGGCTTTCTTTAAGGAATACAAAGATCATATTAAAGCTGTTTAAATATGATTTAATTTCATACTGGCTTAGTGGTGTTGCAATTATTCAAATTATTAGTGGAAAATGTTATAATGGCGGTAATTTTCAGGTATAATGGCGAAATTAATATTACTTGAACTTTAAATTTTTGGGCTCATTTCTTATGGAAGTTAAAGATATACTCTGGGCATCTCTTGCATGGGTGTTGGGAATGGTTACTCCTTGGTGTGCCATTGCAATTATATGAGTTGCTCCTTGTATAATAGCTCTCTGGTCTCCTTTTCATTCCAGATTCACAAAGACAGGTGGTAAGTGGAATGTCTTATCTTAGATTGTTTCAATATGATCTCTGATATGTTAATCAACATTTATAAAAAAAATTGTATACAGGTGAAGAATGGTCAAGATTATGAGTTTATATTGGCATTGCAGACACTGTGTCGAAACGAGTATGACATTTTCAAAGAATCTGAAGGGATTAAAGTAAGTATTATTTTTCAGTACCTCATATAATTTTATAATTCTGGTACAATGCCCAAATTTGGACTTATATTATTTTGTTGCACAATGAGAAATGATGGCATTCAGTTTTCCATCTGACTTTGCATAAATTGTTGTGATGTGGGTTACCATGTTGTTCGCTTACCAATATTTGTTTCACTTGTTCAAGGATAATGTAGTTAGGTTAAAGGTAATATATAACGTACGAAAATCCGGTGAAAACTCAGTTTTAAAATCTGATTTAAATGCTTACTGATTGAACATATAATTAAATCTTTGTATAAGTCTTTATATGTACGTATCCTAAGATGATTTTGTAAGTATGGCAAGAACAGTTCATCATGCCTGAATTCAAAAAAATCAAACATCTTCCTCCATAAACTATAGGCTTTGATTTAGCGTTTGCTAAGACATCTTGACATCTATTAAACCAGAATGTTGCCCCATTATCTGTATTGAAATAACTATTTTTTGTTTAAAAATGAATAGAAAAATAACTGAAGAAGCCATACAAAGCAGTTATGGCCCATATGAAACAGAATGAGTGGAACTATGAGCAAGGATAATTACAGTGATCTTTTCCAATAGATAGTTAATGAGTGGAAAAATACGTATAAATCATATATAAGAAGTGAAAATTAATTTTCGTGAGCAGAAAAAAATAAAGCAGCGACCAACTTCGTTGCCTTTGATGGTTTAAAAATGTAATAGTATACAATACTTTTCTATTTGTGGGTATTGCAAAGAAATGATGTAAAATTTGTTTTTCCTTCAATATTCAGTTTATAGGCTAAAACATCCTCCTATGGTGCTTGTAGAACTGTCTACAACGGTGGCTATGGATGCTGGAACTACAGTTATTCAAGGTACTTATCTAGTAACAAATTTCCAACTAAGCAACTTACATATAATAATACTTTGATTTTTTTTCACCAACTTCGACTGATTTTTAGTTAATGGCTATTGTTGGCCTTTATGTATGCATGCATGTATAATTGCAGTTGTAGACACAATGCAAAATTTGGATGAAGTAAGCATGACACTACTACAGAGACTTTGAACTTTGGTGCTAACAGGTAAATAATTTCAAGGGAGATTGTGTTTAAATGTTATTATTAGGAACAACTTTGTTAAACTATATATGTAGGGTGGTAAAGGTGATTGAACAAGTTGAATCTGAAGGATGAAAACATGGATCCAAGTGCAATAGCCATTGCAAAAGTTTTATCCAGTATTATTTGGTTGGAGTCATTTCTCAATATGGAAACATGATCATGCATTGGTTCCTCTTAGCTGGGTCGTGTGGAGGTAGCCCTTGGTAGCCATAAATTTAATTTTCTCATATAAAGAAAACTATGTGAGAGTTAAAACATGTAATTGTAAACTTATTCTTTCAGTAGACTTTCGGAATAAACATTGCATGAGTCTCTATATTGAGTTAAAACATGTAACTGTAAAGGTCTTTTCTGGTGTAGTGTGATATTAGTCGGTACTTAAGTAAAACTCCTTTGAGAATGATTGTGGTATGCGAACTTGTTCATTTTGTCAAACAACTATTATGTAAATGATTATGGATAGTACTTATGTAATTAATGTGTTTTCAATTACTTGAATATGTTGATTATATGATTGGTTGATTGTTGGTTTGAATGTGATAATTATACGATTGTTGCTGATTTTGGTATGACTATTATAAAGCTGGTTGTTGTAAACAATGTAAGCCATTAACAGTATAAAGTGGCATTTGAAAAATGCTACAAACAATAATTACATTGCAGCAGCGTTTCTAAAATGCTACTGAACCAAACGTAAAATATTATCTGAATTTATAGTGGCATAAAATAAATGCAACGAAAAGTTTTTAGTTACATAAAATAAACGCTACGGAAAATCAAAGAAAGGGACCAAGCACAAACGCAACTAAAAAATGTTAGATTTGGTTGGATTTTTTAAACGCTACTGAATATCTTTGGTTGCTTCCGTTTGGCAGCGTTTTTCAAAATGCAACCGGAAAAAACAGACCTTTAGTTGCGGGACCTGTAGTAGCATTCTTTGAAACGCTACCAAAGGCTTTGGTAGCGTTTTTTCAACGCTACCAAAGGTCATTTTTGGTGTAGTGGTTAACGCTAAATTCTAGGATATCACAATTTCTTTGATTTTGGATTGCGATGTACTCTATGACTTTTACTTATTTTTGTGTTGGACTTGAGAGAACCAATTTTTAAGTTAACATTTTGGTGCGCCAGGAAGGGGGAATAAATTCTTTAAACTCAAAAAGGCTTAGGAAATAGGAACGACGTAACTAAGAGGAAGAATGACACCACTCAAGATGGATGGAAGGAAGAAGGCTAGGAGACCTCTTCGGTTCGAAATCCCTCTGTCCACTTGACGAGGGAGGAATTGGAAGAGACTATGCACGGATGGTAGACTCGCTTCGACCATTAGGAAACCATGTTGTAAGAAATTCTGGCACATCTACGAAGGTCAGGAAGCCAAAGGCAAGGTATTGAGGTTAAGCCCAGCACTATAGCGGCAAAGAATCAAGGCTCGTGGGCGAATCCCAACGAACCATCTTGGTTCGACACCAAATCGAAAGTCTGGTTCGGCCGTGCCGAACCTGTTGGGGTCAAGGTCATGCTTTTGAGCACCACTAGAGTGCCACTTTTCGCTGGACCCTATGTAGGAATAGAGCCGACTCTGGAAACGAGGATCGACGTAAATGCTGATGATACTCATGCTCACGACGTAAGATTGGATAGGCAGAGGCCAGCTACTGCTCCTAAGATCTAACTAACATTAGTCCGAACTTAGGAGTAGGTGCTGGGAAAATTTACTTAGGAAGACTCAACGCCCCGACGACAGGCATTGATGACTTGAGAATGTTGATTGCCAGTGACAATAGAATTGGTAAAATTATTTGATAGGCTACTCGAAAATATGCAATAAATTCCTTTTACTTCGAATATCAGGAATTCGAGGAATCACTAGGCTTCAATTGGCCAGTGTTGGAAGATTATGATAGAAGGAGATATCTGATCGTCCATCTTATGCATTACATAAGGCACATGGAAGTGATGGGGGAATCAGAGGAAGTGATGGGGGAATGATTTCCATTATTTATATTGGGCATATCTGCTCAAGCGTTTAGACAGTTGGAAGGCAATTCAATCAACAACTAGTCATGATTTAGTGAGAGACCCATAGGAATGTTTCGGGTCCACATAGCACGAGCCAAAAGATAATGGCATTGGCAGTAGTAAGGTAGAAAATTAGAGAATCTATACATGATTTTCTGAAAAGATTCAGCGTCGTAGTAGTCGTGGTCGACCAATCAGATCCATTAATGGTATTGATGGTGGCTGCTTCCAGAGTCTTGATAAACACTGAGCTTAGGAGGTCACTGGAATGAGATCCTCCATGGAATCTCGAGGAATACCACTTCCAATTCAAAAGGTTTCTAAGGGAAGAGGATGCAAGGGAGGATCGCGAAGACCTCTAAGTTAATGCAACGAAGGATGACAGACTATCCGACAAGGGAAAGCGCAAAGCTAGAAATGGCCATGGCTGGGATAGAAAGTTCAAGAGAGGTCCTAAATACGACTCATATGCAAGGCTAAATATGAGTTTGGAAACAAACTTTCGTGACATTTAAGACTCACTCCCGATGAGCAGACCATTTGGAAGGGATCCCACAGAGCGTAATTGGGATTCCAGGAAATTCTGCTCATTTCATGGAATAGCTGGATACGACACGAATGAATGCAAACATCTCCATAACGTCATTGAAGAACCTGGGGGGAAAGGGAAGTACCAACAATATGCCCTGAATGGACCACGGCTGTAGGGCATGAAAGACCATAGAGTTCTCGATGAGTAAATGTTCCAAACTTTGCGAGGAGGAAGCTTTATCAACTAACAGGTCCATGTTGGAAATTTGATAGTGAACGTTGGCTACATCAGCCTTCCCAAGTACGAAACTAACCTCTAGTTCTTAGGTATGCTCTACACCGAACGACAATCACCTTTCCTTCCAATAAACAACGGCTAAGTCGACCTACCTGTGTACGGGACTAATGCTAGCCATTAGGCATGCTTTATACCTGATATTGAACTGTTGCCCTTACTTTCACTTTTAATGAACTTGTAATTGATGGCTATGCCTCCTACTCTTGTACGGGATTAGCAGCGATTCCTAGGAAAGCTCTAAGATGGTAATGAACCTTACCTTTTTATTGATATAAAAGTACTTATGTTTTATGCACTTTAATTAAAATGTTCGGTAAGTATGGTTGATGCTTTATGGGTTGTAAATTTAAAAATGCATTTCGAACCTTAGTAACCCTATGGACTGTCATGTATGGCTAGTGCATAAAAATGGTTGAGCACCTTCTTCATAAACTTTGCAGGTTTGCTTACTCAGGTTTGTCGAGTATGGATGATGCTCGTCAAGATCCTAGTGAGGCTAGGACTGTCCAATATGGTTGACACTTGGCAAGGGTTAACCGACCCTGGATGCGGGCTAGTCTAATAAGGATATCAAGTACAGTTGGTGCTTGGAAATGAATGGGCGATCCCCCGATGCATGCTCGCTTAGTCAGGATCATCAAGTATGGTTTATTCTTGGCAAGAGTTCAGAGAGGCTGCATACCATCCAGTATAGCTTATACCTGATAAGAGCACGACGTAGCTATGGATTGTTGAATATGGTCGGTATCTAACAAGGGACCGACAAAGTCGCTGACACCTCAGGGCAAACTATGGTCTACATAACATGGTTTGGATCGTTAAGTGTGGATGACATTTAGCATGTAGAAACCTTGATTATCAAGTATGGTTTATACTTGCTGCAAACTCGACTCAACCATGGATTATCGAGTACAACTGGTGCTCGATAAGAGCTCGATTGAAGATACAAAATTAATTATCAGCAAGACATCGTTGCAAGCATGGAAATCATAAATGATCGGGATAGATTGCAGGCCTCGAGCGTCGAGTTAATAGATATTCAAAACACATCTTCTACAACAAGATATGTGCTCAGGGGCAAGTTGTTTACCCGGCTTTTTGCAAGGCCGTCACACTTCGAACTGATTGACATAGGATCATTCAAGACTCGAGCATGCACTTGCGCAACTTCGAAGTCACTCAGATAAAGCAAAAACACTCAGTTGCTCAAATAACAGCAAAGCCTAGATCAGCCAAGTGCATCACCCTACTTCGGCATTCATCATCGGACTTCGGTTCGGCTTGAACCCTCCAGAGCTCAGATCAGCGTAAATTTTTTGTTCGAGTCGGGATGATAGAGGAACCCCTGATTGACATTGTGAATTAACCTCGACTCGGCCAAGTCTTCTCCTCCCTCTCAGATTGGCATACCAATCCAATCTGGATAGGCATGCCCCATGCCAATCCAATTCGTCTCGGCATGGATCATGCTAAACCTATTTGAATCAGTATGCACCAAAACGATCTGGATGTACCATTGTGCCGACGTTTCCCACTCTCTTCTCTACTATACCCACTCCCTCCACTCCTACTCCTATGCCACTGCCATATGCCGAACTGAACCACCTTCATACCTATATATACCACTTCAACATACCATTGAAAGGGATCTCTCTCTTGAACTCCTAAGCACTAGGACTCTGCTGAAAACATGACTATGCTCCTTTGTCCTCAAACCTTCTCTAACTTTGGTATATGATTGAGCAGTATAAACATAAGATTGCTAACAGTGGACGTAGGCATGTTGTCAAACCACTATAATCTCTTATGTCTCGTTATTTTTCTACATTTCTGTGATTTTGGATTGAAAAATACTATGTGAATTTTACTTATTCGGGAATTAGACTTGAGAGAACCAATTTTCAAGTAAATATTCACCTTGATTAGATAAGTAGATTTGTGACTTGAAAGTTGATTAAGTTTCATAAAGCTTCCATCTTGAATTCCTAAGCTTTATCCTTCGCTCCTCTTATTTAATTTTGGACCTTAAGATCTTTGATTGTTTTTAGTTATGTAAAATAAGAATGGAATGTCAAGGGTGGGTTTACGGGATAAAAGAATGGATCAACTATTTTACCCCTATCATGTATTCTCTTTTCTCTTAAGTTGTAAAATAATTAACTAATTAGTTAGTTATTTATGGACATACCTTATTAAATAGAAATTCTTAGTTCCCTTAAAACACTATGCATTGCATTATTCTAATTAAATCTTGTAAATAATGATAATCAAAATTAGGGGTGTTACAAATAGGCTTAAGGGCATGAGATGATATTACGAAGAAATCCAAACCTAAAAATGAGCAATGTACATAAACTGGAACAGAGATGTGTATATAAATTGACATCGAGTTATGGTGGAGAAGCATATATGTTGGTGATTGACATGGGTGGGTAGAGTTTGGCTAAAGGAGATGCTTCGTTGCTTAGTATAAGAGATTTGGCTTAGGATTGGGTGTTTTTATCTGTAGAACTTGAAGAAGTAGTTTTGAATCAGGTTCGATTTATCTGGGATGGATGGGTTGGGATCAAAAGTACTTGAAGGAAAGTAATATAGGCATGGAAGAAGAATTAGCTATTTGTTGGCTAAGTGTATAACTCGGAATCGAGTTATACCTATAACTCAGCACTGAGTTGTCATAGTATAATGTATGATGATGGAACTTCTGGAGACTTCGTTGAGAATGTGTAGATCGTACTGGAGGTGATGGCTCATTCTCATCAAGATTGGATGGTAATATAACATTATGATAAAAGCTTTGGTTCTTAAGTTTGTGACTCATTGTAAGAGTAGGTACCGAAGATGGCATCCCGATATTGGTGGGAGATATGAATGGAATTTGGTGGGTTTTTGGATAATGGAAACTAGATTAAGAAAGAAGGTCTCGAGTTCTAAATTAAGTAATAAGAAGGGCTCATATGGATATAGTAGTGGCAAGGAATCATTGGTAACTCGGAGATTTTTCAATAATACTCAAAGCAGAGGTATTGTAAATGATAATGCCCATTGGTCAACTGAAGGATCAGTATACTCTATACCAGTGGCTTTAGGTCTAGCTTCAAGCTTAGAGCTACGTGATATATATCAAAATTTGGGCCATGTAATATGATGGTACAACGGAAACTGGGATTTTCATTGCTACCTCAGAGTAGGGAGGCCATACAAGTTATCAAATATTCTTGATGTATTGAAAGTGATAACAGGATTGCTTGATGGATACTATTGTTATTACGGTCATTTTAGTTTCTATCCTTAGTATACTATCACTTTGAGATATCGTGGGGAAGAAGTGCTAGAGATAGGGTTGTTTGGACACTTGTCATCCCATTCTGTATGTAGTATCTTTAGAGTGGTGTAGGGTGGCATATTATATTATTATGTTCTAATGCTTTTGGTGCTAGGACAAGTCAGGTATGATTCATGTTCCGTTGTCTATTACTATATTTTCTCGCATAGCATTTTGAGATTCATTAAATGCTCACATCGCATTGTTGTCTAACACAGCATTACATTTTTCTTCTTATTACCTTGGGTACCCTTAAATGACTAAACTAGATATTTAGTCTTAGTGATACAATAGTTGTTCGGAGGATGAGCAAAATGGACCTATAATGTATTTTATACTATATATGGATTCATATGCTTTTCGTTGGGTAACACTGTGGAGCCTTAGAAGTGCGTCTTATTTCTATTTGTTGAGACAATTATTTTGAGAGGATTTGTTATTTTTAAACTATATGATGTTGATGTACAACTCGGTCGATATTACTCTGATGATCATTTGACATCGTTATCACTGTATCTTTTTTTGTACATAAGATATCATATTTCCATTCATGTACTATGCGATATACGATAGGTTATGTTGCATTTATTTATTTGTACCTTGACGATCATCATATACCGATTAAGTACGATTGCAGCGTTCTATTTAGCTCTTTTGGTTGTGGTGGTATAAAGTAGTCAATAGTCTTAGCGAGATGGTAATGGAGGTTTTGAAGCATTTTATGATTACCTCCTCATATCTCCTACACAAAGCTATAGGAAAAGTACATTGTATAACATATTAGACCGATATGTGACGATCATCAAGGAAAAGTAAACTGAAACATAACCTATTGTATAACTCACAGTGCATGGATAATATATAAAAAGAAAATATATAATAGGATATAGTTGTAAAGTAGAAAATCTCATCTCTATAAAATTTCAAAATCAAGTACAGTACATCTCTAAATCTGAAAACATCATGCCTCAGTACATCCTCATCGGAGTATATAAATTTCAAAATAGCGGAAATCATCCAAATAGCTATATAATAGAAGAATAATAATATGCTAGCCTTTAACTTGTCACCGCACTACATCATCGTCATCAAACATGTCACCTACTACTCGGTCTATTCATCTGCACCTTCAATGAGTACCCCAAGGTAATAAGAGGAATCATTAAACCTTGAGTCATACAACAGTCTGGTATAAGCGATAAAAGACAACCAACAATAACATAGGAAAATATGATGCTAGACAGTTCAAGTCTCACCAGACCTATCTTTGCGGGCAAAGAGTTAAAACATAATAATCTCATTAAATATGCTACTTAAATACACAAAAATAGGTACTAGTCATAATAGGATTCCCAATCCCTGCTTCAGCTCAGTATCCTATAGTGATAGCCTACCTAGAGAATATAAAAGATAACACACAAATAACCATAGCACCCAAATAATGACCTAGTTATCACCGACTAAGGTCTTAAATATGTTGATATTGAATGACTGATAGTTACCATCCGTCAAGGGCTAATGAGAACCTCGGTTCTTGTCAGACTATCATATGTCCCACGTATGTTTGTCTTCTAGAGACAACTAGATTACGTTCCAAGTAATCTAAGGTATACGATCTCTCATATCTTAATAGGCATCACCACAGTACCCCTGCTTTGAGTCTGCTAGAGTCCTTCCAACTATCAATGATTCCTTGGCACTTCCAATCATACGTGTTATCCACGACTCCATCCTATAACTCGAGTCTCACTCGAGTCAGTCCATTATCACGCAACCACAATACACTTTGAGTTGCCTATCACTTTCACCTCCGTCCACTCTCGCATGAGTTCACAGTCGAAGAACAATACTACTTTGATGATAATTTCCACCCTATAGATGCTATCGACAAACCAAGACCTCTAGGAACCTCTTGAAGACCACTGTGAATCATAGCCAAGAACCCTGGCCCTAACTCCTTGGTTTGATGGACCGGTACTGGTCCATACCCTATGGATCGGTACCAATCCATACAATTAGCCAATTTTTGGTTAAGTGTTCGACCACTGAATTCCTTGCTCTGAATAGTTGCCATCTGGTCCATCCACACGCCAAACTTCCTCCTCAAAGCAACACCTTCCAGTCTATCCATTCATAATTGAGTGATTATGCTTCGACCCATCCAATTAACTTCAAACTTTGCACATGACCTGCATAGGACCCCACAAAGCCATACACAAAGTTTCGTCATCCTCAACCAACTATGATGGATCGGTACCGGTTCATATGCTATGGACCGGTACCTGTCCATATACTTAGAGTATTTTCTCTTGAGAATTTATAAGTGCAATCTCCATGTCCTCAAGAGCTCCTCCACAAGTTTTATCTAAATTCGATCATCTGAATCTCCAATATTCTCTTTGATTTTAAGTCCTATGACATGCAACTCAAAACGAACAAATCATGCATAACATACAATCCAATCATTCAAATAGTAATTCATCCAATTTCAAACGTGAACAATCATTTGATCATAAACATGCATGAATCATATAAAAACTAGATCTAACACAATATGGATCAAAACACTTGTGAAACATGATGGATCTAATAATTTACATGTTGTATAATCAAATTAAATTACCCTAGAACGTTTAGATCTAAAATAACATATATGATCGGATTTTAAGTTGAAATTAACATATAGTGTGTAAAATGATCTTAATTAACACATATAATATGTAATAATCATGTGAGAGATCTCTATCACCTACCAAAACCTAGATCCAATGCAAATATAAAGAAAACAAATCTCGACAATGAAGAAATCCCTTAAATTTGATGCAAAACAACAAGATCCGATCTCCTTTGATGTAGATCTTGCTTCTAGATGTTATATAGAATAATTTGGAGAAGGAAAATAGGGTTTTAGAGATTATGTTGTGTTGTGTGTAATAATTATATGATTTTTGTTTGATGATAATAAACATAGATACATATTATTAAAATGTGTCTGTAATTGTATTATTCTACTACATCATAGACATAATTAAATATTTATATTTAAGTAAAATAATATCGCACAAAAATTTAAATATTCAAATAGTATTTTATTTAAATATAATATTTTATTTCAACATTTCAACAGTACAATTTTTCACAGCTCCACTATTTGTACATTTCACTGTAATATGATACATTCAATTTCATATTAAGTTTCACTTGTTACATATGTTCCTCACTACAACACTCTGTCACTCATTTACATCACTCAGTTGTACAAATACATTCATATACAGTCACACACTCTCATATATACAGATCCACTCATTGTCCCTCACTTTTCTTCTCTCTATCAGCATAGTATGTCTAATCACCTGCATACCTATCACAGAAACACACAAAGTAAATAAGAATAAAATATTTTAAATTCTAGCAGATATAGTTTTATTTTTAAAATTTATTTGCCTTAGAATTTTGGTGTGTTTCTCACCATATTTCTTGACTTGATCTGATTTGTATGTATTCATCTGTGTCTAGACAGCTTGTGATATTCATAGTGATTCACTATAAATACCATAAGGCACACATCATATCTAGTGCTCTCTCTCTCTCTCTCACACACACACACACACACACACATATATATATATATTTTCTACCTATACACAATACATGTATATATATACACATTTCTTTCCAGGCACATAGGGGAAATATGGTCTGCAAGGGACAAATATATCAGGAGGAGGTGTTTAGTGACACATGTAACACGTCGAATTTCTAATGACACTAAAAGAAGATAAATTAAACAATAATTAATTTAATATTCAGAATTAAGGAAAACGGAGTGTGCCATTGCGTCCGTCTCGAAATTCTAGTCAAGATAGACATTTGGTTTGCGTAAAACGAACATCGTATGAAGAAGTTATGAGGGTTTTAAATTTGTATACATGTAGAAGAAATAAATATATACATATGAGCCATATAGGAGTCAGATATGAGTCGGCACCTTATCTAGGATTGTTCAAAAATCAAAATGGCAGAAGGCGGTAAATTTCCCACTCTAGGCGGTCGCCCCCTAGAGGGGTGTCGACACCGGGGTCGACCCCCGTTAAGGGTTGTCGACACCAGGGTCGACCCACCCACAGGGGTGTCGACACGCCTAGGGATGATGTGGCATAGTCAGTTTGGAGGCTGTCAACTATAAATAAAGGTCTATTTTTCATGTTTTCTGTCCTGGAATGCAATGGAATCCTAATGCTGTTAGTGACTGGACTAAACCTAATTCTATTCATCTTATGCAAATCAAATTCTGAGATTCAAGCATAAATTCAACACCTATAACTTCTATTCTATCATATTAACAATCCAAACACTATGAGTTGGTTACTTTTAGGTTTAAATGAATAAAAGTAATTTGTGAAAGACTGTGATTTAGATCTGTTGTAAGTTATGAATCTATATTGTTATTGAATCCTAAGCTATGACATGATAGATCTACTTTTCTAGATCTAATTGAATTGAGGTTAATCTATTACGTCACCTTTGTGGATCTTGGTTTATATCTATATTGTGGTTAATGTGAGTCTGACATTTTTAGACAGTTAAAACCTTGTGTAGATCTAATCCTTCATGTAGATCATCTTTTACCTGTCATATTGTGGCCAACTTAGATATGTCATTATTTGGACATACAAATATTTTTTTAAACCTAACATGCTTGCTACATCATCCTAATTATGCTAGATCTGCTTTTATGTCCACATTATAATTATGTTAGATCTAGTTTAATCATTGCATGTTCATTAGATCTATTCTTATGTCCACCTTATTATTATGCCAAAACATGTCTATGCCAGTATATATGTTCATGTCACCTTTGTTAGAATGATCACTATTGTCATTTTTTCCATCACCTTTCCCTTTTTACTGTATATGCCTAGGCTACTTTCTAGCCTAGGTATGCCACCAAATATATGTGAATGCGTTAGTTAGGGGACGAGGGAAAATATTAGATTTGGCATAACTTGATATGAATTTGGACATATAACCCATTATGAGTATAGCTGAACATTTAGGCATAATTGGAAATTTGAATGTTAATTTGGAGTAATAAATATGAATAAATTTGGCATAAAATCAATTATGTACATAATTGGGAAAAAGGGGCATAAAACCTATAATTGAAACAGGTACAATTAATAACAAATGCCTAGGATTACAATTAGAAATTTTAATGGCACTTACGACACCAGGTTAGGTTGCATTAGTGGTGGAAGCCTGCCCGGACCCGATCGGCATATCAAGCATCCACTAATGTTGAACCTAATGTGAGAGGTCTAAGTGCGCAAATTCGAATCAAGCTAAGGAACGAGGTTAGACCCAACTGTGGAAAAAGACTGCCCGGACCTGACCAGCATATCCAGCATCCACAAGTTGTAGGCCTAATGTGGGAGGTCTAGCCCATTATAAACCATAAATGGACATGGCAATAAATTGGACTACTTAACCAAATCTAATCCATAGCTATTGTAAGATTGTGAACTAAAGTTAGGGTTAAGTAAAATTGGTTGAAACAGTGGAAGGGTTAAGTACATCTTGGGTAGGTGGGTAATATTAATATATATATAGGCCCACAAACTAACCCGTTAAATAAACATGCTTGATATAGTGGGAAGGTTAAATACATCTTGGGTAGTAGAGTAATATCAGTATGTATAGGCCCAAAAACTTAACCGTGAAATAAACATCCTTGAAACAGTGGGAGGGTTAAGTACATCTAGGGTTGGTGGGTAATATTTGTATATATAGGCCCACAAACTTAACCTGTTGGGATTATGCAATTTCATGACACCAGTAGGTAGGCATAATCTGTGGAAAACCTAGTAGTGGGGATGTAAGACAAAGGGGAGAGCTTGCATCATCTTGTGTGTGGGACCCTTTTCAGTCAGTAACCCTTAAATAGGTATCAAACGAGTATTCTGAACTAGGTCAGAGTGGGGCATGCTTACTGGGATGAATATAAGAGATCCAAACATGAGGGATGGTGACCTGACGGCGCGTTCCATCGGGGTCATGTGCGTGCATGGCTCCGCCTGGCCGGGAAAATATAACGCTATGACATCAATAGATATGGTTGTGCACATCTTGAAAATGAAGGGTTGCCACTTTAGGAGGTGATACATCCTACTGTGGGACCAACACAGGGTATCTACGGAGTAGGGAGCCGATCGATTAGGGTAATAATTAGGGTACATCTAGTCCTGTTTGTTTCTGTGGGCTACCTGTGTTTCTGTCTGGGCTAACACCCGTTAATTCTGTTTAGGTACCGGCTAATTCTTTTTGGGTTAAAACCCGTTACTAGAGTACACCAAAAACTACCATTATATTTCTGTTGGGATCATCCTGTTTCTGTAAAGCAATTAGGGAGTATGTAATCCTCTTACATATCTGTTATACTAGTATTGGTGCAGAAAATAAACAGGATAATCATTAGAGAAGTGTATACACCTTATCCTGTCTTCCTTGTTACATCTGCCATTTTTGTAGTGGTCACTCTTATCCACTTTATATGCCTGTCACGCTACTTTTATTTATTTACTTGCTAAAAGAAATTTGGCTCGCCGGACTTTATGTCTGACCCTTTTGTTTCCTCTTCTTTCTTCCGTTCCCCTCCCCCCAAGTTCCTCGAGGCAGGAACGCTCAGGCTTAGTCAGGACTCAATTATCATCTTGCTAGAGCTGCTCAAGTTCTTATCTCCACTATGGCTTTGTCTCTCTTATTTAGGGAATTATGATTTCTTTTAAGTATTTATGTACTCTGATGATAAAGTACATAAGTTATATTGTTGTAGTGGTTTTTTTTGTGACTTATGGTATTTTGGACCATGATGTATGATTTGTGTTTAAAATAAAAATTTAATTTATGCTGCTATCTTATTTATATCTGTCTTTTAATATTCTGTGTTTGTTTACCTATAACACTTTACAAAACTTAATGCATTCCCTTTGTGAGTGATATTAACGGACGTGGGGTGTTACACTTGGTATCAGAGTTGAAGGTTACTAGATTAGATAAAAGTTTTTGAAAATTATTTTCAAACATATTTTAAAAGAAAGCATTTTCAAAAAGAAAAGTCTATTTTGAAAAACATTCCCAAAAATCCATATGTAATATCCTTTGATCCATTGTCTGAATCACTTCCCTTTTTCTTTTCAGCATGTCTGGGGAACCAAACATTCCTAATATCCCGGAGGGCGTTACAATACCCGGACGGTTCCATAGTTATCTAGAGGGCACGAC
Source organism: Allium sativum (assembly GCA_030737875.1). Lineage (NCBI taxonomy): Eukaryota > Viridiplantae > Streptophyta > Magnoliopsida > Asparagales > Amaryllidaceae > Allium > Allium sativum. The sequence goes on along the minus strand of CM060916.1, from coordinate 305,381,176 downwards.
ACCTTCCGAGGCCCAAGGAAACGTTCCTCCCCTAGCTGCACTAGTCATTCCTCCTCCCCCCCTCCAAGAGCAGATAAATTCGCTAAGATCTGCAAAGACTTACGTGCTATGGGAGGGAAGCCAATCCATGGGAGCGAGACATTCGTTGAAGCGCAGAATTGGCTCAAAGAGACCGAGGACTTGTTCATAATCTTTGAAGTAGAGGATAGAAGGAAGGTTCAGTTAGTCGCCTGGCTACTGAAAGACGAAGCCTCATTTTTGTGGGAAGTTACCCAAGTTGGACGTCCGGTGGAAATTTGGGAAGATTTTAGACAAAGATTTGAATTGAAATTCCTTTCCCAAGCCGAGAAAAGCATGCAAAGGAGAGGTTCTTGGCACTCAAACAAGGGAATAAGACTATTAAGGAATGTGTGAACAAATTCAACCAGCTAGCAAAGTTCGGATTGGAATTGGTTGACACTCCGCATAAGAAGGTGTTGTGATTTGCTAAAGGGCTAAATGAAGCCCTTCATGGGTTAGCCATGTCCCATATTCCAATGGGAGCCACTTTTGAAAAACTTGTTGATATGGCCCTAATGCATGAGGAAGACAAGGAAGAAAAGAAGGAAGTCAAGGCCGAGGAACAACGCAGAACAAGAAGGTATGGCCCAAGAAAGAACAACAACAAGAGGGCGGAAAGCACAACAAAGCTCAAGTCAAAAAGAAATGCCATGGTTGTGGGAATGTGGGCCATTTGGTCAAAGACTGCAGAAAAAGGAAGAATGCTTGCTTCAACTGTGGTGAAGTCGGACACTATACTAGGGAGTGCCCGAAGAAGCAAGGGCAGGGTCAAAGGGCAGGATCTTTGGGAGGGAAAGTGCATGCTCTCGCGGCTGATGTACCAAACAGAGGTATGTAAGTTTCTGTTGAATGTTTGATTTCTCTTTCCGAACATCCTATTAGAACTCTTTTTGACTCTGGCACTTCTCACTCTTTATATCTGATTCTGTAGTTGAGTCTCTACACCTTAATTACTAGTATGGTAGTGGATCCCGTAGTTGTCTCAAACCCCATTAATGGTTCGGCTTGTTTATCTATGATTTGTCGGGGTTTGAGAATATCTGTTTTAGGCGTCGAGTTTGAATACGACGCATATGTGCTTGGGTTTATAGGTTATAGGTTGATTCTAGGGATGGATTGGCTAACAAGGTATGTTGCCATTCTGGACTGTTAGAGGAGGGTTCTTAAGCTTCTGATTTTTCATGATAGGACCCTCGAGATTTCATGTGACCCACAAGGATCTATCATGCTTAGCTTTTTAGAGTCACGGGACACATCTATTGATGGTATGCGGCCTGTTCCAGTAGTCCGGGAATATCCGGATGTCTTTGATGAGGTTCGGGGTTTACCCCCGAGGCGTGAGATCGATTAACACATATAGTTAGTTGAAAATGCAAAGACAGTTGCATTGCCCGTACACCATATGGCTCTAAGGGAAAGGTGGGAGCTCAGTAAACAAGTAGGGGAGCTGCTTGAGAGAGGATTTATTAGGCGAAGAATTTCTGAATATGGTTCTCCGGTCGTCTTTGCAAATAAGGCATACAACTTGCTTCGCTTAGGTGTGGATATTCATGATGTTTTTTCACATTTCTTATTTATGTAAATGTCTGCACAATACAACAGGGGTAGTTGAGCCGAACATGCTTGATGAAGTAGAGGTGGAATGGGAGGCGACAATTAGACGAGTTCCTACCCTTATACTTGGATCAAAGATTAAGAAACTGCGCAACAAAGAGGTTAAGTTAATAAAGTGCAATGGGGAGAAGACATCGAGGATGTGACTTGGAAGACTGAAGACAAGGATCGTGCATCATACCCTTTTTGGGACTATGTTCTTAACTCCTTTTTCCAAATCTTTTCTTCACACTTGCTTCTATCATCTTAGTATATCCTATCGGTCGAATCTTCGACCTTTAGGTAGGAAATCCCATGATTGTAAACATGTTTTTGAGACATGTTATGTTTGGTGGATGCAAGTGTTTGCTAGTGGCTTCCTATGGATGCATATACACACATTAGGCACTAGATCGGCTCAATCACTCTCATACTACATATGGATGTGTATGCATTTTCTTTTCTTTTATGGATGGGAATGGATGTATTACGATATGGATGTTGCACTTGGACGAATGAGTGTGCACACATATAGAACTTACATGTTATAATAGGTTTACTTGCATACATATTGGATTCACGGCACTAACATACATTGCATTAAGGAGGTCAACTGAATTAGTAGGCTGCTTGATCTTCCGCATTAGTATTGGGACATATACATACACTTTTGCATATATTCATATAAGCATTAGAAAGTTTAAAGGATAGTGGATGCCTATGATTGGTGGATAAGTAGATGGATGATGGATGGTAGGATACATTCTTTTGCACTTAGAGATTTCGGGGACGAAATCCTTTAAGTAGGGGAGAATGTAACACCATGAATTTCTAATGACACTAAAAGAGGATATTAAATAATAATTAATTTAATATTCAGAACTAAGGAAATGGACTTTGCCATTGCGTCCGTCTCGAAATTCTGGTCAAGACAGACATTTGGTTTGCGTAAAACGGACACCGTATGAAGAAGTTATGAGGGTTTTAAGTTTGTATACGCGCAGAAGAAATAAATATACACATATGAGTCATATAGGAGTCAGATACGAGTCATTACCTCATCCAGGATCATTCAGAAATGAAAATGGTAGAAGGCGACAAATTTCCCACTCTAGGGGGTCGACTCCCCTAGAGGGGTGTCGACACCGGGGTCGACCCCTGTTAAGGGGTGTCGACACCGGGGTCGACCCACCCACAGGTGTGTCGACACCCTAGGGCTGAGGTGGCATAGTCAGTTTGGAGGCTGGCAGCTTTAAATAAAGGTCCATTTTTCATGTTTTCTATCCTGGAATGCAATGGAGGCCAAATGCTGTCAGTGACTGGACTAAACCTGATTCTATTCATCTTCTGCAAATCAAATTCTGAGATTCAAGCATAGATTCAACACCTACGACTTCTCTTTTATCATATTAACAATCCAAACACTGTGAGTTGGTTACTTTTAGTGTTAAATGAATAAAAGTAATTTGTGAAAGACTCTGATTTGGATATGTTGTAAATTATGAATCTATATTGTTATTGGATCCTAAGCTATGTCACGATAGATCTACTTTTCTAGATCTAATTCAATTATGGTTAACCTATTACATCACCTTTGTGGATCTTGGTTTAAATCTATATTGTGGTTAATGTAAATCTTTCATTTTTGGACAGCTAAAAACTTGTTTAGATCTAATCCTTTATGTACATAATCTTTTACCTGTCATATTGTGGCCAAGTTAGATATGTCATTATTTGGATATATAAATGTTTGTTTAGACCTAAACATGCTTGTTATGTCATCCTAATTATGCTAGATCTATTTTCATGTCCACATTATAATTATGTTAGATCTAGTTTTATCATTGCCTTTTCACTAGATCTATTTTTATGTCCGCCTTATTATTATGCCAAAACATGTCTATGCCAGTATATATGTTCATGTCACCTTTGTTAGAATGATCACTATTGTCATTTTTTCCATCACCATTCTCTTTTTACTGTATATGCCTAGGCTTCTTTCTGGCCTAGGTTTGGCGCCAAATATATGCGAATGTGTTAGTTAGGGGACGGGGGAAAATATTAGATTTGGCATAACTTGATATGAATTTGGACATATAATCCATTATGAGTATAATTGGACATTTAGGCATAATTGGAAATTTGAATGTTAATTTGGAGTAATGAATATGAATAAATTTGGCATAAAATCAATTATGGACATAATTGGGAAAAAGGGGCACAAAACCCATAATTGACATAGGTATAATTAATAATAAATGCCTAGGATTACAATTAGAAATTTTAATGATGCTTATGACACGAGGTTAGGTTGCATTAGTGGTGGAAGTCTACCGGACCCGACTGGCATATTCAACAGCCACTAATGTTGAACCTAATGTGAGAGGTCAAATTGCGCAAATACGAATCGAGCTAAGACACGAGGTTAGACCCAACTATGGAATAAGACTGCCCGGACCCGACCGGCACATCCAACATCCACAAGTGGAAAGGTTAAGTACATCTTGGGTAGGTGGGTAATATTAGTATATATATATATATAGGCCCACAAACTTAACCGTTAAATAAACATGCTTGAAATAGTGGTAAGGTTAAGTACATCTTGGGTAAGTTGGTAATATTAGTATGTATAGGCCCACAAACTTAACCGTTAAATAAACATGCTTGAAACAGTGGGAGGGTTAAGTACATCTTAGGTTGGTGGGTAATATTTGTATATATAGGCTCACAAACTTAACCTGTTGGGATTATGCAATTTCATGACACCAGTAGGTAGGCATAATCTATGGAAAACCTAGTAGTGGGGAAGCAAGATGAAGGGGAGAGCTTTCATCACCTTGTGTGTGGAACCCGTTTCAGTCAGTTACCCTTAAATAGGTATCAAACGAGTACGCGGAACTAGGTTTGAGTGGGGCACGCTTACTGGGCTGAATATAAGAGATCCAAAAATGGGGGATGGTGTCCTGACGGCGCGTTCCATCGGGGTCATGTGCATGCATGACTCCACCTGCCCAAGAAAATAAGACATTGTGACATCAGTAGATATGGTTGTGTACATCTTGAAAATGAAGGGTTGCCACTTTAAGAGGTGATACATCCTAGTATGGGACCAGCACAGGGTATCTACGGAGTAGGGAGCCGATCGATTAGGGTAATAATTAGGGTACATCTAGTCCTGTTTGTTTCTGTGGGCTACCTGTGTTTCTGTCTGGGCTGACACCCGTTAATTCTGTTTAGGTACCGGCTAATTCTGTTTGGATTAAAACCCGTTACTAGAGTACACCTAAAACTACCATTATATTTCTGTTGGGATCATCCTGTTTCTGTAAAGCAATTAGGGAGTATGTAATCATGTTACATATATGTTATACTAGTATTGGTGCAGAGAATAAACAGAGTAATCATTAGAGAAGCGTATACACCTTATCCTGTTTTCTTTATTACACCTGCCACTTTTTTAGTGGTCTCTCTTATCCACTTTATATGCCTGTCATGCTACTTTTATTTATTTACTTGCTAAAAGTAACTAGACTCGCCAGACTTTTATGTTTGACCCTTTTGTTTCCTCTTCTTTCTTCTGTTCCCCCCCCCCCCCAAGATCCTCAAGGCGGGAACACTCAGGCTTAGTCAGGACACAGTTATCATCTTGCTAGAGCTGCTCAAGTTCTTATCTCTACTATGGCTTTGTCTCTCTTATTTGTTGTAATGGGTTTTTTTTGTGACTTATGGTATTTTGGACAACGATGCATGATTTGTGTTTGAAATTAAAATTTTAATTTCCGTTTCTATCTTATTTATACCTTTCTTGTAATATTCTGTGTCTGTTTACCAATAACACTTCACGAAACTTAACGCAATCCCTTTGTGAGTGACACTAACGGATGTAGGGTGTCACAACACACACACACACACACACACATATATATATATATATACACACACACAAACACATTTGTGTATATATACATAAATGTATACAATGACATGTCATGGCAGAGCTCAAAATACTCAAGTCAACATGTGTGCACAGTCATGCACAGATTGTGCAGGTGCAAGTTCATAGGCCAACAGCTCAAACCTCGTGGCACGCCAAACTAGAATACGAGCACAAGTACAAAAATGTTCCAAACCTGACCTAATGAATCTTCATGGTGAAGCATTGAGTATTCAATAAAAATGTACATATGTTCATATCAAAGCACAGTGGCATATTAAGGCATAATGCAGCAAGGAATACAGGAGGATGGTGCAGGTAAACTAATGCACATGGCAACATGAACCAGGGGAAAGAAACAAGTTGCAAAAAAACAAATACAAACTCGTGTTTACGCAAAAAAACAACTACAATAAGGCATAGTGGCATACACATATGGAAAGTGCAAATCGAAGCCAGTCCAAGTATTCAGGAGCACACAAAAATAGGGAAGTGCATGCATGTATGCACAGCAAGAGTAAATGGCTAGCAATAAAACTAGTTATTGCAAATCAGTTCAAGAATTCACAGTTTTCATTTCAATCATGAATGGGTAAAGAAAACATTTCAATGAGTTTCATAAATCAAACAAACAACAACTCAGTATGTAACAAACAAGGAAATATGACATGGTAAATGGAAGAGCCAAATGTACAATATAGTGCAGTTGTATATGATACAACAAGTGTGTGTTGAAAGCAATGATCCACTATTTTAAAGCATTGCATGTCGGTGCTCATTCAAATGCAGTAAGAAAGAATTTTGTTTAATTATTTCTCCGTTCAAAGGGAAAAAACAAATCTTTCTTTACATTACTGGCATATAGTAAAATTGGAAATTGCCATTAAATTCAAATTCTCAGAGGGCTAAAATCAATACTAGGAATCATACGAACGAAGTTCAGAAATCCTCTCAAGAAAATCATTCAGATTTATTTCCAGAAATTCACAATTTTTTTTTTCGAAAGAATATTTCAATTTTGGGCATATATCAAATTTGGAAATTGAATACTGGTTTTCAATTTGTCAAATTTACAGTGGTTCATGAAGTCGACCAGGTTCATCAAGTAATTCACGCAAGAATTTGTTAGCCAAATAAATTAGACAACATTATGTGGAAAGAGAATATTTCAGCATGCAAGAATAAACAAGAAAGTATTTATCTCACTCTCGGCAAGGTTAAATTCTCTAATCTTTGTTTCCAGTAAATCACACTGAATTATTTTTGGCAGTTGGTTATTTGAAAAACAATTCATCAGATTTAAAGTGGGACAATGTTTTATTTGGAAAGATTGCAATTCACAGAATTCAACAAGAACTTTTTTGGACAACAAATCATTTCGAGTTGCCAAAATATATGTCTAGAAAACACAGTAAAATTTGGGCAAGAAATCACAAAAGCATTTCCAAAAATCACAGTTCAATGATATATGTGGCAAGAAACATTTTTTAATTGTTTTCTAGAAACCACAGTGAACATTTTTGGCAAGAAATATTGGGAATCAATTCATTCTTTCCGATATTCAACCACAACATTTACGGCAATATATCAAGTCAATTGTTCACGCAAGAAATTCAATCAAGGTCGTGAAATAAAGGGGTAACAAATCAAGCAACAATCATAATCAGATCAGTTATGAAATCAGATAATTGTTTTGGGGTTTTCAAAACCCTATTTAACCAATTCATCATCAATTTTTTAATGAGATCGAAACCATAACCAATTTAAGAGAAAAAAGGAATCGAAATCAGAAGTTAATCACAACATTTCGATCGCAAGAAGGACCAATTCAATCGACGAACAAGCAACAAGGATTCGAGCTTCAGTGATTTACCTAAGCATCCACTTTTCGTAATCGTGAATTGATTTGGAACCAGAACCCTAATTTTTAGGGGTCGGCCGACATTTCTTTCAAAATCCAGAATAAAGGAAATAAAGTGGTCGACTTTGTTATATTGTTTTAAAGGGGTTTTTATTTATTTTTTACTATATTATTTCTAAAATTCCTTTTTAATCAGTCCAAACGGTTTTCTAGTTTATCTTTAAAACTAGGCGTTTACTAGTTTGTCTGTAAAACTAGGGTTTACTAGCTATAGGTTTTGTAGTTAGGGTTTACAGATTACAGGTTTGTAATTCGGGGAAAATCTGATCTTAGAGATAAAGATCAATCCAGGGTTTTGAGCGTAGGATTAGAACATGAGCAGGGTTTGCAAGTTTACAGGGTTTTGTAAGCGGGTTCTATTTTGATATGTAGTGGAAATCTTGGGAATGCAGCAGTAGGCAAGGGTTGCCGAAGATAGGTAAAATCTATATTATTTATTTCCTACATTTATTTTCTCTACTGAAATCAGTGTTGTAATATTTTTAATACCTTGTAAAACTCCAATAAACCATGTTCACCCCTTCCCCCCTTCTCTAGGGTTAATCCAGATCTAACAAGTGGTATCAGAGCAGGTATTTCATTAACTCTAGAGTCATGGTTTTCCCTAATTTTCAATCCAGTGAGGGTCGGTCCAGTCGTATTCCAATTATTTTTAATGGTACAGATTTTTTAAATTGGAAATCAGAAATGGAATCCTATTTAAAATCTGTTAGTATTAAATGTTGGGATGTTGTTATTAATAAGTTTGATATGGTCGATAGCAATGACATCAGATTTAATTCTTGTGCTACACATATTTTATATTCTTATATTGATGATGAATAATATAACCATATTACCCATTGTTTGATACAACAAATCTGCAATACTCTCGATATAAATTTGGAAGAATTGACAACAACAGCTCAAGACCCCAGAGGGTCAACTCAGATTTCAATCTATGCTCAAAAGGAGATGATATGGTCGATAGCATTGACATTGGATTTAATTCTCGTGCTACACATATTTTATATTCTTATATTGATGATGACTAATATAACCATATTTCCCATTGTTTGATTGCACAACAAATCTGCAATACTCTCGATATAAAGTATGGAAGAATTGACAACAACAGCTCAAGACCCCAGAAGGTCAACTCAGATTTCAATCTATGCTTGAAAGGAGAAACAATTGAAAATTCAGATATATCAAACGATTGAGACTCAATAGATGATGAGACAGGAAATTTCTCATATGAAGATTTAGTTTATATGTGTACCGATTTGACTAAATCTGTTGATAAACTCCAATGAAAAACAAATCTCTAAAATCTAAAAATCATGAGTTGACCATAAAAATTAATGATGTGGAATTAAAACTTGAATACTCTAAAAATTATTCAAACTCTGATTGTAAAAGTTGTGAATTTGAAAAATAATCTTGTTCATCTTAATAAAAATATTCAAAAGCTTGAGAATGAAATTCCGATCTTAAAAGAGAACATGATTGAGCTTGTAAGTACAAACAAATTTTTACAAAAGGAATTGAATAATTTTAGGACATCTGAAAATTCCAACTTGAAATTCTTGAAAAGGAAAATTTGGTGTAATATTTTGAATGAACTTGAAAACGAGATTGAAAAAATCAAGAATTTTGAAAAACTTGAACTGAAAAACAAAAATGTTTTGAAAATGAAATTTCTGAGTCCCAAGCCAAAATTAAATTAATTATAAACGAAAATTTGGTTTTGAAACAAAGAGATGTTGAAAGGAAGATCACTAATAATCGTTGTTCAGATTTAAAGAAAGAAAACGGTGATCTTAAATTTAAAATTCAACGACTTGAATTAACTTTGGAAAAGTTCTGTAATGTGTAAAATCGTTGAATATGTTGTTGCATAACCAAGTTTCAGTTGGAAATAAATGAAATCTTGGCGTTGGGAAAATAAATGTTTTTGAAAACCATAATTCAAATGGTTTTCAAAATTCTTCAAATGGCTTTGGAAAAGGTAGTATTGAAAATTTGAACTCTAAAAATTTCAAAGGAATTATAAATCATTATCGAGATGAGAATTTGTTGAGGAACAATTCACTTAAACATCTTTGAATCCCAAAAAGAAATAAAATGAATTCGTCTCAATTCAAACAAATTTGGGTTCCTAAGGGTACAAAGATAGATTCAAATGGATTGTTATACATACAAGTTTGGGTACCTAAAGTCGTGAACACATTTCAGAGTGGTTTTACAAATTTTGTTATACCTATTGATCCCCTAAACAGTTAGATACCGAAGGAGGCTGAGGAACAACTTTGCAAAAGAGAAATTGAATTCGTGTTGTCTCATATCATTGGGTCATCCAGTGTTCCTTATCCAAGTTTGCTGAGTTAGAGATTCATTGGTTTACATCGACTTCGGTTTGATCTCTAATCTCACCTTATTGTTTGTTTATATTCTCTATTTATATTTTTTGTTCCTCCTACCTTTTTTCGTGATTTACTTTATCACTGCCGTATTTTTTGAGCTTTCTTAACCTCAAATTGCAAAATTCTTGGTCTTTTGGGGACGTACTTCATTTGTATAAAACTCCCATGTTTTAATCATTTCCAGATCTTGAATTTAATATTGTAAAATTTTTTGCAATTCTTTTGAAGTTTATTTGTTTTTATTTCTGAATTCCTATAAGTGTTGAAGCATTCTTATCATATTTTGAACACTATTAATTTGAAATCTAGATTTTTTGAAGATTTGAAAAATTACTGAAATTTCACACATCTCTGCTGTTTTGACTTTCTTTTAATTCATTTTGGAAAGACTTGAAAAATTATACTCATTAAAACACACTACTGTTTTTATTTTACGATAGTATCATTATTTTTTGGATTGGCTTGAATATTTATGAACTGAAAAACATTTGGCTTGAATCATTGTGTTGCATATTGAGATTCATTTTTATTCGTGATCGTTTAGGTTGGACATTTGTTTTGTTTGAAATCATTTGAAATTACCGATCTCGTGAATCTTACACACATCTTGGATTTAAAATAAATAATCTTACGTGATCGATTCATTGAATCCTGAAATTTACACCTCTACTTAAGTGATTTCAAATAAACTGTAATAACCCGGAAAATGTGAACCAGTTTAAAATTTTTAAATTAGGTTATTACCAAGAAATTTGGATAGTTGAAATAGCATATTTCAATAAAATATAGAATTTGGTATGGTATGGCAGTTTGAAGTTTTGAATACAAACTTTGTCCGACTGTACCGGGTGGAAAATATAACGAATTTTGACAAAACTGAAAATATTTAAATCTGTTTATCAATACCTTTCTAACGAATCTGAAAAATCGAAATTTCAAAACGGAAATCAAAAGTTATGGCCAAATGAATTTTCAGAAAGGTCGCTATATAGTATATATAGCCCTTGAAAATTGAGATTTTGCATACGACCTCGGAATTCGACGAAACAACTTTTGTTGGGTCCGGGATGTCAAATTATTAATAAGTTTCAAATTTCATAATTTTTGAAGCTAGTATGTGAGCGGGGCAAAAGATAACGTGTTTGGTCAAATTCTGTTAAAATGGGTCGACCTAAAAATGGCCGTTTTTCAAACGAGCTCAGAATTCGATGAAACTAGTTTTGTTAGGACCGTATCGTCAAAACAAAGCTAGATATATTTTTCTGGAATTTTTCGATTCAGTTTGTGGCCTTGGAAAATTGAAATGTACGTTTAAATTAAATATCGTATGTTTTATATTTTAATTTGAAAAATAACTGACTGTAACAGTCGAAATGGCCAACGAAACATATCCCATTGTGTTCGGAATGGGGGTATTTAGCTAGGGGCGACAGTCGTTGGGTTTGATTTCGAGGTCGTTTGTAGAAGGGGGTATTTTTGGAATTAAATAAATTAAAAATTAAAACAAAAAGGGCATCGACCAATCACAATTCATCTCCCTCATCGATCTCCCTGTCGCGACGCGGAAATAACTCCGAATCTTCTCTCTTCAATTTCTCCACAACCACTCAACGAAATCAAGCAAACTCAGATCCATTTTGAAGAGCGTTCAGAGATCTTCAAATCCATAGTAATTTCACGAATTATCGTTGAGTATTGAGGGAGTTATAGCGTCGGGAAACCACGAACTTTGCGCCGCCGCCATGGGTTCTGGAGGCCACCGAGTTGACCATCTCGGGTAGCTTTGGGAAGCTCTTTCCTTCCTCTTCGACGCAGCGCTGGCCGTTCGTCCTAGAGCTTCGTGGTTTTGCCGAAAATTTCAACCCTAGTTTTCGAAATCGAAAAGGGTATACGGCTGAAACTATTTTCCACTGATTTTACACTTTAAAGCGTTGCAAACTTGTAAAAATCGTATCTTTTTGCTATGTTAACGAAATTCGATGAAACAGGAGACACCGTGACCGCAAGGAGGCTCTCTACATTCTAGAAGAAGCCGCGGATTTTTCTGACCTTCCTACGATTTTTAGCACCGCAATAACCAATGTGAGGAATCTAAATTATCTGTGTGAATGAAATCGCGTTGTATAAATCATATAAGCGAAGTGTAAATTATATACGCATTGTATACCTCATGTACATGTGTTGTATAAGTTATATTAGCGATGTATAAATTATACAAGCGTTGTTTGAAACATATATGCTTTGAATTGTGATGAAATGCAAGTGAATTATTATATTATATATATATATATATATATATATATATATATATATATATATATACTCCCCTCGTCCACAGACCATGGACGATATTTATTGCTTGTGATTGACGTGATATTATATGGTATGACGAATGGTTGGAAATAATTGTTTGTGGTTGATATTATGGTTGAAAAATACCTTTGTGGTTGAAAAATACCTTTGTGGTTGAAAAATACCTTTGTGGTTGAAAAATACCTTTGTGGTTGAAAAATACCCTCTTGTGGTTGAAACAAAATAGAATAGGATTGTGGAATTGAAAATAAAACATGTCGCCTGCGTGCGAACTAGATGCGTGATCCCATTGTCAAAAACCGCGAGGTTTTAAGGTAGAGCGAGGAACCGTACTAGGGACGGTCCCGGTTTTAACTACCCTGCCGTTATGCTGCCGAAATTTTCTGAAATATCTATGTGTTAGAATAATTTTCATTCGTTGAAATAAATTGCGTAAACTATATCGAATATTCATGTGTTAAGTTGCAATTCATTCGTTGAGTTGAAATTCATGTGTTGAATATTATTCGAATTTAAACAAATGGCTTTAGCGATAAAAATCACATTTTTTTTATATACACAAACTATATCGAATATTCATGTGTTGAGTTGCAATTCATTCGTTGAGTTGAAATTCATGTGTTGAATATTATTCGAAATTAAACAAATGGCTTTAGCGATAAAAATCACATTTTTATATATATACAAACTATATCGAATATTCATGTGTTAAGTTGCAATTCATTCGTTGAGTTGAAATTCATGTGTTGAATATTATTCGAAATTAAACAAATGGCTTTAGCGATAAAAATCACATTTTTATATTTATACAAACTATATAGAATATTCATGTGTTGAATTGCAATTCATTCGTTGAGTTGAAGTTCATGTGTTGAATGTTATCATCTCTTAAAAATAAAATGAATCGACAATGAAAACTACATTTTTATAGTGAATAAGAAGTGTTAAAAATACACATGTGTCGAATAAATATTTTTGATGATAAAAATATTCCTTTTATCATGTATACGCTTAGTTAAAAATACACATGTGTCGAATAAATATTTTTGATGATAAAAATATTCCTTTTATCATGTATACGCTTAGTTAAAAATACACATGTGTCGAATAAATATTTTTGATGATAAAAATATTCCTTTTATCGTGTGTACGCTTAGTTAAAAATACACACGTGTTGAAATAAATAATAGTTTGTTAGAAATATTATTATTAGCTTTGTTCTGCATATATATACATGTGTTGAACAGGAAAAATGGATTAGCTGTAGAGTAAAGAAATTATTTGCGTGCCCGACAAATAGGTAAACCTTGATGAGTTGGCTGCGCAATTTTATTTATATATCAACTCCTGTGAATGCCATTGGATGCGGAGTGCTGGTTTTTCTGTGTGAAATAATAAATAACGCCATAGGATAGTAACAATTAATTTTGAACTACGCTACATGGCATACTTCTTGACGATAGGCATACTTCATCATATTCCACATAAGCAATTGGAGCTTGTGTGACGAGGTGGAAGATTTACCATACAAGCAAGAGGCTTGTATGGCGATGACTATATACTACAGGTTGAACTGATGACTGATATGGACCATATAAATTATAACGATAAATTGCCAGATTAATAAAAACCCCACACGGGTCTGGAGTTGACAATAATCACGTCGCTCTAGTTATTAGATACGACACATGGACTATTTATTTCCACACGGAAACGGGGTGACGGGAATTTATTCTCTGGAGTGATTATCAGTACATGCTCCCCCGTAAACACCAAAATATATCACTATAAATATGTGAATGCTTTTTAGGATTTATTGGGTACCTAATACGGCCCAATAAATTTCCAAACCCCTCCCCGTACAAAGGAGGTTATGGCGAAATTTTTCGAAATATTAAGGCGTTAGTGAAATATTTGAAGTGAAAACGAAGTTGAAAATATAGGATGAGCTATAGTTGAAATTATAGATTGAACTATATTTATATATAAAAATATAAATATAATTAAAGGGAATAAAGGCCGTGCAGTTCGCGTTTCGGAATCGTAATTTGAAACGATTAGTACGAGAAATCCGACCATCGGATTTTCCCGAAACCGCAACCGCTGGGTTCGCCTTGGAAATATCTTTCCAACGGCACCAACCTTGTAAAAATCCAACGGTTGGATTGTCCGGAATGTTTAATTCAAATCTGAAGAAAAACAGCGCTAGAATCGTTTATATTTATATATAAATATAAATATAATTAAATTAAATCGAATAACAACGCTGTAGTTCGAATTTTGAAACTGTAACTTCAAACGACTAGTGTGGATGATCCGACTGTCGGATTCTCACGAAACTGGAAACGTTGGGTTCGCTTTGGGAATATCTTCCTACTGATATAGACTTTGTAGAAATCCAATGGTTAGATTTCCAGATATGTGTAAAACAAATTAGGGGAAAAACAGCGTCAGTGCCACGGCACGACCTGAAACGTCGTTTAATTAAATATGGCCATTTTTAAATAAATAAAAATGGCGAAAAATCGTTATAAAATATTACAAGCAATATTGATTGAAAATAAACCAATTGGGCTTGAATTGTTTGATATTTGATGGTTGTTTGTGTATGACATGAAAATAACACTAAAGAACCGAATGATGGATGTCGAATAATATAACCATAAAATGAATCGATTTAAATTCTAATGACGTGAATTATTTGAAAAGGCCGAGCTAACCCTCATTTCAAATAATTTATCGAGCGATTCGAATTTGAAAATGCAAAGACGATTCAAGACCGACGATCTTCGTATCGGTTGGATGGGCGCTACTGAGGTTCCTAACCGGAGTAGCTACCGGAAAGGGACGAAAGTAGTAGCCGTCTGAACGTATGTGTTGATTGGACGGATATACGGGGAATTTGACGCCTCCGGTTCCGTTCAGACCCAGGAAGGACTTGTAAATGGACTGTGTGTCTGACATTGGATTTTGTTCTATACTGATTGATTTCTGTTAAATATATATCTGTTTGGCGGCGGAGAATTTATTGTCTTGCTTAACGCCCTTCTCTGAGACGTACGAGCTTAGAGGTTATATATCGATGGAAATCAATCGTATGGAGTGGACTGCCTATGTGGCATGCCGAGATGCTATGATCAAGGCTTCTGTTGCAAAGCAAAGTCTTGTGGATGATGATCAAAGCAAGGTCTACGTAGCCTAGCTTTGTGTATTTCGTAGATTCGCGAACCTCACACCCCGGTATGAGTTAAAAACGGGATAAGGACCCAAGGAGAACATGACGTTTCTTTCTAGCTATGGTGGTGTCAGTGACTTACCAGCCCTGACATATATATCTACTTTTCACCTTTGTGGTTGTTGGAATGCGAGGCGCCTCGATTATAGGTCTGTAAGGACCGAGAAACGTGTGTTCAGGCATAATTAATCCTCTAACATAAGTGAGGACCGGCCTTGGAAGATCCAGGGGTTGCCCAGAGTGTGTAGTCCCGAGGCATTTGCTAGAATGTCTCGAAGCGGAGAGGAGCTTGCCCCTTGCCTCGACTCATGACGGAAATCCAATTTCCAATACGAGATAACGGACTTGATTGTAACTTATATACGGCGACATAGTGGCATGGGACGCTCATGTCGCCTATGATTGATATTTATGATGCTATTCGTTTTTAAAACATATATGCACTAGTAATAATATCAAATGATTTTGCTTTATACGTATCAAGCATATTTGGCCCTTATAAGGTAAAACTCTATCCTCCGGCTTGCGTTGTATTGTATGATGGGACCTGAGTCTTATAATGGCTTCATTCTTTCTAAAAGCATTGCGTTGTTTTAAAAGAATTTACTTTGTTTTAAATGCACTAGAAATCACTGGAGTAATCCCGTTCCGCGAAAGTGGCGTGGTCCTATGATTTGCTATTTACTGTTGTTTAATTGTTAAATAGATTCCTCATACCAGTCCCCATGACTGACTCGTTGTTCGTTCACTTTACAAACGCGGGTGCCCTTATTTTCACACGGGCAACCTAGTACATAGGTGACAGGTGGTTTTTGGTTCTGCACTGCTACATAGAGTGCATTTTTGGCTCATGGAGAGGCTGACTTCACAGAGATGACTTTGATATTTTCCGCCGTTACTGTATTTATATTATGATTCCGCCACTGGCGATGCAGACTGATTTACTTTCCATATTTCTCACTATATGTATATGTATTCCGCCTTCGGCGATGTAGACTGATACCTTTATTATGTCTCACTGCATGTATGTATTCCGCCTCTGGCGATGATGACTGATCACTTTCCTTTTTATTTACTAAGTATATCCCACGTTATGCTATTCTGATATTCCTACATGTTGTGATTCCGCTGTCATATCCATGTAAAATTATTTTATTTATTGTTTCTGCTATTATCTGTACTCTGCTATGATGATTAATGTGTTATTTCCCAATGATTATCCTTAATACCGCCCCTCGGATTTTGGGATCGTCACAGTTGGTATCAGAGCTTAGGTTAACCTTAGTTCCGGATTTAACACATTAAACACCTCAGCAGAATAGAATCAGTAGTGTTCTAATGCGAGTAGCTCATTAGAGATAGGATTAGCAATGTCCTAGAATGAGCTAAGCAGATTAGCAAAACAATTTGATCAGTACATCATCATTATCTTTCTTTGTATTCCCTTACTTTATCATCTATGAAAATTATCAAATCTGTGAGCTTGACTCTTTTCTTGCTTATACAGTTCTCTTAGATGGCTACGCGAGGAGCAGCAGCTAGAGGAGGCCGTGGAGGCCGAGGAGATGCAGCAGGAGGACGGGGGAATATCCTCGTAGTAGTGGAAGGCCTTATTATTCAGCCACCAGCACCAGAAGACTTTGAGCTAGATAAAATAGCAAAGAGGTACAGAAATCTTGGGGGAAAACCTTTTACTGGCACTGGCACAGTGACCGTGGCAATAGCTTGGCTGAAAACCTGTGAGAAAATCTTCGAAGGCATGGGTATGGGAACTAACAACAAAGCCCGACTTGGCATTTGGCTCCTTCAGGAGGAAGCAGAGCTATGGTGGGATGCCATTACCTCTGAGGATGCGGCTGGTACTATCCGGACTTGGGAGCAGTTCAAAGCTATGTTCAATGAGAAGTTTGTACCGGAACAGGCTCTAGAGAGGATGAGAGAGCAGTTTGCTAATCTCCAGCAAGGAGACCTCTCTATTCAAGATTATCTAAATAAGTTCACTCAGTTATCGCGCTATGCTCCAGAGCTGATTACGACAAACAAAGCAAAGAATAAGAGATTCATATTTGGGCTGAAGTGCAAATACCATGATAGAGCTATGAGCAACATCAAACTCTCCTTTACAGAACTAGTAGAGATGGCTTGCAATTACGAAGACATGGATGAGAGGCATTCTAGCCAAGACCACGCTAAAAGCCAAGTAGGAAATAAGCGCAAGGCTTCAACAGATCAACCCGAATCTAGCATTACCGCGGCCGCTACTCAGAAACCTGCAAAGATCCCGAAAGGAAATTGCTACAATTGCGGGAAGCCAGGTCACTTTTCTAATGTAAGCAAAGCCCCAAGGAAGCCAAAGGAAAATGACTCAGCCGAATGCTACAACTGCCATAAGAAGGGGCACTATAGCAGGAA
This sequence comes from Allium sativum, assembly GCA_030737875.1. Lineage (NCBI taxonomy): Eukaryota > Viridiplantae > Streptophyta > Magnoliopsida > Asparagales > Amaryllidaceae > Allium > Allium sativum. The sequence continues at coordinate 305,363,303 of CM060916.1, read as the reverse complement.
CTGTCCTCTGAAGCAGAATGCTCAAGTGGCTCATGTCTATGACGGGAAGACCCCGCCAGCTATCACCGATGGATCAGGTAAACCCGATGTCTTGGGAGGTACCCTTACTATAAAAAATATTCCTGTTTCTGTACTTTTTGATACTGGTGCATCACGTAGCTTCATTTCTGGTAAAATTGTTCACAAGTTAAAATTGAATCAAAGAATTCTAAAGGAACCAATTAAAGTTCAAAATCCGATAAGAGGTTCTGTTAGTCTCTGTTCATACTGTAGAGTGCCTGTCTCCTATTCCTTCTACAAGTTTCCTATCAACTTAATAATCATGAATCTGTTGGAATTTGATGTTATTCTCGGTTTGGAATGGTTAACAAAATATAAGGCCGAAGTTAGATGTGCCGAAAGAATCGTTAAAGTCGAAACGAAGCTTGGACCTATATATATACCGTGTCATGGCTCAGAAATTAATAGAACAGAATTTTGGTCTTCTTTAGAAGTTACTCCCCCTTTATTAGAAAAGATACCGGTCGTTAAAAACTATGCGGATGTGTTTGAAGAAGTAGAAAACTTACCGCCGCAAAGAGAAATTGAATTTAGAATAGATTTAATTCCTAACGCCCGACCAGTAGTACATCCAATAAGAAGAATGGCCCCGAAAGAAAAAGAAGAGTTAAGTAGTCAAACCCGAGAATTGCTTTGGAAAGGTCTAATCAGACCGAGCTTTTCAGCTTGGGGAGCAGCAGTAGTATTTGTCCCGAAATCAGACGGTACTCTAAGACTTTGTGTTGATTACCGAGATCTCAATAAACAGACACTGAAGAACAAATATCCTTTGCCCCGAATAGATGATCTGTTAGATCAATTAAATGGAGCAACAGTATTCTCTAGAATGGACCTAGCTACAGGTTTCCACCAATTACGTATAGCCGAAGACCGTGTTCCTTTGACAGCCTTCAGTGGTCCCGATTTATTCTACGAATGGTTAGTAATGCCGTTCGGCTTGTGTAACGCTCCGGCATACTTCGTCGATCTTATGAACAGAGTGTTCCGTGGTGTGTTGAATAAATTTGTTCTAGTCTTCATTGATGACATTTTAATCTACTCCAAGTCGGAAGACGAACATGCAAAACATTTAGAACAAGTGTTGAAAATCCTAAGGAGAAATGTCTTGAAATCTAAATTTTCTAAGTGTGTCTTCTGGCAGAATGAAGTTAAATTCCTAGGCCACGTCGTATCAAAGGAAGGAATTGCTGTAGACCCAAGCAAAATTACAGCGATTCAGAACTGGAAACAACCTACTATGCCCACCGAAGTTCGAAGTTTCCTTGGATTGGCTAGTTACTATCGGAAATTCGTTCAGGATTTTTCAAAGATATCAGGAGTATTGACAAAGCTTACAAAGAAGCATGAGAAATTCAAATGGACTCCCGAATGTGAAGAAGCTTTCCAAGAGCTAAAACTGAAGTTGACAACTGCTCCAGTATTGACCATTACAGAAGGCAACCAAGACTTGACTGTATGGACAGATGCTTCTATTAGAGGGCTAGGCGCAGTACTAATGCAAAAAGGCCAAGTGATCGCTTATGCCAGCCGTCAACTAAAGCTGCATGAAAGAAACTATGCTACTCATGATCTTGAGTTATTAGCTATCGTGTTTGCTTTAAGAATCTGGAGGCATTATTTGCTGGGCGAGAAGTTCGAACTATTTACCGATCATCAATCCTTGAAATATATTTTCACTCAGAAAGATCTAAACTTGAGACAACAGCGTTGGTTAGAATTCCTTGCAGCATACGATTTTGAAATTCTATACACTCCGGGGAAAGCCAATGTTGTAGCCGATGCTCTCAGCAGAAAGAATGAAATCATTGCCAGTTTTATCATTACTTCTTCCTTACAAGATAAGATTACTATTCTTCAGAAGGACGATGAATTCATTAAAAGGATTAGCCAGCGGATCCAAGAAGGAAAACCCTCAGATTTTAGCCTTGATAGCCAAGGGGTCCTAAGATTAAAAGTGCGAATTTGTGTACCTGGAATCCCAGAGCTTAGAAGAGAAATACTTGATGAGTGCCACAAGTCCAAGTTAAGTATCCACCCCGGTGTGAGCAAATTGTATAACGATATCAAACGCACATTCTGGTGGAAGGCGATGAAAAGAGATATTTCAATATATGTTAGCAGATGCTCCACTTGTCAGCTAGTTAAGAGTGATCAGCAGAAATTAGCGGGATTATTACAACCCTTAGAAATTCCAGGATGGAAGTGGGAACAAATTTCGATGGATTTCATTGATGGCCTGCCTAGAACTAGAAAAGGAAACGACAGTATATGGGTAATCGTAGATCGCTTCACGAAGACTGCCCATTTCATACCTGTCCGATCCAACAGAACGGCTCAAAGTCTAGCACAGATTTACTTCAGAGAAATAGTTAAACTTCATGGAGTGCCGCTCAATATAGTCAGCGATAGAGATCCCCTATTTACTAGCAAATTTTGGGAAGCATTCCAGAAAGAATTGGGAACCAAATTGAATCTAAGCACCACTTATCACCCACAGACAGACGGCCAAACTGAGCGGGTGAATAGAATTTTAGAAGATTTACTGCGGGCTTGCGTTATCGATTTTGGAGGCTCATGGGAAGATCACTTACATTTAGCAGAATTCTCTTACAACAATAGCTATCAAGCAAGTTTGGGAATGTCTCCATTTGAAGCATTATACGGTAGACCGTGCAGATCTCCCTCATGTTGGGTAGAACCTGGCAATAGACTTGTGTTAGGGCCCGATATGATTCAAGAAGCATCGGATAAAGTCGATTTCATTAAGAAGCGATTAAAAACCGCACAGAGCCGACAGAAAAGTTATGCTGATGCGAGAAGAAGGGATATATCGTTTGCCGTTGGCGATTATGTATATTTAAGAGTTTCTACAATGCGAGGAGTAATCAGATTTGGCAAGACTGGGAAATTGGCACCGAGATTTATTGGTCCCTTTCCTATACTTGAACGGATTGGAACTCTCGCATATAGGGTTTCATTACCTAATTGGTTGCCTGGTATACATGATGTATTCCACGTGTCTCAACTCAGAAAACATGTTCATGATCCCGACCTTATTGTGGAAGAAGCAGCACAACATGATATTGATATAACTCCAGAATTAGCACTCATTAGAGAGCCATTAAAGATAGTTGGCAAAGAAACCAGAGAGCTAAGGAGGAAAAAGATTCATTTAGTCAAAGTGCAGTGGAGTAGTGATCCTAGAGACTGTACTTGGGAGACTGAGGAAAGCATTAAACAAGCCTATCCCAAATGCAGAGTGGACATCTCTGACTAACTCCGGTGCAAGGTACCTTTACAATACTTTGCATTTACATTTTATTTCCTGCTTAACTGTTATTTCCTTTTCGAGGACGAAAAGTTTTAAGTGGGGGAGATTGTAATAACCCGAAAAATGTGAACCAGTTTAAAATTTTTAAATTAGGTTATTACCAAGAAATTTGGATAGTTGAAATAGCATATTTCAATAAAATATAGAATTTGGTATGGTATGGCAGTTTGAAGTTTTGAATACAAACTTTGTCCGACTGTACCGGGTGGAAAATATAACGGATTTTGACGAAACTGAAAATATTTAAATCTGTCTATCAATACCTTTCTAACGAATCTGAAAAATCAAAATTTCATAACGGAAATCAAAAGTTATGGCCAAATGAATTTTCAGAAAGGTCGCTATATAGTATATATAGCCCTTGAAAATTGAGATTTTGCATACGACCTCGGAATTCGACGAAACCACTTTTGTTGGGTCCGGGATGTCAAATTATTGCTAAGTTTCAAATTTCATAATTTTTGAAGCTAGTATGTGAGCGGGGCAAAAGATAACGTGTTTGGTCAAATTCTGTTAAAATGGGTCGACCTAAAAATGGCCGTTTTTCAAACGAGCTCAGAATTCGACGAAACTGGTTTTGTTAGGACCGTATCGTCAAAACAAAGCTAGATATATTTTTCTGGAATTTTTCGATTCAGTTTGTGGCCCTGGCAAATTGAAATGTACGTTTAAATTAAATATCGTATGTTTTATATTTTAATTTGAAAAATAACTGACTGCAACAGTCGAAATGGCCAACGAAACATATCCCATTGTGTTCGGAATAGGGGTATTTAGCTAGGGGCGACAGTCGTTGGGTTTGATTTCGAGGTCGTTTGTAGAAGGGGGTATTTTTGGAATTAAATAAATTAAAAATTAAAATAAAAAGGGCATCGACCAATCACAATTCATCTCCCTCATCGATCTCCCTGTCGCGACGCGGAAATAACTCCGAATCTTCTCTCTTCAATTTCTCCGCAACCACTCAACGAAATCAAGCAAACTCAGATCCATTTTGAAGAGCGTTCAGAGATCTTCAAATCCATAGTAATTTCACGCATTATCGTTGAGTATTGAGGGAGTTATAGCGTCGGGAAACCCCGAACTTTGCGCCGCCGCCGTGGGTTCTGGAGGCCACCGAGTTGACCATCTCGGGTAGCTTTGGGAAGCTCTTTCCTTCCTCTTCGACGCAGCGCTGGCCGTTCGTCCTAAAGCTTCGTGGTTTTGCCGAAAATTTCAACCCTAGTTTTCGAAATCGAAAAGGGTATACGGCTAAAACTATTTTCCACTGATTTTTACACTTTAAAGCGTTGCAAACTTGTAAAAATCGTATCTTTTTGCTATGTTAACGAAATTCGATGAAACAGGAGACACCGTGACCGCAAGGAGGCTCTCTACATTCTAGAAGAAGCCGCGGATTTTTCTGACCTTCCTACGATTTTTAGCACCGCAATAACCAATGTGAGGAATCTAAATTATCTGTGTGAATGAAATCGCGTTGTATAAATTATATAAGCGAAGTGTAAATTATATACGCATTGTATACCTCATGTACATGTGTTGTATAAGTTATATTAGCGATGTATAAATTATACAAGCGTTGTTTGAAACATATATGCTTTGAATTGTGATGAAATGCAAGTGAATTATTATATATTATATATATATATATATATATATATATATATATATATATATATACTCCCCTCGTCCACAGACCATGGACGATATTTATTGCTTGTGATTGACGTGATATTATATGGTATGACGAATGGTTGGAAATAATTGTTTGTGGTTGATATTATGGTTGAAAAATACCTTTGTGGTTGAAAAATACCTTTGTGGTTGAAAAATACCTTTGTGGTTGAAAAATACCCTCTTGTGGTTGAAACAAAATAGAATAGGATTGTGGAATTGAAAATAAAACATGTCGCCTGCGTGCGAACTAGATGCATGATCCCCATTGTCAAAAACCGCGAGGTTTTAAGGTAGAGCGAGGAACCGTACTAGGGACGGTCCCGATTTTAACTACCCTGCCGTTATGCTGCCGAAATTTTCTGAAATATCTATGTGTTAGAATAATTTTCATTCGTTGAAATAAATTGCATAAACTATATCGAATATTCATGTGTTAAGTTGCAATTCATTCGTTGAGTTGAAATTCATGTGTTGAATATTATTCGAATTTAAACAAATGGCTTTAGCGATAAAAATCACATTTTTTTTATATATACAAACTATATCGAATATTCATGTGTTGAGTTGCAATTCATTCGTTGAGTTGAAATTCATGTGTTGAATATTATTCGAAATTAAACAAATGGCTTTAGCGATAAAAATCACATTTTTATATATATACAAACTATATCGAATATTCATGTGTTAAGTTGCAATTCATTCGTTGAGTTGAAATTCATGTGTTGAATATTATTCGAAATTAAACAAATGGCTTTAGCGATAAAAATCACATTTTTATATATATACAAACTATATAGAATATTCATGTGTTGATTTGCAATTCATTCGTTGAGTTGAAGTTCATGTGTTGAATGTTATCATCTCTTAAAAATAAAATGAATCGACAATGAAAACTACATTTTTATAGTGAATAAGAAGTGTTAAAAATACACATGTGTCGAATAAATATTTTTGATGATAAAAATATTCCTTTTATCATGTATACGCTTAGTTAAAAATACACATGTGTCGAATAAATATTTTTGATGATAAAAATATTCCTTTTATCATGTATACGCTTAGTTAAAAATACACATGTGTCGAATAAATATTTTTGATGATAAAAATATTCCTTTTATCGTGTGTACGCTTAGTTAAAAATACACACGTGTTGAAATAAATAATAGTTTGTTAGAAATATTATTATTAGCTTTGTTCTGCATATAAATACATGTGTTGAACAGGAAAAATGGATTAGCTGTAGAGTAAAGAAATTATTTGCGTGCCCGACAAATAGGTAAACCTTGATGAGTTGGCTACGCAATTTTATTTATATATCAACTCCTGTGAATGCCATTGGATGCGGAGTGCTGGTTTTTCTGTGTGAAATAATAAATAACGCCATAGGATAGTAACAATTAATTTTGAACTACGCTACATGGCATACTTCTTGACGATAGGCATACTTCATCATATTCCACATAAGCAATTGGAGCTTGTGTGACGAGGTGGAAGATTTACCATACAAGCAAGAGGCTTGTATGGCGATGACTATATACTACAGGTTGAACTGATGACTGATATGGACCATATAAATTATAACGATAAATTGCCAGATTAATAAAAACCCCACACGGGTCTGGAGTTGACAATAATCACGTCGCTCTAGTTATTAGATACGGCACATGGACTATTTATTTCCACACGGAAACGGGGTGACGGGAATTTATTCTCTGGAGTGATTATCAGTACATGCTCCCCCGTAAACACCAAAATATATCACTATAAATATGTGAATGCTTTTTAGGATTTATTGGGTACCTAATACGGCCCAATAAATTTCCAAACCCCTCCCCGTACAAAGGAGGTTATGGCGAAATTTTTCGAAATATTAAGGCGTTAGTGAAATATTTGAAGTGAAAACGAAGTTGAAAATATAGGATGAGCTATAGTTGAAATTATAGATTGAACTATATTTATATATATAAATATAAATATAATTAAAGGGAATAAAGGCCGTGCCGTTCGCGTTTCGGAATCGTAATTTGAAACGATTAGTACAAGAAATCCGACCATCGGATTTTCCCGAAACCACAACCGCTGGGTTCGCCTTGGAAATATCTTTCCAACGGCACCAACCTTGTAAAAATCCAACGGTTGGATTGTCCGGAATGTTTAATTCAAATCTGAAGAAAAACAGCGCCAGAATCGTTTATATTTATATATAAATATAATTAAATTAAATCGAATAACGACGCTGTAGTTCGAATTTTGAAACTGTAACTTCAAACGACTAGTGTGGAAGATCCGACCGTCGGATTCTCACGAAACTGGAACCGTTGGGTTCGCTTTGGGAATATCTTCCTACTGATATAGACTTTGTAGAAATCCAACGGTTAGATTTCCTGATATGTGTAAAACAAATTAGGGGAAAAACAGCGCCAGTGCCACGGCACGACCTGAAACGTTGTTTAATTACATATGGCCATTTTTAAATAAATAAAAATGGCGAAAAATCGTTATAAAATATTACAAGCAATATTGATTGAAAATAAACCAATTGGGCTTGAATTGTTTGATATTTGATGGTTGTTTGTGTATGACATGAAAATAACACTAAAGAACCGAATGATGGATGTCGAATAATATAACCATAAAATGAATCGATTTAAATTCTAATGACGTGAATTATTTGAAAAGGCCGAGCTAACCCTCATTTGAAATAATTTATCGAGCGATTCGAATTTGAAAATGCAAAGACGATTCAAGACCGACGATCTTCGTATCGGTTGGATGGGCGCTACTGAGGTTCCTAACCGGAGTAGCTACCGGAAAGGGATGGAAGTAGTAGCCGTCTGAACGTATGTGTTGATTGGACGAATATACGAGGAATTTGACGCCTCCAGTTCCGTTCAGACCCAGGACGGACTTGTAAATGGACTGTGTGTCTAACATTGGATTTTTTTCTATACTGATTGATCTCTGTTAAATATATATCTGTTTGGCGGTGGAGAATTTATTCTCTTGCTTAACGCCCTTCTCTGAGACGTACGAGCTTAGAGGTTATATATCGATGGAAATCAATCGTATGGAGTGGACTGCCTATGTGGCATGCCGAGATGCTGTGATCAAGGCTTCTGTTGCAAAGCAAAGTCTTGTGGATGATGATCAAAGCAAGGTCTACGTAGCCTAGCTTTGTGTATTTCGTAGATTCGCGAACCTCACACCCCGGTATGAGTTAAAAACGAGATAAGGACCCAAGGAGAACATGACGTTTCTTTCTAGCTATGGTGGTGTCAGTGACTTACCAGCCCTGACATATATATCTACTTTTCACCTTTGTGGTTGTTGGAATGCAAGGCGCCTCGATTATAGGTCTGTAAGGACCGGGAAACGTGTGTTCAGGCATAATTAATCCTCTAACGTAAGTGAGGACTAGCCTCGGAGGATCCAAGGGTTGCCCAGAGTGTGTAGTCCCGAGGCATTTGCTAGAATGTCTCGAAGCGGAGAGGAGCTTGCCCCTTGCCTCGACTCATGACGGAAATCCAATTCCAATACGAGATAACGGACTTGATTGTAACTTATATACGGCGACATAGTGGCATGGGACGCTCATGTCGCCTATGATTGATATTTATGATGCTATTCGTTTTTGAAACATATATGCACTAGTAATAATATCAAATGATTTTGCTTTATACGTATCAAGCATATTTGGCCCTTATAAGGTAAAACTCTATCCTCCGGCTTGCGTTGCATTGTATGATGGGACCTGAGTCTTATAATGGCTTCATTCTTTCTAAAAGCATTGCGTTGTTTTAAAAGAATTTACTTTGTTTTAAATGCACTAGAAATCACTGGAGTAAACCCGTTCCGCGAAAGTGGCGTGGTCCTATGATTTGCTATTTACTGTTGTTTAATTGTTAAATAGATTCCTAATACCAGTCCCCATGACTGACTCGTTGTTTGTTCACTTTGCAAACGCGGGTGCCCTTATTTTCGCATGGGCAGCCTAGTACACAGGTGACAGGTGGTTTTTGGTTCTGCACTGCTACATAGAGTGCATTTTTGGCTCATGGCGAGGCTGACTTCACAGAGATGACTTTGATATTTTCCGCCATTACTGTATTTATATTATGATTCCGCCACTGGCGATGCAGACTGATTTACTTTCCGTATTTCTCACTATATGTATATGTATTCCGCCTTCGGCGATGTAGACTGATACCTTTATTATGTCTCACTGCATGTATGTATTCCGCCTCTGGCGATGATGACTGATCACTTTCCTTTTTATTTACTAAGTATATCCCACGTTATGCTATTCTGATATTCCTACATGTTGTGATTCCGCTGTCATATCCATGTAAAATTATTTTATTTATTGTTTCTGCTATTATCTGTACTCTGCTATGATGATTAATGTGTTATTTCCCAATGATTATCCTTAATACCGCCCCTCGGATTTTGGGATCGTCACATAAACTGTCTTTTTAATCTTGGATCATGAATCATCTCTTGTATTTGTTTGGAATAATTCTGAAAAAAATTCTCTTATGCATCTCTATTCTAAAATTGATTTCGCTGCTTTGATAAAAGAATATGAATTGTTAGTCTTGTCTACTTGGGCTTGGTGTTTGGATACCGTTGCCTGAGATACCTTTGCTAGTCACCGTAGTGGTATCAAAATCCTCGTTAATGGAGATAAAAAGTGGTATCAGTCTTAGGTGTCTTATATTTTTCTCAGTCAACTGCTTGATTTTTTTTAAAACTGATTTTTCAAATTTTATAGATCTTTCAATTCCCTTTTGTAATTGATTTTTCAATTTCAAAATCATTTATCGATTATTTATTCAGAGATGGAAATCAATAACCAAATTGAACTGTATTTAGAATTCATCAAAATTATTATCAGATTTTAAAATTGTAATGAGTTGTTACTACGGCATACTTCATAACAAAAGGAAATTTTATTTATATTCTCATGATGGTTTTGAACAGTTTTTACAATATATTTGAATTGGTGCTTATTTCACGAACATCTTCTTCATCTACCATCATTCTGTCATCCATCATGATTTTATATTAATATGGACACTTTAATAATTATTAAAATCATCTTAAATATACAATGTCTGAATTTGTGATGGAAATATGGTTGTATTACTTTTCAGAAATAGAGATAATTGAAAATGTATAAAATCCCGGTACCGTTGAGCATATTTCATAATATGATTAATTTAGAAATCTATTTCACAATAATTTCTGTACCTATCATATTTCTATCATCCATATTGGTTTTATATACTAAGTAGCGTTTTTTAAAGAATAACAATAAATATATAATATACATAAGTGTTTCTCTAACCTCGTTTAAAAATCCAAGATCTGCTCATGCATGTTTATGAGATTAGTTATAATTTAAGTTACGACCTACCTCATTTAAAAATCCAAGATCTGGTTTTTCCTAGTTAGTGTGCTCTTAAATAAAAAGAAAATAAAATAAAAAGGAAATAAATAAAAATTTATATGAAATCCTCCTAGGTGTGTAAAAACCATTCCATCAATCCATTTTTTAACTTGTGAAATGTGTTAATATTTTATGACATATTATGATTTGTTGATTGATAGCTATTGGGATTTGAAATTATTTGATTGCGTCATTTAATTTGAATTTATAATCGTAGTCTAAGTCCATCACTATTTTGTGCTTATAAAATTTTATTTGAAAATAATTGGAAATCATATGTTTTTAAAACTCTCTCATTTTTTTAAATTTCATCATAAATCCATCATTCCAGAATGTGAAATTTGCTTCTAGTTCTTAGAATATTATGATTTTGTTTGATTGATTGAGATTTATGATGAACATTTTCTCTCTTAAGCTGATTTTACATTTCAGTCATTTTTTCATCACTATTTTTATTTCTCTGCCCTTTTGATGATAACAAAATGGGGAGAATGGGTTAAGATTTTGATTTATGAGTGAATATTTTATAAGTATTTTAATATTGAAGTTTCATTCGATTTATTCTTTTCACTCATGCATATATCTAGGGGGTGCTTTGTTGTGTGGGAAGCATATATTAAGGGGAGTTCAACAATTCACTATAAAACGCAATTATTATATCCAAAATCTTATTATATGTTTGTCATCATCAAAAAGGGGAGATTGTTGTATGTATAATTCTATGATTTTTATTTGGTGATAACAAATGTAACGACCCGCATTCTATGTATCGAAGGATCGTAGAATATCTATTTCTTTTTCATATGAGGTCATATAGTCGTATAACTTTGGGGAACGACTATTAGGGTCATTACCCATGTTCACAATTTTTGTCTATTTTTAAATGACCATTTTGCCCCTAGCTGATCTTGTTCGGCCATAACTTTTGATCGGTAAGGAGTTTCGACCTGAAACCACTTCCATTGGATTTAGATGATGGTTTACATTTTCGTAGAGTGGTCACATTAGCCAAACGGGCTTACCGTTTGGGAGATATGGCTGAAACAAGGTTTAGAAGGTGAAAAACTACTTAAGTTGGGCTGATTTGGGTAATTAGCAAATGGGCCCATAACCCATTTCGTGATTAGGGTTATGGGGAGGCTGAAATGAGTTAGGTTTTCATTCTATTTCAGTTTCCTAGCCGCCATTTACGTCTTAGAAACCCTAACAATGACCTCTACCTTCTAATTTCATTCCAAATCACTTTCTAATTAAAGATTAAGCTAATTAGCATCAAACCAAGTCTAATCAACATCAAATTAGAGGCAAAGGCTATTGTGTGCGTTGGAATTCGTGCCATTTAAAGAGTCACTTCAGATCTTAGTTTATATTTTGGCTAAGGTGAGTGATTTGCATTGTTTTTCACTAATTACGGCTAATTAGGGGTGATTAGTGTTAATTAATAAAATTATACGTGATTAAATTATGGAAAATGTTTAGAAATTGGTAAATATTATTTTAAGCCTCTGTTAGAAATTTGGGTTAATTTGGATATGTTGTGCTAAACCTATCATTAGTTATGGTAAAGCATGATTAAGGGGAAAATATTGGTTTTGGGTATGTTTGATCCATTTTGACATAGCTATTTATTATTTTGGTGTTTATGGTTGATTTATATGTTACTATGGCTGTTTGGTATGACTTATGATTGCTTAGATCAGTTAGAATGGTCGAAAACGCCGTTGTGTGGCATAAAACAGTCGATGGAAAAGTTGCAGAATATTGTGCAGGAACCAGATCGGATCGCCCCCTCCCACAAACCGCTCCTCCGAACTGCTGCACCACGAGCTAGTGCATCGACCCCGAACCGCTTTGAGATCCTGATCCAACAAGGAGCTCACGAACAGTTCACATCTAAAGCCCCTGACCCGAACCAGAGCACACACCACGTACCCGAACCGGTGATGAAGGCCCAACTCGAACTGGAGCTTCACCAAGAACCGATCTGACCAGGGAGCTTTCACGAGCCGATATGATGACCACGAGCTGGAGGAGAATCATGAACAGGACTATGAGGTGGTGCTACGAACCAAACCACCAGGAAAGGACAGTTACGATCGAACTGAACCAAAGATGAGAAGGAGAACCGAATTGATCCGGAGGAGACCGAACCCAAGATGCAAACGTAGTCCAAATAGGAAGTAGAACTCAGGATCTAGTTGGGAACCAACGAGTTAACTTCATGAGTTGGACTTTGTTGTAGGATGTGTGCAAAGAGGTTATCGACGTTTATAGCTTTGATTCACCACCAAGACGGATGTTAGACTACAGATCAGTGCAGTGGGGTAGTTATTACTCCATGGGACAGAGTGATCGTAGCATGGCTATGAGTCAATGTAGTGGAGTCGTCATGACTTCATGGGGAAGAGTGGACATAGCAAGGATTAGTGGCTATGGATCAGTGCAGTGGAGTCATCATGACTCCATAGGGCAGAGTGATCATAGCAAAGGATTTGGGTGGTCAAAGCAGTGGATATCGTATGCTTTACGCACTGAGTGAGAGATGTGAGGATGGTTGCTATGCTTGATTGTTTGCCATCACTATGACATGTACACCTCCTCCCCTGTATCTTTATACCATATGTTAGTGTCACCTTAGAGTATTGTACATCCTGTTGTGCTAACTCTTTGGTTGCAGGTCCAGGTTCAGGTATGGTTATGTATACCTGTTATTGTTCTGTTTTGCTGCTTATCGCTCATGCCAGACTTTTGTCTGACCCAGAGTTCTATGTCTCTTCCTGTTAATCTGGGTGCTCTTAAACGGGCAGACTAGAGATAGGTCAGATGATTATGCACGAGTAGATGTACCAGATACGAGCAGGAAGCTTCCACGTATGATATATATATATATATATTTATATATATATATATATATATATATATATATATATATATGTATAATCTCCCTGTGTCGCTACTGGTCACTACATTGGGCATTAGTAGTGTACCTTTCTCATTTTGCTTTAGAGATAGTATTTTAAAGTTGTAATAATGATGATGTGGAACATAAGCTGTATTTGGATTTCCGCTGCTATGATGATTTAGTTTTCAGCTTATGCACTGTCTCGCCTGTTTTATGTCAAAGTTATTATTATATTTTATTCCATGCGTTGTGAGACATTCTACAGGTTCCTTATTAGTTCAAATTCCCTTTTTTTTTCTTTGGCGACCGTCCCGTGCTAGTCGGGCATCGGCACAGTGCACTTTCATTGGAAATGTCGGCTGGTGCGGGGCGGGCCGTCACACTTGGTATCAGAGCTCTAGGTTGCGTAGTTAACCTAGAGAAAGACACTTGGGAGATATAATATATGTATATGAGAGCACATATTTGTGATATTTTGGGTTTTCAAAAGTTATATATATATATATACATACACACTATTAGTATATCTAAGGATGGAGTCACATTGCGCTGGTAGCACTGAAGAGAAGGTTAATTGTTTTCTCCTTACAGATCGAACGATGAGCCGACATACGAGGGGTACTGATAGAGGAGCTAATAATGGGAATGCTCCTGATATGAGGGCGATGTTCACTGACTTCATGAGAGAGATGCTTAGGGATGTTCATAGGGCAGCCCCTAATGCTGCAAATGGAGGTGGTGCAGCGGTGCAGGCGCCTAGGGCCGATTTCGCCGAGCTCTGTACGGACTACACTAGTCTTGGTAGGAAGTCGTTCTACGGAATGGAATCGACTACAGAAGTTCAGATTGGCTCGATAATTGTGAGCTCATCTTCAAGGACTTAGGGATCGGTGACGCAATGAAGAGAAGGCTAGCATCTCGTCAGCTGCAAGGACATGCAATGAATTGGTGGAATGCTACTAAGGCAGCTACCCCTGACCTTGAGGATCAAGTTACTTGGGATCAGTTTAAGGCCCGATTCAGTTATAAGTTTATCCCAGCTGCCCAGAAGTCAGAGTTGATTAGGAAGTTCTTGAAGCTTAAACAGAATGGTAGGGCAGTCTCAGAGTATATTGCTGAATTCGATACTTTATCGAAGTAAGGACTATCCCTCATTGACACTCCCGAGAAGAAGAATGAGAAGTTCATAATAGGCTTAGGTCAGTACTAGGGGGAAAGGCTTATAAACCATATTGATGAAACTTTTGAATCGATTTTTGGGAAAGCATTGAGATCAGAGAGCCTTTATCCTAAGCCCAAGGCTGAAGTCGTTGTTGCATCTGCAGAGGAGCCAAAGACGCTGGCAAGCGGTGAAGGCAAGAATAATTCTCAGAATAAGAGGAAACAGAATCAGACTAAGGATGGTCAGAAGAAGAGTAAGAAAGATGTTGAGTGCTTTAGCGGTGGCAAGGAGGGCCACTATTCTAAATAATGTCGAGAAAAGCCAGCGGACAGGAAGTGCTTCAACTAGGGCCAAGTGGGACATCAAAAGGATAAATGTCCGCAACCCCCTAAAGAGAAGCAGATTGTGAAATCATATGCTATTAATGTTTTTCCTTCTTCGTCAAATGCCCCAACCGCGGCGGAGAAAGGATATAATGTCGTCATTCAAGGTATGCTTTCTGTTTATGATGTTCCTATTTGAGTATTGTTTGATACTGGGGCTTCCCGTTCCTTCATTTCTAGTGACCTGGTACATAGGTTGGGATTGGAACCCGAGATAGTCGATAGACCTTTAGCGGTGATGAGCCCAATTTGCGATTCGACTAGACTTAGAATGATTTGTCGTAATGTGGTCTTATCGATTCATGGATGTATGTTTGCTTGTGATTGCTTTTTTTTGGGCTTTACTGGGTTTGGCATTATTTTGGGAGTCGATTGGCTCTAAAGGTACGGGGTGGTGGTAGACTGTGAGGGATTTTTGTTGACAGTTAGAGCGGATGGCAGGCGGAGGGTAGTGTTTGGTGGTCTACCTAGTGATGGGGTAATGACTAGTTTTCTAAATTCCCTCGACATCTCGCATGATGAGTTGTCAGATGTGCCCGTGGCTGGCTTGTATCTGGACATCTTCGAGGAAGTGACCTGACTTCTACCACACTGAGAGATTGAGTTCCGTATTGATTTAGTGAAAGATGCCAGACCTATAGTGATGCCATTTCGTCGTATGGCACCAAGGGAGCAGCGAGAGCTTGGGGTCCAAGTAAGCGATCTTTTGAAGAAGGGATTTATTAGAAGAAGTGTTTCCGAGTGGGGAGCACCAGTTGTGTTTGCTACTAAGGAAGATGGTTCCCTTTGATTGTGTGTGGACTACCGCGAGTTGAATAAGGTGACGAGGAAGAATAAATATCCTCTACAACGGATAGATGATTTGTTTGATCAGTTGAGTGGCGCAAGAGTGTTCTTCCAGTTGGATCTCGCGAAAGGTTTTCATCAGCTTAGGGTGGAAGCTGAGAGTATAGCTAAAACGGGCTTTCGGACACCGTTTGGATTCTATGAGTGGTTGGTCATGCCATTCGGGTTGACCAATGCACCAGCATATTTTGTGGATCTTATGAATAGGGTATTCAGAGATCAATTGAATAAGTTTGTTCTTGTGTTCGTAGACGATATCTTGGTTTATTCGAGGATAGAGGAAGAACACAAGGAAAATTTTAGAGTAGTGATGGAGGTGTTGAGAAAACACCAATTAAAAGAAAAGTTTTCTAAGTGTCACTTCTGGAGGAGGGAAGTAAGATTCTTGGGCCATGTTGTTTCAGAGAATGGCTTTGCCATGGATCCTGCGAAGGTGGCTACAGTACAAGATTGGTCTACGCCCAAGAATGCAACAGACGTAAGAAGTTTCTTGGGATTATCTGGATATTATCGTAAGTTTATCCAAGACTTCTCCAAGATAGCGGCACCGTTAACTTAGTTAACCATGAAGAATCAAGCTTTTGTTTGGAACGAAAAGTGTGAGCTTGCATTTAAGAGTCTAAAGGAAAAGTTGACGTGCGCGCCAGTGTTAGTCATTCCTAAAGGGAATGAAGAGATGACGGTATACACAAATGCATGTGGTACCGGGCTAGGTGCTGTATTGATGCAAGGAGGTAGGGTTGTAGCTTACGCTAGTCGGCAACTGAAACCGCATGAGAAAAGATATCCTACCCATGATTTGGAATTGGCAGCGGTCGTGTTCGCGTAGAAGATGTGGAGACATTATCTCTTGGGAGAAAGATTCGAGTTGTTTACCGATCATAAATCATTAAAGTATCTCTTCTCTTAGAAGGATCTAAATCTCCGACAGCACAGATGGTTAGAATTCTTGGCTTCCTATGATTTTGATATCGCATATACACCAGGAAAGGGCAATGAGGTAGTTGATGCATTAAGTAGAAGACATGCCTGTTAGGGGCTATGTTTCTTGAATGGAAGCAACTAGAGTATATCGCAGGGTATGATTTCAGACCAAAGTGCGAATTGGATCTAGAAATGTTAGCAAGTTTGACGATCAGACCCACTTTGATTGAGCGGATTGGTTCCATTCAGAGGAACGATCCTAGTCTATTAGAAATCATCTCCAAGTTAGAAATGGGAATCGACGAGGGGATGAATAAACATGGACTTGATCGGGATGGATGGCTTAGAAAGAATGGGAGACTGGTTGCACCCAATGTCAATGGATCGAGAGATGAAGTGCTTAGAGAATGTCATCACTCAAAACTGACTATACACCCCAGTGGTAATAAAATGTATCGAGACATGAAGTAGACCTACTACTGGGAAGGGATGAAAAGAGACATTGGGAAATTTATATCCAAATGCATGAACTGCCAGCTAGTTAAAGCTGAGCAAAAGAAACCTATTGGTTTGTTGCAACCATTAGAAATTCCAGAATGGAAATGGAAAAAGTCTCAATGGATTTCATTGATGGGTTACCAAGGACTAGATCGGGCCATGATAGCATTTGGGTGATTGTGGACCGATTGACCAAGAGTGCAAGGTTTATACCCATCAAGTCGAATATAACAACAGCTAAGTTAGCAGAACTGTATATGAAGTGGATAGTGAGATTTCATGGAGTACCCAAAGGCATTGTGAGCGACAGAGATCCGTTGTTTACTAGTGGGTTTTGGAAGAGCTTACAAGAGGCATTAGGATCAGAATTACATCTCAATATTGCGTACCATCCTCAAATCGACTGTCAGACAGAGAGGTTGAATTGAGTATTAGTAGATCTCTTGAGAGCTTGCATATTAGATTTTGGAGGGTCATGGGATGACCATTTGCATCTAGTGGAGTTTGCATATAATAATAGCTCTCAATCCAGTATTGGTATGGCTCCATTTGAAGCTTTGTATGGATGACCATGCAACGCACCATCATGTTGGTTGGAAACCGGTGAGAAATTTATGCTTGGGCCAGATGTGATAAAAGAAACCTCGCATAAGATCAAGGTTATCCGACAACGAATGAAGGCTGCCTAAGATTGGCAGAAGAGTTATGCTGATAAAAGGAGAAGTGATTTAAAATTCTCCATTAGCGACTTGGTGTTTGTCAAGATTTCTCCTTTAAAGAGAGTGATTCAGTTTGGTAGGAAAGGCAAGTTAGCACCAAGATTTGTTGGTCCATTCCCAGTTCTCGAGCAAGTTGGGAATTTGGCACATAAAGTTGAGTTGCCGGACAAGATGGTGGGAGTTCATAACGTATTTCATGTTTCCCATCATGCATGACCGCGATGTGGCTATTTCACCTGATCAGTTGGATGATGTCAAAGTAGAACCCAAGGTGGTTGGGAACCGCAAGCCAATTCGTATTGTCAAGCACGATACGAAGAAACTTCAAAGGAAAGCGGTGAATCTAATCAAGGTTCAGTGGGGCGGGGATGAGAATGACTGTACTTGGGAGACAGAGGAGAACATTAAGGAGGCGTATCCAGAACTCTTTGCCTGGTAAGGTTTTCATTTCGATTTAGTCATTCCGCATGCTAGGATAGGTTTTTTTGTTTGTTTTATATGTTTGATTGTGAGATATGGCTGGTAGGCATGCAGGAATCATTGGTTGTTTCTTAGTTGAGGAATTTCGGGGGCGAAATTTCTGAAGGGGTGAAGAGTGTAACGACCCGCATTCTACGTATCGAAGGATTGTAGAATATTTATTTCTTTTTCATATGAGGTCGTATAGTCGTGTAATTTTAGGGAATGACTATTGGGGTCATTTCCCATGTTCACGATTTTTTCCGATTTTTAAATGACCGTGTTGCCCCTAGTTGATCATGTTTCGGCCATAACTTTTGATTGGTAAGGAGTTTTGACCTAAAACCACTTCCACTAGATTTGGATGATGGTTTACATTTCCATAGAGTGGTCACATTAGCCAAACGGACTCACCATTTGGGAGATATGGCTGAAACAAGGTTAATAAGGTGAAAAACTGCTTAAGTAGGCTGATTAGGGTAATTAGCAAATGGGTACATAACCCATTTCGGGATTAGGGTTATAAGGAGGCTGAAATGAGTTAGGTTTTCATTCTATTTCAGTTTTATAGCCGCCATTTACCTCTTAGAAGCCCTAACAATGGCCTCCACCTTCTAATTTCATTCCAAATCACTTTCTAATTAAAGATTAAGCTAATTAGTATCAAACCAAGTCTAATCAACATCAAATTAGAGGCAAAGGCTGCTGGGTGCATTGGACTTTGTGCCATTTAAAGAGACACTTCAGATCCGAGTTTATATTTTGGCTAAGGTGAGTGATTTGCATTGTTTTTCACTAATTACGACTAATTAGGGTGATTAGTGTTAATTAACAAAATTGATATGATTAAATTCTGGAAAAATGTTTAGAAATTCTTAAATATTATTTTAAGACTCTGTTAGAAATTTGGGTTGATTTGGATATGTTCTGCTAATCCTATCATTAGTTATGGTAAAGCATGATTAGGGGGAAAATATTGGTTTTGGGTGTGTTTGATCCATTTTGACATAGTTATTTATCATTTTGGTGATTATGGTTGATGTTATATGTTGCTATGACTGTTTGGTATGAATTATGATTGCTTAGAACAGTTAGAATGATCGAAAACACCGTCGTGTAGCGTAAAACAGTCACTGGAAAAGTTGTAGAATATTGTGCAGGAACCGGATCGGATCACCCCCTCCCCTCCGAACTGCTACACCACAAGCTAGTGCATCGACCCCGAACCGCTTGGGATCCCGATCCGACCTGGAGCTCACGAACAGTTCACATCTGAAGCCCCCGACCCGAACCGGAGCACACCACGTACCTGAACCGGTGATGAAGGCCCAACCCGAACAGGGGCTTCATCACGAACCGATCCGACCCGGGAGCTTTCACGAGCCGACATGATCCCACGAGCTGGAGGAGAATCAAAAACAGGACTATGAGGAGGTGCTACGAACCGAATACGACCGAACTGAACCAAAGATGAGAAGGAGAACTGAACCGATCCGGACGAGACCAAAACCTGAGATGCAAAGGTAGTCCAAATAGGAAGTGGAACTCAGGATCCAGTTGGGAACTAACGAGTTTAACTTCATGAGTTGGACTTTGCTGCGGGACGTATGCAAAGGGTTTATCAACATCTATAGCTTTGATTCACCACCAAGACGAATGTTAGGCTACGGATCAGTGTAGTAGTTATTGCTCCATGGGGCAGAGTGATCGTAGCATGGCTATGACCCAGTGCAGTGGAGTTGTCATGACTTCATGGGACAGAGTGGACATAGCAAGGGATTGGTGGCTATAGATCAGTGCAGTGGAGTCATCATGACTCCATAGGGAAGAGTGATCATAGCAAAGGATTTGGGTGGTCAAAGCAGTGGATATCGTATGCTTTATGCACTGAGTGAGAGATGTAAGGATAGTTGCTATGCTTGATTGTTTGCCATCACTATGACATGTACACCCCCTCCCCTGTGTATTTACACCATATGTTACTGTCACCTTAGAGTATTGTACATCCTGTTGTGCTAACTCTTTGGTTACAGGTACAGGTATGGTTATGTATACCTGTTATTGTTCTGTTTTGCTGCTTATCGCTCATACCAGACTTTTGTCTGACCCAGAGTTTTATGTCTCTTCTTATTACTCTGGGTGCTCTTAAACGGGCAGACTAAAGACAGGTCAGGTGATTATGTACGAGTAGCTGTACCGGAGACGAGCAGGAGGCTTCCACATATGATATATATATATATATAATATCGCTGTGTCGCTGCTGGTCACTACTTTGGGCATTAGTAGTGTACCTTTCTCATTTTGCTTTAGAGACATTATTTTAAAGTTGTATTAACGATGATGTGGAACATAAGCTGTATTTGGATTTCTGCTGCTATGATGGTTTAGTTTTCAGCTTATGCACTGTCTCGCCAGTTTTATGTCAAAGTTATGTTATTATTATATTTTATTTCATGCGCTATGAGACATTCTACAGGTTCCTTGTTAGTTCAAATTCCCTTCTTTTCCTTTCTTTGGCGATCGTCCTGTGCTAGTCGGGCATCGGCACAGCACACTTTCATTGTAAATGTCGGTCGGTGCGGAGCGGGCCGTTACAACAAACAAACATACATATATATATTATAAATGTGTTTGTAATTGTACTATTCTATTATATCACAAACATAATTAAATATTTATATTTAAGTAAAATATTATTGCACAAGAATTTAAATATTCAAACAGTGTTTTATTTAAATATAAAATTTTATTTCAACATTTCAATAGTACAATTATTCAGAACTCCACTATTTGTACACTTCACTGTAATGCAATACATTCCATTTCATATTTAATTTCATTTGTTACATCTTTTCCTCACTACAACACTCTGTCACTCATTTACATCACTCAGTTATACAAATACATTTATATACAGTCACTCACTCATATACATTGACACACACTCTCATATATACATATTCACTCACAGTCCTTCACTTTTCTTCCATCAATCAGCACAGTTAGTCCGGTCAACTGCATATCTATCACAGAAACACACACAGTAAACAGGAACAAAATTATTTTTAAATTCTAGTAGATATAATTTTAATTTTAAAATTTATTTGCCTCAAAATTTTGGTTGTTTCTCATCATATTTCATGACTTGATCTGATTAGTATATATATATATATATATATATATATATATCCATCTGTGTCTAGACAGCTTGTGATAGTCATAGTGATTCACTGTAAATACCACTAGGCAGACATAGTCTTTAGTGCTCACATACGTGTGTGTGTGTGTGCGCATGTGTGTGTGTGTATATATATATATATTCTACCTGTACATAATACATGTATACACATACTTCTTTTCAAGCATACAGGGGGAATATGGTCTGCAAGGGACAAATATATCTGTATGAGGTGTTCGGTAACACACATACACACAAATATATATATTTTTATATATCCATTTGTGTATACATACTTGAATGTATACAATGACATGTCAAGACAGAGCTCAAAATACTCAAGTAACATGTGTGCATAGTCATGCACAGATTGTGCGAGTGCAAGTTCAAAGGCCAACAACTCAAACATCATGGCATGCCAAACCAGAATACGGGCACAAGTACAAAAATGTTCAGGCACTGTGTTAATGAATCTGCAAGGTGAAGCATCATGTATTCAAGAAAAATGCATGTAACAACCCAAATTTTAACAACGTGTTAAAACTATAAATCAAGGCAGAATTAATTTTTAAAATAAGAATCAAGGGAAACGGGTTGCGCTATTGCGTTCGTCTCGAAATTCTGCTTGAGATAGAGTCCGAGTTTGCGTAAAACCGATAGCGTATGAAGAAGATATGGACGAACGAAGTTAGGCAGAAAAACCGGAAACAGGCCAGAATACACTGGCGCCAGTACAAAATTACACTGGCGCACCTGCCAAGTGCGCCCATACAGATCCAACACAGAATTCTAGAGTGTTCTATGATGACATGTCTTCTTCTGAGTGGTTGGATGACCTGTCTTCGAGCTGGGTGGTTCTGATGACTTCTGGACTGATCTGAAGGCTCTAAATTACCCTATTCTCCTATTTAAACACCCCTAAACCTAGCTTTCTCTCCACACCAAACCATTGCAATGTTATGCTGCCTCCACCTTAATTAAACTAAATTAAAAATAAAACGCGAAGATTATTTCTTGAAGACTACGGCTAGGAATTGGGGATTTGCTTCTACAATCAAAGCAAGATTCAACGATTCAACAATTCGACGACTAGTTTATAGATTCGACTTCTACATCTTTCTTAGACCACGATCTGTAAGTTCCAGTTACTTTCAGATAAAAACTATAAATCTAATATATGCGTGGTATAATTTGGAAGTGATTTATGTATGATTCATATCTATTCTTGGTTTCTTCTTGGATCTTGACTGTTGGGAATATTGCCTACGACGTTGAAACTATTGTTAATGACATAAGACTATGACTATGCCTATGACTGTGGACATAAGATTTTGCCTATGCCTATGACTATGACGGTGAACATATGACTATGCCTATGACTATGACGGTGAACATAAGACTGCCTATGACTAATAAGACTATACCTATGACTATGACGGTGAACATAAGACTGCCTATGACTAATAAGACTATGCCTATGACTATGACTGTGAACATAAGACTGGCTATGACCATGAACAATAAGACTATTGCCTATGACTATGACAAGGACAATTGTGGTTAATCACCTTTGATTCATTACCTAGGATTATGACTATGAAATTGGATCTAAGCTTGATTTTCTATTCAGACCTATTTTCTTTATTTGTCCTTGGATCTTGATTTTGGGGATTTTTCTATCTATCCATGTTCTTGAATATAGATTAGTATTCAAACCTTTTTATGTTCGTAATGTTATCAGATTTATATGCCTGTGATGTTTTAATCAATTTATTCAGTTATGTCATACCTTGAAAATAGATTGATTATGTTATTGAATGATATTTATCTATGCCTGTGGTTCTATTTTATTATCATGTTGAATTGGGAATTAATGAATAAGTCTATTCAAATGTATAGGAACTTGAAGTATAACATGTTATGATAAGTTGTGTAGTTTATCATGCTATGCAAGTTTTAGGTTGTAAAATCATGTCACATATGTGACCAAATGTTAGGACTACATGTTTATGTGTATATGTTAAACCTATGTCATATTTCATGTTCACACTTATTCAAATGCTCGTGATTGATTTGCAAGTTCACATATATGTAAGTTGATTTAGTCTATGTTGCAAGTTCACATATATGTACGTTGATTTAGTCTACGTTGCAAGATTCACACCTATGATATTCATGTTGACAATTTTGCAAGTTCATACCTATGATGTTCATATTGACTATGCCGAAAATGCCAAGTTTACACCTATGTCATGTTTATGTTAATGAATTGCTTTACGCAAATTTTGTGTACGTTGAATTAGGCTAAGTTTTTAACCTAATATTATATGTCAAAAATCATGCGAACGAGAAATAAGGCTAAGGTTGTTAGCCTAATATTTAGATGGGGTGACATTGGGAAAAATTGGTAATCATAGGAAGCTTGGCATAAAACTTGCCTTGAAACTTGACGAGAACTTGACGTGAAACTTGCCTTGAAAACTTGACACGAACTTGACATGAATCTTGAACTTGGACATGACACTGGAATGAACTTGAAAATGGCCAACTCGAGGTTGGGTTGAGTTTGCAGTGTAATTCTGTCCGGAACCGCCCGACAAATCCAGTTACTGCAAACAATAGGATCCAATGTGGGTAGTTGGTCATATCGCATTTGAAAACCCGAGGTCAGACTGAGTTGTGATGTAATTCTGCCCGGAACCGCCCGGCATATCCAGTGACCATAACAACAGGTCTGATGTGAGAGGTTGGGGTGCATTAATGAATTAATGCCACATGATAGGGTTAAGTCATGAACATGAAAGACAATACTTAACCAACTTGATACATGAACTTGAACGGTGACATTTAGTCAAATTTGACATGACACGTACGCGGGTTAAGTCATAAACTTGAATGACAACACTTAACCAACTTGACATGCTAGACTGATTGGGGTTAAGTCACGAATTTAAATGACAACACTTAACCTATTGGACGGAAACCCTAGTTACGCGGTCCGTTTCAGCAGTAACCCACTAGATGCATCATGGTACCCTGGGACTAGGCAGGGTGGGGGCACGGTTACTGGGCTGATTGTAAGCGACCAAAACGACGGCTGTGTTGGTGCGCCAGTGTAGGTTCAGGCGGGCTATGGTCGTGCACGTGGTCCAGAGCTGAAAAAACAGGCATTGGGCATCAGTAGGTTTATCTGTGCATTCTTGATTCGTGTCGGTGGTTGGCACCCTAGGGCTTGATGCACCCTATGGTGGACCTAGCACAGGTGACTACATTCGTGATAGGGCCGTATGACACAGAGACACATGACGAGCTAGAACTTGTAGGGAGCATATCGAGTAGTGGATCGTTCCGTTGGACCCAGTAATGGGTCATTCGTGATATTGGGCCAAGGGATCATTTCATGATTAACATGAGACATGGGTTGGGATTCTAGTATAGTTGATACAGCGAACCTAGAATATGTGATGCTATACTGGATTTACACTTGAATTATCATGTTATCTTAGTCTATCTTGCCAATCTACTTTCAGTTTATACATGTCATGTTACCTATATCTGTTTTTCTGCTGAAAGTCACTTGGACTTACCAGTCTTTATGACTGACCCGTTTTCTTTTGCCTCTTTTTCTTCCGTTCCCCCCAGGTTCTCAGGGAGGAAACTCTAGCACTTAGCTTGGATTTCGTTTGCTTTCGGTTCAGCTCATGTATGGTTTGATCTTGAGCTATGCTATGGCTGCACTTTCTGCTACCTTTGGGGAATTAATCTACTTTTGATGTTTTAAGTTTATGCTTCTTTATTTATGCAAGACAGAATTTGCTGTAATGGAAAATAATGACCTTGGTTATTTGATGTAAAAGGTTTTGCTTTTTTTTTGAAAGCAATGAAATTTATCTTTTGATTCTTCCGCTGTTTTATCTATGTTCTGTCTTGTGATATTTCTGAGTTTGTTTACCTCGATAACGCTCCTCCAAAACTAGTGCATTCCCTTTGTGAGTGATCCTAGCGGAGGTGGGGTGTTACATTTGGTATCAGAGCAGAAGGTTACCAGACCGGGCAAAAGTTTTTAAAACCTTCTAAAACTATTTTCAAAACCGTTTACAAAGAAGCATTTTTCAAGAAAAGTCTTGTTTTATTTAAAGGCTATTCCCCAAAAGCCATTAGCACTATCCTTTGCTTCCTTGTTTGAATCTCTTTTCCTTTCTTTTCTCCATCTGTAGTCGCAGTAGTTTTTACCTGCGGCTAATCTTCTTTCTAGCTTCGTAGAGGGTTTTCCGTATGATGGAGATAGTTTCCGTGAGGCTTGTTAACATGTTACATAGGATAGGTATGAGTGATAAGTTAAGGCGGATGAGTCTCAGAACGAGAAGAAAGACTTCCAGAAGGGAGGCGAGAACAACAACAACAATAATGATAACAAGACACGTGAGAAAAGAAAATGCCACTTCTGTGGTATTGAGGGGCATATAGTCCAGGATTGTAGAAAGAAGAAGATGAAGATGGGAGCATGCTTCCAGTGTGGTGAAACTGGACATATCAGCAAGAACTGCCCTAAGAAGCAAGGTCAAGCCCCGCAAGCAGGACATTCTGGGGGTACACCTTTAACTTCTTCTCCTAGATGCTTTGTTTTATCTTGCTTATCTTCTCAATCCTATCTTGAGAACCTTAGGTAGAACCCTTTTGGATGTGAACATGTGATTGAAACATGTTATGGTTGATGTTTGAAAATGGTTGCAAGTGGTCGCAAGTGGTTGCTCGTGGTTGCATAACACACATTAGGCACTAGATCGGCTCAGACACATTTTCATATTGCATATGCATGAGTGTTTATACTTGTTTATGGATGAAACTGATTGTGTTATCATGTGAATGCTGCATATGGATGGATGTTTGTGCACACATATAGTGTTTATGTGACTAGGACTATTTGCATGCATGTTGGATTCATGGCACCAAACATATTCTGCATTAAGAAGATCAATCAGGCCTGATCATTTGCATTAGATAAGGAACATATACACACACTTTCTGCATATGTTCATATAGCATTAGAAATATTTTAAGGACAATGGTTGCTTGTGGATGATGGTTGAGTAGATGGTTGATTGGATGATAGGATGCATTCTTCTTAACTTGAAGATTTCGGGGACGAAATCCTTTAAGGAGGGAAGAATGTAACAACCCGAATTTTAACAACGTGTTAAAACCATAAATCAAGGAAGAATTAATTTTTAAATAAGAATCAAGGGAAACGGGTTGAGCCATTGCGTTCGTCTCGAAATTCTGCTTGAGATAGAGTCCGAGTTTGCGTAAAACGGATACCGTATGAAGAAGATATGGACGAACGAAGTTAGGCAGAAAAACCGGAAACATGCCAGAATACACAAGAGTGCGCCAGTACAAAAATACACTGGCGCACCTGCCAAGTGCGCCCATACAGATCCAGCACAGAATTCTCGAGAGTTCTGTGATGACGTGTCTTCTTCTAAGTGGCTGGATGACCTGTCTTCGAGCTGGGTGGTTCTGATGACTTCTGGACTGATCTGAAGGCTCTAAATTACCCTATTCTCCTATTTAAACACCCCTAAACCTAGCTTTCTCTCCACACCAAACCATTGCAATGTTATGCTGCCTCCACCTTAATTAAATTAAATTAAAAATAAAACGCAAAGATTATTTCTTGAAGACTACGGCTAGGAATTGGGGATTTGCTTCTACAATCAAAGCAAGATTCAACGATTCAACAATTTGACGACTAGTTTATAGATTCGACTTCTACATCTTTCTTAGACCACGATTTGTAAGTTCCAGCTACTTACAGATAAAAACTATAAATCTAATATGTGCATGGTATAATTTGGAAGTGATTTATGTATGATTCATATCAATTCTTGGTTTCTTCTTGGATCTTGACTATTGGGAATATTGCCTACGACGTTGAAACTATTGTTATTGACATAAGACTATGACTATGTCTATGACTGTGGACATAAGATTTTGCCTATGCCTATGACTATGACGGTGAACATAAGACTATGCCTATGACTATGACGGTGAACATAAGAGTGCCTATGACTAATAAGACTATGCCTATGACTATGACAGTGAACATAAGACCGCCTATGACTAATAAGACTATGCCTATGACTATGACGGTGAACATAAGACTGCCTATGACTATGAACAATAAGACTATTGCCTATGACTATGACAAGGACAATTGTGGTTAATCACCTATGATTCATTGCCTAGGATTATGACTATGAAATTGGATCTAAGCTTGATTTTCTATTCAGACCTATTTTCTTTATTTTTCCTTGGATCTTGATTTTGGGGATTTTTCTATCTATCCATGTTCTTGAATCTAGATTAGTATTCAAACCTTTTTATGTTCGTAATGTTATCAGATTTATATGCCTATGATGTTTTAATCAATTTATTCGGTTATGTCATACCTTGAAAATAGATTGATTATGTTATTGAATGATATTGATCTATGCCTGTGGTTCTATTTTATTATCATGTTGAATTGGGAATTAATGAATAAGTCTATTCATATGTATAGGAACTTGAAGTATAACCTGTTATGATAAGTTGTGTAGTTTATCATGTTATGCAAGTTTTAGGTTGTAAAATCATATCATATATGTGACCAAATGATAGGACTACATGTTTATGTGTATATGTTAAACCTATGTCATATTTCAAGTTCACACTTATTCATATGCTCGTGATTGATTTGCAAGTTCACATATATGTAAGTTGATTTAGTCTATGTTGCAAGTTCACATATATGTACGTTGATTTAGTTTACGTTGCAAGATTCACACCTATGATATTCATGTTGACTATTTTGCAAGTTCATACCTATGATGTTCATATTGACTATGCCGGAAATGCCAAGTTTACACCTATGTCATGTTTATGTTAATGAATTGCTTTACGCCAATTTTGTGTACGTTGAATTAGGCTAAGTTTTTAGCCTAATATTATATGTCAAAAATCATGCGGATGAGAAATTAGGCTAAGGTTGTTAGCCTAATATTTAGATGGGGTAACGTTGGAAAAAATTGGTAATCATAGGAAGCTTGGCATGAAACTTGCCTTGAAACTTGACGAGAACTTGACATGAAACTTGCCTTGAAAACTTGACACGAACTTGACATGAATCTTGAACATGGACATGACACTAGAATGAACTTGAAAATGGCCAACTCGAGGTTGGGTTGAGTTTGCAGTGTAATTCTGCCCGGAACCGCCTGGCAAATACAATTACTGCAAACAATAGGATCCAATTTGGGTAGTTGGTCATATCGCACTTGAAAACCCGAGGTCAGACTGAGTTGTGGTGTAATTCTGCTCGGAACCACCCGGCATATCCAGTGACCACAATAACAGGTCTGATGTGAGAGGTTGGGGTGCATTAATGAATTAATGCCACATGACAGGGTTAAGTCATGAACATGAAAGACAATACTTAACCAACTTGATACGTGAACTTAAACGGTGATATTTAGTCAAATTTGACATGACACGTACGCGGGTTAAGTCACGAACTTGAATGACAACACTTAACCAACTTGACATGCGAGACTGATTGGGGTTAAGTCACGAATTTAAATGACAACACTTAACCTATTGGACGGAAACACTAGTTACGTGGTCCGTTTCAGCAGTAACCCACTAGATGTGTCATGGTACCCTGGGACTAGGCAGGGTGGGGCACGGTTACTGGGCTGATTGTAAGCGACCAAAACGACGGCTGTGTTGGTGCGCCAGTGTAGGTTCAGGCGGGCTATGGTCGTGAACGTGGTCCGGAGTTGAAAAAGCAGGCATTGGGCATCAGTAGGTTTATCATTGCATTCTTGATTCGTGTCGGTAGTTGGCACCCTAGGGCTTGATACACCCTATGGTGGACCTAGCACAGGTGACTACATTCGTGATAGGGTCGTATGACACAGAGACACATGACGAGCTAGAACTTGTAGGGTGTCGATCGAGTAGTGGATCGTTCCGTTGGACCCAGTAATGGGTCATTCGTGATATTGGGCGAAGGGATCATTTCATGATTAATATAAGACATGGGTTTGGATTCTAGTACAGTTAATGCAGCGAACCTTGAATATGTGATGCTATACTGGATTTACACTTGAATTATCATGCTATCTTAGTCTATCTTGCCAATCTTGACAGCATCCTTATGGTTACTTTCAGTTTATACATGTCATGTTACCTTTATTTGTTTTTATGCTGAATACCAGTCTTTATGACCTACCCGTTTTCTTTCGCCTCTTTTTCTTCCGTTCCCCCAGGCTCTCAGGGAGGAAACTCTAGCACTTAGCTTGGATTTCGCTTGCTTTCGGTTCAGCTCATGTACGGTTTGATCTTGACCTATGCTATGGCTGCATTTTCTGCTACCTTTGGGGAATTAAGCTACTTTTGATGTTTTAAGTTTATGCTTCTTTATTTATGCAAGACAGAATTTGCTGTAATGGAAAATAATGACCTTGGCTATTTGATGTAAAAGGTTTTGACTTTTTTTGAAAGCAATGAAATTTATCTTTTGATTCTTCCGCTGTTTTACCTATGTTCTGTCTTGTGATATTTCTAAGTTTATTTACCTCAATAACGCTCCTCCAAAACTAGTGCATTCCCTTTGTGAGTGACCCTAGCGGAGGTGGGGTGTTACAATGCACAAATGTTCATATCAAGGCACAGTGGCACATTAAGGCATAATGCAGCAAGGCACATAGGAGGATGGTATAGGCAAACTAACACACATGGCAGCATGAACCAAAGGTAAGAAACAAGTTGCCATGAAACAAATACGAACTCATGTTTACACAACAAAACAACTACCACAAGGCGTGGTAGCATACATATATGGTAAGTGCAAATCGAAGCCAGTCCAAGTATTCAGGACCACACAAAAATAGTGAAGTGCATGCATATATGGACAATAAGAAGAGTGCACAAACCATTCAGTAAATGTCTAGCAATAAAACTACTTATTGCAAATCAATTCAAGAATTCATGGCTTTCATTTCAATCATGCAAGGGTCAAGAAAACATTTCAATGAGTTTCATAAATCAAACAAAAAACAACTCTGGATGGAACAAACGAGTAAATACTGCATGGTCAATGGAAAAATCAAGTGTACAAGATAGTTTTAAAATAGTGTGGTTGTATATGAAATAGCAAGTGTGTGCTAACAGGAATGATCAACTGTTTCAAAGCATGGCATATAAGTGCTCATTCAAATGCAGTAAGAAAGAAATAATTTTGTTTAATTATTTCTCTGGTTCAAAGAAAAGGAAACAAATCCTTCTTTACATTGCTGGCATATAGTAAAATTGGAAATTGCTGTTCAATTCAAATTCACAGAGGGCCAAAATCAATACCGCGAATCATACAAATGAAGTTCAGAAATCCTCTCAAGAAAATCATTCAGATTTATTTCCAGAAATTCACAAAAAAAATTGGAAAGAATATTTCACTTTTTAGCATCTATCAAATTTGGAAATTGAATCCTAGTTTTCAATTGGCCAAATTTATAGTGGTACATGAAGTCGACCAGGTTCATCAAGTAATTCATACAAGCATTTGTTAGCGAAAGAAATCAAACAACATTATGTGGTAAGAGAATATTTCAGCATGCAATAAAAAAGAAAGTATTTATCTCACTCTTGGCATGGGTAAATTCTATAATCTTTGTTTCCAAAAAATCACACTGAATTATTTTTGGCAATTAGTTATTTGAAAAACTATTCATCAAATTTAAAGTGGGACAATGTTGTATTTGGCAAGATTGCAATTTACAGAATTCAACAAGCATTTTTTTTGATGACAAATCATTTCGAGTTGCCAAAATATATGTCTAGAAAACACAGTAACATTTTAGGCAAAAAATCATAAAAGCATTTCCATAAATCACAGTTCATTGTTATACGTAGCAAGAAACATTTTTGAATTGTTTTCCAGAAACCACAGTGAACATTTTCGGCAAGAAATATTGGGAACTAATTCATTCTTTCCAGTTCAACCACAATATTTACGGCAACAAATCAAGTCATTTATTCACGTAAGAAATTCAATCAAGGCCATGGAATAAAGGGGCAACAAATCACGCAACAATCAGAATCAAATCATTTATAAAATCATAGAATTGTTTAGGGTTTTCAAAACCCTATTTAACCAACTCATCATCTGTTTTGTTATGGGATTGAAACCACAACAAATTTAAGAGCAAAGAGTAATCAAAATTAGAAGTTACTCACAATGTTTCGATCATAAGAAGGACCAGTTCAATCGACGAACAAGCAACAAGGATTCAAGCTTCAGAGATTTTCCACAGCATCCATTTTTCGTAATCGTGATTTGATTTGGAACTAGAACCCTAATTTTTAGGGGTCGGCCGACATTGCTTTCAAAGCCAGAATAAAAGAAATAAAGTGGTTGGCTTTGCTATATTGTTTTAAGGGAGTTTTCATTTTATTTTTTATTGTATTGTTTTCTAAATTCCTTTGTAATCGATCCAAACGGTTTTCTAGTTTGTTTGTAAAACTAGGCGTTTACTAGTTTGTCTGTAAAACTGGGTTTTACTAGCTATAGGTTTTATAGTTAGGGTTTACGGATTATGGGTTAGATATTCAGGGAAAATTTGATCATGGGGATAAAGATCAGTCCAGGGTTTTGAGCATTGGATTAGAACGAGAGCAGGGTTTGCGAGTCTACCAGTTTTATAAGTGGGATCTATTTTAAAACCTAGTAGAAACCTTGGGAATGTAGCAGTAGGCAGGGTTTGCCGAAGCTGGGTAAAATCTATGTTATTTAATTCCTACATTTATTATCTCTACTGAAATTTATGCTGTGATATTTTTAATATCTCGTAAAACTCCAATAAACCATATTCACCCACTCTAGGGTTAATCTAGATCCAACAGGTTAACCTGGAGATTCATAGATGCTAAACTTAATTTTTAGAATAATAGAAAAAACATAATTCTCTCCTCAAACCCTCTTTTTATAATTTTATGTCATTAGTCTAATAAGTTCACTAATCAACCCATTAGCTGTTAATTAACTAGGACTGCAAAAATTAAAACTTAAAAAAGCTGTTTTTCCTAAACCACCTAGCCAAATCCTTAATGTGACCACTTTGGCCAACCACCGTCTCATTCTAATGAAACCAATTATAGCACCTAATTCAGTTTGTTGCACAAGTTTTGGTCAAAACATAAGTCATAGGGGCAAAATGTTTACATGAAGATTTAGTGAAAATCATAGATATGTGTCACATCCCTATGAACAACATATTAAAATACGAGAATGAGATGACCACTAGGGAATTAAATAAAATTATTTTACGTTTCTCCGATATGTAAAATACGACTCGTTACATTCTCCCCTTTATGGAATTTCACCTCGGAAATTCCAAGCAAACTTGAGTAAACATAGTATCCCGCATGCCTACCATTCACAATTGGCTAATCTATTATCCAATTTTGCGTCTAGTAATACATGCGACCAAAATCCTACCCTAGCACGCGGAAATCTATTAGTGCAAGATGAAATGGCACAAGTAAGATATGATACATACCACTTAAAGATTTCTGGATAGGTCTACCTCATACTCACTTTTGTTTCCCACGTTCAATCGTCATCATCTTTTCTCTATTGTACCTTGACTAACATAACAACCCTCCTTCTAAGTTGTTTCATGTCATTCCTAACAACGCAAAGTGGTTTACAAGGTCTAGAAACTTCTAGATCTACCCCTAAGTATTCCATCAATTCTAAAGGTACTACCACACTCGAGTCGTGTACAAACATCCGCATATATGACACATGAAAAACATTGTGCACACCTGTCATCTTCTCAGGTAAATCCACATTACATGCAAGCTTCTCAATGCGCTCTATAATCGTAAATGGTCCAACAAATCTCAAAGCTAAGTTTCATTTCCTTCCAAATCGAACAACATTCCACAGAGGTGAAACCTTCATAAACACCAAATCATTTATTGAGAATTTCAAATCTTTTCTTCTCTTATCAGCATAACACTTTTGGCGATCTTAGACTTCTTTCGTTCGTTGTCGAATGATCTTAATCTTATCCATCGTTTCTCTTATCATTTCTAGCTTAAGTACCAACTTCTCTATAGACTCTAACCAACAAGAAGGTGAATTACATGGTCTATCATACAACGCCTCATATGGTACCATATCAATACTCAAATGATAGTTGTTGTTGTAGGAAAACTCAACCAGATGTAGATGGTCCTTCCATGATCCTCCAAAATCTAATGAACAAGCTCTTAAAAAATCTTTCAGTACTCGACTGACTCTCTCAGTCTGACCATCAGTTTGGGGATTTTAAGCCATACTCATGTGTAATTTGGCTCCTAACATCTCTTGCAAATTCTTCCAGAAACCACTGGTAAACAATGGATCTCGATCATTTACTATACTCCTATGTATTTCATGAAATCAAACTATCCATTTAATGTACAATTTAGCTAACTTGGATGTCGTCCTGGTAGATTTGACAAGAATAAACCTTGCGCTTATAGTCAAGCTATCTGCAATAACCCATATACCATCATATCCTGCCTTGGTCCTTGGCAATCCATCAACAAAATCCATCGATACTTGCTCCCACTTTCACGTAGGAACTTCTAATAGCTTCAATAAACCACTCGTCTTCTTTTTCTCAGCTTCGACCAACTAACAATTCAGACACTTCTAGATGAATTTCCCCACATCCCCTTTTATACCTTCCTGGTAGTAAACTCTCTTCATATCTTGATACACCTTGTTACCACTGGATGAATAGTAAATAAAGAGTGATGACATTCTCTTAGAACCTCATCTCTCAGTCCATCCGTATCAGGAACAAACTATCTTTCATACTTGCGAAGCCAACCATCTCGATCGACTTTGCAACTTTTCATTTCCTCAGACTCGATTCTCATCTCTAATCTCTGGAGGATCTCAACAAGCTTGGCATCTTTCTTCTAAATTTCACTGATCCTTTCAAGGATAGAAGGTCTAATGATAAGCATGCAAACATCGTAGGGTTTATCTCACACTTAAGCGTGAACTCAAACTCAGCCAAATATTGTTGTTACTTCCATTCGGTAAACATATCTCCCAAACTCAATGTCTTCTACTCAATGCATCGGTCATTGTATTACCTTTCCTAAGAGTATACGCTATACCAAAATCATAATAAGGCAGAAACTCTAATCAACATTGTTGACGAAGACTCGATCCTTTTGGGAGAAAAGATACATCAATGACTTATGATCTATAAATATCTCAAATCTAACTCCCAACAGATAATGCCTCCACATCTTCAGAACAAATACTATCGCAGCTAACTCCAAGTCATGAGTTGGGTAATTACTTTCATGCGGCTTCAGTTGTCGACTCACATAAGCAATAGGCTTGTCATTCTACATTAGCATTTCTCTCAACCTATTGCCTTAAGCGTCAGTATACACAATCATCTCTTCATTTCCACTCGGAATAACCAATATAGGAGCACTTGTTAGTATCTCTTTCAAGATCACAAAAGCATGCTCGCATCTCGCATCCGATGCAAATATCTAATTCTTCTTCGTCAATCCTACCAATGGTGAAACTATCTTCTAAAAGTCCTACATAAATGGTTGATAATATCCAGCTAAACCATGGAAACTTCTAATATATGTAGCATCTACAGGTCAATCTCAATCCTGAATTGCTGCAACCTTAGCGAGATCTACCACTATTCCTTGTCCCAATAGGAAATGAGCTAAAAATCTCACTTCTTCTTTCCTGAGGTGACATTTTGAAAAATTAGCTCTCACCTCATGCTTTCGCAAGATTTCTAGAATAATTCTTAAATATGTCTTATGTTCTTCCTTCGTCCTGGAGTAAACCAATATATCATCCACGAATAAAAGCACGAACTTATTCAACCGCTCTTTGAAAATTCTATTCATAAGATTCACAAAGTACGCTAGCGCATTAGTCAATCAAAATTGCATGACTAGCCACTCATAAAATCTGGATGGTGTCCTTGAAATGTGTGTGCGTACTTTCCAAGTACAATACACTCACAAGGATCGTGTAATATGACGAACAATATTCAATTATGAAGTAATAGCTAATCACAGATATAAAAACGGAAAATGCAGTAAAATAGAAAAATCACACCAGGGATTTTTATACTGGTTCGGAGCACTGTCCTACGTCTAGTCCCAGACTTCCTTCTGGATTTTCACTAACAACCACCTCATTTCACCCGGAGGAATAGGTATACAACACCCGAGCAGCCGAACGGGATTTCACGCCACTAACAACACGAGGACTTCAACACTTGCCTCTTACAACACTGAGGACTTCAACACTTGCCTGATCACACATAGGACTGCAACGAATACAATGGTTTTGAATTCTTCTTTGTGTTCTTGATTCTACACAGATAGTCAACAATTTGAGTACAATCTTCCTATAATCTGATCCTCGAGTATATATTTTGAATGCGTAGATTTAAGGAAGTAGAATGCTTGTTGAATCAAATGATATTAAATTGATTCAAGGATTCAACAAGTATTTAAATTTGGAGAGCTTTTGTTTTGCAAAGAGTATGAAAATGCAATTCAGAAATTAGAGAGAATATAGAATGATTCGGTGATTGTAAAACAAGTTTGAACTTGTTTATATAATAGTAGAAAGGCAGTAACTCTTCATGAAGAGTTTATATAAAAAGTTATGTCCATTTCCTTTGGTTATTGAATAGAAATCTCTTCACAAATAGAAGCAACCTTTCAGAAAAAGCTTGCTGTTTCAAAACGGTCGACTAGATGAAAACCACCGGTTGAATTTAATTAAAATCAAAACTTCCAGAAAAATAGCCGTTATGTGCAAAAACACACTGACCGGTCGACCGGCCATATTTGGACCGGTCGACCAGTTTATGGCTGTGGACCAGAGGACCTCGGTCCACAGTCTAGATCGATCTGCGCTCTTTCCCGGTTGAAGCCTGGACAGTTTGGGCTTTTTCAGTGACTTTTCAATTTCTCAAATATACAGATTTCAGCAACGAATATATGATATAACTTTTTGTGCATTCATGTTATACTTTAAGGATAGATTTTAACATATTTCTAACACGACTCAATGTATATATATAAAACTTTATCACTGTGAAATGATCTTCATTGCAACTTTATATGTTGGCATCGATCAAAATCTTGTTCTCAACATTCTCCCCCCTTTTGATTGATGACAACACCTTGGATTTTCTGTCTGTAAATATAAAGCTCGCCCTGAATTTCTGCAACATTTGTTAGTTCATAATATAAATAATCTTACCTTTTGATTCCTGCATTAACAAATGTTAGCACACATATACTATTACCATGTTAAGCACATGATTTTAAATGATAGTATATGTAACATGAATTATATGTATCATTATGAGAGAAAATATTTCTCCCCCTTTGTCATCGATTAAAAAGAATAAATACCATAATAACCACAGTAATCGACAGTAGTAGAGAATACAAATAATTATAGCATCTTTTGGAGATATTGAATCATGTATTTTTTGATAAGCTGAGTTTTCAAAGATATTTAGAGATATCGAATAACCTTCTCTTTGTTGTGGTGTACATGCAAAAAATATGACAAATATAGTTTTGGTACCCACTTTCTTTGTTTAGGTCCATGTGATAGATGGAAAGTAACCATACCCAAGAGGGTTTAATGGAACCTTTAAAGATAAAATTTTCATTATTAACTACTGAATCAAAATAATAATCAATATATTTTTCTCTGTTTTTCCAACTTATAGGAACCCAAATGCTTAAGTGTAATCTCTAGTGATATTCCTTTTCGTACTTCTATATTTATTATAAATACCGCTAGTCATAGAAGTATTCGAATTTCTATAATAATTTGGTCTTGGATGTGCATTAGTACTAGTAGTGATATTCTTATTGTACATAAAAGCATATCTAGTACTATTTCTATGATTGGTTTTATATATCCTATACCACTTTTGTCATGTAAAGGTCGAGATCTAGATAAAATCATGTTTAAATCATTTTGATCTTTATTAAATTTCGCGAACTTATTTGTACATTTATCAAATTTAATTCCAAAATCACAAGTGACAAAAGAAATTTTGTTATTTTGAAAATTATCAATTTCCTTATTTAATTCAGAGTTCTTCCATTTTAAAGCATTCTCAGTTTTGAGACTACAAAGAGATCCTGAATTAATTAAAGAAGATTGTAATTTTTCAAAAAAAAAATTTGAGTCAGAAATTTTATTTTGCTAAATATTATTATTCACCTTTAAAAACTCACATTCTTTAGATAATTCCAAATTCTTTTCAGTTAGAGTTCCATTCTCTTTTTCAAGAGACGAAATTAAAGAACTAGAATTATTTAAAGAATCTTCTAATGATTTATTTCTATTTTGAAAAAGATCGATTTCCTTTAAAAGAACAATGTTTTTATCTTCTAGTCGCTCATTTTCTTTTTGAAGAAAATCTTTTTAAGAAACAAGCTCTTCTAAGGTATTTTCAAAACATTTGGCTTGTTTTACCAAAAAATTGTTTTCTTCTTTTAATTTGGAATATTCTTGCTCGCAATTTTTTGACTTAGCTAAAATGACTGTATTGAGTTCACTCAAAATTTTAAAATGTTTCAATAATTTTTCATGGTTTAACAAAAGATCTTTATATAATGAATCTGTACATACCGATTGTGATCTGACTTTAGCCATGAGACATTTGTTTCCTTGCTCTCCTGATTCGGCTTTGTTGCTCTTCCATTTTCTAATTCCCTGACTAGATTTCTTTATAGCCATTTGTTCTAGGATGTTGTTACAATCTCTAGAACGTCAAGCTCTGATACCAAATGACATTGTGTGTGCATACTTGCCAAGTATAATACACTCACAATGATCGTGTAATATGACGAACAATATTCAATTATGAAGTAATAACTAATCACAGATATAAAAACGGAAAATGCAGTAAAATAGAAAAATCACACCAGTGATTTTTATACTGGTTCAGAGCATCGTCCTACGTCCAGTCCCAGACCTCCTTCTGGATTTTCACTAACAACCACCTCACTTCACCTGGAGGAACATGTATACAACACCGGAGCAGCCGAACGGGATTTCACGCCTCTAACAACACGAGGACTTCAACACTTGCCTCTTACAACACTGAGGACTTCAACACTTGCCTGATCACACACAGGACTTTAACAAATACAATGGTTTTGACTTTTGCTTTGTGTTCTTGATTCAACACGGATAGTCAATAGTTTGAGTACAATCTTCCTATAATCTGATCCTCGAGTATATACTTTGAATGCGTAGATTTAAGGAAGTAGAATGCTTGTTGAATCAAATGATATTAAATTCATTCAAGGATTCAACAAGTATTTAAATTTAGAGAGCTTTTTTTTGCAAAGAGTATGAAAATGTAATTCAGAAATTAGAGAGAATATAGAATGATTCGGTGATTGTAAAACAAGTTTGAAGTTATTTCTATAATAATAGAAAGGTAGTAATTCTTCATGAAGAGTTTCTATAAAAAGTTATGTCCATTTCCTTTGGTTATTGAATAGAAATCTTTTCACAAATAGAAGCAACCTTCAAGAAAAAGCTTGCTGTTTCAAAACGGTCGACTGGATGAAAATCACCAATTGACTGGTTGAATTTAATTAGAATTAAAACTTCCAGAAAAATAGTTGTTATGTGCAAAAACACACTGACCGGTCGACCGCCCATATTTGGACCAGTCGATAAGTTCATGGCTGTGGACCAGAGGACCTCGGTCCACAGTCTAGATCGCTCTACACTCTTTCCCGGTCGAAGCCTGGACCGTTTGGGCTTTTTCTGTGACTTTTCAGTTTCTTAAATATACAGATTTCTGCAACAAAGATATGATATAACTTTTTGTGCATTCGTGTTATACTTTGAGGATAGATTTTAACATATTTCTAACACAGCTCAATGTATGTATGTATATATATAAACCTTATCCCTATGAAATGATCTTCATTGCAACGTTTTATGTTGGCATTGATCAAAATCCTGTTCTCAACAGTCCTAAAAGCAGTCTTTGCCATACTATCCCTAGCCACTCTCAGTTGATGGAACCCTGCCGCAAAATCCATTTGGTAAAACAACTTGACTTCATGAAGCTAATCAAACAAGTCATTTGTTTCTGACAATGGATACTTGTTCTTTTTTGTCACCTTATTTAGCTTACGATAATCCACACATTGATAATCCACACATAACTGTAATGATCAATCTACCTTAATCGTAAAAACAATTGGTGCACCCCACTTAGAGTCTTAGATAAGCTTCTTCGAATGAATATCTTACTCAAAAGATCATTCACTTACACCTCTAATTTTCGCCATTCTCCAAGCACCATTCGCTTAAGAGGCATAAAAATAGGTCTGGCTTCATCCACTAGATTATACGAAACATGATTTCCCTTTTCAGTGGCAGCTATTTGACCTCGTCAAGGACATCAGAAAACTCTCTAACGATCGGCATTGATGACAACGCATCTTGTGGAATCATAAGAGAATACAAAATTTAACTAGGACCCCGCCCTCTAGTAGGCAGTGTATCACAACCGTTCTTCCTTCCACATTCCTAATTGGCACCTCGAGCTTCTCACAATCCACTATAGCCGCATACCTCTTGAGCCAGTCCGTACCCAGAATAATCCAAAACCCAGCGAAGTTCAAAAAAAAGAAATCACACACAAAAGAGCAACCATGACTCGATAAATCTAGACCAGGAAAAATCATACAAAGACTGGAATAACCCTATACTAGTTTAGTCACAACTAATGGTCTATCCACAGTACCAAGTGCTAAACCTAACTTGCAAGCATGCTTATTATAGATAAAAGAATGTAATGCTCTTGTATCAAAAAAAACTCGGGCTGGAACACCTTTAACAAAAAGCATACTCTGCACAATAACACTCTACCCCTTTTCAGCTACAGTCGGATCCCTCAAGGAAGATGACAAAACATCCAATGCATATTCCTTCACCACCTGATTATCACTTGTTGGCTCTTGGCATAAAACAACACGCCTGGAATGGGCCTAATTTTGGACGCATAAAAGGTCCATCGAAACTCAGAGCAACTCTAAACAGGTCATTGGTTTCTATAAGGAATTACAATTGCATAGAATAACAGAACAATATAATGAGATGGAATCTCACATAGCGGAACGAGAAAGTATAATAATAAAGTAAGATGTACCATATATTCAAAAACCACTGATCCAATTGCAAAATGCCAAATTCACATGCTTATAATGGTACATTATTATTATTCATCATAAAGAGTTTCTAACAATAAAAGAGCAATAATAACTACTAGCATAATAATAGTCTCATTGCTTTCTTCAGGCTCCAACATCGTCTCGTCCATCCTGTCGCCACCCCACCTACTAAGCTGTTGGATATGTTAAGGAGAGGGTCAGAACATAAAGCTCCAGTGACTAAAAATAATGTGTTTAAAGACTATACTCTAAATTTGGCAGGTTATATATTTAAAAGTATTACTACGAAACATAGGCACACATACAACGGAATATTTTAATTAATGAGGTGGATATCAGAGTCAATCGCTTAAGACCTTCATTAATGCATTTAGGGTGAATCAGCAATCACATAATACCTAATAAGGTGGACATTCTCGGTAACTTAAAGCCCATTCTAGCATATTTATTAAGGGTGGATTCTCATGTTCTCTTATGACCCTAAGGTGGACCATAACCACTTAAGACCCCATCCTAGCACGTCATCATCCTAATTAGATATATATTCTCATAAGTAATATGAGTAGCACCTCGCCACTTAGTACCAGTTTAAGGTAGACCGCATATAGCCATTTAAGACCCCTCCAGTGGACGCCTCATGTTACTACTTAACTGATATTAAAGTAGTAGACTTATGCCGCTTAAGACTACCCTTATACGGTTGGTTAATTAAATTGCATGATACATCTCACATATGTCAAACATGTCCCTAGGTTGTCCCTCACAAAGCTTCGTGAGGAAGTGGACTTTCCGGTAAGCTACCTTACTTCGTTATTGCCATGTCTAAAGCACTTCTGAAAAAGGACCCTAGACCACATCAAATCTAATAAGGGAGGGTCCAATGACTTTGGTCCAAATCCAAGGAATAAACCTTTGGAACAGTCCCAGTCCTAACCTCTTAAGACCAAAACTAGATAAGAAGAAAGTCAACCACTTAAGACCTTCTCAAGGCGGTAGTTAGCCTACCTATTTACAAAAATAATAGGTATATATATACACACACTAGACCTCTCACATTAAACTGACTATTTGTAGATGCTGGATATGCTGAGAGGTTCTAGGCAGATTTGTACTACAAGCAAGCTTTACCTCTTGTTATATTGTACCAAGCTTAATGGCCAATGGCACACAGACCTCTCACATTATCCAAACTCACTTGTGGTTGCTGGATTTTCCGGTTGGTTCCGGGAAGACTTCTATAACAAATGAAACCTCGTGTCTTGTGTCACTATATATATATAAGCCATATATATACACACACAAGCAACAATTCATATAGGGACATTTAAGATTTCTAATCCTATCCTAACGTATTTATTACGCCATTATTATGTTTGAATACGTTGATTACGCTATATAAATATATAACTTAATACGTGCCATAAATGCTAATTTCTATTTGAATTAAGAAACGTTTTAATGGAATAGTTTGTCAATCATATTCACATCAAAGGTATACAAGCCTAATTCCCATATTAATCTTTCATGGCATAATTAATAGTAGCAGCAAATGAGAAAATATCAACATAACTATTCAAATTTGTATCCTAGGTTTGTAAGAATTACTTAGATAAAGAAAGAGAAACAAGGTGTTGCTTACATACATTCACCATATATACATACACACACACAAATATATATACACACACATAAAAAACCTCAGCTTAAATCAAATTCACCCTTATTCTATGTTGCACATAAAAACATTAACATTTGATTATTCCAATTGGAATACGTTCAATTTCTCCAATTTAGACTAGGAATCTAAACATATTCAAATACTGAAACCAAACCAAATCTTAATCCATTTATGCCACAAACACTTTTAAATAAAAAAAGGGCAAATCCAATTAAAAAAAAGTAGAATCACCCAATTATTCCTCAAACATAACCCAAATAATTCACAAACCTAATTATTGTTGATTGACAACTTTGCAATAAATAAAAATAGGAGATTTCGGGTTTGCATTAGCCGCTATCGTGAAACCAAACCTCCTTAGGCATACAAATCAATATGAAATCTACAAAATATAGAATTTAGCCTAAACATGTATTATTTCTAGTTACAGTGATTTAAGAAAAGGAAATAACACTAATTTGAATGTCGTAAATGTCGTTCTTCCATCCCGCTACAAATCTATAGAAGAGAATCTCATAAATTTGAATCCCACATATAAATGATAGGAATTCCAGAATGAAATCTAAATAGAAATATATTAGAAAAGAATTAGACTAGGGATAAAAGAAGAAACATATTTCAATCTAATTTCTGGAATATCAACAGCAGAATGAAGGCACAGAGAATGAGAGGGTTTAGTGAATTGTGAGGTGAATTAGGTGGTATTTATAGGTGTGTAAATGAATAGTAACCGTTAGATTAACCTAGATTGAATCTAAGTTGTTCATTTTATATAAAACCGGCCATCCCAAACCACCCTCACCAGGTCTTGGCCACACCAGGCAGTCGACACCCCCTTGAAAGGTGGTCGACCGATTGTCGACCCATGGGTGTCGACTGCTTAGGGGGAAAATGCCTA
This sequence comes from Allium sativum, assembly GCA_030737875.1. Lineage (NCBI taxonomy): Eukaryota > Viridiplantae > Streptophyta > Magnoliopsida > Asparagales > Amaryllidaceae > Allium > Allium sativum. Next base: position 305,319,813 of record CM060916.1, on the reverse strand, counting down.
GTAAACCTGGTGGCGTGTGCTTTTAAATTAATTATATTATTTATTTCCTTCTCTTACTAGTTGTTTTCCTTATACGATATATTCTTCGTCCCCTGGTTCTTATCTATTAGTTTGAATTTCAAATTTGCCTAAGAGAATGTTATTATTATCCAAATTATGCCATTGTTCCATTAGACATATATATTGCATTAATTCACACACATATGTATACACATTTTCTATATGACTTTATTAAATTATTATTTCTTCATACGAAGTCCATTTTCAACATATTATATACGAAAACATATTAAAATTTCGTCATGAATCCAATGATAATAGCTCCGTGACGATGTTCCTTTTTGCCCAAAATTCTCATTTTTTTCCACCATTTTATACTATTGTTTATTTGATTTATTAAATCTCTTAGTTCATTTAGTATATTTTTACGGGGTGTTACAGGGTAATTCTTCTTCAAGTGCCCAGTCTTATTACAGTCGAAACATTTCCTTTCCGCCCAAGGAGTCTTGCAATCCTTAGAATAATGGCCCTTCTCATGATAGTCAAAGCAGCTTACCTCACACTCAGGTTTCTTCTGGACATTCTTCCCTTGTTTTTGTTGCTTCCTTTTCCCATTCCACTTTTTTCCATTCTCGCCACCATGATGTGGCTTCAGCTTTTCCTTACCCTCAACAGCAACTCCATCTTTCTTTGGGAACAAAGTAGCCTCAAAACTTTCTCGACCAACTTCTCGTATGCATTGTAACACCCTGTATTTTCTACGAACATTAAAGTAACGAATTAAAGAATACTTAATTTTAAAAGTGAAAATTAGGGGAAACAGGTTTCGCCATTGCGTTCGTCTCGGAAATCTGCTTTAGATAGAATTCGAGTTTGCGTGAATCGGACTCCGTATGAAGATGTTATGGAGTTCAGAAGATTCCAAGTTTAAACGGAAATTAAATATAAATAATAATTAAATCAAAAAGTAGATCAAATTCAAAAATTCCAAGACAAGCGGCTGGCGGGAAAATTCCCGCCCATAGGGGTCGACTCCCCCCAAGAGGGGTGTCGACTGGGGTGTCGACCCCCTTGTAGGGGTCGAACCCCTCGCCCAGATCTGGACTGTTTTGTCCGGTGACGTTTACTGAGTCATTAGGGCTTATGTGGTCACTTCCCGTTGGCTCTGTTTGGTCTGGATGGCTGTGATTACTCCTAGGTTGATCTAACGACTCTCATTAATCTAAACTTCTATATAAACAACCTGAACCCTCAACCCTAAAACCACATAAAATTGCTCTCTAAAGCCGTCATGCTGTCCATGGCCAAACTAGCATAGCCTCCATTTTTCTCTAACCTACAAGTCAAGTTAGGAAGTCCCAAATCAAATCAAAACTAGAGAATCAATAGTCTACATCAAAGGATAGCTTTTCAGTTTTAGAAATCAGATCCCAGAAAACAAGATTTGTTCTTTTGTTCTTAAGTTCTGTTATTCTTTAGATTTGAACAAACAAAGTCATGACTTGTAATGAAGAGAAACTAGAACAATGCCTAATTGTAAGATAACCATAATCTGATTCATGTTGCAACTCTGAAATTACCTATGCCTATGTGACTATTGTGATTGATACAACCTATCTTGTTGTATATTAATTTGGTGATGAACCTATCATGTTGTATATTAATTTGGTGATGAACCAATCATGTTGTATATAATTTGGTGATGAACGTATCATGGTGTATATTAAATTGGTGATGGCTCATCATGTTGTATGTTAAATTGGTAATGAACCTATCATGTTGTATAATAATTTGGCAATGAACCTTTCATGTAGTATATAAATTTGGTGATTCCTTATGTTATGTTATATGCAAGATCATAAGCTAAGTCATGTTCATATATGCTTAAATGTCTAGATCTACATGCTTAGATGTTTAGATCTATGTTAATTTGATCCAACTCAAATGCAAGTTCACATTTACATGCTTAATTAAATTTGTGTAGTACTATGCCAAATTTATATTACACATGCTTAGTTGATCTAAACAGTTTTATGCCGTTGGAATGTTACATGTCCCTTTTCTTTTTCCCTCTTTGTTTATGAGTTAAGCTAATTTGCTAGCCTAACGTTCTATGTAATTTATGCGAATGAATAATGGGGGATACGTTGGGAAAAATATTAAATTATATGCTATTGGCATAGGTTGGCTCATAATCATGTAAATGATTAATGGCATGAAATGGTATAATTTGTATACCTATGAATTATGGACAAAATTTATAAAGGTAAATGGGACATGACTTGATTTGACAGCATTGGTGGATTATTTACACATAAACATAAGTAGTAAATATGTAAATCAATTAAAAGATGATTGTGCTTAACCAAAGATTAGATTGAGTTACGGTGTAAGACTACCCGGAACCGCTCGGCACATCCAGAAACCGTAACAATATAAATCCAATGTGAGAGGTTAGCGCATTAAGCCCGAAAAACCCGAGGTTAGATTGAGTTGCGGTGTAAGACTGCCCGGAACCGCCCGGCACATCCAGCGACTGCAACAATACATATCTAATGTGAGTGGTTGGTGCTTTAATGAATGAATTAAAGCTAAGACAGGCTAAGAATGGTAGGGTTAAGTTAATTAAGGCAACATTTAACCAATACAACATGTTAACTAAACTGATGGGTGGGGTTAGGTTAATTTGAGAACACTTAACCATTTTAACATGTTGATTAGGAAACCCTAGTAACGGGGACCTATTTCAGCAGTAACCCACATAGATGTATCATGGTACCCTGAACTAGGAAGGGTGGGGCACGATTACTGGGCTGATTATAAGCCGTCAAAATAAGGCAGGTGGTGCGGCAGTGTAGGTTCCAACGGAGTATGGGCGTGCACGTACTCCAGCATGGACAAATCAGGAACTGGGCATCAATAGTATATACTATGCATCTTGAATTTGTGTCGGGTTGCCACCATAGGAATTGATACACCCCATGGTGGGACCAACACAGGTATCTACAATCGAGCAAGGCCGAATGACACAAGTCATAAATGCATGCAAATAGAAGTCGATCGATAAAAAAGGGGATCATTTTATCATGAACACATGGTTCTAGTTGAAAACACTTGTTAATAGGCGTAGAGAAATAGAAATGAGTGCGATAGTATATTCAGTTTACCTTGCCTTATTTATCATTATCTTATTTCTCGGGTATTGTCCTGGGTTCAGTTTACTCATGTCATGATCCTTTTATCTGTTTACATGCTAAATAATCACTGGACTTACCAGGCTTATGTCTGACCCATTTTCTTTCATCTTCTTGTCTTCCGTTTCCCCCTAGGTCCGCAGGGAGGGAATACTTCAACTTAGTTCAGACCTTTTCCGGCTTGAAGAAAGTAGATGTATTGCTTAGACTCTCTTTTCTTGGGCTATGAATATGGTTACACTCTTAATTGGGGATTTATGCTTCTTTATGTTTTAGTCAAGACAGAGGCTTTGCTGTAATGATTTTGGAAGTTGGTTTTTAAGACAGTTATTGTAATGTTTTGACTGGACCACGTCCTTATGAAATAAAATTTAGTTTTTCCGCTGTTTATATGTCTATCTTGTAAATTACTTTGACCTTTTACCTATAATACTCCACCAAAGTTAAGGCATTCCCTTTGTGAGTGACCTTACCGGAGGTGGGGTGTTTACACTTGGTATCAGAGCAAAGGTTTACCAGATCAGATAAAAGTTTTTGAAAACTATTTTTCAAAAAGAAGTTTAAAGAAGCATTTTTGAGAAAAATGTTTTTTTTAAAAGCAGAATCCCCAAAGCCATATGCACTATCTTTTTATCCCTTGTTTTGAACCTTTTCTTTTCATTTCAGCATGTCTGGGGATCTTAATCTTCCTGAGGGTGTGTCGGTACCTGGTTGGTTTAGAAGGTACCTAGAGGCTAGGGCAAATGACGCAGGCCCAGTAGACGTTCCTCCTCCCCCAGTTGCAACTGTTCCTCCTCCTCCTCGTGCAAATGCTTTCTCGAAGATAAGTAGAGACTTCCGAGCCATGGGTGGAAAGAAATTTAATGGGACTGAATCATTTGTGGAAGCAAGAAACTGGCTCAAGGAAACAGAAGATTTGTCCGTTATCTTCGAAGTGGATGATAGGAAGAAGATACAATTGGCTGTGTGGTTACTTAAGGACGAATCCTCTTATTGGTGGGAAGTTACTAATGCTGAGAGACCAGTTGAAATTTGGGAGGATTTCAGAATGAGATTTGAAATGAAGTTCTTCTCGCAAGCTGAATGAAGCCTACAGAGGAGAAGTTCTTAGCTCTCAAACAGGGAAGCCTATCAGTTAAGGAATATGTCAACTAGCTCAACCAACCGGCTAGATTTGGATTGGAATTAGTGAACACTCCATATAAGAAGGCTCTCTATTTCGTTAAAGGATTGAAAGAGCCACTACACAACCTAGCTATGACCCATATTCCTATGGGTGCAACTTATGAGAGACTAGTGGACATGGCACTATTACAGGAGGAAGATAAGGATGGAAAGAAAGAGACAAAGGTGGAAGTACCTCAAGACAAGAAAGTGGAGGGATCCCAGAACAATAAGATGGATTCCAAGAAAGGCAGGAAGAATAAAAAAACCGTGATAAGAGGAAGTGTAATTTTTGTGGCATACCTAGACATCTGAATAAGGACTGTAGAAAGAATAAGAGGAAGATGGGTGGTTGTTTTCAGTGCGACGAGACAGGACACATAGCTAAGGACTGCCCAAGAAAGCAAGGGCAAGGGCAGAGGACTGGATCTACTTCTGGAGGACAGGTTCACGCTCTCATAGCACCTCCGCAAGAACGAGGTAGAAATATTTTTGTTGAGAGTTTAGTTTATCTTTTTGATCATCCTATTCGTACTCCCTTTGATTCTGGCGCATCGCACTCTTTTATATCTACTTCTTTAGTTGAATCTCTGCACCTAGACACCGGTATAGTAGAGGATCCCTTAGTTGTTTCAAATCCAATTGGGGGTTCGGCCTATTTATCAATGATTTGTTTGGATTTGGAAATTTCTATACTAAGCATTGGGTTTAGATGTAATGCCTATGTTTAGGGCTTCATGGGCTATGGGTTGATTCTTGGCATGGATTGGATATCCAGTAATGGTGTCGCCCTCGATTAGGAAAGGAGAGTGGTTAGACTTATGACTCACCTTGGTAACACACTCGAAATCTCTTGTAATCCCATGAACTCTGTTATGCTTAGTAACCTAGAATCTCTTGATGCGTCTGTTGAGAACCTGCAATATGTTAGAGTAGTCTATGAATATTCGGATGTCTTTGAAGAGGTGAAGGGTTTACCTCCGAAGCGAGAGATAGACTTCTGCATATACCTTGTTGATAATGCAAAACTCGTTGCTCTACCCGTTAGACACACAGCTCCAAGGGAAAGGAAAGAGCTCAGAAAGCAAGTTAAAGAATTGCTTGAAAAGGGGTTTATAAGGCAGAGTATTTCTGAATGAGGTGCTCCAGTGGTGTTTGCAACCAAAGCAGACGGTTCACTTCGCCTATGTGTTGACTATAGGGAGCTAAACAAGCTGACCAAGAAGAATAGTCACCCACTTCGAAGAATAGATGACTTGTTCGATCAGCTTGTAGGTGCATCGGTTTTCTCCCAACTAGATCTGGCTACCGGGTTTCATTAGCTAAGAGTGGCTGAGGACAGCATTGATAAACCGCATTCAGGACCCCGGATGGTTTCTTCGAATGGCTTGTCATGCCTTTCGGCTTGACAAACGCACCTTCTTATTTCGTTGACTTGATGAGTCGGGTTTTCAGGTAGTTCCTTAATAAATTTGTGGTGGTATTCATGGACGACATTTTGATCTTCTCGAAAAGTGAGGAAGAGCATGGTTTGCATTTAAGGGAAGTCATGGGTACTCTTCGTGCACACCAGCTAAAAGCAAAATTCTCCAAATGCCATTTTTGGAGAGAATAAGTAAGGTTTCTTGGACATGTGGTGTCCAAAGAGGGGATAACTGTGGATCCCGCAAAAGTAGTTGCGGTGCAAGATTGGAAGGTCCCCCGGAACGCAACCGAAGTATGAATTTTTCTCGGACTAGCGGGCTTTTACTAAAAGTTCATTAAAGACTTTGCAAAGATCTCAGCCCCACTTACTATATTGACAAAGAAGAACCTAACTTTTCCTTGGGATTTGGAATATGATATTGCTTTCCAACGATTGAAAAGGGCTCTGACAACAGCCCCAGTTTTGACATTGCCTGATGGGAGTAAGATGTTTACAGTAAATACAGACGCATGCAGAACAGGATTGGGCGCTGTCTTGATGCAAGAGGGCAAAGTAGTTTGTTATGGAGGAAGGCAGTTGAAGGTACATGAGAAGAACTACCCAACTCATGATTTGGAGCAAGCTGCCATTGTTTTCACTCTTAAGTCATGGCATCATTACCTACTAGGAGGAAGGTTGGAATTGTTTACTGACCATAAATCGTTAAAGTACCTTTTCTTATAGAAAGATCTTAACTTGAGACAACAAAGTTGGATGGAATTTCTGGCTTCATACGATTTTGAGATTGCTTATAACCTTGGAAAAGGCAATGTTGTAGCAGATGCCTTGAGTAGGAAAAAGCTGACCCTAAGTCCTCTCTTTGTAGAAAGGTAAAGCTTGGAGTGCATAGCAAATTTTGACTTTAGACCTTCCTTTGAGTTTGTACCTGGCTTGTTGTCAACACTAGAGGTGCGGCCTATGCATTTGGACTCAATTGGGACTGCACAACGTGAAAACCCTCATCTAGTTGATGTGATGGATAAGTTAATAAGAGGTGAGACTTCTAGTCACCTCAATTGATACTCCATCGATGACAAGGGTTGGTTGAGACGGGACGGAAGACTATGCGTCCCACAAGCAAGAGATTTGGTGAAAACTGTTATCGAAGAAGCACACCATTCTAAATTGACCATACACTCAGGTGGGGATATGATGTATAAATACATAAAAAGGGTTTTCTTTTGGAATGGCACGAAGAAGGATGTAGCTGAGTTTGTCTCTAAATGCTTGATATGGCAGCTAGTCAAAGCGGAGCAGAAGAAGCCTGGTGGTCTACTTCATCCTCTAGAAGTCCCACAGTGGAAACAGGATAGCATTTTGATGGACTTTATTGATGGGTTGCCTAGGTCAAGAAGGTGCAATACCAGTATTTGGGTAATAGTGGACAGGCTCACTAAAAGCGCTCACTTTATACCTTTTAAGAGTAGAAGGACTGCCTCATCGTTAGCATCCATTTATCTTAAAGAGGTGGTTCGACTGAATGGAATACCCTCTAGCATAGTAAGTGATCGAGATCCTATCTTTAATAGCGAGTTTTGGAAGAGTTTGCAGGAAGCTGTAGAAACACAGCTATGCTTAAGCACTGGCTGTCACCCTCAAACCGATGGTCAGACGGAAAGGGTGAATAGAGTATTAGAAGACCACTTGAGATTGGGCATTCTTGATTTTGGAGGGACACGGGAGGATCATCTTCCTTTGGTGGAGTTCGCCTACAACAATAGCTATCAATCCACCATAGGCATGGCACCCTTTGAGGCTTTATATCGAAGACCATGCCGATCGCCAACTTGTTGGTGGGAGTCTATAGACAAGCTCGTACTTGGGCCGGACATGATTAGTGAAACTTCAGAGAAGGTGGACTTGATACGAAGACGAATGAAGACTGCACAAGATAGGCAGAAATCCTACGCTGATAAAAGAAGGACCGACCTTGAGTTTGAGTTCGGAGACAGGGTTTTCCTTAAAGTACCTCCTTTGAGGAATGTCGTTCGCTTTGGAACTTCAGGAAAATTGGCCCCAAGATTTGTAGGGCCATTTCCTATCATTGAAAGGATTGGGAAGATGGCTTATAAAGTAGAGCTGCCTGAAAGATTGGTTGGAGTTCATAATGTTTTTCAAGTCTCTCACCTACTAAAGTGCTTACATGAGTCGACAGAAGTTGTGGAGCCAAGCATACTAGAGGAAATAGAAGTGGAGCGATAAGCGACGGTGAGGAGAGTTCCAACTCGTATCTTAGGGACAAAAGTCAAAAAGCTACACAACCGTGAAGTCAAGCTTGTTAAAGTTCAATAGAGTGACGCCGAGGAAGACGCGACTTGGGAGACTGAAGACAAGATATGCGTAGCCTACCCTTTTATTTTTGAGGGTACAACCTTGATCACTTTTCCATAAGTTTATGCATACTTGTATCTATCTCTTAAGTATATTTCCTCTGTCCTATCCTTGATCTTTAGGTAGAAACCAATGGATGTAAACATGTATTTGAAACATGTTATGATTGATGGTTGCAAGTGGTTGTAAGTGGTTGCTAGTGGTTGCATATACACACACATTAGGTACTAGATCGGGTTAGTCACTTTCATATTGCATAGGCATATATGTAGTTGTATATGGATTAAAACTTGATGTGTTACCATATGGACGTTGCATTTGTATGAGTGATTGTGCACTCATGTAGAAAGAATGATTAGGAATAATTGCATACATAATGGACTCATGGCACTATCACGATTTGCATTAAGGAGGTCAACTGAATCAGTAGACCGCCTGATTTTGCATTAGATAAGGACATATACACACACTATGCATATGTTCATGAAAAGCATTAGATATCTTTTAAGGACAATGGATGCCTGTGATTGAATGGTTGAGTAGATGGATGTTGGACGGTAGGTTATACATTTTTCTTGACTTGAAGATTTCGGGGACGAAATCCTTTAAGGAGGGGAGAATGTAACACCCCGTATTTTCTGTGAACATTAAAGTAACGAATTAAAGAATACTTAATTTTAAAAGTGAAAATTAGGGGAAACGGATTTCACCATTGTGTTCGTCTCGGAATTTTGCTTGAGATAGAGTCCGATTTTTTGTGAATCGGACTCCATATGAAGAAGTTATGGAGTTCAGAAGATTTCAAGTTTAAACGGAAATTAAATATAAATAATAATGAAATCAAAAAGCAATTCAAATTCAAAAATTCCGAGACAAGCGACTGGCGGGAAAATTCCCGCCCGTAGGGGTCGACTCCCCCGGGGGGGGGGGGGTCGACATAGGTGTCGACCCCCCAAGAGGGGTGTCCTATGTCGACCCCCCAAGAGGGGTGTCGGCTGGGGTGTCGACCCCCCTGTAGGGGTCGACGCCCTCGCCCAGATCTGGACTGTTTTGTCCAGTGACGTTTTCTGAGTCATTAGGGCTTATGTGGCGACTTCCTGTTGGCTCTGTTTGGTCTGGATGGCTGTGATTACTCATAGGTTGATCTAACAGCTCTCATTAATCTAAACTTTTATATAAACAACCCTAACCCTCAACCCTAAAACCACATAAAATTGCTCTCTGAAGTCGTCATGCTGTCCATCGCCAAACTAGCATAGCCTCCATTTTTCTCTAACCTACAAGTCAAGTTAGGAAGTCCCAAATCAAATCAAAACTAAAGAATCAATAGTCTACATCAAAGGATAGCATTTCAGTTTCAGAAATCAGATCCCATAAAACAAGATTTGTTCTTTTGTTTGTAAGTTCAATTATTCTTTAGATTTGAACAAACAAAAGACATGACTTGTAATGAAGAGAAACTAGAACTGTGCCTAGTTGTAAGATAATCGTATTCTAATTCATGTTGTAATTCTGAAATTACCTATGCCTACATGACTAATTTGATTGATACAACCTATCATGTTGTATATTAATTTGGTGATGAACCTATAATGTTGTATATAAATTTGGTGATGAACCAATCATGTTGTATATAACTTTGGTGACGAACCTATCATGTTGTATATTAAATTGGTGATGGACTCATCATGTTGTATGTTAAATTGGTAATGAACCTATCATGTTGTATAATAATTTGGCAATGAACCTATCATGTTGTATATAAATTTGGTGATTCCTTATGTTATGTTATATGCAAGATCATAAGCTAAGTCATGTTCATATATGCTTATATGTCCAGATCTACATGCATAGATGTTTAGGTCTATGTTAATTTGATCCAACTCAAATGCAAGTTCACATTTACATGCTTAATTAAATTTGTTTAGTACTATGCCAAATTTAAATTACACATGCTTAGTTGATCTAAACAGTTTTATGCCGTTGGAATGTTACATGTCCCTTTTCTTTTTCCCTCTTTGTTTATGAGTTAAGCTAATTTGCGAACCTAACGTTCTATGTAATTTATGCGAACGAATAACGGGGGGATAATTTGGGAAAAATATTAAATTATATGCTATTGGCATAGGTTGGCTCATAATCATACAAATGATTAATGGCATGAAATGGTATAATTTGTATACCTAAGAATTTTGGACAAAATTTAGAAGGGTAAATGGGACATGACTTGAGTTGACAACATTGGTGGATAATTTACATATAAACATAAATAGTAAATATGTAAATTAATTAAAAGATGATTGTGCCTAACCTAAGGTTAGATTGAGTTACGGTGTAAGACGGCCCGGAACCGCCCGGCACATCCAGCAAACATAACAGTATAAATCTAATGTGAGAGGTTAGCGCATTAAGCCCGAAAAACCCGAGGTTAGATTGAGTTGCGGTGTAAGACTACCCGGAACCGCCCGACAGATACAGCGACCGCAACAATACATATCTAATGTGAGTGGTTGGTGCTTTAATGAACGAATTAAAGCTAAAACGGGCTAAAAATGGTAGGGTTAATTTAATTAAGGCAACATTTAACCAATACAACATGTTAACTAAACTGATGGGTGGGGTAAGGCTAATTTGAGAACACATAACCATTTTAACATGTTGATTAGGAAACCTAGTAACGGAAACCCATTTCAGTAGTAACCCACATAGATGTATCATGGTACCCTGAACTAGGCAGGGTGGGGCACGATTACTGGGCTGATTATAAGCGGTTAAAATAATAGCGGGTGGTGCAGCAGTGTAGGTTCCAACGGAGTATGGGCGTGCACGTACTCCGGCATGGACAAATTAGGCACTGTGCATCAGTAGTATGTGCTATTCATCTTGAATTTGCGTTGGGTTTCCACCATAGGAATTGATACACCCCATGGTGGGACTAGAACAGGTATCTACAACCGAGTGGGTCCAAATGACACAAGTCATAAATGCATGCGAATAGAAGTCGATCGATAAAAAAAAGGGGATCGTTTTATCATGAACACATGGTGCTAGTTGAAAACACTTGTTAGTAGGTGTAGAGAAATAGAAATGAGTGCGATAGTATATTTAGTTTACCTTGCCTTATCAATCGTTATCTTATTTCTCGGGTATTGTCCTAGGTTCAGTTTATTCATGTCGTGATCCTTTTACCTGTTTACATGCTAAATAATCACTGGACTTACCAGGCTTATGTCTGACACATTTTCTTTCGTCTTCTTGTCTTCCGTTCCCCCCCCCCCCCTGTTCCGTAGGGAGGGAATATTTCAACTTAGTCCAGACCTTTTCCAGCTTGAAGAAAGTAGACATATTGCTTGGACTCTCTTTTCTTGGGCTATGGCTGTGGTTACACTCTTAATTGGGGATTTATGCTGCTTTATTATTGGTTATGCTTTTTTATGTTTTAGTCAAGACAGTGGCTTTACTGTAATGATTTTGGAAGTTGGTTTTTAAGACAGTTGTTGTAATGTTTTGACTAGACCACGTGCTTATGAAATAAAATTTAGTCTTTCCGTTGTTAATGTGTCTGCCTTGTAAATTACTTGTACCTTTTACCTATAATACTCCACCAAAGTTAAAGCATTCCCATTGTGAGTGACCTTAACAGAGGTGGGGTGTTTATATGTATCATCAATATGATCCACAAGTTTCCTCCCCAAATACTCATCCAACCCCATAATACACTTATTGTCCTTCTGATATGGAATCTCGATATAAGAATCAGCATACTTAGACAAAGCCTCAAATTTTGCTTCTATAACACCCTGTAAATTAAGAGGATAAACTAAAGAATACTTAATCAAATATTTAGAAATAAGTAAAACTGACGGCGCCATTGCGTTCATCTTGGAATTCTGGTTAAAATAGACACCTGATTTGCGTTAAATGGACATCGTATGAAGAAGATATTGAGGTTTAAAGTTTGTGTACGCATAAGACATTTATATATAAATAAAACCATACCATAATTCAAAATAATTCAACACCGAAGTGGCAAGGGGAGCAAAAAAATTCCTGCTCATGGGTCGACGCCATCAAGGGGGTGTCGACCCTTGGGTCGACACACTAAGGGGGGTCGACCCCCAAACGGATCTGTGCAGATTCTGCCTCCGAACTTGGACTGATTTCTGGTCTAGATTCTTTCGCTAATGACTATAAATAAGACCCTATACCCATTGTTTTATTCATTCAAAAACAATGGAGAACCATATGTTGCCTCTGCCTAGATTAAAATAGCCTATTCTTCTTCAACAATCAAGTCATTCAAGTTCAGAGATCTGTGATTCAACATCTGCAATTATTCTTCTATTTCTTAGATCCAATAATAGTGAGTCTATGTTATTTTTAGATATAAATACTTAAAAGTTATTTTGACATGTCTATGAATTGATTCTAAGCCTATGACTAATTTAATCATATCAGATCTTCCATAACCTGTGAATCTAAGTTATTTTGACATAACTATGAATTGGATCTAAGCCTATGCCTATTTATCATGTCAGATCTGCCAATGTTTGTATATCTAATTCACCGATTAGATCTCATCATGCTTGTTTATGATCATGACACTATGCCTAATCAGTCTTGTCATTACATTTCATCAGATTTGTTCTTATATGCCTATTTCTGTTTATCAGATCTATTCTTATATGCCTATTTCTGCTCTCTTATGTCCATTTCTATTACTTTTGGTTTTATGCCTATTCTGTTCTTCTCTCTCTCTCTCATTCCCTTTTATTTTTATAGCCAGGCTAGCTTCGAGCCTAGGCCGATATCGCTGAAATATGCATACGAACAAAATTGGGTTAAAGTGGGAATGATTGGAAATGGTAATTTAGGGGCATAACCTGTACTTTGAATCACGATTGGAATTTGGGGGGCATAAACTATATTGTGAAATTGGACTAAAAATTGGGACATGATTTATACGGTAAATAATGACTTGTTGTTTGGGACATATAAATCTGTAGGCTTGATTTAATATTTAGTGAAAAACGTTAATGGAAATGTAAAGAATCCGTGAAGCCTGTTTAATCCATTAGAATTGGGGCATAACATGTATTGGGAAATTTGGGCATAACTTGTATTAAATATATGAATATGGATTTGGGGCATAAATCAAATTGTGATTTAGACTTTAATTTGGGGCATAAGGTACGTGATGAATATGACTTTGAAATGGGGCACAAAAACCTATTATGAAATATGGATAATTATTAAAGAACATAATGCCTAGAATTATAGTAATTGGAAACTACAACCGCGCTTAGACACAAGGTTAGATTACACTTGTGGTAGAAATATTCGCGGACCTGCCCGACATATCCAGCGACCACAAGTGGTGAATCTAATGTGAGGGGTCTAAGTGCATAAAAATGTGACGGTGCTAAGACATGAGGTAAAGTCCGACTTATGGAAGAAGTCTGCCCGGACCCAAATGGCATATCCAACACCCAAAATTGGTAGACTTAATGTTGGAGGTCTGGCACATTATAACCATAAATGAATATATGTTAATGAATTTGTGATACTTAACCTGTTTGAATCCATAAGGATTGTATGAGCCTGTTAAATCTGTAGGGTTAAGTAAGCCTGTTAAGTTTGTGGGGTTAAGTAAACTTGTTAAGTATGTGGGGTTAAGTAAGCCTGTTAAATCGGTGGGGTTAAGTAAACCTGTTAAATCTATGGCGGTTATACAAAGTAGTTAATCTAGAAAACTTAGCATGCTAAATCTCTAGGGGTTATATAGACCCGTTAGCTTGTAAGGTTTAACCCATAAATCTATAAGGGTTGTGCGAATCTTTAAAATCAGTTTGGCATAACCTGTCAAAATCCTGGTTAATTGGGGACACAAGAACTGTAAGAGTTGGCTTGTTTCATATGATGCGTAGTACTCATATTAGTCAGTAACCCATTCTTGTATTATAAGGGGACCCCGCACTAGGTAGGGGTAGGGCACGCTTACTGAGCTGATTGCAAGAGGTTCATCTGGTAGGAGGTGAGTACTGGCACGTTCCAACGGACTCATGTGCGTGCATGAGTACGACCTGCTTTGGCAAAATAAGCCGCTGTAGCACCAGTAAACAGGTCTGTGTCCTTCTGTAGGTTGCCACTTTAGGAAGTAACACACGCTACTGTTGGGCCGACACATGATATCTACAGGATAGGGAGCCGATCGGTTGGGGGGTAGTAATTAGGGTACATCTAGTCCTATCTGTTTCTGTAGGGTACCTGTATTTTTGTTTGGGTTAACACCCGTTATTTCTATTTAGGTACCGGTTAATTCTGTTTGGGGTAAAACCCGCTACTGGGTATACCTAAAACTATCAATGTTTCTGTTGGGATCATCCTATTTCTGTTGGGATCATCCTGTTTCTGTTAAGTAATTATGGAGTACGCAATCTTGTTACATATCTGCTATACTAGTATTAGTGCAGAGAAAAACACTTAAGAAGCATAACATATCCAGCTTTGTTGTCCTGTTTATCCTGTTATACTTTCCTTATGATACTATTATCCCTTTCATTCATTTTATATGCCTGTCATGATGCTTTTACTTGTTTATATGCTAAAAGTAGCTGGACTCGCTAGACTTTATGTCTGACTGTTTTGTTTCCTCTTCTCCCTCTTCTGTTCCCCCCAGGTTCTTAGGGTGGGAATGCTCAAGCTTGATCAGGATTCTTTTTTCATTCTTCTTGGAGCTGCTTAGAAGTACCGTTTGATTTTGTATCTTCTCTACTATGGCTTTATTATGGGGATTATGTTCTTTTTAAGTATTATTGTACTCTGATAAGGATTTATGTACAAGGCAGAAGTTTTCTGTTTTCAGTATTCCAGACTTATTATGTAAATGGGTTTGATCCACGAAGCTTTCCTATTAAATAAAGTTTTAATTCTGCTGTCATTTTATATCTGTCTTGTAATCTTTCTTTTTCTGTTTACCTATAGTGCTTCACGAAACTTAATGAATTTTGATAAAGAGTGACATTAACGGACATGGGGTATCACACATGGTATCAGAGCCGAAGTTTACTAGATCGGATAAAAGATTTTGAAAATTGTTTTCAAAAAGGTTTTAAAAAAAGCATTTTCAAAAGAAAAGTCTGTTTTGACATATTCCCCAAAGCCATAGGAAATATCTTGCGATTCTCTATTTGTATCCCTTTTTCCTTTTCTTTTCAGCATGTTTGGGGAACCTAATATTCCTGAGGCGTCACAATACCAGGCTGGTTCCGTAGGTATCTAGAGGCCACGGTGCCTGCCGATCGTCAAGCAGACATTCCTCACCCAGCTACACCTGCTGCTCCTCCCCCGCGTGCTGATAATTTCTCTAAGATATGCAAAGATTTCTGTGCTATGGGCGGAAAGCCATTCCGAGGAACTGAGACTTTTATAGAAGCAAGGAATTGTCTTATGGAGATGGAGAATTTTTTGGAATTTTTGAAGTTGACAATTGTAGGAAGATTCAGTTAGCCATTTGGTCGCTGAAAGATGAGGCTTCGTTCTGGTGGGAGGTGATGCAAGCAGGACATCCAGTTGAGACATGGGATGATTTCTGACAAAGGTTTGAAATAAATTTTCTTTCTCAAGCCGAGCAAAGTATGCAAATGGAAAGGCTTTTGGCGCTTACGCAAAAAGCTATATCTGCAAAAGAGTATGTTAATAAGTTTAACCAATTGTCGAGGTTTGGTTTGGAGCTAGTGAATACCCCGCACAAGAAAGCTTTGAGGTTTGCTAGAGGATTGAATGAACCACTCCACGGGTTAGCTATGTCTCATATTCCGATGGGAGCAACTTTTGAGAAACTCGTTGATATGGCATTGATACATGAAGAAGACAAAGACGAAAAGAAAGAGGCTAAGGTTGAGGAAACACAAAACAAGAAAGTATGACCCAAGAAAGAACAACAACAAGAGGGTGGAAGGAACGACAAAGCTCAAGGCAAATATAAATGTCGTGGCTGCGGGAACGTAGGTCATTTGGTCAAAGACTGCAGAAAAAGGAAGAATGCTTGCTTCAGCTGTGGTGAAGTCGGACACTGTACTAGGAGTGCCCAAAGAAGCAAGGACAGTGCTAAAGGGAAGGAACTTCTGGAGGGCAGGTGCATGTTCTCGTGGCCGGTGCGCTAGATAGAGGTAGGAAAGTTTCCATGGAAGGTTTGATTTCTTTTTGCAATCATCCTGTTAGAACTCTTCTTTGATTTGGGCGCTTCACATTCTTTTATATCTGATTCTGTGATTGAGTCTTTGCACCTTAGTACTAGTATTGTTTTTGATCCTGTTATTATCTCAAACCCCATTGGGGGCACAACTCATCTGTTTATGATTTGTCGGGGTTTTTGGATATCTGTTTTGGGGCATCGAGTTTGAGCACGACGCATATGTACCTGGTTTTATGGGATACTGTCTGATTCTAGGGATGGATTGGCTAGCCATGTATGGTGCCATTCTGGATTGTTAGAGGAGGGTCCTTAGATTTCTGACTTGCCATGGGAGTACTCTCAAGATTTCTAGTGACCCAAGAGGGTTTAACATGCTTAGTTTCCTAGAATCACTTGATGCTTCTATCAATGATTCGCGATCTATACTAGTAGTTTATGAGTATCAAGATGTTTTCGAGGAGGTTAGGGACTTACCTCTAAGGTGCGAGATTGATTTCTGAATATACTTGGTAGATAATGCGGAGCCAGTCGCATTACCTATTCGTCACATGACTCCTAGGGAAAGAAGGGAGCTCAGCAAGCAAGTAGGGGAGTTACTTGAAAAGGTGTTGGTTTGGCAAAGCATATCAGAATGGGGTGCTCTGGTCGTCTTTGCAACTAAGGCATACAGCTCGCTTCGCTTATGTGTGGATATTCATGATGTTTTTCCTCATATCTTATTTACGGAAGTTTCTGCACAATACAACAGAGGTAGTTGAACCCAGCATGCTTGAGCAAGTAGAGGTAGAACGAGAGGCAACAATTATGAGTTCCTACCCGTATACTAGGATCAGAGGTTAAGATAATGCACAATAGGGAGGTTAAGTTAATAAAAGTGCAATGAGGAGAAGACAGCGAGGATGCAACTTAGGAGACTGACGACAAGAATCGTGCTTCATACCCTCTCCTTGGGCTATGTTCTTAACTTCTTTTTCTAACCTTTTATTCGTACTTGCTTCTGTCGTTCGTGTTTATCCTATCGGTCGAATCTTCGACCTTTAGATAGAAATCCCATGGATGTAAACATGTTTTTGAGACATGTTATGCTTGATGATGAAAGTGGATGCAAGTGCTTGCTAGTGGTTTCTCGTGAATGCAAGTGTTTGCTAGTGGTTGCTCGTGGATGCATATACAGGCAGTAGGCACTAGATTTGCTCAATCACTCTCATACTGCATATGGATGTGTGTGCATTTTTCTTCTTTTAATGGATGAAAGTGGGCGTATCACCATGTGTATGTTGCATTTGGATGAATGATTGTGCACACATATAGAACTTACATGTTATACTAATAATATATGCATACATGTTGGATTCATGGTACTAACATACATTGCATTAAGGAGGTCAATTGAATCAGTAGACCGCCTGATCTTTCTCATTAGTATTGGGACATATACACAAACCTATGCATATGTTCATATAAGCATTAGAAATCTTTAAGGATAATGGATGCCTGTGATTAGTTGATGAATGGATGGATGATGGATGATGGATGTTAGGATATACATTCTTCTTAACTTGGAGATTTCGGGGACGAAATCCTTTGAGTAAGGGAGAATGTAACACCCCGTAATTTTATAGCACATTAAAACGATAAACTAAAGAATACTTAATTAAATATTCAGAATTAAGTAAAACGGACGGCGCCATTGCGTTCATCTCGGAATTCTGGTCAAAACAGACACCTGGTTTGCATAAAAAGGACATTGTATGAAGAAGATATTAAGGTTTGAAGTTTGTCTACACATAAGATATTTATATATAAATAAAACCATACCAGAATTCAAAATAATTCAAAATCTAAGCAGTAAGGGGGAGCGGGAAAATTCCCGCCCATGAGTCGAACCCATCAAGGGGGTGTCGACCCCGGGGTCGACACACCAAAGGGGGTTCGACCCCCATACGGATCTGGGCAGATTCTGCCTCCGAACTTGGACTGATTTCTGGTCTAGATTCTTTGGCTGATGACTATAAATAAGACCTTATACCCATTGTTTTATTTATTCAAAAACAATGAAGAACTAGTTGCTGTCTCTGTCTAGATTAAAATAGTCTGTTCTTCTTCAACAATCAAGTCATCCAAATTTAGAGATATGTTATTCAACTTATGCAATTATTCTTCTGTTTCTTAGATCCAATCACAGTGAGTCTATGGTACTTTTAGATATAAACACTTAAAAGTTATTTTTAACATGTCTATGAATTGGATCTAAGCATGTGACGAATTGAGTCGTATCAGATCTGCCATAACATGTGTATCAAAGTTATTTTGACATAACTAAGAATTGGATCTAATCTTATGCCTACTTATCATGTCAGATCTGCCACTGTTTGTATATCTAATTCACTGATTAGATCTCATCGTGCCTGTTTATGATCATGACACTATGCCTAATCAGTCATGTCATTACATGTTCATCAGATCTCTTCTTATATGCCTATTTCTGTTCATCAAATCTATTCTTATATGCCTATTTCTACTATCATATGTCCATTTCTGTTACTTTTGGTTTTATTCCTATTCTGTTCTTCTTTCTTTCATTCCCTTTTATTTGTATAGCCAGGCAACCTTCGAGCCTAGGCTGATATCGCTGAAATATGCATACGAACGAAATTGGATTAAATTGGGAATGATTGGAAATGGTAATTTAGGGGCATAACCTGTACTTTGAATCATGATTAAAATCTGGGGGAATAAACTATATTGTGAAATTGGACTAAAAATTAGACATGATTTATACGGTAAATTATGACTTGAGGTTTGGGACATATAAATCTATAGGCTTAATTTAAGATTAAGTGAAACATGTTAATGGAAATGTAAAGAATCTGTGAAGCCTGTTTAATCCAGTAGAATTTGGGTATAATTTGTATTCGTAAATTTGGACATGACTTGAATAAAATACATGAATACGTATTTGGGGCATAAATCATATTGTTATTTAGATCTTAATTTGGGGTATATGGTACATGATGAATATGACTTGGAAAAGGGACATGAAAACCTATAATCAAATAGGGATAATTATTAAAGAATGAAATGTCTAGAATTACAGTAATTAAAAACTGTAACCGCGCTTAGAAACAAGGTTAGATTACAATTATGGTAGAATTCTGACCGGATCCGCTCGGCGTATCAAACGACCACAAGTGGTGAATCTAATGTGAGGCGTCTAAGTGCATTAACATGTGACAGTGCTAAGACACGAGGTTAAGTTCGATTTGTGGAAGAAGTCTTCCCGGACCCGATCGGCATATCCAGCACCCACAAGTGGTAGACTTAATATGGGAGGTCTAGCGCATTATAACCATAAACGAATGTATGGTTATGAATTTGTAATATTTAGCCTGTTTCAATCCATAAGGAATGTATGAGCCTGTTAAATCTGTGGGGTTAAGTAAGCCTGTTAAGTATGTGAGGTTAAGTAAACCTGTTAAGTATGTAGGGTTAAGTAAGCCTATTAAAACGGTGGGGTTTATAAGTAAACCTGTTAAATCTGTGGGTGTTATACGAACCTGTTAATCTAGAAAACTTAACCTACTAAATCAGTAGGGGTTATATGGACCCGTTAACTTGTAAGGTTTAACCCATAAATCTGTAGGGGTTTGTGCGAATCTGTTAAATCTGTTAGGCATAACCTGTCAAAATCCTAGTTAATTGGGAACACAAGATATGTAAGGGTTGGCTTGTGCCATCTGCTGTGTGGGACCCATACTAGTCATTAATCTGTTCTGGTATTAAAGAGGGACCCCTCACTAGGTAGGGGTCAGGGCACGCTTACTGAGCTGATTGCAAGGGGTTCATCTGGGAGGAGATATGTACTGGCACATTCCAATGGACTCATGTGCGTGCATGAGTACGGCCTGCTCTAGGAAAATAAGCCGTTGTAGCACCAGTAAACAAGTCTGTGTCCTTCTGTAGGTTGTCGCTTTAGGAAGTATACACGTTACCGTGGGGCCGACATAGGGTATTTACGTGATAGGGAGCCGATCGATTTGGGGGTAGTAATTAGGGTACATCTAGTCCTGTCTGTAACACCCCGTATGTTGAATACCTTGTGATAATAGAAATCAGGGCAGAATTAAATTTAATAATTTGAATCAGGGGAAACGGGCTATGCCATTGCGTTCGTCTCGGAAAAATACGCGAAATAGAGTCCGAAATTTTGTAAATTGGAGTCCGTATGACCCAGTTATGGCCCAAAGAAGTTTTCAGAAAATTCAAAGTTAAAAACAGATTAAAAATTCAGTTCTAAAAGAAGTTTGGAGCCAAAAGCGGAAAGGGCGGGAAAGTTCCCGCCTAGCCCCGTGTCGACAGGCATGTCGACAGGGGTGTCGACAGCCCTGTCGACAGGGGTGTCGACACAGGGTGTCGGCCCTGTTGATCTGGGTGCACCAGATCTGGTTTTTGGGTTAGTCTTGGGCTGTGTTCTAGAGGGTTCCGAAATCTAAGGGTCCTAAACTAATTTAGGGTTAATCTAATGGCCTAAAACACTCACCTAATCTATAAATACACCCTAATACTACCCTAATTCATACTAAAAATAGAAATGATGCCACCATGCCGCCAAAATCAAACTTGAGAGGAGCCTCCACTAGTTTATGAAGAAAGTTGCAAGCTAATCAACCTCTAATCATCATCTTCCTCTTGTATAGCAACTAGTTCTACTACATAAGTTTGCTAATCTTGGTTTTGGTGAGTTCCTATAGCTTTAATAATCAATTGTTAAATTGATTATGGTAGGATGTGATAAGACATGGCTATGTTTGTGGATAAATGTGTTTATGCAAGTTTGTATGATATGTGATTTGCAAGTTTTATGCTATATGCAAGTTTAATGCCATGTTTTATGATGCAAAACACTATGTTGAACATTTATGCATATGTAGCATGTTATGCAAACTATATGTGAGAGTATATGCAAGTTATATGTAACATGATATGCAAGTTATGCATGTGGTTTTATGCATGCTAAGTGTTTGGTTTTATGCATGCTAAGTATTTGATGTTATGCAAGTTATGTATTTGGTGTTATGCATGCTAAGTATTTGATTTTATGCATGCTAAGTATTTGATTGTATGCATACTAAGTATTTGGTTTTATGCATGCTAAGTGTTTGGTTTTATGCAAGTTTGTCTCTTTTTATGATATGCATAATATATGCAAGTTGTCTCTAAGTATGGCATGTTATGCAAGTTCATATGCAAGTTATGATGCAAGTTCATATGCAAGTTATGATATAAGTTCGTATGCAAGTTATGATATATGTTCATATGCAAGTTATGATGCAAGTTCATATGCAAGTTATGATATAAGTTTATATGCAAGTTATGATATATGTTCATATGCAAGTTATGATGCAAGTTTATATGCAAGTTATGATACATATTCATATGCAAGTTATGATGCAAGTTCATATGCAAGTTATGATGCAAGTTCATATGCAAGTTTATGTGCAAGTACATATGCAAGTTGTCTCTTTTATGATATGCATAATGCAAGTTTGGGTTAATTACTAGTTGGGTTTAATGTATGTTCATATATGCAAGTTGACACCTTTTGAACCCATGATAAAGTTACATGCTATGTTGGCTAAACCCATGACATTTGTGATGAATCTTCCCTTTTATTATGTCACGTTACGAGAACGAATTACGTGGGGAACGATGGGATTAATATGCACGTTAATAAAATGATGTGGAATAGATTTGCTTAAGAGTAACATAAATTAAATGGGCATAATTGGGAATTTACCTATTGAGTTAGGTCTACCCATATTATGGAGTTGGGAATTTACCTATTGAGTTAGGTCTACCCATACTACGGAGTTGGGAATTTACCTATTGAGTTAGGTCTACCCATATTCTGGAAAACATGATTAATTAATTAGGGATAATTAATATAAATTAGGAGGGTGATTAATTAGGTGTAATTAATCGACTAAGACACGAGGTTGGACTCAGTTGTAGCGTAAAACTGCCCGGACCCAACCGGCTTAACCAGTTGCTACAAATGTTAGCCCAATGTGAGAGGTCTTAGGCACAAATTAAATACGTGATTAAAGTAAAGACACGAGGTTAGACCCTTTTTATGACGTAAGGCTGCCCGGACCCAACCGGCATATCCAGCAGTCATAAAAGACGGTCTAATGTGAGAGGTCTTTATGAGGTAATGATCTTAATTAATTAATTAAGAAACACTTAACCATATTAGCATGTAGAGGGACATGAGGGGTTAAGTGGGTGCCTTGGGTGGCATGAGGAATCTAGTGGGTTGCCTTGGGTGGCAATAGAAAATACGGTTAGAATACTTAACCAAAGAGGAACATGTAATTAAACATGGGTAAAGGGTTAAGTAAGTGCTTTGGGTGGCATGTGGAAATCTAGTGGGTGCCTTAAGTGGCAATTGATATATGATTAGATGACTTAACCAAACCTTAACATGTAGGTGGGCATGATTATAGCAGGGGTTAAGTGGGATACACTAGATAAAATAACAAGCTTAGGTGGTAGCTTGTGGGGGCCCATTTCAACCAATATCCCAAACGTATCTTAGTGGGCTCGACTCTAGTCGAGTGACGGGACACGCATATTGGGCTTGACTATAAGAGGCCAAAATGGGTTAGCGGTGGCAACGCATGACCAACGGGTTTCATATGCGTGTGTGGACCCGGGCTGGTAAATAAGACGTTGTTGCATCGTGTAGATATAAGCCGTGCACCGTTAGTTTATCAGGTTGCCACGTTGGGGAATGGTACACCCCACGGTGGGGCCAGCACGGGTATCTACGTTAGGGAGCCGATCGAATAGGGAGTAGTGTGTACACCTAGTGGATTGTAGGGCCCCATGGCGTCTACTTAGTCACCTAGGGGTACGCGAGAGCTATTAAGTTAATTTTATAAGTCCATGGGTGGGATCAACCTTTAAGTTAGGAATGACTAGTGTGGTGCAGTGTAGGAATTACCCTTGGGTGGGTAGATCTGGGGTGGTGTAATCTAGTAATTATCCTTGGGTGGATAAATGCGTCTTTTCGGTTATCTTAGTACATCCTGTGTTTAGTTGGCTACTTAGTGTAGTCATTATCCCCAGAGGTACCGTACCTTGTTTATATCATACCCTAATTACTTTAATGATTGTATTGTTAGGGTTATAGGACTCACTCAGACTTATGTCTGACCCCGTTGTTTTTATCTTTTTCCCAACCCTCAGGTTATCAGAGTGGGCCCAGTACGAGTGGGCTTAGATCAGGCTGCTTTATTCTCTTTTGGAGCTTGGACCATAGATGTAGAGCTCAGCTTACCCTTTCTTTTATGGCTATCAGTTCATGTATTGGGATTATGTACTTTTATTTATCAGGATGGATATTTTGTACTTGACTCTTATTATGGTTTTGTGATGTAACCAAACATGTTTTACTTTCCGCTGCAATGGAATGATGTTTTAAAATTTTCAAGTATTACTTATATCTATCTTGTTGTAATTTTTCTGTTCTATATTCACTTAAAATACTCCACCGATGTTATGGCATTCCCTTAGCGAGTGACCATAGCGGGTGTGGGGTGTTACACGTGGTATCAGAGCTTAAGGTTACCAGAACAGATAATTTTTTTAGGAAAAACTATTTTCTAAGAATATTTTTGAAAGGAGTATTTTCAAAAACATGTCTTTTAAGAGAAAAGTTTTTGAAAGAAAAGCATAATCCCCAATAGCCATATCTATATCTTTCGAATTCTCCGTTTTGAATCTCTTCCTCTCTCGTTTTGAGTTTCCCCTCCGCGTATAGATGACCTTTCTAAGATAGATAAGAATGGAAAACCACTTCAAGGGACTTAGACGTTAGTCAGATTAGAAGTTGGTCCAAGAAGGAGGAGGACTGGTAGGTATCTATTGGATAGATGAAGGGAGGAAGGCTCAAATAGTTGTTTGGTTAATGAAGGATGAAACCTCATTGGTGGAAGGTTACGAGTGGAGAATGGGATGAAGAAGGCGAGTAGTTATCCTTTTGGGAGGAATAGGACACCGTATTAGGATTGTCCAAAGGGGCATGGGCAAGGTATGGAATCTCCTGGAGGGTAGTTGTATTCCCTCGCGGCTAGTGTACCATATGGGGATAGGACCGTCTAGGTTGGAATTAGGATTTCTTTATTATACGGTTTGAACTTTATTTGATTCTGACGCATCGAGTTCGTTTATCTCATCATTGTTAGTTGAGTCACTGCACTTAGACACCAGTTTGGTAGATGATCCCTTAGTTGTTTCGAACCCAATTGGGGGCTCCATGATGTGTTTGGGTTTGAAAGTTTCTGTACTTAGCATTGAGTTTAGATGTGATGCTTTTTGGGCTTCACGGGCTATGGGTTAGTTTGGGCATGGACTGGTTATCCAGTAGGGGTGTCGTTCTTGATTTTGAAGGGAGAGTTGTTAGGCTTATGACCCGCTTGGGTAATACTCTCGAGATCTCTTGTAATCCCATGGAATCTGTTATGCTAAGTTATCTAGAATCGCTTGACACGTCGGTCGAGAGTTTGCGATCTGTTAGAGTGGTCCGGGAATACTCGGATGTGTTTGAGGAGGTGAAGGGCTTACCTCCGGAGCGGGAGATTGACTTCCGAATATATCTGGTAGACAATGCTTAACCGGTATCTTTACCAGTGCGCCACATGGCTCCTCGCGAGAGGAGGGAACTCCATAAGCAAGTAGGGGAGTTGCTTGAGAAGGGGTCCATAAGACAAAGTATATCGGAGTGGGGTGCTCCAGTAGTTTTCGCTATGAAGGCGGATGGGTCCCTCAGACTTTGTGTAGGCTAAAGAGAACTAAATAAACTCATAAAGAAGAATAGACACCCATTGCCGAGGATGGATGATCTCTTTGATCAGTTGGTTGGCGCCTCAGTATTTTCGCAAGTTGGACTCAGCCAAGGGTTTCGTCAGTTGAGGGTGGCTGAGGATAGTATAGAGAAGATTGCCTTTAGGACTCCGGATGGTTTTATGAGTAGCTGGTGATGCCATTTGGTTAGACGAACGCCTCCGCATACTTTGTTGATTTGATAAGAAGGGTGTTCAGGGAGTACCTAAATAAGTTCGTGATGATCTTGGTGGATGACATCTTGGTATTTTCTAGGAGCGAAAAAAAAAAGTTTTCGTATGTGCTCAATAGGTTGAGCAAAGCCCGTTATGGAATAAACGGTGGTTTTGGAGCGAGACTGGCAAGGACATCCAGAGTTGGACAA
Source organism: Allium sativum (assembly GCA_030737875.1). NCBI lineage: Eukaryota > Viridiplantae > Streptophyta > Magnoliopsida > Asparagales > Amaryllidaceae > Allium > Allium sativum. The sequence continues at coordinate 305,294,191 of CM060916.1, read as the reverse complement.
GGGCTTAATTATTTAGCTGTTTTTACTAGTATCATCTCACGTAGGTCGTCTGAATTCGAAGGAGGTATCCCTTGGGTGTTTGTCTGATATTGGTTTAGGCCTTTGGGGCTTGCATTTGGGGGATGTCGAGTTCGACTAGGGTGGTCTGCGTGAGAGATGGATAGTTGTGACGATTTTGCATGGGAGAATATCCTGATTTTCTCTAGAAGTGGAGAAAAGCATGCCCTACATCTTAGGGAAGCGTTGGAGACTCTTTGAGCGCATTGTCTTAAGACAACAAAGGTGGATGGAATTCTTAGCGTCCTATGGGTTTGAGATAGCGTATACCCCTGGCAAGGGTAACGAGGTGGTAGACGCCTTAAGCAGAAAAAGGCTGTCTTTGAGTCCATTGTTCGTGAAATGACGAAGCTTGGAGTTTAATTCTATGTTAGACTTTAGACCCTCCGCTGATTTTGTACCCGGTTTGCTAGCCTCCTTAGAGGTTAGGCCTATTCTTTTGGGGCGGATTGGCGAGGCACAGCGAGACGACCCACAGTTGGTTGAGTTAGTAGAGAAGCTCATAAGGGGGGGGGGGGGAGTCGTCCAGCCATTTGAGTAGGTACACCCTAGATGGTAAGGGGTGGTTGCGTAGAGACGGTAGACTTTGTGTACCGCAAGACGAGGGTCTGAGGAAGGCTATACTTGATGATGCACATCGGTCGAAGATGACCATTCATCCTGGTAGGGACAAGATGTACCAAGACATGAAGAGAGTTTTCTTCTGGGCCGGTATGGAGAAAGATGTGGCCGAGTATGTCGCTAGATGCTTGGTGTGCTAGCAAATGAAAGCAGAGCAGAAGAAACCCGATGGGTTGCTTCACCCATTTGGAAGTTCCGCTATGGAAGTGGGATAGTGTCTCGATGGATTACCGAGATCGAGGAAGGGCAATACGGGAATTTGGGTTGTGGTAGACAGACTTACCAAGAGTGCCCATTTTATACCCGTGAAGAGTAAGAGGACCGCTCCATGGCTTGCTTCAGTCTATGTTAGAGAGATTGTTAGATTGCATGGCGTACCATCCAGCATTGTGAGTGATCGAGATCCTATCTTCACTAGTGAGTTTTGGAGAAGTTTCCAAGAGGCGGTAGGACTCAGTTGTGTTTGAGCACCGCATATCATCCTCAGACGGACGGTCAGACCGAGAGGGTGAACCGTATCTTAGAAGATCTCTTGAGGCTTTGTATCTTGGATTTTGGAGGTACATGGGAAGAACATCTTCCTTTGGTAGAGTTCGCATACAATAACAGCTTTCAGTCTAATATTGACATGGCACCTTTTGAAGCTCTTTATGGAAGGCCTTATCGATCTCCTACATGTTGGTGGGAATCTACGGATAAGATCTTGCTTGGGCCAGATATGGTTAGAGAGACTTCAGAGAAGATTGATTTGATTCGAAGGAGGATGAAGGTAGCGCAAGATAGACAGAAATCTTATGCGGATCGGGGAAGGACGGATCTTGAGTTTGAGGTTGGGGACATGGTTTTTGTCAAAGTATCTCCATTGAGAAATGTTGTTCGCTTTGGGTCCGTTGGGAAGTTAGCACCGAGGTTTGTTGGGCCGTTTCCTATTAAGGAAAGGATTGGACGGATGGCATATAGGGTGGAGTTGCCCGACAGACTTAGTGGTGTTCATGATGTATTCCATATATCACATTTGAGGAAGTGCTTACATGAGACCGCAGAGGTCGTAGAGCCGAGCTTGCTTAGAGATGTAGAGGTAGAGCGTGATGCGACGATTCGACGAGCTCCTACTCGCATCCTTGGGTCAGAAACTAGGAAGTTGAGGAACAGAGAAGTTCAGCTAGTTATAGTGCAATGGGGAGAAGACTAGGGCAATGCTACTTAGGAGACGGAAGCGAAGATGCGTTCTTCGTACCCATTTCTTTTTTAGAGTATGTCTTTTAACTTCTCCTTTATCGCTTGTCTAGTACTTATCTTATCTTTAGTATATCCTCTCGCTAGTACCTATGACCTTTAGATAGGGTAAATCTATGGTTGAAACATGTGTTTGAGACATGTTATGTTTTGATGGATGCATGTGGATGCAAGTGGTTGCCAGTGGTTGCTCGTGGATGCATGTATACACACATTAGGCACTAGATCGGCTCAATCACTTCATATTGCATATTGCATAAAATTGTGTGTAGGAAGCTATATTTATGGATGTATAATGATTGTGTTATCATATGGATGATGCATTTTGGTGAATGATTGTGCACTCATGTAGATATTGTATGTGTCGATAGGGTTCATTCGCATACATATTGGATGCATGGCACTATCATGGTTTGCATTAAGGAGGTCAACTGAATTGGTGGACCGCCTAATTTTACATTAGATAGGGAACATATACACACACTTTTTGCATATGTTCATACATCATTAGAATTATTGTTTTAAGGACAATGGATGCCCGTGGTTGATGGATTGAGTAGATGGTTGTTTGGATGGTAGGATATGCATTCTCCTTAACTTAGGGATTTCGGGGACGAAATCCTTTAAGGAGGGGAGAATGTAACACCCCGTATGTTGGATACCTTGTTATAATAGAAATCAGGGCAGAATTAAATTTAATAATTTGAATCAGGGGAAACGGGCTATGCCATTGCGTTCGTCTCGGAAAAATACGCGAAATAGAGTCCGAAATTTTGTAAATTGGAGTCTGTATGACCCAGTTATGGCCCAAAGAAGTTTTCAGAAAATTCAAAGTTAAAAACAGATTTAAAATTCAGTTCTAAAACAAGTTTGGAGCCAAAAGCGGAAAGGGCGGGAAAGTTCCCGCCTAGCCCCGTGTCGACAGGGGTGTCGACAGCCCTGTCGACAGGGGTGTCGACACAGGGTGTCGGCCCTGTTGATCTGGGTGCACCAGATCTGGTTTTTGGGTTAGTCTTGGGCTGTGTTCTAGAGGGTTCCGAAATCTAAGGGTCCTAAACTAATTTAGGGTTAATCTAATGGCCTAAAACACTCACCTAATCTATAAATACACCCTAATACTACCCTAATTCATACTAAAAATAGAAATGATGCCACCATGCCGCCAAAATCAAACTTGAGAGGAGCCTCCACTAGTTTATGAAGAAAGTTGCAAGCTAATCAACCTCTAATCATCATCTTCCTCTTGTATAGCAACTAGTTCTACTACATAAGTTTGCTAATCTTGGTTTTGGTGAGTTCCTATAGCTTTAATAATCAATTGTTAAATTGATTATGGTAGGATGTGATAAGACATGGCTATGTTTGTGGATAAATATGTTTATGCAAGTTTGTATGATATGTGATTTGCAAGTTTTATGCTATATGCAAGTTTAATGCCATGTTTTATGATGCAAAACACTATGTTGAACATTTATGCATATGTAACATGTTATGCAAACTATATGTGAGAGTATATGCAAGTTATATGTAACATGATATGCAAGTTATGCATGTGGGTTTATGCATGCTAAGTGTTTGGTTTTATGCATGCTAAGTATTTGATGTTATGCAAGTTATGTATTTGGTGTTATGCATGCTAAGTATTTGATTTTATGCATGCTAAGTATTTGATTGTATGCATACTAAGTATTTGGTTTTATGCATGCTGAGTGTTTGGTTTTATGCAAGTTTGTCTCTTTTTATGATATGCATAATATATGCAAGTTGTCTCTAAGTATGGCATGTTATGCAAGTTCATATGCAAGTTATGATGCAAGTTCATATGCAAGTTATGATGCAAGTTCATATGCAAGTTATGATATAAGTTCGTATGCAAGTTATGATATAAGTTCGTATGCAAGTTATGATGCAAGTTCATATGCAAGTTATGATATAAGTTTATATGCAAGTTATGATATATGTTCATATGCAAGTTATGATGCAAGTTTATATGCAAGTTATGATACATATTCATATGCAAGTTATGATGCAAGTTCATATGCAAGTTATGATGCAAGTTCATATGCAAGTTTATGTGCAAGTACATATGCAAGTTGTCTCTTTTATGATATGCATAATGCAAGTTTGGGTTAATTACTAGTTGGGTTTAATGTATGTTCATATATGCAAGTTGACACCTTTTGAACCCATGATAAAGTTACATGCTATGTTGGCTAAACCCATGACATTTGTGATGAATCTTCCCTTTTATTATGTCACGTTACGAGAACGAATTACGTGGGGAACGATGGGGTTAATATGCACGTTAATAAAATGATGTGGAATAGATTTGCTTAAGAGTAACATAAATTAAATGGGCATAATTGGGAATTTACCTATTGAGTTAGGTCTACCCATATTATGGAGTTGGGAATTTACCTATTGAGTTAGGTCTACCCATACTACGGAGTTGGGAATTTACCTATTGAGTTAGGTCTACCCATATTCTGGAAAACATGATTAATTAATTAGGGATAATTAATATAAATTAGGAGGGTGATTAATTAGGTGTAATTAATCGACTAAGACACGAGGTTGGACTCAGTTGTAGCGTAAAACTGCCCGGACCCAACCGGCTTAACCAGTTGCTACAAATGTTAGCCCAATGTGAGAGGTCTTAGGCACAAATTAAATACGTGATTAAAGTAAAGACACGAGGTTAGACCCTTTTTATGACGTAAGGCTGCCCGGACCCAACCGGCATATCCAGCAGTCATAAAAGACGGTCTAATGTGAGAGGTCTTTATGAGGTAATGATCTTAATTAATTAATTAAGAAACACTTAACCATATTAGCATGTAGAGGGACATGAGGGGTTAAGTGGGTGCCTTGGGTGGCATGAGGAATCTAGTGGGTTGCCTTGGGTGGCAATAGAAAATACGGTTAGAATACTTAACCAAAGAGGAACATGTAATTAAACATGGGTAAAGGGTTAAGTAAGTGCTTTGGGTGGCATGTGGAAATCTAGTGGGTGCCTTAAGTGGCAATTGATATATGATTAGATGACTTAACCAAACCTTAACATGTAGGTGGGCATGATTATAGCAGGGGTTAAGTGGGATACACTAGATAAAATAACAAGCTTAGGTGGTAGCTTGTGGGGGCCCATTTCAACCAATATCCCAAACGTATCTTAGTGGGCTCGACTCTAGTCGAGTGACGGGACACGCATATTGGGCTTGACTATAAGAGGCCAAAATGGGTTAGCGGTGGCAACGCATGACCAACGGGTTTCATATGCGTGTGTGGACCCGGGCTGGTAAATAAGACGTTGTTGCATCGTGTAGATATAAGCCGTGCACCGTTAGTTTATCAGGTTGCCACGTTGGGGAATGGTACACCCCACGGTGGGGCCAGCACCGGTATCTACGTTAGGGAGCCGATCGAATGGGGAGTACTGTGTACACCTAGTGGATTGTAGGGCCCCGTGGCGTCTACTTAGTCACCTAGGGGTACGCGAGAACTATTAAGTTAATTTTATAAGTCCATGGGTGGGATCAACCTTTAAGTTAGGAATGACTAGTGTGATGCAGTATAGGAATTACCCTTGGGTGGGTAGATCTGGGGTGGTGTAATCTAGTAATTATCCTTGGGTGGGTAAATGCGTCTTTTCGGTTATCTTAGTACATCCTGTGTTTAGTTGGCTACTTAGCGTAGTCATTGTCCCCAGAGGTGCCGTACCTTGTTTATATCATACCCTAATTACTTTAATGATTGTATTGTTAGGGTTATAGGACTCACTCAGACTTATGTCTGACCCCGTTGTTTTTATCTTTTTTTCCCAACCCTCAGGTTATCAGAGTGGGCCCAGTACGAGTGGGCTTAGATCAGGCTGCTTTATTCTCTTTTGGAGCTTGGACCATAGATGTAGAGCTCAGCTTACCCTTTCTTTTATGGCTATCAGTTCATGTATTGGGATTATGTACTTTTATTTATCAGGATGGATATTTTGTACTTGACTCTTATTATGGTTTTGTGATGTAACCAAACATGTTTTACTTTCCGCTGCAATGAAATGATGTTTTAAAATTTTCAAGTATTACTTATATCTGTCTTGTTGTAATTTTTCTGTTCTATATTCACTTAAAATACTCCACCGATGTTATGGCATTCCCTTAGCGAGTGACCATAGCGGGTGTGGGGTGTTACACTGTCTGTTTCTAAGGGGTACCTGTATTTTTGTTTGGGTTAACACCCGTTATTTCTATTTAGGTACCAGTTAATTCTGTTTGGGGTAAAACCCGCTACTAGGTACACCTAAAACTATCATTATTTCTGTTGGGATCATCATGTTTTTGTTATGTAATTAGGGAGTACGCAATCCTGTTACATATCTGTTATACTAGTATTGGTGCAGAGAAAAGCACTTAAGAAGCGCAACATATCCAATTCTGTTGTCCTGTTTATCCTGTTATACCTGCCTTATGATACTATTATCCCTCTCATTCAGTTTACATGCCTATCATGATGCTTTTACTTATTTATATGCTAAAAGTAACTGGACTCGCCAGACTTTATGTCTGACCGTTTTGTTTCTTCTTCTCTCTCTTCTTTTCCCCCTAGGTTCTCAGGGTGGGAACACGCAAGCTTGATAAGGATTCTTCTTTCATTCTACTTGGAGCTACTTAGATGTACCACTTGATTTTGTTTCTTCTCTACTATGGCTATATTTTGGGGATTATGCTCTTTTTAAGTATTATTGTACTCCGATAATGATTTATGTACAAGGAAAAAGTTTTCTATTTTCAGTATTCTAGAATTATTATGTAAATGGGTTTGAACCACTAAGCTTTCCTACTAAATAAAGTTTTAATTCCGCTATCATTTTATTTCTGTCTTGCAATATTTTTTTTATTTGTTTACCTATAACGCTTCATTAAACTTAATGCATTCTGATAAAGAGTGGCATTAACGGACGTGGGCTTTCATAGCTTCACACTCCGCCATAGGTCTCTCACCATGCTTCAGATCAACAAGTCTCTTAATGAGAATCAACTTTCCGAACCGTAGAAATCAAATTCTCCTCAGACTTAGTTTGAAGACCCGCTACACATCACCGGTGCTCATAACCAAAAAATTACGTTGTACAAGCACCCCATCAATGTGAAGCGACTGTTAAGAGAAAGAAATTAAGGAGAAGAAGATAAAAGAGAAATAAAAGAAGGAAATAGAAGATAAGAGAAAGAAGAAAACATAAAACAAAATCACAGAACCTATCATATATCTCACAACTCATCAGATAACATATAATAGTAACAATCATTGATATAAAGTAGGCGAGACAGTAATAACTATATAAACCATATAATCAGAGTATACATGCTCATATAGTTACATAGAACAATAATAAAATTTATACAAGATATAAATAAAGTCAACTTATAAAAATACATAACATTGTCAACGCTCCACGGTGCTACATAGGGAATAAAAAAAGACAATACAAGTATGAAAAGATGTCATCTCCTCTAGTCCACTTTTACATCTTCGAGTAGTGCCCATATCTACCACTTGGTTTGCTCACCAGCATCGTCGTTGAGCAACAACCAAGGTAGTAAGAGGGAAATAAAACTTTAGGTCAGACAATAATCTAGTGTGAGTGATAGCAAATCTCAAAGTACTATAAAAGTCGTAATAGTATATATGGCATGGAGGGCATGGAGAATCATACATATTTTGCCCCTACATCCAAAGATTTAGCACATAACATTCGATATGCACTACACTATGTTAAACATCATATAAATAATGTTGATAAATATCCACGTACTAAGTGGTGATAGACAACTAACAACCATAACATCCATCACCCATCCTCACATTCACTCACTTAGTATGTTGGATATTTGATTGCACTCGATTTCCATGATAATTGAACCAATGACACTCAATCGGCTGGATATAGGTTGTACCAATGTTTATGCCCTAAGGTAAGGACCCCCCTTATTCTAGGTGAATGTCATAAGTCTCCTATCAACGGAAATAAGAAGGACCCAGCGTGGTCCAAATGGGCATCACACCTTCTACCTCTTCTTCCCGAGTAACTGCTAACCCTGCATGTGTCGATAATCCCTTTGCACATGTCATACATAGTTGAGTCTACCATGGGACTAATACCATGACTTCTCTTTAGCAGCTGCCTCTCAACCCATCATCACTACTCTGCATTCCAAAATATCGCTATCCTTTATTGAAGTCATTGCTTTGCTTCCACCTTGAAATCACCATCGTTGGATAACAAACCGTCGATCGATGAGCCATCAAATTGAAACTAATGTCGAAGGACCATTGCCTCCTGCTCTTTGAAACTGTACCATCATTCTTGTCAAATTGGACAAAGTGGTGGTAATCAACATTGACTACTTCATAGTAATTCATAATGATTACTTGATCAACTATTTTACCAAAATCGATTAAATATGCATCCTGGAAAAACGTCTAGCATTCATTATGATATACAACTCATCGCCAAGTCCATCCTTCGTCTTTAGATCAGCTACCAAGCATTAGTATCGCTCCATTTTCAATTCGATCATCGAGCTCCAATGTTGCTCCATCGACAAATCCAACAATGTGCTCTAAAGATACTTCGATAAATTATTTTATCCATTTGTGACTATCATTATTATGCATTCAATAAATATGCCGATATGTGCATTAAATCAATAAGCACCACATACTCTAACGAACGAGATTCCCTAATACCAAATCGCCTACGAACGGTGCTTTAAGCTAAACTAAGCAAAAAATTCAACCATGCAATTAATAATGATAAAAATCCCAATAGTAAATCCAATATAACATAACTACGGTAATTAAAGTGAAATAGGTGTCCAAATAACATAGATCTTACAATGTTGTCAAGATAACATGTAATAGCACGTAAATGGGTTAATATCGCGCGATAGAGCGCAAATTGATAAAATTGTGACAATTACGTTCAATATACTTAAATCATTATTTAATCTTTTTATTTATTATTTATTAGGTTCGTCTATCCTAAATATTACATTTTATAAATAGGAATCGATTTAAAATGTCAACTTTATATTATGCGAACTAACAGAGTTCAGTAACAGACAATATCACTCACCTCAGTTAAACCTACCCAAATCTACTCTAAAATATAGAGCTTGCCAGTACGAGTCCAAAGGAAGAAACAACGTCCAATTCTGACCTTCCTATGAGAAAGTTATGCATAATATAAGAATATTGATTAAATTAATATAACTAAATCACTTAATTAAGTAATTATTGTGTTAATTTCCTTCATAAACCTTTCTTCTACATACTAACCATGCTTGTAGCTATATATGCACAAGACCATGAACTTGCATGCAAGTCCAAGTAGTGATACGGATTTTGGATTGTTGGATTTGAGAACCGCCTGCGCCATTGGGGTGCTCGTCCAAATCTTGATCCACTGACACCTAGAGGCCAAACTCCGACCCCACCTAGTGATTTATATCCATCCCTTACAGCTACAGAAAAGGTGCGAAACCCTCAAAAACGCACAACCCCCTAGTTGCACCGAGTTGGCCAAAACTCGGGGAAAAGGTGCGCCTCTCCATCCTAAACCCAACACCACTCTCCACTTACCTAATCCCTGACCATGGAGTCCTCTATCTTCAACCCTTGTTTCGAATCGGTAGGTTCGACCATCACCTATCATGATGAAATGTATATAGGCTTGAAGCTCTTGGCCAAACAAGCACAACGATGCATATTTCCCAATTTTAACAAGCAATTTGATGGGAATCAATTTCTGAAATCTATAAAAGAGGAGGAATTTTTCCAGTGGTATACTAAATCGAGATGGGAAAGAAAGGATTGGTTATGGACTTATACTACAGTAAGTTGGTTTAGGGTATTTTGATTATTTTATTATACTCATAGCCTTTAACTTTTGAACTGAAATCGTACGCGCATTTATCTCGTTAGGTTCAAATGGTAAGTCCATTTGATGCGGAACATGACGGCATGCATGACCACAATGTTACGATTCCTATGGTATAGGTTTCATCATAAGATGTTTCCCAAACGAAAATTTTATGTGTATTTCAAGACGGTTTTGACCCTGAAATCGTTCAATATCAAAATTTAGAAATCCTTATACTTTTTATTCATGTAACGAACCAAACTAACTCAATGGAATTAGTTTCGAGTCCTAATTTGATCATTTGTGAAAACTCACCTTTTGGATTAGTCACCCAATTAACTAACGATTAATATTTAAATAAAGTTTTTAAATATCCAATCGATAAAAATAAGCCTAGTTACATTCTCCCTTCCTTTAAGTTTTTCATCCCTAAATTCCTCCAGGACTAAAAAACACAATCCAACACTCTTGAATACGTGACGATTCAAGATAAATCATCACTCAAAGCTCTCAGCTACAACCATTGAAAGCGATCACCACAAAGGAAATAGTCTGGAAATTTGGTATGGAGCCAATATTTCCACTCCTTAGTATAACCGCAATAAAAAATGAGACTGATGTTGCTAAGCAAAACATCTAAGTTGTGCACTTATTTTCCAAACAAATGTATAATAGAAAATAAAAGTGACAACTTATTAATGGGAAGGCAATTCAATTTAATAATTGCATATTGAATTCCTTTTAGAATTCAACAACATTCACAGAAAATTTCGACAACGCCTCCTTTGCGAGTCTAGATCCAAAAAAACCACAACTCGTTGTACATGGTTCATCCCAACAGAAGAAAACAAAAGCCCAAAAGTAGTTACCCATATCGAGTCATTGAATCATCAAAAATGCACCAATGGAAAAAAATCCATAACTCTACATCAATTACATACCTCTTTTAGGCAAGCTTAGCATTTAGATGTAAATAAAAGAAAATTAGCATCCAAATAATCAAATCTTCCTTTTATATACCTGGGCATGTAATCAACAAAGCAGATTTGTGACACAACAAGTCCGTTAATGTCACTCACTAAGGGAATGCATTAAGTTTCGTGAAGCGTTATAGGCAAACGGACACAGAATAATTACAAGATAGATATAAATAAGATAGCAATGGAAATTTAAACTTTTATTTCAACATAAAACATAATACCGTGGTCCACAATATCATAAGTCACAAAAACCATTATAACAAAATAATTTCTGTCTTTCATCATCAGAGTACATAAGAATATAAAAACATAATTCCCTAATTGAAAGAGTTAAGCCATAGTAGAGACAAGGACTTGAGCCATACTTCAGAAGTAGCTCCTAGCAAGGTGATATTCGAGTCCTGACTACGCCTGGGTGTTTCCTCCCTGAGAACCTGGGGGGGAGGGAACGGAAGAAAGAAGGAGAAACAAAAGGGTCAGACATAAAGTCTGGAGAGTCTAGTTACTTTTAGCCAGTAAATAAATAAAAGTAACATGATAGAAAAATAAAGTGAATAAAAGAGGCCACTACATAAATGGCAGGTGTGACAAGGTAGACAGGGTAAGGTGTATACACTTCTCTAATGATTACTCTACACTATTACTAGTATAACCAGAATGAGACGATCCCATCTACTATAAGGTGGTAGACTCAGGGTATATGTCCAAAATATACCCTAACCACTACCCTAATTGATCGGCTCCCTACTCCGTAGATACCCTGTGATGGCCCCACAGTAGGAGGCATCACTTCCTAAAGAGGCAACGCTTCAGTTCCCAAGATGTGCACAACCGTAACTACTGGCTTCACGGTCGTCTTATCCACTTCTACCCGGCCCATGCACGCACAAGGCCCGGCCGGTTTGCGCCGCCCACACCGTCCGTCACGTTTGGATCTCTTACAATTAGCCAGTAAGTGTGCCCCTTCTCTGCCTGGTACGGAGTACTTTATTTGATATCTACTCCGGGTTACTGACTGAAATGGGTCCCACACAAATTGATACAAGCTCTCCCCTTTGTCTTGTATCCCCTACTAGGTTTTTCACCGACTATGTATACCACTATGTGCCTTTAATTACATAGCCCTATATCAGTTATGCTTACCCTAAAAGGTGTCTTTAATTACATAACTTTATTATTTTCTTCGGTTATGTATACCACTAGGTGTCTTAAATTACATAACCTTATCGGATTAAGTTGCGGGCCTATATGTAAATACTACCCACCCCTTCCAGATTTGCTTAACCCATCCACTATCCAATAAATTTACTTAACCCTAACCTTAGTTCATAATCATACAATCCCTATGGATTTGATTTGGTTAAGTAGTCCAATTCATTACCATGTCCATTTATGGTTTATAATGGGCTAAACCTCCCACATTAGGCCTACAACATATGGATGCTGGATATGCCGGTCGGATCCGGATAGTCTTATTCTACAGTTAGGCCTAACCTCGTGTCTTAGCCCGATTCGTATTTACATACTTAGACCACCCACATTAGGTTCAACATTAGTGGCTGCTTGATATGTCGGTCGGGTCCGGGCAGACTTCCACCACTAACGCAACCTAACCTCGTGTCATAAATACAATTACAATTCCTAATTGTAATTACTAGACATTCCATTTTTAATTAACTTACTAATTAATTAATCCTTTCATTTTATAGGTGTCAATACCTATTTTACTCAATAATTTGAATTACATATCCAAAAATGTTCATCAAATCATGCCATTTTTAACCCTATTTCCCCGTTCCTTAACTAGCGCCGTCACAAAATTGGCAACATGCCTAGGCTAGACAATAGCCTAGTCATAAAAGATAATAGGGAAAATAATGGGAATATAACTAAAATGATCATCTTGGCATAAACATAAACTAGCATGATAATAAGTTGAATATACATACTAGCATGGACATGAAATTATCATCATAACAAGGTGGACACAAAATTGATGAACGGTTGGGGTCAACAACTATGATGTCACGATAAGCATAGTAAGATCTAAATTAAAGCAATTTAGATGTCCAATTGGTTTAGATCTAACATGATAACACAAGGTGATAAATTAGATCACATAATTCAGATCTAGAGGTTAAAATAGATCTAACATGATAACGCAAGGTGATAAATTGGATCATATAAAATAGATCTAACATGATAACATAAGGTGATAATTTAGATCACATAATGGACCTAACATGATAACGTAAGGTGATAATTTAGATCTATCTAACAGTTTCAATGTCCACATAAATTAGATCTACTAGTTTAGAAATAGATCTATACAAATCCACATCATAGCATGTCATAAAAGTTACAATTAAGATAAAGATTTAGATCCAATCCTAAACAATTCAAGGTGACATATGTTCATGATTTACATAAATGATTAGATTTATCTAATGATATAACTGCCCAAATTTACAGATCTATATTAACTACAATATAGTTTCAAACCAAGATCCATAATAATAACATAGTAGAATAATCACAATTGAATTGGATCTAGAGAAATAGATCTATCATGACATAGCATAAGATCTAACAATAACATAGATTAGAGGTTTACAACGTATCCAAATCACAGTCTTTGATAATTCACTTTTATTTATCTAAACCTAAAAGTAACTAGAAACTCACTGTGATTGGATTGCTAAGATGATAGAAAAGAAGTTGGTGTTGAGTCTATGCTTGAATCTCATAATTTGATTTGCTTTAGTTGATAGAAGAAGATGAGAGACCCTAGTTTAGTTCAGACTCCGGCAGAGCTTGGCCGACATGATTTCTAATGAAGAAATATGTGATATTGCCATGTATTTATAGCTGCATAACCCTCTGGAACCGAATGCCACATAAGCCCTAGGGTAAACCAGGTCGTGGGTCGCCTCCCACTTGGAAAAGGCATGAATACCCAAAAAAAACTATTCTGGGCACACCTTATAGGTGCGCCAGTGCAAAATTGCCTTGGCTCACTTGGCAAGTACACCAGTTTACCTGGTTTTGATTTTCAAATTTTTATCGTACGTAACTTCTTCATATGTTATCCGTTTTACGCAAACTAGGTGTTTATCCTGACCAGAATATCGAGACAGACGTAATGACGTAGTTAGTTTCCCTTAATTCTTAATATTAAATTAACTATTATTTAATTTATCCTTTTTAATGTTAACAAAATTACGGGGTGTTACATTCCCCCTACTTAAAGGATTTCTTCGCCGAAATCTCCAAATTGAGAAGAAAGCATATCCTACCATCCATCATCCATCTACTCATCCATTAATCACTGGCATCCATTGTCTTTAAGGATTTCTAATGCTTTCATGGATATATGCAAATGTGTGTATATGTCCCAACACTAATGCGAAGATCAGGCGGTCTACTAATTCAGTTGACCTCCTTAATGCAATGTGTGTTAGTGCCATGAATCCAATATGTATGCAAATAAGCCTATTATAACGTATAAGCTCTACATGTGTGCACACTCATTCGCCCAAATGCAACATCCATATGATAGTTCATCCAATTCCATCCATAAAAGAAAAGAAAATGCACACACATTCATATGTAGTATGAGAGTGATTGAGCTGATCTTAGTGCCTAATGTGTGTGTATATGCGTCCACAGACAACCACTAGCAAACACTTGCATCCACTTGCATCCATCAAACATATGTTTCAAACACATGTTTACATCCGTAGGATTCCTATCTAATGATCGAAAAATACTACAGATAAGATATACTCAAATGATAGAAACAAGTACTAAAAAGGAGTTAAGAACATACCCTTGAAAAGAAAAGGGTACGAAGCAAGAAATCTTGTCTTCGGTCTCCCAAGTCGCATCCTCTGGGTTGTCTCCCCATTGAAACTTTAGCAACTTGATCTCTTTATTGCTTAGCTTCATAACTTCTGATCCCAGAATACGAGAAGGAACTCGCCTGACTGTCGCCCCCATTCCACTTCGACTTCTTCCAACATACTCGGCTCAACGATTACTGCGGTGCATTGCAGGCACTTCCGCAGATGGGAAACATGGAAAACATCATGAACACTTGATAGGTTGTCTGGGAGTTTTACTCTATAGGCCATTTGGTCAATCCTCTCGGTTATGGGAAATGGTCCCACAAACCTAGGTGTCAACTTCCCTACTGATCTGAAGCGAACCACATTCCTCAGAGGTGACACATTAATAAAAACCAAGTCTCCTACTTCAAATTCGAGGTCATTCCTTCTCTTGTCTGCGTAGGATTTCTGCCTATCTTAAGCTATCTTCATCCACTGTCAAATAAGGTCAATCTTTTCGGATGTTTCTATAACCATATCTAGTCCAAGTAATAATCTTTCTGTAGACTCCCACCAGCAAGTTGGTGATCTACAGGGTCATCCGTACAATGCTTCGAAGGGTTCCATGCCAATGCTAGCTAGATAACTATTATTATAGGCAAACTCTACTAAAGGAAGATGCTCTTCCCAAGTCCCTCCAAAGTCTAGGATACACAGCCTTAAAAGATCTTCTAGAATTCTGTTTACCCTCTCTGTTTGTCCATCGGTCTGAGGATGATAAGCAGTGCTCAAACACAACTATGTACCTAATGCTTCTTGAAAGATCCTCCAAAATTTGCTGGTAAAGATGGGGTCATGATCGCTCACGATGCGGGAAGGTACTCCATGAAGACGAACGATCTCACGCACATAAATTGCTGCCAACCACGATGTCGTCCTCTTACTCTTAACTGGAACAAAGTCAGTGCTCTTAGTGAGTCTATCTACCACAACCCAGATTCTGGTGTTGTCTTTCTTCGATCTAGGCAAACCATCTATGAAATCCATAGAAACGCTCTCCCATTTCCACTGAGGAACCTCCAAAGGATGAAGTAAACCACCGGGCTTCTTTTGCTCAGCTTTGACTTGCTGGCAAACTAAACATTAGGAAACAAATTTAGCCACATCTTTCTTCATCCTAGCCCAAAAGAAAACCATCTTCATGTCCCTGTACATCTTATCACCGCCTAGATGAATGGTCATCTTAGAATGGTGGGCTTCTTCAAAGACTGCCTTTATCAAGCTTCCAGTTTTTGGAACACAAAGCCTTCCATCTCGTTGCAACCACCACTTTCATTTATGGCATATCTGCTGAGGACTAGAAGTCTCCCCTCTTCTGAGCTTATCAATGATGTCTAGAATCTGTGGGTCACCTTGTTGCAAATATCCTAATTGGTCCATAAGATCGGTCGTATCTCCAAGGATGCAAACAAATCAGGCAAAATCTCGTTGGAGGGTCTAAAATCAAAAGCTGGTATGAACTCCAAGTTCTTTCTTTCCACAAATAGAGGACTCAGGGCCACCCTCTGCCTACTTAGTGTTTTTGCCACCACATTACCCTTGCCAGGGGTATAAGAAATTTCAAAATCATAATAAGCTAGAAACTCCATACACGTTGTTTCCTTAAATTGAGATCCTTCTATGAGAACAGACACTTGAGAGATTTATGATTAGTGTATAACTCGAACTTCTTTCCAAGTAGATAATGACGCCATGTCTTTACCGCAAACACTATGGCAGCTAGCTCTAGATCATGGGTGGGGTAGTTCTTTTCATGAACTCTCAACTGTCTACCCCCATAACACACCACTTTCCCTTCTTGCATTAGAACTGCACCAAGCCCTGTACCGCATGCATCAGTGTAAACGGTAAACACTTTATTCCCGTCAGGTAAGGTCAAGACTGGGGCAGTTTTCAGAGCCCTCTTCAGTCGTTGGAAAGCAACGTCACAGTCTATATCCCATGAGAATGCCAAGTTCTACTTCGTCAGCCTGGTGAGTGGGGCTGATATCTTTGCGAAGTCCTTAATGAACTTCCTATAGTAACCTGCTAACCCAAGAAAGCTTCTCACCTCGGCTGCATTTTTAGGAACCTGCTAATCTTGCACTGCAACAACCTTCGCGGGATCTACCGCTAACCCTTCTTTAGAGACGACATGCCATAAGAATCTCATCTCTTTTCTCCAAAAAATGACATTTGGAGAATTTTGTTTTAAGGTGATGGTCACAGAGAGTTTTCAAAACTTCTCTCAAATGTTGGGCATGCTCTTCTTCGCTTTTAGAGAAGATCAAAATTTCATCGATAAAGACTATAAAAAATTTATTTAGGAACTCCCGAAACACCCTACTCATCAGATCAACAAAATATGCGGGTGCATTCGTCAGCCTAAAAGGCATAACTAGCCATTCAAAGAAACCATCCGGAGTCCTAAAGGCAGTCTTATCAATGCTGTCCTCAGCCACCCTCAACTGATGGAACCCTATGGCCAAGTCAAACTGAGAAAATACCGAGGCACCAATAAGCTGATCAAATAAATCATCAGTCCTCAAAAGCGGGTGCCTATTCTTCTTAGTGAGTTTATTCAGCTCTCTTTAATCAATACACAAACGAAGCGAACCATCCGCCTTAGTTGCGAATACTACTGGAGCACCCTATTCAGATATTCTTCGTCTGATAAACCCTTTCTCAAGTAGCTCCTCTACTTGCTTACTCAGCTCCCTCCTTTCCCTTGGAGCCATATGGCGCACTGGCAATGCAACTGGCTTTGCATTGTCCACCAGATATATACAAAAGTCGATCTCACGCCATGGAGATAAACCCCGAACCTCATCAATAACATCGAAAAATCCCGGATTACTAAAACAGATTGCAGATCGTCGATAGATGCATCAAGAGACTCTAGGAAACTAAGCATAACCGACCCTTGTAGGTCACACGAAATCTCGAGGGTTCTCCCATGACAAGTTAGAAGCCTAACAACCCTCTTCTCACAATCCAGAATGGAATCATATGTGGTAAGCCAATCCATTCCTAGAACCAACCCGTAGCCCGTAAACCCGAGCACATACGCATCGCATTCAAACTCGATGCCCAACACAGATATTTTCAAACTCCGAAAAATCATAGATAAATGAGCCGAACCACCAATGGGGTTTGAAACAACTACGGGATCCACTACCGTACTAATAACTAAGTGCAGAAATTCAACTACAGAACTTGATATAAATGAATGTGAGGCACCAGAATCAAAAAGTGTTCTAATAGGATGGTTTGAATGAGAAATTAAACCTTCCACAGAAATTTTTCTACCTCTATTAGGAGCACTGGTAGCGAGAGCATGCAACTGCCCTCCAGAATCACCTGCCCTTTGACCTTGTCCCTGTGATCCCCGTTTCTTCAGGAACTCTTTAGCAAAGTGTCTGGCTTCTCCATAGTCGTAGCAAGAGTTCTTCCTTCGCTTACAGTCTTTAAGCAGACGACATTCCTTCCCACAATGGTGACATTTTCTCTTACCCTTGCCTTTATCATTTTTCCCTCATTTCTTCTGTTGTTGCTGCTGCCCCTTCTTGGTCCACACATTCCTATTTTGCGACGTCTCTTCATCCTTCTTTTCTCCCTTGTCTTCCTCATGCATTAGGGCCATATCAACAAGCTTTTCAAAAGTAGCCCCCATTAGAATATGGGACATGGATAAACCATGCAGAGGCTCATTCAACCCATTAACAAACCGCAAAGCCCTTTTGTGCGGCATATCCACCAACTCTAAACCGAACCTTGTTAGCTGGTTGAATTTATTCACATACTCTTTTACCATCAAGTTTCCCTGTTTCAGTGATAAGAGTCTCTTCATCTGCATGTTGCTTTCAGCTTGGGAAAGAAATTTCATTTCGAACCTCTGTCTAAAATCTTCCCAAGTTTCCACCGGACGTCCGGCTTGAGTGACTTCCCACCAAAATGAGGCTTCGTCCTTCAGTAGCCAGGCGGCTAACTGAACCTTCCTTCTATCCTCTACTTCAAAGATTATGAATAAATCCTCGGCCTCCTTGAGCCAATTCCGAGCTTCTACGAATGTCTCTTTCCCACGGAATGGCTTCCATCCCATAGCAAGGAAGTCTTTGCAGATCTTGGCGAAGTTATCTTCTCTTGGAGGGGTAGGAAGAGGAATGACTGGTGCAGCTGGGGGAGGAACATTTCGTTGGCCTTCGGCAGTTGCCGTGGCCTCCAAATATCTAGGGAACTATTCGAGTATTGTGACGCCCTCTGGGATATTAGGAATGTTTTGTTCCCCAGACATGCTAAAAAAGGAGAAAGAAAGAAATTTAGATAAAGGACCAAATGATACTACATATGGATTTTTAGGGAATGTTTTTCAAAACAGACTTTTCTTATTGAAAATGCTTTCTTTTAAAACCTTTTTGAAAACAATTTTCAAAAACTTTTACCAAATCCGGTAACCTTCAGCTTTAATACCAAGTGTGACACCCCACATCCGTTAATATCACTCACTAAGGGAATGCATTAAGTTTTGTGAAGCGTTATAGGTAAACAGACACAGAATAATTACAAGACAGAGATAAATAAGATAGCAGCGGAAATTTAAACTTTTATTTCAACATAAAACAAAATACCGTGGTCCACAATAATATAAGTCACAAAAACCATTACAATAAAATAATTTTTGTCTTGCATCATCAGAGTACATAAGAATATAAAAACATAATTCCCCAATTGAAAGAGTTAAGCCATAGTAGAGACAAGGACTTGAGCCATACTTCATAAGTAGCTCCTAGCAAGGTGATATCTGAGTCCTGACTAAGCCTGTGTGTTTCCTCCCTGAGAACCTGGGGGGAAACGGAAGAAAGAAGGAGAAACAAAAGGGTCAGACATAAAGTCTGGCGAGTCTAGTTATTTTTAGCCAGTAAATAAATAAAAGTAACATGATATGCATATAAAGTGGATAAGAGAGGTCACTACATAAATGGCAGGTGTGACAAGGTAGACAAGGTAAGGTGTATACACTTCTCTAATGATTACTCTGCACTACTAATAGCATAACCAGAATGAGATGACCCCTTCTACTATAAGGTGGTAAACTCAGGGCATATGTCCAAAAAATACCCTAACCACCACCCTAATCGATCAGCTCCCTACTCTATAGACACCCTGTGCTGGCCCCACAGCAGGAGGTATCACTTCCAAAAGTGGCAACCCTTCAGTTCCCAAGATGTGCACAACCGTATCTACTGGTGTCACGATCATCTTATCCCCTTCTGCCTGGCCCATGCATGCACAAGGCCCGGTCGGTTTGTGCCACCCACACCGTCCATCACATTCGGATCTCTTACAATCAGCCAGTAAGCATGCCCCTTCTCCGCCTAGTACGGAGTACTTTATTTGATACCTACTCCAGGTTACTGACTGAAATGGGTCCCACACAATATGATTCAAGCTCTCCCCTTTGTCTTGTATCCCCCACTAGGTTTTTCACTAACTATGTATACCACTAGGTGTCTTTAATTACATAGCCCTATATTGGTTATGCTTACCCTAAAAGGTGTCTTTAATTACATAACTTTATTATTTTATCCTATTATGTATACCACTAGGTGTCTTTAATTACATAACCTTATCGGGTAAAGTTGTGGGCCTATATGTAAATATTACCTATCCCTTCTAGATTTTCTTAACCCATCCATTATCCAATCAATTTACTTAATCGTAACCTTAGTTCATAATCATACAATCCCTACGGATTTGATTTGGTTAAGTTGTCTAATTCATTACCATGTCCATTATTGATTTATAATGGGTTAAACCACCCACATTAAGCCAACGTTTAGACGCTAGATATACTGGTCGGGTTCGGGCAGTCTTATTCCACAGTTGGGCCAAACCTCGTGTCTTATCCCGATTCGTATTTGCGTACTTAGACCTCCCACATAAGGTTCAACATTAGTGGCTGCTTGACATGTCGGTCGGGTCCGGGCAGACTTCCACCACTAATGCAACCTAACCTCGTGTCATAAGTACACTTACAATTCCTAATTGTAATTACTAGACATTCCATTTTTAATTAATTTACTAATTAATGAATCCTTTCCTTTTATAGGTGTCAAAACCTATTTTACTCAATAATTTGAATTGCATGTCCAAAAATGTTCATATTCAAATTATGCCATTTTTAACCCCTTTTCCCCCGTTCCTTAACTAGCGCCATCACAAAATTGGCAACATGCCTAGGCTAGACAATAGCCTAGTTATAAAAGATAATAGGGAAAATAATGGGAATATAACTAAAATGATCATCTTGGCATAAACATAAACAAGCATGATAATAAGGTGAACATACATACTGGCATGGACATGAAATTGTCATCGTAACAAGGTGGACACAAAACTGATGAACGTTTGGGAGTCAACAACTATGATGTCACAATAAGCATAGTAAGTTCTAAATTAAAGCAATTTAAATGTCCAATCAGTTTAGATCTAACATGATAACACAAGATGATAAATTAGATCACATAATTCAGATCTAGAGGTTAAAATAGATCTAACATGATAACACAAAGTGATAAATTAGATCACATAAAATAGATCTAAAATGATAACATAAGGTGATAATTTAGATCACATAAAATAGATCTAACATGATAACATAAAGTGATAATCTAGATCTGTCTAACAGTTTCAATGTCCACATAAATTAGATCTACTAGTTTAGAAATAGATCTACACAAGTCCACATCATAACTTGTCATGAAAGTTACAATTAAGATAAAGATTTAGATCCAATCCTAACCAATTAAAGGTGACATATGTTCATTATTTACATAAATGATTAGATCTATCCAATGATATAACTGTCCAAATTAACAGATCTATATTAACCACAATATAGCTACAAACCAAGATCCACAATAATAACATAGTAGAATAATCACAATTGAATTGGATCTAGAGAAATAGATCTATCATGACATAGCATAAGATCTAACAATAACATAGATTCAAGGTTATAACGTATCCAAATCACAGTCTTTCATAATTCACTTTTATTTATCTAAATCTAAAAGCAACTAGAAACTCACTGTGATTGGATTGCTAAGATGATAAAAAAGAAGTTGGTGCCGAGTCTATGCTTGAATCTCAGAATTTAATTTGCTTTAGTTGATAGAAGAAGATGAGAGACCCTAGTTCAGTTCAGACTCCGGCGCAGTTTGGTCGCCATGATTTCTAATGAGGAAATTTGTGAAATAGCCATGTATTTATAGTTGCAGAACCCTCTGGAACCGACTGCCACATAAGCCCTAGGGTAAATTAGGTCGCGGGTCGCCTCCCACTTGGAAAAGGCCCGAATACCCAAAAACTATTATGGGTGCACTTTACAGGTGCGCCAGTGCAAAATTTCCTTGGCGCACTTGGCAAGTGCGCCAGTTATACCTAGTTTTGATTTTCAAACTTTTATCATCCGTAACTTCTTCATATGTTATCTGTTTTACACAAACTAGGTGTCTATCCCAACCAGAATTTTGAGACGGACGTAATAACATAGTCAGTTTCCCTTAATTCTTAATATTAAATTAATTATTATTTAATTTATCCTTTTTAATGTTAACAAAATTACGGGGTGTTACATGATTAGATGCAATAGTAGAAATAGTAAAAAGGGAATTAAATATGTTAAATAAATAGAATTTATTTAAAATAAGCATGGAATAAATAATCGATACAATAATGTAATTATCCCGCATGCCTAAATATCATATTAATACAAATGAACAAACAAACATCAAGCATTCATAAGCAAAGCAATAACGATTATGGAAAATAACATACATACATATCCTAGCTTGTAGGATACTAATCTAACTAATATGATACATCGAATATTAAATCTGTATATGACTCGATAACTTGGTTGCCATTTTAAAAATAATGATTATTAACCCAGCGTCTCTCGTCAACGAATTGGGTATGCCTTGAACGCTATCATACTGTTCCTAATTTCTACGGCAAACTATCAATGGAAATGATCAACATCTATTCTCGCATCAATTTGGGAATCTCAACTAGCTATATAAACTATTCGATTCATCCCATTTGGCAACAACTGGCGAACGTCGCATTTAATACGAAATGAACGCGTAATGACCCCCTTTTAACATCCATGCCTATCCTAGCATATAGGATACTAATCTAACTAATACGATACATCGAATATTAAATCCATATATGACTCGTCAACTTGATTTCTATTTCAAAAATAATGATTATTGACCTAGCCTCTCGTCAAAAAATCGAGTATGACTCAAGAGCTATCATACTATTCCTAATTTCTATGGCAACCTGTCAACAGAAACCATCAACAACTATTCCTGCATCCATTTAGGAAACTTGAATAGCTATAGAAACTGTTCGATTCATTCCATCCAGTAATAATTAGCTGACTTCGCATTTAATATGAAATGAATGTGCAACAAACCTTTCTATTGATGCAGGGAACAAGAACGCCTCTTTCATATGGTACCAACCACTATAGTCAAGTTCGTACTACCTCACCACGAGTAATTGAGTCATAACCAGTAACAAACTCAATCGAGATTCACTAAAGGAATATTGGTTTCAAGCTAGTACACCTCCAATTCAACTCACACAACCACCCATTGTAAACGTACATATGGAAACACTAAGTCGTAGGAGGCTAGGGATTCCAACCATCGATGCTGACAAAGGTTGAGATACCTCTCGGTAAAAATCCAGTGATGTGACATCACTAGATGACTCCAACTCCTTTGGTAACAAGGAGTGCCTTCTATAATCCAAAGCGAACTCTATCACCATCAACTCTAAATTGGTAGTCAAATACTCCTTATGTGGTTTTGGATATCAATTAAAACACAATAATCTTCAATTCAAAAACAAACATCACAAAAACTATCTACATGACTATGAGAATACAATCGGCCTCTCATTCTAGCTTGAAATGGTATATCGACACACACATTGGTCAACTTAAACTTCCATACCATCGAAACTCTCGTAGTACTCATTGTGAAATCCTACTGAAGACGAAATGCCCAAGTGCCTCACTTCTCTCTCGAAAAGCAAAACTCCAACAAAATACCCAACGAATGGTGCTTTCTCAACACCAACAACATAATAGACTCTTGACTTGTGCTTTATTTCCATTCATAAAAATATGGATTTAAAATTAAATAGAAAAAATG
Source organism: Allium sativum (assembly GCA_030737875.1). Lineage (NCBI taxonomy): Eukaryota > Viridiplantae > Streptophyta > Magnoliopsida > Asparagales > Amaryllidaceae > Allium > Allium sativum. The sequence goes on along the minus strand of CM060916.1, from coordinate 305,270,283 downwards.
TAACTCTTCAATGTGAAATCCAGGAATATGATCCGAAAAATCAACAAAATATGTCAACTCGTTGGTTAGGCCAAATGTCACAACTAACCAGCCAAAATCAAATCAGTATATGAGACATTATAACTGACACGCGCCAACCAAGTTGCTACAATCGGTAAAATCCCCTCGGGGTTCCTAACTGAAAAAACACCGATAACTAGCTTAATACGGAATCCCACTAAAACATGGTGGCAGTCTGGCCGCTTCATTGAATGCGTCTAAATACTCTCAAGCTACTAGCTCAGGTGCCAACTCCCTACTAGGGAACTATCTCATCCCGCTGTTGTCCAATAGTAAGCTACTCGCTTACCAAAGATCTATGTCTCATCCCACTATCTCTAAATCGAAAATGACTCGATACTAAAGAGTTTGTCCTAAGCCACTATTGCCACCAACAACCTTTCACTAACATTGATATTCTGTATCCTCCCAGTAAATGAACCATTGTACTAAAGTATTGAGTTTGTTAAGTTCAACAACCAATAACAAGCAAACAAATTAGCAACCATGACTCGATGAGATTTAAGTGTTGACGTTAGAAGTTGGTCACTCGTGACAGTCAACCCCAATCGTGTGGATAGCACATGAATAACGAATATGAAATGCGGTAAAGAAAATAATATAGGGAACACACATGACTTTTTATAGTGGTTCGGCAAAGATGGTGCCTACGTCCACTTTATATGTATTTATTTATATTTTATTACAAGTACAATGCTATTTCCATTTGAAGAAAAGTGGGAGATGAGAAGTTTTCTAGAGGAGTGAGAATTGGCTATTTGAGGAATAAGCTGAAAATACTCTTCTTTCAGAGTTTGGAGTACCAAAAATGGCGTGAGTTTCTCCCCAATCCCTCCCTTTCTTCTTTGGGGAAGAGGGTATTTATAGATGGGAAAGTCGACTAAGGATGGTGTGATGTGGCATGCCCTTTTGAGGAAAGCTTGGACACGTGGAATTCATCCCTTAGACAAAGGTGTAGCTGGAAGACTGATTCAACTATTCATAAATAATATCTTTGGAAATTGTGGCTTACGTGGTGTTGAAGCTAAAGGGTATTAAAAGGAGATCTTTGGCGGGTATCGTTTGACTGCTTTTGTTGCCTTAAGGATTGGTCTGAGTAATGAATGATTCGGTTGGATATTTCCAGGCAATCCCAAGATATTCGGTTGAACCGCTTTTGATGGAAGCCTTTGACTTAGTCGATTGAGAGCGATTCTATTGGCCTCGACGAATTGAAGCTTGAAGATAATCAGACAGAGTTGAAATTGATTCGGGTCGACCTCGAAGGAAGCTGGTTGGGTAGAACCTTGTCTGGGCTTTATGGAACACGAGCTGCTATTTGGCTGATGGGCCGATGCTGGAGAGAGTTTCTGGATATTGGGCTTCAATCTGAACTATGACAACTTTTGGTAAAAAGTTGGTCAACACTTTTCCCCTCAGAATACATCTTCTTCGGTAGAGGGAGGTGTGTTCTGATTCCTTATGTCGAAGTCCTACGTGCAGATAGCGATGGTCGCACCAAACCATATTAAGACCAGAAGTCCGACGGCCCCGACAGTTGTATTAAGACCAGAAAACCGACGACCAAAGAAGGTTGTATTAAGGTCAGAAAACCGACAACCATCGAAGACCGTATTAAGGCCGGGAGAGTAACCGTAATTTCTGGCTATGAGGATTAGTACCTGCAAAGATAGTAGAATCCATTCTCGGTCTAGAGAAGGTCTATAGTTTCATCTTAATCGAGTATCAGCCATACTCGTCTTGAAGATAGGTCGAGATGATTGGGCGAGCAATAGTTACACTTGGCTTAGAGGAGTAGCGAGTATTAACCATACTAACTTACAGAGGTGGCGAGTATTAACCATACTCGGCTTATAGAGGTGGCGAGTATTAACCATACCCAGCTTACGAAGGGGGGCGAGTATTATCCATACTCGGCTTGTAGCAAGTGCTAACCATGCTCAATTTGCATAAGGTCATCGGATAAATCTTAGAGGGGGCGAGTATAGTCCATACTTGGCTTAAAGAGATCCGACCATACTTGGCCCAAGGAGTAGGTTTAGAGATGATAGCAGGCTTCTGCACTAACCATATTCGGGGAAAGGGGGCGAGCGTCAATCATGCTCGGCTTAAATCATTCAAACAGAATCCATGTTTGCTAAAGAAATTTCATAGTCGCTAAAGAACTATTACAGAGACAACGAAAATAATTTCTAAGAGAACAGCTGTTCATTCTAGAGCATGCCTAGAAGCTAAATCCTAACCTCATACATGTGTACATCAAATTGTCCTTTTTATTGAATAAAAATAGAAATACATTGAAAAATAAATCTGAACTTAATTAATGATAATGTCACGGGTGCTAGTCTTAGGGTCCTTTTCGTTTCTAGGAGCTCGAGGACTGACCTGAATAGCTTGGGAAGAAGATTGTGGCGGCACGGCCTACGGGTTCTTCTTGACATATTTGGGAAGTTCCCTTCTCCTGACCCTATCCTCGATGAGATCGCGTAAGTGCCTGCATTCATTAGTTCTGTGACGAGTGATGTTATGGAACATGCAGTGCTTTCCAGATTTGAGCTATTTCTGGGTCGGCTCTCTTCGAGGAGGGCTTGGGAAAGGCAGGGAACCTCGTACGTCGAGGTAGACGTCGAGAAAAAAAGAGTTGAACTCGGTATACTGATCGTACTTACTTTCTCTTCGATTTTTGTCTGTTGCGCACATTCATTTCCAGGGCCTTTCCTCTTCCTTTATTCAGGCCATTAGTGTTGGATGGACCTCCATGCTTGGTGGCTAAGACCATTTGGCTCTCCATCTCAATGTTGGCGTCTTCTTATCAGAAGAATCACTCGGCCTTGGAATAGAAATCTTCTATATCCTTGGTGGGATCTCTGGATAAAGAAATTGAGAATTCTGATCGGTTCTGAACTCCTGCAATGCCGGCGATGAGCAACATCGATGGCTCGGGTTGATCGACTGATGCTACGGCCGCGTTGAATCTTTGTAGGAATGACTGAAGTGTTTCTCCCGGGCATTGTTTGATGGTGGTTAGAAACATGATACTTTTTGGCCGAGAGATATATACTCTGAATTGTTCGATAAAGCGGGTGACCAGCATGTTCCAGCTACTAATCGACTCCGTTGTTAGCTACCGAAACCACATGTCGGCTATAACTGTGAGGAAGAGTGGAACGCACTCGGCCATGATGTTGGTTGATGCACCGAGCACTTCCATATGTTGCATGTATCGCATAAGATGGATGGTCGAGTCAGTCCGACCGTACGGTTCGATAGCTGGAAACTTGAAGTCCGGAGGATTGCGGGAGTTCCTGATCTCCCCAGTGAAGAGGCTGTGGTGGATGTTATTTATATTTTATTGAGAAGTATCACCCTGAGTGAAGCGTCGGGCCATGCTTGCAAGATGGCTTCCATCTCCAAGGAGTCTCTGCCATGAATCCAGCTCTACATTTGGGAGAGTTCCAGTACCAGGGTCTGACAAAAGCATGCTCAGAAGGGTGGCCATTGGTTGGGCTTGACCTATGAGATTTGAGTGAAGGTAAGGTCGAGGGTTCATCGCAGTTGTTGGTTCAGGGTCGATGGCCCCTCTTGAACCTGATGATAGTTGGGATGAACCGTACCTAAGGCTGGAGGTCTGGGCTGGTCTAGCATAACATGTGATATTCGGGGCTCTTCAATGCCCCTGCCCGAGGTGTTGTTAGGAAGATCTACGGTAGTTTTTTCATCCGCCGATCTGGGAACCGGTATGGTAGATTAGCCTCCCTGGTTCAAAGGGAAGCCTCCACTAGCTCTTTGTTGACGGATAGGTGGCATAAGGTGAGTCTGTGGTAAGATACTGGGTTGTAATAGGAATGATATTGATCCTGATTGCCCCAGTGGTTGCTCGATTGATCTCGGGGGCTGAGCTATCCCCCAAAGTGGAGGCAAATTAGTCGAACGACCTAGATCTTGATCGTGGCCTCCTGTGAATCTGCAGCTGCGGCTGCGCTGGTCATTGGAAGTGATACTCTTGGCTATAATTCGTCGGGAGGTGGAGCCGAGCCAGGAGGAAACATAGATGTGATCTGATCAGTGGTCTGATTCTGTGCAGGTCGAAGATTAGTTGTTGTCCCAGTCCTGGTCGGTGGAGGAATTGATGTCGAAGCGTTTAGCCCTGTCTCCACTCGATCGAGAAGGTGATCCATTAACTTCTGCTGTCGTTTGAGGAGTTCACCCTGAGATGTCATATGTTTTCTAAACTCGCTCACGATTTTGTCCATGTTGTCCCGGGTGTAACACCCTGTAATTTTAAAACATGACATTAGAGATAATTAAAGAATACTTAATTTTTAGAATAAGAATTAAGTGAAATAGGTTACAACATTGCGTTCGTCTCGGAATTCTGCTTGAGATAGAGTCCAAGTTTGCATAAAACGGATACCGTATGAAGGAGTTATGGACGATAGAAGTTGGGCAGAACAATCTGGAAATGGGCCAGAATAACTGGCGCACTTGTGAAGTGCGCCAGAACAAAAATGCACTGGCGCGCCTAGGAAGTGCGCCCAAGCCGAGCCCAGATCTGCAGAATTCTGGAGAGTTCCATGATAACGTGTCTTTTTAATCTGAGTGGTTCGGATGGTCTCTAATCTAATCTAAAGGTCCTAATACATCTATAAATAAACACCTAAACCTAACCCTGATCTCATTGTTTTCATCAATGGCGCCTCCATGCTGCTCTAATCTAAATTAAACAAGCCTTTCTTCTCCATCAAGTCAAATTAGAAGATCAGATCTACAAATAAAAATAGGGGTATTCTAAGATCAAGATCAGCTACAACAAAGCCTAATTCTCTTCTTTTAGATCCTATCGCTGTGAATTTATGTCACTTTCACAAATAATTAAATTAAAAAGTAATTGTGATAGGATTGTAAATTGGATCTGATGTATATGCCTGTAAATAATATGAATCATATCAAGATCTGTAATTTGTTATCCTTCATATTCATACCCAATTGCTATTATCGTATGCCTATCTGATCTATTTTGTCGTTATTCATTTCACATGCCTATTTATATGTTTATGCCAATTTTGATGTTTTGATTCTCTCCCCTTATTCTTTTCCTTTTTCCTTTTTGATACTAGGCTAACTTCGAGCCTAAGCATATTGCATTGAGATTTACGTACGAATAACGTTGGAATGATTGGGAAATGTGTAATAAAATGAGATTTGGCATAAATTGTTGATGGCTATGGAAATTGGGTTGGGCAATATTTGGCATAACTTGTACACATGAGATTATTGGGATAATTTGGATTAAAATTATAAACATAATTCAGATTGGAAATTATAGGTAATTGGAATATATTATAATCCAAGATTTAAAATTGGGATTTGAATCAAGAAAGTGATAACGAACGCCTAAGACATGAGGATAGATTCGGATTGCGGCATAAGCCTACCCAGAACTGCCTGGCATATCCAGCAACCGCAAACGATAATCTAATGTGAGAGGTCATAGGCAGAAATTAGATGTGTAATAATGCAAAGACACGAGGTTAGATTCAGATTGCAGTATAAGCCTACCCGGAACCACCCGACATATCCAACAACCGCAAAACGGTAATCTAATGTGGGAGGTCTTGCAAGATTACGGTTATAATGAATTAATGAACACTTAACCAAGATAAGACATGTGGTAAGACATGGGGAAATAAAGGGTTAAGAAGGTAACATGGGTAGTATGTGAAGCATAATTAAAGAATTTAACCAAGATGAGACATGTGATAAGACATGGGGATAAAAAGGGGTTAAGTGGGAATGCCTAGTGGGGACCAAGCTTAGGAGGGAAGCTTGTGTCAAGTGTGTGGACTCTTTTCAACTAGTGACCCATTTTAGCATCTATATGAGCTCGAACTAGGTCGAGGACAGGGACATGCTTAGTGGGGTTGATTGTAAGTGGTCAGTAAAGAGTTAGCGCTGACAGTGCAGGACCAACGAAGTCATGCGCGTGCGTGGGTCTGGGCTGGTTGGTAAGACGCTGTTGCATCGCGTAGGTATAAGCTGTGCATTTCAGTAGTATTGGGTTTCCATATTAGGGAGTGATACACCCTATTGTGGGACTAGCATAGGTATCTACGAGATTAGGGAGCCGATCAAAGGGGGAGGGTAGTGGGTTCGACTAGTGGTGGTAGGAGCAAGTGGGCACCTATGAGAGCAGCGATGAGTACACGAAGCTACCATTATTATGATTAGTAGGGAGGGATCATCTTTTAGTATGTAACTAGTTTGTTTGTACGGTGCAGAGCATATCTTATAGTGGTTAGGAGCGCAGTTGATGTTCTATCTTGCTTACCTTGTTTACCTTGTCATATCTGCTTATGTTACAGTCATCTCTTATATCCAGTTTATGTTCATATCCTGTTACTTTACTGATTATATTGTTAAAGTCACTAGACTTGCAAGACTTATGTATGACCGTTTTTTGTTTCGCCTCTTTTCTTTCTCCCCCCCCCCCCTAGGTCCTCAGGGTGGGATTAGTGAAGCTTGACTCGGATCTCTTTCTTCTTGAAGTGCTTGGAAGTGTTGAAAGTAATGCTCAGCTTTATCTCTTTTTCATTATGGCTATTTGTTGTGGGATTATGGTTTTGCTTTTATGTACTCTGATAATAATTTTGTTCAAGATGGATATTTGTGTACTTGGCTTTAGTATGTGGTTTTGATGTTGTAACCAAACATGTTTTGCTTTTCCGCTACAATGAATAAATTTTGAATTTTTAAGTACCATTTTATATATCTGTCTTGTGATGTTCTGTTCTATACTCTTATAATGCTCCATGAAAGTTAATGCATACCCTTAGTGAGTGACATTAACTGTAACGACCCATATGCTACGCATCGAAGGATCGTAGAGTATTTATTTCTTTCACATACGAAGTCGTATGGTCATGTAACTTTGGGATACAACTATTAGGGTCATTTCCCATGTTCATGATTTTTGTCGATTTTTAAATGACCGTTTTGCCCCTAGCTGATACTATTTTGGCCATAACTTTTGACTGAAAAGGAATTTTGACCTGAAACCACTTCCATTAGATTTGTTTGATGGTTTACCTTTCTGTAGAGTGGTCATAATAGCCAAACGGACTTTACGTTTGGGAGATATGGCTGAATTAAGGTTTAGAGGGTTAAAAACAGCTAGTTGGGCTTAACCGGGTGATTAGCAGCTAGGCCCAATGGGGGATTTTGGGATTAGAGGCATGTAAGGGCTGCTAGGGTTAGGATTTCGGTTTTTCACTCATTTTCCATCCGCCACAAACCCTTTCTTCAACCTAACAATGGTCTCCAACATCTAAAAACACCTCTAATCACTTCTTAATCAAGTTTTGGCTTAAACTACATCAAATTAAGAAGAGATAGGACCAAAGCAAGGTTAGAGATGTTGTTAGACATCCGTATTTATGCCAAATAGAGATTCATTTCAGATCTAAAGGTTTTGTTTGTGGCCAAGGTGAGTGATTTGCATAGTTCCTCACTAATTATGGTTAATTAAGAGTAATTAGTGATAATTAGCGAATTTATACATGTTAAAAATATGGAAAAATATTGATAAAATTCGAAATATTGTTTTAGGCCTCTGTTAGAAAATTTGGTTAGTTTGGTTAAGTTTTACTAATCCTATCATTAGTTTTGCTTAAACATGCTTAAGGGAAAATATGGGATTTTGGCTATGTTGATCCGTTTTAACCCATCAAATTATTGTTTCGGTGTTTGTGGTTGATTATACATGATGCTATGATTGTTTGGAATGATTTGTGAATATTTAGAAAAGATAGATTAGCCGAAAACGCCGTCGAATGGCGTAGAACAGTTGCTGGAAAAAGTCGCAGGAAAATTGTGCATTGTTTCGGATCGGATCGGTTGAAAGGGCTCGGATCGGATAGTGGACTGAGCAAGGGTGCACCGAACCGAACTGGAACATAGCACATGATAAAGCACGGCGAGAAGAAAAGTTGGATTGGGATCGGATCGGGCGAATGAAGGAGGATGAGACCGGATCGGGCTAATGAAGGGGAGGGTGATCAGATCGGGTTATCTAGGAGGCCGAACCGAGCTAGAAGGGGAACACCGAGCCGAACCGCACCCAGGAGCATACTAGGAAACGTTGGACCGAATCGAACCGATGAGGGCTGGAGCACTATGCATATCTGAACCGAACCGGACGTGTGCTATTACTACTACGCGATGACTCTTTTGAAGACCAACTCCAATTCGACCAAAACCTGAGATGCAAAGGTAGTCCAAATGAGAAGTAGAACTCAGGATCTAGATGGGAACCAATGAGTCCACTTCATGAGTTGGGCTTTGCCGCGGGACGCGTGCTAAGGGGTTGTCGATGTCTATAACTATGGATCACTATGTGTAGGTGGTACGTGAGCGGATTCAGGGCCACAATGGCATAGGTACAACTAGTGGGTTGTAGACCAATGAAGTGGGATCATTTGAAAAGGGTTGGTCATGATTCCATGGGATAAGCTTGGTTGTAGCAGTAGTTGTACAAGTCGAACTCCATCACTGCTTCGATGGGTCTAGTGATTGACAGTAGTGGACATCTTATGCTTTATGCACTAGTGAGAGATGTGAGGATGGCTGCTATGCTTGATTTGTTTGCCATCATTATGACATGCACAACCCCACCCCCATATTCTTTATACCATATGTTAGTGGCACCTTAGAGTATTGTACGGTATGTAGTGCTAACTCTTTGGTTGCAGGTCCAGGCTTGGGTATGGTTTAGTATACCTGTTATTGTTCTGTTTAGCTGCTTATCGCTCATACCAGACTTTTTGTCTGACCCAGAGTTTTATGTCTCTTCTTATTAATCTGGGTGCTCTCACGAGCAGACTAGAGACAGGTTAGGTGGTATGCATGAGTAGCTGTACCGGAGACAAGCAAGAGGCTTTCACGTATGATACATATATATAGATATTCTCCCTGTGTTGCTGCAGTCACTACTTTGGGCATTAGTGATGTACCTTTCTTTCTTTCTTTTGTTTAGAGGCAGTAATTTGGAAAGTTGTAATAAGCTGTATTTGGATTTCCACTACTCTGATGGTGACGTTGATGTTGGTTCTAATTATCAGCTTATGCACTTGCTCGCCTGTTTTATGTCAAGTACATTATTATTATATTTTTGTTCAATGCGCTGTGAGATATTCTACAGGTTTTCGATTAGTTCATTCTTTTCTTTCCTTTCTTTGGCGACCTTTCTGTTCTAGTCAGGCATGTGTACAGCGCACTTTCGGAGGAAATGTCGGCTGGTGCGGGGCGGGCCGTCACACTTGGTATTAGAGCTCTAGGTTGCGTAGTTAACCTAGGGAAAGTCATAAGGGAGAGATAATACGTATATGAGAGCGCGTATTTGTGATTATTTTGGTTTTAAAAAGCTATATATATATATTATTAGTATAGCTAAGGATGAAGTCGCACTGCGCTGACACCACAAATAGGTTGGTTAATCGTTTTCTCTATGCAGATTAAGCTATGAGCCGATACGCAAGGGGTGCTGGTAGAGGAGCCAATAATGGGAATGCTGTTGACATGAGGACGATGTTCACTGACCTCATGAGAGAAATGCTTAGGGATGTGTAGAGGGCAGTTCCCAAGGATGGTAATGGTGGTGGTCCAATAGTGCAGGCGCCTAGGGCCAATTTCGCCAAGCTGAACAAGGATTATACTAGTCTTGGTGGGAAGCCGTTCCACGGAACGGAATTGGCTACAGATGTTTAGAATTGGTTGGATAGCTGCGAGCGTATCTTCGAAGACTTGGGTATCGAGGATGTGATGAAAAGAAAGCTAGTGTCCCGTCAGTTGCAAGGACGGGCAATGAATTGGTGGAATGCTATAAAGGCAGCTACTCCCGAGGATCAGATTACTTGGGATCAGTTTAAGGCTCGCTTTAGCGATAAGTTCATTCCAGCTGCTCAGAAGTCAGTGTTGTTTAAGAAATTTTTGGAGCTCAAGCAGAATGGTAGGGCAGTCTCGGAGTACATTGCAGAATTCGATACATTATCGAAGTATGGATTATCCCTCGTTGACACTCCCGAGAAGAAGAATGAGAAGTTTATAACAGGTTTGGATCAGTACTTGGGGGAAAGGCTTATTAACCACATCGATGAGATGTTTGAATCGATTGTGGGGAAAGCGTTGAGGTCAGAAAGCCTTTACCCTATGTCGAAGACTGAGGTTGCATCTGCAGAGGAGCCAAAGCCGCAAGCAAGCGGTGGAGGCAAGAATGGTTCTCAGAATAAGAGAAAGCAGAATCAGACTAAGGATGGCCAGAAGAAAAAGAATAAGAAGGATGTTGAGTGCTTCAGCTGTGGTATGAAGGGCCATTATGCCAGTAATTGTCGAGCCAAGCCAGCAGACAGGAAGTGCTTCAAATGTGGCCAAGTGGGACATAAAAAGGACAAGTGTCCGCAACCCCCTAAAGAAAAGCAGATGGTGAAAGCATATGCCCTTAATGTTATTCCTTCTTCGTCGAATGCCCCAACTGCGGCGGAGAAGGGAAAGAATGTCGTTATTCAAGGTATGCTTTCTGTTTATGATGTTCCTGTTCGAGTATTGTTTGATGGAGCTTCCAGTTCATTTCATGTCTAGCGACCTGGTAGATAGGTTGGGATTGGAGCCCGAGATTGTCGATAGACCTTTAGTAGTGACGAACCCGATTGGTGGCTCGACTAACCTTAACATGATTTGTCGTAATGTGGTCTTATCGAGTCATGGATGTATGTTTGTTTGTGATTGCTTTGTTTTGGGCTTTACTGGGTTTGGCATTATTTTGGGAGTCGATTGGCTCCAAAGATACGGGGTGGTGGTAGACTGTGAGGGCTTTTTGGTGACAGCTAGAGCGGATGATGGGCATAGGGTAGTGTTTGGTGGTCTACCTAGTGATGGGGTAATGGCTAGTTTTCTAAATTCCCTTGACATCCCGCAAGGTAAGTTGTCAGGTTTGCCCGTGGTTGGCCAGTATCCGGACGTCTTCGAGGAAGTGACCGGGCTTCCACTACACCGAGAGATTGATTTCCGTATTGATTTAGTGAAGGATGCCAGACCTATAGTGATGCCACTTCGTCGTATGGCACCAAGGGAGCAGCGAGAGCTCGGGGTACAAGTTAGCGATCTTTTGAAGAAGGGATTTATCAGAAGGAGTGTTTCTGAGTGGGGAGCACCAGTTGTGTTTGCTACCAAGGCCGATGGTTCCTTTCCTTTGTGTGTAGACTACCGCGAGTTGAATAAGGTGACGAGGAAGAACAAGTATCCTCTACCGCGGATAGATGATTTGTTTGATTAGTTGGGTGGCGCTAGTGTATTTTTTCAATTGGATCTCGCGACAGGTTTTCATCAGCTTAGAGTGGAAGTTGAGAGTATAGCTAAAATGACATTTCGAACGCCGTCTGGATTTTATGAGTGGTTGGTCATGCCATTCGGACTGACCAATGCCCCAGCATATTTTGTGGATCTTATGAATAGGGTATTCAGCGATCAGTTGAATAAGTTCGTTCTTGTGTTCGTGGATGATATCCTTGTTTATTCGAGGACAGAGGAAGAACATAAGGAACACTTGACGATAGTGATGGAGGTGTTGAGAAAACACCAATTGAAAGCAAAGTTTTCTAAGTGTCACTTCTGGAGGAGGGAAGTAAGGTTCTTGGGCCATGTTGTCTTAGAAAATGGTATTGTCGTGGACCCTACGAAGGTGGCTATGGTACAAGATTGGTCTATGCCCAAGAATGCAACGGACATAAGAAGTTTCTTGGGATTAGCTGGATATTATCGTAAGTTTATCCAAGACTTCTCCAAGATAGAAGCACCGTTGACTCAGTTGACCAAGAAGAATCAAGCTCTCGTCTGGGACAAAAAGTGCGAGAATGCATTCAAGAGTCTAAAGGAAAAGTTGACATGTGCACCAGTGTTAGTCATTCCTAAGGGGAATGAAGAGATGACAGTATATACATATGCATGTGGTACCGGACTAGGTGATGTATTGATGCAAGGCGGTATGGTTGTATCTTATGCAAGTAGGCAATTGAAACCGCACGAGAGAAGATACCCTACCCATGATTTGGAATTGGCAGGGATCGTGTTTGCATTGAAGATGTGGAGACATTATCTCTTGGGAGAAAGATTCGAGTTGTTTACCGATCATAAATCGTTAAAGTATCTCTTCTCTCAGAAGGATCTAAATCTCCGACAGCAAAGGTGGTTAGATTATTGGCTCCCTATGATTTCGATATCGCATATACACTCTAAAAGGGGAAAGTGGTAGCTGATGCATTGAGTAGGAGACATGCCAGTCTAGGGGTTATGTTTCTTGAGTGGAAGCAACTGGAGTACATCGCTGGGTATGATTTCAGACCAAAGTGCGAATTGGATCCAGAAATGTTAGCAAGTTTGATGATCAGACCCACTTTGATTGAGCGGATTGGTTCCAATCAGAGGAACGATCCTAACCTATTGGAAATCATCTCCAAGTTAAAGATGGGTATCGACGAGGAGATGAACAAGTATGGGCTTGATCGAGATGGTTGGCTTAGGAAGAATGGAAGACTAGTTGTACCCAATGTCAATGGATTGAGAGATGAAGTGCTTAAGGAATGTCATCGCTCAAAACTGACTATACATCCCGGTGCTAACAAGATGTATCGAGAAATGAAGCAGACGTACTACTGGGAAGGGATGAAAAGAGACGTTGGGAAGTTTATATCCAGATGTATGAATTGCCAGCTGGTTAAAGCTGAGCAAAAGAAGCCTAGTGGTTTGTTGCAACCATTAGAAGTTCCAGAATGGAAATGGGAACAAGTCTCAGTGGATTTCATTGACGGGTTACCAAGGTCTAGATCGGGCCATGATAGCATTTGGGTGATTGTGGACCGATTGACCAAAAGTGCAAGATTTATACCTGTCAATTCGAATAGGACGACAGTTAAGTTAGCTGAACTATATGTAAAATAGGTAGTGAGATTTCATGGAATACACAAAGGCATTGTGAGTGACTGAGATCCGTTGTTCCCTAGTGGATTTTGGAAGAGCTTACAAGAGGCGTTAGGATTAGAATTACATCTCAGTACCGCGTATCATCCTCAAACCGACGGTCAAACAGAGAGGGTGAATCGAGTGTTAGAAGATCTCTTGAGAGCTTGCATATTGGATTTTGGTGAATCATGGGATGACCATTTACATCTAGTAGAGTTCGCATATAATAATAGTTATCAAACCAGTATTGGTATGGCTCCTTTTGAAGCTTTGTACGGAAGACCGTGCAACTCACCGTCATGTTGGCTAGAAACCGGTGAGAAGTTTGTGCTTGGACCAGATGTGATAAGAGAAACTTCAGACAAGATCAAGATCATTCAACAGCGAATGAAGGCGGCCCAAGATAGGCAGAAGAGTTATGCTGATAAGAGAAGAAGAGAATTAAAGTTCTCCATTGGCAACTTGGTGTTTGTCAAGATATCTCCGTTGAAAAGCGTGATATGATATAGTAGGAGAGGTAAGTTAGCACCAAGATTTGTTGGTCCATTCCCAGTTCTTGAGCAAATTGGAAATTTGGCGTATAAAGTTGAATTACCAGATAAGATGCAGGAGTTCATAACGTATTTCATGTTTCCCAGTTAAGGAAGTTCGTACACGACCCAGATGTGACTATTTCACCCGATCAGTTGGATGATGTCGAAGTTGAACCCGAGGCGGTTGGGAACCGCAGGCCTATGCGTATTGTTGGGAACGATACGAAGCAGCTTCGAAGGAAGGCGGTGAAATTAGTCAAAGTTCAGTGGGGTGAGAATGAGAATGACTGTACTTGGGAGACAGAGGAGAGCATTAGGAAGACGTATCCAGAACTCTTTGCCTGGTAAGATTACAGTATCAATTTAGTCCTTCCGCATGCTAGGATAGGCTTGTTTTGTTTGTTTTGCATGATTGATTGTTGTATATGGCTGGTAGGCATGCGGGATTCTTTGTATGTTTTGGGTTAAGGAATTTCGGGGATGAAATTTCTAAAAGGGGGAAGAGTGCAACGACCCGCATTCTACGCATCGAAGGATTGTAAAATATTTATTTCTTTCACATACGAAGTCGTATTGTCATGTAACTTTGGGAGACGACTACTGGGGTCATTTCCCATGTTCATGATTTTTGTCGTTTTTTAAATGACCGTTTTGCCCCTAGTTGATACTGTTTTGGACATAACTTTTGACTGGAAAGGAATTTTGACCTGAAACCACTTCCATTAGATTCGTTTGATGGTTTACCTTTCCGTAGAGTGGTCATAATAGCCAAACGGACTTACCGTTTGGGAGATATGGCTGAATTAAGGTTTAGAGGGTTAAAAACAGCTAATTGGGCTTAACCGGGGATTAGCAACTAGGCCCAATGGGGGATTTCGGGATTAGAGGTATGTAAGGGCTGCTAGGGTTAGGATTTCGGGTTTTCACTGAATTTCCAGCCGCCACAAACCCTTTCTTCAACCTAACAATGGCCTCCAACATCTTAAAACATCTCTAATCACTTCTTAATCAAGTTTTGGCTTAAACTACATCAAATTAAGGAGAGATAATACCAAATCAAGTTTAGAGCTGTTGTTAGACATCCGTATTCGTGCCAAACAGAGATTCATTTCAGATCTAAAGGTTTTGTTTGTGGCCAAGGCGAGTGATTTGCACAGTTCCTCACTAATTATGGTTAATTAAGAGTAATTAGTGATAATTTGCGAATTTATACATGTTAAAAACCTGGAAAAATATTGATAAAATTCGAAATATTGTTTTAGGCCTTTGTTAGAAAATTTGGTTAGTTTGGTTAAGTTTTACTAATCCTATCATTAGTTTTGCTTAAACATGCTTAAAGGAAAATATGGGATTTTGGCTATGTTGATCCGTTTTAACCTATCAAATTATTGTTTCGGCGTTTGTGGTTGATTATACATGATGCTATGACTGTTTGGAATGATTTGTGATTATTTAGAAAAGATAGATTAGCAGAAAACACCGTCGAATGGCGTAAATAGCTGCTAGAAAAAGTCGCAGGAGAATTGTGCAGGGTTTCGGATCGGATCGGATCGGTTGAAAGGGCTCGGGTCGGATAGTGGACTGAGCAAGGGAGCAACGAACCGAACTGGAACTTAGCACAAGATAAAGCACGGCGAGAAGGAAAGTTGGATTGGGATTGGATCGGGCGAATGAAGGAGGATGAGACCGGATTGGGCTAATGAAGGGGAGGGGGATCAGATCGGGTTATCTAGGAGGCCGAACCGAGCTAGAAGGGGAACACCGAGCCGAATCGCACCCAGGAGCATACTAGGAAACGTTGGACTGAACCGAACCGATGAGGGCTGGAGCACTATGCATATCCGAACCGAACCGAACGTGTGCTATTACTACTATGCGACGACTCTTTTGAAGACCAACTCCAATTCGACCAAAACCCGAGATGCAAGGGTAGTCCAAGTGAGAAGTAAAACTCAGGATCTAGATGGGAACCAACGAGTCGACTTCATGAGTTGGGCTTTGCTGTGGGACGAGTGCTAAGGGGTTGTCGATGTCTATAACTATGGATCACTATGTGTAGGGGGTACATGAACGGATTCAGGGCCACAATGGCCTAGGTACAACTAGTGGGCTATAGACCAATGAAGTGGGATCATTTGAAAATGGTTGGTCATGATTCCATGGGCTATGCTTGGTAGTAGCAGTAGTTGTACAAGTCGAACTCCGTCACTGCTTCGATTGGTCTAGTGATTGACAGTAGTGGACATCGTATGCTTTACGCACTGAGTGAGAGATGTGAGGATGGTTGCTATGCTTGATTTGTTTGCCATCATTATGACATGCACACCCCCACCCTCGTATTCTCTATACCATATGTTAGTGGCACCTTAGAGTATTGTACGGTATGTAGTGCTAACTCTTTGGTTGCAGGTCCTGGCTCAGGTATGGTTTAGTATACCTGTTATTGTTCTGTTTAGCTGCTTATCGCTCATACCAGACTTTTTGTCTGACCCAGAGTTTATGTCTCTTCTTATTACTCTGGGTGCTCTCACGAGCAGACTAGAGACAGGTTAGGTGGTATGCACGAGTAGCTGTATCGGAGACGAGCAGGAGGCTTCCACGTATGATACATATATATAGATATTCTCCCTGTGTTGCTGCGGTCACTACTTTGGGCATTAGTGGTGTACCTTTCTTTCTTTCTTTTGTTTAGAGACAGTAATTTGGAAAGTTGTAATAAGCTGTATTTGGATTTCCACTACTCTGATGATGATGTTGATGTTGGTTTTAGTTATCAGCTTATGCACTGGCTCGCCTGTTTTATGTCAAGTAACTTATTATTATATTTTTGTTCCATGTGCTGTGAGACATTCTACAGGTTTTTGATTAGTTCATTCTTTTCTTTCCTTTCTTTGGCGACCGTTCCGTGCTAGTCAGGCATGTGTACAACGCACTTTCGGAGGAAATGCCGGTTGGTGCGGGGCGGGCCGTCACATTAACGGAGGTGGGGTGTTACACATGGTATCAGAGCTGAAGGTTACCAGAACAGATAAAAGACTTTGAAAACCGTTTTCAAAAACATGTTTTAAAGAAGGTATTTTCAAGAGAAAGGTTTATTATGAAAAACATAATCCCCAAAAGCCATATATCTTTCTTTCAATTCTCTGTTTTGAATCTCTTCCTTTTTCCTTTTAGCATGTCTGGGGAACCCAATATACCCGAGGGAGTACAGATGCCAGGCTGGTTAAGAAGGTATCTAGAGGCTAGGGCTACTGCCATAGGCCCAGTAAACGTTCCTCCTCTCCCAGCTGCAGCTGCTCCTCCTCCTCCTCCCTATGTAGACGATTTTTCTGAGATATGCAAATACTTCTGTGCGATGGGCGGAAAACCGTTTTATGGAATTGAGACGTTTGTTGAGGCTCGGAATTGGCTCAAGGAAGTGGAGGACTTGTTTGGTATCTTTGAGATAGACGATGGAAGGAAGGTTCAGCTAGCTGCTTGGTTGATGAAGGATGAAGCTTCCTTTTGGTGGGAAGTAACTAATGAAGGACGTGCAGTGCAAACGTGGATGGATTTTAGACAAAGATTCGAGTTGAAATTTCTTTCACAAGCAGAGGAGAGTTTATACATGGAGAGGTTCTTGGCTTTGAAACAAGGGAGTTTGTCTGTGAAGGAGTACATTAATAAGTTTAACCAGTTAGCAAGATTTTGTATGGAATTAGTTAATACACGATATAAAAAGGCCTTGAGATATGCCAAGTGTCTGAATGAAACATTGCACGGGTTGGTTATGTCCCACATTCCTATGGGGGCTACTTTCGAGAATCTTGTTGATATAGCGTTGATACATGAAGAGGAGAAAAGTGCTAATGTAGATAAGGCACAGGATAAGAAAGGGGATCCAAAGAAGGCACATCAACAACAAAAGAAGGGCGGTAAGAATAACAAGGGTTCAGAGAAAAGAATGTGTCACAGTTGTGGAATACCTGACCATTTGAAGAAGGGTTGTAGGAAGAAGAAGAGGACTGGTTGCTTACAATGTGGTGAGGCATGAAATATATTTAAAGACTGCCCAAGGAGGCAAGGACAAGGGCAAGGACAGAGGACAGGATCTACTTCTGGAGGGGAGGTTCATGCTCTCATGGCAGCTATGCAAGAGAGAGGTAGAAACATTTCTGTTGAAAGTTTGATTTTCCTTTTCGGTCATCCTGTACGTACTTTGTTTGATTCTGGCGCTTCACATTCGTTTATATGTGCTTCTATTGTTGAGTCTCTGCACCTAGATACTAGTATAGTAGGGGATCCCAATGTTGTCTCAAATCCTATTGGGGGTACGGCTCATATGTCTATGTTATGTCGGGATTTGAGAATATCCGTGTATGGCGCTGAGTTCGAACGCAACGCTTATGTGCTTGGTTTCACGGGCTATGTGTTGATTCTAGGAATGGGTTGGCTAGCCAGGTTTGGTGCCATTCTCGACTGTGAAAAGAGGGTAGTTAGACTGTTGACTAGTTTGGGGAATATTCTCGATATCTCATGTGACCCTAAGGTTTCTGTTAGCTAGCTAGAATCTCTTGACACATCTATTGATGATTTGCAATCTGTTCGAGTAGTCCGTGAGTATGCAGATGTCTTTGAGGAGGTACGGGGCTTACCTACAAAATGCGAGATAGATTTCTGTATATGTTTGATGGAAAATGCAAAGCCAGTTGCATTGCCTGTGCGCCACATGGCTCCAAGAGAAAGGAGGGAGCTTAGTAAACAAGTGAAAGAGTTGCTTGAGAAAGGGTTCATAAGAAGAAGTATCTCGGAGTGGGGTGCTCCAGTTGTTTTTGCCACGAAGGCTAATGGTTCACTTAGATTGTGCATGGAATATAGGGAGCTAAATAAGCTCACGAAGAAGAACAGACACCCATTACCGAGGATAGATGACTTGTTCGATCAGTTGGTTGGTGCTTCGGTTTTCTCGCAGTTGGATTTAGCTACAGGATTTCATCAGCTAAGGGTGGCTGAGGACAGTATAGATAAGACTGCATTTAGGACTCCAGATGGTTTCTTTGAATGGCTCGTCATGCCTTTTGGTTTGATGAATGCACCTGCATATTTCGCGGACTTGATGGGTAGGGTGTTTAGGGAGTTTTTTAAAAAAAATTGTAGTAGTCTTTGTGGATGATATCTTGATCTTCTCTAGTAGCGAGGAAGAGCATGCCTTACATCCTAAGGAAGTCTTATAGACCCTTCGAGCACATCAACTCAAGGCTAAGTTCTCCAAATGTCATTTTTGGAGGAAGGAAGTGAGGTTCTTTGGGCACGTGGTCTCTAAAGAAGGGATAGCAGTGGATCCTGCGAAGGTAGTGGAAATCCAAGATTGGAAGATTCCTATGAATGCAACGGAAGTAAGAAGTTTTCTTGGTTTGGCGGGCTATTATAGAAAGTTCATCAAGGACTTTTCTAAGATATCAGCCCCACTTACTCGGTTAACAAAAAAGAATTTGACCTTTTCTTGGGATGTTGACTGTGATGATGCTTTTCAACGTTTGAAGAAGGCATTAACGACAACTCCAATTTTAGTTTTTCCAGATGGGAGAAATCGTTCACAGTGTATACCGATGCTTATGGGACAAGGCCTGGCGCAGTTTTGATGCAAGAGGGAAGGGTGATATGTTATGGTGGAAGGCAGTTGAAGGTCCATGAGAAGAATTACCCTACCCACGACTTAGAATTAGCTACCATAGTTTTTGCGCTTAAATCTTGGTGCCATTACTTGCTTGGTGAGAGGTTTGAGTTGTATACAGACCATAAGTCACTAAAATACCTGTTCTTTCAAAAAGATATAAACTTAAGGCAACAGAGGTGGATGGCGTTCTTAGCATCCTACGATTTTAAGATTGCATATACCCCTGGCAAGGGTAACGTTGTAGCCGATGCCTTAAGAAGAAAGAATTTGACTTTGAGTCCTTTGTTTGTCGAGCGGTAGAGTTTAGAGTATATATCTTCCTTTGATTTTAGACCCTCTATCGATTATGTACCCGGTTTGTTGGCATCATTAGAGGCGTGACCTACGCTTTTAGGACAGATAGGTGCGGCACAGCGAGATAACCCACAATTGATAGAGATAATAGAAAAGCTCATAAGTGGGGAGTCTTCGAGAAGATTGGTTACGTAGGAATGGGAGACTTTGTGTATCACGAGACGAGAGTTTGAGAAGGACAATCCTTGAAGAAGCACATCGTTCTAAGATGACCATTCATCCCGGTGGTGATAAGATGTATAGGGACATGAAGCGAGTTTTCTTTTAGGCCGGAATGAAGAAGGATGTGGCTGAGTTCGTTTCTAGATGCTTAGTGTGCCAGCAAGTCAAGGCTGAGCAAAAGAAGCCTGGTGGTTTGCTTCACCCTTTAGAGGTTCCACAATGGAAATGGGAAAGTGTTTCCATGGATTTCGTTGACCGGTTGCCGAGGTCAAGGAAGGGTATTACGGGGATTTAGGTAGTAGTAGATAGACTTACCAAGAGCGCCCATTTCGTTCCCGTTAAGAGTAAAAGAACATCGGCATGGTTAGCATATGTTTATCTCCGAGAGATAGTTCGTCTACACGGCATACCTTCTAGTATCATAAGCGATCGAGATCCCATTTTCACTAGTGAGTTTTGGAAGAGCTTGCAAGAGGCAGTAGGGACGCAATTGTGTTTGAGCACCGCTTATCACCCTCAGACGGACGGCCAAACCGAAAGAGTGAATCAGATTCTAGAAGACCTTTTGAGGTTATGCATCTTGAACTTTGGAGGGACATGGGAGGTACACCTTCCATTATTAGAGTTCGCCTACAACAACATCTATCAGACTAGTATTGGTATGGCACCTTTTGAAGCTCTATATGGACGACCTTGCCGATCACCGACTTGTTGGTGGGAATCTACGGATAATATTTTGCTTGGGCCCGAGATGGTTAGAGAAACTTCAGAGAAGATAGACTTGATTCGAAGACGTATGAAGACAGCACAAGACCGGCAAAAGTCATAGGTTGATAATAGATGAACCAATCTTGAGTTCGATGTAGGAGACACGGTTTTTATTAAAGTATCACCATTGAGTAATGTAGTTTGTTTTGGATCTATAGGGAAATTGGCACCAAGGTTCGTAGGGTCATTCCCCATTACAGAAAGAATTGAATAGATGGACTACAGAATGAAGTTGCCTGAGGAGCTTAGTGGTGTTCATGACGTATTTCACGTGTCGCATTTGAGGAATTGTTTACACGATACTGTGGAAGTAGTAGAGCCGAGCAAGCTTAGAGAAGTGGAAGTCGAGCGAGATGCCACGGTTAGACGAGTTCCTACATGCATCCTTGGATCGGAGGTCAAGAAATTACGCAACCGAGAGGTCAAGTTGGTTAAAGTCCAATGGGGAGATGATCAAGGAGACGCGACTTGGGAAACGGAAGACAAGATACGTGCGTCGTACCCTTTCCTTTTTGAGGGTATGTTCTTAACTTCTCCTTTTTTCTACCGCTTTGTTTATACTTGTTCTATCATTTAGTGTATCCTCTCGATTGTATCTTCGGTCTTTAGGTATAAAATCTTATGGTTGTAAACATGTGTTTGAGACATGTTATGTTTTGTGGATGCAAGTGGATGTAAGTGTTTGCTAGTGGTTGCTTGTAAACGCATTTACACACACACATTAGGCACTAGATCGGCTCAATCACTTTCATATTGCATATGGGTGAGTGTGCATATTTAAATTAATGGATGTATATTGAATGTGTTATCATATGGATGTTGCATTTGGATGAATGTTTGCGCACTCATATAGAAATGATATGTATCATTAGAATTCTTTTGCATACATAATGGACGCATGGCACTATCATGTTTTGCATTAAGGAGGTCAACTGAATCAGTTGACCGCCTGATTTTGCATTTGGATAAGAACATATACACACACTTTGCATATGTTCATGAAAGAATTAGAAATCTTTTAAGGACAATGGACTCCTGTGATTGATGGATGAGTAGATGAATGATGGATGGTAGGACATACATTCCTTTCAGTTTCGAGATTTCGTGGGCGAAATCCTTTAAGTATGGGGGAATGTAACACCCCATAATTTTAAAACATAACATAAGAGATAATTAAAAAATACTTAATTTTTAGAAGAAGAATTAAGTGAAATGGGTTACGCCATTGCGTTCGTCTCAGAATTCTGCTTGTGATAGAGTCTGAGTTTACATAAAACGGATACCATATGAAGGAGTTATGGACGATAGAAGTTAGGCAGAACAATCAGGAAATGGGCCAGAATAACTGGCGCACTTGTGAAGTGCGCCAGAACAAAATTGCACTGGCGTACCTGGGAAGTGCGCCCAGGCCAAGCCCAGATCTGCATAATTCTGGAGAGTTCCATGATGACGTGTCTTTCTAATCTAAATGGTTCTGATGGTCTCTAATCTAAAGGTCCTAATTCACTTAATACATCTATAAAAAAACACCTAAACCTGACGCTAATCTCATTGTTTTCATCCATGGCGCCTCCATGCTGCTCTAATCTAAATTAAAACAAGCCTTTCTTCTCCATCAAGTCAAATTAGAAGATCAGATCTAATGATCAAAATAGGGGTATTCTAAGATCAAGAACTGCTACAACAAAGCCTAATTCTCTTCTTTTAGATCCTATCGCTGTGAGTTTATGTCACTTTCACATATAATTAAATTAAAAAGTAATTGTGATAGGGTTGTAAATTGGATCTGATGTATATGCCTGTAAATAAGATGAATCATATCAAGATCTGTAATTTGTTATCCTTCAGATTCATACCCAATTATTATTATCGTATGCCTAATATCTGATCTATTTTGTGGTTATTCATTTCACATGCCTATTTATATGTTATGCCAATTTTGATGTTTTGATTCTCTCCCTTTCTTCTTTTCCTTTTTCATTTTTGATATTAGGCTAACTTCGAGCCTAAGCATATTGCGTTGAGATTTACGCATGAATAACGTTGGAATGATTGGGAAAAGTTTGGGAAATGTGTAATAAAATGAGATTTGGCATAAATTGTTGATGGCTATGGAAATTGGTTTGGGCATAATTTGGCATAACTTATACACTTGAGATTATAGGTATAATTTGGATTAAAATTATAAACATAATTTAGATTGGAAATTATGGGTAATTGGAATATATTATAATCCAAGATTTAAAATTGGGATTTGAATCAAGAAAGTGATAATGAACGCCTAAGACACGAGGTTAGATTCAGATTGCGGTATAAGCCTGCCCAGAACCGCCCGGCATATCCAGCAACCGCAAATGGTAATCTAATGTGAGAGGTCAAAGGCAGAAATTAGATGCATAATAATGCAAAGATACGAGGTTAGATTCAGATTGCAGTATAATCCTGCCCGGAACCGCCCGGCATATCTAGCAACCGCAAAACGGTAATCTAATGTAGGAGGTCTTGCAAGATTGCGGTTATAATCAATTAATGAACACTTAACCAAGATAAGACATGTGGTAAGACATCGGAATAATAAAGGGTTAAGTGGTTAACATGAGTAGCATGTGAAACATAATTAAAGCATTTAACCAAGATGAGACATGTGATAAGACATGGGGATAAAAAGGGGTTAAGTGGGAATGCCTAGTGGGGACCAAGCTTAGGAGGGAAGCTTGTGTCAAGTATGTGGACCCTTTTCTACCAGTAACCCATTTTAGTATCAATATGAGCTCGAACTAGGTCGAGGTCAGGGACACGCTTACTGGGTTGATTGCAAGAGGTCAATAAAGAGTTAGCGATGACAGTGCAAGTCCAATGGAGTCATGTGCGTGCGTGGGTCCGGGCTGATAGGTAAGACATTGTTGCATCGTGTAGGTATAAGCTGTGCATTTCAGTAGTATCGGGGTTGCCACCTTAGGGAGTGATACACCCTATTGTGGGACCAACACAGGTATCTACGAGATTAGGGAGCCGATCGAAGGGGGAGGGTAGTGGGTACGACTAGTGGTGGTAGGAGCAAGTGGGCACCTACGAGAGTAGCTAGGAGTACACGAAGCTACCGTTATTATGATTAGTAGGGAGGGATCATCTTTTAGTATGTAAATAGTATGTTAGTACGGTGAAGAGCATATCTTATAGTGGTTAGGAGCGCAGTTGATGTTCTATCTTGCCTACCTTGTTTACCTTGTCATATCTGCTTATGTTACAGTCATCTCTTATATCCAGTTTACGTTCTTATCCTGTTACTTTACTGATTATATTGTTAAAGTCACTAGACTCACCAGACTTATGTCTAACCCTTTTTTTGTTTTGCCTCTTTTCTTTCTCCCCCCTCCCCCATGTCCTCAAGGTGGGATTAGTGAAGCTTGACTCGGATCTCATTCTTCTTGAAGTGCTTGGAAGGGTTGAAAGTAAAGCTCAGCTTTATCTCTTTTTCATTATGGCTATTTGGAGTGGGATTATGGTTTTTCTTTTATGTACTCTGATAATAATTTTGTTCAAGATGGATATTTGTGTACTTGGCTTTAGTATGTGGTTTTGATGTTGTAACCAAACATGTTTTGCTTTTCCGCTGCAATGAATAAATTTTGAATTTTTAACTACCATTTTATATATCTGTCCTGTGATGTTCTGTTTTATACTCTTATAACTCTCCATGAAAGTTGATGCATTCCCTTAGTGAGTGACATTAACGGACGTGGGGTGTTACACCGGGTAAGGTATCGGGACACATCTTCATGAAAGGAGGATTCCTGACTTGCTTCTGCAGCATTTTTATCTGCTGCATCGACATTAGTGGGGCAAGAAGACGTTGCATCTTTCTTTCATTTGTTAGCCATGGATTGAGACCTGCAGAACGTCGAAGGGTATGTCGGTGCGTGCGGCCCCCTTCCTGGCGCGCCATAGTGTTGACGTCATAAGTTGGTCACTCGTGATAGTCAACCCCCGATCGTGTGGATAACACATGAATAACGATTAAGAAATGCGGTAAAGCAAATAAGATGGGGAACACAAACAACTTTTTATAATGGTTCGGCAAAAATGGTGCCTACGTCCACTTTATATGTATTGATTTATATTTTATTACAAGTACAATGCTATTTCCTTTTGAAGAAATGTGGGAGATGAGAATTTTTCTAGAGGAGTGAGAATTGACTATTTGAGGTTAAGCCGAAAATATTCTTCTTTCAGAGTTTGGAGTACCAAAAATGGCATGAGTTTCTCCCCAATCCCTCCCTTTTTTTCTTTGGAGAAGAGGGTATTTGTAGATGGGAAAGTCAGCAAAGGATGGTGTAACGTGGCACGCCCTTTCCGGGAAAGCTTGGACATGTGGAATTCATCTCTTGGACAAAGGTGCGGTGGAAGACTGATTGCACTATTCATAAATAGTATCTTCGGAAATCGTGGCTTATGAGGCATTCAAGGTGAGGTGTATTAAAAGGAGAGCCTTGGCGGGTAGCGCTTGATCACTTTTGTTGCCTTGAGAATTGGTCTGAGTAATGAATGTTCGGTTGGATATTTCCAGGCGACTACGAGATATTCGGTCAACCCGCTTTTGATGGAAGCCTTTGACTCGGTCGATTGAGAGCGATTCTCTCGGGCTCGACGAATTAAAGCTTGAAGATAATCAGACAGAGTTGAAATTGATTCGGGTTGGCCTCGAAGGAAGCTGGTTTGGGTCGAACCTTGTCTGGGCTTTCTGGAATGCGAGCTGATAGGTTGGCCGATTTGCGGATGCTGGAGAGAGTTTTTGGATATTGGACGTCAATCCGAACTATGATAGCTTTTAGTAAAAAGTTGGTCAACATTAAGTATTTGATGAACCATGTATACTACCAAATATGTACTAGCTATGCCATAACTCTCACCCACCTTAAGGCCCGAAGTTAATCATTATGGATGTCGTAGCCACCTATAGTATTAATTTCCGGCTATCAAACATGGGATGTTACAAGCATTTATAATCTAACTGAGCCCTAAACACGGTAAGTAAATATCAAGGAAATAAACTAGTTATCTTGAGTCCCAATCCCGTTCCATCCATCGAACAACAAGATCATATGGAACAATGAAATCTCAATGCCAAATTAAAACACATATGGAAACACCATTAATGGAAACATGCATCGAGTGGTGATGTTGTTTCCCTTTAATTTTATCAAGGGATCACTAAATGAAATGGAAACAACAATCAATACATGTTTTGTCCGGATGAAGCAAGACAAACTATTATACTAGAAACAAGCTCGAATATCGCAAGCTTCCTCGATCAACTCCTCCAAACCATCATTCCCTCAGAATGAAATAATCACCCTATGAGTCAATCACTCAACCCAGCATTAACTCCAGACTTCAGAGTGGAAAATGAGAGAATGAACCGTACTTTTATAGCGCATCGAATTCGTTCACACTCTCCAACATAGAAATATCACAAAATCGGTAATTCCTCATCGACTCCTAAGAAGCCAATGCAAATATCTTCAAAGTTAACCATGTACTGGTCTCGAGAAAATCGATTTCGACAACTAGAACCGATAAAGACTCTCAACCTATTCAGACTCAAACTTGGAGTCTCTTAGGAATAAATTCTCAGTTAATTAAACATCCAACTCCAAGTCATCGAAGAGAACCCTTTAGAGAACCTGAACACCCTTCGCGCCATGACTTACGACTCCACTATAAGGAATGGCTTGTCACATAGGCATGTAAGTGTACATACAATATGGCATAATCGACTCACTTCACTTGAATGCCAACTTAGTGATATTAGGGCATCCCGGATAATGGCTTGTACCAATACTGGAAACATAAACTAAAAAATCAAGACTAGTAGTTCTTTATTTTGCCTAATTTTCAGTTCCAAAGACGGAGTAATTAGTAGTATTTCTCGTTTGCTGGGTTATCTTAGATAAGTGGCAGGGACGATCGGTCACTAATAAAGAAAACTATTCCTATGGCACTCGTGTGCAGAACCTATACAATATATGCTACTAATATATAGGTTTGAAAATCAAAATATATAAAAATACGTACTATCTCTCTCTCATATATATATATATATATATATTAATTCGTGAATTCAATACTGCTTAGGTTAAACAATGCAACCTAAGCTCTAATATCAAATGTGACAACCCGTTGTACACCATAGGTGCTTATAACCAAAAAATTGCATTATACAAGCACATAAAATTGATATAAAACAGTCGTTAAGAAAAAGAAGTAGTAGAAAAGAAGATAAAAGAGAAATAAAAGAAGATAATAGAAGAGAAGAAAATGAAGAGAATACAAATCACAATCATAGAACCTGTCGTATATCCCACGGCGCATCAGATAACTAATCACAGATGTAAAACAGAAGAGAAAGTAATAACAATATAAACCATTCAATCATAGTATAAAGGCTCATCATATAGAATAGTAATTGACTTTAAACAAGAGATAAATAAACTCAACTGATAAAGTGTCTCTAATAAGAGCACACAACACGGTCAAGTCTCCACAGTGATACATAGCGGAACAAACAAAGATAATAAAATTATAAGTATGAAAAGACGCCATCTCCTACTAGTCCTATAACAACCCTCCCGGAACGGGCATAAATTCCGTTCTAGAAAAGGCCCATCGGAACTTAGAACCACTCTAAACGGATCGTAGGTTCCTATAAGCAAATACTCAACAGATATCACAAAGCAGTCTAAACGAAAACCAGAATCTCATTCAATATCCCAAGTACATAACAATAATAATAAGAAAATTACAATAATAACTAAGTCTCCATCGAGGGACTCATTGTCCAAGCAATCGTTCATCATCATCAATCAACCATTGTAATGACCCGCATTCTACGTATCGGAGGATCGTAGAATATTTATTTTATGTTCATACGAAGTCATATGGTCGTGTAACTTTGGGAAATGACTATTGGGGTCATTTCCCACATTCACGGTTTTTGCTGAATTTTAAATGACCGTTTTTCCCTTAGCGAATCTTGTTTCCCCTATAACTTTTGATTGGTATGGATTTTTGACCTGAAACTACTTTCATTAGATTCGGATGATGATTTCCCATTCCGTAGAGTGGTCCCATTAATCAAGTGGACTTACTGTTTGGGAGATATGGCTGAAATAAGGTTTGGAAGATGGAAAACAAACTAATCGGGCTTAATAGGGTGATTAACAGCTAGGCCCATAACCCATTTCGAGATTAGGGTTATGGGATAACTGAAAGGAGTTGGAGAATCATCTCATTCCATTTTTCTAGCTGCCACAAACATTCCTTGAACCCTAGTAATGGCCTCCATCTTCTAAATCTCTCTCTAACCACCTTTTTAATCACTAATTAAGCAAATCAACATCAAATCAAGTCGGATTAACACAAAATTCGAGGTAGAGCTACTGTACTACATCAGGATCCAAGACAAATCAGTAAAAGTTTCAGGTCTAGCTTTAATTATTGGCTAAGGTGAGTGATTTGCATGTTTATACACTAATTATGGCTAATTATGCGTGATTAGTGATAATAAGCGAAATTATCCATCTAAAAATTATAGAAAAATATGTAGAAATTCTAAAATCATATTTAATGTCGCTGGTATGAATTTGGTTTAATTTGGATTAAGTTTGATAATCCTAGAATTTAGGGGATTAAGGGGAAAATCATAGATTTGGGTATGTTTGATCTAGAATAGCCCATGTAATTGATATATTATTGTTTTTGGTTGATTCTATATGTTACTACTACAGTTTAGTATGTTTTCTAATTACATAGGAAAGTTAAAATGATCAAAAACGCCGTCATGTGGCGTAAATAGCTTATTGGAAATGGCGTAGGAATTCGGATCGGACCGGAGGTGGAGAGTCGGATCGGTCGCTCCCCTAGGGTGGTAAGTACCAACCACGAACTGAACCACCCCTTTCCCGAACCGAACCGCCTGTGTCACGAGCCCCGAACCGTAGAGTGTGTCCACAAGCCGAACTGTTGTGAAGCACCTTGACCCGACCTTGAAGGAGCTCACGAACTGACCCGACCCCAAGGGAGCTCACAAACCGACCTGACCTTGAAGGAGCTCACGAACAGACATGGTGAAGCATCCACGAACAACCCGACCCGGTGGAGGACTACGACCTGAACTAAGATGATGACTCCGATCCGAACCGGATTCGAACTTCTACCACGCGACGATGATCATGAAATCTTCTGAAGGTCAACTTCAATCCAATCAAAACCCGAGATACAAAGGAAGTCCAAATGAGAAGTTACGACTAAGGATTCGGATGGTAATCAACGAGTTGACTTCAAGAGTTGGGCTTTGCTACGGGACATGTGCAAAGGGGTTATCGATATCTATAACTTTAGTTCAACAATGAGAGAGGGGGCATGTAGACGAACCAGAACCAGGGCCGTGTGGACTGATTAACTCGTTAGGGTTATTGACTATGGATCAGTGCAGTGGGGTCAAAGTAATAGTTGTACGGAGTGGGACTCCGTCATAACCCCAAA
The DNA here is from genome assembly GCA_030737875.1 of Allium sativum. Lineage (NCBI taxonomy): Eukaryota > Viridiplantae > Streptophyta > Magnoliopsida > Asparagales > Amaryllidaceae > Allium > Allium sativum. The sequence goes on along the minus strand of CM060916.1, from coordinate 305,241,198 downwards.
GGGAAAAGTGGTCGTAGCAATAGTTGTACGGAGTGGGACTCCGTCGTAACCCCAAAGGGCAAAGTGGTCGTAGCAATAGTTGTACGGAGTCGGACTCCGTCGTGTCCCCAGTGGATCTAGTAATCAAAGCAATGGATATCGTATGCTTTACGCACGGAGTGAGAGATGTGAGGATGATTGATATATTTGATGGTTGCTTATACCATGAAGCACACACTTCCATTTTACACTTTATGTTAGTGTTACATGAGAGTATTATACATCTTGTTGTGCTACTCTTTGGTTGGAGGTCCAGGTCAGGTATGATTACTTATACCTATTATTGCTTTATTTTTTTGCTATCGCTCATACCAGACTTTCATCTGACCCAGAGTTTTATGTCTCTTTTTATTACTCTGGGTGCTACTAAATGAGTAGAATAGAGGCAGGTTAGGTGGTTATGCACGAGTAGCTGTCCGGAGATGAGCAGGAGGCTTCCACATACTATATATATTCTCCCTGTGTTGTTGCTGGTCACTGCTTTAGGCGTTAGTAGTGTACCCCTTTTATTTCCATTTAGAGACAATATTTTAAAGTTGTAATAATTGGATATAAAACTGTGTTTTGAATTACGCAACTATGATGGATATGGTTTAGTCTTCAGCTTATGTACTGTCTCGCCTGTTTTATATCAAGTTATGTTATTATTATATTTTATTCCATGCGCTGTGAGATATACTACAGGTTCTTTTGTAATTCATCTTTTCAAACCCTTCTTTTGACGATCGTCCCGTGCCAGTCAGGCATTGGCGCAGCGCATTTCAAGGGAAATGTCTGATGGTACGGGGTGGCCATCACACTTGGTATCAGCGCATTTCAAGGGAAATGTCTGATGGTTTTCAAAAGCTATATATGTACTACTAGTATATCTAAGTATGAAGTCGCACTGCACGGGCACCACTAAGGAGATGGTTAATCGTTTTCTCTTTAAAGATTGAACGATGAGCCAAAATACGAGGAGAACAGTGAGGAACCCCGCATCAGGAGTTGAAGAGGGAGCGGGTTCAGGGGACAACAATGGGAATGTACCTGATATAAGGACGATATTTACTGCCTTCATGCGAGAGATGCTCAGGGAGCAGTTCCTAATGCTGCTAACGGTGCAGGCGCCTAAAGCTGATTTTTCCAAGCTCAGCAAGGATTATACTAGTGTTGGTGGGAAGTCGTTACATAGAACAGAATCAGCTATGGAGGTTCAAAATTGGCTTGATAGTTGTGAGCGCATCTTCGAGGATTTGAGGACCGATGATGCAATGAAGAGAAAGTTAGCATTGTGTTAGCTTCAAGGACGGGCTATGAATTGGTGGAATGCCATTAAAGTAGCTACTCCCGAGGATCAAATTACTTGGAATCAGTTTAATACTCGCTTCAGTGAAAAGTTTATTCCAGCTAATCAGAAATCAGAACAGTTTAGAAAATTTTAGGAGCTTAAGCAGAATGGTAGGGCAGCCTCGGAATATATTGTCGAATTCAATACTTTATCAAAAATATGGATTATCTCTTATCGATACTGCCAAGAAGAGGAACGAGAAGTTCATAACTGGCCTAGATGGATACTTGGGGGAAAGACTTATAAACCATATCGATGAGACATTTGAATCTATTATGGGGAAGGCATTGAGATCGAGAGCCTTTACTCTAAGACGAAGACCGAGGTTGCTATTACATCTGCAGAGGAGGAGAAACCACGGGCAAGCGGTGAAGGCAATAAGAATTATCAGAATAAGAGAAAACGGAACCAAACAAAGGATGGTCAGAAAAAGAAGAACTAGAAAGATATCGACTGCTTTAGCTATGGCAAGAAGGGCCACTATGCCATAGATTGTCGAGCAAAGCCAGGGGAAAGGAAGCGCTTCAACTATGTCCAAGTGGGACATTTCAAGGATAAATGACCACAACCCCTAAGGAGAAGCAGATCGTGAAAGCATATGCTATCAACGTTGTTCCTTCTTTGTCAAATGCCCCAATTGCGGCGAAGAAAGGAAAGGGTGTCGTTATTCAAGGTATGCTTTCTATTTACGATGTTCCTGTTCGAGTATTGTTTGATACCCGAGCTTCCCATTCCTTCGTATCTAGTGACCAGGTAGATAGGTTAGGATTGGAACACGAGATTGTCAATAGACCTTTAGTTGTGACGAACCCGATCGGTGGTTCGACTAACCTTTGTATGATTTGTCATAATGTGGTCTTATAGCGTCATGGATGTATGTTTGCTTGTGATTGCTTTGTTTTGGGATTTACAGGGTTTGGCATTATTTTAGGAGTTGATTGACTCCGAAGGTATGGGATGGTGGCAGACAGTGAGGTGTCTTCGGTGACCATTAGAGTGGATGATGGGCGGAGGACGGTATTGGGTTGCCTACCTAGTGATCGGGTGATGGCTAGTTTTCTGAACTCCCTCGACATCCTGCATGATGAGTTATCAGATGTTCCTATTGCTGGCAGGTATCCAGACATCTACGGGGAAGTGACCAGACTTCCACCACACCGGGGGATTGAGTTTCGGATTGATTTAGTGAAAGATGTCAGACCTATAGTGATGTCACTTCATCGTATGGCTCCATGGGAGCAAAGAGAGCTCAAATTCAAGTAGGCGATCTTTTGAAGAAGGGATTTGTCCGGAGAAGTGTTTCCGAGTAGGGAGCACCGGTTGTATTTGCTACCAAGGCCAATGGTTCCCTTTGCTTATGCATGGACTACCGCGAGTTGAACAGGGTGACTAAGAAGAATAAGTATCCTCTTCCACGGATAAATGACTTGTTCGATCAACTAAATGGAACAAGAGTGTTATCCCAGTTGGATCTCGTGATAGGATTTCATCAGCTACAAGTAGCAGTTGAGAGCATACCCAAAAAGACATTTCGGACGCCGTCTGGATTCTATGAATGGTTGGTCATGGCATTCGGGTTGACCAATAAACCCGCATATTTTATGGATCTTATGAATAGGGTTTTCAGGGATCAATTAAACAAATTTGTTCCTGTTTTTGTGGATGATATCTTGGTTTACTCGAGGATAGAGGAAGAACACAAGGAATATTTGAGGAAAGTGATGGAAGCATTGAGGAAACACCAATTAAAAGTGTAATTTTCTAAATGTCACTTTTGGAGGAGGGAAGTGAGGTTCTTAGGCCATATTGTTTCAGAGAATGGTATTGCCGTGGATCCTGCGAAGGTGGCTACGATGCAAGATTGATCTACGTCCAAGAATGCAACGGACGTGAAGTTTCTTGGGGTTAGCTGGATATTATCGTAAGTTTTTCCAAGACTTCTCCAAGATAGTGGCACCGTTAACTCAATTGACCAAGAAGAATCAAGCTTTTACTTGGGATGAAAGGCGTGACAATCCTTTTAGGAGCCTAAAGGAGAAGTTAACGTGCGCGCCAGTGTTAGTTATTCCTAGGGGGAACTAAGAGATGAGGGTATACACGGATGCCTATGGTACCGGACTAGGTGATGTATTGATGCAAGGAGGTAGGGTTGTAGCTTATGCTAGTCGGCAACTAAATCCACATGAGAAAAGATATCCTACCCATGATTTGGAATTGGCAGCATTCATGTTTGTGTTGAAGATGTGGAGACACTGTCCCTTGGGAGAAAGATTCGAGTTGTTTACTGATCATTAGTCATTAAAATATCTTTTCTCCTAAAAGGATTTAAATCTTCATCACTAGAGATGGTTAGAATTCTTGGCTTCATATGATTTAAATATCGCATACACACCAGGGAAGGCCAATGCAGTAGCTGATGCATTAAGTAGGAGATATGCCAGTTTGGGAGCTATGTTTCTAGAATGGAAGCAACTGGAGTATATTGTGGGATATAATTTCAGACCTAAGTGCGAATTGGATCAAGAGATGTTAGCAAGTTTGACGATCAGACCGACTCTAGTTGAGCAGATCAGTTCTAGTCAGAGGGATGGTCCTAACCTATTGGAAATCATCACCAAGGTAGAGATGGGTATCAACGGTGATGAAATAAACAAGTATGGACTTGATCGAGAAGGATGGCTCTGAAAGAATGGGAGACTAGTTGTACCCAATGTTAATGGATTGAGGGTGAAGTGCTTAGAGAGTGTCATCACTCGAAATTGACTATACATCCCAGTAGTAACAAAATGTATCGAGAAATAAAGCAGACCAACCACTGGGAAGGGATGAAGAGAGACGTTGGGAAATTTATATCCAAGTGCATGGACTGCCAATTAGTTAAAGCCGAGTAAAAGAAGCCTAGTGGTTTGTTACAACCGTTAGAAATTCCTGAATGGAAATGGGAACAAGTCTCAATGGATTTCATCAACGGTTTACTAAGGACTAGATCGGGTCAAGATAATATTTGGGTGATTGTAGACCGATTGACCAAAAGTGCAAGGTTTATACCGATCAAGTCGAATAGAACAGTTGCTAAGTTAGCGGGACTGTATATGAGATTTCATGGAGTACCTAAAGGTATTATGAGTGGTCGAGATCCGTTATTTACTAGTAGGTTTTGGAAGAGCTTACAAGAGGCTTTACGGTCAGAATTATGTAACACCCCACACCCGCTACGGACACTCACTAAGGGAATGCCATAGCATCGGTGGAGTATTTTAAGTGAATATAGAACAGAAAAATTACAACAAGACAGATATAAATAATACTTGAAAATTTAAAACATCATTTCATTGCAGCAGAAGATAAACATGTCTAGTTACAATACCAAAACCAATTAAAACAAGAGTCAAGTACTAAATATCCATCCTGATAAAAACATAAGTACATAATCCCACTACATAACTAATAGCCATAATAGAAAAGATAACCGAGCTTTACTTCAAGAGTCCAAGCTCCAAGATAGATAAAGCAGTCTGAATCAAACTCCACTAGAACTAGGCCCAACCTGAGGACCTGAGGGGGAAAAAGGTAAAAACAACGGGGTCAGACATAAGTCTGAGTGAGCCCTATAACTTTAACAATACAATCATTAAAGTAATTAGGGTATGATATAAACTTGGTACGGTAATGACTGGGGATTAATGACTACACTCAGCAGCCAACTAAGATATCGGTAAAGACGCATCTACACACCCAAGGATAATTACTAACCGCACCACACCAGTCATTCCTAACTTAAAGGTTGATCCCACCCAAGGACTTAGAAATTTAACTAGTAGTTTCGTGTACCCCTAGCTGACCACATAGGTGCCGTCTTCCCCTATCTCCACTAGGTGTACCCACTACTCCCCAAGCGATCGACTCCCTAACGTAGATACCCGTGCTTGTCCCACAGTGGGGTGTATCACTCCCCAAAGTGGCAACCCGATACCAACACTGACGCACGACTTATACCTACACGATGCAACAACGTCTTACCTACCAACCCGGGTCCACACACGCATATGAAACCCGTTGGACTTGCGTTGCCACCGCTAACCCGTTTTGGCCTCTTATAGTCAAGCCCAGTATGCGTGTCCCGTCCTCGACTTGGGTCGAGCCCACAAAGATACGTTTTGGGTTACTGGTTGAAATGGGCCCCCACAAACTACCCACCTAAGCTTGTCCCTTTCTAGTGCATCCCACTTAACCCTTTAATCATGTTTAATTACATGTTTCCACTTGGTTAAGTATTCTAATCGTATTTTCTATTGCCACCCAAGGCAACCCACTAGATTTCCACATGCCACCCAAGGCACCCACTTAACCCCTCATGTCCCACTACATGCTTATCTGGTTAAGTGTTTCTTAATTGATTAAGAACGTAACCTTTGTAAAGACCTCTCACATTAGACTATCTTTTATAGCAGCTGGATTTGCCGGTCGGGTCCGGGCAGCCTTACGCCATAACCGAGTCTAACCTCGTGTCTTTACACTTGTCACGTATTTAGTTTATGCCTAAGACCTCTCACATTGGGCCAATCATTTGTAGCCGCTGGATTTGCCGGTCGAGTCCGGGCAGTCTTATGCTACAAAAGGGTCCAACCTCGTGTCTTAGTCGATTAATTACACCTAATTAATCACCCCTATATTTTGAATTAAGTTTCCCTAATTAATTCCAATTTAATGATGTACATAATTGACTCAATTATGTCCATCCACTTATGGTATGCCACATCATACCAATTTCACCACAATTTTGTTAACATGAATATTAACCCCATCGTTCCCCACGTAATACGCTAACATGACATACTTAAAAGGGAAGATTCATCACAAATACAATGGGTTCAATTTAGCATAACATTAGCATCAACATGGGGTTTAAAGGTGTCAACTTGCATATATGACCATAGTATCAAACCCAACTAGCATAAATAATCAACCCAAACTTGCATGAATCACATATGTCATAAAGAGGGTAACTTGCATAGATGTTCATGTCATAGACCTATCATAAAGGGATAAACTTGCATACATGTCATAGGTCTAAAAAGGGATGAACTTGCATATGTTACTCATATCATAAAAAGGGGTAAACATGCATATATATGCATGACATATAAAGGGGTAAACTTGCATATGTATGCATATCATACAAAGGTGTAAACTTGCACATGTTACTTGCATATAATCAAACACCAAACTTGCATAACATGTCATATATGAACTTGCATATAATCGAACACCAAACTTGCATAACATGTCATACATGAACTTGCATATAATCAAACACCAAACTTGCATAACATGTCATATATGAACTTGCATATAATCAAACACCAAACTTGCATAACATATCATATATGAACTTGCATATAAGCAAACATCAAACTTGCATAACATGTCATATATGAACTTGCATATAATCAAACACCAAACTTGCATAACATGGTGTCATAATGGATCAATGTTTATCATAGTGATTTGCATAACTAGCATCATGAACATATAGCATAAAACTTGCATAACTAGCATCATGAACATATAGCATAAAACTTGCATAACTAACATCATGAACACATAGCATATGATAACATTACTTGCATTGATCCACATTCATAACCATAACCTCATTATATCATATCATAATTAGTTTAGCAATTGCTTGCTAAAGGCATAGAAACTCACAACTTGTTGATTAGCACTCCTATGAAGAAGATTAAGTTGCTAGAGTTGATTAGAAGTTGATTTGAGAAGCTATCTTCTTCTACAATTTGATGGAGGCTCCTTCTAGTTGCATTTTGACGGCATGACGACGTTGTAACTATGTTTTAGTATGAATTAGGGTAGTCTTAGGGTGTATTTATAGATTTAGGATGTAGATTAAGCCCTTAGATTGACCCTAGATTAGGTTAGAGCCGTCAGATTTCGTCACAAGCCCCAAACTCAACCCAACAGCCAAAACAATGCACCAAGGCCAAACCTGGTCGAATACCCAGGTCGACACCCGTGTCGACAGGGGTGTCGACACTACTGTCGACACACCCACCTGGGTGTCGACCCCCCAGTCGACACGGGGGTCGACTTGGTGCTGGGCGGGAATTTTCCCGCCTTGCCCCCCCCCCTGTTGAATTTCGAATTTGAACCTGAAATTTAAATCTGTTTTGAACTTAGAATTTTCTGAAAACTTCGTTGGGCCAAAACTTGGTCATACGGACTCCGATTTACAAAAACTCGGACTCTATTTCGCGTATTTTTCCGAGACGAACGCAATGGCGCAACCCGTTTCCTCTAATTCCCACATCTGGGATTAGTTATTCTTTAATCTGTGAATGTTAATATTAATTGAAATTCAGGGTGTTACAAATTACATCTCAATACCGTATACCGCCTCAAACCGACGGTCAAACAGGGAGGGTGAATCGTGTATTAGAGGATCTCTTGAGAGCTTATATATTGGATTTTGGGGGGTCATGGGATGACCATTTACATCTGGTTGAGTTCGCATATAATAATAGTTATTAGTCCAGTATTGGTATGGCTCCATTTGAAGCTTTGTACGGAAGACCGTGCAACTCACCATCATGTTGGTTGGAAACTGGTGAGAAATTTATGCTTGGGCTAGACATAATAAGAGAAACTGCATATAAGATCAAGGTTATTCAACAACAAATGAAGGCTCCCCAAGATAGGCAGAAGAGTCATGCTGATAAAAGACGAAGAAATTTGAAATTCTCCATTAACGACTTGGTACTCGTCAAGATTTCTCCATTGAAGAGTGTGATTCGGTTTGGTAGGAGAGGTAAGTTAGCATCAAGGTTTCTTGATCCATTTCCGGTTCTCGAGCAAGTTGGAATTTAGCGTATAAAGTTGGATTACCTGACAAGATGGCGGAAGTGCACAACGTATTTCATGTTTCTCAGTTAGGGAAGTTCGTGCATGATTCTAATATGACTATTTCACCAGATCAGTTGATGATATTGAGATAGAACCCTAGGCGGTTGAAACCGCAAACAGGTTCATATTGTCGGACGCGATATGAAGCAACTTCGAGGAAGACGATAAAATTGGTTAAATGACTGTACTTGAGATACCGAGGAGAGCATAAGGAAGTCATATCCAGAACACTTTACCTGGTAAGATTTTAATCGCGATATAGTTATTCCCTTATTAGTAAACCGCATGCTAGGATAGGCTTGTTGTGTTATTATGTATGTTTGATTGTTTGTGAATGGCTGATAGGCATGCGGGGCACCATTATTTGTTTTCTTGGTTAAGGAATATCAGGGGCGAAATTTCTTAAGAGGGGGAGAGTGTAACGACCCGCATTCTACGTATCAAAGGATCGTAGAATATTTATTTTATGTTCATACGAAGTCATATGGTCGTGTAACTTTGGGAAATGACTATTGGGGTCATTTCCCACCTTCATGATTTTTGTCGAATTTTAAATGACTGCTTTGCCCCTTACAAATCTTGTTTCGCCTATAACTTTTGATTGGTAAGGAGTTTTGACCTAAAACCACTTCTTTTGGATTTGGATGATGGTTTCTCATTCCGTAGAGTGGTCACAATAGTCAAACGGACTTACCGTTTGGAAGATATGGCTGAAATAAAGTTTGGAGGATGGAAAACAGCCTAATCGGGCTTAATAGGGTGATTAGCAGCTAGGCCGATAATCCATTTCGGGATTAGGGTTATGGGAGGGCTGGAAGGAGTTGGAGAATCATCTCCTTTCATTTTTCTAGCCGCCACAAACATTTCTTGAACCCTAGTAATGACCTTCATCTTCTAAATCTCTCTTTTTCACCGTTTTAATCACAAATTAAGCAAATCAACATTACATCAAGTCGGATTAACACCAAATTCGAGGTAGAGTTACTGCACTACGTGGGTATCTGAGCAAATCAGTAAAAGTTTCAGATCTAACTTTAATTATTGGCTAAGGTTAGTGATTTGCATGTTTATACATTAATTATGGCTAATTATGGGTGATTAGTGATAATTAGCGAAATTATACATCTAAAAATTATGGAAAAATAAGTTAAAGTTATAAAATCATATTTTATGTCGCTGGTATGAATTTGGATTAAGTTTGCCAATCCCGAAATTCAGGGGATTAAGGGGAAAATCATAGATTTGGGTATGTTTGATCTACAATAGCATATGTAATTGATGTATTAATCTTTTTGTTTAATTATATATGTTGATACTACTGTTTGGTATGTTTTTTGATTGCAAAGGAAAGTTAAAATGATCGAAAACGTCGTCGTGTGGCGTAAATAACTTGCTGGAAATGGCGTAGGAATTCGGATCGGACCAGAGGTGGAGAGTCGGATCGGGTCGCCCCCTGGGGTCGTAAGTACCAACCACGAACCGAGCCACCCCTTCCTCAAACCGAGCCACCCCTTCCCCGAACCGAACCGCCTTTGTCCCAAGCCTCGAACCATGGATTGTGTCCATAAGCCAAACCGTTGTGAAGCACCTTGACCCGACCTTGAAGGAGCTCACGAACTGACCCGACCCTAAAGGAGCTCATGAACTGACCCAACCTTTAAAGAGCTCACGAACCGACCCGACCCGGTGAAGCATCCATGAACGACACGACCCGTTGGAGCACTACGACCTGAAATAAGATGATGACTCCGAACTGAACCGGATTCAAACTACTACCACGCGACAATGATCGTGAACTCTTCTGAAGATCAACTTCAATCCGATCAAAACCCGAGATGCAAGGGAAGTCCAAATGGGAAGTTATGGCTCAGGATCCAGATAGGAACCAACGAGTTGACTTCAAGAGTTGGGCTTTGCTATAGGTTGTATGCAAAGGGGTTATCAATATTTATAACTTTGGTTCACCATTGAGAGAGGGGGCATGTAGACGAACCAGAGCCAGAGTTGTGTGGACTGGTTAACTCGTTAGGGTTATTGACTATGGATCAGTGCAGTGGGGTCAGAGTAATAGTTGTACTGAGTGGGACTCCGTCGTGACCCCAAAGGGAAAAGTGGTCAAAGCAATAGTTGTACAGAGTGGGACTCCGTCGTGGCCTCAATGGATCTGGTAATCAAAGCAGTGGATATCGTATGCTTTATGCATGGAGTGAGAGATTTGAGGATGATTGCTATGTTTGATGGTTGTTATCACCATGATGCACACACTTCCATTTTACACTCTATGTTAGTGTTACCTGAGAGTATTGTACATCTTGTTGTGCTACTCTTTGGTTGGAGGTCCAAGTTAGGTATGATTATTTATACCTGTTATCGCTTTATTTTGTTGCTATCGCTCATACCAGACTTTCATCTGATCCAGAGTTTTATGTCTCTTCTTATTACTCTAGTTGCTCCTAAACGAGCAAACTAGAGGCAGGTTAGGTGGTTATGCACGAGTAGCTGCCCAGAGACGAGCAGGAGGCTTCCACGTACTATATATATTCTCTTTATATTGTTGCTGGTCACTGCTTTGGACATTAGTAGTGTACCCCTTTTATTTCCTTTTAGAGACATTTATTTTAAAGTTGTAATAATTGGATATGAAGCTGTGTTTTGAATTCCGCTACTCTGATGGATATGCTTTAATCTTCAACTTATGTACTGTCTCGCCTGTGTTATATTAAGTTATGTTATTATTATATTTTATTCCATGCGCTATGAGATATACTACAGGTTCTTTGGTAATTCATCGTTTCAAACCCTTTCTTTTGACGATCGTCCCGTGCCAGTCGAGCATTAGCGCAACGCATTTCAAGGTAAATGTCCGATGGTACGTGGCAGCCGTCACAACAATACTCACCTACTAACCTTTTTGTGTTAAGAGGAGGGAGGTCATAACATAAAGATCTAGCGAATGAAATACATGCAAGTTTAGAAATGACAATTTCCTATATTTGGCAGCGTAAACTCATCATGTTATGTCTACACAAAAAACATACACAATTAAACATACAAGACGGATATCCTTGTAGTCACATAAGGCCTATATGTATTAAAATTTAGGACGAACATCCTTATAGTCACTTAATACCCTACAAGTAAATCAAAGGGCAGACATCCTTACAGTCACTTAATACCCAATGAGGTGGGATATACCTAGTCACTTAAGGCCATTATCTAATTTATCAATGGTGGACACCCTTACAGTCACTTAATACACATAGCGAACCCTAGCCACTAAGACCCCGTACCTGACGTCCACATCATTAAATATATACTCTCCTTGCAGGTCAACAAATAGTAACGGCCACTTAATACCAGGTTTAGGTAGGAGCACGACACCATTTAAGACCCTCCCGATGGATCATCTTATTACTGTCTAAATGTCCCTATGGGTGAACTCCAAGCAACTTAATACTTCCTTTGGACGGTGGTTCCTTTAGGCCTTTTATGTAAACCGTCCCGAGATCAGCCCTGACTAAGCCCCTAGATAAGAAGTGGGCATTACTTGGAGAACTACCCACTCATACTCTATCGTCTAATGATACCATTTAATAATTATATATAAGAGAAGGTGGACAATCTCTAAAATCTCGAAGGGAGGGTCCCATGACTTCGGTCTAGAACCAAGGAGTGAAACTTAGGAACATACCTAATCCTAACCACTTAATATCCAACAAGATGCAGCTCAACCACTTAATACTTTTCCCCAATGCAGGTCTACTGTGACGGCCCGCCCCGCACCAGTCGACATTTCCAATGAAAGTGCGCTGTGTCAATGCGTGACTAGCATGGGACGGTTGCCAAAGAAAGGAAAAGAAAAGAATTTGAACTAACAAGGAACCTGTAGAATGTCTCACAGCGCATAGGATAAAATATAATAATAACATAACTTTGATATAAAACAGGCGAGATAGTGCATAAGCTGAAAACTAAACCATCATAGCAGCGGAAATCTAGAATACAGCTTATCATCCAAACTAGCATTTTTACAACCTTGAAATACTGTCTCTAAAGCAAAAGAAAGAGGTACACTACTAATGCCCAAAGTAGTGACCAACAACAACTCAGGGAGATTATATATATATATATATATATATATATATATCATACGTAGAAGCCTCCTGCTCGTCTCCGGTACAGCTACTCGTGCATAATTACCTGACTTATCTCTAGTCTGCCCGTTTAAGAGCACCCAGAGTAATAAGAAGAGACATAAAACTCTGGGTTAGACAAAAGTCTGGTATGAGCGATAAGCAGCAAAACAGAACAACAACAGGTATACATAACCATAAATGAACCTAGACCTGCAACCAAAGAGTTAGCACAACAAGATGTACAATACTCTAAGGTGACACTAACATATGGTGTAAAGATACGGGAAAGGGGGTGTGCATGTCATTGTGATGTCAAACAATCAAGCATAGCAACCATCCTCACATCTCTCACTTAGTGCGTAAAGCATACAATATCCGCTGCTTTGACCACCCAAATCCTTTGTTATGATCACTCTGCCCTATGAAGTCATGGCGACTCCTCTACACTGATCCATAGCCACTAGTCCTTGCTATGTCCACTCTGCCCCATGAAGTCATGACGACTTCACTGCACTGGCTCATAGCCATGCTACGATCACTCTGCCCTATGGAGTAATAACTACCCCACTGCATTGATCTGTAGCCTAACATTCGTCTCTCGGTGGTGAATCAAAGCTATGGACGTCGACAACACCTTAGCACACGTCCCGCAGCAAATCCCAACTCATGGAGTTAAGTTGTTGGTTCCCAACTGGATCCTGAGTTCTACTTCCTATTTGGACTACCTTTGCGTCTCGGGTTTTGGTCTCCTCTGGATCGGTTCGGTCCTTTTTCTTCACTTTGCTTCGAATCGGCTCCCTGAAGTGTCTCAGTTCGGATACTCCCTCCAGTTCGTGAGCTACAGTGCTCACCGGTTCGGTTCGGCGTCCATTGACTCGTGGTCAAGCTCTGGATCGTGATCAACTTCCTCTGGCGGCTCGGTTCGTGAACTCGGGTCGGTTCGGATTCCACTCGTGGTGCATCGGTTCAGTCACGGTATCCGGTTCGTGATCCAGTAGTTTGGAGAAGTGGTTCGCGGTGCAGCAGTTTGGAGAAGTGGTTCATGGTGCAGTAGTTTGGAGAAACAGTTCGTGGGTGGGCTACACGACCCGACCCGGTGCCCCTCCACTAGTCCGATTCGGTTCCTGCAACTTTTCCTGCAACTTTTCCAGCGACTGTTCTACGCCACACGACGGCGTTTTCGACCATTTTAACCGTTTTATGCAATCATAAATCATACCAAACAGTAATAGCAACATGTATAATCATCAACAAACATCAAAACAACAATTTAACATGTTTATACGGATCAAACGTACCCAAAAACCCATGTTTTTCCCTTAATCCCCTTTAATCATGTTCAAGCATACAATTAGCAAAACTTTTCCAAATTAGCCCAAATTTCTATCAGAGCCCTAAAATAATATTTTAGAATTTTACAAATTTTTCCAGAATTTTAACATGCATAGATTCGCTAATTAACACTAATCACCCCTAATTAGCTGTAATTAGTGAAAAACAATGCAAATCACTCACCTTGGCCACAAATTAATATTAGATCTGGACTTTGCTACTGTTATAGGTCAAATTCCAATGCTTAGCTGCAGCTCCAACTCTGATTTGATGCTATTTCTCCTTGTTTTGACGCAGATTAGCTTAATCCTTGATTAGGGAGCGATTTGGGATGAAATTAGAAGGTGGAGGCCATTGTTAGGGTTTCTAAGAGGTAAATGGCGGCTAGAAAACTGAAATAGAATCAAAACCTAACTCATTTCAACCTCCCCATAACCCTAATCCCGAAATGTGTTATGGGCACATTTGCTAATTACCCTAATCAGCCCACTTAAGCAGTTTTATACATTCTAAACCTTGTTTCAGCCATATCTCCCAAACGGTGAGTACGTTTGGCGAATGTGACCACTCTACGGAAATGTAAACCATCATCCGAATCCAATGGAAGTGGTTTCAAGTCAAAACTCCTTACCAATCAAAAGTTATGGCCGAAACAAGATCAGCTAGGGGCAAAACGGTCATTTAAAAATCGGCAAAAATTGTGAACATGCGAAATGACCCCAATAGTCGCTCCCCAAAGTTACACGACTATACGACCCATATGTAAAAGAAATAAATATTCTATGATCCTTCGATACGTAGAATGTGGGTCGTTACATCTACTATACACACAATTTATATATATACACACAAATATATATATATATATACACACACACACACACACACTAGATGTCTCACATTAGACCGACCACTTGTAGATGCTAAATTTGTCGGGCGTTTCCGGGCAGGCTTCTGCTACAAGTTGGGCCTAACCTAATATCATAGTGTACTAATTATAATGGCCCATAACACCTAGACGTCTCACATTAACCCATCTTACTTTTAAATTTTGGATATGCCGGTCGGTTCCGGGCGGGCTTCTACTACAAGTAATGATTAACCTCATGTCTATGTATCATTTTTATAATTTAAGCCATTAACTCTCACATAAACATACAAATTCCTATGGGAACATTCAAATTCTATTTCATAATTTAGACATATTTATTACACAATAAATACGTGTTATTATTGCATTTGATTACGATATATATATATATATATATATATATATATATATATATATGAACTAAGCATGAATTATGTGAACGTGAATATCGTCCTAACCACATTTGAAATATCAATCCCTATTCAAATTAAAGGTGTACAGGTAATTTCCCATATTCCTTTTAATCATGACATAAATGTACATATTAACATGTAACAAACAAAATGGGGAAACAACAATATCAACTAAGACTTGTAACCAAGGTTTGATCTGATTATCTCAACAATAAAAGATAAATAAAGTTCCATATATCCGATATGTATATATAATTTCTATATTGGTACAGATTCACTTTTTTATGTAAGTATATATGCCAAACCTTAATACTTGGACATCTTGCAAATAATACGTTCAAATACTCCATTTAGAAGAATAGAGATTTAAACCTATTCAAATTTACAGTTTCCATAAGTTTTAACCCATTGCAACAAAACAACACATATAAATATACACAAAATAAAATAAGATGAATCTGACCAGTATAGAGAATTATACAACGCCAACATGCTTCTCTTTTATTATTTCAATAATCCAAAGTTGCATATACAAACTGATTGACCATCTCTTCGTAGAAACATAAAACAAATGGAAGATTTGAGGGATTTAATATTGTTTTCTTTTCGTATAACTCAAATCTTCCTAGGAAAAATAATCCAAATTAAACTAACAAATCATAGAAAATAGCAAACTTAAATGAATTCCACTTACCGTGATTTTAAGATAGAATACAGTTGAATTTGCTATAGAACTGAAATTTGAATTTGGCCTATGCAACGTGTTCCAATCCTTCTTTAATATATATATATATATATATATATATATAAGAATCAAAATCTATTATATATATAAACCAAATTTCCAGAATTCTAATCTATAGAAAAGTCTAGATAAGAGAAGTTAGACATGAAGATAAGAGAGATAGAAGAGATCTAACCTTTCTCTAGAAATTGGTAATGGCAGAAAGGTAATCGGGGAGTGGGGAAGAATAGATGTAGGGTTTTGAGTGAGGGTTGAGGGTCATATTTATAGATGATATCGTGTATACAAGCCATTAGATTCAATAGACTAAATCTAAGCAATTCGTTTGATGAAAAATATTAATAAGCCTTCTTTAAAACAACCTTCATTGGGAACCCTATAGGAGGGCAGCCGATCACTCACGTAGAAGGGAAGCCGACACCCCCGATCGACTCTTGTTCTATAGGGGCAGTCGACCCCCTTCTTTGGTCAAACCCAGGAAATTTGTTCTCTTGCACGTTTCTTTTCATTAATTTATGAATTTATTTGATTGATTGGTTACCTTATATTGATTATTGTGAAAATAAGAGACACGTCCCTAAAAAATGGAAATACAAATGGAATCCTCCCCAAATTTCAAATGCAAAGCGGGTCCCTATTTTCAAAATTTACATGTTTTCCAAAAAAAATGCGCTGCTTGTTAAAATTCTTTTTCCGAAAAATCGCAAATATTCCCAGAAGCAAGTAGAAAAAAACTTGAAAACGTTCATCAAAGTTTTCAACTATCACCAATATATGCATACAAGTATGCATATATTCATCCAGGGTTTATATTGAAAATCTAGATGAATATATGCAAACATGTATGCATATACTGTTAATAGTTGCAAAGATGTATGCATATAAAGATGAACTATTTTGCATGAGCTACGAATTGTTGCAGAAATGTATGCATTTATTCCATGTAAGTGCAGAAATGTATTCAACAAAGTTAAAACCGATGAAGGCTTAAGAATATGTGCAGAAATGTATGCATTTATTACTTATAAATGCATAGAAGTATGCAATAATGTTTAAAAACGGTGTATGCTTGAAAACAGGCCAAGATTGAATTAATGCGTCAAACGATGCATTTATTGTAGTATTATTGCATACATTTCTGCATTTACGCTACAGTTTGATGCATAATTGAAATATATGTAGAAACATATGCAACTATTACAAATAAGTGCATTGTTTGATGCATACTACTGGTGATTTGCTTTTTTTTGTTATTTTGGTTTTTGAGTTGTTTTTTGGTGGTTTTAACGTCTGAATTTGATGACGATTAGTTGTTGTATTTAATTGTGAATTTTCATGATTTGTTTCTTTTGATGAATTTACGAAAAAAAGGAAAAACAAGGACCTGATTTACAAATATTTAAGGGAGGGATGTGAGCCTAATTTTCAAACCTTTTAGGGACTTGAGACAAACTTACCCTTGATTATTCTTGTCCCCTTTAGATATAAATATATACAAATAAATTTGAATTCAATAGGAATGTTCTTTTCATGCTTATCTAAATTGGTATATTCCAGATTTGTATATTTATTTATTTGAAATTTAAACCTCATGTTTTAATATTTATACACAACATTTTTTATTAAGTCTTTAGCATACGGACTTCGTTTTCAGTAAATAAAATATGAAAATGGATCAGGATCTCACCATGAACGCAACTACAATACTTTTATGGCACAAATCCTAATTACTAAAAATTTCATTTTCATCCCATTAGCTTATTATTGATTATTAATTAATTATTTTTAATTAAATTACCTTATGCCTAATTTATGTTTATTTTCCGTTTCCCTTATAAAAGATTTCGTCCCGAGTTCTTTTGAAGGGGAGAAGAACACAACTCACTCTCAACAACAATGTTGTACACCTATGTTTTTTTATAAACATCCATAACGCATAGTGATTATGAGCTGCAGACTTGCTAAAAATGAGCTCAATCCTAGTGTGTGTATGTATAATAAGTGATGCAATGTGTATGCAAAACATCATAGTATGCATAAAATTATATATGAGTGCACGGTGCATCCATTTTGCTGCCATCTCCTACCATTCAATCTACAAACCACTATGCAACCAAAAACGAGAATTAAGGAGAAAATAATTACCCAAGAAAATCTTTGGATGAATTAGCCAAATCTTTTCCTCTGTTTCCCAAGTGCTTTCCGTAGGGTTAACTCCCCACTGGTCTCGGACTAAGAGAATATATTTGTTGCAGAGTTGTTTGATTCCGTTCTCCACGGTCTTTACGGTGACACTGAAAGACTCTACTGAGAAAAAATGATGGGATATCAAGAAGGTAGAGGACAAGGCACCGTAGACTCCAACTCAAAGATACCTATGTCCCTAATATCATTTAGCTTGAACCTATCGTCCGAATCATTATGGAATTTTCAAAGAAGAAAAACATAGAAAACTTTGTGGACTCCCGACAAACGCTAGAGAAGATCCATATGGTAAGCCATCTTCCCAATCCTATTAAAAATCCTAAAAGGCCCAGTAAATCTAGGAGCCACTTTCCAGTCTTCCCAAAGCTTCTTGAAGACTCTTTCAATTTTGCAAGTAAATAACATGCCTTTTTTTACTAACTATAGTAGTCGGAATCTCATGTAGCGTAATAATCTCCTTAACATACAACTGGGCAAATAAAGCGGCGGTCCTACTCTTCTTGATCGAAATAAATTGGGCGCTCTTTGATAATCGGTCCACTATGACCGAAATGGTTTCATTCCCCTTCTTTCTCCCAGTAAGTCCATCAATAAAATCCATAGAAATGTGTTTCAATTTCCAAGTGGGAATCTCTAAGGGTAACAAAAGTCCTCTAGACCTCCACCTTCACTCTATGACAAAGTTAAGCATCTAGAAACAAACTCTGCAACGTCACTTTTCATTCCTTCCCAATAAAATCTTCTCTTCATGTCCCTAAATATTTTGTCACCTCCAGGGTGTATATTCATCCTTGACCTATGACATTCCTCAAAAATCTCCTTCCTGTGGTGCACATTCCTAGGGACACAAATTCGGCCATCTCCCTTAAGCTACCACTACCATTAAAATAATATCTATTAGAATGAGGGAAAGATTCTCCATTGAAAACGCTTTCCTTTAATACCCTCAACTCGTATCGTGGTCTTGCTTACTCCTGATCCTCTCCATCAGAAATGGTTTAATCTCAATAACTCCGAGAAATCCTTGAGCTACCACATATGGTGGTTGCAAATTGAAACTAGAGAGAAACTCTACCTGTCTCCACTCGGTGATCGCACTAAGGGTAGCGTGCCTCTGACTCAAGGCGTTGGCCACGACGTTATTCTTAACAAGGGTATACTGAATTGTGAAATCAAAAGATGCAAGATATTTCATCCATCTCTACTATTGAAGGTTCATATCTTGCAGAGAAAACAAATATCTAAAAGACTTATGATATGTGAACAACTCAAAATTCTCTCTAAGAAGATAATGTCTCTACATCTTAAGGGCGAAAACCTCTGGTGCTAACTCTAAATAATGGGCAATGTACCTGTTCTTGTGATCCTTAAGTTATCTACTTGCGTAGACAACTACTTTAACCTCCTGCATAAGTACCGCTTCTAAACCGGTCCCACATGCATCTGTAAAAACTGTAAACAACTTTTTTCCATCTGGGATAATAAGAATAAGTGCATTTGTGAAAGATTCCATCAACCTCTCAGAGGCCATTCCACATTTCTCGCTACACACAAACTTATGATCCTTTTTCGTCAATTGGGTTAGAGAGATTGCAATCTTCGCGAAGTACTTAATAAATTTCTGATAGTAGCCTTCTAACCCAAGGAAAATCCTAACTTCCATCGCATTACGGGGTATCCTCCACTCTCGGATAGTTTTTACCTTAACACTGTCTACTGCTAATCCTTTCCCCAAAACAATATGCCCTGGAAACTTGACTTCTTTCTTCCAAAAGTGGCATTTCAAGAATTTGGCTTTAAGTTGGTTCTCCCTTAGTACTCCTAGGACTCTTCTCAAGCGATCCCCATGTTCCTTATGGTCCTTGGAAAAGATAAGAATATCATCCACAAATACTACCACAATCTTATTTATTATGCCCCTAAAAACCTTACTCATAAGGTCTACAAAGAAAGCGGGGGCATTCGTCAAACCAAAAGGCATTACCTCCCACTCAAACAGTCCATTTGGTGTCCAAAACGCTGTCTTGGGCTTACTCTTATACGAAATCCTTAATTGGTAAAATTCAGTAGCCAAATTTAATTGGAAAAATATTTGGGCTCCTCCCAAGTGGTCAAACAATTCACCAATCCCTGGTAACGGATACCTCTTTTCTTAGTCAACTTGTTAAGTTCCCTATAATCCACAAACAATCTCAAAGATCCATTAAATTTGTGGCAAACACTACTGGTGCACCCCACTCAGAGGTACTCCTACGAATAAACCCTTTCTGCAACAATTCCAATATATTTTTTGTCAAACATTCTACTTTCCTTAGGAGCCATGTGCCTTAAAGGAAATGCTACAGGCCCGCATCCTTTTCGAGGTCTATACTGAATGGTATTTCTCGGTGGGGTGGGACTCCTACGACCTCCTCAAAAACATCGGGAAACTCGCATACAATCGGTACTGAAGACGGTCCATCTAAATCAGAAGATAAAGAAAATTAGGTCGAATCTCTATTCCCTGTCCACGGCTTCTCAAACAAACTACTCTCCTATTGCAGTTAAGGACAACCCCATAAAATGATAGCCAGTCCATTCCCAAAATAATGCCATACCCCTTGAATTCAAGTACATACGCATCACAAAAGAAATCCTCATCACTGATGTTTAATAATAAGTCTTTACACATAATTGAAAGTTGCATAGTCCCTTTGATAGGGTTAGACACCTCTATCGACGACTAACAACAAAGAATCAACAATCTTCTTAGCAATGAAGGAGTGGGTGCTCCCGAAGCAAATAGGGTACACAACAAAATTTCTAAGATAGAAATTATATCATCCAATGCAGGTCATCCTTGATCTTTAGGAGGCTGATTACGAATCGACGCTACTTCCAAGGCATAGTTTTGACCACTCTGCACTACTTTTGGCTTAGGGTTGTTCCTTGCCAAGTCCCCATTCACTACAAGAAAAAGTAGAATAGACATTACAGTTTTAACATCGCTTGCAATTTCAACCGATGTCAAAACGATTTTTAACATAGTCAATATTAAAATTGATGTTGTTGGTTTCTTAGACATCGTTTTATTAAAGGAGCGATGTCTTATAAATGCTTTAGAAAAAAAGAAAAATCAGGCTGCATATCGTTTTATTAAAGGAGCGATATCTTAGACACGCTTTAGAAAACACAGGCTGCACATCGTTTTATTAAAGAGCGATGTCTTATGAATGCTTTAGAAAAAAAGAAAAATCCGGCCGCTCAAATATTTTCCCCCTTACCATTTTGTTTTCCTCCTTTAACTAAATTATTTCCCCCCAGCGCCTTAGCCAAAATTTTCACCGAACTAATATTAAAAACAAATCATAAAATTTTCACTTTTCCTCCACGAATTTTTTCACTTTTCCCCCCAATCTCTCGAACCCTAATTTCTGAAGCTACTCCCTCCACTAACACTCAAAGCCCTAATTTGTAATGCTGCTTCGTGAAGCTCGAAGCTCTGTTTAAAGCTCAAATCGATTAGCTGAAGCCCTAATTTGTGAAGCTCGAAGCTCAAATCTAGGTTTGTAAGTGGTAAGCTGCTCAAATTAATGTTCGTATATCATTTTCTATTCGTGTTGCTTTTGGTTTGAAAGTGGTTAAGTTTGGTTTGATATTTCTATTTTATATGTGTTCTAAGTGAATAAGCTTGAATTTGGTATTTTTGATTTGTAAGTGGTTGAAATGGATAAGTCATGGATTAAAGAAGATAGGGATTCTTTACAATATGAATTTGGTGTTGAAAACTTCTTGATATTCGCTGAAGGAAATGCTAAAAATCCTAAGACAATTCCCTACCCATGTGGACGTTGTGTTAATTTTAAATTTTTTTCGATTAAAACAATTTGAGGTCATCTATATGAAAATGGGTTTAGTTTTGGGTATGTTGAGTGGATTTGGCATGGGGAAGAGTCTTTTAGGGGTTACCACGTCATCTGTTAATAGTACGAGTCTTGCTACAAAGTAGACCCCTACCTCGGAAACAATTGATATTTACGAAACAGCCTACAATGATGGGGATTACGATAAGGAATCATTTAAGTTCAAGTGGTTTATGGCTGATGCCGAACAACCTCTATTTGAGGGAAGCAAGTGCACTAAGTTAGAGTCAATGTTAAAGTTGTATAATTGTAAAGTTAGGTTTGGCATTAGCAACGCCGCATTCAATGATTTTCTCACTTATGTTGGTTCTTTCTTACCTGAAGATCATGTGTTGTTGGGTACTACATATGAAGCAAAGAAAACCCTATCTAATTTAGGGCTTGAGTATATAAAATTTCGTGCATGTCTGAGTGATTCCGTATTATACAGAGATATAAATCTTGAGGCCTCTGAGTGTCCCAAGTGCCACATATCTTGCTGGAAGGTTGAAAACGATGGTAAAGTTAGGATTAATATACCAACAAAAGTTATGTGGTATTTTCCCATAATTCCCAGATTTAAACAATTGTTTAAGTCTGAATGCACCGCTAAACTAATGACCTGGCATGCAAACAACCGAAGTGAAGATGGCCACATGCGTCATCCAACATATTCTCCTTCTTGGAGAAATATTGATCACAGGTGACCTAAGTTTGGTAATGAGCTAAGAAACTTATGCTTAGCATTGGAAACATATGGTATAAACCCATATACTAATGGTTTAAGTAATAGGTACAGCTATTGGTTGGTCGTGTTAGCAATTTATAATCTACTGCCATAGTTTTGTACGCAGAGGAATTTTATGATGCTAACGGTATTAGTTTCTGGGCTGCATGAACCGGGTAATAATATTGATGTATATCTTCAACCAATGATTGATGATTTGAAGAATTTATGGGAGGAAGGTGAACCACATGTATATGTCGCATTTAATAAGAAAAATTTCGCTTTAAGAGCAGCTTCAATGTGGATGATAAATGATTTCCCTGCCTACGGAAATTTGTCCGGTTGCGTCAATCAGGGTTATAGGTATTGTCCAATATGTGGCGACGATATTGTAGCTAAGTATTTAAGTCAAAGTAGGAAAATGTGTTACCAAGGTCATCGTCGGTATTTGGATCAAAATCATCCATATAGGAGGCAAAGGGCAGCCTTCAATGGAGAACAAGAGTTTGGATGCGCACCAACACCCCTTTCTAGAGAACAAGTGTTAAGGCAGCAAGAACACTTGAAATTTAAGGTGAAGAAGTAAAATAAGGTAGAATATGTATGGAAGAAGAAATCAATTTTTCTCTAGTTATAATATTGGAAGTTTCACCATATTCGTCACTGGCTTAATGTTATGCACATCGAGAAAAATGTGTGCGATAATATGGTAGGGACACTATTAAATTTGAAATTTAAGACTAAATATAGTGTTGCCTCTCGTCTTGATATGTTTGAAATGGATATAAGGGCTGATTTAGCTCCTGTAATTAGAGAAAAGAAAACGTACTTACCCCCAGCCCCTCATACTATGTCCAAGGCAGAAAAAATATTATCGTTATTGTCAAATATGAAACTTCCCTATGAACATGCATTAAATATTAAAAACTATATATCATTACTTGATTTAAAGTTGTATGGGTTGAAGTCCCACGATTGGTATACCCTCCTTCAATAGTTACAACTAGTTTCAATAAAAATTGTACTTCCGAAGAATGTTAGGGTTAGTATAATCAGACTGTGCTTCTTCTTTAGTTCTCTGTGCAACAAAGTTGTAGATGTGTCTAAACTAAACAAGTTGCAATCAGATATGATATTGACCTTATGCGAGTTGGAAAAAATATTTCCTCCTCATTTTTCACTGTAATGTTAATCTCACAGTCCATTTGGTTAGAGAATTGCGTTTATGTGGACCAAAGTTCTATAGATGGAAGGAAGAATTTTGCATGCAGTTTCTTAAACACAGTTGTAAAATTGCTAGCCTTCGGAAGGATAAAGACAAACTTTCTGGTCCATTATCTGCTGCAATAATAAAGTTGGTGAAAGAAAAAGAACGAGAAGAGGCGCATCTACATGTCCTTCTTAACAACAATGAAGTTAAGCCATATATTCTGTAAGTATTCTATAATTGTATAAGTATTTAATTCTTTAAGAATTATCATTTTTTGTATAAATATGCGTAGTAATTCTTATATTATGTAATTATATTCAGGATGCATAAGGAATATCTGGAAAGGATTTATCGAGGAAATAGAAAGAGTGTTCAGTGGTTGGTGGGAGAACATAATTGACTGTTTGCTAATTGGTTCAAAAGAAATGTTAGTTTACATTAGATAATGTACAAATATTAAAAATTATATTAAATAGAAGTTAAATAGAAGTCATGTTGCTTAAAAAAATTCATTGTAGTGTTATTATGTATTCTTAATTGTGGTTGTTAATATATATGATAATTTGAAGTGTATTTACATTGTGTTGGCAATTATATTTGTAGGTCAGTATAGAAATAATGGAAAATGGAGATAAAGTTAGTTCTGAAACGATATGTTGGTTGGCAGGCAAACCAACATTTTCTGTTTTAACCAATGAAGGGTATCTAGTTGATGGGGTCCGATACTACACAAAGAACCGAGATGATGCAAGCGTTGTCTAAACCAGTGGGGTGTCATTAGTTGCCAAGACCATCCAAGTCGCTAGTGCTAAAGACTTAAATCCCTTGGAAGGTGATATGACATTTTATGGGATAATCAAAGAAATATGGGAGTTGGATTACCATGCATTCAAAACCCCCTTGTTTTTGTGTAAATGGGTAACAAATGATAGAGGTATCAAGGTTGATGAGCTTGGATTTACACTTGTGGACTTTAGTCGATAAGGCCACAAGAAGGATAAATATGTGTCTATTGACCAAGTCCAACAAGTTTATGTCGAAGATCCAATTGATGAAACTTGGTCTGTTGTGCATAAGTCTACGACTCGAGACTATCGTGAGGTGTACTACGAAGAGGGTATAGGAGACACCTCTTTACAAAATCCATCATTCTTCTCTGAAATCCCTTTATGTGATTTCTGGATTACATTGAAGCTAGTGCTAGTAATCAAAGACAGAATGTTAAGGGGATTTGGGTGAAAACGCGAACATCGTAGTGTATCCTACATTAGGTCTTATGTATTAATTAGAATCTACTTCCAGTTAATTTGCTATTTTCTTCTATATTGTTATTCTTGTAGTCCTTTGGTATGACAATTTGCCTTAAATAATTTAATTTTAGTTGCTTGTTTATATATGATTCATCATGCCATTGTCTCGTAGTATAATTAATTTGTTTCATCATGCCATTGTCTAATTAATTTTCTTCATTATGTTCTATAACTTTGTAGATTGAATAAAGATGAGTGAAAAGGCATTATCAGACTCCAGGCAAGTGTTGGAACCTACATCATCAAACTCGACGCAACTAACGAGTACTACTACTCAATCTACACAAAGGAAATCAGGCAGATAATGAAGTGTATGTGCCATGCACAAAGTGGTGGTGTGAAAATCTTAGGGAAAGAAGTTCAAAGTTACAGTTACGCACTTGGATTTCCCAAAGGGGATACTCGAAAGATATTGCAGTCCTACATAGGCATGTTAGCTAGAACAATGTTCCCTATAGACATTATAAGCTAGCCAAAAGTAGATCGTGATATGAAAGAAAAAAATATGGCTCGATGTTCAGGTAGTTTGTTTTTCTTTAAATTTGTGATGAGTTAGAGAATATTGAGCTTATGGTGTATATATATAAGATGTGGATTTAAATGTTGTGCAGGATACATTCAAAATATATCCCGCACTCGAGAATTTTACAGGCTGTAAATTGAGATAGTTCAAGACAAATTTGACTCGTAAATTTGTGCTGCCATTTGTTGGACAGAAGAAAAAGCTTTCTAGGCCACCGAAGCAATATGCGTTTGTTGGTAAGTCGAGTTGGAAAAAATTTATTACACTGAGGACTTTTCTAGTTGGTAGGTAAATATGCTTATATTAATTTGTTAGTTCTGTTTTAATAAATTCCATGGCATACATAAGTATATCGTAAATATGAATATTAATAAGTAGATCACAATTTCAAGGTAATAACAAAATATAAAAAGGTTAAGTTACAATTTACTTATTAATAATTTTCAAAATAATAAAAAACAAAAATAAAAACAAAAAGTTCATATTTAATATTTTGGTTGCAGCCAATTCCTGAGAAACTAAGTGTTGTGGTTGGTAAGAGGAAATATCATCATGTCTTGTCAAGAAAAGGGTACATTGGTTTGAAGGAAGAGGAAGTAAGAACATAACTAATTAGTAAATTGTAATTTTCATCATTTTCTCGAGGATTTGAAATATTGCTTCCTCTTAAATAGATAAATTTAGGGAAGCTAGCGGTTGGTGAAGAAGTTGATCGAGCAGTTTTCTGGAAGAAAGCTCGAAAACAAAAGAATGACATGGTAGTAAATGAAGAATTGCCTAAGATGAATGAAAAAATTGTAAGCCTCCTATGATTTTTTTTTTCGCTTTTTTTTCAAAATCTTCCTGAAACATGGTTTTTCGTTTACTTCTTTTTGTGTATAGGATGCCTTGCTTGAAAAGAAACATAAGGGGGAGTTTAGTCCTTGTGGAAGTAATGATGTTCTAAATGTTGCACTGGAAACTCCTGAGCATTCAGGTAGGGTTCAGGAAGTCAGAAGCTTTGTTTCTTCCAAGATATACTTTAATTTACCGAGAGAGAAAGCTTCAAATCACCAAGTCTGAGCTGATGGCGCGTGATCGGCAGAGATCGGCGGAGCTAGAGAAAGTAAAGAAGGATCTGATGTCGACAAGGCAAGAGATGATGGAAAAAATCGAAAAGGCGATGATCTATGCTGGAGCCAATCCTCAGTCACCAAATTTTTCCAACAAAGCAAGTTTCCAACCACCAGGAGATCAAGATGAAAAGAAACCTAAAACTGCAAAAGGATTGGTGTTGGATGGTGATGATGATGACTGTGTAGCTATTGCTAATCTTCTAGTTCCAAAAATAAAGGTAATAATTAGATTTATATAATTTTCATCTTAATTTTCATCTTATGATTTAATAATTATATTTATATTAATAAAAAATTTATACAATACACTTACTGTGAGAAAAAGATGGGGAGACCTTTTTTTTCATGGTGTTTCTTTTTTAGTCAAAACATTCCTCCTCTCAAAAAATGGTGGAACCCAAAAATTTCCCTTTCCCAGCCAAATCTAGCCTCGTCGCTCCACCTTTCACTCCCTCGTCAGATCCGTCGCCTATACCTGTCCCACCCCCTCCAGACCCTCCTCCTTCTACTTTTCTTCCAGCAGCCCCCGATAACCAAAACCTAGATAGGAAATGGACAGATCTTTTTGCAACTAAACCTAGAAATCCTGGCTACTTCGCGCCGCCGCCCTTCAAGCTAATTTTCTCTGGCAATAGACTCGTACCTTCTAATTAGGTTCTGGAAGCTGCTCGTAACATTTGGGATTAGGATTTGGTTGGTTTCTTCTTGGATGAGCCCCTAGCGCATTCCACTGTAATCAATTGAGTGATAAACAATTAGAAAACTAAAAGTAAGTTCTCAGTTTGCTCTAATGGAACTCTTTTCTTTTTCCGATTTGTCTTAGCTGAGGATCGGAATAAAATCATTCATAGCGACCCCATTTTCATTCAAAATAAGGTTTTCATTGTTAAAAATGTGGGATACTAGTATAAACAACAATTGTTCTATGATACGAAATGTACCAGTTTGGATTAAATTGTACAATATTCCACATTTGGCGTGGTCTAAGGTTTGTATAAGTTATCTTTCCATGAGAGTTGGGAGATTTCTTTGTATGGATGAAAATACAGAGAAGATAAAATGGATTGAATACGCCAAATGTATGGTAGAGGTGTTTCCAAACCAGGAGTTACCACTGGATTTCGTCGTGCTTCTTACTAACAGCACTGAGCAAACGGTAAAGGTGTGCTATCACTGAAAGCCGCTCATCTATACTGAATGTAGAGCTTTTGGTCATAGTACCGAAGCCTATGGAAAAATTTCCTTAAATTACGAGAGGGCTGAAGTACCTAAAGACAATGCTAATGACAGGAGTGAAGAAGCTAAACCAACTGAAGCAACCAAATATAAGGTTAAAAACAGACAGCAAGTTAGAATTACACTCAATAGGAAAAATCACGCATGGAGAAGAGTTAACTACGAACAAAAAAATAATCTTATAAGGGTAGAAAAGAATGATGCAAATTTGAGTGATGTAGCTGAAATTGAATCCCAAGTTGATTCAGACTATTCGTGCGATGAAATTCCTATGCCAATTTTTGACATGAATGACATCAGTATAGGACCATTTAGAGTTGATTCTGGAATATCAATGCAAAAAATTGCAGAACTTGCTGTTACTAACTAGGAAATTGAGAATGTCTTGAAAGAAAGTGAGGATAAGGCAGTGAAAGTGAACCCACTTGTGGATGAAGTTCAGAAGAACGAGGAACAACTTGCAAGTTTAGATGCAACCGTTAACATTGATTCCAATGTTGTTTGTTGTGGTCTCAGCAAGCAAGATGAAGCAATAAATGATATTGTCATTCAAGAAGAAATTTTAGGTAAGGAGATTGGTAACAGCCTTGATAGCAGTAGTGACTCTCGAAACTAAGTGGCAATGATGAACGTATAGTGGAAAATGCAATTTTAAAGACACAACAAAGCAGAGACACTATGAGTAAGGGCTGCACAGTCATAGCTGATAATGCAGTATTGCTTGAAGACACAAACATTGTTGCTGACAGGTTGAGAACCGCAATGGCAAGAGAAGGCATTAGTGATGAAAGGAGTACCACACTACAGCAGTTACTAGGTGAATGCAACACCATTCAGGTCAAAGTAAAAAACAAAGAGTTCAGTGAGAAAATTTCTGCACAACTTTCCACTATGTTGAGAAAGATGAAATTGCCCAACTTCCATCTTTGGGAGCACCCGTTAACGCCCCAGGCTCAGAATACAACGTCATCGTACACTCATATAACACCACCTTCAGGGTATAAAGAGAGGCCACTAGATTTGGAAAGCATCCAGGAAGACTCTACCTCAACTGACAAGACGGGATCAAAGTCTCCAGTTACACGCAGTATGAAGAAGGAAATTTTGAGGAGCATTCAAGAAAAAGGTTAGCCGTTGTGCGACTGCAGTAGGCAAGGCTCTTTGTTCTTGCATTTCAAAATTTATGTAATCTGTTAGCGGTAACGCAAAAGTAAATGTGAATGTAATATTGTAGGCAAATTACCTAGCAATATACTACTCTCCCTGCGTGGAATACTCTACTGATATACAAATGGTATATCACTTGAACTTTCATGTATTTTTATTTTTTCTTTAATAAAAAGTGTTATGGATCACTATAAAAACCGGTCGGCTTTGCCAAAAAAAGACGGGGAGACCTTTTATTTTGACCTTTTATTTATAATTCGTAGCTTATGCCAAAATGTGAGTTATCGGTTGGTAGTATACACACCAAGGTTGCATTTGGTGTTGTTTTCCCTGTTGAAGATGAATCGAGTAATAAAATACATGGAAGGGATATGTCGCCTGGTTGTCTTCGTGTTTCAGTGGATGGATGTACCAACCCAGATGCATTGCTTCCTGTGCCGGTACCTGGTGAAATGGAGGTTGTACATCAAGCTGTTGACTCTGTTGGAGCCTTGCCTATGGAACTGATCAGTTTCCCATAACCTATGGTATGTGCTTACCTAAATAATATATGTTTATTCTGTGTGCATGAAATGAGGAAATAGAAATGTGTTTGATGTTTGTATAATGGTTGATTAAAAACAGGTGAGTCGTTGCAGAGATTACAGACCTTGTATTCTCCAGCAAAGTCGCCTGAGAGTATGCCAAAGACGTGGAGGTTGATATATAAACATGCAATGACCTTGATGAAAGATGGTGGGACCTCGATCCAGATTCCATGCGATGTAGAGGTTTTTGGGGAAGAGACAAATTTTTGTTGCATGAGAATGTGTTAGCATTATTGCAGTTTGAAATGATCGGGCAAGTTGTTATATCAGCTTACATGATGTTAGTATTTTTTTATTTTTTTTCTAGTTTTGTGTGTTTCGGTTTAAATGTTTATATTTTATTTATCTAGGTTCTTGTTTACTAAGATACGTGAGGCAAATGATTTGGACACATTTGGTTTTTTTCATCCTGGAAAAACAGTTCAACTCGATGGAGATTTTGAATCTTACGTTGTGCAAAGGCTGAGAGACCACAATGATCGCATATGTTTCATACCGCACAATGGCAGGTAAGTGTTTGATAAAACCTATATGTATATATATTTCGGTATATAAACATTGGTGTGAATATGTATTATTTTGACTTTGGAATATTTTTTATGATAAAATCATACACTGGATTTTGAGTATTATATGGGATGGTGATATTTATATTCTCAATCCATTGTCTCTTCTGGGCCGTTTTTCGACTCTGGAAAAAGCATTAACGAAGTAGTTTTTCCTAACTGATTTTTTTAGTGTCATCGATGCTTTTTTGAGTTTGACATGATGAAGTATTTCTATATAATTTGCAGGGCAATTAACATTTTCAATTCCCAAACAGGAAAGGGCAATAAAATGCCTAAAGTAAAGAATCACTCTATAAGTATTTTTCCACTTCTAACTATTGCATACTTAAATTAACGTTTAACTAATTTGGCAGCTGATATATTTATGTCATTATTTTATTGGAATAGGGATGTCCAAAACAGCCTGATGGCCATGAATGTGGTTACGTGGTGATGCGCTACATGAAAGAAATCATTGAGGATAAGGATTTACTTTGCTTAAAAAGGTAAACATATATTGAATCTGGATTTACTTTGCATGCAGTTAGTGTTTGTTGTTCATGTTTTGAAAAGGTAAACATATATTGAATCTGGATTTACTTTGCATGCTGATATTTGATATTCAACATTCAAAAATAATTATGGATACATATACGGATTTGACATTATCCACATCCGGAAGTATCAGTTGATCGGCTTAATTCATTCATAATCAATTGCTCACAATAACCTAATCAAGTTGGATAAACGAGAAATTAATGATAGGACGTATATTAGATTTCAAGGGGATTTGGGATCTAGCAGCATTGTGCTTAAGAACGTAAAAATGTGCGATGGCATAGAAAATTTAGTTCCTAACATAGTTCTTTGGTTAGGTTTCAAAAACATGATTTGCAAATAATATAGTTTGGAGATATGTGATGATTCATATCACATTAAGCATAGATTGCGAAGAAAAAGTTTGTTTAGATAAGAAATTAGTTTGCAGGTTTGTTTGGAAAAAGCATGTGTTTGAATACTATGAGCATTAGATATTTGACATGCAACTTTGATAACTTCACGTTTATTTCATGCTTGCTTGCTTCATACTAGTATAATCAAGTGTAAAAATACACTGTTTTGATTTTACTGTCATTGGGGTGCTGTCTGGATAATGTTAAAAGAATATTAGTCCCATATATGAAAAACCACTATCGGATTTGATTTAACTTTAAGCTTCCTATAAGTTTTGTGTTGGATGTTAGTATTTTAGTGAATCAAGTCGAAATGATGTCGACGACGATTTGTATCTAATCTTCTAAGTATTAAACTCTTGGGATGTCCCGGTACATGTCTACCCTTCACAATTTCAATATGATTCTCAAGTTCTGATTAAAAACTCAATCTAAATGTCATTATGTTTAGTGATATAGTGACTCAAACATCTGAATCAATTCTATAAATAATAATAATCATCATAAAATTTCTCGATTTAAATGTCATTTTAAATTGGTCTCTAACATTGCACTTTTATTCTTAAATAAGGGAAATTGAAGGAAATATTCAATTTATTCTAAAACAAGGAATATCAAAAATGTTTGCTTGGATCTACAATTAAATTATATTGTTTGCAAACCAAAATAAAGATGGTATAAGTTACCAGAGGGAAATATAAGTTCTTAATTTAGATGCAGTACATCTAATATCAAAATCAATTTCAAACACACAAATTATTACTATAAAAAGAACAATGGACTCTTTTACCTGCTTAACTAATAAACAACAATTTACGCATTTTGGAAATTTTACCATACAAGAGCAAATCTTTAATATCCATGATTTAAATCCAGTTTCAATTATATTGCATTGAAAAATCTGATTACTACCAGAAAAAAGAAATGATGCCTTCCCTTAAATTTCATCGAATAACTGCATGGAGGATAATATCTATTATGTCATAAGTAATCAAGTCGAAATGATGTTAGTATTAATTCTAGGTATTAGGATATTAAGTTTGGGTATTAGTAGCATTTTTTAAAGTTTAAACTAAGCAATTTATACATCCTTACTGAAACAATAGTTATGACATTTTCAGTAAAGTACATTCTATTTTGAATTAATATACTGTGAACTCATAGTGATATGTATCACATAGCCTGGCATTGAAATTAAAATCTGAATGGTTTTTCCACTGTTATCATTGAAATCTGAATGGTTTTTCCATACTGTTGTCATTGAAATCTGAATGGTTTTGCCATACTGTTATCATTGAAATCTGAATGGTTTTGCTATACTGTTGTCATTGAAATCTTGGTTTTGCCATACTATTGTCATTGAAATATGAATGGTTTTACCATACTGTTATCATTGAAATCTGAATGGTTTTGCTATAATCTGTGCAACGTCGAACTTTTGCACTTGATTCTAGTACATATATAAAGTATATACTGATCTATTTATCAACTTTACAGTGGAACGTGAAGAATCAAAAGTCCTACAGCGTAGAGCAGTTGGATAAGGTGCATAATGAGGTGCTCAGTTTTGTTAAAGAACACTTGTAAATCTTGTTTAATGAAATATGACTGGAATGTAATGTAGAGCAAAAACATGTGCTTGTTTAATGTTTGTGCTGGATGGTTTTATGGAATGTAAGAACATATACTTGTTTAATATTTGTGGTTGATGGTTTTACAGAATGCAAACATATTTTATGTTTAATGTTTGTGGCCAATATTGCATTTTTGTTTTTGGTAATGGTATTGCTTTTTTTTTGGTATTGGTATTGGTATCGCATTTTATGGTAGGGCATATATCATATATTATGAAAAATATTGATGTTTAAAATTATAACTGACATCAGTTATGTAAAAAAAAAAACAGTGTATAAACAGAACAAAGACATCCCTCCTTTAAAGGGAAATGATGTCTAAACGCCACACATACATCATTTCAATGAAAATGTACTTATGTCTATTTGGTGTATACACATCATTTCTTTTAGAAAAATGATATGGTATATATATATATTACAACAGTTATTCCCACCATAAACGATGTATTAGTCATTTTGTACTACTCACATGATATGTTTATAGTAACTCAAGACTTGTAATTATTTTATCAACATTCAGTTCATGCAAATAAACAAAAAAAGAGTTAATACATCGTTTATTAATTATTTTATGATATCCTACTGCTGCTTTGACATCGTTTTTTTAACTGGTGTAAAAAATTTTTTGGCACTTTAGACATCACCGACATCAACATCTCTCCCGAAAAGTGGAGACATCGTTTTTTAGCCGATGTCTATATGCAGTTTTCTTGTAGTGATCCTCATGAAAATTAAAGCAATCTCCCTTGAATTCTGACATTGCTAAGTTCACTCTGCA
Source organism: Allium sativum (assembly GCA_030737875.1). NCBI lineage: Eukaryota > Viridiplantae > Streptophyta > Magnoliopsida > Asparagales > Amaryllidaceae > Allium > Allium sativum. The sequence continues at coordinate 305,207,534 of CM060916.1, read as the reverse complement.
GTCCTGCGCCTCATGCCCTTTCCTGTGGTATCTATAACATGCCTTACCCTCCTTCCTAAATATGCCTCCCTTCTTCTTCTTAAGCTAGAAACTTTTCTTCTTGTTTTTCCCAACACTAGAAGTACCTTCTCCCTTATCAGTCTAAACTTTCTTAACACCCTCAGCTATATATAGAATAGCTCCCTCAACAAGGGCTTCAAACGTAGCTCCAAACGTCGCTTAGGCCAAAAGCATCTCTCTCAATAGAGGATTCAACCCTTTAACAAACCTTAGGACTCTATACATTGGGGTGTCCACTAACCATCTTCCAAACTTAGATAATTCTGTAAACTTCGCAACATACTCTTTCAGATCCAACTCTCCTTGCTCAACTTGATAAAAATTTCTAGTTGCAGATTCCTCTTGGCATTAGTTAAGAACATAGCCTTAAAACAGGTCCTAAATTATGCCCAAGAATACACTCAACCCACATTCTCTTATGAAATCAGGTTCCACCATTAAAGGTCCACTCCCTTTAAATGCCAAGTTTCCACCCTACGCTTAAGTTGATCATCCCATCGGGTAGCTTCAATGCTTCTCTTGCACTCTGTGATCCATGCTTTAGCTTCAACAAAGCTCTCTATTACCGAAAATAACTTGCCTCTTAAATTCACAAAATCTTTGCAAAAACGAGGGAAGTTGAGGGCCCCTTCAGCGGGCTGAGTTGCTGGTTCCACTGGGGTAGGATTAGCTATACGGACCTGTTCCATGGTCATAAGGTACTATTGGAACCATTCTGGCAAGTAACGAGGCCGTGTCAGGTTCCTTCTGGTCGGGTTCCCTCTAGTCTGGCTGGTTGTCGGCCATTTCTACTATCTGATAAAGGAAAAACCCTTCAGTGGACTTCCTACGATATTATCAAGGCCAGAAAGAAAGAAAGATAAGGTTGCCTAGTACAACTGCATATGTTTTTGGGGTATAGTGCATATATTTAGTTTTGAAAACCGTTTTAAATAACAAATACATTGCTCATACGTACATTTCCCTATAATCGGGTAACCTATGCTCCGATGCCAAATGTACCAACCTGCCCTGAATGGGCCTAAATTCCGATCTACAAAAGGCTCATTGGAACTTAGAGTCACTCTAAACGGATTATTGGTTCCTATATGGAAATACTAAACAGATATCACAAAGCAGGCTAAATGAAAATGAGAATCTCACACAACGGAAGGGATAAAATATAATAGCATAAAAATAAATGTACCAAAAAAACCATAAAGTTAGATACATAAGTCTCACATATAATGGTACATCATTCAATATCCTAAGTACATATCAATAATGATATGACGACTGCCATAATAACTAAGTCTCTGTCGAGAGGCTCCTCCTCCAAACAATCGTTCATCACCATCAATTAACCGTTCTCACCTACTAACATGTTTATGTTAAGAGGAGGGAGGTCAAAACATAAAGTTTTGGTGAATGAAATACATATAGGTTTAGGAATGACTATTCCCTATATTGGCAGTGTAAACTCTTCATGTTCTGTCTACGCAACAAACATACACAACTAAACATAGAAGACGGACATCCTCATAGTCACTTAAGGCCTATATGTATTAAAATTTAAGGCAGACATCCATATAGTCATTTAATACCCCACAAGTAAATCTAAGGATGGAAATCCTTAAAGTCACTTAATTCCCTACGAGGTAGGCTATACCTAGTCACTTAAGGCCATAATCTAATTTATTAAGGGCAGACATCCTTGCAGTCACTTAATACCCATGGAGGACCTCTATCCACTAAGACCCTGTACCTAACGTCCACGTCATTAAATGTATACTCTCCTTGTAGGTCAAGAAATAGTAACGACCACTTAATATCAGGTTTAGGTTGGAGCACGACACCATTTAAGACCCTCTTGACAGACCATCTTGTTATTATCTAACTATCCCAATGAGTGAACTCTTAGCCACTTAATACTTCCCATAGATGGTGGTTCCTTTAGGCCTTTTATATAAACCGTCCCTAGGTAAGCACTCAATAAGCCCCTAGATAAGAAACAGACATTACTTAGAGAACTACCCCTTCATACGCTATCGTCTGATGAGACAATTTAATACCTTATATATAAGAGAAGGTGGACAACCACTAAAACCTCGAATGGCAGGTCCCATGACTTGGGTCTAGAACCAAGGAGTGAACCTTAGGAACATGCCTAGTTCTAACCGCTTAATACCCAACAAGAGGCAAGTTAGCCACTTAAAACCTTTCCCAAAGGTCGATCTACTTCACACACACACACACACACATATATATATATATATATATATATATATATATGTGTGTGTGTGTGTGTGTGTGTGTGTGTTTATACACATACACATCCAAACACTATACATCTCACATTAAACCTACCACTTGTAGATGTTAGATTTGTCGGGCGGTTCCGGATAGGCTTCTACTACAAGTTGGGCCTCACCTTATATCACTATGTACTAATTATAATGGCCCATGACACTTAGACCTCTCACATTAACCGGCCTTACTTATAGATGTTGGACATACCGGTCGGTTCTGGGTAGGCTTCTACTACAAGTAATGGTTATTCTCGTGTCTATGTGTCATTTATTATAATTTAAGCCATTAACTCAAACACAAACATACAGATTCGTATAGTACATTCAAATTATATTTCCTAATTTAAACGTATTCATTACACACTTAATACATGTTATTGTTACGTTTGATTACGCTATATATATATATAGGAGTGAATTATACGAATGTGAATATTGTCCTAACCATGTTTGAAATGTCAATCCAGATTCAAATTAAAGGTGTATAAGTAATTTCCCAATTCCTCTTTAATCATGGCATAAATGTATATATTAACATATAACAACAAAAATCGGAAAAAATCAATAAAACATAAGACTTGTTACCTAGGTTTGATCTGATTATCTCAACAATAAAAAATAAACAAAGTGCCATATATCAAATAAATATAATTTCTATGTTGGTACAGATTCACTTTTTATGTAAGTTTATGCGCAAATCCTTAATATTTGGACATGTTGCAAACAATACGTTCAAATACTCCATTTAGAAAAATAGAGATTTAAAACTATTCAAATTTACATTTTCTCCAAGTCTTAAGCTTTTGCAACAAAACCACACATATGAATTTACACAAAATAACATAAGATGAATCTGACCAAGATAGAGAATTATACAAAACCAACATGCTTCTCTTTTATTATTTCAATAATCCAAACTCACATACACAAACAGATTTACCAGTTCTTCATAGAAACATAAAACAAATGGAAGATTTAAGGGATTAGATATTTTTTCTTTTCATATAACTAAAATCTTCCTAGGCATAATAATCCAAATTTAAACTAAAAGTCACAGAAAATAGTAAACTTAAATGAATTCCATTCATAGTGAATTTGAGATAGAAAATAATAGAATTTGCTGTAGAATTAAAATTTGGATTTGGCTAGCACAACAAGTTCCAATCCTTCTACAACATGTACGTGTGTGTGTGTGTGTATGTGTATATATATATATATAAGAAATAGAATCTCGTGTGTATATATATAAAACCAAATTTGCAGAATTCTAATCTATAGAAAAACCAAGATAAGAGAAGTCAGAAATAAAGATACGAGAGGTAGAAGAGATCTAACCATGCTCTGGAATTTGGTAATGGAAAAAAGGTAATGGAGGCATGGAGAAGAATATATGTAGGGTTTTGAGTGAGGGTTGGGGGTCATATTTATAGTGGACATTGTGTATACAAACCGTTAGATTCAATTGATTAAATCTAAGCAGTTCGTTGATGAAAAATACAAATAGGCCCTCCTTTAAAACAACCTTCACTGGGCACCCTATAGGAGGGCGGTCGACACTCTTGTAGAAGGGAGGTTCACACCCTTGGTCGACCCCCTTCTATAGGGGCAGTCGACCCCCCTTCTAGGTTTGAGCCAGGGAAATTTGTTCTCCTGTAACTTTATTTCCATTGATTTGTGAATTTATTTGATTGATTGGTTACCTTATATTGATTATTTCTGTCCCCTTTGTATATAAATATATACACAAAAATTTGAATTTAATGATAATATTCTTCTCATGATTATCTAAATTGATATATTCCAGATTATTTATTTATTTGAAATTCAAACCTTGTGTATTAATATTCATGCACAACTTGTTTTATTAATATCTTTTACGTACGTACTCTGTTTTCAGTAAATAAATTTTGAAAATAGATTATAATCTCGCCACGAACGCAATTACAATACTTTTTTGGCCTAATTCCTAATTACCCAAAATTTCATTTTTAGCCCATTAGCTTATTATTGACTATTAATTAATTATTTAAAATTAAATTACCTTATATCTAATTTATGTTTATTTTATAGGGTATTACAAGTCCACCTGTGGAGCTCCGAGTAGCTCCCATACCTGCCACTTGATCTGCTCATCACCATCGTCGATGAGCACCAAATGTAATAAGGAGGAAATAAAACCTTAGCTCAGACAACAGTCTAGTGTGATGAATAACAAATCCCAAAGTTTTGCAAAGTCATAACAGAGGATATGAAGAATCATACATGTCTGGTCCCTACATCCACAAGTATAGCGGCCTGAGAAATTTCAAATCTCGAAGTTACATCCCATGTCCAAACTTAAGCATCGAAAACCCAGAAAGCTAAAAGAAAGAAATAAGAGGGTGAGATAAGAAAGAAAGTTAGAATAGAAGGATAAGAAGAAAAACCAATACAGAATCAGAGTCTTACATCGCAGCTAAACAAAATATATATAAACAAATCTTTATTGAGAGATTTGAAATATACTTTCAAACATCAGAGTACATCAATACATCTGGACAGTTATAATAATCTGTCCTCATACATAACACATAGTGGAATAACAACTACATAAGTCTGAACTTCTCCAGCTCGTCTCTGGACTTCCCATCATCTAATAACCTAAACCTATAAAACATGGTTTGATCCGAGCATTGCAAACGCCAGGACCAGTCTGGTGAACTAGCGTGAGAAACTCACAAAGTTTATAAGAATAATCAAACTTGATTTTAAAGTAAAAATCTTTTCGAAAGAAAAGGATAATCATAAGACCAAATCCACACGTAAATGCAGAAAGTTTTTACCTTACGATAACCCAAAACATTTTTAAAACATGTTTTTTTTGATATTATAATAGTGTCTAAAACAAATAAATAACCATCTAGTAGAACGCTTGCATCTCACGCTCTACATACATAGCATACAATCAAAACTACACGCTCTTATTGGAGAATGAATTTCTAACTATGGCAAGCTATGGGACTACCTACCGACGGTGTACCTCTAGAGAAATTACACTAGGATTCAACAAGAATGTCCTGCAACCATGGCTAAACATGACCGCAACCATGGCTAAACAAGACCGACCATTCATTTCGCTTGAATGTTCTGAATATATTGTCACCTTACGGTTGGTATACCAACATAACCGTTCTCGGTAGATACAGACGCAAGAGAAGGACAAATAGAAATTTATCTAGATGGTGATAATACACCCTAATTGAAAGCGACCCACTTAGCCATGCGACCTACCCGATTTTGTTCCATTTCCCAGTTGATGAGGCTTGAGGTTAAAATAACCTTTTAGAACATCTGGCCGCCATTCACTTTGAATGACACATCATCAGATCCATCAAATCACTGATTGACGTCCACAAAAATACTCTTGGTGTCAAAGCAAAAAAGATTGAATTCCTCTGCCACCAACAGATGTATGCTTGTAGAAATCAATATATGTGATCATTTAGAAATACTCTGTCAGACATCTGTCCATACAAGTTGTCCTGGGACTGGAAAATCAGAAGGCACTCTCCTACCACATCCTAGGAATCACCCTATAGATCAGTAGCGAGTAGTCCATGCAATTCGTAGATTTCAATCAATAAACCACAATATATCTCTTGGAATCAACCACAGATATTAAGTAATTCTACCATTTTATGAAGATCACAGTCTTCAATTGCTCCATCTCAATCAACATCTTCCACAATAATGTATTTGCCTGCCCGAAATTGTTTTCGTATATTAATTCGATCCCAGTCTTTCCGTACCAATAGCGCGTTAGGCTAGATTCTGATAGTCGGTTATTTAACATTCAAAATAAATAACAATAAAAATAAAATGGATCCACTGGTTTATTACATATCATCACTTGGCCTTTTTAATTTTTCGTTCATTAATCAAAAACCCTTAAATCTCCCAATATTTGAAAACACAACCTTTAACTTCTTATTTCAAAATAAGATATTACTCAAACCCTTCTATTCAACTTAATAAACTTTTTGAATTATAGTTTATAATACCATACTCTCTCTTTAGAAACCTTATTTAAATCTTAACCATGTTTACTTAATTTAAGTATTAAGTAAATTGTTATTTGAATTTTTTTTATTAACTTTAAAATTCTTTTAAAACATTATATACAAAACAAATTCTATTATAAATAGAATCATTTTATAAAACTTCTGATAAGTTTATTCCAAACCTATTTTAGTTATATCTCGATAAAACCTCATCATTTTGAATATAGGGAATTTAGATCGCATCGTTATAACTTGACTTGCCTAACCCCTTTAATTCAAATTTGGTTTCTGTTTCGATTTCATTTCATACCTTCATCAGTATCTAACTGTAAATCAGCAAGAAAATAATTCCCTAAATTTCAACCCCAAAGCTGAAACCAACATCAAATCAATACTCAGAAAATCATTTAACTCAACCGATCTCTAGTCAGGTTCCAATTCTTTAATTTCTTATCTTGGATTTTATCTTATTCATAAGCCATTTCTAATAAATCGTCCTAATAATATATTCCACAAAACTTGGGTTTTATAACTCCATCCAACTCTTGGATTTTATGAAATCCAATTAAATATAATCCAAATAAGAATTTTAATTTAAACTTCAAATTAAACTTAACTTGTATTACTAGTAATATAATTTGCTTAAAAATATCATTTAACTATAAACCGTGCCTTAAGACAACATAAACCTTCATTAATAAATCTTATATTCCAATATTACTACTTTGATTGTTATTAAATAAACAATAATCAACTTTCAACATTAATTGAAAATGAAAATGGTTTACTTCACCATTAACCATCTCTATTAAATTAAGAAACTAATTTAATAATCAGTTTCAGTTAAAATAGTTGACTTGTTCAACTTCAAACATTATTAACTCGTTAATCATTTCCAATTAGTCTCCTCATTTAAATTAATTACCAATATAATTAATTTAAATAATCCCAATTCTCTGATTATTTTTAAATAAATAATAATCAATTCAATATAATCCTATTTTAATTGTTCTTGTAACAACCCGAAAATCTGGGCCAGTTTAAAATTTTTATTTTGGCCCTTTTAGCGAATTTTGATTATTTAAAACGAATTATTTTAAATAATATCGACATGAAATTTATTTTGAATATAATTCGAACGTATATATTATATGCGTCGTCGTTAGAATATAAATAATTATATATAATTATAAATAGAATTGAAAATGGCGCGGTAGTTCGATAATTCGATTTCAAACTTCAATTGAATGTACCGAGTGCAAAACAATCCGGATTTTAGTGAAACCAAAAATAATGGAGTCTAATAGTGAATATCTTTCCAACGAATCCGAAAAATCAAAAGTTCGTAGCGGGAATCAAGAGATATGTCCAGTTGAAAATTCTGAATAGTCGCTATGGAATTCAGGCCTTTAAAAATGGACATTTTGCAAACGACCTCGGATTTCGACGAAACCAGTTTTGTTGGGTCCGTGATGTCAAATTGTTGCTAGGTTCCAAATTTCATAATTTTTAGAATCAATATGTGAGCGTGGCGAAGGAAAACGCGTTTGACCAGTTTCAGTTGATTTTAATCGACTGGAAATTGGCCATTTTTCCAACGGTCTCAGAATTCGGCGAAACTAGTTTTGTTGGGACCGTATCGTCAATACGAAGCTAGAAAATATTTTTTTGGGATTTTTCGTGTTCGTATGTGGCCCCGGTAATTTGAAAGGTACGTTTAAAATTCAACATAGTGATTTAAATGAAAATTCAAAAAGGAAACTGATTGTAATGATCAAATCAGCTTGCGATACATATCCCATTGTGTTCGGAATGGGGGTAATACGCTAGAGACGACAGTCGGCGGGTTCTATTTCTAGTTCATATGAAAAGTCAACTTAGGAGGGAGAAAATAAATAAAAATAATATATAAATTATTATATAACCTCACTTCCCTCTCTCTCTTCCATTCTCTCAGTCAAACTAGGTCAAAGAAATAATAAAAAAAAACCGATCCACAAATCGCGCCTGCCCTAGCCGATCCGCCGCCGCCTCCAGGCGGAGCACCACCGCACCCCCAGTCAGCCGCCACCGTGCACCCCCCCTCGCCTCTCGTTCCTCCTCTCCCCCTCTGCTAGACCGCGACCCCCCCCCAACTTCGAAGAACCCGCAACCAACAGCGAGACCACCGGAGCAGCCACCACCCTCCCCCCCTTTCAGCCCCATTTCCGACCTCATGAGCCCCCTCTCTCCTCCTCTGCTTAAAACCGCACCTCCCAGGAGCCCGAGCCCCTGAAAATGACAGCCACCGTACAGAAAGCCTCCACCGCGCCGGAGGGCTGCCACCGACAGTCTTTCCTTCCCACCAGCGACGCCGACTCTCCTCTGGTTGGGATATACAGTAAGTTTTTACTTAATTTTAATTTCAGTTTTTGTTTTTAAAATAAACATAGAGAAAAATCAGTTATATATATATATATGCATTTAAAAAAAATCTACATTGAATGAAAATGAGATCTTATTGAATAAGAAAGCCATGATTTTTAATTCATATGGAAGTCATGATTTTTGATTTTATCAAAATATGATTTGATTGTTGAAAAGGAAAAGTAAAAATATAATTTTTACATCATAGGAAGTATAAAAATATAATTTTTATATAGGTAAGATAGGAAAAATTATCACCTTTATATATGTAGTGAAATAAAATGAAAACTTCATATTTGAAAAGGCGAAAAATTTATTTTAAAAAAGGCGAAACCTTTATGTGAAAAAAACATAATAAAAATATAAATTTTATCTATATAGCTTCGAAATAAAAATTCGATTTTTATATATTGAACTTTGAAGTCAAAATTCGATTTTTACATATGTAGAGAATACGGGCGACGAAAGCGACAAAAGGCGAGAGCGTTGAAGATTTCTATAAATGAAGAGTCAAGATGATTGGATAGCTATATGTGAGAATTTCTCACCTTTCAATTTATTTTTCTAGTTATATATATACTAGGATGCAGACGGTGCTTAGTAGCACCCGACACAATCGTCCACAGACCATGGACTTGTTTGTTTGGCTGTGTTGTTAGTTAGATTGTTTGGGTTGATTTGAATTGTTTGGTGAAGTGAAATAGATATGATTGATGTGAGAATGGCGTGGGCCTTCAGTAGACCGGGGATAAGGCTAGGCCTCGTCCCGTTTCTAGTATCGTGTCGTTATGCCGCCGAAATTTTCTAAAATATGTTAGAAAAATAAAAATACCATTTTATTTAAAGAATGAACTGAATATAAATTCATAGGTTGGAATAAAATGTTTTGTCGTTAAAAATATAATTTTTAACGTGAATGTGAATAAATATATATTCATTTACAAACCAGACGGTTTGTTTATGTACACCTATTTGAAGGACATTGATTGGGTCGATAAATTTTACACATCGCCCAACTGCACAAATAAAATGTGCGTTTGATTGTTTGAAACCCCACACGGGTGTTGGGATGAAATTTGAAGTTCACTCATCCTGATTGATTAAATATGTCGATCGATTGATTGACAGGCTGTTATAAGCGTTAGATATCTATATTTGATGCTTATACAGTGTAGTGCACTTTGGTTGATGGTTGATTATTTTTCAATGCTATTATATACATGTGTTGTATGAAAATCCATATAATTAACATTATATGGTGATTGATTGGGCCTCATTCCAATTTAGAAAATAAAGAATATTATAAAATAAAAGTTCATGTGTTGACAGTACTCATCCATTGAGATTGGTCATGTGTTGAACGAAATATTTTGATAATAAAATTTACATCTTTATCGATATAAAATAAAAGTTCATGTGTTGACAGTACTCATCCATTGAGATTGGTCATGTGTTGAACGAAATATTTTGATAATAACAACTATTTTGAAAAAGAAATATTTGAAATAGAATATTTGAAAATAGAAATTTATGAAGCCGTGTTGATTAGATTGACGCCGTTTTGATGTGAACGATATTTATATTGAATTTAAAACGATTTTGAAATGAATTGAATTGAAAACGATTTCGAAATGAATTGAATTTAAAACGATTTCGAAATGAATTGAATTGAAAACGATTTCGAAATGAATTGAATTTAAAATGATTTCAAAATGAATTGAATTGAAAACGATTTCGAAATGAATTGAATTTAAAACGATTTCGAAATGAAATGAATTGAATTTAAAACGATTTCGAAATGAATTGAATTTAAAACGATTTCGAAATGAATTGAATTTAAAACGATTTCGAAATGAATTGAATTGAAAACGATTTCGAAATGAATTGAATTTAAAACGATTTCGAAATGAATTGAATTGTATATGAATTCAAATTGAATTGAAATTTGAATTGAATAGAAATGAATTTTAAAACGAATTTATAAAGAAGAATTCAATTTTGAATTGAATTGAAATGGAAGTTGAAATTGCTTTTGAAACGAATTTAAAACTATTCATATAATTCGTTTTAAATAGAAATCGACGAAATATATATTATATATATTATATATATAATATAATGGCCTGAATAGAACGCGCCGCGCCGTGGCAGTTCGTGAATTTCGACCATTTATTTCAAACGGACATTACGGGAGATCCGACCGTCGGATTCTCCTAAAACCGGAACCGTTGGGTTCGTATCGAAAAGAGCTTTCTAATGAATATTAGAAATTTGAAATCTAACGGTTGGATTTGGAGATACGTCCAAATCAAATTCGAAAAAGGTCGCTGTAAGTGCAGTTCGATGGCCATTGATGGAAATCGACTGTACGGGCCTTGATAAAACTATTAAAAATAGTAATAATTTGTGTAAAATCATAAGAAATGATTTAGAAAGGATTGGGATGAAAAACTCCATATTTGAAAGGATAAAAATAGATTTTTATCGAAATGAACTAGTTTTGAACTAGAATTATAATTCTATTTATTTTTAAATAAATAAATTGAATTTGAAAAGGGTTTTGAAAATAACCAAAATTTCCAATGATTGCATTGGATTGGATTTGAATCGAAATTGTCTTCGGAATATTTTGATGTTGGAATTCGTGATTATACAGATGTTGTTATGGAAATTTGAAAGATATATATTTATATCGTTATTTCCAATACGACATTTGTTAGTCGTAGAATTTGATATTGAATATAAGCCGATATATTTTCTATTCAGAGCCTTGTATTGAATATCAAATGTGATTTGGGTTTGTCGTGAATGGTGTCTTCACGAACACTGTTCTTGAACCCAGTTGAGAAAAGATTAAATCTTTTTATTTAGATTTAATGAAGTGTACCAATTAAATAATATTTAATTGAAATTGAATTGATATTGATTTTTGGGTTTATCGTGAACAGTGTTTTAAATAACACTCGTTCTTTAACCCGATAATTAATGGAATGTGATTTTGGGTTTATCGTGAACCGTGTTTTTAAATGACACTGATTCTTTAACCCAGTTAACGATTAAAACTAAGTGGAGTTTTAATGAATCTTTAATTAGATTGAAATGGTCGAGAATGGAGCACTACCAGTTTTGCTCCAGGCGATAGTTAAATCTTTAATTAGATTTGAACGTGAAATGGTAATTGAATTTACCGATAACACTGTGGTGTTAGATATGAAGTATTACCAGTTTTACTTCATGGGATGAATATGTTGGGATTGGGAAATTAAAATAAATAATTACTTCGGTAAGGTTCGCTAATCCCGACTAGTTTGAATTGATATTCAAAAATAGATTAAAGAATAAATTCAAGAAATTCATCTTGGATAAAATTAATGGGAACCTTTCCCTATGAATGTGAAAGTACTTAAAAACAATCAATCTCGGTTATCATTCATTACTTTATTTTCTACTCACTTACTTATCCATCTTATTAATATAAGAATTAGCCTTTTGAAATCATTTAATAATTACTTATAAACTTAAATAATATATATTTATTTCCTTTTGATAAACTTCCATTCAAAATAATATATTTAAAAAACTATCTTCAGTTATAGAAGGAATTTTATAACTTCCTTTCTATAGATTTACTTGACTGTAAATCAATCTTTACAAAACAATATATTTAGGCCATCTACTGCTAATTTACTCAACCAATACTGCCCATTAGTTAATAACAAAGCAACCATTGAATTTGGATTCAACATTCAATAGCCAAATCAATAATCCAATGATATTGGTTAAACAGTTCATATAATGATCATGTGAAAATAAACAATAAAATTTGAGGAATCTAGTTGGATCCCTCTAACCTATTTTTCCATGCATCGAAATAGGTTACCTCAAATAAAACAATCCACTCAATATGATAATATATTGTCTGTATAATAAACATGAATAACCAGTTCAACTGATAACGATCAACTAATAACAATAATTTAAGCATCCAGTTTAATCTAATACGTTTATATTATTATAAACTTAACCAACAAGGCAAGTTACCTCGATTATGAATAATCGTTAAAAATAACGATTGGTTTCAATTAAATTAAATGAATGTTTTACTTAAATTAGTTATATAACAATATTTAGCGTATATTCAAATAATCATCAAATTATCCAGTAATTAGCAAACATAGCATATAAACAATAAACATGACTTATATACAATTTAAGTAGGACAACTGAGTGAGTTTTACACACCTTGGTTTAATTTTGTCGTTTAAAACACTTATTTTAATTAAATCAAACTATCGTTTAATTTAATTGAAAATTCCCGCTTCTTCCTCTATCGACCAAACCAGCTCCATCTCGTAGCCTTCATCCATATGGTTCCAACGGAATCAATCACGCGCAATTCTGTCAACGTACGATCAAGATATAAAGTTAATAAGACTGCATAACAATTATTTTAATTAAATTTTAATGTTAAACTTAAGTGGGCCTTACCTTAGTCCTTTCGAGCCAATACCGCACGTAACCCGCTCTCTACAGTTCTCTTCTGCCCCAATTCTTTCTTTCTTTTTCTTCTGAAGCTCGTTTTTGTGCACTTCTCGTGCACGACAAATAGGGATATTCCCAAAATTTACTCGAAACCAAAATCTGATCATACCATTGCACTCCTCATCTTGTATTGCACCTACACATCATGACCTCACCATCCTTCGATCAACCTCCTCAAACGCGTCGCCTGAAGCCTTGTATCAGGTTGCAATATTAATTTGTACAAAAATTTCGTAAACTTGGGTGCAAAGTGCAATTCTTCCCTCTGAATTCAACGCCATCCTCCATTTCGTCGATCGATGCTTATAGCTTGCGAGACTCCTCCCCCTACATACGCTGCTCATATTCCAGTAACCCAATAACGAGGTCGAACTCAATAAAAATGATACCATCGCGTAGATATTGGCAAGAGGAGGTTGAGAATATGATTTTTAGCATGGTATTTTATTTGATTTTTAATTTTAGAAACCCTAGGTTTCATTATTTTCTCATGGTTTCAACCCTCAAGAACGAACGAACTACATCGTATTTATAGGGGAAGGTAATTGTGGCCATCACATAAAATTGTTTAGGGGGCACACAAAAATTTTGGGTAGGTATGTAGGCATGTGAAGTAGTTGTTCTTTAGCCGGGTGATATGAATGGCAAGGATAGGTTACCTAAAGCCTAATTCTCTATTGTTCCCCTTAGCCATGTGTAGAAGAAGGTTAGGTTTTCAACTGTATACTAAGTAAGTCTGTGCTTTGGTTTTGATTAGTTGTGCATGTGCGTGTTCGTTATCTACTTATATCAATGGGCTGAGCATGGGAAACTGTTTCATTGCTTCCTATCACCCATGCTTTTGCTGGGTCTTTTTTGTTAACTTTCATGTTCTTCAGTGCATCTGGAAAGGCAAAATCATGAAATAGATATGTGTTATATCAATATATAAGATCTATTACAAATATAATTGAATTGAAAATTGTGTTCATTTTTTTGAAAAGTGTATATATATATATGATTTTGTACAGTTATCTAAATTTGTTCTATAGAGTTGTTTAGACATGTAAGTGATGTTTGTTGCAACTGCATGCAAGTATAGGCATGTGGAAGTTACAGAAGAATAGGGTAGGAGCGAATAGGGTAGAGGCAGTGTAGGCATGGCATACTTAAATAAACTGTTGTACGTGTTTTCCAACTTCAAATCTTAGGCTATGCATGTTCTCTATAAAGTAGGCTAGTCTTGCTTAAGTATGAAGGAATGAGGCTTTTAGGTTGGCTGAAAAGATAATGTAGGGTAGGTGCACATGGCCTTCTACTTCATTTTAGTTGCTTAGGGATTTAGTTTATATTATTTTATTTCGGTTAAATATGGTACCTCTAATTAACATTGACCGTAAATTCTGCACTGACACACACGGATTCCAAAAAAATGAAAATAAACACACCGTTATGTCTTGACGTTACGGTTTCGATGAAATTAATTTCATTGAATTCTGACTCCGTTTGCACAATGATGTTATTTTAATTTCAATTTATCATCGATTTACGTTAAAATGTCGCACACTTACAAAAAAACTCCGATTGGCTTCAAACTGGAAATCTAGCAATAACTAGTTATATGTACTCCAATAAAATTCATTTCTTCGAAAAAAGAGGTTGTTTCGAAAATAGCTATTTCTAAGGCTTGTATAATATCGATATAATATTAATTTAATTCCTAAACAATTAAATTAAATTATAATAAATTATTATCGTCGTATGTATCGAAATGGAATAATATATCATTTCAAACATAAACCCATATGGAATTTTAACTCAATCTTAACATTTTCGAGTTAAATGATATCCAAATTCTATTAAAATCCCTATTAAATTTATTAAATAAACATTATTGTTTATTAACGAACCCATAGTGATTATTTTAAATTTTGATTTGGATATAACTTACAATTTACAAGATAAAATCTCGATTTTTCTCTTTTATTAGAAAATTATTATTTAATAGATTCTAATGTTTCTTGTTTCATAGAATTCCGACTTAAAACTAATTTTTTATATTCAGTTGAAGTTCAAAACTCAATTTTACGAAATACCGCGATGTTACGAGTTCATTTTAAATTAAATATATATTTAAACATTCAATCGTCGTTTTTATTAACGAATTCAATATTAAAATCTACTAATATTTCTAATAAAATATTTATTAAGATTAAATATTCAAATGACCGAAAAATATGGGTCGTTACAACAGGGTTAGCACATAACAATCGACGTATGCTATACACTATGATAAACATCATATAAAGAAGGTTTATAGACGTCTAAGTACTAAGTGGTGATAGATAAGTAACAACTATAGCGTCCATCATCTATCCTCATATTCACTCACTTAGTGTGTTAGATATATGATAACATTCGGTTTCCATGATCCTTGAATCCATGCAACTCAATCGCCCAGGGCTTAAGTTGTACCGACATGTATGATCCAAAGTAAGGAACCTTTTGGTCAAGGTGAAAACTCCCATTGACGGAAACAAGGAGACCCGTCTTGGTCGAAATGGACATCATGCCTATTATCCTTTTTTCTCGAGTAATCGCTAAATCTGCTCATGTCATCCATAACAGAGTCTACTCTTGGACTACTGCCATGACTCCACTTTAATAGCTCATTCTCAATTCATTATCACTACTGTCCATTAGGAATATCAGTATCCTTTATTGAAGTCGTTGCTTCGCTTTCCATCCTGGAATCACCATCATCAAATAACAAACCATCGATTGAAGAGCTATCATATTGAAACCGCTGTCGAAGGAACCATCGCCTCCTGCTCTTCGAAATTGCACCAACATTCATGTAAAATTGACGAAAGTGACCACTAACAATGGTAATTGATAACGACCACTTCATAGTAATTTATAACAGCTACTCTGAAATATGCATCTAGGAAAAATGTCTAGCATTTTTCATGATATCCAGTTCGTCGCTATGTCCATCCTTTGTCTTCAGATTGGTCCACCAAGCTCTAGTGTTTCTTTGTCTTCACCATTGCCAAGCTTTAATGTTTCTCCATCGTAAAATCCAACCAGGTGTTCTGAAGTTCCTTTGGGAATTTATCTTATCCATTCGAGTCTATCATCCTTCTGTATTTTGTAATTATACATTGACATGTGCATTTGACCGATAAGCACCCCAAACTCTAATGAACGCAATTTCCTAATACCATATCGCCAACAAATGGCGTTATAAGCTAAACTAAGCAATCAATTCCACGATGCAATCAATAGTCATATAAATTCTTAAACTATCATACAAACATCCATAATAGCAATAATAAATCAAGTGTTACATATATGTAGTAATCAAAGTGAAATAAGTGTCCAAATAACCTAGATCTACCAGTATGGTCAAGATAAGGCGTAATAACGCATAAATAAGTAAATAGCATGCAAATAGATAAAAGTGTGACAATTAGGTTAAATATACTTAAATCCTTATTTAATCTTTTTATTTAATATTTACTAGGTTCAACTATCCTAAATATTATGTTTTATAATTAGAAATCAATTTAAAACGTCAAGTTTATATTATACGAAAAAGTTCAGTTAAGTGAGTGACAATATCACACACCTTAGCCAAGTCAAGCCAAATTGGCTCTAAATGTAGGGCTCGCCAGTATGATCCAATGGAAGAAACGACATCCAGTTCTGACCTTCCTATAAGAAGTTATGCACAATATAAGTTTATTGATTAAATTAATATAAATAAATCACTTAATTAAGTAATTATTGTTGATTCATGAGATTTTTTATTTACGACAACAAAGAAAAAAAGATCATAGGAAGAGTGATTTAGTATGATAATTTGTTTATGTTTTAGTTGTGTTATAATTTATTAAAATTTATCAACAAATATCATAGCACAAACATATATATATATGTATGTGTGTGTGTGTGTTGTAGCACACAATGACTGGACTGTGCACATTTACCATGTTTATGTTTGGCTTGTAAACATTATCTGGTATTTGCTTATGAACTTTAGTATGTGATAGATATCATGTCATTTATCATATTACTTTATCTTTTCAAAGGGGAACAACGCTTTTGAAAGGTAAGTACACAACAAATTATTATAGGAGAGGTATAGTCATACAATCAGGGGGAGAGAAAAAATTCAAATACTGCATATATTTAGGGGGAGAATTAAATTTTCTACAAGAGATTGCAAGAGGTTGTCATCAATCAAAAAAGAGTGAGAATGTTGATTCATGAGATTTCTGATTCCCAACAATGAAGAAAAGAAGATCATAGGAAGAGTGATTTAGTATGAAAATTTATTTATGTTTTAGTTGTGTTAGAATTAGTTAGAATTTGTGTTTTACTTGCATAACAATTGCATAAGTTTAATATATCACATTATTTAAGCTTCCGCATATTCATATCAATCCATATTACTCGATCCAACTCTAGCACTCTTTTCATTTGGCATCAGAGTGGGACATCTTATAACCATAAAACTATTATTTGTTAGTCGATAATATGGATAACAACACGAACAATAACACCAGCAATAACACAAGTTTCATAGAAGTTCAGTCTACTACACAACCTTCATTTTTCAACGGTATGAACTATAATTACTGGGTTACATGTGTGAGAATTTTCATGCGAGCAATTTTTGATTTTGGAATATTACTCAAAAAGAATATATACCCACTTCTAATTATTTCGAGTGGTCAACCAGTTTAAAAACAGAAGCTACTGCAAATGCTAAAGCCATGAATATGTTGCATTGTGCCTTGCATAGAAATGAGTTTAATTGGATTTGTATATGAAATATTGCATGTGAAATTTGGTGAATACTCAAAGTAACACACGAAGGAACTAGCAAGGCTAAACAAAGTAAGATATTCATGTTTAAAAATCAATTTCAGAATTTCAAAATGAATGAAAATGAACCCATCAATGATATGTATTCTAAATTTCAAAATATTTATCATTTATTATTGGGCATAGGAGAAAAATACTATGGCTTTATTATAGTATCAAATATCCTAATTTCTTTGATGGAAGATTGGGAAAGGAAGATCTTTGCTACTGAAGAAGCTAATGATCTTTCAACCATGATACCAGAAGAATTAATAGGAAATCTTATATCATATGAAGTTAATTTGCAAGAAAAAAAAAAGGTTCATGCTCAAGACAAAAAGGAATTTATCTTTCCATGTTGAAAAGGATGAATCAGATTCAGACAAAGAAGAAGACTTAGCTTTCATCGCCAAAAAATTTAGAAAATTTCCGAAATACAAGAAGGGATTCCAGAAAAATGGAAAGAAAATCATCAAGAATAATAATAATAAAGCCGCTTCATCTTCAGTTGAATGTTTTGGTTGTCACAAAATGAGACATTATCAAAAGTATTGTCCGGAACAAAAAAGGAATAGCACAACAAAACAAGAAGAAGACATCTAAGAAATGAGCTTTCTCAGTAACTTGGGATGATTCAGACTCTTCATCTTCTGAAAGTGATAGTGAAAGCGGTAACGAATAAGCTAACGTATATGCTTCATGGCTAAAGAAACTGAGGTTAGTGATTTTACTTTTGAAGATATGGTACAAATTAACATGGAATTATTAGAATCAATAAATAATTTCAAAAGAAAATATAAACAAGCAAATGAGGATCACAAAAAGGCAGAATTTGAAAGAGATTTGCTGAAAGATGAAAAAGTGATATTAGAAGATGAAATTAGAAAACTTCAAGAATCTCTATCCAATGCAAATTCTCAACTTCCCCTATTGAGTCAAGAAATTAAAACTCAAAAAGAAAAGAATAATCTGCTTGCTTATGAAAACCATGAATTGTAAACCTAGATTAAATTAATAGAATTAGATATTTCTAGTCTAAAAATTAAATTAGATGATATTACTGAAAATGTCACTAATTTTAATAAAGGTAGAGGGAATTTATCTAACATTATAAAAAATTCTCAACCTGTATCTATTAAGAAAGGTCTACGATATATTCAAAAACCGGATATCTTAAAGAAGTCAAATAGAAAGAACCTAAAACTAGCAAGCCAGTAATTTCCTCTACTAAAAAAAGGTTTCTAAAACAATTAGTATATGGATTCCTAAAACAAATAATTATTTGATTAGGGATAAATATAATAAAACATTTTTAGAAACTATTCATAATAATAAAGATTATACTTTTAAAATGGGCATTTAACCCTCTTGGGTTTGGTTTCCTAAGACCTAACTCTTAGACCCTAACGGAGGAAGTTGGTACCAACGTCATTACATATTTTTTGCTGGTCCCATTCAGGAAAAGAGGAAAATGGATACTCTACAATGGTTTCTTAAAACATATGACAGGAGACAAATAAGTGCTAACGAATATTACCTACTCAAGAGGAGGGATTGTCACATTTGGATATAATTCCAAAGGATATATCATCTGCAAAGGCGATGTGAGCAATTATGGTACATCCAATTTACCTCTTATTACTTATGTTTTGTTAGTTAAGAATTTAAAACTTAATTTATTAAGTATCAGTCAATTATGCGATAAAGGTTTAAAATATCGTTTTGTGAAAATAAATGTAGTATTTTTGATAAAGATCAAAAACTTATTTTCGAAGGTAATAGAGTTAAAAATATTTATGTTTAAAATATGAAAGTTAATAATAATAATCTAGATATGTGCTAATTAGCCAAAGATAACGATCCTTGGTTATGGCACAAGAGATTATGTTACATAAATTTTGAAACCATTAATAAAATTTTGAAAAATGAAATTGTAAAAGGTTTACCAAAAATGAAATTCAAAATCAAAAATTTATGCGATGCTTGTCAGTTAGGAAAATTAACGAAATCATCATATAAGTCTAAAAAGGTCATTTCAATTTGCAATTGTTAGAATTACTACATATGGACTTATTTAGGCCAACTCATATTCAATCCATAAATCACAGTATATACGTGTTTGTAATGGTTGATGATTTTTCTAGATGTACCTGGACGATATTTTTGAAAATAAAAGTGATACATTTGATTATTTTAAAATGTTTGTAAAACAAATTCAAAATTAAAAATATTTGAAAATTAAAAATATATGAAGTGGTCGTGGAGGAGAATTCGAAAACGAATTTTTTTATTTATATTGTAAAAAGAAAGGAATTTTTCATAACTTCTAGTTTTCTAGAACTCCACAAAAAAATGGAGTTGTAGAGGAAAAATCGAATTTTACAAGAATGTGCTAGAACATTGTTGAATGGAAGTTCGTTACCAAAACATTTCTGAGCAGAAGCAGTCGCAACAGCCTGTTATGTTTTGAATCGTGTTTCCATTCGACCACTTATGAAAAAAACTCCATATGAACTTTTTAAAAGTAAAAAACCAAATATTTCATATTTTAAGGTTTTCGGTTCAAAACGTTTTATTTTAAATACTAAAGATCATTTTGTAATATTCGATTCGAAATCTGACCAAGGTATATTTCTAGGATATTCAGATCAAAGCAAAGCTTATCATATTTTTAATAAAAGAATAAATAAAATAGAGGAATCACTTCATTTTTCTTTCGACGAATATTATTTTCAGAATTCTAATACCGAAGTTTTGAAAAATAGAAATTCTCAACATGAAGATAATATAATTTATAATTCTAGAGTAGATGAAAACGTTGTTCATAATAATGTAATGAAAATATCACTGAAAATCAAGATATTTTTTATAATAATAATCAAACCAAAAATAAAGAAAGTAATAATGTTAATAATAAAACATTATTCAAAATAATAATGAAATAAGATCTCCAGCAAGAATATTACGAGATTATCCAACTCAAAATATCATCAAAGAAATAAATTCAGACATAAGAACTAGAAGTCAGTTAAATCTAATAAGTCGCGTAGCTTTCTTATCCAATATCGAACCCAGAAATCCAAAAGAAGCATCTACTGAAGAAAACTGAATTATCGCCATGCAAGAAGAATTAAATCAGTTTGAACGCAATGAAGTTTGGGAATTAGTCCAAGACCGAGTGATCAAGCTGTTATAGGAACAAAATGGTTTTATAAAAATAAAGCAGATGATTCAGGAAATATAACAAGAAATAAAGCTAGACTTGTCACATAAGGATATAACCAAGAAGAAGGAATAGACTAAGAAGAAACTTTTGCTCCAGTCACTAGATTAGAAGAAATTCGTATCTTATTAGCCTATGCCTATCATTGTAATTTTTAATTATATCAAATGGATGTAAAAAGTGCATTTCTAAATGGTTACATAAAAGAAAGAGTTTATGTTGAACAACCACCCTTGTTTACACAAGAAAAATATCCTGATCATGTTTATAAGTTGAAAAGGGTTGTGTACGGTTTAAAGCAAGCACCCCATGCTTGGTATGAATGCCTTAAAACTATCTAATAAATTCAGGATTTCAAATTGGAAAGGTTGATCAAACTCTATTTATAAAATGTGATAATAAAGATATTTAAGATATTTTGATAATTCAAATTTACGTAGATGACTATTTTTAGTTCCACTAGTGAAAAATTATGTCAAGAGTTTTCCAAAATTATGACTGGCGAATTTGAAATGTCACATATGGGTGAATTGTCATATTTTTTGGGTTTAAAAATTAAACAACTCCCAAATGGTATTTTTGTAAATCAAGAAAAGTATTGTAATAATTTAATAAAATGTTTTGGTATGAAAATACATCAAGTAAACCTACTCCCATGAGTACTACAACACATTTAGAAAAAGATTAAAATGGTAAAAGTGTCGATCAAAAATTATACCGTAGTATGATAGGATTGTTATTATATTTAACAACTAGTCGACCAGATATAACGATGAGTGTTTGTTTATGTGCTCGATTTCAAGCCAATCCCAAAGAATCACACTTATGAGCAGTTTGCATTATATAAGCAACACTAAAGCTTTTGGGCTTTTTTATCTGAAAGATTGTTCCTTTGAATTAGCATCGTGCAACGTCGTTGATTTTGGAGGATCACAGACGGATCGTAAAAGTACAAATGGTACTTGTCATTTTATTAGAAAATCAGTGATATCTTGGTTTAGCAAGAAACAAAATTGCGTTTCACTTTCTATGTGTGAAGATGAATACATATTAGCAGTATTGGCTTGTGCTCGAGTAATTTATATGTAACAAACACTTATTGATTTTAATGTAAATTTAAACAATTCAACTATTTATTGTGACAACACAAGTGCGATAAATTTATCTAAAAATTCGGTAAATCATTCAAGAACAAATATTGATATAAGACATCATTTTTTAAGAGAATACATTGAGAAACAAAATGTAAACTTAGAATTTGTGAATTCCGAAAATCAAATTGCCGATATTTTTACTAAACCGCTACTATAAAGTACGTTTATTAAACCTACAAGAGAACTAGGAATAGTTTCATATAAAGATTTATAAAAATTTACAAGTTTTAAGTGCAATAATGAACATTTCAAAAATAAGATTTTTTATGCATCAACCGGGTCTCAAACCCTGGTGCTTTCACAGGTAGCTGAGTATACTTTCCATTGGGTTATGTTATGTTTCTTGCTTAACATAGGGTACGGACTAGTATTATAATTCAGGCTACCGTAATCACATGTTATAAACTAACTAATTAACAAACTTTCTATATTTATAACTGGCTTAAAACAAATCCTACTTATCATCCATTCAACTTCTACTGATACTAAGGAAACCTCGCTTATATAAATACTCAAATTTTCATTCTTTTAACAAAAGAAACATAAGTTTCATAATATTATATATCAAATTCAAGAGATGAAAAAATCATGTTGAATTCCAATAAGTCACCATCAATAAAAAACTCTCCAATCAAATCAAATGAGAAAGAATCTTCTGAATATATTCAAATAGTTTCTCCAAACCCAGAGAAACAACTAGAATACAAGTAGCAAGATTATCACATCGAACTCGAAGAAAACAAAAGGACATTTTTTCGTTTCTCCAAATACAAAGTACAAGATCCATGAAACTCATCATTACCAACAACAACTCGGATTGCAGAGAGGACTTTATTTTAAATAAAAGGTAACATCATGGTGATTGAGTTTTCTAGATCAAATAGATGTACGTTTAACACCCAAAATTTAATACACTATAGCCATATTTGATGACAATAAAATGGGAATAACTTAACTAGATATTCATAATTAAGTGGAACCGGCATCACCTTGCGTTCGGCTCAGAATTCTGGTTTAGATAGACCCCAAGTTTGCGTAAAACAGATAATGTATGAAGAAGTTAAGGGTTTTAGAAGGGCATAAGGTTCGTATATATAAACATATTAACAATAAAATATTCTAGAACCAAAACAAGACAGCACAAGGGAAAATGGCCCGTTAGGGGTCAACCCACACCCTTTAGAGGGTCAACCCAGGCAAGGGTGTGTCGACCCACCCAAGAAGAGGTCGACCAACCCCAGATTTGGGCAGATTCGTTTGACGAATCTGGACAGTTTTTCAGACCATATTCGTTGCTAACTCTGCGCTGCGTGTGCAAGAACACATATAAATAGGCTAATACAGCCTAGCCTAAATATCATATTTTCTAAGAAGTTGTCTAGACTCTGTCATTCTTCTTCCTCCTCAAATCTCTTCAGAAAAATATAATAATCGGTCTAAGGAAATTCGGATTCAAGATCTAGGGGAAAAGAATGTATATCTGCAAATGGGTGTTCAGAATTCTGGTCGAAGTGAGGTAAATTCATGGATTTGGTCAAGTTAGATTTCTATTCTTTCTTCCCTTTTCTTTTAGTTTGAGAATTGTGAATCCATGGTTGTGACATCCCACTTCCGTTAATGTCACTCATTAAGAGAATGCATTAAGTTTCGTGAAGCGTTATAGGTAAAAAAACAGAAACATTACAAGACATATATAAAAATAGCAGCGGAATAAAAACAAACTTTATTGATTATAAAGCATCGTGGTTCAAAACATCATGTGTCTGAATTACATAAAAACTAGTACATCATAAAAACTTCTGTCTTGCACTTAAACATCAGAGTATAAAATAAAAGAAGCATAATCCCCAAAAAAAACATAGCCATAGTAGCAAAGATAGGAGCTTGAGCAAAACATCTAAGCAGCTCCAGCAAAATAACAGCAGAGTGCTGGTCAAGCTTGAGTATTCCCACCTTGAGAACCTTGGGGGAACGGAAGAAAGAAGAGGAAACAAAAAGGGTTAGACATAAAGTCTGACGAGTCCAGTTACTTTTAGCAAGTAAAAAGTAAAAGTAGCATGACAGGCATATAAAGAGAATAAGAAAGATAACATCACAAAAGGCAGGTATGACACGGTAAACATGATAGAGTGTATACGCTTCTCTAACGATTACTCCTATTCTCTCCACTATACTAGTATAACTTAGAATGAGATGATCCTAACCACTATCAGATGGTAGACTCAGGCGTACATTTGGTGAGAGGTTTTATCCCCATACAATCCACTAACAGCCTAACCTAACAGGCTCCTGAACTTTTTACCAAAGTCTAGATGTACCCTGACTACTACCCTAATCGATCGGTTCCCTACTCCGTAAATACCCTGTGTCGGCCCCACAGTAGGAGGTATCACTTCCTAAAGTGGAAACCCTTCGTTAATGTGCACAACCATATATACTGGTGTCACAGACGTCTTATCCCCCTCTCCCGGTCATGCATGCACATGTGCCAGTCGGTTTGCGTTGCCCACACCGTCCTCTATGTTTGGATCTCTTACAATCAGCCCAGTAAGTGTGTCCCGACTCCAACCTAAGGCGGAGTACTCGTCTGATACCATTATATGGGTAACTGACTGAAAAGGGCTCCACACACAAGAGGATACAAGCTCTCCCCTTGTCTTGTATCCCCACCAAGATTTCCTCAGTTTATGTATAACTATTAGTGTCTTTAATTACGTAACCCCCTCAGGTTAAGTTTGTGGGCATATATATAAATATTACCCATCCCCTTAGATTTACTTAACCCACCTATTGTTCAAACAAGTTTACTTAACCCCTATTCAAATTCATGTTCATACAACCCATATGGATTCAACTAAGTTAAGTATTCAGATTAATTACCATGTCCATTTATGGTTATAATGTGCTAGACCTCCCACATTAAACTACAACTTGCGGATGTTGGTTATGATGGGCGGCTCCGGGAAGACTTCTTCCACAAGTTGGGTTTTCCCTCATGTCATGGCACGACTCGTATTTGTGCACCTTGACCCCTGACATTAGATTCACCACTTGTGGTCGATGGATATGTCAGGCGATTCCGGGCAGACTTCCACCACAAGTGTAATCTAACCTCATGTCTAGGCGCAATTACAGTTTCTAATTACTGTAGTCCTAGGCATTTCATTATTAACCAATTTTTACCTATGTCATTGTAGGTTTCATGCCCCTTTTTCCCCAGTTAAGTTCATAATGAATTATATGCCCTAAATTCATATTCATACATTTTATTCAGGTCATGCCCCAAATTCCCAATTACAAGTTATGCCTAATTTCAATGTTTCCCCCTAGTTCCCCAATTAACGTGTTCGCATATTTTAGCGGCATGCCTAGGATCGAAAGTAGACCGGCTATATAAAAAAAGGAAAGATAAAGGGAAGATGACAGAGATGATTATGCTAACACAATTGACAAAAACATATAGTGGCATAATGATAAGATGAGCATATAAGAACAGATCTGGTGAATCTAAGATAATAGAACTGTGTCTAACATAGTAGGGATGTCATAATAGGCATGGTGAGATCTAAATAATAATTTAGATGTTCAACTAATAACTGATTCGATTTAACCACAAACATGATAAGTATAAGGTGATCTAAATAGAAAATTAGATCCATAATCAAATGTAGATCTGTCATGATAAAGGTTAAGATCCAAGTCATAGTTATGTCAGAATATTGTGGATTCACAAGTTGTTACAGATCTGACATGATAAAGGTTAAGATCCAAGTCATAGTTATGTCAAAATATCATGGATTCACAAGTTATTACAGATCTGACATGATTCAAGTAGTCATATGCATAGATCCAAATTACAGTTATATTGTTTTACTTTCTAATTATTTAAATCTAAAAGTAACTTAAACTCACAGCGTTTAGATCTAGAATGATAGAAGAAGAATAGCAGATCTTGAATCACATATCTACACATGAATAACTTGATTAACTTGACTGCAGAAGAAGGAAAAAGGTTTGGTTCAGTCTGGGCACCGATAGCATCTAGTCCATTAAATTTCAGTGTAGAAAACAAAAGAAATTAAGCAATATTTATAGTCGAACCCCAAACCCTAATCAGCCAAGATCTACTCAGGGGGGTCGACCCCCTTACAGGGTCGACCCCCTTACAGGGTCGA
Source organism: Allium sativum (assembly GCA_030737875.1). NCBI lineage: Eukaryota > Viridiplantae > Streptophyta > Magnoliopsida > Asparagales > Amaryllidaceae > Allium > Allium sativum. The sequence goes on along the minus strand of CM060916.1, from coordinate 305,180,795 downwards.
CCCATGGGACGACACCGCCCTTGAGGGGTCGACCCAGGGGTCGACATCCCTAGGGTGGGAAGTTTGCCGCTCACGAAATTTTGCTTTTTGAACCGATTTCTGATTTTCTGAATTTAATTATATATATAATTCTCTTATGCATATACAAACTTCAAACCTTCATAACTTCTTCATATGTTGTCCGTTTTACGCAAACCAAATGTCTATCTTGACCAGAATTTCGAGACAGATGCAATGGCGTAGTCCGTTTCCCTTAATTTTGAATATTAAATTAATTATTCTTTAATTTTTCCTCTTTAGTGTTGTCCAAATTACGGGGTGTTACATTCTCCCCTACTCAAAGGATTTCATCCCCGAAATCTTAAAGTTAAGAAGAACGTATATCCTACCATCCACATCCATCTACTCATCTACCTATCACATGCATCCATTGTCCTTAAAGACTTATAATGCTTATATGAACATATGCAAAGGTGTGTGTATATGTCCCGATACCAATGCGAAGATCAGGCGGTCTACTGATTCAGTCGACCTCCTTAATGCAATGTATGTTAGTGCCATGAATCCAACATGTATGCAATAATACTATTATAACATGTAAGTTCTCTATATAGGTGCACAATCATCCGTCCAAATGCAGCATCCACATGATAATACATCCATTTCCATCCATTAAAAGAAAGAAAAATGCACACACATCCGTATGCAGTATGAGAGTGATTGAGCCGATCTAGTGCCTAATGTGTGTGTATATGCATCCACGAGCAGTCACTGGCATCCACTTGCATCCATCAAATATAACATTTTTCAAACACATGGGGGTTCCTACCTAAAGGTTGAAGATTCGATTGATAGGACATACTCAAATGGTTGAAACAAGCATAGATAAAAACTTTGGAAAGGAAGTGAAGAGCATACCCTAGAAAAGAAAAGGATACGAAGCACGAACGTTGTCTTCGGTCTCCCAAAGTAGCATCCTCTAGGTTATCTCCCCATTGAACTTTCATCAACTTGACTTCTCCATTGCGTAGCTTCTTAACTTCTGATACAAGAATACGGGAAGGAACTCGTTTGACTGTCGCCTCCCGTTCCACCTCTACTTCCTCCAATATACTCGGCTCAACTACTTCTGTTGTATCATGCAAGCACTTCCTCAAATTAGAAACATGGAAAACATCATGAACTCCAGATAATCTCTCCGATAGCTTTACTCTATAGGCTATTTGGCCAATCCTTTCTGTTATCGGAAATGGCCCTACAAATTTTGGTGCCAATTTTCCTACAGATCCAAAGCGAACCACATTCCTCAAAGGGGACACTTTAATGAAAACCATATCTCCTACTTCAAATTCAATGTCAGTCCTTCTCCTGTCTGCGTAGGATTTTTTCCTATCTTGAGCGGTCTTCATTCGTCGTCTAATAAGATCAATCTTCTCGGACGTTTCTCTAACCATATCTGGTCCAAGTAATAGCCTTTCTGTAGATTCCCACCAACAAGTTGGTGACCTACAGGTCATCCGTATAATTCTTCGAAGGGTGCCATGCCAATGCTAGCTTGATAACTATTGTTGTAGGCAAACTCTACTAAAGGAAGATGCTCTTCCCAAGTCAATCCGAAGTTTAGGATACATAGCCTCAAAAGATCCTCATGAATTCTTTTTACACTCTCCGTCTGTCCATCGGTCTAAGGATGATAGGCGGTTCTCAAACATAACTGTGTACCTAATGCTTCTTGCAAGCTCCTCCAAAAATTCACTGGTGAAAATGGGGTCATGGTCACTTACGATGCTGGAAGGTACTTTGTTCGCCCATGAATATTCTATCGATTAGAATATTGTCGCGAAGTGTAATAAACCGCAAGCGCATGGTGTACAATCGTAGTACGTGGCGAACACAGGTCGATCCGCAGGGAAAGAATTTATTCTAATCTTACTCAATCAAATTAAACCGAGGGCGAGTGAACTTGTTAACTATAAACTAAAAGAAAACTAACAATGTTAAAATGAATACGAATATGAGACTAGGAGACAATTTAGGAGTAGATTCACTATCAACATCAATCTAATTAACATAAAAATTGGTTCTAACTCTCTTTAATAAGTAGCACATTAAGTGTTGTATTCATACAAGCATTATTTATATGCTATAAAATTCAAGCTACATAAATCATCAATTTTCAATACGAACTTAAAGCCCTAATTATCACATAGAAAATAATAGTTCTGATATGAATTAGATTGTGATAAAGTATGATTCTATTAATGATATGAGTAAAACACATTTGGGAATAATCAACCAGCATGTGCTCTCAATTTTCACCATATAAAATCTTTACTTTATCAATATCCAATTATAGATTAAGCTCAAATAAGAGAGTTAGAAACAAGAAATTCTTGTGATAATTAATCATGAATCATGAGAGCTTCACTATCCCCTAAATTGAAGAGGTTTAGCTACTCATAATGTATTCAATGATAACGTAAAGATATTTCATTATAAAAGAGAACAAAATAAAGAGCAAATAAAGATAAAAATATATTCTACTTGTAGAAGAGAAAATAACATGTAAATGAAAAACAACAAATTAATATTGCATTAAAGCGACAGATTACAAAAAAGAAATGGCTAAGAAGCCATGGCAGAAAAAGAGAAGTTTGGATTTCATCCTCACTCTAAACTAAAAATCCAAGATGATCCTTTACATTATCATACATAGGTTATTTATATATGAGAGAAAACCCTAAATTAACCTTTTGCATGCTACCAAGAATGCCCCTTCTTTAAGCTTCATTTTGTCTTTTAGCAATAATGATTCTTGAAGCCCTAATTTTGTGTCTCTACTAAAGAAGGAAATGAGTGAATATGGTCCACCATTAATTCTCTATTTGAATTGATTCCCTCTTTCATCTTTTTGGCAAGGCATTGATTTCCTCCTTTTGAATTGATTCCCTTTCCATTGATTGATTTTCTTTTTTTGTATGCATATATGTCTTTATGAAGTCCTCTTCTACATGCATCCAATTTCTGCAAAAATATGAAAAATGTCCAAGTAAACATTCTCAAAATAATACAAGCACAAAAATGACCATTTTCCTCCTATATGATGATAAATGCATGATGTTCTGAAATCAATTCAATTATTGTTTGAACATGATAAAATACCCATATATGACATTTATTAGCACTAAACAAGAATAAATATGTGAATATAAATGTGCATTTTTACATGCACATTAAATACCCCCACACTTATCTTTTTATTTGTCCTCGAATAAACTGAAAAACTAAGCTAAATCCGTTTTCATAGGGAACACGATCGCATTGAGCGTATGCAACAAGCCGTTAAACCTCTAGGTGTCCCCATTAGGACGAGTGTTGTCTCGTGAGGGTTTTCAGCAGATACTACCCACAAAACCCAAAAGTTAAATGCAAAAAAATTATTTACAAAATGCAAGATGTGAAAATATTTACAATATGAATACAAGTTTTTAAAGAAATATTTACAAATGGATAATTTACTTTTAAATACTACACAAACGAGTTAACACAAATTTGGGTCGTCACTATGAAATTTAAGTCCATTACTAATCAAAACTTCAAACAAAAGTAATGTTATCGTCACAAACTCCTCCATCTTAGCCAGTTGTTTTGGTAGAACCATAGTGCAAATATGAAATGAATTTTGTAATCGATATCAACAGTCGTAAAATGGCATCTCAACTTCCTTTTTGTTAACAAGTTAGGTTAAATAAGTGAAGAGTGTGCTTGGATTTCAAATGCTTTAATCTCTCTTTATTAAAAAATATTTACATTATTACTATTTAGAATCACCTAACCAAAAAGACCAAGGTATACCACCCATGCACTGCCTCGCGGACTGACGTGAGAGTTTGGGACAGAGCTTGGCGGATTGTGCAGACCAACGCTGACTTTGTCAACAAGATGTTGGTAATCCTTAGGTGTCCAACTCATAAAATGAGACCAAGATATACCGATGCTGACTTTGACAACAAGGTGTCGGAAAGAGCTTGGCGGGTTTGCACACCAACGCCAGATGTACCAGCAATGTTGGATACCCTTGGATAATTATATATATACACTTTTTTCTTCTTCTTCTTCTTTCTTTTTACATAAGAGAGAGAATTAAGCGAGAATATCTTAGCACAACTTCAGTTAAAAGATCTAAAATGTTATCGCAAGTACTCAAAATCAACCATTCATTTAATCGGATTACAATTCAGAAAACATTTCATACTCATCACCTACGAATTTCCCAATATACCAGTTACACCAAATTTTCTCATAATTCAAGCTTTCCTTTCGTTATCCGCTAAGAGAAGTAAATTTCCAAATATTTAAATTGAATGACCAAAACTATATGCTTATACTCCATCATGTCTTATTTAAAAGTAAATAGAAGTGCAAATTTTTTTTAGAAACGGAAAAAAATGCAAAAAGAGAAAGGGAAAAAAGAAAATGCAAACTTAAACTATGCAAACAAGAATGAAAATGAGACGCCCCCCACACTTGATTTCGACTGTGTCCTCACAGTCAATGCATGACACAATGAGTTGAACGGAAGAGAAATATTTACATATTTACAAAGAAGGGTTAAACTTAACTTTCTTACTTCACGTAGCATGGCTCATGAAGAATCATGAGCTTCTCCTCTTGATCAGTGGGCAATTCCAAGAACAGTTATAGACGTTGACCATTGACTTTGAATATGGATCCATCCCTTGGGTTTTCTATTTCAATAGCACCATGTGGAAAAACAGTTCGAACAACATATGATCTGGTCCATATTGATTTTAACTTCCCGGGGAATAAATGAAGTCGTGAGTCATACAGCAGAACTTTTTGGTCTGGAAAGAATGTTTTTCTTAGGATTGACCTGCCATGAAAAAATTTGGTTTTTTCCTTGTAAATTTTCGCGCTTTCGTATGCGTCTTTCCTAATTTCTTCTAACTCATTGAGTTGCAATTTTCGGTTTTCGCCAGCTTGTTCAAGATCAAAGTTTAAGTTCTTTACTGCCCAAAGCGCTTTATGTTCAATTTTAATAAGTAAATGACAGGTTTTACCTTAAACCAATCGGAAAGGGGACATTCCAATGTTAGTTTTAAAAGCAGTACGGTAAGCCCAAAGCGCGTCGGTTAATTTTTTCGACCAATCTTTTCAGTTTTTATTTACAGTTTTCTCCGAAATCTGTTTTATTTTACGATTCAATACTTCGACTTGACCACAAGTTTGCGGATGATAAGGAGTGGGTAATTTGTGGGTTATTGAGTATTTCTTCATTAAGGATTCAAAAGATCGATTACAGAAGTGTTTTCCATTGTCGCTAATTATTGTGCGAGGTGTGCAAACCTCGAAAAGATGTTCTCTTTTAGAAATTTCTCAACAATTTTATGATCATTTGTTTTACATGGAATGGCTTCGACCCATTTCGAAACATAATCGATAGCGAGAAGAATATACAAGTTTCCAAAGGAGTTTGGGAGAGGTCCCATAAAGTTAATACCCCATACATCAAAGAGCTCAATCGTAAGGATGAGGTTCAAAGGCATCATATTCTGTCGAGAAATCTTTCCTAGCATTTGGCAATGATTGCAAGTTTTACAGAATTCGAACGAGTCTTTAAAGAGAGTAGGCCAATAAAAACCACATAGAAGCACCTTTTCAGCGGTTTTCCTAGGACCAAAATGTCCACCGCACGCATGATTATGGCAGAATGTGAGAACACTCCTAATTTCTCTATCAGTAATGCATCGACGAATGATTTGGTCTAGACAGTACTTAAACAAGTACGGGTCGTCCCAATAGAAGTATTTCACTTGGGGAAAAAATTTGTATTTATCTTGTTTGGACCAAAATGAGGGGGTTTCCTTAGTGACTAGATAGTTCACTATGTCGGTGAACCAAGGATCGATTGAAACAGAAAGAAGTTGTTCGTGAGGAATGTTTTCATTGATTGGAAATGAAGATGGCGCATTTGGGAGAGGAGACAAGTGATCGACTATGACGTTATCAGATCCTTTTTTGTCCTTGATTGTAGGATCAAATTCTTGAAGTAAAAGGATCCATCGAAATAAGCGTGACTTAGCATCCTTTTTAGCAAAAAGGTGCCGAAGAGCAGAATGGTCTGTGTAGACCGTGACATGGGAACCAATCAATTAAGATCGAAACTTCTCAAGCACAAAAACAAAAGCTAAAAGTTCATTTTCGGTGGTTGTATAATTCAGTTGAGCGTCGTTCAAAGTCATACTCGCGTAGTAAATGATGTGAAGAATTTTGTTGATGCATTGCCCTAGGACAACACCAACCGCGAAGTTAGAAGCATCACACATGATTTCAAAAGGAAGTTCCCAATTGGGCGAACAGATTATCGGAGCTGAAATGAGTTCATTTTTAAGGCATTCAAAAGAAGCGACACATTCAGAGTTAAATTCGAATGGAGTGTCCTTTCCTAGAAGAGTAGTCAAAGGACGAGCAATTTTGCTAAAATCTTTCACCAAGCGTCGGTAGAAACCAGCATGCCCAAGAAATGAACGAATGTCCTTAACGCATTTGGAATGGGTAGTTTTGAAATCACGTAAATTTTCGCTATCTACCTCAATGTCCTTATTTGAAATTACATGTCCGAGGACAATGCCTTGTTTGACCATAAAGTGGTATTTTTTCCAATTCAACATTAAGTATTTTTCTTTACATCGATTTAAAACAAGTTCAAGATGATGTAAGCAAGATGAAAAAAAATCTCCAGAGATCGAAAAATCATCCATAAAGACTTCAAGAAAGCGTTCTATCATATCAGAAAAAATTCCAACCATACATCATTGGAAAGTTGCAGGAGCATTGCAAAGACCGAAAGGCATACATTGGTAAGCAAAGGTACCAAATGGACATGTGAAAGTCATTTTTTCTGGATCTTCGGGAGCGCTTGGAATTTGATTATAACCAGAATAACCATCAAGAAAGCAGTAGAATTCGTGATTGGCTAAACGTTCGATCATTTGATCGATGAAGGGAAGAGGAAAGTGGTCTTTACGCATTGCAGCATTCAATTTTCGATAATCGATGCAAACACGCTAACCTGTTTGAGTACGAGTTGGAATAAGTTCGTTTTGGTCATTTGCAACAATGGTGAGTTCGGACTTTTTAGGAACAACATGAATGGGACTAACCTATAAGCTATCAGAAATGGGGTAAATGATACTATTATCAAGAAGTTTAAGAATTTCTTCGTGAACTACCTCTTTCATCTTAGGGTTAAGCCTATGTTGTGCTTCACGAGTGGGTTTGGCTTCATCGGTTAATTGAATACGATGTTGAACTATTGCAGGGATAATTCCTCTGATGTTAGAAATGGACCAACCGATTGCATCTTTGTTTTTAGAAAGAGTCGAGAGAAGAGAAATTTCTTGATCAAGAGTTAAATTGGAAGAAATTATGACAGGACAAGTTTCGTCATCACCTAAGTATACATATATAAGGTGATCAGGAAGAGGTTTAAGATCCAACTTTGGCGGTTTCTCGATCAAAGAGCTTGGTTGAGATTTGGACTCAACAGAAAGCGATTCAAAAGGAAGTTTGTATTCGACTTCGTTAGGAGTGTCTTGGAACACTTTTTTGTACTTAGCCTCACGCTCATCATTAAGGTCAATGGATTCGTTTTCAGAGTTTTCGTGGATGGCATTAACTTCCAAGGTTTGGTTACATGATTCATTCGAATGACTTTCAAGATTGAAAATGTTAAGATCTAGAGTCATGTTTCCAAAAGAGATTTTCATTGAACCATTGCGACAATTTATCAAAGCATTTGAAGTAGCCAAAAAGGGTCGACCTAAAATCAAAGGAATTTGACTCATTAGATTATTGACAGACTGATTTTCCAAAACAATGAAATTGATAGGGTAAACGAATTGACCAACTTTGATGAGTACGTCCTCGATTTCTCCAGTGGGTTTCTTAATTGAACGATCAGCAAATTGAAGAGTTATTTTCGTTGGTCTAAGTTCACCCAAACCAAGTTGTTGGTAAACAGAATATGGAATCAAATTGACACTTGCACCCAAATCAACTAGGCATTAATTAATTGTTTTATCTCCTATCATGCATGAGATCGTAGGGCATCCAGGATCTTTGTATTTGATCGAGATTGATTGGGTCAAGACTTTGCTAAGTCCAGCGGTTAAGAAGACTTTCTTGGTTACATGAGTGTGTCATTTTTGGGTACACAAGTCTTTGAGAAATTTGGCATAAGTGGGGACTTATTGAATGATGCCAAGAAGAGGGTTGTTAACTTTCAGTTGTTTAAAAATTTCCAACATCTTTTCCATTTGGTTGGAATGTTTCTTTGGTCGAAGACGGGGAGGAAATGGAATGTGAAACTCCGTAGGTCGGTCGACTTGAGTTGGAGCAGAACTGGACTCAGAATTTAGATCGAGATCGTTCATGGTTTTAGAAGAGTCGAGAGGGACACTCGGTAAGTTATTTGGATTTTCAACTTGATTATTGATTTTCTTACCAGATCGTAAAGTTATGATAGCTTTCAATTGAGTTTGATTGCTATCCTGGATGACATGAGCTTGGTTTGGATTAGGATTTTGATTCCTAGGATTTGGAATGGGTTGACTTGGGAAAGTGCCTCTTCCCCGTTCAGTTACAGAAGTAGCCAACTGAATCATTTGCATTTCAAGTTTGGCGATAGATTGACTCATGTTTTGCATGTGTGAAGTCAATAAATTTTGAAGATTGGTATTTGATTAGAGATTTTGAGTCGTTGCTTTACTCGGTTCTTCGAGAGTTTTTTCAAGTGATGTCAATCGTTTATCGTCTTGTGAAACAAAAGATTGTTGCGCTTAATTTTTAGAAGGTGGCGCAAAATTCTGGAATTGATTTTGTTGAAAGGGAGGATTTGAATGACTATTCGAAAATGGTTGAAAAGGAGGTCGAACCAAATTCGAATTTGCATTGTTTTGGACCCAAGAGAAATTAGGATGGTTTCTCTAACCCGGATTGTATGTTGGGGAGAATGGATAATTTCTAACTTTGTTAAATGCATTGAGTTGTTCTAACGAATGTGGGCATTGGTCAGCAATGTAGTTAGGATCTTTACATTTGTAACTTGAAGATTGAGACGCTTGAGCTTGGTTTGCTTGAGTTGATGAAAGGACATTATCAAATTTGGTTAACATTGCATCTATTTTTGCTTCTAAAGCCATTGAGGATCCTACCGGATGAGAGCTGGATCGTGAATAAATCGACTTCTCATTAGATCTTTCCCATTGAGATGATTTTTCAGCAAATTTTCAAGAAATTGCCAAGCTGCATCGTGATGTTGGGCTAGAAAGTTTCCTTGGCACATCGATTCAAGCATGGTTCAAGAATTATTTTCAAGTCCATCATATAAAATTTGACAAAGAGTCCATTTTTCAAAATTGTGGTGTGGACATTTGACTAGAAGTTATTTAAATCTTTCGAAATATTTTGCAAAGGATTCGCCCCCAAATTGATGAAAATTAACGATTTCGGTTCGAATTTTCGATGTCTTTCCCAAAGGGTAATTTTTTTTTAGAAAAATATTCACAAATTCATTCCAAGTTCCAATCGTATTTGAAGGCAAGCTATACAACCGTTTTTCGCCATAATCGGTAAGTGCAAATGGAATTAATCTAAGTTTGATTCCATCGTCACTTAGTTGTTGAAATTTCATGGTTGCACAAACTTGTTCAAATTTGGTTAAGAAAATATAAGGATCATCATGTTCGAGATTGCCGAATTTTGGAAGAGTATTTATGTCATTTGAATGAATTTCAAAGTGGTTACCCGTTGGGGCGGGCAATGTGATGCAAGATGGAATAGACACCCGATCGGGGAAGTATCTATCCATAAGAATTTGAGGGGTTTTTCTTCGGCCATGGTGAAAGGAATGTTTTTTCGGACTAAACGATTAGTAGAAGGATCACGGGTCTAACTACGCATGCACCAGCGCAAAGAAGATGAGAAAATGAGAAAGAACAAATTTGAGAATAGGATCGAAGCAATTTTTTTTAAGAGAGAAAAGTTAAATTTATACAAAAAGGAAAATACAATTTGCTTTTTTTTCTATTTTTTTTTAAAGATGGATGAACCTAATGCAATTTACAATTTTTCTAGAATTATATAGTGACAGTTAGATCAATTTCAACAAAAGATTTCTCAGCCAGTTAATGGACAGGAGTTATCGGTGCACCAGGAATCACCTAGCAATGCAACCGAAGGTTTAAGTACCTTTAGAGGAACAACCGCTATAATATTTACGAATCACCGTAATATTTATAAATGGTTGTTACTCTGCCATAGTTTAGACACTGAGAAATAATCCGTTAGAAATAAACCAGTTTGTCAAAATATAATGAAGCCCTTAGAAAATTAAAAAAACGAAGATGAATGCAATATTTTTTTTTCTTTTTTTTTTGAAAATTTTAATCAGCGAACAGTCTCAGAACAAGAAATTGCAGAATTAAAAAATTTAAAAGCAAGCCGCGGCACCTGCACAAAAATCTTTACAAGCAATTTTATATTATTTTTTTAAGCAGCAGCAGCATGCCCTATAGAGTTTAGAAAATTCTCACCTAGATCGGCAGTCCGTCCAGTGCAAACGAGTAGCGCTAGCGCGTTTACACCCCACTTGGTGTGCAACCGCTCCAACAATTCAAATTCTGCTAATTAGTTCACCTCTGAAATCATTGATTTTGTTTGAACTCTGTTCTTGCTTTGGCCATTGAATTGTTGTTTCTTTTCTTTTTTTTAAGAGAAAGTTCAAAAGAAAAGAAAGGCCATTTAAAAGAAACCGAACGAGAAAAAGAAAAGAAACTACCCTTTTTTTAAAAAAAAACCAAAAACAATAAATGATAAAAATTGGAACAAAAACAAAAACTAGACCGCGAAGTTAAAAAAAATCTAACTGGAAGGCAGAAGAAAAGAACACTAAATGAATGACACAAAAAGTAAAATCCAACTAACCAAATATACCCAAGTAAAAATAAAACCATGACCCCACTTGATTAAGGATCCAACTACTATTTAGTCACACAACTCTAGAACCTGGCTATCAGGAAAACAACCCTCAAAGGAGCGGTCAAACAAAAAAGTCACGACCCTTTTCTTACTAAAAAAAGAAACCCGACAACGAAAAATTAGAAATCACGTCCCCCCTTTTTTCTTTCTTATTTCAAAAATCGAATCGCTCTCAAAGAATTGATTTGGTGTGAGGTTGGTCCGATTTTTAATTGCGATTCAGGGTTTTGATTGGGTAAATCGAATTTGGGTTGGATCAAAGGGGCGGCTTGTGCTTATGGATCGCAATGGGCTGCGAGTGAGATTGTGGTATGGTGAGGACTGGCATCTGAACTGAATTATGTATGGATTAAAGGTCTGTTGTGATTTGTTTGTGGAGTTGAGGAGCTGTAGTGTATGTTTTTTTATGGATGCGCGTGTGTAATTTTGTGGACTGTTTGTTGACGGGGGAGTTTGAATGTAATGGTGCCAATGGGGGATATGGGTGATGGAGTTGATATTACAAGCTTGCTGTGATGTTTCGGTTCTGAGGGCAGGGACTTTGTATAGGAGCGGCTTGTTTGAGGTGGCAACTAGCTTTCAGGAAATGGTCAATGAGAGAAAAGAAATTGTTAGAGGAAGGCTAGGGGGAATTTGGTTGTAGTGTTGGTTGTGGTGAATGGTGGATGAATTTTGGAGAGAGAGAAGATGGAAGAAAAATGAATTTGTGAAGATGAGAAGGTATGTAATCTGAATGATGGTTGGTTTATAAAGCTGAGAAGAGAAATTAGAAAATATAAGGCTGAGAAGGCAATCAGTAAATAAAAGATAGAGAAGGAAAGAAAATTATAGAGAGAGGGCCAAAAAATGAAAAGCAATTAATTGGTTTATTTATTTATTTGTAAAGAAAGGAAAGAATTATGGAGAAACGTTGGAAAGAAATAAAAGAGAAAAAAAGGTTTTTTATTTTTTTATTTATAATAATAGAAAATTAGATGAAGGCGGAAGGAAATTAATGAAATGAAACAGGAAAGAATTTGTAAACACAAGGTAAGTGTTATTTTTTTTAACAAGAACTAAACACGATAAAAACAACCACAAACACAAATACACACAAAATCAAAAACGAACAAAATGAACAAAGAAAACACACGCTTTTTTTGTTTTTCTTTTTTAAGTAGAACACTAATAAGAAAATTAATTCAAAGAGTAAAATTAAAACTAATTTCTCTCCCCGACAACGGCGCTAAAAACTTGTTCGTTGATGAATATTCTATCGATTAGAATACCGTCGCGAAGTGTAATAAACTGCAAGCGCATGGCGTACAATCGTAGTACGTGGCAAATATGGGTCAATCCGTAGGGAAAGAATTTATTCTAATCTTACTCAATCAAATTAAACCGAGGGCGAGTGAACTTGTTAACTATAAACTAAAAGAAAACTAACAATGTTAAATGAATACAAATATGAGACTAGGAGACAATTTAGGAGTAGATTCACTATCAACATCAATCTAATTAACATAAGAAATGGTTCTAACTCTCTTTAATAATTAGCACACTAAGTGTTGTATTCATACAGGCATGGTTTATATGCTAGAAAATTCAAGCTACATAAATCATCAATTTTCAATACGAACTTAAAGCCCTAATTATCACATAGAAAATAATAGTTCTAATATGAATTAGATTGTGATAAAGTATGATTCTATTAATGATATGAGTATAACACATTTGGGAATAATCAACCAGCATGTGCTATCAATTTTCACCATATAAAATCTTCACTTTATCAATATCCAATTATAGATTAAGCTCAAATAAGAGAGTTAGAAACAAGAAATTCTTATGTTAATTAATCATGAATCATGAGAGCTTCACTACCCCTAAATTGAAGGGGTTTAGCTACTCATACTGGATTCAATGATAACATAAAGATATTTCATTATAAAAGAGAACAAAATAAAGAGCAAATAAAGATAAAAATCTATTCTACTTGTAGAAGAGAAAATAACATGTAAATGAAAAACAACAAATTAATATTGCATTAAAGCGACAGATTACAAAAAAGAAACGGCTAAGAAGCCATGGCAGAAAAAGAGAAGTTTTGGTTTTAGCCTCACTTTAAACTAAAAATCCAAGATGATCCTTTACATTACCATACATGGGTTATTTATACATGAGAGAAAACCCTAAATTAACTTTTTGCGTGCTACCAAGAATGCCCCTTCTTTAAGCTTCATTTTTTCTTTTAGCAATAATGATTCATGAAGCCCTAATTTTGTGTCTCCACTAAAGAAGGAAAAAGAGTGAAAAGGGTCCACCATTAATTCTCTATTTGAATTAATTCCCTCTTTCATCTTTTTTGGCAAGGCATTGATTTCCTCCTTTTGAATTGATTCCCTTTCCATTGATCGATTTCCTTTTTTGTATGCATATATGTCTTTGTGAAGTCCTCTTCTACGTGCATCCAATTTCTGCAAAAATATGAAAAAAGTCCAAGTAAACATTCTCAAAATAATACAAGCACAAAAATGACCATTTTCCTCCTATATGATGATAAATGCATGATGTTCTGAAATCAATTCAATTATTGTTTAAACATGATAAAATACCCATATATGACATTTATTAGCACTAAAAAAGAATAAATATGTGAATATATATGTGCATTTTTACATGCACATTATACTCCATGAAGACAGACTATCTCACAAACATAAACTGCTGCCAACCATGCTGCCGTCCTCTTACTCTTAACTAAAATTAAATGAGCGCTCTTAGTAAGTCTATCCACCAAGACCCAAATACTGGTATTGCCTTTCTTTGATATAGGCAAACCATCTATGAAATCCATAGAGATTCTCTCCCTCATCCACTATGGTACTTCCAAAGGATGGAGTAAACCACTGGGCTTCTTTTGCTCAGCTTTGACTAGCTGACAAACCAAACATTATGAAACAAACTTTGCCACATCTTTCTTCAACCCAGTCCAAAAGAAACCCCTCTTCATATATCTATACATCTTATCGCCACCTGGATGAATAGTCATCTTAGAATGATGGGCTTCTTCTAGGACTGTCTTTAACAAACTTCTAGTTTGAGGAACATAAAGCCTTCCATCTTGTCGCAACCAACCTTTTTCGTCTATGGAATATATATTGAGGTGACTAGAAGTCTCCCCTTTATCGAGCCAATCCAAGATGTCTGAAATATATGGATCATCTCGCTGCGAAGCTCCTATCTGATCAATAAGAGTAGGTCATATCTCTAGGATGCAAACAAACCAGGCAAGAACTCGTTGGAAGGTCTAAAATCAAAAGTCGATATGAACTCCAAGATTTTCCTTTCCTCAAACAGAGGACTTAAGGTCATCCTCTGTCTGCTCAGTGTGTCTACCACCACATTACCCTTGCCAGGGGTATAAGCAATCCCAAAGTCATAAGATGTTAGGAACTCCATCCACCTTTGTTTCCATAAATTAAGATCCTTCTGCGAGAACAAGTACTTGAGAGATTTATGATCGGTGTACAACTCGAACTTCTCTCCAAGAAAATAATGATGCCATGTCCTACGCGTGAACACTACGGCAGCTAGCTCTAAGTCGTGGGTAGGGTAGTTCTTCTCACGAACCCTTAGATGTCTACCTCCATAACATACTACCCTCCCCTCTTTCATCAGAACCGCACCAAGCCCTGTACCACATGCATCAGTGTTTACTATAAATACTTTGTTCCCTTTGCGCAAGGTCAAGACTGGGGATATTGTCAGAGCCCTCTTCAATCATTTGGAAGCAACATCACAATCTATATCCCATGAAAACGCCAGATTCTTCTTCGTCGGGCAGGTGAGTGGGGCTGATATCTTTGCAAAGTCCTTAATGAACTTCTTATAATTGCCTGCTAACCCCAGAAAGCTTCTCACCTCCATGGCATTCTTTGGAATCTGCAAATCCTGAACCGCAACTACCTTTGCAGATCTACTACTATCCCTTCTTCAGAAACCACATGCCCTAAGAATCTCACCTCTTTTCCCCAAAAATGTCATTTGGAGAACTTTGCCTTAAGCTGATGCGCATGGAGAGCTTTCAAAACCTCCCTCAAATGTTGGGCATGCTCTTCTTCATTTTTTGAGAAGATCAACATATCATCAACAAAGACCACGACAAATTTATTTAGAAACTCCCAAAACATCCAACTCATCAAATCAACAATATAGGCGGGTGCATTCGTCAATCCAAAAGGCATAATGAGTCATTCAAAGAAACCATCTGGAGTCCTAAAAGCGGTCTTATCTATACTATCCTCAGCCACTCTCAACTGATGAAACCCCGTGGCCAAGTCTAACTGAGAGAATACTGATGCCCCAACAAGCTAGTCAAACAAGTCATCTACCCTTGGGAGTGGGTGCCTGTTCTTCATATTGAGTTTATTCAAATCTCTGTAGTCTACACACAAGTGAAGCGAACCATCCGCCTTAGTCGCGAATACTACTGGAGCTCCTCATTCAGTATGCTTCGCCTAATAAATCCTTTCTCAAGTAGCTCCCCTAAATGTTTGCTAAGATCCCTCCTTTCCCTTGGAGCTATATGGCGCACAGGTAATGCAACTGGATTTTCATTGTCCACCAAATATATACGAAAATCGATCTCGTGCCTTGGGTGCAAACACCAAACCTCATCAAAGACATCAGGATAGTCACGGACTACTAGAACAGATTGCACATCATTGATAAATGCATCAAGAGACTCTGGGAAACTAAGCATAATAGATCCTTGCGGATCACAAGAAATCTCGAGGGTCCTCCCATGACAAGGCAAAAGCCTAACCACCCTCTTCTCACAATCCAGAATGGCACCATACATGGCTAGGAAATCCATCCCTAGAATCAAATTATAGCCGATAAACCCGAGCACATATGCATCGCACTCAAATTCGACGCCTAAGACAGATATTCTCAAACCCCGACAAATCATGGATAAATGAGTCGAACCACCAATAGGGTTTGAGACAATAATGGGATCCACCACAATACTAGTATTTAAGTGTAGAGATTCAACAACATAACCAAATACAAATGAATGTGAAGCGCCAGAATAAAAAAGATTTCTAATAGGATGATTGGAAAGAGAAATCAAAACTTCCATGGAAATTTTCCTATCCCTATCTGGAGCACTGGTCGTAAGAGCATGCACCTACCCTCCAGAAGCTTCTGCCCTTTGACCTTGTCCCTGTTTCTTCGAGCACTCCCTAGTAAAGTGTCTGATCGCTCCACAATTGAAGCAACTTTTCTTCCTTCTTTTGCACTCCTTGACTAAGTGACCCGCTCGTCCAAAACTGTGACACTTCCTCTTATCCTTAGCCTTATCATTCTTTCCGCCCTTCTTTTGTTGTTGTTGTTGTTGCTGCCATCCTTTCTTGGGCCATACCTTCTTTTTTTGCGTTGTTTCCTCAACCTTAACTTCCTTCTTTTCTCTTTTGTCTTCCTCATACATCAAGGCCATATCAATGAGCCTTTCAAAAGTAGCTCCCATTGGAATATGGGACATAGCTAACCCATGAAGGGGTTCATTCAGCCCTTTAGCAGACCGCAAAGCTTTCTTATGCGGAGTATCTACCAGTTCCAATCCAAACCTTGCTAACTGATTGAATTTGTTCACATATTCTTTAACAGTCATGTTTCCTTGTTTGAGCACCAAGAACCTCTCCATTTGCATGCTTTTCTCAGCTTGAGAAAGAAACTTCATTTCAAACCTCATTCTAAAATCATCCCATGTCTCCATCAGACGTCCAGCTTGGGTAACTTCCCACCAGAACGAAGTTTCATCTTTCAAAAGCCAGACAGCTAACTGAATCTTCCTTCGATCTTCTACTTCGAAAATTCCAAACAAGTTCTCGGTCTCCTTAAGCCAATTCCTTGCCTCTACGAATGTTTCAGTTCCATGAAATGGCTTCCCTCCCATGGCACATAAATCTTTGCAGATCTTAGCGAAATTATCTGCTCTTGGAGGAGGACGAGGAGGAACAATGGGTGCAGCTGGGGGAGGAACGTCAGCTTGACCACCAGCAGGCACCGTGGCCTCTAGATAACTACGGAACTAGCCAGGTATCGTAACGCCCTATGGAATATTAGATTCCCCAGACATGCTGAAAAGAAAAGGAAAAAGATTCAGATGAAGAATCGAAAGATATTACATATGGCTTTGGGGAATTTGTTTTTCAAAACAGACTTTTCTTTTGAAAATGCTTTCTTTTAAAACATTTTTGAAAATAATTTTCAAAATCTTTTATCTAATGTTATAACCTTCAGCTCTGAAACCAAGTGCGACACCCCACATCCGTTAATGTCACTCATTAAAAGAATGCATTAAGTTTCGTGAAGCGTTATAAGTAAATAGAAACAGAAACATTACAAGATAGATATAAAAATAACAGCGGAATAAAAACAAACTTTATTGACCATAAAGCATCGTGGTTCAAAACATCATATGTCTGAATTACATAAAAACCAGTACATTATAAAAACTTATGTCTTGCACTTAAACATCAGAGTACAAAATAAAAGAAGCATAATCCCCAAATAAAAACATAGCCATAGTAGCAAAGATAGGAGCTTGAGAAATATATCGAAGTAGCTCCAACAAAATGACATCAGAGTCCTGGTAAAGCTTTAGTATTCCCACCCTGAGAACCTAGGGGGAAACGGAAGAAAAAAGGAGAAAACAAAAAGGATCAGACATAAAGTATGGCGAGTCCAGTTACTTTTAGTAAGTAAATAAGTAAAAGTAGCCTGACAGGCATATAAAGAAGATAAGAAAGATAACAACACAACAGGCAGGTATGACAAGGTAAACATGATAGAGTGTATACGCTTCTCTAACGATTACTCTTATTCTCTGCTCTAATACTAGTATAACTTAGAATGAGATGATCCCAACCACTATCAGATGGTAGACTTAGGTGTACTTCTGGCGAGAGGTTTTATCCCCGTACAATCCATAGGCAGCCCAGCATAACAGGCCCCTAAACTTTTTACCAGATTCTAGATGTACCCTAACTACTACCCTAATCGATTGGCTCCCTACTCCGTAGATACCCTGTGTCGGCCCCACAGTAGGAGGTATCACTTCCTAAAGTGAAAACCCTTCGTTGATGTGCGCAACCATATCTACTGGTGTCACAGTCATCTTATCCCCTCTGTCTGGTCATGCACGCATATGTCCCGGTCGGTTTGCGCCGCCCACACCGTCCTCCAGGTTTGGATCTCTTACAATCAGCCCAGTAAGCGTGTCCCGACTCCGACCTAGGGCAGAATACTCATTCGATATCGTTATATGGGTTACTGACTGAAACGGGCCCCACACACAAGATGATACAAGCTCTCCCTTTTATCTTGTATCCCCACTAGGATTTCCTCAGGTTATGTATACCTATTGGTGTCTTTAATTACATAACCCCCTCAGGTTAAGTTTGTGGGCCTATATATAAATATTACCCACCCCCTTAGATTTACTTAACCTACCCACTGTTCAAACAAGTTTACTTAACCCCTATTCAAATTCATGTTCATACAATCCTTATAGATTCAGCTAGGTTAAGTACTCAGATTCATTACCATGTCCATTTATGGTTATAATGTGCTAGACCTCCCACATTAAACTACAACTTGCGGATGTTGGTTATGCCGTGCAGCTCCGGGCAGACTTCTTCCAAAAGTTGGGTTTAACCTCATGTCATAGCACATCTCTCAATTGTGCACCTAGACCCTTCACATTAGATTCACCACATGTGGTCTCTGGATATGTCGGGCGATTCCGGACAGACTTCCTCCACAAGCGTAATCTAACCTCGTGTCTAGGCGTAGTTATAGTTTCTAATTACTGTAATCTTAGGCATTTCATTATTAACCAATTTTTACCTATGTCATTATAGGTTTCATAACCCTTTTCCCCAGTTATGTTCATAATGAATTATATGCCCTAAATTCATGTTCATACATTTTATTTAGTTTATGCCCCAAATTCCCAATTATAAGTTATGCCCAATTTCAATGTTTTCCCCTCATTCCCCGTTTAACGTGTTCACATATTTCAGCGGCATGCCTTGGCTCGAAAATAGCCTAGCAATATAAAAAAAATGAAAGATAAAGGGAAGATGACAGAGATGATTATACTAACAAAATTGACGTAAACATATTGTGGCATAATGATAAGATGGGGATATAAGAAAAGTTCTGGTGAATCTAAGATAATAGAACTGTGTCTAATATAGTAGGGATTTCATATTAGGCATGGTGGGATCTAAATAATAATTTAGACGTTCAACTAATAACCGATCCAATTTAACCACAAACATTATAGGTACAAGGTGATCTAAATAGAAAATTGGATCTAAAATCAAAGGTAGATCTGACATGATAAAGGTTAAGATCCAAGTCATAGTTATGTCAGAATATCATGGATTCACAAGTTTTTACAGATCTAACATGATAAAGGTTAAGGTCCAAGTCATAGTTATGTCAGAATATCATGGATTCACAAGTTATTACAGATCTGACATGATTCAAGCAGTCATAGGCATAGATCCAAATTACAGTCATATCAAGTTTTTCTTTTTAATTATTTAAAGCTAAAGGTAACTTAAACCCATAACGTTTGGATCTAGAAAGATAGAAGAGGAATAGCAGAGGTTGAATCACAGATCTACACGTGAATAACTTGATTGTAGAAGAATGAAAAAGATTTGGTTTAGTCTGGGCTTCGACAGCATCTAGTCCGCCATTAATTTTCAGTATAGAAAACAAGAGAAATGGAGCCATATTTATAACCGAACCCCAAACCCTAGTCTTCCCAAATCTACGCAGGGGGGTCGCCCCCCTTATGGGGTCGACCAATGGGCCGACACCCCCCTTGAGGGGTCGACCTAAACACCCTTGGGGCGGGAAGTTTGCCGCCCACGGAATTTTGATTTTTGAACCAATTTTTGATTTTCTGAATTTAATTATATATATATATATATATATATATATATATAATTCTCTTACATGTATACAAACTTCAAACCTTCATAACTTCTTACGGTGTCCGTCTTACGCAAACCAAATGTCTATCTTGATTAGAATTTCGAGACGGACGCAATGGCGTAGTCCATTTCCCTTAGTTCTGAATATTAAATTAATTACTATTTAATTTTTCCTCTTTAGTGTTTTTAAAATTACGGGGTGTTACATTGGTTATTTATGTTCTAGATTCAGTTAGGGGAGCCATGAAATGCTAGGTCAGGACCAAATTCATAAATTGGAAAGCTATTAGATGAGGAGATTTAAGTTATACTTTTCAATAATGGTATATCTCTCGTTTGGCATTCCCCGTTAATATGTATAAATCTGCTTAAACCTGCTGAAATATATAAATCTGCCGAAATGCATAAATATGCTGAAATGTATAAACCTATTAGAATATATGGAAAGGATTACCATTGTACATAGACATGTTCTAATAACCTATTTAGTTGCAATGAAATTGGGAATAATCGTGGTAATTGAAAATAAAATCAGCTGAGAACATTTCTATTGTTTAAGACCTGTTTCCATTAATCACCTGTCTGAATTGGGAATTTATATGAATGTTGTAATAATGAAGTTTACAATGAACATGAATATTTTTTTAAGAATATTATTATGCCAAAAGATTATTAATAAGAATTACAGTAAAATTTGGAAGAATGAACGTGTCTAAATTTACAGTAAATAGAAAATTGTAACTGCATTTTGACACGAGGTAAAATTCAACTTGTAGAGGAAGTCTGCCTGGAACTGCTCGACAAATACAGAATCCACAAGTGGTTACTTTAATGTGAGAGGTCTGGTGCATAAACATACATATAACGGTGCTAAGGCACGAGGTTAAGTCCAACTTGTGGTAGAAGTCTGCCCGAACCGCCGGCAAATCCAGCATCCACAAGTGGTCGGCTTAATGTGATAGATCTGGTACATATATGAATATATGTATATAACAGGATAGATATAAATGGCATTGATTGTGATTAATGGAAATAAGGGAAAGTTACAACAGTAAAAGAATTGGAATGAATGGGGTACGATAATAACCTATAATGGATAAACCTGAAGGGGAAAATAGGAAAAATAATAGGTAGGCTTGTCCTTAAGTGGAAATTATAACTTAGGATTATAATAAATGATAGAGTAAATGAGATAACTTATGTAATGAGATAAGTTGTACTTAATTAAGTAAATTGTAAACCAGAGAATCTGAATCCTGCTGATAAGAAGAACATGTTATCTATAAACCTGAGAATCTGAAATCAGCTGATAAGAATAACATGTTAAAGGCTCATTAATGAACTTAAATGGTTTAAGTTATATAATTGAAACAAATAAGCAAGAGGAACTTGGTAACTTGAATAAGAAGTCAATATGGCTTGAAATAACCAAGTTAACTGAAAATCTAATGAGATAAAGCAAGCGCGTAATTAAATGTTTAGACATAGGGTCTAATAACACATCAACTTGAGGCGCTTGGACCAATCTATACGTATGAAGGTGAATAACCCAACAGGGTTGATCATCGTGTTGTCATGAGACACGAGGGGAGCGCACATCCATCTGATTATTCTGCCTGTTCTGCCTATTGTTCTGTTAATATTCTGCTGGCTCCAATGGACTGGAAGGGGAAGCACGCAGCTTCTTGGGACTTGAATGGTACTCTTTGTAGTCCTTTGTAATGTGGAAGCACTAGGTTGTGCTTGTAGAGGTTAGGTCTGCGCGTTACTACCTGGTGAGTATACCTTGACTACCATGAAAGTGGGCAGTTAAAAGGCTGTAGGGTGGCATAGGTGATTCGGCGATCCTGTTGCCTATTGATTTGGTGGGTTACGACCATCTTATATGTTTGCCTTTGGTGGTTCTAACCATCTGTTTGATAGCAATCGTCGGATACAAGCCATCGATAGTCAGCATGATGCAGAAAGACGTAGAGCAAAACCTACAGACCATCGACATTTCGCTATCAAGGCTTTGGTTGCAAGACATGCCAATAGGATGTTGTTTGTTGTTTTTCTAGGCCACGTCACTAGCTCTTAATTTTTTTTGTCTTTCACTAGTTGTGGGTGGGCTTTGGTGGGACTATAGCCACCGTGGAAATGTAGACCATAACATATGTGTATACAGATATCTGAAAAGCTCCCGATCGAGCTTCATGTTTCTTGTACAGCCTTGTTATGGAACTTGGTGAACACTAGATAACACGTGTGGATACAAGCATACCGTTTGTGGATGGTGTATCGTAAAGGTTCAGGCATCGGGCACGATTGACGATACGTATGTAAGAAATTCTAGATACATGCATGTCTGCTTTGGGTGGTGTATCGTAGACTCTAGGGCATTACTCTGTGATGGAATCTGATTCGATAGAAGGTGGAAGTCTATACGCTTATGTAGCATGGCGATGGCGACTCGATGCGGAACATAGCGCTTTTATACAGAGATATGTACGTCGTTATGGCGTAGGATCGGGGGACTGCGTATATTTCAGTTGACATTACGGCGGAGATCATGCGAGTGGGGTACCGTGGGGTGTACCTTAATATTGGGGGTAGCTACATATATACTGTATTAGGTTAATCCACTGAGAAGTAGATGGGTGCGACGTATGCATAAGCCTTGAGTGCTGTTAACCCAAGTAACCTAATAAATAAGAAAATGTAACTGAACGGTATATGTTGGGTTGTCCAAAATGTGTAGTTTAAATCCAGTCACCAGAACTTGTGTTCTGACCCCCTCCTCATAACATACTCGCAGGTAAGATTTGTGGCTGGGATATGATAGCTTCTGATACTGGTTAGGCAGTATTATTATCTGGGTAAGGCTATAATTTGATTATATTTTATCCATTCGCGCTGAGATGTTTTTTGAGCTCTGATATATTTTATATCTCTATCTTCTTCGTAGGATACTAGGAAAACAAACGCGAGTTTCGATAGATTAGAATTTTAAAATAAATTCGCTCTGTCGGAATTCGAGTTGTTACATCTAGTATTAGAGCTTAGGTTTAGGACTCCTGTATAGATAGTGAGTGAATGTATTTGTATTTTTAAAATATAAATATATTATACGTATACCTAGATCCATATAAGAACCCACTAAATAGAAAGAGCATAATATGGTGAGAATTGGGATATCTGTTTTGTAAACTAAAGGAACGAATATGGAAATCTGAGACCGTTAGGTAATTTGGGTGGGAAGTGTACAATATACTTTGTATGGAAGAAAGGTGAATCCCATGTGTTATTATTTCCAGTTAATGGATTTGGCAGTAAAACCTTATAAATTGGAAAAGCTTAAAAAGAGAAAATTAATTAGGAATATATATAGTTGAGCGGATAGATTTTGTGGGAGTGTCTAGGAAAGCCTAGGTAAGTTGGAAACCCACTTTGAGTCCAACCCCATTGTTAACTTACAAGAACTTGAAATTGTAAAAGGTTTTGGAAGATGTTCTATGGTATTTTCAATTTATGATCTTAAAAGTGTTTTTGATGTTCAAAATATGTAAAGAACATATTTGAAAAAGTACATACTGAGTTTTGAAGTAAAATGGGGTATATTTTAGAGACAGTGATTTCTCGTAAAATTTTAGTATAAAATAAAATTCTCTCAGTAATAGGTGCACATTATAGGGCATGTATAGCTCGCTAGCTTTCTTGTTATATTGTATGAAAGGATTAAAAAGTAGAGCATAGAAAATGTTGCATTTTGATATGGCATTTTGTTGAAAACTAGAATTTTTAGTAAGGAAAGTTTTGAAATATCTATTCTTTGACAACCATTTTTGATAAATTGTTTTAACAAGAAAATTTTGTTAGGTGGACAAAATAAGTTGTAGAAATTAAGAATAAAGTAGATGCTTGCACCTTGTAGTTGTCCTCGTCTACTCCAGTTTTTGTGATTTGAAAACAAAAATGATTTACATTCTTTTTTATAAAATGGCATGTTTTATGGTTTGGCAAAATTAAATTTTGGTGAGGAAAGCAATGTTTTGATACTTTTAACTTTTGGAAGAAAAGTGAAATGAAAAGACTAAACCGTGTTTTATAAAGTACGGAGTAGGTAAGGATTAGTGCCTAGGAAAGACGGGAAAAGTTTTGAGTCTATGAAGTAGATAGCGAGAATTATCTTGGAATAATGGTAAGTTCCCATAGAATGCGTAAGCATTGAAAAGCCAAGGGCGTTGCTTGGAAATGACTGTTGGTACACAGCTAGGACTAATGGTGACTACTAGATAGTGAAGGGCAAGTAAGCATTTAGATCATGTTGCTAATTTTCCTGTTGGGTAAAACCCGTAATTACATTTCTGTTGGGATCGTTCTGTTATTTTGTTCCTGTTTGGTATTTAGGGTTACACCAAAACCTGTCACTGATCGTATGCTTTGAACTTTTCTGTCTAAGGGGGAAACATCATCCTAAGATTCTTGGCCTATTAGTAGTTGCTGTGTAGAGCGTTTGTTTTCCTGTTTTAGTTTAAGTTCTAGAAGGCTTATTCGAAATTAAACTTAGATAAAAGGATTAAGTTAAATAGGCTAAGAAAAGAGTAACGGCAAAACTAAAAAGGAAACAACACATTCAATAAAGCAATAAACATGACATTTAAAGAAAGATGGAAAATTCTGAGAAAAGGTGAATAAGAATAATTTTTTTCAACAAAAGTGAAAAAGAAAATCTATAACAAAGAAAGTTTTCTTATGTGGGTTCTGCTTGGATTGGAAAATAGGTAATCTTTATATAATAGTTTCATAAAATCCAAGTATAGTTGGAAAAAGGTACATAAAAGAAAAAAGGAAGATGTGAAGTTTTCCTTTTTCCACCTTTTTGTAACATAAGAAATCGAATTTAGAAAATTAGATTTTTCTGAAATTCGAAAAATAAAGTTGCTTGTAGGGTTTTGGATGCAAAAATTGGATGAACTACTCTCTTGCACAGTAAGAGCATGGGAAAATTTGGATGAAAAAGTATTTTTTTCAAATATTGCATTCATATACAAATTATCAATATATTTAGGATGTGTGCATCATGTCTTCAAAGATATTTTCAAGAAAAAAATTGCATTCGTATAGGAGGTACCGCTTAGGCATTTACTTCATTCATGTATTATTATTACACTTTGCACAAGTGCACAGATTTTTGCAAAAATTGGATGCACACATGATGGATGTATATTATGCGGGGGATTATTTAATTTTACCCTAATCAAATTTCAGAGACGAAATTTCCTAAGGGTCGGAGAATGTAACACTCCAAAATTCAATACACTATAACCATATTTAAAGATAATAAAATGGGAATAACAGGATTAAATATTAAGAACTAAGTGGAACCGGCATCATCGTTGCGTTCGTCTCAGAATTCTCGTTCAGATAGACCCCAAGTTTGCATAAAACGGATAACGTATGAAGAAGTTCAGGGCTTTAGAAGTTTGTATATGCATAAGGTTCACATATATAAACATACTAATAATAAAATATTCCAGAAGAAAAATGAGACAACGCACGGGAAAATGGCCCGTTAGGGGTCGACCCAGGCAAGGGTGTGTCGACCCTAGTGTCAACTCACGGGTCGACCCACCCATGGAGGGGTCGACCTACCCGAGATCTGGGCATATTTGTTTGACAACTCTGGACTGTTTTTCAGGTTATATTCGTTGCTGACTCAGCGTTGCATATGCAAGAACACCTATAAATGGGCTAGTAGAGCCTAGCTAAATCTCATATTTTCTGAGAGGCTGACTAGACTCTGCCATTCTTCTTCCTTCTCAAATCTCTTCAGAAAAATAGAATAATTGGTCTAAGAAAATTCTGATTCAAGATCTGGAGGAAAAGAACGTATATCTTCAAATGGGTGTTCAGAATTCTGATCGACATGAGGTAAATTCTTGGATCTGGTCAAGTTAGATTTCTTTTCTTTCTTCCTTTTTCTTTTAGTTTGAGAATTATGAATCCATGGTTATTTAGGTTCTAGATTCAGTTAGGGGAGACATGGAATGCTAGGTCTGGACCAGATTCATGAATTGGAAAACTATTAAGTGAGTGGATTTATGTTATACTTTTTGATAATGGTAAATTGTTTGGCAATCCCCGTTAATATGTATAAATCTGCTGAATGTAAACATGCTGAAATGTATAAATCTGCTGAAATGTATAAACTTGTTAGAATATGAGGAAAGGATTACTGTTGTACATAGACCTGTTCTAATAACCTGTTAATTGGATATTGTGAGTTAATTTGCAATAAAATTAGGAATAATGTGGTAATTGAAATTAAATCGGCTGAGAACATTTCTATTGTATAAGACCTGCTTCCATTAATCAACTATCTAAATTGGGAATTTATGTGAATGTTATAATTATGAAGTTTACAATGAACATGAATATTTGTTTATGAATATTATTATGCCAAAATATGGCAAATAAGAATTACAGTAAAATTTGGAAGAATGAATACGCCTAAATTTACAGTAAATAGAAAATTGTAACCTTACTTAGACACGAAGTTAAATTCAACTTGTGGTGGTAGTCAGCCCGGAACCGCCTGACAAGTCCAGCATTCATAAATGTTTAATTTAATGTGAGAGGTCTGGTGCATAAACATACGTATAACGGTGCTAAGGCACGAGGTTAAGTCCAACTTGTGGTGGAAGTCTGCCCGGAACCGCCCTGCAAATCCAGCATCCACAAGTGGTTGGCTTAATGTGAGAGGTCCGATACATATATGAATATATGTATATCAGGATAGAAATAAATGGCATTAATTGTAATTAATGGAAATAAGGGAAAGTTACAACAGTAAAAGAATTGGAATGAACGGGGAATGATAATAAGCTATAATGAATAAACCCAAATTGGAAAAAAGGAAACATAATGGGTAGGCTTGTCCTAGGGACAAGTGGAAATTGTAACTTAGGATTATAATAAACGATAGAGAAAGTGAGATAAGTTGTTCTTAATTAAGTAATCTGTAAACTTGAGAATCTGAATCCTGCTGATAAGAAGAACATGTTATCTATAAACCTGAGAATTTGAAATCTGCTGATAAGAATAACATGTTAAAGGCTTATTAATGAACTTAAATGGGTTAAGTTATATAATTGAAATTAATAAGCAAAAGGAACTCGATAACTTGAATAAGAAGTTAATATGGCTGGAAATAACCCAGTTAACTAGAAATCTAATGAGATAGAGCAAGCAGGTAATTGAGTGTTCAGACATAGGGTCTAATAACACATCAACTTGAGGTGCTTGGGCCGGTCCATACGTCTAAAGGTGAATAACCCAACATGGCAGATCATCGTGGTGTCATGAGACACGAGGGGAGCGCACGCCCATCTGATTATTCTTCCTATTATGCCTGTTGTTATACTGGCTACGAAGGACTGGAAGAGGAAGCATGCGGCTTCCTAGGACATGGAGGGTACTCCTGGTAGTCCTCTGTACGGTGGCAGCACTAGGCTGTGCTTGCAGAGGTTGGGTCTGTGTGTTACTTCCCGGTGAGTATACCTTGACTGCTATGATAGTGGGAAGTCAGAAGGATGTAGGGTGGCATAGGTGGTTCGGCTATCCTGTTGTCTTGTGACTAGGTGGGTTACGAAAATTTTATCTATTTGGCTTTGGCGGGTCTAACCATCTGTTTGATAGCAATCGTTGGATGCCAGCCAACGACAGTCAACGTGATGCGTGATGCGGAAAGACGGGGAGCTAAACCTACAGACCCTCGACCTTTCGCTATCAATGCTTCGGTTACGGGACATGCCAATTAGGATGTTTTTTTTTGTTTTTTTAGGCCACGTCGCTAGCTCTCAATTTTGTTTTTCTTTCACTGGTTGTGGGAGGGGTTTGGTGGGACCATAGCCACTGTGAAAATGCAGACCATAGCATATGTGTATACAGATATCTGAAAAGCTCCCTACCGAGCTCTATGTTCCTTGTACAGCCCTGTTATGGAACTTGGTGAACAGTAGATAATATGTGCGGATACAAGCATACCGTTTGTGGATGGTGTATCGTAAAGATTAAGGCATCAGGTGCGATTGGCGATACGTACGTGAGAAAGTTTAGATACATGCATGTCTGCTCTAGGTGGTGTATTGTAGACACTAGTGCAATACTTTTTGATGGAATCTGATTCGATTGAAGGTGGCAGCCTGTACGCTTACGTAGCTTAGAGATGACGACTCTATGCGGAACATAGCTTTGTTATACAGAGACTCGTATGTTGTTCCAGTGTAGGTTGGGGGGACGACGTATATTTATGTTGACATTGCGTTGGAGACCGTGCGAGTGGGGTACAGTGGGGTGTACCTTAATGTTGGGGGTAGCTACATATATACTATATTAGGTTAATCCATTGGGAAGTAGATGGGTACGACGTGTGCATAAGCCTTGAGTGTTGTTAACCCAAATAACCTAATAAATAAGAAAATGTAATTGAACGGCATATACAGGGTTCTCCAAAATGTGTAGTTTAAATCCAGTCACCAGAACTTTTGTTCTGGCCCCCTCTTCATAACATAATCGCAGGTTAGATTTATGGCAGGGATATGATAGCTTTGGATATTGGTTAGGCAGTATTATTATCAGGTAAGGCTATATTTTGATTATATTATATTTTATCCGTTCCGCTGTGAGTTGTTTTCTGAGCTCTGATATATTTTATATCTTTGTCTTTTCTGCAGGATACTTGGCAAACCAACACGAGTTTCGATAAATTAGAAATTTGAAAAAAAATCGATCTATCAGAATTCGGGTTGTTACACTACGAGTTTATTGTAAACAAACAACACTTGAACCACGTCATTATCCACTTTCTACTACTCCGGAACAACAACTCCTTGGAGCCCATGGAAGAACACACCAACTCGTCCTCAATTTAGCCTAAATTCGCGGGATAGAAATTACACAGTGCATGAGGAATCTAAAAAGGAGACTCCTAAGAAGAAATCGACATCTTCAGATTCAGATTGAATATCGTTTCCCGTTGTTTTTTGTTTGCTCTTGTTTTAAATAAAGTTGCATTAGCATAATGCAAGAAGAGTTGTATGTTGCTTTTGAAATTTCATAAATGAATAAATATATATCTTCATCTATCTAAACATTGTAATATGTTAAAATGAACTAAATAATAAACTCAGCTATATTTACAATTCATAAATATATATATATATAACACAGATACAACAGATAAATATATATATATATATATATACATGAAAATGTGCCCAGGATTTTCCAGGCACAGTCACAAGTCGACTAGTTCGGCCCAGGTAGCAAAAATATTTGCTGCCATGGCTTTTAAAACTGCCACCAACCCCTTACATTCTTCTTTATTTCAAAACTCCAACTTCTCAAAACAAAAACCCTAGGGTCTCAACAAAATAAAAATCCAAGTTTTCCCCCGAAAACCAAACAAAAAATGGCTCCTCCAGCCAAGAAAACAAAGAGAGGTTCTTCTTCATCTCAAAAACCAATCGATCCTTGTATAGCCAAGTGGCTATAAAATGAAATCATTGTTGAACGATGGCATAGAATGGAGAAATCCAAGTTTCTAGAAGGAGTATTCGTTAAATTTCAGGATTTCAATTCATACGGGCTATAAAGCTTGACTAGAAGAGGAAGACTTGAATCTTTTATGGATTACGAGCTAAACAATTTGAAGATCATGGTAAAATTATTTCTTGAAAATCATAATTTAGGTCATTAATCTCCTAGAAATTCCAATAATTGTGTTTGGAGCTTGGTTTGTGGAAAACCGATGTTCTTTTCTATAGGAAGAATGAGTCGTATTCTAAATTCACCTACTAACGGCATACGTCTAGAAGATTTAAATTGTGAGATTCATGTTCGAGATGAAGTGAGTCACTATTTTATCGATAGCGATTCGGATGGCTCAAGAACTAAGGGTTTGCAACCAAATGATAGGTTGCTACATCATGCATTAACATGAACTATTTTATCAAGAACCAGCATGTTTGATTTGGTCTACACGGATACATTTCGAGCCTTGTATGTAATCTACAGTGATGTACAAATCAATTGGGTTCAATTAGTTATGGATCATCTATTATCTTTAACTCAGGGAACATTACGGCATGTTTACAATAGTGAATATACTATGAGATTACTTACTAATGCTGAAGTTCCCGAACCGACTTCTGAAAAGTCAGAAGTGAAAATTTTAGATAGTAAAAATTTGAAAATGATGAAGTTACCACCGCCAAGTCATAGTATTATGAGTCTAGATAAGTGGAAGCAAAGTCAAAGAGTTCAATCATCCATCACTCCTAGTCAAGCGCATCTAGAAGATATACGGCTTAATACTCCATCTCAATTGGCTCGGGAAGCTATTGATGTTGTGGCTAGGAGTCGATTCTTACTTGAAGCTCGCCTCAAGTGGATGGATAAGAAGTTCGACAAAATTAATTCTTACCATGAAAACTTGTGGAATGCTATTTCATGCTCGACTTCTACATCTACTCAAGCACAGGTTCCTGGAAAAAGGTTTGCTTCACCAATTAATTGGACTACTTCTGAGAGCACAAGTTTAGACGCCTTTTGATATGATGGTATGGTAGTAAGTTATTTTATATTTTTCTTCGAACTATTAAGAGACTTGTAGTAAATATTCTCTCTTGTTCTTTGAACACTATTATGTTTGGCTTGTAGACATTATCAAGTATTTTCTTATGAACTCTAGTATGTGATGGATATCATGTTATTTATCATATTACTTGATCTTTTCAAAGGGGGAGAACGCTCTTGAAAGGTAAGTACACTAACAAATTATTACAGGAGAGGTATAGTCATACATTCAGGGGGAGAAAAAATTCAAATATTGCATATATTCAGGGGGAGAATTAAATTTTTTACAAGAGATAGCAAGAGGTTGTAATCAATTAAAAAAGGAGGAGAATGTTTATTCATGAGATTTTTGATTCCCGACAACGAAGAAAAGAAGATCATAGGATGAGTGATTTAGTATGATAATTTATTTGTGTTTTAATTGTGCTAGAATTTGTTAAAATCTTTCTTCAAATACCAGCGCAGACAAACACAAACATATGTGTGTGTGTGTGTGTATATACACACACACACACACATATATATATATATATATATATGTGTGTGTGTGTGTGTGTGTGTGTGTGTTGTAACACACAGCCACTGGACTATGCACATTGGCACAGACCAGTCGACTAGTGAAAATTGCACCAGTCGATTGGTATGCATCAGAGTGTACAGCCCAGTGCATTTGTGTGCATATATATATATACACACACACGTTTTTTCAAATACCAATGGTATTTTTCCACCAGTCGATTGATGTGAACCTAACAGTCATATTTCTGAAAAGACATATCCTTTCATGAAGAGTTATAATCCATTTCTGAATAGAAATGATTGCTTTTTTCACTCTTGCATTCGAATAGCATTCAAATTCATACTTATTGCTTTGAATCGTTGATTCTACTTAATATTTCTCGACTCAATATGCAATATAATTCTTTCAAATCTTCACACACACATTAAATATCTGAGGATAAGATAAGAATGGTGTACTTAAATTGTGACTAATCCGTGTTTCTTAGAACACATATTAAAGTCAAAGCTCTTTTTGTATTGTTGAAGTCCTGTTCGGTTGCTCAGGCGTGTTGTTGAAGTCCTGTTCAGTTTGCTCAGGCGTGAATTCTCATTCGGTTGCTCGGGTGTATTGTTAACTTGTTCCTCCGGGTGAAGTGAGGGTATTGCTAGTGAAAAACCAGAAGAAGTATGGGACTAGACGTATGACGGTGCTTTGAACCAGTATAAAAATCCATGTTGTCATTTATTTTACTTTACTGCACTTACATACTACTTATCTGTGATATCTTTATATTTAGTTTATTAATTTTTTACTTCCATAACTATTGCATAAGTTTAATATATCACATTATCTAAGCTTCCGCATATTCATATCAATCCATATTACTTGATCCAACTTTAGCACTCTTTTCAATTATTATGTTAGTTACCTTCGTAAACCTTTCTTCTACATCGTAACCATGCCTATAGCAATACACACACAAGACCTTCAATTCGCGTGCGTATCCAAACATTGATATAGAGTTAGAATTGTCAAATTAGAGAACCGTCTGCGTCGTTGATTTACTTGTCCAAATCTTGATCTGCCAACACCCAGGGACCAAACTCCGACCCTACCTAGCGATTTTTAACCATCCCCTATAACTATAGGAAGTGTGTGACACCCCCAAAAAAGGAAACCCCCAAGAAGCACCAAGTTGACCAAAACTCGGGTAAAAGGTGTGCCTCTCCATCCTAAAAAGAATGCTACTGTCCACTTACCCAATCCCTAACCATGGTCGTTGCTACCCCTAACCCTAATTTTGAATGTGTGGGTTTGACCATCACCAATCGTGACAAAACTTATATGGTCGTAAAGCTTTTGGCCATACGAGCATAATGATACACATTCATGATTTTTGGACAAGTAAATAGATGGGAATCAGTTTTGAAATCTATAAGAGAGACGTCCATATTTCCAATGGTACAGTAAATCGAGACGGGGAAGAAAAGATTAAGTATGTCTTAACTATAGCAAGCAGATTTAAGGTATTTTAATTATTTTATTATATTCATGGCCTTTAATTTTTAAACTTAAATCGAACGCACATTTTAACTCGCAATGATCAAATGGTAAGTCTGTTCGATACAAAACTTGATGGCATGCATCACCATAAGGATATGATTCTTATGGTGTAAGTTTTGTCATAATCCAAGACTGTTGCCTGAAACATTAATTTTACACGTATTTCGAGGTGGGCTCGCTCGATCTCGAAATACCTATATACTTTTGATTAACATAAGGAACCTTGCGAACCCAATGGAACTAGTCTTGAGTCCTGATTCAATCTTTTATGAAAAATCACCTTTTGGAACCATCACATAATTAATTAATGATTAATATTTAAATATTCAATCGATAAAAATACGGGTCGTTACACTCAGTCCTAAATTGTTCCCAATAAATCTGATCCTCGGGAGTCTCTAAAGTAATGGAGCTCCAGCATTCCATCGCTCGACTCTGAAGCTGTCTCGATGCGAGCTTCCTCTTCATTGCATCCTTGATCCTCAAATCTTGAAGATATGAATGCAAGTATCCAACCAATTTTGGGTTGTAGTCTAATATTATGTCCCATCAAACAGCTTGCTACCCAAAGAAGTATAATTCTTGCATAGTTTAGCGAAATCAACAACCTTAGGTGCCTGCACGGAAGCACCAACATCTACTACCAACTTAGTAGTGGGTATCCTTCTTACGATCGACGCCATCATGGCCTCGAACATAGTTGGAAAATTGGGTGTAGCAGGTATCGATTGACAATCCTCATCTTCCCCTCCAGTAGAAGGCTCATCCCTAGCAGCATTTCTCAAATTTCGATGACTCGTTCTTTATCTAAAACAAAAATGGTCATCCCTTATTAGAGAAAGGCCGCAATGGCACTAAAGTGCTTAAAATACTATACTATATTTACAGTAAAATATACTATACGATAGGCTCTGTCAAAAAAATATGCCATACTATATATCTTATATCATATATAATAAAATTACAATCACGTATCTCATACGTTTTTACGCACTCAAACTTTCGGTAAAATCGATTAACCAAAGCTCTGATACCAAGTGTGATGACTGTCCCAAACCTTCTGCACAAAACTATAAGAAATGTGCATCATATGACGTGTCTGTTGATATGGCATGATCATCAAAGGAAAGTAAACCAAAATAGAACTTGTTGTATAACTCACGGCTCATGAATAATATATAATAATAAGATATAGTAGTGAAGCATAGGAAAGAAGGAAATCTCATCTCCATAAAATCTCAGAAATCAAGTACAATACATCTCTAAATCTGAATACATCATGCCTCAATACATCCCTCATAAGAGTATATAAATGTCAAAATGGTGGAAATCATCCAAATATCTATATAATAGAAGAACAGTAATACGCCAGCCTCCAGCTCATCACCGCACTGCTGCATCGTCACCAAACCTGTCACCTCCGACTCAGTCTACACATCAGCATCATCGACGAGTACACCCAGGTAAATGAGGAAACATAACACCTTGAGTCATATAGAAGTGGTATGAGTGAATATGATATTAGACAGCTCAAGTCCCACCTGACCTGTCCTTGAAACCGAAGAATTGGCACATAATAATCACTTTAAATATGGTACTCAAACATATAGAATTAGATACTAGTTAGAATAGGATTCTCAATCCCCATTGCTCCTTAGTATCCTATGGTTATAGCCTATCCAGAGAAGATAAAAGAGAACGCACAAACAACCATAGCATTCATGAATAATAATGACCTAGCTATCGCTGACTAAAGCCTCGAACACGTTGATATCGAATGACCGGCCGTTATCATCTATAATGCTCTATTGGAGAACCCTGTTTCCAGTTGGAATACCGCATGACCCACGTAAGTTTGTTTCTCAAGACAACTAGCTCACTTCCCAAGCAAACCATGGTATACAATATATCATATCCTAATAGGCATCCTAATGATACACCTGCTTCGAGCCTGCTAGAATCCTTCGAACTATCAAGGATTTCTTCGCACTCCTTTAGATCAAGTCCCATACGAGTCAGTCCATTATTCCGTAGCCACATTCCACTTTGAGTTGTCTATAACTTTCTTCTTCGACCACTTCCGCCTGAGTTCCATTCGAATAATCAACACTACTTGTCAAATATATTGATATGATTTTTTATTTGACGATAACGACATATATATTATTTAATAAATGTGTTTATATAAGTATTATTCATTAATTACATAGACAAATTATAAATATTTGCAAGAATTGAAGATTTAACTCAGAATTTATTCTTTAAACAATAATTTATTCGAACAAATATTTTTGTTACATTTTTGAATAGTACACACATTTGGATCCACTCTATTACATTCATTGTCGTATAACCATTGCTTCACTACATGCACTCAATCACATTTGTACAAACAGTGCCGCACTACAAACACTCTCATACATTATTTACTCGTTCACTCAGCCACTCACTTTTTTATTCTTAATCTTCAGTGTGTGATCCAGTTTTTGTCCAGATGTTCACTGAACCTATCAAATTAGAATAACGTAGTAAAATTAAAAAGAAACAATTTAATCTTCAAATATGATTTTCCTAGTTGTCAATCTAATGAAATTTTTTCCAGAATAACTCCAAATATTTTTGATGGAATTTTTTTAAATTGGAAATTAAAAATGGAAATTTATATAAAATTTGTTAATTCTGAGTGTTGGGATATTAACGAAAGCATGGGTGATATGGTAGACAAGAAAAACGTTGTTATCAATGCTCTTGCTTTGCATATTATACATTCTTATATTAGTATTGATCGATTTAACCATATCTCTCATTGTTTAACCGCAAGGGAAATCTGGAACACTCTCAGTGAGATGTATGACACAAAAGACAATAGGGGCTCAAATCCCCCGAAAGTTAACTCAAATTCAAAATTATGCTTGACATGATTTATAGAAGATAAAGTGAATGACGACGACGATGGAGACTCAATAGATGATGGGATAAGTGATTTTTCATATAAAGACATACTTCTTCTTTGTGATGACTTAACTTGAACTACTGATAGTCTCAAATCGAATAATAAAAAATTAAAACCTGAAAACTTTGAGTTGTGCCATAAAAATAATTATTTGGAATCGAAGCTTAAAAACATCAAGAATGTTGAAAATTTTAATTGCAAAAATTGTTTGAATTTGGAAAATAATTGTAACACCCCGAAAAATTCTATAACTACGAAATTCATGAATTAAAGTATAATCAAATTCAAATCAAAGAACTAAGGGAAACGGGATACACCATTGCGTTCATCTCGGAAAAATACGCGAAATAGAGTCCGAGTTTTCGAAAAACGAAGTCCGTATGAAGAAGATATGGCCTTCGGAAGTTTTGAATCAAATTTAAAATTCAAACAGAATAAAATAATTAAAAATCGGGCCCAGTGGGCCAGGGCGGATAAACACCCGCCTGGGCCACCCAGGTCGACTGGGCTGTCGACCTGGGCTACCCATGTCGACAGGGCTGTCGACAGCCCTGTCGACAGGGGTATCGACCTGGTCGAGCCCAGTCAACCTGGCTGGCCAGGTCGGTGTGTGGTCGAATTTCTGTGGTCTGCTTTGTCATTAGGGCTAGGTGGCGGGTTTTTATTGGTCTCTCTTCCTAATGAATGGCTACGATCTAACCTAGCAACATCAAGGGTCCTAATCAATTCCTAACCTCTATATAAACAACCCTAGACTAAACCCTAATCTATTCATTCAAAATAAGAACATAGCCGCCATGTTGCTGAGGAACGACTAAGAGTAGCCGCCAACTAGAGAGGGGATTAGGAAGAAGTTCTAAAGCCTAAAGCAATTCAAGTAACCTAAAGCCAATCAATTCAACAAAGGAATCCTATCTCTTAATTTGAGAATTCGCCGCAACCATTGTAAGTAGAGTATTACTTTGGTATAAATAAACAACTGTGTTGATGTGTATGCTTGAATTGTGGCAATGGAAGTAATTCATATTTGTGCGTTCTTATCAATTTGTATACGTTTGGATATTCTTGAATTATGTTATAAAGAACTACATGCGGTAGTTCTATGCAAATATACGTTTGGAATATTGCGCAAAATATGTAATCTATGTGAAACTACATGTATGTAGTTGAGTGAAATTTATGCAAGTTTGGGCTTTGTTATTATGCCATCATTATGTATATTTTTGTGCATATATCATTTTGCAAGTAATTGAAACGAGTTTGGTTGTTATAGTTCATATGAAACTATGTTGGAGTTTTGACACCATAATCCATGTATTAAGTCATGCTTTTGCAAACTTATGAATATGGCTAGGCTATGAATGATATTTGGCATAATTGAAATCCATGATTAGTTCAATGTTGTTAACAAGGATTATATGATGACATATGTGAGACATGGCTAGGTTAGACTCAAAAATCCCCTTTTTGCAAGTTTAAAGCAAACACCATGTTTAGGAATATTTATGCATAAGTATGATTATACCATCGTTATGTGATTAGACTTAAACCATGAATTAAGTTGAACTATGCTTTTGTGTTAGTAACAAAGTATCCCCTTTGTAAACATGTAGAAACCTTATGAACATGACTTGTTTATGTTTATGCCATGAACAAATTTAACTTTATTTATGCCATGCTTATGTTTGACATTATGCTATGCTTATGCTAGGAATATTTATGACATGCTTATGTTTGACATTATGCCTAAATAAGAATATGGGTTCATGTTGTAGTTAAACCTATGCAAGTTCACATGCTTTTATTCATGTCACCTATGTTACCACTATGCAAGTACACCAATTTCTATTTTGTATTTCCAACGTCGTATTGCAAGTTCATGCGCTCACCTTCCCCTCTTTGTGTATACGCCATAAGCCTCCCCTTTCGCATGGCTAAATTGGGCTTTAAAAAGGCTAAGCCCAATATATATGAACGGACGTGTAAAACGGGGGAAAATAACGTTGGGTTAAAAATTAATTAATGAATGAAAATATAAAATAGAAGGGCCCAAATTCAAGTATGGGTTGGGCCCATGATTGGTGTAACCTTTACACCATTTACTTAATAACGGGCCGCAAATATTTACATATAAATAAAGAAGAATGAGAAGATATGTAAATGTAGAAAATACGATGTGTTTAACCCGAGGTTGGATTGAGTTGTGATGTAAACCTGCCCGGAACCGCCCGGCTGTCCAGTAGTCACAACAATACCTATCCAATGTGGGAGGTTAAACATGGAGCCCAGCAAGGACCCGAGGTTAGACTGAGTTGTGGCGTAAGACTGCCCGGAACCAACCGGCAACAGGCAGCCACAACAATACCTGTCTAATGTGAGAGGTCCGGGCCTTAATAAGACAATTAAGGCTGAGTCAGGATTGATAGGATTAAGTGAACTAAAGACTTAATCAAAATGGAACATGCTAAACTAAACGGACTGGTGGGGTTAGGTTAGGAAACACTTAACCAACTAAGCATGTTGGCTAGAGATAGAAAACCTAGTAACGGGGGACCCTTTTCAGCAGTAACCCTAAAAGGTGTATCAGGATACCCTGAAACTAGGCAGGGTGGGGCACGATTACTGGGCTGATTGTAAGAGGTCAAAGCGACGGCGGGGGTGTAGCAGTGTAGGTTCTAACGGAGCGCGGGCGTGCACACACTCCGGCGCAGAAAAATAAGGCACTGGACACCAGTAGCATACCTGTGCACTCTAAGGTTGTGTCGGGTTGCCACTATGGGACTTGATACACCCCATGGTGGGACCAGCATAGGTAACTACAGACATCGGGGGCCGTACGATACATGTAACTATGCGAGTAGGAGCCGATCACCATGGAATGGATCACATCACCCTGATTATGGGGTGCCAGTTGGAAAACTAGTTTATATGGGTTCAGGGATTAACATGGGGTACGATAGTATATTCGACCCTAGACAACTTAACCAAGTTATAATGCATGCCCACTTCTTGTTTGTACTTATCATACCCAGTTCTTTATTCATAGACAAAGTAGTACTAGACTTACTCAGGCTTTATGTCTGACTCTATTTTTCTTTCGTCTTCTTTCTTCCGTTCCCCCCCCCCCCTAGGTCCTCAGGGAGGGAACACAGCAGCTTGATCAGCCTTGGCATCCAGCTTGAAGAAGAGAAATGTATTTCTTGGACTTTCCTGTTTTGAACTATGGCTTTGGACAATCCACTATGGGGACTTTTGCAGTTTATCTATGTTTATTTATGCTTCTTTAAATCATGTACTCAAGACAGATTATGAAGGTGTTATGCTATGTTTTAAAAAGATGTTGTTGTAACACGTATTTGACTTTATGAAATAAAAGTTTGTTGTTCTTCCGCTGTTTTACAAATATGTGTTCTTATATCTGTCTTGTATATCTGTGACTTGTACTTATAAACCTCCACCAAAATTAGGGCATTCCCTTTGAGAGTGACCCTAACGGAGGTGGGGTGTTTCACTTGGTATCAGAGCATAGGTTTACCAGATAAGATAAAAAGTTTTGAAAAATTATTTTCAAAAAGGAAAATTAAAGAAGCATTTTTTAAAGAAAAATATTATTTTATTTTAAAAAGGCAAAGTCCACTCCCCAAAGCCATAGGTACTATCTCTTATCCTTCGTTTTGAATCTATCCTTTTTGTTTCAGCATGTCCCAAGATCTTAACTTGCCTGAAGGGGTGCCAATACCTGGTTGGTTTAGACGGTTCTTAGAAGCAAGGGCCACTCAGCCAGGTCCTACCATTCCTCCTCCCCCAGCGGAAGGAAATCATCCAGCTGCAGCAGCACCTTTTCCTCCACCTCCTCCTCGGGGAAACAATTTTGCTAAGATATGTAAAGATTTTAAAGCTATGGGAGGAAGGGATTTCCATGGAACTGAGTCCTTCGTGGCAGCTAGAAATTGGCTGAAGGAAACAGAGGACCTATTCATCATCTTTGAGGTAGAAGATAGGCAAAAAGTACAATTGGCAGTATGGCTATTGAAGGGCGAGGCTTCCTACTGGTGGGAAGTCACTAATGCTGAAAGACCAGTGGAGACATGGGAGGACTTTAGGGCAAGGTTTGAGACCAAATTTCTCTCAGATGCGGAAAGAAGTTTGCAGTTGGAAAAATTCTTATTTCTTAAGCAAGGAGACAAGACTGTCAGAGAGTATGTGAATCAGTTCGATGAGCTGGCTAGGTTTGGACTTGACCTAGTCAACACCCCGCACAAGAAGGCTCTCCGTTTCGTCAAAGGGTTAAATGAGCCATTACACAGCTTGGCCATGACCCATATACCCATGGGAGCCACGTATGAAAGATTGGTGCAAATGGCATTGCTGAATGAAGAGGATAAGGGCTAGAAGGAGACAAAGGCAGAAAGCTCTCAAGGGAAGAAAGAGGGTTTGCAGCCTAAGAAGGCGGACTTTAAGAAAGGCGGAAAAGGCAACAAAGAGAAGAGGAAGTGCAATTTCTGTGGCAAAATGGGGCACTTAGTAAAGGACTGCCGGAAAAAGAAGGCCAAAGAGAATGGTGGGTGCTTTTCATGTGGTCAGACAGGCCACAGGGCTAAGGACTGCCCAAAGAAACGAGGACAGGGGCAGGGCACTGGATCCACCCCAGGGGCACAGGTCCATGTGCTAGAAGCGCCACCATTGCAACAGCGAGGTATAAATACTTCTGTAGAAAGTGTAGTTTATCTTTATGATCACCCCGTTTGCACTTTATTTGATTTGGGCGCATCACATTCCTTTATCTCGTCTGCTTTAGTAGAATCTCTGCACCTAAAAACTAGTATGGTAGAGGACCCCTTAATTGTTTCAAACCCAATTGGGGGCCCAGCTCATTTGTCTATGATCTGTTTGGATTTGAAAATTTCAATCCTAAGTGTTGAATTTCAATGTAGTGCCTTTGTTTTGGGCTTTTCGGGGTATGGTCTGATTTTGGGTATGGATTGGCTATCTAGTAATGGGGCCATCCTTGATTGTGAGAAAAGGGTTGTTAGGCTCCTAACCCAGCTCGGTAATACTTTGGAAATTTCTTGTAATCCCTCGTATGCGGTTATGCTTAGTTATCTTGAATCGCTAGATGCCTCTGTTGAAAACTTGCAATCAGTTAGAGTGGTCCGGGAATATCCGGATGTCTTTGAAGAGGTGAAGGGCTTGCCTCCAAAGCGGGAAATAGACTTCCGCATATATCTTGTAGATAATGCAAAGCCCGTTGCGTTGCCCGTTAGACATATGGCTCCACGAGAAAGGAAAGAGCTCAGTAAACATATTAAAGAGCTTCTAGAGAAGGGGTTCATTAGGAGGAGCATTTCAGAATGGGGCGCTCCAGTGGTGTTCGCTACAAAGGCGGATGGTTCACTCCGTCTATGTGTTGACTATAGGGAGCTCAACAAGCTAACGAAAAAGAATAGGCACCCTCTCCCTAGAATTGACGATTTATTTGACCAGCTTGTAGGAGCGTCTGTTTTCTCCCAACTCGATTTAGCAACCGGTTTTCATCAGCTAAGGGTGGCTGAAGATAGCATCGATAAAACGGCGTTCAGAACCCCAGACGGTTTCTTTGAATGGCTTGTCATGCCTTTCGGCTTGACAAATGCACCTGCGTACTTCGTGGACCTAATGAGTAGGGTATTTAGAGATTTCCTCAACAAATTCGTAGTGGTCTTCGTAGATGATATCCTTATCTTCTCAAAGAGTGAAGAGGAACATGCTCAGCTCTTAAGGGCAATCATGGAAACTTTGCGAGTCCATCAACTAAAAGCCAAATTCTCCAAATGCCACTTTTGGAGGGAAGAGGTGAGGTTCCTTGGGCACATAGTATCCAAACAAGGGTTAGCGGTGGACCCTGCGAAGGTAGTGGCGGTACAGGACTGGAAGACACCAAGGAATGCAACTGAGGTCCGAAGCTTTCTAGGACTAGCAGGTTTCTATCGAAAATTTATAAGGGATTTTGCGAAAATCTCAGCTCCGCTCACGAAACTGACCAAGAAGAATCTAGTGTTCAATTGGGATTTGGATTGCGAGTTTGCTTTCCAACGACTGAAAAGGGCTCTCATAACAGCCCCAGTTTTGACGCTGCCAGATGGGAGCAAGATGTTCACTGTTTATACGGATGCATGTGGGACAGGGCTAGGCGCCGTCTTAATGCAAGAAGGAAGGGTAGTAGCTTATGGCGGGAGGCAATTGAAGGTGCACGAAAAGAACTACCCAACCCACGATCTTGAGTTAGCCGCCATCGTCTTTGCACTCAAGTCTTGGCGACACTATCTCCTAGGTGAGAAGTTCGAACTTTACACTAACCATAAATCGTTGAAATATCTTTTCTCGCTGAAGGATCTTAACTTGAGGCAACAAAGATGGATGGAGTTTCTTGCCTCGTACGATTTTGAAATCTCCTATACTCCGGGCAAAGGCAACGTAGTGGCAGACGCGTTGAGCCGAAAGAAATTGACCCTAAGCCCGTTGTTTGTTGAAAGACAAAGCCTAGAGTTTATAGCCAGCTTCGACTTTAGGCCCTCCTCCGATTTCGTACCAGGCTTGCTAGCATCTCTCGAAGTGCGCCCAACTTTGGTGGATTCGGTAGGGGCAGCACAACGCGAAGACCCTCAACTTGTGGAAATAATTGATAAGCTAATTAGGGGTGAGACTTCAAGTCACCTCAACAGATACTCCATCGACGATAAGGGTTTGCTAAGGCGAGACGGAAGACTATGCGTCCCACAGTCAAACGATTTAGTAAAGAAGGTTCTCGAGGAAGCACATCACTCCAAGATGACGATGCACCCAGGCGGGGATAAAATGTACAAAGACATAAAAAGGACTTTCTTTTGGAATGGCATGAAAAAGGACGTGGCAGAGTTCGTTTCTAAATGTATGGTGTGCCAACAGGTTAAGGCGGAACAGAAAAAGCCTGGCGGACTGCTACATCCTATGGAGGTCCCACAGTGGAAGTGGGATAGCATCTCAATGGACTTCATCGATGGGCTGCCTAGGTCTAGGAGAGGCAACACTAGCATTTGGGTAATAGTGGATAGGCTTACTAAAAGCGCCCACTTTTTACC
Source organism: Allium sativum (assembly GCA_030737875.1). Lineage (NCBI taxonomy): Eukaryota > Viridiplantae > Streptophyta > Magnoliopsida > Asparagales > Amaryllidaceae > Allium > Allium sativum. The sequence goes on along the minus strand of CM060916.1, from coordinate 305,138,000 downwards.
TGTCAAAAGTAAAAGAACTGCCTCATCCCTAGCATCACTTTACCTCAAGGAAATCGTTCGACTCCATGGAATACCAACTAGCATTGTTAGTGACCGAGACCCCATCTTCACCAGTGAATTTTGGCGGAGTCTGCAAGAGGCAGTAGGAACGCAGTTATGCTTGAGCACAGCCTATCATCCCCAAACCGACGGCCAAACGGAGAGAGTAAACAGAGTTTTGGAAGACCTTCTAAGGCTATGCGTCCTTGACTTCGGAGGGACATGGGAAGACCACCTTCCTTTGGTGGAATTTGCCTACAACAACAGCTATCAAGCAACCATAGGAATGGCGCCCTTCGAAGCTTTATATGGAAGACCGTGCCGATCGCCCACTTGTTGGTGGGAGTCCACGGATAAGCTCATACTTGGACCAGATATGATCCGAGAGACCTCAGAGAAAGTAGACTTAATACGAAGAAGGATGAAGACGGCCCAAAACAGGCAAAAATCCTACGCCGACAAGAGGAGAACCGACCTTGAATTCGAGGTTGGAGACAGAGTTTTTCTCAAGGTATCACCACTAAGAAACGTTGTTCGTTTTGGAACCACAGGAAAGCTAGCATCAAGGTTCGTAGGTCCATTCCCTATCATCGAGAAGATTGGGAAAATGGCTTATAGATTAGAGCTACCCGAGAAGTTGGCTGGAGTCCACAACGTCTTTCACGTTTCACATCTCCGAAAATGTCTACATGAGTCTGCTGAAGTGGTAGAGCCAAATATCCTCGAAGAGGCCGAAGTGGAGCGCGAAGCAACCATAAGGAGAGTTCCAACCCGCATATTAGGAACGGAAGTGAAGAAGCTACGCAACCGCGAAGTCAAGCTCGTCAAAGTCCAGTGGAGCGACGCCGAGGGAGACGCGACTTGGGAAACTGAAGCTAGAATCCGTACAGCCTACCCTTTTCTGTTCGAGGGTACATCCTTGATCTTTCTCTTTCCTTAAGTTGCGCTTTTATCTTTTTAGGTTTAATTCCTCGACCGTATCTTTTAGGTAGAATCTTTTTTTGGATGGAAACATGTAGTTGAAACATGTTATGTATGATGGTTGCAAGCGGTTGCAAGTGATTGCTAGTGGTTGCTCGTGGTTGCATATACACACACAATCTAGGTTTTAGATCGGCTCAGTCACTTCATATTGCATATGCATATATGTTTGTATTCGTATGTGGTTGAACTATAATGTGTTGTCATATGGATGCTGCATTTGTATTGAATGATTGTGCACTCATGTAGAATCAAGAATAGGAAAATGTGCATACATAATGGATTCATGGCACTTACATAACTCGCATTAAGGAGGTCGACTGAATCAGTAGACCGCCTGATTTTGCATTAGATAAGTACATGTACAGCCACTTTGCATATGATCATGAAGCATTAGAAGTCTTTTAAGGACAATGGATGCTCGTGTTTGATGGATGAGTAGATGGATGATTGGATGTTAGGATATACATTCCTCCTAACTTGAAGATTTCGGGGACGAAATCCTTTTAAGTGGGGGAGAATGTAACACCCCGAAAAATTCTATAACTATGAAATTCATGAATTAAAGTATAATCAAATTCAAATCAAAGAACTAAGGGAAACGGGATACGCCATTGCGTTCGTCTCGGAAAAATACGCGAAATAGAGTCCGAGTTTTCGAAAAACGGAGTCCGTATGAAGAAGATATGGCCTTCGGAAGTTTTGAATCAAATTTAAAATTCAAACAGAATAAAATAATTAAAAATCGGGCCCAGTGGGCCAGGGCAGATAAACACCCGCCTGGGCCACCCAGGTCGACTGGGCTGTCGACCTGGGCTACCCATGTCGACAGGGCTGTCGACAGCCCTGTCGACAGGGGTATCGACCTGGTCGAGCCCAGTCAACCTGGCTGGCCAGGTCGGTGTGTGGTCGAATTTCTGTGGTCTGCTTTGTCATTAGGGCTAGGTGGCGGGTTTTTATTGGTCTCTCTTCCTAATGAATGGCTACGATCTAACCTAGCAACATCAAGGGTCCTAATCAATTCCTAACCTCTATATAAACAACCCTAGACTAAACCCTAATCTATTCATTCAAAATAAGAACATAGCCGCCATGTTGCTGAGGAACGACTAAGAGTAGCCGCCAACTAGAGAGGGGATTAGGAAGAAGTTATAAAGCCTAAAGCAATTCAAGTAACCTAAAGCCAATCAATTCAACAAAGGAATCCTATCTCTTAATTTGAGAATTCGCCGCAACCATTGTAAGTAGAGTATTACTTTGGTATAAATAAACAACTGTGTTGATGTGTATGCTTGAATTGTGGCAATGGAAGTAATTCATATTTGTGCGTTCTTATCAATTTGTATACGTTTGGATATTCTTGAATTATGTTATAAAGAACTACATGCGGTAGTTCTATGCAAATATACGTTTGGAATATTGCGCAAAATATGTAATCTATGTGAAACTACATGTATGTAGTTGAGTGAAATTTATGCAAGTTTGGGCTTTGTTATTATGCCATCATTATGTATATTTTTGTGCATAGATCATTTTGCAAGTAATTGAAACGAGTTTGGTTGTTATAGTTCATATGAAACTATGTTGGAATTTTGACACCATAATCCATGTATTAAGTCATGCTTTTGCAAACTTATGAATATGGCTAGGCTATGAATGATATTTGGCATAATTGAAATCCATGATTAGTTCAATGTTGTTAACAAGGATTATATGATGACATATGTGAGACATGGCTAGGTTAGACTCAAAAATCCCCTTTTTGCAAGTTTAAAGCAAACACCATGTTTAGGAATATTTATGCATAAGTATGATTATACCATCGTTATGTGATTAGACTTAAACCATGAATTAAGTTGAACTATGCTTTTGTGTTAGTAACAAAGTATCCCCTTTGTAAACATGTAGAAACCTTATGAACATGACTTGTTTATGTTTATGCCATGAACAAATTTAACTTTATTTATGCCATGCTTATGTTTGACATTATGCTATGCTTATGCTAGGAATATTTATGACATGCTTATGTTTGACATTATGCCTAAATAAGAATATAGGTTCATGTTGTAGTTAAACCTATGCAAGTTCACATGCTTTTATTCATGTCACCTATGTTACCACTATGCAAGTACACCAATTTCTATTTTGTATTTCCAACGTCGTATTGCAAGTTCATGCGCTCACCTTCCCCTCTTTGTGTATACGCCATAAGCCTCCCCTTTCGCATGGCTAAATTGGGCTTTAAAAAGGCTAAGCCCAATATATATGAACGGACGTGTAAAACGGGGGAAAATAATGTTGGGTTAAAAATTAATTAATGAATGAAAATATAAAATAGAAGGGCCCAAATTCAAGTATGGGTTGGGCCCATGATTGGTGTAACCTTTACACCATTTACTTAATAACGGGCCGCAAATATTTACATATAAATAAAGAAGAATGACAAGATATGTAAATGTAGAAAATACGATGTGTTTAACCCGAGGTTGGATTGAGTTGTGATGTAAACCTGCCCGGAACCGCCCGGCTGTCCAGTAGTCACAACAATACCTATCCAATGTGGGAGGTTAAACATGGAGCCCAGCAAGGACCCGAGGTTAGACTGAGTTGTGGCGTAAGACTGCCCGGAACCAACCGGCAACAGGCAGCCACAACAATACCTGTCTAATGTGAGAGGTCCGGGCCTTAATAAGACAATTAAGGCTGAGTCAGGATTGATAGGATTAAGTGAACTAAAGACTTAATCAAAATGGAACATGCTAAACTAAACGGACTGGTGGGGTTAGGTTAGGAAACACTTAACCAACTTAGCATGTTGACTAGAGATAGAAAACCTAGTAACGGGGGACCCTTTTCAGCAGTAACCCTAAAAGGTGTATCAGGATACCCTGAAACTAGGCAGGGTGGGGCACGATTACTGGGCTGATTGTAAGAGGTCAAAGCGACGGCGGGGGTGTAGCAGTGTAGGTTCTAACGGAGTGCGGGCGTGCATACACTCCCGCGCAGAAAAATAAGGCACTGGACACCAGTAGCATACCTGTGCACACTAAGGTTGTGTCGGGTTGCCACTATGGGACTTGATACACCCCATGGTGGGACCAGCATAGGTAACTACAGACATCGGGGGTCGTAAGACACATGTAACTATGCGAGTAGGAGCCGATCACCATGGAATGGATCACATCACCCTGATTATGGGGTGCCAGTTGGAAAACTAGTTTATATGGGTTCAGGGATTAACATGGGGTACGATAGTATATTCGACCCTAGACAACTTAACCAAGTTATAATGCATGCCCACTTCTTGTTTGTACTTATCATACCCAGTTCTTTATTCATAGACAAAGTAGTACTAGACTTACTCAGGCTTTATGTCTGACTCTATTTTTCTTTCGTCTTCTTTCTTCCGTTCCCCCCCAGGTCCTCAGGGAGGGAACACAGCAGCTTGATCAGCCTTGGCATCCAGCTTGAAGAAGAGAAATGTATTGCTTGGACTTTCCTGTTTTGAACTATGGCTTTGGACAATCCACTATGGGGACTTTTGCAGTTTATCTATGTTTATTTATGCTTCTTTAAATCATGTACTCAAGACAGATTATGAAGGTGTTATGCTATGTTTTAAAAAGGATGTTGTTGTAACACGTATTTGACTTTATGAAATAAAAGTTTGTTGTTCTTCCGCTGTTTTACAAATATGTGTTCTTATATCTGTCTTGTATATCTGTGACTTGTACTTATAAACCTCCACCAAAATTAGGGCATTCCCTTTGAGAGTGACCCTAACGGAGGTGGGGTGTTTCAATAATTTAGTTCATTCCAATGAAAATTTTCAAAATCTTGCAAAAGAAATTATAATTATAAAGGAAAATGAGTTTGTGCTTAAAAGCAAAAACAATATTTTGCAAAAGGAGATGGATAAATTTAAAATGGATGAGAATTCCAAACATAAATTTTTTGAAAATGAAAGCTTGTTGAAAATTGAAAAGATTCTGAATGAACTCCAAATTGAAACTGAAAGGAACAAAAATCTCAAATACAACAAATGTATGACTTTTCAAAAAGAATTAATATAAATTAAAGAAAATTTCAATAAACTTGAAAATGAAAATGTGACTACGAGAAAATAACAAATCTAAAAGTATACAAATAAATTGTGATTTGGAAAAGAGTTTGACAAGGATTTTGAAAAACTTGAAACTGAAAGGCGTAAACGTATTGAAACTGAGATTTCTGAGACAAAGACCAAAATTAAATTGCTTGAAAATGAAAATATGCTCTTTAAAACAAAATAAATATAAAAAGAGAGAAATTATTATTAGTCATTGTTCAAAGCTAATAAACGAGAATAATTTTCTGAAATAAAAAATCAACTGTCTCGATTTGAGCTTAATAAAATTTTCAAATGGAGAAAAATCACTGAATATGTTGCTGAAAAATCAATTTATTGTTGAGAATAAAAATGGACTTGGTTTTGGAAAATCCAAGCAATCTGAAAGGATGAATTTAGATAATTTCAAAGGAATTTCAAATTGTGTGTTTTGTGGAAAATTTGGACATAATGGAGATAAATGCTTGTTAAAAAATAACAATAATTCAATTAAACAAGTTTAGGTCCCAAAAGGTAATAAAACAAGGTTGATTAAAGTTAAACGAATTTGGCTTCCTAAAGGTAGGTGTAACGACTCGCATTCTACGCATCAGAGCATTGTAAAATATTTATTTCATTCACATACGAAGTCATATGGTCGTGTAACTTTAGGGAACAACTATTGGAATCATTTCCCATGTTCATGATTTTTACCGAATTTCAAATGACCATTTTGCCCCTGGCGAATCTTGTTTTGCCTATAACTTTTGATTGGTAAGGAATTTCAACCTGAAACCACTTCCATTGGATTCGGATGATGGTTTACCTTTTCGTAGAGTAGTCACATTAGTCAAACGGACTTAACGTTTGGGAGATATGGCTGAACAAGGTTTCTTACGCGGGCTTAATAGGGTAATTACTGGATGAGCCCATAACCCATTTCGAGACTAGGGTTATGGGGAGGCTGAAATGAGTTAGGAGACCATCTCATTTCATTTTCTTAGTCGCCACTTTCATTTCTTCAAACCTAGTAATGGCCTCCACCTTCTAAACAACCTCCTAATCACATTCTAATCCAATATTAAGCTAATCAACATCAAATCAAGGCAAACTAACATCAAATTGCAGGTAGGGATGCTGTGTTGCATTGGGACTCGAACCAAATCAGAGATATTTTCAGATCTGATGAGATTTATTTGTGGCTAAGGTGAGTGTTTAGCATGTTTTTACACTAGTTATGGATAATTAGAGGTGATTAGTGATAATTAGCGAAATTATGACTCAGAAAAATATGGAAAATATGCATAAATTCTGAAATATTATTTTACGGCTCTGATAAAAATTTGGGTTAATTTGGATTAAGTTTGCTAATCCTATTGTTAAAACATGGTTAAGGGATTAAGGGGTAAATCACGGTTTTGGGTATGTTTAATCCAAAATAATTCATGTAATTGATGTTTTAATGCTTTTGATTGATTACACATGTTATTACTATTATATGGGATGCCTTATTATTGTTTTGGTAAAGTTAGAATGGTTGAAAACGCCGTCGTGTAGTGTAAACAGTTGCTGGAAAGAAGTGCAGGAAATCAGTTTGGGTCCTAAACCCCGAACCGACCCAGCTCGTGACCGAGGTGCCACAACCCACTCATGAGGCATGTACTACGAACCAAACCCCATCTCTGACCCGCTCACCTGGAGAGCTCTACGAGCCGCCGCTCGAGCCAAAAGGTCCGACCCGAACCGCTTATCTCGATCCCATAAGTTTATGAACCAATCCCGACCCGAAGAGCACGACCTGAATTAGTGAAGGAGCTCGACTAGACCCGGAGGACCACTCACGACCGGAACTCAAATGGAAGGGCACAACTGACTCGAGGGCCACGACCCAACCCGAATGTTCATCACGAACCAACCTAGTGCATCACTCACGAACTGGACTACAATGAGGCACCATGACCCGAACCACTTCAGGGAGCACAAACCAAACCAAATGGAGACCGAACCCAATCGGAGAAGATCATAACCCGAGATGCAAAGGAAGTCTAGATGAGAAATGATGGCTCAAGATCCAAATGGGGAGCAATGGGTTAACTTCTAAAGTTGGACTTTGCTGCGGGATGTGTGCAAAGGGGTTATCGATATCTATAACTCGAACTCACCATTGTGGGAAGGGGTAAAGTTATTGACTATGGACCGGGCCCCAAAGGGCAAAGTGATCATAGCAATAGTTATACGGAGTTGTCGTCACGGACCCAATGGTCTGGTGATCAAAGTGGTGGATATCGTATGCTTTACGCGCTCAATGAGTGATGTGAGGATGATTGCTATGTTTGATGTTTTCTATTACCATGGCATGCACACTTCCACTTTACACCATATGTTAGTGTTACCTTAGAGTACTGTACATCTTGTTGTGCTAACTCTTTAGTTGTAGGTCCTGGTTCAGGTATGATTATTAGTACATGTTAATGTTTTATTTTGCTGTTATCGCTCATACCAGACTTTTGTCTGACCCAATGTTTTATGTCTCTTCTTATTACTCTAGGTGCTCCTAAATGAGCAGACTAGAGACAAGTTAAGTGGTTATGCATGAGTAGCTGTCTGGAGACGAGCATGAGGCTTCCATGTACTATTTACATATATTCTCCCTGTGTTGTTGTTGGTCACTACTTTGGGCATTAGTAGTGTACCTTTTCTATTTTGCTTTAGAGATAGTATTTCGAAGTTGTAATATTGTTGGTTTGGATCATAAGCTGTATTTTGGATTCCGCTGCTATGATGGTTTAGTTTTCAGCTTATACATTGTCTTGCCTATTTTATATCAAGTTATGTTACTATTATATTTTATTCCATGTGCTGTGAGATATGCTACAGGTTCTTGATGATTCATAGTTCCAAATCCCTTTCTTTCGACGGCCGTCCATGCTAGTTCGACATTGGCACAGTGCATTTCGGGGAAATGCCGGCAGGTACAGGGCATGCCATCACACTTGGTATCAGAGTCTAGGTTGCGTAGTTAACCTAGGGGAAGACATCAGGAAGAGATAGTATACGTATCTGAGAGCGCGTACTTGTGATATTTTGGTTTTCAAAAACTATATATGTATACTATTAGTATATCTAAGGATGAAGTCGCACTGCACTGGCACCACTATGGAAAGGGTTAGTCGTTTTCTCTGTACAGATTGAACGATGAGCCAAAATACGAGGAGTACGGTGAGGAACACCACATTGGGAGTTGAAGAGGGAGCTGGTTCAGGGGCTAACAATGGGAATGTCACTGATATAAGGACGATGTTTACTTCCTTCATGCATGAGATGCTAAGGGAAGCTCTTGGAGCAGTTCCTAATGCTGCTAAAGGTGGTGGTGCAGTAGTGCAATAACCTAGGGATGATATCGCCAAGCTTAACAACGAGTTCCAGAATAAGAGAAAGCAGAACCACGACAAGGCTGGTCAGAAGAAGAAGAAGAATAGGAAGGATATCTAGTGCTTTGGCTACGGCAAGAAAGGCCACTATGTGGCAGTAAGTGCTTCAATTATGGACAAGTGGGACATCTCAAGAAAGAATGTCCACAATCCCCTAAGAAGAAGAAGATTATCGAAGCATATGCTATCAACGTTGTTCCTTCTTCGTCGAATGCCCCAACTGCGGCAGAGAAGGGGAAGGGTGTCGTTATTCAAGGTATGCTTTCCATTCAATAGGTTTCTGTTCTAGTTTTGTTTGGTACCGGGCTTCCCATCCCTTCATATCTAGTGACCTGGTAGATAAATTGGGATTGGAACACGGGATAGTCAACAGACCTTTAGTTGTGACAAACCCGATCGGTGGTTCGACTAGCCTTAGTATGATTTGTCGTAATTTGGTCTAATCGAGTCATGGATGTATGTTTGCTTATGATTGCTTTATTTTGGGCTTTACTGGGTTTGGCATTATTTAGGGAGTCGATTGGCTCCAAAGATATGGGGTGGTGGTAGACTGTGAGGGGTCTTCGGTGACCATTAGAGCGGATGATGGGCGGAGGGTACTGTTTAGTTGCCTACCTAGTGATGGAGTGATGGCTTGTTTACTAATTCCCTTGACATCCCGCATGATGAGTTGTCAGATGTGCCTATTGCTAGCGAGTATCCGGACATCTTCGGGGAAGTGACCGGACTTCCACCATACTGAGAGATCGAGTTTCGCATTGATTTAGTGAAAGATGCCTGACCTATAGTGATGCCACTTCGTCGTATGGCACCAAGGGAGTAGCGAGAGCTCGAGATGCAAGTAAGCGATCTTATGAAGAACGGGTTTATCCGAAGAAGTGTTTCCGAGTGGGAAGCACCGGTCATGTTTGCTACCAAGGCTGATGGTTCCCTCCGCTTATGTGTGGACTCAAGTTAAAGATGGAGTTGTGGATAGCTCTTTTGATGAGAGTGCCAAGGATTCGTCGATAGTTCGGAATGTTCTAAGCGGACTCGAAGCAGGGTTAACTGGAGACACCCATTTACCATGGATCTGTTGCACGTGATCTAGTTATTATTGGAGGATAAAGGTATGTTGGACGTGCGGTAGTCCGTTTGGAGCCAGGGTTTCTATTGGCCCTTGATATTGGTTGGACCAGTCATACGGGCATCGATGTATTCATGGCTTTAGCAGGTGACAGATACTTGTTCGATGGATGTTATGCATTGTTCAGGACCTTATGTTGATGTTCTCTTTGGTTCAAGAATGGTAAAAACTTAGAAGTAATAAGATGTGTTCGTTAGTCATGGAGATGCAACGAAGGTTAGGACGATTCAAGTTGGACTTGAACTCGTAAAAGAAAAATGGTTGTTCGTTGATCTTGGAGATGCAACGAGTAGGGAGATGACTCATGTTGGACTTGAGTTTGTGGGTAATGTATACTCGAGGCTGGGTCTGAGTTTGTGGATAGTCGTCAGTGATACCGACTAGAGTTATGAAGGGATTATTGTTGTTGTAAGTTCTAACGGGCTCCAAGCAAGGGTATAATAGGGGGCCCTAAAAGGCTAGTTGGACTAGTCGAATACCCTGGACCTATTGGATAGGCCTAGTTGTCTATGGGAGGCAAATGTATGTTGGACGTGCAGTAGCTTGATTAGAACTGGGGTTATCATTAGCCCTTAACAGATGGCATGGTAACACGGCCAGTCATACGATTAACGATTGTTTCAAAGCAGGATTAGCAGTGATAGCCAAAGTCGGTTATGAGTGATTGGTTGCTTTATTGAACTGTCTCATGTATATTGTCCAATGTCGAAGGAGACGTTTCTTGGGTGCTTGTCTGGTTTTGATTTAGGCCTCTGGGGCTTGTACTTGAGGGATGTTGAATTCGGTTAGGATGGTTCACGTGAGATGTATAAACTGGATGTTATGACTGGTATTGTTTGGTTGCTTTTGATTGCTAGGATTGAATGGGTCATTCTGGTTTCGTCCTGATGTATTGTTGAAAGGTTTTGTTATAAAGGCTATCACTTTCGAATGTGGGGAGTTGGGCTTGGAGTTCTTCTCTAGTAATGTGATTAGTAGATTGATGGTTAATCTGCCTATTCTCATATACTTTATTGATGATGTTAGTTAGCTGTTTTACGCTTACTAAGACTAGTTGTACCCAATGTTAATGGATTGAGAGATGAAGTGATTAGGGAGTGTCATCACTCGAAGCTGACTATACATCCCGGTGGTAACAAAATGTATCGAGACATAAAGTAGACCTACTACTGGGAAGGGATGAGGCGTGGCGTTGGGAAGTTTATATCCAAGTGTACGAATAACCAGTTAGTTAAAGTCGAGCAAAATAAGCCTACTGGTTTGTTACAACCATTGGAAATTCGTGAATGGGAATGGGAACAAGTCTCGAGGGATTTCATCGACGGTTTACCAAGGACTAGATCAGGTCATGATAGTATTTGGGTGATTGTGGATCGATTGACCAAAAGTGCAAGGTTTATACTGGTTAAGTCGAATAGAACGACAGCTAAGTTAGCAGAACTGTATATGAAGTGGGTAATGAGATTTCATGAGTACCTAAAGGTATTGTGAGTGACCGAGATCCATTATTTACTAGTGGGTTTTTGAAGAGCTTACAAGAGGCTTTAGGATCAGAATTACATCTCAGTAACGCATACCATCCTCAAAACGACGGTCAGACAGAGAGGGTGAATCGTGTATTAGAGGGTCTCTTAAGGGCTTGTACATTGGATTTCGGAGGGTCATGGGATGACCATTTACATCTAGTTGAGTTTGCGTATAATAATAGTTATCAATCAAGTATTGGTATGGCTCCGTTTGAAGCTTTGTACGGGAGACCATGCTACTCACCATCATGTTGGTTGGAGACCGGTGAGAAATTTGTGCTTGGGCCAGATGTAATAAGAGAAACATCAGATAAGATCAAGGTTATTCAACAGCAAATGAAGACTGCCTAAGATAGGTAGAAGAGTTATGCTGATAAAAGACGAAGAGAATTGAAATTCTTCGTTAGCGACTTGGTATTCGTCAAGATTTTACCGTTAAAGAGTGTGATTCGATTTGGAAGGAGAGATAAGTTAGCACCAAGATTTGTTGGTCCATTTCCAGTCCTTGAGCAAGTGAGGAATTTAGCTTATAAAGTTGAATTTCCTGACAAGATGGCAGGAGTTCACAACGTATTTCATGTTTCCCAGTTAAGGAAGTTCGCGCATGACCCTAATGTGACTATTTCATCGAATTAATTGGATGATATCGAGGTAGAACCCGAGGTGCTTGGGAACCGCAGACTGATTTGTATTGTCGAGTACAATACGAAGCAACTCCGGAGGAAGAAGGTGAAACTAGTTAAGGTCCGGTGGGGTGATAATGAGAATGATTGTACTTGGGAAACAGAGGAGAACATAAGGAAGTCATATCCAGAACTCTTTGCTTGGTAAGGTTTTAATCGCGATATAGTTATTCCCTTGTTAGTGAACCGCATGCTAGGATAAGATTGTTGTGTTATTATGTATGTTTGATTGTTTGTAGATGGTTGATAGGCATGTCGGGCACCATTGTATGTTTTGGTTAAGGAATTTCACGAGCGAAATTTCTTAAGGAGAGGGAGAGTGTAACGACCCGCATTATATGCATCGGAGGATTGAAGAATATTTATTTTATTCACATACGAAGTTATAAGGTCGTTAACTTTCGGGAATGACTATTGGGGTCATTTCCCATGTTCATGATTTTTGCCGAATTTTAAATGACCGTTTTGCCCCTGGCGATTCTTGTTTCGCCTATAACTTTTGATTGGTAAGGAATTTCAACTTGAAAGCACTTCCATTGGATTCGTATGATGGTTTGCTTTTCTGTAAAGTGGTCACATTAATCAAACAGACTTACCGTTTGAGAGATATGGCTGAAACAAGGTTTGGAAGGTGAAAAACTGCTTAAGCGGGCTTAATAGGGTAATTAGTGGATGGGCCCATAACCCATTTCGGGATTAGGATTATGGGAAGACTGAAATGAGTTAGGAAACCATCACATTTAATTTTCTTAGCCGCGACTTTCATTTCTTCAAAACTAGTAATGGCCTCCACCTTCTAAACTACATCCTAATCACATTTTAATCCAATATTAAGCTAATCAACATCAAATCAAGGCAAATTAACATCAGATTAGAGGTAGAGCTGCTGTGTTGCATTGGGATTTGAACCAAATCAGAGATATCTTTAGATCTGAGATTTATTTGTGGCTAAAGTGAGTGATTAGCATGTTTTTACACTAATTACGGCTAATTAGAGGTGATTAGTGATAATTAGCGAAATTATGACTCAGAAAAATATGAAAAAATATGCATAAATTCTGAAATATTATTTTATGGCTCTAATAAAAATTTGGGTTAATTTGGATTAAATTTGCTAATCCTATTGTTAAAACATGGTTAATGGATTAAGGGGAAAATCATGGTTTTGGGTACTTTTGGTCCAAAATAATTCATGTAACTGATGTGTTAATGCTTTTGATTGGTTACACATGTTATTACTACTATTTGGGATGCCATATGATTGTTTAGTGAAGTTAGAATGGTTGAAAACTGAGACGACCCCAGACCCCGTACTGACGGTGGCAAGGGCAATCCGTGGAATATAACACATAGACATGTAATAGCAGAACAGAAATAAATAAATACACCAGATAATGAACAATAGAATATACTGGATAAACGTAATCATCAGAGTTACACAGTATACAGGATCATACTTAGTACAAATACAGTTCAGCTATACATATATGTCTACAGCGGAAAACAAACATAATGTACAATAGGAGCTGAAGACATAAAAAGAGATAAATGATAGAATCCATCTTCAGCTCGAGCTATCCAGAAAGAACCAGCTAAACCTGAATACTAGGATGCCTGTGTAGAAAAAGGGGCACCCAAGTTTGAAAGTGAAACAAACTACGAGTCAGTCATGGGACTGGTATGAGAAATCTACTCAACACATTTATAATATGGCTAATCACAGGACCATGCCACTTTCGTGGAACGGGTTTACTCCATTGGATTGCAAGTGCTTTAAAAACAAATCATTCTTTTTAAACATCGTTATGCTTTTTATAAAAATATAGCCATTATAAGACTCAGTTCCCATCACACAATGCAACGCAAACCGGAGGATAGAGTTTTACCTTATAATGGCCAAAATATGATTGATACGAATAAAACAAAAGCATTTGATATTATTACTAGTATTTACATGTTTCAAAAACAATTTCAAATCATAACTATCAATCATAGGCGGAATGGGTACCATATATCATGTCGCCATATATATATATATACAATCAAAACCGCACGATGTCGTATTGGGAAATTGGATTTCCGTCATGAACCAAGGCAAAAGATAGTCCTTACCGAATTCGAGACGCTCTAGTCCGTGTCTCAGGATCAGAACGCATCAACCTTTTAGATCGTCAGGGCTGGTCCACCGAGGTGGATTATTATGCCTGAACAATACGTTTCCCCGCCCTTTGAGGCGTCAATGAGCCAACGAATGACTCCATCGGACCCGGATCGTCCGATCTAACCGAGGCGCCTCGCAACAGCAACAACCACATAAGTCAAACTCGTTAGGGCGTGTAAAACCACTGACGCCACTTCTAACTAGAAAGAAACGCATGCCCTCCCTGAGGTCCTTCTCCCATTTCTGGTTCATAACGGGGTGTGAGGCTCGCGATTTCACGTTGTACACAAAGCTATGCCACACAGGCGGTGCTTTGATCATCACCACAAGACTTTGCTTTTCAACAAAAGCCCTGATCACTGCATCTTAGCATGCCACATAGGCAATTCACACCGTGCAACTGATGGCTATCAATCACACAGAATAAATCCCAATGTCAGACACACTGTCCATTTGCAAGTCCGTTCTGGGTCTGAACGAAACCGGAGGCACTATATATGTCGCAAACCCGTCGATCACCACGTACGTCTGGACGATCACCACTCATTATCCATATTTCGGGATGTCTCCCAATCAGGACCTCGGTTACCATCCAAACGAGGTGAAGATCTCTGGTCTTCGACCACCGTCTTTATCTTCGATTTCTTAACGTCGATTCAGTAATTCAGAATGGGATAACCCCAGTCTTTCTGAGCAACTTGCGTATATAATAAACAAGTGCAACACTAACATATACACTCATCATTTCAATTCATTAGTCACTAACCGTCAATCAGTAAGAGAACGATTTCCCAAATATTAACCCCGAAGGCCGAAACCAACATCAGATCAACACCCAGGAAACCATTCGACTTAGCCAACCATCAGTTAATTTCTAAATCACATCCATATCGTTTATAATATTTTATAACGATTTATCGCCATTTTTATTTATTTTAAAATAGCCATTTTATTCAAAACGGTGCTTCGGGCCATAACGCGACCATGGCGCTGTTTTTCTTCAGATTTGATTTGCACATATCTGAAAATCTAACCGTTGGATCTTCACAAAATTTACATCATTAGAAAGATCTTTTCAAAACGAATCCAACGGTTCCAGTTTCGGGAAAATCCGGCGGTCGGATCTCCCGGTACAATCGTTTGAAGTTTCGATTTCAAAATACGAACTGCAGCGTCGTTATTCGATTAAATATAATTATATATATATATATATATATATATATAATTGATTCTGGCGCTGTTTTTCTTCAGATTTGAATTAAACATTCCAGACAATCCAACCGTTGGATTTTTACAAAGTTGGTGCCATTGGAAAGATATTTCCAAAGCGAACCCAACGGTTGCAATTTCAGGAAAATCCGATGGTCGGATCTCCCGTACTAATCATTTGAAATCACGGTTTCAAAATACGAACTGCAGCGTCGTTATTCGATATATTTTAATATATATATCGATTCTTCGATTTCAAAGCTATATTCTTTTCATACATTTGATAAAAATGATATTTTTATCTAACTGTCTTCTATTTCAACACTTCACTATATTTAACAATTCATGTATATAACAAAAATGTGATTTTTATTGTAAAACAATTCATTCCAAACCACTATTATTTTATATAGTTCATATAGGTAATAAAAATAGGATTTTTATTATAAAACAATTTCTTTCGAAACGAGATTATTTTAAATAATTCATATAGACGATAAAAATGTGAATTTTATTATAAAACAATTTATTTCAAAATATGAATATCATTCAACACATGAAATTCAATTCAACGAATGAATATCGATTCAACACATGAAGGTTTTCTATAGTTTATATATATAGATAAAAATGTGATTTTTATATTTAAAACACGAACACCATTCAACACATGAATTTCAATTCAACGAATGAATATCGATTCAACACATGAAGGTTTTCTATAGTTTATATATATAGATAAAAATGTGATTTTATATTTAAAACACGAATACCATTCAACACATGAATTTCAATTCAACGAATGAATATCGATTCAACACATGAAGGTTTTCTATTCAACGAATAAATATAGTTTCAGCAAATGAAAATAATTCAAACACATGAATATTATTCAAAATTTCGGCAGCATAACGGCAGGGTAGTTAAAACCGGGACCGTCCCTAGTACGGCTCCTCGCTCTACCTTAAAACCTCGCGGTTTTTGACAATGGGGATCATGCATCTAGTTCGCACGCAAGCGGCATGTATATATTTATTTCATTTCCACAAACTAATCCTACGTGGTTTCAACCAAATATTTCTCAACCACAAATGGGTATTTTTCAACCAAAATCAATCAATATCAACCACAAACAATTCCAATCAACCATTCGCTATCAATCAATTTTCACACCAATCACAACTAATAAATATCGTCCATTGTTTGTGGACGAGAGGCGTATATATATATATATATATATATATTTATATATAGCAATTCACTTCTATTTCAACACATATATAATTTTTACAACGCATATATAACTTATACATCGAACGTACAACTTATACAACGCTTATACAAGAGGTGTACAACGCTTATATAACTCATACGTCGACTATATAATTTATACATCATCGTTTTCCATATCGTTTATAAATTAGAAATCTCACATTGGGTTCCACTCCACCAAAAATAGCAGAAGGCTCAGAAAAATATGCGGTCTCTTCTAGAAGGTAGAAGACATCCACACGAGTCCACTGTCTCTTGTTTCACTGAATTTCGTCAAGAAACGAAAAAGATATGATTTTTCAAAGTTTGCAACGGTTTAAAGGTGTTAAAACAGTTGAAAATAAAACAAGTCGTTCCTCGGCTGAAAGGTTCAAAACTAGGTTTGCAATTTTCGATCAAACCGTGAATCGATAGGAGGATCGGCCGATGCAGCGACGAAGAGGGGGGAGACGCGCGTCTGCGCGCGGTGGTGGGGGCCCACTCGGTGGCGCAAGGTGGTCGGGGCAGCGGGTTGAAGTCGACGACTTCAGGGAGGTGGTTCTCTCTCCACAGGCCATGAAAAATTCCAAACTTTATATGGATTTGAAGATCTTCAAAAAGTTCAACTGTGGCACGAGCTAATTTGGCGTGGATTGATCGGAAAATGAGGGGGAAGGATTCGAGCGGTTTCCGCCTTCGATCGGGGAGAGAGAAACGAAGATTTTTTTTAAAAAAAAAAAATATGATTGGCCGGTGGGTTTTAAAGGGGTTTTCTGACGCGACCACCAATCTAAACCCAACGACTGTCGTCCTTAGCGTTTTACCCCAATTCCGAACACAATGGGATATGTTTCGTAGGCCCATTCGACTGTTTCAGTCAGTTTCCATTCAAATTAAAATATCATTCAATATTCAATTTGAACGTACATTTCAATTTTCCAGGGCCACAAACTGATTCGAAAAATTCCAAAAAAAATAAATCTGGCTATGTTTTGACGATACGGTCCCAACAAAACTAGTTTCGTCGAATTCTGAGACCGTTCGCAAAAAGGGTCATTTCTGGTCGATCCAATTTAACTGTAATTGATCAAAACATGCCAAATTAGCTCGTGCCACAGTTGAACTTTTTGAAGATCTTCTCGAGATCTTCAAATCCATATGAAGTTTGGAATTTTTCGTGGCCTGTAGAGAGAAAACCACCTCCCTGAAGTCGTCGACTTCAACCCGCCGCCCCGACCGCCTGGCGCCACCGAGTGGGCCCCCACCACCGCGCGCAGACGCGCGTCTCCCCCCTCTTCATCGCTGCATCGGCCGATCCTCCTATCGATTCACGGTTTGATCGAAAATTGCAAACCTAGTTTTGAACCTTTCAGCTGAGGTACGACTTGTTTTATTTTCATCTGTTTTAACACCTTTAAACCGTTGCAAACTTTGAAAAATCATATCTTTTTCGTTTCTTGACGAAATTCAGTGAAACAAGAGACAGTGGACTCGTGTGGACGTCTTCTACCTTCTAGAAGAGACCGCATATTTTTCTTAGCCTTCTGCTATTTTTGGTGGAGTGGAACCCAATGTGAGATTTCTAATTTATAAACGATAAGGAAAACGACGATGTATAAATTATATAGTCGATGTATGAGTTATATAAGCGTTGTACACCTCTTGTATAAGTTGTACGTTCGATGTATAAGTTATATATGCATTGTAAAAATTATATATGTGTTGAAATAGAAGTGAATTGCTATATATAAATATATATATATATATATATATATATATATATATACGCCCCTCGTCCACAAACCATGGACGATATTTATTGGTTGTGATTGGTGTGAAAATTGATTGATAGCGAATGGTTGATTGGAATTGTTTGTGGTTGATATTGATTGATTTTGGTTGAAAAATACCCATTTGTGGTTGAAAAATATTTGGTTGAAACCACATAGGATTAGTTTGTGGAAATGAAATAAATATATACATGCCGCTTGCGTGCGAACTAGATGCATGATCCCCATTGTCAAAAACCGCGAGGTTTTAAGGTAGAGCGAGGAGCCGTACTAGGGACGGTCCCGGTTTTAACTACCCTGCCGTTATGCTGCCGAAATTTTGAATAATATTCATGTGTTTGAATTATTTTCATTTGATGAAACTATATTTATTCGTTGAATAGAAAACCTTCATGTGTTGAATCGATATTCATTCGTTGAATTGAAATTCATGTGTTGAATGGTATTTGTGTTTTAAATATAAAAATCACATTTTTATCTATATATATAAACTATAGAAAACCTTCATGTGTTGAATCGATATTCATTCGTTGAATTGAAATTCATGTGTTGAATGGTGTTCGTGTTTTAAATATAAAAATCACATTTTTATCTATATATATAAACTATAGAAAACCTTCATGTGTTGAATCGATATTCATTCGTTGAATTGAATTTCATGTGTTGAATGGTATTCATATTTTGAAATAACTTGTTTTATAATAAAAATCACATTTTTATCGTCTTTATGAATTATATAAAATAATCTCGTTTTGAAAGAAATTGTTTTATAATAAAAATCCTATTTTTATTACCTATATGAACTATATAATATAATAGTGTTTTGAAATGAATTGTTTTACAATAAAAATAAAAATTTTATTATATACATGAATTGTTAAATATAGTGAAGTGTTGAAATAGAAGACAGTTAGATAAAAATATCATTTTTATCAAATGTATGAAAAGAATATAGCTTTGAAATCGAAGAATCGATATATATATATTAAAATATATCGAATAACGACGTTGTTGTTCGTATTTTGAAACCGTGATTTCAAACGATTAGTACGGGAGATCCGACCATCGGATTTTCCTGAAATTGCAACCGTTGGGTTCGCTTTGGAAATATCTTTTCAACGGCACCAACTTTGTAAAAATCCAACGGTTGGATTGTCTGGAATGTTTAATTCAAACCTGTAGAAAAACAGCGCCAGAATCGATTATATATATATATATATATATAATTATATTTAATCGAAGAACGACGCTGCAGTTCGTATTTTGAAATCGAAACTTCAAACGATTGTACCGGGAGATCCGACCGCCGGATTTTCCTAAAACTGGAACCGTTGGATTCGTTTTGAAAATATCTTTCTAATGATGTAAATTTTGTGAAGATCCAATGGTCAGATTTTCAGATATGTATAAATCAAATCTGAAGAAAAACAAAGCCATGGCCGCGTTATGGCCCGAAGCGCCGTTTTGAATAAAATGGCTATTTTAAAATAAATAAAAATGGCGATAAATCATTATAAAATATTATAAATGATATGGATGTGATTTAGAAATTAACTGAAGGTTGGCTAAGTCGAATGGTTTCCTGGGTGTTGATCTGATGTTGGTTTCGGCCTTCGGGGTTAATATTTGGGAAATCGTTCTCTTACTGATTGACGGTTAGTGACTAATGAATTGAAATGATGCATGTATATGTTAGTGTTGCACTTGTTTATTATATACGCGAGTTGCTCAGAAAGACCGGGTTTATCCCATTCTGAATAACTGAATCGACGATAAGAAATCGAAGATAAAGATGGTGGTCGAAGACCGGAGATCTTCACCTCGTTTGGATGGTAACCGAGGTCCTGATTGGGAGGCATCCCGAAATATGGATAATGAGTGGTGATCGTCCGGACGTACATGATGATCGATGGGTTTGCGAGGTATATAGTGCCTCCGGCTTCGTTCCGACCCAGAACGGACTTGCAAATGGACAGTGTGTCTGACATTGTAATTTATTCTGTGTGATTGATAGCCATCAGTTGCACGGTGTGAATTGCCTGTGTGGCATGCTAAGATGCAGTGATCAGGGCTTCTGTTGAAAAGCAAAGTCTTGTGGTGATAATAAAAGCACCGCCTGTGTGGCGTAGCTTTGTGTACAACGTGAAATCGCGAGCCTCACACCCCGGTATGAACCAGAAACGGGAGAAGGACCTCAGGGAGGGCATGTGTTTCTTTCTAGTTAGAAGTGGCGTCAGTGGTTTTACGCGCCCTGACGAGTTTGACTTATGTGGTTGTTGCTGTTGCGAGGTGCCTCGGTTAGATCAGACGATCCGGGTCCGATGGAGTCATTTGTTGGCTCATTGACGCCCCAAAAGGCGGGGAAACGTATTGTTCAGGCATAATAATCCACTCGGTGGACCGGCCCTGACGATCTAAAGGGTTGATGCATTCCGATCCTGAGACACGGATTAGAGCGTCTCGAATTCGGTAAGGACTGTCTTTTTCCTTGGTTCATGATGGAAATCCAATTTCCAAATACGACATCGTGCGGTTTTGATTGTATATATATATATATATATATATATATATATATATATATATATATATATATATGGCGACATGATATATGGTACCCATGCCGCCTATGATTAATAGTTATGATTTGAAATTGTTTTTGAAACATGTAAATACTAGTAATAATATCAAATGCTTTTGTTTTATTCGTATCAATCATATTTTGGCCATTATAAGGTAAAACTCTATCCTCCGGTTTGCGTTGCATTGTGTGATG
Source organism: Allium sativum (assembly GCA_030737875.1). Taxonomy (NCBI): domain Eukaryota; kingdom Viridiplantae; phylum Streptophyta; class Magnoliopsida; order Asparagales; family Amaryllidaceae; genus Allium; species Allium sativum. Next base: position 305,116,943 of record CM060916.1, on the reverse strand, counting down.
GGAACTGAGTCTTATAATGGCTTCATTTTTATAAAAAGCATAGCGATGTTTAAAAAGAATGATTTGTTTTTAAAGCACTGGCAATCCAATGGAGTAAACCCGTTCCACGAAAGTGGCGTGGTCCTGTGATTAGCCATATTATAAATGTGTTGAGTAGATTTCTCATACCAGTCCCATGACTGACTCGTAGTTTGTTTCACTTTCAAACTCTGGTGCCCCTTTTTCTACACGGGCAGCCTTGTATTCAGGTTTAGCTGGTTCTTTCTGGATAGCTAGAGATGAAGATGGATTCTATCATTTATCTCTTTTTATGTTGTTCAGCTCCTATTGTACATTATGTTTGTTTTCCGCTGTAGACATATATGTATAGCTGAACTGTATTTGTACTAAGTATGATCCTGTATACTGTGTAACTCTGATGATTACGTTTATCCAGTATATTCTATTGTTCATTTTCTGGTGTATTTATTTATTTCTGTTCTGCTATTATCTGTCTATGTGTTATATTCAACGGATTACCCTTGCCACCGTCAGTACGGGGTCTGGGGTCATCTCATTTGGTATCAGAGCTGGTTAGAGAATGTGATAGGGGGTTTTCGCTTGGCTATTTGGTGGCGAGCAGGAGACTCTTACCCCTACACATCCCAATGGGAAGATTGGGTTGGTTGTTGCAGTCGAGAGGCTGGCCGTAAAATCAGTTCTGAGGTATCACTGTATGTCACGGTGGGAGGTTAGCCCACTGCCTGATGGTTGCAAAGCCTAGGGCCGTTACAAAAATGCCATCGTGTGGCGTATACAATTGCTGGAAAGAAGTGCAGGAAATCGGCTCGGGTCCTGAACCTCGAACCGACCCGGCTCATGACCGAGATGCCATGACCCACTCGTGAGGCATGTACCACGAACCAAACCCCACCTCTAACCCGCTCACCTGGAAATCTCCACGAGCCGCCGCTCGAGCCAAGAGGTCTGACCTGAACCGCATGTTTCGAACCCAGAGGTTCCCGAACCAATCCCGACCCCAAGAGCACGACCCGAACTAGTGAAGGGGCTCAACCCGACCCGGAGGACCACTCACGACCAGAACTCAAATTGAAGGGCATGACCGACTCGAGGGCCACGACCCGACCCAGATGTTCATCACGAAATGACCTGGTACATAACTCATGAACCAGACTACAATGAGGCACCATGACCCAAACCGCTTCAGGGAGCACGAACCGAACCAAATGGAGACCGGACAGAACCGGAGAAGATCAAAACCCGAGATGCAAAGGAAGTCCAGATGAGAAGTGATGTCTCAAGATTCAAATGGGGATCAACGGGTTAACTTCTAAAGTTGGACTTTACCGCGGGACGTGTGCAAAGGGGTTATCGATATCTATAACTCAAATTCCCCATTGTGGGAAGGGTAAAGTTATTGACTATGGACTGGGCCCTAAAGGGCAAAGTGGTCATAGCAATAGTTATATGGAGTTGCCGTCATGGCCCCAATGGTATAGTGATTAGAATGGAGGATATAGTATGCCTTACACGCTGAGTGAATGATGTGAGGATGAATGCTATCACCATGACATGCACACTTCCACTATACACTGTATGTTAGTGTTACCTTAGAGTACTGTACATCTTATTGTGCTAACTCTTTGGTTGCAGCTTCAGGTTCAGGTATGATTATTTATACTTGTTATTGTTTTATTTTCTTGTATCGCTCATACCAGACTTTTGTCTGGCCTATAGTTTTATGTCTCTTCTTATTACTCTGGGTGCTCCTAAACGAGCAGACTAGAGACCGGTTAGGTGGTTATGCACGAGTAGTTGTCCAAAGACGAGTAGGAGGCCTCCACGTACTATTTACGTATATTCTCCCTTGTTGTTTCTGGTCACTACTTTGAGCATTAGTAGTGTACCTTTTCTATTTTGCTTTAGAGACGGTATTTCGAAGTTGTAATAATGATGGTTTGGATCATAAGCTGTATTTTGGATTCTGCTGCTACGATGGTTTAGTTTTCAGCATATGTACTATCTCACCTATTTTATATCAAGTTATGTTACTATTATATTCTATTCCATGCGCTGTGAGATATGCCACAGGTTCTTGATGATTCATAGTTCCAAATCCCTTTCTTTTGACGATCGTCCCGTGCTAGTTGGACATTGGCACAGCGCATTTCGGGTAAATGTCGGCTGGTACAGGGCGGCCATCACAGTAGGTTAGTTAATACAAATGGATTGTTATATAAACAAGTTTGGATGCCAAAACTTTTAAAGGAAGTTAGAATGGTACAGCATCCTTTGTTAGGCCACTCGATCCTATAAATATTTAGGTATCCAAGGTGGATAAGGAACAACATCGAGAAAGACAGAATTTAATTTGTTCCACATGATTATTAAAACATTTTAATGTTCCTTAGCCATAGGATGCCAAATCCAAGCCGACATTTTTAATGTTCCTTAGCCAAATCATTTTAGATAAGTTGTGATAATTTTGTATAGTTTTTTATTTGGCTTGGCTATTTGATTTAGAAATCAATTGATATTTGTTGGCATGTTGAATTTCAAATCGATCATGGTTTTGACTCTTTTTTATGTTCGAAAATAAAAGAAATCATCTAGTAGTTTTGAATGATCAATATTCTTATGTTCAATGGAATTGTACAGAAATTCACTTGTAAGTTTTGAATTTGAAAAAAATTGCTACTTTGTTTGATTGAATTTGGATTTTGGTCGGATTTCATGGGTGAGCATGCTATTTGCACAATAAGTTGATTGAAAAATCAATGTCTACATTTCATTGAATATTAGACGTAATTTGAGCTACAAGTGGTTTTGAGAATTGTCTAGGAGCAATCGATTTTAATAGTATTAGAGAATATCACATTTAACTGAATGATTTTTTGAAAACTGATTTTCAACTTAAATAATGCTTGATAAAAACCCTTTCCCAAAGATATATTTTCACGATTACACGTAGTTTTTGGAATTATTGAAATTGATTTATCATCATTTATTTTATGGTTGAAATATTCTTGACTGTTTGTTCATAAATTAATTTTTGACAATTTGAACCATTTTGAAATCCATCAAAATTTGTATAGATTTGGAAATTGTGATGGGAAAGTGATTATATTATTTTTCAAAACAAGAGCAAATGAAAGTTTCAAGAATCTCATGAATACTGAATGAATTTTCTAATATTTTTAATTTAAAAACTTATTTCATGAGCATTTCTCTTACTATCATCTTTCTATCATTCATTACATTTTTGTATAATGAAAAAAGTTTTCTATTTTATCAAAAGGAATTGCTAATTATTCTAAGGTATTCATTCTCATTCAAAAATCCTCATGGTTATGCATTGGTGAATAACCTATATCTTTGTGTATTGTGACTCCATTCTCATTTAATAGTCCTTAGATTATGCATAAATAGAGCATGTTAGAATCTAAGTATTATTCTAACCTCATTTAAAAGTCTTCTCGGTTATGCATGGTTAGAAAGTGCTTAGAATTTTTAAGTTACTGCTAATCCTATTTAAAAGTCCTAACAGTTATGCATGGTTAGTAACTGCTTAAAGTTATTGTTCTTATATGTGATTATTATTATTTTTTGGAATTAAAATTCTTGTGTTTTTTAATCTCTCCTAATTATATAAAATTTATCGTCAATCCGTTATTCTATAAAGTGAAATTTGTTGCTAAGTTATGAAATATTATGATATTTTGTTTGATTAATTGAGATTTGTGATATATGATTTTTCTCTTGAATTGAATTTGTATATTTAGTCCAAATTCACCACTATTTAAATTTATATTATTCTTTTGATGCTAACAAAAAGGGAAGAAACGTTAAGATTCTGATGGATGTGTAAACATTTATAGAATAGTTCACAAATTTGTTGTGATGATCGATAATTTTCTTAGCTTTCAAATTTATGCATCTATATAGGGGAGTTCAATTGTAGGGGAAATACTTAAATAGGGGTAGTATAATGATGTCACGATAAACACATTTACATGGATATCAAAATCTAAATATATGTTTGTCATCATCAAAAGATGGAACTTGTTGAATATATTGATGTGATTTTTTGTTTGATGATAACAACATATATATTATTTAGTAAATGTGTTTACATAAGTACTACTCCATTTTGCACAAAAAAATATAAATATTTGCAAGAATTGAATATTCAACTCAGAATACTTTATCCAAACAAATATTTTTTACTACATTTTCGTATAGTACACACATTAGGTTCCACTCTATTACATTCACAATCATACAATCATTGCCTCACTACATACACTCAATCACATTTGTGCAAGCATCGCCTCACTATAAACACTCTCATACATAATTCACTCATCCACTCATCCACTCAATCACTCGCTTTTTTATTCTTGATCTTCCATGTGTGCTCTAGTTTTTGTCCAGACATTCGTTGAACCTATCAAATTGGAATAATGCAGTAAAATAAAAATGAAACAATTTAATCTGCAAATATAAAATTTATTTTTAAATTTTTATTTTCCTCGGTTATTTAGGTTGTTTCTCATCACTTTTCTAAACAAGGTCAGATATATGCATATACATACTCGAACAACGTATATTATTCACAGTGATACACCGTAAATATCATAGTTGTCAAGTACGTGTTACTTTTTCAACAAACAACTGCAAATGTCAAATCAAACGATTCAATTTAGTGCATAGTAAGAAAAATGGTGCAATAGTAAATACATGGACATTGCAAGGCACAAGTGCATGTACACCTTGATGGATCGGCCAGAAAAGCAAGTAGAAGTATAAACTGGTTAGACAGAATGGTGCACATGACCAAGACATGCAAAGTCAGGATTCAAGCAGATGCATACAATAGGTAGCAAGTTCAAATGCATAAAAACAATTTGGTCAAACAAAATAATAAAAGAATCAGCTAAACAAGCTCAAGTGCAAGTCTCAGCACAAAGAAAGCAAGTCCAAGGACATGGCATAATACATCATTGAAAAATTGCAAGTAGCAAAGATTTCAGGTTACCAACAACATAATCACAGCAATGGGCAAACGTATTCAAGTTTTAGGTACTTGACAAAACCCAACCTAACCCAACAAGCAAAAGCATCGAAATGTAACAGCGTGCATAGCAACAGTTCCAAGCCCAAGTGTAGTGTCCCAAAATTCCGGTCAAATTTGAGCTGACTAAATAACACAAGTCCAACCCACATTACACTGGAAATCTAGAAAACTAATAGAAAGAAAACAGAGGGTGAGAATAGATGAGATAGAAACTTAGAATAGAAGAAGAATAAGAACACAACATCAGAGTAACATGAACCTCACAGCGGAACGAATAACATATATTATATAACATAACTTTGAAATATAAATCTGTACTTGAATATACATATCATTTCCAAAGTACATCACTTACAACACAACGGAAAATAACCATAGCTATATAATCCTGAAGCCTCCTGCTCCAAGCTCTTCCAGTATATCTGTAAATCCCGACTACTTGACTGCCTGTACAAAGTTGGGCACCCAAGAGTTTAAGGAAAACAAAAAAAAATAAACTCCGGGTCAGTCATGGGACTGGTATGAGTAAAATAGTTTAAAATAGATTGAACAAGTAAACGATATCTCATAAGACCACGCCGTATCACGGAACGGGTTTTTCCCTTATGAGAATCCAAAACATCTTTATATCAAAAACCTTTAAATTACAAGTTAGCGTACTATTTAATTACAAGTTAGCGTACTATTAAATTAAAACTAAACTAAATAATTTAAAACTAATTGGGCCTCACACTTTATAAAACTCCGGCCCATTCAAACCTTCATAATACCCAACCTGCTACTCCCTTTTCTTCACCGTATGCTTCCCAAAACCGAACACAGTAATACATGGCCATTACAGGAACTTGCTCCACCCATATACCTCTCGTTCCTTCATTAAAAATCACGTGACCTTTACCATTCACTTCCTCTTCCTAATCTCTCCCTCCTCATCTCCTTTTCACCTAACTCGACGCCTCCAGTCCTGATCGCGACATTAGGATCTACGAGCGCCCCAGTAGCATAATCGAACAGAAAAATCACCGAATACCCCCAATGGTACTTCCGACCACAAACACTCCACTAAACTCCATTTCTTCAATCAAGCCTTCAATCTCTTGAAACCGCTAACCTTAGTTTTCGCTGTGTTAAAACCAGCATACAAGATTGATGTCGAACCACACAATAAGCATACGAGGACGTAGAAGATATGCTCAGGAATGCAAATATATATGTGATAAGGTTTATGGAATTTTATTTAGATTTCTGGGAATTTTTAAGACCGATTTCCATGTTTGGAAGATAGAAATCCCGACGGCCTACATTTCGTTGACTAGCAGAAGAATTAAATTAGGTTAGGATGGATACCCTATTTATAGGATATGAATAATAATTTTATAATCGATTATTATATTAGATTTTTAAGTAAATGTTATATTTACTTATTATTAAAAATTCCTGTAAATACATACGATACCCAAAAATCACGAAACTGGACACGCAACTACAGTTCGACATTACGGTCCCAACGAAACTAGTTTCGTCGAATTCCGACTCCGTTTGCTCACACAGCGAATTTTTAAAGGTCAAATTATCGACTGTATTTCACAATAAAATCCCGTACGGCCACATACTAACTTCAAAAATCACGGAAATTGAAATCAAGCAATAATTTAATATTGTGGATCCAACAAAATTAGTTTCGTCGAATTCTGAGGTCGTTTGCAAAAGTGGCTATTTTTAAAGCTCTAAATAACCCTTTTAAATATATAAATATATTTAAAAACAATTAAATTTAATATTTAAAAATAAATATTATTGTATATATTCACAACAGAATATCATACAGCTCTAGAATATTCCTATGTTAATTTCTAGCTTGATATTTCAAATCCCGATTAAATCGATATTCGATTTATAATGAAATGCCTTTTTAAAATATAAATAAATCGTTAGAAATTATAAACGAATTCCACAGCGACTTTTCTAAAATTTGATTTTGAAAGGAATTCCACAGCGACTTTTCTAAAATTTGATTTGGACATAAATCAAAATCTACACAACGAAATCCCGATTTTTCTCTTCCACTAGAAAAATATACTTCACCAGCTCCTAACGTTTCTCGTTTCACAGAAATCCGGCTTAAAACGAATCCTGTACATTCGGTTGAAGTTCAAATCGCCAATTAATGAACTGTCGCGCCATTTCAAGCTCGATTTTAATTATAATATAATTATACGTTCAAACTGTCGTTCAAATAATATATTCGTTATTCTAATTCAATTCCAAACTGAACTATATCTTATAAATAATCACATTCACACGATATTGTGAATTCCACCATTTTCGATTATTTCTGAATATAAATATATTATTTAATTATTATATTAATTAAATATTCCTTATATTTTAATTTAACGACCATTTAATTCTCTAAATTACTATTTATATAATTAAATAAATTAATTATAACACCGTAAAAATACGGGTCGTTACACCAAGCAAAGTGAACATCAAAGAAAAAACATGGCACAACAATGGTCAGCATATCAAACAAGTTTCAAGGCATTAGAATGCAGCTATACAATGGCAGCAATGGTCCACACATAACTGCAAAATACCAGATGCTACCCCATTTCAAGTTCAGGCCAGTTAGTAATAAATTCAATCATAAGCAAAGACGAAGTGTAGTAGTGACTAACTACAACTACATGTAGTAACAAACAAAATTGTATGCAATGAAGCAGATACATGGTGATTAAAAAACTAGGCAGAGAACAAAAAAAAGTGTAGCAGTGACCAACTAATAGAAGACAATGATTAGCAAACATACCAATCAACAAGAATACCATATAGAATCTATTATTATCTGTAATGATCAAAAGGAAGCAACATTGTAGTTTTTTTCTGAACAAGTATGTATAGGGAAACATGATGAAAGGAAAATACTAAATTTCGAAATACTTTGGAATTGTCAAAGCATATCATCCACAAAGCCAAAAAAAATGTATGAGATTTACTCTCTTTTTTTCCAGAAAGAAGACTGAATCAAAATTTTTAGAAATAAAAAAATATATGGGTTTAGAACCCTATAAAATCCAATCCATCATCAGTAGAAAGAGTATCAAATCAACGAAGGTCGAGCGAGCAAAAAATTATGAAAGGGTGAAAATCACTTCCAATTTTCTATAGCGGATTTGTTCTCGATAAAATCAAGTTCAAACGCAAGACATCATAAACAATCGATCGTAAAAGCACACTTGAATCACCACATCCATAATCGATCAAAGTACAAGGGAGCGGTAGATTAGATCAGCGATCAAAGACCCTAGTTTTTTTTCCATCAAAAGACAATGCAGAGAAGTTAAGGAATGACCGGCCAAGAATAAAAAGAGATCGAACAAAAGTTAAAGGAGTCGTCAACCATACTTCACAAAGAACTTTGCTTTTTTAAAATTATTTAATTAGCGTTTAGGTTTAAAGAGTGCTTTAAATTTATCTTTGTATTGTTTAATTTAAACAAACTCTAGTTTTCAAATAGGCATCAAACTACGGGATTTGTAGTTTGAGAATTCACAACTTAGGGGATTGAGTTGTGGTACAATTTTGAGCATAAGGTTAGTACAATTAGATGATGCGATAGTCCGAGTTTACCGGGTTGTGTAAGTGTTGTATTGTTTAACTTCTAGTAGAAACTTTGGGGTATAAGTTTTGAGAGTGGGGTTAGTACAATCAAGGGAGCGAAAGTGGCAAGTTTATATGGATTATAATCGAAGAAATTGTCTAATTCCTAGTAGAAACCTTGGCGACTATAGTAGGCAGAGTTTTGCTGAAGCTGGGTATATATATGTGTCATACACTTTCTGTATTTATTTTATTTATTACCTATGCAGTTTATTATTAATCATTATTCTGTGTGAGACTGTTATAAACCCTATTCATCCCCTCCCCCTCTAGGGTTAATTTGGATCATATACTACTTTGACGATAATTTCCACCCTGTAGATGCTATCGACGAGCCAAGACCTCCAGCAACCTCCAGAAGACCACTGTGAATCAATGCCAAGACCCCCGGTCCTAACTCTTTCATTGGATGGATCAGTATCGGCCCATCACTTATGGATTGGTATCGGCTCATACACTTTAGACAAATTTGGCTAAATGTGAGGCCGTTAAATTACATACTTCAAATACTTCCTTCCAGTCCATCCACGTGCCAAATTGCCTCATTGAAGCTTCATCTACCACTCCATCACTTCATACTTGAGTGACTGCACTTTGACCTATCCAATTCGCTTCAAACTTTGCACATAACCTGCGTAGGACACCACGAAGCCACACACAAAGTTTCACCTTTCCTCAACAAAACGTGATGGATCGATATCGATCCATAGATTATGGACCGGTATTAGTCCATGTCCTTAGAGTATTTTTGCCCAAAAATTTCTAAGTGAAATCTCGACGTCCTCCCGAGCACTTCCACCAAGTTTCACCTGAATTTGATCATCAAAATCTTCGATCTACTCTGTTCTTTGATTCCAAGTCCTACGACACGCAACTCTAAACGAACAAATCAAGCATAACATACAATTAAATCGTTCAAAAAGTAATTTGTCCAATTTTGAGCATTAACAATCATATGATCATAAACATACATGAATCATATCATAAAAACACTAGATCTAACATAATTTAGATCAAAACAATTGTAAAATATGATCAACCTAACAATTTACATGTTATATGATCAAATTAGGTTAACCTAGGACGTCTCGATCTTAAATAACATATACTATCCAATTTTAAGATGAAATAAACATATATGGTGTAAAACGATCCTAATTAATACATATAATCCATAATAACCATGTGAGAGATATCTATCACTCACCAAAACCAAGATTGAATGCAAATATGAAAAAAAAATGGACGGGAAAGAAATCCCTTGAATTTGATGCAAAATGTTGAGATCCAATCTCCTTTGATGTAGATCTTGCCTCTAGATGAGATATAGAATGATTTGGAGAAAGAAATTAGGACTTTAGAGATTAGATTGAACAGGGGATTCATAAACACTCAACTTAATGTTTAAAACGAGGGGAAGAACCCTAATTTTCTCATCAAACCCTCTATTTGTAATTCCAGGTCATTAGTCTGCCCATTATCTATTAATTAACCTTCCTAACATAAATAAAAAAATTAATCAATGATATCTCCTAAATTGCTGGACCAAATCCTTGATGTGACCATTCTACTGAATAGCCAACCACCATCCCGTTTCAATGAAACCAATTATAACACCTAGTTCGATCACTAGCACAAGTTATGGTCAAAACAATAAATCTTAGGGGCAATATTATCACAAAACGATTTGGTAAAAACATGGACATGTGTCACATCCCCATGAATAACAAATTAAAATATGAGAATGAGACAACCACCAGAAAATTAAATAGAATTATTTTTCAATCCTCCGATATGTAAAATACAAGTTGTTACATTCTCCCCGCTTTAGGAATTTCTCCCCCAAAATTGCAAGCAAACACGAGCAAACATAGTATCCCGCATGCCTACTATCCACTAGTAGAAAATCTATTATCCAATTTACAATCCAACAATTCATGCAATTAAAATCTTACCCTAGCACGCGGATTTCTATTAGTGCAAGATGCAATGACACAAATAAGTTACGATATATGGGACATACGACTCAAAGAGTTCTGCATAGGTCGACGTTATACATTGTTCTGTTTTCCATGCACAATCGTCATCATCGACGCTCCATTGTATTTTGACTAGCTTAATAGCCTTCCTTCTATGTTGTTTCGTGTCGTTACACATTAAATGGGCCATGTTCCCCAGCAGCATGCCTTATATGTCCTTTGACATTGCCTATTGTATCACAAGTCCCATGCCAAGGACTAATCAATTTGAGCTATACTTTTTCTGACTATATCATGTTATGTTTGTTGACCAATTTCGTCTTGTAGAAGTCTACTATCACCTTTGAAATAGTAGTAGTATTTCATGGCGATGTAAAATTAGCATTCATAACTAAACCTAACAAATGTTCATCATAATAGATTTCTCAATTCGTGCTTAGTATTCAGACCGTTTGATAATGCCCAAGCATCTTGTCTATCATAACTTGTTTTGTATATTGTTTATGCTCTTGTTACGTTTTTTCCATTTCGTATGGTTAGTACTCTTATGTATATGTTTTAGTAGATACTCCTGGTCAGTGGTTGCGATTTGATGTACGGATTCACACTTGAAAGATTGCCTTCTTCACTTATCATAGGCCCATTTCGAATATTATTAGTTGTAATGATAGTTTTGGATGGGTAATCAAGGACCTTCTCGCTTGATTTGCTACGCCCAAGAGGCCCGCCCCCAGCATGGCTTATTTATTATTCAACTAAGGGTAGTTGACGAACACTTGAAAATTGATTGAATATTATTTTCTACCAATACCATCTTCCATTGTATATTGATGATTTTTATCTATATGTTCGTGTCTATTGTTAGTCTACTTTGTGACCAGGCTACCCAAAGCCAGGGACTTGAGTATGGACTTACGTTGATTGGCAATCACTTGGATGGAGTGACAGAAAGTTGGAAAACTTGGATTCTGCATGCAAACATCACTGGGTCGGATCTTCCCTTTCGGATCGGGTCAGCTGTTTCCAGCTCAACATCATCAATTTGGCACGGATACAGCACGAGATCGGGTCACACCCCCTGGGTCGGATCTAATGGATCGGGTCGAGTGAACATACCCAATCCCACATCAGCTGCGTGCGCTGGAATGATACAACTGGAATATAGAAAACACTGGATCGGGTCGAAGGCACGTACCCGACCTGACCACATGTGATCAAATGAACTCGAGATCTCAACATCTCCACGCGGTCGGATCTGCCCCTATCCGACCCGTCATGCACAGTTTACTGCACGTCAAGAGTGGCCCTATTCTTATGCCTACTAACTTGGACGGAGTTACACTTAGCCACGCATGCTCTGAAGAACCCTTCCCTACGTTCTCCACTACTTTCAAGATCTCCTCTGATGCTGCCACATGGCATCCGACCCGCAACTCTCCAACGCCTATAAATACATGAAAACATGACCATTTTCGGGGACTTTTGCTCATGGGAAGATCCACATTCCTTAACCATGGTTGCCTACTATCTTTCATCTCGAAGTATGAGTGATAAACATGATTGTAATTCAAAATAATCAAAAGAATGAGTGTTGTATTATGAGAGTCTGAAGATTACACCCGTTGTAACTATAATTTCTTAGTGAATTAAGAACTATAAAGTGGACGTAGGCTCATTAACACCGAACCATGTGTCTAATTGCTTATTTCTGTTTTTAGCTTATTATTCTTTACAAAATATAGTCAATTGGGTGTTAGTGCCATTTTTTGGTCTAACATATATGAAATCATTTTTTGTCTTTTAGTTACATAACATGTACGTTGTCGAACAAAGACGTCTTTTCTAATTTTAAGTGTTTATGTAACATTGCGTCTATACTTTATTATTTTCATATAGAACTAAAGGGTTGTTGTGAGACATGCCATTATTTTAAACAAAATTACATCAATATTTCTTACACTTATTGTTGTAATTTATCTTTTTTAGTTGTAAAACATTCTTTTACTGTAAACGTACAAGAATATTGATTTAATATTGGTAGATATTCAATGGTCTTACATGCATACATCCATTTTTGGTCAGTCTTTCTAGACTCCAGTCTATGTCAATTTTTGATTAATCCTCCAAGATGACACTAGTTGTATTATATAAGCATATAAACATATTTATAGACATCATCTAGATATCGTTTTAGGTTTTATGTCTGTTATAAGTATCAAAAAGTTTGTTACTAATGACTTTTTCTAAGTTAGTGATAGGAGAGAGTCGGTGGGAAGAGAGAAAAACCAAAATATATGGTGGAAATCAAAGGGTTATAAGGATGCCATATAGCACTCTAATTTCCACCACATACTCATGTTTCTCTCTCTGCCTTCCCTCTGATTCTTTTCCCTTCCACTAACTTATTTGATAATAAATGGGTGACTAGAAAATACATATAAACCTCATACATATATATACACACACACGTAGATATATGTTTGCGCATATGCGTATGCATATACACATGATAGGATTACTTTGTAAACTTTACATTCTATGACTTCACATGAAGGATTTGTAGGTTAGTATATGGAAGGCTTTGTGTTCCTTTTGAATACATAAAAAGAGTTGTGGCCCAAAGCCCATTAGTTCGGGTATGAACAATAAATCAACCCAACAGCCTATCATAAAAACAAATTGTTAAACCCTAGCCGACATGTATCAGCTACCCTAATCCACAAATTCTCCTTAGAATAATTGTAACACCCTGCATTTTTAATATAACTAAAAATGTATATATATGCATAGATAGGTTAATAATGGTGATGTACAATGAAAATTACTTAACATGAAAGAGAAGGAAATATTAATTCAATGGCAGTGTACGTAACAGAGAAGATAATAAAATAAGGATACTTAATTTAAATATCAGGAATTAAGTAAAATGGACATCACCATTGCGTTCGTCTCAAAATTTTGCTTGGAATAGATCCAAGTTTTTGAAAATCGGACTCCGTATGAAAGAGTTATGGCCTGCAGAAGATTCAACGAAAATTCAGAATTTACATAGGATAATACCCAGGGAGGTCGACCTGGGGGTCGACCTACCCAGGGAGGTCGACCTAGGGGTCGACCTTGACCTCCCCCCTGATTTTTTCCACATCTAGGTAGTGACGATTTTTGATGTGTTGGACAGACCGGATGGCTTCTAGGGCGATCTAATGGCTCTAAAACACTCTCTACACCTATAAAATAGTGCCTAGACCTAACGTAATTCATAAAAATTCTCTATGACGCTTCCATGCCGCTAAACTTCAACCAAACATGGCCACCGCCTCAAAACCCTAAATTAATTTGCAAGTTCTTCATCAACTTTGGAGTTTAATCAAATTAAGGAAGCAAAATTCTTCATCAACGATTCAAGCTCTTCACCAATAATCAAATAAGAAGATTAAATCAGCATTCTACATCAACAACAAATCGCTTATTTCTCTAAACCAGTCAATGTGAGTGGATTTGAACTATATTTGTTGTATAATGTTGCTTCTATCGTTTACCATTCCCCATAATCAATATGATGTTAATTTAATAAGATCTGTTATTTTATTTATGCCTACGTTTGAGTTCTCTCCTTTTTTATCCTTTCCCCTTTTAATTTTTGGATCTAGGTTATCTTGAACCTAGATGAAATCTTATTATACAATACGCACGATTGAAATATGGGGATATTGGAATATAATCTGTAATTTTGGGGTTTGTGGCATAACAATTGTTATTGCATATATTGGGCATAATCTATTTTATGCAGTCAAGGAATATAATCTATAATTTTGAATTTATGTAAGTTTAACATAATTCTCATTGGATATGGAATTGGTATAATTCAATATTAACAACATGTAATTGGATAACATAATTGGTGAAATTTATTCGTGACTTGAAAAGTAAGCCTAGAGGGTGAATTAGATTATATGTATGAACATGGGAATGTTGGGATATATATATATTGGGAAAATTTTGATTATATGAAATTGGGTATAATTGGATATTGGAAACTGGCATGTTTGGGTATGAATAACATGGAATTAGTGAATTTGGCTATAATTGGATAATTTGGGTAATATGAAAATTGGCTAACTATTATGTAATTGGTGTAGTGAATGGCAAATTGGAAATAGGCATAAAAATGAAATGTAATTAAGTTGAATTTGGAACATATGACATGAATTTAGGGTTTGGGTGAAAGATGATTGTTAATGAACGCCTATGACACGAGTTTAGACGCGTTTGTGGTGTAAGATTGCCCGGAAACGCCCGGCAAATCCAGCAACCACAAGCGGACGTTTAATGTGAGAGGTCAAGGGCAAGAACTAGAGGCATAACGGTTTATGACACGAGGTTAGGCGCGTTTGTGGTGTAAGACTGCCCGGAACCGCCCGGCAAATCCAGCTGCCACGAACGGACGTCTAATGTGAGAGGTCATACATCGTTACGACATTATAAATAAATTAATAAATACTAACCATAATAAGACATGTGGGTGACATGGGTATGGTTAGAGGGTTAAGTGGGTGATATAAACGACATGTAAAGCATGACTAATGTGGACTTAACCGTTGTAAGACATGTGATGTAAAACATGACTAAGGTAGACTTAACCATAGTAAGACATGTGTAAGATATGGAAACTATAATAAAGGGGGTTAAGTGGGACACGTGTGACATGTGAAACAGAATTTAGACATGCTTAACCAAATAGGACCCGTAACGGTATCATAAATTAATTAATTTGGGTAAAGTTGAAGTAACGGGTTAAGTAAAAGGAAGGGTTATGTAAAATCTAAAATTAATGACATAGTAATGGGGGAATGATAATTACCTATTATAAACTTGAGTTGCGGTGATGTAAAATTAAATAATAGGCAAACTTGTCATAGGGACAAGGGAAGGTTATGACTAGAGATGTAATACAAG
This sequence comes from Allium sativum, assembly GCA_030737875.1. Taxonomy (NCBI): domain Eukaryota; kingdom Viridiplantae; phylum Streptophyta; class Magnoliopsida; order Asparagales; family Amaryllidaceae; genus Allium; species Allium sativum. The sequence continues at coordinate 305,101,268 of CM060916.1, read as the reverse complement.
ACTTGAAGGGTGGGACGACTTATACTATGAAATAAGTCAAATCTAAAATTAATGACAAGAAATGGGGAATGATAAATAACCTATTATAAATAAACTTGAATAAGGAAAGAAAGGACAGTAGGTGTAAATTATAACTTATGGGACAAGATAAGTTATAGGAAACGATAAGGAAGACGAGATAACTTATATGTAAAGATATACTTAAATTAAGTGGTTTGGAAAGGAGAAATGTGAAATTAAAAATGGTATAAGTTATATGAGTGGAAAAGAAGTAAATTAGAATCATATATGTTGGTTGTGATGAGTAATTCTCTAGGTGCCAGTCTGATGTTGATTTCGTTCTTCGGGGCTGGTGTTTAGAGGGTTATTCTCCTAATCAGTATGTGTGTGGGATAAGGCATACTTAACTATGAATTAAGTATAACATGTTGTTGTAACCCAAAAAGGGAATAATTTATGAAATTGGAAAATAACATGTTGTGGGCTTATTAATGGACTTAAGTGGGTTAAGTATAAATTAAATTAATAAGCAAGGGTAACTTGGTGAATACGAGAAAAAGGGAAGCTAATGTGAATAACCAAGTTAAATGAGAAAGTTGACGAGGGGGCACAAGCGTGAAATAAATGGTTAGACTTAGGGTTTAATGACATATAAAACTAAGGCGATTGAAGCAGTCCGTATGTTGTAGGATGAATAACCCAACGAGGTAGATCATGATGGTGTCATAAGCCATGAAGAGAGTGCACGTTCGCTATTTTGGCGGCTCCAACGGACTGGAAGGGGAAGCACTCGGCTTCCTGAGACGCTAAAGGTGCTCTTGGTAGTCCTATGTAGTGGTTTAGCTTCGGGCTACGATTATAGAGGTTGGGTCTGCGCGGAACTACCAGGTGGGTGGGCCTTGACTGCACAAGTAGGGGGCAGTCAGAATGATGTACGCGGTGGCATTAAGGGTGGTTCGGCGATTGCCTCAGGCGGAGGTGGAGGGTCAAGACCAAACGATAGCAAGATCATCGGACGCCTGTCACCAGCAGCCTAAGGAATGCGAAAAGACAAGAGCTAACCCCTAGAGATTGTTAACCTTTGCTATCAAGGGACGGGTGCGGGGAGACCCCATATGGATGTTTAGATTGTTTGCTTGTTAGGGGTGGTCGCTTAGCTCATGTGGTCTTTACTAGTTGAGGGAGGGGCTGAGGTGGGGCCATAGCCACCATAGAAAAACCAGACACGAGGGATATCTGTACATTGGACACTCTTAGAGGCGAGCCCGTACAGATATAGAAAAGCTCCCGACCGAGTTCCGTGGTTTCTGGTGTAGCCCTGCCACGGAACTTGGATGCACAAGTAGACATTATGTGCAGTAGAAACATCGAGTACGATTGATGATACGTATGTGGGAAAGTCTAGGTACAACCATGTCTACTCTGGGTGGTGTATCGTAGACTAGAGGGCATTATTCGGTGATGGAACCAAACTCGATCGAATAGTTCGAGGACAGCAGTCAGTAGCTTACTTAGCACAGCGATAGTGGTTCTATGCGGATGTAGTGTTGCACGTTACTATGGCATAGGATGAGGGACTGCGCGTATTACTGTGGCGATACGGAGGAGACCGTGCGAGTGGGGTATCACGGGGTGTACCTCAGTATGGGGGTAGCTACATATACACTATATTAGGTTAATCTACTAGGGGTAGATGGGTGTGACGTGTGTGTAAGCTTTGAGTGCTAATAACACGTATAACCTAATAAATAAGAAAGTGTAATTGAACGGTATATGTAGGATTATTCAAGAAGTGTAGTTTAAATTCATTCACACAGAACTTATGTTCTGACCCCCTCCTCATAACATTCGCAGGTTAGGCAGAGACTTATAGCTTTGGGAATATTGATTTAGCAGTATTGTGATTAAGGTAAAGCTATGTTTTAAATATATTATATTTTACTCCATCCGCTGTGAGGTGTTTTCCGAACTCTGACATATCTCTTTTCTCTGTCTTTTTCTGCAGGATACTAGAGCAACCAACTCGGGTTTAGGTGGATTGGATTTTTGAAAAAAAAAATCGGTCTGTCGAAATCCGAGTTGTTACAATAATGGTGGTCGACGAAGGAGAATTCATCCACCTCCATCATCGAAGTTGGGATCTTCATGGCGGCGTCTAAATATAGTCTTCACCCTTCATTGACATCCCACAGAAGGAGTCAGATTTAGCTAAATCATCACTAACCCTAGCTTCGATTCCAGTATTCTTTGAGTCCTTAGATATGTACATTTCAGCGCTTAAGGAGTTAAAGCAGCTTTCTCTATGCCTCTTAATGCTCTGAGCATCCTCAATCTTCTTACTTCCACTGCTTTCATCTTGCTCCAGCAAGATAAGTGATAGATCTGGTCATTTATCTTGCTTTTATAATGATTACTGCCAACTTTAAGTAGAAAACAATGTGATTCATCCATTTTTCTCCTTTTCAGATGTGGCAGACACTCTGAATCACTACTGGGTGGATTGCGAATTCTCTTCTATGCAACAGGTAAATAACACGAATTACTATCTAATTTATTAATAATAAACACACTTTTCCTAGCTAGTTCCTATTTACTTCCCTTTAAGGTCATATTTTTGTCGAGATTTGGGTTGTATCCTCCACGAAGGAAGTCAGAGTGGTCAACTGTATCTCTTGTCATTAATCATGCCTAAGTGATGATTATTGCCAGTCTTCTGAGGAAGACAGTATGATTTATTAGAATTTCTCCTTCTTATAGAAAAGTGGTATTCTGAGTCACTAGTGGATGGATGGTATTTTGTTCCCTCTGCATCAGGTAAACAACACATATTACTATTTATTTTATTGGAAACAATAAAGTTTTTAGTAATGTAATCCTATTTACTTCCCTTGCAGGTTGTACTGGTGTAGAGGCAAGAGTTGTTGTCTCCAGGAAGGAAGTCAGAAAACCCTACTTGATTCCTGTTGCCAATGTCATGAATGGGATGAACTCTGAAGCATCGCTTACCGTTGAGTAAAAATCTTCAACTTGCTTATCATAGTCTGCATCTTTACAATATTTGGCCTGATTATGAAAGCTCTCATTTTTATGTCTGTTGGCTTTATTCAAGATGATCTGGCAATCAGCTAATATTCTTTTCCAAAGTTGATTGTAGTTTGTTTCCTTGTTTGTATGAAGCCTCTGATTCCTTTCTTTCCATATATAATAAATCACAGCAGTTAACATTACACAAGCCTTAATGAATATTTTGGACTTGGGCTCAAAAAAATTCATAATATACACAATACTGCTCCTTATATCTAAAGTGGGGATAAATTGATTGAATCCCAAAGTGCATTTGGCATTATACCAAATGTACTAGGAATAGAAACAATAAAAAAATAAGTGATTAGAGCTTTCAATACCTTTTTTGTAAAAAAGACAAGTGTTTTCTAAATCTTTACTCCATTTGCTACATCTTTCTCTTGTGGGAAGTTTATTCTGAAGAGCAAAAAGAGCACAATGAACCATTTTGGAAAATTATTTTTACACCTAATAACCTTATGCCACTCAACCTCTACTTCTTCACCCTTAAGAAATTCCCATGTTTTTTTTAAAAAAAAAATTTCCTTAGAACAAAAGCCAGTTGTCTCTGAAATTGTTTTGATCAATATGAATACTATGACTTGCATCTTTAAAAATAAGAGCAGCAAAACAATTTTGAAAGCTCCAACAGTTATTTATAATTAGCTTCTGAACATTATCATTAACCCCACCTAGGAGATATAGATTGTTCCAACCAAGCAAATCAATAAGTGAATTTGCACATATCCATGGATCAAACCACAGACTAGTTTGATTGCCATCCTTCAGATTTCTATCAATGAGATTTTTGCCTATATTTTTGCAATCTAAAATGTTTCTCCATACATAAAGTGATGAATTTCTTTTCTAATAATCCAGAAATTTATGTTCTTTAAATATTTAGCTCTCATCCATCTGGCCCTAAGGACTTACCATCCAGAAATTTCCAGAATAATTTAAATTTGCAAACTTATGAAAGGTCTTTTATGTTTCTAAGCCCAAGTCCATCGAATATTTTTGGCTTGCAAACTTTATCCCATGCAATTTTATGCTGCTTTCCTTTCCAAATAAAATTTGCACACATCTTCTCAATTTTTTGAATAACACTAATAGGGATGTTGTGTGTTTGAATCAAATATCTGATAACAGTTGTGATGACAGTATGTGTGAGTTTCCATTTCACCAGTCAGAGACAGTACTTTGCTAGACCAACCTTTTAGTATGCTATGAATATTGTCAAATAACCTAGAACAGTTCCTATCTTTAATCTGATTAATGCTTAATGGAAGGCTAAGATATTTGATTGGTATTTTCCCTTCCTTGTAATTCAAAAGTTTCAGAATTTCTTCTTTACGAAAATAAATCTTGCTTTTGCTAGAGTTGATAGTAAGACCTACATACTTTTCCATGTTTTCCGGAATTCTACTAACTATAATATCATTTTTCCTACCAGCTTTCAAAAAAGGAAGCATATCATTAGCATATAGTAAATGTGTAATATGCGGCTTATTTCTATTAATAGGTTTAATATTTCCCCTTATCAGTTCAATTCCATTTGAGTGGAGAAGTATTCCATAACAATAGAGAGTAAGTATGGAGACAAAGGGTCTCCTTGCCTAATTCCTTTATTTATGTGAATAAAACCTTTTGAGGAACCATTAATCATTACAGAATAAGTCACATTATTAATGCATTCTTTAATTAAAGCACAGAGTTGCTCATTAAAACCCATTTGCTACATAATATATATTATAAAATTTCTATTAATATTATCAAAAGCTTTATGTAAGTCAATTTTAATACACATGAGATTTTTATTTTTCTTATTAAAATACCTTATTAACTCATGAGCTAATAAAGTATTTTCAGAAATTAATCTCCAAGGAATAAAGGCACTCTGATTTTCAGAAATGATGAACTTAAGAAAGTATTTCAATCTATTGCAAAGAATAGAATAAATAATTGTATATATAAAATTGCAGCAAGCAATTGGTCTATAATCCTCTAACCCTAAAGGAGTTTTCACTTTAGGAATCAGAGTTAAAAAGTGTGATTAGTATTTTTCAGTAATTTACCAGAATTAAAAAATTCTTATATAGAATCACAAAATGCAGTTTGCATATCTGACCAATGTGTTTTGTAAAATTTGGCACCAAACCCATTGGGGCCTGGACTCTTATCATTGTTAGCGTTGAGAATGATATTTTAACTTCTTCATTTCTCTCAGTGGCTAACAGAATATCAGTACTGTTATTATTAACAGTATATTTAAAAACAATATTGGGAAAATTATTAGAATAGTTAGAGGTATTGTATAGTGAGCAAAAAATTAATGGCCTCTTTCTCTATGAGAGAGGCTTTATTAATTACTTTGCCATTACAGTCAATAATTTTTCTAATATAATTTCTGTTTCTCCTATTTGGCATTCTAGTGTAAAAAAAACTTATTAGCTTCATCCATAATAGTTAACCAGTCAATTTTGGCCTTCTGTCTAAGATTAACATAGTTAACATGTAAAGCATTAACAAGATTGGCTTGAGCATTAAAAAATGATTCTTCCTTAACTTTGTCTGAGCAGTTATCATCTAAATCATTTTGGACTCTTTCACGTTCATCCCTGATTGCTTTAATATCACTTTTGTTCCTATTATTACTCCAATTTTTAAGATTTGATTTAACAATCTGCAAAGTTTTGTTAAATTTGTATTGAGCAGTGCCATACAAATTATTAATAAAACTATTATTAACAACTTCTTTGTACTTCTCCTCATATACCCACCCATTTACAAATCTGAAAGGAGTGTTATAAGCACCATGTTTACTAGTCAGAAAAGAAACAAGGATAGGTGTATGATCACTAGAGTTTTGGGGTGAAGTACTACATTTCACATTAAGGAAAAGATATAGAAAAACATGATTAAATAAAACGTTATCAAGTTTACAGTGTATATTTCTTAATTCATCTGACTTCTAGGTGAATTTATTACCAAGAATAAGGGGTTCAGTTAGACTAGATTTTAAAATAAAATTAGCAACCCTCTCCAATTTCTGAAAAGGGAGAGGTTGCCACCTTTCTTTTCAAAGCTATGAAAAACAGTATTAAAGTCCCATAATAAAATCCATGGACTATCTGTAGATAGGATAAACTGCTTTATACAATTCCACAACTTAATTCTATCATTTTCAAAATTGGAAGCATATATAAATGTGATCTTAAGTAGAAGACCCCCTTTGTTTTTGAAAATACAGTAAATGTACTGTAGATCAATAACATAATTAATAAGGGACCATATGTTTGGATTATGTAAAACCATAATCCTACCATTGCCCCCACCCCCTCCATTATATTATTATTGATACAATTCCAATTTGAGAGTCTTCTAGTTTGCAGATCAGCTAATTTCTGAACATTTAACTTATGTTCAAGCAAACCTATGATACTAGGTTTGTATATATTCAAAAAATTGAAAGGCCAAGCTGCCTTTCAGGGGAATTGAGCCCCCTTGTGTTCCAAGCTATAATATACATATACATATATATATATATATATATATATTAATATAAAAATAAAATATGGATATAGTCCAAGGATTCTTGGCAGCTATAGTGGAGCACTGTGCTTGCTGTTATCTACCTTAACCTCCAGCTGCTTGCCACTTTTTTTGAAGCTAGTTAGTAGCTTCAAGCTGATTTTCTCACTTGTTGTTTTTGCCAATACATTTCTTCCTGAAATCATGGTCTTTAGCATCCTCAGTATCTTCAATTGAAGCAATGTCTGTTACGCTTTTGGTTCTTATCTTTTTTTTTTTTGAATGCTGCTGTAGGTTTTGAGGCAGACAGAGTTTTGTTTACAACATTCTGAATATCAGTTCCAGAAATAGAAGAAGGTTTGGATGGTGCAAGACCATCAGCTGACATAGAGGAGTATATGAAAATTGGATCAGCTGAAAGGAGAGAAGCACAAAGATCTATTCCCTCTTTCATTAAATTCATATTATTTGAATTTGTAATTATGCTTGAGTCCTTCATGTGGGAGGAGGACTCAATAACCTGTTCTTTTGAGCCCCCATATGTAATGTATTGTTTGCTGCTTTCTGAAATGTTATGCTCTTTCATACCTGAGAATACTGAAGTATTACTGTCCTCAAGTTTTCTGTGAGCAAACATGGCCTGCAAATTTTCAGAGGAAATTGCAGGTTCTTGGTTGAATTGTGTTAATTATTCAGATCAAATTTACCCAATTCTGTATTAGTTTTTGTTGTAGAATCAATATTCATCTTTTCTCCAACAAAAGATGAAGGATTGTATGTTGATTCGGGGATTTTATGAGGGATATCTTTTGAATTGTTTCCTGACATATTGATATCAGTATTAGGATTGGGATCTGTAACACCTTTTAGTTCTTCACTCCTTTCTTTATTGCTAATACAATTATTCAGGGAGCGGCCAAAGAATTTACAAATCTTGCATCTGTCAGGAATCAATTCATAAGTATTTTGCTACGAAATGAATTCCCTATCATACACACACATATGCTAGCTAATCTCTGTGTGTGTGTGTAGATGCTTCATTGGGTAATTCTGCATCTGCACTAATCTCAACTAAAATACATGCATAGCTTAAGCGGGTTTCCTTTGTTATTTTCTCATCCAACTTCAACGGGGTTCCCACTATGCTAGCTATGGCACTAAATGCTTCCTTATCCCAAAGCCTCAGGTTTAATTCTAGTAGCCTAATCCAAACAGGCATTGTACTCAATAGATCTCGATCAAGAACCATTTTATTACTCCATTTCTTGAGTATGATTAACTTGCCATTAATAAAAATACGACCCTTCATTTAATAACTTATCACTATCTTCCGAGTTTGTGAATATGATAATAAAAAAACCATTGTCGCTGGTAAAGAACTCAAAAGAACCGATAGGATTCCAAGTACGAGTAACAAACCCCCTGAAATGATGATAAGGTGGCCTTTTGCTAAAAACATAAGCAACAATTGATAACCCCATTTACCTTCAATTCAGTTACTAATCTCTTCACTCACCACAATAATCTTCTCATCGCTAATGGTTTCCACCGGAGAAATATATTTCAGATCGAAATCCGAACTTTAACCACTATTCTTTACCATTTCAGCTTAGGAAGATGGCTTTGTGGCATTTGGCAAATTAATCTTTGTCAATTGCCTATGTTCTTGAACATTCTGCTTGAATACTTGGGCTGAAATCGGTTGCCATTAGATGCAGGAAATGGCTTCTGTTTAGATTTGAATGGGTACTCGCTGGATTTACCTGTCCCTTTCGAATTTGAGCCGATGCGACTGATTTCGAATCTGATTTTGCTGCTTTGTTGTGATTTTGAAGCACTGTAAATCCTTCCTCATCACCGATGAATACATAAGAAGATTGTGGAATACTATGGTTGAGGCTAGTAAGAGGGGTGGAGAGAAATGAGGGAGAAAAAGTAGAGCCCCCTTTCTGATCTAGGTTGTCATCAAAGATTGGATTTTGGTAAGATTTGGAGGCAGCCATAGCTGTGAAGCTTCTTTTTTTTTTTGAAAATTGGTAAACCGCCTCGTTAAAAACCTATGCTAGAAATTAGCATGAAGTCTAGACAGGAAAAAAGAGTGCATTGATTTATTGATAACTCATCAATAAAAGGTACAACAGTTTGTACAACTAGGCAAGCAATTCAACTACAATTATGTGCTGCCTAAACCCATAATAAAAGTAACAAGAAAACAAAGAAAACAACATGCTCATCGGCCATACAGAAAACTCGAAACCATGATAACCATACACGTGTCCATCAAAGAACTTAGAGGAAATTAAAGCAACTACAAAGCCATATAATATCAGAAATAAGCATCTTCCCCAAATTGAAGCAAAGACGAAAATCATCAGATCTCGCAAACTAAGCTTCATCCAAACACTCAATACCCCATCTGCTAATGTCAATTGATCTTTTCTTCTTCTTAGATTTCCTCGACAAGTATTTCACGTCTAATTCCAAAAGATCCCATCTCCGAAATTTGTCAAAAGCTTGATTCTTGTGAATCCTGTACTTCCTCTCCATCCAAATGTGGTAGATCGTGACTACTAAGCTACAGTACGCATCATCTTGCCCGAAATCGATTATATAGAAAGAGTTCTTCAAATCCGCCACTTTCTCTTCAAGATTCATCGGTCTGTTCAGGTATGAGGGAATGGCACACTTGATTGTGCATCTAGTCCACAGTACGTGCATTGAAAAAGGAGGTGGTCTTTGTTTTTAGATTCTTCATTGCATAAAACACATGTAGGGCTAACTTCATAATCCCAACTTATGATTGTGTCCTTGGTACTTAAACGGTTAAGAAAAGCTTTGTATGCACACACTGACATTTTAGGGCAGTTGATATTATGCCAAATTACTTTGCACCAGTTCTGGATGATGCGTTCTTGAAATGTTCCAAGATGATTAAAATGTTAAATCGTTTGGGGAATCATTCCAGCTCCAATAGTCTTCATTCATGTTGTTGTGAATCTAAGCATACTTAATTTGATTCATAAAAAGTCGTGTGGCTTGTAGGAGATTAGGATTGAACACCCCATTTTGTATAATGTTATCGACATGATGATTGTCTCTTACAAAAAGACTTAAACTGTCCCACCCCAGTAAATTAACCATCGTGTTATTATTCAGCCAAGGATTAAACCATAACATAGTGTTGTACCCATTAAAAATACACCTTTTAATATATTGGAGACTTATTTGTCTATGTCTAAGAATATTTTTCCACGTGCATGAGCTGTTACTGTCAGTAACAATCCGAATTCTGACAGACTGATTTTTTTTTTCAAAATTCTAATCCATCGAAACCCGTGTTGGTTGCTCTGGTATCCAGCAGAAAAACAGAGATATAAAATATATTAGAGCTCAAAAAATATCTCATAGCGGAATGGATAAAGTATAATATAATTGAAGTATAACATTACCGTAGTAATAATATTGTCTAACTAGTATCCAAAGCTATCATATCTCCGTCACAAATCTAGCATGCGAGTATGTTATGAGGAAGGGGTCAGAACACAAGTTTTGGTGACTGCATTTAAATTATACACTTTGGATAATCCTACATATACCGTTCAATCACATTTTCTTATTTATTAGGTTACTTGGCTTAACAGCACTCAAAGATTACACACATGCCGTACCTATTTACTTCCCAGTGGATTAACCTAATACAGTATATGTTACGACCCGAATTCGCTAGCCTGCGAGGAGACCGGAAAACACGGATTGTAATAAGAACACGGCAAATTCGAATGCAAACGACAGAACATTTCATTGCTTATTACAACAATTACATTAGAGTACAAGAATATAATAGAGTATGAATAAATAATACACATCAGAAAAATATCAGAGATTTAAATTACAAAGCAGCGGAAAAATCATACATAACACAACTGAAAGAGATATACGGATACAAAGATTTCCGAATATAGCTCCAGCTGTAAATCCAGGATCCTGTGAAAATAATATCTGCAAAACCAAAATTACTAGCTGCCCATGTGGAAAATATGGGCACCCAGAGTTTAGGTTAAAACAATAAACTCCAGGTCAGTTATGGGACTGGTCTAAAAACTAAAAAAGTTATTTAAAACTTTACTTTAAAAATAAAGTAAATCAAGGGACCACACCGTATAACACGGAACGGGTTTTCTCATAAGAATACCAATGCAATAAACAAACAACGCAATGCTTTTTGGAAAAATGAAGCAATTATAAGACTCAACGCAAGCCGGAGGATAGAGTTTTACCTTATAATAGCCAAACATGTTTGGTACGTTTAAAACAAATCATTTTGATATTACTATAAGTATATAGTGTCAAAATCACATCAAATATAAATGTATCAATCATAAACGACAAAGTATCCCATGCTACTATGTCACCATACTAGTTCTACAACTAAAATCGAAATGTCACGTATTGGAAATTGGATTTTCGTCATGAGACGAGGAAAGGGATGTACTCCTCGCCGGCTTCGAGACACTCTAGCAAATGCCTCAGGGTTCCCCGCAATGATCCCTTGGATCCTCCAAGGCCGGTCCCCCCTTACGTGGGAGGATTAGTTATTCCTGAACACATGTTTTTTGGTCCTATAGGACCTATCCATTAGCCCCATAGTGACTGATATATCTGAGGCACCTCGCTATCCATCATCCATATAGGTAAAAATAAATAAATGTCTGGGCTCCATACCATGACACCACTTATAGCTAGAAAGAAACATCATGCACGCCTTGGGTCCCTTACCCCTTTTTTGACTCATACCGAGGTGTGAGGCTCGCGAATTAATGTTGTACACAAAGCTATGCTATTTAAAGTTGTACTTTGATCATCAACCACAAGACTCTGCTTTTCAACAGAAGCCTTGATCATTTGTATCTCAGCATGCCACACAGGCAATTCAAGCCATGCGACTGATATCCATCAATATATAACCTCTAATCTCGTACGTCTCAGAGAAGGGTGTTAAGCAAGAGAATAAATTCTCTGCCACCAAACAGATATATATTTAATAGAAATCAATCAACACAGAATAAAATCCAATGTCAGACCCACATCCATTTACAAGTCCGTTCTGGGTCTGAACGAAACCGAAGGCACCTTATTCCTCGTCTCATATGTCCAATACAGGAGAGAGGTCCTCGCATATCCGGTCGATCTCCAAGTACGTCTGGACGATCACCACTTATAACCTTGTCTTGGGTGTACAGCCCACTCAAGACATCAGTAATCATCCAAACGATGTGAAGATCTCCGGTCTTCAATCACCGTCTTCATCGTCGACTTATCGTCGTATCAATTATTTAGAATGGGTTAAACCCAGTCTTTCCGAATAATTCGCGTATTTTATAATCAATGATCAAGTTCTATAAAAACACATCATACGCCTCATTCCAATTCAGAATATTCTTTTATTCAAATATTCACATCATTAGGGAGAGGTTCCCATTAATTTTATCAAAGATAAACTCTTTTAGATTTATTCATTAATCTTCCTTTGTATATCAATTCAAACCAAATTAAGGTTTATCCAAACTAGTCGGGATTAGCGCACCTTACCAAAGTAATCATTTGTTTTGTTTCTCAATCCCAACCTATTCAATCCAGGGAGCAAAACTGGTAATACTCCATACCTAACACCATGGTGTTATCAGTAAACTAATTACCATTTCACGTTCAAATCTAATTAAAGATTTAACTATCGCCTGAAGTAAAACTAGTAGTACTCCATTCTCGACCGTTTCCCAAATTTGATAATTTAAATTATCACATTCACATTTCAATCTAATTAAAGATTCATTAAAACTCCAATTAGTTTTAATCTTCCAACAACCATTATTAATGATTATTTAACTTTTGGAAATCAAACATGACGCATCGGTAATCTACATCATACGACTGATTTCTGCCGATATACAACCTCTAAGCTCGTACGTCTCAGAGAAAGAGGTTAAGCAAGAGAATAAATTCTCCGCCACCAAACAGATATATATTTAGCAGAGATTAACAATATGGTTCGAAATACAATGTTAGACACGTAATCCTGGCTTTAATTGGGTTAAATAACTAATGTCATTTAAAACACAATTCACGATAAACCCAAAATCACATTCCACTAATTATGGAATCTTCACGAAAAACAGATCAATATAAAATCGATATCAATTTTTGTATTCGACTAACAATATAAATGGAATAACGACAAGGACTTTTAAATTCCATATATATTAACAGTCTTCCTCCACAGAAGTTCACTTCGATTATTACCAAATCGAATTCCATTCAATTCCAATTTAATATATTAAATTGGAAAACTTTATTTCGGAAAATTTCCATTAAATCTTAATAAAAAGATTTATAAATTCCAAATCACATTTCACTGTTAAACGGGTTAAAGAATGAATATTGTTAAAAACACAGTTCACAATAAACCCAAAATCACATTCCATTTTATTCCAATTACTAAATATAATTGGAAACTCTGATAATCTTAATTAAAATATTTATTCTTTTCACACGGGGTTTAAGAATAGTGTTACTGAAGACACCACTCATGACAAACCCAAAATCTAATTTGATATTAAATATAAAGCTCTAAACATAAATTATATCGGCTTATATTCAATATTAAATTCTGAAACCAACACATATTGCATGGGGAATAACGATTGAAATGACCCAAACTTCCCAGTAAAGGAAAGACTGGATTGCTTTGAGAACAATACACAGTAGAACACAAACTGAAGAACATTTTATTGCTGATTACAACAATTACATCAGAGTACAAGAAGATAACAGAGTACGAATACTTATTATACAATAGAAATACAATGATATCAGAGATTTTAAATTACATTTAAATAGCAGCGGAAAAATATTACAAATATACAACTGAAAGGAATACACGGATATAGAGCTTTCCGAATACCGCTTCAGCTGTAAACCAGGATCCTGTAAATATATCTGCAAAAAGCTACTCGACTGCCCGTGTGGAAAATAAGGGCACCCGAGTTTGCCAGTGAAACAAACTACAGCTCAGTCATGGGACTGGTGTGAGAAATCTTAACTTAACTATCTAATAATAAGGCTAATCACAGGACCACGCCGCTAACGCGGAACGGGTTTACTCCATTGGATTACCAGTGCATAAAATAAAGTAAAACGTTAAACAACGCAATGCTTTTTAGAAAAATGAAACCATTATAAGACCCAAGTCCCATCACACAATGCAACGCAAACCGGAGGATAGGGTTTTACCTTATAATGGTCAAAAGATGCTTGATACGATAAAACGGATTTAATATTAGTGTGTATATGTTTTAATAAAACATTTCCATCATAAATATCAATCATAGACGGCATAGTACTCCATCCTACTATGTCGTCATACTAGTTCTACAATCAAAACCGCAAGGTCGTATTGGAAATTGGATTTCCATCATGAGTCGAGGCTAGGGGCAAGCTCCTCTCCGATTCGAGACACTCTAGCCAATGCCTCAGGATCCCCCGCAGTGAACCCTTGGATCTTCAGGGCCGGTCCCTACCTAAGGGTAGTGGATTAATTATGCCAGAACACACGCTTCCCGGTCCCTTTGGACCTATAGTATGACCACTAACGGCCTATAGAAATCCGAGGCGCCTTAAAATCAATCATCCACATAAGTAAAATGTCAGCCAGTTTAAGCACTGACACTACCACTAGCTAGAAAGAAACGTATGCACTCCCTGCAGTCCTACTCCCGTTTTTGACTCATACCGGGGTGTGAGGCTCGCGAAGTCACGATATACACAAAGCTAAGCCGTAATAGGCTATACTTTGATCATCCCACAAGGCCCTGCTTTTCAACAAAAGCCTTGATCAATTGCATCTTGGCGTGCCACATTGACAATCCACGCCATGCGATCAATCACTATTAACATACACCAGGGTGTTAAGTAGAGAATAAATCCTCCACCACCAAACAGACATACATTAACAGAAATCGATTTAATTCACATGGAATTAAATCCAATGTTAGATACGCATCCATTTACTAGCTTATGCTCTGGGTCTGAGCGAAAACCAAATCCGAACAATCAACAATAGTCCGGACGGCCACCACTGAAGCCCCTTCAAGGTAGCTACTCCCATCAAGGGTCTCTGTAGCAACACATCCGTTTGATGTGAAGATCGTCGGTCTTCAAACACCGTCTTCATCTTCGACTCTTCATCGTCGTAGTAATTATTCGGAATGGGTTAAACCCGATCTTCCCGAATAACTCACGTATTTTTATAATTCAAAATCAAGTATTCTAAAAACACATCCAACGCCTCATTCCAACTAAGAATATTCTTTTAAATAAAATATTCAAATTATTCTATCAAAGATAAATTCTTTACATTTACTCTTAAATCTTTTTTTTAAAGATTTATTCAGAACACCATTTGGTTTTAAATTTCAAAAATCATTATTAAATGATTCTTTTGATTTAAGAAATAAACCTTATTCTTAACTGGGTTAAATAACTAATGTCATTTAAAACATAGTTCACGGTAAACCCAGAATCGTCTTCCATAAAATATGGAATCTTCACAGAAATCAAATCAATATATAATCGTTATAAATTTCTGTATCCAACCAATAATATAAATGGAATAACGGCAAGGCCTCTTAAATTCCATATGTAGTATCGGTTTTCTTTTACAGAAGCTTATCTCGGTTATAATTAATTCGAATTATATTCAATTCCAATTTAATATATTAAACTGGAAACTTCACTTTTGGAAAATTCCCATTTAAATATAAATAAAAGATTTATAAATTCTAAATCATAATCTCACTATCAGTTGGGTTAAAGAACACATGTCACTTTAAAAAACATGGTTCACGATAAACTCAACTCACATTTCATCTTATTTCAATCACTAAATATAATTGAAAACTTTAATAATCTAAATTAAAAGATTATTCTCTTCATACGGGGTTTAAGGACAGTGTTATTTAAGACACTATTCACGACAAACCCAAATACAATTTATTTAATTTAATTTCAATTAAATATTAACGAATCGGAAATCTTCATTAAATTTAAATTTAATGATTAATCCTAGTTGATAACTAGTGCATTTCAGTAAAGATATATTTTCTCAAAATATATTCCTATTCTGAGATATTCTTTTTTTAAGGCATTTTCTAAAATATTCTTTTCTAGAATACCCTTTATTGGAATGTGACTCAATCAACAACCATAAATTGTATGTGATCAACAATCATGATAAGTAATTATTAAACATTCGAATGACGACCAGAGTGGAATTTATAACTGTGTGAGCATTAAAGTAAATAACTAACGCTCATCACAGACTGTCAATCCATCGATTGACAGATAACTAAATATCGGGATTAGTGTGTATCCAATATCATCCCAATACCCGTGTGGGGTTTTCATCCATCAACCAAATAATAAATTATTTGTGCACTTGGGCGATGTGTGAAAATTATCGTCCCAATCACATAGACAAGTCGGGTAACTTGTAAATGGGAGTGTAATATTCAACTTGAATATACTAAACATTATAATTAACATATCACACATTTCAACATCACAGGCATATATCTCTATTCTTCTTATTACATATAAATAACATTACAAATGCAACTATTAAAACTATTCTTTTAATTGTCTCTAAAATGACAGTAAAAATGCTTCTTTTAATTTCATGCTTTTTATCGAACATAAAATGTCAATAAAAATGTCGCTTTAAATCTACTCTTTTTATTTGTCTTTTAAACTGACAATAAAAATATGAGTTTTTCATATACTCATTTTATTTACATTTAAAATGTAAATCAAAATGTAACTTTTAATCTAATCTTTTATCGCATCTAAAATGACGATAAAAATATCACTTTTTAATCCATGGTTCTATTTATACCTGAAATGTAAATATAAATGTACTTTTTAATTCTATGTTTTTATTTACATCTAAAAATGTAAATAAAAATTCACGTTTTCAATTCATGTTTTTATTTACATCTAAAATGTAAAATAAAAATGCACTTTGTAAATTCATGTTTTATTTACTCTTTTTAGTGAACAAAAATGTATATTTTTGTTTCAACCTTTAAATGAACAAAATGTCTATTCTTGTTTAATCCCTATTAATGATCACAAATGTATATTTTGATTTCATTCTCTTTAAATGGCAGAAATGTATATTTCTAATTCAACTATCCTAATTTTTCAAAATTGTTCATTTTGGTTTCAACAGTTTTAATTTGACAAAAAGGCCCACTTTGTTTTCAACTATTACATTTGACAAAAACGGTCTTAACTCTTTTATTGACAAATAAAATCTTTTATTTCAATTGAAATCAATATTACATGAGAATGTAATGCTTTAATTCTATTCTCTTTAATGATATTTTTATATCCTAAGAAACATTGCCTAACAAAATGTTCCTTTAGTCATATTAAACATTTCTAAACAAAAATGTACTTCTTATCCTATTTAACATTTCTAAACAAAGATGTACTTTTTATCCTATTTGACATTTCTAAACAAAGATGTACTTTTTATCCTATTTAACATTTCTAAACAAAATGCTAATCTTGATCTAATTCTTTTCAATGACCAAAAAGGTATATTTTGGTTTAATCATTTTAAGCGACCAAAAATGTATATTTTGTTTTAACCATTTTTAAATGACAAAACCAAATATTTGTACTTCATTCCTATAAAATGACCAAAAATGAATGTTTTTAATTCATTCTATTTAATTTGCAAAAATGAACATTTCCAATTCATTCCTTTAAAATGACCAAAACTGATAATTTTGTCTAATCCTTTTACCGTAAACAAAATGTTGATTATTTTGTCTAATCCTTTTACTTTAAACAAAATGTGCATTATTTTTGTTTAAACTCTTTTAAATGTCCAAAAATAATTATTTTGTTAAACCTTTTTAATATATAAAAATGTTCATTTTTATGTAATTCTTTTCAAGGTATAAAAATGCTCATTTTTATCTAATCCCTTTTCAATGATCAAAAATGAATATATTTACTTCCTTCTTTTCAAAGTGTCTAAATGAATGTTTTTAATCCATTCCTTCTAAAGTGACAAAATGAATGTTCTCTAATTTATTTTTCTAAGTGGCAAAAATGAATGAATTCTTTCTATAATCATGGTTTCACAAAAATGATATTTTTATTCCTATAATCATTCTTTCACAAAAATGTGATCTTTTATTTCTGTTATCATTCTTTCACAAAAATGTGATCTTTTATAAAATTCTAATTTAATCACACGAAATGTGTATTTTGTATAATTCTTATTACATGACACAAATGTCTCTTTATTTCATATGTATATTCATGTGACGAAAAGGAATTTCGCTCGGTCCGAACCAGTCGCTAAACCGATCCAGGCCGTTCGAAACGCCCTATCGTTTGAGAACACGACAAAATAGAACGCATACAAAAAAACATTTCATTGTAAATTACAACAATGCATCAGATTACAAGAATATACAGAGTATGAATAAATATTACACAGAAATATCAGAGATTTAAATTACATTTAAATACATCGCAGCGGAAAATAATACAATACACAACTAGAAGGAGATATACGGATACAAAGCTTTCCGGATATCGTTCCAGCTGTAAACCAGGGTCCTGTGAATATAAATCTGCAAAACCAAAACTACTAGCTGCCCGTGTCAAAATAGGGGCACCCAGAGTTTAGGTTAAAACAATAAACTCCAGGTCAGTCATGGGACTGGTGTGAGAACTAAAACAGTTATTCATCTTTATTTTTAAAGTTAGGTAAATCAAGGGACCACGCCGTATAACACGGAACGGGTTTCCTCCCAAGAGTACCAGTGCATAAAACAAACAGCGCAATGCTAAATAAAGAAAAATGAAGCTGTTATAAGACCCAGGTCATATCACACAATGCAATGCAAGCCGGGGGATAGGGTTTTCCCTTATAACAGCCAAAGAATGCTTGATACGTTTAAAACAAATCATCTGATACTATTATAAGTGCATAGTGTATAAAACAACTTCAAATCATAAGTATCAATCATAGGCGACATGAGCGTCCCATGCCACTATGTCGCCATATATAGGTTTACAAATAAAACCGCAAATGTCACGTATTTGGAAATTGGATTTCCATCTATGAACCGAGGCAAAAGATAGTCCTCAACCGATTCGAGACTCTCTAGCCCGAGCCTCAGGACCCAGACTCAGGTGGGCCCTTGGAGCGACAGGGCCGGTCTACCGATGTGGATTAAAATGCCTGAACACTGCGTTTCCCCGCCCTTTGGGGCGTAAGTCTGGTCCGTCTGCCGACCAGAATGCATCGGCCGAAACCGATATAACCGAGGCGCCTCGCAACAGCAACAACCACATAAGTCAAACTCGTCAGGGCGTGTAAAACCACTGACGCCACTTCTAACTAGAAAGAAATGCATGCCCTCCCTGAGGTCCGTCTCCCGTTTTTGGTTCATACCAGGTGTGAAACTCGCGAAGTAAACGTTACACAAAGCTATGCCACACAGGCCGTGCTTTGATCGTCACCACAAGACTTTGCTTTTCAACAGAAGCCTTGATCATTTGCATCTTAGGCATGCCACACAGGCAATTCACTCCATGCGTTTGATATCCATCAGTATATAACCCCTGAGCTCGTATGTCTCAGAGAAGGGCGTTAAGCAAGAGAATAAATTCTCCGCCGCCAAACAGATATATATTTAATAGAAATCAATCACACAGACTAAAATCCAATGTCAGACACACAGTCCATTTACAAGTCCGTTCTGGGTCTGAATGAAACCGGAGGCACCTAATACCCCGCATATCCATCGATCTTCAAGCACGTCTGGACGATCACCAACTGTTTCCATCTTCTTGGGTGTACAGCCCAATCAAGATCATCGGTAATCACCCAACCGACGTGAAGACCTCCGGTCTTCGACCATCGTCTTCATCTTCGACTTATCGTCGTATCAGTTATTCAGAATGGGATAAACCCGGTCTTTCCGAATAACTCACGTATTTTTTTTAAATAAGTGTTACACAAACACAACATACGCCTCATTCCAATTCATCAGTCGCTAACCGTAAATTAATCAAGAGAATAATTCCCCAAATATTAACCCCGAAGGCCGAAACCAACATCAGATCAATATCCAGAAAACCATTCTGCTTGGCTAACCGACAGTTAGTTTCTAAATTTCACATTCATAGGGAGAGGTTCCCATTAATTTTATCGAAGATAAATTCCTTGAATTTATTCTTTAATCTTCTTTTGAATTTCGATTCAACTAGTCGGGATTAACGAACCTTACCGAAGTAATCATTTGTTTTAATTTCCCAATCCCAACCTATTCATCCCATGAAGTAAAACTGGTAATACTTCATACCTAACACCACGGTGTTATCGGTAAATTCAATTACCATTTCACGTTCAAATCTAATTAAAGATTTAACTACCGCCTGGAGCAAAACTGGTGATACTCCATTCTCGATCATTTCAATCTAATTAAAGATTCATTGAAACTCCACTTAGTTTTAATCGTTAACAGGGTTAAAGAATCAGTGTCATTTAAAACACGGTTCACGATAAACCCAAAAATCAATATCAATTCTATTCCAATTAAATATTATTTAATTGGCATACTTCATTAAATCTAAATAAAAAGATTTAATTTTTTCTCAGCTGGGTTCAAGAACAGTGTTAGTGAAGACACCATTCACGACAAACCCAAATCACATTTGATATTCAATATAAGGCTCTGAATAGAAAATATATCAGCTTATATTAAATATCAAATTCTACGATTAACAAATGTCGTATTGGAAATAACGGTATAAATATATATCTTTCAAATTTCCATAACAACATATGTATAATCACGAATTCCAACATCGAAATATTCCGAAGACAATTTCGATTCAAATCCACTGCAATGCAAGCATTGGAAATTCTGGTTATTTTTAAAACCCTTTTCAAATTCAATTTATTTATTTAGAAATAAATAGAATTATAATTCTGGTTCAAACTAATTCATTTCGATAAAAATCTATTTTTATCTTTTCAAATATGGAGTTTTTCATCCCAGTCCTTTCTAAATCATTTCTTATGATTTTACACAAATTATTAATATTTTTAATAATTTTATCAAGGCCCGTACAGTCGATTTCCATCAACGGCCATCGAACTGCACTTACAGCGACCTTTTTCAAATTTGATTTGGACATAATTCCAAATCCAACCGTTAGATTTCTAATTTCTATTGTTCTTTAGAAATCTCTTTTCGATACGAACCCAACGGTTCCGGTTTCAGGAGAATCCGACGGTCGGATCTCCCGTAATGTCCGTTTGAAATCAATGGTCGAAATTCGCGAACTGCCGCGGCGCGGCGCGTTCTATTCAGGCCATTATATTATATTATATATATATATAATATATATATATATATATATTTCGTCGATTACTATTTAAAATGAATTTTACAAATAGTTTTGAATTCGTTTCAAAAACAATTTCAACTTCCATCTCAACTCAAATCAAAATTGAATCTTTCCTTATAAATTCGTTTTAAAATTCATTTCTATTCAATTCAAGTTTCAATTCAATTTGAATTCATTTCAATTCGTTTTAAATTCATTTCATTTCGAAATCATTTTCAATTCATTTCATTTCGAAATCATTTTCAATTCATTTCATTTCGAAATCGTTTTCAATTCATTTCATTTCGAAATATTTGATTTCAAAATTACTTTTCAATATTCATTTTAAAATGAATAAAATCGATATAAATATCGTTCACGTCAAAATGGCGTCAATCTAATCAACACGGCTTCATATATTCCTTTATTCTATTCAACAAATGAATATTTATTTTTGTCAACACACGACTAATCTCAACGAATGAGTACTGTCCACGTGTGACTATTTTTGTTAAATTATTTCGTTCAACACATGACTAATCTCAACGGATGAGTACAGTCAACACATGAACCTTTACTTTATAATATTCGTTATTCTCTAAATTGGAATGAGACCCAATCAATCACCATATAAAATTAATTATATGAATTTTCATACAACACATGTATATAATAGCATTGAAAAATAACCAACCATCACCCAAAGTGCACTACACTGTATAAGCATCAAATATAGATATCTAACGCTTATAACAGCCTGTCAATCAATCGATCGACATATTTAATCAATCAGGATGAGTGAACTTCATATTTCATCCCAACACCCGTGTGGGGTTTCAAACAATCAAACACAGATTTTATTTGTGTAGTTGGGCGATGTGTAAAATTTATCGTCCCAATCAATGTCCTTCAAATAGGTGTACATAAACAAATCGTCCGGTTCGTAAATGAATATTTTATTTTATTCACTTCACGTTAAAAATTATATTTTTAACGATAAAACATTTTATTTTAACATATGAATTTCTATTCAGTTCATTCTTTAGATAAAATGATATTTTTTTATTCTAACTTATTTTAGAAAATTTCGGCGGCATAACGGCACGATACTAGAAACGGGACAAGGCCTAGCCTTATCCCCGGTCTAGTGAAGGCCCACGCCATTCACACATCAATCAAATTCACCAAACAACCAAATTCAAATCAAATCATCAAATTAATTTATGCAACCAAACAAACAAGTTCATGGTCTGTGGACGATTGTGTCGGGTGCTACTAAACACCGTCTGCATCCTAGTATATATATATAACTTAGAAAAAGAAATTGAAAGGTGAGAAATTCTCACCGATAGCTATCCAACTTCACGACACTTCATTTATAGTAATCTTTGCCGTTCTCGCCTTTCGTCATCTTCGTCGCCCGTACTCTCTACATATGTAAAAATTGAATTTTTACTTCGCTATTCAATATATAAAAATCGAATTTTTATTATGCTATTCAATATATAAAAATCGAATTTTTATTATGCTAGTCAATATATAAAAATCGAATTTTTACTATGTTATTCAATATATAAAAATCGAATTTTTACTATGCTATCCAATATATAAAAATCGAATTTTTACTATGCTATTCAATATATAAAAATCGAATTTTTACTATGCTATTCAATATATAAAAATCGAATTTTTACTATGCTATTCAATATATAAAAATCGAATTTTTACTATGCTATTCAATATATAAAAATCGAATTTTTACTATGCTATTCAATATATAAAAATCGAATTTTTACTTCTTTTCAAAAAAAGAAAAATCACATTTTTAATTCAACGTATATATAACAAAAATCAGATTTTTATTCCTCTACATATACAAAGATGATATTTTTATATTCTCTATCACATAAAGATTATATTTTTAATCCACTACATAAGTAAAAATCAAATTTTTATCGCTACTACTTCATATAGAAAAATTATATTTTTACATTGCTAAAAATCACGTCTTTCTAACATGAAAAATCATATTTTTCCTACATGAAAAATCTCATCTTTTCGTTTTAAAAATCTGTTCTTTTGCATTTTAAAAATCTGTTCTTTTAAATCACATAAAAATCAGTTTGAAAATCAAATATAAATCAGTTTTAAAACTAATAGAATTCAGTTTTTAGACTAAATCAACATGAGTTTTTAAATTAAATAAAAAAAACCATAAAACTTACCCTGTAAATTTAGCCACAAAATCGAAGCTGTGGAGGGGGGGGGTTTCACCTTCGTCGGAGGGGGCTTCGGATGGCTCGAGGGTGGGCTTCGCGGCTCACGGTGGCGCCAGGGGGAGGGGTGCGGTCGGCAGCATGGAAAGGGGGGGTATCGCGATCGCTGGAGGAAGGGGGGGGGGAAAGGAGGAGGTCGCAGTCGGAGAAGAAGGAGTGGAGGAGGAGGAGAAGGAAAGAGGCGCCGGAAGGAGGGGGGTTGCGGCGGTGCTCCTCCTGGGGGCGGCGGCGGCCATCGCGCCCTCTTTTTTTCTTTTTCTTTTTCTTTTTAATTTATCTGAATTGATTTAAACGTGGGGGGGCCCTGAGAGGATATAAGGAGAGATATTTTTTTATTTAATTATTTAATTTAAAAAGTTGACTTTTTCAAACGACCTCTAAACGAGGCCCACCGCCTGTCGTCCATAGCGTTTCACCCCCATTCCGAATACAATGGGATATGTATCGTACGCTGATTCGAACGTTTTGATCAGTTTCCGTCAAAATCGACATATAACTCTATATATTGAATTTGAACGCGCATTTCAATTTACTGGGATCACATACTAACTCTAAAAATTCTCGAAAAATATTTTCTAGCTTCGTATTGACGATACGGTCCTAACAAAACTAGTTTCGTCGAATTCTGAGACCGTTGGAAAAATGGCCATTTTTCAGTCGATTAAAATCAACTAAAACTGGTCAAATGCGTTTTCCTTTGCCATGCTCACATATTGATTCGAAAAATTATGAAATTTGGAATCTAGCAATAACTTGACATCCCGGATCCAACAAAAGTGGTTTCGTCGAAATCCGAGGTCGTTTACAAAATGTCCATTTTTAAGGGCCTGAATTCCATAGCGACTATTCCGAATTTTCAACTGGACATATCTTTTGGTCCCCGCTATGAAATCTTGATTTTTCGGATTCGTTGGAAAGATATTCTAAAATAGATCCTATTGTTTTTGGTTTCACTAAAATCCGGATTGTTTTGCACCCGGTACATTCAATTGAAGTTTGAAATCGAATTATCGAACTACCGCGCCATTTTCAATTCTATTTATAATTATATATAAATATTTATATTCTAACGACGACGCGTATAATATATACGTTCTAATATATTCAAAATAAAATTTCTCGTCGGTATTATTTAAAATAATCTATTTTAAATGTTCAAAATTCGCTAAAATTGCCAAAATAAAAATTTTAAACTGGCCCAGATTTTCGGGTTATTACAATTCATCAACATGAAATGTCCTTTTTATCATATATATCTTCTTTAACATGAAATGTCCCTTTTATCATATGTATCTTCTTTATAATCTAATTAACAAAAATGTTAATTCTGTTCTCTATAATCTAATTAACAAAAAAAATGTTAATTCTGTTCTTTATAATCAAATTAACAAAAATGTTAATTTCTGTTCTTTATAATCAAATTAACAAAAATGTTAATTTCTGTTCTTTAAATATTCTAACCATTCATATTAACATAAAAGGAATATTTCTATGTTACATCATTTCTAACATTTCATATTTACATAAAAAGAATAATTTATGCTAAATCAATTTTAACATTCCTACAAAAACAAATAAAAGATAACTCTATTCAATCTTAACATTTTCTAACTTAAAATGTTATTTTTATAAATCGCAACATTTTATAACTAAAATGTTATCTTTACCCAATCTTAACATTTATAACTCAAATGTTATTCTATTCAATCTTAACATTTATACTTAAATGTTACTCTATTCAATCTTAACATTTATACTTAAATGTTATTCTAATTTAATCTTAACATAAATATGATATCCTTTTCGAAACAATTCTATTTTAACATAAAAGTGATATGGAAAATTTTCCATTCTAACATAACATCAAAGTGATATGTTCATATTTCTAATTCTAACATAACATCATGATTATTTTGCCAATTCTAATATGACAAAAAAATATTACATCTAATTAACAGATCAACAAGCATCATCAAACAATTTTTAACCCAATCACGAACATTCAACAAAATATTACAGCACACGTGTAATACTAAAATTATGATTAACAATTTTAATTATATAAATAAAGGACTAGAATTTCTCACATTGGTTTCTGAATTTTCAAAGTCCTTGTTTTCAGATCTGGTCACCGTCATCGCGAAGTATTCCTCAACACGAGTCCAACGCAATTTAAATCGTTCAAATCGGTTTCTGTTTGTGAGAGTTATAGAGTTTTAAACATTGGATTACATAGGTAATAGTTAAATTTAAAATAAAAATAAAACTAATTACCATCTAATTGCTAATCCCTCATTAGGAATAATTAAACCCGCTCTAATTATCTTTCTCCTGCATCGGATTTACAGAACCCATCTCGACCAGGAAAAACTCCACCGCGCTCCTCCTCTGGCCACCCAGACCCCGATCCATCGTCCTCACTTCGAAGCCCTCCTTGACATCAACCTCCGCCTGCGATAGCCTCAAGCTCGGTCTCCTCCAGGCGATGAAAAACGAACCCGAATTTGCCTCCCTTGGGTAGCAATTCCGGCCACATCGTCAGCCAATCTCCGATCACCACCGTTGAGAATAAAGCCCTCGGCGAGCTCTTCAATTTAGTCATTGGAACCAGCGGGTTTTAATGTGTGTGTGAAAAGAATAAGGGTGAAGAAGTTCGGATTGCCATGGCCATTGAATCAGGGAGTGGCGGCTGTGGCTTTTAGAAAATAGGGTTATGTATTGTGTACTATTTATATACTGTATTCTTGTGTATTTTATATTATTTATTTATTTTAATTCAAGAAAATATTTGTTTGTCGATACTAACTCCAAATCGAACCCAACGAATGTCGCCCCTAGCCAAATACCCCCGTCCCGGACACAATGGAACACGTTTCGTAATCCAATAATGTTGTTATAATATGTTTTTCTTTAAATTAAATTATAAATCATTTAATTATTAAATTCAAACGTACATTTTAAATCACCGGGGCCACATACTGACTCTAAAAATTACAGAAAAATTATTTCTAGTTATGTTTTGACGATACGGTTCTAACAAGACTAATTTCGTCGAATTCTGAGACCGTTCGAAAAATGGCCATTTTCAAGTCGATTAAAATTGACTGAAACTGACAAAACACAATTTCTTTTACCACGCTTACATATTAATTCGAAAAATTATGAAAATTGAAACTTAAAAATAACGTGACATTCCGGTTCCAACAAAAGTGGTTTCATCGAAAACTGAGATCGTTTGCCATTATATTATATTAAAATATATATAAATTCTACAGCGACTTTTCTAAATTTTAAACTGGACATAACTTTCAAATTATAAAGTGAAATTCCATTTTTTTTCAGATTCGTTAGAGAGGTATGATCAAACAGATTTAAATATTTCTTGTTTCGCTCAATTCTGATTTAAAATGAATCCTGTACATTCAGTTAAAGTTTAAAATCAAATTTTCAAACTACAGCGCTGTTTTAAACTCCTTTTATAATTAAATTAAATTTATTCATTTTAAAGTAAATTTTTAGTCGTTCTTATTTAAAATAAATTATTTTAAATATTAAAATCCATTAAAATTTCTAAAATATAAATTTTAAATTGGCCCCAAAATTCCGGGTCGTTACAACGATATATATCTATCTTCCAAATTCCTCCACAATATCCGTATAGTCACGGAATTCAATAGCGAGATATTACAAAGATTATTTTTATCAAATCCATTCCAATTTATATATTGGAAATTTCTGGTTTTATTAAAACCCTTTATCAATCCAATTTATTTATTTAAAAATTATTGGATTTCAAATCTAGTTAATAACTAGTTCATTTTGATAAAAATCTATTTTTATCTTTACAAACGTGGAATTTTTTATCCAAATTCTTTCCAAATCATTTATTATGATTTTACACAAATTATTAATATTTTTAATAATTTTATTAAGGCCCTTTCAGTCGATTTCCATAAACGGTCATCGAACTGCACTTACAACGACCTTTTCCAAATTTGATTTGGACATAGTTCCAAATCCAACCATTAGATTTCAAATGTCTTATATTCATTGAAAAGCTCTTTTCGATACAAACCCAACGTTTCCAGATTTAGGAGAAACCGATGGTCGGATCTCCCGTAATGTCAATTCGAAATCAATGGTCGATATTCGCGAACAGTCGCAGCGCGGCGCGTTCTATTCAGGCCATTAAATATATATAATATATATATATTATATATATTATATATATTATATATATTATATATTTCATCGATTTCCATTTAAAACATATTTTATAAATCGATTATAAATTCATTTTAAAACGATTCTAACTTCATTTTCAATTTTAAATCAAAATTGAATACTCCTTATCATTCTAATATTTAAATGATAATATTTTCGAAATATCTGATTTTGAAATCATTTACTTTTTTATATTCATTATAAAAATGAATAAAGTCGATATAAATATCGTTCGCGTCAAAATGGCGCATATCTCATCTACACGGCCTCACACATT
The DNA here is from genome assembly GCA_030737875.1 of Allium sativum. Classification (NCBI taxonomy): domain Eukaryota; kingdom Viridiplantae; phylum Streptophyta; class Magnoliopsida; order Asparagales; family Amaryllidaceae; genus Allium; species Allium sativum. The sequence continues at coordinate 305,073,422 of CM060916.1, read as the reverse complement.
TCAGTATTTTTGTGTCCATCCAAAATCGGACATCAAATTCACATTTTAATCCTTTACTGAATATTATTTGAAAATATTCATTATTTTAAAATATTCGTTCTTTCTGAATTGGAATCAGACCCAATCAATTACCGTATAATGTTATTTACATGGATTTCATAAACACGAGTACTCAACAATAATGATACACAGTCAACTATCATCCAGAGTGGATTACACAACTACATAAGCATAAAATATAAATAATTAACACTTATAACAGTCTGTCAACCAATCGATTGACATACAACTAAATAATTGGGATTAGTGTACGCCAAATATCATCCTAATACCCGTGTGGGGTTTCAAACAACAAATACCGAATATTATTTGTGCAGTTGAGCGATGTATAAAATTTATCGTCCCAATCAAGGTCAGTTAAATTGGTGTACATAAACAAATTGTCCGATTTGTAAATGAATATTTATTTTCATTTCAGGAGAATTTTATGTCGTTCATATATACGTTAAAAATTATATTTTTAACGATAAAATATTTATTTCAACACATGAACATTTTATATAGTTCATACATTTAATAAAAATGATATTTCTACTGTTCAAACATATTATTCAACACATGAATATTTTATAAAGTTCATATACACATTAAAAATTATATTTTTAATGAATACATATTTATTTCAGAAAATTGCGGCATTATAACGGCGTGATATTAGAACCGGAGTAATGTCTAGCATTACCCCTCTCCTGATACTGGCCATACACAACCAATTTCAATCCAATTCACATCCAAATCAAATCCAAACAAATAAATCAATCAATATTCAAATTTCCACAATACAATCCAAACAAACAACCATGGTTTGTACAATAAAATAGTGTCGGGGGCTTCTAAGCCCCGTCTGCATCCTAATATATATTTAATTGTAAAATAATTAGAGTGAGAAGGAGTTCTCATATTGGGATCCACTCCTCAGTCTGTAACTGGCGATTTCAACACCGTATGGGTTTGAATTTGTCTCAAATTCAAACGAGCTCCAAATTGGTCTCGATTAATCTTGTTGTGAAGCTCTCGACTCCATGATCACAAAGGATCCAGTTTCACGCGATTCCGACCTCGTATGTAGAAGTTATAGATTTTTAAACATTGGAATTATTTAAATTTAAATACGTAATTAAATAAATTAGCAACATTTTAAATACGGTACCTTTTTAATTAACTTCTTCCCCGTGTAAATCCACCTGGACCGTCGCTCAAAATCGAAATCGCCTCGCCGCCGCCACTGGAATTGACCGCCGCCGGATCTGGGGGTGCCACGTCGTGCGCCGCCTCATCCCCTCCCTGTGCCATTAACAGCGGTGGGTTCGAACTCCCTAGGCGACCTAAAAACCATCTCGTACGGCGTGGGTTTCAAGTCAAAAATCGAGCTCCTCGATGACTGGAATCCGATCACCACCATTGAATAGGTGGATATCGGCGAACTCTTCATTTTTGCTTCAGGTAGTTTTGGACTTCGCTGAGTGGATGAGGAGATCGGGGCGTGTGAATTTAGGGGTGATTCTGCGTGTTGATCCAGAGCTGACGGCGGAAGTAGTTTTAGGGTTTTCTAAAAAAAATCTGATAGGCCGAGGGTATTTATAATAATTATTTATTTTATTTTAATTTCAAAAATACCCCTTTATTGCTATGGACTCCGAATTAAACCCAACGACGGTCGTCCCTAGCATAATACCCCCATTCCGGACATAATGGGATATGTCCCATTAGCCCGTTCTAGTACTTCGACTAGTTTTCATCAAAATTAAAACATAAATTAATATAACGTTCAAAATTGATTTCAACGTACATTTTAATTTACCGGGGCCACATACTGACTCCAAAAATCCTAAAAAAATAAATCTAGCTATGTTTTGACAACACAGTCTTAATAAAACTACTTTCGTCAAATTTGGAGACCGTTTGAAAAATGGCCATTTTCTGGTCGATCCAATTCAATTGAAAATGACAAAACACGTTTACAGTTGCTACGCTCACATATTAATTCCAAAAATTATGAAATTTGAAACATGAATATAATTTGACATTTTGAATCCAACAAAAGTGGTTTCGTCGAAAACGGAGATCGTTTGCAAAATGGCTATTTTTAAGGGCTATAAATTATATGAAATATATATATAAATTCCATAGCGACTATTTTAGATTTTAAAACGGACATAACTTTCAATTTATATTATGAAATCTCAATTTTGTTTTACATTCGTTAGAAAGATATAATTAAACAGATTCAAATATTTCTTGTTTCACTAAATCCGATTTATTTTGAATCATGTACATTCACTTGAAATTTAAAATTGAATTTTCAAACTACCGCGCCATTCCATGCTCGTTTTATAATTAAAATAAATTTATACGTTCTAACTTCGATTAAAATAAATTTTTAGTCGTTATTATTTAAAATGAGTCATTTTAAATATTTAAAATGAATCATTTTAAATATTTAAAATCCATTAAAATAGCTAAAATACAAAATTTAAATTGGTTCTGAAAATCCGGGTTTTTACAATCTCCCCCACTTAAAATCTTTTCGTCCTCGAAAAGGAACGGAGCTGAAAGTTGTTTAATTAACAAACTCAACTTTCATTCTGACTTTTATTCTTCAACTTTTCAGTTTCTAAGAATTTTCTAATTCTCAAAAATTTGGCTAACACCCTAAATTTTCGAAAAATTTCGCCATAACCTCCTTTATACGTGGAGACCTTTAAAACCGCAACTAGCCTCATAGGGCCCTCATCAATCCAAGAGAAAACGAAAAAGCCAATCGGCTCATAAAATCATCAAAATATAAGAAATACAATAAACATGTACCTATTTGTCGGGCATACAATTTTATTCCTCTTCTTAGCTTCCATGTTATGACCTGTTCACACATATATATGTACGTCATGCAATTCCAATCAATTTTCAATTCAATTCGATATTCGATTCAATTTGGCTAAATTTACCTTTCGTTTACACATTGGTTTCAATAATTTTATTAGTTAAACTAATAATCAAACAACACAACCAACAATTAGTTAGTTGATTATCTTTTCAAATATACACTTTTATACATGTTCAAAAATCATATTTTTGGTGCCAAATCACAAGCAGTAACCCTATCTATGTTTTGATTCTCACACCAGTCAATTGGAAATATATAGACATCCCACTTTCGAACTCGAACATAAATAATGATGATAGACATCCCACTTTCGAACTCGAACATAAATACTGATGATAGACATCCCACTTTCGAACTCGAACATAAATATTGATAATGAAGCACCATCATTAAAATCATCTCCGGGCGACTAGAGTGTGATTCTATATCCATCCAGTATATTTCAGACTTCGAATATATGTTCATGAAACGTGTATGCAAAATCTTCGATTGTCCAAATTCAATATAAAATAAAGTACTCAAATACGTATAATAAGATAAAAATTTCAAAACTAATTTTGTTTTTTATAAATAATACTCTTCTAACTCAATCTGCGATACTACTGATCCTATTTCTAACGAGTCATTCTTATTGGATATTACTGTTGTATATAACGTAGTTGTATACACAATTATATGATTTTTGTTTGATGATAACAACCAAATAAATATTATTTTAAATGTGTTTGTTATTGTACTGTTACACCACATCACAGACTGGAATATAATATTTATATTTAAATAGAATACGACTGTACAGCCATTCATGTATTCATACAGTATTTTATTTAAATTAGATATTATACTTCAAACATTCAAACAGTACAACTATTTGCAACTCCACTATTTAAACATTTACTGAATATTGTACTTGTATATAAACTAAATACCATAAACAAATTTGCTTGAACACAATTTTGAGCATAATAAAATAATATTTTATTTCAAATAAATTTGTTTAATACAAACATCAGTACAATTCTGTTGTTACACAGCTCCTCACTATAACACTTTGTCTATACATCTCATATATATACATTCACTCAGTTTACATTTCAATAAACAGATTTTTTTTTTTATTGATACATTCATACAGACTTTTATACATTCACCAACACTGTCTCTTCAGTCCTCTGTCTTTACAGCTCTCTATCAGTCCAGTCATCATCTTCTTACCTGTCATATATGGAAACACACACACAGTATCTTGAACAAAAATAATTTCTAAATTCTAGCAGATGTATTTTTTATTTTAAAATTTTATTTGCCTCAGTTTTCTGGTGTGTTTCTCATCATTTTTCATGACTTGATCTGATTCATATGTGTCTAGGCAGACAATTTGTATATGTACAGGGACAGAAAATTTTCTGAATGGCTGCATATACACACGTGTATATATATACACGTGTGCACTGCCTCGCCAATCCAGGTGCAACTGAGGAGTAGCCACGTGGACCATCTCGACTTAGTGCAATACATAATTCAAAGTGGTCGAGGCAGCACAACAGCAAAAGCAAATGGCCGAGGATAATACAAAGTGGACATGGCATATCATCAAATGGTTCAAATGCAAATGCATTAGCATGGATGGTACAACATTAAAACAGCAAGATCATGAATGCAATACAACATTGGTCGAAGTGAAACTAGTTAAACAGTTGGTCGAGGCAACTCAAATTCATACACAAGTGTTCAGTATACATGCATGGGTGTAATGCAGCTCAAACAAGTGAAAGCATCAATATGAATACGACTGGTTCATGACAATCGCAACAACAAGATTGCATGAAGCTCAAACATGGATAAGTGAATATACAAACATGTGTACACGACTTAAAGTGATAATGATTCAGTATTCACAAGACAGTGCACATGATTCTAAATCATGTCTAAACTCAACAACTCAAAGTATTGGTGACAAAATTGTTTTTTGGTCAAGACATGTTGAGACAAGCATAAGCAAGTGCAAGAATGGTTATACAATACACAGGGGTGTGAATGATCATATATAAATGCATGTTCATGAGTACATAATTGGTCCGACTCAGTTTAAAGTTCATGTATGTCAACCAGGCAGGGACAATGTATGTTCATGGCTGCAATATATCATAAAGCAGCAAAACTAGTTTTCAATCAATATGAAAATGACCATGGTAGCATCAAGTTCGAGAGTAGCATAATGTTTCCAGAATGCAAATAGCAAAAAGAAGTCGAGTTTACAATTCCAGATTTCATGCACAAAACTGGGGCAATGTGTGTCAGCATAAGTAAAGTATATGATCAACAAAGCAATGGTGAATAAGTCTAGCAGTAATGTTTTAAGCAGTTATGAGTTTCCAAGGAAAATGCTTCAATGATTTTTTTGTTCTGTCTAAATTGCATGGTGAACCATATTACATGCAATAATTATATCAGTGAGCAACATTGTTCAGCAAGAAGTGTAAAATCAAGGAACATGTTTGGCAAATCACAAATCATCTGTTTCCAGAAATACACTGTAACTGAACAAGCATATTCAATGTAACAATTCAAAATCAAAAAATGTGTGGTTTCTTTCAAAAGAACAAAATCAGGCAATACCACATTTCCAGTGTCAATCATGCCTGTGTCGAATTTGGAAAGTATGAAATCGAGGAGAATATTTGGCAAAATGACTTCATTCAAATGTTTCCAGAAATAAGAAAACACTTTTTGGCAATGTTTTCAATGCAATATTTTGGGCAAGAAATCTCTGCAATTCAGCAAGCATTTTTGGGAAGAATAATTCAATTTTTATGGCATTTTTAAATCGAGCAAGTCATCAAAAATTAGCAAGAGCCATTTTTATCAATGCAGAGAATTCAAAAGAGGATTTTACGTGCAAGAACTCATTCAAGCCAAATTCACAGATGTGGAAACTGTTTTAAAGATCATTCCAATCAGTCAAAGAATTTGCAAAAGAGGCAACATCAATCATTCAAGCCAAAAGAGGAAACCGAGGCCAACATTTCATTTATCACGCAATATATCAGTGATTTAAAATCCGAGTTTTTTACATTTCAATAAAAGAAATCAAAAAGGGGAAACCGCATGAATCAGATCAAATCACATAAGTGAAATCAGAGAACTAGGGTTTTGATTCTACCCTATAAATACCACATCATCACAGGCAGTTTGAAAGAATGAAAATCAACAACAAAATCGAGAGCAATCAGAGAAATAAAATTCGAATACTCACAATTTATTTTCGATCGCCATCCAATTCAATCGACAAAAGAGAGAAGCCCCAAATCATTGATCATAGAGAAACAACGTGAAGAAGAGCATCATAGATTACAACTTCGAATTATCCAGCAACGATTCGATTTGGGAAATCAAAAGAAACCCTAGGAATTTGTTTTGCCGCCGCCATTCTTTTTCCCTTTTCAAAAGGAAGCAAAGTGATCGGGTGTAACCAAAGGAAATGGACCGGCCGACATTTCAAGTGAAAAAGGGGATGACCCCTTATCCTTTAAACCCCTTTATTTTTTTAGGGTTTCATTTGTTTTGGTTTAAATTTTTTGTAAATTTCTTTTATAAACCGACAAATCAGTTTCTAGTGTCTGTAAAATACTAGGGAGTTCAGTCAGGGTGTTGACTAACAGTTGATAGAGTCTGTAAAATCTGGGTTACTGATTACGGGGTCGTAATAAGGGGAAATCTGATCTAGGGATTAGATCAGTCTAGGGTTTTGATCGTAGAGTTAGAATAGGAGCGAGGGGTTCGCGTGTGTACATTGTCTTGTATGCGGGATCTGTTCTATCATCTAGTAGAATCCTTAGGAATGCAGCAGTAGGTAGGATTTTGCCGAAGCTGGGTATATCTTGTGTCATTTACTTTTCTGCATTTCTATTTCTGTTATATTCTGTGATCTGTGAATGTTTTAATATCCTATAATATTTGAACTCTGCGATAATTTGCAATAAACCCTATTCACCCCCCCTCTAGGGTTAATCTAGATCCAACAAGTGGTATCAGAGCAGGTTATTTCATTAACTCTAGAAGTGGTGAATCCTGGTTGTCAGTCCATAGGGAGTAAGTCCAGTTTATTTCCAACTATTTTCGATGGAACAGATTTTTCAAACTGGAAATTCAGTTAATATTAAATGTTGGGATGTTGTTATCAATGGGTTTAATGGTGTAGATATTACTTTCAATGCTCGTGCTATGAAAATTATATTTGATTATCTTAGTACTGAACGGTTTAATGCTATCTGTCATTGTTTATATGTAACGATCCGGAAAATCTGAACCAATTTAAATTTTTTTAAATTGGCTAAAATAATGGATTTTAAATATTTAAAATAAATATTTTAAATAATAGCGATGAAAAGTGAGTTTGAATCGACAATTGAAAACGAATATAATTAATTCTAATTATAAACAAGGCCTGAAATGGCGCGGTAGTTTCAAAATTTGAATTCAAACTTCGTCGGACTGTACCGGGTGCAAAACAAAACGGATTTGAGTGAAACCAAAAATATTTAAATCTGTTAGTGAATACCTTTCTAACGAATCTGAAAAATTGAAGTTTCATAGCGGAAAGCAAAAGTTATGGCCGAATGAATTTTCAGAAAGGTCGCTATGGAAATTATATAGCCCGTGAAATTGGCCATTTTGCAAACGACCTCGGAATTCGACGAAACCACTTTTGTTGGATCCGGGATGAGAAGTTATTGCTAGGTTTCAAATTTCATAATTTTTGAATCTAGTATGTGAGCGTGGCAAAGAAAAACGTGTTTTGGTCAATTACAGTTAAATTGGATCGACCAGAAATGGGCCTTTTTGCAAACGGTCTCAGAATTCGACGAAACTAATTTTGTTGGGACCGTATCGTCACAACGTGGTATCAGAGCTTTGGTTAAGCTTAGTGCTGGAATATAACATATTAACGAACTCGTCGGAAATAGAACCAGTAGTGTTCTAGGACGAATAACTCATTACTGATAGGATCAGTAATATCCTAGTATGAGTAAAGCAGAATCAGAATAACTCGTTAGAGATGGGGTCAGAAGAGCCTCAGAACGAGTCGAGCGTAATATGTTTTTAAATAACGTATTTGTGATTATATATATAGTCTGGTTTTAGAAATACAATTTTTGAATATATAAAAGATATATGTTTGAAAAGTTAAAAACAATTTGATTGTTGTTTGTGTTGTGTGATAGTAGATTTGATTAATTAAATTATTAAAACGATAGTTAATTTAATCAATAATGGAATAATGGTAGAATTTATTCATTTAGATCACACATTGAACTGATTAGAAAATAGATAGAAATATATACATGTGCATTATATATGTTTGAACAGGTAAATGGATAGCTGTTGAGTAAAGAATTTATTTGCGTGCCCGACAAATATGTAAACCTTAATGAGTTGGATGCGAAATATTATTATATCAACTCCTGTGAATGTCATTGGATGCGGAGTGCTAGTTATTCTGTGCGTAAAAATAAATGTCGCCATAGGATAGTAACAATTAATTTTGAACTACAATACATGGCATACTTCTGGAAGATTGGCATACTTCATCATATACCACATAAGCATTTGGAGCTTGTGTGACGAGGTGGAAGATTTACCATACGAGCGAGAGGCTTATATGGCGATGACTATATTTTACAGGTTGAACTGATGATTGATATGGACTATTTAAATTGTAACGATAAAATTTCCAGATTAATAAAACCCCCACACGGGTCTGGAGTTGACAATAATCACGTCTCTCTAGTTATTAGATATGGCACATGGACTATTTATTTCCCACACGGGACGAGGTGACGAGGATTTATCCTCTGGAGCATTTAAAATACACACTCCCTCAGGCTTTGACAGGGTGACAAGAATTTATTCTCTGGAGTTATTATCAATACACGCTCCCCTGTAAACACCAGAATGTATCACAATAAATATGTGTATGCTTATTAGGATTTATTGGGTACCTAATACGGCCCAATAAATTTCCAAACCTCTCCCCGTACAAAGGAGGTTATGGCGAAATTTTTCAAAAATTCCGGGTGTTAGCCAAATTTTTGAAGAATTTGAAAATTCTCAGAAACTGAAAAGTTGGAGAATTGAAGCCATATTGAATGTAGAATAGATTAATCAAACCACTTTCGACTTTGTTCCTTTTCGGGGACGAAAAGTTTTAAGTGGGGGAGATTGTAACGACCCGGAAAATCTGAACCAATTTAAAATTTTTAAATTGGCTAAAATAATGGATTTTAAATATTTAAAATAAATATTTTAAATAATAGCGATGTAAAGTGAGTTTGAATCGATAATTGAAAACGAATATAATTAATTATAATTATAAACAAGGCCTGAAATGGCGCGGTAGTTTCAAAATTTGAATTCAAACTTTGTCGGACTGTATCGGGTGCAAAACAAAACGGATTTGAGTGAAACCAAAAATATTTAAATCTGTTAGTGAATACCTTTCTAACGAATCTGAAAAATCGAAGTTTCATAGCGGAAAGCAAAAGTTATGGTCGAATGAATTTTCAGAAAGGTCGCTATGGAAATTATATAGCCCGTGAAATTGGCCATTTTGCAAACGACCTCGGAATTCGACGAAACCACTTTTGTTGGATCCGGAATGAGAAGTTATTGCTAGGTTTCAAATTTCATAATTTTTGAAGCTAGTATGTGAGCGTGGCAAAGGAAAACGTGTTTTGGTCAATTACAGTTAAATTGGATCGACCAGAAATGGGCCTTTTTGCAAACGGTCTTAGAATTCGACGAAACTAGTTTTGTTGGGACCGTATCGTCACATTATATGCATAGGAAATTTGGAATACTCTCAATACAAAGTATGGACAATTTGACAACAGCTGCTCAAAATCCCAGAAAGTCAACTCAACTTCAAATCTATGCTTAACAGGGCATATAGATGAAACTTTAGATGGAGCAGATGATGGAGAATCAACAAATGCTGAAACATAAAATTTCTCTTATGAAGATTTGGTTTACATGTGTCTTGATTTAATGAAATCTGTTGATAAACTCCAACTGAAAAATAAGTCTTTGAAATCTAAGAATTCTGAGTTGACCAGCAAAATTGATAATTTGGAATCACAACTTGAATATTTTAAAAACCTTTCAAATTCAGATTGCAAAAATTGTTTGAAATTGGAAACCAATCTTGTTCATCTCAATAAAAATATTCAAAGGTTTGAAAATGAAATTCTTATCTTAAAAGAAAACAAGATTGAGTTATCAAATTTGAACAATTTTCTACAAAAGTAATTTGAAGTTTTTAAGACTGATATTAATTCCAAATTTGAAATTGCTGAAAAAGAAAATTTGTTGAAAAGTGATTCGATTTTGAAAGAACTTGAAAACAAATTTGAAAAGTCCAAGAAATTTGAATGTGAAAGCAAAAAAAATATGAATTTGAGATTTCTGAGTCCCAAGCCAAAATAAAATTACTTGAATTTGAAAATTTGGTTTTAAAACAACATGATATTGAAAGAAAGATCACTAATAATCGATGTTCTGATTTAATAAAAGAAAACAGTGATCTTAAATCCAAAATTCAACGATTAGAATCAACTTTGGATAAATTTTCAAATGGGGAGAAATCGTTGAACATGTTGTTGCAAAATCAAGTTTCTATTGGAAATAAATATGGTATTGGCTTTGGGAAAAATAATGTTTTTGAAAATGACAATTCAAATGATTTTAAAAATCCTTCAAACTGCTTTGGAAAGAATCGATTTGAAAATTCTAACTCTGATAATCTCAAAGGATTTTTGAATCATAAACATGATGTTAATTTGTTTTATAATAATACATTTGAACAATCCTGGATCCCAAAAAGAAATAAAACAAAATTCGTTAACTTCAAACTGATCTGGGTTCCTAAAGTTACAAAGGTAAATTCAGATGGGTTGTTGTATAAACAAGTCTGTGTACCAAAATATGTGAATAAAACTGTGAGTGGTTTTACAAACTTTGTTAGACCACTCGATTCTATAAACTGTTAGGTACCGGAGGAGGCTGAGGAACTGCTTTGCTAAAAAGAGATTTGATTTCAAGCTGGTCTACAATTTTATATCATTCACAGTTCCTTAGCCAAGCATGCTGAGTTAGAGATTCAATTGTTTACATGGATTTCAGGTATATCTCTATACTCATTCCTTTGTATATTCTTTTTTTTTTCTATTTTTCCAATACCAGTTATTTTCTTGATTTGATTTGTCACTGCAATATTTTTCTGTTTCTTCCTTATTGGGCTTCATTAACATCCAATTGCAGTATTCATGGCCTTCTGGAAATTCATATTATTTGAATAGAACTCTGATATATTTTTTTACTTTCCAGATCTTGAATTTTAACTTTTTAAATATCTGCAATTGTTTGGAAGTTTATTTTCTGATTTCTGAATTCATAACAGTGTTGATGTATTCTTGCCATATCTTGGACACTGTTAATTTGAATTCTAAATTTTGGAGATTTGAAAAACAATTGAAATTTCACACAAATCTGCTGTTTTGAGTTCCTTCTAATTCATTTTAGAAAAGCTTGAAATAATATACTCATTACAGCACACTGCTACTTCTCAGTTGTGATAATTTCATTGATTTTCAGATTGGCTTGGAAATGTTAAATTGTCTTGAATCTCAGTGATACATCTTGAAATCCTTTTTATATTCATGATCAGTATGGTTGAAATTTGTTTATTTGAAATCATATGAAATTCATGATATTTTGAATTTCACACACCTCATAAATTTGAAATTATCAAGCTTGTGTGAATAATTCATTATATCTCAAACTTAACATTGATTCAAGTGATTTCAAATAAATTATTTTTTAATTTTTTTTTCGTGAATACCTCTCAAACTTGATATATATGATCTGAAATTACTCTTGTACTTGTCAGAAATTCTTGTGAAAAATTCTTTGAAAATCTAGTCTTAAATCTCTCTGTTTTTCATGATGATTTGATTGAATACTAGTTTGTTTAAAATCATTTGAAATTATTGATTTATTGAACCTCACACATATCTTGAATCTAAAACTTAATCTGGTGTGATTGATTCATTGAATCTTAAGATCTTCATATTTTCTCAAATGATTTCAAATAAACTCTATTGTTAATCTTGAATCATCTTATGTGACCGTCATCGTGATATGTATGATTTGAAAATATTTTCCATGCTGCTCTGATACTGTTTTGAAAAATGTTTGTTTTGAAATCATCTGCTGCTCTGACTAAAAGAAATTGATTTGTAAGTATTTTTGATGATTTCTTGATTGGTTAATCTTGTCTGCTTGGGTCTTGTGATTAAAAAAAATTCTATTGTCAGCGATATTCTGTTTTGTCTCCAGTGTCGTCTTACAATCCTCATTAATAGAGACACCATTTGGTATCAGTAGTGTTGAATTTTTTTGTATATATTTTTATCAACCCCTCTTGTGTTGTATAGATCTTTTTAATTTCCTCTTGTAATTGATTTTCAATTTTAAAATTATTCATTGATTATTCATTCAGAAATTGAAATCAATATCCAAATTGAACTGTATTTATAATTCATCAAAATTATTACCAGTTTTTGAAATTGTGATGAATTGTGACTGCAGTATATTTCACAACAAGAGGAGACTTTATTTAAAATTTTCATGATGGTTGAACATTTATTATAATATCTTTGAATTGGCAATTATTTCACGATCATCTCCTTTATCTATCATCTTTCTGCCATCCATGTTAATTTTATATTAATGTGGAGAGTTAATATGTTTTAAAATCTTTTTGAATAAACAATGGAAATATTTTTGATAGAAATGGGACTATGTTATTATTCAGAATTAGTGATAATTGAACATTTTCAATGATCCCAGTATAGTCGAGCATATTTCATAATATAATTAATTTAGAAATTTATTTCTCAGTCCATCTCTGTACTTACCACATTTTCTATCATTCATATATTGGTTTTATATATTGAGGAGTTTTTCCTTTAAATGCTGAAAATAATAAATATAATTATTATTTAAGTGTGTCTCCAATCTCATTTAAAAATCCAAGCTCTGGTCATGCATGGTTAAGAGACAACTTATAATTTAATCTGCGACTAACCTCATTTAAAATCCAAGCTCTGGTTATGCATGGTCAGTGTGCTCTTAAATAAAATAAAAAGAAAAAGGAAATTTTGTGCTATAAATTGAAATTAATCTAAAATTCTCCTTGGTGTATAAAAACCAGCCTATCAATCCATCTTTCTAATATGTGAAATGTGTTGAAATCTTATGAAATATTATGATTTGTTGGTTGATAGCTATTGGGATTTGAGATTATTTGATTTTGTCACTTAAGTTGAAATTATAATTATAGTCCAAATCCATCACTGTTTTATGCTCATTTTTACAAAATTCTTTTGAAAATAATTGGAAATTATATTTTTGTAACTCTCTCCATTTTATATAAAATTCATCGTAAATCCGTCATTCTATACAATGTGAAATATGTCACCTGTTCTCATAATATTATGATTTTTGTTTGATTGATTGAGATTTATGACGACTGTTCTTCCTCTTAAGCTGAAATTAGACTATTTAGTCATTTTTCATCTATATTTTAATTTCTAAATCCTTTTGATGATAACAGAAAGGGGAGAATAGGATTTTGATTTATGAGTGAATTTTTTTAAAAATATTTTTAATTTTGAAAATTCATTATTATTCAGTTCAGTTCACTCATGCACATATATAGGGGGAGTTTTCTGTTGTAGGGGGAGCTAATAAATAGGGGGAGTTCAATATTCATTGTCAAACATATTTATTATGATCAAAAACTTTTATTTATTTGTCATCATCAAAAGGGGGAGATTGTTGTATATAACGTAGTTGTATACACAATTATATGATTTTTGTTTGATGATAACAACCAAATAAATATTATTTTAAATGTGTTTGTTATTGTACTGTTACACCACATCACAGACTGGAATATAATATTTATATTTAAATAGAATACGACTGTACAAACATTCATATATTCATACAGTATTTTGTTTAAATTAGATATTATACTTCAAACATTCAAACATTACAACTATTTGCAACTCCACTATTTAAACATTTACTGAATATTGTACTTGTATATAAACTGAATACCATAAACAAATTTGCTTGAACACAATTTTGAGCACAATAAAATAATATTTTATTTCAAACAAATTTGTTTAATACAAACATCAGTACAATTCTGTTGTTACACAGCTCCTCACTATAACACTTTGTCTATACATCTCATATATATATATATATATACATTCACTCAGTTTACATTTCAATATACATATTTTTTTATTGATACATTCATACAGACTTTTATACATTCACCAACACTGTATCTTCAGACCTCTGCCTTCACAGCTCTCTGTCAGTCCAGTCATCATCTTCTTACCTGTCATATATGGAAACACACACACACACAGTATCTTGAACAGAAATAATTTCTAAATTCTAGCAGATATAATTTTTATTTTAAAATTTTATTTGCCTCAGTTTTCTGGTGTGTTTCTCATCATTTTTCATGACTTGATCTGATTCATCTGTGTCTAGGCAGACAGTTTGTATATGTACAGGGACAGGAAATTTTCTGAATGGCTGTATATACACACGTGTGCACTGCCTTGCCAATCCATGTGCAACTGAGGAGTAGCCACATGGACCATCTCGACTCAGTGCAACACGTAACTCAAAGTAGTCGAGGCAGCACAACAACAAAAGCAAATGGCTGAGGATAATACAAAGTGGACACGGCATATCATCAAATGGTTCAAATGCAAATGCATTAGCATGGAACAACATTAAAACAGCAAGCTCATGAATGAAATACAACATTGGTCGAAGTGAAACTAGTTAAACAGTTGGTCGAGGCAACTCAAATTCATACATAAGTGTTCAGCATACATGCATAGGTGTAATACAGCTCAAACAAGTGAAAGCATTAATATGAACAAGACTGGTTCATGACAATGGCAACAACAAGATTGCATGAAGATCAAACATGGACAAGTGAATATACAAACATGTGTACATGACTCAAAGTGATAATGATTCATTATTCACAAGACAGTGCACATGATTCTAAATAATGTCTAAACTCAACAACTCAAAGTATTGGTGACAAAACTATTTTTTGGTCAAGACATGTCGAGACAAGCATAAGCAAGTGCAAGAATGGTTATACAATACACAGGGATGTGAATGATCATATATAAATGCATGTACATGAGTACATAATTGGTTCGGCTCAGTTTAAAGTTCATGTATGTCAACCAGACAGGGACAATGTATCTTCATGGCTGCAATATATCATGAAGCAACAGAATTAGTTTTCAATCAATATGAAAATGACCATGGTAACATCAAGTTCAAGAGTAGCATAATGTTTCCAGAATGCAAACAACAAAAAGAAGTCGAGTTTACAAATTCTAGACTTCATGCACAAAACTGGGGCAATGTGTGTCAGCATAAGTAAAGTATATAATCAACAAAGCAATGGTGAATAAGTCTAGCACTAATGTTTTAAGCAGTTATGAGTTTCCAAGGAAAAAGCTTCAGTGATTTTTTCGTTCTGTCTAAATTGCATGGTGAATCATATTACACGCAAGAATTATATCAGTGAGCAACATTGTTCAGCAAGAAGTGTAAAATCAAGGAACATGTTTGGCAAATCACAAATTATCTGTTTCCAAAAATACACTATAATTGAACAAGCATATTCAATGTAACAATTCAAAATCAAATCATGTGTGTTTTCTTTCAAAAGAACAAAATCAGGCAACAACACATTTCCAGTGTTAATCATGCATGTATTGAATTTGGCAAGTATGAAATCGAGGAGAATATTTGGAAAAAAGATTTCATTCAAATGTTTCCAGAAATAAGAAAACAGTTTTTGGCAATGTTTTCAATGCAATATTTAGGGCAAGAAATCTCTGCAAATCAGCAAACATTTTTGCAAAGAATAATTCAATTTTTATGGCATTTTTAAATCGAGCAGGTCATCAAAAATTAGCAAAAGTCATTTTTACCAATGCAGAGAATTCAAAAGAGAATTTTACACGCAAAAACTCATTCAAGCGGAATTCACACATGTGGAAACTGTTTTAAAGATCATTCCAATCAGTCGAAGAATTTGCAAAAGAGACAACATCAATCATTCAAGCCAAAAGAGGAAACCGAGGCCAACATTTCATTTATCACGCAATATATCAGTGATTTAAAAGCCGAGTTTTTTTTATTTCAATAAAAGAAATGAAAAAGGGGAAACCACATGAATCAGATCGAATCACATAAGTGAAATTAGAGAACTAGGGTTTTGATTCTACCCTATAAATACCACATCATCACAGGCAGTTTGAAAGATCGAAAATCAACAACAAATTCGAGAGCAATCAGAGAAATAAAATTCGAATACTCACAATTTATTTTCGATCGCCATCCAATTCAATTGACAAAAGAGAGATGCCCCAAATCATTGATTATAGAGAAACAACATGAAGAAGAGCATCAGATATTACAACTTCGAATTATCCAGCAGCGATTCGATTTGGGAAATCAAAAGAAACCCTAAAAAAAATTTGTCGCCGCCATTCTTTTTCCCTTTTCAAAAGGAAGCAAAGTGATCGGGTGTAACCAAAGTAAATGGACCGGCCAACATTTCAAGTGAAAAAGGGGATGACCCCTTATCTTTTAAACTCCTTTATTTTTTAGGGTTTCATTTGTTTTGGTTTAAATTTTGTTGTAAATTTCTTTTATAAACCGACAAATCAGTTTCTAGTGTCAGTAAAATACTAGGGAGTTCAGTCAGGGTGTTGATTAACAGTTGACAGAGTGTGTAAAATCTGTGTTACTGGTTACGGGGTCGTAATAAGAGGAAATCTGATCTAGGGGATTAGATCAGTCTAGGGTTTTGATCGTAGAGTTAGAATAAGAGCGAAGGGGTTCGCAAATGTACATTGTCTTGTATGCGGGATCTGTTCTATCATCTAGTAGAAACCTTGGGAATGCAGCAATAGGTAAGATTTTGCCGAAGCTGGGTATATCTTGTGTCATTTACTTTTCTGCATTTCTATTTCTGCTATATTCTATGATTAGTGAATGTTTTAATATCGCGCAATATTTGAACTCTGCGATAATTTGCAATAAACCCTATTCACACCCCCCCCCCTCTAGGGTTAATCTAGATCCAACAGTTACTAATCCAATCTCTAATGAATTCTTTTATTCAGTTCTAATGCGTCTTGTTCTCGAGCTCTGTAAACCAAAGCTCTGATACCACAAATTTTATGACCTGAATTCACTAGCCTCCGAGGAGACCGGAAAACATGGATTGTAATGAGAACACGACAAATTCGAATGCAAACGAAAAAACATTTCATTGCTTATTACAACAATTACATCAGAGTGTAAGAATATAACAGAGTATGAATGAATAATACACATCAGAAAAATATCAGAGATTTAAATTACAAAGCAGCGGAAAAATCATACATAACACAACTGAAAGAGATATACGGATACAAAGCTTTCTGAATATAGCTCCAGCTGTAAATCCAGGACCCTGTGAAAATAATATCTGCAAAACCAAAACTACTAGCTGCGCATGTGGAAAATATAGGAACCCAGAGTTTAGGTTAAAACAATGAACTCCGGCTCAGTCATGGGAATGGTGTGAGAACTAAAACAGTTATTTAAAACTTTACTTTAAAAATAAAGTAAATCAAGGGACCATGCCGTATATCACCGAACGGGTTGTCTCCCAAGAATAACAGTGCAATAAACAAACAGCATAATGTTTTTTGAAAAAATGAAGCTATTATAAGACATAGGGCCCATCACACAACGCAACGCAAGCCGGAGGATAGAGTTTTATCTTATAATAGCCAAACATGCTTGGTACATTTAAAAGAAATCATTTTGATATTACTATAAGTATATAATATCAAAATCACTTCAAATATAAATGTATCAATCATAGACGACATAGTATCCCATGCTACTATGTCGCCATACTAGTTTTACAATTAAAACTGAAATGTTACGTATTGGAAATTGGATTTTCGTCATGAGTCAGGGCAAGGGATGTACTACTCACCGGCTTCGAGACACTCTAGCAAATGTCTCAGGGTTACCCGCAGTGAACCCTTGGATCCTCCAAGGCCGGTCCTCCCTTACGTTTGAGGATTAGTTATTCCTGAACACACGTTTGCCAGTCCTATAGGACCTATCTATCAGCCCTATAGTGACTGATATATCTGAGGCGCCTCGCTATCCATCATCCACATAGGTAAACATAAATAAATGTCTGGGCTCCATACCATGACACCACCCATAGATAGAAAGAAACGTCATGCATTCCTTGGGTCCCTTATCCCGTTTATGACTTATACCGAGGTGTGAGGCTCGCGAATTAGCGTTATACACAAAGCTATGCTGTTTAAAGCCATGCTTTGATCATCAACCACAAGACTCTGCTTTTCAAAAAAAGCCATGATCATTTGTATCTCAACATGCCACACAGGCAATTCGTGCCATGCGACTGATATCCATCAATATATAACCTCTAAGCTCATACGTCTCAGAGAAGAGTGTTAAGCAAGAGAATAAATTATCCGCCACCAAACAGATATATATTTAATAGAAATCAATCAACGCAGAATAAAATCCAATGTCAGACACACATCCATTTACAAGTCCGTTTTGTATCTATACGAAACCGGAGGCATCTTATTCCTCATCCCATATGTCCAATACAGGAGAGAGGTCCTTGCATATCCAGTCGATCTCCAAGTACGTCTAGACGATCACCATTTATTACCTTGTCTTAAGTGTACAGCCCAATAAAGACATCAATAATCATCCAAACGATGTGAAGACCTCCGGTCTTTAACCACTGTCTTCATCGGCGACTTATCGTCGAATCAATTACTCAAAATGGGTATAAACCCGGCCTTTCCGAATAATTCACATATTTTATAATCTAGTGTTATAAAAACACAACATATGCTTCATTCCAATTCAGAATATTCTTTTATTCAAATATTCACATTCTTAGGGAAAGGTTCCCATTAATTTTATCAAAGATAAATTGTTTTAGATTTATTCTTTAATCTTCCTTTGGATATTAATTCAAACCAAATTAAGGTTTATCCAAACTAGTCGGGATTAGCGCACCTTACCGAAGTAATCATTTTTTTTATTTCACAATCCCAACCTATTCATCTCATGGAATAAAACTGGTAATACTCCATATCTAACACCATGGTATTATCGGTAAATAAATTATCATTCCACATTAAAATTTAATTAAGGATTTAACTATCGCCTAGAGTAAAACTAGTAGTACTCCATTCTCGATCGTTTCCCGAATTTGATAATTTAAATTATCACATTCACATTTCAATCTAATTAAAGATTCATTAAAACTCCCCTTAGTTTTAATCTTCCAACAATCATTATTAATGATTATTTAACTTTGGGAAATCAAACATGTCGCATCGATAATCTACATCGTACCACTGATTTCTACCAATATATAACCTCTAAGCTCGTACGTCTCAGATAAAGCAAGAGAATAAATTCTCCGCCACTAAACAGATATATATTTAGCATATATCAACAATACGGTTTGAAATACAATGTTAGACATGTAATCATGTCTTTCACTGGGTTAAAGAAGTAATGTCATTTAAAACACAGTTCACGATAAACCCAAAATTACATTCCACTAATTATGTAATCTTCACGGAAAACAAATCAATATATAATCGATATCAATTTCCATATCCGACTAATAATATAAATGGAATAACGACAAGGCCTTTTAAATTCCATATATATTAACAGTCTTCCTCCACAGAAGTTCACTTCGATTATTACCAAATCGAATTCCATTCAATTCCAATTTAATAAATTAATTTGGAAAAATTTACTTTAGAAAATTTCCATTAAATCTAATAAAAAGATTTGTAAATTCCAAATCATATTTCACTGTTAATCGGGTTAAAGAATGAATGTTGTTAAAAACACAGTTCACAATAAACCCAAAATCACATTCCATTTTATTCCAATAACTGGAAACTCAAATTATCTTAATTAAAAGATTTATTCTTTTCACACGGGGTTTAAGAACAGTGTTACTGAAGACACCACTCACAACAAACCCAAAATCCAATTTGATATTAAATATAAGGCTCTAAATAGAATTATATCGGCTTATATTCAATATCAAATTCTGAAACCTACACATATCGTATGAGGAATAACGATATATATCTATCTTCCAAATTCCTCCATAATATCCGTATAGTCACGGAATCCAATATCAAAATATTCTGGAGATTATTTCCATTCAAATCCACTCCAATTTATATATTGGAAATTTCTGGTTTTATTAAAACCCTTTATCAATCCAATTTATTTATTTATTTAAAAATTATTGGATTTCAAATCTAGTTAATAACTAGTTTATTTTGATAAAAATCTATTTTTATCTTTACAAACATGGAATTTTTCATCCAAATTCTTTCCAAATCGTTTATTATGATTTTACACAAATTGTTAATATTTTTAATAATTTTATTAAGGCCCTTCCAATCCATTTCCATAAACGGTCTTCGAACTGCACTTACAGCGACCTTTTCCAAATTTGATTTGGACATAATTCCAAATCAAACCATTAGATTTCAAATCTCTTATATTCGTTGGAAAGCTCTTTTCAATACGAACCCAACGGTTCTTGTTTTAGGAGAATCCGACGATCGGATCTCCCGTAATGTCAATTCGAAGTCAATAGTCGAAATTCACGAACGGTAGCGGCACGACGCGTTCTATTCAGGCCATTAAATATATATAATACATATATTATATATGTTTCGTCGATTTCTATTTAAAACCTATTTTATAAATCGTTTATAAATTCGTTTTAAAATGATTCTAACTTCATTTTCAATTTTAAATCAAAATTGAATACTCCTTATCATTATAATATTTAAATGATAATATTTTCAAAGTATCTGATTTTGAAATCATTTCTTTTTTTATATTCATTAAAAAAATGAATAAAATCGATATAAATATCGTCCGCGTCAAAATGGCGCATATCTTGTCAACACGGCTTCACACATTTCAATATTTTCGTGTCCATCCAAAATCGGACATCAAACTCACATTTTAATCCTTTACTGAATATTATTTTAAAATATTCGTTATTTTAAAATATTTGTTCTTTCTGAATTGGAACCAACCGAATCAATTACCATATAATGTTATTTATATGGATTTCATACACACAAGTACTCAATAATAATGATACACAGTCAACCATCATCCAAAGTGCATTACACAAATGTATAAGCATTATGTGATGACCCCAAATTCCCGTAGTATGAAAGCAAGGATAATCATTGGAATATAACATATTTACAACAACAGCAGATGTCAGATAACAACATAACACATAAACCATAGCAGCGGAAATGGATATGTCATCAACATCACAACATCAGAACATCAGAGTGGCACAGTTACAGGATACAACTCAGCATACAAAAGTCTCAGCGAAAGGAAATAAGTCTCAAAAACACCATCAAGTACAATATGGATAAATGATGTCTAAAATGTCTCAAACGAAAATAAAAGATAGAAATAGAAATGATCTTCGTCTTCCTTCCATAAGCGTACTCCAATTCATCACATGTCCAAAATAACCTGAACCTGTCACTTTGCTGCCCATGTGAAAAAGAGGGCACCCGAGTTTGCAAAGTGAAACAAACTACGAGTCAGTCATGGGACTGGTAAGAGAAATCTTTCCTAACTCTACAAATATGGCTAATCATAGGACCACGCCACTAGCGCGGAACGGGTTTTCTCCATTGGATTGCCAGTGCATAAATTAAATAAATTTCTATTCAAAACAATGCAATGCTTTTTAGAAAAATGAAATCATTATAAGACTCAAGTCTCATCACACAATGCAACGCAGACCGGAGGATAGAGTTTTACATTATAATGATCAAACATGCTTGATACGTAGAAAATAATATTTTAATATTATTATTAGTGTCTAATCAGTTTTAAAGTACTTCAAAGTAAATTCTATTAGTGTCTAATCAGTTTTTAAGCTACTATATACTATGTCGCCATATATAGGTTTACAATCAAAACCGTAATGTCGTATTCAAAATTGGGTTCCCATCATGAGTCAAGGCTAGGGACGATCTCCTTACCGATACGAGACACTCTAGAAAATGTCTTAGGATCCTCCGCAATGAACCC
Organism: Allium sativum; assembly: GCA_030737875.1. Lineage (NCBI taxonomy): Eukaryota > Viridiplantae > Streptophyta > Magnoliopsida > Asparagales > Amaryllidaceae > Allium > Allium sativum. The sequence continues at coordinate 305,051,119 of CM060916.1, read as the reverse complement.
TTGGATCCTGCAGGGCCGGTCCACAAATATACCTTAGTGGATCGGCAATTCCTGAACACACGTTTCCCGGTCCTATGAACCTATAATTTGGTCACTATCGACAATCGAGGTACCTCACAATCCATCATCCACATAAGTAAAAATGTCTGGGCTCTATACCATGACACCACTTCTAGCTAGAAAGAAATGTGTGCACTCCCTGCGTTCTCTTATCCCGTTTTTGACTCCTACCGGGGTGTGAGGCTCGCGAAGTAACGTTATACACAAAGCTATGCCGAAATAAGCTATACTTTGATCATCAACCATAAGGCTCTGCTTTTCAACAAAAGCCTTTATTATTTGCATCTTGGTATGCCACATTGACAATCCACGCCATGCGATTGATAACTGCCAATATATAACCTCTGAGCTCGTGCGTCTCAGAGAAGGGTGTTAAGCAAGAGAATAAATTCTCCGCCACCAAATAGTTATATATTAAATAGAAATCAATTTACATGAAATGAAATCCAATGTCAGACACACATCTATGTACAAGTCCGTTCTGGTTCTGAACAAAACTGGAGACACCTTATTCCTCGTTCCGTGTGTCCAATACGGAAGAGAGGTGCTCGCTTATCCGAACAATCAACAAGTACGTTCGGACAACTACCACTTTAACCCTTTACTGGGAGCTACCCAATGCCGGCCATCAGTAGTCATCCATTCGATGTGAAGACCGCCGGCCTTCAATCACCGTCTTCGATGTCTTCAATTTAAATCGTCATATATTTATTTGAAATGAGATTGAACTCGGTCTTTTCAAATAATTCTCGCATTTATATAATTTAAATCATTTCATATCGTTGATATTATTTTATAACGGTTTATCGCTATTTTTATTTATATAAAAATAGCTCAATTTAATTTAATGACGCTTCAAATAAAAATAGCTCAATTTAGTTTAACGACGCTTCGGGTCAATAGGCGGCTCTGACGCTGTTTTTACCCAAATTTGATTTACACATTTCTCGAAATATAACTATTGGATTTTAATAAATTTTATGCCATTGGAAAGATCTTCAAAAAGCGGTCCTAACGGTTCCAATTTTGCGAAAATCCGACGGTCGGATCTTTCGGTATAATCGTTTAAAGTTACGATTCCGAAACGCGAACTACCGCGCGCGATTCGTTTAATTTTAATTTATATATATATATATATATATATATATATATATATATATATATAACCATTCGACGATTCCACTAACGTGTTTAACACGCCAAATAAAAGAATGTTTTATTGGCATAACATATCTATATGTTCATAATGTCAAATAAATATGTATTTTATTTACATTCATTTCTACATGTTTCTAATGGCAAACAAGTATGTATTTTATTCACATGACATTTTTGTTAATGACAAATAAAAAGATAATTTTCATTTTCATTATTTGTATGCAATTTCTATTTTTAACATTAACAAATAAAAAGAAATATTTTATTTGTATATATAGTTTCAATGTATAACATAAAATATAAAAATGCCTCTTTATTTTGTACACAAATTCTATTGTATATTTTGACAATAAAATGTCACTTTGATTTGCATACAAATACTATTGTATAACTTGACAATAAAAATGTCTCTTTAATTTGCATATAAATTCTATTGTATAATTTGATAACGATAAAAATGCCACTTTAATTTGCATACAAATTCTATTGTATAATTTGACGATAAAAATGTCACTTTAATTTGCATACAAATTCTATTGTATGATTTGACGATAAAAATGTCACTTTAATTTGCATACAAATTCTAATATATGTTTTGACAATAAAATTGTCACTTTAATTTGCATACAAATTCTATTGTATGTTTTGACAATAAAAATGTCACTTTAATTTGCATACAAATTCTATTGTATGATTTGACAATAAAAATGTCACTTAATTTGCATACAAATTCTATTGTATGATTTGACAATAAAAATGTCACTTTAATTTGCATACCAATTCTAATGTATGTTTTGACAATAAAATTGTCACTTTAACTTGCATACAAATTCTAATGTATGTTTTGACAATAAAAATGATTCTTTAACTTGCATACAAATTCTAATGTATGTATTGACAACTAAAATGATTCTTTAACTTGTATACAAATTCTAATGTATGTATTGACAATTAAAATGATTCTTTAACCTGCATACAAATTCTATCTCAACAAAATGCATAAAGAGTGATTCATTCATTTTTGTTGACAATTCTATTTCAACAAAATGATTAAAAATGATTCATTCATTTTTTTCTTTTCTTTTTTCTTTTTTCTTTTTTGTTGACAATTCTATTTCAATAAAATGATTAAAAGTGATAATTTCATTTTATTATCAATTCTAGTTTAACAAAATGATTAAAAGTGATAATTTCATTTTGTTAACAATTCTACTTTAACAAAATGAATAAAAATGGTCTTTTCATTTTGTTGACAATTCTATTTCAACAAAATTAATATTTTTGCTCAAACGTAAATCTATTTAACAAAAATGTAATTTTTGTTTTACCTCAAATCTATTTAACAAAAATGTAATTTTTGTTTAACTCAAATCTATTTAACAAAAATGTAATTTTTGTTTAACTAAAATCTATTTAACAAAAAGGTAATTTTTGTTTAAATCAAATCTATTTAACAAAAAACGTAATTTTTGTTTACAACCATCATATTTTGACAAGATGTACATTTTTGTTTTAACTATTATATTTTGACAAAAATGTTCATTTTTGTTTCAACTAATCTATTTTGACAAAAATGTATATTTTGTTTCAACTATTCTATTTTGACAAAAATGTTCATTTTGTTTCAACTATTCTATTTTGATAAAAATATTCATTTTTGTTTCAACTAATCTTTTTGACAAAAATGTATATTTTGTTTCAACTATTCTATTTTGACAAAAATGTTCATTTTTGTTTCAACTAATCTTTTTGACAAAAAAAGTATATTTTGTTTCAACTATTCTATTTGACAAAAATGTTCATTTTTGTTCCAACCAATCTTTTTGACAAAAATGTATATTTTGTTTCAACTATTCTATTTTGACAAAAATGTTCATTTTTGTTTCAACTAATCTTTTTGACAAAAATGTATAGTTTGTTTCAACTATTCTATTCTGACAAAAATGTTCATTTTGTTTTCAGCTAATCTTTTTGACAAAAATGTATATTTTGTTTCAACTATTCTATTCGAACAAAAATGTTCATTTTTGTTTCAACTAATCTTTTTGACAAAAATGTATATTTTGTTTCAACTATAAAAAAAAGGATAAATTTTGTTTCACTATTTTGTTACAACAAAATGTCGTTTTTATTTCAACTATTTTGTTACAACAAAAATGTCCTTTTTATTTCAACTATTTTGTTACAATAAAAATGTCCTTTTTATTTCAACTATTTTGATTTGACAAAAATGACAAATTTAATTCAATAATTATATTTTGACAAATATGTCAATTTTGATTCAACTATCCTACTTTGACAAAAATGACAATTTTCATCCAGTAATTATATTTTGACAAAAATGATAAATTTAACTCAACTATTCTAATTTGTCAAAAATGACAATTTTAATCCAACAATTCTAATTTGTCAACAATGACAATTTTAATTCAACAATTATATTTTATTCAACGCAACAATTATCAAATCAATAGATCTACATAACAATATCAATCCCAGATCAAATCACATATGACAATCAATAGAATTTAACAGCGGATTGGAAAGAAAATCACAATCATAATTCATTATTTTTAATTATAAAAAAAATAGAATTCTCACAGTGGTTTAAATCCTGTATAATTAAGATTTGAATTTTGCCTAAAATCTGATCTACTCCAAATTCGTTCTAATAAGTCCAAAAATGTAGATCTCGGACTCACGATCGCAACGGTTCTGAAATTTCTCGATTCTGAATTCGTATGCATTAGTTATGAATTTATTTGCATTGATATTTTAAAATAAATTAATTAAATAATAAAAGGAAAAAAAAACTTTCTTCCTTCTACAGATCGAGGCCGCACTCCTTCTATTTTGTTTGATCTTACGATTCAGGTTTTCAGTCAATTGGAAGCGCCGGAGGACGATCGGGCAGGGGCACGTCAAAGAGGGAGGGATGGCGCACGCAGGGGAACCCACGACGGCAGGTGCGATCGCACCTAGGAGGTGCAGCGGCGGTGCAAACCCGACGACTTCTGGGCTCCTGTTCGTCGCGAATACTCCACGGGTTTTAATCAATCCCGTATGAAATCGAAGCTGATGAAATTCTCTATAATAATGTCTAAAGGAATGGGAAGTTTTATAGTATGGATCGAAGGAAATTAGTGATGGAAGGGGAGAATGTCTCTGGCTATTGAAAATAGAGGGGCGACGGCTGTAGAATAGGAATTAGGGTCACAAACGGCTGTAGAATAGAATAGAATAGGAATCTGGCTATTCAACGAAATTTATTTATTTAATTTGATCGTACATTTAAATTTACCAGGGTCACAAACGGATTCCAAAAAATCCCGAAAAATAAATCTAACTATGTTTTGATGATACGGGCCTAACAAAATTAATTTCGTTGAATTTGGACACCGTTTGAAAAATGACCATTTTAACGGTCGATTAAATTCAATAGAAATTATCGAACACAGTTTAATTTACCACGCTCACATATTAATTCCAAAAATTATGGAAAATTAAACTTAGCAATAATTTGACTTCCGGATCCGACAAAAATGGTTTCGTCGAAAACGGAGGTCATTTCTAAAATGACGATTTTTAATAGCTTTAATATTTAAAAATGAAAATTTTAAATTCTGGCACATTTTCCAACAAATTCTTTTAAATAAAAATTTTAAATTGTTTCTGATTTTCCGGGGGGTTGCACATTAAATATAAATAATTAACACCTACAACAGTCTGTAAACCAATCGATTGACATACAACTAAACAATTAGGATTAGTTTACGCTAAATATCACCACAATACCCGTGTGGGGTTTCAAACAACAAATATTGAATATTATTTGTGTAGTTGGGCTATGTGTAAAATTTATCGTCCCAATCAAGGTTAGTTAAATGGGTGTACATAAACAAATCATCTGATTTGTAAATGAATATTTATTTTCATTTCAGGAGAATTTTAGGTCGTTCATAGATACGTTAAAATTTATATTTTTAACGATAAAATATTTATTTCAACATTTGACTATTTTACATAGTTCATACATTCAATAAAAATAATATTTTTATTATTCAAATATTTTATTCAACACATGTGTAATAACCCGGAAATTCTGAGCCAGTTTAAAATTTTTGTTTTGGCAATTTTAGCGAATTTTGATCATTTAAAATGAATTATTTTAAATAATATCGACGAGAAATTTATTTTGAATATATTTGACGTATATTTTTATATACGTCGTCGTTAGAATATAAATAATTATATATAATTATAAAAGAAATTGAAAATGGCGCGGTAGTTCGATAATTCGATTTCAAACTTCAATTGAACATACCGGGTGCAAAACGATCCGGATTTTAGTGAAACCAAAAATATTATAATCTAGTTGAGAATATCTTTCCAACGAATCTGAAAAATCGAAATTTCATAGCGGGAATCAAAAGTTATGCCCAGTTGAAAATTCAGAATAGTCGCTATGTAAATTATATGTGGCGCCAAAAAGTCATATTTTGCATACGGATGAATTTGGACTCGAAACCACTTCCATTGAGTTCAAAATGCCGTTTAGAACTCCGAAAAGTATAAGCTTCGATATATTCCGATATCCGGAATAGTGGCTATGGGCTGGAGTTGTTCGGTTAACAATACATAGCCCTTAAAAAGTGAAATTTTGCATACGAGCTCAGAATTCGACGAGATAAATTTTTATGCATTCATAATGACAAATTATTGTTATGTTCCAGAGGGCGCGTCGAACGGAGTCAGTATGTGGCCGTGCGAGCTAAAACAGTTCTAGGCAAAACGAGCAGTCATTTTACAAAGGAACATTATTGATACGAACTCGGAATTCGATTCTACTTTTTTTTCTGGATTCGTATCATCTAATAATGGTAAAATCCAAGAGGGCTTGATTTTTTGAGTTAGCATGTGAGCGTGCGAGAAGAAAAGGTGCGTCAAAATCGCATTTTTAGAGCTTATCTGAGCATTTTTGTGATTTTTTTTGAATGGTCAAACGAACTCGGAATTCGACGAAACTTGTTTCGTTGGACTCGTCTTCACGTCTACTATCTCGTGTCCGAAATACGCGGCCATCGGAGATCGCTAGCGTTCAGGCGATACGCGAGAAACTAGCATATAATCACTTTTACTCTATTTCTCTCTTCATAATTTCACTTCTCCCTTTCTCTTCAAAAAACTCAAAAATGGCCACCGTCGCCGCCGCCGCTGCCGCCCCTCCTCCGCTGCCACCACCCACCGCCGCCGCTCCTCCTCCCCACCGGCGCCAACCCCTCCTCCTCCTCTTCCTCCTCCTTCTTCCCTCTCTCCAATTTGCAAAGCCCTAAGCCACCACCACCACCACGGGCCCCACCACCACCGCCGCCGCCCCCTAGCCGCCTCCCCACGCCACCTCAGGCCCCACGCCCCCCTTTCCCTCCCCCAATTCCGACCGTGGACCCCACATGGCCAATATCCCCCTTTTCACCAAAAATCCCGTTTTTGCATAAAAGTCCCTGACAGTTTTTCGTCAATAACTCCCAAACCGTGTACTTTTGGCCAAAGTCCCTCAAGACCAAAGTTGTAGAGCACGAAATTCTCTTCGATTTGGCTATATGGAAGTCGTGTTTTGGAGTTCGGAGCTGCCCGGAAAACGTGTTTAAAGTCTGCTGTCCGGAAGCGGCAAAATTCGTGTACTTTCACGAATTCTGGCGAATTGGAGCATTTTCGGCAAAAAGTTCCTTAGGCGAAAGTTGTTCAGAATGGCGTGCTTGTGCTAGAAAAAAAGATGGATTGAAGATTTGAGTTTGTATACGAAGTCTGGAGCTCGAACAACAATTCAGCAGTTCAGAAAAGGCGTTAGAAAAAAAAAAGTGAGTTTTCTCCGCTTTAAAGCTTCTATGATTTTTGACATATGAAGTTAGTAAAAATATGATTTTTATGTTATAGAGATGATAAAAATATAATTTTTACATTATAGAAGTATTAAAGATTTGATCTTTATTATGTAAAAGAAGCAAAGATGTGATTTTTATATAAGTGGCGATATAAAAATATAATCTTTATTATATGAACACCGTTGTAAAAATAGAATTTTTATCTATATAGTAGTAGTATAAAAATGTGATTTTTATATACATAGCAACAATATAAAAATGTGATTTTTATATACATGGCAACAATATAAAAATGTGATTTTTATATATGTAGTGACTACGGGCGGTGAAAGTGACAAAAGGCGAGAACGACGAAGATTTCTACATAAGAAGAGTAGCGGTATTGGGATAGCTAGTCGGTGAGAACTTCTCACTCTAAATTCTCTTTTTCTAGTTATATATATATATACTAGGATGCAGACGGTGCTTAGTAGCACCCGACACCCGTCATCCACAGACCATGGATGACTTGTTTGTTAAATTGTTTGGTTGAGTAGTTGGTTAGTTGTTTGGTTTGAATTGAATTGAATTGTTTGGTGAGATGGAATTGATTTGATTGATGCGTGAATGGCGTGGGCCTTCACTAGACTGGGGATAAGGCTAGGCCTCGTCCCGTTTCTAGTATCGTGTCGTTATGCCGCCGAAATTTTCTAAAATAAGTTAGAAAATAAAAATATCATTTTATTTAAAGAATGAACTGAATAGAAATTCATATGTTAAAATAAAATGTTTTATCGTTAAAAATATATAATTTTTAACGTGAATATGAATATAGTGAATGTGAATAAATAAATATTCATTTACAAACCGGACGGTTTGTTTATGTACACCTATTTGAAGGACATTGATTGGGACGATAAATTTTACACATCGCCCAACTACACAAATAAAATATGTGTTTGATTGTTTGAAACCCCACACGGGTGTTGGGATGAAATTTGAAGTTCACTCATCCTGATTGATTAAATATGTCGATCGATTGATTGACAGGCTGTTATAAGCGTTAGATATCTATATTTGATGCTTATACAGTGTAGTGCACTTTGGTTGATGGTTGATTATTTTTCAATGCAATTATATACATGTGTTGTATGGAAATCCATATAATTAACATTATATGGTGATTGATTGGGCCTCATTCCAATCGGGAAAATAATGAATATTATAAAAGAAAATCCATGTGTTGAATATGAAAATAGTCATGTGTTGACGATGTTCATGTGTTGAGTGAAATATTTTATACAATGAAATTTACATCTTTATCATATTTAAAATTAGAACTACTTTACGGTTGAAGTCTAATTAGAATCAAACGATAGATACCATAGTTTTATAAAATATTTTACATAACAAAAATAGTGATGTTTTGACAGTACTCATGTGTTGAGATTAGTCGTGTGTTGAAAGAAATATAGATTCATGTGTTGAATAGAATATATATTCATTTGTTGAATATGATAACGAATTTATTGAAATATATAAAGCCGTGTTGATTAGAGTTGCGCCATTTTGACGTGAACGATATTTATATCGATTATATTCGTTTTTATAATGAATATAGAAAAGGTAGTGATTTCAAAATATAACGTTTTGAAAATATTATCATTTATATAGTAATGATATGAAATATTCAATTTTGATTTGAAATGGAATATAGAGTTGAAATGGTTTTGAAAACGAATTTAAAACGTTTTATAAAATACGTTTTAAAAAGGAAATTGACGAAATATATATAATATATATATATATATATTATATATATATAATGGCCTGAATAGAACGCGCCGCGCCGCGGCAGTTCGTGAATTTCGACCATTGACTTCGAATTGATGTTGCGGGAGATCCGACCGTCGGATTCTCCTAAAATCGGAACTGTTGGGTTCGTATCGAAAAGAGCTTTCCAATGAATATTAGAAATTTGAAATCTAACGGTTGGATTTGGAATTATGTCCAAATCAAATTCGAAAAAGGTCGATGTAAGCGCAGTCCGATGGCCGTTGTTGGAATTCGACTGTACGGGCCTTGATAAAATTATTAAAAATATTAATAATTTGTGTAAAATCATAATATGTGAATTGGAAAGAACTGGGGTGAAAATCTCCACATTCGTAAAGATAAAAATAGATTTTTATCGAAATGAACTAGTTTTGAACTAGAATTAAAATCAATTTATTTTTGAAATAAATAAATTGAATTTGAAAGTGATTTTAAAAATAACCAATATTCCCAATATGTGAATTGGACTGGAGTTGGATCGAAATTATCTTCGGAATATTTCGATGTTGGATTTCGTGACTATACAGATATTGTTATGGGAATTTGAAAGATATATTTTATATCGTTATTTCCAATACGATATTTGTTGGTTTCAGAATTTGGTATTGAATATAAGCCGATATATTTTCTATTCAGAGCCTTGTATTTAATATCAAATGTGATTTGGGTTTATCGTGAATCGTGTTTTAGATGACATTGGTTCTTTAACCCAGTTAAAGACAGGGTATTGATTTTTGAAAAGATTAAAGCTAAGTGGAGTTTTAATGAATCTTTAATTAGATTGAAAAGTGAATTGATAATTTAAATTATCAAATCTGAAAGGTGATCGAGAATGGAGTACCACCAGTTTTGCTCCAAAGCGATAGTTAAATCTTTAATTAGATTTGAACGTGAAATGGTAATTAATTTTACTGATAATACCGTGGTGTTAGATGTGGAGTATTACCAGTTTTCTCCATGGGATATATAGGTTGGGATTGGGAAATAAAATAAATAATTACTTCGGTGTGGTTCGCTAATCCCGACTAGTTTGAAATGATATCCAAAGGAAGATTAAAGAATAAATTTAGAAGAATTTATCTTGGATAAAATTAATGGGAACCTTTCCCTAAGAATGTGATTTTGTGAATAAAAGAATATTCTGAATTGGAATGAGGCGTTTGTGTGTTTGTGTAACATTTGTTTATCATATACGTGGGTTATTCAGAAAGGCCGGGTTATACCCATTCTGGATAACCGATTCGACGAGATGTCGAAGATGAAGACGGTGGTTGAAGACCGGAAGTCTTCACATCGTTTGGGTGATTACTGATGATCTTGATTGGGCTGTACACCCAGGATGAGGGAATCAGTTGGTGATCGTCCAGACGTACATGGAGATGGATGGATATGCGAGGAAAGTGCCTCCGATTTCGTTCAGACCCAGAACGAACTTGTAAATGGATTGTGTGTCTGACATTGGATTTTATTCTGTGTTGATTGATCTCTATTAAATATACATCTGTTTGGCGGCGGAGAATTTATTCTCTTGCTTAACGCCCTTCTCTGAGACGAACGAGCTCAGAGGTTGTATATCGATGGACATCAGTCGCATGGAGTGAATTGCCAGTGTGGCACGCGTAAGTGGCAATTGATCAAGGCTTCTGTTGAAAAGCAAAGTCTTGTGGTTGATGATCAAAGCACGGCCTGTGTGGCGTAGCTTTGTGTATAACGTGAATTCGCGAGCCTCACACCTCGGTATGAGCCAAAAACGGGATAGTGACTGCAGGGAGAGCACGACGTTTCTTTCTAGCTAGGGTGGTGTCAGTGACCTACCAGCCCTGACATTTATATACTTTTCACCTGTGTGGTTGTTGGATACGAGGCGCCTCGGATATAGGTCTGTAAGGACCGGGAAACGTGTGTTCAGGAATAACTAATCCTCAAAAGTAAGAGAGGACCGGCCCTGAAGATCCAAGGATCATAGTGGGGTCCTGAGGCATTTCCTAGAGTGTCTCGAACGCGGAGAGGAGCTTGCCCCTTGCCTCGGCTCATGACGGAAATCCAATTTCCAATACGTGTATTGCGGTTTTAATTGTAGAACTAGTACGGCGACATGATATATGGTACCCATGCCGTCTATGATTGATATTTATGATTGAAATTGTTTTGACACTATACACTTATTATAGTATCAAATGATTTGTTTTAAACGTATCAAGCATGCTTTGGTTGTTATAAGGGAAAACTCTATCCTCCGGCTTGCGTTGCATTGTGTGATGGGACCTGGGTCTTATAACAGCTTCATTTTTCTTTATTTAGCATTGCGCTGTTTGTTCTATGCACTGGTATTTTTGGGAGGAAACCCGTTCCGTGTTATATGGTGTGGTCCCTTGATTTACCTAACTTTAAAACCAATATTAATAATTGTTTTAGTTCTCAGACCAGTCACATGACTGACCTGGAGTTTATTGTTTTAACCTAAACTCTGGGTGCCCCTATTTTCCGCACGGGCAGCTAGTAGTTTTGGTTTTGCAGATTTATATTCACAGGGTCCTGATTTACAGCTGGAACGATGCTCGGAAAGCTCTGTATCCGTGTATCACTTCTAGTTGTGTTTTGTATATTTTTCCGCTGCTATGTAATTTATTGTAATCTCTGATATTTGTCGAATAAATTTAATCATTTATACTCTGTATATTCTTGTATCTGATGGAATTGTTGTAATAACAGTGAAATGTTCTTCTGTTTGCATTCTATTTTGTCTTGTCCTCAATTCTATCCGTGCTTTCATTCACGGGGAAGTTCGGGTTGTCTCAACATGAATATTTTATACAGTTCATATACACATTAAAAATGAGATTTTTAATGAATAAAATATTTATTTCAGAAAATTTCGGCATTGTAACGGCGCGATATTAAAACCAGAGTAATGTCTAGCATTTCCCCTCTCCTGATACTGGCTCGCACGATATACAAACCAATTTCAATCCAATACACATCCAAATCAAATCCAAACAAATAAATCAATCAATATCCAAACTTTCACAATACAATCCAAACAAACAACCATGGTTTTTACAATAAAATAGTGTCAGAGCTTTTAAGCCCCGTCTGCATCCTAATATATATTTAACCGTAAAATAATTAGAGTGAGAAGGAGTTCTCACATAGGGATCCACTCCGTCAGTCTTCAACTGGTGATTTCAACACCGCTTGAGTTTGAATTTATCTCAAATTCGAACAAGATCCAAATTGGTCCCGGTTAGTCCTGTTGTGAAGTTCTCGACTCCACGATCGCAATGGATCCAGTTTCGCGCGATTCCGACCTCGTATGTAGAAGTTATAGATTTTTAAACATTGGAATTGTTTAAATACGTAATTAAATAAATTAGCAACGTTTTAAATAAGTTACCTTTTTAATTATCTTCTTCCCCATGTAAACCCGCCTGGACCATCGCTCAAAATCGAAATCGCCTCGTTGCCGCCATTGGAGTTGATCGCCGTCGGATTTGGGGGTGCTACGTCGTGCGCCACCTCAGCCCCTCCCTACGCCACCAACGGCGGCGGGTTCGAACTCCCCAGGCAGCCTGAAAACCATCTTGTACGGCGCGGGTTTCAAGGCAAAAATCCAGCTCCTCGATGACTAGAATCCGATCACCATCGTTGAACAGGTGGATCTCGGCGAGCTCTTCATTTTTGCTTCAGGTAGTTTTGGATTTCACTGAGTGGATGAGGAGATCGGGGTATGTGAATTTGGGGGCGATTCTACGCGTTGATCCAGAGCTGACGGCGGAATTATTTTTAAAGTTTTCTAAAAAAAATCTGATAGGCCGGGGGTATTTATAATAATTATTTATTTTACTTTAATTTCAAAAATACCCCTTTATTGCTACGGACTCTAAATTAAAGCCAACGACTGTCGACCCTAGCGTAGTACCCCCATTCCGGACACAATGGGATATGTCTCATTAGCCCATTCGACTATTTCGACCTGTTTTCATCAAAATTAAAATATAAATTAATATAACGTTCAAAATTGATTTCAATGTACATTTTAATTTACCGATGCCACATACTGACTCCAAAAATCCCATATTAAATCTAGCTATGTTTTAACGATATGGTCCTAACAAAACTAATTTCGGCGAATTTGGAGACCGTTTGAAAAATGGTCATTTTTTGGTCGATCCAATTCAACTGAAATTGACAAAACACGTTTACAGTTGCTACGCTCACATATTAATTCCAAAAATTATGAAATTTGAAACCTGACAATAATTTGACATTTTGAATCCAACAAAAGTGGTTTCGTAAAAACCAAAGGTCGTTTGCAAAATGGCTATTTTTAAGGGCTATAAATTATGTAAAAAAATATATATAAATTCCACAACGACTATTTTAAATTTTAAACTGGACATCTTTCAATTTATATTATGAAATCTCATTTTTTTTACATTCGTTAGAAAGATATAATTGAACAGATTCAAATATTTCTTGTTTCACTAAAATCCGATTTACTTTGAATTCTGTACATTCACTTGAAATTTAAAATCGAATTTTCAAACTACCGCACCATTACAGGCTCGTTTTATAATTAAAATAAATTTATACTCTAACTTCGATTAAAATAAATTTTTAGTCGTTATTATTTAAAATAAATCATTTTAAATATTCAAAATCCTTTTGAATAGCTAAAATAAAAAATTTAAATTGGTTCTGAAAATCCATGTTGTTACTGTATATATGTAGCTATCCCCCCCACCCAATATTGAGGTACATCCCATGGTACCCCACTTGCACGATCTCCACCGTAATGCCACAGAAATGATCGTAGTCTCTCAACCTACGCCGGAGTGACGTACAAATCTCTACATAACAATGTTACATTCCACATATATATCTGTCATTACTACGCTACGTAAGTGTACGGACTGCCACCGACGATCGAATCAGATTCCATACCAGAGTAATGCCCTCACGTCTACGATACACCACCCCGGGCAGACATTCGTGTATCTAGACTTTCCCACGTACGTATCGTCAATGGTATATGATGCCTTAACCGCACATAATGTGCACCGAGTTCCATGGCAGGGATATACAAGAAACACGAAACTCGGTCGGGAGCTTTTCCATATCTGTATGCCTTTAAGGGACTCAAAATACAGATATCCCTCTGGTATGTTTTTCATGGTGGATATGGCACCACCTCGGCCCCTCCCTCAACTACTAAAGACTACGAGAGCTAAGCAACTTGCCCCTAACAAACAATCTAAACATCCAGTTGGCGTCTCCCCTCAACCACCATACCTCGATAGTGAAAGGTGAATGGTCTATTGGGTGTCGCTCTAGTCTTTTGCATCCTACTGGCTTCCGATGACGGGTACCCGATGATCTACTATCCTTGTTGGCCCTGACCTCTGCCTCCCTATTGAGGCGACCGCCGAATCTCTCTAGTGTCATCTCGTCACAACATTCTGACTGTAAAGCTACTTTTCCAGTCAAGGCCCACCCACCTAATAGTAACGTGTAGACCCAATGTCTGCGAGCACAGCCTAAACATCTGCCACTGTACAGAGGACTACCAGGAGCATCTTACGTATCTCAGGAAGCCGCGTGCTTCCCCTTCCTATCCTTCAGAGCCGACAGAATGACCAGATGAACGTGCACTCCTCCTCATGCCTCATGACACCACGATGATCCACCCCATTGGGTTATTCACCCTCAAACGTGCGGACTGATCCAAGCGCCACATTTTAACATGCTATTAGACCCAATATCTAAATATTCTTTTATGTGCTTGCTTTACCTCATCAGGTTTCCATTTAACTTGGTTATTCCCATTCTCATCGACTGTTAATTCAAGTTACCAAGTTCCTTTTGCTTATTAATTGCAGTCATATAACTTAACCCATTTAAGTTTATTAATAAGCCCACAATATGTTATTCTCAAGATTGTGATCCAAGATTTGTAATCCACAATCTCTTCATATGTTTGTTTGATTTCATAGTTGCAATAACATGTTCTACTTAATATGTAATTAAGTATATCTCAATTCACATGTTTTCTATTTAACATGTCACTTATCATTTATGATTAAATATAACTTATTTCATTTCATAATTTTGCCTCACTCTTTTCTGTTTAATCATAGTTCCATCTTACACTGTCACTACAACTTATCGTTGTTTACTTATTAACTTGGTTTTCTTAACTAAGATTCACTAATAAGTCTCCTTTCCATATGTTATAATTTCCTCTTATCCCTAGGACAAACCTTAACATGTTATTCTTATCAGCATATTTCAGATTTCCAAGTTTTCAATCTACTTAATTTATAATTAAGTACAACTTCTTTCATTTCATAAATTTCCCTCTTTTCCTTACGTAGTACAAGCAATTAGTTTTTGTTTTCCCGGTTTACCGATTACTTAATTTACAATTAAGTACCACTTATCTCATTTCACCAGTTATCTCATTTCCTTACTAATTTATTATAACCTAAGTTATAATCTTCACTTGTCCCTAGGACAATCCTACCTATTTTATAACATTCTCATTAATGTAATTTATTTATAATAGGTTATTATCATTCCCCATTCATACCAATCCTTTTTCTGTTGTATCTACCATACAATTCAATTTATTTCCATCAATTACCATTAGTGCCATTTATTTCTACCCTTTTATATTTATATATTTATATATATGCTTATGTACTAGACCTCTCACATTAAGCCTACCACATGTGGATGCTGTATTTGCCGGGCGGTTCCGGGAAGTCTTCTTCCACAAATTGACTTCACCTCGTGTCTTAGCACCGTTACATGTTTCATTTATGCACTTTGACCCCTCACATTAGATTTACCACTTGTGGATGTTGGATATGTCAGGCGGTTCCGGGCAGATTTCTACCACAAGTGTAATCTAACCTCGTGTCTAAGCACGGTTACAGTTTCCTATTCACTGTAAATTTTCTGTATACAATAATTTCTATTTTAGTATGTAATCATTTAATCATGTAATTTTCTCAATTTCTACCGTTAATGGTCCAGGTACATAAATGTCACAAGTTAACATGGAATTGAAACAACAATAATCACTACACATATTTCGACAAGTTTATATTTCAGTATATGAATTTTCCAATCATATTAATATCTTAGCGTATTAATATTCGTCACTTTAATCTTTTTAACATATGTTTTAAACATATCATATTTCAACATGTCATATATAACATTTCAATGCTTTTTTTATTCTAGCAAATTCACATCGTATAATTATGGGGAATGTTAAATGATAATATATCATTATCAAAAATGATACAACTTAAATCCACTTACCTCATTTGCTTTCCAAATCCTGGATCTGGTCCAGATTTAGCATTCCATGATTTTCTCCTAATTGGATTCAGAACCTAACAACCATGGATTCATATTTTTACTAGAAGAAAAAGGGAAGAAAGAGGAAGAAAATTGAAATAGACCAGATCTAGAAAATTACCTCACTTTGAATATGATTCTGGACACCTTCTAATAAATATTCATTCTTTTCCTCCAGATCTTGATTCATAATTTTCCTAAACTAATTATCTTATTTTTTTAAAGAGATTTGAGAAGGAGGAAGAATGGCAGAGTATAGACGTCATCTCAGAAATGTGAGATTTAGCTAGGCTCTTCTAGCCTATTTATAGGTGTTCAAGATCTTATCGTACACGCAGCGCTGGGTCAGCATTGAACTTGGTCAAGAAAACAATCCAGATATGCCAACGAACCAGACTGGATTTAGGGGGGTCGACTCCGGGGTCGACCCCAGCTATATTTCTTTTTTCTTTTCCTGCATACGGTCTTCAATTTTGAATTGATTTGAATATGTTCATATATAAAGCCCTTATATGTATACAAAACTTGTAATGACCATTTTATGCGTATACATATACGCACAACCTATATTTCGTTTTCAAAATTCAAATGGTGTTGTACCGTTTTTTGATTCTTGCCACATTTCTTTAATTTCAGCCTTATCTTGAACTTTATCTCTTGTATATATACTTTTGCACATATATACATATATATTTTCATATATATATATATATTCTTTACTTCCTTATATGTATATTTTTTCTTATATGTGCGTTTATACATATTTCCTCTCATGAACATGTGTTATTTCAGTCGTTCCCTTAAAACAAAAATATGACGGCGATGGGGATCGAACTATGTGCCTCTTGTATGCAAGTCACATGCTCTAACCAATTGAGCTACTAAGGCTATTTTTAACAAAGATTAGAACAATGGTAATTATTATTCTCATCTTACTTCTCTTTTTCATGTTTGTTACAATACTCCATTTAACCCATTGCATGAATCTTTTTCTTTTATTTCTCCTTTATTATTAATGCATAAACAGTGCATGCAACATATTTACACCGCATGCAATCAATCCTTTCTTTCTTTTAATGCATGCATTACACTTTTTATTTGCATTATCTTTATTTTATTCTTCATACATACATTTATATCTATGCATTATTTAATTATTTAATTATCATAAAATGCATGGTGTTACATTCTCTCACCCTTAGAAAATTTCATCTCCAAAATTTGATAAGGGTAAAAATCAATTAACTCCTCGCATAATATACATTCATCATGTGTGCATCCAATTTTTGCGAACATTGTGCACTTGTGCTAATTGAAATACAACATAATAATACATGTATGCCTAAGCGGTAACTCCTATATGTATGCAAAATTTTCAAAAATTCTTTAAAAATATGATGCTCACATCCTACATATACTGGCAGTTCTATATGAATGCAATATTTTGAAAATCAAAAATGGTTTTTCATCCAAATTTTCTCACACACTTACTAAGTAAGAGCGTAGTTCATCCAAGTTTTGCACTCAAAATCCTACCAACCAACTTTATTTTTTCGAATTTCAGAAAAATCTAATTTTATAAATTTGATTTCTTGTGTTACAAAAAGGCGGAAAACGGAAAACTTCACATCTTCCATTTTTCTTTTTCGACCTTTTTCCAACCGTACATGGAATTTATGAAACTATTTATAAAGATTCCCCTGTTTTCTTATCGAAGAACAACCCACATTAGAAAATTTTCTTGTTCTAGATTTTCTTTTTCATCTTATCTTGGAAATTTTTATTTTTATCCATCTTTTCTCATAATTTTTCATTTTCTTAAACTGTCATGTTTGTTGCTTTACTGAATTTGTTGTTTCCTCTTTACTTGTACCATTATTCTTTTCTTAGCTTATTTAATCGTCTGATCTAAGTTTAATTTTCAAATAAGCCTTCTAGTCCTTCAACTAAAACAGGAAAATAGACACTCTACAAAGATAGTATTAAGGGCCAAGAATCTCGAGACTATGTCCCCCTCAGACAGCAAGCTTGAACGATGGGGTCAATGACAGGTTTAGGTGTTACCCTAATTACCCAACAGGAACAAAATAACAGAACGATCCCAACAGGTATGCAATAACGGGTTGTACCCCTAACATCAAAATTAGCAACAAGATCTAAATATTTACTTGCCCTTTACTATCTAGTAGTCACCACTAGTCCTAGTTGTGTACCAACAATTATTTCAAGAAACACCCTAGGCTTTTTGATGCTTACGCATTGTATGGGAACTTATTATTATTACAAGATAATTCTCGCTATTTTCATCATAGCATCAAAACTTCCCGTCTTCCCTAGGCACTAATCCTTACCTACTCTATACTTTTAAAATACGGTTTGGATTTTCATTTAAATTTTATTCCAAAAATTTAAAAATGTCAAAACTTTATTTTCCTCATGAAAACTTTCTTTTGCCAAACCATAAAACATGTCATTTTATATATAAAAAAATGTAAATCATTTTTTTTTCAAATCATAATAACTGGAGTAGATAAGGACAACTATTTCTCAAACAGGTTTATAACTTGTTCTTACCTATAAGGTCGGTTCAGTCTCTTTACTACAAGGTGCAACCATCTACTCTATTCTTAATTTCTACAAATTATTCTGTCCACCCAACAAAAATTTTCTCTTTTGAACAATTTATCAAAAATGATTGTCAAAAGAATAGAGACTTCAAAACATTCTTTATTAAAAATTCTTATACAAAATATAACAAGAAAACTAGCGAGCTATACATGCTCTATAATATGCACCTTTTACTGAGAGAATTTTTACTTTAGACAAAGTTTTCGCAAGAAATCACTATTTACAAAATATACCCCATTTTACTTTAAAACTCAATATGTGTACTTTACATATTTAAAACTATAACTTTTAAGATTCAAACACGAAAACACCATAAACTATTTTCCCAAAACTTTTACAGTTTCAAGTTCTTAAAATTTAACAATGGGGTTAGACTCAATACATGTTTCCAATTTTTCTGGGCTTTCCTGGACACTCCCATAAAGTTAATTCTCTCAACTATATATATTCTTAATCCATTTTTCTCTTTCTAACCTTTTCCAATTTATAAGGTTTTACAGCCAAGCCCACTAATCTGAAATACTAACATATGGGATCCTCCTTTCTCTATTTCAAAATATATTGTACACTTCCCACCCAAATTTCCTAAGGGTCTCATATTTTCATATTCATTCCTTTAGTGTACAAAACAAACATCCCATTTCTTATCATATTATACTCTTTCTATTTAGTGGGTTTCTCTATGGATCTAGGGGTGTGTGTGTGTGTATAAAATATTTATATTTTTAAAAATACAAATATGTTCACTCACTATCTATACATGAATCCTAACCCTAAGCTCCGGTACCAAAAGTAACAACCCGAATTCCAACAGACCAATTTTTTTTCAAAATTCTAATCCATCGAAACCCGTGTTGGTTACTCTTGTACCCTGCAGAAAAGACAGAGATATAAAATATATCAAAGCTTAGAAAATATCTCACAGCGGAATGGATAAATATAATATAATCAAAGTATAGCCTTACCGTAGTAATAATACTGTCTAACCAGTATCCAAAGCTATCATATCTCTGCCACAAATCTAACCTACGAGTATGTTATGAGGAGGGGTTCAGAACACAAGTTCTGGTGACTGAATTTAAACTATACACTTTGGATAATCCTACATATACCGTTCAATCACATTTTCTTATTTATTTGGTTACTTGGGTTAACAGCACTCAAGGCTTACACACACGTCGTAACCATTTACTTCCCAGTGAATTAATCTAATACAGTATATATGTAGCTACCCCCCCTCCAATATTGAGGTACACCCCACGGTACCCCACTTGCACCGTCTCCACCGTAATGCCATGTAAACGAATGCAGTCCCTCATCCTACGCCAGAGTTGTGTACGGATCTCTACATAATAATGTTATGTTCTGCATATATCTTTCATTACTTTGCTCGTAAGCGTATGGACTGCCACCGTCGATCGAATTAGATTCCGTACCAAAGTAATGCCCTCACGTCTACGATACACCACCCAGAGCAGACATGCATGTATCTAGACTTTCCCACGTATGTATCGTCAATCGTATTCGATGCCTTAACCGCACATAATGTGCAACGAGTTCCGTGGCAGGGCTATACAAGAAACATGGAACTCGGTCGGAAGCTTTCCATATCTGTACAGGTCTGCCTTTAAGGGTCTCAAAATACAGATATCTCTTGGGTCTGTTTTTCATGGTGGCTATTGCCCCACCTTGGCCCCTCCCTCAACTAGTAAAGACTACGAGAGCTAAGCGACTTGTCCCTAACAAACAACCTAAACATTCAATTGGCGTCTCCCCTCAACCACCGTATCTCGATAGTGAAAGGTGGATGGTCTATTGGGTTTAGCTCTAGTCTTTTCGCATCCCACTGGGTGCCGATGATAGGTACCCGACGATGTACTATCCTTGTTGGTTCTGACCTCTGCTTCCCCGTTGAGGCGACCGCCAAATCTCCCTAGTGTCATCTCGTCACAACATTCTGATTGCAAAGCTACTTTTGCAGTCAAGGCCCACCGACCTGGTAGTAATGCGCATACCCAACCTCTGCGAGCACAACCTAAACATCTGCCACTACACAGAGCACTACCATGAGCACCTTACGTATCTAAGGAAGTTGCGTGCTTTCCCTTCCAGTCCTTTGGAGCCGACATAATGATCAGATGAACGTGCGCTACTCCTCGTGTCTCATGACACCACGATGATCTACCCCATTGAGTTATTCACCCTCAAACGTGTGGACTGGTTCAAGCGCCTCATTTTAACATGTTATTAGACTTTATGTCTAAACATTCTTTTATGCGCTTGCTTTATCTCATCAGGTTTCCATTTAACTTGGTTATTCCCATTCTCATTGAATTTTAATTCAAGCTACCAAGTTCCTTTTGCTTATTATTTTCAGTCATAAAACTTAACCATTTAAGTTTATTAATAAGCCCACAACATGTTATTCTCTAAATTGTGATCCAAGATCTGTAATCCACAATCTATTTATACTTTTGTTTGATTTCATAGTTACAATAACATGTTCTACTTAATATGTAATTAAGTATATCTCAATTCACATGTTTTCTATTTAACATGTCACTTATCATTTATGATTAAATATAATTTATTTCATTTCATAAGTTTGCCTCACTCTTTCCTATTTAATCATAATTTCATCTTACATCATCACTATAACTTATCGTTGTTTACTTATTAACTTAGTTTTCTTAACTAACTAATAAGTCTCCTTTTCATTTATTATAAGCTATGTTATAATTTCCTCTTGTCCCTAGGACAAACATTAACATGTTATTCTTATCAGCATATTTCAGATTTTCAAGTTTTCAATTTAATTAATTTATAATTAAGTACAACTTCTTTCATTTCATAAATTTCTCCCTTTTCTTTACGTATTACAAACAACTGGATTTAGTTTTCCCCATTTACCGATTACTTAGTTTACAACTAAGTACCACTTATCTCATTTCACCAGTTATCTCATTTCCTTTCTAATTTATTATAACCTAAGTTATAATCTTCACTTCTCCTTATGACAAGCCTACCTATTATATAACATTCTCATTAATGTAATTTATTTATAATAGGTTATTATCATTCCCCGTTCATTCCAATCTTTTTTACTGTTGTATCTACCATTCAGTTCCATTTATTTCCATTAATTCCATTTATTTCTATACTTTTATATTCATATATTTATATACATGCTTATGTATTAGACCTCTCACATTAAGCCTACCACTTGTGGACGCTGGAGTTGCCAGCCGGTTCCGGGCAGACTTCTTCCACAAGTTGACTTAACCTCATGTCTTAGCACCGTTACATGTTTCATTTATGCACTTAGACCCCTTACATTAGATTTACCACTTGTGGATGCTGGATATACCGGGTGGTTCTGGGCAAACTTCTACCACAAGTGTAATCTAAACTCGTGTCTAAGCACGGTTACAGTTTCGTATTCAATGTAAATTTTCTATATACAATAAATTCTATTCTAACATGTAATCGTTTAATCATATAATTGTTCAAATCAAACAAACAAACATGCAATTTTCTTAATTTCTGCCGTTAATGGTCCAGGTACATAAATGCCACAAGTCAACATGAAATTGAAACAACAGTAATCGCTACATATATTTTGACAAGTTTATATTTCAACATATGAATTTCCAATCATATTAATATCTTAGCATATTAATATTCCAACATGTCATATTCGTCACTTTAGTCTTTTTAACATATGTTTAAACATTTCAACATATCATATTTCAACATGTCATATATACATTTCGATGCTTCTTTTTTTTTTATTCTAGCAAATTAACATCGTATAATAATGGGGAATGTTAAAGCATAATATATCATTATAAAAAATAATACAACTTAAATCCACTCACCTCATTTGCTTTTCAAATCTTGGATCTGGTCCAGATCTTGCATTCCATGGTTTTCCCCTAATTTGATTCAGAACCATGGATTCATAATTTTCACTAAAATAAAAAGGGAAGAAAGTGGAAGAAAATTGAAATAGACCAGATCTAGAAAATTACCTCACTTTGAATATGATTCTGAACAACTTCTAATAAATATTCATTCTTTTTCTCCAGATCTTGATTCAGAATTTTCCTAAACTAATTGTCTTATTTTTCTGAAGAGATTTGAGGAGGAGGAGCAATGACAGAGTATATACGTTGTCCTAGAAATGTGAGATTTAGCTCGGCTCTACTAGCCTATTTATAGGTGTTCAGGATCTTATCGTACACGCAGCGCTGCGTCAGCATTAAACTTGGTTAAGAAAACAGTCCAGATATACCAATGAACCTGACTAGATCTAGGGTGGGTCGACCCCGAGGTCAACTCCCCTTGGGTGGGTCGACCCCCCATATGCCTGGATCGACCCTTGGGTCGACCCCGATTTTTTTTTCTTTTTCTGCATATGGTCTTCAATTTTGAATTGATTTGAATATGTTCATATATAAATTCCTTATATGTATACAAAACTTGTAATGACCATTTATGCGTATATATACTTACAACCTATATTTTGTTTTTAAAATTCAAATGGTGTTGCATCGTTATTTGATTCTTGCCATATTTCTTTAATTGCAGCCTTATCTTGAACTTTATCTCTTGTATATATATACTTTTGCATATACACACACACACACACACACACACACACATATATATATATATATATATATATATATATATATATATATATATATATTCTCGTGTATACACACACACATATATTTCCTTTACTTTCATATATGTATATTTTTCCTTATATGTGAGTTTATACATATTTCCTCTCGTGAACATGTGTTATTTCAGTCGTTCCCTTAAAACAAACATACGACGACGATGGGGAGCGTACTCTGTACCTCTTATATGCAAGTCACATGCTCTAATCAACTGGGCTACTAAGGTCATTGTTAAAAGGCTTAGAACAATGGTGATTATTGTTCTCTTCTTACTTCTTTTTTTCATGTTTGTTACAATATTCCATTTAACCCATTGCATGAATCTTTTTCTTCTATTTCTCCTTCATTATTAATGCATAATCAGTGCATGCAACATACTTGCACCGCATGCAATCAATCTTTTCTCTCTTTTAATGCATGCATTACATTTTTATTTGCATTATCTTTATTTTATTCTTCATATATACATTTATATATGCATTATTTAATTATTTAATTGTCATAAAATGCGGGGTGTTACACTGTCAATCTTCATCACCTAGAAAAAATCACCCGAACAATATCTATTAACCATCCATTTTTTCCAGAGACTACTTCCATTTACAAAGTGCCAAAGTAACTTAAGAGTAGTAGCCGTTTTAATATCCTTAAAGTTTCGTAAACCCACACCCCCTTCTTCTCTGGGAGTACACAGTGTTTCCCACGCAATTTTTTGTTTTTTCCCCGCCCATATAAAATTAGAACACAATTTATTAATTTTATCAATTGTAGCTTGTGGAATTTGATATGTAAGCATTCAGAAAAGCACTATGGGTGTGATGGCAGTTCGTACTAATTCGATCTTACTAGCCAAAGAGAGAAGCCTATTGTCCCAGCTATCCATTCTCTTTCTGATTTTATCAAAAAGTTCCCCACAACCAGAAAAATGTAAATAATTATATAATAGCGGAACATCCAAATATTTGGCAGGCAAACTACCCTCCTTCATGCTTATTCATTAAGAATATGGTTTTTTATGTTTACCCTTCTACTGGAAAAAAAAAATTAGATTTCAAACCATTAACTTTAAAACCAGTGTATTCTATCATTTGGTCCAAAATCATCCTAATAGCCTCCATCCCCTTTATCATAACTTTACAAAAAATTCTCAAATTATTTGCATATATCAGATGCATAACTTTAGGCTCCTCCTTGTATATGGGATGAATATGATTGACTTCCACAGCTTTAAACATTAAAATTGAGAAATACTTCATGGCAACACAAAAAAGGTAAAGCGATGAAGGATCCCCCTGTCTGAGACCCCTATTGCTGAAAATAAAGCCTTTTGGACTGCCCTAAACCAGAATTGAAAAGGCAAGCGACGTAATGCATGTTCTAATGACTTTAATACTTTGTCGTGGAAAACCCATCATTAGGAGCATGTGACAAATGAAATCTTTAGTAAGCATATCATATGGTTTTTTTAAATCAATTTTAATGCAAATCTTCCCGCTTCCTTTTTTACCAAAAAATCCGATTTGTTCATGAGCTAACAGAATGTTTTCAACAATATATCTCCTCGAAATAAAAGCAGATTGATTTTCAGAAACCAAATGTATTTTATTTAGTTGCAAACAACTTTGGAAATGATTTTGTAAATCACATTGCAGCAAGCAATAGGCCTATAATCCGAGATATTGATAGTGTTATCAGTTTTTAATATTTTGTGTTATTATCTATAACTATGTCTAAACTTAGGAAGGCTTTGTGTTAACTCTGGTGGTGCGAGTTCGATTTCATTGCATGTACATTGTTACTATTTGTTTTTATCATGCCAAAATTCGTTGATACAACGTATTACCTAGGTCCAAAGATTATCGTGAGTCAAACATTGTTCACATCTTCACAAATGGTAATGAAAATATCGAAACATTTTACCCAAAGTGAAAGCAACAACCCTTTCCCTAAGAAAAACAGTAGCGGGTGAAACCTATTTTTGTCAAAGCATGTACTTTACGAACTATTGTTGTATAACATTTACCGATTTACCATATACAAACAAAAGCATATTTAATACCACATCGTACAATTTACAGAAATGCCATACCCGTAAGCAGCTGCGGTTTTAAAACCACTTCTCCCCCCTCACTTGCTTTTCCTCTTCTTTTAAAATCTGCCCTAATAGAAACTCCCAATCGAAAAATTAATTTCTCCTTCCTCAATATTTCCATGGAGAACTCCACCACCACCAGCAGCGGTAGCAACACCACCGCTCTTTCTTCCTCCGATTCCTTCGATTCCAGTCCAAAACTCCTAAACTACCCTTCTTTCCCCACGTTCATGCTGCCCGATCCCTTTCTCTTTCCAGACGACAAATCCAACCCTTCCCCCCATTTTCTCGATAACTGCTACTTTTGCAACAAACGGATCGGTGAAGGCAACGATATTTTCATGTACAGGTTGGTATTCTTATCCTTATTTCGGTTTATTGTTAACAAAAACTCCCTGTATTCAATATGATGAATATTTGTGAGGGTGTATCTGAAATTTGTTTCTCTTTCCAGGGGCGATCTGCCATTTTGCAGTGAAGAGTGCAGGCAGGAGCAGATCGATATCGATGAAGCCGAAGACAAGAGAGCAATCAGTACGGCGAAAAGGCAGCATCAAATGAAGGGTGGTAATGATAGCAGTAATTTGAATGAGAATTTTCAGATCGTTGTTTCTGGCACCGTCGTTGCGACTTGATGTACGCAGTTAATTTTTCTTTATTGGAGGTGTTGATTGTAAATGAAGGTTTTATGGTGGTGTTGATTAGAGGTTTGTGATTAGAGGTTTGTGTTAGGTCTTCTTCTTCTTCTTTTTCAATTATTCCACGAAGAAGATACGAGATGAAAGTTTTGATCTATGGTTTTGTTGTTTTGTCGATGGATCTACGTTACTGAACTGTAATCTATATATTTTTAAGTAATAATAAGTGACTTAATTTCCTATTATTGAACTGAACAATATAGCACTTTAAGTATGATCGATATTGTAGTATTAATTTTGCATCATCTCATAAAATCAGATATCTTGTGGATTTCACCATTGCACTTCTCTTTGATTTTCAAGAAAGAATAAGAATATGTCAACTTCAGTTACCTAATTGAGTGGAGTGGTGGTTTATTATTGGATGCGAATGCGTATGACCCGGTCCTCAAGCTTGATTCTTTTTCCGTTAGAATAGCTGTATAAACCATACTCACCCTGAAATCAGTTTATGTTATCGTTGTTGATGATTTTTCTTCTTCTCCAAACTGTTATTGGGGATTAGCACTAACTGACTTTAAAGCTCTTGAAGAATAAAGTAAGTAATTATATTCTACTGAGTAGAAAATTTAATTTGCTTTCGTATTAATTAATTAATACCGGAATTACTTTAAAAAAAAAATCATATCATTAAATAACGTGGGAGCATAAAATAAAATGAGTGGAGTGATAGTGAGGCGAAAGGGGGTGAAAATGAAGCACCGGCAAATGACATACGGACGTAAATAGCAGAAAGCGACAAGTGAAGCAGAGTTTACATTAGCGACAATTTCAATTGTTACCGAAAGAAGTCTTCAGAAGAGAAATTAGGCCCACATGATAATTACTTCAGCAACAGTTATGGAATCCACTAGCGCCGGGCCCACATGACATTATATATATACGTTTGCGTCTATTTTTATGTCACGGTTTTAGGTCTGTATAAACTTTCATGTGTGTGTGTGTATGTGTGTGTGTGTATATATATATATATATATATATATATATATATATATATATATATATATATATATATATATATATAAGGAGCGGTTATTTGGATACAAAATTAGACACAAAGCCTCAACCGTTGGATCTTTTTGTCTTTATGTGGAGAGGTGTAATTCATGGGGTGATCCAATGGTAGGGATTAGTTGTGTCACCAATTATGTCTATATTTTGTGTCCCAATAGACTTTCCCATATATATATATATATATATATATATATATATATATATATATATATATATATATATATATATATATATATATATATATATATATATATATATGAGGCATGTTCGAGAGCACCCTAAACCCCAAATGCCTCTCAATCTCCACAAAACATTTCCCCTTCTCTCTCCTTCCACTCACTCTCTCACTCACATTCTTTAATATAAACGGGTGGTGGAAATCAGAGAGAATTTGGGGTGCAACCGAACGTTTGCTTGTGTTTGTGTGTGTGTGTGTGTATATATATATATATATATATATATATATATATATATATATATATAAAGGGAACGTTCCGAAGCATCTATATTTTGCAGCATCCCTACCAATTTGTGAGTTACGGTGATCCAATCCAACAAGAATTTTTAAATGTTCAATCCATTTATATATTGTTGTCTCTTCAAAATTTGAGTTCGTTCT
This sequence comes from Allium sativum, assembly GCA_030737875.1. Classification (NCBI taxonomy): domain Eukaryota; kingdom Viridiplantae; phylum Streptophyta; class Magnoliopsida; order Asparagales; family Amaryllidaceae; genus Allium; species Allium sativum. The sequence goes on along the minus strand of CM060916.1, from coordinate 305,023,097 downwards.
AACATTCGTAAAATAATATATTTGATGTTTAAATTTAATGATTCGAATAAATGTCTGAACAGTAAATAATTGAGCTGAGATTTTGAAAATGTTACGAATTTCGAAGTGAACTCAAATTTTGGATAGATGATAATTATATGTATGGAACATTCACAAATTTTTGTTGGATTTGGATCACCGTAGCTCTCGAATCGGTATAGATGCTACAAAACAGAGGTGTCTCGAAGCCCTTATGCGCGCGCCCCCCACACTTGCTTTCTAAACAATTAACTATGATATGTTTCCTGCTGTTCAGACCGTGCTATTAAAATCTTGCAACGTTGGCTCCACAGCATTCTTTGTATTATACGCACCTATTCTTTTTAGTACTACGTAGTATACGATGAAAAATTCTTGTTAAATAAATTCATGTCTTTCCTTATTTTTACTCTCTTTTTTTGGGTCAACTAAGGGGGAAGGCTTGCAAAATCAGTTTAATTTATTATAATGATGCCGAATGATATAAAGATGGTTCACATGAGAAAAGAACTTTGATCATGACGGTATAGAATCATGTAAACTTAGGGTACCGTGTTAATTACAATAATATTATTTAGTACACACATAATGAAGCTTTTATATTATCCTAATCGCCTTTGCACATGTTGTGATTAGTCTATAATAGAGTAGACTGCAAGTAATTAAGCACTCTTACACGTTTAGGCAAGTTTATTTTGGGTAATTATAAAGTCCAAAAATACTTTGTACGTGTGTAACTTTTTTTGTTTTTGAGTAATTATAAAGTCATATATGTAACTTTCTAACAAGTCATTGCAGAATTAAAAATGGAACGAAAGTCATGTAACAATAAGATATTGAAATAGTGAATTGGCGAAGGTTAGGGGCAGTTAGGCCGGCTAGGATATAGTAGGATTCTTTTAGCTATATAAAGAACAAATTTCTGATGGAGTATTGACACGTTATTTGGTAACGAATGCTACTGATTGTTAAGGGAGAAAACGAAAGATGAATCTATCATGAGACTTAAACAGTCATATAACAAATTTTAATTATTATGTAGATCAGTAGGTTCGGGTTAATGTTAACTTTATTAGACGTAATTGTTTTGTTTTTATATATAGAGAATAATTGTCGTAAATATAGAAATGCGACATCTGTGCAATGTTGCTTTATTAACAAGATTCACATAATCAGTAAGATGACTTCAGTGGGACAAGAATATGTTAATTCGCACATATGGTGGGATACCTTAGGTACTATGGTATATGTTATGCATATGTTATTTAAGCGTGTTGCAACATAATGTATGCGTCAAAGAATCAAATAATAATCCCTAATATCGTCTCTAAGTCAGAATAGATTACCCTTGGTTAGCATCCTTACATGTTCCTTTTTACTAGCACGACTCCTTCCATAAGCTTATCCAATTATACTTTGGTACTCCACACACAAACAGTACAAAATGTTGTAGTTTTGCACGTTCCATTGGACTGACTCACATCGTCGAATTTACCTTCTTCGACCACCGCTAATTCCTACGAACACTTTCCATTTTAACCACTCAACCCAATACAACTCACGATGCATAGTTCCTTTGTTTTCCCAGCGTCAGGCCTAAAGTAACACATTACTTCCCTCTCGTATGGTATGATCTGGAGAAATCCGATGAAATTCATACTTCTTCACTAAGCTTTTCATTGATCGTTTTTTTCATGTCTCAACATCCACTCAACGAAATAATTTATCGTCGATTGCATGTCCTTTCGACATTATAGCAACAATCTAACATCAATTGATGCACCTTTTGATTGATTTTAATTTTTAAGCATCGAACTGTAACACCCCACACCCGCTACGGTCACTTACTAAGGGAATGCCATAACATCGGTGGAGTATTTTAAGTGAATATAGAACAGAAAAATTACAACAAGACAGATATAAGTAATACTTGAGAATTTAAAACATCATTTCATTTCAGCGGAAAGTAAAAACATGTTTGGTTACACCAAACCCATAAACAAGAGTCAAGTACATAATATCCATCCTGATAAAACAAAAGTACATAATCCCACTACATAACTTAATAGCCATACTAGAAAAGATAAACTGAGCTTTACATCCACGGTCCAAGCTCCAAAAGATAGATAAAGCAGTCTGATCAAAGCCCACTAGTGCTAGGCCCACTCTGATAACCTGAGGGTTGGGAAAAAAGATAAAAACAACGGGGTCAGACATAAGTCTGAGCGAGTCCTATAACTTTAACAATACAATCATTAAAGTAACCAGAGTAAGACGTAAGCTTGATATACGGTAACGACTGGGGATAAATGGCTACACTAAGCAGCCAACTAGACTTAGGATGAACTAAGATAACCGTAAAGACGCGCCTATCCACCCAAGGATAATTACTAGATTGCACCACCCCAGTTCTACCCACCAAGGGTAATTCCTACTTAAAGGTTGATCCCACTAAGTGTACTTAGTAATTTTACCCAGTAGTTTCTTGTACCCCTAGCTGACTACATAGGTGTCGTCTGCTCCTATCTCCGCTAGGTGTACCCACTACTCCCCAAGCGATCGGCTCCCTAACATAGATACCCGTGCTGGCCCCACAGTGGGGTGTATCATTCCCCAAAGTGGCAACCTGATAATATCAACGGTGCACGGCTTATACCTACACGATGCAACAACGTCTTACTTACCAGCCCGGGTCCACACACGCATATGAAACCCGTTGGACTTGCGTTGCCACCGCTAACCCGTTTTGGCCTCTTATAGTCAAGCCCAATATGCGTGTCCCGTTCTCGACTTGGGTCGAGCCCACAAAGATACGTTTGGGATATTGGTTGAAATGGGCCCCCACAAGCTACTACTTAAGCTTGTCATTTTTATCTTGTGCATCCCACTTAACCCCTTTTATAATCATGCCCATTTACATGTTAAGGTTTGGTTAAGTCATCTAATCATATTTCAATTGCCACTCAAGGCCCCCACAAGCTACTACTTAAGCTTGTCATTTAATCATATTTCAATTGCCACTTAAGGCCCCCACAAGCTACTACTTAAGCTTGTCATTTAATTATATTTCAATTGCCACTTAAGGCCCCCACAAGCTACTTACTTAAGCTTGTCATTTAATTATATTTCAATTGCCACTTAAGGCCCCCACAAGCTACTACTTAAGCTTGTCATTTAATTATATTTCAATTGCTACTTAAGGCCCCCACAAGCTACTATTTAAGCTTGTCATTTAATTATATTTCAATTGCCACTTAAGGCCCCCACAAGCTACTTACTTAAGCTTGTCATTTAATTATATTTCAATTGCCACTTAAGGCCCCCACAAGATTTCCACATGCCACCCAAGGCACTTACTTAACCCTTTAATCATGTTTAATTACATGTTCCACTTTGGTTAAGTATTCTAATCGTATTTTCTATTGCCACCCAAGGCAACCCACTAGTTTCCTTATGCCACCCAAGGCACCCCCACTGGTTACTACATGCCACCCAAGGCACCCACTTAACCCCTCATGCCTCACTACATGCTAATTTGGTTAAGTGTTTCTTAATTAATTAAGATCGTAACCTTTGTAAAGTCCTCTCACATTAGACTGTCTTTTATGGTAGCTGGATATGCCGGTTGGTTTCGGGCAGCCTTACACCATAACAGAGTCTAACCTCGTGTCTTTACACTTGTCACGTATTTAGTTTATGACTAAGACCTCTCACATTGGGGCAATCATTTGTAGCCGCTGGATTTACCGGTCGGTTCCGGGCAGTCTTATGCTACAAAAAGGGTCCAACCTCGTGTCTTAGTAGATTAATTACACCTAATTAATCACCCCCATAATTTGTATTAATTATCCCTAATTAATTACAAATATTTAAGAATATGGGTAGACCTAACTCAATAGGTAAATTCCCAATTCCATAATATGGGTAGACCTAACTTAATAGGTAAATTCCCAATTATGTCCATCCACTTTATGGTATGTTTAATCATACCCACTTCACACAATTTTATGTGTTCATTAATTTTTACCCCATCGTCCCCACGTAAATACGTTAACATGACATACTTCAAAAGAGAAGATTCATCATACACACAATGGGTTCAACTTAGCATATCATTAGCATTATAATGGGTTTAAAAGGTGTCAACTTGCATATATGACCATAAACCCAACTTGCATAAATAACCAACCCAAACTTGCATGAATCACATATGTCATAAAGATGGTAACTTGCATAAATGTTCATGTCATAGACCTATCATAAAGGTGTCAACTTGCATACATGTCATAGGTCTAAAAGGGATGAACTTGCACATGTACTTATGTCATACAAAGAGGCAAACTTGCATATATTATGCATATCATAAAAAGAGACAAACTTGCATATGAACTTGCATTATAACTTGCATATGAACTTGCATCATAACTTGCATATGAACTTGCATCATAACTTGCATATGAACTTGCATAACATGCCATACTTAGAGGCAAACTTGCATATATTATGCATATCATAAAAAGAGACAAACTTGCATATGAACTTGCATCATAACTTGCATATGAACTTGCATCATAACTTGCATAAAACCAAACACTTAGCATGCATAAAACCAAACACTTAGCATGCATAAAACCCACCACTTAACATGCATAAACCCAAACGCTTAACTTGCATAAACATAGTGTCATCATGAATAAGTGTTAAACATAGTGATTAGCAAACTAGCATCATAACATATGACCTAAAACCCATTGATCCGCAAGCAAAACCATATGATCTCATCACATCTCATCTACTTAGTTTAGCAATTGGTTATTAAAGTGATAGAAACTCACAAACTCCAAGATTAGCTCCTTAGATAGTTGCTAGAGTTGAAGTAGAGGTGGATTAGTAGTTGATTAGCTTGCAATCCTCTTCACAAATTAGTGGAGGCTCCTTCTAAGTTGCATTTTGGCGGCATGATGGCATAAATTCTATTTTTAGTATGGATTAGGGTAGTCTTAGGGTGTATTTATAGGATTAGGTTGTGTTTTAGACCCTTAGTGTAACACCCCGGATTTTTCCGTTAACAGTAAATTAACAAATTAAAGTATAATTAAATTGTAACAGAAAAATTAAGGGAAACGGACATCACCATTGCGTTCGTCTCGGAATTCTGCTTGAGATAGAGTCCGAGTTTGCGCAAAACGGATAACGTATGAAGAAGATATCTTTAATTTAAATATTACAGCAAAACATGAAAAAAGAGAAGTAAGGAGAGGACAATAATTATTATTATTCTAAGACTTATTAACAAAAGCCTCTGTAGCTTAGTTGGTTAAGGCATTGGATTTGTAGCATGGAGGTCGGGGGTTCGAACCCCGGCGGCGACATAATTTTTATCTCTGTTTTAGAGAGGGCCAACTGAGCATGCAAATACATGTACGTATACAAATTCAAATTTTGAAAGGATAAGAACGTACATATAAGGAAATAAAGAAAATATATGTATATATATGAGAATATATATATATATATATATATGCAAAAATATATGTATACAATAGATAAAATTCAAATAGACTAAAACAGCTCAATTTAAAGTTTAATTTTTGAAAATCGAACCCAGTCCCTCCTGGCTGGCCTGGTCTGTGTTTGGTCGAATTTCTGTGGGTTGCTTTGTCATTAGGGCTAGGTGGCAAGTTTTAATTGGTCTCTCTATCTAATGAATGGCTACGATCTAACCTAGCAACATCAATGGTTCTAATCAATTCCTAACCTCTATATAAACAACCCTAAACTAAACCCTAATCTATTCATTCAAATTAAGAGCATAGCCGCCATGTTGCTGAGGAACGACTAAGAGTAGCCGCCATCTAGAGAGAGAGGATTAGGGAGAAAGTTCTAAAGCCTAAAGCAATTCAAGCAACCTAAAGCTAATCAATTCAACAAAGGAATCATATCTCTTAATTAGAGAATTTGCCGCAACCATTGTAAGTAGAGTATTACTTTGGTATGAACAAATGATTGTGTAGATATGTATGCTTGAATTGTGGCAATGAAATTCGTATTTGTGCGATTTATATACTTTTGGATATTCTGAATTATGTCATTCAATTATAAAGAACTACATGCGGTAGTTCTATGCAAATATACGTTTGGAATATTGCGCAAATTATGTAGTCTATGTTGAAGCTACATGTATGTAGTTGATTGAAATTCATGCAAGTTTGGGGCTTTGTTATTATGCCATCATGATGTCTATTTTGTGCATAAATCATTTTGCAAGTAATTGAGACAAGTTTGGTTGTTATAGTTCATATGAAACTATGTTGGAATTTTGACACCATAATCCATGTATTAAGTCATGCTTTTGCAAAACTTATGAATATGGCTAGGCTATGAATGATATTGGGCATAATTGAAATTCATGATTAAGTCTATCTTGTTTAAAAGAATTATATGATGACATATGTGAGACATGGCTAAGTTAGACACAAAAATCCCTTTTTTGCAAGTTAAAAGCAAACACCATGATTAGGAATATTTATGCATAAGTATACCATCGTTATGTGATTAAATTTAATTAAGTTGAACTATGCTTTTGTGTTAGTAACAAAGTATCCTCTTTGTAAACATGTAGAAACCTTATGAACATGACTTGTTTATATTTATGCCATGAACAAATTTAACTATACCTATGCCATGTTTATGCTAGAAGTATTTATGCCATGCTTATGTTTGACATTATGCCATGTTTATGCTAGAAGTATTTATGCCATGCTTATGTTTGACATTATGCCATGTTTATGCTAGAAGTATTTATGCCATGCTTATGTTTGACATTATGCCATGTTTATGCTAGAAGTATTTATGCCATGTTTGACATTATGCCATGTTTATGCTAAAAGTATTTATGCCATGCTTATGTTTGACATTATGCCTAGGTAAAAATATAGGTTCATGGGTCAATAATGATATCTCAATTACAAGTTCACATGCTTTGATTCATGTCACCTATGTTACCACTATGCAAGTACACCAGTTTCTATTATGTATTTCCAACGTCATATGCAAGTTCATGCGCTCACCTTCCCCTCTTTGTGTATGTAATCACGCTTTAAGCCTCCCCTTTTCGCATGGCTAAATTGGGCTTTAAAAGGCTAAGCCCAATATATATAAACGGACGTGTAAAACGGGGGAAAATAATGTTGGGTTAAAATTACTAATGAATGAAAACTAAAGTAGAAGGGCCCAAATTCAAGTATGGGTTGGGCCCATGATTGGTGTAACCTTTACACCATTAACTTAATAATGGGCCGCAAATATTTACATATAAGAAATAAAGAAGAATGACAAGATATATAAATGTAGAAAATACGATATGTTTAACCCGAGGTTGGATTGAGTTGTGATGTAAACCTGCCCGGAACCGCCCGACTGTCCAGTAGTCACAACAATACCTATCCAATGTGGGAGGTTAAACATGGAGCCCAATAAGGACCCGAGGTTATACTGAGTTGTGGCGTAAGACTGCCCGGAACCAACCGGCAATAGGCAGCCACAGCAATACCTGTCTAATGTGAGAGGTTAGGGCCTTAATAAGACAATTAAGGCTGAATCAGGATTGTTAGGATTAAGTGGACTAAGACTTAATCAAAATGGAACACGCTAAACTAAACGGACTGGTGGGGTTAGGTTAGAAAACACTTAACCAACTTAGCATGTTGGCTAGAGATAGAAAACCTAGTAACGGGGGACCCTTTTCAGCAGTAACCCTACACGGTGTATCATGATACCCTGAAACAAGGCAGGGTGGGGCACGATTACTGGGCTGATTGTAAGAGGTCAAAAATCGACGGCGGTGGTGTAGCAGTGTAGGTTCTAACAGAGTGCGGGCGTGCACACACTCCGGCGCAGAAAAATAAGGCACTGGACACCAGTAGCATACCTGTGCACTCTAAGGTTGTGTCGGGTTGCCACTATGGGACTTGATACACCCCATGGTGGGACCAGCATAGGTAACTACGACATCGGGGGCCGTAAGACACATGTAACTATGCGAGTAGGAGCCGATCATCATAGAATGGATCACTTCACCCTGATTATGGGGTGCCAGTTGGAAACTAGTTCATATGGGTTCAGAGATCAACATGGGGTACGATAGTATATTCGACCCTAGACAACTTAACCAAGTTTATAGTGCATGCCCACTTCTTGTTTATACTTATCATACCCAGTTCTTTATTCATAGACAAAATAGTACTAGACTTACTCAGGCTTTATGTCTGACTCTATTTTTCTTTCGTCTTCTTTCTTCCGTTTCCCCCCCAGGTCCTCAGGGAGGGAACACAGCAGCTTGACCAACCTCAAACATCCAGCTTGAAGAAGAGAAATGTATTGCTTGGACTTTCCTGTTTTGAACTATGGCTTTGGACAATCCACTATGGGGCTTTTGCAGTTTATCTATGTTTTATTTATGCTTCTTTAAATAATGTACTCAAGACAGATTATGAAAGTGTTATGTTATGTTTTTGTAAAGGATGTTGTTGTAACACGTATTTGACTTTATGAAATAAAAGTTTGTTGTTCTTCCGCTGTTTACAAATATGTGTTCTTATATCTGTCTTGTATATCTGTGACTTGTACTTATAAACCTCCACCAAAATTAGGGCATTCCCTTTGAGAGTGACCCTAACGGAGGTGGGGTGTTTCACTTGGTATCAGAGCATAGGTTTACCAGATAAGATAAAAAGTTTTGAAAAATTATTTTCAAAAAGGAAATTTAAAGAAGCATTTTTAAAAGAAAAATATTATTTTATTTTAAAAAGGCAAAGTCCACTCCCCAAAGCCATAGGTACTATCTCTTATCCTTCGTTTTGAATCTATCCTTTTTGTTTCAGCATGTCCGAAGATCTTAACTTGCCAGAAGGGGTGCCAATACCTGGTTGGTTTAGACGGTTCTTAGAAGCAAGGGCCACTCAGCCAGGTCCTACCATTCCTCCTCCCCCAGCGGAAGGAAATCATCCAGCTGCAGCAACACCTTTTCCTCCACCTCCTCCTCGGGGAAACACGTTTGCTAAGATATGTAAAGATTTTAAAGCTATGGGAGGAAAGGATTTCCATGGAACTGAGTCCTTCGTAGCAGCTAGAAATTGGCTGAAAGAAACTGAGGACCTATTCATCATCTTTGAGGTAGAAGATAGGCAAAAAGTACAACTGGCGGTGTGGCTATTGAAGGGCGAGGCTTCCTACTGGTGGGAAGTCACTAATGCTGAAAGACCAGTGGAGACATGGGAGGACTTTAGGGCAAGGTTTGAGACCAAATTTCTCTCAGATGCGGAAAGGAGTTTGCAGTTGGAAAAATTCTTATTTCTTAAGCAAGGGGACAAGACAGTCAGAGAGTATGTGAATTAGTTTGATGAGCTGGCTAGGTTTGGGCTTGACCTAGTCAACACCCCGCACAAGAAGGCTCTCTGTTTCGTCAAAGGGTTAAATGAGCCATTACACAGTTTGGCCATGACCCATATACCCATGGGAGCCACGTATGAAAGATTGGTGCAAATGGCATTGCTGAATGAAGAGGATAAGAGCAAGAAGGAGACGAAGGCAGAAAGCTCTCAAGGGAAGAAAGAGGGTTTGCAGCCCAAGAAGACAGACTTTAAGAAGGGCGGGAAAGGCAACAAAGAGAAGAGGAAGTGCAATTTCTGTGGCAAAGTGGGGCACTTAGTAAAGGACTGCCGGAAAAAGAAGGCCAAGGAAAATGGTGGGTGCTTTTCATGCGGTCAGACAGGCCACAGGGCTAAGGACTGCCCAAAGAAACGAGGACAGGGGCAGGGCGCTGGATCCACCCCAGGGGCACAGGTTCATGTGCTAGAAGCGCCACCGTTGCAACAGCGAGGTATAAATACTTCAGTAGAAAGTGTAGTTTATCTTTATGATCACCCCATTCGCACTTTATTTGATTCTGGCGCATCACACTCCTTTATCTCGTCTGCTTTAGTAGAATCTCTGCACCTAAAAACTAGTATGGTAGAGGACCCCTTAATTGTTTCAAACCCAATTGGGGCCCCAGCTCATTTGTCTATGATCTGTTTGGATTTGAAAATTTCTATTCTAAGTGTAGAATTTGAATGTAGTGCCTTTGTTTTGGGCTTTGCGGGGTATGGTTTGATTTTGGGTATGGATTGGCTATCCAGTAATGGGGCCATCCTTGATTGTGAGAAAAGGGTTGTTAGGCTCCTAACCCAGCTCAGTAATACTTTGGAAATTTCTTGTAATCCCTCGTATGCGGTTATGCTTAGTTATCTTGAGTCGCTAGATGCCTCTGTTGAAAATTTGCAATCAGTTAGAGTGGTCCGGGAATATCCGGATGTCTTCGAAGAGGTGAAGGGCTTGCCTCCGAAGCGGGAAATAGACTTCCGCATATATCTTGTAGATAATGCAAAGCCCGTTGCGTTGCCCGTTAGACACATGGCTCCACGAGAAAGAAAAGAGCTCAGTAAACAGATTAAAGAGCTTCTAGAGAAGGGGTTCATTAGGTGGAGCATTTCAGAATAGGGCACTCCAGGAGTGTTCGCCACTAAGGCTGAAGGTTCATTTCACTTATGCATGAGTTGTAAAGAATCACCTTAGTAAGTACATTTGGCAACATAGTTGGACTTAGGAAGGGACTCCCTTGTGACCTAAAAGGAGTCCATCATGCTTAGTTTCCTAGAATCATATGTGGTGGTTGGGTTGATTAATTCTTTGGGTGTCAGTCTGATGTTGATTTCGGTCTTCGGGGCTGATGCTTAGAGAGTTCTTCTCCTAATCAATATATATGTGGCATAGATTTCCAGTTTTGACATTGCCTAATGGGCACAAAATTTTTACTTGCTTCTATCATTCGACTATACCTTTAGGTAGGACCATTTCCTATCATTGAGAAAATTTGGAAAATGACCTATAGATTAGAGCTACCCGAGAAATTGGCCGGAGTCCACAACGTTTTTCACGTTTCACATCTCCGAAAATGTCTACATGAGTCTGCTGAAGTGGTAGAGCCAAATATCCTCGAAGAGGCCGAAGTGGAACGCGAAGCAACCATAAGAAAAGTTCCAACCCGCATACTAGGAACGGAAGTGAAGAAGCTACGCAACCGCGAAGTCAAACTCGTCAAAGTTCAGTGGAGCGACGCCGAGGGAGACGCGACTTGGGAAACTGAAGCTAGAATACGCACTGCTTACCCTTTTCTTTTCGAGGGTACGTCCTTGATCTTTCTTTTTCCTTAAGTTGCGCTTTTATCTATCTTTTTAGGAATATCTCCTCGACCTTATCTTTTAGATAGAAACCTTTTGGATGAAAACATGTAATTGAAACATGTTATGTATGATGGTTGCAAGTGGTTGCAAGTGATTGCTAGTAGTTGCTCGTGGCTGCATATACACACACAATCTAGGTTTTAGATCGGCTCAGTCACTTCATATTGCATATGCATATATGTTTGCACTCATATATGGTTGAATTGTAATGTGTTGTCATATGGATGTTGCATTTGTATGAAAGATTGTGCACCCATGTAGAATCATGAATAGGAAAAATCTGCATACATAATGGATACATGGCACTTACATGATTCGCATTAAGGAAGTCAACTGAATCAGTAGACCGCCTGATTTTGCATTAGATAAGTTCATGAACACACACACTTCGCATATGATCATGAAGCATTAGAAGTCTTTTAAGGACAATGGATGCTCGTGTTTGATGGATGAGTAGATGGATGATTGAATGTTAGGATTTACATTCTTCCTAAACTTGAAGATTTCGGGGACGAAATCCTTTTAAGTGGGGGAGAATGTAACACCCCAGATTTTTCCGTTAACAGTAAATTAACAAATTAAAGTATAATTAAATTGTAACAGAAAAATTAAGAGAAACGGACATCACCATTGCGTTCGTCTCGGAATTCTGCTTGAGATAGAGTCCGAGTTTGCGCAAAACGGATAACGTATGAAGAAGATATCTTTAATTTAAATATTACAGCAAAACATGAAAAAAGAGAAGTAAGGAGAGGACAATAATAATTATTATTCTAAGACTTATTAACAAAAGCCTTTGTAGCTCAGTTGGTTAAGGCATTGGATTTGTATCATGGAGGTCGAGGGTTCGAACCCCGGCGGCGACATAATTTTTATCTCTGTTTTAGAGAGGGCCAACTGAGCATGCAAATACATGTACGTATACAAATTCAAATTTTGAAAGGATAAGAACGTACATATAAGGAAATAAAGAAAATATATGCATATATATGAGAATATATATATATATATGCAAAAATATATGTATACAATAGATAAAATTCAAATAGACTAAAACAGCTCAATTTAAAGTTTAATTTTTGAAAATCGAACCCAGTCCCTCCTGGCTGGCCTGGTCTGTGTTTGGTCGAATTTCTGTGGGTTGCTTTGTCATTAGGGCTAGGTGGCAAGTTTTAATTGGTCTCTCTATCTAATGAATGGCTACGATCTAACCTAGCAACATCAATGGTTCTAATCAATTCCTAACCTCTATATAAACAACCCTAGACTAAACCCTAATCTATTCATTCAAATTAAGAGCATAGCCGCCATGTTGCTGAGGAACGACTAAGAGTAGCCGCCATCTAGAGAGAGAGGATTAGGGAGAAAGTTCTAAAGCCTAAAGCAATTCAAGCAACCTAAAGCTAATCAATTCAACAAAGGAATCATATCTCTTAATTAGAGAATTTGCCGCAACCATTGTAAGTAGAGTATTACTTTGGTATGAACAAATGATTGTGTAGATATGTATGCTTGAATTGTGGCAATGAATTTCGTATTTGTGCGATTTATATACTTTTGGATATTCTGAATTATGTCATTCAATTATAAAGAACTACATGCGGTAGTTCTATGCAAATATACGTTTGGAATATTGCGCAAATTATGTAGTCTATGTTGAAGCTACATGTATGTAGTTGATTGAAATTCATGCAAGTTTGGGGCTTTGTTATTATGCCATCATGATGTCTATTTTGTGCATAAATCATTTTGCAAGTAATTGAGACAAGTTTGGTTGTTATAGTTCATATGAAACTATGTTGGAATTTTGACACCATAATCCATGTATTAAGTCATGCTTTTGCAAAACTTATGAATATGGCTAGGCTATGAATGATATTGGGCATAATTGAAATTCATGATTAAGTCTATCTTGTTTAAAAGAATTATATGATGACATATGTGAGACATGGCTAAGTTAGACACAAAAATCCCTTTTTTTGCAAGTTAAAAGCAAACACCATGATTAGGAATATTTATGCATAAGTATACCATCGTTATGTGATTAAATTTAATTAAGTTGAACTATGCTTTTGTGTTAGTAACAAAGTATCCTCTTTGTAAACATGTAGAAACCTTATGAACATGACTTGTTTATATTTATGCCATGAACAAATTTAACTATACCTATGCCATGTTTATGCTAGAAGTATTTATGCCATGCTTATGTTTGACATTATGCCATGTTTATGCTAGAAGTATTTATGCCATGCTTATGTTTGACATTATGCCATGTTTATGCTAGAAGTATTTATGCCATGCTTATGTTTGACATTATGCCATGTTTATGCTAGAAGTATTTATGCCATGCTTATGTTTGACATTATGCCATGTTTATGCTAGAAGTATTTATGCCATGTTTGACATTATGCCATGTTTATGCTAAAAGTATTTATGCCATGCTTATGTTTGACATTATGCCTAAGTAAAAATATAGGTTCATGGGTCAATAATGATATCTCAATTACAAGTTCACATGCTTTGATTCATGTCACCTATGTTACCACTATGCAAGTACACCAGTTTCTATTATGTATTTCCAACGTCATATGCAAGTTCATGCGCTCACCTTCCCCTCTTTGTGTATGTAATCACGCTTTAAGCCTCCCCTTTTCGCATGGCTAAATTGGGCTTTAAAAGGCTAAGCCCAATATATATAAACGGACGTGTAAAACGGGGGAAAATAATGTTGGGTTAAAATTACTAATGAATGAAAACTAAAGTAGAAGGGCCCAAATTCAAGTATGGGTTGGGCCCATGATTGGTGTAACCTTTACACCATTAACTTAATAATGGGCCGCAAATATTTACATATAAGAAATAAAGAAGAATGACAAGATATATAAATGTAGAAAATACGATATGTTTAACCCGAGGTTGGATTGAGTTGTGATGTAAACCTGCCCGGAACCGCCCGGCTGTCCAGTAGTCACAACAATACCTATCCAATGTGGGAGGTTAAACATGGAGCCCAATAAGGACCCGAGGTTAGACTGAGTTGTGGCGTAAGACTGCCCGGAACCAACCGGCAACAGGCAGCCACAGCAATACCTGTCTAATGTGAGAGGTTAGGGCCTTAATAAGACAATTAAGGCTGAATCAGGATTGTTAGGATTAAGTGGACTAAGACTTAATCAAAATGGAACATGCTAAACTAAACGGACTGGTGGGGTTAGGTTAGAAAACACTTAACCAACTTAGCATGTTGGCTAGAGATAGAAAACCTAGTAACGGGGAACCCTTTTCAGCAGTAACCCTACACGGTGTATCATGATACCCTGAAACTAGGCAGGGTGGGGCACGATTACTGGGCTGATTGTAAGAGGTCAAAAATCGACGGCGGTGGTGTAGTAGTGTAGGTTCTAACGGAGTGCGGGCGTGCACACACTCCGGCGCAGAAAAATAAGGCACTGGACACCAGTAGCATACCTGTGCACTCTAAGGTTGTGTCGGGTTGCCACTATGGGACTTGATACACCCCATGGTGGGACCAGCATAGGTAACTACGACATCGGGGGCCGTAAGACACATGTAACTATGCGAGTAGGAGCCGATCATCATAGAATGGATCACTTCACCCTGATTATGGGGTGCCAGTTGGAAACTAGTTCATATGGGTTCAGAGATCAACATGGGGTACGATAGTATATTCGACCCTAGACAACTTAACCAAGTTTATAGTGCATGCCCACTTCTTGTTTATACTTATCATACCCAGTTCTTTATTCATAGACAAAATAGTACTAGACTTACTCAGGCTTTATGTCTGACTCTATTTTTCTTTCGTCTTCTTTCTTCCGTTTCCCCCCCAGGTCCTCAGGGAGGGAACACAGCAGCTTGACCAACCTCAAACATCCAGCTTGAAGAAGAGAAATGTATTGCTTGGACTTTCCTGTTTTGAACTATGGCTTTGGACAATCCACTATGGGGCTTTTGCAGTTTATCTATGTTTTATTTATGCTTCTTTAAATAATGGTCTCAAGACAGATTATGAAAGTGTTATGTTATGTTTTTGGAAAGGATGTTGTTGTAACACGTATTTGACTTTATGAAATAAAAGTTTGTTGTTCTTCCGCTGTTTACAAATATGTGTTCTTATATCTGTCTTGTATATCTGTGACTTGTACTTATAAACCTCCACCAAAATTAGGGCATTCCCTTTGAGAGTGACCCTAACGGAGGTGGGGTGTTTCACTTAGATTAACCCTAGGTTAGTTTAGGTCCGTCAGATTTCGTCCCAAGCCCTCCAACCCAGCCCAAAACTCAATCAGGTGCACCCAGGCCAGAATCAGCCGGCAGGGCAAGTCGACAGCCCTGTCGACTGCCAAGTCGATAGGCATGTCGACAGGCAAGTCGACAGCCCTGTCGACAGCCAAGTCGACTTGGCTGGGCGGGAGTTTTCCCGCCTGGCCCCCATTTCTGCATGTTTCGAAATTCAAATTTCCCGAAAACTTCTTTAGGCCTTAACCGGGTCATACGGACTCCGATTTACAAAATTTCGGACTCTATTTCGCGTATTTTTCCGAGACGAATACAATGACGTAACCAGTTTCCCCTGATTCTCACATCTGAGATTATTAATTCTGTAATTAGTGAATATCAGTGTTAACTGAAATTCGGGGTGTTACATTCTCCCCTCCTTAAAGGATTTCGTCCCCGAAATCTCCAAGTTAAGGAGAATGCATATCCTACCATCCAAACAACCATCTACTCAATCCATCAAACACGGGCATCCATTGTCCTTAAAACAATTTCTACTGATGTATGAGCATATGCAAAAAGTGTGTGTATATGTTCCCTATCTAATGTATGAACATATGCAAACCGTGATAGTGCCATGCATCCAATATGTATGCGAAAGATCCCTATCGATACATACTATTTCTACATGAGTGCACAATCATTCACCAAAATGCATCATCCATGTGATAACACGACCATTATACATCCATTAATATAGCTACCTACACACAATTTTATGCAATATGCAATATGAAGTGATTGAGCCGATCTAGTGCCTAGAGTGTGTATATATGCATCCACGAGCAACCACTAGCAACCACTTGCATCCACATGCATCCATCAAACATAACATGTCTCAAACACATGTTTCAACCATAGGTTTACCCTATCTAAAGGTCAAAGGTACTAATGAGATGACATACTAAAGATAAGATAAGCACTAGACAAACGATAAAGGAGACGTTTAAAGGACATACCCTAAAAAAGGAATGGGTATAACGAACGCATCTTCGCTTCTGTCTCCCAAGTAGCATTGCTCTCACCTTCTCCCCTTTTCACTTTGACTAGTCGAACCTCTCTGTTTCTCAACTTCCTAATCTCTGACCCAAGGATGCGGGTAGGAGCTCGTCGAATAATCACATCACGCTCTACCTTTACTTCTTTAAGCAAGCTCGGCTCTACCGCCCCTGCGGTCTCATGTAAGCACTTCCTCAAACATGACACATGGAATACGTCATGTTCCATATGTAACCGAACTATCTCTCGAATATAAACTGAAGCTAGACATGGAACAGTCCTCTTGCTCTTCACGGGTATGAAATGGGCACTCTTAGTAAGTTTATCTACCACAACCCAAATTCCCGTATTACCCTTCCTCGATCTTGGTAACCCATCAATAAAATCCATCGAGACGCTATCCCACTTCCATTGCGGAACTTCCAATGAGTGAAGCAACCCACCCGGTTTCTTTTGCTTCTCTTCCACCTGTTGGCACACCAAGCATCTAGCGACATACTCGGCCACATCTTTCTTCATACCGGCTCAAAAGAAAACTCGCTTCATGTCTTGGTACATCTTGTCCCTACCGGGATGAATGGTCATCTCCGAACGATGTGCATCATCAAGTATAGCCTTCCTCAAACCCTCGTCTTGCGGTACACAAAGTCTATCGTCTCTACGCAACCACCCCTTACCATCTAGGGTGTACCTACTCAAATGGCTGGACGACTCCCCCCTCCTCATGAGCTTCTCTACTAACTCAACCAACTGTGGGTCGTCTCGCTGTGCTCCGCCAATCCATCCCAAAAGAGTAGGCCTAACCTCCAAGGAGGCTAGCAAACCGGGTACAAAGTCAACGGAAGGTCTAAAGTCAAACATAGAAATAAACTCTAAGCTCCGTCGTTCAACGAACAATGAACTCGAGGACAACCTTTTTCTACTTAAGGCGTCCGCTACCACGTTACCCTTGCCAGGGGTATACGCTATCTCAAACTCATAGGATGCTAAGAATCCCATCCACTTTTGCTGTCCTAAGACTATGCACTCGAAGAGTCTCCAACACTTCCCTAAGATGTAGGGCATGCTCTTCTCCACTTTTAGAGAAAATCAGGATATTACCCCATCCAAAATCATCACAACTGTCCATCTCTCACGCAGACCACCCTAGTCGAACTCGACATCCCCCAAATGCAAGCCCCAAAGGCTTAAACCAATATCAGAAAAACACCCAAGGGATACCTCCTTCGAATTCAGACGACCTACGTGAGATGATACTAGTAAAAACGGCTAGATAATTAAGCCCTTGTCCAACTCTGGATGTCCTCGCCAGTCTCGTTCCAAAACCACCGTTTATCCCATAACTGGCTTTGCTCAACCTATTGAGCACATACGAAAACTTATTTCGCTCCTAGGAAAGACCAAGATGTCATTTACAAAGACCATCACGAACTTATTTAGGTACTCCCTGAACACCCTTCTCATCAAGTCAATAAAGTATGCGGGGGCATTCGTCAAACCAAATGGCATCACCAGCCACTCATAAAAAAAACCATCCGGAGTCCTAAAGGCAGTCTTCTCTATACTATCCTCAGCCACTCTCAACTGACGAAACCCCGTGGCTAAGTCCAACTGCGAAAATACTGAGGCGCCCACTAACTGATCAAAGAGATCATCAATCCTCGGCAATGGGTGTCTATTCTTCTTTGTGAGTTTATTTAGTTCTCTTTAGCCTACACAAAGTCTGAGGGACCCATCCGCCTCTGTGGCAAAGACTACTGGAGCACCCCACTCCGATATACTTCGTCTTATGAACCCCTTCTCAAGCAAATCGCCTACTTGCTTATGGAGTTCCCTCCTCTCATGAGGAGCCATGTGGCACACTGGCCAAGATACTGGTTTGGCATTGTCTACCAGATATATTCGGAAGTCAACCTCCCGCTCCGGAGGTAAGCCCTTCACCCCCTCAAACACATCCGAGTATTCCCGGACCACTCTAACAGATCGCAAACTCTCGACCGACGTGTCAAGCGATTCTAGATAACTTAGCATAACAGATTCCATGGGATTATGAGAGATCTCGAGAGTGTTACCTAAGCGGGTCATAAGCCTAACAACTCTCCCTCCACAAATAAGAACGGCACCAATACTGGATAACCAGTCCATGCCCAAAACTAACCCATAGCCCGTGAAGCCCAAAAAGCATCACATCTAAACTCAACGCTAAGTATAGCAACTTTCAAACCCAAACACATCATGGAGCCCCAATTGGGTTTGAAACAACTAAGGGATCATCTACTAAACTGGTGTCTAAGTGCAGTGACTCAACTAACAATGATGAGATAAACGAACTCAATGCGTCAGAATAAAGTTCGAACCGGATAATAAAGAAATCCAAATTCCAACCTAGACGGTCCTATCCCCATCTGGTACACTAGCAGTGAGGGAATACAACTACCCTCCAGGAGATTCCATACCTTGCCCATGCCCCTTTGGACAATCCTAATAAGGTGTCCTATTCTTCCAAAAGGATAACTACTAGCCCTCTTCTTCCCATTCTCCACTCGTAACCTCCCATCAAAATGAGGTTTCGTCCTTCATTAAACAACAACTATTTGAGCCTTCCTCCCATCGTCTATCCAATAGGTACCTACAAGTCCTCCTCCTTCTTGAACCAACTTCTAGTCCGACTAATGTCTAAGTCCCTTGAAGTGGTTTTCCATTCTTATCTATCTTAGAAAGATCATCTATACGCGGAGGGGAAACTCAAACCGAGAGAGGAAGAGATTAGAAACGGAGAATTTGAAAGATATAGATATGGCTATTGGGGATTATGCTTTTCTTTCAAAAACTTTTCTCTTAAAAGACATGTTTTTGAAAATACTCCTTTCAAAAATATTCTTAGAAAATAGTTTTTCTAAAAATTTTATCTGTTCTGGTAACCTTAAGCTCTGATACCACGTGTAACACCCCACACCCGCTACGGTCACTCACTAAGGGAATGCCATAACATCGGTGGAGTATTTTAAGTGAATATAGAACAGAAAAATTACAACAAGACAGATATAAGTAATACTTGAGAATTTAATACATCATTTCATTTCAGCGGAAAGTAAAAACATGTTTGGTTACACCAAACCCATAAACAAGAGTCAAGTACATAATATCCATCCTGATAAAACAAAAGTACATAATCCCACTACATAACTTAATAGCCATACTAGAAAAGATAAACTGAGCTTTACATCCATGGTCCAAGCTCCAAAAGATAGATAAAGCAGTCTGATCAAAGCCCACTAGTGCTAGGCCCACTCTGATAACCTGAGGGTTGGGGAAAAAGATAAAAACAACGGGGTCAGACATAAGTCTGAGCGAGTCCTATAACTTTAACAATACAATCATTAAAGTAACCAGAGTAAGACGTAAGCTTGATATACGGTAACGACTGGGGATAAATGGCTACACTAAGCAGCCAACTAGACTTAGGATGAACTAAGATAACCGTAAAGACGCGCCTATCCACCCAAGGATAATTACTAGATTGCACCACCCCAGTTCTACCCACCAAGGGTAATTCCTACTTAAAGGTTGATCCCACTAAGTGTACTTAGTAATTTTACCCAGTAGTTTCTTGTACCCCTAGCTGACTACATAGGTGCCGTCTGCTCCTATCTCCGCTAGGTGTACCCACTACTCCCCAAGCGATCGGCTCCCTAACGTAGATACCCGTGCTGGCCCCACAGTGGGGTGTATCATTCCCCAAAGTGGCAACCTGATAATATCAACGGTGCACGGCTTATACCTACATGATGCAACAACGTCTTACTTACCAGCCCGGGTCAACACACGCATATGAAACCCGTTGGACTTGCGTTGCCACCGCTAACCCGTTTTGGCCTCTTATAGTCAAGCCCAATATGCGTGTCCCGTCCTCGACTTGGGTCGAGCCCACAAAGATACGTTTGGAATATTGGTTGAAATGGGCCCCCACAAGCTACTACTTAAGCTTGTCATTTTTATCTAGTGCATCCCACTTAACCCCTTTTATAATCATCCCCATTTACATGTTAAGGTTTGGTTAAGTCATCTAATCATATTTCAATTGCCACTCAAGGCCCCCACAAGCTACTACTTAAGCTTGTCATTTAATCATATTTCAATTGCCACTTAAGGCCCCCACAAGCTACTACTTAAGCTTGTCATTTAATTATATTTCAATTGCCACTTAAGGCCCCCACAAGCTACTACTTAAGCTTGTCATTTAATTATATTTCAATTGCCACTTAAGGCCCCCACAAGCTACTACTTAAGCTTGTCATTTAATTATATTTCAATTGCCACTTAAGGCCCCCACAAGCTACTTACTTAAGCTTGTCATTTAATTATATTTCAATTGCCACTTAAGGCCCCCACAAGCTACTACTTAAGCTTGTCATTTAATTATATTTCAATTGCCACTTAAGGCCCCCACAAGCTACTACTTAAGCTTGTCATTTAATTATATTTCAATTGCCACTTAAGGCCCCCACAAGCTACTTACTTAAGCTTGTCATTTAATTATATTTCAATTGCCACTTAAGGCCCCCACAAGATTTCCACATGCCACCCAAGGCACTTACTTAATCCTTTAATCATGTTTAATTACATGTTCCACTTTGGTTAAGTATTCTAATCGTATTTTCTATTGCCACCCAAGGCAACCCACTAGTTTCCTTATGCCACCCAAGGCACCCCCACTAGTTACTACATGCCACCCAAGGCACCCACTTAACCCCTCATGCCTCACTACATGCTAATTTGGTTAAGTGTTTCTTAATTAATTAAGATCGTAACCTTTGTAAAGACCTCTCACATTAGACTGTCTTTTATGGCAGCTGGATATGCCGGTTGGTTTCGGGCAGCCTTACACCATAACAGAGTCTAACCTCGTGTCTTTAGTTGGGCCAATCATTTGTAGCCGCTGGATTTGCCGGTCAGTTCCAGGCAGTCTTATGCTACAAAAAGGGTCCAACCTCGTGTCTTAGTAGATTAATTACACCTAATTAATCACCCCCATAATTTGTATTAATTATCCCTAATTAATTACAAATATTTAAGAATATGGGTAGACCTAACTCAATAGGTAAATTCCCAATTCCATAATATGGGTAGACCTAACTTAATAGGTAAATTCCCATTATGTCCATCCACTTTATGGTATGTTTAATCATACCCACTTCACACAATTTTATGTGTTCATTAATTTTTACCCCATCGTCCCCACGTAAATACGTTAACATGACATACTTCAAAAGAGAAAATTCATCATACACACAATGGGTTCAACTTAGCATATCATTAGCATTATAATGGGTTTAAAAGGTGTCAACTTGCATATATGACCATAAACCCAACTTGCATAAATAACCAACCCAAACTTGCATGAATCACATATGTCATAAAGATGGTAACTTGCATAAATGTTCATGTCATAGACCTATCATAAAGGTGTCAACTTGCATACATGTCATAGGTCTAAAAGGGATGAACTTGCACATGTACTTATGTCATACAAAGAGGCAAACTTGCATATATTATGCATATCATAAAAAGAGACAAACTTGCATATGAACTTGCATTATAACTTGCATATGAACTTGCATCATAACTTGCATATGAACTTGCATAACATGCCATACTTAGAGGCAAACTTGCATATATTATGCATATCATAAAAAGAGACAAACTTGCATATGAACTTGCATCATAACTTGCATATGAACTTGCATCATAACTTGCATAAAACCAAACACTTAGCATGCATAAAACCAAACACTTAGCATGCATAAAACCCACCACTTAACATGCATAAACCCAAACACTTAACTTGCATAAACATAGTGTCATCATGAATAAGTGTTAAACATAGTGATTAGCAAACTAGCATCATAACATATGACCTAAAACCCATTGATCCGCAAGCAAAACCATATGATCTCATCACATCTCATCTACTTAGTTTAGCAATTGGTTATTAAAGTGATAGAAACTCACAAACTCCAAGATTAGCTCCTTAGATAGTTGCTAGAGTTGAAGTAGAGGTGGATTAGTAGTTGATTAGCTTGCAATCCTCTTCACAAATTAGTGGAGGCTCCTTCTAAGTTGCATTTTGGCGGCATGATGGCATAAATTCTATTTTTAGTATGGATTAAGGTAGTCTTAGGGTGTATTTATAGGATTAGGTTGTGTTTTAGACCCTTAGATTAACCCTAGGTTAGTTTAGGTCCGTTAGATTTCGTCCCAAGCCCTCCAACCCAGCCCAAAACTCAATCAGGTGCACCCAGGCCAGAATCAGCCGACAGGGCAAGTCGACAGCCCTGTCGACTGCCAAGTCGACAGGCAAGTCGACAGCCCTGTCGAAAGCCAAGTCGACTTGGCTGGGCGGGAGTTTTCCCGCCTGGCCCCCATTTCTGCATGTTTCGAAATTCAAATTTCCCGAAAACTTCTTTGGGCCTTAACCGGGTCATATGGACTCCGATTTACAAAATTTCGGACTCTATTTCGCGTATTTTTCCGAGACGAATACAATGACGTAACCCGTTTCCCCTGATTCTCACATCTGAGATTATTAATTCTGTAATTAGTGAATATCAGTGTTAACTGAAATTCGGGGTGTTACACGAACTATAAGCTTGGGCACTTAGCCAAAATTTTAACTTTCTACAAATTTCCATAGTAAACCACAACGATCCCGAAGCATTCATCCACTTTCCTTGAAGTTACTTCGATAATTATCCTAAATGGTATCGTTATGTGCCAAACGATATGGCTAAGTCCAACTTCTTCACAATAAATCCAGGTCTCCATGTACTTCCTCGGAGTTGATGCCATGTTTTACTCATTTTTTGCTCAAAAACTTCTTCAACAACTCTCAAGTTTGCATGATTGATTGTTTATTTATCCCTTCCAATCTCTTGAACAAGACTTTATGCATATATCATATAGTCTATGTACATCTTGAAAAACACTTCCCATCCATTGGTCACACTTGATTTTGAGCAAATTTGATAAAAACAGTGTGCTAGAGCCATATGTTATGGTTTTGATGGCAATAACCTTATACAAATTATTAGCAATGATTTTTTAAATTTAATTATGATATAGTACATGCTATAGGAGAATGGTATTAGTAAATGTTTTTACCTATTTCATATAAGGTCACATAATTCTATTATTTTGAGATATGATTATTAGGAATATTTTTCACACCTTTGATTTTCCTTGAATTTCCATGTAATAATTTTAACCATGAAACCTTTGTTTAGGCTATTACATCGGATAGATGTAGAGTTTCAATCTAAACTAGCTTTCATTTCTTTAGGACGATGGTTTCTTAATTCCTAGAGTAATCATAATATAAAATGGGCTTACAATTTCGAAGTTATGCTTGTTTACAGTCATGAGTATGTATTAGCGTATGATTAATTAAGCCTAAAACTGGGCTTATTACTCTAATTCGAGGTTACTATAAATAAGGGACTTTAGGAGTCAAATTAAAATTTCTTCAGTCTTTCACGAAATCATATCTAAATCCCTATTAGCCCTATTTCATCCAAAATCTTCTAAGTTACTTTTTGAATCAAATAAGGTTATAGGTTAGTTCATCATTTAGAAGGTAGTGATCATTAAAATTAATTGAATTGAATTGCTTTTCATTGCATTTCAGATTAGATATACACTTGAATTGATTGAATCTAGTAAAAGGTGAGTGGTTTATGCGTTCTAATTATTATGTGCAAGTTTATATAATTAGGTTGCATTTATTTACCATGATTATTTAACAATAAAACATTTTCTAACCTTAATTACATTTCAACTTGTGCATAGGACTTAGATTAACATAAAATTAACCTTGTTCATATTCATATGTTTATGAAATATGTAGATATATATTAGAATTCACGTGTTTGCAACATTCTTATGTTTTAATTATTTGAACTGGCGTATGTGCATGAAATTCTATGCTTGTAAGTTGTGCTTTGATCTTTTCTGTTACTATTTTGGATGTTTGGGAAGATAGGTTGGAAAAATGAGCAAATCGGAGGCAAGGTTGGTCAAAATTGGACGAAATGTGCAAGAGAGGCTTTGGAACAAGGCAGGAGCCTACCTAATGAATCACGCCTCAAGAGGAGTTAAAGTGATAACCCGACTCTGAGTTATAAGGATAAATGGGTACCAAGTTAACATGCTAACTCATATAGGTTGGTGACTTTACGGAGGCAAGAGCTCAGCTAGTTGAGGTTTGATTGGTTAAGTGATGGAAACTAAGGCGAGTATTTATAGAACTTATAGATGAAGCTTTAGAATGGAGGCTGTATTGGTACGAAAAATAGGCTGGCGTGTAAAGCATTTGGGAATAGAGTACTAAAAGCATGAAAGAAGAGTTAGCTAGAATTTGCTAATTTTTAGGTCGAGGTCGAGTCAAGGGATAACTTGATACTGAGTTATCATGGTAGGTTGATAGGACATAACCAGCCATACAAGACCAAGACTAATTGGATACCCATGAACGCATCTTTAGTGATATGGACATGGAAGATGCTATGAAGTGGAATTTGGCTTTGAGATAGCTTTGGAGGCATGCTATGAATTGGTGGAAAGCTATTACGGGTGATACACCTAAAGATCAGTTCACATATGATTGATTTATGATAAGATTTGACGAGAAGTTAATTTCAACCGATCAGAAGTCGGTACTATTAAAGAAGTTCGCTGAATGCAAAACGGGAATTGGCAGTTTTTAAGTACGTTTTAAAGACCGGTGCTTTGTCAAAGTACAGGATTTCATTCATTGACACTCCCTTAGGGAAGAATGAAAAGTTCGTCACTGGCTTGGATGGCTAAATTGGTGAGAAATTAGCAAACCATATTGATGAGTTATTTGAGAAGCTTGTAGAGAAGAAGCTTTGCTATGAGAATTTGTACCCTAAGGTTAGGACTGCTATTATCATTCATATTAAGAAAGAGGAGCCAAAACTGCAACAAGACTATGGAGGCAAAAGAAGGTAGAATGCATAGAGAAAGCAACTCAGAAAATAATGGACAAAAAAGGTAAACGGGAACCTACTTTATGTGCATAATATCTCATGAAACTAAAAAAATAAACAAATAAAATAAAATTAAAAGTAGAAATTTATAAATGTTAGAATTTGGTCATGGAACATCCATCATTGCATCCAAAGTGATTTTCCGTTCAACTTCCATATATAACTCATCAAAATCGAAGTCGAACAAAAAAGTTATGAATGTTTGAATTTTCAGAGTTTACAATCATATAAAACCAATATTAATTTTAATATCTAAAATATGGAAGTGAATTTCAAAGGTTTGAACTTTATATTTTAATATTTTCTTAAGCCGAAAATGTTGCTAAGTTTAACATCAATGATAATTAGTAATCTATTAGGTAATAATTAGAAATAGATGTAAGAAACAAACGTTAAATACATGTACAATAGCCGACCCGTGATCACAATAGCTCGAGCAATGCTAGTCGAATAATGATCGTGTAGATGAATAGATGGACGTCTGAAATAAGGTGACGACTAGGGTTTAGGAATTTTTGAATGGCCCGAATTAGATAATTTCAATATGAAGGTTTTCACTCTTTCTCAATTCTACAAATAAACCTGAAGAACTCTTATTTTTGTTCATAAAATTATGTAACAAAGGCAGAGCCGTATCGTAATCTTTCCTTTGGTCTTTTTAGAAAAAAATGGAGTACTTCTGATCGTTGATCTTTAAATTTAATTTAATTCCTCAATCCTCCTTTTTGTTATCTTCTTGTTTCTGAACTGTAATATACATAATCTATCTTGTATATTCAAAAAAGGAAGAATAACTAGGCAGTAAGAGCAATTTAAACTGGATTCATCTTCAATCAGCAAGCTTTTTAGATCTATTTTAGTAGTTTTGTTATGTTTAGTTGTATCTAATTTATGCCGTAGGGAATTATGCAAATGAAAAATCCCAAAACAATAAAGCATTGATAATATCCCTAAGCAAATATCAACCTTTAAGTGTGCTGAAATTGCAATTGTCATATATAAATATTAGAACTAAATCAGCTGTTTGAAATTAAATAGTCTATGGTTTGTTCAACTCACTTTTTTTGTCTTAATTTGTAGTGTGAGACGGTCCTAAGAAACAACTAAATTAGAATAGTGTGCAAAGTATGTAATTTATTGTTATGGTTTACACCTCGTATTTTTGCCATTTAAATAAATAATGAACTCCTTTCTCACTCCAAAAATAACATACACGAAGGTTGAATGAAACATAAATGACTTAGTTTTGTGTGATCTATTTCATTAAAATAGAAAATGTGTAACAACCCGGAATTTCTGAACCAATTTAAAAATTTTATTTTTACTGTTCTAATGATTCTTGAATATTTAAAATGATTTATTTTAAATAATAACGACTAGAAATTTATTTTAATCAAAGTTAGAACGAATAATTTTATTTTAATTATATAACGGGCCCGAAATGGCGTAGTAGTTTGAAAATTCGATTTCAAATTTCAATTGAGTGTACATGATTCAAAATAAATCGGATTTCAGTAAAACTGAAATATTTGAATCTGTTGTTGGATCCGGAATGTCAAATTATTGCTAGATTCCAATTTTTAAAATTTTTGGAATCATTATGTGAGCGTGGCAAAGGAAAACAAGTTTTGTTAATTTCAGTCAAATTGGATTGACCAGAAAATGGCCATTTTTCAAACAGTCTCCAAATTCGACGAAATTAGTTTTGTTAGGACCATATCGTCAAAACATAGCTAGATTTATTTTTCTGTAATTTTTGGAGTCAGTATGTGGCCCCGTTAAATTAAAATGTGCGTTTAAATTCAATATATTGATTTATATTCTAATTTAAAGAAAAACAATTCAAAATGATAGAATTGGCTTACAAAACATATCCCATTGTGTCCGAAATGGAGGTATTTAGCTAGAAGCAATAGTCGTTGGGTTCGATTTGGAGTTCGGAACAATAAACTAGTTATTTTAGAATTAAATAATATTAATTAAATATATAAAAAAAAGAATTTGTCCAAAACCCTAGTTCATTCTGGAGCACCCGCCAGCGTTAGTTTCAAGGGCTAACAATGGCCGATTTTAATTCTCCAAAATATCCTAATCTTTGCAATAATCTTCAATGCAACCAAAATAAAAATAAAAGAGTAGTCCAAGATCTCTCTTCCCAATGGTCTTGATCTGAAATTGATAACTATGGTGGTCAGGACAACACTGCAAAGCCACAACGTTCGAACAGGGTTTTAAAGCCAGGGAGGGGACCGAGATTAATGGTGCTCACGGCGGTGGTTGGCGTTGCGTAGTTGGTCGACGTGGTGATGGCTGATCGGCCTCCGATGGCTCGTGTTGGCGGCGGCGACGGATTCCTTAAGGGCGACGATGGGTTCTATTTGCCTGAATGAGATAACGATGGAAGAAAGGTTTAAAAGGGGATTTTATTTTTAATTATAAAATTAATTATGTTAATTATATAATTAAACTTTAAACCGTTATATCTTTGTCAAATGGAAATAGAAAATTTCAAATTGAAGTGCGTTGGGATCGTGTCTTCGAATGCTACAACATGGAACAGAATAGAAGACAATGGTAACGGTTTTAAAAATTTGATTTTTAATTTACAAATTAGCATTGTTTTATGTTTAGATTTTATATAAATAGATTTGTTTTTAAAAATAAAAAAATGCCACGGTTTTTAAAATATAAAAACACCACGGTTTTTAAAATATAAATATACACGGTTTTTAAAATATAAAGCATTGAATTTCATTTTCAGATTTTTATATATAAATGCACTGTTAATATATGATTTTTTTAAAATGAAATTGTTTTTAAAATAAAAAGAGCATTCTTTTTAAAAATAAAAAGAGCATTGTTTCTGAAAATAAAAAGAGCATTGTTTGCAAAATAAAATTTGCATTGTTTTTAAAATAAAATTAACGTTGTTTTTAAAATAGAAATAGCAATATAAAAATATGATTTTTAATATATATATATATATAACATTATAAAAAATATGATTTTTAATATATATATATATATATATAACATTACAAAAAAATATGATTTTTAATATATATATATATATATAACATTACAAAAAAATATGATTTTTAATATATATATATATATATAACATTACAAAAAATATGATTTTTAATATATTTATAGCGTTATAAAAATATGGTTTTTAATATATATACCGCGTGAAACAGATTGCGGTGGAATTGACTGGAAGCAAATCCAAATCCAAATTGTCCGCTAAAGAATGACGGAGTGGAAACCAAAGGTGAGAATACCCTTTCAGTCTATTTATTTTATAGTTAAATTTATACTAGGTTGCAGACGGTGCTTAGTAGCACCCGACACCATTTATTGTACAAACCATGATTGTTTGTCTGGACTGTGTTGTGTGTTGTTTGTGATGTTGAAATGTTGAACACATTAAAAATAATATTAACATTAATGTGGTGGTTGAAATTAGATTATAAATATTTATTTATAATTTAAACACTGTAAATTGGTTAATAAGAAATAATTCAAACCAAATTAGAATTAGTTAAATTTATTAACCAATGATTTATTTTAATAAACTGTTATTGTTTGAAAACCCCACACGGGTATTGGGATGATATTTGACACACTATTCCCAATATTTAGTTGTATGTCAATCGATGGATTGACAGTCTGTGATCAGCGTTATTTATTTATTTTAATGCTCACACAGTTGTAAATTTCACTCTGGATGTGAATGGACTATTTGATGATTATTTATCATTATTGTTGCATACATGCGATGTATGAAATACATATAACCGAAATTATATGGTAATTGATTGAGTTGCATTCCGATTCAGAAATAAAAAACAATTTATAATAAAAGACATTTTATAATAAAGGACATTTTAAAATAAAGAATATTTTTAAAATAAAGAATCTTTTAAAATAAAGAATATTTTAAAATAAAAAGTTTTAACAATAAAAATTCACATTTTTATTTCATGTATAAATCAATAAAAAAGCATATGTTAAATACATTTTTGTTAGGAAAAAATGTCATCTTTAACATGTTAATGGAGAAGAAAAGGTACATAGGTTAAAATAATATTTTTGTCAGATAAAAATATTATTTTTAACATGTTAATGAAGTGAATTAAATATTCATGTGTTGAAATAAATATTTAAACGACAAAAAAATCACTTTTATTGAATGTATAAACCATTACAAATATTCATGTGTTGAAAAAAATATTTAAACAATAAAAATATCACTTTTATTGAACGTATAAACCATTACAAATATTTATGTGTGGAATAAAATATTTAAACAATATTTTAAAATAATATTCAGGGAAGAATAAAATTATGATTTGATGTCCGCTTTTGGATGGACACAAAAATATTGAAATTTATGAACCCGAGTTAAGTAGCAAACGCCATTTTAACCCGAACGGGTTTATTGATCGAAATTATTCATTTCAAAATAAATATCGAAAGAAGTGATTTCAAAATATAATATTTTGAAAATATTATCATTTTAATATGATAAAAATATAGAATATTCAATTTTGATTTAAAAATTGAAAATGGAGTTGAAATCGTTTTAAAACGGATTTATAAATATTTTATAAAATCCGTTTTAAATGGAAATCGACGAAATATATATATTATACATATTTAATGGCCTGAATAGAACGCGCCGCACAGTGACTGTTCGCGAATTTCGACCATTAACTTCAAATTGATGTAATGGGAGATCCGACCGTCGTATTCTCCTAAAACCGGAACCGTTGGGTTCATATCGAAAAGAGCTTTCCAATGAATATAAGAGATTTGAAATCTAATGGTTGGATTTGGAATTATTCCAAATCAAATTTGGAAAAGGTCGCTATGGATGCAGTTCGATGGCCGTTATTGGAAATCGACTGTAAAGGCCTCAATAAAATTATTAAAAATATTAATAAATTGTGTAAAATCATATTAAATGGTTTGGAAAGATTTTGTATGAAAAATTCCATATTTGAAGAGTTAAATATATATATATATATATATATCGAAATGAACTAGTTATTAACTAGAATAATCCAATATGTTTAAATAAATAAATTGGACTTTGGGTTTGTCGTGAATGGTGTCTTCAATAATACTGTTCTTAAACCTAGTTGAGAAAAGAATAAATCTTTAAATCAAGAATTAATGAAGTTTTCCAATTAAATAATATTTAATTGAAATTGAATAAAATAATTGGAATTTAGGTTTGTCGTGAATGGTGTCTTAAAAAAACACTATTCTTGAACCCCGTGTGAAAAGAATAAATCTTTTAATTAAGATCATTAGAGTTTCCAATTATATTTAGTAATTGGAATAAAATGAAATGGAAATTGGGTTTATCGTGAACTGTGTTTTTAAATACCACTTGTTCTTTAACCCAATTAACTGTGAAAATATAATTTGGAATTTGTAAATCTTTTATTAGGATTTAACCGGAATTTTTCAAAGTAAAGTTTTTCAATTTAATACAATAAAATTGGAATGGAATGGAATTCGATTTGGTAATAGTCGAAGTGAACTTCTGTGGAGGAAGACTGTTACTATATATGGAATTTAAAAGGCTTTGACGTTATTCCATTTATATTAATGGTTGGATATGGAAGTTTATATCGATTATATATATTGATTTGTTTTCCGCGAAGATTCCATAATTAATGGAATATGTTGGGTTTATCGTGAACTGTGTTTTAAATGACATTAGTTCTTTAACCCAGTTAAAGATATGATTAATTTCTTAACTTTGAATAATCATAAGTAATGATTTTTGAGAATAAACTAAATTAAAGTTTTAATGAATCTTTAATTAGATTGAAATGAGAATGTGAAAATTTAAATTATCAAATTCGGGAAATGATCGAGAATGGAGTAATATCAGTTTTTACTCCAGGCGATAGTTAAATCTTTAATTAGATTTGAATGTGAAATGGTAATTAATTTTACTGATAACACTGTTGTGTTTGATATGGAGTATTACCAATTTTGCTCCATGGGATGAATAGGTTGGTATTGGGATAGTAAAAGAAATGATTACTTTGGTATGGTTCGATAATCTCGACTAGTTTATAAACCTTAATTTGGTTTTAAATGAGATCCAAAGGAAGATTAAAGAATAAATTTAAAAGGATTTATCTTTGATAAAATTAATAGGAACCTTTCCCTAAAAATATGAATATTGGAATAAAAGAATATTCTGAATTGGAATGAGGCGTATGATGTGTTTTTATAGCACTTGATTATTAATTATAAAATACGTGAATTATTCTGAAAGATCGGGTTTAACCCATTCTGAATAATTACTACGACGATTAAAAGTCGAAGATGAAGACGGTGGTTGAAGACCGGAGTTCTTCACATCGTTTGGATGATTACTGATGTCTTGATTGGGTTGTACACCTAAGATAAGGTAATAAGTGGTGATCGTCCAGACATACTTGGAGATCGACGGATATGAGAGGACCTCTCTCCTATATTGGACATATGGGATGAGGAATAAGGTGCCTCCAGTTTCGTTCAGGCCCAGAACGGACTTGTAAATGGATGTGTGTCTGGCATTCGATTTCATTCTGTATAAATTGATTTCTATTAAATATATATCTGTTTGGTGGCGGAGAGTTTATTCTCTTGCTTAACACCCTTCTCTGAGACGTACGAGCTTAGAGGTTATATATTGATAGACATCAGTTGTATGGCGTGAATTATCAGTGTGGCATGCCAAGATGCAAATGATCAAGACTTTTGTTGAAAAGCATAGTCTTGTGGTTGATGATCAAAGCACAACTTTAATTAGCATAGCTTTGTGTATAGCGTTACTTCGCGAGCCTCACACCCCGGTATGGACCAGAAACGGGAGAGGTCTGCAAGGAGAACATGTGTTTCTTTCTAGCTAGGAATGGTGTCATGGTATGGAGCCCAGATATTTTACTTATGTGGATAATGGAATGAGGCGCCTCAGATGTTGAGTCCCTAATGGCTTAGATTTTATGCCCCATAGGGCAGGGAAACATATTGTTCAGGAATTACTAATCCACTAAAGTATTTGTGGACCGACCCTGAAGATCTAAGGGCTCAACTGAGTCTGAGTCCTAAGGCACGGGCTAGAGTGTCTCGAATTCGGTAAGGACGATCCCTTGCCTTGGTTCATGATGGAAATCCAACTTCCAATACTACATCATGCGGTTTTAATTGTAGAAATAGTATGGCGGCATGATATATGGTACCGATGCCATCTATGATTAATACATTTATATTTGAAGTTGTTTTTAGACACTATACCCTATAATAATATCAAAATGATTTGTTTTATACGTATCAAGCATATTTGGCTATTATAAGGTAAAACTATGTCCTCCGGCTTGCCCAGCATTGTGTGATGGGACCTGAGTCTTATAATAGTTTCATTTTTCAAAAAGCATTGTGTTGTTTTATTTTAAACTAAGATTCATGTGGAGTAAACCCGTTCCGTGTTATACGGTGTGGTCCCATGATTTACCCACTTTTAAAATAAAGATTAACAACTGTTTTAGTTCTCACACCAATCCCATGACTGACCTGGAGTTTATTGTTTTAACCTAAACTCTTGGGTGCCCATATTTTCCACATGGGCAGCTAGTAGTTTTGCTTTTGCAGATATTATGTTCATAGGATCCTGATTTACAGCTGAAGCTATATTCGGAAAGCTCTGTATCCCTGTATTTCCTTCAGTTGTGTTATGTATTATTTTTCCGCTGCTTTGTAATTTATATCTCTGATATTGTATTTCCAATGTGTAATATTTATTCGTACTCTGATATATTCTTGTACTATGATGTAATTGTTGTAATAAGCAATGAAATGTTCTTCTGTTTGTGTTCTGATTTGTCTTGTTCTCAATTCAATCCGGACTTTCCTTTACGGGGAAGTTTGGGTCATTTCAAAATGATTGTAATATATTAATATGGATGAAGTGTAACAAATATTTAAACAATTTATTTAAATATTGATCGTTAATTATCCAATTGACGGTTCCAAAATGGAATTTCCTATAAACGATCGAATCAAGGCTTGGGACTAGTTCATTGAGTCTAGATTGTTCGTTATAAAAATGTAATAACCCGGAAATCCGAGCCAATTTGAAAATTTTATTTTGGCAATTTTAGTGAATTTTGAGTATTTAAAATGAATTATTTTAAATAAAAACGACAAGAAATTTATTTTGAATAGAATTCGAACGTATATATTTATATAGATCGTCGTTAGAATATAAATATTTTATTTTAAATATAAAAGGAATTGAAAATGGCGCGGTAGTTCGAAAATTCGATTTCAAAAATCAAATGAATGTGCAGGATTCAAAATAAACCGGATTTTAGTGAAACCAAAAGTATTAGAATCTATTTGAGAATATCTTTCCAAGGAATCCGAAAAATTGGAATTTCATAGCGGGAATCAAAAGATATGCCCAGTTGAAAATTCAGAATAGTCGATATGGAATTCTGGCCCTTAAAAATGGAAATTTTGCAAACGACCTCGGTTTTCGATGAAACCACTTTGTTTGGATCCGTGATGTCAAGTTATTGCTAGGTTTCAAAATTCGTAATTTTCTGAATCAATATGTGAGCGTGGCAAAGAAAAACGCGTTGGACCAGTTTCAGTTGATTTTAATCGACTGGAAAATGGCCATTTTTCAAACGATCTCAGAATTCGATGAAATTAATTTTGTTAGGACCATATCGTCAATACGAAGCTAGAAAATATTTTTCTGTAATTTATAGAGTCAATATGCGGCCCCGGTAAATTGAAAG
The DNA here is from genome assembly GCA_030737875.1 of Allium sativum. Lineage (NCBI taxonomy): Eukaryota > Viridiplantae > Streptophyta > Magnoliopsida > Asparagales > Amaryllidaceae > Allium > Allium sativum. The sequence goes on along the minus strand of CM060916.1, from coordinate 304,988,618 downwards.
GTGCGTTTAAATTGAATATATAAATATTTATATTTTAAATTCAACAGAAACTGATCGTAACGGTCAAATTGGCCTATGATACATATCCCGTTGTGTCCGAAATGGGGGTAATTAGCTTGGGACAACAGTCGGTGGGTTTGATTCTGAGTTCGCATAAAAAGTCAACTTTTTATTTTAGAAATTATTAAATATAATATATATTTTATTACATAAAGCCCCCCCCCCCCCCCCCCCGTATACCTTTCTCCCTCAAATCAAAACCTGCCCCTTCTCTGAAAGGAAAACCGTGATTTCTCATATTCCCCCCCCCCTCTTTTTTCCGCCGTCGACCATCGTTGGAGGGGCACCCCACCACCGCGACCACCTGAACACTCCCCTCACGACCTTTCTCCTCCGCCGATCCTTCTCCTCCCTCCAATGCGCTGTAGCCCCAATTGACGAGAAGAACATCGCCCAATACTCCACCGCCGCCGCCCGCATCCGCCATGGCCGCCATCCTCCTGCGCGGGGCCCTTCTTTCACCAGTCCGCCGCCGACAGCTAGCGAGCCCCCCTTTCCTTCTTCCTTAAAACAATGTAAGATGCTTTAATTTATTTACTTTGTTTTTTTTATGTAAACAGGATTTTAAAAATCTGATTTTTATAAGCATAAAGTTTTGATTTTTAATAGGCTTAAAGTTTTGATTAACTTTTATATGTATAGCGAAATAAAAATATGATCTTTATGTATATGAAAGCGATGTAAAGATATGATTTTTAACGATATAAAAATATAATTTATATATATATATATATATATATATATATATATGATAAGCATATAAAAATATCATTTTTTCAGAAAAGGTTTAGAATAAAAATACGATTTTTATAATATAATCATTAACATAAAAATATGATTTTTATGTATGAAGTAACAGTATAAAAATGTGATTTTTAATAATCAACTGCGTGTTACAGATTGCGATGGGACTGACTGGAAGCGAAACAGAATCCAGACCGTTCAGGAATAAAGCACGGCGGAGTGGAACCCTATGTGAGAACTTCTCACTTTTAATTTGTTTCTAGTTGAAATATATACTAGGATGCAGACAGTGCTTAGCAACACCCGACACCCGTCGTCCACATACCATGAATGACTTGTTTGTTTGATTGTTGTGTTGTGAAATTTGATTGTGTGATGTAGAATGAAATAAAATATTTTATAGTGGAAAATATTTTATAGTTGAAAATATAATTTTAACGTGTATATAAAATAAATATTTATAAACAAATCGGACGATTTGTTTATATACACTGATTTTGACTGATATTGATTGGGACGATAAATTTTACACATCGCCCAACTGCACGAATAACAATCTGTGTTTGTTGATTTGAAACCCCACACGGGTATTGGGATGATATTTGACGTACACCAATCCCAATTGTTTAGTTGTATGTCAATCGATAGGTTGACAGACTATGTAAGCGTTAATTATTTATATTTATTGCCTATGCAGTTGTGTGGTGCACTCTGGATGATGGTTGATTATTTATCGTTGCTATTATATACATGTGTTGTAGAAAATTCATATAATTAACATTATATGGTAATTGATTGGGCGTCATTCCAATATTGAAAATAAATTCATGTGTTGAATTGGAAATAAATTCATGTGTTGAATAGAAAATAAATTCATGTGTTGAATTGGAAATAAATTCATGTGTTGAATAGAAAATAAATTCATGTGTTGAATTGGAAATAAATTCATGTGTTGAATAGAAAATAAATTCATGTGTTGAATCGAATAAATATTCATTTGTTGAATAGAATAACGAAGTTATTGAAATATATAAAGCCATGTGGGTTAGATATGCGCCATTTTGACGTGAACGATATTTATATCGATTTTATTCAATTTTTTTTATGAATATATAAAACGAAGTGATTTCAAAATATAACATTTTGAAAATATTATCATTTATAGATTAATGATATGGAATATTCAATTTTGATTAGAAATTGAATATGAAGTTGAAATCGTTTTGAAAATGAATTTAAAACGATTTATAAAATACATTTTGAAAGGAAATCGATGAAATATATATAATATATTATATATATATATATAATTGCCTGAATAGAACACGCCGCGCTGCGGTAGTTCGCGAATTTCGACCATTGACTTCGAATTGACGTTGTGGGAGATTCGACCGTCGGATTCTCCTATAACCGGAACCGTTGGGTTCGTATCGAAAAGAGATTTCTAATGAATATTAGAGATTTGAAATCTAACGGTTGGATTTGGAATTATGTCCAAATCAAATTTGGAAAAGGTCGTTGTAAGTGCAGTTCGATGGCCGTTGATGGAAATCGACTGTACGGGCCTTGATAAATTTTTTAAAAATAGTAATAATTTGTGTAAAATCGTAAGAAATGATTTGTGAAGAATTGGGATGAAAAACTCCATATTTGAAAAGATAAAAATAGATTTTTATCGAAATGAACTAGTTTTGAACTAGAATTATAATTCTATTTATTTTTAAAATAAATAAAGTGGATTTGAAATGGTTTTAAAGGTAACCAGAGTTTCAATATATGAATTGGAATGGATTTGAATTGAAATCATCTTTAGAATAGTTCGATGTTGGATTTCGTGATTAAACAGATGTTGTTATGAAATTTGAAAGATATATTTATATCGTTATTTCCAATACGATATTTGTTGGTTTCAGAATTTGATATTGAATATAAGCCGATATATTTTCTATTCAGAGCCTTGTGTTTAATATCAAATGGGATTTTGGGTTGTCGTGAACGGTATCTTTAATAATACTGTTCTTAAACCCAAATGGAGTTAAGAAAATTAAGAACTAACTGGGGATCAGTTAAGTTGGATGGTTTCTTGGATATTGATCTGATGTTGGTTTTGGCCTTCAGGGTTAATATTTTAGGGAACTGTCCTCTTACTAATTTACGGTTAGGAACTGATTGAGATGTGATGTGATTTTGGGGTTTATCGTGAACCGTGTTTTAAATGACATCGGTTCTTTAACCTAGTTAAAGATTAAAACTAAGTGGAGTTTTAATGAATCTTTAATTAGATTGAAATGATCGAGAATGGAGTATCACCAGTTTTGCTCCAAGCGATAGTTAAATCTTTAACTAGATTTGAACGTGAAATGGTAATTAACTTTACCGATAACACCGTGGTGTTAGATATAGAGTATTACCAGTTTTGCTCCTTGGGATGAATAGGTTGGGACTGGGGAATAAAATAAATAATTACTTCGGTGTGGTTCGCTAATCCCGACTAGTTTGAAGTGATATTCAAAGGAAGATTAAAGAATAAATTTAAAAGAATTTATCTTTGATAAAATTAATGAGAACCTTTCCCTAAGAATGTGAAATTTAGAAACTAATTGTAGGTTAGCTAAGAAGAGTGGTTTCCTGGGTATTGATCTGATGTTGGTTTCGGCCTTCGGGGTTAATGTTTGGGGAATTATTCTCTTACTAATTTACGGTTAGTGACTGATGAATTGGAATGAGGCGTATGTTGTGTTTGTGTAACACTTGTTTATTATATACGCGAGTTATTCAGAAAGACCGGGTTTATCCCATTCTGAATAACTGATTCGACGTGGTGTCGAAGAGGAAGACGGTGGTTGAAGACCAGAGGTCTTCACGTCGTTTGGGTGATTACTGATGATTTTGATTGGGTCGTACACCCAAGAGGAGGGAATCGGTTAGTGATCGTCCAGACGTACTTGGAGATCAATGGATATGCGGGGTACTAGGTGCCTCCGGTTTCGTTCGGACCCAGAACGAACTTGTAAATGGACTGTGTGTCTGACATTGGATTTTATTCTGTGTGGTTGATTTCTATTAAATATATATCTGTTTGGCGGCGGAGAATTTATTCTCTTGCTTAACGCCCTTCTCTGAGACGTACGAGCTCAGAGGTTATATATTGATGGATATCAAACACATGGAGTGAATTGCCTGTGTGGCATGCCTAAGTGGCAATTTGATCAAGGCTTCTGTTGAAAAGAAAAGTCTTGTGGTTGATGATCAAAGCACCGCCTGTGTGGCATGGCTTTGTGTAACGTTGATTCGCGAGCCTCACACCCCGGTTGTGAACCAGAAACGGGAGAGGACTTCAGGGAGGGCATGCGTTTCCTTCTAGCTAGAAGTGGCGTCAGTGGTTTGACACGCCCTGACGAGTTTGACTTATGTGGTTGTTGCTGTTGCGAGGCGCCTCGGATATATCGGTGACTATATTGTGCCGATGGAGTCATTTACGTCCCAAAGGGCGGGGAAACGCAGTGTTCAGGCATTTTAATCCACATCGGTGGACCGACCCTGTCGCTCCAAGGGTCACTCAAGCTCTGATCTTGAGACATGAGCTAGATTGTCTCGAATCAGTGAGGACTATCTTTTGCCTCGGTTCACAGATGGAAGTCCAACTTCCAATATGTGACTTGTGCGGTTTTAATTATAGAGCCTAGTATTGGCGACATGATATATGGTACCCATGCCGCCTATGATTGATACTTATGATTGAAATTGTTTTGACACTATACACTTATAGTAATAATAAAACATGAAATTTAGCGTATCAAGCATTCTTTGGCTATTATAAGGTAAAACCCTATCCTCCGGCTTGTGTTGCATTGTGTGACGTGACCTAGGTCTTATAATAGCTTCATTTTTCTTTATTTAGCATTGCGCTGTTTGTTTTATGCACTGGTATTCTTGGGAGGAAGCCCGTTTCGTGTTATACGGCGTGGTACCTTGGTTTACCTAACTTTAAAAATAAAGATTAATAACTGTTTTAGTTCTCACACCAGTCACATGACTGGCCTGGAGTTTATTGGTTTAACCTAAACTCTGGGTGCCCCTATTTTTGACTCGGGCAGCTAGTAGTTTTGGTTTTGCAGATTTATATTCACAGGATCCTGATTTACAACTGGAACGATGCTCGGAAAGTTCTGTATCCGTGTGTTACTTTTATTTGTGTTTTGTATTATTTTCCGCTGCTATGTAATTTATTGTAATCTCTGATATTCGGTAATTGTGTAATATTTATTCATACTCTGTATATTCTTGTATTCTGATGGAATTGTTGTAATAAGCAATGAAATGTTCTTCTGTTTGCGTTCTGATTTGTCATGTTCTCAAAACAATCAGGGGTTTCGAGCGGTCTTGGTCGGTTTAGCGATCGATTCAGATCGAGCGAAATTACCGATCATTACAAAAAATGAGCACTTGAATCTCTATATCTCGAGTTCGAACCTGTCGGTCATATCGATCTAGAAATACACTTAAATAGCCATTCTGGGAGTATAATGTCAGACCATATGAAATTTATATTTATGGAATCGACATAGTGAGTTATTGCATGCCATCAAGTTTCGTATCAAACGAACGTACCGCTCGATGGGAAATAAATTAAACGCGTATCAATTTCTATAAGAAACTAATGTGGTAATTCGAGTTTAAGAGCTAACTTCCATATATGACCGAGCTAGGTCTTCGGACTAGTCTCATTGTTTTTAGAAGATATTTTTACATAGATGACGATAGGCGGCATGTATCAATTGAAATTCATGGGTTTTTGGGCCTTATTTGTAAATTAGAGTATTAAGTAATTAAAATATTTCAGCTTGGATCCAATTCCTACAATACCTGACCCAAATCCCATTTCTCCCATTCAAGAAGGCTATTGTAGACCTTGAAATAATGTCATTCCACTTCTACAGCTTCAAAAAATCATTCCCTTCAATTTAATCCACCTAAAATCACGAAACCACCTCCTAAATTCTTGAATCGGCGAGAGCTTCAATCCTATATCAATTTCCGGATTTTAAGCAATGAAAAATGTTGAGCCTTGAAAGCCAGGTTTAGGATTTTAGCGAGCTATATTTAGACTTAGGAGAAACTGAGGCCGGAATCAGGTAGAGCTATGAAAGGAGCACAAGTGGTGGTGATTGGGTGGGGGGGAGGGGGGAAGAGGGAGGGGGTGAAATGGTGGTTCGGAAAGTGGTGCGCCTTTCGGAGGTCGAGCCCAAATCACCATTGTAATTTTGATGTGTTTTGCAAGGTGTGCCCAAGTAGTCTGAGTTTTGGATGAGCGAATCAAGTTCAAGAAGAGGAGTCCAACAGCGCAAACAGTTTTGAAATCCATTGAGTGAAACTCTATATCATTGGAAAATGGAAAGATTCACAAGAGAGATATGGGTTTATGCGTGTATACTTCTGTAGAGAAATAGTGTTTTGGAGAAGAAAGGATTAAGAATTTGGACGCGGTTACTTGCGTCGGACTTGTATTGATAAACTCTATGTTTTAGAATTGGTTTGGGCTGATTTGGTTAATGTGAGTGATATTCTCTCTCACTAAACTGTATTTGTTCATATAGTGTAAATCTACCAATTTAAACTGATTTCTAATTATATGTAGAACAGTCGAGCCTAGAAAATAATAAATAAAATATCATAAAGTGATTTAAGTAGGTTAAACCTAATTGTTACATTTTACCTAGTTGCACGTTAATGTGCGCGCTATTTACCCATTTGCACATTATTACGCACTATTTTGACCACATTGTTAGATGTAAGTTATTTAGACATTTATTTCACTTCTATTGCTATAGATAGGTTCTATCTGATTTACTATTGCCATCATTGACGTTTGTATGCTAGTTTAGAAATTTGTATGACTACTAGTTACATGGTTGTATTATTTGCTTAGTTTAGCTTAAAACGTCGTTAATAGATGAAAAGCAATATGACATCGGCGATGGTACAATTTCGAGGAGCATGATATGATGGTTCGTTCGATAGCGATTTCGATACGATGACTCTTCGATCAGAGGCTTTTGCTTGAGACAAGGATATGATGCTTTTATGCAGTGATTCACCATTCGACGACGATGATTCTAGGATGGAGATCAAGGCTGATGCGAATGGTTTTTCTACGAAATGCAGAAAAGACGATGTTAAGACATATTGAGGTGACCGTCAGAGTGAGAAATGAGAGACAGATGATGATATCCTATGACATACGATGACCATCAAGGATAATTCCCATATTTTGATGACTTCAAATGGGAGTCTCTTGGAATGTCCAATAATGGATTCTGCTACGGAGAATGTGTGCAAAGGGATTATCGATTGCACATTTTTAGCGATTACTTGTAAATAGGGGGTAATGGGTGTAAAGTCCATTTGGACCAGACGTGTCTTCCTGGTTTCTGACGATGGGATACTTATGGTATTCACCTGGACTAAATGAGTCCTCTACCTTGTGGCGTACAAGTGCGTACGACCTAGGTCTTAGTCGACTGAGTGACATGGATTCAAGCATCATGGAAATTGAGCGTTATTGTATGAGTGAGTGAATGTGAGGTTGGATAATGGATGCTATGTTTGCTTAATCGTTTATCACCTTAGGTGCATCATGTGATATGGATAACATCGATTCGGATATCTATACATCCCTAGTATTCTAATGTAGGATACACCCATACTTACTATCATAGAGTAGTATATGTATTATTATTATTATTATATGTGTTGATTCTATAGATGCAAGGGCAGGACAATTATGATTCTCCATACCCTTCGTTCCATATATACTATTACGACTTTTACAGTACTTTGAGATTTGTTATCGCTCATACCGGAATTTTTTCTGGCCTAAGGTTTTATTTCTCTCTTATTACCTTGGGTGCTCATCGACGATGCTGATGAGAAGATCATGTATAACAGGTACATGTATAATTCCAAGTTGCGCAGTTGGATCTGCAGAAGGCAACGCTTTACATATTTATACTTGTATTATATATGTTTATTCCTCTATGTAGTTCCATGGGCACGTATCTTGATTTGAGATAGTTTATTAGTTTGGGTATATGTATCTCTTATTTAAACTCTATTATAGTTCTATATAATAGTGTAGGCATGTATATATATGGTTCATATAGTTATTACTGTCTTGTCTGTTTTATATCCGTGATTGTTACTATTATATGTTATCTGATGTGCTGTGAGATATACGACATGCTTTGTGTTTTTGTTTATATTCTTTTCTTTCTCTTCCTTCTGTTTCCTTCCTTCTGTTTCCTTCCTTCTTTCCTTTTTCTATTCCTTTCTACTATTTCTTTCTCTTGGTGATCATTTTGCGTCGATCAGGTGCTTGTGCAACACAAATCTTTAGTCATAAGCACCAGTGGTGTATAATGGGTCATCACATCAGATTTTGTAAATTACACTTTAATACAAGTCTATTTTATTTGGATACAGATAATAACTATTCTTTTTAGGATATGAGATTTTTATGAGAATGATATTTCAAATTTTCTTATAAGCGAATTATTGTCTGATTAGTGAGACATAACGATTATTAGATACAAATTATGCTTAATGATTAGAATTAATCTTAGATTACTTAGATATAAATATATATGTGTATATTATTAGTGTACTGATTATTAAAAATATTAACGTGTTGATTAAAACGTATGGATCACATCGAATATTATTAATAATATAGTTATTAGCATCAATTTCGTTGGAAGGAAATAATTGATAATTATGGGATCTAATCCATGGTCGAAGATGTGATAATGTGTTACTTTATATGGTCTTAACTATTAATTGGGTAAGATTACAAATAGGTCTGCCCAGTTAGATCTGGCTACTAGTACTATAACTTTGGGGGTAAATGTAAGACATCGCCTATGATAACAAAAGCTTGGTGGATGCAAGATTGATCTCAGCTATGTAGGGTAAAGCTTCCTTGTAAATTTGGTAACCAATACCCATGAATGGCTAGATTAATATGAGTCATCACATTTGGGTTATGGGTGATAAATATGTTTTGATGTGGTAAAAGGAAATCTTTTTTGTTGGAGGGTACCGCTCCCAGTTCAGAGGTATTAAGTGACCATTGTAAGATTCACCTTTCTTTCCAATAAGAAGTATTAAGTGACCTATGATATTTCATATAATGTTAGCTAAAGATAATCACAGAGGGGAGTTCCTTGTGTTAGGTATTATATCATGGGGACATGCCTATTTTATAGGTACTAGAGTCTATCTAGTCTTAAATGAAAAGAAACTAAGTGGTTAGAAATTTGGTAAATAACTGGAACTGGGTTTGGTATTAGATGGACAGAGTCAGCTTAGTCTTCAATAAAATATATTAATTGGCTAAGATGCCTTCTCTTGCATCATCGATGGCAGTGGTGTTGGAATTGTAGTATTATACTAGAAAGTCGTATGGTGGAATTTATCAGTATGTTCTTGTTTTAAATGCGCAGGACATATTACTCATCCGACCAATAATGCCCAGAGTGCTAACATGAAAATTTGGATAATTATTTCGCTAGACTTTGGTTTTCTAATTCCCACCTCATTTCAATGGAATAGGTTAAAGGAAACACAGATTGCTAGGAGAAGCACACATGGGGATGCTAGTTGTGGCAACTATTTATCGATTATCATTTACTTTAGTTATTTATCATTTATCCATATTTCAGACTATGTTTTGTTACATTGTCATCAAATTTAAGCTATGTGATGTGAAGTTTACATTGGTATAATGTGAAACTTTGTGATGATAATCATGTGCTTGGAAATAATATTTATTTATGGGAAAAAGTTTTATGATTACTGTAACACCCCACGTCCATTAATGTCACTCACAAAGGGAATGCATTAACTTCCATGGAGGTTTTAAGTGAATAAAGAACAGTAAAATTACAACAAGACAGATATAAAATAGTACTTGGAAATTCAAAAACTTTATTTCATTGTAGCAGAAGTCAAAACATGTTTGATTACATCATAACACCATATTCAATGTCAAGTACAATATCTATCTTGATAAAACAAGTACATAATCCCATTACATGAATAGCCATTAAAAAGAAAGATAACAAGCTGGACTTTACTTCAGCAGTCCAAGCTTTCCAGAAGATAAGCGATCCAACTAGACTCCACTAGAACTTGGCCCAACCTGCGGACCTGAAGGGAGAAAAAGGATGGAAAAGAGGGGGTCAGACATAAAGTCTGGTGAATATGATAATTCTACAATACTATTACCAAAATAACTGGACTAAGGCATAAGCTGGAAAACAAGAAAATGTCTATGAAGAGCAGATTAAGGACATAGACCATCGCTAAAGGCAACGTTATAGGCGCTCCTAAATACTAAAGGATAAACACTATACTGCACCACACCAGTCACCCTAAAGATTCATCCCACTTAGCTTCACTTAGAAACTTTCCCAATGGCTTTACGTACCCCTAGCTGACTACATAGGTGCCGCCTGCCCCTATCTCCACTAGGTGTACCCTACTTCCCATTATTCGATCGGCTCCCTAACTCGTAGATACCCGTGCTGGCCCCACAGTGGGGTGTATCACTCCCCTAAAGTGGCAACCTGATACAACGGACATGCACGGCTTATACCTACACGATGCAACAACGTCTTACCTACCAGCCCGGGTCCACACACGCATATGAAACCCGTTGGACTTGCGTTGCCACCGCTCCCTGTTTTGGCCTCTTATAGTCAAACCCAGTATGCGTGTCCCATCCTCGACTTGGGTCGAGCCCACAAAGATACGTTTTGGGATACTGGTTGAAATGGGCCCCCACTATTTACCACAAGCATTCCACCTAAGCTTGTCCCCATTAGTCCATCCCACTTAACCCACTTAGTCATGTTCATTTACATGTGTGTTTGGTTAAGTCTAATCGTATTTCAAATGCCTCTAAAGGCAACCACCAGATTCCTCATGCCACCCAAGGCACCTACTTAACCCCCATGTCCCACCTTACATGATTATCTGGTTAAGTATTTCTTAGTTCATTAAGGCCATAACCTCATAAAGACCTCTCACATTAGACTGGCATTTATGGCAGCTGGATTTGCCGGGCGGGTCTGGGCAGTCTTACACCATAAAAGAGTCTAACCTCGTGTCTTTACAACTGTTATGCTTTAGTTTGGGCCTAGGACCTCTCACATTGGGCCGACATTTGTGACTACTGGATTTGCCGGGCGGGTCCGGGCAGGTTTACATCACAAACGGGTCCAACCTCGTGTCCTAAGCATTGATTATTAATAATAATCCACTTTCCCCCAATTTTAATAATTCTCTACTTGAATTATTAATTACTTCCAATTTTTAACAATGTCCATAATTGACTCAATTATGGACATCCATTCATGGTATGCAAAATCTTACAAAATTGCACCCAATTTATTAATTCATAATATTACCCCTACCCCACGTTTGAACGTTTATTCGCAAAATATATGTTAGACTCGAATAGCCTAACTGTAACAACCCGTATTTTCAATAACCTGTAATAACATAAATCGAGGCAGAATTTAATTCTAAAATGGGAATCAAGGGAAACGGGCTATGCCATTACGTTCGTCTCGGAAAAATACGCGAAATAGAGTCCGAGTTTTCGAAAATCGGAGTCCGTATGACCAAGATATGGCCTCGCGAAGTTTCACGAAAATTCCCAAATTAAAGTATACTTAATTAAGTGAAATGGGTTGTGTAGATATATATATATATATATATATATATATTGATATATATATATATATATATAATTGAAAATTTAATAAATAAATATGCAAAAATGCTCAAAACAGCGAATTGGGAGAGGGGAATAACCGAACCGGCCGATTTTTGAAGTCGACCCGAGCCCGCTGGGTCGACTAGGGGTTAATCCAGGGTGTTTGGCTGTCAACCCGTGGGCCGATTCGCTCAAGTGCAGATTTTGCATTTGAATGGTTCTCATGGTCCATCTTTAATCTAAAGGCCCTAGATGGTTCCTACACTTGACTTCTTCCCCAAGACATGCTTTGATGGCTTGGATTGAATCTAGGGTTAATCCTATGGCCTAAAACACTTGCCTAATCTATAAATAAGACCCTAACCTACCCTAATTCATTCATAATTAAACCTAGTGACTAAACTATGGCAAAATGCTAGCTCTCATGGCCTCCACTAATTTTATGAAGAGGGTTGCATACTAATCACTCTCTAATCAACTTCTAATCCCTTCTTAGCATCTTAATCTTCTTCATTTGGTGTTCAAAGTTGCTAGTTGTGAGTTTCTATCACTTTGATGATCTTTTGGTAAACTAATTAGATGAGATGTGATGAGATTTATGGTTTTGTATGTGGGTTAATGAGCTTTGAATCATATGATATGATGTTAGCATTAATCTTATGTTTATGCATGTTGAGTATGTAAGCTTATGCAAGTTTAATATGATGTATGTTATGTTTGCATGATGCTAAATATGCAAGTTGTGGGCTATGTAATCATATGCATGTTATGCAAGTTCATGGTAATATGCTATGCAAGTTACATGTTTGTTAATATGCAAGTTACATGTTTGTTAATATGCAAGTTACACGTATGTAAATATGCAAGTTACATGTTTGTTAATATGCAAGTTACATGTTTGTTAATATGCAAGTTACATGTTTGTAAATATGCAAGTTACATGTTTGTTAATATGCAAGTTACATGTTTGTTAATATGCAAGTTACATGTAAGTAAATATGCAAGTACATGTATGTAAATATGCAAGTTATATGTTTGTTAATATGCAAATTCATGATGACACATTATGCAAGTCTATAAGTTAATATGCAAGTTTGTTATGCAAGTGAATATGTAAGTTATGTGACATATTATATGCAAGTTATGTGACATGTTATGCAAGTGCATGTGCAAGTTATGTGTTTGTTAATATGCAAGATGGCACCTTTGAAACATGTTCATTCATATGCAAGTTGACACCTTTTATATGTGTTATATCATGAACGAAATTACGTGGGAACGATGGGATAATTAAATGCATAAGTTAATAAGATTGTGTGAAATTAATATAATTATGCATAACATAAAATAAAGGAACATAGTATGGGAATTTGCCTATTAAGTTAGGTGTACCCATACTATGTGTTGGGAATTTACCTATTGAGTTAGGTCTACCCCATGGGAATTTACCTATTGAGTTAGGTCTACCCATGTTATGAAAAGCTTGACATTAATTAGGGATAATTAATATGGGGGTGATTAATTAGGTGTAATTAATCGACTAAGACACGAGGTTGGACTCATTTGTAGTGTAAAACTGCCCGGACCCGACCGGCTTAACCAGTTGCTACAAATGTCAGTCCAATGTGAGAGGTCTTGGCCATAAATTAAATACGTGATTAAGGTAAAGACACGAGGTTAGACTCTGTTATGACGTAAGACTGCCCGGATTCTACCGGCTTAACCAGGCGGTCATAACAGTCAGTCTAATGTGGGAGGTCTTTACGGGAGATCACGGTCTTAATTAATTAAGAAACACTTAACCATTATAGCATGTAGTGGGACATGAGGGGTTAAGTGGGTGCCTTGGGTGGCATGTGGAATCTTAAGTGGGTTGCCTTGAGTGGCAATAGAAAATACGATTAGAATACTTAACCAAGAGAAACATGTAATTAAACATGATTAAAGGGTTAAGAGGGATACACTAGATATTGGACAAGCTTAAGTGGGTAGCTTGTGGGGGCCCATTTCAACCAATATCCCAAACGTATCTTTGTAGGCTCGACCCATGTCGAGTGACGGGACACGCATATTGGGCTTGATTATAAGAGGCCAAAACGGGTTAGCGGTGGCAACGCAAGTCCAACGGGCTTCATATGCGTGAATGGGCCCGGGTTGGTAGATAAGCCGTTGTTGCATCGTGTAGATATAAGCCGTGCACCGTTGATTATATCGGGTTGCCACGTTGGGGAATGGTACACCCCAAGGTGGGGCCAGCACGGGTATCTACGTTAGGGAGCCGATCGAATGGGGAGTAGTGTGTACACCTGGTGGATTGTAGGGCCCCGTGGCGCCTACTTGGTCACCTAGGGGTACGCAAGTATTATTAAAGTAATTCTATAAGTCCTTAGGTGGGATCAACCTTTAAGTTAGGAACGACTGGTGTGGTGCAGTTTAGTAATTTACCTTAGGAAGGGTAGATGCGTCTTTATCCTTTATCTTAGTTTAGTTAACTGCTTAGTATAGCCGTTCATCCCTATATGTTACCGTATATCAAGTTATGTCTTCTCTGGTTACTTTAACGATTGTATTGTTAAAGTTATAGGACTCACTCAGACTTATGTCTGACCCCGTTGTCTTTATCTTTTTCCCAACCCTCAGGTCCTGTGGTGGATCCTAGCAGTAGTGGAGCTTGATCGGATTGCGGTTCCAGTCTTTAGGAGCTTGGATAGATGTAAAGCTCCAGTTATCCAGTTATCTTTTCTTTTGTTTTGGCTATTGTATGAGAGTGGGATTATGTATTTCTTTATTTTGATGGATATTGTACTTGACTTTTATTATGGGTTTATGATGTAACCAGACATGTTTTACTTCGGCTGTTATGAGATGATGTTTTAAAATTCCAAGTACTATTTATATCTGTCTTGTTGTAATTTTTCTGTTCTATATTCACTAAAATACTCCACCGATGTTATGGCATTCCCTTTGTGAGTGATCATAGCGGGAGTGGGGTGTTACACGTGGTATCAGAGCTTAAGGTTACCAGAACAGATAAAATTTTTGAGAAAAACTACTTTCTAAGAGTATTTTCGAAGAAAGTATTTTTAAAAAAGCATGTCTTCTAAGAGAAAAAGTTTTTGAAAAAGAAAAGCATAATCCCCAATAGCCATATCTTTATCTTTCGGAATCTCCTTTTTGAATCTTTCCTCTTTCGTTTCAGCATGGCTGAAGATCTTAACATCCCGGAGGGTTTAGTTATACCACTATGGTATAGGAGGTTGCAAGAGGCTAGGGCCGCGGCTGCGGGTCCGGCCAATGCTACTACACCAGAGACAACCGCTCCTCCTCCTCAGCCTAGAGTGGATAATTTTGCTAAGGTTTGCAAGGAGTTCAAGGCTATAGGAGGAAAACCTTTTCTAGGTTCAGAGACTTTCGTAGAGGCTAGAGATTGGCTTAAGGAAGTGGAAGAGTTGCTAGATATCTTTGAAGTGGAAGAGGGAAAGAAAGTCAAGTTGGCGGCTTGGTTAATGAAGGGAGAGGCCTCATTCTGGTGGGAGGTCACTAATGGAGAACGCCCTGTTGACTCTTGGGCAGATTTTAAGCAAAGGTTTGGGGCTAAGTTTCTCTCAAGGGCGGAAGAGAATCTGTTTATGGAGAAGTTCTTGAATTTGAAGCAAGGGAATCTCACGGTGAAAGAATATGTCAACAAATTCAATCAATTAGCAAGGTTTGGCATAGAGTTGGTGAATACACCGGAGAAGAAGGCTTTGAGGTTCGTTAGAGGCTTGAACGAACCATTGCAAGGAATAGCTATGACTCACATTCCTATGGGGGCCACCTTTGAGAAGCTTGTCTACATGGCACTTATGCATGAGGATGATAAGAATTCTAAGGCACCAGAGAAAAAGGGGGATCAGAAGAAACCGCAACAGCAACAACAAGGCAAGGGCGGAAAAGGCAATGGTGACAAAAAGAAGACGAAGAAGAAGTGCTTCAATTGTGGAACACCAGGACACCTTAGTAAGGATTGTCGCAAAAAGAAGAAGACCGGTTGCTTTCATTGTGGTGAAGCAGGGCATCTTGTGAAAAACTGCCCAAAGAAGGGGCAGAAGACGGGGTCTACCTCAGGAGGTCAGGTGCAAGCTCTTATAGCACCACCTCAGTCAGGGGGGCAAGTTCAGGCTCTCTCAGTACCACCGATTCAGCAGAGAGGTAGAACTATTTCCGTTGAAAGTCTGGTTTTTCTGTTTGATCATCCAGTACGTACTTTGTTTGACTCTGGCGCATCGCATTCTTTTATCTCATCATCATTAGTTGAGTCACTGCACTTAGACACCAGTCTAGTTGATGATCCCTTGGTTGTTTCAAACCCAATTGGGGGCTCCATATATCTGTCTATGATATGTTTGGGTTTGAAGATTTCTATACTTAGCGTTGAGTTTAGATGTGATGCTTTTGTATTGGGCTTCACGGGCTATGGGTTGATCTTGGGCATGGACTGGTTATCCAGTAATGGTGCCGTTCTTGATTGCGAAAGGAGAGTTGTCAGGCTCATGACCCGCTTGGGTAACACTCTCGAGATCTCTTGCAATCCCATGGAATCTGTTTTGCTAAGTTATCTTGAATCTCTCGATGCTTCGGTCGAGAGTTTGTGTTCTGTCAGAGTAGTCCGGGAATATCCGGATGTGTTTGAAGAAGTAAAGGGTTTGCCTCCGAAGCGGGAGATAGATTTCCGAATTTATTTGGTGGATAATGCCAAACCAGTGTCTTTGCCAGTACGCCACATGGCTCCTCGTGAGAGAAGAGAACTTCATAAGCAAGTAGGGGAGTTGCTTGAGAAGGGGTTCATAAGGCGAAGTATATCGGAGTGGGGAGCTCCAGTAGTGTTTGCCACGAAGGCGGATGGGTCCCTCAGACTTTGTGTGGATTATAGAGAACTTAATAAGCTCACGAAGAAGAATAGACACCCCTTACCAAGGATAGATGATCTCTTTGATCAGTTGGTTGGCGCCTCAGTATTTTCGCAGATGGACTTAGCTACAGGGTTTCATCAGTTAAGAGTGGCGGAGGACAGTATAGAGAAGACTGCTTTCCGGACTCCGGATGGTTTTTATGAGTGGCTAGTGATGCCATTTGGGTTGACAAACACCCCCGCATACTTTGTTGATCTCATGAGTAGAGTGTTCAGAGAGTATCTGAATAAGTTTGTAGTAGTTTTTGTGGATGACATCTTGGTCTTTTCCAAGAATGAAGAAGAGCATGCCTTACATCTCAAGGAAGTGTTGGAGACTCTTCGAGCGCATAGTCTTAAAGCTAAATTCTCTAAATGCCATTTTTGGAGAAGAGAAGTGCGATTCTTAGGGCATGTGGTCTCTAAGGAAGGGATAGCTGTGGATCCCGCAAAGATAGTATCTATCCAAGATTGGAAAGTTCCTAAAAATGCTACCGAGGTAAGAAGTTTCTTGGGGTTGGCAGGATATTATAGGAAGTTCATCAAAGACTTCGCGAAGATATCAGCCCCATTAACCCGCTTGACGAAGAAGAATCTGGTTTTCTCATGGGACGTAGATTGTGATGACGCTTTCCGACGATTAAAGAGAGCTTTGACCACCGCTCCAGTTTTAGTGCTCCCAGATGGGAGTAAGCCGTTTGTTGTTTATACCGATGCTTGTGGAACAGGATTGGGCGCAGTCTTGATGCAGGAGGGAAGGGTAATAGCCTATGGAGGGAGACAATTGAGAGTGCATGAGAAGAATTACCCTACCCATGATCTAGAGTTGGCCGCGATTGTTTTTGCGCTTAAGATTTGGCGCCATTATCTTCTTGGTGAGAGATTCGAGTTGTTCACTGACCATAAATCATTGAAGTACTTATTCTCTCAGAAGGATTTAAACTTAAGACAGCAAAGGTGGATGGAGTTCTTAGCATCCTATGATTTCGAGATAGCGTATACCCCTGGTAAGGGTAACGTGGTGGCAGACGCCTTAAGTAGAAAAAGGCTATCTTTGAGTCCATTGTTCGTGGAACGACGAAGCTTGGAGTTTCTTTCTTTGTTTGACTTCAGACCTTCTGTTGATTTTGTACCTGGTTTGTTGGCATCCTTGGAGGTTAGACCTACTCTTTTGAGACGGATTGGCGAGGCTCAGCGAGACGACCCACAGTTGGTTGTGTTGGTAGAGAAGCTTATAAGAGGGGAGTCGTCCAGCCATTTGGGTAGATACACCATAGATGATAAGGGATGGTTGCATAGAGACGGTAGACTTTGTGTACCGCAAGATGAGGGTTTGAAGAAGGCTATTTTGGATGATGCACATCGTTCAAGAATGACTATTCATCCCGGTGGAGACAAAATGTACCAAGACATGAAGAGAGTTTTCTTCTGGGCCGGTATGAAGAAAGATGTGGCCGAGTATGTGGCTAGATGCTTAGTGTGCCAACAAGTTAAAGTGGAGCAAAGGAAACCCGGTGGGTTGCTACACCCATTGGAAGTTCCACAGTGGAAGTGGGATAGTGTCTCGATGGATTTCATCGACGGGTTACCGAGATCGAGGAAGGGCAATACGGGAATTTGGGTTGTGGTAGACAGACTTACCAAGAGTGCCCATTTTATACCCGTAAAGAGTAAGAGGACCGCTCCATGGCTTGCTTCAGTCTATGTTAGAGAGATTGTTAGATTGCATGGCGTACCATCCAGCATTGTGAGTGATCGAGATCCTATTTTCACTAGTGAGTTTTGGAGAAGTTTGCAAGAGGCGGTAGGGACTCAGTTGTGTTTGAGCACCGCATATCATCCTCAGACGGACAGTCAGACTGAGAGGGTGAACCGTATCTTAGAAGATCTTTTGAGGCTTTGTATCTTGGATTTTGGAGGTACATGGGAAGAACATCTTCCTTTGGTGGAGTTCGCATATAATAACAGCTTTCAGTCCAGTATTGGTATGGCTCCTTTCGAAGCTCTTTATGGAAGGCCTTGTCGATCTCCTACATGTTGGTGGGAATCTACGGATAAGATCTTGCTTGGGCCGGATATGGTTAGAGAGACTTCAGAGAAGATTGATTTAATTCGAAAAAGGATGAAAGCAGCGCAAGATAGACAGAAATCTTATGCGGATCGGAGAAGGACGGATCTTGAGTTTGAGGTTGGGGACATGGTTTTTGTCAAAGTATCTCCATTGAGAAATGTTGTTCGCTTTGGGTCCGTAGGGAAGTTAGCACCGAGATTTGTTGGGCCGTTTCCTATTAAGGAAAGGATTGGACGGATGGCATATAGGGTGGAGTTGCCCGACAGACTTAGTGGTGTTCATGATGTATTCCATGTATCACATCTGAGGAAGTGCTTACATGAGACCGCGGAGGTGGTAGAGCCGAGCTTGCTTAGAGATGTAGAGGTAGAGCGTGATGCGACGATTCGACGAGCTCCTACTCGCATCCTTGGGTCAGAAACTAGGAAGTTGAGGAACAGAGAAGTTCAGCTAGTTAAAGTGCAATGGGGAGATGACGAAAGCAATGCTACTTGGGAGACGGAAGCAAAGATGCGTTCTTTGTATCCATTTCTTTTTGAGAGTATGTCTTTTAACTTCTCCTTTATTGCTTGTCTAGTACTTATCTTATCTTTAGTATATCCTCTCGCTAATACCTATGACCTTTAGATAGGGTAAAACCTATGGTTGAAACATGTGTTTGAAACATGTTATGGTTGATGGATGCATATGGATGCAATTGTTTGCTAGTGGTTGCTCGTGGATGCATATACACACACATTAGGCACTAGATCGGCTCAGTCACTTCATGTTGCATATTGCATAAATGGATGTGGTAGTTAGATTGATGGATGTATCATGGCTGTGTTATCATATGGATGATGCATTTTTGTGTATGGTTGTGCACGCATGTAGAAATTTGTATGTGTCAATAGGGTTTCGCATACATATTGGATGCATGGCACTATCATGGTTTGCATTAAGGAGGTTTACTGTATCAGTAACCGCCTGATTTTCGCATTAGGTAAGTACATATACACACACTTTTGCATATATCCATCCAGCATTTAGAATCTTGTAAGGACAATGATTGCTCGTGGATGATGCTTTGAGTAGATGGATGATTGGATGGTAGGATACGTTCTTCCTAACTTGAAGATTTCGGGGACGAAATCCTTTAAGGAGGGGAGAATGTAACAACCCGTATTTTCAATAACCTGTAATAACATAAATCGAGGCAGAATTTAATTCTAAAATGGGAATCAAGGGAAACGGGCTATGCCATTACGTTCGTCTCGGAAAAATACGCGAAATAGAGTCCGAGTTTTCGAAAATCGGAGTCCGTATGACCAAGATATGGCCTCGCGAAGTTTCACGAAAATTCCCAAATTAAAGTATACTTAATTAAGTGAAATGGGTTGTGTAGATATATATATATATATATATTGATATATATATATATATATATAATTGAAAATTTAATAAATAAATATGCAAAAATGCTCAAAACAGCGAATTGGGAGAGGGGAATAACCGAACCGGCCGATTTTTGAAGTCGACCCGAGCCCGCTGGGTCGACTAGGGGTTAATCCAGGGTGTTTGGCTGTCAACCCGTGGGCCGATTCGCTCAAGTGCAGATTTTGCATTTGAATGGTTCTCATGGTCCATCTTTAATCTAAAGGCCCTAGATGGTTCCTACACTTGACTTCTTCCCCAAGACATGCTTTGATGGCTTGGATTGAATCTAGGGTTAATCCTATGGCCTAAAACACTTGCCTAATCTATAAATAAGACCCTAACCTACCCTAATTCATTCATAATTAAACCTAGTGACTAAACTATGGCAAAATGCTAGCTCTCATGGCCTCCACTAATTTTATGAAGAGGGTTGCATACTAATCACTCTCTAATCAACTTCTAATCCCTTCTTAGCATCTTAATCTTCTTCATTTGGTGTTCAAAGTTGCTAGTTGTGAGTTTCTATCACTTTGATGATCTTTTGGTAAACTAATTAGATGAGATGTGATGAGATTTATGGTTTTGTATGTGGGTTAATGAGCTTTGAATCATATGATATGATGTTAGCATTAATCTTATGTTTATGCATGTTGAGTATGTAAGCTTATGCAAGTTTAATATGATGTATGTTATGTTTGCATGATGCTAAATATGCAAGTTGTGGGCTATGTAATCATATGCATGTTATGCAAGTTCATGGTAATATGCTATGCAAGTTACATGTTTGTTAATATGCAAGTTACATGTTTGTTAATATGCAAGTTACATGTTTGTTAATATGCAAGTTACATGTTTGTTAATATGCAAGTTACATGTTTGTAAATATGCAAGTTACATGTTTGTTAATATGCAAGTTACATGTTTGTTAATATGCAAGTTACATGTAAGTAAATATGCAAGTACATGTATGTAAATATGCAAGTTATATGTTTGTTAATATGCAAATTCATGATGACACATTATGCAAGTCTATAAGTTAATATGCAAGTTTGTTATGCAAGTGAATATGTAAGTTATGTGACATATTATATGCAAGTTATGTGACATGTTATGCAAGTGCATGTGCAAGTTATGTGTTTGTTAATATGCAAGATGGCACCTTTGAAACATGTTCATTCATATGCAAGTTGACACCTTTTATATGTGTTATATCATGAACGAAATTACGTGGGAACGATGGGATAATTAAATGCATAAGTTAATAAGATTGTGTGAAATTAATATAATTATGCATAACATAAAATAAAGGAACATAGTATGGGAATTTGCCTATTAAGTTAGGTGTACCCATACTATGTGTTGGGAATTTACCTATTGAGTTAGGTCTACCCCATGAGAATTTACCTATTGAGTTAGGTCTACCCATGTTATGAAAAGCTTGACATTAATTAGGGATAATTAATATGGGGGTGATTAATTAGGTGTAATTAATCGACTAAGACACGAGGTTGGACTCATTTGTAGTGTAAAACTGCCCGGACCCGACCGGCTTAACCAGTTGCTACAAATGTCAGTCCAATGTGAGAGGTCTTGGCCATAAATTAAATACGTGATTAAGGTAAAGACACGAGGTTAGACTCTGTTATGACGTAAGACTGCCCGGATTCTACCGGCTTAACCAGGCGGTCATAACAGTCAGTCTAATGTGGGAGGTCTTTACGGGAGATCACGGTCTTAATTAATTAAGAAACACTTAACCATTATAGCATGTAGTGGGACATGAGGGGTTAAGTGGGTGCCTTGGGTGGCATGTGGAATCTTAAGTGGGTTGCCTTGAGTGGCAATAGAAAATACGATTAGAATACTTAACCAAGAGAAACATGTAATTAAACATGATTAAAGGGTTAAGAGGGATACACTAGATATTGGACAAGCTTAAGTGGGTAGCTTGTGGGGGCCCATTTCAACCAATATCCCAAACGTATCTTTGTAGGCTCGACCCATGTCGAGTGACGGGACACGCATATTGGGCTTGATTATAAGAGGCCAAAACGGGTTAGCGGTGGCAACGCAAGTCCAACGGGCTTCATATGCGTGAATGGGCCCGGGTTGGTAGATAAGCCGTTGTTGCATCGTGTAGATATAAGCCGTGCACCGTTGATTATATCGGGTTGCCACGTTGGGGAATGGTACACCCCAAGGTGGGGCCAGCACGGGTATCTACGTTAGGGAGCCGATCGAATGGGGAGTAGTGTGTACACCTGGTGGATTGTAGGGCCCCGTGGCGCCTACTTGGTCACCTAGGGGTACGCAAGTATTATTAAAGTAATTCTATAAGTCCTTAGGTGGGATCAACCTTTAAGTTAGGAACGACTGGTGTGGTGCAGTTTAGTAATTTACCTTAGGAAGGGTAGATGCGTCTTTATCCTTTATCTTAGTTTAGTTAACTGCTTAGTATAGCCGTTCATCCCTATATGTTACCGTATATCAAGTTATGTCTTCTCTGGTTACTTTAACGATTGTATTGTTAAAGTTATAGGACTCACTCAGACTTATGTCTGACCCCGTTGTCTTTATCTTTTTCCCAACCCTCAGGTCCTGTGGTGGATCCTAGCAGTAGTGGAGCTTGATCGGATTGCGGTTCCAGTCTTTAGGAGCTTGGATAGATGTAAAGCTCCAGTTATCCAGTTATCTTTTCTTTTGTTTTGGCTATTGTATGAGAGTGGGATTATGTATTTCTTTATTTTGATGGATATTGTACTTGACTTTTATTATGGGTTTATGATGTAACCAGACATGTTTTACTTCCGCTGTTATGAGATGATGTTTTAAAATTCCAAGTACTATTTATATCTGTCTTGTTGTAATTTTTCTGTTCTATATTCACTAAAATACTCCACCGATGTTATGGCATTCCCTTTGTGAGTGATCATAGCGGGAGTGGGGTGTTACACTAACTCATAGCATAAAAGAGATTATCATAATAACAACATGTATATGTGACCAAATGAATCATAATAAGGGGTGAAACTTGCATATGTCCAACTTGCATAGACTATACATGTCATGGACCTAAAGGTGTCAACTTGTTCAAAATTCACCTAATATAATCTCAATCAATTTTCATAAACTTACATATGAACATGTGTGAATCAACATCATCTAATTTTTTAACAACATGGTTTTATATGGGTACTCCTAACTCAATAGGCAAATTCCCATAATCAAGTTTTATTTAATTATAGTTTCAAGTTTATGGGTACACCTAACCTAATAGGCAAATTCCCATAAACAAGATCCATTTAAATTAAGAAAAAAAAAACATAACTTTAAGCATGATCCAACAGCATGATTTTTCAACATAATATAGCATGATTTATAACATGGCATAGTATGATAGTATAACATAGCTTGACATGATTCTCAACATAGCACGACATAGCATAAAAGAATTTACAACATAGCATGACATAGCATATATAATTTACATCATACGACAACATAATAACATAATAAGAGATCCACAATATATAGAATTTACAATTACAATCACATCACTTTCTTGTGATCCATTCATAACTGAGTCAAATTAGTTTGTAATAGTCTTGTGAGAATCATCATACTCACCAACAAAAGAAAAGAATTAGAGAAAGAGAGATCTTTTGATTTGATTTGTGTAGATTTAGTTGTAGATGATTAGGCTTCCTCTTCTTAGTTTGTGACGGCTATGCTGAACTCCATGACAACAGCATGACGGTAGCTTCTCTAATTTTACAAGTGATTTAGGTCTAGGGTCTACCCACTTATTTATAGATTTTAGAATGCATTTAGGCCATTAGATTTAACCTAGAAATAACCGCAGCCGTTCAGACAAGATGGGGTTTATCTTGTTGACTCAGCAATGAGTCAGAAGTGACTCAGCAAACACTCAGCAATATATATATATGTATATATATTCTACAATGTACACATTAGATACATCCCCCCTTTTACACACTTATTATTGTTTTTATATACATATTAGATACATCCCCTCTCTTACACACTTATTAATATTTTTATATTCATATTAGATACATCCCCTCTCTTACATACTTATTAATATCTTTGTATTCATATTAGATACATCCCCTCTCTTACACACTTTTATATTCATATTAGATACATCCCCCCTCTTACACACTTATTAATATTTTAGCAACTTTAGTGTTAATAGAAAATTCGGGGTGTTACATTCTCCCCTCCTTTTAGGATTTCGTCCCCGAAATCTTCAAGTCTGGAAGAATGTATATCCTACCATCCAAACGTCCATCTACTCATCCATCATACACAGGCATCCATTGTCCTTACAGACTTCTAATGCTTTCATGTTTAAATGCACAGTGTGTGTATATGTCCGTATCTAATGCAAAATCAGGCGGTCCACTGATTCAGTTGACCTCCTTAATGCAACTATGATCGTGCCATGCATCCATTATGTATGCAAAAGATTCTTAATGCTACATAATACTTCTATATGCGTGCACAACCATCATCTGAATGCAGCATCCACATGATAATACAACCATCGTTCATCCATTTTACTAAATACATCCATATATATGCAATATGCAATATGTAGTGACTGAGCCGATCTAGTGCCTAAAGTGTGTGTATATATGCATCCACGAGCAACCACTAGCAAACACTTGCATCCATTTTGCATCCATCATACATAACATGTCTCAAACACATGTTTCAACCATAGGATTATCCTAACTAAAGGTCAAAGATACTAATGAGAGGACATACTAAAGATAAGATAAGATAAGCTAAGCGATAAAGGAGAAATTAAAAGACATACCCTCAAAAAGAAAAGGGTACAACGAACGCATCTTCTCTTCTGTCTCCCAAGTTGCATTGCTCTCATCATCTCCCCATTGCACTTTAACCAGTCTGACCTCTCGATTCCTCAACTTTTTGATCTCCGACCCAAGAATGCATGTAGGAGCTCGTCTAATTGTTGCATCACGCTCTATTTCCACCTCTTTAAGCAAGCTCGGCTCTACCACCTCCGCGGTCTTGTGCAAACACTTCCTCAAATGTGATACATGGAATACGTCGTGTACTCCACTAAGTTTCTCAGGCAACTCCACCCTATATGCCATCTTCCCAATCCTGTTTTTTTACAGGAAACGGCCCTACAAACCTTGGTGCTAATTTCCCCACGGACCCAAAGCGAACAACATTCTGTAACGGAGATACTTTGATAAAAACCATGTCCCCAATGTCAAACTCAAGATCTGTCCTCCTCTTATCAGCATACGATTTTTGCCTATCTTGTGCTGCTTTCATCCTCCTTCGAATCAACTCAATCTTCTCCGAGGTTTCCCTAACCATATCGGGCCCAAGTAGGATTTTATCGGTAGATTCCCACCAACATGTAGGCGAACGGCAAGGCCTTCCATAAAGAGCTTCGAAAGGTGCCATGCCAATACTAGACTGAAAGCTATTATTATATGCGAATTCTACTAACGGAAGGTGATCTTCCCATGTACCCCCAAAGTCTAGGATACAAAGCCTTAAAAGATCCTCTAGAATGCGATTCACCCTCTCGGTCTGGCCGTCTGTCTGAGGATGATATGCGGTGCTCAAACATAGCTGAGTCCCTACCACCTCTTGTAAACTCTTCCAAAATTCGCTAGTAAAGATGGGGTCACGGTCGCTTACTATACTAGAAGGAATACCGTGCAAACGAACTATCTCCTTAATGTATACAGAAGCCAACCACGGAGCAGTCCTCTTACTTTTCACGGGAATAAAATGGGCGCTTTTAGTAAGTCTACCTACTATAACCCAAATCCCCGTGTTACCCTTCCTTGATCTTGGTAATCCATCCACAAAATCCATTGAGATGCTTTCCCATTTCCATAGTGGAACTTCTAATGGGTGAAGCAACCCACCGGGTTTCTTTTGTTCTGCTTTAACTCGTTGGCACACCAAGCATCTAGCGACGTACTCGGCCACATCCTTTTTCATACCGGCCCAAAAGAAAACCCGCTTCATATCTTTGTACATCTTATCCCCGCCGGGATGAATGGTCATTTTTGAGCGATGAGCATCATAAAGAATGGCCTTCCTTAAGTCTTCGTCTTGCGGTACACAAAGTCTATTATCCCTTCGTAACCAACCCTTATCGTCTAGGGTATACCTACGAAGATGGCTTGACGACTCCCCCCCTTTGAGCTTTTCTACTATCTCAACCAACCGTGGGTCGTCTCGCTGTGCCTCACCAACCCGTCCTAGAAGTGTAGGTCTAACCTCCAAGGATGCTAACAGACCGGGTACTAAGTCAACGGAGGGTCTAAAGTCAAACATAGAGATGAATTCTAAGCTTTGTCGTTCAACAAACAACGGACTCAAGGACAACCTTTTCCTACTTAAGGCGTCTGCCACCACGTTACCCTTGCCCGGGGTATATGCTATTTCAAAATCGTAGGAGGCTAAGAATTCCATCCACCGTTGCTGCCTTAAATTCAAATCCTTCTGAGAGAATAAGTATTTTAATGATTTGTGGTCAGTGAACAGTTCGAATTTCTCACCAAGAAGATAGTGACGCCAAGACTTAAGCGCGAAAACAATTGCGGCTAGCTCTAAGTCATGCGTGGGGTAATTCTTTTCATGAACCCTCAACTGCCTTCCACCATAGGCTATTACTCTTCCCTCTTGCATGAGGACCGCGCCAAGTCCCGTCCCACAAGCATCAGTATAGATGGTAAACGGTTTATTCCCGTCTGGCAGCACTAAGACTGGGGCTGAAGTTAAGGCTCTCTTTAAACGTTGGAACGCATCATCGCAATCTTTGTCCCACGTAAAAACCAGGTTCTTCTTCGTTAATCGTGTTAATGGAGCTGATATTTTTGCGAAGTCTTTGATAAACTTCCTATAATAGCCAGCCAACCCCAAGAAACTTCTTACTTCGGTTGCATTTTTAGGGACCTTCCAATCTTGGATGGCCACCACCTTTGCGGGATCCACTGCTATCCCTTCTTTGGAAACCACGTGCCCTAAGAACCGTACTTCCTTCCTCCAGAAGTGACACTTAGAAAATTTTGCCTTAAGGTTATGTGCTCGAAGGGTTTCCAACACTTCCCTAAGATGTAGGGAGTGCTCTTCTTTATTCTTAGAAAAGACTAAGATGTCATCCACAAAGACTACCACGAATTTGTTAAGGTATTCCCTAAACACCCTACTCATCAAATCAACAAAATATGCAGGGGCGTTTGTCAAACCAAAGGGCATCACTAGCCATTCATAGAATCCGTCAGGAGTCCTAAAAGCAGTCTTATCTATACTATCCTCAGCCACTCTCAGTTGATGAAAGCCAGTGGCTAAGTCCAACTGCGAAAACACTGAGGCGCCAACTAACTGATCAAAGAGATCGTCAATCCTCGGCAGTGGGTGTCGGTTCTTTTTAGTAAGCTTGTTTAGTTCTCTATAGTCCATACAAAGTCTAAGAGACCCATCCGCCTTTGTGGCAAAAACTACTGGAGCACCCCACTCCGATATACTACGTCTTATGAACCCCTTCTCAAGCAACTCCTTTACTTGCTTATTGAGTTCCCTCCTTTCACGAGGAGCCATGTGGCGCACTGGCAAAGATACGGGTTTAGCATTATCCACAAGATAAATTCGAAAGTCTATCTCCCGCTTTGGAGGTAAGCCCTTCACCTCCTCAAACACATCCAGATATTCCCGGACCACTTCTACCGATCGCAGGTTCTCTACAGACGCGTCAAGCGATTCAAGATAACTTAGCATAACGGAATTTATGGGATTACAAAAGATGTCGAGAGCATTACCAAGGCGAGTCACAAGCCTAACTACTCTCCTTTCACAATCAAGAATGACCCTATTTCTAGACAACCAATCCATTCCTAAAATTAGCCCATAGCCCGTGAAGCCCAATACATAAGCATCACATCTAAATTCAACGCTAAGTATAGAGATTTTCAAATCCAAACATATCATGGTCAAATGAGCCGAACCCCCAATTGGATTTGAAACGACCAAGGGATCCTCTACTAAACTGGTGTTCAAGTGCAGTGATTCAACTAATGATGCAGAGATAAACGAATGAGATGCGCCAGAATCGAATAAGGTACGGATAGGATGATCAAACAGAAAAACTAAGCTTTCAACAGAAATTGTTCTACCTCTTTCTTGCAGCGGTGGGGCCGCAATAGCCTGAACTTGCCCCCTTGCCTGCCCTGGTGCCATAAGAGCCTGCACCTGTCCTCCCGAGGTAGACCCTGCCCTCTGCCCCTTCTTTGGACAGTCCTTCACTAAATGTCCCGCATCTCCACAATGAAAACAACCAGTCTTCTTTTTCTTTCTACAATCTTTGCTGAGATGGACAGGCGTCCCACAATTGAAGCATTTCTTCTTCCCTTTGCCATTATTGTTTTTACCACCCTTCTTATCTTGCTGTTGGGGTTTCTTCTGATCCCCTTTCTTTTCAACTGCCTTATTCTCATGCATAAGTGCCATTTCTACTAGCTTTTCAAAGGTGGCTCCCATAGGGATGTGGGTCATAGCCAACCCTTGCAACGTTTCATTCAAGCCTCTAACGAACCTCAAAGCTTTCTTCTCTGGCGTGTTCACCAACTCCAAGCCAAACCTTGCTAACTGATTAAATTTATTGACATATTCCTTTACTGATGAGCTCCCTTGCTTTAGTGCCAGGAATTTTTCCATATTTAAGTTCTCCTCTGCCCTTGAAAGAAACTTTGCCTCAAACCTTCGTCTGAAATCCGCCCATGAATCAACTGGACGTTCCCCGTTAGTGACCTCCCACCAAAACGAGGCCTCTCCCTTCATTAACCAAGCAGCTAAACGGACTTTCCTCCCATCTTCCACTTCAAAGATATCCAACAATTCCTCAGTCTCCTTAAGCCAATCTCTGGCCTCCACAAACGTCTCAGTCCCTTGAAAAGTTTTTCCTCCCATAGCCTTGAATTCCTTGCACGTCTTTGCAAAAGTGTCAACACGAGGAGGAGGAGGAGGAGGAATGGGTGCAACTAGGGGTGGAGGAGTATCCGTTGGGCCTGCAGTGGTGGCCCTAGCCTCCAAGTATCTCCTAAACCACCCTGGAATCGTCACACCTTCTGGGAGATTAAGATCTTCAGCCATGCTGTAACGAAAAAGGAAAGATTCAAAATGGAGAATTCGAAAGATAAAGATAAGGATGTGGCTATTTGGGATTATGTTTTTCATAAAAACTCTCTTTAAATAACATGTTTTTTTTGAAAGCACTTCTTCCAAAAATACTTTAGAAAAAAATATTTTTCTAAATTTTTTTTTTATCTGTTCTGGTAACCTTATGCTCTGATACCACGTGTAACACCCCACGTCCATTAATGTCACTCACAAAGGGAATGCATTAACTTCCATGGAGGTTTTAAGTGAATATAGAACAGTAAAATTACAACAAGACAGATATAAAATAATAATTGGAAATTCAAAAACTTTATTTCATTGTAGCAGAAGTCAAAACATGTTTGATTACATCATAACACCATATTCAATGTCAAGTACAATATCTATCTTGATAAAACAAGTACATAATCCCATTACATGAATAGCCATTAAAAAGAAAGATAACAAGCTGGACTTTACTTCAGCAGTCCAAGCTTTCCAGAAGATAAGCGATCCAACTAGACTCCACTAGAACTTGGCCCAACCTGCGGACCTGAAGGGAGAAAAAGGATGGAAAAGAGGGGGTCAGACATAAAGTCTGGTGAATATGATAATTCTACAATACTATTACCAAAATAACTGGACTAAGGCATAAGCTGGAAAACAAGAAAATGTCTATGAAGAGCAGATTAAGGACATAGACCATCGCTAAAGGCAACGTTATAGGCGCTCCTAAATACTAAAGGATAAACACTATACTGCACCACACCAGTCACCCTAAAGATTCATCCCACTTAGCTTCACTTAGAAACTTTCCCAATGGCTTTACGTACCCCTAGCTGACTACATAGGTGTCGCCTGCCCCTATCTCCACTAGGTGTACCCTACTTCCCATTATTCGATCGGCTCCCTAACTCGTAGATACCCGTGCTGGCCCCACAGTGGGGTGTATCACTCCCCTAAAGTGGCAACCTGATACAACGGACATGCACGGCTTATACCTACACGATGCAACAACGTCTTACCTACCAGCCCGGGTCCACACACGCATATGAAACCCGTTGGACTTGCGTTGCCACCGCTCCCTGTTTTGGCCTCTTATAGTCAAACCCAGTATGCGTGTCCCGTCCTCGACTTGGGTCGAGCCCACAAAGATACGTTTTGGGATACTGGTTGAAATGGGCCCCCACTATTTACCACAAGCATTCCACCTAAGCTTGTCCCCATTAGTCCATCCCACTTAACCCACTTAGTCATGTTCATTTACATGTGTGTTTGGTTAAGTCTAATCGTATTTCAAATGCCTCTAAAGGCAACCACCAGATTCCTCATGCCACCCAAGGCACCTACTTAACCCCCATGTCCCACCTTACATGATTATCTGGTTAAGTATTTCTTAGTTCATTAAGGCCATAACCTCATAAAGACCTCTCACATTAGACTGGCATTTATGGCAGCTGGATTTGCCGGGCGGGTCCGGGCAGTCTTACACCATAAAAGAGTCTAACCTCGTGTCTTTACAACTGTTATGCTTTAGTTTGGGCCTAGGACCTCTCACATTGGGCCGACATTTGTGACTACTGGATTTGCCGGGCGGGTCCGGGCAGGTTTACATCACAAACGGGTCCAACCTCGTGTCCTAAGCATTGATTATTAATAATAATCCACTTTCCCCCAATTTTAATAATTCGCTACTTGAATTATTAATTACTTCCAATTTTTAACAATGTCCATAATTGACTCAATTATGGACATCCATTCATGGTACGCAAAATCTTACAAAATTGCACCCAATTTATTAATTCCTAATATTACCCCTACCCCACGTTTGAACGTTTATTCGCAAAATATATGTTAGACTCGAATAGCCTAACTCATAGCATAAAAGAGATTATCATAATAACAACATGTATATGTGACCAAATGAATCATAATAAGGGGTGAAACTTGCATATGTCCAACTTGCATAGACTATACATGTCATGGACCTAAAGGTGTCAACTTGTTCAAAATTCACCTAATATAATCTCAATCAATTTTCATAAACTTACATATGAACATGTGTGAATCAACATCATCTAATTTTTTAACAACATGGTTTTATATGGGTACACCTAACTCAATAGGCAAATTCCCATAATCAAGTTTTATTTAATTATAGTTTCAAGTTTATGGGTACACCTAACCTAATAGGCAAATTCCCATAAACAAGATCCATTTAAATTAAGAAAAAAAAACATAACTTTAAGCATGATCCAACATCATGATTTTTCAACATAATATAGCATGATTTATAACATGGCATAGTATGATAGTATAACATAGCTTGACATGATTCTCAACATAGCACGACATAGCATAAAAGAATTTACAACATAGCATGACATAGCATATATAATTTACATCATACGACAACATAATAACATAATAAGAGATCCACAATATATAGAATTTACAATTACAATCACATCACTTTCTTGTGATCCATTCATAACTGAGTCAAATTAGTTTGTAATAGTCTTGTGAGAATCATCATACTCACCAACAAAAGAAAAGAATTAGAGAAAGAGAGATCTTTTGATTTGATTTGTGTAGATTTAGTTGTAGATGATTAGGCTTCCTCTTCTTAGTTTGTGACGGCTATGCTGAACTCCATGGCAGCAGCATGACGGTAGCTTCTCTAATTTTACAAGTGATTTAGGTCTAGGGTCTACCCACTTATTTATAGATTTTAGAATGCATTTAGG
Source organism: Allium sativum (assembly GCA_030737875.1). Taxonomy (NCBI): domain Eukaryota; kingdom Viridiplantae; phylum Streptophyta; class Magnoliopsida; order Asparagales; family Amaryllidaceae; genus Allium; species Allium sativum. The sequence continues at coordinate 304,956,693 of CM060916.1, read as the reverse complement.
CCATTAGATTTAACCTAGAAATAACCGCAGCCGTTCAGACAAGATGGGGTTTATCTTGTTGACTCAGCAATGAGTCAGAAGTGACTTAGCAAACACTCAGCAATATATATATGTATATATATTCTACAATGTACACATTAGATACATCCCCCCCCCCTTTTACACACTTATTATTGTTTTTATATACATATTAGATACATCCCCTCTCTTACACACTTATTAATATTTTTATATTCATATTAGATACATCCCCTCTCTTACATACTTATTAATATCTTTGTATTCATATTAGATACATCCCCTCTCTTACACACTTTTATATTCATATTAGATACATCCCCCCTCTTACACACTTATTAATATTTTAGCAACTTTAGTGTTAATAGAAAATTCGGGGTGTTACATTTACCTTTTATCCATACGACAGTGAGATTTTGAAAGTAAACAGATAGCACTATGTAATGCATTCTTTTTTTAACTTTCATCAACCAACATTTAGTCTTGGGATGGTTCTAAGTATGTACAATCGGGCCTTTTTTGAGTTAGGATTTCACTCCACCATATCAACGAATTTGGCACACAAGGATGCGGGTATACAATTCGGCTAATAGCCGTATCATTTGATAATGCTCAGATCTGTATCAAACAACAGTTTGCGATCTGCACCACCCCAAGTACCCCAAATCTGACCGTCCATTGCGAATGCTCCGGATTGGTTAATTTGATTCGATTGTTGGCCATTTCAAATTCGTGCCTTTTTTGTGTAAAACTATTGGCCAAAAAAGCACACCTATCCCTCCAATTTTTAAATCCTTTCAGGTTATCTCCCTCACTTTTTTTATTTCCCTCGTCAAATATTGTATCCGGCCCGTGCCCTCTTTCCATTTCTAAAAATTGCTCACAAAAAATTTAAGAAATCCGATAGTTGTCTGCTCAAAATCTGCTTCTTTGTCATTATCTGCAAATCGTGCATCTCTATTGCTGGTGAAATTTTGGTTTGATTCGGTTTCTAGTAATCGATTTTTTTGCGCTATTATTTCAATTCATGTTCAACATGTTGTAGGCCGGAGAGCTACTTATTGGTTTTTGCCTAAGGCCGGTTACAAAGCAAGGTTGAACGTCGAAGAAAGTTAGGTTTTCACAGTTGATCATATTACCATGGTTAGTGCACACGTTATTTGATCTGTTTCATTTTATTAGCTAGTCATGATACTGGATATGTAGAATATGAACCTTGAATTTTGTTTGTTAAACTGCCATACTCATCCAGTAAATAAAACTAGTTTTAGGTTAACTAGTTAATTCATGTGTTGAACAATACACAAGAATTAGCTAGTTTTTTTTACTTTTCATGCACCGGACTTAGACAAATGTACTGAAACTAACTTGCTAAGGACTGAAAATGTATTGAACCTAGACAAATGTACTAAGCCTAGCTAGACAAACCAGGCTCGCTAAGGCCTGAAAATTCCTTTGATGTTTTAACGGAGAAAGATACGGGCATATATGAAGGGGGGTGGGCCCATTTATGATCTAATGATAGATGAAAAAAAAACCAACTTGCTAATGAAAACATCCAGTTATTGATGCAGATTGTAAGTTGTAACAATTTTTGAAATTATAGGCTGGCAACATGCCATTCGGTATAGACAAAAAGTGGATAAGTGAATCTAATCAAAGATCTCCATACTATACTGATGGGGTGAACATGTTTATTTGTTTGGTTGAAGAAAACGGTGGTAAGAAAGGAGTGTATTTATGCCCTTGCAATTAGTGCTAAAATATGAAGACGTTCAAATTAGATGAAATCATTTTCATTTGTTTAGATGGGGTTTTATCCAATCATATAGCGTGTGGTATTTTCATGGGGAAAAAAGGGTGGAGATGGGAAACAACAACCAATTAGTAATGCCACAAGTACTGACGAGGCTGAACATATTGTGATGGAAGATCTAGTCAATGATGCAAATAGATTTCATGATTTTCAACCAGAAAATCCGTTGTTTGATCATGCCAATGTTGGAGAGCAGTGTACGGATGATGGCAATTGGAAGGCCAATGAAAGTAAGAAGTATACACCACTTTATGAAAGCGCAAAAGAGCCACTGTATCCTTCATGTCCAAAATGGATAACGAAGTTGTATGCTATTTTGAAACTGAATAGCTTGAAGACCCAATACAGCTTCTCAGATAATGGTGTGACTGCACTACTTGAACTAATGAAGGAGTTACTCCCCGAAGGTAACACGCTACCAACAAAATATCCTAAACGGAGGTTATGGCAACCATAAACATACCAGTGAAGCATTTTTAGATGAGGATGATGAGTTTGCTGGTGAGATACCTTTGGATAATGGTAACGATATAACGTTAACCCAAGTGCAATTCGAACAAGTGCGTAGATGGGTCCTAAATAAGTATGATGGACTGGATCCATGGAAGAAGTAAGTTCATGAAGTAGGTTTCGAATTTCCATTTTTTAATTCAATTTATATATTCATTTCGATATGTGTTATCTACGTATAGAAGGTACAACTCCTATGTGAAAAGCACTAAATTTCAACCATGAGGCAGAGGTACAATTGTCAAAATCGTTAAACCTTTTACTATATGGTTACATAATGAGGTATTATATCATCTAAAGTATTTCACATTTTTATAAGGTTGCAATACACCATCGTGAACATGCTTGATTTTTCTTCTTGTGTTTTATTTTCCACGAAAATGTATGAATCCCGTATGGTAACACAGGATAGCGGTGTATGCATGAGAGAAATTACAAAATTTAGGCACGTGGCAAAGATAAAAATTATAAGGAAGCAGAAACAACGTATTACGGAGTCATTCAGCAGATACTTGAGTTAGAATACATTGATTTCAAACAAGCAGTTTTTTATTGTGATTGGGTAAAAGTCGAGGATAAGATCAGTGGTTGCAAAATAGATCCCGCTTCAAACCTGATCATTGTTAATTTAGGAAAATTAAAGAACAGGGACAACATGAATGATGAGGCATTTATTCTTGCATCAGAAGCGAGCCAAGTGTTCTACTCAAAAGTTTATGAAAATGATAGTTGGTCTGTGGTTTTGCATACACCAAAACGGTTGACTACAAATGTGGATGACATTGAGTCTCCTACCGTCTATCAATCAGCTTTTGAAGACAGTGAAAAACTAGAAGATCTAACCAAACTCATGTGTTAACCTATGAATTGTTGAATGCTTTTTTTTACCAGGGAATCGTATGTATTTGGAATGTCACGACTTACACTTTCTAATCACAATCCATTATGCTTTTATTATTTCTTTTATTATTTCATAGTGAGTAAGACTTATGAATTGTTAGTGTTTGTCATGATTCTTAATGTTGCTTCTATTTCATAGGAAATTACGTCGCAAGATCTCACATCATCATATGCATCGTGTTCGAAAGATCAACAAGTTGAACAAAACCTACTTGGTATTCCTGTGACGACCCAAACTTCCCCGTAAAGGAAAACCTGGATTGCTTTGAGAACAATACTCATCAGAACACAGAACAACAGAACATTTTCATTGCTATTACAACAATTACATCAGAGTACAAGAATATTCCAGAATACAAATGAATACTTTACATTTGATAAATACAATATCAGAGATTTTAATTACATTTAAATAGCAGCGGAAAAATAATACAAAATTACAACTAAAAGAGATACACGGATACAGAGCTTTCCGAATATCGCTTCAGCTGTAGACCAGGATCATGTGAATATAATATCTGCAAAACCAAAACTACTAGCTGCCCGTGTGGAAAAATATGGGAACCCAGAGTTTAGGTTAAAACAATAAACTCCAGGTCAGTCATGGGACTGGTATGAGAACTCAAAACTAATTTAGCTAATAAGACAAATCCAAGGACCACGCCGCTAATGCGGAACGGGTTTTATTCCAATGGATTGTCGGTGCATAAATTAAAGTAAATCGTTAAACAACGCAATGATTTTTGGAAAAATGAAACCATTATAAGACCCAGGTCCCATCACACAATGCAACGCACACCAGAGGATAGGGTTTTACCTTATAATGATCAAAAGATGATAAATACGTTAAACCGATATTATCATTAGTGTGTATATGTTTTAAAAGCAATTCAAAATAAATGTATCAATCCTAGACGGCATGGGTACCATATATCATGTCGCCATACTAGTTATACAATCAAAACCGCAATGGTCGTATCGGAGATTTGAATTCCATCATGAGTCAAGGTTAGGGAGGAGCTCCTTACCGATTCGAGGCACTCTAGCGGATACCTCAGGATTCCCCGCAGTGAACCCTTGGATAGCTGCAGGGCCGGTCCCCACCTATGGGCAGTGGATTAGTTATGCCTGAACACACGTTTCCCGGTCCCTTTGGACCTATAGTGTGACCACCAACGGCCTATAAAAATAACGAGGCGCCTCAAAATCCAATATCCACAATGAGTAAACTGTCAGCGCTGGTAGGTCCCTGACATCACTCAAGCTAGAAAGATAACGTGTGCACTCCCTGCGTTCCCTTCTCCCGTTTTTGACTCATACCGGGGTGTGAGGTTCGTGAAGTTACGTTATACCCACAAGGCCTGCTTTTCAACAAAAGCCTTGATCAATGCATCTTGGCGTGCCACATTGTCAGACCATACCATATCATTGATCATCTACCAATATATAACCGGGTGTTAAGCGAAGAATAAATTCTCCACCACCACACAGTTATACGTAAAACAGAGATCAACAAGTACAATATAAAGGAATACCATGTCAGACACGCAATCCATTTACTAGTCCGTTCTGGGTCTGAACGAAACTATATCCGGTAGAATTCCCAAATACGTCTGAATGATCACCAACTTTCCCTCATCTTGGGTGTACGGTCCAATCAAGATATCAATAATCATTCATTCAATATGGAAATTTCCCGTTCTTCAATAACCGTCTTCATCGTCGATCTTCAATCATCGTATGAATTTATTCGGAACGGGTTGAACCCGGTCTTTCCGAATAATTCGCGCAATTTAAAAAAAACGTGTGCTAAAGTAACACAAACAACGTCTCATTCCAAATCAAGGATGTTAATTTATTTTTGTTTAAATCTAATTAAAGATTTATTTAAATCACATTTAAACTTACTTCTTTCATAAATCATTACTTAATGATTTAATTCACTTTAGGAAATCATTAATTCAAATTTACAACTCTGAATTAAGAAACTCCTCCTTTATTAAATCTCCATTAAATTCTAATTTAATACATTAAATTAGGAAACCTCATTTTTGGAAATATTCCCTTAAAAGATTAATGGATCCTGGATTCAAATTTCATTTTCAATATATTGTTCTTGACCCTTAACAATTTCGTGCATTTTAATAAATTCAGTTATTAAATGAAAATCACATCTTATACTTAATAAAAGAATGAACTTTTATTATCGTCTTATTATTCATTTCATAAAATAAAAGATATACTTTACATTACACGTTCATTCTTATTAAAAGAATAATTTACACTGCACGTTCATTCTTAATAAAAGAATAATTTACATTGCACGTTCATTCTTAATAAAAGAATAATTTACATTGCACGTTCATTCTTAATAAAAGAATAATTTACATTGCACGTTCATTCTTAATAAAAGAATAATTTACATTGCACGTTCATTCTCTAATAAAAGAATAATTTACATTGCACGTTCATTCTCTAATAAAAGAATAATTTACATTGCACATTCATCCTCTAATAAAAGAGTCTCTTTTATTTTCCGCGTTTTATTTTTTTAAATAAAAGACTAACTTTTATTTTCCGCATAATTAAACCCAAAGTCATGTTTATATGAATAAATAACTATGTCATTTTAAGTAATACATTATTTCCTTTAATGTTTTTACATAAACAATAATAAACTTTATTAAAAAAGTTTCTAAACGTTAATCCATTTTCAATGTATTGACATGTCGTTCAAAATATAATTTACTACACTGAAACAAGGTTCATATGTAAATCAAAAAGTATCATTTAATTCGACATTCATTCTTACCATATTCAAAATAAAGTTGTCAAAAGAAATACTTTTGAGATTCAATCTTTAATATTAATTCATAATTAATATTTCATTTATAGTATTCAAAATAATATTAATTACTACTTAATGTTAATCAATCATTAATATTGTATTTATTCTCAATAAATACCTCTTTTTGAAATTCAATTCTTAAATATTAATTAATAATTAATATTTCATCATTCTTAATAAAAAGAATAACCCTTATTATCAAAATATCTCTCACGTTCTTAATCTAAAAAAAAAATAACTTTTATTAACAAAATATCTTCAATGCCATAAATTTTAATCAAAGATTTACTTTTATTATTAAAACATATTTAATGTCATACCTAAATAAAAGGTTTACTTTTATTTTCAAAAACATTAACTTTTGAAATTTAACTTTCAGCATTTATCATTCATTAATGCTGCATTTATGTTTATACTATTAAAGGAAATATTAACTTTTCCAAAATATATATTTTGAATTTCAAATCTCCAACATTAATTAATTAATTCTGCATTAATTATTACATTTCCAAAATGTTACCTTTTGAATTTCAAAACTTCCTATATTAATTTCTTAATTAATTCTGCATTAACCTCTCACATTAGATATGTATTGTTGCGGTTGTTGGATATGCCGGGCGGGTCCGGGCAGTCTTATACCACAACTCAATCTAACCTCGGGTCAAGCAGAATTTATTTATTTAATTATATTAAAATAAATGTAAAATTGATAATTTTCAAATTTCAAAACTTAATTGATTAATATATAATCAATGAAATTCATGGTAATAACCATGAACGTAAAAATACCGCAAATTACCCTAACGGCTTAATTTACATTAAATTGCATTAAATGTTATCATAAAAATCAAAATTAATCTTCAATGGAAAAACCATTTTGAAAGTTTTCAAACCTTCCTTTTTTTTTTTTGGAATGAGACCGACTCAATACAATTAAATAATGGGGTTCCAAACAATGTTCAATATTCAATGACATTCAATGACAGTCCAGTACAACATTCAATGACATTCAAATTACACAATAGCAATCGAACAACCAACATATCATATTCATACAACATTCAATGTATAATATATTAAATGTGCTTTTGAGTGACGTGTGAAAATATCAACCCAATCAACACATATGAGTCAGGTAACCCATATGTGGCAGTGTAATATAATTGGAATTACCATAAGAAATATTAAATTAATCCCTAAGTTACAATATTCCAAATTTCAAACTTTTCATAGCAATCCCAACATCCATTCATAACCAAACATGCATAATATGGAATTAAACCACAAACAAATCATCTCAGGCATTAAAATATATTTATTTATAAAAATAAATAATTACTGAACATTAACAATGAGTGAGGAAAGAGTTCTCACATTGGTTCGATTAAAATAAAACTAATAAATGATATTTTTATTTTGGACAATTCTATTCTAACAAGATAAATAAACAGACACTTTTATTTTAACGATTCTACTTTAACAAAAACAATACGTTTGTTATGTCAATTCTAATTTAACAAAAATGACATATCTTAATCCCATTAATACATCCTAACAGAAATGACATGACATGTTTTAATCTAATTAAAACATCCTAACACAATTGACATGTTTTAATCAAATTAACGCATTTTAACAAATAAGACACGTTTTCATTCTAATTAATGCATTTTGACAAATATGACACGCTTTCATTCTAATTAATGCATTTTGACAAATATGTTATGTTTTAATTTTCCATGTCATATTCGAGTTGCTACATGTGATATTGAATAATGTTTTGGTGTCCATAATGATGTCAACTACTCCTATCAATACATGTGATGACATATAACTTTGGTGTCAACATATGATATAAATTTCTACAATGCTAAATGTAACAATATTCTAAATTTTGATATCGACATTAATAACATAATTCAAATTAATACATAATAAAAGTTGAATCTTTATAATGAAAACAATCTTATGTAAACTATCAATATTAAAAATTGAATCTTTTTCATTAAAACAAATTTATGTAAACAATCAATATTAAAAATATTGGATCTTTTTGAAATAAACAATACCTAATTTAAACGGTGTTTATAGATCTAAACAAATACGAATTTTTATTGAATGACATAGATCTACACAATCATTGATATCCCAAATATCACAATACATACAACAACAAAATCCAAGCACAAGACATCGCAAATATGATCATAATCATAAATCCAATTGAACTTTGATTAATCAATAATTAATTAAACATTTGATTAATTTTTAAAACAAAATCTCATCTTTTAATTCTATTAACAATGAAAACAATATTCTGTGTCAAAACCTTATCTTCTAATTCTATAAAAAAAATGACCATAAAGTTCCATGTCCAAAATATCGCTTTTTAATTTGTATTAAAAATGTAAACAATATTGAAAGAGAATAACAGCGCGTATAATAACAATATTGAGAGAGAATAACAGCGCGTATAATAACAATATTGAGAGAGAATAACAGCGCGTATAATAACAATATTGAGAGAGAATAACGGCGCGTGAAAGAGAATAACAGCACGTATAATAATAATATTGGAAGAGAATAACAGCACGTATAATTAGATCTTTAAAAACAGATTTGGAAATAATAACTACATTTAATTGCGGATCAGAGATAATATCATTCGAATCACGAAAATAATTAATTTCAAATAAATTCGGTAAATAGGAGTTCTCACCTTGTTTTGGCTTCTGAATTTCGAATTCTGAAACGTTTAATTGAAGTTTTCGTCAAATCCGTGCGATGTTTGATGAAACCGACGACACCAGTAGCTTCGTATCGTCGATACCTTCATTTTGACATATAATTTGATATGTTTTGGTGAGGATTGGGAAAAATCATATGTTTTTTTTTTTTTTTTTTGAGTGGAGGAAGAAGACACCATTGTTGAGAGATGACGGTGTAGGCTGCTGTTATGTTTAGAGAAATGAATTAGGGTTGCTAAAGGCTGAGAAAAATGTATTAAATAGGTTGGGTTGTAATTTAGCTTGGGCCCAATACTTTTTACTTGTTTATTTATCCAATTCCTTGCATTTTTGACCGTTTAAAAATTACTACGTTCACATACTAATTCCGAAATTAATGAAACTTTAAACATAAATAATATTTGATGTTACGAATCCAAAGAACCTAATTTCGTAATTTTCTGAGTCCGTATGAATTTATTATGAATTTTTAAAGTCTGAAAATTGACTGTTTTCCAATTAAAAATTAATACAGTCCACAGATTAACTCCGAAAATTATGAATTTTGGTTTTTTAACTATATTTAAATATTCTTGATCCATAGAGACTGGTTTCGTCGGATTTGGAGGTCGTTTGCAAAAATCCTATTTTTGGCGCGTATATATTTAATATTAAAAATAATTAAAATAATGAAATTTTTTCCGAAACTCAAAAACATAAGTCTTTATAGTCATTTTTATATGTAAACAACATTCTGAAACCAATGGAGGTGGTTTCGAGTCTTATTTCCTTATTCAGCAAAAATTTTGTGTTTCGGGCCTTTAATCTTATATATACGAATTCCATAGCGTTTTTCTTAAAATTTAATTTTCTCCTAACTTACAATTTATAAACTGGAATCTTAATTTCTGAAACTCTTTGGAAAGATATTTTCGATATGGTCCTAGCGTTTCTTGTTTCGTCCAATTCCGATTTATATTTTATTTTATATAATTTTTCAAAGTTGGAATTTCAAAACTGAAATTACCGCGCCATTTCAGGCTCGGAATAGAATTCATATAACCTTTAAGTTCGTTGTTGAAATAAAATAAGTTTATCATCCATATTATTTAAAATAAATAATATAATTATATTAAACTCATTAAAATTCATTAAAATAAATTTTAAAATTACTCCCAAAAATCAGGGTTGTTACAATATCCCCCCCTTAAAAACTTTTCGTCCTCGAAAAGGCACGAAGCTAGAATTATTTTAATAATCCAACCCATCTCTCATTATTTTTGTTACAGCTTAACTCCCCAATTTTTCAATTAATAAAATTTTTCCTAATTTTCCAAAAAAAATTGGCTAACACTCTAAATCTTTGAAAAATTTCGCCACAACCTCCTTTGTACGGAGAGTATCGTAAGAATGAAATTGGCATGAAAGGCTCTCATAAAACAAAAAGGAAAAAGAGAAAGAGAGGAGAGAAGAAAGAAAAAGCCAAGCAACGGCTAATAAAATCAAAAACCCAAACAACAAAGTAAATGTGTACCTATTGGTCGGGCAAATTATTTTATTCCTCTGCTTCTAGCCTCCTTGCTTGACCTGCTCAGTACATATATATACGCGTATGCAATTCCAAACAAATTTTACATTCATTTCAATATTATTGTTTAATTTGTCTTAACTTATAATTCATTCTACTTTGGTTTCATATTCCAATATTATTAATACATCAACAAACAACCAAACAACACATCCATCAATCAATTGAGTGATTAAATTATAAATGCATAACTTTATATATGTAAATATATACAAAAATCTTGTGTTTGGTGCCAAGTCACAACAAATCCTAAGGTTTGAGTTCTCATACTTGTAAATGTGGAAATATATATAGAAATCCCACTTTCACAACTCGAACATAAATACTGATGATGTCATGCTCATCATCAGAATCATTCCGGGCTACTAGAGTGTGATTCCTATATCTACCCAGTATATCGAGATTCCGTATACACGTTTGCAAGGCGTGTATGCAAAATCTACTAATACCTGATAGTCCAAAATACATTAAAATATAATATTCAAATAGGCTTAATAATTTAAAATTTTCAAAACCTATTTTTGTGTTTTTATAATATTTTTATAAAAAGAACTCTTTAAACTCATCCTAGGATACTGCTGATCCTATCTCTGACGAGTTATCCTTATAGGGTATTACTAATCCGATCTCTGATGAATTCTTTCGTTCGGTTCTAATGTGTCTTGTTCTCGAGCTCTGTAAACCAAAGCTCTGATACCAAATGTGACGACCCAAACTTCCCCGTAAAGGAAAACCTGGATTGCTTTGAGAACAATACTCATCAGAACACAGAACAACAGAACATTTTCATTGCTATTACAACAATTACATCAGAGTACAAGAATATTCCAGAATACAAATGAATACTTTACATTTGATAAATACAATATCAGAGATTTTAATTACATTTAAATAGCAGCGGAAAAATAATACAAAATTACAACTAAAAGAGATACACGGATACAGAGCTTTCCGAATATCGCTTCAGCTGTAGACCAGGATCATGTGAATATAATATCTGCAAAACCAAAACTACTAGCTGCCCGTGTGGAAAAATATGGGCACCCAGAGTTTAGGTTAAAACAATAAACTCCAGGTCAGTCATGGGACTGGTATGAGAACTCAAAACTAATTTAGCTAATAAGACAAATCCAAGGACCACGCCGCTAATGCGGAACGGGTTTTATTCCAATGGATTGTCGGTGCATAAATTAAAGTAAATCGTTAAACAACGCAATGATTTTTGGAAAAATGAAACCATTATAAGACCCAGGTCCCATCACACAATGCAACGCACACCAGAGGATAGGGTTTTACCTTATAATGATCAAAAGATGATAAATACGTTAAACCGATATTATCATTAGTGTGTATATGTTTTAAAAGCAATTCAAAATAAATGTATCAATCCTAGACGGCATGGGTACCATATATCATGTCGCCATACTAGTTATACAATCAAAACCGCAATGGTCGTATCGGAGATTTGAATTCCATCATGAGTCAAGGTTAGGGAGGAGCTCCTTACCGATTCGAGGCACTCTAGCGGATACCTCAGGATTCCCCGCAGTGAACCCTTGGATAGCTGCAGGGCCGGTCCCCACCTATGGGCAGTGGATTAGTTATGCCTGAACACACGTTTCCCGGTCCCTTTGGACCTATAGTGTGACCACCAACGGCCTATAAAAATAACGAGGCGTCTCAAAATCCAATATCCACAATGAGTAAACTGTCAGCGCTGGTAGGTCCCTGACATCACTCTAGCTAGAAAGATAACGTGTGCACTCCCTGCATTCCCTTCTCCCGTTTTTGACTCATACCGGGGTGTGAGGTTCGTGAAGTTACGTTATACCCACAAGGCCTGCTTTTCAACAAAAGCCTTGATCAATGCATCTTGGCGTGCCACATTGTCAGACCATACCATATCATTGATCATCTACCAATATATAACCGGGTGTTAAGCGAAGAATAAATTCTCCACCACCACACAGTTATACGTAAAACAGAGATCAACAAGTACAATATAAAGGAATACCATGTCAGACACGCAATCCATTTACTAGTCCGTTCTGGGTCTGAACGAAACTATATCCGGTAGAATTCCCAAATACGTCTGAATGATCACCAACTTTCCCTCATCTTGGGTGTACGGTCCAATCAAGATATCAATAATCATTCATTCAATATGGAAATTTCCCGTTCTTCAATAACCGTCTTCATCGTCGATCTTCAATCATCGTATGAATTTATTCGGAACGGGTTGAACCCGGTCTTTCCGAATAATTCGCGCAATTTAAAAAAAAACGTGTGCTAAAGTAACACAAACAACGTCTCATTCCAAATCAAGGATGTTAATTTATTTTTGTTTAAATCTAATTAAAGATTTATTTAAATCACATTTAAACTTACTTCTTTCATAAATCATTACTTAATGATTTAATTCACTTTAGGAAATCATTAATTCAAATTTACAACTCTGAATTAAGAAACTCCTCCTTTATTAAATCTCCATTAAATTCTAATTTAATACATTAAATTAGGAAACCTCATTTTTGGAAATATTCCCTTAAAAGATTAATGGATCCTGGATTCAAATTTCATTTTCAATATATTGTTCTTGACCCTTAACAATTTCGTGCATTTTAATAAATTCAGTTATTAAATGAAAATCACATCTTATACTTAATAAAAGAATGAACTTTTATTATCGTCTTATTATTCATTTCATAAAATAAAAGATATACTTTACATTACACGTTCATTCTTATTAAAAGAATAATTTACATTGCACGTTCATTCTTAATAAAAGAATAATTTACATTGCACGTTCATTCTTAATAAAAGAATAATTTACATTGCACGTTCATTCTTAATAAAAGAATAATTTACATTGCACGTTCATTCTTAATAAAAGAATAATTTACATTGCACGTTCATTCTCTAATAAAAGAATAATTTACATTGCACGTTCATTCTCTAATAAAAGAATAATTTACATTGCACGTTCATCCTCTAATAAAAGAGTCTCTTTTATTTTCCGCGTTTTATTTTTTTAAATAAAAGACTAACTTTTATTTTCCGCATAATTAAACCCAAAGTCATGTTTATATGAATAAATAACTATGTCATTTTAAGTAATACATTATTTCCTTTAATGTTTTTACATAAACAATAATAAACTTTATTAAAAAAGTTTCTAAACGTTAATCCATTTTCAATGTATTGACATGTCGTTCAAAATATAATTTACTACACTGAAACAAGGTTCATATGTAAATCAAAAAGTATCATTTAATTCGACATTCATTCTTACCATATTCAAAATAAAGTTGTCAAAAGAAATACTTTTGAGATTCAATCTTTAATATTAATTCATAATTAATATTTCATTTATAGTATTCAAAATAATATTAATTACTCCTTAATGTTAATCAATCATTAATATTGTATTTATTCTCAATAAATACCTCTTTTTGAAATTCAATTCTTAAATATTAATTAATAATTAATATTTCATCATTCTTAATAAAAAAAATAACCCTTATTATCAAAATATCTCTCACGTTCTTAATCTAAAAAAAAAAATAACTTTTATTAACAAAATATCTTCAATGCCATAAATTTTAATCAAAGATTTACTTTTATTATTAAAACATATTTAATGTCATACCTAAATAAAAGGTTTACTTTTATTTTCAAAAACATTAACTTTTGAAATTTAACTTTCAGCATTTATCATTCATTAATGCTGCATTTATGTTTATACTATTAAAGGAAATATTAACTTTTCCAAAATATATATTTTGAATTTCAAATCTCCAACATTAATTAATTAATTCTGCATTAATTATTACATTTCCAAAATGTTACCTTTTGAATTTCAAAACTTCCTATATTAATTTCTTAATTAATTCTGCATTAACCTCTCACATTAGATATGTATTGTTGCGGTTGCTGGATATGCCGGGCGGGTCCGGGCAGTCTTATACCACAACTCAATCTAACCTCGGGTCAAGCAGAATCTATTTATTTAATTATATTAAAATAAATGTAAAATTGATAATTTTCAAATTTCAAAACTTAATTGATTAATATATAATCAATGAAATTCATGGTAATAACCATGAACATAAAAATACCGCAAATTACCCTAACGGCTTAATTTACATTAAATTGCATTAAATGTTATCATAAAAATCAAAATTAATCTTCAATGGAAAAACCATTTTGAAAGTTTTCAAACCTTCCTTTTTTTTTTTTTTTTTTTTTTTTTTTTGGAATGAGACCGACTCAATACAATTAAATAATGGGGTTCCAAACAATGTTCAATATTCAATGACATTCAATGACAGTCCAGTACAACATTCAATGACATTCAAATTACACAATAGCAATCGAACAACCAACATATCATATTCATACAACATTCAATGTATAATATATTAAATGTGCTTTTGAGTGACGTGTGAAAATATCAACCCAATCAACACATATGAGTCAGGTAACCCATATGTGGCAGTGTAATATAATTGGAATTACCATAAGAAATATTAAATTAATCTCTAAGTTACAATATTCCAAATTTCAAACTTTTCATAGCAATCCCAACATCCATTCATAACCAAACATGCATAATATGGAATTAAACCACAAACAAATCATCTCAGGCATTAAAATATATTTATTTATAAAAATAAATAATTACTGAACATTAACAATGAGTGAGGAAAGAGTTCTCACATTGGTTCGATTAAAATAAAACTAATAAATGATATTTTTATTTTGGACAATTCTATTCTAACAAGATAAATAAACAGACACTTTTATTTTAACGATTCTACTTTAACAAAAACAATACGTTTGTTATGTCAATTCTAATTTAACAAAAATGACATATCTTAATCCCATTAATACATCCTAACAGAAATGACATGACATGTTTTAATCTAATTAAAACATCCTAACACAATTGACATGTTTTAATCAAATTAACGCATTTTAACAAATAAGACACGTTTTCATTCTAATTAATGCATTTTGACAAATATGACACGCTTTCATTCTAATTAATGCATTTTGACAAATATGTTATGTTTTAATTTTCCATGTCATATTCGAGTTGCTACATGTGATATTGAATAATGTTTTGGTGTCCATAATGATGTCAACTACTCCTATCAATACATGTGATGACATATAACTTTGGTGTCAACATATGATATAAATTTCTACAATGCTAAATGTAACAATATTCTAAATTTTGATATCGACATTAATAACATAATTCAAATTAATACATAATAAAAGTTGAATCTTTATAATGAAAACAATCTTATGTAAACTATCAATATTAAAAATTGAATCTTTTTCATTAAAACAAATTTATGTAAACAATCAATATTAAAAATATTGGATCTTTTTGAAATAAACAATACCTAATTTAAACGGTGTTTATAGATCTAAACAAATACGAATTTTTATTGAATGACATAGATCTACACAATCATTGATATCCCAAATATCACAATACATACAACAACAAAATCCAAGCACAAGACATCGCAAATATGATCATAATCATAAATCCAATTGAACTTTGATTAATCAATAATTAATTAAACATTTGATTAATTTTTAAAACAAAATCTCATCTTTTAATTCTATTAACAATGAAAACAATATTCTGTGTCAAAACCTTATCTTCTAATTCTATAAAAAAAATGACCATAAAGTTCCATGTCCAAAATATCGCTTTTTAATTTGTATTAAAAATGTAAACAATATTGAAAGAGAATAACAGCGCGTATAATAACAATATTGAGAGAGAATAACAGCGCGTATAATAACAATATTGAGAGAGAATAACAGCGCGTATAATAACAATATTGAGAGAGAATAACGGCGCGTGAAAGAGAATAACAGCGCGTATAATAATAATATTGGAAGAGAATAACAGCACGTATAATTAGATCTTTAAAAACAGATCTGGAAATAATAACTACATTTAATTGCGGATCAGAGATAATATCATTCGAATCACGAAAATAATTAATTTCAAATAAATTCGGTAAATAGGAGTTCTCACCTTGTTTTGGCTTCTGAATTTCGAATTCTGAAACGTTTAATTGAAGTTTTCGTCAAATCCGTGCGATGTTTGATGAAACCGACGACACCAGTAGCTTTGTATCGTCGATACCTTCATTTTGACATATAATTTGATATGTTTTGGTGAGGATTGGGAAAAATCATATGTTTTTTTTTTTTTTTTTTGAGTGGAGGAAGAAGACACCATTGTTGAGAGATGAAGGTGTAGGCTGCTGTTATGTTTAGAGAAATGAATTAGGGTTGCTAAAGGCTGAGAAAAATGTATTAAATAGGTTGGGTTGTAATTTAGCTTGGGCCCAATACTTTTTACTTGTTTATTTATCCAATTCCTTGCATTTTTGACCGTTTAAAAATTACTACGTTCACATACTAATTCCGAAATTAATGAAACTTTAAACATAAATAATATTTGATGTTACGAATCCAAAGAACCTAATTTCGTAATTTTCTGAGTCCGTATGAATTTATTATGAATTTTTAAATTCTGAAAATTGACTGTTTTCCAATTAAAAATTAATACAGTCCACAGATTAACTCCGAAAATTATGAATTTTCGTTTTTTAACTATATTTAAATATTCTTGATCCATAGAGACTGGTTTCGTCGGATTTGGAGGTCGTTTGCAAAAATCCTATTTTTGGCGCGTATATATTTAATATTAAAAATAATTAAAATAATGAAATTTTTTCCGAAACTCAAAAACATAAGTCTTTATAGTCATTTTTATATGTAAACAACATTCTGAAACCAATGGAGGTGGTTTCGAGTCCTATTTCCTTATTCAGCAAAAATTTTGTGTTTCGGGCCTTTAATCTTATATATACGAATTCCATAGCGTTTTTCTTAAAATTTAATTTTCTCCTAACTTACAATTTATAAACTGGAATCTTAATTTCTGAAACTCTTTGGAAAGATATTTTCGATATGGTCCTAGCGTTTCTTGTTTCGTCCAATTCCGATTTATATTTTATTTTATATAATTTTTCAAAGTTGGAATTTCAAAATTGAAATTACCGCGCCATTTCAGGCTCGGAATAGAATTCATATAACCTTTAAGTTCGTTGTTGAAATAAAATAAGTTTATCATCCATATTATTTAAAATAAATAATATAATTATATTAAACTCATTAAAATTCATTAAAATAAATTTTAAAATTACCCCCAAAAATCAGGGTTGTTACAATTCCAGTCTCAGAAAACGCTCCAAAAATCGCTACTACGCTTGGTAAACTAGTACGATCTTATGTGCCGATCTCTTACACAGGTTAGAATAAAGTACCCAAAACATATAAGGATGACGTTTGGAACCAATTGTTAGTAAATTTGTGAAAAATAGCATGTAAATGTTACAGTTTATTTTTACAGTCTCTGACTCTTAATTTTTGCAGAAAATGTATACGTTGAGCCGCTTTCTAAGGAAATGTTTTCAAAAAGAATGGCTGAGGCTTTTAGGAGACACAAGAAAAACTTGAGAGCAAATTATTATGACACTTTCGACAATGATGAAGAACGGATGAAAAATTGTCCACTTACAATTGCTCAAGATGATTGGAACGAGTTCATAAAGAATGAAACAACGCTTGAAGCAAGTGGAAGAAGGGCGACAGACAAAAAAAAAGATCCAGTTTAAGTTATGTCCACCATGCAGGATGTAAAAGTCACACTAGAGTAGAATACAAATTGGTAAATTATTTGGTCATTTTCTTTCCACCGTAGTAAAAAATATAATTAAGGGAGAGAATATACTTGAAATGAAATATATTGCAAATCGTTGCAAGTCCATCTGCAAATATCAACCGTCGTCAAGTATGGGAGAAGACACACAGGGAAAAAGATGGTAGCATATCAGATGCCATGTCTGCGTACTTCATAAGTATTTACTTGTGTTATGGTTAACATCGAGCAGCCTATTGTTTGGATTTTCATTTCAGGCTTTCCATAATTGTGATTAATTCGTTTCTCATTACATTTTCTTCATTACGTGTTTTTATTGTTATGGTGCTATTGTCTGGATTGAATTTATTCAGTTAGGAGTAACATACTATAGTTACAAGTTGTTACAAGTAAATGTTGGTGTAAATGCATTTAAATTTTATCCTAGGATCAAATTGCCAAATTAAAGAAAAGATCACCAATAGTGATGAAGAAAAATTGCCTGTTAATGAAGATATCTTATCACAAGTGTTGGGTAAGGATACAAGGGGTAGGAGCCGCGCTGTTGGGAGCATCATACCAAAGATGTATGTTAAGGCTTGTGCCAAACGATTCAAACATGTTCGTGAAGACAATGATGAGTTGAATATGAGGGTGGGAAGCTTAGAGGGTATGATGACTGATATGAAGGGTATAGTGGAAAATTTGTTTGGAAATATGGAGGTTCTGATCAACATGGTAGGAATTTTGACTGATCAAGGAATTCAGGAACCGTTAACTACGTCGGATGGAGGACGCAATAATACACACATCAGTGCATCAAAGGGTGTTGCTTCTCCAATCTAGGATACGACCATTGCGGTGAACAATCAACGATGTGAAATTCTAAACTCTGATCTAGACATAATAGCAACATGTATTTTATTAACAAAATTAAGCATATTTTATTCCATATTTTATTGCACTCTAATTTAAAGTGAGTGCTTAAAGTCTAATGGATACGTACTCTAGTTTTCCTGTTTTAATAAAATTAAGCATATTTTATTAATGCATCCTTTGAAATTCTCAACTTTATTGCAACAGGTACTATCTGTCGAGATCCTTCGTCATCCAGATGCCATGGGATTGTTGTACCACCTACACATGAAGAAGTGGGTTTGGACATTATACTACCACAAGACGAGAAAACCTCCAAACTGAATCGTCAATTTGCATAGACCTTTGATGAAGTCGGAGTGGGCGGGTTTGTGTGTCATGTGAAGTCCCTGATTCACTATCTTTAGACGTTGGAGCAGGTATATATAATTTTACACTTGACTCCTGGTATACTTATGAAATAAGAATTCCATGACACTTGTGTTTGCGTTAGTTTCATGAAGTCTCTTTGGTGGCATACACATGCATACGTGAGACACGATATGCACAGACGAACACAAAGCCACGATACTGGCCTGACCAGACCTTAACTGCCATGATGTAAGCAATAATATATCGGAGTGTTCACTCCAAATATCGTGGCTTTGTGTTCCATTTTTGTTACTATGAAAATACTATGAATATTATTTGTTAATGTTCTACAAATTGATTGATCCGCTGATAATTCATGTGTGTACATCTGCGGTTCATGAGGAATTATTTCGTATTGTTTGCCTTGATCATGTTGCCCTTGACTATTTGCCCATATATTGGTTACAACACCAAACAAGCATCAACAAACTGTCCTTTGTTGGGCATATGGAAGGTCACAACACCAAACAAGAGACAACACGAAACAATTCCATAGACAACAAATACATGGGCAAATAGGTCAACATGATCAAATACATGTATAACTTGTTATAAATGTATTTGATCATGTTTACCTATTTGCCCATGTATTTGTTGTCTATGGAATTGTTTCGTGTTGTCGCTTGTTTGGTGTTGTGACCTTCCATGCTTATTTCTACTTCCTGAACCTGAACTTTGTTGTGACCTTCCATGTAGTCAATTGAAAGTCGGTGGATACCTTGAAAGTAGCAATATATTTGTCAACTATAGTTTACGACTTATCGGCGAGTCGACTGACTGGACGTCTGTCGACTCGATTACTGCCATAATAACGATGATGTCCTTAAACTTGCACATGTATATGCCTATTTTCCCATGTATCTTTGTCGCCATTACTGACCTCTATGATGCAGAGCCTATATTCCTAGCTACATGCCATGCATGTATTTGTTACACTTAAACTGTGCACATGATTCGTGCATGCATACATGAACATTTAGCATCTAACTTATGCTTATCAATGCATGCTTTGAAATTTTGTACATTCAATATCAGCATCTGCTCATCATTGCTTTAATTTACGGCAACGTGGACTACACAGCATGATCAGCATGCTCAATCTTCCCAGTCTGATCCTGCAGTTTTATCACATATGTTCTTTCTTTGATTAAATTTGCTACTTTCAATATCCAGATCAGTTTTATCAAACTTTGTAATTCGATGAAACATCTGTGACAGTTTCCGTTTAATAATTGTATGACACTCTATAAATTGTGTTATGAAAATTCTTATTATGCTTTGTGTATAATTTGTGCTATATACGCTTTGTATAAATTGTGTTATGGTCTGTGTTATGGAAAATATGTGTTATAGTTTCTATTTATATATATATAATATGTGTATATATACACACACATACACACACATATGTATAATAAGATACGGTTTAAGACCTTGTCTGCCTGACATAATAGATACGGTCTAAAACGGTTTCTAAAATATATTAAAGCAGCGTCCATCGTAAATTAGCTACGGTTTATATTCGTATCTAGCTGCCCTTTAGATACGGCAATGTGCCATTTCTTTTTTAACTTTGATACGGCTACATGGGCATGCCAAATTTTAAGTTGGACACGGTCTATAGCCATATCTAATAATTAGACATGCCATTTTTTGATATAGCTTACAGGCTTGCCAAATCGCTGTAGATATGGCCATTAACACAACCTAATTAGCATATATGGTGTAGTGTTTAGGTCAATTTCAGGGAAGATTGATACATGTGGTATCTGAGGAGATTATGTGTAAACTAGGCTAATCCGCCGTAGAAGTTATCGATGAATATCTTGTTTAATCTTTTGTTGGCCCTTGAATTGGTTAAATTGATCCATCCTACAACAGAAATTGTGGGTAAATCTCGAAAAATTGTCTTGGTGGATTTCTAATAGGCCTATGATATAGGAGACCTTTCCCACGGGTAGATAACCTGTTTGACAAGTTGATCGGAGCCAAGTGTTTTTCCAACAGGACTTAGCAACAGGGTTCTATCAATTGTAGGTAACAAAGGATAGTATTCGATTGAAAACATTTTTAGTGAGGTATGGTTCATATGGATGGATGGTAATGTCATACAGATTGACTAACGCGTCTTCTTTCCTTATGTATTTAATGAACCAGATTTTCTGACAATTTAGATAAGTACATATTGTTTTCATCAATGATATATTAGTGCATTCTAAGATGAAATAGATCATGAGATTCATACTAGGATCATGGTTGAGATGTTAAGGCAATATCAATTGAAACTGGGTTTTCAAAATGTCACTTTTAGGAGATGAAAGCGAAGTTTCCGGGTCATGTTATTTCAAGCGAAGGTTTAGTGGTTGATTCAGCTAAGATTGAGGCTATCAAAAACTGGAAGAGACAAAAGAGTGAACTGAGATAAAAAGTTTTATTGAACTAATTGGTTACCATTGAGGATTTTTTAATGATATCTCATAGATAGTGACCATTGGCTAGATTAACAAAGAAGGATACAAAGTTTGTTTGCTTAAGCAAATGTGAGGAATCATTCTAGATATTGAAGAATTTGTTGACATTGGTTTGTGTATTAGTAGTACTGGATGTATTCAGGATTTAGTGGTGTACATTGATGCTTGCAAACTAGATTAGGAGATGTTCTTATGCAAAAAGGTAAAGTGATTATATATGTTTCTAGGCAATGAAGACTGCATAAACTGAATTACCCGACTCATACTTTATAGTTGTAAGCAGTTATCTTTGTTTTGAAGATAAAGAGACATTACCTTTTAGGAGATAGATTCCCATTACTCGTGGAGCATAAGTCTTTGAGGTATTCATTCTCTCAAATAGAGTTCACGAATATGATACAATAGAGATGCTTAGAGTTTTTGGCAGCTTACTGCTCCAATATTGAGTACGCACCTAGGAAAGGGAACAAGGTTGCAGATGTACATAGAATTATCAAAAAGGTGGTGTTAGATATGTTGGCAAAATAGAAAGACCTAGAGGCTGTGACTACTGGTGATGTGCAGTTGAGGTTGGTGGCTAGTTCGAGCTTGCGTATGGTTGTATTGTCAAGTTTAGAGGTTAAACCAACATTGATCGAATAGATTGCTTCTAAGTAGAAGGAGGACCCAATATTAGCTGAAAGAATAAGAAGGCTTAAGGCTAGAACTGAAATTGACAACATAAAGGATTTTAGTCTTAACCATAAGAGATGGTTAACGAAGAAGGGCAGGCTGTGTGTCCTAGGTATTGGGAACCTATGGGAGGAGGTTCTTGGGGAATTTTATCGATATAACTTCACAATTCACTTTGTGGGACAGGAAGAGGAGTTTATTGTAACATGTAATGAAAAAAATATGTAGGCGTATGGTAAATCTATGTATAAACTGTCAATAAGTGCGAGTCGAACATCAGAATTGAAGGGGGTGCTTCAACCTTTAGACATTCCAGTTTGGAAGTGGGACTAGACATCCATGGACTGCATTGACGTTTTTCCATGGTCAAGGAAGGGAAATAAAAGTATATGCATCATGGTGGACAGACTAATCAAGAGATCTCATTTGATTCACGTAAAGTTAAACAAAAAGACACCAGTACTAGCTGAAGTGTTCAAGAAGAACGTAGTTCGATTGCACGGAGTCCCTAGTGGTATCGTCAGTAATAGAGATGTATTACTCACTAGTGAATTTTGAAAGAGTTTACAGAATGCATAGGTACCAAGCTCAAGATGAGCACCGCGTATCACCCACAAATTGGTAGGTAGGTAAATAGAGTCGACAAGTTACTTAAGGATTTATTTAAGGGCTTGTATGCTTGATTTTAGTGATTCATGGGAGGACCATTTGCATCCAGTTGAGTTTTTGTAACGGTTCAAGATTTTCAGCATGAAATTAATTTGAATTTTGTATTTAAGAATTTGATATTTGTTTTATAAGTTGAAATCTAGTCTATTTAACTTGATTTTGAATTGATTGTTGTAAGTGTAAATTTTAATTTTAATGTTTGAATCAAAATGGTTAGTAAAATTTAAACATTTTTTCTATTTTAAATGATTTGAAAAATAGTTGTTTGTATATGTGTAGATTTTTATTTTTAATTTAACTTGAGATTTATTCATAATTTAATTTATTTAGTTGAATTTGGGTTTTAATTTAAAAATTTAGACATGTATTTGAAAATATTGGATATACTAGTTTTGTTACATAATATACTATATGGTATTTATACTTAGAGAAATACATTACTACAAAACAGGTCAGTTGCCTCGCCTCATTTGCTTTAGTTGTATTTAAAATAGAAGCAAATAATAATATTTGCTTCTGTTCCTTCACTGCAACGGAAGCAACTACTTCGTTGGAAGAAGCAGAATTTTTTTATGTAGAAAATTGCTTCGGTTATAGTAGAAACCGAAGCAACTGTTTGGAGCCAATATAGCTAATTGCTTCTAATCTTTGTACAACCGACGTTTAAAACATGAGCCAATATATAACACTAAATATAAAGATGTCTATTTGATGAAATCCAATGTTTTAGACTGAACATAGAATACGTGGAAAAGGTTTACTGCTATTTTTTTGGCCGTACAGATATTCCCGCGCTTGCCTTTTCCATCTTTTCACTAAATCAGATATTCTTTTTTTTTCCTTTTCTTTTCTAAGTGTTTTCGATTCAGATAATCCACGATTCTTCAATCGCAATTGAATCTTGTAAAATCCCTATCGAATCGATTATCCAATTATTCCGTGTTTTGTAAATCGCTTACCCTTTTGTGTTTTCGATTCAGGTATCAGTTCTTCAATAATCCACGATTCTTCAATCGCTGATTCAGACTATCAGATAATCCATGCCCTATCAAATCTTCTTTTTCTTTTCAGGTATTCAGCGTCGATCGATTTATTTTATTTTTGCTATTTCTGGTAATCCTTTGTAATCTGTACAACATGAATTTTTGATTTTGGCCACTTATCATCTTGAAGTTTTCCTATTCGAAGAAGTTTCCACATTCAAAATATGTTTTGCATGTTTGTGTTTATGGATGTCGATGAATGCCAAATAATCAAAACTTTAATAAATAAGTGTTAAGTGTAAAATCAAGATCTATTTTGGAACATGTTTTCCATCTTTGGAGCACCATTCCTAAAACACTTACATTTTAGCTTAGATAACTGCTAATTTAGCAGATGTTTGAATAGGAAATCCAGTAACTGAGTAGATTCTGATTGTCTGTGAAATACTGCTTATGAACTGAGGTCTATTTCTTTTACTTCAACGTCTTTGCCCCTACCCGCTATTTTGTTGTGCCGTTGATAATTGTGGATGCTTTATAGAAGGATTTCGGGTCTGTTGTGTTTCATTTTAACCTTTATCAGGTAAAAAGAATGAAAAAGGTGAAGCAATTGTCTAAAATTGCAAATTGTAAGAATGAATGACGGAAGTAATAAATTGCTTTGTGGCGCTTTCTTTTTGAAAAATATATGATAAAATCATCTTTTTAGCTTTGGACTAAATATGTCTTTAACCCATCTAGGTAAAACTTAAAGTATATTTTAAAAAATCTATAAAAATGCAGTCTAAACATTTTGATAATATTATTTACGGTTGTATAAACAAGGTAAACAATTTTCAACATATGTATTTGTAAAATCTATATCATCAATTTGAACATATGTATTTGTAAAGCTTAAAGTATATATTAAAATTGAAAAGTCAACAAGCAATTTTCATTATATAATTTATCAATTTGAACAATTTTCATTATCTAACATATGCAGTATTTTTAACATATTATCTAATATGCAGTATTTTTAATATATTATCTAACATATGCGGTATCAATTTGAACAATTTTCATAAATTTTAACTGAAAAGTTATGAGCACGTTTCGTGTGGAAAGTGCGCTATAGGTTGGTAATATAGCATTGCAAAACTTTAAAAACTTTAACTTCATAAATCGAAATTGCCTAACTCTGACCAAGTGAGATAAATAAAGGTAGTTAAATTTCCATTTACAAATAATTTTTTAAACTACTTTAGGACCTTGTACTCAAGAGATTAGTAATTTTTGGTTAAAATTTAAAAAGTCGCTTTAAAAAGTTCCATTTTTGCTGGTTTGTTTGGTTTTTAATGCTACATCTGATTTTAGTTGACGTGTACAGTAATTTAGATTTATTTGATTACAGGTTTGATCATTTACCTTTTTAATGCAATTTAGTGATCTAACTTATGTACCATATAGCGTTATTTTTTTGATAACACGCAAACTACCTTTAGCATTAACTGTACGAAACCATTAAATCATTCTAATTCAAAAGAAGTTAAATTATTTTAATTCAATTTTCACTTTCCTTGTTTGTGTCTCAAGTTGAACTGATATCTCCGGTACCAGTAAGAACTGTTTTTTTAATTTTCTGTAGTAAATTTTATTATCGTTATTCATATCAAAATGATATCTTTGGCACATGTTAAAAGTACCGGTGTGCCATAAAATCCATTATTGTCTTGAGTGTAATATTTTTGTAAACTACTGGGAAAAATACTAAATCCCATCTCTTATGGGTAACAATGGTTCAATATGCACAACATACATGGTATGTTATTCAAGTTTGAAAATAAAGTTTTACACTGCCCACTTTACACTGTTTACCGACATACAAAAATGGATGATCTAAGTTTACTTATATATGGCTTGTGTTTTTAGCAGTTTATTTTTGTGTATCACTTAGCCAGAATTAGCAGATTATTCATTACAAGTTAAACATAAGTAGGAAATTTATGTGGGTTACCAATGCTCATTCCTTCTTACAATCGCTTGAAAATAACCAGCCTTTAACTTGCACAAGTAAAGCTGTAATGATTCTAGATGCTGGAGTTAGTAAATTGTGTTGTACTCAAGTTATTAGCTTTATTTATGAACTCCCAAATAAATGTTTGTACTTTTTCCAACATTTGTAGACTTGGAAAAAAAATACAGAAAACTTTCTGTAGGCATACTCTGATATTCTTAATGTTCTATATGTGCAAATTTCGAGGGTTAGTTTCGCTAGTTTGGTATTTATTTTGTTTTCTTTTTTATGTTTGGGAAATTTTATTTTCATCCACGATATTTGTAAGTTAATCCACCCCAATTTATAGGGATATTACCTACTTTTATGGATTTTTAAAATTTGATTAGTTAATCCACAACGCCTAATTTATTGCTTTCTCAAATTTCGTTCTACGTTCTCAATTTTCGTTCTTTTTCTTCCGGTTCCTAAATCTAAACTACATATGAATCAGAAACGCAAAACAAATATTGCGAGATCTTATTTTTTTCTCATTCTAATGTATTGTGAGGAAGAGGACTGAATGCAAATTTGAAATAGAAAAGTGGAGATAGAGGTAAGATGTCTTATTCTCAAAACAATTTTTTTTCCTTGACATGATTCTATATGCAACAGAGCTTTGATTGTGATGTAATCGGTTTCAAAAAAAATATGATCATCCAAAAAAGAAGAAATCTTTATCAAAGAAGAAATTGAGGAAAGAAAGGCTCAAACAAGGTGTCTCTGCACCTGGAGAGTAATCTCTTTGTTTGGACATGTCTAGTCCACCTCAAAATGTTTATTAAAGCTGCTCTTACCTTCATTTCTCTATCTTCTGTACATGAGTTTATGATTTTAAGGCATGGAAGCTTTCTACCTTTCTTTCTGTATTGTTTATCATATGACTTGAAACACCCCACCTCCGTTAGGGTCGCTCCCAAAGGGAATGCCCTAATTTTTGGTGGAGGTTTATAAGTATAAGTCACAGATATACAAGACAGATATAAGAACACATATTTTTGAACAGCGGAAAACAAAAACTTTTATTTCATTAAAATACGTGTTACACAAACCATGCCATAATTGTCATACAATACTGCCAAAAACATAACATCTTCATAACTGTCTTGATTACATTATTTTAAAGAAGCATAAAGAAAACAAAAATAAACTGCAAAAGTCCCATAGTTGCTGTCCAAAGCCATAGTCCAAAACGGAAAAGATCCAAGCAATACATTCTTTCTCTTCAAGGTGGATGTGAAAACTGGTCAAGCTGCGGTATTCCCTCCCTGTGGACTGGGGGGGGGGGAATGAAAGAAAAGAAGGCGAAAGAAAAGTAGAGTCAGACATAAAGCCTGAGTAAGTCTAGGACTATTCAGTCTATGAATAAAGAACTGGGTATGATAAGTATAAACTGGAAATGAGAAAGCACCATAAACTAAGTTAAGTTGTCTAGAGTCGAATATACTATCGTACCCCATATTAATCTCTACATCCATTTAGACTGGTTCCCAACAGGCACCCCATAATCAGGGTGAAGTGATTCGTTTCTACTGATCGGCTCCTACTCGCATAGTTACATGTGTCTTACAGCCCCCGATGTTGTAGTTACCTATGCTGGTCCTGCCATGGGGTGTATCATGTCCCATGGTGGCGGCCCGACGCAATCCTAGAATGCACAGGTATGCTACTGGTGTCCAGTACCTTATTTTTCTGCGCCGGAGTGTGTGCACGCCCGCACCCCGTTAGAACCTACACTGCTGCACCACCGCCGTCGATTTGACCTCTTACAGTCAGCCCAGTAATCGTGCCCCACCCTGCCTAGTTCAGGGTATCCTGATACACCTTGTAGGGTTACTGCTGAAAAGGGTCCCCCGCTACTAAATTTTATATTTCTACCCAGCATGCTAAGTTGGTTAAGTGTTTTATAAACCTAAACCCCAATCAGTCTGTATAGTTTAGCATGTTTCATTTTGATTAAGTATTAATTCAATTTACTTAATCCTATCAATCCTGACTCAGCCTTAATTGTCTTATTAAAGCCTCGACCTCTCACATTAGACAGGTATTGTTGTGGCTGCCTGTTGCCGGTTGGGTCCGGGCAGTCTTACGCCACAACTCAGTCTAACCTCGGGTCCTTATTGGGCTCCGTGTTTACTTACCCACATTGGATAGGTATTGTTGTGACTACTGGACAGCCGGGCGGTTCCGGGCAGGTTTACATCACAACTCAATCCAACCTCGGGTTAAACACATCGTATTTTCTACATTTACATATTTTATCTCTTTTCTTTTTACATGTAAATATTTGCGGCCCATTATTCAAATTCATCTTTATTGGTTAAAATTCATTTATGCCACTTAATTGTTTTTCAAGGTTGTTGGCATGCGCCAAACATGCCAACACATATGTTCTATATTTTAACCCCATCGTCATTGCCCCCGCTTTATACGTTCACTAAAGTATAACATATGTTGGGTTTAACATTTAAACCCAACTTAGCCACATGAAAAGGGGGAGGCTTATAAAATGGTGTTTATATATTCTAAGTGACATAAAAAAAGGGAGTGTGAACGCATGAACTTGCAACATAATGATCTAATTACATGTATTAGGCATATGTGAACTTGCATGGTAATAGCATATAATCATGGCATAAACATACTTAAACATGAATCATTCTATGCATATGATCATGGCATAAAAATACCTAAACGTGAATCATTCTATTCATGTAAACTTGTAATTGGAATGTAAATCTAGCTTAATTGTGTCACATATATTACCATAAGATTTTTATAACAACATAGGCCTAAACATGGTTTCAACTAGGCATAACACCAAACATAGTTAGTCATGTTCATAAAAATGCTTACTTTTGTTTTCTAATACAAAAGTATGATTTTCCAATTCCAACATAGATTCATATAAACCTTAGTGCTTAGTTGAATCCAATTACACACTAAAAGTGATCATAAAAGTATGTACATCATATTGGCATAATATACTTGCATGAATCCCAAATAAATTACTACAACATATGATTGTTAACATGAATCATATACTTGTATGAATTCCTAAATAAAATACCACAACATATGGTTGTTAACTTCCAACGTAAATCACATACTTGCAAATATCCAATCGTATACCATAACATTTCCAAATCGTTTAGAATCAAAATAACATACAAATATAGATTATTATCGCCACAATTCCATTTCGCATTTTACACAAATCAAACGCAAATAATTATTCACATCGGAATAGCACTCTACTTACAACGCACGACGAATCTTCAATTCAGGAATCTGAATTCTGAATTTGGAGATGCTATCCTTTGTTGTAGACGTTGTTTTGATTGACGTTGCTTTAAGCTTTGAGTTATCTCCTAATTGTCTCTCAATTCCGATGGCTATCCTTAGTCTCTCCTCAGCAGCTTGACGGTCTCATCTCCATTTTAGTTTGTGTGAATTAGGGTTAGTCTTAGGTCCTTTTTATAGAGTTTGTGAGTTAATTTGGACTGTCGATGGAGCTTGGTTTAATAATAGTCGTTCAATGGAAGGAGAGACCAACCAGGAGCTGACACCTAGCCCTAGTGACAAGGCAAGGCTCAAAAAATCGACCAAACACAGACCAGGCCAGCCAGGGGGGCTGGGTTCTACCTGGCTCAGGGGCCAGGTCGACCCCCCAGTCGACCCCCAGGTCGACTATGTTGTCAACCTGGGTGCCCCAGGTCGACTACCTAGTCGACCTAGGTGTCTTGGGCGGGAAAATTCCCGCCCTGGCCAATCCGGCCCGATTTTTGAATTTTAAACCTGTTTTCTAAGCTGTTTTGGTCTTTTTGAATTTTAAAATGAATTTTGAAACTTCCAGAGGCCATATCTTCTTCATGCGGAGTCCGTTTTACACAAACTCAGACTCTATCTCAAGCAGAATTCCAAGACGAACGCAATGGCGTATCTCGTTTCCCTTAATTATTTGATTTGAAATTAGTTATACTTCAATTTGTGAATTTCACCGTTATAGAATACATGGAGTGTTACATTCTCCCCCTCTTAAAAGGATTTCGTCCCCGAAATCTTCAAGTTCAGGAAGAATGTATATCCTAACATCCAAACATCCATCTACTCATCCATCAAACACGAGCATCCATTGTCCTTAAAAGACTTCTAATGCTTCATGATCATATGCGAAGCGTGTGTGTACATGTACTTATCTAATGCAAAATCAGGCGGTCTACTGATTCAGTTGACCTCCATAATGCAAAATTATGTAAGTGCCATGAATCAATTATGTATGCAAAAATTTCTATTCATGATTCTACATGAGTGTACAGTCATTCATACAAATGCAACATCCATATGACAACACATTAAACTTCAACCATATACGAATATAAATATATTTATGCATATGCAATATGAAGTGATTGAGCCGATCTACAACCTAGATTGTGTGTGTATATGCAACCACGAGCAACCACTAGCAATCACTTGCATCCACTTGCAACCATTATCCATAACATGTTTCAATTACATGTTTTTCATCCAAAGGGTTTCTTCCTAAAAAGGTAAGGTCGAGGGAATATACCTAAAAAGATAGATAAAAGCGCAACTTAAGGAAAAAGGAAAGATCCAAGATGTACCCTCGAAAAGAAAAGGGTAGGCTGCGCGTATTCTAGCTTCAGTTTCCCAAGTTGCGTCTCCCTCGGCGTCGCTCCACTAAACTTTGACGAGCTTGACTTCGTGGTTGAGTAGCTTCTTTACTTCTGTTCCTAATATGCGGGTTGGAACTTTCCTCACGGTTGCTTCGCGTTCCAATTCAGCCTCTTCTAGGATATTTGGCTCTACCACTTCAGCAGACTCATGTAGACATTTTCGGAGATGTGAAACGTGAAAAACCTTGTGAACTCCGGCCAATTTTTCGAGTAGCTCTAATCTATAGGCCGTTTTCCCAATTTTATCGATGATAGGGAATGGTCCTACGAACCTTGGTGCTAGCTTTCCTGTGGTTCCAAAACGAACAACGTTCCTTAGTGGAGATACCTTAAGAAAAACTCTGTCCCCAACCTCAAATTCAAGGTCGGTCCTCCTCTTGTCGGCGTAGGACTTTTGTCTGTCTTGGGGCTGTCTTCATCCTTCTTCATATTAAGTCTACTTTCTCTGAAGTCTCTCGGATCATATCTGGACCAAGTATGAGCTTATCAGTAGACTCCCACCAACAAGTGGGCGATCGGCACGGTCTTCCATATAAAGCTTCGAAAGGCGCCATTCCGATGGTTGCTTGATAGCTGTTATTGTAGGAAAATTCCACCAAAGGAAGATGGTCTTCCCACGTCCCTCCGAAGTCAAGGACGCACAGTCTTAAAAGGTCCTTCAAAACTCTGTTCACTCTTTCTGTCTGGCCGTCGGTTTGGGGATGATAGGCTGTGCTTAAGCATAACTGTGTGCCTACCGCTTCTTACAGACTTCGCCAAAACTCACTTATGAAGATAGGGTCTCGGTCACTAACAATGCTGGATGGTATTCCATGGAGTCGAACAATTTCCTTGAGGTAAGAGATGCTAGGGATGAGGCAGTTATTTTACTTTTGACAGGTAAAAAGTGGGCGCTTTTAGTAAGCCTATCCACTATTACCCAAATGCTAGTGTTGCCTTTCCTAGACCTAGGCAGCCCATCAATGAAGTCCATCGAGATGCTATCCCACTTCCACTGCGGGACCTCTAGAGGATGTAGCAGACCGCGAGGCTTTTTCTATTCCACCTTAACCTGTTGGCACACCATACACTTAGAAACGAAATCTGCCACGTCCTTCTTCATGCCGTTCCAAAAGAAAGTTCTCTTTATGTCCTTGTACATTTTATCCCCGCCCGGATGTATCGTCATCTTGGAGTGGTGTGCTTCCTCGAGAACCTTCTTTACCAAATCCCTTGTCCGTGGGATGCATAGTCTTCCGTCTCGCCTTAGCCAACCCTTATCATCGATGGAGTATCTGTTGAGGTGACTTGAAGTCTCACCCCTAATTAGTCTATCAATCGTCTCCACAAGCTGAGGGTCTTCACGTTGTGCTATCCCTATTGAGTCCACCAAAGTCAGGCATACTTCGAGAGATGCTAGCAAGCCCGGTACAAAATCGGAGGAAGGCCTAAAGTCAAAGTTGGCTATAAACTCTAGGCTTTGTCTTTCAACAAACAGCGGGCTTAGGGTCAGTTTCTTTCAGCTCAACGCGTCTGCCACTACGTTGCCTTTGCCCGGAGTATAGGAGATCTTGAAATCATACGAGGCAAGAAACTCCATCCACCTCTGTTACCTCAAGTTAAGGTCCTTCTGCGAGAAAAGGTATTTCAACAATTTATGGTCAGTGTAAAGTTCGAACTTCTCACCTACGAGTTAGTGTCGCCAAGACTTGAGTGCAAAGACGATGGCGGCTAACTCAAGATCGTGGGTCGGGTAGTTCTTTTCATGCACTTTCAGTTGCCTTCCACCATAAGCTACTACCCTTCCTTCTTGCATTAAGACAGCGCCTAGCCCTGTCTTACATGCATCTATATAGACTGTGAACATCTTGCTTCCATCTGGTAACGTCAGAACCGGGGCTGTTGTAAGAGCCCTTTTTAGTCGTTGGAAAGCAAACTCGCAATCCAAGTCCCAATTAAACACAAGATTCTTCTTGGTCAGCCTTGTGAGCGGAGCAGAGATTATCGCAAAATCCCTTATGAACTTTCGATAGAAACCTGCTAGTCCAAGAAAACTTCGGACCTCAGTTGCATTCCTTGGTGTCTTCCAATCCTGCACCGCTACTACCTTAGCCGGGTCTACTGCTAATCCTTCCTTGGATACTATGTGCCCAAGAAATCTTACTTCCTCTCTCCAAAAGTGGAATTTGGAGAATTTGGCTTTTAGCTGATGGACTCGCAGAGTTTCCATGATTGCCCTTAAGTGCTGAGCATGTTCCTCTTCACCCTTTGAGAAGATAAGGATATCGTCTACGAAGACCACTACGAACTTATTGAGGAAATCTCTGAATACCCTACTCATTAGGTCCACGAAGTAAGCAGGTGCATTTGTCAAGCCGAATGGCATGACAAGCCATTAAAAGAAGCCGTCCGGGGTTCTGAACGCCGTTTTATCGATGCTATCCTCAGCCACCCTTAGCTGATGAAAACCGGTCGCTAAATCGAGTTGGGAGAAAACAGACGCTCCTACAAGCTGATCAAACAGATCGTCGATTCTGGGAAGAGGGTGCCTATTCTTTTTCGTTAGCTTGTTGAGCTCCCTGTAGTCAACACATAGACGGAGTGAACCATCCGCCTTTGTAGCGAACACCACTGGAGTGCCCCATTCTGAAATGCTCCTTCTAATGAACCCCTTCTCTAGAAGCTCTTTAATCTGTTTACTGAGCTCTTTCCTTTCACGGGGAGCCATGTGTTTAACGGGCAACGCAACGGGCTTTGCATTATCTACAAGATATATGCGGAAGTCTATCTCCCGCTTCGGAGGCAAGCCCTTCACCTCTTCGAAGACATCCGGATATTCCCGGACCACTCTAACCGATTGCAAATTTTCAACGGAGGCATCTAGCGATTCAAGATAACTAAGCATAACCGCATACGAGGGATTACAAGTAATCTCCAAAGTGTTAACGAGTTGGGTCAGGAGCCTAACAACCCTTTTCTCACAATCAAGGATGGCCCCATTACTGGACAGCCAATCCATGCCCAAAATCAAACCATATCCCGAAAAGCCCAAAACAAAGGCACTACATTTAAATTCTATGCTTAGAATAGAAATTTTCAATCCCACACAGATCATAGATAAATAAGCTGGGCCCCCAATGGGATTTGAAACAATTAAGGGGTCCTCTACCATTCTAGTTTCTAGATGCAGAGATTCTACTAAAGCAGATGAGATAAAGGAATGTGATGCGCCAGAATCGAATAAAGTGCGAACTGGGTGATCATAAAGATAAACTACACTTTCTACAGTAGTATTTATACCTCGCTGTTGCAGAGGTGGTGCTTCTAGTGCATGAACTTGTGCCCCTGAGGTGGGTCCAGCCCTCTGTCCCTGCCCCCGCTTCTTTGGGCAATCCTTAGCCAGGTGGCCCGTCTCACCACAAGAAAAACACTCACCATTCACCTTGGCCTTCTTTTTCCGGCAATCTTTCACTAAGTGCCCCACTTTGCCACAGAAATTACACTTCCTCTTCTCTTTGTTGTCTTTCCCGCCCTTCTTAAAGTCTGTCTTCTTAGGCTGTAAACCCTCTTTCTTCCCTTGAGAGCTTTCTGCCTTTGTCTCCTTCTTGCCCTTATCCTCTTCGTTCAGCAATGCCATCTGTACCAATCTTTCATACGTAGCTCCCATGGGTATATGAGTCATGGCCAAACTGTGTAATGGCTCATTCAACCCTTTGACAAAACGGAGAGCCTTCTTGTGTGGGGTGTTGATTAGGTCCAGTCCGAACCTAGCCAGCTCATCGAACTGATTAACATATTCTTTGACTGTCTTATTCCCTTGCTTAAGAAATAAGAATTTTTCCAACTGCAAACTCCTTTCAGCGTCTGAGAGAAATTTAGCCACAAACCTTGCCCTAAAGTCCTCCCATGTTTCCACCGGTCTTTCTGCATTAGTGACTTTCCACCAGTAGGAAGCCTCGCCTTTAAGTAGCCATACTGCCAGTTGTACCTTCTGCCTATCTTCTACCTCAAAGATGACGAATAAGTCCTCGGTTTCTTTTAGCCAATTTCTTGCTGCCACGAAGGACTCAGTTCCATGAAAATCCTTTCCTACCATAGCTTTAAAAAATTTACTTATCTTAGCAAAAGTATTTCCCCGCGGAGGAGGTGGAGGAAGAGGTGCTGCTGCAGCCGGATGATTTCCTGCAGCTGGGGGAGGAGGAACGGTAGGACCTGGCTGAGTGGCCCTTGCTTCTAAGAACCGTCTAAACCAACCAGGTATTGGTACACCTTCAGGCAAGTTAAGTTCTTCAGACATGCTGAAACAAAAAGGATAGATTCAAAATGAAGGATAAGAGATAGTACCTATGGCTTTGGGGGGGGAGACTTTGCCTTTTAAAAATAAAATAATATTTTATCTTTTAAAAATGCTTCTTTAAATTTTCTTTTTGAAAAATAAATTTTCAAAACTTTCTATCCTATCTGGTAAACCTATGCTCTGATACCAAGTGAAAAACCCCACCTCCGTTAGGGTCGCTCCCAAAGGGAATGCCCTAATTTTTGGTGGAGGTTTATAAGTATAAGTCACAGATATACAAGACAGATATAAGAACACATATTTTTGAACAACGGAAAACAATAACAACTTTTATTTCATTAAAATACGTGTTACACAAACCATGCCATAATTGTCTTACAATACTGCCAAAAACATAACATCTTCATAACTGTCTTGATTACATTATTTTAAAGAAGCATAAATAAAACAAAAATAAACTGCAAAAGTCCCATAGTTGCTGTCCAAAGCCATAGTCCAAAATGGAAAAGATCCAAGCAATACATTCTTTCTCTTCAAGCTGGATGTGAAAACTGGTCAAGCTGCGGTATTCCCTCCTTGTGGACCGGGGGGGGGGGGGAGGGGGGGCGAAACGAAAGAAAAGAAGGCGAAAGAAAAGTAGAGTCAGACATAAAGCCCGAGTAAGTCTAGGACTATTCAGTCTATGAATAAAGAACTGGGTATGATAAGTATAAACTGGAAATGAGAAAGCACCATAAACTAAGTTAAGTTGTCTAGTGTCGAATATACTATCGTACCCCATATTAATCTCTGCATCCATTTAGACTGGTTCCCAACAGGCACCCCATAATCAGGGTGAAGTGATTCGTTTCTAATGATCGGCTCCTACTCGCATAGTTACATGTGTCTTACAGCCCCCGATGTTGTAGTTACCTATGCTGGTCCCGCCATGGGGTGTATCAAGTCCCATGGTGGCATCCCGACACAATCCTAGAATGCACAGGTATGCTAATGGTGCCCAGTGCCTTATTTTTCTGCGCCGGAGTGTGTGCACGCCCGCACCCCATTAGAACCTACACTGCTGCACCACCGCCGTCGATTTGACCTCTTACAGTCAGCCCAGTAATCGTGCCCCACCCTGCCTAGTTCAGGGTATCCTGATACACCTTGTAGGGTTACTGCTGAAAAGGGTCCCCCGCTACCAGGTTTTCTATTTCTAGCCAACATGCTAAGTTGGTTAAATGTTTTATAAACCTAACCCCCAATTAGTCTGTATAGTTTAGCATGTTTCATTTTGATTAAGTATTAATTCAATTTACTTAATCCTATCAATCCTGACTCAGCCTTAATTGTCTTATTAAAGCCTCGACCTCTCACATTAGACAGGTATTGTTGTGGCTGCCTGTTGCCGGTTGGGTCCGGGCAGTCTTACGCCACAACTCAGTCTAACCTCGGGTCCTTATTGGGCTCTGTGTTTACTCACCCACATTGGATATGTATTGTTGTGACTACTGGACAGCCGGGCGGTTCCGGGCAGGTTTACATCACAACTCAATCCAACCTCGGGTTAAACACATCGTATTTTCTACATTTACATATTTTATCTCTTTTCTTTTTACATGTAAATATTTGCGGCCCATTATTCAAATTCATCTTTATTGGTTAAAATTCATTTATGCCACTTAATTGTTTTTCAAGGTTGTTGGCATGCGCCAAACATGCCAACACATATGTTCTATATTTTAACCCCATCGTCATTGCCCCCGCTTTATACGTTCACTAAAGTATAACATATGTTGGGTTTAACATTTAAACCCAACTTATCCACATGAAAAAGGGGAGGCTTATAAAATGGTGTTTATATATTCTAAGTGACATAAAAAAAAGGGAGTGTGAACGCATGAACTTGCAACATAACGATCTAATTACATGTATTAGGCATATGTGAACTTGCATGGTAACATATATAATCATGGCATAAACATACTTAAACATGAATCATTCTATGCATATGATCATGGCATAAAAATACCTAATCATGAATCATTTATTCATGTAAACTTGTAATTGGAATGTAAATCTATCTTAATTGTGTCACATGTATTACCATAAGATTTTTATAACAACATAGGCCTAAACATGGTTTCAACTAGGCATAACACCAAACATAGTTAGTCATGTTCATAAAAATGCTTACTTTTGTTTTCTAATACAAAAGTATGATTTTCCAATTCCAACATAGATTCATATAAACCTTAGTGCTTAGTTGAATCCAATTACACACTAAAAGTGATCATAAAAGTATGTACATCATATTGGCATAATATACTTGCATGAATCCCAAATAAATTACTACAACATATGATTGTTAACATGAATCATATACTTGTATGAATTCCTAAATAAAATACCACAACATATGGTTGTTAACTTCCAACGTAAATCACATACTTGCAAATATCCAATCGTATACCATAACATTTCCAAATCGTTTAGAATCAAAATAACATACAAATATAGATTATTATCGCCACAATTCCATTTCGCATTTTACACAAATCAAACGCAAATAATTATTCACATCGGAATAGCACTCTACTTACAACGCACGGCGAATCTTCAATTCAGGAATCTGAATTCTGAATTTGGAGATGCTATCCTTTGTTGTAGGCGTTGTTTTGATTGACGTTGCTTTAAGCTTTGAGTTATCTCCTAATTGTCTCTCAATTCTGACGGCTATCCTTAGTCTCTCCTCAGCAGCATGACGGTCTCATCTCCATTTTAGTTTGTGTGAATTAGGGTTAGTCTTAGGTCCTTTTTATAGAGTTTGTGAGTTAATTTGGACCGTCGATGGAGCTTGGTTTAATAATAGCCGTTAAATGGAAGGAGACACCAACCAGGAGCTGACACCTAGCCCTAGTGACAAGGCAAGGCTCAGAAAATCGACCAAACAAAGACCAGGCCAGGCAGGGGGGCTGGGTTCGACCTGGCTCAGGAGCCAGGTCAACCCCCCAGTCGACCCCCAGGTCGACTATGTAGTCGACCTGGGTGCCCCAGGTCGACTACCCAGTCGACCTGGGTGTCTCGGGCGGGAAAATTCGCGCCCTGGCCAATCCGGCCTGATTTTTGAATTTTAAACCTGTTTTCTAAGCTGATTTGGTATTTTTGAATTTTAAACTGAATTTTGAAACTTCCAGAGGCCATATCTTCTTCATACGGAGTCCGTTTTACGCAAATTCGGACTCTATCTCAAGTAGAATTCCGAGACGAACACAATGGCGTATCCTGTTTCCCTTAATTCTTTGATTAGAAATTAGTTATACTTCGATTTGTGGATTTCACTGTTATAGAATACACGGGGTGTTACATGACTGGTTCCAGAATTATGAGATTGCTCTGCCATCTCATCCCATGCTTTGAGAAGTCTCTGTATGTAAGCACATTCTTCCCTGTTGTTCGTACAAACAAAATAGGACAGAAATGATAAGAATATGCTTATTTCCTTACTAGGATATATGAATTCTACAACTATCTACAAACTTGTATTAAAATTAAAAAAAATATGTGACAGTGACACTTTTGAGTGCACTGCTTCAGATCAGATCGTTTAGTGCTTATTTAAATACAATTTGAAGTTATCGTGATCTTATTATTATATTTGTAGGGATATTACTACTTGCCGGGGCGAGTGTGCATGTCAGGAATGGGGCGACATGCAACGTATGACCAAGCTATTACGTGGAAAGTTATTGGTGAAGAGAACATCACACACTACCTTGTTTTTGCTTTCGTCAACTGGTCATTCAGTTGAACTCATCTTCACTTTTCAATCATTTTTTTTGTAAAACTGAAAAGGGATGTGGTAAAATTTGTTTGTTCTTCTTTTTGAAAGTAAATGATGAATGACATTGGTGTTGTGATCTTGCATGTTGGGTTTTGGGATGAATGAGAACATGAAAGGGTTTTGAATTATATTTTCGGTTTCAAACGTTTTAGATTTGTTGAATGAACTTCCAGCAGCGTTTTCTTTTTGGAGA
Organism: Allium sativum; assembly: GCA_030737875.1. Lineage (NCBI taxonomy): Eukaryota > Viridiplantae > Streptophyta > Magnoliopsida > Asparagales > Amaryllidaceae > Allium > Allium sativum. The sequence continues at coordinate 304,917,440 of CM060916.1, read as the reverse complement.
GGAAGGAGCAAAATATTGTTTTTTGTTAGTTAATCCACCATCTATTAGTTAATCCACGGTGGATTAACTTACAAATGGATTGGTGGATAAACCTATTAAAGTAACTTACGTGGATGAACTAACAAATTTGGTGGATACAAATAAAATTTCCCTTTATGTTTTTGGTGGGTTATGTTACTTTGATGGGCTAATATTTGTCACTTGAAAAGAAAAGAAAAAAAATCATGCATGGAAGTTTCTGAAATTCTTGTTTGAGATTTTCCTCGTCTTGTATCAATTTCATTGTACCTGTGAATGTATTTTTTCAATGCATACAAAATAACACATGAATAATGTAGTCTGTTTTGCTGAACCTCGTGATTGTTTGTTATAAAAATTTGGAGTTTACTTCGAAGCTACAATGGAAATATTTTGTATTCTAGTGGAAATTTAAAACTAGAACGATAGTTTGACATAAGACGGTATTCCAGCGAGTTTACATCCTATATTTCTAGCAGGGGCCAGTTAGAATACAAGTCTTATGCCGTGCATTTTAACCGGCCAGATACGCATCATAGTTTTTATTATTTTCCAGAGTGGTAATTAGATCCATCTAGTCAGATAGAAATAGTATCTAGCAGATTTTGATTCTGGAAAGGTTGGGTATCGTTGTGTTCAATCTAAGGTTCCGCTTTGGTTTGTTGTTTTCGGTTTTCGTCTTCATCTAAAAAAAAATATGCATGCATATGTTTCAAGACTGATATTACTCTCCAATACGTCGGGGATTGGCAGGAATCACGAGAGGCCTCAAGGTTTGATGAAAATATTCTAAGTCTTCTTGGATCGTTATGGAAATTTTGTATCCTCGATCCTGTGCAACTTTGTATTTGGATCAGACAATTGAATTTAAGCGACTTGCGTCCATGTCGTGGAGGGAGATAGTCGAGCGATCAATTCATCAGACGTCAATGTATTTACCAAAAGACTTAAAATTGAAACCTATAACATAAAGTATACATTATAAAGTTGAATCTATAACTTAAAATATACATCATAAAACTTAAACCCGACTAGGTAAAATGCACACAAAAGACTATAACTGAAAATACCAGCATTTCATGCTTAACACAATGGTTTCGATTATCCAATGAACTACATAAAGAAACCTGGAAATAAGTATACATTTACTTTTTTTTAAATCATATACAGGAATGTAGCTGGGCTTGCTATATATTAATATTACCAACTTCTAAGCTCAATGTTAATTTAATGTTCATTTTCATATATCCATTTACACATAAGTAACATACAATAGGTCATCAAAACAGTATGGATATTTTCAGATCATCTAACACTTAAATTTTGTTGTCAACCAACATTTTCATTTGAGGACTGTTTTGCAATTTTAAATCCATTTGTTACATTATAAAACTTAAAACCGACTAGGAAAAATGCATACAAAAGACTTAACACATCAATTTCTCTATCCCTTTTCTTTTGTGCTCAATTTACCCAATAAATTATGTCCATTCATTTTGCATTTGATATTTAACTTTTCCTAGTTTGATTAAAAAATGGATGTGATTCTCATAGCATATGGTCATATGTAATTGGGAACAAGAGAGCTGAGCATGTTATCAATTGTCACTAATTAAAAATAATTTTACCTTCTTAATGAATCTTGTCATATAGATATTTGCATATTACTTGCACTAAATTATTGGCATGTTTTGTTATTTGGTTTTCATTTTTTTTTGTAGCTTGTCTTTAGTATTCTCACGTGGATCGTAGTTAGATGTACAACGTGAAACGTAGCGATGACGAGTTTCTCAATAAAATGGAAGAGTTCATCAATTGTGCATTAACTAATCAATTAAGAAGAGGGGATAAACATATTTTTTGTCCTTGTAGATGCTGCAAAAATGTTAGAAGATTATGCAACATAAATCAAATTAGGGATCACATAATTCGCAATGGATTCAAGAAAAATTATATGCAGTGGATATGGCATGGTGAAAGTATACTTAGTAGACCTAGTTCTAGTGCTCATGAGACCGATGAGAATGAATGGGAGAATAATGAGAATAATGAGGTGAATGAAGATAATGATGGTATTCATGAGACGTTTCGTGATGTCGAAGATCGTCTAATGGAAGAGCCAAATTTATGCAAAAAAATATTAATAGATGCCGAAAAGCCTTTGTTTAATGATAGTTTTTTTTACAGTATTGTATGTGGTGCACAAGCTTTTTAATTTGAAATCAAAGCATGGGTGGAGTGATACAAGTTTCGTTTCTTTATTGAAACTTTTGAAAGACATGCTTCCAGATGGTAATGAGCTTCCTACTTCTAACTACGAGGCGAAGAAAATAATGTGCCCTATTGGCGTAGTGTACAGAAAGATGCAAGCTTGTCCAAATGACTGTATATTGTATCGAAATGAATATGAGAACTTAAATGAGTGTACCAAGTGTGGATTATCCCGTTACAAGTCCCGGGGAAATGTTCATAACAATCCAAATAAGAAACGACCTCCGGCAAAGATCTTATGGTATTTGCCAATTATTCCAAGGTTTAAACGCTTGTTTGCAAATAAAGAACATGCAAAAAACTTAAGATGGCATGCAGATGTGAGAAAAAATGATGGGTTACTTAGGCATCCAGCAGATTCTCCGCAGTGGAGGAACATTGATGCAACATATCCTGATTTCGATGAAGAAAGTAGGAATCTCGGACTTGGATTTTGCACATATGGCATAAACCCATTCGGGAACCTAGTAGTCAACATTGTACTTGGCCTGTTCTCTTGGTGATTTACAATCTACCACCGTACTTGAGTTTGAAGCACAAGTACATCATGCTGTCTCTTCTAATCTCTGGACCACGACAACCAGGAAACAACATCGATGTTTACCTAGCCCCTCTTATTGATGATCTAAAACTTCTATGGGATGAAGGCGTGCATGTGTTTGATGCATATAGTAAAAGTGTTTTCACATTGCGTGCCATGATTTTTATACCATAAATGATTTTCCTGCCTACGGTAACTTGTCTGGATATAGTACTAAAGGCGCCAAAGCACGTCCAATTTGTCAAGATGATATGGTTGTTGAGCATTTGCATTTTTGCAAGAAGAATGTGTATATGCATCATCGTAGATTTCTTCCTGTTACTCATCATTATCATAGAAAAAAAGAGCCTTTCAATGGAGAAATAGAAAACGGAGTTGCTTGTTTACCATTAACGGGAAATGCCATTTATGAACGGGTCATGAGTATTTAAAATGCATTTGGCAAAGACTCTCCTTTTCTTGAAGGCTCGTGGAAGAAGAAATCTACATTTTGGGAGCTTCCGTATTAGAGACATTTAGATGTTAGACATTTCTTAGATGTAATGCACATAGAAAAAAATGTTTGTGACAGTATTATTGGGACACTCTAGAATGTACCCGATAAGACAAAGGATGATGAGAAAGCTAGACAAGATATGTTGAGAATGGGTATTCGGAAGGAGCTAGCAACGGTGCAGAAAGGTAGACGTACTTATTTTCCCCCCTGCATGTTATACATTGTCAAAAAAAGAGGTACCAATTTATGTGAGTGGCTTCGTGGTGTGAAGGTTCCAACGGGCTATTCTTCAAACATTAGCAGTCGTGTATCAATGAAGGATTTGAAATTGACTGGCATGAAGTCTCATATTGTCATGTGTTAATGAAATATTTGTTACCTGTTGCAATTCGAGGTATATTGCCTAAATATGTTAGACATGTTATTACGAAGCTGTGTATCTTTTTTAATTCAATTTGTAGCAAGGTGATTGATCCTGATATGCTGGATGCTCAACAAGTTGATGTTATAGTCACCTTATGCCAATTTGAAATGTATTTTCCTCCTTCATTTTTTTACATTATGGTGCATTTGATTGTTCATCTTGTAAGAGAAATCAAAATTTGTGGTCTTGTGTTCATGAGATATATGTATCCGTCTGAAATGCACATGGGAACTTAAAAAGAAAAACAAAAAATAGATATAGACCGGAGGCTAGTATTGTAGAAGGTGTTATGGCTGAGGAGGTTATTGAATTTGTCACTCAATACATACCTAGTGTTGAAACTATTGGACTTCGAAAGTCTCGGCAAGAAGACCGACTTGACGGTCATGGCATAATTGGGTTTAAATTGACTTCGATTGGTGATGAAATGTTTCAGAAAGCTCACCTACTTGTTTTACAACACCTTAGCGAGGTTAATCCTTACTTGGAGGAGCACATACACTTCTAAAGTTTAAGAATCCTTCAAAAAACGAAAGACGGTTGATAATTGAACATAACAACACTTTTGTCGGACGGTTTAAAACCAAAGTATTGGATCAGTTGTCTGAAGCAAATCATAATGTTTCTGATACAATAAGATGGTTGGCATATGAGCCTCGATTTCAAGTTCACTCTTATGAAGGATATGATATTAATGGATACGTCTTTTATACGAAACATCAGGATGAGAAGAGCAAAATGCAAAATAGCAGAGTTGGTGTCGTGGCTTCTTCTCTAGAATTCGCTAGTGCTAAAGATAACATACCAATAAATGAGACAATGTCATATTATGGGATAATTGAGGATATTTGGGAGCTTGAGTATAAGGACTTCACGATTACATTATTTCGATGTAGATGGGTTGACAATTATCATGCTGTACGAGTAGATGAACATGGTTTCACACTTGTTGATTTTAGTCGAGTGAGTCATGATAATGATCCACTCATCTTGGCATCTCAAGCAAAACAAGTTTTTTATGTGACCGATCTAGCTGACAATAAGTGGTCTGTTGTTCTTTCCTAGCAAAAGACGTATTGTTGGGATTAGCTATGTGGTAGATGAAGAAGAATATGATAAATTTGATGAGAACCCAACTTTCTCCGTTGGCATAAGTCTACAAGAAGAGGAAGTTGAGTTAAATGCAAATTATGCATGGTCTGATCATAATGAAGGAGTTTGGCTAGTGGGGTAATTTTTCTATGTTTCATTCTTTTAATTTTCATTTGAAAGCGAGGATGTGACATTTGACATTTTCTACAATACTTTTTTAAGAATAAATAGTAGAAATTAAGTAAAATATGTAGATTAAAGAAAAATTTGTTGCTGTCAAATTGGGGTGCTTTTTGTTTGTTTATTTCTTCGGCACATTGTATGACAACAGAGTTCATGTTCTTTTTATCTAGCGTCTCATAAAATAAATTTTCATTCGGTATTAAATGATAGTATATTTGTGTCTTATTGGTTACATAATGTTTGATTACTCTAATTAATAATTTTGTGTTTGCAGAGATAGAGACATGGATCCGTGATCTCAACCATCCATCGACATTTTTAAAGGTAACCAATTCAACGTAGAGTATTATCTTTTTATTGGTTGTTTAATTCCTTGATTTATACCTGTAAAGAAGTTGAATGCTTGTTCAACAATTAACCTTTCCTACTAACCAACCACTGATGTTATACAGTTAACAAATTTTCAAATAGTTTACTGATTATATAAAGTAAGTTTAACTTAAATTTTATATATAACCCAACATTCTGTAGATGCCTATCAAGAATAAAAGCTACGAGATGATATTAACCAATCTATTTTCCTTATTCTATTTGGTTTGATTTGATTATGCAATTTTTAGACCAGTTATTCTCTTAAGTTGATATAAGATTTTATATTAAATATAGTTAAATAATGATAAAATATTAGTCATATTTTGCCTATAGAAACAAAAATGCAAGTCTTACATACTACATCTCCAAACAAATTAAAGGTTATCAGTATGTTTTACTAGTAAATTACAAGGTTGAAGAGCATACACTCAGTTTCATGTACATGGCTTCCGTTGGTTGTAGACTAATAACAAATTCATTTCTCCCCCGCTTTTTACCTACAACAATTAAGGACAACCATAGGTAAGATATGTTTTATATGGCGTAAAGAGCTAACTATGGATACCAATAAAAAGGTATAAGTATAACTAATTTTTCTATACAGTCAGTTTCTGAAGTTATATTGTTAGCATGAATATTTACAATCAATAAGGGTAGCTACTTTTATAAGGTATAGCGGTGTCTTTTCGGAATGTCAAAATTAGTGTTTTTATAGTTTTTATTGCTCTTATCTAAGTTATATCATTTATTTTAACTGTCGAGCCTTTTCCGTTAGCTATTTGTAGTTCACCAAATATTACTTGCTTTTTAATATGATCTATTTGTAACATAGTTTTATATGCATGCAACACAATTATTTTTATTACAAAACTTGAGTAAACATGAGTTTCCTTCATCTGAATTTCCTTATTCCTTGGTGTCTCTTTCTTTGAAGCTTTAAGGTATATGCATAGGCTGCAAAATAAATAGATTTTTTAATATAAGCAGATACATATCCAGTAATCATATTACATGTGGTATTTCCAAAGATAAGATAACAAATTTATCTATTTGCATGATGTATATTAGATAGTTGAAGGCCTGCTTGTCAACAAACCATATGTGTTAGTTTGGGTATATGTGTTGAATGTGTTAATTTTGCGAATCCTTTGTGGGTTATGATTTGATCCTTAGAATATATTCACGGATGCAAGAAGATAGGAAAATACCGTTGAAAGAAAGCTCAATTGCTGATGTTTGTTCATGTTTACTTGACTATTTATGTAATACTAAAAGAAAATTAAATTAGGAAAAATGTTCCGGTTAATAATTTTCTTGCTTTTGACATGATCATAAAAAAAACTGTTATGTAAATTAGATTGTAATTTATATAAACAGAAGGTACATGCTAATTTCTGTTTATTTTGAAGGTTATTAATGTAGACAAGAAAACAGTCAATTGATACAACAATAATTGAGATAGAACCATATAGACACAATGAAGAGCAAAACGGTTCGTCTACCCAGTCTTCCACTAAGAAGAGGCGAAGAGGTCCAACAAACGGAAAAAAATATAGAACACAAGAGCCAAAATATATTGAGTGGAGCGATAATGGCAAACCCATTGGGAAGTGAGCAAAGTATTACAAGGCGTATGTGGGCGACACAGCTCGATCCAAAATTGATATCACTATTAAGAGTTGGGATGAAGTTAGCCAAGGGCTTAAAGACCTTATTTGGTAAGATGTTAAGGTATTATAAATTCATTTATTAGATTTATTTTTGATTACTATAGACATTTGACAGGTCATTGCACTTCTTAAATAAACTATAGACATCTGACAGGTCATTAACTCTTAAATAGACATATATTTATTTTCCTTATATATATGCATCTTAAATATATGAACATATAATATTTTATTATAATAAATGACTTGCCTTAGTTTATTAGTCATTGTAATTATACATTTTAATCTGCTAAGCTTTCCTCCAGTCGTGGTCCATAGCACATCTCTATGTAGCTCATCATATTGCATGGTATTCTAACTGCTATTTTATCTACACAGTTTGTAGTATATTGCATTTGATTCTTCATTTGCTTTGTTATTTTTTTTCTTTATACATGTGATGATAAACTTGTTCATTTTTAATTACTACAAGCCGATTACCATATTGATGATAAAATGAAAAGCATTATGCTAAAGAATATTTGAGGAACGATGGAAAGATTTCAAAACCAAATTGGTTAGTGGATGGATTACGAAGAAAAGAAAGCTTTCAGATGACCATAAAGAGCCGTACGAGTTCTATGACGCAATTACACAAGCACATTGGGAAAATTTTCAAAGTAATTGCAAAACTGATGAATTTAAGGTATGTCTTTTATCAATTTTAGAAACAAGGTTGTTTCAGATATAAGTTTTTACCTTCATTCAGAAATTCGAATTTCTTTAGCAAATGAGTTTAAACTTATTTAAGTATGTTTAATTTTAAACTGTTACTTTGCTGGATAAATCAATTATATTGATAAAAAATGTTGTTATTATATGATGACGGCAAATGAATACAGTGAACGTTTGTTTAAAAGAGAATATAAACACTTGATCAACTTGATTTGTATAACACTGAATAAAATATTCTATTGGATGCCCTTGAATCCTTGATGTATTCTGCTGATCCATCGTTGAATATCGATGCTGTTTTTCACATATCTACTATGAGTGTTGCATACAAAATATACTGTCATGATGATCTGAGGAGTTATCATCCTGTAATTAACTTGTAATTGACTTCTGACTGTCAAGCTATAATTAACTATGTAGTTAACGAAACCCAAATCTGAGTGGTAAATTTAATGTATATTTCTATAATAATGACGTATCGATTGGAAGCATTCTATTATGTGTTTATGTTACCAAAACCCAAATCATTCTTTCTTTTTTACTATTTTACTGTAAATTTACTATGTTGTTATGTAAATCATTTATATGCTGTTATTTACTGTATATTTACTATGCTATTATGTAAATTTACTATAACTTACTATAAATTTACTATGCTGTTATGTAAATCATTTATATGTTGTTATTTACTGTAAATTTACTATGCTGTTATGTAAATCATTTGTAGAGTTACCGAAACCCAAATCATTCTTTCTTTTTTCATTTTTTTCATAAATGCAAAACCATAATTATGTATGTATTTATGTTATTAAACAACGAACAAGAGAGAAAGCTAGAAAGAGTTAGATATGCAATGAGCATCCTCACTATTTAGGCAAGCCGGATATGCTGGAACAAAAGCTAAATGGATAGTAGAAGGCTATAATTCCTCCATGACAATACCAAGTGGATCTATTTTGGACCGAAGTATTAATTGGGTTTTAGCAAGATCGAAAAAGGGAGCTGATGGAAATTATGCAATCCCAAATGAGAAAACTCGACGAGTTGCAGAAAAAGTAGTAGATTTTTTTTTCTTGATTTCCCCCTGCCCAATTTTACATGTTAAAACTATCTTCTACCTCTTCTTCTGTTTCATGCATTCTTTTTTTATAGTAAAAGCGATATCCAAGAAAGTGCTTGTTTTGATGTGAATCTATTAAAGTAACCAATCACATGTATTGTAATGCTTGTATATAATTTATTGTTATGTTTGTTTCTGTATTAAAAAAAATCCATTACTTAATAATAAAAATGAGTAGATGCAATCACAAAGGCAACTTGTTATTAATTTGTAACATTCACAAACGTGAAATGCTGTATAAAGAGGGATAAAGCCAAAGCAATATTTGGACTATTAAATTAAAATCAATTAGCTACAGGTGGAAAAGTTTTTTTTTGATCTTCTCATGATTTAAACGATTCCCCATACACTTGAATAGTTGAAATCAAACTCTTGTACACTTGCACATTATTCAACAAATTTATTTTCTGTTTTTTGCCTAAAATTATGTGGACGTATACGTGCGGATCATGCCCAGTACCCAAAACATGTCTGATATCCAGTATTTATATTTACACGTGGAGTATTATGCATGCAACATGCTATAAATTGCCACATACATAGCACACAAACATGCATACATTTTATTCGTATATAATAATGAAAAAAATCTCAATGTAATGGAAAGTTGCAGCTGATTTACAATCACTTGACTCTTGATTGGTCATATTGTTTGAGCATGAGTCAATGTAATTATGTTTTTGTTTACAGAGTGATTGGAGAGAAAAATCCATAGAAGGAGCTTAGATTCCAAATAGACATGACAATGTGCTAAATTGTGCTCTTGAAAAAAGAGAGCATCCCGGTTGAGTAAGAGAAATAGGTGGATTGATCGGTATCGGGAGGTACAAAGAAATAAAGGTCCAACTGGCATAGTATCGGCAAATGATCTACATGTTATTACTCAGGAGATGGAAGCTAAAATGAGTGACAGATTAAAATCTATGGTGGATATAGTGGTTGAGCAGAAGGTTACTAATATTTTGAACATGATGGGTTTGAAGGTTCCAAATGATATTGGGGTCAGCAACACACCTTCAATTGGTGTTCGTACTAGCTGTCAATCGGTACACTTGGACAAATTACAATCTACAAGCAAAACTCATGATACAGATCCGTTTGTAGAATTGCAGGTATTTCAAATATCAAAGTCAAAATAAGTTACTATATGTAATTTCAATTTCTTGCATTTTCATTATTTAAATTAACCTATTGTAAATATAATTGTATGTTTGGAGTTAATATGTGTATGGTTTATGCTGTCATTTTTCAAAATCCAAATACAATTTAGAGCTTGTCTTATAAAATTTATATTTTACAACGTAATTAATAAATTATTAATACGTATTACATTTGGAAACAATAATAGCAAATATCTTCTTACGATATCATGCAACTTTCGGTTAACTTTTCAACTTTTATTCACTAGTAATTGGAATATTTAATAAGCAGGGATTAAGATCTACTTTTTATTTTCAAAACCAACACATCAAAAGTTTTTTTTAAACATAATTTATGAAAAGCTTCTTTAATTATTTTCATCTGAAAATTTCAGTTTACATGGTAAACATTTTAGAAGAAACTACATAATGTTGATCAACATACCGTAAACGCTTATTGTTCTAACAACATACTTTTTTGAAACAAATATTGGGGATAAAACATTTGAGAGTGTTACCGTTGCAAAAAGCACGAATTTAGCTGCCAGCAAAGTATGATGCCAACAATGTTAAAATATAAAAATACATTTCAGGATACGTTTGAGTCAAATGCTTTTATGAGTCTCTTTTGTTTTCAATTTGCCTCATTTGGCATTGCATGAAATCCAGAACAAATCCCTGAATTTTATGATAATTCTCCTTATCCTACATGCGATTTTAACAGTACCTTTGTAGAAAAAAGCAATAGTATTAAGCTTGGACCTTGATTTACGTTTTCATTAAGCATTTATCATGATTTCTTTCAAACTCTATAAATGATTTAATGACGTCTAGACATCCAGTACTTATAATAACTTTAGCATCTAATATATGAATGAAAAATGTTTGTTTTGTTATTACCGTGGTTAGGAACCAACCAAATGTCGTCTAGTTGTGAATTCCGACTTCAAAATTATCATAGTGGGTTGTGGTAGGGTGCATCCTGCTTCAAGATCCGGCGATCAATGCCACAATCAATCACTCTTGGCCGATCATGTGAAGGTTGGGATTGACGCGGTGGAGCCTATTCATGCAGGAGTCTCACTTCCAGTTCCAACTCAATATCACACCACAATAGAAGAAGTTGTTGGTAGTTTTGTTCAGTGGCCTAAATATCTTGTGCTTTTAGGAGAAAATGATGCAGTAAAATCTATTGTGCATGTACATTATTATGCTTATCAAATATATCAATATTTACTTGATTTTGTACAAATGCATGTTAATCATATACAAATATAACAAAATTATGCATGTCATGTCACTTGCAGAATACAAAATTTTCTGTATGAATCAAATTTTCAGCCAATGCAATCCACGATTTATTAAATTCCTTAATCCCTGAAAATTCCCTTATAATTTTATTTACAAGAAATACTTGAATAGGTCTAATGCACCTTCTTCAATTTCCAACACTTCATCAATTGTTTTTTTTACTCCGTTCAATTTGTCTGATATTGGGAGCATCTATTGATATATTTTTTATATAAAAAAATAACTTGAAAATTTTGCTTATAGCTGTATTTCGTGAAATATTTAAATTGAATATTATATTCCTCTGAACTTTAAACCGAAATTATAAGAGTTCTCCTAAGGCCTCTTTAAGGACTCAATCCTACATAGAAGAAAAAAAAAATATAATAAAATATATATTCTGTGACCAAGTTATATCATTATTATTTTATATATAGGCCATTGACTGAAAATGATTTACATGGGCCATGGAATCGCCGTGGTAATGGCTGTTGTAAGAATTGACTGATCCCATAAGATGAACTTTGAATGAGATCAATTAAACATGAGCAATCAACATAAACAATGTATAAATTGTCAACATGAGCCAGTCTCCAATCTGATATACTTTGCCAACACAAAAGTCCTTTTATTACTTTGATCAATAATAAATGAGAAATTAAAAATACATTTCACTAATTAAATTCTAAAATATATAAATATAGTTTATATTATTTAAACCTCACTTGGTTTAATTGTAAATCTGTTACATTAAGTCTGACGTATACCTGAAAATATCATATTAGTAGATTTTGAAGTATACCTGCCCTTGTCCGAAATACATACATTTTAAATAATAGCTTTTCTAAATAAATGTTAATTGCTTCATGTTTTTTAATGAAGTATGTTTAATCAATGTGTTGTAATTGCTACTTGATTGCTTAAATAAACTCTTACTTCCTATCAGCCATTATCAAAAGAAAAGACATTTGGTTTGCTCTTCCTTTGAATGCATCCACAGTCTCTGATGTTACCTTCATCTATCAAACTGAATTTTTTTTTCGACAAATTTATTCGCCATTATATAATTTCTTGATATGCAGTAAATGGTAGAAAATGCAACATTTGAGAGTGTAAATCAATTATAACTTTATGTGCAGGCTACACCTATAGAGAGCACAAACAAAGTGAAACAATATGGTGTACTGGACATGAATAAGATTGAAAAGGTCATGAATGCAATGTCCAATGAATTTGTAAAGAGTAAGGCAATGTTGACGAAGATATCCACAAAAATTTGACAGATGAGTGTAACTATTTCCACGACTTGATAGTTCAAATGCCAAACGATGATGGTGTTATCATTGCAATTCACGTGAATAAGGATTTATTTACGTGTGACGAGGACTTTGAAATTCATATAACGACGAATGACGTTATCAAATTTCTTAGTATGGCATGGCTGAATGCATCATGGTTACAGATTTACATCATGTGAGTATTTACATCATTTTTTTTGTTGAACGATAAGAATAATGTTGATTATATGTCTAAATAATGTGTAGATGGTTAAATCATATGTACAATAATATCGAAGTGAAGAACATTGGGTTTATGTGTCCTCAGAAGCTTTCCCAAGTGCGGAAACATCCAGATGCGACAAATAAATATATCTCAAACTTGTGGCATGTACCACAATCTAAGTGCTTGTTCTTAGCTCCATACTACGAAGGGTATGAATATTAGACTTTTAATAAATAGTTACAAGTTTGCTGTTGATTTTAATTTTTATAAACTTATATTGTAGGAAACATTGTCTGCTGCTTGTTTTCCGTGTGAAAAAAACAAGGTTTATGTTTTTGATCCCCAGGCCGAGCGCAAACTCAAACTAGAGATCAAGCTACAAGTAAATGTGTATGTTTTATTTGTTTGCCTTTTGTTTAGATATGTATTTCATTTATTAAGAGCTCTTAAGATTGGTTACATTCTAATATTATTAAAGATGTTTTTTATACGTTAACCGAAGGTCAATGTAGCAGTCATATTTGTTAACTCAGTATGTGTGTGGTGATGTGTTGATACCTTATGGCAAGCCCTTGTTTCCAACAACTCTACTCTGCTATTTTGGACAATTGTGTTATGGTATACACGATTTTTTGGCCTACACTATAAAAGAGAAAATTAGGGCCAACATAAATCATAAATTAGAAATTTAAACTAGTAGTCCGAAATGGTGTTGTGTATATATATTTTGAAAATTTTGAATATCCTTTGTTTTGAAAGAATGATCATAAGTAGTTCACTTTATGTTAAACTGGTTTGCCACATATTTAGAGATTTTAGACAGTTGTTTATCTAAACTGCGGTTAAAATTTTATATACATGGTATCAGAATTAATTGTTTTAGTGTTTAGTAAATGTATATGATTCATTTGTTTCATGTTTAGGGCCTTCAAAACATACAAAGAATTGTTAGGGACTGTGGAATGGATCGTTCAGGCAAAGTAAATGCTAGAGGGAGGGGGGTGAATAGTGTTTGTAGAAATTTAGACAAAACTAAAGACGAAAGAGAACTATGGGATGAATCAAACACCACAAAACACAGACAAAGATTCAAACACAGAGGAAAAATAAACAAAAATGCAGAAAAGTAAAGAAAACACCGGATTTTATACTGGTTCAGATTACTCCTACGCCCAATCCCGCAAAATGCTGGGTTGTGCAGAGTTTTATTACTCTTTCAATATTCAATTACACCCTCCCTGATTTCACAGCTCACAAGGAGACACCGATTCCTACTTTCTTGATTTCACGGCTCACAAGAATACACCGACTCCTATTTCCTTGATTTCACAGCTCACAAGGACATAGCGACTCCCCTTTGACTCACAACAAGGTTTATTCAACCCAACCAGTTACAAAACAGCCCTATAACTCTTCAATAGCCCTTGGTTCTTCCTCCGGTTCTTCTTCTGGTTCTTCCTCTTCTTCCATTGGTTGATTATCATCATTGATGATAATCTGGTTAGTCTCATTATCCATTATAAACTTTAAGCGTCTCCTCATCACTTTTCCTTGTTTATTTTGCTCTTGACTTATTCTAATTTGAAGCACTTGCATCTCAGCCACCATTTGCAGTAAATACTCCATTTTCTCTTAAATTTTGATTACTCTAGAGAGCGTAGATCGTTGAAATGGAATCTCGGATGGTCCAGCGTATGAATCAGAGTTGTTTTGAGTATTTGGATTAGTGGAAGCCATTGTAATTTTAAATTTAAAGTTTTACAGAGAAGAAGAATGAGAATGAAGAAAGGAATTCGAATTAAAGGATTTATATAGTTAGAATAACTAATTTATGGTGGGAATTAATTTTAAAAAAATTCAGTTATATGTCGACATACTGGAATATTTATGTCGACATAGTTTTGTTGCAAATATTATTATTTTAATTCCTTATTATATATATATATACACATATTGTTACTTTAATTATTCTAATTCACTTAATGAACATGTAACAACCCGTATTTTCGGAACCAATTTAAATTTTTATTTAGGCTATTTTAAGGAATATGCGAATAGAAATTGTGTATCTTTGCTAAATAAAATTTGAGAATAATTTTGAAATTAGTTTTTATCTTTTATTTGACTAAAAATAAACTCAGTAAAATTATTCGATTGATTTAAAAGCTTTGTTTTGGAAATTTTGAAATTCGATGTTTAAAACCAATACATAGCCCTTAAAAAGTGAAATTCTGTATATAAGCTCAGAATTCGACGAAATAATTTTTTCTGGATTCATATTGATAAATCATTGTTGAGTTCCAAAATGCGTGTCGAACGGAGTTAGTATGTGGCAGTGCAGGCTAAAACAGTTTAGGGTAAAACAGGTAGTCATTTTACAAAAAAAACATTATTGAGACGATCTTAGAATTCGATTCCATTTTTTTTCTGGATTCGTATCGTCTAATAATGGTTAAATCCAAAAGAGAATGATTTTAGGAGTTATCGTGTGAGCGTGCAAGAAGAAAAGGTGCGTTAAATTCGCGTTTTTGAGCAATATCTGAGCATCTTTGACCATTTTAACGGCTGGTCAAACGAACTCGGAATTCGACAAAACTTGTTTCATTGGACTCGTTTTCACGTGTACTATGTCTTGTCCGAAATCCGCGGCAAACGGAAATCGTTTGTATTCGGACAATTGAAGAGAAAGAGCGGCAAAATCTCTTACTTAAGTTTTTTTCTCCATTTCCTTTTCATAATTCTCCTCCTTCTTACTCCAAAAATGGAGAACTCTCTCCATGGGGCTGCCGCACTCTTCCTTTCCCCCTCCGCTGGCCGTCGGCCTCCCCCTTCCCCTCCCTCTCCTCCTCTTTCTCCTCTCCTCCTCTTCCTCTCATCAATTTGCAAAAAGAAAAAAAAACCTAAGCCCTAAAACACCACCACTATCGGACCCTACCGACGAACCACCACTACCTAAGCGGGCCTGACCACCGCTTGCGCCGCCCCTCAGGCCATCCCTCCGGTCGTGGGCCCCCTCCTCCTCCTCCAAAACCCCTATTTTCACAAATTTCCCGTTTTGCACAAAACACCCTGTCACTATTTTGCTAATAACTCCCAAACCGTGTATTTCTAGCTAAAACTCCACTGTACCATAGTCGAAGAGCACAATTTTCCCTTTGATTTGGGTATTTGAAACTCCTATTTTGGATTGCGGAGCTGTCTAGAAAACGCATCCGAAGATCGCGGATCTGCTGCTGTTTTTTGCGATTTCCGGTGATTTGGTACAGTTTTGTTAGAAAGTCCACTAGGCAAAAGTTGTCCGGAATGGCGCGTTTAGGCTAGTGACAAAGTTTGGTGAAGATTAGAGGCCGTATGAAGATTCTAGAACAAAAGAGGCGAAATCGGATGACGGAAACGAAAAAACGGAGACCGCACGACCAAATTCTACAGTAGAAGTATCGAGGTGATTGGTATAGCTTGGGTGAGAACTTCTCACTCTTATTTTGTTTTCTAGTTAAGTATATATTAGGATGCAGACGGTGCTTAGTCGCACCTGACACCTTTGATTGAAATCATGGATGTTTTGTTGTTTGTTTGGATTTATTTATTTATGCGAATTTGGTTTGGGATGTGAATGGAATTGATTAGAATTGGTATGTGTACGGCACGAGCCAGTATTAGGCGAGGGATAAGGAAAGACCTTATTCCGGTTCTAGTATCGCGCCGTTATGCTGCCAAAATTTTCTAAAATTTGTTAGAATCATAAAAATATCATTTTATTATATAAATGAACTGTATAAAATATTCATGTGTTGAAATAAATATTTTACCGTTAAAAATATAATTTTTAACGTGTATATGAATGAAAATAAATATTCATTTACAAATCAGACGGTTTGTTTATGTATAATAATTTACCTGATATTGATTGGGACGATATACTTTACACATCTCCCAACTGCACAAATAAAATCTGTGTGTGTTGATTGAAACCCCACACGGTATTGGGATGATATTTAACATACACTAATCCCAATTGTTTAATTGTATGTCAATCGATTGGTTGACAGACTGTTGTAAGTGTTAATTATTTATTTTTAATTCTTGTGCAGTTATGTAGTGCACTCTGAATGATGATTGAATGTTTATTATTGTTGTTGTATACATATGATAAATACAGCCCATATAAATGACATTATATGGTAATTGACTGTGTCTGATTCCAATTCGGAAAGAATGAATATTTTAAAATAATGAATATTTTAAAATAACGAATATTTTAAAATAATATTCAATAAAGGATCAAAATCTGATTTTAATGTTCGATTTTGGATGGACACGAAAATATTGAAATGTGTGAAGCCTTATTGATTAGATATGCGCCATTTTGACGCGATCGACATTTATATCGATTTTATTCATTTTTATAATGAATATCGAAAAGGAAATGATTTCAAATCAGATATTTTGAAAATAGTATCATTTGAATATTAAAATGATAAGGAATATTCAATTTTGATTTAAAATTGAAAATGATGTTGAAATCATTTTTAAAACGAATTTAAAATGATTTATAAGATACGATTTAAATGGAAATCGATGAAATATATATATATATATATATAATATATTATGTATATTTAATGGCCTGAATAGAATGCACTGTATCGCGACTGTTCGCGAATTTCTACCATTGACTTCGAGTTGACATTACGGGAGATCCGACCTTTGGGTTCTCCTGAAACCAAAATCGTTTGGTTCGTATCGAAAAGAGCATTCCAACGAATAAAAGAGATTTGAAGTCTAACGGTTGGATTTAGAATTATGTCCAAATCAAATTCGGAAAAGGTCGTTGTAAGTGCAGTTCGATGACGATTTATGGAAATCGACTCGAAGGGCCTTAATAAAATTACTAAAAATATTAATAATTTGTGTAAAATCATAATAAATGATTTTGAAAGAATTTGGATGAAAAATTCCATGTTTGTAAAGATAAAAAAATATTTTTATCAAATGAACTAGTTATTAACTAGATTTGAAATCCAATAATTTTTAAATAAAATAAATTGGATTTGTGAATTGCTTTAATATAACCCGAATTTCCAATATATGAATTGGAATGGAAATCATCTTCGAAATATTTTGATATTGGATTCCGTGATTATACGGATATTGTTATGGGAGTTTGGAAGATATATATATATATATATATATCGTTATTCCCAAAACGATATTTGTTGGTTTTTGAATTTGATATTGAATATAAGCCGATATAATTCCTATTCAGAGCCTTGTATTTGATATCAAATTGGATTTTGAGTTTGTCGTGAACGGTGTCTTAAATAACACTGTTCTTAAACCTAGTTGAGGAAAGAATAAATCTTTTAATTAAGATTCAGTGAAGTTTTCCAATTAATTAATATTTAATTGAAATAGAATAAAAGAATGGGATTTTGGGTTTGTCGTGAATGGTGTCTTCAATAACACTGCTCTTAAACCCCATGTGAAAAGAATAAATCTTTTAATTAAGATTATTAGAGTTTCCAGTTATATTTAGTAACTGGAAATAAATGGAATGTGAATCGGGTTTATTGTGAACTATGTTTTTAACGACATTCGTTCTTTAACCCGATTTACAGTGAAATGTGATTTGGAATTTATAAATCTTTTTATTAAGAATTAATGGAAATTTTCCAAAGTAAAATTTTCTAATTCAATATATTAAATTAGAATTGAATGGAATTCGGTTTGGAAATAATCGAAGTGAGCTTCTGTGGAGGATGACTGTTAATATATATGGAATTTAAAAGGCTTTGTCGTTATTCCATTTATATTATTAGTCAGATACGGGAATTGATATCGATTATATATTGATCTGTTTTCCGTGAAAATTCCATAATTAATGGAAAATGATTTTGGGTTTATCGTGAACTGTGTTTTAAATGACATTAGTTCTTTAACCCAGTTAAAGACATGATTACGTGTCTAACATTGTATTTCGAACTGTATTGTTGATTTCTGCTAAATATATATATATATATATATATATCTGTTTGGTGGCAGAGAATTTTTTCTCTTGCTTAACACTCTTCTTTAAGACGTACGAGCTTAGAGGTTATATATAGGCAGAAATCAATAGTACGATGTAAATTGTCGATGCGGCATGTTTGATTTTCAAAGGTAAATAATCATTAATATTGATTTTTAGGAGGATTAAAACCAAGTGGGTTTTTAATGAATCTTTAATTTGATTGAAATGCGAATGTGATAATTTAAATTATCAAATTTGGAAAATGATCGAGAGTGGAGTATCACCAATTTTGCTCCAAGCGATAGTTAAATCTTTAATTAGATTTGAACGGGAAATGGTAATTAATTTTACCGAAAATACCGTGGTGTTAGATATGGAGTATTACCAGTTTTGCTCCATGAGATGAATAGGTTGGGATTGGGAAATATAACAAATGATTACTTCCGTAAGGTGCGCTAATCCCGACAAGTTTGGATAAACCTTAATTAGGTTTGAATTAATATCAAAAGGAATATTAAAGAATAAATTCAAAGAATTTATCTTTGATAAAATTAATGGGAACCTTTCCCAAAAGATATAAATATTTAAATAAAAGAATATTCTAGACTGGAATGAGGCGTATGTTGTGTTTGTGTAGCACTTGTTTATAATATACGCGAGTTATTCGGGAAGGCCGGGTTTATACCCATTCTGAATAAATGATTCGCCGATTACTGAATAAATGAGGCGTATGCTGTACACCCAAGACAAGGTAATAAGTGGTGATCGTCCAAACGTATTTGGAGATAGACCGGATATGCGAGGACCTCTCTCTTGAATTGGACATATGGGACGAGGAATAAGGTGCCTCCGGTTTCGTTCAGACCCAGAACGAACTTGTAAATGGATGCGTGTCTGACATTGGATTTTATTCTGTTTTGATTGATCTCTATTAAATGTATATCTGTTTGGTGGCGGAGAATTTATTCTCTTACTTAACACCCTTCTCTGAGACGTACGAGCTCATAGGTTATATATCAATAGACATTAGTCGCATGGCATGAATTGCCAGTGTGGCATGCTGAGATGAAAATGATCAAGGCTTCTATTGAAAAGCAGAGTCTTGTGGTTGATGATCAAAGCACAACCTTAATGGGCATAGCTTTGTGTATAGCGTTAATTCGCGAGCCTCACACCTCGGTATGAGTCAAAAACTGGATCGTGACTGCAGGGAGTGCACGACGTTTCTTTCTAGCTATGGGAGGTGCCATGGTATGGAGCCCAAACATTTATTATATTGTTACCTATGCGGATGTTGGATTACGAGGCACCTTCGATATATTTGTTGATACAGAGCTGATAGATAGGTCCGATAGGACCGGGAAACGTGGGTTCAGGAATAACCAATCCTCAAACGTAAGAGAGGACTGGCCCTGAAGCATCACAGGGTTCTCTGCGGGGAATCCTGAGACATTTGCTAGAATGTCTCGAAGCGGTGAGGTGCCATGCCTTGCCTCGACTCATGACGCAAATCCAATTTCCAATATGACATTGCGGTTTTGATTGTAAATGTAACGACCCGCATTCTACGCATTAGAGGATCGTAGAATATTTATTTCATTTTCATACGAAGTCGTATGGTCGTGTAACTTTGGGGAACAACTTTTGGGGTCATTTCCCATATTCACGATTTTTGCCGATTTTTAAATGACCGTTTTGCCCCTGGTGAATCTTGTTTCGCCTATAACTTTTGATTGGTAAGGAGTTTTGACCTGAGACCACTTCCATTAGATCTGGATAATGGTTTACCTTTTCGTAGAGTGGTCACGTTAATCAAACGAACTTACTGTTTGGGAGATATGGCTGAATTAAAGTTTAGAAGGTGAAAAACAGCTAAACCGGGCCAAATAGGGTGATTAGCAGCTAGGCCTACTGGGGGATTTCGGGATTAGGGGTATTTAAGGACTGAAAGGGACTAGAGAAACCCTTCTTTGTCATTTTTGTAGCCGCCACTTTCATTCCTTCAACCCTAGTAATGGCTTCTACCTTTTAAAAACACCTCTAATCACCTTCCAATCAAGGATTAAGCTAATCAACATCAAATCAAGTTAAAATAGCATTCAATCAGAGTTGGAGCTGCTGTGTTGCATATAGATTCAACCCAAATTAGAGATATTTTCATATCTAAGATTGATTTGTGGCTAAGGTGAGTGATTTGCATTGTTTTTCACTAATTATGGCTCATTAGGGGTGATTAGTGTTAATTAGCTAAATTATAACTCGGAAAAATTTGTAAATATATTTAAAAATTATGAAATATTATTTTATGCCTCTGTTAGAAATTTGGGTTAATTTGGACTTGTTTTGCTAATCGTAAGGTTAAATCATGATTAAGGGGAAAATCATAGTTTTTGGTATGTTTGATCCATATTTGCATGCTAAATTGTTGTTTTGGTGTTTGTGGTTGATTATATATGTTGCTATTATTGTTTGGAATGATTTGTGATTGCATAGAAAAGTTAGATTGGTCAAAAACGTCGTCATAAGGCATAGATTGCTTGCTGGAAAAAGTTACAGGAAATTGGTCATTCCCGTTCGTGAAGCACCTGTCCCTCACGACCCGACTCCTAGGATCGTGCAACACCCTCACACCCCGACTCCTAGAATCATGCAGCATCCTCACGACTTGACCCCTAGGATGGTGAAGTATCCTCACGACCCGACCCCTAGGAACGTGTAGCACCCTCACCAACCCCGTAGGATCGTGAAGCACCCTCACACCGCGACCGTGAGGAAGATGGCGAACCCTCACACCCCGACCATGAGGAATAGGGAGAACCCTAGGAGGGCGACCCCTAGGATGGCAAGCCAAAAGACCACGACCAAGATAGGGATCACGGGTGGGTCCCATGACCCGAAGGTGGTCCACGATCTGACCACGTGCCACGAACTAGGGCAGACCACGAACCGAGCCTTGGTGTCATGAGTCACGAGCGGAAGGAGGAACCACGAGCTGTACTTGGGACGAACCATGAGCTGAGGAAGCTGATCACGAACCGGAGCTTCGAAGCACCACGAGTCGATATGGAGGATCACGAACTGAACTGAAGGACGAACGAGGATGATGACCAAAACCCGAGATGCAAAGGTAGTTCAAATGAGAGGTTATTACTCAGGATCTCAAAAGGGACCAATGTGTTAAGTTCATGAGTTGGACTTTGCTGCGGGACGTGTGCAAAGGGGTTATCGATATCCATAACTTTAGTTCACCACTGAGATATGGATTAGTGGCTATGGATCAGTGCAATGGAGTCATTGTGACAACATGGAGCAAAGTGATCGTAGCAAAGGATTGGGTGATCAGGTGGTGGATATTGTATGCTTTACGCACTAAGTGAGAGATGTGAGGAGGATTGCTATGTTTGTTGTTTGCTATCACCATGACATGCACACCCCCAGTTACTTTTACACTTTATGTTAGTATTACCTTAGAGTACTGTACATCTTGTTGTGCTAACTCTTTGGTTGCAGGTCCAGGTTCAGGTATGATTGGATTATACCTGTTATTGTTCTGTTTTGTTGCCTATCGCTCATACCGGACTTTTGTCTGACCCATAGTTTTATGTCTCTTTTTATTACTCTGGGTGCTCCTAAATGAGAAGACTAGAGACATGTTAGGTGGTAATGCGCGAGTAGCCGTCTGGAGACGAGCATGAGGCTTCCACGTATGATATACATATATACTACCTGTGTTGTAGCTGGTCACTGCTTGGGCATTATTAGTGTACCTTTTCTTTCTTTTACTTTAGAGACAGAAATTTGAAGTTGTAGTAATGATGTTGGATCATAATCTGTGTTATGGATTCCACTGCTATTTGATTTAGTTTTCATCTTATGCACTGTCTCTCCTTTTTTATGTCAAAGTTATGTTTTTATTATATTTTATTCCATGCGCTGTGAGAGATACTACAGGTTCCTTGTTAGTTCATAGTTTCAAATTCCTTTAGTTCACTCTTTCTTTTCATTTCTTTGGTGACCGTCTCGTGCTGGTTAGACATCGGTACAACACACTTTCATTGGAAATGTCGGCGGGTGCGGGGTAGGCCGTCACATTTGGTATCAGAGCTCTAGGTTGCATAGTTAAGCTAGGGGAAGACATCAGGGAGAGATAGTATACGTATATGAGAGTGTGTTCTTGTGATATTTTGGTTTTCAAAAGCTATATATATGTATATGTACTATTAGTATATCTAAGGAGGAAGTCGCACTGCACTGGCACGACATTGAGATGGCTAATCGTTTTCTCTTTACAGACTGAATGATGAGCCGATATACGAGGAGTACAGGTTAAGGAGAAAATAATAGGGATGTTCCTGATATGAGGACGATGTTTACTACCTTCATGCGAGAGATGCTTAGGGATGCTCGGGGAGCAGTTCCTAATGCTGCTAATGGTGGTGGTGCAGTAGTGCAGGCGCCTAGGGCCGATTTCGCCAAGCTTAACAAGGATTAAACTAGTCTTGGTGGAAAGCCGTTCCACGGAACGGAGTCGGCTACGGATGTTGAAGATTGGTTGGATAGTTGTGAGCACATCTTCAAAGACTTGGGAATCGATGATGCCATGAAGATAAAGTTAGCATCGCGTCAGCTTCAAGGACGAGCTATGAATTGGTGGAATGCTATTAAAGCAGCTACTCCTAAAGATCAAGTTACTTGGAATCAGTTTATGACTCGTTTCAGCGAAAAGTTCATTCCAGCTGCTCACAAATCTGACTTGTTTAGGAAAATTTTGGAGCTTAAGCAGAATGATAGGGCGGTCTCGGAATATATTGCTGAGTTTGATACTTTTTTGATGTAAGGATTATCTCTTATCGACACTACCGAGAAGAAGAACGAGAAGTTCATAACCGGATTAGATGAGTACTTAGGGGAAAGGCTAATAAACCACATTGACGAGATGTTCGAGTCTATAGTGGGGAAAGCATTGAGATCGGAGAGTCTTTACCCTAAGTCAAAGGCCGATGTCGCTATTGCATCTGTAGAGGAACCAAAGCTGCAAGCAAGCGGTGGAGGTAAGAAGGAGTCTCAGAATAAGAGAAAATAGGATCAGACCAAGGGTGGTCAGAAAAAGAAGGACAAGAAAGATAAAGAGTGCTTTAGTTATGGCAAGAAGAGCCACTATGCTAGAGATTGTCAGGAAAAGCCTGGGGAAAGGAAGTGCTTCAATTGCGACCAAGTGGGACATCACAAGGATAAATGTCCACAACCTCCTAAAGAGAAGCAGACCGTGAAAGCATATGCTATCAATGTTGTTCCTTCTTCGTCGAATGCCTCAACTGTGGCGGAGAAGGGAAAGGGCATCGTTATTCGAGGTATGCTATATGTTTATGATGTTCCTATTCGAGTTTTGTTTTATATCGAAGCTTCCCATTACTACGTATCTAGTGACATGGTAGATAGGTTGGAAGTGGAACTCGAGGTTGTCAATAAACCTTCAGTTGTGACGAACCCGATCGGTGGTTCGACTAGCCTTTGCATGATTTGCTGTAATGTGGTCTTATCGAGTATGGATGTATGTTTGCTTGTGGTTGCTTAGTTGCTTTTGCTAGTATCATCTCACATAGATTGTCTGAATTCGGAGGAGATGTTCCTTGAGTGCTTGTCTGATATTGGTTTAGGCCTTTGGGGCTTGTGCTTGGGGAATATCGAGTTCGACTAGGATGGTTTGCGTGAGATATAAATAGTTGTTGTGATTTCCATTGAATGATATCTCGGCTTACTCAAGAAGTGATGTGCAGCCGTGACATGATAAGACTATTCAATGGTGTGGAGTGCCGCGAGTTGGATTTGATAGGGCTATGAGACGACTCGAGAAAGTTGCAAAGTAATGAATTGTTTAGGACTCGATGTTGATGTTCTCGTTAGTTCAAGAATGGTATAACTTCAAAGGGATAAGATGTGCTTGTTGATCGTGGAGATACAACGAAGGTTAGGATGATTCAAGTTGGACTTGAACTCATAAAAGAAAAATGGGTGTTCGTTGATCGTGGAGATGCAACGAAAGCCAGGACGATTCAAGTTGGACTTGAACTCGTAAAGGAAAAATGGTTGTTCGTTGATCTTGGAGATGCAACGAATAGGGAGACGACACATGTTGGACTTGAGTTTGTGCTCGAGTTTGTGGGTAATGGATACTCGAGACTGGGTCTGTGTATATGGGTAGCTCTTCTGATGAGAGTACCAAGAAATCGTCGATACTTAGAGTGTTCTAGGTGGACTCGAAGCAGGGTTATCTGGGGACGCCCGTTACCTTGAATCCGTTGGACGTGATTTAGTTATCCTTAGAGGATAAACGTACGTTAGATGTATGGTAGTCCGTATGGAGGTGAGGCTTCCATTAGCCTTGGGATTGGTTGGACCAGTCAAGTAGGCATCGATGTATATATGGAGGCGGGGCATCCATTAGCCTTGGGATTGGTTGGACCAGTTAAGTAGGTATCGACGTATGTATGGATCTTGCTCGTGATAGAAATGACACGTTTGATGGATGCTATGGTTGCTATGTTTGTTCCTATTTTTATTCCCTTGAGTAGACTATCACATGTAGGATTCTGGTAATGGAGAACGAAGAGATGACGGCATACACGGACGCCTGTGCTACTGGACTAGATGTGATAGGTGATGCATCGAATAGGAGACATGACAGTTTAGATGATATGTTTCTTGACTGGAAGCAACTGGAGTATATCATGGGATACGATCTCAGACGTAAGTTTGGATTGGATCCAGAAATGTTAGCATGTTAGATGGTTAGACCGACTTTGATTGAGAGGATTGATTCCAGTCAGAGGAATGATCATAACCTATTGGAAATCATCTCCAAGGTAGAAATGGATATCGATAGTAAGGCGATAAGCAAGTATGGACTTGATAGAGAAGGATGGCTTTGAAAGAATGGGAGACTGGTTGTACCCAATGTTAATGGTTTGAGAGATGAAGTACATAAACTGCCAGTTAGTTAAAACTAAGCAAAAGGAGCCTAGTGGTTGTTACAACCGTTGGAAATTCTTGAATGTAAATGGGAACAAGTCTCAATGGATTTCATTGACGGTTTACCAAGGACTAGATTGGATAATGATAGTATTTGGGTGAATCGTGTATTAGAGGATCTCTTGAGGGCTTGTATATTAGATTTTGGTGGGTCATGGGATGACCATTTGCATCTAGTTGAGCTTGCATATGATAACAATTATCAATCCAGTATTGGTATGGCTCCATTTGAAGCTTCGTATGAAAGACCGTGCAACTCACCGTCATGTTGGTTAGAGCCCGGTGAAAAATATGTGCTTAGACCAGAAGTAATAAGAGAAACTTCCGACAAGATCAAGGTTATTCGATAGCGAATGAAGGCCGCTCAAGATAGACAGAAGAGTTATGCTGATAGGAGATGAAGAGAATTGAAATTCTCCGTTGGTGACTTGGTATTTGTCAAGATTTCTCCATTAAAGATCGCGATTCGATTTGGTAGGAAAGGCAAGTTAGCACCTAGATTTGTTGGTCCATTCCTAGTTCTCGAACAAGTTGGGAATTTGGCATATAAAGTTGAGTTGCCTGACAAGATGGCTGGAGTTCACAAGTATTTCATGTTTCCCAGTTAAGGAAGTTTATGCACGACCCTAATGTGACTGTTTCACCAGACGAGTTAGATGATATCGAGGTAGAACCCGAGGTGGTTGGGAACCGCCGACCAATGCGTATTGTTGAGTACGATACGAAGCAGCTTCAGAGGAAGATGGTGAAACTAATCAAAGTCCAGTGGGGTGAGAATGAGAAATACTGTACTTAGGGAACAGAGGAGAACATAAGGAAGTTGTATCCAGAACTCTTTGCCTGGTAACATTTTAATAGCAATAGTTACTCCCTTGTTAGTAAACGGCATGCTAGGATAGGCTTGTTGTATTGTTATGTATGTTTTATTGTTGCAAATGATTGATAGGCATGCAGGATCCTTTGTATGTTTTGGTTAAGGAATTTCGGGGGCAAAATTTCTTAAGGGGGGAGAATGTAACGACCCGCTATCTACGCATCGGAGGATCGTAGAATATTTATTTCATTTTCATACGAAGTCGTATGGTCGTGTAACTTTGAGGAACGACTATTGGGGTCATTTCCCATATTCATGATTTTTGTCGATTTTTAAATGACCGTTTTGCCCCTGGCGAATATTGTTTTGTCTATAACTTTTGATTAGTATGGAGTTTTGACCTGAAACCATTTCTGTTTGATCCGGATGATGGTTTACCTTTTCATAGAATGGTCACTTTAATCAAACGGACTTACCGTTTGGGAGATATGGATGAATTAAAGTTTAGAAGGTGAAAAACAGCTTAACCGGGCCAAATAGGGTGATTAGCAGCTAGGTCCATTGGGGGATTTCGGGATTAGGGGTATTTAAGGACTGAAAGGGACTAGAGAAACCCTTCTTTGTCATTTTTGCAGCCGCCACTTTCATTCCTTCAACCCTAGTAATGGCTTCTACCTTCTAAAAACACCTCTAATCACCTTTTAACCAAGGATTAAGCTAATCAACATCAAATCAAGTTAAAATAGAATCAAATCAGAGTTGGAGCTGCTGTGTTGCATATAGATTCGACCTAAATCAGAGATATTTTCAGATCTAAGATTAATTTGTGGCTAAGGTGAGTGATTTGCATTGTTTTTAACTAATTACGGCTAATTAGGGGTGATTAGTGTTAATTAGCTAAATTATAACTCAGAAAAATATGGAAAAATATTTAGAAATTCTGAAATATTATTTTATGCCTCTATTAGAAATTTGGGTTAATTTGGACATGTTTTGCTAATCGTAAGGTTAAATCATGATTAAGAGGATTAAGGGGAAAATCATAGTTTTGGGTATGCTTGATCCATATTTGCATATTAAATTGTTGTTTTGGTGTTTATGGTTGATTATATATGTTGCTAATACTGTTTGGAATGATTTGTGATTGCATAAGAAAGTTAGATTGGTCGAAAATGCCATCGTAAGGCGTAGATTGCTTGTTGGAAAAAGTTACAGGATTTTGGTCATACCCGTTCGTGAAGCACCTGTCCCTCACGACTTGACCCCTAGGATCGTCCAACACCCTCACACCCATCTCCTAGGATCGTGCAGCATCCTCACGACCCGACCCCTAGGATGGTGAAGTATCCTCATGACCCGACTCCTAGGAACGTGAAGCATCCTCACGACGCAACCCCTAGGATCGTGAAGCACTCTCACACGCGACCGTGAGCAAGATGGCGAACCCTCACACTGCGAGCGTGAGGAAGATGGTGAACCCTCACACCTCGACCATGAGGAATAGAGCAAACCCTTGGAGGGCGACCCCTAGGATGGCGAGCCAGAAGACCACGACCAAGTTAGGGATCATGAGTGGGTCCCACGACCTGAAGATGGTCCATGATCCGACCACGTGTCAAGAACTGGAGCAGACCACGAACCGAGCCTTGGTTTCATGAGTCACGAGCGGAAGGAGGAACCACGAGCTGTACTTGGGGCGAACCACGAGCCGAGGAAGCTGATCGCGAACCGGGGCTTCGAAGCACCACGAGTCGATATGGAGGATCACGAACTGAACTGAAGGAAGAACGGGGATGATGACCAAAACCCGGGATGCAAAGTTAGTTTAAATGAGAGGTTGTTACTCAAGATCCTAAAGGGGACCAACGAGTAAACTTCATGAGTTGGACTTTGCTGCGGGACGTGTGCAAAGGGGTTATCGATATCCCTATCTTTAGTTCGCCAATGAGGGATGGATTAGTGGCTATGGATCAGTGCAATGGAGTCATTGTGACTCCATGGAGCAAAGTGATCGTAGTAAAGGATTGGTTGATCGGGTGGGGGATATCATACGCTTTACGCACTGGGTGAGAGATGTGAGGATGATTGCTATGTTTGATGTTTGCTATCACCATGACATGCACACCCCCATGTTACTTTTACACTTTATGTTAGTATTACCTTAGAGTACTGCACATCTTGTTGTGCTAACTCTTTGGTTGTAGATCCAGTTTCATGTATGATTGGATTATACCTGTTATTGTTCTGTTTTGTTGCCTATTGCTCATACCAGACTTTTATCTGACCCAGAGTATTATGTCTCTTCTTATTACTCTGGGTGCTCCTAAACGAGAAGACTAGAGACAGGTTAGGTGGTAATGCGCGAGTAGCCGTCTGGAGACGAGCAGGAGGCTTCCATGTGTGATATACATATATACTCCTTGTGTTGTAGCTGGTCACTGCTTGGGCATTAGTAGTGTACCTTTTCTTTCTTTCGCTTTAGAGACAGAAATTTGAAGTTGTAGTAATGATGTTGGATCATAAGCTGTGTTATGGATTCTATTGCTATAATGATTTAGTTTTCAGCTTATGCACTATCTCGCCTGTTTTATGTCAAAGGTATGTTGTTATTATATTTTATCCATGCGCTTTGAGAGATACTACAGGTTCCTTGTTAGTTCATAGTTTAAAATTCCTATAGTTCACTCTTTCTTTTCTTTTCTTTGGTGACCATCCCATGCTGGTTGGACATCGGTACAACGCACTTTCATTGGAAATGTCGTCGGGTGCGGGGCGGGCCATCACAGTAAACCTATATATGGCGGCATAGTGGCATGGGACGCGCATGTCTCCTAGGATTGATACATTATGATTGAAGTTGTTTTCAAAACATATATACACTAGTGATAATATCAAATGATTTTGTTTATACGTATCAGGCATATTTTAGCTATTATAAGGTAAAACTCTATCCTCCGGCTTGCGTTGCATTATGTGATGGGACCTGAGTCTTATAATAGCTTTATTTTTCCAAAAAGCATTGCGCTGTTTATTCTATGCACTGATATTCTTGGGAGGAAACCCGTTCCGTGTTATACGGCATGGTCCCTTGATTTAATTCTAAAGTAAAAGATTTAATAATTGTTTTTAGTTCTCACACCAATCATATGACCGACCTGGAGTTTATTGTTTTAACCTAAACTCTGGATGCCCCTATTTTCCACACAGGTAGCTAATAGTTTTGGTTTTGTAGATATTATATTCACAGGATCTAGGTTTACAGCTAAAGCTATATTCGGAATGCTCTGTATCCGTGTATTTCTTTCAGTTGTGTTTTGTATTATTTTCCGCGGCATAATAATTTGTGAATCTCTGATATTCATTAAATGCATATTATTTGTTCATACTCTGTATATTCTTATACTCTGATGTAAATTGTTGTAATAAGCAATGAAATGTTGTTCTGTTTGCGTTTTGATTTTTCATGTTCTCAACTCAATCCGGGCTATCCCGTAAGGGCGAGTTTGGGCTGTTTCAGTTGGTATCAAAGCTTTGGTTTACAGAGCTCGAGAACAAGGCACATTAGAACCAAACGAAGGAATTCATCAGAGATTGGATTAGTAATATCCAATAAGAATGACCTGTTAGAGATGGGATCAGTAGTATCTAGAATGAGTTCAAAGTATTATTTTTAAAATAAAAGTGAAAACAAATTTTGTTTTGAAAATTTAAATCTTATTTTACGTATTTGATTATTTATTTTATACTGAATTGGACAATCTAGCATATGAAGATTTTGCATATACGCCTTGCAAACGTGTATACGAAGCCTCAAATATACTGGATAGATATAGAATCACATTCTAGTCGCCCGGGGATGATTCTGATAATCGTCCGGACATCATCAGAATTTATGTTCGAGTTTCAAAAGTGGGATATCTCTATATATTTCCAATTGACTGGTGTGAGAACCAAAAATAGATAGGGTTATTGTTGTGAGTTGACATCAAAAACATGATTTTGTGTATATATATCAAAGTTATGAATTTGAAAATTTGATTAACCAATTGATTGCTGGTTGTGTTGTTTGATTATTAGTTTAACTAATAAAAATATTAGAATGGTAATTAATTAAAACCAATATAAGAATGTCTGGTAAATTTAACCAAATTGAATCAAATTATTGAACTGAGATGAAAATTGATTGAAATTGCATGCATATACATGTATATACATTGAACGGGTCATAGCAGGGAAGCTAAGCAGAGGAATAAAATTGTACGCCCGACAAATAGATTGTTTACTAATTTATTGGGTTTGGATGATTTTATGAACCGATGGTTAGCCGCTTGGCTTTTTCCTTTTCTTTTGGATTAATGAGGGCCCTGCGTGGCTAGTTCCGGTTTTAAATGTCTCCCCGTACAAAGGAGGTTATGGCGAAATTTTTCGAAAATTTAGGGTGTTAGCCAAATTTTTGAAAAAATAGAAAATTCTTAGAAACTGAAAAGTTGAAGAATGAAATCTAGAATGAAAGTTGTGTTGGTTAGTTAAACAACTTTCAGCTTCGTTCCTTTTCGAGGACGAAAAGATTTTAAGTGGGGGAGATTGTAACAACCCGTATTTTCAGAACCAATTAATTTTTTTTATTTAGGCTATTTTAAGGAATATGCGAATAGAAATTGGGTATTTTTGCAAAATAAAATTTGAGAATAATTTTAAAATTAGTTTTTATCTTTTATTTGACTAAAAATAAACTCAGTAAAATTATTCAATTGATTTAAATGCTTTGATATGGAAATTATGAAATTAGCCCTTAAAAAGAATTTTTTTGCATATGAGCTCAGAATTCGACGAAATTAATTTTCTGAATTCATAATAATAAATCATTGTTGAGTTCCAAAATGCGCATCGAACGGAGTTAGTATGTGGCCGTGCGAGCAAAAACAGTTTAGGGTAAAACAGACAGTCATTTTACAAAGGAATATTATTGAGACGATCTCAGAGTTCGATTCCGTTTTTTTTCTAGATTTGTATCGTCTAATAATGGTTAAATCCAAAAGGGCATGATTTTTGGAATTAGCATGTGAGCATGCAAGAAGAAAAGGTGCGCTACATCGTGTTTTTGAACAATATCTGAGCATCTTTGACAATTTTAACGGATGGTCAAACGAACTTGGAATTCGACGAAACTTATTTCGTTGGACTCGTTTTCACATGTACTATGTCATGTCCGAAATCCGCGGCAAACGGAAATCGTTTGTATTTGGAGATTGAAGAGAAAGAGAGGCAAAATCTCTTACTTAAGTTCTTTTTTCTCCATTTCCTCTTCATAATTTTCCTCCTTCTTACTCCAAAAATGGAGACCTCTCTCCATAGGGCTGCCGCACTCCTCCTTCCCACTTCGCTGGCCGTCGGCCTCCCCCTTCCCCTCCCTCTCCTCCTCTTCCTCATCTCCTCTCCTCTCCTCCTCTTCCTCTCTTCAATTTACAAAAAGAAAAAAAAAACTAAGCCCTAAAACACCACCACCACCACCACCAACACCGGACCCCACCGACGCACCACCACCACCTCAACGGGCCTGGCCACCACCTGCGCCACCCCTCCGGCCGTGGGCCCCCTCCTCCTCCAAAACCCCTCTTTTCACAAATTTCCCGTTTTGCACAAAACACCCTGTCACTATTTCGCCAATAACTCCCAAACCGTGCATTTCTAACCAAAACTCCACAGTACCAAAGTCGAAGAACACAATTTTCTCTTTGATTTGGGTGTGGAAGTTCTATTTTCGGATTGCGGAGATGTCCGAAAAATGCGTCCGAAGATCGTGGATCTACTGCTTTTTTCGCGATTTCCGGCAAATTGGTGCAGTTTTAGAAGAAAGTCCACTAGGCAAAGTTGTCCGGAATGGCGCGTTTAGGCTAGTGATAAAGTTTGGTGAAGATTGGTGGCCGTATGAAGATTCTAGAACAAAAGAGGTGAAATTGGACGACGGAAACGACAAAACGGAGACCGCACGACCAAATTCTACAGTAAAAGTATCGAGGCGATTGGTATAGTGTAATGACCCGTATTTTACACATCATAGGATCGTAGGATATTTATTTCTTTCCCGTATGAAGTTGTATGGTCATGTAACTTTGGGAAACATCTATTAGAGTCATTTCCCATGTTCATGATTTTTGTCGATTTTTAAATGACCATTTTGCCCCTAGTTGGTACTGTTTTGGCAATAACTTTTGATTGGAAAGGAATTTTGACCTGAATCCACTTTCATTTGATTCGTTTGATGGTTTCTCTTTCCGTAGAGTGGTCACATTAGCCAAACGGACTTACCGTTTGGGAGATATGGCTGAAACAAGATTTGGAGGGTGAAAAACTGCTTAACCGGGCCAAATCGGGTGATTAGTGAGTAGGCGCATAACCCATTTCGGGATTAGGGTTATGGGAGGGCTGAAATGAGATGGAGAATTATTCCATTTCAGTTTTCTAGCCTCCACTTATCACCAAGGATCCCTAAAAATGGCCTCCAACCTCTAAATCACCTCCAAATCACCTTTAGGTTAAGGATTTGGCTTAGCAACCCCTAATCGAGGAAGATCTTCACCAAATCAACAAGGGAGCTGCTGTTTGGCGTTGAAATTCGCATCAAATCAGAGAGATATTTCAGATCTTAGTTATTTTGTGGCTAAGGTGAGTGATTTGCTTAGTTTTGCACTAATTATGGCTAATTAGGGTTGATTAGTGTTAATTAGCGAATTTAAACATGATAAAATTCTGGAAAAATATTTATAAAATTCGGAATGATGTTTTAGACCTCTGATATGAATTTGGGTTAATTTGGTTAAGTTTTGATAATCCTATCATTAGTTTCACCTAAGTATGCTTAAGGGAAAATTTGGTATTTTGGGTATGTTTGATCCATTTTATATGCTATGATTTATGTTTTGATGTTTGGGATCGACACTACGTGTTGCTATGACTGTATGGTATGCTTTTTGGTTGTTTAGAAGTGTTAGATTGGTCAAAAACGCCGTCGAACGGTGTAACACCCCGAATTTCAGTTAATACTAATATTCACTAATCACAGAATAAATAGTCTTAGATGTGAGAATTGGGGGAAACGGGCTGCGTCATTGCGTTCGTCTCGGAAAAATACGCGAAATAGTGTCCGAGTTTTCGAGAATCGGAGTCCGTATGGCCCGGTTATGGCCCAATGAAGTTTACAGAAAATTCAAAGTTCAAAACAGATTTAAAAAAAAAATTCAAGTTCAAATTTCGAAACATGCAGAAATGGGGCCAGGCGGGAAAACTCCCGCCCAGCCTGGTCGACATGGCTGTCGACAGGGCTGTCGACTTGCCTGTCGACATGCTTGTCGACTTGGCTGTCGACAGGGCTGTCGACTTGCCCTGTCGGCTGATGCTGGCCTGGTGCACCTAGTTGAGTTTGGGTTAGGCTTTGGGGCTGGTTTCTGGAAACTTCCTAAATCTAACGGACCTAATCTAACCTAGGGTTAATCCTATGGTCTAAAACACACCCTAATCCTATAAATACACCCTAATGCAAGCCTAATCCCTACTAAAAATAGAAATGATGCCATCATGCCGCCAAAATCAAACTTGAGAGGAGCCTCCACTAGTTTATGAAGAAAATTGCAAGCTAATCAACCTCTAATCATCATCTTCTTCTTGTATAGCAACTAGTTCTACTTCATAAGTTTGCTAATCTTGGTTTTGGTGAGTTTCTATCACTTTAATAACCAATTGCTAAATTAAGTAGATGAGATATGATGAGATCATGCGGTTTTGTATGCGGATTTGTGGGTTTTAAGTCATATGATATGATGTTAGCTTGCTAATCTATGTTTAATGTTAACCCTATGTTTATGCAAGTTAAGTATGTGGGTTTATGCAAGTTAAGTATACGGGTTTATGCAAGTTAAGTGGTGGGTTTTATGCATGTTAAGTATTTGACTTTATGCATGCTAAGTATTTGATTTATGCATGCTAAGTGTTTGATTTTATGCATGCTAAGTATTTGATTGTATGCATGCTAAGTGTTTGGTTTTATGCATACATTATGACATGCAAGTTTACCCTTTTTAAATAAGATGCATACATATGCAAGATGACACCTTTGTATGCTATGCATATATGTGCATGTTTACCCTATTATGTGCAAGTTCATATGCAAGTTTGTCTCTTTTTATGATATGCATAATATATGCAAGTTTGCCTCTAAGTATGGCATGTTATGCAAGTTCATATGCAAATTATGATGCAAGTTCATATGCAAGTTATGATGCAAGTTCATATGCAAGTTTGTCTCTTTTTATGATATGCATAACATATGCGAGTTTGCCTCTATGTATGACATGTTATGCAAGTTCACATGCAAGTTTATGTGCA
Source organism: Allium sativum (assembly GCA_030737875.1). Lineage (NCBI taxonomy): Eukaryota > Viridiplantae > Streptophyta > Magnoliopsida > Asparagales > Amaryllidaceae > Allium > Allium sativum. Next base: position 304,882,372 of record CM060916.1, on the reverse strand, counting down.
AGTTCATATGCAAGTTTATGTGCAAGTTCACATGCAAGTTTATGTGCATGTTCATATGCAAGTTTGTCTCTTTTCATGATATGCATAATGCAAGTTTGGGTTAAATGCTAGTTGGGTTTAATGTATGTTCATATATGCAAGTTGACACCTTTTGAACCCATGATAAAGCTATATGCTATGTTGGTTAAACCCATGACATTTGTGATGAATCTTCCCTTTGTTATGTCATGTTATGAGAACGAATTACGTGGGGAACTATGGGGTTAAGATGCATGTTAATAAAATGATGTGAAATAGGTATGATTAAGCATACCACAAATTAAATGGACATAATTGGGAATTTACCTATTGAGTTAGGTCTACCCATACTATGGAGTTGGGAATTTACCTATTGAGTTAGGTCTACCCATATTCTGGAAAACATGATTAATTAATTAGGGATAATTAATACAAATTATGGGGGTGATTAATTAGGTGTAATTAATCAACTAAGACACGAGGTTGGACCCTTTTGTAGCGGAAGTCTGCCCGGAACCGACCGGCCATCCAGCAGCTACAAATGATTGGCCCAACGTGAGAGGTCTTAGTCATAGATTAAATACGTGATTAAAGTAAAGACACGAGGTTAGACCTTTTTATGACAGAAGTCTGCCCGGAACCAACCGGCATATCCAGCAGTCATAAAAGATGGTCTAATGTGAGAGGTCTTTATGAGGTCATGATCTTAATTAATTAAGAAACACTTAACCTTATTAGCATGTAGAGGGACATGAGGGGTTAAGTGGGTGCCTTGGGTGGCATGTAGAGATCTAGTGGGCTGCCTTGGGTGGCAATAGGAAATACGATTAGAATACTTAACCAAAGTGGAACATGTAATTAAACATGGGTAAAGGGTTAAGTAAGTGCTTTGGGTGGCATGTGGAAATCTAGTGGGTGCCTTAAGTGGCAATTGAAATATGATTAGATGACTTAACCAAACCTTAACATGTAGGTGGGCATGATTATAAAAAGGGGTTAAGTGGGATACACTAGATAAAACAACAAGCTTAGGTGGTAGCTTGTGGGGGCCCATTTCAACCAATATCCCAACGTATCTTAGTAGGCTCGACTCTAGTCGAGTGACGGGACACGCATATTGGGCTTGACTATAAGAGGCCAAACCGGGTTAGCGGTGGCAACGCAGGACCAACGGGTTTCATATGCGTGTGTGTGCCCGGGCTGGTTGGTAAGTCGTTGTTGCATCGTGTAGGTATAAAGCCGTGCACCGTTGATATTATCAGGTTGCCACTTTGGAGAATGATACACCCCATCGTAGGACCAGCACGGGTATCTACGTAAGGGAGCCGATCGCTTGGGGAGTAGTGGGTGCACCTATGTAGTCAGATAGGGGTACACGAAACTACTAAATTACTAAGTACACTTAGGGGGATCAACCTTTAAGTAGGAATGACTGGTGTGGTGCAGTGTAGTAATTATCCTTGGGTGGGTGGATGCGTCTTTACGGTTATCTTAGTTTATCCTAAGTCTACCAAGCTGCTTAGTGTAGCCATTCATCCCCAGACGTTACTGTATATCAAGCTTATGTCTTCTCTGGTTACTTTAACGATTGTATTGTTAAAGTTATAGGACTCACTCAGACTTATGTCTGACCCCGTTGTTTTTATCTTTTTTTCCAACCCTCAGGTTATCAGAGTGGGCCCAGTACGAGTGGGCTTTGATCAGGATGCTTTATTCTCTTTTGGAGCTTGGACCATAGGTGTAGAGCTCAGCTTACCCTTTCTTTTATGGCTATCAGTTCATGTAATGGGGTTATGTACTTTTATTTATCAGGATGGATATTTTGTACTTGACTCTTATTATGGTTTTGTGATGTAACCAAACATGTTTTACTTTCCGCTGCAATGAAATGAAATGATGTTTTAAAATTTTCAAGTATTACTTATATCTGTCTTGTTGTAATTTTTCTGTTCTATATTCACTTAAAATACTCCGCCGATGTTATGGCATTCCCTTAGCGAGTGACCATAGCGGGTGTGGGGTGTTACACGTGGTATCAGAGCAAAGGTTACCGGAACAGATAAATTTTTTAGAAAACTATTTTTCTAAAAACAATTTTGGAAGAAATATTTTCAAAAACATGTCTTTAAAGAGAAAAGTTTTTGAAAGAAAAGCATAATCCCCAATAGCCATATCTTTATCTTTCGAATTCTCCGTTTTGAATCTTTCCTTTTTCGTCTCAGCATGGCTGAAGATCTTTATCTTCCGGACGGTGTAGCAGTACCAGTATGGTATAGGAGGTTGTTAGAGGCTAGGGCCGCCGCTGCAGGTCCAGTAAATGTTCCTCCTCCACCCGTTGCACCCGTTCCTCCTCGCACGGATACTTTTGCTAAGACTTGTAAGAAGTTTAAGGCTATGGGAGGGAAACCTTTTGTGGGAGCTAGGGATTGGCTTAATGAGACGGAAGAATTAATGGAAATCTTGGAAGTGGAAGAGGGAAAGAAAGTCAAGTTAGCCGCTTGGTTAATGGAAGGAGAGGCCTCGTTCTGGTGGGAGGTCACTAATGGAGAACGCCCTGTTGACTCTTGGGTGGATTTCAGGAAAAGGTTTGAGGCAAAGTTTCTCTCAAAAGCGGAAGAAAGTCTGCACGTGGAAAAGTTCTTGAACTTAAAGCAAGGGAACTTGTCGGTGAAAGAATATGTTAACAAGTTTAATCAGTTAGCGAGATTCAACATAGACTTGGTAAACACACCGGAAGAGAAAGCTCTGAGGTTCGTTAAAGGCTTGAACGAACCGATGCACGGATTGGCTATGCCTCACATCCCTATGGGGGCCACTTTTGAGGAGCTAGTGGACATGGCACTTATGCATGAGGAAGAGAAGGGTCCCAATACTAATAAAGCACCCGAGAAGAAAGGAGATCAGAAGGAACCTCAACAGAAACAGCGAAACAAGGGTGGGAAAGGCAACGGTGGCAAGGGAAAGAAGAAGTGCTTCAATTGTGGAACACTAGGCCACCTAAACAAGGATTGTCGCAAGAAGAAGAAGACTGGCTGCTTCCACTGTGACGAAGCAGGACATCTAGTGAAAGACTGTCCTAAGAAAGGGCAAAGGACGGGGTCTACCTCAGGAGGACATGTGCAAGCTCTTGTGGCACCAGCTCAGGCAAGGGGGCAAGTTCAGGCTCTCGCAACTCCACCGGTTCGAGAAAGAGGTAGAACTATTTCCGTGGAAAGTTTAGTTTTCCTGTTTGATCATCATGTCCGTACTTTATTTGATTTTGACGCATTGAGTTCGTTTATCTCATCATTGTTAGTTGAGTCACTGCACTTAGACACCAGTTTAGTAGGTGATCCCTTAGTTGTTTCAAACCCAATTGGGGCTCCATGGTGTGTTTGGGTTTGAAAGTTTCTTTACTTAGCGTTGAGTTTAGATGTGATGCTTTTTGGGCTTCACAGGCTATGGGTTAGTTTTGGGCATGGACTGGTTATCCAGTAATGGTGCCGTTCTTATTGTGGAAGGAGAGTTGTTAGGCTGATGACCCGCTTGGGTAACACTCTCGAGGTCTCTTGTAATCCCATGGAATCTGTTATGCTAAGTTATCTAGAATCGCTTGACACGTCGGTCGAGAGTTTGCGGTCTGTTAGAGTGGTCCGGGAATACTCGGATGTGTTTGAGGAGGTGAAGGGCTTACCTCCGGAGCGGGAGATTGACTTCCGAATATATCTGGTAGACAATGCCAAACCAGTGTCTTGGCCAGTGTGCCACGTGGCTCCTCGTGATAGGAGGGAACTCCATAAGCAAGTAGGCGGTTTGCTTGAGAAGGGGTTTAGAAGACGAAGTATGTCGGAGCGGGGTGCTCCAGTAGTTTTTGTTATAAAGGCGGATGGGTCCCTCAGACTTTGTGTAGGCTAAAGAGAGTTAAATAAACTCACAAAGAAGAATAGACACCCATTGCCGAGGATTGATGATCTTTTTGATCAATTAGTGGGCGCCTCAATATTTTCACAAGTTGGACTTAGCCACGGAGTTTCGTCAGTTGAGAGGGCTGAGGATAGTATAGAGAAGACTTCTACTAGGACTCCGGATGGTTGTTGTGAGTGGCTGGTAAGGCTATTTGATTTGACGAACGCCCCCGCATACTTTGTTGATTTGATGAGAAGGGTGTTCAGGGGGTACCTGAATGAGTTTGTGGTGGTCTTTTCTAGGAGCAAAATAAGTTTTCATATATGCTCAATAGGTTGAGCAAAGCCCGTTATGGAATAAACGGTGGTTTTAGAGCGAGACTGGCAAGGACATCCAGAGCTGGACAAGGGCTTAATTATTTAGCCGTTTTTACTAGTATCATCTCACGTAGGTCATCTGAATTCGAAGGAGGTATCCCTTGGATGGTTGCCTGATATTGGCTGAGGCCTTTGGGGCTTGCACTTGGGGGATGTCAAGTTCGAATAGGAGGGTCCGCGTGAGAGATGGACAGTTGTGATGATTTTGGATGGGACTCTTAGCATCCTATGAGTTTGAGATAGCGTATACCAATGGCAAGGGTAACGTGGTAGCGGACGCCTTAAGTAGAAAAAGGTTGTCCTTGAGTTCATTGTTCGTTGAACGACGGAGCTTAGAGTTTATTTCTATGTTTGATTTTAGACCTTCCGTTGACTGCGTACTCGGCTTGCTAGCCTCCTTGGAGGTTAGGCCTACTCTTTTGGGGCATATTAGGGGAGCACAGTGGGACGACCCACAGTTGGTTGAGTTAGAAGTTCATGAGGAGGGTGAGTCGTCCAGCCATTTGAGTAGGTACACCCTAGATGGTAAGGGGTGGTTGTGTAGAGACGGTAGACTTTATGTACCGCAAGACGAGGGTTGAGGAAGGCTATACTTGATGATGAACATCGTTCGAAGATGACCATTCATCCCGGTAGGGACAAGATGTACCAAGACATGAAGCGGGTTTTCTTTTGGGCCGGTATGAAGAAAGACGTGGCCGAGTATGTCGCTAGATGCTTGGTGAAAGCGGAGCAAAAGAAACCCGGAGGGTTGCTTCACCCATTGAGGTTCCGCTATAGAAGTGGGATAGTGTCTCGATGGATTACCGAAATCAAGGAAGGGTAATACGGGGATTGGGTTTATGGTAGATAGGCTTATAAGTGTGCCCATTTTATACCCGTGAAGAGCAAGAGGACTGTTCCATGTCTAGCTTCAGTTTATATTCGAGAGATAGTTCGGTTGCATAGGAAGCATGACGTATTCCATGTGTCACATTTGAGGAAGTGTCTACATGAGACCGCAGAGGCGGTAGAGCCGACCTTGCTTAAAGAAGTAAAGGTAGAGTGTGATGTGATTATTCGACGAGCTCCTACCCGCATACTTGGGTCAAAAATTAGGGAGTTGAGAAACAGAGAGGTTCGACTAGTCAAAGTGAAAAGGGGAGAAAGTGAGAGCAATGCTACTGGGGAGACAGAAGCGAAGATGCGTTCATTATACCCATTCCTTTTTGAGGGTATGTCTTTTAAACGTCTCCTTTATCGTTTGCCTAGTACTTATCTTATCTTTAGTATGTCCTCTCATTAGTACCTTTGACCATTAGATAGGGCAAACCTATGGTTGAAACATGTGTTTGAGACATGTTATGATTGATGGATGCCTGTGGATGCAAGTGGTTGCTAGTGGTTGCTCGTGGATGCATATATACACACTCTAGGCACTAGATCGGCTCAATCACTTCATATTGCATATTGCATATAATTGTGTGTAGGTAGCTATATTTATGGATGTATAATGGTTGTGTTATCATATGGATGATGCATTTTGGTGAATGATTGTGCACTCATGTATATATTGTAAGTGTCGATAGGGTTCTTTCGCATACATACTGGTTGCATGGCACTATCATGGTTTGCATATGTTCATACATTAGATAGGGAACATATACACACACTTTTTGCATATGCTCATACATAATTAGAAATTGTTTTAAGGACAATGGATGCTCGTGTTTGATGGATTGAGTAGATGGTTGTTTGGATGGTAGGATATGCATTCTTCTTAGCTTAGAGATTTCGGGGACGAAATCCTTTAAGGAGGGGAGAATGTAACACCCCGAATTTCAGTTAATACTAATATTCACTAATTACAGAATAAATAGTCTTAGATTTGAGAATTGGGGGAAACGGGCTGCGTCATTGCGTTCATCTCGGAAAAATACGCGAAATAGGGTCCGAGTTTTCGAGAATCGGAGTCCGTATGGCCCGGTTATGGCCCAATGAAGTTTACAGAAAATTCAAAGTTCAAAACAGATTTAAAAAAAAAAATTCATGTTCAAATTTCGAAACATGCAGAAATGGGGCCCGGCGGGAAAACTCCCGCCCAGCCTGGTCGACATGGCTGTCGACAGGGCTGTCGACTTGCCTGTCGACATGCCTGTCGACTTGGCTGTCGACAGGGCTGTCGACTTGCCCTGTCGGCTGATGCTGGCCTGGTGCACCTAGTTGAGTTTGGGTTAGGCTTTGGGGCTGGTTTCTGGAAACTTCCTAAATCTAACGGACCTAATCTAACCTAGGGTTAATCCTATGGTCTAAAACTCACCCTAATCCTATAAATACACCCTAATGCAAGCCTAATCCCTACTAAAAATAGAAATGATGCCATCATGCCGCCAAAATCAAACTTGAGAGGAGCCTCCACTAGTTTATGAAGAAAATTGCAAGCTAATCAACCTCTAATCATCATCTTCTTCTTGTATAGCAACTAGTTCTACTTCATAAGTTTGCTAATCTTGGTTTTGGTGAGTTTCTATCACTTTAATAACCAATTGCTAAATTAAGTAGATGAGATATGATGAGATCATGCGGTTTTGTATGCGGATTTGTGGGTTTTAAGTCATATGATATGATGTTAGCTTGCTAATCTATGTTTAATGTTAACCCTATGTTTATGCAAGTTAAGTATGTAGGTTTATGCAAGTTAAGTATATGGGTTTATGCAAGTTTAAGTGGTGGGTTTTATGCATGTTAAGTATTTGACTTTATGCATGCTAAGTATTTGATTTATGCATGCTAAGTATTTGATTTTATGCATGCTAAGTATTTGATTGTATGCATGCTAAGTGTTTGGTTTTATGCATACATTATGACATGCAAGTTTACCCTTTTTAAATAAGATGCATACATACGTAAGATGACACATTTGTATGCTATGCATATATGTGCATGTTTACCCTATTATGTGCAAGTTCATATGCAAGTTTGTCTCTTTTTATGATATGCATAATATATGCAAGTTTGCCTCTAAGTATGGCATGTTATGCAAGTTCATATGCAAGTTATGATGCAAGTTATGATGCAAGTTCATATGCAAGTTTGTCTCTTTTTATGATATGCATAACATATGCGAGTTTGCCTCTATGTATGACATGTTATGCAAGTTCACATGCAAGTTTATGTGCAAGTTCATATGCAAGTTTACGTTCAAGTTCACATGCAAGTTTATGTGCATGTTCATATGCAAGTTTGTCTCTTTTTATGATATGCATAATGCAAGTTAGGGTTAAATGCTAGTTGTGTTTAATGTATGTTCATATATGCAAGTTGACACCTTTTGAACCCATGATAAAGCTATATGCTATGTTGGTTAAACCCATGACATTTGTGATGAATCTTCCCTTTGTTATGTCATGTTATGAGAATGAATTACGTGGGGAACGATGGGGTTAAGATGCATGTTAATAAAATGATGTGAAATAGGTATGATTAAGCATACCACAAATTAAATGGACATAATTGGGAATTTACCTATTGAGTTAGGTCTACCCATGTTATGGAGTTGGGAATTTACCTATTGAGTTAGGTCTACCCATACTATGGAGTTGGGAATTTACCTATTGAGTTAGGTCTACCCATATTCTGGAAAACATGATTAATTAATTAGGGATAATTAATACAAATTATGGGGGTGATTAATTAGGTGTAATTAATCAACTAAGACACGAGGTTGGACCCTTTTGTAGCGGAAGTCTGCCCGGAACCGACCGGCCATCCAGCAGCTACAAATGATTGGCCCAATGTGAGAGGTCTTAGTCATAGATTAAATACGTGATTAAAGTAAAGACACGAGGTTAGACCTTTTTATGACAGAAGTCTGCCCGGAACCAATCGGCATATCCAGCAGTCATAAAAGATGGTCTAATGTGAGAGGTCTTTATGAGGTCATGATCTTAATTAATTAAGAAACACTTAACCATATTAGCATGTAGAGGGACATGAGGGGTTAAGTGGGTGCCTTGGGTGGAATGTAGAGATCTAGTGGGTTGCCTTGGGTGGCAATAGGAAATACGATTAGAATACTTAACCAAAGTGGAACATGTAATTAAACATGGGTAAAGGGTTAAGTAAGTGCTTTGGGTGGCATGTGGAAATCTAGTGGGTGCCTTAAGTGGCAATTGAAATATGATTAGATGACTTAACCAAACCTTAACATGTAGGTGGGCATGATTATAAAAAGGGGTTAAGTGGGATACACTAGATAAAACAACAAGCTCAGGTGGTAGCTTGTGGGGGCCCATTTCAACCAATATCCCAACGTATCTTAGTAGGCTCGACTCTAGTCGAGTGACGGGACACGCATATTGGGCTTGACTATAAGAGGCCAAACCGGGTTAGCGGTGGCAACGCAGGACCAACGGGTTTCATATGCGTGTGTGTGCCCGGGCCGGTTGGTAAGTCGTTGTTGCATCGTGTAGGTATAAAGCCGTGCACCGTTGATATTATCAGGTTGCCACTTTGGGGAATGATACACCCCATCGTGGGACCAGCACGGGTATCTACGTAAGGGAGCCGATCGCTTGGGGAGTAGTGGGTGCACCTATGTAGTCAGATAGGGGTACACGAAACTACTAAATTACTAAGTACACTTAGGGGGATCAACCTTTAAGTAGGAATGACTGGTGTGGTGCAGTGTAGTAATTATCCTTGGGTGGGTGGATGCGTCTTTACGGTTATCTTAGTTTATCCTAAGTCTACCAAGCTTCTTAGTGTAGCCATTCATCCCCAGACGTTACCGTATATCAAACTTATGTCTTCTCTGGTTACTTTAACGATTGTATTGTTAAAGTTATAGGACTCGCTCAGACTTATGTCTGACCCCGTTGTTTTTATCTTTTTTTCCAACCCTCAGGTTATCAGAGTGGGCCCAGTACGAGTGGGCTTTGATCAGGCTGCTTTATTCTCTTTTGGAGCTTGGACCATAGGTGTAGAGCTCAGCTTACCCTTTCTTTTATGGCTATCAGTTCATGTAATGGGGTTATGTACTTTTATTTATCAGGATGGATATTTTGTACTTGACTCTTATTATGGTTTTGTGATGTAACCAAACATGTTTTACTTTCCGCTGCAATGAAATGAAATGATGTTTTAAAATTTTCAAGTATTACTTATATCTGTCTTGTTGTAATTTTTCTGTTCTATATTCACTTAAAATACTCCACCGATGTTATGGCATTCCCTTAGCGAGTGACCATAGCGGGTGTGGGGTGTTACAAACGGCGTAAAAACAGTCGCAGGAAACATGCAGGAAATGACCCAGAATCCGGATCGGATCGGTGGAGGGGAGCGCGACCCGAACCGTTCCAGCATGGGCGTCACGATCCGTTTGAAGGAGTTGGTCACGACTTAAGTTAGGTGGCACGATCCGGTAGAGGAAGCACGATCCGAACCAACAATGATTCCCGATCTGAACCAGAAGAGGGTGGGGAGCTCACGAGTCGATGGGTACTAGGCGAGACGATCCGACCCGATCAGAAGACACGACCCGAACCGGATGAAGCAACCCGATCCGATCCGAAGTGGTGATGCCGATCCGAATCAGGAAGAGGAGCCACGAGCTGGAGGACCACGACCCGACCTGATGCAAGAGGCGCGACCCGATCCGAATGCAGAGGACGATCCGATCCGACGAAGAATGTGAAGGCTGATCCGATCCGATTCGATTGTGATGACCAATAACCCGAGATGAAAAGGTAGTCCAGATGGAAGTTAGAGCTCAGGATCCCGGAACCAGTTGGGAACCAATGAGTTCACTTCATGGTTGGACTTTGCTGCGGGACGTGTGCTAAGGAGTTGTCGACGTTCATAACTTCGATTCACCACTAAGAATGGATGGTGGCTACTTATCAGTGCAGTAGGGTCATTACGACCTGAAGGGCAAAGTGATGGTAGCAAGACTACGTTATCAGTGCAGTAGGGTCATTACGACCTGAGGGGCAAGGTGATGCGTAGTAAGACTATGAGCCAGTGCAGTGGGGTCCTTGTGACTCCATGGGGCAAAGTGGACATAGTAAGGATTAGTAAGGCTATGAGCCAGTGCAGTGGGGTTCTTGTGACTCCATGGGGGCAAAGTGGACATAGCAAAGGATTTGTGGCTACGTTATCAGTGCATTGAAGTCATTTATGACTTCATGGGGGCAAAGTGATCGTAGCAAGGAATGTTGGGTGATCGAAGTGGTGGATATCGTATGCTTTAAGCACTGAGTGAGAGATGTGCGGATGGATGTTATGCTTGATTGTTTGCCATCATTATGACATGCACACCTCCCCCACCTCCGCATCCTTACACTGTTTGATGTGATACCTTAGAGTGTTGTACAGTATGTAGTGCTAACTCTTTGGTTGCAGGTCCAGGTTCAGGTATGTTTTAGTCTACCTGTTATTGTTCACTTTAGATGCTTATCGCTCATACCAGGCTTTATGTCTGACCCAGAGTTTTATGTCTCCTCTTATTACTCTGGGTGCTCACACGAGCAGACTAGAGACATGTTAGCTGGTGATGTGCGAGTAGCTGATTCGGAGGCGGGCAGGAGGCTTCCACGTATGATATATATATATATACACATTCTCCCTGTGTCGTTGGTGGTCGCTACTTGGGCATTAGTAGTGTACCTCATTTATCTTACTTTGCTTTGAGACAGTTGAAAAGTTGTAATAAGCTGTATTTTGGATTTCCGCTGCTTTGATGTTTAGTTCTGATTTTCAGTTTATGCACTGTCTCTCCTATTTTATGTCAAGTATGTTATTATTATATTTTGTTCGATGCGCTGTGAGACATTCTACAGGTTCCTTGCATGTTCGTTTCCTTTTTCCTTTTCCTTCTGGCGACCCGTTCCGTGCTAACTGGGAATGTGTACAGCGCACTTTTGGAGTAAATGTCGGTTGGTGCGGGCCGTGCCGTCACATATAGTTTGGGTGAGAACTTCTCACCCTAATTTTGTTTTCTAATTAAATATATACTAGGATGCAGAAGGTGCTTAGTAGCACCTGACGCCTTCGATTAAAACCACGGATGTTTGGTTGTTTGTTTGGATTTATTTATTTGTGTGAATTTGGTTTGGGATGTGAATGAAATTGATTAGAATTGGTATGTGTATGGCTCAAGCCAGTATTAGGAAAGGGATAAGGCTAGACCTTATTCCAGTTCTAGTATCGCGCTGTTATGCTGCCAAAATTTTCTAAAATATGTTTGAACCACAAAAATATCATTTTATTGTATAAATGAACTGTATAAAATATTCATGTGTTGAAATAAATATTTTATCGTTAAAAATATAATTTTTAACATTTATATGAATGAAAATAAATATTCATTTACAAATCACACGATTTGTTTATGTACACTAATTTACCTGATATTGATTGGGACGATATATTTTACACATCGCCCAACTGCACAAATAAAATCTGTGTGTGTTGATTGAAACCCCACACGGGTATTGGGATGATATTTGACGTACACTAATCCCAATTGTTTAGTTGTATGTCAATCAATTGGTTGACAGACAGTTGTAAGCATTAATTATTTATATTTAATGCTTATGCAGTTGTGTAGTGCACTCTGGATGATGGTTGATTGTTTATCATTATTGCTGTATACATATGATGTATGAAACCCACATAAATGACATTATATGGTAATTGACTATGTCTGATTCCAATTCGGAAAGAATGAATATTTTAAAATAACGAATATTTTAAAATAAGGAATATTTTAAAATAATATTCAATAAAGGATCAAAATTTGAATTTAATGTCCAATTTTGGATGGACACGAAAATATTGAAATGTGTGAAGCCGTATTGATTATATATGTGCCATTTTGACGCGAACGATATTTAAATCATTTTTTTTCATTTCTATAATGAATATCGAAAAGGAAATGATTTCAAATCATATATTTTGAAAATATTATCTTTTGAATATTAAAATAATAAGGAATATTCAATTTTGGTTTAAAATTGAAAATGAAGTTGAAATCGTTTTTAAAACGATTTATAAAATACGATTTAAATGGAAATCGATGAAATATATAATATATATATATTTAATGGCCTGAATAGAACACGTCGCGCGATTTACAAAATACGATTTAAATGGAAATCGATGATATATATATATATATATAATATATATATATATTTAATGGCCTGAATAGAACGCGCTGCGACCGTTCGCGAATTTCAGCCATTGACTTCGAGTTGACATTACGGGAGATCCGACCGTCGGATTCTCCTAAAACTGGAATTGTTGGGTTCGTATCGAAAAGAGCTTTCCAACGAATATAAGAGATTCAAAATCTAATGGTTGGATTTAGAATTATGTCCAAATCAAATTTGGAAAAGGTCGTTGTAAGTGAAGTTCAATGACCATTTATGGAAATCGACTGAAATGGCCTTAATAAAATTATTGAAAATATTAATAATTTGTGTAAAATCATAATAAATGATTTGGAAAGAATTTGGATGAAAAATTCCATGTTTGTAAAGATAAAAATATATTTTTATCAAAATGTACTAGTTATTAACTAGATTTGAAATCCAATAATCTTTAAATAAAATAAATTGGATTTGTGAATGGTTTTAATATAACTAGAATTTCCAGTATATGAATTGGAATGGATTTGAATGAAAATCATCTTCAAAATATTTCGATGTTGGATTCCGTGTTTATACGGATATTGTTATGGGAATTTGGAAGATATACATATCGTTATTCCCAAAACGATATTTGTTGGTTTCAGAATTTGATATTTAATATAAGCCGATATAATTTCTATTCAGATCCTTGTATTTGATATCAAATTGGATTTTGGGTATGTCGTGAATGGTGTCTTAAAAAACACTGTTCTTAAACCTAGTTGAGGAAAGAATAAATCTTTTAATTAAGATTTAGTGAAGTTTTCCAATTAATTAATATTTAATTGGAATTGAATAAAAGAATTGGATTTTGGGTTTGTCGTGAATGGTGTCTTCAATAACACTATTCTTAAACCCTGTGTAAAAAGAATAAATATTTTAATTAAGATTATTAGAGTTTCCAGTTATATTTAGTAACTGGAATAAAATGGAATGCAAATCGGGTTTATTGTGAACTGTGTTTTTAACGACATTCGTTCTTTAACCTGATTTAAAGTGAAATGTGATTTGGAGTTTATAAATCTTTTTATCGATATTTAATGGAAATTTTCCGAAGTAAATTTTTCCAACTCAATATATTAAATTGGAATAGAATGGAATTCGATTTGGTAATAATCGAAGTGAGCTTCTATGGAGGATGGCTGTTAATATATATGGAATCTAAATGGCTTTGTCGTTATTCCATTTATATTATTAGTCGGATACGGGAATTGATATCGATTATATATTGATCCGTTTTCCATGAAAATTCTATAATTAATGGAATGTAATTTTGGGTTTATCGTGAACTGTGTTTTAAATGACATTAGTTCTTTAACCTAGTTAAAGACAGGATTACATGTCTAACATTGTATTTTGAACTGTATTGTTGATCTCTGCTAAATATATATCTGTTTGATGGCGGAGAATTTATTCTCTTACTTAACACCCTTCTCTAAGACGCACGAGCTTAGAGGTTATATATAGGCAGAAATCAATAGTACGGTGTAGATTGTCGATGCGACATGTTTGATTTCCAAAGGTAAATAATCAATTATTTTGATTTTTGGGAAGATTAAAACCAAGTGGTCTTTTAATGAATCTTTAATTAGATTGAAATGCTAATGTGATAATTTAAACTATCAAATTTGGGAAATGATCGAGAGTGGAGTATCACCAGTTTTGCTCCAAGCCATAGTTAAATCTTTAATTAGATTTGAATGGGAAATGGTAATTAATTATACAGATAACACCGTGGTATTAGATATGGAGTATTACCAGTTTTGCTCCATGGGATTAATAGGTTGGGATTGGGAAATATAACAAATGATTACTTCGGTAAGGTGTGTTAATCCCAACCAGTTTGGATAAACCTTAATTTGTTTTGAATTGATATACAATGGATGATTAAAGAATAAATTCAAAGAATTTATCTTTGATAAAATTAATGTGAATCTTTCCCAAAAGATATGAATATTTAAATAAAAGAATATTCTAGATTGGAATGAGGTGTATGTTGTGTTTGTGTAGCACTTGTTCATAATATACGCGAGTTACTCGGAAAGGCCGGGTTTATACCCATTCTGAATAACTGATTCGGCAATAAGTCGACATTGAAGACGGTGGTTCAAGGCCGAAGGTCTTCACATCGTTTGGACGATTACTGATGTCTTGATTGGGTTGTGCACCCAAGATAAGGTAATAAGTGGTGATCGTCCAGACGTACTTGGAGATCGACTGGATATGCGGGACCTCTCTCCTGTATTGGACATATGGGACAAGAATAAGGTGCCTCTGGTTTCGTTCAGACCCAGAACGAACTTGTAAATGGATGCGTGTCTGACGTTGGATTTTATTCTGTGTTTATAGATCTCTATTAAATATATATCTGTTTGGTGCGGAGAATTTATTCTCTTACTTAACACTGTTCTCTAAGACGTACGAGCTCAGAGGTTATATATCGATAGCCATCAGTCGCATGGCATGGATTATCAGTGTGGCATGCTGAGATGCAAATGATCAAGGCTTCTGTTAAAAAGCAGAGTCTTGTGGTTGACGATCAAAGCACGACTTAATGGGCATAGCTTTGTGTATAGTGTTAATTCGCGAGCCTCACACCTCGATATGAGTCAAAAACGGGATCGCGACTACAGGGAGTGCACGACGTTTATTTCTAGCTATAGGTGGTGTCATGGTATAGAGCCCAGACGTTTATTATATTTTTACCTATGTGTACGTTGGATTGCGAGGCGCCTTGGATATATCGGTTACTACAGAGCCGATGGATAGGTCCGATGGGACCGGAAACGTGTGTTCAGGAGTAACCAATCCTCAAACATAAGAGAGGACCGGCCCAGAAGCATCACAGGGTTCTCTACCGGGAATCCTGAGACATTTGCTAGAGTGTCTTGAAGCGGTGAGGAGCCATCCCTTGCTTCGACTCATGACGAAAATCCAATTTCCAATACAACATTGCGGTTTTGATTGTAAACCTATATATGGCAGCATAGTGGCATGGGACGCTCATGTCACCTAGGATTGATACATTATAATTGAAATTGTTTTCAAAACTTATATACACTAGTGATAATATCAAATGATTTTGTTTTATACGTATCAAGCATATTTTGGCTATTATAAGGTAAAATTCTATCCTCCGGCTTGCGTTGCATTATATGATGGGACCTGAGTCTTATAATAGCTTCATTTTTCAAAAAAGCATTGCGCTGTTTATGCACTGGTATTCTTAGGAGGAAACCCGTTCCGTGTTATACGTCGTGGTCCCTTGATTTACTTTATTTCTAAAGTAAATGATTTAATAACTGTTTTTAGTTCTCACACCAGACACATGACTGACCTGGAGTTTATTGTTTTAACCTAAACTCTGGGTGCCCCTATTTTCCACACGGGCAGCTAGTAGTTTTGCAGATATTATATTCACAGGATCCTAGTTTACAGCTGGAGCCATATTCGGAATGCTCTGTATCCGTGTATTTCTTTTAGTTGTGTTTTGTATTATTTTCCGCGGCATAATAATTTGTAAATCTATGATATTCATTAAATGTATATTATTTGTTTATACTCTTTATATTCTTGTACTTTGATGTAAATTGTTGTAATAAGCAATGAAATGTCCGTATGTTTGCGTTTTGAATTGTCGTGTTTTCAACTCAATCCAGGCTATCCCGTAAGGGTGAGTTTGGGCTGTTTCAGAACATATACCTAATTTCTCCTAAATTTAGTGAATGTTGCTTCAATTAATGGTTTGGTTAATATATCGTCTATTTGGTTATCTGTTTCAACAAATTCAAGTGAAATCTTTTCTTTACTTATATTATCTCTTAGAAAATGATGTCGCACATCAATATGTTTTGTTCTTGAATGATGAGTAGGATATTTAGATATATTTATAGCACTTGTATTATCGTAGTATATAGGTTATTTACTTATGTTTATACCAAAATCGTTTAGAGTTTATTGCATATAAATTACTTGTGAACAAGCCAAAGCGTCAGATATATATTCTGCTTCAGTTGTTGATAAAAATATGGTATTTTGTTTCTTACTAAACCAAGATACAAGGGAATGTCCTAGAAAATGACATGTTCCACTAGTACTTTTCCGATTAGATTTACATCCTGCGTAATCAGCATCACAGTACAAAACTAGATCGAATGAATCATTTTTAGGATAAAATAATCCAAAATCTTATGTATGCTATACATATCTCAGAATACGTTTTACGGCTGTTAAATGAGTTTCCTTAGATTGCAATTGATATCTTGCACAGAGACATACACTATGCATTAAATCTGGTCTACTAGTGGTTATAGATAATAATGGTCCTATTGTTCCTCTATGTAGTGTCAACGTCTTTTGATGTATCATCTTTACCTGAAGCAATATTAGTTGCCATAGGTGTTGTTCTACCATTTGATTTTGTTAGATTGCATTTATTAATTAAATCTCTCGTATATTTTTCTTGATT
The DNA here is from genome assembly GCA_030737875.1 of Allium sativum. NCBI lineage: Eukaryota > Viridiplantae > Streptophyta > Magnoliopsida > Asparagales > Amaryllidaceae > Allium > Allium sativum. The sequence goes on along the minus strand of CM060916.1, from coordinate 304,865,453 downwards.
AATAATTATTCCATTTTTGGTTGTCGAATTTGTAAACCTATAAATAATGATAATTCTCCCATATGGCTCATTTCAAACTCTTTGGTCATAATATCTGAAAACTCTTTGTTCATTTTTTCATTTGTTGACCAAAGATTATGTCATCAACATATATTTGTACTAATTGTATATCTTTGTTATTTTTCTTAATAAATAACGTATTATCTGATTTTCCTATTTCAAAGTTTTATTTTAGTAAATAATTTCGTAATCTACTTTACAAAGCTCTAGGAGCGTGTTTTAATCCATATAATGCTTTCTTTAGTTTATATACGTGATCGGGCAACTTCTTATCTTCAAATAGGGGTGGTTGCTCTACATATACGTCTTCTTTGACAAAACCATTTAGAAATGCACTTTTAACACCCATTTGATATAATTTGAAATTATTATAGTTTGCAAAGGCTAGTAAAATTCTAATAGCTTCTAGTCTTGCTACAGGAGAAAAAATTTCATCGTAATCTATTCCTTCTTCCTAAGTATATCCTTGTGCTACTAGTTCCCATACTTTATTCCTAGTAAATTGATTCAATTCTTCTTGCATAGCAAGTATCCATGAATCATCGGAAGAAGCTTCCTTTGGATTTTTAGATTCTATAGTTGATATAAATGCAGTATTACTCATATTATTTAGTTGATTACGAGTTTTAACAACGAATTCAATATCCCCTAAAATATTTTCTATTGGATGGTCTTTAAGTAATCTAATTCTTTTATTTGGTGGTTATCTTCATTATTTATTTCATTAACTTCATCCTCACAATAGTCTTTATCATTTTGAGTTATACTTTTATAGTTTTCATCGAAAGATATGTTTAATTTTTCTTCTATAGTGTTGGTTCGAGTATTAAAAACTCTATATGCCTTGCTTCTTTCTGAATATCCAATAAAAATTCCTTTATTTGATTTTGAATTAAGTTTGTCTAAATTATCTTTGTATTAAGTATAAAACATTTACTTCCAAATATTTTAAAATAAGATACTTTTGGATTCTTATTATATAAAAGTTCATAAGGAGTTTTATGAGTCAAAGGTCTAATTGAAATTCTATTAATAATATAACAAGCTGTTGCTACTGCCTCAGCCCAAAAATTCCTTGGTAAATTACTATCGGATAACATAGTTCTTGCACATTATTGTATCATTCTATTTTTATGTTCAACCACTCCGTTTTGTTGAGGAGTTCTTGTAATTGAAAAATTGTGGGTTATTCCCTTTTTATTGTAATATTTTTCAAAATTCTCATTTCTGAATTCTCCACCTTAGTCGCTACGTATTATTTTAATTTTTAGTGATAATAAATTTTGAATTCTTTAGAAAAAGTTTTAAATTGATCGAAAGCATCACTTTTATTTTTAAGAAACAAAGTCCAAGTGTACTTAGAAAAATCATCAACTATTATAAGTACATATCTGTTATGATTTATTGATTGAGTTTGAGATGGATCAAATAAATCCATGTGTATTAACTCTAATGGTTTTGATGTAGTGATTTCTTCTTTTGATTTAAATGAACTCTTCCTTAATTTTCCATATTGGCAAGCATCGCATAAGTTTTTAACTTTGAATTTCATTTTGGGTAATCCTCTAACCGAATCTAGATTAGAAATTCTAGAAATATGTTTGAAATTTATATGCCCGAATCTCTTATGCCAAATCCAGGGATCACTTTTATTGGCCATAAGACATAAATTATTGTTGGAAATTTTCATACTTAATATATAAATATTTTCTTTCTATCTCCTTCGAATATAACTTTTGAATTCCAATCTTCTATGAAACATTTATTCTTTTCAAATTTAGTTTATATCCTTTATCGAAAAGTTGGCTTATACTTAGCAAATTATGTTTTAAATTCCTAACTAATAGAACATCAGAAATAGTAGGAGTTTCAGAATTGCCGATATTGCCGATTCCAATGATGTATCCTTTAGAATTATCTCTGAAGTTTACCAATCCACCATCTTCATACTTCAGATTATTGAGTAGTTCTGGATTTCCAGTTATATGTCTCGAACAACCACTATCCAGTATCTATTTGTTCTTTTTTATTTCCACCTGTTGCTTTTCTGAATTTGAATTTTCAGTAGCCATGTAACACACCAATTCAAGATTTGAATCTCCAATAGCCACCTTTTCAAAAATTGAATTGCCAATAGCCACTTTACCCATCTTTTCAACTTTTGATTTTTCAAAAGTCATAGAACTCATCCTTTTCTGTATTGACCAATATTTCAGTAGATCGTATGCTTCTTTAACATTAATATATGCAGACTTTTTTAACATTGATGCAATGCATGAATTGATACTAGCATTATCAGAGATTCCAAAATTTGCCATTTTACAAAATTTTCAAAAATCAGATTATGAATTTTTTTAAAGACCTTGCTCTGATACCAATTGTTAGGGACTACGGAATGGAAAGTTCAAGCAAAGCAAACACTGGGGGGGGGGGGGTAAATAGTGTTTGTAGAAATTTAAACAAAACTAAAAACTAGAGAGAACTATGGGATGAATTAAACACCACAAACATAAATACAAGCACAGATTCAAACACAAAGGCAAAATAAACAAAAACAAAATTGCAGAAAAGGAAAGAACACACTGGGTTTTATACTTGTTCGGATAACTCCTACGTCCAGTCCCATACTATGCTGGGTTGTGCAGAGTTTTATTCCTCTTTCAATAGTCAATAACACCCTCCTTGATTTCATAGCTCACATGGAGACACCGATTCCTACTTTCTTGATTTCATGGCTCAGAAGAACATACCGACTCCTATTTCCTTGATTTCACAGCTCACAAGGACACATCGACTCCTCTTTGACTCACAACAAGGTTTATTCAACCCAACCAATGATAAAACAACCCTATAACTCTTTAATAACACTTGATTCAGCGAGTAGAGATTAGAGAGTGTAGAGAGAAGAAGTTTTATCAAAACAGAATTGAATTCGGTAGAGTATAAGTGTAAAAACCATAAAAATGATTAAGAATAATGGTAGGATGAAAGAGGATGAAGATGGAGAAGAAGAGAAATTATAAAATTTGGTTTTAACCTCTTTTTATAGGTTATGAAGGGTTATAACAGTTTTAAAGCGTTTCAAATAATGAAAAGACACTTCTCTTCAAATTTAGAAAAATAGCTGTCGACATACATATTTTGCTACGTCAACATAGCCATATGTAAATTTTATTTTCAAAGCATTTTTCAAGTATTTTGATATAAAATTAATTCTGAAAATTCTTGAATAAAATTCTAATGTTGTAAATCAATATTATATGATAGAAAAACGTATGAAAATATATTTTTAAACTATATAAATATATTTAGAAAATTATAAGGTTTAAACTATATAAAATATAAATAAAGTATATATATAAAACTTAAGTTTGAAAATCAAAGAAGAATGAAAATAGAACAAAAAAGAAAAACAAAATAGATAAGATTGAGGATAAAAAGAAAATACAATAGAGAGAATTGAGGATAGAATTGAAAATCAGAATTTGAATTTGAGTTTGAGATTGAATTTGAACCTGGAGTGCTATTTGGAGTCTTACAAAATCTAGACTCTATAAAAATATTATTGTTGAACTCTTGAAATCTAGATTACCCATGAGTCTTGAATCTACTCTGAATTCTAAATCTCTTAAACTTTACAGTCTTCAGTATTAATTCCTCTATACAAATTCTGCATATATATATATTCTATATAAAGATGTTAGTATATATTTTATAATCAATGATAATTGAAATAAGGTTGTTGTCATCAAAACTTCATTCTCCAACAATCTCCCCTTTTTTATGATGACAACCTTAGTTTATAAAATATCATACCTGTATATACATGTTTATACCTGTTTGATGATGATCTTCTTATACTCCTTCTATCTATAAGAATTCTACAAAACTATGCCTATATTTTATAATTTCTCCCCCTTTGGCATTATCAAAGAGAAAGATTGAAGGTACTCCCCCTAAGTTTAAATACCTGTAGAAACTAAGTAATATTCTAAAAAATTCTCCCCCTAAATCGTATAGTTCCCTAATTATGACATAAAATACTCCCCCTTAATCTTATAATCGTATATTTATGTTATAGAAGGTTTAGATCAATATCTATCACAAATAACAATTTTATTTATGTTAAACAAACACGTGTACATATACATGGATTTATACATATACCTATACGACATTCCATAAGAACGTAATAAAGCTAAACCTAGAAAAACCTTAAACACTAAATTATTTGACAATGGGGGACTTGTGAATTGGACAATTTGGATAATGGAGACAGAATTCTCCATTCTTTTCAATCACATTCCCATTTTCGTCAAATAGGACCTCTCCTACGCATTCAACGTTATCATCTTTGTCCGCAACCGTTGTTTGAGCCTCTTGACATTCTTCCTCCTCCATCATTTCTTCCTCATCCGGTTCTTCCTTCGGTTCTTCTTCTGGTTCTTCCTCTTCTTCCGTTGTTTGTTATCATCATTGATGATAATCTGGTTAGTCTCATTATCCCTTATAAACTTTAAGAGACTCCTCATCACTTTTCCTTATTTGTTTTGCTCTTGACTTATTCTAATTTGAAGCACTTGCATCTAAGCCACCATTTGCAGTATATACTCCATTTTCTCTTCAATTTTGATTACTCCAGAGAGCGCAAATCGTTGAAATGGACCCTCGAATGGTCCAGCGTATGAATCAGAGTTGTTATGAGTATTTGGATTAGTGGAAGCCATTGTAATTTTTAATTTAGAGTTTTTACAGAGAAGAAGAATAAGAATGAAGAAAGAAATTCGAATTAAAGGATTTATACAGTTAGAATAACTAACTTATTGTGGGAATTAATTTTAAAAAATATCAGTTATATGTCGATATACCAGAATATTCATGTCGACATAGTGTTGTTTCAAATTTTATTATTTTAATTCCTTATTATATATATATATTATTACTTTAATTATTCTAATTCACTTAATGAACATATACCTAATTCTCTTCTAAATTTAGTGAATGTTGCTACATTTAATGGTTTGATTAATATATCAGCTATTTGTTTACCTGTTTCTAAAAATTCAAGTGAAATCTTTTCTTTACTTATATTATCTCTTAGAAAATGATGTCGCACATCAATATGTTTAGTTCTTGAATGATGAGTAGGATTTTTAGATACATTTATAGCACTTGTATTATCGCAGTATATAGGTGATTTGCTTATGTTTACTCCAAAATCGTTTAGAGTTTGTTGCATATAAATTACTTGTGAACAAGCCAAAGCAGCAGGTATATATATATATATATATATATATATTCTGATTCAGTTGTTGATGAAGATATTGTATTTTGTTTCTTACTAAACCAAGATACAAGGGAATGTCCTAGAAAATGACATGTTCCACTGGTACTTTTCCGACCAGTTTTACATCCCGCGGAATCAACATCACAGTACGGAACTAGATCAAATGAATCATTTTTAGGACAAAATAATCCAAAATCTGATGTATGCTTTACATATCTCAAAATACGTTTTATGGCAGTTAAATGAGTTTCCTTAGGTTGTAATTGATATCTTGCACAGAGACATACACTATGCATTATATCTGGTCTACTAGCGGTTATATATAATAATGATCGTATCATTCCTCTACGTAGTTTTTGATCAATGTCTTCTGATGTATCATCTTTACTTAAAGCAACATTAGTTGACATAGGTGTTGGTCTACCATTTGTTGTTGTTAGATTGTATTTATTAATTAAATCTCTCGCATATTTTTCTTGATTAATAAGTATTCCATTCTTTAGTTGTCGAATTCGTAAATCTAAAAAGAATGATAATTCTCCCATATGTCTCATTTCAAACTCTTTGGTCATAATATCTAAAAACTCTTTGTTCATTTTTTCATTTGTCGACCGAAAGATTATGTCATCAACATATATTTGTAATAATTGTATATCTTTGTTATTTTTATTAACAAACAACGTATTATCTAATTTTCCTATTTCAAAGTTTGATTGTAGTAAATAATTTCGTAATCTATCATACTAAGCTCTAGGAGTCTGTTTTAATCCATATAATGCTTTCTTTAGTTTAATACGTGATCGGGTAACTTCTCATCTTCAAATAGGGGTGGTTGCTCTACATATACGTCTTCTTTGATAAAACCATTTAGAAATGCACTTTTAACATCCATTTGATATAATTTGAAATTATTATAGTTCGCAAAGTCTAGTAAAATTCTAATAGCTTCTAGTCTTGCTACGGGAGCAGAAGTTTCATCGTAATCTATTCCTTCCTCTTGAGTATATCCTTGTGCTACTAGTCGTGCCTTATTTCTTATACCTCACCATGTTCACTCCTTTTATTTTTATAGACCCATTTGGTTCCTATAATTGTTTTATCCTCTGGTCTAGGAACAAGTTCCCATACTACATTCCCACTAAATTGATTCAATTCTTCTTGCATAGCAAGTATCCATGAATCATCGAAAGAAGCTTCCTTTGGATTTTTAGGTTCTATAGTTGATATAAATGCAGTATTACTCATATTATTTAGTTGACTACGATTTCTAACAACGAATTCAATATCCCCTAAAATATTTTCTGTGGGATGGTCTCTAAGTAATCTTATTCTTTTATTTGGTTGGTTATCTTCATTATTTATTTCATTAACTTCATCCTCACAATCGTCTTTATCATTTTGAGTTATACTTTTATAGTTTTCATCGAAAAATATGTTTAATGTTTCTTCTAAAGTGTTGGTTCGAGTATTAAAAACTCTATATGCCTTGCTTCTCTCTGAATATCCAATAGAAATTCCTTTATCTGATTTTGAATTAAATTTTTCTAAATTATCCTTTGTATTAATTATAAAACATTTACTTCCAACTATTTTAAAACAAGATACTTTTGGTCTCTTATTATATAAAAGTTCATAAGGAGTTTTATGAGTCAAAGGTCTAATTGAAATTCTACTAATAATATAACAAGCTGTTGCTATTGCCTCAGCCCAAAAATTCCTTGGTAAATTACTATCGGATAACATAGTTCTTGCACATTCTTGTATCGTTCTATTTTTACGTTCAAGTGCTCCGTTTTGTTGAGGAGTTCTTGGAATTGAAAAAATATGGGTTATTCCCTTTTTATTGCAATATTTTTCAAAATTCTCATTTTTGAATTCTCCACCATGGTCGTTACATATTATTTTAATTTTTAGTGATAATAAATTTTGAATTCTTTTAGAAAAAGTTTTAAATTGATCGAAAGCATCACTTTTATTTTTAAGAAATAAAGTCCAAGTGTATCTAGAAAATCATCAACTATTACAAATACATATCTGTTATTATTTATTGTTTGAGTCTGAGATGGACCAAATAAATCCATGTGTATTAACCCTAATGGTTTTGAAGTAGTGATTTCTTCTTTTGATTTAAATGAACTCTTCCTTAATTTTCCGTATTGACAAGCATCACATAAGTTATTAACTTTGAATTTCATTTTGGGTAATCTTCTAACCGAATCTAGTTTAGAAATTCTAGAAATATGTTTGAAATTTATATGCCCGAGTCTATTATGCCAAATCCAGCGATCACTTGTATTGGCCATAAGACATAAATTATTGTTGGAAATTTTCATACTTAATATATAAATATTTTTCTTTCTATCTCCTTTGAATATAACTTTTAAATTCCTATCTTCTAAGAAACATTTATTCTTTTCAAATTTTATTTTATATCCTTTATCGCAAAGTTGGCTTATACTTAGCAAATTGTGTTTTAAATTCTTAACTAATAGAACATCAGAAATAGTTGGAGTTTCAGAATTACCGACATTGCCGATTCCAATGATGTATCCTTTAGAATTATCTCTGAAGTTTTCCAATCCACCATCTTCATACTTCAGATTATTGAGTAGTTCTGGATTTCCAGTCATATGTCTCAAACAGCCGCTATCCAGTATCTATATTTTCTTATTCATTTCCACCAGTTGCTTTTCAGAATTTGAATTTTCAATACCCATGCAACACCCCAATTCCAGATTTGAATCTCCAATAGCCACCTTTTCAAAATTTGAATTGCCAATAGCCACTTCACCCATCTTTTCAACTTTTGATTTTTCAAAAGTCATAGAACTCATCCTTTTCTGTATTGACTAATATTTCAGTAGATCATATGCTTCTTTAACATTAACATATGCAGACTTTTTTAACATTGATGCAATGCATGAATTGATACTAGCATTATCAGAGATTCCAAAATTTGACATTTTACCAAATTATCAAAAATCAGATTATGAATTTTTTGAAAGACCTTTCTCTGATACCAATTGTTAGAGACTGCGGAATGGATCGTTCAGGCAAAGCAAACACTAGGGGGGGGGGGGAGAATAGTGTTTGTAGAAATTTAAACAAAACTAAAAACTAGAGAGAACTATGGGATGAATCAAACACCACAAACATAAACACAGACACAGATTCAAACACAGAGGCAAAATAAACAAAAACAAAAATGCAGAAAAGGAATGAATACACTGGATTTTATACTGGTTCGGATTACTCCTATGTCCAATCCCACACAACGCTAGGTTGTGCATATTTTGATTACTCTTTCAATAGTCAATTGCACCTTCTTTGATTTCATGGCTCGCAAGGAGACACCGATTCATACTTTCTTGATTTCATGGCTCACAAGAACACACCGACTCCTATTTCCTTGATTTCACGGCTCATAAGGACACACCGACTCCTCTTTGACTCATAAGGACACACCGACTCCTCTATAACTATTCAATAGCACTTGATTCAGAGAGTAGAGAGTGTAGAGAGAAGAAGTTTTATCAAAATAGAATTGAATTCGGTAGAGTATAAGTGTAAAAACCATAAAAATGATTAAGAATAATGGTAGGGCGAAAGAGGATGAAGATGGACAAGAAGATATATTTGAAAATTCCGTTTTAACCTCTTTTTATAGGCTATGAAGTGTTGCAACGGTTCTGAAGCGTTTCAAATAATGAAAAGACACTTCCCTTCAAATTTAGAAAAATAGCTGTTATACGTCGACATACATATTTTGCTATGTCAACATAGTCACGTGTAAATTTTATTTTCAAAGCATTTTTCAAGTATTTTGATATAAAATTAATTCTAAAAATTCTTGAATAAAATTCTAATGTTGTAAATCAATATTATATGATAGAAAAACATATGAAAATATATTTTTAAACTATATAATTATATTTAAAAAATTATAAGGTTTTAAACTACATAAAATATAAATAAAGTATATATATAAAACTTAAGTTTGAAAATCAAAAGAAGAATGAAAATAAAATAAAATAGAAAAACAAAATAGATAAGAATGAGGATAAAAAGAAAAAAAATAGAGAGGATTGAGGATGGAATTGAAAATCAGAATTTGAATTTGAGTTTGAATTTGAACCTAGAGTGCTATTTGGAGTCTTACAAAATCTAGACTCTATAAAAATATTATTCTTGAACTCGTGAACTGTTGAAATCTTGATATCCTATGAGTCTTGAATCTACTCTAAATTCTGAATCTTCAAAATCTCTTAAACCGTACAGTGTTCAGTATTAATTCTTGTATACAAATTCTGCTTATATATATATATTCTAAATAAAGATGTTAGTATATATTTTATAATCAATGATAATTGAAATAAGGTTGTTGTCATCAAAACTCCATTCTCCAACAAGCATTAGGCGGCAAGTCATCTCGAGGAACTAACTTGAAATGGAATATCGTAAAGGTGAATTGTTTTGTGACAAAAAATGTATGTTGCTTGAGATATAAATTCATTATAAACTGACTTTTTTTTCAAATATTCCTAGTCTTCCCAACAATTAAGACCAATGGATTGTGTATATTATGTGATGAGGTATATCCATGATATAATAAAAAAACCACCATCGAAGTATTGATTTTCATGTGGTAGACCACTTTCTTAGTTTTATTTTTTCCTTTCATATTTAGTATAAGTAATTGTAAGATTAATTATTTTTTAAAAATCTCTTTATTGCAGAACTGTTTACAAGCTGATTCTTATGGTCAACAAGAGATGGACGGGATCCGAGATAATATAGCTACTTATGTCATGCATAACTGCATGTAGTCGTTGCATATGCATAACAATATAAAATTATGTTCACCCTTTTTTTAATCCCGTAATTTCAAAGATATAAATAATATATTTACATTAGATTTTTTTTTTAACGGCAACAACATAGCTACTGCTGCTGTTAGCAATAGGGATGAACGCGGTTTTGTTTGTTATAATATTACTACGTGCTGCTTTCTAACTTCATGCAACTGTCTCATGTCATAATAGAGATGATGGTTAAAACAAAACAAGCGTTAGTAGTAGAGGAAGGATGATATGCATTAGTAGTGAGGCAATTTAGAAGCTTGCACTAAATTATAAATTAATAACTCATTATTGACTTTGGGGAAGAAAATTTATATGTCAACACATTTTAATTGGTGTAATTATATTTTGTGCATTATTAAAAGCCAAAGTTAAAAGAATCATGTTGAATTATATTCCTGTTATTATGTTTTTGAACCAAGGTGAACACTTCGCCATGGCTTAACATGCAAAATTAAAAGAGTTTGATATTCTTCCTGTACAAGCTTCAGCTCTTTATTCAACTAATACAATTTTTTTTGAAGTTTTCAAATTACTCGTGGCTGTCTACTGGATTCTTTGTTTCTTTTTTCTTCTTTGTTTAAAGTGTTTTTCCAGATAATATTTCATCTACTCATATAAACTCTAAATTCTATTCCATGAATATATATATATATGGTACTTCTACTGCATGCCACTTTCTAACTTATGAAACTGTTTCATGTCATGATGAAGTTGATGGTTAAAACAAAATTATATATATGGTGCTTGTACTGGTAGATGCGACGCTTGGGAAATTGTAGTATGGCATGAATTGTTTCATGTGAATTTATACCAGTAAGAATAAACAATTTACATAGGTTTATTTGGTCTATGATAAATAAGTAGCATATTCTTTCTTTTCTAAATACACAACATTGTGTAGATCTTTGTCTTTGTTGTCGCTGAGTATGCCACCCCAAAAAATGGCGTTAATCAGGTTTATTCCATTTCTTAGCTTTGTGTATACTGCACCATCCATTTCATACACTTATCTGTCAGTCATTGTGATTCTGATATCAAAAGAAAATCTTAAGGTTAGGATAAATCACTGAAACAACAATCAAAAATCTTAAGGTTAGGATACTCCTCTTCATGGGGCATCGGTACATGTCTTCATATCTTCTATGCTTATAATAGAATCCATCCACATATCATAGAACTTGTGAAACTCCCGCACTCAGATGGAACATTGTAGAATTATAGTCTTTGCTCGTCTATTCCCATCAACTAACTGCCTTAGGGTCTACAATGATTATTACTGAGTATAACCAAATGATCCAAGTGCAATATGCATGACTTTGTATTTGTAACTTTTTGTTTTTCTATCGGAAGGTCCGCGCATTATCAGTAGGACACAATAAATATTGTGAGACCTAATAATTATCATTATTATTATGTAACTCTAGCTAACTATTATGAAAATTAACATAGAGAATTCTAAACAATATGATTCATCGAAAATTGAAAGCAACAAATGATTTGAAATATAGATTAAACAAAATTTTCATCCTTTGATAAATGTATACTGGTACAATCATATTAGCCTTTGTATCACTAGTAAGTGAGAAACCAACTCCAATATAAACCAGTCATAATATTTGGTAAACTCCTTAGATAGTGTACAATTAGTCAGATTCAAATTTTTATCAGTGTGATATACTATTATGAACTATCATCCATGAAGAAAGCCTGAATGCTTCAAGCATGTCTGATCATGACTTGGAAGAAAGCTTCATTACTGAATCACAAATTATAATAGTATTAATTATTCATCCATCGTAATTTGTAAAGATGAAAAAAAATGTGGTGAATGGTCAGTGTAAATTGAGATTATAATCTATAGAAACAATGGGTTTTTGGATTTTCGATTTAAATTTTTTAATTAAAACAAATAATTTTAAATTTTCCAGTTTTAAAATTCAGATTTAGAATTTTAGAATACCTAGATTTTGAAAATATACTATATTTTGAAGTGATTATTTTTTATGGCTCAGATTTTATAAGTTAATATTAAAATTTTAAATTCATATCATAGCTATAAATTTTAATAAGGGTATAAGGTGAATAGACTACCGTTACTTTTGCTGAAATAAGCCGGAAGGTTTTGAATGCTTCTGTTTGAATAAGTGGATTATTTTTGCTGAACTGATTCATCCATACATACGAAAATCATTTTTTATTGTTGTTGTTGCTGTATGATAACTTAAAACTTATTAGTTATATTTGTTATATTATCATATGCTTGTTTGATTATGAAATGTAATATAGGGCGTTGGGGCATATAAAGGAGGCTCTAGAATTGCATACTAATTAAGGCTGCAAATATTCTCAAGATAATACATGGACGAAGACTGATTTGCTTACTGTTTGAATGTATTCATAGAAAACTGGAATTGCAGCTGCATAGATATTTATATTTGTAGCAACAACAGCATAGAGACTGTAGGCTGTTTAAGCGTTTAAGTACATGGGTGTGTGTGGAGGTGTAGGTGCAAACTATTTGTGTGCTAAAGAGTAGATTGTAGACTGTAGTCTGTTATTTTTGAATTGATTGTTTGCATGTGTGTGCACGGGGGTGTAGACTGTCGATATGAGTTTGGATGTGGATGAGAAGGTTGAAGTTGAGTAATTTTTAAATACTGTTCTCCACATGATAGCCATATATAAAACCAGAATTGCATAGTCCGTTATTTCTTTGTTTATTGAAGTTTTACTGTTACTGAGAGAATTGCATTTTGTTTGTTTTTGAAATTTTGCAGGTAGATATAAATTGCGCAGCAGATACTCAACGAGGCAATTGGTTTGTTTTTGAAAGTTTTCCTTTAGCAAGAAAATTGCATTACTGCATTATCAGATCTTTTTGAAGCCGGGATTTAGTAAGTTGAAGTTCGTAGTTTGCGTTTTGTTCATTCTTGTAGTAAGACCGAATTTTATTGTATTTAGTTCTTTCTTGGAGTATGACCGAATTATATTGTATTTGGTTCTTTTTTGTAGCAAGATCGGATTACTGACACTATCTATGAATTATATTTTCTTATTAATGATATGTTCTTGCTACTAAATGTGTGGATTGATAACATTGTAATGAAATTATTACATTTATTTTTGGATTGTTATATAGTCCGAATATCAGTAATTATTTGTTTTGATATGCTGAGAATAACGATGATTTATATGGGGGGAATATGCAGGTGTTATGAAAGAGAATTTTCTTCTCCGGTTTTATCTACAACCGAAGCAACAAAAAGTCCATTTTATGCTCGTGCTCTTATGCGTCCGTTACCAGTAACTGGAGCAATAAATTATTTTTTACTTCGGTTGTTTGTCTGAAGCTACAATATTTGCTATGTTGTGTCTTCTACAGTTGCTTCTGATGTCAAACTGAAGCAACAATGGATGATAACCGAAGCAAAAAATGGTATTTGCTATAGTTGTTTGTCTGAAGCAACAAATTTTGATCTGTTGCATCGCCTATAGTTGCTTCGGTTCCAGAACTAGAGCAACATGAGGTAAATAACTGAAGCAACTGACCTCTTTTGCAGCAGTGATAATTGTTTATTTTTTTTCACTTATTGAAATTTAACAATACTTGAAAACACATGGTTGTGTTGCTCTGATAATTTGCACCACGTGTCCTTATTTTTACATGCGTTCGTTGTTTTCTATTTTTACTCTCCACTATTCCCTTTCTTTCATTTTATCATTCCCCGCTTCTTCATTTTGTCTACCAGCCGAAATAAGTACTTCCCAAATTGAAAATCCATGGTCTCCTGTAAAATCACATCCCCCTAAATCGGATCGTTTCCTTCCTCCATCGAATCTCTCCATTCAAGGCCGCACGCAAATTATGTTCGAGCTCCGCCACTGCCTAACTCACACCTCCTTCTTCTGCCATTGCAGGTGAATTTTGCTCACGATTTACCTTTGTTCAAGCACTTCAACGTCGATTTGAACTAAATTAAATAGTCAAATTTTGGTTTGTTGCTGTGTGGTTACTATTTACTGTCTTTCCATGAGCCTTAGCTTGATTTGTACCGGTTTATTGGGTAACATGATTCATTGTCCTGAAATCTTGCACCTTTGGGTGTTATGACCATGCGCTATGTATGTTGCTTTTGTAACCGCTTGTTTTCCCCTTGCCTTGTTCTAGCTTGTAGTCTTGTATTTGATGTCATAACCAAAAATTTGCTATGACGTTTGCTTTTGTTTTGCCATGTTGTGTTGACCAAAATGTTGGCATTGGCACTATGTTTGCTGCATGTCAATCCTTTCCAAGTCCATGCAATCAAAATTGTAGTTTCAAACTGGGTATATATGTGAATGTTGAGACATGTGTGTGTGTGTATATATATATATGTGTGTGTGTGTGTGTGTGGTCTGTGTATATATATACACCACCATTATCACATGTATATGTCAGTCTAAAACTCAAATTTAGTTTACCTTGTTTAAAATAAAAACACGTTGGTGCATGCCTATGTTTCCTGCTAAATTATAAACCTGAAATGTTCATATGTAAACTCGAAACATATTTGGTTCATAAAGTAGACCCAAGACCATGTTAAGTACAAAATTTTGGCACTTTGTAATTCTGGTTGCACTTATTTAGTTAATGAATGCGATCTTACCTGCCTCATGCAACTATGCATCTTTACTTGCTTGGGGATTTATATATTTATGTATGTATACATGTTTTTTTGATCCAGCATGTGTGTGCGTATATGTGTGTGTGTGTATATCAAATATTGGTCAATATTACTTGAAATACCCTTCTTTTCCACTCTGAAACCCAGGATCAGTATGCTCCATGGTTATTCCATGCCATATTGTTAAAACTAGATTATACACTGCACTGTGTTGTATGTATGCCATGCGTAGAGCATTAAGCTATTTATATTTTATAAGCCTTATGCATGCTTGTTCACTTGAACTAGATAAATGCAGTTGTTGTATTGTTAGTTCTCTGAGACATGCATTCTTTCTATATATGCATATGTGTAAGGGTACATTTTAATTTCCTATAGTTGAATTTCCTGCAACCAATTACCTAGTTTGAAACACTCCCTTATGTTATACTGTTTTACTGAACCATATATGGTTTTATTTGTGTCCAAACCTGAACTTTTGGCATGTGTCATGTCTTTGCATCCCTATGGACTCTCGCTAACATAAACATGCTTATTTAAAAATGCATGAGATATGTTTAACCTTGCACCCTGCTGGTATGTTGTTTTGCTTTTAACCTGGACCATCATTTATGGACTTGCTGCAAAAATTTAATGGTATTTTGTTTGGAACTTGCATGCCACTTTCATAATATTAAATTTTTGCAAACCAACGATGTTGCTTTGAATTTGCATTCCCCTTTGAACCTAATATGTACTTCATTGTGCAAGTATGCTATGCTTGCATACTGTGATCACCGTGTATATTTTATGCTGCCAGGATTTATAGTCCGAGATGCTCTATTTTATCCCATATGTTGGGTAGTTAAATTTAGAGATTTCATATACTTGAATACTTAATAATTATTGGGTTAACTATTTATTTTAGTATTTTATTGATGTTGTTTTACTTGAAAAATGATTAATCATGACTTGAGTGTTTTATGTTTTTGCATGGAATGCGTGGGTCAGACTCGAGTTTTGCAGATCTAAAGATTAAAGCTATTGAAGTTAGAGAGTGGGGAAGACGTGCTTGCTTTAGGGTTTCATCAAATCTGTAAAGTTTATGTAATTAAATTTCTTATGTATAATTAGAATCTTTCGTTGTATAATCAACATTGTATAAATTCTGATTTGTTAATAAAATTTCAGTTGTGAGATATTGTTTTATTTATCTTGTTTCTTGATTTTGTGTGTAGTTTTCTGTTTTAAACTCGATAAGCAATAACAATCCGCCTTTATGAACGTTTTGAATTGGTTTGATTACCGACTTAAAACAGTCAAAAAGGCGGATCATTACATTTGGTATCAGAGCTTCGGTTTAACAAAGCTTAGCTTGTCGAGTTTAAAAACTCATTAGAGATAGGGTAGCAATACCCTATAATAAGTGGAATTAACACTATATTTACTTACAGAGTGTATTTTGAAAGATAAATCAATTTTTGAATAAACAAAGTATTTTGGAAGTTTAATTTTTTCTTTTCAAATCCCCACTCTCCAAATCTGTTCCTTTGATAGCTCTTTTCTATAAGGCCTCCTTAGATTTGAATCTTAATTCTATTCGAAATCCATCCGTGAGTTGTTCAGAATTGTCAAAGAAAATTTATGAATTGAATATTTAACCAAGTGTTTTGGAAATCTTCTAAATGTTTTTTTATAAATTAGTTGATTATTGGAAATCAATGGATCAATATGTCCAAATTTATCCAAATTAATGTAAACTTCAAACTTGATAGGGAATTTGGGTAAAATTATTTTGTCAGTTTAAAATGGCAAGAACTGATACGCAAAAGGCTGCATGCCGAGAACGAAGAGCGATAGAGCGTAAAAGAAAGGAGTAAGTGATTTTGGAATATGAGAAGGGAACTAGGGAAAAACAAAAACCTCACCCCTATGATAATGTCATTTGTTATAGATGTCAGGAAAGGGGACATTACATGGCTATGTGCGGAGAATGAGATAAGGGAAAGAAGAAAGAAGACAAAACTTATCGAACCAAGATTTTTCGTTTTAAATGTAAAGAGAAAGGATATTTTCCTAGTCGTTGTCTTAGGATGAAAAAGAAGAATCCCGTAATTGCTGTAATGTCTGACAAACCAATTACCTGCTACCATTATAAGAAAGTTGGACATATAGCTCATAATTGTTCCGTTAGGCAATGAGTAAAACAAGCAGTGTTGCGTTTCGCTAGAGCGGAAACCGTGAATGTATAAATAAAGATGGCACCATCTTGTATTATTGTAAGAATTGCAAGAACTGGGGACATGTTGTTAAAGATTGCACTAATCCTTTCGTGGAGATTCCAGGATGGTGAATACAATGGAATCAATTATGAAAAGATGGGGTACAATCAAGAACCCAACAATCATCAATAATTCTGGACCCTAGTCAATTAACTTCGTTTTGCAATACTATCTTTTTTAACCATAAATCTCCTGTACGTATTTTAAATGTATCAAGAGTATGTATAATTAAGTATCTTAATGATCATGTGAAGGTTGGAAAATTTTGAACTCTATGAAAGTTAAATGGTGTAAGCATGATAAATTACTAGTGGTTCAAATAATGAATTTAAACTTGCGAAGAATCGATTTAAGCGATAAGCTTAATATTTGGAAAAGTTGAAAGTCATTTCAAAACAATTAATGAAGTGTATAATTCAAACTTTAGATTAAGTCGAAGTTGAAAATTTAAATTGGGAACTCGAGTTATAGCTTAACCTGAACAACTGATTCAACTTGAAATTTTACAAAATTGAGTTTAACTTCGACATTAACAATATAAGTCGAGTTTTGAATTTCGGACTGTGGTTTGGATTGTATGTCTAACATTGGAATTTATGGCATATCAGTTGATCACTATTTAGTGTATATCTGTTTGGTAGCAGAAAATTTATTCTCTTATCTTAGCACCGTTCTTTGAGACATACGAGCTTAGAGGTTATATATTGATAGTCATCAATTATGTATTGTGAATTGGCAATGCGACATGCAATCCAAACCAAGTGTGAGAATTGGATAATTGATTTACAAATATGAGTTTGAATTTGAAATAATATCGAATATTCAATTGATGTAGGGATAAGGTTGAAATTCGAGATGAAGTTTTCGAACCTTGTATATTGAAGATTGATAAAATAATGCAGTGAATTCAAAAACTGTTAATTTGGAAGGTAATGGATTTGAAATGAAATCTTATATAATGGAATTTATATAAGAACGAGATGTTTGAAAACATGATTTGGAAAGAAAATCTTATGTAAGTTGACATAAGTATGATTTATGTGGAGTATGAAATGATACTATATGTATATAGTGTTATATGTTTTCAAACCAAGATAAAGAAAGTACCTTCCTTCTCCTTCAAAATAATGAGCTTTGTTAATAGGTGCTGCAAGTGATAGTTGGTTGTCCGGACATAAAACTCACAAGTTTCTTTTGAATTCGACTGCATAGTAAAATTTGCATGGCTGTGAAGGCCTATGGCGATGGATGTTACCTGGGGAACCAGGCGTGACCATTGTGTTTGCTGCGGTCTAGGGTCGATTGTGAAATCCGCAGGGATTAGAAGACTTATAGGTACATATGTTTCTTGGGGGAACTAGGCGCAACCATTATGTATATGCGGTCCACATGGCATGTCTACAAGTGAAAGAGATGTAACCATTAGAGTTACTAAAGGTAGAATGGTGAGCCATGCGATTGGTTGATGATAGTATATGATAGTGATTTTTGAGTCACTTGTGGTCGCAACACCTTGTTTCCTTGACTTGATGATAGAGTAACCCTAGGGATTACTCTCGTAGTGATCTTGGGTATTGTAGATGTCTCCTATTGATTTGTTCATGACAAAATTCGTAGGAAGCGATTTCCTATGGGTACAGATGTTTTTGGGGGACCCAAATGAAACCATTATGTATCCGCGATTCATGAATGGTTCAGCGGTCGACATCGGTTGGTACTTACCTTATCTATCGTTTTCATAGTTTTTTTTAAGTATTTTCACTGGAAGTTGAAGCAAGTATATTTAAGTACTTAGAGATTTTAGTCATTTACCTGGCCAGTGTATGTCTAATGTCTGTAAGGACGACAATAACTTGTCAAACTTTGAGTTATTAAGTATTTTCTACTTTAAATAACAAATCAATAGTCTAAAATTAAAGCTTCATAACTTCCACAAATAAATTAAGAAAGAGGATTTTAAATGTTTTTCGAGTCCATAGCTTAGTAATGATATGGATACAAACAATTTCAACAAAAATTTCATGTTTAAGTTCGAGATTTTTGGAAAAATCGAGATTTTATCAAAGAATTCATATTTTGGAAATTTTCAAATATGGAATATACATTTTATTATCTAATAAGTTTTAAAACAAAGAAGACTTTATTTCTCGATGCTTAAACTCTTCAATGAGTATTTAAGGATGTTAAATAGACTGAATGAATTGAGTTTTGGTTGAATATGGATTGTAAGTAATAGGCGCAAACCAAACTATGTTTCCAAAAACTTAAAGTGGATATTATAGAAATCGAATTAAATCTTACCTAAAGAATGGGGAATTGAATTTTGGAAAGAAATATTTACTTGAGAATTTGTTTTCGTAAGTTCTTGAAATAAATTTCTAATGTTTAGAATAAACATATTTTGGAAACAATACTAGTTTGAAATATGATCAGAGTAACGCAGTGAAAGCATGATGGTATTTTCATGGTGTAATGAATGTTTCCAACTAGTGGAATAATGAAACCTTTTCAAATGGAATTTGATATTTTGAGACAAGAATGGATAAAAATCCAATATATCACTTGTGTGAATTTTTTTTGAAATAAGATATATCTTAAAATGGAAAAATATTTGATTTTATGAATTATAGATGATTTCTAAAATATTGATTTGGGTTTTTGAAAGATTATATCTTATGAGATATGAAATTATTTGGAAATCTAGAAATATTTTGAAGAAAGTCAATATGATTTTGATGAATTTTAAACAATTCTCTAAAGTTTAGATTTGGAACTTAAAAATAATAGATTTGAATTTTGGAAGTTGGACAATCGGATTGATCAAATTTGATTTTCCAACTATTTGGATGTGAGGAATAGTTTATAAAATCAGTTTATAAACAAAGAAAATTTCAATGTCTTGAAACCAGATATATTTTGTAGGTTTTGAGAAACAATAATATGATTTGAAAATATTTGTTGAGAAATTATTTATATCTTCGGGATTTGAAATGAGATGATTTGTTACTAAGATTCAAGTAACTGGTGACTAAAGAAAGGTATGAAGTGGGTTGTGAGCTGTAAAAACCCGTAACTTCCCCGATGAGGAAAGCGCGGATAGTTCGAGAATAAGCCACAAAAGGACGCAGACGGAAGAACATTTCATTGTATATTACAACAATTCCATCAGAATACAAGAATATACAGAGTATAAATGAATATTACACATTATAAAATATCAGAGATTACAATACATTACATAGCAGTGGAAATTAATACAAAACACAACTGAAGGAGATATACGGATACAAAGCTTTCCGGATATCATTCCAGCTGTAAACCAGGATCCTGCGAATATAAATCTGCGAAACCAAAACTACTAGCTTCCCGTGTCAGAATAAGGGCACCTGGAGTTTATTGTTTTAACCTAAACTCTGGGTGCCCTTATTTTGACACGGGCAGCTAGTAGTTTTGGTTTCGCAGATTTATATTCGCAGGATCCTGGTTTACAGCTGGAATGATATCCGGAAAGCTTTGTATCCGTATATCTCCTTCAGTTGTGTTTTGTATTAATTTCCGCTGCTATGTAATGTATTGTAATCTATGATATTTTATAATGTGTAATATTCATTTATACTCTGTATATTCTTGTATTCTGATGGAATTGTTGTAATATACAATGAAATGTTCTTCCGTCTGCGTCCTTTTGTGGCTTCTTCTCGAACTATCCGCGCTTTCCTCACCGGGGAAGTTACGGGTTTTTACATGAGCCCTTGATGATGGTCTGCTCTGTGGTCCGGAGAGACATCATTTATTAATATTGCTACGTGAGTAGGTCGTACCTAGTGGCCTTGTCATTGGGAGAAACCTCTTGACTTGGGACATAAATGTTGTTATGTCATTTTATCGTGAAATATTTGAAATGTCGTAATGATTTTTTGGTTTTGAAATCCCGAAGCAAGTATGATTTGATATGAAAGAAATATAGGATTTCAAATGATTTGAAAATAAAACCAAGATTTTAGGTCAAAGAAATTATTTCATGCTTTGATTTTCAAGTTTTAAATCATATTATTTATTTTGTTTAAAACTAAATTTGGTATCAATAAGTATTTTGTTGTATATTTAAGTAAATTATAACAATATCTCCTTTCGAGGACAAAAAGTTTTAAGGTGGGGAAGGGGAGATTATAACGATCCAAGATTTTCAACATGAAATTAATTTGAATTTTGTATTTAAGAATTTGATATTTGTTTATAAGTTGTAATCTAGTCTATTTAACTTTGTTTTGAATTGATTGCTGTAAGTGTAAATTTTAATTTTAATGTTTGAATCAAAACGGTTAGTAAAATTTAAATTTAAATATTTTCTATTTTAAATGATTTGAAAAATATTTGTTTAGATATGTGTAAATTTTGATTTTTAATTTAACTTAAGATTTGTTCATAAATTTAATTAGTTGAATTTGGGTTTTAATTTAAAAATTTAGACATGTATTTGAAAATATTGAATATACTAGTTTTGTTACGTAGTATACTATATGGTATTTACACTTATAGAAATAATTGTTTATTTAGGTTTTACAAGTGTTGAAATTTAACAATACTTGAAAACACGTGGTTGTGTTGCTTTGATAATTTGCACCGCATGTCCTTGTCTTTACACGTGTTCACAGTATTCTATTTTTACTGTCCACCATTCCCTTTCTTTTATTTTATCATTTCCCTTTCTTCATTTTGTTTACCGGCCGAAATAAGAACTTCCCCAAATTGAAAATCCTTGGCTTCCTATAAAATTGCCTCCTCCTAAATCAGATTGGTTCCTTCCTCCATTGAATCTCTCCATCCAAGGCCGCCTACAAATTGTAACACCCCACATCCGTTAGTGTCCCTCACAAAGGGAATGCACTAAGTTCTGTGAAGCATTATAGTTAAAAAGATGCAGATAAATTACAAGACATTCAAAATTAAAATAGCGGGAAATAAAACTTTACTTTATTGATAAAATACTTTGTACAACAATTGTTTTCCAATACCAGAGTATCTGTCTTACAAAATAAAGAAGCATAAAATAACTTTTATATTCCCCAATGTAGTATGAGCCAGCCATAGAAATGGAAAAGTGAATCCAAGGAAAACTTCGACTAATCTTCAAGCTTGGAAAGAAAACTGAGCTAAGTAGTAACATTCCCTCCCTGCGAACCTGGGGGAAATGGAAGACAAGAAAGCGAAAGAAAACAGAGTCAGACATAAAGTCTGGTAAGTTCAGTAACTTTCAGCATGTGAACAGGTAAAAACAACATGACATGAATTTAACTGAATACAAGACAATACCATGATGATAGGGCTAACAAGATAACGCAAGATATGCTAAGGCAAGATAAAACTGAATGTACTGGTAAACTGGATCTACCGACAAGCTAAATACACTAGTAAACTGAATATGCTTCCATACTTTCTCTGCTTTGCGATTACCCAGTTATTCTGATTTATATCTCTGCACCACCTAACTAGTGACCCAACTAGTAATCTTTATAAAATGATAATGTGCCCCCAATCCCTGTAATTGTGGTTGCCTTCAGGCGTACGTTTATTATCTATTACCTAGATCTAATCTAGGGTTTTTCTATCGAGTGCTTACTAGATTCAACTAGGGTTTACGCGACTTATCTAATGCTTCTCGGATTTTAGGCTTTACGCGACCTAGGTCCAACTAGGGATTATGCTAACTATCGAACGACGCCCCTACTCTAGGACATAATACCCAGAGCGGTGTATGTTCCTAGACTTTCCCCACGTATGTGTCGTGTATCGTTATCGCTGTCTAGATGCACATGTCCTCTATATGTGCGACCCGAGTCTCGTGGCAGGGCAAACCAAGAAACACGGAACTCGGTCGAGAGCTTCCAGATATCTGCCGATGCAGATGCTAAGATCTGTTTTTCCAGTGGCTATGGTCCCACCTGACCCCTCCCTCAACTAATGAAAGGCACACCTTGAAAAATGAGAACTATACGCAGGCCCCCCTATGCACCACTAACCTATGGCCATCCGCAACCATAACTAGATAGCAAGTATATGGTCTGTTGGAGTTCTCCGCCTTTCCGCTTCACGTATCTCGATTGACTCAAGATGGTAGGTAGGCGACGAGTTGCTATCACAGGGCTACTGGTCTCTCCGAATCACGCTGGTCCATCCTAGTCTTTAGGGTGCCTTATATTGCAACCAAGGCATACCCTTGGTTCTTCTAACGCAGACCTTAACCTCTGTGAGCCCAGGCGGAACATCTGCAGCCTCACAGAGGGATACCAAGAGTACCATCACGTCCCCTCGAAGCCGCGTGCTTCGTACCCCAGTTCGTTGGAGCCTTCCTTAAGATCAGATGGATGTTCGCTTCTTCTCGTATTCTACTAAGGTTTACTACTTAGTCCCCTTAACTAAGGTTTACTACTTAGTTTCCTGAACCGTTGTTTTCTTAACTAAGGTTTACATCTTAGTCCTCTTAACTAAGGTTTACTACTTAGTTCTCTTTCTCGTCAAGTTGGATTGGTTAAGTGTCATTAGTCATTTCAAGTTAACTTAACCCATTCATTTGTCATGATAAATTGGTTAAGTGTTATCAGTAGTTCATGTTAACTTAACCCTACCACAAATCAAGTTATATTGGTTACGTATTTCTTATTACTTAACCCCACCCCTTCATCTTGTATTGGTTAAGCGTTCCCTTAGTTAACTTAACCCTGACATCTGTTTAATTCACATGTTCTAATGGCTAAGTGTTGTCCCTTCAGGTTTTAACTTAACCTTGTTCATTTGGCACACTATGATGGCTAAGTATTCTGAGTTTACTTAACCCCGCCTTCTAGTCTAGTTAAGATGTTAAATTGGCTAAGTGTATTTTACTTAACCCCACCTTCTGGTCTGGTTAACATGTTATAACGGTTAAACCTTTCCTTAACCTTACCCACTTGTCTAGTCAACATGTTATAACGGTTATTTAACCCCTTACAAGTTTTGTCTTGTTAACATGTTAAGTTGGTTAAGTGTTCCTGTGGACTTAACCCTCCCATCCTAGCTTAACTGTGTCTTAGCTTTAAATTATTCATTTAAAGCACCAACCACTCACATTACACAGATATTGTTGCGGTCACTGTATGTGCCGGTCGGTTCCGGGCAGATTTACACCGCAACTCAGTCTAACCTCGGGTCCTTTTGGGCTCAATGCTCTAACCACCCACATTAGGTAGGTATTGTTACGGTTGCTGGATTTGTCGGGCGGTTCCGGGCAGTCTTATACCATAACTCAATCTAACCTCGGGTTAGGCATATTCGTATTTTCTACAATGTACACATTTCTCATTTAGGATAAATTCCTAATTTACTTATGCCATAATTACTCTTCTATTGTACACTGTCAACAATTATGGCCCACTTTCCCTCTAAATCATGTTTACATGATTTTACCAAATTAAGTGTCACTAACCATGATTATGCTAAACATGACAATTACAAGTAATTTCAAGTTATCAATCAGAATAGGCTATAACCCACCTTCCCAAACTCGCTATAATAGTCATGCCCAAAATCACTATGCCATATATTTGGCGTTCCAAATAAGTAGTTAAGCCTAATCTAGACTTAATGTTCCTATTTACATTTTTGACCCAATCTAGATTAAATATCCAATTTTACAATTCTTGCTAGAACTAGATTTAATATTCTTGTTTACAATTTATGCCAAAACTAGATTCACATGCCAACTACATGTTTTGCGGCCAACAATTTACCGTTTACGCCCAAGGCATGCAAATTACTCACTATTATAGCCAATTCAGATCATGCCGACATATTTATTATGCCAAATTATATAAATTTCATGTTATACCAAACTTCTAATTTTTCAATCCCATTCATGTTAGTTTCATGTTCTGCCCAAATCATATTCCCATCGTTTGCGTAATCGTGATTTAGTCTAGATTATAGGTCAATCTAGATTCGTAGGTAAGAGGGAATAAACAAGAATACCATGAAAAGATAGGCGTAGACATAAGATGATAATCCCAAATTCATGACTGACAGATCTAATAAATATACTGAATAAATTGACTAAAACATCACAGGCATAGATCTGATAACATTATGAACATGAAAAGGTTTGAATAATAATCAAGGTTCAAGAACATGGATGGACCTAACTTAATAGAAAAATTCCCAAAAATCAAGATCCGAGGATAATTAAGAATAGGTCTAAATAGAAAATCAAGCTTAGATCCAATTTCATAGTCATAATCCTAGGCAATAATCTCATAGTCATGAATCATAGGTAATTAGTCACAATGGTTCTTGTCATAGTCATAGGCAATAGTCCTATGTTCACAGTCATAGGCATAGGCATAGTCTTATGTTCACAGTCATAGTCATAGGCATAGTCTTATGTTCACAGTCATAGGCATAGGCATAGTCTTATGTTCATAGTCATAGTCAATAATCTTATGTTCATAGTCATAGTCTTAGGCCATTAACAATAGTTTCAACGTCATAGGCATAGGCATAGTCTCATCAGTAATTAATCACAATAGTTCTTAATTAGATCCAAAGGCATAAACAAGCACCGATTCAAATGAAAGGATTAGGCATATTCTTATATTCATTTAATTTCATGCCACAAATAGATCTAAACGTTCAAATCTAAAAAGTAACTGACTTACAACAAACGACGAACTTGAATTCTGGATTCTGAGTTCTGGAATTGAGATGCTTTCCTTTGGGTAGATAAACGTTGCTTTGATTTATAGTTTTGAATTAGATTTGTTCGTCTCTAAGCTTTCTTCAAGTGGAGGCTACTCTTGGCTTCCTTCAGCAGCATGACAGCTCTAGCTCTATTTTATTTGTGTGAATTTAGGTTGAGACTAAGGTTGTTTATATAGAATTTCAATTTAATTATAGCTTTCAGATGATCTTAGGGTTAATCAAAACCACTCAGTCAAGATCGGGTGACAAGTCAGCCCTAATGACTCAGCAAGGAGTCAGAAAGGACTCAGTAATGAGTCACAACATGGATCAGACTGAACAGAAAGCTGTGCAGGCCTGCTGCTCGGCCTGGGCGCAATTGGCAGGTGCGCCAGTGCAAATTTGTACTGGCGCACTTCCCAAGTGCGCCAGTGCAATATTTTTTTATTTTTTTTCCCCGCCTGACTTCGTTCGTCCATATCTCCTTCATCCGATATCCTTTTTACACAAACTCAAACTCTATCTCAACCAGAATTCCGAGACGAACGCAATGGCGTAACCCGTTTCCCTTAATTCTCACATTTATAATTAAGTATTCTTTAATTTGTGAAACTTAATGTTACAGAATTATGGGGTGTTACATTCTCCCCCTCTTAAAAGGATTTCGTCCCCGAAATCTTCAAGTTAGGAAGAATGTATCCTACCGTCCAATCACCCATCTACTCAACCATTCAATCACAGGCATTCATTGTCCTTAAAAAGATTTCTAATGCTTTCTTGTTCATATGCATAGTGTGTGTATATGTCTTTATTTAATGCAAAATCAGGCGGTCTACTGATTCAGTTGACCTCCTTAATGTGAATTATGTCAGTGTCATGCATCCAATCATGTATGCAAGCATCCCTAGTTATGTAAATACTACATGTGTGCATAGCCATTCTTCCATATGCAATACCCATATGATAACATATCCAGTTAAATCCGTTAAGCAAATACATATATGCGAATGCAATATGAAAGTGACTGAGTTGTTCTAGCGCCTATGGTGTGTATATGCATCCACGAGCAACCATTTGCAACCATCAATCATAAGATGTTTCAAATTCATGTTTACATCCATTGGCTTCTACCTAAGGATCGATGATACGCCCTAGAGGATATACCTTAAAAGCTAGAAAGTATGCATAAAATTCCTAGAAAAAGAGATCAAGGATGTACCCCTTAAGAAAAAGGGTATGATGCGTGTATCTAGTCTTTAGTCTTCTAAGTCGCATCTTCTTGAGCTTCACTATTCTATACCTTATCTAATTAATCTTCATGATTGCGAAGCTTCTGGACCTCCATTTCCAAAACTGTCGTTGATCGGATAGCTGGCTTTTCATTGTCAACTGGTTACATGCGGAAGTCTATCCCGCATTTTAGGGGTAAACTCCTAATCAACATTGTATAAACTCTGATTTGTGAATAAAATTTCCACTTGTGAGATATTGTGTTATTTATTTTGTTCTATAATTCTGTGTGTTGTTTATTGTTTTAAACTCGATAAGCAATAACAGCCTGTCTTTATAAATGATTTGAATTGATTTAATTACTGAATTAAAACGGTCAAAAAAGGCGGCCCATTACAGTTTTCTATAATAATGTTTTTTCAGACTAGTACAGGAATCACACCTTGTGAAATCTATACAGAAGGTCGTGAAAATACCATCTTTTTGGTTAGAGACCTGAGATAAATTAGTCCTAGGTACAGATCTGATAAAGTAAGCTACAAATAAGACTGAGCTGATCCGAGATAGGACGAAGGAAGCTCAGTTGAGGTAGGAAAGTTTTGCAGAAAAGAGGCATGAGGATCTTGCATTCTCATTTAGAGAATATGTTTTGTTAAGGTATCAGTGATGAAGGGTATAGTTCCTTTTGGAAAATCAAGAAAACTGGCACCAAGTTATGTTCCTGATCATAGAGTGGATCAAGAAACTTGTGTACCAAGTAGAGTTAACAATCTAATATCTAGGCTCCATAATATTTTTTCAAGTTTCTCATCTTTAGAATTATTTACAGATTAACGGAATATTATAAATATGAAGATATTAAAAATTTTAGTTGAGGAACTGGGTGTTAACTCTAGAAATAGCCATAACACCTAGATTATTGTGAAAGCACCACCCTACAATAGGAAAACAAAACACAACAGATAAAATAAAATGAAACAGGAATAAACATACAGTAAAAGAGAGAGACAAAATTTTATAGCGGTATAGCTTGTGATCAAGCCTATGTCCGATTTGAATATTTTATTATTATCCTTGCCAAGCCAATTACAATGGATTACAGATGATTACAACATTCTCTATAGTAGAGATTTACAGGAAATCACACAGACATATGATTAATGGATTAGATCTCAATGATAAATCTAGGTGACTTAAAATTGCTATCTCTAGAGATGATGTATTGTTGTTGGGGATTAACGATGGCTGCCATAGATGAAGATCCTCTCTGGCAGCACTTCGGTACAGCAAGGAATCCAATTCCCTTTTTTCTTAGAGCATATGGGGTATTTATAGGTGTTACTGATGGAATTGGGCCAAACCTATGGAGAATGACCTTGAATCATGCTCAAACCCTCCTCAGAAAACAACTACTTAAATATTCTTGTCTTTATTGATCGGTGTCGGTCCATGGTTGATGGACCAGTACTGGTCTATGAAGATAGGTTATTATTTACTTTTTGCAATTGCCTTCTATATGATATCTTCGGTCTTTGGGTAGAATATGGCTTCAACCAGACTGAGTTTGATATGGTGTCGAGCTTTGGTTCTTCATCGCGCTTACATTCTCTTCGATCCATCAAGTACTCACGTCTGGGATGACCATCCCGGCTTTAACTTTTGTCACTGGGCTTAATGAGAGGATGGAATCATGTTGGTATAAGACTCGTACCCTAACACCTAAATACCATCGATTAGTATCGGTCTACGGAAGATAGACTGGTACCGGTCCATAGTGATAACTTATTTAGGGTCCAAGCTTTGTACTCTTTTCCTTATGTTTCTAGGTCCTTCCTGCAAAGTTTCATTCAATTCTGGGGTCGAATGATCTTGTTCCTCACTTAGATTCTACGTATATTTCCTTCAAGTTTCCAATCGGGTTAACATTTTCCCTCAGAGCGCATTCGTGTCTAAAAGATGATGTGAGCTGGAATTGTTGTCACATGCACTTTTTGATGGAACTATTTGGAGTTTAGAAATTAGTTTCCTTCAGAAACCATTATGTTCGAAATACAACTAACTCGACACTTTCGACCGAAGTTTAAGTTGGTCATCAAAATATGCTTTCTTATCTTTGAATTTTAGCTGTGGGCTTAAAATTATACACATTTGCATCTGGTACAAGAATGCCGAGTTTTCATAGAGTAATGATGGATCGGTACCCAACCATGGGTGATGGACCAGTACCGGTCCTTTTAATTAGCAGGTATTTCTACTATATTTTTCCCACTTTAAATTTCCTGTTAAAAAAATATCTAGGGTTCCGATCCTTGTACTTCTCTGGTGTCGATCCATCAATTCCAGCACCACCATTGAACACCCTGCGCTGTCGTTAATCAGAGCCAGCTATCCTCATCTTCGACCTGCAACCTTTCGTCTTGGCCCAAATCAAGCCTACAGCTGTCCGATTTTGAGTACACTCCCAATTTGGGCATATTCAACCAGTACACCATCATTAGAGCATTCCTTGACCAATTCCGATCAACTTCGACCTACTGCCAAGCCGTAGTTGTTTTTCCCTTGTTAATTTTGGCACATAATAGTCGAAGTTGTAATATTCTGCATATTTCTAGGGTTTATTGTACCGATTCAGCACATGACATAGTAACCCAGACATAATTAGGACAACGTCGTTGATGGCTAAGACTCAAGTTTTCTGGCTTGGTTATACACCGATTTTCACAAACCGTTTACCTCGAATGGCTGATTCACTTTGAATTTGAGATGAACGCCACAAGGAACTTGCATATGCCTTTAAAAATTGGACGGTAATATAATCGAGATATTAATTCAATCGATAATAATGAGCGCACTCACTTTTCATTCAAAATAAAAGTTTAACAAAAACCGGACCACCATTGTCAAAAATGCAATATTCATTACTAAATTAAACAGAGTAGTAGGCTATTGTGCACTAATCAAATAATAAAGGCTCCTAAGTTTTTTCACACGAAATAATTTTCTTTGTATCAACTTTAACTTTGATAACCTAATTAGTCGTCACTGCTTTTTTGTAATATTCTTAGCACGCGTGCATATCCAGCAGACCTGTAACAAAGGACAAAAGATGTAATGGATTGGGATTTTTGACCCAGAAAATTGACATACAACACCATGTCGACTATTCAAGAATCGAAAATACCGGAACATCAAAAGAAAGAATTTAGGGGGTGAAAATAGATAGAAAGAAAGTTAGAATAGAAGAAGAAGATAACTACCAGACAAAATCAGAGTAATGCGAATCTCACAGCGGAACGAATAAAATATAGTATACAACATCAATTTGAAATACAAATCTATCATTTGTATATACATACCAACATTAGAGTACAACACTTACATCACAGTGAAAATAAACAATAGCTATAAAATGTTGTTGAAGCCTTCTGCTCCGAGCTCCTTCTAGGTATTTGAAAAATCCCGAAACTCAGCCGCCCGAACAAATTTGGGCACCCAAGAGATTAGGGTAAAAAAAACAAAATAAACTCTAGATCAGTCATGAGACTGGTGTGAGTAAACTTCAATCATTTGGTTTAGCTTTTAAAATCCTTTTAAAAGAAGGGTAATCGTAAGACCGATCCACATATAAACATGGATGGTTTTTACCTTACGATAAACCAAAACATTTCTTTAAAATCAATACTTTTCTGATATACTGATAATGTCGAAATCAAATAAATAGCAATCTAGCGAAATGCTTTTATCTCACGTTCCACATATATAATACCTAATCAAAAACTGCGGGCGCTTATTGGGTAATGGATTCCAACTGGCAAGGTATGGGGTCACCTTCCAACAGTGTATCTCTAGAGAGGAATGCATCGGATTTAGCAAGAACATCTTGTAACCCAGGCTAAACATGATCGGTCACTCATTTCGCTTGAGTGTACCGAATGTATTATCACCAACGGTTGGGATTAGCAACCGTTTCCCAAAAGGGATAACATCGAAATAGATTAAAGAAGAAAATGAATTTTCTCTAGATTAGGTGACAATACACCCTAATTGGGAGCAACCCACTTAGCCATGTAACCTACCAATTTTTATCATTTACCAGTTGTTGAGGCTTGAGGTCATAACGTATCTTTTTGACAGATCACGCCTTTATTTACTTTGAATATCACATCATCATGCCCGCCAAATCACAAATCGATTTCTATAAAAATACCATGAGTACAAAGCTAAGATAAATGAATTTCTCCGCCACCAAACGTAAATACGTTTAAAGAGATCAACTTACGTGATCTTTTAGATATACTCCGTCATATATTCTTCTATACAAGTTATCCTGGGAGTGGAAAAACCGAAGACACTATTCTGTAAACCCATCTTAGGCAATTTATACATAGAAATTGCCAGAACAACCCTTGCGTAAACTCTGTCTTCTATTATCTTCGTCATATTTGATTCGCAACGCTAATGCCCATATGGAGTGGTTTTCAGACAATAAATATGATCCCGGTCTCTCCATATCGACGACGGGGAAATGGTCAAAACTTTGATAGTCAGTTATTTATTTATCAAAGGAAAACATCCATACACACAACGGTCTAATTTCCAAATGGAAATTCTATTGATCAACCATCAATCAACATTTTTCCCATCAAATTAATTTATTCATTTCCCCATTTCCCATTTCCATATATGCATATATTCTTATTTTTTAAATTTAGAAAATATACGTCATTAACATTGGAAAACATTTCCAATTCTTATTCACGTATCACTATTTTTCCACATCTATCAGTCCCTAACTGTAAATTAGTAAGAGAACAATTCCCTGAATATCAACCCCGAAGGCTGAAACCAATCTCAGATCGACATTCAAAAAACCATTCAACTTAACTAATCTCCAGTCAGTTTCCAATTTCCTTAACTCCATTTAAGTTTGCAAAAGGCTTTCCTATTCACTTTAAAATGTGAATATTATTTCTTTACAGAAATCTGGACTTTTTCATCAAATCAAAAATTGATTTCAATTTATAAATATTATTACAGGTTCAAATTTTGTTTATCGAGTCATTTTATAAATCCACAACTAATCTATTTTTCCCAGAATAGATACCACTATTTTATTTTAACGCAATTTATTATCTCATTCAAATTCCCATTTAGAATCCTATTTCAAAACCCGATTTCCTTTACAAATATTTTTATTTACGAAATATTTGCTTAAATCCATTATTCACATCGAATGTGAATAATATTTCTTTTATGTAATCAATCCAGTTTGATTTGGCATTTAAAAATAATACCCCATTCCCAAATTCTATTTATACTTCTATTTATAGAATTATTCATACGAAATCCTATTTTTTATATTTCTAATCACCTATATCTCCTTTATAATTCCCTTTATAAATGTTAAGTTTACATTCCATAAAAATATCGGTGTTAAAACCGATTTTTACTTCTTAATATAAATTCAGACTTATATATATATCTATATATATTACATTATATTTATCCAATAATAAATATTTTAATTAATTTATAAGTATCGCTTATAAATTAATCTTCTTAGTTTATATGTTAAAAAATATTTTTATTTAAAATCTTCTTTAAATCCATCTTCTTATACTTCTTTTATATCTCGCAATTCCCTTTTGTAAATGTATTAATTTTCCAAATATTTTCTTGTATAAAATCCACTAGTTTTATATAAATCTTTAAATTCAATATCCACTTCAAAAACAAATCCCTTTTTGTGTTCTAATATTACTTATGGTATTTAAATTAACAAATAAAAAATATCAATATCATCCCAACATACATAATCAATAACAGATTATATATCATCTCATATATCATAAAATATGAAAAACAGTAACATAAATGTTGAGGGATCCGATTGGATCCCTCCAACTTGTTTCCCTGCATCCACAGATGTAAAATAACATAAATAACATAAATTTCATTCCGCTATGAAATTTTATAGAAAATGAAATTAATATTCAAACAAACGAGTTATATATATAACAATATATATATATATATATATATTATTGCAACCAATTATCGGCAATTCATCCAAACAATCATCACATAGCATCAAATCATAATTTATCAATTCTAAAATATGTTATGAAAATATAAACTAGACAGAGTTAGTGAGTTTACTCACCTTGGACGTTTATCATTAAATAACGATAAACTGTCATTGATTCGGACAGTCGTTTAATTCTATCATAATTTTTAACGAGCTCGAGTTCACTTCAAATCAGTTCCATTGTGTAGCCGTCGTGCATACGATCCCAACTAATCTGACCGTTCGTGATTCTGACAACGTATGGTAATGTTATACTTTTTACAATATTACATACAAATTTTGGCCACTAATCATTAAACTAATTATTAATAAATTAACTATTCTAATACCTAATCCATGTCATCACCACTTAAACACCCTCCTCATCTTCATCTCCTTCCATTAAAACGATTAAACCCGCATAAACCAAAAAGCCATTGCCGAACTTCTTATTCAAACTGCTCCTTCCCTACACCACCATTCTACATGAAACTAACACCATTAAATCCTCCTTTGAAATCTCCACCAACCTATGTCCTCGAACCCATACTCGATCACTCCTGTGAAAATCCATTCGTTCGACAGTCCATGAGGCTTGCGTCACATTTTATTTTGTTAAAATTCCAAACAAAAAACATAAACCAAGCTATCCGATCTCCTGATTCCCAATATGAACTCGAAATGATTTAAAACTTCTTAAATCT
The DNA here is from genome assembly GCA_030737875.1 of Allium sativum. Taxonomy (NCBI): domain Eukaryota; kingdom Viridiplantae; phylum Streptophyta; class Magnoliopsida; order Asparagales; family Amaryllidaceae; genus Allium; species Allium sativum. Next base: position 304,831,609 of record CM060916.1, on the reverse strand, counting down.
AACCCAAGATCAAAACCTAGAACATGCAGGTTTGATTCCAGCAAACGAAATCCAAGTGTGCACCGAAGAATTTTGATATAGAATTGAAGCTTGTCTCAAAAAAAATCCAAGAATAAACGTTTTGTAATTTCTTGTAATTTATTTGAATTGATATGAATTATTAGAGATCATGTTTTGGTTTTAAATGAGAAACAATAACGGCAGAATACATATCAACCGAAGAATGAATTTTCTTAGGTCAGAAGATGTTAAGGAGTATTTGTATGAGTAAGATATTATATTTATGTTCGATTAAATATTAATTTATATTGTATTATTGCTTGTATTTATCATTTGAAAATTCGTATGTTCACATAAGATTCCAATTTCGTTGAAAATGGACATGCAACAATAGTTCGACATTACGGACCCAACGAAACTTGTTTCGTCGAATTCCTAGTCCGTTTACTCACACATCGTATTTTTAAAAAATCAAATTATTAAATGTTTTTCACATTAAAATAGCTCATGGCCATATAATGACTCCAAAAATCATGAAATTTAACAATAATTTTGTATTCCGGATCCAACAAAATTAGTTTCGTTTAAAAATGGAGGTCGTTTGCAAAATGGCTATTTTCTAAGGTTTAAATAAATCAACAAAATATTAAAATATTCAAAAACAATTTAATTTAGTATTAATAAATTAATATTATCGTATATATCCCAATAGAATATCATATGGATCCAAAGTAAACATATTTGAATTTATAACTCGATATTTCAAATCCAGGTTAAATCGATATTCAATTTATAATAAATCTCCTTTTATTATATAAATAAATCGTTATAAATTATAAACAAATTCCATAGCGACTTTCTGGAAATTTGACTTGGACATAATTCACAATCTACATGACACAATCTCGATTTTTATCTTCCAATAGAAAATTTTAGTTTACCAGATTCGAACGTTTCTTGTTTCGCAGAAATCCAACTTAAAACGGATACTGTATATTCAGTTGGAGTTCAAAATTCAGTTTTACGAACTACCGCGACGTTATGTGTTCATTTTAAATTATATTATAATTAATACATTCTAATGTCGTTTATTAAATAGGTTCGTTATTATAATTCGAATCTAAACTCAACCAAAACTCTTACACTATCCAATTCACACAATATTGTTAATTCAACTTAATTCTGATTATTTCAGAATTAAATATATTGTGCTATTATTCATATTAATTAAATATATCTAAATATTTCAATTCAACTTATTTAAATTGCCAAACCATATTTGGATAATTAAATAAGTTAATTATGAAATAGTTAAAATCCGGGACGTTACATTCCTTCTCCCTTAAAAGAATTTCGTCCCCAAAAACTATGCTGGAAAAATGCTACCAACCCTATTAGCTAGATTAAAAATCTGTTGTTTTACTTCTTAACTTCAGTTTCAACTGAACCAATTAATTTTTATTAAAATATTAATTTATTCTTATTAACGAAAAAATTTCAGAAATTCAAAAAAATTTCTAACACCCTAAATTCCGTCAGCGTCTCCTTTGTACAGCCCAATCGGTACAACTACAACTCGCCTCTCTGGGCCTTCTCTAGTCCAAAAGAATATCAAAATGCCAAGCGGCTTGCCAAATAGGCTCATAAAATCACTAAAATCATATAAAATATAAACTTGTACCTTTTTGTTGGGCATATCATTATATCCTTTCCATATGCTACCACTTCAGCATATACCAATGTCATCCCAATCAAACTCCAATTAGCTTTTATCCTCAACCCAATCATTCTCCTATAACCAAGCCAAATTCCATTCTCAACTCAAATTCCATTCTCAACTCAAATTTCATTCTCAACTCAAATTCCAGTACCAATTTCAACTCTTACTTACCAGTCCAATATACTTAACCAAATAGAGTTTCACTCCACAAAATTTATTAACTGATTAATTTCTCTTATTGATAATCTTTATCTTATAATTCAATTCTGGTTTTTATTTCAACAATCAGTCCTTTTTAATTCAACACCCTTTTTCCTTGGAGTTTTTAAACAACTTCACTTTTCTAAATCAGTATCTCTTTTCAGGATTCCAAACAACTTGTTTTCCCAAAACAATTCAAAACAGTATTTTTGGTAGTAATTCCTCACTTAGGAACTTGAAAATGAACACTGATGATGTGGCCTGTATCATCAGGGTTATTTTCCAGCGACCGAAGTGAGTTATGTACTATATCACTTTCGAAATTAATTTTTAAACATTTCCATTTTGAAATTATTTCCAAATATCGTTCACAATGTTTTGGAAAACATTTCTGAATCTCCTAGGTACTTAAAATTTCCATATACTTAATTCCAATCCACTCACAAACACTTCTCCAACTTTTTTAGGAATTTTAATTCCAATTCTGATTTTAAATTCAGATTTAATCCATCTGGTTCCATATATTACACTTATATGAATTCTGATTGGTTATTTATAACCATTCCTATTATAATCTTTTTTTAATTGTTATAATAACAACCAACATATCCTATATATTATAGTAGTTCTAATATACATCCTACCAACACATCCTATATATTATAGTAGTTCTAATATACATCCTTTCTTTATATCAAAAAATATATTTTGGATAAAAATATTTTATTTACCCTCCTTTTAAAACATACAGTGTTGGTTCATCATATTTAAGTGCTTAGAAATTCCTATCGATACAATGGATCAAACTGATCTACTAGAATCCACAAGCCACTCAACCAGCAAATCTCCTCAATATAAAAAAATCATTTTTAAATAAAATAACAAATACGCGCTCATATATATCCACTCAAACTCACTCTAGGGTATTACTAACCCCATCTCTATTGAGTTACGCCACAGATTCAAAGTAACCACTTAACCTTCCGCTCCGATACCACTGTAACGAGCTGCGATTTTCGACCCAAAATATCGACATACAACACCATGTCGACTATTCAAGAATCGAAAATACCGAAACAAAAGAAAGAAGTTAGAGGGTGAGAAATAGAAAGAAAGAAAGTTAGAATATAAGAAGAAGATCACAACTAGACAAAATCAGAGTAAAACGAATCTCATAGCGGAACCAATAAAATATAGCATACAACATAACTTTGAAATACAAATCTATCATTTGTATATACATACCAACATTAGAGTACAACACTTACATCACAGCGAGAATAAACGTTAGCTATAGTATGCTGCTGAAACCTCCTGCTCCGAGCTCCTTCTAGGTATCTGAAAAATCCCCACTACTTAACTTCCCGTACAAATTTAGGCACCCAAGAGTTTAGGGTAAACCAAAACAAAATAAACTTTGGGTCATTCATGGGACGGGCGTGAGTAAACTTCAACCACTTGGTTTAACTTTTAAAATTCTTTTAAAAAAAGGGATAATAGTAAGACCGATCCACACATAAACACGGATGGTTTTTACCTTACGATAAACCAAAACATTTCTTTAAAATCAACACTCTTCTGATATTATAATAATGTCTAAATAAAATAAATAACACTCTAGCGAAATGCTTTCATCTCACGTTCCACATACATAATATATACTCAAAAATAGAGGGCGCTTATTAGGGAATGAGTTCCAACTGGCAATGTATGGAATCACCTTCCGAAAGTGTATCTCTAGAGAGGAATACACCGGGTTCAATAAGGACATCTTGCAACCCAGGCTAAACATGAGCGGTCACTCATTTCGCTTGACTGTACCGAATGTATTATCACTAATAGTTGGGATCAACAACCGTTTCCCGAAAGGGACAACATAGAAATAAATTAAAGAAGAAAATGAATTTTCTCTAGACCAAGTGACAGTACACCCTAATTGGGAACTACCCACCTAGCCATGCGACCTACCCAATTTTTGTCATTTACCGGTTGCTGAGGCTTGAGGTCATAACGTACCTTTTTGACAGATCACACCTTTAATTACTTCGAATACCACATCGTCATACCCTCCAAATCAAAAATTGATTTCTACAAAATACCATGGGTACAAAGCTAAGAGAAACGAATTCCTCCGCCTCCAAACGTAAATACGTTTGAAGAGATCAACTTATGCGATCTTTTAGATATACTCCATCAGATATTCTTCCATACAGGTTATCCTAGGTTTGGACAAACCGAAGGCACTATTCTGTAAACCCATCTTAGGCAATTTTTACCTAGGATTTGCCCGAACAGCCCTTGTGTAAACCCTATCTTCAATTATCTTCATCATAGTTGATTCGGAATGCTAATGCCCATACGGAGTGGTTTTCGGATAATAAACCTGATCTCTATCTCTTCATATTGGTGACAGAAAAATGGTCAAAAATTTGATAGTCGGTTAATTAACTATCAAAGGAAAACATCCATACACACAACAATCTTATTTTCAAATGGAAATTCTATCTTTCAATCATCAATCAACATTTTTCCCTTTAAATTAATTTATCATTAATTTATTCATTTCCCTATTTCCCATTTCTATATATGCATAAATTCTTATTTTTTAAATTTTGGAAATATACGTTATTAACATTGGAAAACTTTTCCATTCTTATTCATGAATCACAATTTTTCCACTTGTATCAGTCCCTTACCGTAAACTAGTAAGAGAACAATTCCCTGAATATCAACCCCGAAGGACGAAACAAACATTAGATCGACACTCAGAAAACCGTTCAACTTAACTGATCTCTAATCATTCTCTAATTTCCTTAACTCCATTTAAATCTGCAAAACGTTTTCCTTTAAATCATTATTCACTTTAAAACATGAATATTATTTCTTTACAGAAACCTGGACTTTTTTTATCAAATCAAAACTTGATTTCAATTCATAAATATTATTACAGGTTCAAATTTTGTTTATCGAGTCATTTTATAAATCCACAACTAATCTTTTTTTCCCGAAATAGAATATATTATTTTATTTTAATGCAATTTCTTATCTCATTCAAATTCCCATTTAAATTCCTATTTCAAAACCCAATTTCCTTTATAAATGATTGTATTTGCAAAATACTTACTTAAATTCATTATTCAAATCGAATGTGAATAATAATCTTTTATATAATCAATTAAGTTTGATTTCGCATTTAAAAATAATACCTCATTCCCAAATTCTATTTGTACTTCTATTTATAGAATTATTCATACAAAATCCTATTTTATTATACTTCCAAACACCTATATCTCCTTTATAATTCCCTTTATAAATGTTAAGTTTACATTCCATAAAAATATCAGTGTTAAAACCAGTATTTACTTCTTAATATAAATTAAGACTTATATATATATTATATTATATTTATCCAATAATCAATATTTTAATTAATTTATAAGTATCGCTTATATATTAATCTTCTCAATTTATCTGTTAAAATATATTTTTATTTAAAATCTACTTTAAATCCATCTTCTTATAGTCCTTTTATATCTCGCCATTCCCTTTTATAAATGTATTAATTTTCAAAATATTTCCTTTCATAAAATTCATAGGTTTTGTGTAAATCTTTAAATTCAATATCCACTTCAAAAAACCCATTTTTATATTCTAATATTACTTATGGTATTTAAATTACTAAATAAAAAGGATCAATATCATCCCAACACACATAATTAATAACAGATTATATATCATAATATATGAAAAGCAGTAACATAAATATTGAGGAATCTAGTTGTATCCCTCCAACCTGTTTCCCTGCATCCACAGATGTTGAATAACTTAAATAACATAAATTTCAATTCCACTATGAAATTTTATTGCAAATGAAATTAGTATTCAAAAAACGACTTATATATAACAATATACATATTATCGCAACCAATTATCGTTAATTCATCCAAACAATCATCACATAGCATCAAATCATCATTTATCAATTCTAAAATACGTTATAAAAATATAAACTGGACAAAGTTAGTGAGTTTACTCACGTTGGACGTTTATCATTAAATAACGATAAACCATCGTAGATTCAGACAAACATTTAATTTTGCCATAATTTGTAACGAGCTCCAATTCACTCCAAATCAGTTCCATTGTGTAGCCATCGTCCATACAATACCAACGGATTTGACCGTTCGTGAATCTGACAATGTATGGTAAAGTTATACTTTTTACAATATTACGTACAAATTTAGGTCATTAATCATTAAAATAATTATTAATAAATTAACTAATCTAATACCCAATCCATGTCATCACCGCTTAAACACCCTCCTCATCTTCATCCCTTTCCAGTACAATGCTCAAACCCGCAAAAACCAAAGTGCCTTTCCTGAACTTCTTATTCAAACTGCTCCTTCCCAACACCATCATTCTACCTGTAACTGACATCATTAAAATCTCCTTTGAAATCTCCACCAACCAATATCCTCAAACCCATAATCGATCAATCTTGTGATAATCCATTCGTTCGACAATCCATGAGGCTTGCATCACTTTTTATTTGGTTAAAATCCAAAAAAAAAACACATAAACCTAGCTATTCGAACTCCTGGTTCCTAATACGAACTCGAAATGATTTAAAACTTCTTAAATCTCACCCAAGATTGAACCTTAGAACACGTTGGTTTAATTCCAGCGAATAAAATCGAAGCGTGCATGTGACAACTCGGATTCCGACAGACCGAATTCTTTCAAAATTCAATCCATCGAGACCCGAGTTGGTTGCTCTGGTATCCTGCAGAAAAGACAAAGAAAAGAGATATGTCAGAGTACGGAAAAACACCTCACAGCGGAAGGAATAAAATATAATATATTTTAAAACATAGCTTTACCTTAATCACAATACTGCTAAATCAATATTCCCAAAGCTATAAGTCTCTGTCTAACCTGCGAATGTTATGAGGAGGGGGTCAGAACATAAGTTCTGTGTGAATGAATTTAAACTACACTTCTTGAACAATCCTACATATACCGTTCAATTACACTTTCTTATTTATTAGGTTATACGTGTTATTAGCACTCAAAGCTCACACACACGTCACATCCATCTACCCCCAGTAGATTAACCTAATATAGTGTATATGTAGCTACCCCCAAAATGAGGTACACCCCGTGATACCCCACTCGCACGGTCTCCTCCGTATCGCCACAGTAATATGCGCAGTCCCTCATCCTATGCAAGAGTAACGTACAACGCTACATCCACATAGAACCACAATCGCCGTGCTACGTAAGCGTACCGACTACTATCCTCGAACTATTCGATCGAGTTGGTTCCATCACCCAATAATGCTCTCTAGTCTAAGATACACCACCCAAAGCAGACATGGTTGTACCTAGATTTCCCACGTACGTATCATCAATCATACTAGATGTTTCTACTGCACATAACCTCTACTTGTGCACCCAAGTTCCATGGCAGGGCTACACCAGAAAACACGGAACTCGGTCGGGAACTTTTCTATATCTGTACGGGCCCGCCTCTAAGAGTTTCAAAAATACGGATATCCCTCGGGTCTGGTTTTTCTATGGTGGCTATGGCCCCACCTCAGCCCCTCCCTCAACTAGTAAAGACCACACGAGCTAAGCGATCACCCCTAACAAACAAACAATCTAAACATCCATGTGGGTCTCCCCGCACCCGTCCCTTACTAGCAAAGGTTAACAATCTCTAGGGGTCAGCTCTTGTCTTTTTGCATTCCTTAGGCTGCTGGTGACAGGCGTCCAATGATCTTGCTATCGTTTGGTCTTGACCCTCCACCTCCGCCTAAGGCAATCGCCGAACCACCCTTAATGCCACCGCGTATAGCATTCTTACTGCCCCCTACTTGTGCAGTCAAGGCCCACCCACCTGGTAGTTCTACGTAGACCCAACCTCTGTAATCCTAGCCCAAAGCTAAACCACTACAGAGGACTACCAGGAGCACCTTTAACGTCTCAGGAAGCCGCGTGCTTCCCCTTCCAGTCCGTTGGAGCCGCCAAAATAGCGAACGTGCGCTCTCCTCGTGCCTTATGACACCATCATGATCTACCTCGTTGGGTTATTCATCCTACAATGTACGGACTACTTCAAGTGCCTTAGTTTAATATGTCATTAGACCTTAAGTCTAACCATTTATTTCACGCATGTGCCACCTCGTCAACTTTCTCATTTAACTTGGTTATTCACATTAGCTTCCTCTTTTTTTGGTATTCACCAAGTTACCCTTGCTTATTAATTCAATTTATACTTAACCCACTTAAGTCCCTTAATAAGCCCACAACATGTTATTTTCCAATCTCATAAATTATTCCCTTTTCGGGTTACAACAACATGCTATACTTAATTCATAATTAAGTGTGCCTTATCCCACATACATACTGATTAGGAGAATAATCCTCTAAACACTAGCCCCGAAGACCGAAATCAACATCAGATTGGAACCCAGAGAATTACTCAACCGAACCAACATATATGATTTTAATTTACTTCTTTCCCACTCATATAACTTATATCATTTTTAAATTTTACATTTCTCCTTTCCAAAACACTTAATTCAAGTATACCTTTACATATAAGTTATCTCATCTTCCTTATCGTTTCCTATAACTTATCTTGTCCTAAAGTTATAATTTCCACCTATTATCCTTTCTTGCCTTACTCAAGTTTATTCATAATAGGTTATTTATCATTCCCCATTTCTTGTTATTAATTTTAGATTTGACTTAACACTTCCATTTACTTGACCCGTTACATAAACTTTACCCAATTCAATTTGTTTATGATACCGTCACGGGTCCCATTTGGTTAAGCATATCTAAATTTTTTTCCGCATGTCACAAGTGTCCCACTTAACCCCTTTATTATGGTTTCCATATCTTACATTTGTCTAACTACGGTTAAGTCTACTTTAGTCATGTCTTACATGTCATTTATAACACCCACTTAACCCTCTAACCATATCCATGTCACCTACATGTCTTATTATGGTTAGTATTTCTTAATTTATTTATACTGCCGTAACGATGTATGACCTCTCACATTAGACGTCCGTTCGTGGCTGCTGGATTTGCCGGGCGGTTCCGGGTAGTCTTACACCACAAATGCACCTAACCTCGTGTCATAAACCGTTATGCCTCTAGTTCTTGCCGTTGACCTCTCACATTAGACATCCGCCTGTGGTTGCTGGATTTGCCGGGTGGTTCCGGGCAGTCTTACACCACAAACGCGTCTAACCTCGTGTCATAGGCATTCATTAACAATCGTCTTTCACCCAAACCCCAAATTCATGTCATTTGTTCCAAATTCAACTTAATTACATTTCATTTCTATGCCTATTTCCAATTTGTTATTCACTACACCAATTACGTAATAGTTAGCCAAATTTCATATTACCCAAATTATCCAATTATATCCAAATTCACCAATTCCGTGTTATTCATACCCAAACATACCAATTTCCAATATCCAATTATACCCAATTTCATATAATCAATATTTTCCCAATATATCCCAACATTCCCACGTTCATACATATAATCTAATCCACCCTCTAGGCTTACTTTTCAAGTCACGAATAAATTTCACATTATAGATTATATTCCTTGACTGCATAAAATAGATTATGCCCAATATATGCTATAACAATTGCTACGCCACAAACCCCAAAATTACAGATTATATTCCAATATCTCCATATTCCAATCATGCTTATTGTATAATAAGCTTTCATCTAGGTTCGAGATAACCTGGATCCAAAAATAAAAAAAAGGGAAAGGATAAAAAGGAGAGAACTCAAACGTAGGCACAAAATAAAATAACAGATCTTATTAAATTAACATCATATTCATTATGGGGAATGGTAAACGATAGAAGCAACATTATACAACAAATATAGTTCAAATCCACTCACATTGACTGGTTTAGAGAAATAAGCGATTTGTTGTTGATGTAGAACGCTGATTTAATCTTTTTTTTTATTATTGGTGAAGAGCATGAATTGTTGATGAAGAACTTTGCTTCTTGATTTGATTAAACTCCAAAGTTTGTGAAGAACTTGCAATTTAGTTTAGGGTTTGGGGGCGGCGGCCATGTTTGGTTGAAGTTTGGCGACATCATAGAGAATTTTTATGAATTAGATTAGGTCTAGGCACTATTTCATAGGTGTAGAGAGCGTTTTAGAGCCCTAGGATTGGCCTAGAAGCCATCTGGTTCATCCAAAAATAAAAACCACGTCATAGGGGCTAAAATTGCCAAAATCTGGGGGAGGTAGGTCGACCCTAAGGTCGACCTCCCTAGGGTAGGTCGACCCCCAGGTCGACACTAAGGTCAACCTGACACCCAGGTCGACACTAGGGTCGACCTGCCCGGTCAATGGCGGGAAATCTACTGCCTAACCGTCTGGTCAAATTTCCGAACTAGTTTTGAAATTTTCGGTGAATCTTCTAAACGCCATAACTTATTCATACGAAATCCGATTTACGCAAACTTGGACTCTATTCCAAGCAGAATTCCAAAACGAACATAATGGTGAAGTTTATTTTACTTAATTCTTGATATTTAAATTAAGAAATCTTTATTTTCTCATCTCTTCTATTACAAACACTGTTATCGAATTAATTTTTCCTTCTCCTCCATATTAATAAATTTTTCATTATACATCACCTTTATTTACCTATCTATGCATATACACATATTTTTAATTATATTAAAAATGCGAGGTGTTACATTCTCCCACCCTTGAAGAATTTCATCCCGAAACTCGATAAGAGTAAAATAGATAATCCCTCGCAACATCCATCCATCAAGTGTGCATCCAATTGTTGCAAACATTGTGCACATGTGCAAAGTGAGATACATCATAATAAAGCATGTATGCCTAATTTGGATCCACCTATATGTATGCAAATCTTAGAAACTTTTTCAAAACATGATGCTCACATCCTAAATATACTTGCAGTTCTATATGAATGTAATATTTTTGAAAAATCAAAACATTTTTCACCCAAATTTTCCCATACTCTTACAAAATAAGAGCATAGTTCATCCAATTTTCGCATCCAAAATCCTACCAACCATCATTAAATTCGAAATTTAAGAAAATCTAATTTTCCAAATTTGATTTCTTATGTTACGAAAAGGTGTAAAACGGAAAAATTCACATCCTCCGTTTTTCTTTTCTAATCGTACTTGGATTTTTATATGACTATTCTATGAAGATTTCCTATTTTCCTATCCAAGTACAATCACATAAGAAAATTTCTTCTCTTTTTCCACTTATCTTGGAAAAATTTAATATTTATTCATCTTTTTCTTAAGATTTCCATTTTCTTTTCCCGTCACGTTTTGTTGCTTGATTGATTCAGTTGTTTTCTTGTTAGTTAGTCTAGTCTTCTTATTAAGTTTAGTATTTCAAACAAGCTCTTTTGTTTTCAGCTCAAACAGTATCCTATACAGCTACAACTATGGGCCAAGAATCCTAGGACTTTTTCACGAGTCCACTCAATAGGATCTATACACTCGCTTGCCCTTCACCATCTAGTAGTCACTACTAGTCCATGCTGTGTATTACTAGCCTATACTTCTATTTCAAGCAACAATCCTAGACTCATACGGCTTATGCATTCTACGGGAAATTTTCCATTAGTTTAATATCATCTAATCCCTGACTGTAAATTGGCAAGAAAATAACTCTCTAAGTATCAACCCCGAAGACCGAAATCAACATCCGATTGATACTCAGAGAATTTCTCATCTCAACCAATTCCTAGTTGGTTCTAATAGCTTTAACTTTATCTCGTTCTTTCTAGGACTTAATCCTTACCTACCCCATTCTTTTAAAAGTATGGTTTGGCCTCCATCTTTGCATTACATATTTCTTCCAAAAATTAAAAGTGTTAGAACTTTATTTTCTCTTCTAAAAAAAGCTTGCTTTTGCCAAACCATAAAAACATGTTACAAAGTAAAATTGCAAAATATTTTTTTTTCAAATCACAAAAACTGGAGTAGACAAGGACAACTAATGGGTTACACTATTCCTATTTACAATGTTAAATTTGGCTGCTAAGGTGCAAATATCCATTCTATTCTTACAGTCTACCGCTTATTTTGTTTAACCAACAAAATTTCTTTTTAAAACAATAATCATAATTTATTGTTAACCGAATAGAGATTTCAAAACTTCTTTTCATATATGAAAACTAGCAAGCTATTTATGCTCCATAATATGCACCTTTTCATGAGAGAATTCTTTTAAAACAAGAAATCATTGTTTTACCCAATATACCTCACTTCACTTTAAAACCCATCATGCACTAAAAACATCAAAATACTTTTAAGATCAAAACTTGGAAAAATACCACAAACTCTCTTATAGATTCAAGTTCTTAAAAGCTTATCATTGGGTTAGACTCAAAGAGGGTCTTCAACTCGACTAGGCTGTCCTAGGCACTTATGCAAATTCAATTCTCTCGACTATATATATTCCTAATCCATTTTCCACGTCTTAACCTTTTCCAATCTATAAGGTTTCACTTCCAAACCCACTAGTCTAAAATAACATTCCAGTTTTAATTCTATGGGATACTTTCTTTCTCAAATACCAATTCATATTGTACACTCTCCAACCAAACCACCTAAGGGTCTCAAAAATTTCTATGTTTATTACTTTAGTGTACAAACTAAATATCCCAACTCTTTCCTTACCTAGTGGGCTACTTTATGGATTTAGGTTTATATATATAATATATTTATATTTTAGAAAATACAAATACGTTCACTCAATATCTCCCTAATATCACTAAACCGAAGCCCTGATACCAGATGTGACAACCCAGATTCCGACAGACCGAATTCTTTCAAAATTCAATCCATCAAGACCCGAGTTGGTTGCTCTGGTATCCAGCAGAAAAGACAATGAAAAGAGATATGTCAGAGTATGGAAAAACACCTCACAGCGGAAGGAATAAAATATAATATATTTTAAAACATAGCTTTACCTTAATCACAATACTGCTAAATCAGTATTCCCAAAGCTATAAGTCTCTATCTAACCTGCGAATGTTATATGGAGGGGGTCAGAACATAAGTTCCGTGTGAATGAATTTAAACTACACTTCTTGAATAATCCTATATATACCATTCAATTACACTTTCTTATTTATTAGGTTATACGTGTTATTAGCACTCAATGCTCACACACACGTCACACCCATCTACCCCCTAGTAGATTAACCTAATATAGTGTATATGTAGCTACCCACAAACTGAGGTACACCCCATGATACCCCACTCGCACGGTCTCCTCCAAATCGCCACAGTAATATGCGCAGTACCTTATCCTATGCCATAGTAACGTACAACGCTACATCCGCATAGAACCACTATCGTTGTGCTACGTAAGCGTACTGACTGTTATCCTCGAACTATTCGATCGAGTTTGGTTCCATCAACGAATAATGCCCTCTAGTCAACGATACACCACCCAGAGCAGACACGGTTGTACCTAGACTTTCCCACGTACGTATCATCAATCATACTAGATGTTTCTACTGCACATAACCTCTACTTGTGCACCCAAGTTCCGTGGCAGGGCTACACCAGAAAACACAGAACTCGGTCGGGAGCTTTTCTATATCTGTACGGGCCCGCCTCTAAGAGTTTCCACTGTACAGATATCCCTCGGGTCTGGTTTTTCTATGGTGGCTATGGCCCCACCTCAGCCCCTCCCTCAACTAGTAAAGACCACACGAGCTAAGCGACCACCCCTAACAAGCAAACAATCTAAACATCCATGTAGGGTCTCCTCGCATCCGTCACTTGATAGCAAAGGTTAACGATCTCTAGGGGTTAGCTCTTGTCTTTTCGCATTCCTTAGGCTGCTGGTGACAGGCGTCCGACGATCTTGCTATTGTTTGGTCTTGACCCTCCACCTTCGCCTGAGGAAATCGCCGAACCACCCTTAATGCCACTGCGTACAGCATTCTTACTGCCCCCTACTTGTGCAGTCATGGCCCACCCACCTGGTAGTTCCGCGCAGACCCAACCTCTGTAATCCTAGCCCGAAGCTAAACCACTATAGAGGACTACTAGGAGCACCTTTAACGTCTCAGGAAGTCGCGTGCTTCCCCTTCCAGTCCGTTGGAGTCGCCAAAATAGCGAACGTGCGCTCTCCTCGTGCTTTATTACACCATCATGATTTACCTCGTTGGGTTATTCATCCTACAACGTATGGACTGCTTCAAGCGCCTTAGTTTTATATGTCATTAGACCCTAAGTCTAACCATTTATTTCACGCTTGTGCCACCTCGTCAACTTTCTCATTTAACTTGGTTATTCACATTAGCTTCCTCTTTTTTTGGTATTCACCAAGTTACCCTTGCTTATTAATTCAATTTATACTTAACCCACTTAAGTCCCTTAATAAGCCCACAACATGTTATTTTCCAATCTCATAAATTATTCCCTTTTCGGGTTACAACAACATGTTATACTTAATTCATAGTTAAGTGTGCCTTATCCCACATACATAATGATTAGGAGAATAACCCTCTAAACACCAGCCCCAAAGACCGAAATCAACATCAGACAGGAACCCAGAGAATTACTCAACCCAACCAACATATATGATTTTAATTTACTTCTTTCCCACTCATATAACTTATATCATTTTTAAATTTTACATTTCTCCTTTCCAAAACACTTAATTCAAGTATACCTTTAAATATAAATTATCTCATCGTCCTTATCCTTTCCTTTAACTTATATTGTCCCATAAGTTATAATTTCCACCTATTATACTTTCTTGCCTTACTCAAGTTTATTCATAGTAGGTTATTTATCATTATCCATTTCTTGTTATTAATTTTAGATTTGACTTAACCCTTCCATTTACTTGACCCGTTACTTAAACTTTACCCAACTCAATTTGTTTATGATACCGTCACGGGTCCCATTTGGTTAAGCATATCTAATTTTTTTTCACATGTCCCACTTAACCCCCTTTATTATGGTTTCCATATCTTACACATGTCTTACTACGGTTAAGTCTACTTTAGTCATGTCTTACATGTCAATTATAACACCCACTTAACCCTCTAACCATACCCATGTCACCCACATGTCTTATTATGGTTAGTATTTCTTAATTTATTTATACTGCCGTAACGATGTATGACCTCTCACATTAGACGTCCGTTCGTGGATGCTGGATTTGCCGGGCGGTTCCGGGCAGTCTTACACCACAAACGCGCCTAACCTTGTGTCATAAACCGTTACGCCTCTAGTTCTTGCCGTTGACCTCTCACATTAGACGTCCGCTTGTGGTTGCTGGATTTGCCGGGCGGTTCTGGGCAGCCTTACACCACAAACGCGTCTAACCTCGTGTCATAGGCGTTCATTAACAATCGTCTTTCACCCAAACCCAAATTCATGTCATATGTTCCAAATTCAACTTAATTACATTTCATTTCTATGCCTATTTCCAATTTGTTATTCACTACACCAATTACATAATAGTTAGCCAAATTACATATTACCCAAATTATCCAATTATAGCCAAATTCACCAATTCCATGTTATTCATACCCAAACATACCAAATTCCAATATCCAATTATACCCAATTTCATTTAATCAATATTTTCCCAATATATCCCAACATTCCCACGTTTGTACATATAATCTAATTCACCCGCTACGCTTACTTTTCAAGTCACGAATAAATTTCACATTATAGATTATATTCCTCGACTGCATAAAATAGATTATGCACAATATATGCAATAACCATTGTTATGCCACAAACACCAAAATTACAGATTATATTCCAATATCCCCATATTCCAATCGTGCGTATTGTATAATAAGCTTTCGTCTAGGTTCGAGATAACCTAGATCCAAAAATAAAAAAAAGGGAAAGGATAAAAAGGAGAGAACTCAAACGTAGGCACAAAATAAAATAACATATCTTATTAAATTAACATCATATTCATTATGGGGAATGGTAAACGATAGAAGCAACATTATACAATAAATATAGTTCAAATCCACTCACATTGATTGGTTTAGAGAAATAAGCGATTTGTTGTTGATGTAGAACGCTGATTTAATCTTTTTTTTATTATTGGTGAACAACATGAATTGTTGATGAAGAACTTTGCTTCTTGATTTGATTAAACTCCAAAGTTTGTGAAAAACTTGGAATTTAGTTTAGGGTTTGGGGGCGGTGACCATGTTTGGTTGAAGTTTGGCGGCATGGAGGCATCATAGAGAATTTTTATGAATTAGGTTAGGTCTAGGCACTATTTTATAGGTGTAGAGAGCGTTTTAGAGCCCTAGGATTGGCCTAGAAGCCATCTGGTTCGTCCAAAAATAAAAACCACGTCACAGGAGCTATAATCGCCAAAATCTGGGGGAGGTAGGTCGACCTCCCGGGGGTAGATCAACCCCCAGGTCGACACTAAGGTCGACCTGACCCCCAAGTCGACACTAGGGTCGACCTGCCCGGTCAATGGCGGGAAATCTCCCGCCTAACCGTTTGGTCAAATTTCCGAATAGGTTTTGAAATTTTCGGTGAATTTTTTAAACGCCATAACTTATTCATACGAAATCCGATTTACGCAAACTTGGACTCTATTCTAAGCAGAATTCCGAGACGAACATAACGGTGAAGTCTATTTTACTTAATTCTTGATTTTTAAATTAAAAAATCTTTATTTTCTCATCTCTTCTATTATATACACTGTTATCGAATTAATTTTTCCTTCACTTCCATATTAATAAATTTTTCATTATACATCACCATTATTTACCTATCTATGCATATACACATATTTTTAATTATATTAAAAATGCGGGGTGTTATAGCGCACCCTAGGATTTTGATACAGAATTGAAGCTTGTCTCAAAACAAATCCAAGAATATACGTTTTGTAATTTGTTGTAATTTATTTGAATTGATATGAAGTATTAGAGATCACGTTTGGTTTTAAATGAGAAACAATGGCGGGGGAATACTTATAAATCGAAGAATGAATTTTCTTAGGTTAGAAGATGTTAAGGAGTACTTATAGGAGTAAGATATTATATTTATATTCGATTAAATATTAATTTATATTGTATTATTGCTTGTATTTATCATTTGAAAATTCGTATGTTCATATACGAATCCAATTTCGATGAAAATGGACATGCAACTACTGTTCAACATTACGAACCCAACGAAACTTGTTTCGTCGAATTTCGAGTCTGTTTGCTCACACATCGTATTTTTAAAAATCAATTTATTAACTGTTTTTCACATTAAAATAGCACATGACCACATACTGACTCCAAAAATCATGAAATTTGAAATTTAACAATAACTTATTATTCTGGATCCAATAAAATTAATTTCGTTAAAAACAGAGGTCATTTGCAAAATGGCTATTTTCTAAGGTATAAATAAATCAGTAAAATATTAATATATTCAAAAACAATTTAATTTAATATTAATAAATTAATATTATCGTATAGATCCCAATAGAATATCATATAGCTCCAAAATAAACATATCTAAATTTATAACTCGATATTTCAAATTCAGGTTAAATCGTTATTCAATTTATAATAAAATTCCTTTTATTATATAAATAAATCGTTATAAATTATAAACGAATTTTATAGCGACTTTCTGGAAATTTGACTTGGACATTACTCACATTCTACATGACAAAATATCGGTTTTTCTCTTCCATTAGAAAAATATAGTTCATTAGATTCGAACGTTTCTTGTTTTGCAGAAATCCGATTTAAAATGGATTTTGTATATTCAATTGAAGTTCAAAATTTAGTATTACGAACTACCACGACGTTACATGTTCGTTTTAAATTATATTATAATTAATACATTCTAAGGTTGTTTATTAAATAGATTCGTTATTATAATTCGAATCTAAACTCAACCAAAACTCTTACACTATACAATTCACACAATATCGTCAATTCAACTTAATTCCGATTATTTCAAAATTAAATATATCTAAATATTTAAATTCTACTTATTTAAATCGCCAAATCATATTTGAATAATTAAATAAGTTAATTATTAAATAGCTAAAAATTTAGGATGTTATAAAAGAGCTTCTCACGCTGATTCAAGTGGTCTATTCATTGCAGATTGCTCAAGTCGACAACGGCTTAGTCCAGTCAAGGAAAATGATGCGTAAGAAATTATTTTGTTCTTAAGTGGTCCATCTCCATGAATTCATTCCATTTGAGAATTTCCAGTATCCTAGATACCATTCACGTAATTATGGCACTACACTTGCACTTGTATGATGTTTGGGACTCAATGACCGACACACATCGGTATTGAATTCCAAGGATCACCTTCTTACACAATACTCTACACTTAGGGGGCGTGTGTACTTGATTATTTTAAATACAAAGTTCTTTGTGTAGAATGACATCTCGACATTCTGAGCACCTTCGATCATGAGAAGGTGATTCTTCTAAAATCCAAATTCAATTCATCTCTGGTGCGTATTCGTCTTCTGTGAAAATAGAAGCTTCTTCACATGTTCCCATCAAAAGTGCTATCATCGCAATAGGGCCCTTAATTGACCAATCCTATCCTATCCTTAGACTTATCCCAAATCCACCGGAGATGTGCCCTTTTGTAGTAACCTATAGGATGGTTCAACATGTCTATATACAGTTTGGCATTCCAGAAGATGTCCAATTACTTAAAAGAGATGAAGTGGTTGACCGTTCTCCTGTCGGATTTACTACCTGCCATCGCTACATGTGTTCACATGATGTTGTTCCTCCCTTTAACCCCTTCTTACAGTCAGTTCTTAAGGAGTTAGAATCCACACCTTATCAATTGCATCCAAACGGTTATGTTGTGCTCACTGGTCTATATGTGCTTTTCTTGCGAACCCAGCAATGTGTGCGCTGGTTCAAAGAAATCTGCTACCTCTATGTCTTCAGAAGGAGGAAAGACCACCCTTTCTCGCTTTTCTCTGAGGCCACTAGAAATCAGAAGCTCATTTTTAGTTTGCAAGATAAGATCCCTCCTTTCATGAATTGGATTCATAAGTTCGCGACATTTTTACTTAGCCTCTGTCTTCTCTCTTAACTTTAGAGCTTTTCCTTCTCAAGTTAGGGAACCTAAGCACTTAGCAATGTTCAAATCTCTAAAGGTCTTTCAGGCAGACGAGAGGCAAAAGAATTTCTTACTTCAAGATCATTAAGTTGGACTATTGGAGACCTCTTGATCAATTATTCCCCGCGAGATCTCGAAGTCTACTCGTGCTTTGACCGATAACCAGTCTACTCAACAGATGGTTGAGGACAAGTCGGAGGGGTATTCTCCTAGAGATGCCCTAGTTACCAAAGGATTGGGTTAGCAAATTGACGTGGAATAAGTCACTCCACATAGGATGTCGCCCATCAAATAAGGCAACGAGGGGGGCTTTTTACAACGTGAAGAAAAGGCACACACATGGATCCTAAGGCAGATATAGAGGAGGGAGAATTTCTAAGAGATAGTGATACTAGCATCGGGACTAGAGAGTATGGTCCCCAGTTTGCAAATTCATCTAGAGGAGAGTCTAGTAGCAAAGAGTATAGTGTCGATTCCGCGGATCTTATCATTGATGATATCTAAGTCACTTCATCTTAGACTCCTTCTGTCGATGTCCTAGCTAGAGACGATAAGGAAATCTTTATGGATTTAATATATATAAACGCAACACCATCTGGTATTTTTAAGGATGACCATGCATCCATTACTTCTGCAACACCTTGCTCTAGAACTCTTACGATGCCATTTTTCGCCTTGCATTCCCCGAAAATCACTTCTACAACCTGTAAGACTCTTATGTTTCCCTTCGTGAAGAGAGGTTCGTAAGGGAATCAGGTTTAGATAGCGCTCACATGCACCTTTCACCATAGCTACTTAACAAACATGCTTATTCTATTCACTTACCCGCATTTTTGACTATGTGGCTAATTTGATCTTCTTTGTTTGCAGGTTCTGCTGTGAGCCGTCAATACCAATGTTACAATGATTATGAGCATCATGTCTCTAGGGGTTTTAAAGGCTCAGGCCACTTTTATTTGAGTGGCTCTAAAGTAGGATAGGAAAGGAGGTAAAGGAAAGATTGCGAGGAGCACACTTGCGAAGACTGGAATGAGCGTGAGTGGCGAGACCGCGAAGAGCATAATAGGAGGGATCATGAGGAATGGGATAAAAAAGATCGTGAAAGTTGTGCCCGAGGTAGTAACCTGGAAGAGAAAAACATAAAAAGCAAGAATAAGACGATATAAAGAAATACTGGAGAGCTGTCCAAGCGCACTAAAACCTATCAAATCTCAGTTCCTTTTACAACAACATTTATCGATCTTGCTCCTATTGGCTCTTCTGGTTCTAATCCTCCTATTGCTACCTTGACTGAGACAAACATTTACAAAATCATAAAGATGTCTCCCTACTCACTTTTGAAGGCACCCAATCGATTATCACAGAGGTTTATGGGATGGTTCTCGGGTGGAATGCAACTCGACTTGGACATTACCCTAGTAGACAAAGAGGAAATGCTAAAGAATATCGAGGTTTTCAAAATGGCGTGGAGAAACTATGCAACTGGAAAAAATTGGTCTCGAAACTTCGGAGAGTTAAACAAGCTTAACTATGAAGAGCAACTTACAATAGAGAGTGATCACGTTGAGTGGGAAAAGCTATCAAAGAGTAAGACGCTGAAATCGAGCGCATTGCTGCTTCCCATGATGAAACCGTAGCTGCTAAGAGGAATGCTGAAGAAGAGCTAGGGTCACGGTCCAGTCTTATCAGCAAAAAGAGTCCTTGATATACTCTCAAAGTGCGATGCTCATGCCGTGCAAAAAATGGCCAAAGGTTCATTATATATGGAGGAAAGGACCGTTGACGATTATCACCAACAAGTGGAAAATCTTACCGTAGAGGTCAATGTTGCGTCTCTTGAAAATATAAACTGAAGGACCTGCTTTTCAAGGCCTACTGAGAGTGTGATTTAATGAGGCAAGAGCGCGATCAAGCCAGAATCAAAAAGGTTGTTGTTGAAAGTACGCATTCCAAAAATATGAGCAAACTCAATTTGACCACGTTCGAGTTTTATGTTCTTGGTGTTATAGGGAGAGGTAGCTTGGAATTCTTAGAGGAGATGTACCCTCTCACCTTGGCCGAGGTATAGGAGGAAGTGGTAAAATGAGCAGTCATTGATGGTAGTTACCCTAAAGAAGAGATCTTGGCATTTTACTTGAGTGATGATTCCTAGGTCGCTCTCTCCGTGGGCAAGAGGAGCTATGATGGGGAAAAAATTCGTCATTGCCAAGGGGGCTGGACCCTCGGGGGAATCTCATCTTGATTCTCAAACTTCCTTAGATGTATTCATTCCCCTCTCCCCCTGAGGACCCCTTTTATGTGCCAAAGCTACCCTCGCCGAGGCCGCCGCTAACATCATCATTGCTTCCAACAAAGCCACTCTTGCCACCATAGCCCTTATTGACGTCTCTATCGAAGTTATTGCCCCTTTGATTACCGCTACTAATTATGTAAATGTCGAGGCAAATTTATCAAGTGGCAAGGGAAACAACCAAGGCGAGAAGGACTTCGAGATTGCCACACAAGTAACCTTGGAGACAGGTAATGTCGATATCTCCGACTTAGGGGACCACTTTCTTTCTTTATATGAGGGGAAACAACCAAGGTGAGAAGGACTTCGAGATTGCCACACAAGTAACCTTGGAGACAGGTAATGTCGATATCTCTGACTCAGGGGACCACTTTCTTTCTTTATATGAGTTTGACTATTTACTCGTTCAATTTTCACTTGGTATAGGATTTGACATGCAGGACTCTCTTCCTTCCACTATTGATGTTGCGGGGGCCACTGTAATTTTTACTTCTTCATTTCTGCACTAGTAGTCCCTTCCCCTTAAACAACAGTTACTCCTACTTCACTTACCTCATCTCCAACTCCTACCTTTCATCCAGGGTCACAATGTGAACAGATTGCCGCTTTGCAAGATCTCGATGACCCGGAAGTTTCCTCCTGAGGTGGTGGAGACACCTTTGAAGAAAAAGATACCCCAAGGGTAACTCGGTTGTTGAGCGCAAGGTTCCCTCCTCAGAAAGCGATACGAAGTCCAAGCATAAGCGCATCGGGAAGCATAGTGCATAGAGGAAATCGAAGGCTACTCCAGCTCCAGATGGCGAGAAGTCCCACATGGTTCTTGCTAGTCCAGCTTCAATTGCTGCTCCATCGAGTGGTTTATCGAATTGACAATCAAACCTAGTAAAACCTCAAAAGGCGGGAAGAAAAAGGATTGATGTTCTAACTTCCACGCCTTATATAGTTCCCCATCCGTCTCTTTGTTTAGTTTGCTTTGTTCGGCCATGGCTATGCTGGTGCCGACCCTCGCTTTGTGGTTATGCTTTGATGAATTTTTGTAAATAGTAACGATCTAAATTTTATTAGAAAATATTTAATGGATATTAAATATTTAAAATGATTTATTTTAAGAATTTATGACTTGAAATTTATTTAATTTAACGTTTGAACGTATAATTTATAATATGATAAAAAATGAGCTCACAGCGGCGTTGTAGCTTGAAATAATACATTTTGAAATTTAAATGATGTATATAATGCAATATAAGTCAGAATTTGTTGAAACAAGAAGAGTTTGAATCCATTTAACTACATTTTTATAACGAATGTGAAAAATCAAGATTCCATCGTATTATTGTATGTTATGTCCAATTCAAATTTCCAAAAAGTCATTACGAAATCGTTTATAAACCATAAGGTTTTATTTAATAAAATAAAAGGAATTCTATTATAAAATGAATATCAATTTAGCTTAAAAATGAACTACCGATTTTAAAATCCAATATAGTTTATTTTGAAGCTATATAATGTTCTATTTTGATATATACGATAATATTAATATATTATTATTAAATTGTATTGCTTTTGAATTTATTAACATTTTGTTAGTTTTATTCAAGCCTTCTAAATAGACATTTTGCAAATGGCCTCTGTTTTCCACGAAACTAGTTTTATTATATCCGGAATAGTAAATTATTGTAGGATTTCAAATTTCGGGTCAATCGGAATTAGTGTGTGATCGTGGTAAATTAAAACACGTGCCTAAAATCGATTTTTACACTAGTTTAAAACTTGATTTTGAAAATAGAAAATATAGATGATTGAATTAGCTCTCGAAACTTGTCTCATTGTATCTGAAATAGGGGTATTTGGCTAGGTATGTCATTCGTTTGGTCTCATCTGGAGTTCTGGATACATAACTTAATAGCTAAGTACCATTGAGAATTTAATAATAATATAAACATGGTATAAATACCCTCGAAATGAAACCTTAGGGTTCCCTTTATCCTACAGCCACCAGCCATAATAGAAGGCCGAAATTCATCCTCCTTCTCCTTACAATCTCTCATGATCCGTGCATTATTTGAAGAAACTCCGAACTAATAAATTGAAGAGTATGACATAAATTTCAAATCTATATGAATTTGATGAAATATGGTGCAGTAAATCGAGAGAATTTTGGGCATGAAGCCAACACGTTTGAACGGGAATTTAAGGCGTAGGGGGAGGCTGAGTTCACTACCGTGGAATGTGAAGGGCTCTGACGTAGTGGGTTCTTATCGGCGACGGAGGGCCTATGGCGGCGTGCGTGGCGGAGGGGGGTGATGCGAGGTGAGTTCAGGTATTTATGCCAGGGTAACGAAGGGGAAGTGGTTAATTAGGACAAATAAAATAATTAATTATTTTAATTAAGTTAATGAATTTAGTTATGGTTTTAATGGCCATATCTTGTTCAAATGAAAACATAATTGAACGAAAGAATTTGCTATGGGATCGTGGAGCCGAGAGCTTCACAACGAAACTGATTTGGTTGGATTTGGAGAAAGTTTGATTTTTGGGTTAAATTAAATGCATGTTTATTTTAATTTAAAAAGGAATCGAAAACCGATCAATGTGAGAACTCCTTGAACTAATTTAAAAAGTTGTTATAATCTTATCTAATTATATATTGATTGATTGTGGTTGCTATGATTGCTTCGCGGATGATGGATGTTATTTATAGCTATTTATTTACTGTATATGTACATTTAAGTGTTAAAAATTATAAACATTTATCTTATGACTGTTGTTTGATGGATGATGAACTGTTATGGGTGTTATTATATTTTTTCACACAATTCACACTACGAATATGAAATTATATGGAAATTGATTGAGTTGGGTTCCACTGCGATTTTAAATGAATATTATATTCATTTAAGTAAAATTTGATGTGAAAATGGAAATTGGATTTTTATATCCGAAATGGTTTTAAATAGAAGTTAATATGATTTCAAACAACATTTCAAAAGGTTGAAATGGTTTTGAAAGAGATTTGAATTTAAAATGGCTTGTTTAATTTAAATTAGATTTTCAAAAGTGAATTCGAGTTAGATATATAAAAGACGTTTTTAACTCGAATGGATTTTTCCAAAGATCTTATTTATATTTATAATGGATTTCAGAAAAGTTATCATATCAAAATATTATATTTTGAAAATATATTATTTTAATATAATGATATAGAATATTAAATTTTGTTATATAATTGAATTTGGAACCTTTTTTAAACGAGTTTATAAACGTTTTATAAAATACGTTTGGATTTAATCGATGAATTTTAATTTAAATAATAATATGGTTTGAATAGGACGTGTCGCGCAGCGATAGTTCGTAAATTTCAACCATGAACTTCTAACGACCATAACTAATAAAATTTAAATCAGATTTCCCCGAAACCGGATATATTTGTTTTCTATCGATAAGAGATTTCAAATGATAGAAGAAATTTTGAATTTCAACTTATAGATTTCAAGTTATGTTTAAATCTGTTTTTGAAAAGGTTGTTGTAAACACAATTCAATGATCGTAATGGGAAATCGTTCAAAACGGTTATATAAAAATTATTAAAAGTATGGAAAAATTATGATAAATCTTAATAAGTGATTTTCAAGAGATATGGAATAGAAATATGAAGTTTGAAACTATATTTCGATGTTTGTGTTTTCAGCCTAACGTGCTAATTACGATAAACGACATTTTTAACGTTTAAAGTTAAATATTGAATGTATAGTTTCCAAAAGCTATTGTACATGGTTTATATAATTAATAATTCATTTCAAAAGTATTTTGACCTGATTATAACTTATAAGTCGAGATTTAGTCTGAATAGGGCAAGTCGCTTAGTGACAATTCGCGAACGTCGACCGTTGACTTCAAATTGACGCATAGGGAGATCCAACCATCGGATCTCGTGAAGCGAGAAGTGTTTGGTTCGTATTGAAAAGTGTTTTCAAATTAAAAAGGAATTTAAAAGATCCTATGGTTAGATCTTGAAATATGTGCAAAGCAAATTTGAATAAAATTGGATTTGAATAGAAATGATTTTCGGATATTTGGATATTACCGTTGTTTAGACTTTTACTATTTTGAGGAATTTGAAGATGTTTTACATTACTATTCCACTTATAGCATTCACTGATAACGAGAATTGGTGTTGAATATAAGTTGATGTAAATTCTGTTTCAATTCTTATATTTGATACCAAATGCATTTTGGGTTTGTCATAAATGATGTTTTCAAATAATATTAGTTCTTTAACCCATTTAAAGAAGAAAATGATTTCTTGAGATTAGTTGAAATGAAATCTTTATTTTAATTGAATATGAAGATTTACAGAAAGAAGTTGGAACTTAATGGTTTATCATTGAGTTGGGTGATCTTCTAGG
Source organism: Allium sativum (assembly GCA_030737875.1). Lineage (NCBI taxonomy): Eukaryota > Viridiplantae > Streptophyta > Magnoliopsida > Asparagales > Amaryllidaceae > Allium > Allium sativum. Next base: position 304,805,816 of record CM060916.1, on the reverse strand, counting down.
TGTTTGATCTGATATTGGTTTAGGCTTTTGGAGTCATACACTTGATAGATTGTCCTCTTGGCATTGTGCAATCGAGAACCAATTCTGGTTAATGAATGGTTTTCCCTAACGATATATATAAGAAATCGCAAGTACGATTTTGCGCCAAAGATATTACTTGGGAAAGTTAAAAGTTATTAACCTTTATGATGGTTAATGAATAATTTGGATTTGAGTAAGCGTGTTTTCATGTAATGAAGAAGAAATCTTTAATTAAATTGAAATGAAAGAGGGTAATTAAACTTACCAAAACACGAGGGGTGTTAGATATGGAATACCACATGTTTTGCTTCATTAGATGAATAGGATGGGAAAGGGATAACGATTTGAGAAATGACCCTTATGCGTGAGACTAAATATTCTCGATAAAGCATAGAAACTCGATTTGAGTTAAATTTGTGAAAAGAGATTATATAATTTTTTGAAATGATTTCCAAGGAAAGAATTAAACAAGAGTTTAATGAACGTAAATTTTTGATAAGATTTAAGGGAATAATTCCCAGTGGAAAGAATGATTTGAGTAAATGAATATTCTGAAATGGAACGAGACTCATGATATGGCTATATATAAGAATTGGTTTTAATGAGGAGCTAGTTATTTCGGAAAGACTGGGTCCGTCCCATTCTGAATAACTATACGACGAATATTGAAAATACCGAAGATGGTGGTTGAAGACCCGGAATCTTCACATCGTTTGGATTATGCTGATGTCTCGATTGGGAGGTACACCCAAGACGAGGTTATAATTGCCAGTCGTTAAGACGTACTTGGAGTTTGTCCGGATTTGAAAGGACCTTTATAATTTATTGGACTAGAAACAAGGTGCCTTCGGTTTCATTCAGACCTAGAACAGACTTGTAAATGGATGTGTGTCTGACATTGTATTTTACAACATAACCAATTGGTTTCTATTGATGTTATATCAGTTGGTGGCAGTGAATTTATTTTCTTAGCTTAACACCCTCCTCTGAGACTTATGTACTTAAAGGGTTATATATTAATAGACATCGATTGTATGTTGTGAATGGACAATGTGGCATGCTAAGTGATGAGCCAATCAAAGATTTTTGTTAAAAATCAGAGCTTTGTGGATGATGATCAAAGCATGACTGGTATAGTGTAGCTTTGTGTTGAAACGTGACTATAGAGCCTCACAACCCGTGAATGGCTGAAAACAGGATGATGGACAGTATAGATATGGACTAACGTTTCCTTCTAGCTGAAAAGTGATGCCATTGTATGGAGCCCAGATTGGTTTACTTATGTGGAAGATAGATCGAGGTGCCTTGGATGATGGTCAAATATGACAGAGATAATGGTTGGTAATGACTGGGGAGCGTTATGTTCAGAAAAGATTCCGATCAGCCATGTACAGAGCTGGCCGGATATGCCGATCTGAAGGACTATGCGTTGAATCCTAGGACATCCCGCTAGAGGTGTTCTGAACGGTTAAGGAAGATCCTTTGCATTGGTGATTAATGGAATCCAACTTCCAATACAAGCTTTGCGTTTTCAGTTGTAACCTAATAGCCAACATAATGGAATAGGGTATTATGCAAGCTAATATTTATACATTTACTTTTGAAAGTGATTTAGACACTATGCACCAGTAATAATAAAAGAAAATTTCGCGTGTCAAGCATGTTTGGTTATTATAAGGTAAAACTCTTTCCTCCGGTATGCGTTGCATTATGTGATGGGACTTGAGTCTTATAATAGCTTCATTTTTTGAAAAGCATTGAGAGTAGTATATGATTGGTATTCATGTGGAGAAAACCCGATCCATGTTATACAACGTGGTACTGTGATTTACCTAACTTTAAAATAAAGTAAATATTTGTTTTATTTCTCACACTAGTCCCATGATTAATCCAGAATTTATTGATTCCCACTAAACTCTAGGTGCCATATTTTCCATACGGGCAGTCTAGTACGTTTGATTTACATATATTTTATAGAGGAGGTGCTGGATTGAAGCTAAAGCTGTGTCCAGAGCATTTTATTTCTTCCGTTGAATTTATGTTTTCCTGCTGTATACATTTTGTATATCCTGATAGTTATTTCCGCTGCGCGATGTATTTATTAATGTACTCTAATGTAAGCTGTACTCTGATGTAAAAGTCATTATATTGATAATGAAAAAGTTGGTTTTGTTCAGTTCTTACTAGTCGTAATCTCGAGCGATATGTCTTGTTGATCGGTTTTAAGACGATTGGATTATCGATTTGAATTTGGTGGCAGGATGGGTCGTCACTTAAATGAATAGTACATAGAAACAAAATTTGGATTGCTTGTCGTACATCCCATGCCACCTATATTGTGACACTTCTTATCGTACTTTCTGCATTTTCCAGCATTTATTTTCTTACAGCTTCTCACCATTTTTTGATATGTTCTATACATGCTGCAGTGTTACGACGACCCTAAGGTATGTTTTATCTTTATGCCTTTTGAGTTCATTGTGGGTGATGTTTCCCACATAACGTGGGTCGTCACGGACCGGAGCCAGCTTGAGTTCCAATTATGCATCTGTTATTCGATTATTTCATGACTTTACTTTTAGGGAATTTCAATCTGTCCTTAGTTGTTTGCATTTTCTTAGGCTGGATCTGATATTTTTCTAATTAGGTGCCTTGATATAACGGGGTCTTTGTATCTAGATGATTTTTATCGATTGTCGTGTGCCTTTTTCCAGGGTTGGGACTAACTTGGACCGGTAGCATTTCCCGAGACCAGATTTTTTCATGATTTTTATCAAACGCCTCATAGGAGCAAGGGTTTTTGTGCACTCAATTTTTATCGAGCGTCATGTGTCATTTTACTAGGTCGGGATCGGCATTAGCCGATCATGTTTCCCAAGGCCGGATTTTTCATGATTTTTATTGAGCACCTCTTAGGAGTGTTTTTTTATCGATTGTCGTGCCCTTTTCCAAGGTCAGGACCAGCTTGGGTTAATCGTGTTTCCCAAGGACGTACTTTTCATGATTTTTGATGAGTGCCTCATAGAAGAGAGGCCCTTTATCCACTTAGCTTTTCTCGATCGTCATGTTCCTTTTTCCAATATGGGACCAACTTGGGGTTGTCGCGCTTCCCGAAGCTGGACTTTTCACAATTTTTATCGAGCGCCTCATAGGAGCGAGGTTTTTGGCTGAGGTTATGTTATCTGCCAATTCTTTTTGTGCGATCGTTGGTGGCCCCTTTGAGCTTGCCCCCATGGATCAAGCTACTTGCCGCACTTTTTCTAGCTTGCACTTCCCTTCTTTGATTACCTTAAAGGTATCTTCTCAAGGGACATAACATATTTTCATAGATCATGTCCGCGTTATCAGATTCATTTCCTACAACGTTTTGCAATTTCAGATCAAAGAATATAATTTTGCAAGTACACAGTCGAAATAATTCAGAAGTAGCTTTTATTAATAGTAAAATAATTTAGAAGTAGCTTTTGCTAATTTCTCTTTGATGGATAGATTTAATGATTTTGTTGATTGCTTCCACTTTCCCATTTGCCTACGGATGTGCCACAGCTGCGAAGCTTTTCTATATTCAGTATCACTTACAAAAGCTCTGAAACTCCTCGCTCTAGAATTGTGTTCCTTTGTCGATGATTATTTTCTTTGGAATACCAAACCTACAAATAATGTTTTTATCCACAAGCTAATAACTTTCTTAGTTGTGATTGTGGCCAGTGGTTCCACTTCGTGTAATAATCTACGATGAAAATTCCATATTTGGCGCCTACTGTTGCCATCAATAACACTCCGATCAAATCGTTTTCCCATACAGCCAATGGCTATGGTCTGACCATCTGTGTTTATTCTGATGATGAGGCTCTTGGGATTTTAGCGAATCTCTGACATCTATTACATTTCTGGGCATAATCTGCAACATCCCTTTTCACTTCAGGCCAGAAGTAACCATATAAAAGTATTTTCTTGCTAGTTTTTGACCACCGGAATGGTCCCCACATTCACCCTCTTGTATTTCAGCTAGGATTCTTCTTGCTTCTTCCCGGGTAAGACATCACAATAATGGCACAGAGAATCCCTGCTTGTACAACTTTCCATCTTGAATGACAAACCTTAGATCTTTCCTAAACAACTTTCCTTTCCATCTAACTCGTCGGGAGTGTCTCGTTATTTAGTTACTCCTCTACGTGGATCATCCACGACTCTGGTTCCTTGGTAGTTTCCATAATATTCCTAGTCCATGTCACTAGTACTCATGCTAGAAAGTACATCTACTGGCACCAAGCCCAAGAGTTGGGCATCTCCGAAACAGGCATACATTGCAAGTGAATCGACCTACATATTTTCATCTCTTGGAATATGAGTGATGGTGTAATCATTGAGAAGTTCCCATATTTTCGACAAATAGGGAGCCAAGTTTCCTCCTTTCGCTTGAAACTCTCTTTGAACGCTAACACACCACGAGTTGCGAATTGCTAAAGATCTGAAGAGTTCAGATATCTAATTCCTTAGCAGTTTTTAGCCCAGTAATTAGAGCCACATACTCAGCTTCATAATTGGTTGCCAGGAATTTCAATCGCAGTGCTTAACAAACCGAATGTCCCTCAGGAGTCCCCAAGACCACTCTCGCACCTGGTCGATTCTCATTCATCGCTCCATCAACATACAATTTCCATTGCATGATCACTTTCACTGTTTTTTCTTGATCATTGTCTCAAAAGGTAAATTTAGTAATGAAGTTAGCCAACGCTTGGCTTTTGATCGCTCTTCAGGGATAGTATATTACATTGTATTGTCTTAGTTTGATGTTCCATTTCAATATTCGACCTAAAATTTTAGGGCGAAATAAGACTTGCTTTAATGGCTTGTCCGTGAGTACCTTAATCGGATGTTCCTAAAACTAAAGTTGCAATTTTCTTGATGCAATCAACAAATAGTATGCGAGTTTCTCAAGTTTGGGATAATTCTTTTTAGCTCTAGTGAATCTCTTACTGATGTAATACACAATCCATTGGACACGAGACTCTTCCCGTACTAGGATTTCACTCAAAACATGGGAAGATAGTGCTAAGTATATAAACAAATCTTCTCCATCGCTGGTTTTGGAAATCATTGTTGGATTTTCCATATGTCTAATCATCTCGTCAAAGTTCTTCTTCCCCTTATTCAGAGAATCGAAGAAAGGGATGCTTCTGTCGGTTGCCTTCGAGATAAACCTACTTAATGCTGCAAAGTTTCCATTCAAGCTCTAAAGTTCCATCTTAGTCCTAGGTGCTCTTACTTCTCTCAAGGTTGTAACTTGCATCAGATTTGCTTCAATTCCTCTAGCATTGACCATAAGTCCCCAAAAATTTCCCGAACAGACATCAAATGAGCACTTCAATGGATTGAGCTTCATTCCATACTTTCGCAAGATTCTGAACAACTCTGCTAGATTGTCCATGTGATTGACCGCCATATGTGATTTGACCAATATATCATCCACATAACTTCCATAGTCTTGCAAATTTGAGATTTGAACATCATATTAACCAACCGTTGTTAAGTTGCTCCTGCATTCTTTAATCCAAATGGAATCACTCGATAGAAATATAATCCCAAGTTAGTAACGAAGCTAGGGTTCTCTTGAACGGGGTCATGAATCATAATCTAATAAAGACAACAAATCATGCCATGTTATTCCATCCACAAGTTGGTTTATTCGCTATAACGGGAATCTATCCTTGAGACATGCGTTGTTGAGATCTGAGAATTCGATGCACACTCACCACTTGCCATTAGCTTTTTAAATCATTACTGGTTAAACACCCAATTCTGGTGCTTCAATTCCTTTACAAATCCATTTTCCCTTAATTTATCGACTTCCTCCTTCAACGTTGCCGACATTTTTAGACCTTGAGTCCGCCTTTTTTGCTATACTGGTGTGTATGAGGATCAATATTTAAAGATACCATACATACTACGTGGCTTGTAGCGAACACATCCAGGTTTTCTTTTAGTAAAACTACCAGTTCTCTCTGCAACTTGACGCCATGTTTTCATATGGTATTCAACATTCTAGTCGGATATTTGGGATCTACCGGGACATGCACCGTAATCTCTGCAGGCGTTGTCCTATTGTCCCCTGCAGCTTCATTCCTGGAGTCCATAGCCTTACGATCCTGAGTATATTCCCATGTGCAGGGGTTTTCCTTTAATTGCTATAAAGCAGGTTTTTGAATGTGGAGCGGTCCCTCTACATTCTTCCCCTTTTCCTTCTTTATGCTTCGTGCAATTCAGTTATATAACATTCTCGAGCAGCATTCTAGTCTCCCTTAATCATTCCGACTCCATTTTCCATGGGAAATTTTATTACGAGGCACCATGGTGCTAAGGCAATTTTGAAGTCTATTAATACGGGCTTACCTAAAAATACATTATAAGCAGAAATTTCATCAACAATAATGAAGGTTTGGATAAACATCACTCTCCTTTCACCTTCTCCAAGTTTAACAGGTAGACCAATCGTCTCAGTCGGTTGCTGCAGCTCGCCAGAGAATCTTTGGATTTTAATATGAGATGCCGACACATCCGTCATGGATAACATCATCTGATTGAAGGTTTTTCTAGAAAGGACGTTTATGGAAGTTCTACAATTAACAAGCAATCTCCTCACTGTAGCTGGGCCAATTCCAATCATCACTACCATTAGGTCAAGTGTTAGAGCCTTGATGCCCTCTGAATCTCTAACCCTGCAGACAATGTCATCGTTGCATGTTTTCTACTGCATCGTCGGACTCGTATCTTCCAAAATGAGGCAACTTTCATCCTTCGGGGAGTATTTCAACGCACTTAAGTATTTCTCCATTTCTCCCTAACTTTTCTATGCCGTGTGCGGCTCTCCTGAAATAGTATGAATGACTAGCTTTCCGTTACCTTACCGCCATTTCGATTGCTAGGTCATGTTTGGCTAGTTGGGACAAGCTGCCCCTGGGTCGTTGGGGGCTGTTCTTATACCTGAGGCTGCTTGACATACCGTTGTAGCTTATTTTCTCTAATGAGCTCCTCCATCAGAATCTTTTGGTGCCGACGTTCATTGAGACCAGGTTGGTTATGAAAGTGGAAAAATCATCCAGATTACTTCTGGTTGTCCATCATTCTTAGAGAGGTAGCTTAGGATAGAATTCTTGCTTAATGGTAGCGAGGAAGGTATTCTCTGGTTTTTTGTTCAAAGGTGTGAAATCCTTTGGCTTGAAGTATCATAGACGTTTTCCACCATTCTTACCTCTACCTTTGTTCTCATTTCCCCTTTTTTTGGCCTCCCAACTTCTTCACATCATCTTGAGCATTGTTCCTTTCTTTTGGATCATCCAAACTTCTATTTTGCACACTACTAGCAACATTTCAGATCGCGGAAGCTTCTTCCTCCAATCCAATAAACTCATCGTCCTTCTTATAGAATTTATCAAGTGTGTTTGGTTCCTTTATTTTCACTCACTTCTTAAATTCAGTCTCTTTATTAACAGCTCTAATTAATGCCATCAACACCATACTTGGCTTGGAATTGCCAACTTCTGTTACTGCTGAATTGAAACGGTTGACATAGAATTTCAATGGTTTCCTTGGCTCTTGGGTTAATCCAGATAGAGATAATGTATTTTTCATTCGAAGTGTACAATCAGAATTGTATCTTAAACTTGAGAGCCTAGTCATCGAACTTGTAAACATATTTTGATGTTAGCTTTGTAAATCAAAGTGAGGTGACCCCCTCAAAATATACTGGAAAATATCGACACTTCAATTCATCAGTTTCCCAATCACCATTCATATGGTAGCCGTACTTGAAAAGAGACAAGTTAGGGTCCTTTGTCCCGTTGTATGTTGGCATAGTTGGTGGAACAAACTTCTTGGGGTACTCTACATTCAATATTTTCCCTATGAACGGGGTCCAGCTTGGGGGTCTTCCTCTTCTTCCTTCCTAGACAAGATTTCCTTAATAATTTGCTTAATCATCTGAGAGATGTATTCCTCATTATCGGATTTCTCCATGGGGAGGACTCCAGTTGCTTTTCGAGGTGTCAGATGACCTTGTTAGCTAGTTAGGGCCTTGTTCCTTCGATTAGTGGGGATGTCCTTTCGCTGGTGCTTACTATTATTTGAGAAGATAGTCTTATAGCATTTTTTTTGTTCTTCAAAACTAGCGTTGGCATCCTAAACATCAACATTACGACTATGGTTATCAAAATAAACCAACATTCTATCTAGATCATTGTCGTTGTTGACTTGGTAACCTTGGTCAATCTCCATATTCAAATTTCTGGGAAGGGTACCTTCATTCCTTCCTGCGCTAGTTTGAGCAACATTGGTAAAATCATCCCCTTGGCAGTTCCTGCATTTCTTCTTCTTCTTCTTCGATCAGAGGAAGATGAATGTGCATGCTCTTCCAAGTCTATTTCCACTCTATCGCTTCCTATGTTTGGCCTTACCACAAGCAAAGCATCTAACTTTTCCATTAAACCCTTATTTGTGGCATCCAAAAAATTGATTCTTTCCTTCTATCATGGTATCTAGCTCCCTACGAGTTATAGCTTCTCTTAGGGCTTGAGTTATTCTAGGGTCATTGGTTGTGGGGAAAACTTGAATATCATCACCTATATTCCTAGAAGTCGTCACTGCCCTTGATTTGCTCCTGCTTGCTTTTTCCTTAGAGAAGCCATAATATCAACCAAACTACAAGTTATTAATGCAATATTTTCCATGGATCTACATCGTAGACCCTGATGATTTATAGTAAAATGCAGACCTTGGCCTTGAAATCAAGTTCTCAGTGAAAGCACCAAATGTTAACTTCAAAAATGGAGATAACAACCAAATTATCTCGAAAGCACCTCCCCACAATAGGAAAAACGGAATACGGAAGATAAAATAAAATGAAATAGGAAAGAAACGAAAAGTAAAAGAGACAGATACAATTTTATAGTGGTTGAGCTTGAGATTAAGCCTACGTCCACTTTTAATATATTTTTTATTATCCTTGACAAGCCAAATATAATGTATTACAGATGAATACAACGTTCTCCATGGTAGAGATTTTTAGGAAATCACAAGGATCGATTATTGTAGTAGATCTCAATAATCGATCTAGGTGACCTAAGATTGCTATCTTAGGAGATGTTGTATTGCTGCTGGAAATGAACTATGGTTGTTATAGATGAAGATCCTCTATGACAGCACTTCAACAGGGCAAGAATCCAATTCCCTTTCATGTTGGAGAATAAGGGATATTTATAGGAGTTACTGATAAACTTGGGCCTAACCTTTGTGCAGAAGGACTCGGAATCATGCTCAAATACTCCACATAAAACCACAACTTAAAATACTCCATCTTCGTGGATTGGTACCGGTCCATGGTTAATGGACCGGTACTAATGCATGTACATAGATTGTTTTGCACTTTAGTCTTTACGAATGCCTTCTCTATGTAATCTTCAGTCTTTGAGTAGAATATGGCTTCAACCGGACTAAGTTTGATAGGGTGCCGAGCTTTGGCGCTTCATCGCACTTGCATTCCTCCGATCCATAGAGTACTCACATCTAGGATGATTATCCCGGCTTTAAATTTTCTCATCACTGGGCTTAATAAGAGGATAAAATCATGCTGGTACATGACTCATACCCTAACACGTGAAAACCATGGACCAGTACCGGTCCATGGAGATATCTTATTTGATGCCCAAGCTTTTTGTACTCTTTTCCTTCCATCTCTAGGTCCTTCCTTCAAGGTTTCGTTAGATACAGGGGTCCAATGATCTTGTTCCTTATTTAGATTCTACGTGTATTTATTTTGGGTTTATAACCGAGTAAACATTAAGTCTAACTTTTGTGAGACAACCAGTTCATGTTATAGCCAAAGATGAGTAGAGGCCAATGTAACGGCTGGAAATTTTCGACTCCTCGAGAGTCGAAAATCCCGAGACGTTAGTGAAAGAAAGTAGAGGGTGAGGAAGAAAAGATAGAACTAATAGAATAGAAGAAGAAGAAGAACTTACATCATCAGAGTAAACACAAATCTCACAGCGGAACGAATAAAATAACATAACTTTGAAATACAAATCAGTACTCGTATATACATACCATTTCAAAGTACAACACTTAACAACACAGCGGAATAATAATAGCTATAATCCTGAAGTCTCCTGCTCCAAGCTCTCCAAGTGTATCTGAAAAATCCCGACTACTTGACTGCCCGTACAAATTTAGGCACCCAAGAGTTTAGGGGAAACAAAACAAAATAAACTCCGGGTCAGTCATGGGACTGGTGTGAATAAAACTCCAACACTTGGTTAAATAAAGGATATCTTTCTGATATTATAATAATGTCTAAATACAAATAGATATCAATCTAGCAGAACGCTTGCATCTCACGTTCCACATACATAGTATACAAATAAAACCGTGAGCGCTTATTGGAGATTGGATTCCTACAGACAAGGTATGGGAGCACCTTCCGATCAGTGTACTCTAGAGGAGATACACTAGGGTTCAACAAGAACGTCTTGCAACCCGGCCACACATGACCGTCCACTCATTTAGCATGAGTGTAACGAATATATTATCACCGATGGTTGGGATCAGCAACCATCCTTCCCGATAAGGGGCGGCATTGAAATAGATTATAAAGAAGTACAATTGAATATTCTCTAGATGGTGATAATACACCCTGCTTGGGTATGGCCCAACTAGCCATGCTGCCTAGCCCAACTTCTGTTATTTCCCAGTTGTGAGGTTTGAGGTCACGTTTATCACTTTGACAGATTATTTCTTCAATTACTTTGAATGCCACATCGTCATACCCGCCAAATCATTATCGATTTCTCAAGGCATCACGAGTATAAAAGCTAAGAGAAACGAATTTCTCCGCCACCAACGAAATACGTTTAAAGAGATCAACATATATGATTCGTTAAGAATACTTTGTCAGACACTCGTCCATATACGTTGTTCTGGGACTGAATAAACCGAAGGCACTATTCAGTGAATCCATCCTACCTAGGCTTTTCACAATAGCCCTTGCACTTCACTCCGTCTTCAATTATCTTCAGCGTACTTGATTCGCAACGCTTATGCTAATACGGAGTGGTTCTTCGGATAATAATCCAACCGGTCTCTCCATATTAACAACGTAAAAATGGTCAAAACTTTGATAGTCTGTGATTTAACTATCAAATGAAAACATGTCGGTGTACAAACAACGATCTTATTTCCAAATGGAAATTCAATCGATCAATCATCATATGTTCATATTTCCTTATTTCATATATTTAGAAAATATCTGTTATTAATCATTGGAAAACATTTCCATAGCTTATTTTCACATCACTATTATTTCGCAACTATCAGTCCCTAACTGTAACTAGTATGAGAACGATTCTCTAAGTATCAATCCGGAAGGTCGAAACCAACATCAGATCGTCACTTAGAAAACCGTTCAACTTACCCTCTCCAGTCAGTTTCTGAATTTGCTTAACTCTATTTCTTAAATTCTTATCATGAAAACATTTCATTTTCTATGTTTAGAAAACATATCTGACTATATTTGGAAAACGTTTCCAAAAACTCATTTACGGATTTCCAATGAACGTTGTATAAAACATCGTTTAGCTTAATCCATTTATCGCTTATTCCTTAACTTTATTCCTAATCAACCTTTTAGATCGAACCACCACTATTCCTTTGTCAATTCTGAAGTCAATCAAGTTGGGGTATAATTACCTCTCAGACCTTAATTGAACAACGTCCTTTACTGTGAAATAGATGAAGCTCATTACTCACTTTTTCCAATCATCTGTTTACGCAAATTCTCGGATTCAGGTTATGAATCTACTTCTTATATGAAAACGTTTGATTATAACTATAACGTTATAATTCCTACTTCTGCAATATCTAACCTAAATTATAACTTTATCTCCTAACTCGAATAATTTAACAGACACCTAATTTCTAAATCAATAACTAAATCTTGATTTAAACCCTGGAAAGTAAATAGTACTTTCCCAAATTCGCTATAATCGAATTCGACGTATAACTCTCTTTCGAGTAATCTCTATTCGATTAACTCCCTTGTTAATAACTTATTTTCGATAAACTCTATTTCGATTAACTTCTATCGAATAACTAATATTCGAATAACTCTTCTTGGTTGGCTCTATTTCATTAACTCTTATCGAATAACAAATATTCGATTTTCTTAAATGTGTCAATTCTTATCGAATAACTAACATCCAATTTAACTTAAATGGATTTACTCTTATCGAACAACTTATTCGATTAACTCAACTTGATTTTCTTAACTCGATTATCTCAACTCGATTTCTTAACTCGATTACTTAACTCAATAAATCTTAACTTGATTACTTAACTCGATAACTTAACTTAACCCAAATCGATTAACTCAACTCTAATCGATTAACTTAATTTGATTTACTCCTTCGAATAACTCATTCGAATAACTTAATTGATAAATTATATTCACTTCTATCCTATCGAATAAACTATATTCGATATCTCCTCCAACACTATTCGAATGAACTATATTCGATTAACTTCTCTAACTCTATTCGAATAAATTATATTCGATTAACTCTTTTAACTTTACTCGAATAACTATATTCGATTAACACTTTCTTTCGAATAACTATATTCGATTAACTCTTCGACTAACTCCTTTGGATTAACTAACTTCGAATAACTCCTTTGGATTACTAACTTCGAATAACTCCTTTGGATTAACTAACTTCGAATAACCAATATTCGATAACTACTCTTCGAATAATTAATATTCGGTAACTCTTCTCAAATGAATAACATTTGATTTCTCCACTCGAATAAACTATATTCGATTACTCTTCCCTCGAATACTCTATATTCGATAACTCTACTTCGAATAAGTGATATTCGGCAACTCTACTCGATTAACTCCACTTGGATAACTCTAACTGGCCAACTCTAACTGGTCAACTCTAACTGAGTAACTCTAACTGATCAACTCTAACTGGTCAACTTTAACTGGTCAACTTTAACTGGTCAACTCTAACTGTTTATCTTTAACTGGTAAATTTTAACTGGTTAACTCAAATGGTTTAACCTAACTGGTTAACTCAAATGGTTTAACCTAACTTGATTTACTTGTCTCGATTAACTGAACTAATCCACTTAGTTTAACTTAGTTAATTCACTTTGATTAACTCTAACCGATTTACTTAGTTTAACTCAGCTAATTCACTTTGATTAACCCAACTAATTTACTTCGATTAACCAATTAGTTTAACTTGACTAATTCACTTAGTTTGACGCAACTAATTCACTTTGATTTACAAATTAGTTTAACTTAACTAAGTCACTTAGTTTGACGCAACTAATTCACTTTGATTTACCAATTAGTTTAACTTAACTAATTCACTTCGATTAACCGCTTAGTTTATCTTAACTAATTTACTTTGGTTAACTTAACCAATTACTTTGATTAACTCGACTAACTTGCTTTGGTTAACCTAACAAATTACTTTGTTTAACTCGACTAACTTGCTTTGGTTAACCTAACCAATTACTTTGTTTAATCCTTTTTTCACACTCTGGTTATAATTCCTACTTCTACAATATCTCCTTAAAATCCATATCGTGTTATACTTGTGTGCGAAGCACGTGTTTAAATCTATCCTTGTATAATTCTATTTATTTTTCCGAACAAGTGTTCCTTTATTTATTCCCTAAATAAATATTCCTTTATTCCATTTATTTATAATCTAAATAAATGTTCCTATATTTATTTCCTAAATAAATATTCCTTTATATTCTAATTCATTTATTTTCTAAATAAATGTTTCTATTTTATTTCATTTATTTTCTAAATAAATGTTTCCTTTCTCATTTATTTATTTTATAATTAAATAAATGTTTTCCTTTTATAAAATCCTATTGATTTTATAAATAAGATTCATTTTCAATATAAACATTGAAAATCCCCTTATCAACATTTTGGTATGTTATGGTATTCAATCATATCAAATCACGATGTTCAATATCGTCCAAGCACATATAACCGCCCATAGATTTTATATCACATCATATAACAATATATGAAAAACAATAAAATAACTGTTGAGGAATCCAGTTGGATTCCTCCAACCCGTTTCCCTGCATCCACAGATGTTAAACAACACCAGTATAATATTCTGATAAACAGAATCAACATATAACTATTTGACGGTTTTTTTTTATATATATATATATATATATACATACGTAAATATATATATAAAATCTCTACTAACTGACTAGCAGTTCAAGCAAACAATCAACACACAGTCAAACAGACAATATTTTAACAGTTCTAAGAATACAACGTGAAAATAAAACTGTTTAGAGTTTGTGAGATTTACTCACATTGGACGATCATCGTTAATAACGATAATTGTCGCTTGATTTGATTTTGATAATTTATTTCACCATAAATTGTAACGAACTCAGAGTTACTTCCAGTCGGTCCCACGTTGTAGTGTCCGTTCAATATCAACAAAAAAACCGGCCCATATCTTCAGCATAGATCCAACAAAATGCTTGATTAAGGCTTTGGTTGCGAGTGTTAACTAGGCCGACTATTGGTTTCGAAAGTATATGGGCCGATATTTTATTTCCACGTGTTCGACACTCTTGTTTCCCTCTTCAGAAATCCACGTCTTCATCCTTCACGTCTTAGCTACTTTTCCCATTTGTTTCCTGCTCGTTCGAAGATGCCCAAGTCCATTTGAATATACTGCTGCTACCAGTTAAGGTTCTACTCAAATTTTGAAATGGAAAACAAAAGAATACGGACCCCATGTTCACAATAAAAAGTACACACCACGTTCAACTCTTGCACCATGTACCAGACTGCTGATTTGTCTTCACGTTTTGAAACAATCAGCGTCTCCTTCCTGCTGAATCAAATACCGTCTCCAGTACATGACTAACTCCACCACGACAACATCGACTTCACCATTTCTTGCTGAATTCAAACACTATTGCTACCAGTTAGCTCCTCATTGTTTCCTCATCCCCCACTTTCGTTTCCCATACCAGTTTAAACCCGAAGGCCTTAACTTTCACAGTCCTGTTTTGTCCACAACGTGTATCTTATTTATTTAACTCAAACATTATTAAATTAAATACGATTTACCTACTTAACCTTGTTTAGAATGCTAATTAGTTCCTTTACCCCGCGTTACTTCTCCTTCAAAACCTCTACAATCCTGGCTCCCTCAGGTGGAGCTCGAACTCCATCCCTCTGCTGCGTCGGCAGCAGTTTTCCAGTGCTTTAAGCACTTCGATCGACCTCTGTTGGTTCGAAATCACCCAAAAACACTCAAACGAGATGCTGAATCACGCCAGAAACCCAAATACAAGAATAAAAACTCAGATCCATGCAATACACAGCAAACTGCGATGCTTTACAACCTCGAATCCAACCCTCGATTCACGCCTTCACTTGTTCGAGTCGAACGGATTCGGAGTTGCAAGATATCGTGGAGTATTGAAGTTGATTTCATTTGTATAAGAATTGAAGAGGGAGGCGGCATCTTGATATTGATTTACAGAAGAGGAATTTAAAGAGGAGGCGCCTCCTTTTACTTTGCAGAAGAATGAGTTTTGGTCATAAGGGAAAAAGGTAAACGGTTATATAATAAGTGTCTTGTGGTGGAAGCTTTGGCCACGCTAGAACAAATAGGAGATACGGTTGAGAAGAAGGAAGCATGGACCTCGTTGGATCGCTGAAATGATTTTAGGCAAGACATAATTTAGTAAACGGAAACATGTGTATTTTTCTACTAAACTAATCCATCATTTTACGTGAATTATTTTGGCTTATATTCAAATGAAACTTGAATTAGTATTGGCAACTCATCAAGGTTCAAACCCTGTACCGTAGTAGTATACTTAAACTTTATTAACGTATGGACCGTTACCGACAGATATCAATATATTGTTGTACCGGGCAATGTGTCACGGTTTTAAAAATATAATAATACCGGTAGATTAACTCATATTTTGAAACCCCAAAATGTTGATTACAGGGTGCGAAATACTTCAAATAAAAAGTTGCTTATTTAATTAATTAAAAATTACCATAAAATTCTAAAAATTAAATTATTACTACTTCCCAAAAGAACCTTGTCTAAATTCAAACCCGATCTCTAGTTATATCGAATAAACAGTTACGTTCGATAAACGATTCTATAGCGACTTTTCTGAAATTTGATTTGGACACAAATCAAAATCTACACGACGAAATCCCGATTTTTCTCTTCCACTAGAAAGATATACTCTACCAGCTCCACACGTTTCTTGTTTTACAAAAATCCGGCTTAAAACGGATTCTGTATATTCAGTTGAAGTTCGAATCGCCAAATTGCGAACTGCCACGACGTTTCAAGTTCGTTTTAATTATAATTATAAATTATAAGTTCAAACGTTGTACTTTAAGTTATCGATATCGCCAAATCGATATATAAATCATTAAATAAATTAATTATTCGACAGCTAACAAAACGCGCCATTACAGCCAAGGAACAAGGTAGTAATATTCGTAACGACTCAATGGAGCGATAATGAGGAAGATCATACATTGGAAACCAAGAATACGATTGGGGATAGTTTTCCCAAATTATTGATAGGTATGCTATGTATTGTTTTATCGACTGACTGCTGGTGGGATATACAAGCATTGTTTGCATAGTTGTTAAGTTTGTTTGTCCTTATCAAAATCTGGGAACAAATCTCTTTTACAGAGAGGAGGACGTAACATCACTAATTTTAGTAAACATTACACGAGAAATTTAATTTTATAGATCAAATACAATTGTGTAGTGGGATAATGAGAAGAGATTTGATCAATAAAATGGTTTCTCCTTAGATAATTAATTTATTGAAATAATATAAAAGAGGGCTTATAAGAAGAGAAAATGTGAGATATACTAGTCTTTCATGCCATCGCATCTCACCCTGCCATCTATTTTTCTATTTAACAAGTACATCTGAAACTAAAAACCTAGGTGGTCGACCATTATAATCTTTAAAGATAATTGAAGCTAAGGAAATATTAGAGGGAGAAACCTAAGGAATTAAGCTACTTCAAATCTCAACTTGTTTATCTTTTTTAAGGTGAATGATACACCCATCCATATAACTTTACTTTGTTTTAGTTCGGTTATGGGTAATACCAAAATTATATATGTTATTTTGAATGATTTTTTGTTGTTTAGATAGAATAATAACACATTTAGATTAGTTATAATTTATCTGATTAAGATCTTGAATAGAAGCCTTAGTTTTTTTATATAAACCTTGTTTCATATATCCAAATACTTTGAAATTTTAATATGACATGCTCAATTTGATTTTATAGATGATTTTTTATTTTCATACTTTCCTACGGAGGAAACAAATTTAAATTTCGGTTTTAAAAATTTCGGTGAATAAATAAATAAATTTGACTTGAATATTTTGAAAAATAGAGAGAAGGATATTCTTGAATTTCTGTGATTTTAGGGATTTTCCTTACTGAAAATGAATTAATACAAATTGTTTTATTTTGAACAGCTTAAGGGAGATAATTATTTAAGCTTATTAATTAAATAATCTCATATGTTTTAGCTTTTGGACTGTTAAACCACCTTTTTACAAGGCTGCCATGCTTTCGTTTTGAACGATTAGATAGCTTGGGACTGGAGCATGGATGGCTATGTAAACTCACGTAAACTTGGACATGCTTGGATTAAGCGATGTATACGTATGACTTTGGAGTCGCTAAAAATAGATCTGGTATAAGCCTTATGCTTTGATACTTTGGATCGACCAGACCAATAATCCTTGGACCAGATTGGGCATCATCCTCATAATCTAGATTTGATCGATCTCGTTATGCACTTCAGGTCGGCTAGATCATATTGGCATTGGGTCAGCTAGAGAAAATTATATTGGATTAGCGTAAGCTCTTTGGCTAATTTGGATTTAGCCAAACTTAGCTCAACATGTTTGGCTTAATTCACTTAGATGTTGCACTTGAATAACTCAATTTTGAAGGCAAGGACTTTGCCTCAGCTTTGGATTGATCCCAACAAATCAGTACTGATCCAAAGATATCGATTCGAGTGATCTAAATCATTTCACACTGACTTGAACAATTCTAGATGTAACTTTTTTTTACCGGATTTTAAGCCGAGCCTAGATTCTTTCCGGCTATAAATACATGACCCGCAGGTTCATTTAAAGGGTCTTTTGACATTTTTTGGCTCTCTTACGCAAGAACTCTACCATTGCCAAACTATGACCCCTTTTTTTCTACATTCTCGATCAAATCTGGAGTATATTATGATCTATTATTATAAATAATAGATTACCTCATACTAGATGTTGTCCATTGCCGAACCACTATAAATTTGTGTGTTAATTCAATTTTTATGTGCTCTGTGTTCTGGATTATTGATGTTATCTGTGACTGATTACTACACAGATTAAAAAGGTGTTAGCGAAAGTTAACATTTTGGTTCATTGGGAAGGGGCTTACATTGTATTTGGATTTCTTAAGGATTCAGATACAGATAGAATGAAGGAGAATGATATTCATGCCTAGGCTAAATGCGCTAGACAGAAATGAAGTCATGATGCTTCCTCCATTGGAAATCCCTCCATCTGTTGAACTCGAAAATAAAGGGATGGAATTATAATGGAATTGAAATCTCGCTTAGAAAGAAAAGAAGTATTACTCTAGCGATAAAAGGAAATGATAGCTAGTTTCCTCAAGAAGATGGAATAGCTTGCTGGGCCAAGATATAAGATGTAGCTATTGGAGTAGGAATCAGTGGTGTATAGGATATCATACATCGCTCAGGAGCAATTCCATTGCCATCATCTCGGACCGGTAACCATCCAAATCAAATCCAGGCCGGTCTGGCTTGGATTGTGGGAACCCCCTCAGACGAAGCACATGTTCCTTCTACTCGTCATGTTTTAGATTGTGGAACTTATGCTTTGGATCACGGAGCTCAATTGGAGGCCGATATAAATATGGAAACAGGAACGGACCAGTAAAAATCATGCTTTGACCCTAGAGACCGGATTGGCACAAATCCCGCTTGTTGGGCCGATGCCGATCTAGCTGCTGGTGTCATGGATCGATACCATGCTTCTACGGATCATGGTAATGGGGGTATCGGTGTTGGTTTAGAAATGGAGGCAACTTATGGAGAATGGTAATCAAATTGCCGACATGATTCGAAGATTTTCTCGAGGCAGATTGTCTTAATTGGAAATGGATCATGTCAATGGAAGCCCTTTCAGGCTGGTTATACAAAAGTCAGTGAACCCATCTAATTTTAAGGTACTGGCTTTGGAAGCTTATGATGCTAGGAAGGACCCTGTCATATATCTCATACGCTATACGAAACAAATGAAAGTCCTGAGAGCATCAAATGATGTCATGGTTAAGTGTTTCCTGCTGCTTCTTTCGGATAACACTGTCATGTGGTATCGGTACTTGAAATCAAGATCTACAGAAAGGTGGAATACTTTATTAGAACGGTTAATTGAGTAGTTTAGGGTCCACATATCTCGACCCAAAATCTTTATGTTGCTCACTATACTTAAGCAAAAGACTAAAGAAAATATATAAAAAAATTGGAATGGTTTAATGCAACGGTAGCGTTAGTAGACTGACCGAGCCCATTTATGGTGCTTATGATTGATGTTTCTGGCATACTGGATAACTCCATTTCAAAATTTTAAGAAAGTTATCCACCAAAGGGCCTTGGTGACTTTTATTACGAAGCTGATAGGTTTCCATGACAAAAGGAGACATAAGCTGATAGAGAAACCTTTGCAGTTAATACAGTTAAAATTGTTCCTTATCGTAAATGGATTTAATTGGGATAATCTGCAATGAATCTAAGTTCTCTTTGTATATGGATCCTAATGCATCTTTAGAAGAAATTTACTTGGATACTCAAGATACTACACCTTTATGGATGCCTTCTAGAAGGGAGCCAACGGAAAGGGGGGAATCTTGTAATCATTGTCTGTTCCAGGACCTGGATGGTCATAGCATGAACAAGTATCGATGTCTAAGGGGTATAATAAAGGGGCATGTAAAACGCAGAGAGATGGCAAAATATATTCAGTAGACGACTGCGATAACGAAATAATAGCAGCCTCCAACCGCCAAGATCAGGTGCGAGCTAGGACCAAGCTATATGAGCCAATAAATAACTAGTCTTAATTTTGAATGTCTAAATCGTCCTACGCATATAAAGGATTAGGAATTTATCCCAATGTATGCTCTGTACATGATGATAAACCATCAACCTCTTTTTGGTAATTAAATTTGTATAAAAATGGCTATTTCAACCCAACCACGCATGGGATTAGGATTTAGTCTTTAGGCGTGCTCTATATTAGAGGATAAAACATTAGGTTTGTTTTGGATTTTGTAATAAATTAGGAATTTGGAACTTCAATAAAATCAATTTGCTTGTATGGATTATGTTTGAAGTGTGGAATTGAAAATTGGATCTACAATCTTCAATAACGAAAACCCAACCATGGATTATGCTTAGGCATAATTGATCCATCTTGTTAGGTCTTGACAAGGTCACTTTTTTAGTCCTCAAGTATGGACTATACTTAGGAAGGGTCGGGCTATTTTTCAGGACATGGCAAAGCCGCTCGAACAGATTTTGCAGGTACGGATTATACATATGCTGACTTAACCCGAAGAGACTATGAATTTTTGAGTTGTGTAATATCCATAATTTTTGATAACGTTGTTCATAAATTTAATTGGATAAATTAAATAGGAATGGTATGGTGAAGGAGGACGTGAGATTTGTGCTAATAAATTATCTAGTAGGTTAGCCTTTGAAATAATTAAATCAATGCTTAAGGAAGGAATATATAAGAGGGGGAAAAGGTAACTTTTGGCCTTTATATCTATTCATATCCTACACATTTTTTTTCACATTTCATTCGATCTAAAAATTTAAAAGTGCTAAAGGTGGTCGGCCGTTGAAGCAAGGAAGAAGAAAAGATAAACCCTAGGGTTTAGTGCTTGGAAACTTTGTTAACAAAACTCAAAACCTAACCTTATCAAAATGAATAATACTCTTACCCTTATATTTCGACCATAAGGAAAATAGCCAAAAGTTTTGTTTGTTCATGATGGCTTTTCATGGTTATTATGATGCTAATTGATGGGAAATCAGTAGCTATCACTGACATGTTTATATGGTTTTTATATGCATGGAAATTGTTTAGTTTTATGGTAACATCTATAGTTAGACATCTCCGAATGCCATGGATTTTTGATACGATGTTTATTATGTGATTTTTGAGATGAGTTTCAATTTTCAAGAAAATTCATGGATGTATGAATTAGTTATGAATTTTCTAAGTTTGATTTTCTTGGAAAGGATTGCATGTTGATTAAAACGATAAAAATAAATGCATAAATATTTAATATATTGCCAGTATGAAAGTACTACAAAAAGGACTGTGTATGGTCAGTATTTTGTCTTGTAAGCCAATGAGAATTTAACAAATATGGTGGAATATGTATAAAGTAGTGCTTCTTGGGAAAATAAGTCAATACGAACGTATTTACTATAAGTGCCATTGCCATTTCAGAGGTAATGTTTCGATACTCTCAGATGCCATTTTTTGGTTGTACTGGATACTTAGAATATCATCTAAGTATGGTATAGGAAGTATTCATACATCTGCCTCGTACCCTAAAGAAGAGACACTTATGTGTTTTGGAAGTTAACTACTCCACAAAAGGATTTGCCTCCACTCTCTTGGAAGGGACGAAAGGGGGCCTTTATAAGAAATAAAATTATTTTGAATAAGGACTTATGCCTTTCGAAAGAAGCGGGAGAGAGTCCAAAACCTCGAAGCCATTGCTTACAATGTCATTGTTAGAGTTTATGCCCTAGAGGCAATCCATTTGATGTAATTAATAACACTGTTGATGTTATCAATTTTATTTTGAATAAAATATTCTACTGCATAATATAAATATTAACAAATAGAAGACCTTAGAATAATAATAATGAATTATATAGCTCAAGTAAGTGACTTGAACATGAGATTATATAATATATTAAGTATTATAATTCTTAAATGTCCCTTGTTAAGTTTTATTGTTTATATAGGACAACAATAAAACATTGAGACTAGTATGTTGATTGACTAGTGATCACATTTCATTAATCATTAATATACGTGATAATAATGTCAATACATAAGTACATATCAGAGAATAGCTATTGGACTTCCCAACATGAGAAAACTACATGGAATATAATTAACAGTATCATAAGTTATTCTCATAGTGACAGTGATGTAATGGTCCTCCGACCTGAAATCATTATAATTTTATTTGAGAATATTTATTTTTGGATATAATCAAAAGTTACTTTTAACCGAGCAGACGATAAAGGTGATTATTGGATACATATCGAATCGAATGAAAATTGTGAATGATCTTTAAGGAATTTAACCTTATGATATAAGTAGTGATATCCATGGGCCTCTTTATTGAGTGAGACTATGAAGTGCATGGTCATGCTACGATATTGGTTTGTTTTATATAGTCTACTCATCGATCAAGATAAAAGGATTAAATTATGAAAAGGATGGTACATTCCATGCCTTGAGTTTAATTCTGGATATATTGGTTAAAAGGATTATATTACATTAGAACACTAGTTACAGAAAGGTTATATCAAATCGTTGATTTTATTATAACTTAAGTAACAACGATGTGTTGTTAGATACTTCTCACTGTTTGTAATGTAAATATTGTTTAAATTATTTCCAACGTTATGGTAACCTATAGGGTCACACATAAGAATGCTTGAAAAGGATGAGAACCATTCATAACAAATGGGAAATCAAATGTTGACTTTTCTCTAGGTTTCGAATTGGTATAAGGGTTCTATGATCTTACCTAATTTAGATTTTTTTTCGTTTACCATATAATAAAAGGAAGGCTGACCTTTCTTCTATTCATTCATTTAGAAAATCCACAAAATTAATGATCAAAATTAAAAAAAAAACTAAATCTCCAAATCGGTTAGCACCATCGATTCTTCTTCTTGACTCTGTTTAACATCATCGAGATTGAGTGTTTGTGGACTAATCTATAGAGGCAGCGACATTTGTCACGATCATATACGATAACTCTCGATTGACAATTCATAGCATAGATCCATATTATTTTAGTTATTATTTTGTTTCATTAATGTGAATTACACCCAAATTTACTTTCAATGGTATCAGAGCCAATCAGAGCCAGGTTGTTGTGAATTTGTATATTGAGTTTAATATGGTTTGATCTATTTGATTCATATCGAATCAGATAGTATTATGAACATTATTGCTAGAAGAATTTAACATAAATTCATTTAAAGATGAAATTATTTCATTATAGAATATTTTATATATGATATGAAACATAAATGTTGTGGATTAAAATTGTGTTTATTCTGGTTTAAAATGTTTAAACCCTGCCATGTTAATGTTTAAATTTTTGATAAGAAATGATTTAAGCATAAACACAAATTTTGTTTTGCTATAAATCTGAGTAGGATCATAAATTAATATATGATATTAATGCTAACCAGTTCCCATATATTATTTATCATAGTTGATGATATGAGATATGTAAATCTGGTTTAACAATTGCCTTTGTATGCTTTGTTAAACAAATTTGGATAGAATTTTAAATTATTTGAATATAAACATGTAAACAACACTAATACCATTTATATATGTGTCCTAAATCAGTTGAATTAATATTTTCGGATTTCTGACTTGATAAATCTAATTTGTTAGGAAGAATTACTAAAGCATATATTTTGACTTTTGTTAATTTAATTGGATAAATCACAATCATAATAATAAACCTGTTGTGCTTTTGATCAAAAGAAACAAATTTGATAGTTGATCAAATGATCGAATATAAGATTTATAGCTGAGAACCTTTTGATTTTGCATTTTCGTAATATTGATCATAAATGCATGATGACATTCAGGTCATAATATATATATATATATATATATATATATATATATTATGACGTATATTTTAATCCTAAATTTAATCAATGTATGCAAATCAAAACCTTTGCAAGGATTTGACATCTAAAATATATGATCAGTTTAGAAATACAGACTACATATATGTTTAATTGTTATGTTGATTTTCAATTTGAGATATGTATATATTTGTATATGTATATCCACAACAGTTAGTAATTATTATGGTTTATCTTAAAAAAATTAAGAATGCTTGAACTAAATTGTTTTATGAGAAACTCATGTTAATTAGATTTTATAACAATTTACATATGTACAGTGTTTGTTATTAATGCATAATGTAAAATGTAGTTCAACACCGTATAACTGATCTAAATATTCGTCGTGCATCAAATTTGATTTGGTATGAATTGTTGTTATCAATCTTAATGTATTACTGATATACATAAATAAATATATAGTGATACATGTTTAATACAAATGTGATTTGATCATTACAGTAAATATAATTTAATGACTTATTACATGTTATTTATATCTAAATGAGAGAATTAGATCACTGAATGATTTGTCATCCACTTTATGTATTGCTGCCTACACACACACACACACACACACACAAATATATATATATATATATATATATATATATATATATATAAACACACAAATATATATATATATATATGATATATATGACATATATTTATATATAAATATATCTGTATCCTGTTGAATGTAGATAAAACTGGGAGCTGAAATATGCATTGACATATGTATATTTGATATACATATACATATTAAAATCCCATTTACATATTTTGAATCTAAAATAAAATAAAAGGTTATTTTATAATATGTGTAAGCATGATTTATATTGTTATGTATAGATTACTGAATTGCTCTCATATTTCGCACACCATTATATACACTTATGATATGAGAATTGATTTGTTGTTAAGTTCAGTAGCATCTATAATACTATTGTAATAGATATTGATGTATCTATGTATTGTGAGTTTGACTTGCAATTACATTGTTTTGATGTTTGCTAATAGACTTGTAAAAGTTATAACCTCATACATGCATACATATATATATATATATATATATATATTTAAAATGACACACACACACACACATATATATATATATACATATATATATATATATATATATATATATATATGTTACAATATAAATTAAGAAATACAACACCTTATTGCATATGTTACATGTATTCTGCTAATATATATGATAATATTAGCATATATACACCAGTATGAAAATGGTTTCAAATTTTAATTGTAGTTGGACTGTAGCATAGTCGACACTTCTTGTAAGTTCAAATCTACCATAAAATATTTTGATTATGACACGTATGTTTTAGATATAGCTGACAGTGTTTTGCACAACTATAATCATACATTTTTGGCTTATACAGGTTAATGGCACAAAATAGAATAATGATCAAATGACACTTATATCTGTATGTATGTATGTATATATATGTATGTGTGTATATATACACTAGGTGATTAACATATGAAAGATGCAGTTGGTATAAATATATTGTTCACATTTCCTCTCAAAATGTTTGAATCTAGAAAGGATTAATAGGGTATAACACCTATTAATACATATATATTAACCACCTATATATTATATGCGTACCAAGATCACCTTTTTCTTGGTTAGGACTCAGTTTTATTTAGGGATTAAAACCTAGATTTTATGATTAATTGAATCGTTAAGTTTTCTTTTGATTTGATTCTCAAAAACACAACAATATGGAAATCTGTGTGTATTTAAACCAATGATACAACTATGATTTAAGTTTGACTTAATTTTGAATGTTAAATCTTGGTTGTATGATCATCGATCACCTCTATCCTTTTTAAGCATATATTTACTTTAGTGTCTGAATCATTGAATCTCATTTCTGCACTGAGTCAAATTGTTTGATTCTATAACACTATATTATTATAAATTTTGGTTTTGTCAGAGTAAAAACAAAACACTTAATAGATTGTTTTTCCATCCTAACTAGTTAGTTTAATCATGTGCCTCTATACATAAGATGCCTTATATATTAATCGGTGTTATGATACTTATGAAATAAACTTTTTCAGCAAAGTTCCTAATTCTGTATGAATATAAATAATTCATCTGTAATTGCAAAAATCAGTATATGACGTAGATAACTAAATATTACATGAATATACTCACTGTTTATAAGATGTCATCTTGCTCGATACAGGCCAGTGTACATATTGATGTACAATTGCGATGCTTGGGTCAGCTCCAAGAAGATGCCTTGCTGAACACAACCTAGTGTGCATATTGATGCACGATTTCAATGCAAATCCGTTTTGCAATTACTACCGTGTATGTATATTAGTATAAATGTATCAGGTTTATATACATTTGTGTATGGCATAATGTATAAACAATTTCATATATTATTATTTTTGAAACTGGGTAAACTGCCTCGTTAAAAACCTGTTTCTATACTCAGCATGAGTATAGGACAGGAAAAAAGAGTGCGGTGCATTATTGATAACGCATCAATAAAATAATGTATGAAGTAAAAAAAAGTAAGTGAACATCGATGAACCTCACATACTCCAATCCAAGAGATAAAAATCAAATATACAAGTCCAACATACTGGCCCGAGCGCCCATTATACAAATGACCCAAAGAAATAATAGGCAAAAGAAATTAAAGCCTCGGTTAGGAAAGGAAAGTCATAAATGGAACTCGACGAGAACCCTAATCTTTCTCAGCAAATGGTGGCAGCAACCAAAACTCATCCAGGATCGTCTATGTTGATGCCCCTATTTCGTAGAATTCTCTGATGATAAGACGCGTTCTTCTTCTTCGATTTCAACATCAGGTATTTAATATCGATTTCGATTAAGTTCCATCTTCTAAACTTTTCCATCAATCTGTTGCCATGTACTCTTGCATTCCATTCTGCCCAAATATGATACACGGTAGTGACCACACTGCAGTAGGCTAAGTCTTTAGACACATCCTTATTTGTGAATTTGTTTTTCAGGTAGTTGACTTCATCTTCCAATATCAGAGGCCGACTCGAGGTAGGAGGAGCATCCAGCTTCGTTCTGCACCTCGTCCAGAGATACACTGAATACGGGCAGGTATAGAAAAGGTCATCTCAGGCCTCATTACTTTCCATACATATCCATGGTTATCATGGCGGCAAGTCGAGTCGAGTCGATGGAGGTTCAATTAGTCGACTAGTGGACTAGTCGTAGACTAGTCGTAGACTAGTCGGACTAGTCGATACATAAATATATATATTTATGTAGTCAAATTTTGTATTTTTAAGTAGTTGGTAAATGTAAACAAAATTTATATGACCAATAATTTCAAATTTATATGGTCCATAATTACTTAATTAGTTAATTACAGTAACAAAACTTTGAAGTCCATTGTTATTAACTTACAAAACATCAGGCCAAATCGAGTTCGAACCTTATCCTTCGTTTTCTTCTTCTTCTCCTTCGTTTTCTTCTGCTTCATTTTTTTTGTGCCATAGATCCTGAAACGGAAGTTCGAACCTTGATCGAGACTTCGATTTAGGGTTCCAAATCGAGTTCGATTTCGAGTTCGAGTTAGGGTTCCAAATCGAGTTCGAGTTCGAGTTAGGGTTCCAAATCGACATCGAGACTTCGATTTAGGGTTCCGATTTCTAGGGTTTCAATTCCAGTCGACGTTTGGCCAGTCGACGTTTCATGTCGAGGTCCCCATCTCGACTAGCCGACTAGTCGACGACTAGTCGCGACTAGTCGAGCGCCGTAATAACAGTGTACATAACACACATTTAATATTCACATCATATCCCCAACTAGCTAGATGATCATAAGTAGGAAGTCCGTTGAGACACGCTTTATACATGCATAAAGACATTTTTTCACTGTTAATGTGATGCCAAATAAACTTGCACCAATCAATGTCTGGTTTGTGTTCTCTAGAAATATCCCATGCCGACTGAAATGAGAACCCATCCTTGCATTTGTTCCAGCTCTAGAATTCAAACTCAAAACTGTATTTAATAGGAATTTCCTTTATTTTTTTTCGCAACCATTCTAGACACAGTTAGCCTATTAGTGTTAAACTAACCATCATGAATAAGGCAGTCCACTTTTAAGTTCTCTCCACCACACAAATCTAGACATTCCCATCCCAAAATATTGACTAGAATTTCAATGTTAATCCATGGGTCAAACCAGAGCATGGTGTCATGGCCATTAGAAATACACCGATTAATACACTTCAAAGAAAAATTTCTATTCCTCGACATAGCTTTCCATGTACAGGAACTGTTATTATCGATTTGCATAACCCAAAATTTATTATCACTACAGTATCTGCTTTCTATCCACTTCTTCTACATGCTCTTTCTACTCAAAAATGGCATATCAACTTTATAGCAGCAGCCACTTTAATATCATCTAATTTTCTGATTCTGACTCCTCATTCATTTTTAGGGTAGCAAAGAGCATTCCATTCTATTTTGTGACTCTTTCCACCCCAAATAAAATTAGCACACATTTTATTTAGTTTATCGATTTTCATAGTTGGAAACTGGCAAACTAACAACCAATACATGACCATTGGAGTAATCATGAATTTAATTAATTCAATTCTGCCTGCCATTGGTAAAAGTCTACAGTCCCAACTATCCATCTTCTTTCTGATTTTATCAAAAATATCAGCACAATCGGAGAAATGGAGATAATTACTTAATAAAGGCACGCCTAAATATTTAATAGGAAGACCGCCCTCCTTCATATTTAGAATGCCAGACAATTCTCCTTTAATGCTGACACCTTTGCTAAAAAAATTGATTACAAACAATTTCATATATATATATATATATATATATATATATATCCGCCTGTACAATTATATATCATTTTTGTATATACGTTTATGTGAGGATGTATGAATATAACAGGTTGCATTAATATCATTTGAATTATCTACATGTTTGTTTGTTGATTCTATGTGATATGCGGTTTTAAAATTGTTTAAAAGTATGGCAGAATGTATGACTGTAGTGCATATATATAAATTAGTAAATGTTTTGATGCGTGTGCATCAGTTTTCTATTATTGATCAAAGTTTGATATGTTATTTCCCAAGGTCCTGGATTCTTAATATATTTTAGAAATTTATATAGATTCAAAATTTTATTTAACTAGGACTTTAATTCTTTTCTGGCTGGGTATTGTATAAGTACTGGATGTCAGTTGGTTACACGAACCTTAAATATAAGAGCATATTTTCTAATGCATTGCAATTCAAAAGGTTGAGTTGGCCAATAATTTGAAATGTTCAAAACACCATGTGTAAAGACATATATATATATATATATATATATATATATATATATATATATATTTCTTATGCAACATCCAATTAAGAAATACACATATTTTATATGTATATTATTATTGCAATTTTATATGCAATTTATATTATCAATATAAAACTATGTGTATTTTAAAATGTGTAAATAAAACTAATATGACTTGCCTTCTCAAGTTTTAAATTCCTTCAAGCAAATTTTGTTATATTAAGTCATGGTGACGTCTTCCAATAAATACACTCATCAATACGAGAATCACTGGATGTAGGTAATGCTAAAGCGTTTTGCACCTTTATTTTGGTTATATGCGATGGAGTAAATGTGATACCCTGAAGTAAAATTGAGTCTGACTTAGCTAGGCTGCATAATAGGATTATGGCCTTAGAGACAAAGAGCATGAAATATAAATGAACAAAATTGTTCATCATGCTATCCAAGAGTTATATAAGAGATATAATTGACATAAGATGTCTACCTAAAAGATTGTATTTTGGAAGATCAGCCAAAGCTGACTCTAGACATGATTAGAAATGGATCTTGGACCACCACTATATATATACACACATATACATACATACATACGTACATACATACATACATACATACATACATACTGATATGTATATATACATACATATATGTATATATATATATATATTGAGGGATGTTGATTTGAATAGGAGTATATTTTAGTTTAAATTATACATTCATATTAATCTAAATTTTGATTGTCAAAATCTGTGTTTATATTATATATTTTGCAAAATTAGTTATCATTTATTATAAATTGTAGTAATTAATTAGCAAATAACTCCGATAATTTAAAATTAATCCTTAAGAAGGATAAATTGAATCAAATCAAATTTCTTAACTAACATTGATATTTGAGGATTGTTTTCAAACAAATTAAAACGTAATTGTTTTACAAATATAGAAGATCTAAAATGAAAGTTGAAATATGACTTCAACCGAATAAGATATAAATGTTATAAAAATCTACTTATATATCTCTAGTATTAGATACTAGATATGAATCACACAAATGTATGTGAATTTGTAAGAATTGCAAAACAAGTAGAAAACTGACAAAAGGACGACTGGACTTATGATTGGAAATGAAGCAAATGTTGTTGGATAATCCATAGGAAGCCGATTCTTATTCTATGTACTTGCTTATTTGAATAATTAAAATATTGCTATTATGTAATTTCCAATTAAAATAAATGTTATTTTGTATCTTGTTTAGACAAGTTTGAATTTCATTTATAATATAAGGCAATTGTTGTTTATTTTATTCAAATGAAATATCTTATGGAAACGTGCAGTTCATTAACGATTTTATGAACCTTAACTTTAATATGCTTGATAATAACATAAATATTAGACGGATTAAATATAATGATCCAACATACCTTAGCATTGTCGGTTAGGCCATATAAACAAGAAACACATATCAAAATTCCATAATGATAAAATTTTCAGGTTATTTGATTTCGAATCATATGAAGCATGCAAATCTTGTTTATCAGGAACAATTGACTGAGTCACCTTTCACTTGACATAGTGAACGGGCCAGTATATATTGGGCCTCATACATAATGATGTAAATAGAGCAACGAATACATAGGATAAAGGTACGTTATATTACTTCGCTAAATTTACTAATGGTGCAGGAAGATATGATTGTATGTATCTTATGAGACACAAATCAGAACACTTTGAAAAAGTTCAAAGAATTCAAAAATGAAGTTCAAAACCAATTTTAAAAGAATATAAAGTGTAACGACCCGGAATTTTGGGGCCAATTTAAAATTTTTATTTTAGAAATTTTAATGAATTTTAAATGTTTGAAATAATTTATCTTAAATAATAACGACTAAATTTTTTTCTTTAAAATGAATAAATTTAGTTTAATTTTAAAAAGGGGTTTAAAACAGCGCTGCAGTTTGAAAATTTCAATTTGAACTTTGACTGACTATACAGGGTTTATTTTAAATCAGAATTGAGCGAAACCAGAAATATTTAAATCTGTTTAATCATATCTTTCTAATGAATCTGAAAAATTGAAATTTCATAGCGGAAATCAAAAGTTATAGCCAATTCAATTTTTAGAAAAGTCGCTGTAGAATTTATATCTACATTATATAGGGCCCGAAAGGCTACTTTTCACATATGAAGGAATTTCGACTCGAAACCACTTCCATTGAGTTCGGAATGACGTTTCTGCATTGGAAAATACTAAACACTTATATATTTTGAGTTTTGGATTTTATTTGTTTAAAAATGTATTTTTTTATATTAAATATATTGGCCTTAAAATTAGTCATTTTTCAAACGACCTCGGTTTTCGACGAAACCAATTTTATTGGAACCGGAATGTCAAATTATTGCTAAGTTTCAATTTTCATAATTTTTCGAATCAATATGTGAGTGTGGCAAAGGAAACCGTTATTTGTCAGTTTCGGTCAAATTTAATCAGCTTAAAAATAGCCATTTTTCGAACGGTCTCAGAATTCAACGAAATTAGTCTCGTTAGAACTGTATCGTCAAAACATAACTAGAAATAACTTTTCTACAATTTTTAGAGTCTGTATGTGGCCCTGGTAATTTAAAATGTACGTTTGAATTTAATAATTTAATGATTTATAATTAAATTTATAGAAAAACATATCGTAACAGCCGAACTGGGTTACGAAACATATTCCAGTGTGTCTGGGATGGGGGTATTTAGCTGGGGGCGTCATTCTTTGGGTTCGATTCGGAGTTGGTTTGGACAAACAATAATTTTCTTGAATTTAATAGTATAAATTAGAGTGAAATACGCCTATAAATACGCCCAGAATACCGTATACCCTAATCCCTTCTTCTTTGTTCAAACGCAGCCGCCTTTTTCTATTGATCAATGGCATAGAACGCTCAAAACAACGCTCCCCAAATTCATTCGATTCTCACATTAAAAGCAACTGATTCTTAAGGGAATTTTGAAGATCATCATACAAACTCTAAATCCAACGGGTAGGATCAATAATAGGGGCGTATTTCGCTTGGAAATCGAGCCCGAACCTTCGCCGTACATGGTCGATCGGAGGGGGCAGGAGGCCACTGCACTGGCTGGCCTTGGCGGCGCAGGTACGGCTCACGGAGGCGGGCAAGGGGGTGGCTCCCGATCGAGCTCCGGTTTCTCGGATTTTGTGCAAAAATTAACCCTAGTTTTGAGCTCCCATTCGAAAATAGTCAGCCTGTATAATTAAAGGGGAAGATGAGTATGTTTAATTAATTTAATTATTGATTATATTTAAAATGTTAACAATCTTCGTAAAATCATAACTCTCTCATACAGCAATGAAATTACGAACCGTCAGTTGCGTTGGAATCACAACAGAGAATACTACGCTATGGAAAAGACTAGAACTGAAACGGGGACTGTAGGAATTTCAGGGAATTTCAAACGTGAGCTGTTCAGAACGAATCGGTGAGATTTCTTTGTTTTAAATTAATTAATTAATTTAATTTATTTGGTTTTGCGATGTAATAAGCATATGTTGTGCTTTAGATCTATTTTGTTTTGATAGTGGTGATGATAGTTGTTCTGTGCTTGCGATGGATAGTTATAAATCCATGTGTACTAGTCCTTTTGTTATCACGTTTGTTATTTTGAGTTGATCTATTTTTATCAATTCAAAAATAGAAGAAATATAATGATCACCTTTTTGGTTATCGCTTTGGTTATATTGAATTGACTTATTTTATCGATTCAAAAAAAAAGTCTTTTTGTTTGAATTGATTTTAGTTTTGTCAATTCAACGTAGAAATTAAAAAATGTCTTTTTATATTAAATTGATTTAGTTTTTTCAATTTAACTGTGAAAATATAATTTGTCTTTTTATTGAATTAGTTTAGGTTATCAATTCAACATAGAAATATAAATGGACTTTTTATTTGTGTTAACAACACAAATGTATCTTTAAATAAAAAGGCTAACTTTACTTTTTTATTCGTGTTCCACAAAGCAAATATAACATGAAGTGAAACATTGAAAATAAAGTTTGCTATTTTATTTGCATCAACTAATGCAAGCATATTTTGAGGTTAAAAACTTGTTTTTTTATTTGCATCCATAAATGCAAATTATACATTGGAAATATGCATTTTGTTCTTTTATGCAAACAAACATTGAATTGGAAAAAATATATATTTTCATACATTAAAAGGAATGAATTGGAAAAATGCTGTACATTAGAAATGAATATGACAAAATTCTCATATTTTGTACACTAAAAGAGTTTATGAACAAAATCCTCATTTTCTTGCATTAAGAGTTTATGAACAAAATCCTCATTTTGTTACATTAAAAGTTATGAACAAAAATCACATTTTTGTTCACATTAAAAGTTTATAAACAAAAATCTCATTTTGTTTGCATTAGAAGTTAATGAACAAATTTCTCATTTTTGCTTATATTAGAAGTTTACAAACAAATTCACATTTTTGTTCGTATTAGAAGTTTACAAACCAAATTCACATTTTTAGTTACATCAAAAAGAAAGAATTAGAAAGATTCATTTTTGCCAAATATAAAAAGAATGAATTTAAAATGTATATTTTTATACATTAAAAAGAATGAGTTAAAAATGTTTATTTTTATACATTAAAAGGATTTGTTCAATATTGCATTTTTGTTTACATAAAAAGGATTTGGACAAAATATACATCTTTGTTAACATTAAAAGAGCTAGACAAGATAATCATTTTTGTTTACATAAAAAGAATCAGACAAAAATAGTCATTTTTGTCACTTAAAAAGAATGAGATGAAAATATTCATTTTTGTTGTTTTGGAAATGATAACACCAAAATATATAATTTTGGTTATTCAAAAGGATAACACCAAACCATACATTCTTTGACGATGAAGAGTCGAAGATTCCGAATAATTACTACGACGATGAAGAGTCGAAGATGAAGATCGTCGGTCTTCAACACCGTCTTCATCTTCGACTCTTCATCATCGTAGTAATTATTCACAATGGGTTAAACCCGGTTTTTCCGAATAACTCACGTATTTTTATAATTTAAAATCAAGTATTATTAAAACACATCCAACGCCTCATTCCAATTCAGAATATTCTTTTTAAATAAAATATTCCAATTATTCTATCAAAGATAAATTCTTTATATTTACTCTTAAATCTTTCTTTTAAAGATTTATTCAAAACACCATTTGGTTTTAAATATCAAAAATCATTATTAAATGATTCTTTAGATTTAAGAGATAAATTTTATTCTTAACTGGGTTAAAGATCTAATGTCATTTAAAAACATAGTTCACGGTAAACCCAAAATCATCTTCCATAAAATATGGAATCTTCACAGAAATCAAATAGATATATAATCGTAATAAATTTCTGTATCCGACCAATAATATAAATGGAATAACGGCAAGGCCTCTTAAATTCTATATGTAGTATCGGTCTTCTTCTACAGAAGCTTATCTCGGTTATAATTAATTCGAATTCTATTCAATTCCAATTTAATATATTAAATTGGGAAAACTTTACTTTTGGAAAATTTCCATTTAACTCTTAATAAAAGATTTATAAATCCTAAATTCTAATTTCACTGTCAGTTGAGTTAAAGAACATATGCCGCTTAAAACACAGTTCACAATAAACCCAACTCACATTTTTTCTAATTATTAAATATAATTGAAAACCTTTTTAATAATCTAAATTAAAATATTATTCTTTTCGTATGGGGTTTAAGAACAGTGTTATTTAAGACGCTATTCACGACAACCCAAAAATCTAATTTTTTTTTAATTAAATTTCAGTTAACTATCAACAAATTGGAAAACTTTATTAAATCTAAATTTGATGACTTATTCTAGTTAATAACTAGTTCATTTCAATAAAAATATATTTTCCCAAAATATATTCCCTTTTTTCTAAAATATTCTTTTTCTAGAATATTCTTTTATTGGAATGTGACTCAACCAACAACCATATATTGTATGTGATCAACAATCATGATAAATAACTATCACACAACCAAATAATCAACCAGAGTGGATTCTACACAAAATATTGGGACTAGTGTAGTATCATCCCAACACCCGTGTGGGGTTTCATCCAGCAATCAAATAATAAATTATTTGTTCACTTGGGCGATGTGTGAAAATTATCGACCCAATCACATAAACAAGTCGGACGACTTGTAAATGGAAGTGTAATATTCAGTTTGAATATACCAACATTATATTTAACACATCAAACACTTCAACATCACAGACAAACATCTAAAATCTTTTTATTGTGAGTAAATGACCATAACATCTTAGCTCTTATTTATGCCACCCTGTATATTTTTGGTCTCCAGCTTCATTGTTTTGAAAATGACAAAAATGTCTCTTTTATTCTAATTCTTTTAAAGTGACAAAAATTGTAATTTTGTCCAATTCCCTTTTATGTACAAAATTGTGATATTTTTGTCAAATTCCTTTCAGTGTACAAAATATGGAAATTTTGTATAACTCCCTCAAATATACAAAATATAGTAATTTTGTTTAACTCCTTCTAGTATACAAAATATGATGAATTTTTTTTTTAACTCCCTTTAATCTACAAAATATGATGATTTTGTTTAACTCCTTTTAATGTACAAAATGTGATACTTTTGTTTTAATCTTTTCAATGCAACAAAATATGATTATTTTGTCCTTTATAATCTAATTAACAAAAATGTTAATTTCTTCTTTTATAATCCAATTAACAAAAATGTTAATTTCTTCACTAATATTTCTTTTGACCAGAAATGCTGATTTCTTTCACAAATCATATTTTGACCAAAAATGTTGTTTTAATTCACAAATCATAATTTGACCAAAAATGTTGTTTTAATTCACAAATCATAACTTGACCAAAAATGTTGTTTTAATTCACAAATCATAACTTGACCAAAAATGTTGTTTTAGTGTAAACCTCTTTTATTCCCAAGAATGTATGGTTTGGTGTTATCCTTTTGAATAACCAAAATTATATATTTTGGTGTTATCATTTCCAAAACAACAAAAATGAATATTTTCATCTCATTCTTTTTAAGTGACAAAAATGACTATTTTTGTCTGATTCTTTTTATGTAAACAAAAATGATTATCTTGTCTAGCTCTTTTAATGTTAACAAAGATGTATATTTTGTCCAAATCCTTTTTATGTAAACAAAAATGCAATATTGAACAAATCCTTTTAATGTATAAAAATAAACATTTTTAACTCATCCTTTTTAATGTATAAAAATATACATTTTAAATTCATTCTTTTTATATTTGGCAAAAATGAATCTTTCTAATTCTTTCTTTTTTATGTAACTAAAAATGTGAATTTGTTTGTAAACTTCTAATATAAGCAAAAATGAGAAATTTGTTCATTAACTTCTAATGCAAACAAAATGAGATTTTTGTTTATAAACTTTTAATGTGAACAAAAATGTGATTTTTGTTCATAACTTTTAATGTAACAAAATGAGGATTTTGTTCATAAACTCTTAATGCAAGAAAATGAGGATTCTGTTCATAAACTCTTTTAGTGTACAAAATATGAGAATTTTGTCATATTCATTTCTAATGTACAGCATTTTTCCAATTCATTCCTTTTAATGTATGAAAATATATAATTTTCCAATTCAATGTTTGTTTGCATAAAAGAACAAAATGCATATTATAATTTGCATTTATGGATGCAAATAAAAACACAAGTTTTTAACCTCAAAATATGCTTGCATTAGTTGACGCAAATAAAATAGCAAACTTTATTTTCAATGTTTCACTTCATGTTATATTTTCTTTGTGGAACACGAATAAAAAAGTAAAGTTAGCCTTTTTATTTAAAGATACATTTGTGTTGTTAACACAAATAAAAAGTCCATTTATATTTCTACGTTGAATTGATAACCTAAACTAATTCAATAAAAAGACAAATTATATTTTCACAGTTAAATTGACAAAACTAAATCAATTTAATATAAAAAGACATTTTTTAATTTCTACGTTGAATTGACAAAACTAAAATCAATTCAAACAAAAAAACTTTTTTTTTTTGAATCGATAAAATAAGTCAATTCAATATAACCAAAGCGATAACCAAAAAGGTGATCATTATATTTCTTCTATTTTTGAATTGATAAAAATAGATCAACTCAAAATAACAAACGTGATAACAAAAGGACTAGTACACATGGATTTATAACTATCCATCGCAAGCACAGAACAACCATCATCACCACTATCAAAACAAAATAGATCTGAAGCACAACATATGCTTATTACATCGCAAAACCAAATAAATTAAATTAATTAATTAATTTAAAACAAAGAAATCTCACCGATTCGTTCTGAACAGCTCACGTTTGAAATTCCCTGAAATTCCTACAGTCTCCGTTTCAGTTCTAGTCTTTTCCATAGCGTAGTATTCTCTGTTGTGATTCCAACGCAACTGACGGTTCGTAATTTCGTTGTTGTATGAGAGAGTTATGATTTTACGAAGATTGTTAACATTTTAAATATAATCAATAATTAAATTAATTAAACATACTCATCTTCCCCTTTAATTATATAGGCCGACTATTTTCGAATGGGAGCTCAAAACTAGGGTTAATTTTTGCACAAAATCCGAGACACCGGAGCTCGATCGGGAGCCACCCCCTTGCGCGCCTCCGTGAGCCGTACCTGCGCCGCCAAGGCCAGCCAGTGCGGCGACCTCCTGCCCCCTCCGATCGCCCATGTACGGCGAAGGTTCAGGCTCGATTTCCGAGCGAAATACGCCCCTATTATTGATCCTACCCGTTGGATTTAGAGTTCGTATGATGATCTTCAAAATTCCCTTAAGAATCAGCTGCTTTTAATGTGAGAATCGAATGAATTTTAGGAGAGTTGTTTTGAGCGTTCTATGCCATTGATCAATAGAAAAAGGCGGCTGCGTTTGAACAAAGAAGAAGGGATTAGGGTATACGGTATTCTGGGCGTATTTATAGGCGTATTTCACCCTAATTTATACTATTAAATTCAAGAAAATATTTGTTTGTCCAAACCAACTCCGAATCGAACCCAACGAATGACGCTCCCAGCTAAATACCCCCATCCTGGACACACTGGAATATGTTTCATAACCCAGTTCGGCTGTTACGATATGTTTTTCTTTAAATTTAATTATAAATCATTAAATTATTAAATTCAAACGTACATTTTAAATTACCGGGGCCACATACTGACTCTAAAAATTGTAGAAAAATTATTTCTAGTTATGTTTTGACGATACGGTTCTAACGAGACTAATTTCGTCGAATTCTGAGATCGTTTGAAAAATGTCTATTTTTAAGCTGATTAAATTTGACCGAAACTGACAAAACACGGTTTCCTTTGCCACACTCACATATTGATTCGAAAAATTATGAAAATTGAAACTTAGCAATAATTTGACATTCTGGTTCCAATAAAAGTGGTTTCGTCGAAAACCGAGGTCATTTGAAAAATGACTATTTTTAAGGCCAATATATTTAATATAAAAAAAATACATTTTTAAACAAATAAACTCCGAAACTCAAAATATATAAGTGTTTACTATTTTTCAATGTAGAAACGTCATTCCGAACTCAATGGAAGTGGTTTCGAGTCAAAATTCCTTCATATGTGAAAAGTAGCCTTTCGGCCCCTATATAATGTAGATATAAATTCTACAGCGACTTTTCTAAAAATTGAATTGGCCATAACTTTTGATTTCCGCTATGAAATTTCAATTTTTCAGATTCGTTAGAAAGATATGATTAAACAGTTTTAAATATTTCTGGTTTAGCTCAATTCTGATTTAAAATGAATCCTGTGTAGTCAGTCAAAGTTCAAATTCAAATTTTCAAACTGCAGCGCTGTTTTAAACCCCTTTTTAAAATTAAACTAAATTTATTCATTTTAAAGAAAAAATTTAGTCGTTATTATTTGAGATAAATTATTTCAAACATTTAAAATTCATTAAAATTTCTAAAATAAAAATTTTAAATTGGCCCCAAAATTCCGGGTCGTTACATAAAGACTCCTTGAACAGGTCGAGAGAATAATTAAGCCAATAATCAATGACTATCTAATAGAGTGTGAAACTATCTCACAACTCACTTCACCAAGAACACCACATTGGAATGGTGTGTGAAAGGAGATGTAACACCCCGAATTTTCTGAGAATATTAAAATTAACAAATTCAAGAACACTTAATTTTTAGAAGAAGAATTAAGTTAAATGGGTTGCGCGATTACGTTCATCTCAAAATTTTGGTTAAGATAGACATTTGGTTTGCATAAAACGGATAACTTATGAAGAAGTTATTAAGCCTTGAAGTTTGCATGCATATGAGAAAAAAAATATAGATATATATATAAAAAAAAAATATGCAAAAAAGTTCAAAACAACGAATCGGGAGGGGGAATAACCAAACCGACCCATTTTTGAGGTCGACCTGAGCCCTGCTGGGTCGACTAGGGGTTGATTCAGGGTGTTTGGCTGTCAACCCGTGGGCCGATTCGCTCTAAGGCAGATGTGGCATCTGATTGGTTCTGATGGACTCCTTGCTATGTCATTAGGGCTGATGTGGCTATTCTATCTTGTCTGAATGAATTTGATTTGCTCTAGGTTAATCCGACTGTTTCTATTAAATCAAACTTCTATATAAGCAACCTAAATCTAAACACTAAGCCACACAAAAATATTACTAGAGCCGTCATGCCGTCAATGGTGAACCTAGAATTGCCGTCATTTCTTTCAACTCAAAGGCAAGATAGAAGCTACATCAAAATCAAAACTAATCTAATTCAACTAAGA
Organism: Allium sativum; assembly: GCA_030737875.1. NCBI lineage: Eukaryota > Viridiplantae > Streptophyta > Magnoliopsida > Asparagales > Amaryllidaceae > Allium > Allium sativum. The sequence goes on along the minus strand of CM060916.1, from coordinate 304,765,448 downwards.
GAATTCAACGATCTACATCAAAGGCGAGAAATTCAGTTTCATAATACAGATCCCTAAAATCAAGTTTTTCCTTTTGATTGTAAGTGTAGTTATCTTTTAGATGTAAATAAATTTAAGACGTGATTTGATATAAAGTGAAAAATAGAATTATACCATGTTGTATAATATTGACGATGCTAATTCATGTTTGTTTCTTGTGATGATTTTATCATGAATTGTCTTGGAATGTTTGTGGCTTATTGGACTTGGTGTTGGATCTATTAAAGATTAAGAATAAAACTATCAATATCGTATGCTAGTTATATGTTTCATGTTAAGATCTACATATATATGTTTATATGATTAATGCAAGTTGTATGCATTATGTTAGATCCAAGTCAAGATCTACACACACACACACACACACACACATATATATATATATATATTCATATGCTTTATGTTAGATCCATATGCCTATATTTATGTTCATATGTTCATATGAAAGTTACAAGTTTTATGTTGGATCCATGTCAAGATCTATCTAGGTTCATATGATTAACGCAAGTTATATGTTTTATGATAGATCCAAGTCACGGTCTAATTATACATATGTTCATATGCAAGTTACATGTTAGATCCAAAACTAGATCTATATTTATATGCATGTTTGTAAAGTGGACTTATGTAAGTTCACCTTGTTAGATCTAGTTCACACCTATATGTTAATGTTAAAATTATACATGCCTTGGGATTGGACATGTTATGGTTATGTCATATGCTAGTTTATAATTGAGGTTATGTTCACACATGCCTAGATCTACATATTAACATGTTTTAGGCTTATGATTATCTAAGTCTAAATTATATGCAAGTTCATGTGACATGTTAAATTATATGAATAAAGTTTTATGCAAAATTTACATGTTTGGTTGAATCTATATTATGCATATTCCCTTCTTTACCTCTTTTTTATAAATTGGGGTAATATGCGGGCCCAATGACTTTATGTGATTAATACGAACGAACAAACGGGGGTAACGTTGGGTTATTTATTAAATCAAAACATGTTAATAACGTAGGTGGACCCAAAACCATGTAAATGGTTAAGGCCATGAATGGTATAATTTATACCATTAGTCTTGAACATAAATAAATATGTAGCATGAAACACTTGTAGAAAATTCACATATATAAAATGTAAAAGATGAATATGCCTAACCCGAGGTTAGACTGAGTTGTGGTGTAAACCTGCCCAGAACCGACCGGCATATCCAGTAACCACAACAATACCTATCTAGTGTGAGAGGTTAGCGCATCAAGCCCAGAAAGACCCGAGGTTAGACTGAGTTGTGGTGTAAAACTGCCCGGAACCGACCGGCACATCTAGTAACCATAACAATACCTGTCTAATGTGAGTGGTTGGTGCTTTAATTGATTAATTAATTAAAGCTCATGAACAATCAAGCTAGAAATGGTGAGGTTAAGTAATTAAGGGAACACTTAACCAACTTAACATGTTAACATGACAAGATTGGTGGGGTTAAGTAATTGAGGAAACACTTAATCAACTTAACATGTTAAATAGACAAGATTGATAGAGATTAAGTCAAACCAAGGACACTTAACCAATTTAGCATGTTGACTAGAAAAACCCTAGTAATGGGGACCCGTTTCAGTAGTAACCCACATGGATGTATCAAGGTACCCTGAACTAGGCAGGGTGGGGCACGATTACTGGGCTGAATATAAGCGGTCAAAAGGGCAGCGGTTAGGTGCGTCAGTGTAGGTTCCGACGGAGTATGGGCATGCACCGGCTCCGGAGTGGAAAAAGCAGGCATTGGGAACCAGGCGTACACTTGTGCATCTTTCAATCGTGTCAGGGTTGCCATTATAGGACAATACATCCTATACTGGAACCAGCACAAGTACTTAAAAATCACGTGGGGCCGCATGACACCGGGAATACATGAATGCGAGTAGGAGCCGATCAATACATGAATGGGATCACTTTATCATGAACATACATTGCTAGTTAAACAAATCTTAGTGGGTGCAGAGAAGTAAAAGTGGGTGCGATAGCCAAATCTAGTTAAATCTTACTTTACTTCGTTTTAGGACTACCCTATCCTTGTGGTATCATTCTAAGTTCTGTTTATTCATTTCATAGTCTTTTACTTGTTTACATGCTATTAAATAACTGGGCTTACCAGACTTATGTCAGACCCATTTTCCTTTCACTTCTTTTCTTCCCCCCCCCCCCCGATCCGCAGGGAGGAAACACTTCTGCTTAGTCCAGGTTAGCCAAAGCTTGAAAACCGTAAATGTAAGGCTTGGACTTTCCTTTTTGAGCTATGGCTATGGTCAAGCACTTATTGGGGATTTTTGTCATTTTATTTTCAGTATTGCTTCTTTGTGTTTTCAAGATAGATGAAAAGTTGTAATAATTTGGAAGGTTGAAACAGTTGTTGAATTGTTGTGTTGAACAAGTATTTATGAAATAATATTGATCTTTTCCGCTGCATAAATTTTCTGTCTTGTAATTTATTAGTATCTTGTACCTTAAAATGCTCCATCGAAGTTAAGGCATTCCCTTTGAGAGTGACCTTAACGGAGGTGGGGTGTTACAGGAGAAGTCACACCTTATAAGATATAGTACGATCAATGATGAATCATACATAACTTCCAATAAATTTTAGGAATATCCCTTTAAAAAAATTGCATTCATATTTAATTGTAATCCTACTAAAGCGATTTTGAAGACGCCATATAAGTTATGGACTAGGAACGTCCTAGTGTGTCCAATGAAGACTTGGGATATGAGGTGTTTATTAAACGTCTTTCCTCTGATAAGATCGAACCCAAATCTGATAATTATTTTGTGAAATTTCCAAAAGAAGCAAAAGGATATTATTACTATGGATCCCCTGCGAATAAAATGATCATTGCCCAAATTGGTATCCTTTTAAAAGGATAGTCAGTCTTTAAGATATCGATAGGAATAAAGTAGAACTCGAAATGTCTCGTGAACCAAGAAATGCCAACGAACCTTGTATAGACAAGTAATTAAGTGGGAGTGAAAAAATAATTAAAATGTTATATATTGATAACATATTACTTATTGTAAATGATGTTAGTTTAAAACAAGAAATAAATACTAATTCAATAAAGGAGGATGTTTGGATTAAAAGTTCATCTTTGAGCTAAGCTACATCTATGATTGATCCAATGATTTTACATTATGATTACAATGGAGCTCTTGATTAGGCCTGTAGACCTTGATTTAATTATTGATCCAAACATATATTTAAGAAATAAAATTTATTATGTGAAATTGTTCATAGAGGAGATAAACATATCCGCAAAGTTAAAAAAGATTGTAATGTTGCAGATCTACTGGCTTAAACACTATCACAGCAGAAATTTAATAGTCACACTAATTTCATAGGTATATGATACATGATTGATTAACTCTAGTGTAAGTGGGAGATTGTTAGAGTTTGTTCCCCAGAGGCAATCCATTTGACGTAATTAATAACACTGTTGATGTTAATAATTTTATTTTGAATAAAATATTCTATTATATTATATTTACTACGTAATATAGATATTAACAACTAAAAGTCCTTAGAATAATAATACAGAATTATATAGTTCAAGTAAGTGACTTGAACATGAGATTATATAATATATTAAGTATTATAATTCTAATATGCCTTAGTCAAGTTTTATTTTTCATATAGGACAACAATAACACATTGAGACTAGTATGTTGATTGAGTGATGATCACATCTCATTGATCACTAATATACGTGATATTAGTGTCAATACATAAATACGTGTTGGAGAATAGCATATTGGACTAACCCAACATGAGAAAACGACATGGAATATAATTAACACTATCATAAGTTATTCTCATAATGACAGTGATGTAATGGTCCGAAAACCTGAAATCATTATAATTTTATTCGAGGATATTTGTGTTTTGATATCATCAAAAGTGACTTTTAACTGAGTAGAAGATCAAGGTGATTATTGGATACATCTCGAATCGAATGAAAATTATGAATGATCTAGAAGGAACTTAACCCTATGATATATGTGGTGATATCCATGCTTGATTGAACGAGAGTATGAAATGCATGGTCGTGCTCAGATATTGACTTGTTTTATACAGTCTACTCATTGATCATGATAAAAGGATTAAATTATAAAGAAGATGATACATTCCATGCCTCGAGTTTAATCCTGGATATATTGGTTAAAAGGATTATATTACATTGGTCACGGAAAGGTTTGATCGAATTGTTGATCTTATTATAACATAGGTAATAGTGATGTATTGCTAGATACTTCTCAATGTTTATAATTTAAATATTGTTTAAATTTTTGCCAGTGTTATTGTATCCTATAGGGTCACACATAAGAATGCTTGAAAAAGATAAGAACTGTTTATAACAAATGGGAAATAAAATGTTGACCTTTCTCTGGGTTTTGAATTGGTATAAGGGTTTTATGGCTTACTTAATTTAGATATTTTCGTTTACCATATAGTAAAAGGAAGGTCGACCTTTCTTTTATTCATTTATTCAGAAAAAAACACAAGACAAAAGATCGAAATTAAGAGAAACCCTAAAACCCCAAATTGACTAGCACCATCCATTATTCTTCTTGATTACGTTTAACATCATCGAGATCGAGTGTTCATGGACTAATCTTTAGAGGCACTGACATTATTCATGCTCAGATATGATTCGCTTCCATATCTCACTTCGATTGCGTGAAAATGATGAAAGCTTCGAAAGGTATAACTCTCGATTTACAATTCATAGCATAGATCCGTGTTGTTTTTGCTGTTATTTCATTTCATTAACGTGAATTACACCTAAATTTACTTTCAGTCATGTCTTTGAAAGCTTGTTTTCTTAAATTATATTTCCTTGGACGTGGATAACGGGCCGAAATGAAATCTTTTAAATAAAGGATTTAAGGCTTTTCCTAAATTGGTTGGCGGCATCGGTGTTGTCAACGAAGGTAAATTTATTATAAGAATGTGCACAGGAGTTGGAGGATTTTACTCCCTATTTCCTGTTGTCATGGTTTTGATGCTAAGACTTGGTTATTGCTTGATTGCATGGATCTGAAAAGGATTCCTTTCGATGAAATTAAATGAAGCTGGAAGGGTTATTCTTTAGGAGATAAGTAATAAACGATGCCCAAAGGGCAGCCTTTGGAGTAAAATAATCCTTTTTTTTATTGAGCTAGAAAAGGGTTCTTTTTGGAGATGAATGGTTATTAGATTGATAGGATAACATTGCTTGTTGCATATGTCACTGGTGGGAAACTATGGATGCAATTTTTGCATTTTGTGAACAATGGGGAAAGAAGAATTTGGGGGAACCAAACAAATAAACGGAAAAGCCTCCAGTCTCATTGTTAGTAGTAACTATCTCACGAAGCATGGATGCGGAATCGGAAGGAGGAATTCCACTGCTTCATACAATATGGAATTGTAATAATAAAATGGCTCTGTTGCTTCGCACAGTGCGGAAGTCAAATGAATAGAAAAGGGTGGCTTCGTTGCCTAGCAAGGGCTTATCTTGAGTTGCGCGATGCAGATACCAAAGGACAATACCTATTGCTTCATGTAGTATGGGAGGTATTTCGCTTCCGAATACTAGAAGAGGGTTACCTTACGAAACTTGGAGGGAAAACAAATTAAATGAAAATGGTGGGAAATAATTAGAAACCATTAGCATGAGAATTGTTATAATGGAGATGGGGAATCCAGTATGTGTTGCATATCATATATTATATAAAGTCACTTATATTATTGTGGTTTTGTACTAATCACCGAATTGTAAGTGTTCCCGATATGTTTCTAAAGGTAGCTTGATACTAGCTAGAGGGACCTATTCCGCATTGTGCATGGTCTCGCTAGAATTCTATGTTTCAAGTAGAAAGGATTATTATTCACACCAGTCGATCGATTGACCCACAATTTTTAATTTTTTCCCTTTAAATTTTGGAGTTCTCATTTGAGTAGTCTAGGTAAGGTTTTCAGGTGCTTAGTTGAGTAAGATTTTGGAGGCGAGAAAGAGGCAATATATATTTAAGAGCGATGTTGTTTATTCTAATTTGATGTGTGTATCGGCAGTATTGCTATTGCCTATGTATTTAACTTTGGTGCATCGTCAAATGTTGCTTTCCTAGTATATTTTGTAATAAATTATGTATTCTCTGAACGAGTTTACGACAGGGACATACGAACGAATATACAAACACACACACACACCCTGGTTTCTAGTCCTTACACACGATCAGTCCAGATGGCTAGGCATTCCTTCTACGTGATATTTCTATGGCAGAGGTACATAAGGCAATGTTCTCCATTGATAATGACTCAAGTCTAGGACCAAATGGCATAAACTCCAAGTTTTATAAATTACATTGGGAAGTGTTGAAGTATGACTTGCTAATGGCTATGAGTGATATGCTCAAATGTACAAAACTTCCTCAGGGCTGCAACCACACATTTATTATACTTATTCCAAAGAATGAAAAACAAACCAATATAACACACTATAGACCGATTACTTGCTATAATGTGTATTACAAGATTTTTTTTTTAAGATAACGTGCAGTAGAATTAAGCCTTAACTCACCTAATCGCTGGAAATCAATATGCATTTATCTCAGGGTGTAATGTAGGTGACCACATTTTATTGGAACATGAAATATTGCGTGATTTCAAGAACAATGGGGTTTCTAAGTGTTGTGTCAAGGTTGATTTACAGAAGGCTTACGATATGGTTAAAAGAGATTTCTTTTCCTATTTAACATCGTGAATGAGGCTTCCCAGTGCATTTTGTCAATATAATTTATGATTGTATTTCTATCGCTGGGTTCCTATCTTTTCCAAGGTATTCCTAAAGGTGTTATCCCCTCGAATCGTGGCATTCAGTGGATCCCCTCTCACCTAATCTATTCACAGTGGTTATGCAGTACTTTTCCTACTTAATGGAGTAGGTTAATTCTATCAACTTGTTTCATCCAATTTTCAGTTTTGAGCCAGTCATAACACATCTGCTTTATGCAAATGATTTGATGGTGTTTGCAAAATTTACATTGTTGAATGCTTCTACCTTACATGCAGCTTTCCAGAAACTCAGCAACCATGCAGGCCTTATGGTCAACGTGGATAAAACTAAAATTATCTTTAACTTATCCAGTAGAAGCACTCATCAAATTATAGAAATCCTATGCTATGAGGTTGGTCATTTACCTATTATATATTCGGGTGTCCCACTTTCCTCCAATTACCTTCACTACTCAGAGTGTAACTCTTTAATTCATTAGGTACAAAGTAAAATTGAGGCATGACATGCCAAGATGTGACGACCCGCCCCGCACCAGCCGACATTACCAATGAAAGTGCGTTGTGCCGATGTCCAACCAGAACGGGAAGGTCATCAAAGAAAGGAAAGAAGGGAATTTGAACTAACAAGGAACCTGTAGAATGTCTCACAGCGCATGGAATAAAATATAGTAGTAACATACTTGACATAAAACAGGCGAGACAGTGCATAAGCTGAGAACTAAACCATAATCATCACACATCATCATTATTACAACTTTTAAAACTGTCTCTACAGCAAAATAATAAAGGTACACTACTAATGCCCAAAGTAGTGACCAGCAGCGACATAGGGAGAAATACATATATATCAGACGTGGAAGCCTCCTGCTCGTCTCTGGTACGGCTACTCGTGCATACCACCTAACCTGTCTCTAGTCTGCCCGTTTAAGAGCACCAAGAGTAATAAGAAGAAACATAAAACTATGGGTCAGACAAAAGTCTGGTATGAGCGATAAGCAGCAAAACAGAACAATAACAGGTATACTAAACCATACCTGAACCTGGACCTGCAACAAAGAGTTAGCACAGCATGATGTACAATACTCTAAGGTGACACTAACATATGGTGTGAAGATATGGGGGAGGGGTGTGCATGTCATAGTGATATCAAACAATCAAGCATAGCAACCATCCTCACATCTTTCACTCAGTGCGTAAAGCATACGATGCCCATTGCTTTGATCACCCAAATCCTTGCTATGATCACTCTGCCCCATGGAGTCATAGCGGCTCCACTACACTGATCCATAGCCTATATATGTCTCTCAGTGGTGAGTCAAAGCTATGGACATCGACAACACCTTAGCACATGTCCCGCAGCAAAGCCCAGTCATGAAGTTGACTCGTTGGTTCCCAACTGGATCCTGAGTTCTACTTCCTATTTGGACTACCTTTGCATCTCTGGTTTTGATCTTCTCTGGATCGGTTCAGTCTTCCTTCTCATCTTTGGTTCGGTTCGGTCGTGATCACCCATCGGGTCGGGTTGTGATACCCCACTTGGTTCAGATCGTGACTCCAAGCTTCGTGGCTCCAACAGTTTGGTCTACCCCTTCAAGCTTCGGGTCGTGACTTGCTCCCCCAAGCGGTTCGTGGCACACTCCAGCGGTTTGGGTCGTGGTCCTTCCTCCAACGGTTCGGGTCGTGGTCCTTCCTCCAGCGGTTCAGATCGGAGGACTTTAGAGGCGAACAAATCGGAGATAGCTGGATCGTGAGCTCCTAGTCGGATCGGTTCGTGGCGCATACGCTGGGTCGGGTCGTGATGCATACTTCACGAGTGGAGAAGGGCGATCCGATCCGGTCCACATTCCTGCACTGTTTCCTAATACTCTTCTAGCAAGTGTTTACGCCACACGATGGCGTTTTAGACCAATCTAACTATTCTAAGCAATCATAAATCATACCAAAAAGTCATAGCAATGCGTACAATCATCAACAAGCAGCAAAACAACAATTTAACATGTCTATACGGATCAAACATAACCAAAAACCCATGTTTTCCCCTTAATCTCCCTTAATCATGTTTAAGCATACAATTAGAAAAACTTATCCAAATTAGCCCAAATTTCTATCAGAGCCCTAAAATAATATTTTAGAATTTTGCAGAATTTTCCTGATTTTTCTGAGCCATAAGTTCGCTAATTATTAATAATCACCCCTAATTAGCGGTAATTAGTGAAAAACAATGCAAATCACTCACCTTAGCCACAAATTACCTATAGATCTGAAAGTATCTCTGATATAGGTCGAATCTCTGTGTGTTTCAGAAGCTCTATCCCAAACTTGAAGCTAATTTGCCTTGATTTGATGTAGTTTAGACTAATCCTTGATTAAATGATGATTAAAGATGATTCTAGGAGGTGGAGGCCACTGCTAGGGTTGAGAGGATGTTAGTGGCGGTTGAAAAATGACAAAGAAAAGGTTTCTCTAACCCTAATCAACCCTCATATAGCTCTAATCCCGAAATCCCCCAATGGGCCTAGCTGCTAATCACCCGGTTAAGCCCAATTAAGCTGTTTTTCACTTTCTAAACCTTAATTCAGCCATGTCTCCCAAATGGTAAGTCCGTTTGACCAGTGTGACCACTCTACGGAAAGGTAAATGATCATCCAGATTTAATGGAAGTTGTTTCAAGTCAAAATCAAAAGTTATAGGCAAAACAAGATTCGCAAGGGGCAAAACGGTCATTTAAAAATCGGCAAAAATCGTGAATATGGGAAATGATCCCAATAGTCGTTCCCCAAAGTTACACGACCATACGACCTCATATGAAAATGAAATAAATGTTCTATGATCCTCCGATGCGTAGAATGCAGGTCGTTACACTCTCTCCGCCTTAAGAAATTTCACCCTCGAAATTCCTTAACCAAAAACATACAAAGGTGCTCCGCATGCCTATCATTCATTCACAAACAATCAAACACACAAAACAAACACAACAAGCCTACCCTGGCATGCGGTTTACTAACAAGGGAAGAAACTATCACTATTAAAATCTTACCAGGCAAAGAGTTCTAGATACAACTCCCTTATGCTCTCCTCTGTTTCCCAAGTATAGTCATTCTCGTTCTCGCCCCACTGAACCTTAATCAATTTCACCGCCTTCCTTCGAAGTTGCTTCGTGTCGCTCTCGACAATACGGATCGGCTTGCGATTCCCAACCGCCTCGGGTTACTTCGATATCATCCAACTGATCCGGTGAAATAGTCATATCGGGGTCGTGCACAAACTTTCTTAATTGGGAAACATGTAATACATTATGAACTCCCATCATCTTGTCTGGCAACTCAACATTATATGCCAAATTCCCATCTTGCTCGAGAACTGGGAATGGACCAACAAATCTTGGTGTTAACTTGCCTCTCCTACCAAATCGTATCACGCTCTTTAACGGAGAAATATTGACAAACACTAAGTCGCCAATGGAGAATTTTAAATCTATTCTCCTCTTATCAGCATAACTCTTCTGCCTATCTTGGGAAACCTTCATTCGTTGTTGGATAACCTTGATCTTGTCTGAAGTTTATCTTATTACATCAACATTGGGTACAACCAGTCTCCCATTCTTTCAAAGCCATCCTTCTCGATCAAGCCTATACTTGTTCATTTCCTCATTGATTCCCATTTCTAACTTGGAGATGATTTCTAATAGACTAGGATCGTCCCTCGGACTGGAATCAATCCGCTCAATCAAAGTCGGTATAACTATCAAACTTGCTAACATTTCTGGATCCAATCCATACTTACGTCTGAGATCATATCCTACGATATACTCCAGTTGCTTCCATTCAAGAAACATATCATCTAAACTTACGTATCTCCTATTCAATGCATCAGCTATCACACCTAGTCCGGTTGCACAGGCATCCGTGTATGCCGTCATTTATTCATTCTTTGTTACCAGAATCCTACAGGTGAAAGTCTAGTCAAGGGAACAAAAATAGGAACAAACATAGCAACCATAGCATCCATCAAACATTTCATATCTATCACGTGCTAGAGCCATACATACGTCGATACCTACCACTACACCAAAACAGCCAATTTGGCGCACCAGGATGCAGATATTTGATACGGTTTTAAGCCGTATCAAAGTTGATTGGGCTTATGGCCGTATCAAATTTGATAAGCCGTATCAAACTTTCTTTTGCAATCCGCATCCTCTCCAATGCTATAGATCTCACCCTAGATCTTGAAGGGTTCGGATCGGTTCATTTTGAATGTGCTTGAACCCGTATCAAAATTCCAATGGGAATTTCCCCCTTTCCGTGTCATTCATTTTTGGTTTCTCCCTCTCCTCTTTTCTATTTCGGCCGAACCAAAAAGAATTCCCAAACGAAAAAAAAATTGGCGAATCCCTAAATTTACAAAGACAGCGCTGAGTTCATCTCCATTAACTACCTGCAGGCTTCGATCATCTCATCTATCTCAAGAGATATTCAAATCGCACTAAAGCTTTCCAATTGCAAACCCTAATTTCAGTTTCAGAATTTATCCCAAATCAAGGTTTGGATCTAGTCTCAGCAAAATCAAAATGGGTCTTTTAAGCGGAACCAAAGTGGTTCAAGTTTCAAGCGGAACCAAAGAGAACCAAGGTATGTATTTTTTTAATACAAGTTATAAGAAGACACTTGAGAAAACTTGAATGTTAGTTTCACTTTGGTTTGAAGTAGGAACAGAGGGCATTCATAAGTAAGAAATGCATATGATTTAAAAGACAAGTTGCTTTGATATATATATTTGTTGAATTCTTAAAGAATATGGAACTCAAATGATGGAACAACTGAGATAAACAGTCAATGTTGGCTTTCCTAAAATGATTACAGGTATCAGATATAGAAATGCTTGTTGAAGCTTAGTAAATTTAATAAGATGGTTTGAGTATAGGTGAGTATTATTAAGCTTATATTCAGAATTTAGTCTTCAGGTATAATAAAGTCTCCAACCGTTTTGATGAATTTCTCCCTCCCTGAATTTTTACATTTACTTTTTTGCTTGTCCTCGATTTAACTATCCCAATTGTACAGGATTGACCAAGGCTACTAGAGCAAGTGGAGGAAGCAGCACATAGAGCAAGATTAACCAAGGCTACTATAAGAGTCCGCTTCCCTAATGATTACATTCTCGAGGCTTGTTTTCATCCATCAGAAATAATACATAGCCTCTACGATCTTCTCAGTAAAGTTATTGCATGTCCGCTGTGTTTGTAAGTTCCATAATATTTTCTTTATTTTATTATAGATAAGTAAATTACATGCATTGCAGATGAGAACTTAACCATGAGAACTGAGATTATATTTTCACGCTTTATTGATGAACCAACTTCACAATATATTTCGGATGCATTCATTATCCGTCTTTCATACTTTGTATCGTACTTAATTTCTTCTATTGTACCAAGACGGATAATTGTCGAGCCCATGCAACTTAATTTCTTCTATTCCCCCGGTCCTAATCATTGTTTCCATGAATTTGATCTCTGTAAAATGTGTACAAGGATGTGTGAGTTCTCCACACTAACTGTAGGCGTAGTAGAATCCTTAATTCTATTTTCGTAAAAAACCTTCAAATCATCAACTTTGTTTTGATAAATAAGCCACCAATTCTTTTTTCCATTGTGGGGCCGCTTCACTACTTAAAATGGAAGAAGAAACTGTAGCTGCCTTAGAAGAGGATGCCTTAGGAGGAGCAATACTGTAAGAAGGATTACCTTCTCCAACTAATTCATCCTCATAAGATAATCTACACAATCCTTTGGCATCTTTCGAAAACTTCTCTAATTTAGCGATGCGATCCTACATGGTCTTTAGGTCATCATCCAACTCTTGTAATTTCTGCAAATGTTGTGTCAGCCTTTTGTTTACTGATGCAAATATAATTTCGAATGCTGGTCTATTTAAGCTCTATAAGTTATCGCATTTTAGTGAGTCGCCTGCTTGCTTGCTTGCTGAATTAATCCGGACATGTACGAGATGTGGCATCTTTATGTACTTGGCTGCACTAATTAGTTTACTACTTGGCCTTGCATCTCTTTATATTTATATCTTGCTATTACTTAGCTTTGCGCATTTGTTAATCAAATCTGGTCTGATTGTGATACTTTACCGCTGTGTTTGAATTTGCCCCGGTCTTGATCCTTGTTTCCGTGAATTTGATCTCTGTAAAATGTGTCCAAGGATGTGTGAGTTCTCCACACTAACTATAGGCGTGGTAGAATCCTTAATTCTACTTTCGTAAAAAACCTTCAAATCATCAACTTTGTTTTGATAAATAAGCCACCAATTCTTTTTTCCATTATGGGACACGAGCAGGAAAATAGGATATAGTTTAGTATATTGATAGAACAATGGTACTTCAAATTTTAACTAACACATGCATAGTGTATGTAAAATTCAAGAAGCATTTCGATGGCATGAATAAAAAGCAGAAAGATACCTCAATTTAGATATGCATCTATGTCTTCAATTTAAATTTTGCCTGCTACTACTTTTTATACTTATATTTTGATCAACAAAACATTACCTATTAGATAAAAATGAACATGAGTTCAAGTCATTCTGGTTCCAGTCTCTGCCAGGAATCATTAATTCTATCTGTCTTTGTATTTTACCTATTATTTTCATATATCATTGCCAAGCATCCTGTCCTTATATGCATTTTTCCTCCTTATAAACCATCCTACTTTATTTTCTGAAACAAGTTAAAACTGACTTCTTATTCATTCATAATATATCAACTATAGCTTACACTTAAAATAATTAATTCTGGCGTAGTTCATACTGCATGTAAAAATATGTCCAAATCATTTTTAATTATTCATCATTCCATAGCGCAGATTAGTGGTAACATTTTGTTAATTTTGCGTTATTTGGTATTTTGCATTATTTGGTATTATTCATCATTCCATAGCGCAAATATGCCTGAATTTATACTGTTACCGTGTAAATTAAGTGTGTACTGACTTTACTTTCTTTCCTATATATCTGCAGGAGCTGCTTGTGCATTGAACTTGATTTTTTTGCTTTGTTGTAGTTCTGAAGTGCGTCCTCCAACCGAGGTAACTCCTGTCTTTCTATTTTTAACTTATTTCTTGTTTGACGTTATACTATCTTATGCTGTCTATGATATTATTATGATGTTTTTCAAGAAGGCGAATATTATATAGATCTGCCTGATCTAGTAGTTAATCCACCTTCTTCTAATCGTCAAGTTGGAAATACATACAAATGAAAAAACGAAGATTGCCGAATTTAATTCCTTTTTCTTCTCATTATAATGCATTGCGAAGAGGATTACATGCAAATTTGAAATAGAAAAATAGAAGGTTTACTGTCGCTGACTGTCAATGCATCAGTGTGCATCTGTAGTAACTGCGGCCTTAACTGGTTTGGTATTAGCATTTAGTATTGCTGATATCATGGGGAGAACTGAAGACCTGAACTAATGGTCACTTCAGTGATGTATTTCATTGCAGCTCTTGTGACAGCATTAGCTCCTAGTTTTCCTCTTATCGTGATTGGGTGGTTATTATTTGCTGTAGGAACTGTGCAGGCTATGCATGCAACTCCAATGTATATAGAAAAAAATGCCGCATCCTAAATAAGAGGCACACTAATTACCTTAAACAAGTTTTTCCCAGTTAACCGTAAATAATTTTGTAGTTATAGTTAGATTCAAATTCAGATGTTCCTTAATCCTTATAGTGTTGATTCCTGCACATTTCAATTCTGTATAGTTCCTTTAAATTCTGCAAAATTTAGCTTAGTTTTGTTATGGTTTGTTATTTCAAATTCTTGTTATGTTTGTGCATGTGTTCATCTGTCAATTCATGTAAATTCTTGTTATGTTTGTTTAAAGGACTAATAACAAAAACCCCAATTTATTTATTGACGAGCGTTATGTGGTTTGTATTAGTTTGATACGAAAACCACAAAACACATTCACACAAAGTAGAGATCAAAGTTGACTAAATTTTTCACATATATCTGCCATTTGATATCATTAGGATAAATGATAAATATTTTGTAGCCTTAAGATTCATACGAATAACAATTACAACCCAAAATGAATGACATCCTCGGTCTGTCATTGTGCAGTTCGAATATAGTAATAGTAAAAATGACACCCAATATTTACATTTGTAAATCCAATAATAATCAGAATGTTAAATGGAAAATAAAAAGAGTAATATCTAATAGTAGAAGAAAAATAAAAGATCTGAGAACTATTTGATCTGAAAGTGATAAATCTAACTAAATTACAAATCTACTTAAAAAAGGGGAAATCTGAATACAAACATTTCTTACTTCGATTTCTTTTGCACACGTTCGACTACTTACTCTTTGTATTGCATATCAGATTCTTCTCTATTTTTATGTTGAAGTGGATGGTGTAATTTAGGATTCCACAAAATTTTGAGGATGAGAGGCGCATGACTGGAGCGTAACATGGTGAGTGGGAGTAACGGGGGATGTTGATTCAGGTACCTTTCTACCCCACATACATATGAATTATATTAGCAATAACATGGAAGTTGTTGAGTTTAATGGTTGAAAACTGTTAGTGTTCCTTGGATGATGTTATGTCTGGAAATGAACACTCTGTTTTTCCGAATTTTACACATCAACAATACCTCACCTAGATAATTTTAACCCCTGTCATCAACCCGGAACTTGTATATCGGTCAGTCAGTCAAGTATGCAACACAATTAATCTTGGTGTATAGGGGGAAACCATTAAGAAGTAGGAAAATAGAACGCAAGATTTGACGCAATAAATCTTGTTCGTTGGATTTTTTTTCTTTGCATAAAAGGTGAAAATCAGGATAAGTTCTAACCATCAAGATTATGTTATATATTTTGTCTAAATATAATTTCCCATATATATTGGTGCATCATGATCCTGTCACCACATAATTTAGTCAAACAACACAGAGTTTTAATAAGCGCTTTGGAAACATAAGTAGTCTCAGTATCATGTAAAGAAATTCATTCCTGATAATGAAGTAGCAGTGAATCCAAATGAGATTAAAAAAAGCATTTGATTATAATCTATGGACCACCCTAATTATATAAAAATCAATGGACTTTTCAAGTTGCATGATTCTTCTTCAATGGGTTTATTGAAATATCCACTTGTATCTTCGTTCTTTGATTAGTATGAAGTTAGTGGACACCTTGGCACATTTCATGTTATGATCATGGAAATGCAGATTCTACTGCATAGATACCCTGGCGTAGCTTTAATGCAATTAAATGGATGACACAAGGAATACTAGCTGTATATTTCTTAGCCCTTTTTCTTGATAAAAGCTACCTTTTTATGGGGGTAATTACGGCTCAGTTTTGCTGAGCATTACGCTCAGCTGAAACTAAGCCTTACGCTCAGTTTCGCTAAGCGTAAGGCTCAGCTGAAACTGAGCCTTACAAGGCTCAGTTTCGCTGAGCGTTAAGCTCAGCTGAAACTAACATAGTTTCGCTGAGCGTTACGCTCAGCTGAAACTGAGCCTTACGCTCAGTTTCGCTGAGCGTAAGGTTCAGCTGAAACTGAGCCTTACAAGGCTCAGTTTCAGCTGAGCCTTACGCTCAGCCGAAACTGACATGGACTAACATCTTATTTATTTGTGGAGACTTATTTAAAGTATGTATTGTTGTTGTGGAGACTTAGTTATTTGATCAATACTTATTTATTTGAAATGTAGAGACTAACATGGACAGTGCTTGCATGAATTCTTATTTATTTGATCAATACACAATCGGCTGATGTTTGTCATTTTAATTTCTTTTCAGGCTTTGGAACAAGCATGAGTTGTATAGGCTCGACAACTGCAGTTTTGTTGTCTTTTTTCTTAGAGCAAGAACTGTGAACATTATGCTTTGTACATATTGTGTTATGTGGTTTGTATTAACTGAAGTTATGGTTTATGTATTAATCGAATTATGATTAGCATATCTTCTTTATATACTGTTATATGGTTGTAGCGTATCTTCTTTATTGTGCGTATATATATATACATATATATATATATATACACACATATATATATACATATATATATATACATATATATATATATATCAATGGGTGCAGTGTTTTTGTATATTGCATTTATGATATACCGGTTTTGATACGGTTAAAAGCCGTATCTAATTTATTGTTATCATTGTAGGAATGAGGCATTAAACACGGTTTTAAACCATATCAGTATACCAGTTTAATACGGTTTTAAGCCGTATCCATATACCAATTTGATACGGCTTGAAACCGTATCTATCTATGAATTTGACGGTGCCAGCAAACCAATTGGACAGTGCCCTCATGCTACTTTGATACGGTTTTAAGCCGTATCAATTGATGAATATGATACGGCTTAAAACCGTATCATATGCATGAATTGATACGGATTTAAACCGTATCATATTCATAAATTGGTACGGGTAAAAACCGTATCAAATTATCAATTTGATACGGTTTTTACCCGTACCAATTTATGAATATGATACGGTTTAAAGCCGTATCAAAGCAACAGAGACACCATTTTTTGATACGGTCCAGAGCACTGCCAAATCGATTTTGATACGGCCATGAGCACTGCCAAATTGGCATTTTTGGTGTAGTGTACTTGACTGGTCCAACCAATCCCAAGGCTAATGGAAGCCCCGCCTCCATATGTACTACCGTACATCCAACGTACGTTTATCCTCCAAGGATAACTAGATCATGTCCAACGGATCCAAGGTAATGGGCATCCCCAGATACCTCTGCTTCGAGTCCTCCTAGAACACTCTAAGTATCGACGATTTCTTGGTACTCTCATCAAAAGATCTACCCACATACTCAGACCCAATCTCGAGTATACATTACTGACAAATCTCAAGTCCAACATGAGTCGTCTCTCTATTCGTTGCATCTCCAAGATCAATGAACAACCATTTTTCTTTTACGAGTTCAAGTCCAACTTGAATCGTCCTAACCTTCGTTGCATCTCCACGATCAACGAACACACCTTATCCATTTACGAGTTGAAGTCTAACTTGAATTGTCCTAACCTTCGTTGCATCTCCACGATCAACGAGCACATCTTATCCCTTCGAAGTTATACCATTCTAGAACTAAAGAGAACATCAACATAGGGTCCTAAACAATCCATTACCTTGCAGCTTCCTCAAGCCCCACTCGAGTTCTCCTAGCCCTATCGAATCCAACTCGGGGCAGTCCATACCATTGTACAGTCTTATCATGTCACGGTTACACATCACTCCACGAGTAAGCCGAGATATCATTAAATGGAAATCACAAAAACTACTTATATCTCATGCAAACCATCCTAGTCAGACCCGACATTCCCCGAGCACAAGCCCCAAAGGCCTAAACCAATATCAAACAAGCACTCAAGGAACATCTCCTCCGAATTCAGACAATCTACGTGAGATGGTACTAGCAAAACAACTAAGAAATCACAAGCAAATATACATCTATCACAAGCAAATATACATCTATCAAAAGCAAATATACATCTATAACTCGATAAGACCACATTACGACAAATCATGCAAAGACTAGTCGAACCACCTATCGGGTTCCTCACAACAAAAGGTCTATCGACGATCTCAGGTTCCAATCCCAACTTATCTACCAGGTCACTAGATATGAAGGAATGGGATGCCTCGCTATCAATAGAACTAGAACAGAAACATCATAAACAGAAAGCATACCTCGAATAATGAGGCCTTGCCCTTCTCCGTCGCAGTTGGGGCATTCGACGAAGAAGGAACATCGTTGATAGCATATACTTTCACAATCTGCTTCTGTTTAGGGGGTTGCGGGCAATTATCCTTGTGATGTCCCACTTGGCTGCAATTGAAGCACTTCCTTTGTAACACCCTATATTTTTCTATGAATATTAATAGACAAATTAAAAGAATACTTAATTTTAAAAGCGAGAATTAAGTAAAACAGACTATACCACTGCGTTCGTCTTAAAACTCTGGTCAAGATGGACCCAAAGTTTGCATTAAACGGATAATGTATGAGAAATTTATGGACCTTGGAAGTTTGTATACATATAAGGGAAATATATGTATATATATAAATTAATAAAATAAAAATTAACCTAAAATTCAAGAAAAAAATTCAAAATAGCGGAAGCGGGAAGGCAATACGCCAAACCGACCTATTTTATGGGTCGACCCGAGACCCCCTGGGGTCTTAGGTTGACACCAGGGTCAACTTAGGGTGTTTGGAATCGACCCCGTCGGCCTAGAATGGTCTGTGACGAAATTTTGTGTTTTAGGGCTTATGTTTCGCACTATGGTTGGCTGGGTGACATGCCTCTTTGGTTTAGATGGCTCTGATGACTCCTATGCTAATCTAAAGGCCATGGTTTGCCTAACACGCCTACAAATACATATCCAAACCTAAACCTTAATTCTATTATTCACTCTCATGGTGCCTCCATGCCGCCAAACTCTCATCTAAACCTAGCCGCCACTAAAACCTAAATCAAATCAAAAAGTTCTTCATTAACCTAAAGGATTAATCAATATCAAGTTAAAGTTCTTCAACAACAATAAGCGATTCAATTATCTTTTCTAATCCAAACGCTGTAAGTTCAGTTATTTTTAGATTTGATCACCTAAATCTAGTTTTGACATGTAATAAGATGAAATTGAGACTATGCCTGATTCTAAGTTGTTCTTTTGCTTCTATTCTTATTCTCATGATGCTATTATCATCGGTTTATCTTGTTGTACATCAGTTTTTCATGTTCATGATGATGTTCTTATCAAGTCTTAGCCTTCATGCCTGTGATGATATTTTCATGCCTATTTTCTCTCTGTTCTTATTTTATGCAACTTCTATTCCCCCCTATTTATTTTCTTTTATTGAACCTGGGTTAACTTCGAACCTAGGCTGAAATCGCGAAATACGAACGTTTGGAATACAGGGAATATTAGGTATTGCCTATTTGGGTGAATTTATGGGCATAACATGTTTGGTGAAATTATTGGGCATAATTTGTGATGGATATGGGGTATTATTATTATTATTGCAAGTTGGGGTAAATCGGCATGTAAATCAATATTTGGGCATATGTAAATTGGCAAGTAAATCAATATTTAGGCATACGTAAATTGGCATGTACATCAATAATTGGGCATATGTAAATTGGCATGTAAATCAATAATTGGGCATATGATAATTGGCATGTAAAAATTGGAATTTGGACATAATTAGCAAGTATATAATTTAATTAAATCTAATGGCCACCTAAGACACAATGTTAGATTTGAGTTGTGTTGTAAGGCTGCCCGGTACCGCCCGGCACATCCAGCAACCGCAACGACAACAATCTAATGTGAGAGGTAAAAGGCGAAGATTAGATGGGTAATAATGCCTAACACGAGGTTAGAATGAGTTTGTGGTGTAAGACTCCCCGGAACCGCCCGACACATCCAGCAACTACAAACAACAAGTCTAATGTGAGAGGTTAGCGCATTGAATGCTTGAACCTGAGGTTGGAATGGGTTTGCGGGCTAAGACTGCCCGGAACCGCCCGGCACAATCCAGCTACCGCAAATAAGTCCAATGTGAGAAGTTGATGCATTAATAAATAATTAATGCTAAACAAACATGTTAAGTATGGTAGGGTTAAGTCAACATGCAACACTTAACTAATATGACATGACAAGCGGGTGGGTTAAGTAACTCGACTAGATTAATGACACTTAACCAATATAACATGATGAATGGGTGGGTTAGGTAAACTTGAATTGATTGATTTATGACACTTAACCAATATGGGGGGTATATGAATAGACCCTAGGAAAACCCTTGTAGCGGGACCCTTTTCAGAAGTAACCCACATTAGGTATCAACGACACCCTGAGCTAGGCAGGGTGGGGCACAATTACTGGGCTGATTATAAGTAGTCAAAATAGCGGCAGGTGGTACGGCAGTGTAGGTTCCGACAGATTACGGGCGTGCACGTAATTCCGTCATGGGAAAATTTAGACACCGAGTACCAAGTGGTATAGAGTTGTGCACTCTAGAAATGTATCGGGTGGCCACCATAGGAAATGATACACCCTATGGTGGGACCAGCACATGTATCTATAAGTAGGGGCTGGGTTGATACAAACACATCCAGAACGTTATGAGTAGTAGCTGATCAATTAAGGTAGGTATGGTGGGGACAGGTAAACTGTCAGTATGAGGTGGGACCCTCATCATGAGATATGTACCTACAAAACTATCATGTGGAAAATGGGGATCACTTATCTTGTTTTGTAACAAATGGCATTAGTTGAACACTAGTTAGGTGGTGCAGAGAAATTAGGAATCAGTATGATATCTTATCATGTTCTAGTCTTATCTTATGTTTATCTCGTTATCTTGTGATGCTTATTATCATAGTTATGTCCTGTATCCAGTTTATTCATGTCATGATACCTTTACCTATTTACATGCTGAAAGTCACTGGACTTACCAGGCTTTATGTTTGGCACTGTTTTTATTTCGCTTTCTTTCTTTCGTTTTCCCCCAAGTCCACAGGGAGGGAATACCACCGCTTAGTTCAGATTCTTTTCAAGCTCGAAGATTGTGATGTATTGCTTTGGACTCTTTGCTTTACTGCTATGGCTGGCTACTGCTTAATTGGGGAATTATGTTATGTTATTTTGTATTATGCTTCTTTTGAGAAACAAGACAGATATTTGATGTAATGGGTTTTGATGTTTGAAACAACCCTTATGTAACCTATCATGCTACTATGGAATAAAAGTTCTAATTGTTTTCCACTGCTTAAATTTTTCTGTTTTGTAATTTTATCTTTTCTATACTCTTATGATGTAACAACCCTGAATTTTGGGGTAAATTTAAAAATTTATTTTAACTAATTTTAATGGGTTTTGATATTTAAAATAATAATGATTAAAAATTTATTTAAATCGAAGTTAGGATGAATAATTTAATTTTGATTATAAAAGGAGTTAGAAATAGCGCGGTAGTTTGAAAAGTCAAACTTGAACTTTGACTGACCGTACAGGATGCAAAGCTTAATGGATTTTAGTGAAACCAAAAATATTAGAATCTCTTTTAAAATATCTTTCCAATGAATCCAAAAAATCGAAATTTTATAGCGGGAATCAAAAGTTATGCCCAGTTTAAATTTCAGAATAGTCGCTTTATGATTTATATATATATTTTAATATTAAAAATAGTCATTTTTCAAACGACCTCTGTTTTCGACGAAATCACTTTTGTTGGATTCGGAATGTCAAATTATTGCTAAGTTTAATTTTTCATAAATTTTAGAATTAATTTGTGACCGTGGCAAAAAGATTTCAGTTTGGTCTATTTCGGTCAATTTTAATCGACTTGAAAAAGGCTATTTTTCAAATAGGCTCAGAATTGAACGAAATTAATTTTCCTATGTCCGCAGCGTCAAAACAAAGCTAAATATATTATTCGGGATTTTTCGAAGTTAATTTGTGGCCCTGGTGAATTTATTCGTACGGTTGAATTAAAAATAAAAGTAAAAATATTTTAAAATAAAGAAAACTGGGTCAAGACAGCCGTTTAGGCTGACGGAACCTAGCCCATTGGATCCGGAATGGGGGCTATTAGGTAGGGACACTTTCTGTTGGACTGAAATTGGTTCGGTTCAAAACTAATGGATTTATTTGTAAATATTACACTAAATAATATAAATAATTGGAAAAAACCCCTAAACACTATTCATCATCTTTGTCCAGCCGCCACCCTGAATTCCAATGGCCGAATTACACTGATTTTCTTCCACTAAATTCTCCCTCTTCTCCACGAATTAGACTCCATCCTTTACATCATATTGAAGCTCTCTTTCTCCTCTACGATCTCATACGGTTGGATTCCACCTAGTTCACCACAGACCGAGGAACAACACCCCAAAGGCCAACGTTTTGCACCGCCGCCCTACCCCCTTCAGGCGTGCGAGTTGCCCCCCTTCACCACCGTGGGTGCGCCACCTGTAGCCCGATGTCGTGGCACCTTCTGATCTACAAACCATTAATCCATTCGAGCCCAATAGTCAGACCTAGGATTGAAGCTATTTGGTTTTGTTACGACCGATTATCAGTAGGAGGAAGAAGAGGTTAAATCCTTAATTACCTTGTTAATTTAATTTTAAAATTATTAGCAATCTTATTTATACCATTACTAATGCATATGAAAATGAAATTTAACAATTTCAGATTTAGTGGGATCGTACGACAAAGATCTACAATCCTGGACGGAAAAGGGACAATTCCAAGCTATTTGAAATTTTGAAAAATTCGCGAATCAGAACAAACGGACTGTGAGATTTCTCTTTTAATAATTAATTAAATTATTATTTGAAATCGATATATGTGAATGTGATAAAATCAGATATGTGATTTGTGGATTGAAATTTGTTTGTTGTTGTGATTTGATTTGCGATGCTCATATTTTGTTAGATCAGTAATGTTGACATAGAAATATCATAATTGTTTAGATCAATAATATTAACATAAGAATATGATTCTTAGTGTTTTGTCGAAATAGAATTATCGATAAAACAAGATTATCATTTTGATCAAGTATATTAACAATGAGATAACATTTTTGTGAAGGAATGATTATAGAAATAAAAATCATATTTTTGTGAAAGTATGATTATAGAAATAAAAATCACATTTTTGTGAAAGAATGATTATAGAAATAAAAATCACATTTTTGTGAAAGATTGATTATATAAATAAAAATCACATTTTTGTGAAGGAATGATTATAGAAATAAAAATCACATTTTTGTGAAAGAATGATTATAGAAATAAAAATAACATTTTTGTGAAAATAGGATAATAGAAAGAATTCACTTATTTTGTCACTTTGAAAGGAATGAAGTAAATTCATTCATTTTGACACTTTAGAGAAATAAATTAGAAAACATTCAATTTGTCACCTTAGAAGAGAATGAATTGGAAATGTATATTTTTATATATTAAAAGAGAATGAATTGAAAATGTATATTTTTATACATTAGAAGAGAATGAATTGGAAATGTATATTTTATACATCAAAAAAAGTTTAAACAAAAATACATTTTTGTTCATTAAGAAGAAAGATTACATTTTGATCATTAAAAGGGATTGAAGAAAAATTAGCATTTTGTTTACTTTAAAAGAATGAAGACAAAAATGACATTTTTGTTTACATTGAAAGATTAGACAAATGTACATTTTTATTAAATCGGGCAAAACCCAATTTAAGATGTTAGCAATAGAAAAAGATCATTTTTATTATATGAAATGTTAGCATAGAAAAGTAACATTTTTATCTTATAAAATGTTGCATAAGGAATAAAGGTTCACTTTTGTTAAAAATGTTGCATTTAAAAGAATTAACATTTTTAGTGTAAAATGTTGCATTAGGAATAAAGTTACATTTTTGTTAAAAATGTCACATCAGTATAAAAATATCATTTTTGTTAAGATGTCTCACTAGTATGAAAATAACATTTTTGTGTTAGAATATAAGTGTCATTTTACACCGTCATGTGTTAATTAGAAAATGAATACTTACACCGTCGTGTGTTAATTAGAAAATGAATACTTACACCGTCATGTGTTAATTAGAAAATGAATACTTACACCGTCATGTGTAAATTAGAAAATGAATATTTGCACCGTTATGTATTAAATTAGAAATGACATTATTTACACCGTTATGTGTTAAATTGGAAATGACATTATTTACACCGTTATGTGTTAAATTAGTAATGAACATGATTGACACCGCAATAAAAAATTACATTTTTATGTAATTAAAAAGATAAGATTTTGTCATTGAAAATAAAATTGCATTGTTATAAGAAATTAAAGATTTACATTGAAAATAAAATTACATTTTTAAATGTAATTAAAGAATAAGTTTTTTGCATGTAAAATATAATTACATTTTTATATGTAATTAAAGACGAAAAATTTGCATAGTAAATAAAATTACATTTCTATGTGTAATTAAAGTATTAAAATGTACATTGCAAATTAAAAAGTAAGGAAAATACATGTATATGTTGTTAAAGAGGAAGAATTTGCATAGTAAATAAAATTACATTTCTATGTGTAATTAAAGTATTAAAATTTACATTGCAAATTAAAAAGTAAGGAAAATACATTTATATGTAATTAGATTTATAGAAAGATGAAATTAGATTTTTATGTAATTAAAAGTGGAAACTTAGATTTTCATTAGAAGAATAAATGAGTGATATTTACATTTTTATGTAAATAGATTTTCAATAAAAAGAATTTAGATATGGTATTTAACTTTTTAATGTAAATAGATTTTCAATAAAGGAAATTAGAAAGGAAATTTACATTTTTATGTAAATAAACAATGAAAGAGGAAAATTTACTTTTTAGGTAAATAAGCAATGAAAAGGAAAATTACATTCAAAATGTAAACTAGAATATAAAGGACATTTTGTTAGGAAATGTAAATTAGAATAAAAAGGGACATTTTTGTTAGAAATTGTAAATCAAAACAAAAAGTATAGAAATAAAGATTACATCTTTATTGACCTTTTATATGCAATAAAAAGAAGTAGGGAATTAGAAAAATTACATTTTTCTTAATGTAAATAAGAATTAGAAGAAAATTACATTTTTATGTAATTAAGTTAAAGAACATAAAAATTTCATTTTTATGTAATTAAGTCAATTTCCATGTGAATTAGGTTAAAGGTGAAAATTTTTCATTTATCATGTAAATTAAGATAAAGGAAGAAAATTACATTTTTATGTAATTAAGTTAAAGTTTATATTTTTCATGTAATTAAGATTTAAAGTAAGAAAATTACATTTTTATGTAATGAAAAGATTAGATTTTGACATTGCAAAATTATTTAATGCAATGTAGATTATATTAAAAAGAAAAGTCACATTTTAATGTAGATTATATTTAAAAGAAAAGTTTACATTTTTAATGTGAATAAAAATAATGGAATTAATATGTATATTTTTATCGTCATTTTAGATGCAATAAAAAGAGTAGAAACGAAATGTATACTTTTATCGTCACTTTAGATGCGATAAAAGAATAGAATAATTATTATATAATTTTATCATCATTTTAGAGGCGGTAAAAAGAAGTTACATTTTCCAATGTAAATAAAAGAAAAATAGGAAGTTACATTTCTATATGTAATTAGAGAAATATAGAAACTTACATTTTTTTAATGTAAATAAGGATGAAATAGAATTTTTTTTATATATGTAAATAAAAGAATTTACATTTTTCAATGTAAACAAAAGAAATAAAAGAATGATTAGGAATTCACATTTTCCAATGTAAATAGAATATGAAATAAAAGTTAGATTTTCATTATAATAATATATTGAAATATAAGTTTACATTTCTCAATGTAAATAAAATAGGAATAGAAATTTACATTTTTTGTAATGTAAATAAAAGGATTAGAAATTTACATTTTAAGGAATGGGTTTTCATTAAAAAGGAATAATGAAACCAAATATACATTTGGTGTAAATCAAAAGATGAAAGAAGAAAATATACATTGTTGGATATAGCATGTGTATGTGAATTAAAATAAAATAAACATTATTGTATGCCATGTTATACCTCAATATTATATACATAAATAGGGATATTCGATGTTAACAAAATATAGTGAAATGAAATGGATGACGGAATCATATATAAGTATATATATGTAAATTATAATTAAACGAATCGCGCGCGGTAGCTCGCGATTCGACAATCGTAACTTTAAATAGTTATACCGAAATATCCGACCGTCAGATTTTCCCAAAACTGAAACCATTAGGTTCGCCTTGGGAAGACCTTTCCAACGATATGAATTGGGTTAAATTCCAACGGTTAGATTTAGAGAAACTTGTAAAACAAATTTAGTTGAAAACAACGCCAAGGTCGCCTATTGACATGAAGTGTTGTTAAATAAAATTCAATTATTTTTATATAAATAAAAATAGAGATTAATCGTTATAAATTAATATTAACGATAAGAAATGATTTTAAATTATTTATATACGAGGATCATTTGAAAAGTCCGAGTTCAATCTCATTTCAAATGATTATTCGTCGATCTAAGTCGAAGAGTTGAAGACGGTGATTGAAGACCGACGATCTTCACGTCGAATGGATGAGTTACCATTGACGCCCATGATTGAGTAGCTACCTTGAAGGGACTATAATGGTGGCCGTCCAGACTACTTGTTGATTATTCGGATATGCGAGGAATAAGGTGCCTCTGGTTTCATTCAGACCCAGAACGGACTTGAAAATGGATTGTATGTCTGACGTTGTATTCCTTTACACGGTATTTGTTGATCTCTGCTAAATATATATCTGTTTGGTGTTTAACACCCTTCTCTAAGACGTACGAGCTTAGAGGTTATATATTGGTAGGAATCAATGGTATGGTATGGATTGACAATGTGGCATGCTAAGATGCAAATGATCAAGGCTTTTGTTGAAAAGTAGGCCTTGTGGTTGATGATCAAAGCACAGCTTGAATAAGCATAGCTTTGTGTATTACGTAGCCTTACGAGCCTCACAACCCGATTGGAGTCTAAAACGGGAGAAGGGAACGCAGGGAGAGTAGCACGTTTCTTTCTAGCTAGAAGTTGTGTTTGGGTTTTACACGACCCGACATTTTACTTATGTGGATGTTGGAATGAGGTGCCTCAGATGATAGGTCCTATAGGATCGGGAAACGTGTGTTCAGGAATTGCCAATCCGCAAAATCGTATGTGCGGCCCGGCCCTGCAGGATCCAAGGGTTCACTGCGGGGAATCCTGAGACATTAGCTAGATTGTCTCGAATCGGTAAGGAGATCCTCCCTAGCCTTGACTCATGATGGAAACCCAATTTCCAATACGACACCATGCGGTTTTGATTGTAGAACTAGTATGGCGACATAGTAGGATGAGCTACTATGTCGTCTATGATTGATACATTATGATTGAAATGTTTTTGAAACATATATACACTAACAATAATATCAAATCCGTTTTTATCGTACCAAGCATGTTTAATCATCATAAGGTAAAACTCTATCCTCTAGTTTGCGTTGCATTATGTGATGGGACTTGAGTCTTATGATGATTCCATTTTTCTAAAAAGCATTGCGTTGTTTTGACGATTTACTTTAATTTATGCACCGGCAATCCATTTGAATAAAACCCGTTCCGCGTTAGCGGCGTGGTCCTTGGATTTGCCTTATTACTATTAGTTAATTAGTTAAGAATTCTCACACCAGTCCCATGACTGACTCGTAGTCTGTTTCACTTTGCAAACTCGGGTGCCCTCTTTTCCACACGGGCGGTCAAGTATCTTTTTGCAGATATTTATCTCTTGAGCAGGATTCTAGATCGAAGCCTAAAGCTGTGTCCAGAGCATAGAAAGTCTTCCGCTGTGTATTGTATTAATTACTGTAATTTATCTTCCGCTGTAATTTTATTCGATGTACTCTGATGTAACATTATTGTAATGTTTATAAAAGTCTGCTATTATTGTTCTGATGTGTTGTATTCCTAGAGTTAACATATTCGGGTTTTGAACGGTCTTGGTTGATCTAACGATCGACCGGGTCGGGCGAAATCCGGGCCGTTACAGTTGGTATCAGAGCTCTGGTTAGCTCAAATCTTTGGGGTACAACTCATTAGAACTGGAAAAAAGACTCATCAGAGTTGGATTAGTAATATCCAATAAGAATACTCATTAGAGATAGGATCGGTAGTATCCTAGAATGAGAAAACTCGTTAGAGATAGGGTTAGAAATGCCCTAGAACGAGTTCAGAGTGAAAAGTTTATAATTAACGTATTTGTATAATCCGGTCTTAGAAAATATGATTTTTGAATATATAAAGTTATATATTTTAAAAGTTAATCAATAAATAAAATTATTTAAGATAGGATACTTAAACAACTTTTTAACTTCGTTCCTTTTCGAGGACGAAAAGTTTTTAAGTGGGGGAGACTGTAACAATCCTGAATTTTGGGGTAAATTTAAAAATTTATTTTAACTAATTTTAATGGGTTTTGATATTTAAAATAATTTATTTAATATAATAATGATTAAAAATTTATTTAAATCGAAGTTAGGATGAATAATTTAATTTTGATTATAAAAGGAGTTAGAAATAGCGCGGTAGTTTGAAAAGTCAAAATTGAACTTTGACTGACCGTACATGATGCAAAATTAAACGGATTTTAGTGAAACAAAAAATATTAGAATCTCTTTTAAAATATCTTTCCAACGAATCCGAAAAATCGAAATTTTATAGCGGGAATCAAAAGTTATGCCCAGTTTAAATTTCAGAATAGTCGTTGTAGGATTATATATTTTTTAATATTAAAAATAGCCATTTTTCTAACGACCTCTATTTTCGACGAAATCACTTTTGTTGGATTCGGAATGTCAAATTATTGCTAAATTTAATTTTTCATAATTTTTAGAATTAATTTGTGACCGTGGCAAAAAGATTTCAGTTTGGTCAATTTCGGTCAATTTAATCAACTTGAAAAAGGCCATTTTTCAAATAGGCTCAGAATTGAATGAAATTAATTTTCCTAGGTCCGCAGTATAAAAAACATAGCAAAATATTTTTTTTGGGATTTTTTCGATATTTATTTGGGGCCCCGGTGAATTTATTCGTACGGTTGAATTAAAAATAAAAGTAAAAATATTTTAAAATAAAGAAAACTGGGTCAAGACAGCCGTTTGGGCGGACGGGACCTAGCCCATTGGATCCGGAATGGGGGCTATTGGGTTGGAACACTTTCTGTTGGACTGAAATTGATACGGTTCAAAACTTATGGATTTATTTGTAAATATTACACTAAAATAATATAAATAATTGGAAAAAAACCTAAACACTATTCATCATGTTTGTCCAGCCGCCACCCTGAATTCCAATGGCCGAATTGCAATGATTTTCTTCCACTAAATTCTCCCTCTTCTCCATGAATTAGACTCCATCTTTTACATCATATTGAAGCTCTCTTTCTCCTCTACGATCTCATACGGTTGGATTCCACCTAGTTCACCACAGACCGAGGAACAACACTCCAAAGGCCAACGTTTTGCACCGCCACCATATCCCCTTCAGGCGTGCGAGTTGCCCCCCTTCACTACCGTGGGTGTTCCACCTGTAGCCTGACGTTGTGGCACCTTCTGATCTACAAACCATTAATCCATTCGAGCGCAATAGTCAGACCTAGTATTGAAGCTATTTTGTTTTGTTACGACCGATTATCAGTAGGAGGAAGAAGAGGTTAAATCCTTAATTACCTTGTTAATTTAATTTTAAAATTATTAGCAATCTTATTTAGACCATAACTAATGCGTACGAAAATGAAATTTAACAATTTCAGATTCAGTGGGATCGTGCGACAAAGATCTACAATCTTGGACGGAAAAGGGATGTGACGACACGAAATTTCGCTCGATCCGAATCAGTCGTTAAACCGATTTAGACCGTTCGAAACCCCTGATCGTTGAGAACAGGACAAATCAGAACACAAACAGAAGAACATTTCATTACTATTACAACAATTCCATCAGATACAAGAATATACAGAGTATAAATAAATAAATTACATTCGATAAATATCAGAGATTACAATAAATTACATAGCAGCAGAAAATAATACAAAGCACAACTGAAGGTGATATACGGATACAGAGCTTTCCGGATATCATTCCAGCTGTAAACCAGGATCCTGTGAATATAAATCTGCAAAACCAAAACTACTAGCTGCCCGTGCGGAAAATAGGGGCACCCAGAGTTTAGGTTAAAACAATAAACTCCAGGTCAGTCATGTGACTGGTGTGAGAACTAAAACAGTTATTTAATTCAATTTTAAAAGAGATTAATTCAAGGGACCACGCCGTATAACACGGAACGGGTTTTCTCCCAAGAATACCAGTGTATAGAATAAACAGCGCAATGCTTTTTCGAAAAATGAAGCTATTATAAGACCCAGGTCCCATCACACAATGCAACGCAAGCCGGAGGATAGGGTTTTCCCTTATAATAGCCAAACATGCTTGATACGTTTAAAACAAATCATTTGATACTATAATAAGTGTATAGTGTCAAAACAATTTCAATCATAAATATAAATCATAGACGGCATAGCATCCCATGCTACTATGTCGCCATACTAGGCTCTACAAATAAAGCCGAAATATCTCGTATTGGAAATTGGATTTCCGTCATGAGTCGAGGCAAGGGGCAAGCTCCTCTCCGCGTTCGAGACACTCTAGCAAATGTCCCAGGGCTACGCACTCTGGGCAACCCCTGGATCTTCAGGGCCGGTCCTCACTTACGTTAGAGGATTGGCAATTCCTGAACACACGTTTCCCGGTCCTTACAGACCTATAATCGAGGCGCCTCGCATTCCAACAACCACATAGGTGAAAAGTACATAAATGTCAGGGCTGGTAAGTCACTGAGACCACCAAAGCTAGAAAGAAACGTCGTGCTCTCCCTGCAGTCCGTATCCCGTTTTTGACTCATACCGAGGTGTGAGGCTCGCGAATTCACGTTATACACAAAGCTACGCCACGTAGGCCGTGCTTTGATCATCAACCACAAGACTTTGCTTTTCAACAGAAGCCTTGATCATTGCATCTTAGCGTGCCACACAGGCAATTCATGCCATGCGACTGATGTCCATCGATATATAACCTCTAAGCTCGTACGTCTCAGAGAAGGGCGTTAAGCAAGAGAATAAATTCTCCATCGCCAAACAGATATATATTTAACAGAAATCAATCAACACAGAATAAAATCCAATGTCAGACACACAATCCATTTACAAGTCCGTTCTGGGTCTGAACGAAACCGGAGGCACTTTCCTCGCATATCCATCCATCTCCAAGTACGTCTGGACGACCACCAACTATTTCCATCCTCTTGGGTGTACTGCCCAATCAGGATCGTCAGTAGTTATCCAAACGATGTGAAGACTTCCGGTCTTCGACCACCGTCTTCATCTTCGACTTATCGTCGAATCGGTTATTCAGAATGGGTATAAACCCGGCCTTTCCGAACAACCCGCGTATATTAAAAACAAATGTTACACAAACACAACATACGCCTCATTCCAACTCAGAATATCCTTTTATTCATAAAATCACATTTTTAGGGAAAGGTTCCCATTAATTTTATCCAAGATAAATTGTTTAAAATTTATCCTTTAATCTTCCTTTGGATGACATTTCAAACCAAATTATGGTTTTCTAAACTAGTCGAGATTAGCGAACCACACCGAAGTAATTAATTATTTTATTTCCCAATCCCAACCTATTCATCCCATGAAGCAAAACTGGTAATACTCCATATCTAATACTATGGTGTTATCGGTAAAATTAATTACCATTTCACGTTCAAATCTAATTAAAGATTTAACTATCGCTTTGGAGCAAAACTGGCGATACTCCATTCTCGCTCATTTCTAAATTTGATAATTTAGATTATAGATTCACATTTCAACCTAATTGCAGATTCGTTAAAACTCCTTTTACTGGGTTAAAGAACTAGGTGTTATTTAAAACACAGTTCACGACAAACCCAAATCACATTCTATTTGTTATCGGGTTAAAGAACTAGTGTTATTTAAAACACAGTTCACGATAAACCCACAAATTAATTCTAGTTCAATTCAAATCAAATATATTAGGAATTCCGATTATTTAAAACCCCTTTTTAAATCTAATTTATTTATTTAAAAATAATTGGGTTTTAAATTTAGTTCAAAAGTAGTTCATTTCGATAAAAATCCATTTTTATCTTTTCAAATATGGATTTTTTCACCCTAATTTTTCCCAAATCATTTCTTATGATTTTACACAAATTATTACTATTTTTAATAATTTTATTAAGGCCCGTACAATCGATTTCCAACAATGGCCATCGAACTGCACTTATAGCGACCTTTTTCAAATTTGATTTGGACGTATCTCCAAATCCAACCGTTAGATTTTGAATTTCTAATATTCGTTAAAAAGCTCTTTTCGATACGAACCCAACGGTTCCGGTTTTAGGAGAATCCGACGGTCGGATCTCCCGTAATGTCCGTCTGAAATAAATGGTCGAAATTTACGAACTGCCCCGGCGCGGCGCGTTCTATTCAGGCCATTCTATTATATATATAATATATATTTCGTCGATTTCTATTTAAAACAAAGTTTTAAAAATAGTTTTGAATTCGTTTCGAAAACAATTTCAACTTCCATTTCAAATCAAAATTGAATTCTTCCTTGTAAATTCGTTTTAAAATTCATTCCTATTCAATTCAATTTGGATTCATTTCAATTTTTTTCCAATTCAATTCAAATTAATTTTCAATTCAATTCGAATTGGTTTTATATTCAATTCATTTCGAAATCGTTTTATATTCAATTCATTTCGAAATCGTTTTCAATTCATTTCATTTCGAAATCGTTTTCAATTCATTTCATTTCGAAATCGTTTTCAATTCATTTCATTATCGTTTTCAATTCATTTCATTTCGAAATCGTTTTCAATTCATTTCATTTCGAAATCATTTTCAATTCATTTCGAAATCGTTTTATATTCAATTCATTACGAAATCGTTTTCAATTCAATTCATTTCGAAATCGTTTTATATTCAATTCATTTCGAAATCGTTTTATATTCAATTCATTTCGAAATCGTTTTATATTCAATTCATTTCGAAATCGTTTTATATTCAATTCATTTCGAAATCGTTTTCAATTCAATTCATTTCGAAATCGTTTTATATTCAATTCATTTCGAAATCGTTTTATATTCAATTCATTTCGAAATCGTTTTATATTCAATTCATTTCAAAATCGTTTTATATTCAATTCATTTCGAAATCGTTTTCAATTCATTTCATTTTGAAATCGTTTTCAATTCATTTCATTATCGTTTTCAATTCATTTCATTTCGAAATCGTTTTCAATTCACTTCAAAATCGTTTTATATTCAATTCATTTCGAAATCGTTTTCAATTCAATTCATTTCGAAATCGTTTTCAATTCATTTCATTTCGAAATCGTTTTCAATTCATTTCAAAATCGTTTGATATTCAATTCATTTCGAAATCGTTTTCAATTCAATTCATTTCGAAATCGTTTTATATTCAATTTATTTCGAAATCGTTTTATATTCAATTCATTTCGAAATCGTTTTCAATTCAATTCATTTCGAAATCGTTTTATATTCAATTCATTTCGAAATCGTTTTATATTCAATTCATTTCGAAATCGTTTTATATTCAATTCAGTTCGAAATCGTTTTCAATTCAATTCATTTCGAAATCGTTTTATATTCAATTCATTTCGAAATCGTTTTATATTCAATTCATTTCGAAATCTGCGATTTCGAAATCACTTTTCAATATTTATTTCATTTCGAAATCTGCGATTTCGAAATCACTTTTCAATATTTATTTTAAAATGAATAAAATCAATATAAATATCGTTCACGTCTAAATGGCGTTAATCTAATCAACACAGCTTCATATATTTCTATTTTCAAATATTCTATTTCTAATATTTCGTTTCAAATATTTCTTTTCAAATATTTCTTTTTGTCAACACACGACTAATCTCAACGAATGAGTACCGTCCACGTGTGACTATTTTTGTTAAATTATTTCGTTCAACACATGACTAATCTCAACGGATGAGTACAGTCAACACATGAACCTTTATTTAATAGTGATAAAGATATAAATTTTATTATTAAAATATTTCGTTCAACACATGACTAATCTCAAAGGATGAGTACAGTCAACACATGAACCTTTATTTAATATTGATAAAGATATAAAATTTTATTATTAAAATATTTCGTTCAACACATGACTAATCTCAACGGATGAGTACAGTCAACACATGAACCTTTATTTAATATTATTCTTTATCTTCTAAATTGGAATGAGACCCAATCAATCACCATATAATGTTAATTATATGGATTTTCATACATCACACGTATATAATAGCATTGAAAAATAATCAACCATCAACCAAAGTGCACTACACTGTATAAGCATCAAATATAGATATCTAACGCTTATAACAGCCTGTCAATCAATCGATCGACATATTTAATCAATCAGGATGAGTGAACTTCAAATTTCATCCCAATACCCGTGTGGGGTTTCAAACAATCAAACACAGATTTTATTTGTGCAGTTGGGCGATGTTTAAAATTTATCGACCCAATCAACGTCCTTCAAATAGGTGTACATAAACAAACCGTCCGGTTTGTAAATGAATATTTTATCTTGTTCGCTTCACGTTAAAAATTATATTTTTAACGATAAAATATTTTATTTCAACACATGAATTTTTATTCAGTTCATTTACAAAATAAAATGATATTTTTATTTTTCTAACTTATTTTAGAAAATTTCGGCGGCATAACGGCACGATACTAGAAATGGGATGAGGCCTAGCCTTATCCCCGGTCTAGTGAAGGCCCATGCCATTCACACATCAATCAATCCATTCATTTCACCAAACAATTCAATTTCAATCAAATAATCTAACTAATTTATGCAACCAAACAAACCAGTCCATGGTCTGTGGACGATTGTGTCGGGTGCTACTAAGCACCGTCTGCATCCTAGTATATATATATAATTAGAAAAAGAAATTGAAAGGTGAGAAATTCTCACAGATAGCTATCCAATCATCTTGACTCTTCTATGATAGAAATCTTCATCGTTATCGCATCTTCGTTATCTTCGTTGCTGTAGCCACTACATATGTAAAAATCGAATTTTTACTTCGCTATTCAATATATAAAAATCGAATTTTTACTTCACTATTCAATATATAAAAATCGAATTTTTACTTCGCTATTCAATATGTAAAAATCGAATTTTTACTACGATGTCATATAGATAAAAATTCCATTTCAAAAATATAGATTTCACCTTTTCTATTATAAAGATTTCGCCTTTCTTTGATAAAAATCATTCTTTGTATGTTTTAAAAAAAAACATTTCTTTATTTCTAACGCTATGTTCAAAATAAAAATTATATTTCCATTATGCTACTTTATATGTATGAAATTCCATTTTTATAAATCTAACTTTTTATAACGCTCCTACACATATTATAAAATCATATTTTCCATTTCAAAGCTATAAGTGTAAACAAAATAAAATAAAATAAAATAAAATAAAAATTACATTTTTTTTCTTTTTTATTATATGCTATCCATACATTTAAAAATCGTATTTTTATAATCACTACTAAAAATATAATTTTTACAACATGAAAAATCTAATTTTTCTAACATGAAAAATCTAATTTTTTTTTCTATTACCAAAAACCCTAATGTTTTCTTTTTTTTCTGTATCTGTATTTTAATGAAAATGAAAATAAAATAAAATAAAATAAGAAAACAAAATAAAAATAAAAACATACCAGCGAAGGGGGGGTGATGGCCACTGCGGTGGTCGGCGCTACTGAAGGGGGTTAGCGGAAATCGAGGAACGGGGTGCTGGGGTCGAGATGGTGACGGAGGGAGTGGT
This sequence comes from Allium sativum, assembly GCA_030737875.1. Classification (NCBI taxonomy): domain Eukaryota; kingdom Viridiplantae; phylum Streptophyta; class Magnoliopsida; order Asparagales; family Amaryllidaceae; genus Allium; species Allium sativum. The sequence goes on along the minus strand of CM060916.1, from coordinate 304,728,958 downwards.
GGCGTCGCTGGTGGGGTGCGGGTCTGCGTCGCGGTTGACTGGAGGAAAGGGTGGGGGAACCTCGGGTCTTGCGCTCACGACTGGAGGGGGTTTTGGGGACTGAGGAGCTAACGGAGGGAGGCGGAGCGACTAAGGGGAGGGGAAATCGATGGCGAGGGACGATGGGTGGCGGCGGTGGTCATCGGCGACGGGAGCTGGAGGATCGATCTCCTTTTTCCCCTTTTTTTTATTTTGAAAAACTGAATTGAAAATATCGGGGGGGGGGGGGGCAGAGTATAAGGAAAGGAGAGGGAGGGGAGTTTTTTTTTATTTAATTATTTAATTTTCCACCAAAAAGCAACTTTTATTTTTGACTTCAAAACGAGGCCCACCGCCTGTCATCTATAGCGTATTACCCCCATTCCGAACACAATGGGATATGTATCGCAAGCTGATTTGATCGTTTCGATTCGTTTCCGTTGAATTTACATTTAAATCACTATATTGAATTTTAAACGTACATTTCAAATTACCGGGGTCACATACTAACTTTAAAAATTCCAGAAAAATATTTTCTAGCTTCGTATTGACGATACGGTCCTAACAAAACTAGTTTCGTCGAATTCCAAGATCGTTGGAAAAATGGCCAATTTCCAGTCGATTAAAATCAACTAAAACTGGTCAAACGCGTTTTCCTTTGCCACGCTCACATATTGATTCGAAAAATTATGAAATTTGAAACCTAGCAATAATTTAACATCACGGACCCAACAAAAGTTGTTTCGTCGAAATCCGAGGTCGTTTGCAAAATGTCTATTTTTAAAGGCCCGAATTCCATAGCGACTATTCAGAATTTTCAACTGGACATATCTTTTGATTTCCGCTATGAAATTTCGATTTTTCGGATTCGTTGGAAAGATATTATCAATTAGATCCTAATGTTTTTGGTTTCACTAAAATCCGGATTGTTTTGCACCCGGTACATTCAATTGAAGTTTGAAATCGAATTATCGAACTACCACGCCATTTTCAATTCTATTTATAATTATATATAAATATTTATATTCTAATGACGACGCGTATAATATATACATTCGAATTATATTCAAAATAAATTTTCTCGTCGATATTATTTAAAATAATCTATTTTAAATGTTCAAAATTCGCTAAAATCGCCAAAATAAAAATTTTAAACTGGTTCAGATTTTCCGGGTTATTACAATCTCCCCCACTTAAAACTTTTCGTCCCCAAAAAGGAACAAAGTCGAAAGTGGTTTGATTAATCAACTCTACGTTCGACCTGGCTTCCATTCTCCAACTTTTCAGTTTCTGAGAATTTTCAAATTTTCAAAAATTTGGCTAACACCCTAAATTTTCGAAAAATTTCGCCATAACCTCCCCTGCACCGGGAGCATCGGGGAATTTCAAATAGCTTCCCCGGTCCTTCTAATCTCAAAAAGAAAAAGAAAAAGCCAAGCGGCTAGCCAATAGGCTCATAAAATCATCATCACCCAAACAAAACAGTAAATTATAGTAAACATGTACCTATTTGTCGGAAAAACAAATTTTATTCTCTGCTCTAGCCTCCTTGCTATGACCTGTTCAATGTAAGTATATGTATATGCAAGCAAATGCGACCAATTTTCAATACAGTTCTATATTTGGTTCAATTAGGCATAACGGTTTAAAATTATCAAACAAATAAACAAACAACACAAACATCAATCAATTAGTGAATTAGAGTTTCAAATTCATAATTTGATATATATACTAAAATCATGTTTTTGATGCCAATTCACAACAATGTGTTCTAGCTATATAGATAAGTTTTGGTTCTCACACCAGTCTAATGGAAGTATATAGAAATCACACCTTCGAAACATGAACATAAATATTGATGATGCCATGGTCATTATCAACATCATCTCCGAGCGACTAGAGTGTAATTCTATATCTATCTAATATATTAAAACTTCGAATATACGTTCATGACGCGTATATGCAAGATCTTTATATATTGGAATGTCCATATTCAAAATAAAGAAATAATCAAATACGTTTTAAAATGGTTTAAATTTCAAAACAAAATTGTTTTCATTTGAAAAATATACTCTTCATACTCGTTCTAGGATACTACTGATCCTATCTCTAACGAGTCATTCTAATTGGATATTACTAATCCAATATCTGATGAATTCTTTCGTATGTTTCTAATGTGTCTTGTTCTCGAGCTCTGTAAACCAAAGCTCTGATACCAAATGTGACGACACGAAATTTCGCTCGATCCGAATCAGTCGTTAAACCGATTTAGAGCGTTCGAAACCCCTGATCATTGAGAACAGGACAAATCAGAACACAAACAGAAGAACATTTCATTGCTATTACAACAATTCCATCAGATACAAGAATATACAGAGTATAAATGAATAAATTACATTCGATAAATATCAGAGATTACAATAAATTACATAGCAGCGGAAAATAATACAAAGCACAACTGAAGGTGATATACGGATACAGAGCTTTCCGGATATCATTCCAGCTGTAAACCAGGATCCTGTGAATATAAATCTGCAAAACCAAAACTACTAGCTGCCCATGCGGAAAATAGGGGCACCCAGAGTTTAGGTTAAAACAATAAACTCCAGGTCAGTCGTGTGATTGGTGTGAGAACTAAAGAAGTTATTTAATTCAATTTTAAAAGAGAGTAATTCAAGGGACCACGCCGTATAACACGGAACGGGTTTTCTCCCAAGAATACCAGTGTATAGAATAAACAACGCAATGCTTTTTCGAAAAATGAAGCTATTATAAGACCCAGGTCCCATCACACAATGCAACGCAAGCCGGAGGATAGGGTTTTCCCTTATAATAGCCAAACATGCCTGATACGTTTAAAACAAATCATTTGATACTATAATAAGTGTATAGTGTCAAAACAATTTCAATCATAAATATAAATCATAGACGGCATAGCATCCCATGCTACTATGTCGCCATACTAGGCTCTACAAATAAAGCCGAAATATCTCGTATTGGAAATTGGATTTCCGTCATGAGTCGAGGCAAGGGGCAAGCTCCTCTCCGCGTTCGAGACACTCTAGCAAATGTCCCAGGGCTACGCACTCTGGGCAACCCCTGGATCTTCAGGGCCGGTCCTCACTTACGTTAGAGGATTGGCAATTCCTAAACACACGTTTCCCAGTCCTTACTGACCTATAATCGAGGCGCCTCGCATTCCAACAACCACATAGGTGAAAAGTATATAAATGTCAGGGCTGGTAAGTCACTGAGACCACCAAAGCTAGAAAGAAACGTCGTGCTCTCCCTGCAGTCCGTATCCCGTTTTTGACTCATACCGAGGTGTGAGGCTCGCGAATTCACGTTATACACAAAGCTACGCCACGTAGGCCGTGCTTTGATCATCAACCACAAGACTTTGCTTTTCAACAGAAGCCTTGATCATTGCATCTTAACGTGCCACACAGGCAATTCATGCCATGCGACTGATGTCCATCGATATATAACCTCTAAGCTCGTACGTCTCAGAGAAGGGCGTTAAGCAAGAGAATAAATTCTCCGCCGCCAAACAGATATATATTTAATAGAAATCAATCAACACAGAATAAAATCCAATGTCAGACACACAATCCATTTACAAGTCCGTTCTGGGTCTGAACGAAACCGGAGGCACTTTCCTCGCATATCCATCCATCTCCAAGTACGTCTGGACGACCACCAACTATTTCCATCCTCTTGGGTGTACTTCCCAATCAGGATCGTCAGTAGTTATCCAAACGATGTGAAGACTTCCGGTCTTCGACCACCGTCTTCATCTTCGACTTATCGTCGAATCGGTTATTCAGAATGGGTATAAACCCGGCCTTTCCGAACAACCCGCGTATATTAAAAACAAATGTTACACAAACACAACATACGCCTCATTCCAACTCAGAATATCCTTTTATTCATAAAATCACATTTTTAGGGAAAGGTTCCCATTAATTTTATCCAAGATAAATTGTTTAAAATTTATCCTTTAATCTTCCTTTGGATGACATTTCAAACCAAATTATGGTTTTCTAAACTAGTCGAGATTAGCGAACCACACCGAAGTAATTAATTATTTTATTTCCCAATCCCAACCTATTCATCCCATGAAGTAAAACTAGTAATACTCCATATCTAATACTATGGTGTTATCGGTAAAATTAATTACCATTTCACGTTCAAATCTATTTAAAGATTTAACTATCGCTTTGGAGCAAAACTGGCGATACTCCATTCTCGCTCATTTCTAAATTTGATAATTTAGATTATAGATTCACATTTCAACCTAAACTCCTTTTACTGGGTTAAAGAACTAGGTGTTATTTAAAACACAGTTCACGACAAACCCAAATCACATTCTATTTGTTATCGGGTTAAAGAACTAGTGTTATTTAAAACACAGTTCACGATAAACCCACAAATTAATTCTAGTTCAATTCAAATCAAATATATTAGGAATTCCGATTATTTAAAACCCCTTTTTAAATCTAATTTATTTATTTAAAAATAATTGGGTTTTAAATTTAGTTCAAAAGTAGTTCATTTCGATAAAAATCCATTTTTATCTTTTCAAATATGGAGTTTTTCACCCCAATTTTTCCCAAATCATTTCTTATGATTTTACACAAATTATTACTATTTTTAATAATTTTATTAAGGCCCGTACAATCGATTTCCAACAATGGCCATCGAACTGCACTTATAGCGACCTTTTTCAAATTTGATTTGGACGTATCTCCAAATCCAACCGTTAGATTTTGAATTTCTAATATTCGTTAAAAAGCTCTTTTCGATACGAACCCAACGGTTCCGGTTTTAGGAGAATCCGACGGTCGGATCTCCCGTAATGTCCGTTTGAAATAAATGGTCGAAATTTACGAACTGCCGCGGCGCGGCGCGTTCTATTCAGGCCATTCTATTATATATATAATATATATTTCGTCGATTTCTGTTTAAAACAAAGTTTTAAAAATAGTTTTGAATTCGTTTCGAAAACAATTTCAACTTCCATTTCATTTCAAATCAAAATTGAATTCTTCCTTGTAAATTCGTTTTAAAATTAATTCCTATTCAATTCAATTTGGATTCATTTCAATTTGTTTCCAATTCAATTCGAATTCGTTTTCAATTCAATTCGAATTGGTTTTCTATTCAATTCATTTCGAAATCGTTTTATATTCAATTCATTTCGAAATCGTTTTCAATTCATTTCATTTCGAAATCGTTTTCAATTCATTTCATTTCGAAATCGTTTTCAATTCATTTCATTATCATTTTCAATTCATTTCATTTAGAAATCGTTTTCAATTCATTTCATTTCGAAATCGTTTTCAATTTATTTCAAAATCGTTTTATATTCAATTCATTTTGAAATCGTTTTCAGTTCAATTCATTTCGAAATCGTTTTATATTCAATTCATTTCGAAATCGTTTTATATTCAATTCATTTCGAAATCGTTTTCAATTCAATTCATTTTGAAATCGTTTTATATTCAATTCATTTCAAAATCATTTTCAATTCAATTCATTTCGAAATCGTTTTATATTCAATTCATTTCGAAATCGTTTTATATTCAATTCATTTCCAAATCGTTTTATATTCAATTCATTTCGAAATCGTTTTATATTCAATTCATTTCGAAATCGTTTTCAATTCATTTCATTTCGAAATCGTTTTCAATTCATTTCATTATCGTTTTCAATTCATTTCATTTCGAAATCGTTTTCAATTCATTTCATTTCGAAATCGTTTTCAATTCATTTCATTTCGAAATCATTTTCAATTCATTTCATTTCGAAATCGTTTTCAATTCATTTCAAAATCGTTTTATATTCAATTCATTTCGAAATCGTTTTCAATTCAATTCATTTCGAAATCGTTTTCAATTCATTTCATTTCGAAATCGTTTTCAATTCATTTAAAATCGTTTTATATTCAATTCATTTCGAAATCGTTTTCAATACAATTCATTTCGAAATTATTTTATATTCAATTCATTTCGAAATCGTTTTATATTCAATTCATTTCGAAATCGTTTTCAATTCAATTCATTTCGAAATCGTTTTATATTCAATTCATTTCGAAATCGTTTTCAATTCAATTCATTTCGAAATCGTTTTATATTCAATTCATTTCGAAATCGTTTTATATTCAATTCATTTCGAAATCGTTTTATATTCAATTCATTTCGAAATCATTTTCAATTCAATTCATTTCGAAATCGTTTTATATTCAATTCATTTCGAAATATGCGATTTCGAAATCACTTTTCAATATTTATTTCATTTCGAAATCTGCGATTTCGAAATCACTTTTCAATATTTATTTTAAAATGAATAAAATCGATATAAATATCGTTCACGTCTAAATGGCGTTAATCTAATCAACACGGCTTCATATATTTCTATTTACAAATATTCTATTTCTAATATTTCGTTTCAAATATTTCTTTTCAAATATTTCTTTTTGTCAACACACGACTAATCTCAACGAATGAGTACCGTCCACGTGTGACTATTTTTGTTAAATTATTTCGTTCAACACATGACTAATCTGAACGGATGAGTACAGTCAACACATGAACCTTTATTTAATAGTGATAAAGATATAAATTTTATTATTAAAATATTTCGTTCAACACATGACTAATCTCAACGGATGAGTACAGTCAACACATAAACCTTTATTTAATATTGATAAAGATATAAAATTTTATTATTAAAATATTTCGTTCAACACATGACTAATCTCAACGGATGAGTACAGTCAACACATGAACCTTTATTTAATATTATTCTTTATCTTCTAAATTGGAATGAGACCCAATCAATCACCATATAATGTTAATTATATGGATTTTCATACATCACACGTATATAATAGCATTGAAAAATAATCAACCATCAACCAAAGTGCACTACACTGTATAAGCATCAAATATAGATATCTAACGCTTATAACAGCCTGTCAATCAATCGATCGACATATTTAATCAATCAGGATGAGTGAACTTCAAATTTCATCCCAATACCCGTGTGGGGTTTCAAACAATCAAACACAGATTTTATTTGTGCAGTTGGGCGATGTGTAAAATTTATCGACCCAATCAACGTCCTTCAAATAGGTGTACATAAACAAACCGTCCGGTTTGTAAATGAATATTTTATCTTGTTCGCTTCACGTTAAAAATTATATTTTTAACGATAAAATATTTTATTTCAACACATGAATTTTTATTCAGTTCATTTACAAAATAAAATGATATTTTTATTTTTCTAACTTATTTTAGAAAATTTCGGCGGCATAACGGCACGATACTAGAAACGGGATGAGGCCTAGCCTTATCCCCGGTCTAGTGAAGGCCCACGCCATTCACACATCAATCAATCCATTCATTTCACCAAACAATTCAATTTCAATCAAATAATCTAACTAATTTATGCAACCAAACAAACCAGTCCATGGTCTGTGGACGATTATGTCGGGTGCTACTAAGCACCGTCTGCATCCTAGTATATATATATAATTAGAAAAAGAAATTGAATGGTGAGAAATTCTCACAGATAGCTATCCAATCATCTTGACTCTTCTATGATAGAAATCTTCATCGTTATCGCATCTTCGTCATCTTCGTTGCTGTAGCCACTGCATATGTAAAAATCGAATTTTTACTTCGCTATTCAATATATAAAAATCGAACTTTTACTTCGCTATTCAATATATAAAAATCGAATTTTTACTTCGCTATTCAATATATAAAAATCGAATTTTTACTTCGCTATTCAATATATAAAAATCGAATTTTTACTACGATGTCATATAGATAAAAATTCCATTTCAAAAATATATATTTCACCTTTTCTATTATAAAGATTTCGCCTTTCTTTGATAAAAATCATTCTTTGTATGTTTTAAAAAAAACATTTCTTTATTTCTAACGCTATGTTCAAAATAAAAATTATATTTCCATTATGCTACTTTATATGTATGAAATTCCATTTTTATAAATCTAACTTTTTATAACGCTCCTACACATATTATAAAATCATATTTTCCATTTCAAAGCTATAAGTGTAAATAAAATAAAATAAAATAAAATAAAAATTACATTTTTTTTCTTTTTTATTATATGCTATCCATACATTTAAAAATCGTATTTTTATAATCACTACTAAAAATATAATTTTTACAACATGAAAAATCTAATTTTTCTAACATGAAAAATCTAATTTTTTTCTATTACCAAAAACCCTAATGTTTTCTTTTTTTTCCGTATCTGTATTTTAATGAAAATGAAAATAAAATAAAATAAAATAAGAAAATAAAATAAAAATAAAAACATACCAGCGAAGGGGGGGTGATGGCCACTGCGGTGGTCGGCGCTGCTGAAGGGGGTTAGCGGAAATCGAGGAACGGGGTGTTGGGGTCGAGATGGTGGCAGAGGGAGTGGGGGCGTCGCTGGTGGGGTGGGGGTCTGCGTCGCGGTTGACTGGAGGAAAGGGTGGGGGAACCTCGGGTCTCGCGCTCACGACTGGAGGGGGTTTTGGGGACCGGGGAGCTAACGGAGGGACGCGGAGCGACTAAGGGGAGGGGAAATCGATGGCGAGGGACGATGGGTGGCGGCGGTGGTCATCGGCGACGGGAGCTGGAGGATCGATCTCCTTCTTCCCCTTTTTTTTTATTTTGAAAAACTGAATTGAAAATATCGGGGGGGGGGGGGGGAGGGGGGGGCAGAGTATAAGGAAAGGAGAGGGAGGGGAGTTTTTTTATTTAATTATTTTATTTTCCACCAAAAAGCAACTTTTATTTTTGACTTCAAAACGAGGCCCACCGCCTGTCGTCTATAGCGTATTACCCCCATTCTGAACACAATGGGATATGTATCGCAAGCTAATTTGATCGTTTCGATTCGTTTCCGTTGAATTTACATTTAAATCACTATATTGAATTTTAAACGTACATTTCAAATTATCGGGGTCACATACTAACTTTAAAAATTCCAGAAAAATATTTTCTAACTTCGTATTGACGATACGGTCCTAACAAAACTAGTTTCATCGAATTTCGAGATCGTTGGAAAAATGGCCAATTTCCAGTCGATTAAAATCAACTGAAACTGGTCAAACGCGTTTTCCTTTGCCACGCTCACATATTGATTCGAAAAATTATGAAATTTGAAACCTAGCAATAATTTAACATCACGGACCCAACAAAAGTTGTTTCATCGAAATCCGAGGTCGTTTGCAAAATGTCTATTTTTAAAGGCCCGAATTCCATAGCGACTATTCAGAATTTTCAACTGGACATATCTTTTGATTTCCGCTATGAAATTTCGATTTTTCGGATTCGTTCGAAAGATATTATCAATTAGATCCTAATGTTTTTGGTTTCACTAAAATCCGGATTGTTTTGCACCCGATACATTCAATTGAAGTTTGAAATCGAATTATCGAACTACCGCGCCATTTTCAATTCTATTTATAATTATATATAAATATTTATATTCTAACGACGATGCATATAATATATACGTTCGAATTATATTCAAAATAAATTTTCTCGTCGATATTATTTAAAATAATCTATTTTAAATGTTCAAAATTCGCTAAAATCGCCTAAATAAATTTTTTAAGCTGGTTCAGATTTTCCGGGTTATTACAATGGACAATTCCAAGCTATTCGAAATTTTGACAAATTCGCGAATCAGAACAAACGGACTGTGAGATTTCTCTTTTAATAATTAATTAAATTATTATTTGAAATCGATATATGTGTATGTGATAAAATCAGATCTGTGATTTGTGGATTGAAATTTGTTTGTTGTTGTGATTGATTTGCGATGCTCATATTTTGTTAGGTCAGTAATGTTGACATAGAAATATCATAATTGGTTAGATCAATAATATTAACATAAGAATATGATTCTTAGTGTTTTGTCGAAATAGAATTATAGACAAAACAAGATTATCATTTTGATCAAGTATATTAACAATGATATAACATTTTTGTGAAGGAATGATTATAGAAATAAAAATCACATTTTTGTGAAAGAATGATTATAGAAATAAAAATCACATTTTTGTGAAAGAATGATTATAGAAATAAAAATCACATTTTTGTGAAGGAATGATTATAGAAATAAAAATCACATTTTTGTGAAAGAATGATTATAGAAATAAAAATAACATTTTTGTGAAAATAGGATTATAGAAAGAATTCGTTCATTTTGTCACTTTGAAAGGAATGAAGTAAATTCATTCATTTTGTCACTTTAGAAAAATGAATTAGAAAACATTCAATTTGTCACCTTAGAAGAGAATGAATTGGAAATGTATATTTTTATACATTAAAAGAGAATGAATTGAAAATGTATATTTTTATACATTAGAAGAGAATGAATTGGAAATGTATATTTTATACATTAAAAAGAGTTTAAACAAAAATACATTTTTATTCATTAAGAAGAAAGATTACATTTTGATCATTAAAAGGGATTGAAGAAAAATTAGCATTTTGTTTACTTTAAAAGAATGAAGACAAAAATGACATTTTTGTTTAATTTGAAAGATTAGACAAAAGTAACATTTTTATTAAATCGGGCAAAACCCAATTTAAGATGTTAGCACTAGAAAAAGATCATTTTTATTATATGAAATGTTATCATAGAAAAGTAACATTTTTATCTTATTAAATGTTGCATAAGGAATAAAGGTTCACTTTTGTTAAAAATGTTGCATTTAAAAGAATTAACATTTTTAGTGTAAAATGTTGCATTAGGAATAAAGTTACATTTTTGTTAAAAATGTCACATTAGTATAAAAATATCATTTTTGTTAAGATGTCACACTAGTATGAAAATAACATTTTTGTGTTAGAATATAAGTCTCATTTTACACCGTCATTTGTTATTAGAAAATGAATACTTACACCGTCATGTGTTAATAAGAAAATGAATACTTACACCGTCATGTGTTAATTAGAAAATGAATACTTACACCGTCATGTGTAAATTAGAAAATGAATATTTGCACTGTTATGTATTAAATTAGAAATGACATTATTTACACCGTTACGTGTTAAATTGGAAATGACATTATTTACACCGTTATGTGTTAAATTAGAAATGAACATGATTGACACCGCAATAAAAATTACATTTTTATGTAATTAAAAATATAAGATTTTGTCATTGAAAATAAAATTGCATTGTTATAAGAAATTAAAGATTAAAGATTTACATTGTAAAGAAAATCACATTTTTAAATGTAATTAAAGAACAAGTATTCTGCATGTAAAATATAATTACATTTTTATATGTAATTAAAGAGGAAGAATTTTCATAGTAAATAAAATTACATTTCTATGTGTAATTAAAGTATTAAAATTTACATTGCAAATTAAAAAGTAAGGAAAATACATTTATATGTAATTAAAGAGGAAGAATTTGCATTGTAAATAAAATTACATTTCTATGTGTAATTAAAGTATTAAAACTTACATTGCAAATTAAAAAGCAAGGGAAATACATTTATATGTAATTAGATTTATAGAACGATAAAATTACATTTTTATGTAATTAAAAGTGGAAACTTAGATTTTCATTAGAAGAATAAAGGAGTGATGTTTACATTTTTATGTAAATAGATTTTCAATAAAAAGAATTTAGATATGATATTTACATTTTTAATGTAAATAAATTTTCAATAAAGGAAATTAGAAAGGAAATTTACATTTTTATGTAAATAAATAATGAAAGAGGAAATTTTACTTTTTAGGTAAATAAGCTGTGACGGCCCGCCCCGCACCAGCCTGCATTTCCTCCGAAAGTGCGTTGTACACATGCCCGACTAGCACGGGACGGTCGTCAGAAGAAAGGAAAGAAGGGAACGAACTAATCAAGAACCTGTAGAATGTCTCACAGCGCATGGAGTAAAATATAATAGTAATAACATACTTGACATAAAACAGGTGAGACAGTGCATAAGCTGATAACTAAAATCAACATCAACATCAGAGCAGCGGAAATCCAAATACAGCTTATTACAACTTTCCAATTTTACTGTCTCTAAACAAAAGAAAGCTAAAGTAGAAGATACACCACTAATCCCAAGCAGTGATCTTCAACAACACAGGGAGAATACTATGTATATATTACGTGAAAGCCTCCTGCTCATCTCCGGATCATCTACCCGTGCATCACCAGCTAACCTGTCTCTAGTCTGCTCGTATGAGCACCCAGAGTAATAAGAGGAGACATAAAACTCTGGGTCAGACATAAAGCCTGGTATGAGCGATAAGCATCTAAACAAAACAATAACAGGTATACTAAACCATACCTGAACCTGGACCTGCAACCAAAGAGTTAGTACCACATACCGTACAACACTCTAAGGTGCCATAATAATAGTGTAAGAATACAGGAGTGGGGTGTGCATGTCATAATGATAGCAAACAAATCAACCATAGCAACCATCCTCACATCTCTCACTCAGTGCGTAAAGCATACGATGTCCAACACTGTCAATCACTAGACCTATTGAAGTAGTGACGGAGTTCGACTTGTACAACAACTGCTACTACCAAGCTTACCACATGGAGTTATGACCAAATCTTTACAAATGACCCCACTTCATTGGTTTATAGCCCTTTAGTCGTACCTAGGCCATTTCAGCCCTGAATCCGTTCACGTACTTCGCATACATAGTGATCCAAAGTCATAAACATCGACTGCTCCTTGGCACACGTCCCGCAGCAAAGCCCAATCATGAAGCCCACTCATTGGTTCCCAACTGGATCCTGAGTCAAAGCTCCTCGTTTGGACTTCCTTTGCATCTCGGGTTTTGATTGAGTTGGAGTTGGTCTTCAGAAGAGTCAACGCGTAGTTGTAGTCGCCCACGTACGGTTCGGTTCGGTGCTCCTCGTCTAGCTCGGTTCGGTTCGGTGGTCCTAGTCCATGTCTGGATCAGTACTCCATCTCTTCTTGGTTCGGTTCGGAAGCGTAGTGCCTATCCTCTGCTTGGTTCGGTGGTTTCTCCCTTCTAAGTTCCCAGATCCGATCCTGTCCTTTTCCATTTGCCCGATCCGATCCCACTCGCTTGCTTGCTCCGATCCGATCCGCTCCCTAGCCTACTCCGATCTGATCCGCTCTCTAGCCTACTCCGATCCGATCCTGCTCCATAGTTCCGATCCGATCTTCCGTCCAACTCCAACTTTAAGCAGTGGCCTTCCTTCTTGCCAAATTTCTTTTGTACCAGGTTCCAGTTCGGGTCGGGTTCCTTGCCCAGGTCCCCTATCCGATCCGAGCCCATATCTGATCCGATCCGAAACCCTGCACAACTTTCTGCAGCTTTTTCCAACAACTTGTTTACGCCATTCGACGACGTTTTTGACAAATCTAACTATACTAATCAATCACAAATCATCCCAAACAGTCATAGAAACATAGCAAACTAACCACAAACACCAAAACAATGAATTTACATGTCAAAATGGATCAAATATACCCAAAACTCCTTATTTTCCCTTAAGCATGTTTAAGTAAAACTAATCATAGGGTTAACAGAACTTAATCAAATCGAACCAAATTTCTAACAGAGGCATAAAATATTATTTTTGAATTTCTAAACATTTTTCCAGAATTTATTAGTGTATAAATTCGCTAATCTTCACTAATTACCCTTAATTACCGTAATTAGTGCAAAAACTATGCAAATCACTCACCTTTGCCACAAAATAAAACACCAAATCTGAAATACTCTCTGTTTGGGTCGAATCCCTATGTATAGCAGCAGCTCCAACCTTGCTCTGTTGCTATTTGGCCTTGTTTTGATGTAGTTTAGGCTTAATCTTCACTAAAAATGTGTTTTGGAGTGGTTTTAGAGGATGTAAGCCATTACTAAGGTCTCAAGAAGGTTTGTGGCGGCTCAAAGCTGAAATGAAAGTGATTTCCTAACCCTAATCAGCCCTCCTATGCCTCTAAACCCGAAATTCCCCTCTGGGCCTAGCTGCTAATCACCCTATTAGGCCCAATTAAGCTGTTTTTCACCATCTGAAACTTGTTTCAGCCATATCTCCCAAACGGTGAGTCCGCTTGGCTAATGTGACCACTCTACGGAATTGTAAACCATCATCCGGAGCCAATGGAAGTGGTTTCAAGTCAAAATTCCTTTCCAGTCAAAAGTTATGGCCAAAACAGTACCAGCTAGGGGTAAAATGGTCATTTAACAATCGGGAAAAATCATGAACATGGGAAATGACCCCAATAGTCGTCTCCCAAAGTTACATGACCATACGACTTTGTATGTGAAAGAAATAAATATTCTACGATCCTAGGATGCGTAGAATACGGGTCGTTACATAAGCAATGAAAAGGAAAATTACATTCAAAACGTAAACTAGAATATAAAGGACATTTTGTTAGGAAATGTAAATTAGAATAAAAAGTGACATTTTTGTTAGAAATTGTAAATCAGAAAAAAAAAGTATAGAAATAAAGATTACATCTTTATTGACCTTTTATATGCAATAAAAAGAAGTAGGGAACTAGAAAAGTTACATTTTTCTTAATGTAAATAAAAATTAGAAGAAAATTACATTTTTATTTAATTAAGTTAAAGAACATAAAAATTTCATTTTTATGTAATTAAGTCAATTTCCATGTGAATTAGGTTAAAGGTGAAAATTTTTCATTTATCATGTGAATTAAGAGAAAAAGAAAATTACATTTTTATGTAATTAAGTTAAAGTTTATATTTTCATGTAATTAAGATTTAAAGTAAGAAAATTACATTTTTATGTAATGAAAAGATTAGATTTTGACATTGCAAAATTATTTAATGCAATGTAGATTATATTAAAAAGAAAAGTCACATTTTAACGTAGATTATATTAAAAGGAAAAGTTTACATTTTTAATGTGAATAAAAATAATAGAATTAAAATGTATATTTTTATCGTCATTTTAGATGCGATAAAAAGAGTAGAAATGAAATGTATATTTTTATCGTCACTTTAGATGCGATAAAAGAATAGAATAATTATTATATATTTTTATCGTTATTTTAGAGGCGGTAAAAAGAAGTTACATTTTTCAATGTAAATAAAAGAAAAATAGGAAGTTACATTTCTATATGTAATTAGAGAAATATAGAAACTTACATTTTTTTCAATGTAAATAAGGATGAAATAGAAATTATATTTATTTATTTTTTATATGTAAATAAAAGAATTTACATTTTTCAATGTAAACAAAAGAAATAAAAGAATGATTAGGAATTCACATTTTCCAATGTAAATAGAATATGAAATAAAAGCTATATTTTCAATATAATAATATATTGAAATATAAGTTTACATTTTTCAATGTAAATAAAATAGGAATAGAAATTTACATTTTTTTTATGTAAATAAAAGGATTAGAAATTTACATTTTAAGGAATGGGTTTTCATTAAAAAGGAATAATGAAACCAAATATACATTTGGTGTAAATTGAAAGATGGAAGAAGAAAAAATACATTGTTGGATATAGCATGTGTATGTGAATTAAAATAAAATAAACATTATTGTGTGCCATGTTATACCTCAATATTATATACACAAATAGGGATATTCGATGTTAACAAAATATAGTGAAATGAAATGGATGACAGAATTATATATAAGTATATATATGTAAATTATAATTAAACGAATCGCGCGCGGTAGTTCGCAATTCGACAATCGTAACTTTAAATAGTTATACCGAAATATCCGACTGTCGGATTTTCCCAAAACTGAAACCGTCAGGTTCGCGTTGGGAAGACCTTTCCAACGATATGAATTGGGTTAAATTCCAACGGTTAGATTTAGAGAAACTTGTAAAACAAATTTGGGTGAAAACAGCACCAAGGTCGCCATTGACATGAAGTGTTGTTTAATAAAATTCAATTATTTTTATATAAATAAAAATAGAGATTAATCATTATAAATTAATATTAACGATAAGAAATGATTTTAAATTATATATATACGAAGATCATTTGAAAAGTCCGAGTTCAATCTCATTTCAAATGATTATTCATCGATCTAAGTCGAAGAGTTGAAGACGGTGATTGAAGACCGACGATCTTCACGTCAAATGGATGAGTTACCATTGACGCCCATGATTGGAGTAGCTACCTTGAAGGGGCTACAATGGTGGCCGTCCAGACTACTTATTAACTGTTCGGATATGCGAGGAATAAGGTGCCTCCGGTTTCATTCAGACCCAAAATGGACTTGAAAATGGATTGTATGTCTGACGTTGTATTCCTTTATACGGTATTCGTTGATCTCTGCTAAATATATATATCTGTTTGGTGTTTAACACCCTTCTCTAAGACGTACGAGCTTAGAGGTTATATATTGGTAGGAATCAATGGTATGGTATGGATTGACAATGTGGCATGCTAAGATGCAAATGATCAAGGCTTTTGTTGAAAAGCAGGCCTTGTGGTTGATGATCAAAGCACAGCTTGAATAAGCATAGCTTTGTGTATTACGTAGCTTCACGAGCCTCACAACTCGGTTGGAGTCTAAAACGGGAGAAGGGAACACAGGGAGAGCAGCACGTTTCTTTCTAGCTAGAAGTGGTGTTTGGGTTTTACACGGCCCGACATTTTACTTATGTGGATGATGGAATGAGGTGCCTCGGATGATAGGTCCTATAGGACCGGGAAACGTGTGTTCAGGAATTGCCAATCCGCAAAATCGTATGTGCAGACCGGCCCTGCAGGATCCAAGGGTTCACTGCGGGGAATCCTGAGACATTAGCTAGAGTGTCTCGAATCGTTAAGGAGCTCCTTCCTAGCCTTGACTCATGATGGAAACCCAATTTCCAATACGACACCATGCGGTTTTGATTGTAGAACAAGTATGGCGACATAGTAGGATGGGGTACTATGTCGTCTATGATTGATACATTATGATTGAAATGTTTTTGAAACATATATACACTAACAATAATATCAAATCCGTTTTTATCGTACCAAGCATGTTTAATCATCATAAGGTAAAACTCTATCCTCTAGTTTGCGTTGCATTGTGTGATGAGACTTGAGTCTTATGATGATTCCATTTTTCTAAAAAGCATTGCGTTGTTTTGACGATTTACTTTTATTTATGCACCGGCAATCCATTGGAATAAAACCCGTTTTGCATAAGCGGCGTGGTCCTTGGATTTGCCTTATTACTATTAGTTAATTAGTTAAGAATTCTCACACCAGTCCCATGACTGAATCGTAGTTTGTTTCACTTTGTAAACTCGGGTGCCCTCTTTTCCACTAGGGCAGTCGAGTAGTTTTTTGCAGATATTTATCTCTTGAGCAGGATTCTGGATCGAAGCCTAAAGCTGTGTCCAGAGCATAGAAAGCTTCCGTTGTGTATTGTATTAATTTACTGTAATTTATCTTTCGCTTTAATTTTATTCGATGTACTCTGATATTCTGTACTCTGATGTAACATTATTGTAATGTTTATAAAAGTTTTCTATTATTGTTCTGATGTGTTGTATTCCCAGAGTTAACATGTTCGGGTTTTGAACGGTCTTGGTTGATCTAACGATCGATCGGGTCGGGCAAAATCCGGGCCATTAAATATGAACCCCACTAAAGTTAATGAATTCTCTTTGTGAGTGACCTTAATGGAGGTGGGGTGTTACACGTGGTATCAGAGCTTAAGGTTACCAGAACGGATAAAAGATTTTTAAAACTATTTTCAAATGCATATTTTAACGAAAATATTTTCAAAACCATGATTTAAAGAAGCATTTTCAAGGAAAAGTATTGTTATTTTAAAACGGCATATTCCCAAAGCCATATGCACTATCCTTCTTTTCTTTGTTTTGAATCCTTTCCTTTTTCTTTTCAGCATGTCTGGGGAACCCGAGATACCTGAGGGTGTTCCGATACCCACTTGGTTCAGACGATACCTAGAGGCTAGGGCCACTGCCGCGGGCCCAGCCAACGTTCCTACTCCTCCTCCTCCCCCATCTGTTGTCGCTCTGCTTTTGCTAAGATTTGTACGGACTTCCGTGCTATGGGCGAAAAGATCTTTAAAGGGACTGAGACGTTTGTTGAAGCACGGAACTGGCTCAAGGAAACAGAAGAGTTGTTTGCTATATTTGAATTGGATGATAGGAGGAAGATACAATTGGCCGCTTGGCTAATGAAGGAAGATGCCTCTTACTGCTGGGAAGTTACTAGTGCTGAGCAACAAGTTGAGACTTGGATGGACTTTAGGCGGAGGTTTGAGATGAAGTTCCTCTCGCCAGCTGAACAAAGCCTACAGATGGAGAAGTTTCTAGCACTCAAACAAGGGAGTATTTCAATCAAGGAATACGTCAACAAATTCAATTTGCTTGCAAGATTTGGGTTGGAGTTGGTAGATACACCTCACAAGAAAGCTTTACGTTTTGCTAGAGGCTTGAATGAACCATTGCATGGTCTAGCTATGTCCCATATTCCAATGGCCGCAACTTTTGAGAGATTGGTCGATATGGCGCTATTACATGAAGAAGGCAAGGGTGGGAAGAAAGAAGTGAAGAAGGATTAACCTCAAAACAAGAAGGTGGACAATAAGAAGGGTGGAAATAACAACAAGCCACGCGACAAGAGGAAGTGTAACTATTATGGTATCATTGGCCACATCGCTAAAGACTGTACAAAGAAGAAGAGGAAGACGGGTGGTTGTTTCCATTGTGGAGAGACAGGACATGTGGTTAAGGATTGCCCAAAGAAGCAAGGGCAAAGGGAAGGACCTTCTGGAGGGCAAGTTCATGCTCTCATGGCACCCACTCAAGAGAGAGGTAGAAATATTTCTGTTGAAAGTTTAGTTTTTCTTGCTGATCATCCTATACGCACTCTTTTTGATTCTAGCGCATCACATTCTTTTATATCCGCTTCTATAGTAGAGTCTCTACACCTTAGTACATGTATGGTAGAGGATCCCATTGTTGTCTCAATCTGATTGGGGGTTCGGCTCATTTATCTATGATTTGCTTGGATTTGGGAATATCTATACTTAGTGTTGAGTTTCGATGTAATGCATATGTTCTTGGTTTCATGGGCTATGCGTTGATTTTAGAGATGGATTGGTTATCCATAAATGGTGCGGTTCTCGATTGTGAAAGGTGAGTAGTTATACTTTTGACTCGTTTCGGTAATACCCTCGAAATCTCGTGTAACCCTAAGGGTTCTATCATGCTTAGTTACCTAGAATCTCTTGATGCATCTGTTGATAATTTGCAATCTATTCTAGTAGTCCGTGAGTATCTCGATGTCTTTGATGAGGTGAAGGGTTTACCCCCAAAACGTGAAATAGATTTCCGCATATACTTGGTTGATAATGCCAAACCAGTTGCTTTACCCGTATGACACATGGCTCCTAAGGAAAGGAAGGATCTTAGTAAACAAGTTAAAGAGTTGCTTGAGAAGGGGTTTATTAGGCGAAGTATTTCTGAATGGGGTGCTCCAGTAGTATTCGCTACTAAGGCGGATGGTACACTTCGCTTATGTGTGGATTATAGAGAGTTAAACAAGCTGACTAAGAAAAATAGGCACCCACTTCCATGAATAGATGATTTGTTTGACCAGCTTGTAGGTGCGTTCGTTTTCTCACAACTAGATTTGGCTACGGGTTTTCATCAGCTAAGAGTGGCCGAGGACAGTATAGACAAGACTGCTTTTAGAATCCCTGGCGGTTTCTTTGAATGGCTCGTCATGCCTTTCGGTTTGACGAATGCACCCGCCTATTTTGTTGACTTGATGAGTAGGGTGTTTAGGGAGTTCCTTAATAAGTTTGTGGTAGTCTTCGTGGATGACATCTTGATTTTCTCAACGAACGAGGAAGAACATACTTTGCATTTGAGGGCAGTCATGGATACCCTTTGAGCACATCAGCTTAAAGCGAAGCTCTCCAAATTTCACTTTTGGAGAGAAGAAGTAAGGTTTCTAGGACATGTGGTGTTCAAAGACGGGATAGCTGTAGACCCCGTAAAAGTAGTTGCGGTGCAAGATTGGAAGATCCCAAAGAATGTAACAGAGGTGCGAAGCTTTCTTGGATTAGCGGGCTATTATAGTAAGTTCATTAAGGACTTTGCGAAGATATCAGCCCCACTTACTAGACTGACGAAGAAGAATCTAGTAGGACATTGATTGTGACATTTTTTTCCAATGATTGAAAAGGGCTCTTAAAACAACCCCAGTGTTAACATTGACGGACGGGAGTAAAATGTTTATAGTATACACGGATTCTTGCGGTACGGGACTAGGCGCTGTCTTAATGCAAGAAGGGAAGGTAGTAGCTTATGGTGGAAGACAGTTGAAAGTACTTGAGAAAAACTACCCAACCCACGATTTAGAGTTAGCTGCCATCGTTTTTGCGCTTAAGTCTTGGTGTCATTATCTCCTAGGTGAGAAGTTTGAATTGTATACTGACCATAAATCGTTGAAGTACCTTTTCTTGTAGAAAGATCTTAACTTAGGGCATCAAAGGTGGATGGAGTTCTTAGCATCCTACGATTTTGAGATCGCATATACCCCTGGCAAGGATAACGTTGTAGCTGACACCTTGAGTAGTAAGAAGTTGACTTTGAGTCCTATGTTTGTGGAGAGGCAGAGCTTAGAGTACATAGCGGCCTTTGACTTTAGACCCTTTGTCGATTATGTGACCAGTTTGTTAGCATCCTTAGAGGTAAGACCTACGCTTTTGGGACGGATTAGAGAGGCCCAGCGAGATGACCCACAATTGCTTGAGCTAGTAGAAAAGCTCATAAGAGGGGAGTCTTCGAGCCATCTTGGTAGGTATACCCTAGATGACAAGGGTTGGTTACATAGGACGGGAGACTTTGTGTACCACAAGACGAGAACTTGAGGAAGACAGTTCTTGAGGAAGCCCATCATTCTAAGATGACCATACATCCCGGTGGTGACAAGATGTACAAAGACATGAAGCGAGTTTTCTTTTGGGCTGGAATAAAGAAGGACGTGGCTGAGTTCGTTTCTAAATGCTTGGTATATCAGCAAGTCAAGGCTGAGTAGAAAAAGCCCGGTGGACTGCTTCATCCTCTAGAGGTTCCGCAATGGTAATGGGAGAGTATCTCGATGGACTTTATAGATGGGTTACCTAGGTCTAGAAAAGGAAATACCAGTATTTGGGTGATAGTGGACAGACTTACGAAGAGTGCTCACTTCATTCCTGTCAAGAGAAAGAGGACTGCATCATCATTAGCACCTATTTATGTTAGAGAGATAGTTTGTTTGCATGGGGTACCTTCTGGCATAGTAAGCGATCATGATCCTATCTTTTCTAGTGACTTTTGGAAAAGTTTGCAAGAAGCCACAGGGACTCAATTATGCTTGAGCACGGCGTATCATCCTCAAACGGGCGGCCAAACCGAGAGGGTGAATCAAATTCTAGAAGACCTTTTGAGGCTTTGTATCTTAGACTTTGGCAGGATATGGGAGGACCACCTTCCACTAGTAGAGTTTGTGTATAATAACAGCTATCAGTCTAGCATTGGCATGGAACCTTTTGAAGCTTTGTATGGACGACCATGTAGATCACCAACTTGTTGGTGGGAATCCACAGATAAGCTAGTACTCGGGCCAGATATGATTAGAGTGACTTCGGAGAAAGTGAATCTAATTCGAAGACATATGAAGACCGCCCAAGATAGGAAAAAGTCGTATGCTGATAGTAGAAGGACCGACCTTGAGTTCAATGTTGGAGACATGGTCTTTGTCAAAGTATCACCGTTAAGGAATGTTGTTCGCTTTGGGTCGGTAGGGAAGCTAGCACCAAGATTCGTAGGACCGTTTCCTATTACAAAGAGAGTTGGACAGATGGCCTACAGAGTAGAGTTTCCCGAGAAGCTTAGTGGTGTACATAATGTGTTTCACGTATCACATTTGAGGAAGTGTTTACATGACACCGCGGAATTGGTGGAGCCGAGCATACTTGAGGAAGTTGAAGTGGAGCGAGATGCCACGATTAAACGAGCTCCTACATGCATCCTTGGATTGGAGGTCAAGAGGTTACACAACAAAGAAGTCAATCTAGTCAAAGTACAATGGGGAAGTGATGAAGGAGACGCTACTTGGGAGACAGAAGCTAAGATGCGTACGTTGTATCCTTTTCTCTTTGAGGGTATGTTCTTAATTTCCCCTTTTTCTACCACTTTGTTTATACTTGTTCTATCGTTTAGGACGTCCTCTTTATTAGATCATCGACCTTTAGCTAGGAATATCCTATGATTGTAAACATGTGTTTGATACATGTTATGTTTGGTGGATGCAAGTGGTTGCTAGTGGTTGCTTGTGGATTCATTTACACACGCACCTTAGGCTCTAGATCGGCTCAAGTCACTTTCACTTTGCATATGCATATATATGTTTGGTTATGGATGAGATTGAAATTGGACATGTTATCATATGAATATTGCATATGGATGAATGATTGTGCACTCATGTAGAGGTTATGAAGTACATTAGGAATAATTGCATACATAATTGGACTCATGGCACTAACATAATTCGCATTAAGGAGGTCAACTGAATCAGTAGACCGCCTGATTTTGCATTAGATAAGGAACATATACCCGCACACTTTTGCACATGTTCATATAGCATTATAAATCTTTTTTAAGGACAATGGATGCCTGTGAATGATGGTTGAGTAGATGGATGTTGTAGGTAGGATGCATTCTTCTTAACTTAGAGATTTCGGGGACGAAATCCTTTAAGGAGGGGAGAATGTAACACCACATATTTTTCTATGAATATTAATAGACGAATTAAAAGAATACTTAATTTTAAAAGTTAGAATTACGTAAAACAGACTATACCACCGCATTCGTCTCAAAATTCTGGTCAAGATGGACCCAAAGTTTGCATTAAACAGATAATTTATGAGAAAGTTATGGACCTTGGAAGTTTGTATACATATAAGGGAAATATATGTATATATATATAAATTAATAAAATAAAAATCAACCTAAAATTCAAGAAAAAAAATTCAAAACAGCAGAAGCGGGAAGGCAAAACGCCAAACCGACATATTTTATGGGTCGGCCCGAGCCTTGCTGGGTCGACTCCAGGGTCAACTCAGGGTGTTTGGGATCAACCCCTTCGGCCTAGAATGGTCTGTGATGAAATTTTGTGTTTTAGGGCTTATGTTGTAACACCACACCTCCGTTAAGGTCACTCACAAAGGGAATGCCTTGACTTCGGTGGATCGTTTAGGTAAAAGATGCAGATAAATTACAAAACATACAAATAAAGCAGTGGAAAATAAAGTCATTTTATAAACAACATGGTTCAGTCAAGCTTTTACAACAATTGTCACAATCATACTTAAAAGTAATACATAAAACTTTTGTCTTGATTCAAAAACTTCCAAGTATAAAAGAAGCATAAATATAACAATGATATTCCTCAATAAAGCATGAACCAGCCATAGCAGTGGAGGAGAGAGTCCAAATCAATACATCGACTATCTTCGAGCTTGGAAAGAAAACTGAGCTAAGTGGTATTATTTCCTCCCTGTGAACCTGGGGGAGGGGCGGACGGAAGAAAAGAGGCGAAACAAACTAGGTTAGACATAAGTCTGGTAAGCCCAGTGACTTTCAGCACGTAAATAGGCAAAAGCATCATGACATGAATAACTGAATATAGGATAATACTGTGATAACAAGGATAACAAGATAACATACGATTAGCATAGATATAATAAGGCAAGATAAGCTGAATGTGCTTCTACTCTTTCTCTATTTTGCTACTACCCTTTTATTCTGATTTCTATATCTCTGCACCACCAAACTAGTGTCCCAACTAGTAATCTGTATAAAATGTTCATATGATAATGTGATCCTAATCCCCGTAGTTGTGGTAGCCTTCAGGTGTACATCTATTGTGAGGATTCCACATCAATCTGCCTAATTGCCATGAATATGTTAGATGTACCCTTACTACCCTATTGATCTGCTCCCTACTTGCATTAATGTTCCATGTGTCTGTGTCAATCGGCCCTCTCTTGCGTGTAGATACCCTGTTCTAGTCCCACCATAAGGTGTATCAATCCTTATGATAGCAACTCGACACGATTCAAGATGCACAGTGTATAACTACTGGTACCCAATGCCTGCTTTTTCCCACTCCGGAGTACGTGCATGCCCGTAAACCGTCGGAACCTACACTGACGTACCCCCTGCCGCTATTTTGACCGCTTATAATCAGCCCAGTAATCATGCCCCACCCTGCCTAGTTTTAGGGTACCTTGATACATCTATGTGGGTTACTGCTGAAATGGGTCCCCGTTACTAGGGTTTCTTACTGGTTAAGTTTGTGGGCCTATATTTACTAATATTACCCACCAACCCGATATGTACTTAACCCTCCCACTGATTAAAACATGTTTGCTTAATGGTTAAGTTTGTGGGCCTATATTTACTAATATTACCCACCAACTCAATATGTACTTAATCCTCCCACACCTTATGTCATATTGGTTAAGTGTTGTCCATTCATGTTAACTTAACCCATTCACTCATCATGTCATGTTGGTTAAGTGTTTCTTATTAACCCTTCTCCCTCGTCATGTTGGATTGGTTAAGTATTTCCTATTAACTTAACCTTGTTCGTTCATCATGTTATATTGGTTAAGCATTTTACATTTACTTAACCTCATTCGTTCATCAAGTTAAATTGGTTAAGTGTATCTTATTAACTCAACCCCACGCGTTCATCATGTTGTATTGGTTAAGTGTCATCAATCAATTCAAGATAACTTAACCCACCCACTTGTCGTGTTATATTGGTTAAGTGTTGCCTTCTTGTGTTAACTTAACCCTTCCACGCATCGTATTATATTAGTTAAGTGTTGCTCTCTTGTTTTAACTTAATCCTACCCATTGTCATATTGGTTAAGTGTTTCTTATTAACTTAACCCTTCTCATTCATCATGTTGTACTGGTTAACTTAACCCTGCTCACTTGTCTAATTAACATATTTATAATGGTTAAGTGTTCTAAATTTACTTAACCTCACCTTCTTGTCTAATTAACATGTTATAACAATTTAATGTTCTAAATTTACTTAACCCCATCTTCTTTTCTAATTAACATGTTACAATGGTTAAGTGTTGCCTTAGTTAACTTAACCCTACCATTTTTAACATGTCTTGTTCATTAGCATTAATTGATTTATTAATGCACCAACCTCTCACATTAGATCTGTGTTGTTGCGGTTACTGGATGTGCCGGGCGGTTCTGGGCAGTTTTACACCACAACTCAATCTAACCTCAGGTTTTTCTTGGGCATGATGCACTAACCTCTCACGTTAGATAGGTGTGTTGCAGTTACGGGATGTGACGGGCGGTTCTGAGTAGTTTTACATCGCAACTCAATCTAACCTCGGGTTAGGCATGTTTATCTTTTAGCATATTTACCATATATGTCCAAGTCTAGATTTTATATGCTAATTATCCCAAATTCACAAAACTAGTCATGTTCCAATTCTCAAGTTATACCTCAACAAAGCTAATTACAAGTTATGCCCCACAAATTCAAGTTATTACTCAAAATAGGTTACACCCAATTTTCCCAAATTTTCAATAATAGTCATGCCCCAAAAATCACAATATAACACATGCCCTAAGGTTTAGTCATATTGCACCGTACAAAATATTCTCCAAAAACCCCCAATCATGATTCACAGTATAAAATATGCCAAATCATAGCCTTTACTTAGAGTGCATGCCAATTACCCAAAAATTTCAATTTAGGCGTGTTCACATTTAACAGTTATCCCTATCATACTATAGGTTTTCATGCCTAAGCCATACATCACTATACACAATAATCTCCATCTTCCAAGTCATAAACTATCATATATATATGCCCCAATTTTAGGTCTTAAACCACAACATGTACTATGCCTTACATGTTTATAGTTCAATTTACGCTCCAAATCCCAAGTCATATGTCCAATATATTTTATGCCTCAAATCTCAAGTCATATGTTCGATACACTTTATGTTTTAAATACAACATGTGTTATGTCCTCAAATCAGTTACAAATCAGTTATGCCCAATTATACATAATTTAATACTTTTCCCAATTTTAGTGCTGGCCATGTCCAAATCATTTATTATGTCCAAATTTTCCCAACGTACGTTAATTTCTTATGAGATTTGGCTCAGGCTCGCAGTAGCCTGGCTATAAAAACAAAAAGGGAAGAAGGAAAGAAGAGACAAAGAATGTACATAATAATATCAATGAGATAGATCCAATGGATATAGAAAGATAAATAGAAATAGGCATAATCTCAGATTCAGATTTATTACAATGTCAGAATCATAATTTAAATTTTACTTCTGAAAGTAACATGAACCTACAAATTATAGAACTGTCTTGAATTCTGGGATCTGATTTCTGAATTTGATTAGTTATTCCTTTGATGTAGACTATGATTGTTAACTTGAAAACTCTAATTTGATTGATTAAGGTGGAGGCTAGGTCACTTAAGGTGTTAGCAGCATATAAACGCCTATGAATTCATGTGGAGAAAACAATAGGTTTAGGGGCCTTTTTATAGGTGTATAGGGAGATTTAGAGCCTTCAGATCAGTCTAGAAGTCATCAGATCGTCCAGAGCAGAATACCACGTAACACAACGAATCAGAAAATGACACGTGACAAAACACGTCATCGGGCAGATCTGGGCCAACAGGGGTCGACTCCCCCTATAGGGGGGTCGACACTTATGTCAACACCCCTATAGGGGGGTCGACACCTATGTCGACTCCCCCTGGGGGTCGACACCTATGTCGACTCCCCCTAGGGGTCGACACCTCTGAGCGGGAAATTTCCCGCTCAGCCTGCTTTGACCCAAATTCGAGATTTGAACCCTATTTTGACTTCTGAAATTGTTTTATATGTATATATATACTTTCTTGGGCATATACAAACTTCTAAGGCTTATAAATTCTTCATACGTTGTCAGATTTATGCAAACTCGGACTCTATCCCAAGCAGAATTCCGAGACGAACGCAACGGCGCAATTCGTTTTACTTAATTCCCACTTTTAAAGTTAATTATTCTTTACTTTTTTAATTTAATATTCTTAGAAAATACGGGGTGTTACATATGTGTCGCACTGGGGTTGGCTAGGTGACATGTCTCTTTGGTTTAGATGGCTCTGATAACTCCTATGCTAATCTAAAGGCCATGGTTTGCCTAACACACCTATAAATACATATCCAAACCTAAACACTAATTCTATTATTCACTCTCGTGGCGCCTCCATGCCGTCAAACTCTCATCTAAACCTATCCGCCACTAAAACCTAAATCAAATCAAAAAGTTCTTCATTAACCTAGAGGATTAATCAATATCAAGTTAGAGTTCTTCAACAACAACAAGCGATTCAATTATCTTTTCCAATCTAAACGCTAAAAGTTCAGTTATTTTTAGATTTGAACACCTAAATCTA
Organism: Allium sativum; assembly: GCA_030737875.1. Classification (NCBI taxonomy): domain Eukaryota; kingdom Viridiplantae; phylum Streptophyta; class Magnoliopsida; order Asparagales; family Amaryllidaceae; genus Allium; species Allium sativum. The sequence goes on along the minus strand of CM060916.1, from coordinate 304,701,422 downwards.
GTCTTGACATGTAATAAGATGAAATTGAGACTATGCCATATTTTAAGTTGTTCTTTTGCTTCTATTCTTATTCTCATGATGCTATTATCATCAGTTTATCTTGTTGTACATCAGTTTTTCATGTTCGTGATGATGTTCTTATCAAGTCTTAGCCTTCATGCCTGTGATAATATTTTCATGCCTATTTTCTCTTTGTTCTTATTTTATGCAACTTCTATCTCTTCCTATTTATTTTCTTTTATTGAACCTGGGTTAACTTCGAACCTAGGCTGAAATCGCGAAATACGAACGTTTGGAATATGGGGAATATTGGGTATTGCCTATTTGGGTGAATTTATGGGCATAACATGTTTGGTGGAATTATTGGGCATAACTTGTGATGGATATGGGTTATTATTATTATTATAATTGAAAGTTTGGGTAAGTCGGCATGTAAATCAATATTTGGGCATATGTAAATTGGTATGTAAATCAATATTTGGGCATATGTAAATTGGCATGTAAATCAATAATTGGGCATATGTAAATTGGCATGTAAATCAATAATTGGGATATGATAATTGGCATGCAAAAATTGGAATTTGGACATAATTGGCAAGTATATAATTTAATTAAATCTAATGGCCACCTAAGACACGAGATTAGATTTGAGTTGTGGTGTAAGGCTGACGGAAACTGCCCGACACATCCAGCAACCACAATGACAACAATCTAATGTGAGAGGTAAAAAGCGAAGATTAGATGGATAACAATGCCTAACACGAGGTTTGAATGAGTTTGTGGTGTAAGACTGCCCAGAACCGCTCGACACACCCAGCAACTGCAAACAACAAGTCTAATGTGATAGGTTAGCACATTGAATGCTTGAACCCGAGGTTGGAATGGGTTTGCGGTGTAAGACTGCCCGGAACCGCCCGGCACAATCCAGCTACCGCAAATATGTCCAATGTGAGAGGTTGATGCATTAATAAATAATTAATGCTAAACAAACATGTTAAGTATGGTAGGGTTAAATCAACATGCAACACTTAACTAATATGACATGACAAGTGGGTGGATTGAGTAACTCGACTGGATTAATGACACTTAACAAATATAACATGATGAATGGGTGGGTTAAGTAAACTTGAGTTGATTTATTGATGACACTTAACCAATATGGGGGGTATATGAATAAACCCTAGGAAAACCCTAGCAACGGGACCCTTTTCAGCAGTTACCCACATTAGGTATCAATGGGACCCTGAGCTAGGCAGGGTGGGGCATGATTACTGGGCTGATTATAAGCAGTCAAAATAGCGGCAGGTGGTATGGCGGTGCAGGTTCCGACGGATTACGGGCGTGCACGTAATTCCGGCATGGGAAAATTTAGACACTGAGTACCAAGTAGGTATAAAGTTGTGCACTCTAGAACTGTATCGGGTGGCCACCCTAGGAAATGATACACCCTATGGTAGGACCAGCACAAGTATCTACAAGTAGGGGCTGGGTTGATACAAACACATGCAGAACGTTATGAGTAGGAGCAGATCAATTAAGGTAGGTACGGTGGGGACATGTAAACTGTCAATATGAGGTGGGACCCTCATCATGAGATATGTACCTATAAAACTATCATGTGGGAAATGGGGATCAATTATCTTGTTTTGTAACAAATGGAATTAGTTGAACACTAGTTAGGTGGTGCAGAGAAATTAGGAATCAGTACGATACCTTATCATGTTCCAGTCTTATCTTATGCTTATCTCGTTATCTTGATATGCTTATTATCATGGTTATGTCTTGTATCCAGTTTATTCATGTCATGATACCTTTACCTGTTTACATGCTGAAAGTCACTGGACTTACCTGGTTTTATGTATGGCTCTGTTTTTGTTTCGCTTTCTTTCTTTCGTTTCCCCCTAGGTCCATAGGGAGGGAATACCACCGCTTAGTTCGGATTCTTTTCAAGCTCGAAGATTGTGATGTATTGCTTTGGACTCTTTGCTTTACTGCTATGGCTGGCTACTGCTTAATTGGGGAATTATGTTATGTTATTTTGTATTTTGCTTCTTTTGAGAAACAAGACAGATATTTGATGTAATGGGTTTTGATATTTTGGTATTGATGTTTAAAACAACCCTCATGAAAGTTTATCCTATTATGCTACTATGGAATAAACGTTCTAATTGTTTTCCGCTGCTTAAATTTGTCTGTTTTGTAATTTTATCTGTTTTATACTCTTATGGCCCTACAAAAGTTAATGCTCCCTTTGTGAGTGACCTTAATGGAGGTGGGGTGTTACATCCTTTCCCTAGGCTTTTTTTGACAATCTCTAGCATAGTGGCCCTTCTTGCTACAACTAAAGCAATCTTTATCTTTCTTGTCCTTCTTTTTCTAATCACCCTCGGTTTGATCCTGTTTTCTCTTATTCTGAGACTCCTTCTTTCCTCCACCGCTTGCTTGCAGCTTTGGTTCGTCTATAGATGCAATAACAACATCGGCCTTGGACTTAGGGTAAAGACACTCCAATCACAATGCTTTCCCCACTATAGACTCGAACGTCTCATCGATGTGGTTTATCAGCCTTTCTCCTAAGTACTCATCTAAGCCGGTTATGAACATCTCGTTCTTCTTCTCGGCAGTGTCAATAAGAGATAATCCATACTTTGATAAAGTATCGAACTCAGCAATATATTCTGAGACTGCCCTACCATTCTGCTTAAGCTCCAAAAATTCCGTAAACAATTTAGATTTATGACCAGCTGGAATGAACTTTTCACTGAAACGAGTCATAAACTGATTCCAAGTAACTTAATCTTTAGGAGTAGCTGCTTTTATAGCATTCTACCAATTCATAGCTCGTCCTTGAAGCTGACGCGATGCTAACTTCCTCTTCATGGCATCATCGATTCCTAAGTCCTCAAAGATGCGCTCACAATTACCCAACCAATCTTGAACATCCATAGCCGACTCCGCTCCATGGAACGGCTTCCCGCTAAGACTAGTATAATCCTTGTTAAGCTTGGCGAAATCGGCCCTAGGCGCCTGCACTATTGCACCACCACCGTTTGCAGCATTAGGAACTGCTCCCCGAGCATCCCTAAGCATCTCTCGCATGAAGGCAGTAAACATTGTCGTCATATTAGGAACATCCCTATTGTTTGCTCCTGATCCTGAACTCCTCGTATGTCAGTTCATCGTTCAATCTGCAAAGAGAAAACGATCAACCATCTCCTTTGTGGTGCCAACGCAGTGCGACTTCATCCTTCGTATACTAATAGTATACATACGTATATATAGCTTTTGAAAACCAAAATATCACAAATACGCGCTCTCATATATGTACACTATCTCTTCCTAATGTCTTTCCCTAGGTTAACTACGCAACCTTGAGCTCTGATACCAAGTGTGACGGCCCGCCCTGCACCAGCCGACATTTCCCATGAAAGTGCATTGTGCCGATATCCAACCAGCATGGGACGGTCGTCAAAGAAAGGAAAGAAGGGAAATTGAACTAACAAGGAACCTGTAGAATGTCTCACAATGCATGGAATAAAATATAATAGTAACATACTTGACATAAAATAGGCGAGACAGTGCATAAGCTGAGAACTAAACCATAATCATCATAGCAGCGGAAATTCAAAATACAGCTTATGTTCCACGTCATCATTATTACAACTTTTAAAACTGTCTCTAAAGAAAAATAAGAAAGGTACACTACTAATGCCCAAAGTAGTGACCAGCAGCGACACAGGGAGAATATATATATATGTATTATACGTGGAAGCCTCCTGCTCGTCTTCGGTACAGCTACTCGTGCATACCACCTAACCTGTCTCTAGTCTGCCCGTTTAAGAGCACACAGAGTAATAAGAAGGGACATAAAACTCTAGGTCAGAAAAAAGTCTGGTATAAGTGATAAGCAACAAAACAGAACAATAACAGGTATACTAAACCATACCTGAACCTGGACCTGCAACCAAAGAGTTAGCACAACATGATGTACAATACTCTAAGGTGCCACTAACATATGGTGTAAAGATACGGGGGAGGGGTGTGCATGTCATAGTGATATCAAACAATCAAGCATAGCAACCATCCTCACATCTCTCACTCAGTGCGTAAAGCATACGATATCCATTGCTTTGATCACCCAAATCCTTGCTACGATCACTCTGCCCCATGGAGTCATAGCGGCTCCACTGCACTGATCCGTAGCCAATATCCATCTCTCAGTGGTGAGTCAAAGCTATGGAAGTCGACAACTCCTTAGCACACGTCCCGCAGCAAAGCCCAATCATGAAGTTGACTCGTTGGTTCCCAACTAGATCCTAAGTTCTACTTCCAATTTGGACTACCTTTGCATCTCATATTTGGTCTTCTCTGGATCGTTTCAGTATTCCTTCTCATCTTTTGTTCGGTTCGGTCGTGATCACCCATCGGGTCAGGTCATGATACCCCCACTTGGTTCGGATCGTGACTCCAGTCTTCGTGGCTCCACCAGTTTGGTCTTCCCCTTCAAGCTTCGGGTCGTGACTTGCTCCCTCAGGAGGTTCGTGGCACACTCTAGCGGTTCGGGTCGTGGTCCTTCCTCCAACGGTTCGGGTCGTGGTCCTTCCTCCAGTGGTTCAGATCGGAGAACGTTAGAGGCGAACGGATCAGAGATAGCTGGATCGTGAACTCCTGGTTGGATCGGTTCGTGGCGCATACGCTGGGTCGGGTCGTGACGCATACTTAACTAGTGGGGAGGGGCGATCTGATCTTTTCCACATTCCTGCACTATTTCCTGCGACTCTTCCAGCAAGTGTTTACGCCACACGACGACGTTTTAGACCAATCTAACTATTCTAAGCAATCATAAATCATACCATAAAGTCATAGCAACACGTACAGTCATCAACAAATAGCAAAACAACAATTTGACATGTTTATACGGATCAAATATACCTAAAAACCCATGTTTTCCCCTTAATCCCCCTTAATCATGTTTAAGCATACAATTAGCAAAACTTATCCAAATTAGCCCAAATTTCTATCAGAGCCCTAAAATAATATTTTAGAATTTTATGAAACACCCCACCTCCATTAAGGTCACTCACAAAGGGAATGCCTTAACTTTGGTGGAGGTTTATAAGTAAAAGCCACAGATGAACTCAAGACAGATATAAATACACATATTTTAAACAGCGGAAACCAAACAAACTTTCATTTCATAAATACGTGTATCAAACAAAAGATTTCCATAATTGTCTCAAAATACTTCCAACATTACAACCTCATAACTGCCTTGATTATTAAAGAAGCATGAAAACATAAATAAAGTGACAAAAATCCCCATAGTGATATCCAAAGCCATTTTCCGAGCAAGAAAGATCCAAATCATACATCTACGTTCTTGGTGCTTGAAAAGAGCCTGACTGAGTTGAGCTATTTCCTCCCTGTGGACCTGGGGGGAGGGGGGAAACGAAAGAAAAGAATACGAAAAGAAAATAGGGTCAGACATAAAGCCTGAGTAAATCTAGTAACTCTTCAATATGTGAATAAGAAAAGGGTATGATGGATGTAAACTAAAAATAGGAAAGTGTCACAAGCTAAGGAAGTGTCGAATGTACTATCACACCCATACTATATCTCTGCACCTACTCGAGTTTATTCTAACTGGCACCCTATGGTGAGGGTGAAGTGATCCCCATTCTTATTAAAAATCGGCTCCTACTTGTGTTAACATGTGTCATACGACCCCCAAGAATTGTAGATACCTATGCTGGTCCCACCATGGGGTGTATCACGACCCATGGTGGCGGCCCCGACACAAAACTAGAAGGCATAGGTTATACTACTAGTGTCCCCAGTGCCCTGGTTGTCTGCTCTGGAGTGTGTGCACGCCCGCACCCCGTTAGACCTACACTATGCACCCACCGCCGTCGTTTGACCGCTTACAATCAGCCCAGTAATCGTGCCCCACCTTGCCTAGTTTCAGGGTACCGTTGATACCTAACTTTGGGTTACTGCTGAAACGGGTCCCTCGTTACCAGGATTTTCTAGTCAAACATGTTAAGTGGTTAAGTGTCTGTATTTACCTAACCCCACCCATTAATTCTTGCTAACATGTTGAATTTGGTTAAGTGTTATAGTTGACTTAACCCTACCATCTATCCTTAGCCTCTTAGGAGCACCAGACCACTCACATTAGACAGGTATTGCTACGGTTAATGGATGTGCCGGTCGGTTCCGGGCAGGTTTACACCGTAGCTCAGTCTAACCTCGGGTCCTTACTGGGCTCAATGCTTAACCACCCACATTGGATAGGTATTGTTGTGACTACTGGACAGCCGGGCGGGTCTGGGCAGGTTTACATCACAACTCAATCCAACCTCGGGTTAAGCATATCGTGTTTTCTAAATTTACATATTTGTCTTTATTACTGAATATATGTAAATTTGTCAATAATTAAATATTATGGCCCACATTCCAAGTTTAACATTTTTGGTATAAGAATTTATACCGTTTAAATGCCACCAATTTTGGCATGTGGCAAACATGCCAATTTCATATATTTTTATGTCAAGTTTTCAAATATTCCCAACGTTACCCCGTTTAAACATTAGGTTAACAATCTTAGCATAATCTTCGTTCGCATAGTTTTTAACATATAATATTAGGCTAAAAACTTAGCCTAATTTAGCGCACACAAATAGGCATAAGGGAATTCATAAACGTAAACATGACATAGGTATAAACTTGGCATTTTTGGCATAATCAATATGAACATCATAGGTATGAACTTGCAATTTGGCGATTCAACTAACATATAACATGGGTCATGTGAACTTGCATTCAAATCAAAGTATGACTAAGTAGGTGACATATGAAATGGTATAGTTGAGGCAAATACAAACTTGCGTTTAAACATGTTTAACTTGGCATAATATCGACCACAAAACTAGCATGTTATATTCATCAAAATGTACAATTTTTACATCTAATCATATAGCCTATTTCAACATGAACTTGCATAGTTTAAGACCCAAACGATGTTTGACATAGAACCAATTATATTTTGCAAATAAACATGAACTTGCATAGTTTATGAAACATAGATCCAATTATACTTGCAAACATAGATCTGATTATACTTGCCAATAAACATAAGAATGATATCATAGGTTTTGGGTCATGTAGGCATAAAAGGTCTATAACATGTTTACATAAATTCTAATTTAGACTAAGGGAATATACATAGTCCATGCCATCGACATATACAAAAAGGGATCAATTTCTAGTTTTTGCCACAAACTTGCAAGTGCCATTGTTTTCATATACAATTGTTCAATAGGCTTGCATCAATCAATTTATGCCACAAACATCAATACACAAGTCATGATAGAACCATTACAATACACAAAGATTATAACAACACAATTCTATTTTCATTTACATCGAATCACATCATAGTTTTTATTTATATTTTGAAAGGTCACTATACTTACAACGAATGCAGAATCTTGAATTCTGAATTCTGAATTCTGAAACTGAGATGCGCTCCTTTGGGTAGACTAACGTGGCATTGATTGATCTGATTAAACTTTAATCTTCTTCTTAATTTGATTCATCTCTTAGGCTTTAGTGTTGGCTTGTCTCTAGGCTTTCTAATTGACGGCCATTCCTAGTTCCTCTCCAGCAGCATGACGACTTTTGTATTCTATTATTTGTGTGAATTTAGGGTTAGACGTGAGTTGTATTTATAGAATTTTATATTGTTTTGAGCCGTCAGATGAAGATAGGAGGAATCTAGACCATACAAAGTTCAAAGAGCCAATCAAGAGGTGACACGCAAGCCCTAGTAACTCAGCCAAGCATCAGAATTCGACCAGACCCTGACCAGGCCAGCCAGGACCTGACCAGCAGGTCTTTCTGACCTGGGCGCACTTGGCAGGTGCGCCAGGCCAAAATTGTACTGGTGCACTTCCCAAGTGCGCCAGTTCAACTTTGTTCTGGCGCACTTCACAAGTGCGCCAGTGCATTCTGATCCGTTTTTTGGTTTTTCTGCCCAACTTCGTTCGTCCATATCTTCTTCATATGATATCCGTTTTACGCAAACTTGAACTTTATCTCAAGCAGAATTTCGAGACGAACGCCATGGCGTAACCCATTTCCCTTGATTTCATCATTTATAATTAATTATACTTTAATTCGTGAAGCTTAACGTTATAGAATTCACGGGGTGTTACATTTTACAAATTTTTCCAGATTTTTCTGAGCCATAATTTCGCTAATTATCACTAATCACCCCAAATTAGCCGTAATTAGTGAAAAACAATGCAAATCACTCACCTTAGCCACAAATTACTTATAGATCTGATATTATCTCTGATATATGTTGAATCTCTGTATGTTTCAGCAGCTCTATCCCAAACTTGATGCTAATTTGCCTTGCTTTGATGTAGTTTAGACTAATCCTTGATTAAACGGTGATTAAGGATGATTCTAGGAGGTGGAGGGCATTGCTAGGGTTGAGAGGATGTTAGTGGCGACTGAATAATGACAAAGAAAAGGTTTCTCTAACCCTAGTCAGCCCTCATATAGCTCTAATCCCGAAATCCCCCAATGGGCCTAGCTTCTAATCACCCGGTTAAGCCCAATTAAATTGTTTTTCACTTTCTAAACCTTAATTCAGCCATATCTCCCAAACGGTAAGTCCATTTGACAAGTGTGACCACTCAACGGAAAGTAAACCATCATCCGGATCTAATGGAAGTGGTTTTAGTTCAAAACTCCTTACCAATCTAAAGTTATAGGCAAGACAAGATTCGCCATGGGCAAAACGGTCATATAAAAATCAGCAAAAATCGTGAATATAGGAAATGACTCCAATAGTCGTTCCCCAAAATTGCACGGCCATACGACCTTATATGAAAATGAAATAAATATTCTACGACCCTCCGATGCATAGAATGCGGATCGTTATAGTTCAGGTCCCCAGTCACTTGAGAGCAACGTAAGCCTGTCGTCCTCCCTTCTACTATTTCCCCGTTAAAGCAATGGTCAACAAGATGAGGGGTTTTATATTATGTTGCGTAATGGAGTTTGGTTTTTCATTTAAGAGCTTGTGGGAAAAATAGAATGAAGTTTTTATATACTGGAGGGGGAAGGTTTTTAGTTTCGAAATGGAGCATTGATGTAAGACGAGATGAAGTTGCAGCTTAATTTTAAGAAATGGAGCTGGCCATTGCTTTTGCTTGCATGCGATAATAAACAAGGTGAATATGGGAATATATATATATATATATGTATGTATATATATATAGGCGGTTAGTTATGGATAGAAACAATGTCGTTTTGATCAGTACGATATAGCTATGTGCAAAGTTACAGGATAACTATGCATTTGAAATGAAAAGAGACGACAGTCTGTATGCTTAAAGTGTAAGGAAAAGAGGTGTGGGGAGCAAGAAAAGCGAATTGTTTGGTGAGCATGGTAAACAAAAAGTACTCGACTGATTTAAATAGATTTAATATATAAATTATTTTACACATTTATCACCGTATCGATGTTTAATTTTAGTATATTCACACATGAACCCCAAATATAATGAAACTAGACATCCTGCTATGTTTTTACGTTTCGGATCCAACATAATTATTTTAATTGAATTCCGACTCCATTTGCACAACGACGTTCTTTTAATTCCAATTATATTCATTGGCTCACATTTAAAATTTCTTCAACCGACAAAACAACTCTGATTGGTTCCAAACTGAAAATCTTTCAATAATTAGCTATACGCATTCCAATAAAATTTGTTTCGTCGAAAACAGAGGTCGTTTAAAAAACGGCTATTCTTAAGGCTTATATTATATAAATAAAATATTAAATAAATTCGGAAACAATTAAGTAGTTAATAATAAATTATTATTGTCGAATATATCTGTAACACCCCGCATTTTCTATGAATATTAAAATTAACAAATCTGAGAACACTTAATTTTTAGAAGAAGAATTGGGTGAAACGGGTGACGCCATTGCGTTCGTCTCGGAATTCTGCTTGAGATAGAGTCCGAGTTTGCGTGAATCGGACTACGTATAAAGAAGTTATGGAGGTTAGATGTTTTCAAGTTTAAGTAGAAAATAAATTAAAAACAATAATTAAATAATCAATTCAGTTCGAAATTCAAAAACTCAGAAGTCGGCTGAGCGAGAAATCTCCCGCTCAGGGGTGTCGACCCCCTAGGGGGTGTCGACATGGGTGTCGACCCCCCCATGTAGGGGTCAACCCCTGCCAACTGTGCTGGAAAATAACGATTTTCTATGTCATAGGGCTACGTGGCGACTTCTGATTTGACTGTTGACATATCTTCTTGGATTAGACGGCTCTGATGACTCCTAGGTTGATCTAAAGGCCCATATTAATCCTAAATTTCTATATAATCACCTCAACCCTGACCTCATTCTATGAAGTCGTCATGTTGTCTTTGTCTAAGCTAGCCTAGCCTCCATCTTCTCCAAACTAGAAATCAAGTTAGAAAGCTCCAAACCAAATCCAAACTGGAGAATCAAACGTCCACATCAATGGTTAAGCTTAACAAACTCAAAAATCAGATCCCAGAATACAAGATCCGTTCTTTTTCTGTAAGCTCAGTTATTATTTAGATTTGAACACCTAATAGAAATCATGACTGTAATAATCGGATCTAGAACTATGCCTAATTCTGATTCATGCTTATCCTTTTGTCAAATCTGAATTGCTTATGCCTATGAGACTATTGTGATTTATATAATGGAACCTATCATGCCTATGAGACTGTTGTGATTTGACATAATGGAACCTATCATGCCTATGAGACTGTTGTGATTTGACATAATGGAACCTATTATGCCAATGAGACTGTTGTGATTTGACATAATGGAACCTATCATGCTGTATATCCTATGCCCATGAGACTATTGTGATTGATATGATGGAACTTATCATGTTGTACATCCTATGCCTATGAGACTATTGTGATTGATATATTGGAACTTATCATGTTGTACATCAAAATTAGTGATTCTCTTAAGTTCAATTCTATCTAATCTTTATACCTATGTTGTGAATTGCTTAGCTTGCCTACACTTATTGTTAATGTACAACTTGTCTATTGGAAGAATGATTCTTGAATTGGGTTCACCATTACATGCCTATTTTTCCTTATGTCAATTCTTATGCTCCTTCTCTATTCTTCCCCTTTTTATTTTCTTTTATGAATACTAGGTTCATTCAGAACTTAGATTGAATCTCGTTGTACGTACAATTATAACACGGGAAAAATTAGGTATAATTTAATTAAGTAAATTTTGGGAATAACAAGTGAATGTGGCATAAAACTTGTACTGACTACACTTAGAGAATACTGATATAAAAAGAGCTAAACTTGGACACATATGACAAATACGTAAATTGGTTAAAGATGATCATGCCTAACCCGAGGTTAGATTGAGTTGCAGTGTAAGACTGCCCGGAACCGCCCGGCACATCCAGCGACCGCAACAATATAGATCTAATGTGAGAGGTTAGTGCATTAAGCCCAAAAATCCAAGGTTAGATTGAGTTGCGGTGTAAGACTTCCCGGAACCGCCCGGCACATCCAGCGACCGCAACAATATAGATCTAATGTGAGAGGTTGGGGCTTTAATGAACGAATTAAAGCTAAGGGACGGTAAGGCTAAGAATGGTAGGGTTAAGTTAATTAGGGCAACACTTAACCAGCACAACATGTTAATTAAACAGATGGGTATGGTTAGGTTAATTTGAGAACACTTAACCATTATAACATGTTGATTAGGAAACCCTAGTAACGGGGACCCATTTCAGCAGTAACCCACATAGATGTATCACGATACCCTGAACTAGGCAGGGTGGGGCACGATTACTGGGCTGATTATAAGCGGTCAAAATAGCGACGGGTGGTGCAGCAGTGTAGGTTCCGACGGGGTATGGGCGTGCACGTACTCCAGAGTGGAAAAAGCAGGCACTGGGCATTAGTAGTATACACTGTGCATCTTGAATTTGTGTCGGACTGCCACCATAGGAATTGATACACCCCATGGTGGGACCAGCACAAGTATCTACAATCAAGCGTGGCCGAATGACACAAGAAATAAATGCATGCGAGTAGAAGCCGATCGGAAAAGGTATCACTTTGTTATGAGCACATGATGGTGGTTGAAACATTCGATAGTAGGTGCAGAGAAATGGAAGTGAGTGCGATAGAATATTCAGTTTATCTTGCCTTATCTTATGTTATCTTATTGCTATGGTGTTGTCCTATGTTCAGTATTCATGTCATGATCCTTTTACCTGTTTACATGCTGAATAATCACTGGACTTACCAAGCTTATATCTGACCCGTTTTCTTTCACCCTCTTTTCTTCCGTTTCCCCATCGCCAGGTCCGCAGGGAGGGGATACTTCAGCTTAGTGCAGACCTTTTCCAGCTTGAAAAGAGTAGATGTATTTGGCTGTGGTTACACTTTTATTGGGGATTTATGCTGCTTTACTACTACTTTATGCTTCTTTATGTACTTGGAGTTTTAAATCAAGACAGATGTTTTATTGTAATAATTTAGAAGATGGGTTTTGAGACAATGCTTGTAATGTTTTGACTGAACCATGTTATTTATGAAATGATTTCAGTTTTTTCGCTGTCTATATTTTTGTCTTATAAATTATCTGTGCCTTTTACCTAAAATGCTTCACCAAAGTTAATGCATTCCCTTTGTGAGTAACCTTAACGGAGGTGGGGTGTTTCAATATCCAAATGAAATAATATATTACTTCAAATATAAACCAATATGGAATTATAACTCAACATTAAAATTCGAGTTAAACAATACCTAAGTTATATAAAAACCCTTAATATTTTATTAATTAAACGTTATCGTTTATTAACGAATTCCATAGCGACTATTTGAAAATTTGATTTGGCCATAACTAACAATCTATAACATGAAATCTCAATTTTTCTCTTTTATATGAAAATTATAATTAACTTGAGTCAAGCATTTCTTGTTTCACAGAAATCCGACTTAAAACGGATTCTATATGTTCAATTGAAGTTCAAAAATCCAATATTACGAATTATCGTGACGTTATGAGCTCGTTTTAAATTAAATATAAATAGAAACTTAAATCGTTGTTTAATAAACGAATTCAATATTAATATTCAAATAAAATATTTAAAATAAATTTAAATATTCTAATTTAAATAACCGAAAAATCTAGGACGTTACATTCTTCCCCCTTAATAGAATTTCGTCCCTGAAATTACTAAGTAAGAAGAATGATCCAAATCCAATTATATATAAAAATAGTTATTTAAAAACTAACTTCAAAAATATTTCAAAAATCTACGAACAATTCGCCAGCATCTCCTCATATAGCTTAATCAGAACAACTACGACTAGCCTCTTCGGGCCTCACATTGATCAAAAGAAAACAATTTCTAAGTGGCAACCCAACTCAGGGGTGTAAAATCAACCATCCAATCAATAATACTAAGGTTTACCTATTTTTCGGGCAACTAGTCTCAAATAACCAAAGAAAGCAACTATCAATTCTATCTTCTTTCAACCTACAGTTAACTCAATATCCAATGCCAACATAGATACACAGATAAATGGTTTTAGTTTTATTTTATAACCGATTATATTCCAATTCATTATATTGAAATTTATTTTTCTTAGTTTTTAATTCATATTTAATGTCGATGAATTTTACTCAATCAGTCTATCATCCAAATAACAAACAATACACAATCGACTTTACTAAGTAAAGTTGAATTTCCATATTCAATTAACTAATTAATTTTAAATTAGTTCCTTTTCATTTAATAATCCTTACTCTGATTTTATTTCAAACATCATCCATATAATCCATTTTTTTTAACATAGGCCCAAGTTGAATTATGATCCGTTTATTTATATTTAACTTTTGTTAGTTAAATTCTAATTCATTCAGTTTCATAATAAATTCTCATTTTGTAACAACCCGAAAAATCAAAACCAATTTGAAATTTTTATTTTGGCTATTTTATTGAATTTTGAATATATAGAATAATTTATTTTAAATGATAACGATTAAAATTTTATTTAAATCGAAGTAAGAACGAATATATTTATTTTAATTTTAAAAGGACTTAGAAATAGCACGGTAGTTTGAAAATTTGAATTTGAACTTTGACTGAATGCACAGGATGCAAAATAAATCGAATTTTAGGGAAACTAAAAATATTAGAATCTGTTTAAAAATATCTTTACAACGAATCTGAAAAATTGAAATTTCATAGCGGGAATCAAAAGTTATGGCCAGTTGAATATTTAGAATAGTCGCTATGGAATTTAATATAATATATAACCCGTATAAATAGCCATTTTGCAAACGACCTTCGTTTTCAACGAAACCACCCTGGTTGGATCAGGAATGTCAAATTATTGCAGGGTTCCAATTTTCACAATTTTTAGAATTAATATGTGAGTGTGGCAAAAGAAAATGTGTTTTGTCAATTTTAGTCAATTTGGATCGACCGGAAAATGGTCATTTTTCAAACAGTCTCCAAATTCGACGAAATTAATTTTGTTAGGACTGTATCATCAAAACATAGCTAGATTTATTTTTCAGGAATTTTTGCAGCATGTAGCCCCAGTAAATTAAAATGTACGATCAAATTAAATAATAAAATGTTTTATATTTAAATTTAAAGAAAAACTTATCGAAACAGTTGAATTGGCTTACGGGACATATCCCATTGTGTCCATAATGGGGGTATTTAGTTGGGGGCGACACTCATTGGGTTTAATTTGGAGTTAGGAGCGATATAGGAATTACACTGAAATTAAATGGTATTAAATAAAAATAAAATAGGAATACGTATAAATACGCTTATAGCATATAAACCCTAAACTATCGTATACAGCCGCCTTCTTCTTCGATTAATGGCCTAAACTGTTCGATTCTTCCTGCCCAAATAACTTCCATTCCTCTCAACAAAATCGAGCACTCCTTTTGAAAATTTTGTAGAGCTCTCCATCCTCTTCAATTCCATATCCGATTTGCCCCATATCGTGGAGTATTCATCGAGTTTGAAGCCTCCAAAGTCGTCAGCTTCCCGCCGCCGCCGAGATCACCTCCGGCGATCGAAGTGGGCCCCCTCTCCATGAAGACGCGCCTCCCCTAGCCCCTCCACATCGCGCAATCCGATCGTCCTCAGGTGCTACAGATCAGATGAAATTGCAAGACCTAGTTTTTGAGGTTTTTGAAAATTGTCGGCCTCAATTTGATTAGAGAAGAAGGTTATTTCATTTATTTAATTAATTTAATTATTATATTTAAATTGTTAACAAACTTCATAAAATCATATCTCGCTCATACGATAACGAAATTCAATGAAACAGGAAAGATTGGGACCGTAAATTCGAGATCTACATTTCAGAAGAGACTGCAAAATTTTGGAGCATTCTACAATTTTAGAAGAAATAAACAGCAATGTGAGATTTTTGAATCCAAATTAATTAAATAAAATTATATTAGGGTGCAAAAGGAGTTTAGAAACTCCCGACATCGTCGTCCACAGACCATGGACAACTTGATTGTATTATGATGGGAAATTGGTTGATTTTTAGTGATTGATTGTTGTTGAAACAAAATTGGTTGTTATTGTGAAAATAGACTGTATAAAAAAAAATGTATTAGGAAATGAAACCCTTGTATTGTCGCGATGCCTAATTAGCGCGAGGAGCCGTACTAGGGACGATGCCGGTTTTAATTACCCTGCCTTATGCTTCCGAAATTTTCTGAAATATTCTTGTATTATAAAATATTCATGTTATTATGTAAAATTGTTTAAATAATATGAAACTTAGATTTTTATTATATATATACGAATATGAAATGATCATTATATGTCAACATAAAATTCATACTTTTGTTGTTAGTCAAAAATATACATTGCTAAATAAAAATGTATTCACATTGGATTTTACATTTTTAATGTATATGAAACATTAAAAATAAACATTTTTAAATAAAAATGTATTCACATTGGATTTTACATTCTTAATGTATATGAAACATTAAAAATAAACATTGTTATAATAAAAATGTTTTACATTGAAATTTACATTTTTATGTAAATGAACTTTTTAAAAATAGCTATTGCAAAAATAAAAATGTTTACATTGAAAATATCATTTCTAATGTAAATGAAACATTAAAAATTACATTTCTTTTATGAAAGAACAAAAGATATGTAATAACCCGGAAATTCTGAGCCAGTTTAAAATTTTTATTTTGGTAATTTTAGCGAATTTTGAATATTTAAAATGGATTATTTTAAATAATAACAATGAGAAATTTATTTTGAATATAATTCGAACGTATATATCTATATACGCCGTCGTTAGAATATAAATAATTATATATAATTATAAATAGAATTGAAAATGACGCGGTAGTTCGATAATCCGATTTCAAACTTCAATTGAATGTACCGGGTGCAAAACAATCCGGATTTTGGCGAAACCAAAAATATTAGAATCTATTCGTGAATATCTTTCCAACGAATCTGAAAAATCGAAATTTCATAGCGGGAATCAAAAGTTATGCCCAGATGAAAATTCAAAATAATCGCTATGCAAATTATACATGGCCCAAAAAGTCATATTTTGCATACGGATGAATTTGGACTCGAAACCACTTCCATTGAGTTTAAAATGCCGTTTAGAACTCCGAAAAGTATAAGCTTCGATATATTCCGATATCCGGAATAGTGGTAATTGGCAGGAGTTGTTCGGTTAACAATACATAGCCCTTAAAAAGTGAAATTTTGCATATGAGCTCAGAATTCGACGAGATAATTTTTTATGGATTCATAATAACAAAATATTGTTATGTTCCAAATGGCGCGTCAAACGGAGTTAGTATGTGGCCGTGCGAGCTAAAACAGTTCAGGGTAAAACGAGCAGTCATTTAACAAAGGAACATTATTGATACGACCTCGGAATTCAATTCTACTTTTTTTTCTAGATTCGTATCTTCTAATAATGGTTAAATCCAAAAGGGCATGATTTTTGAAGTTAGCATGTGAGCGTGCGAGAAGAAAAGGTGCGCCAAAATCGCATTTTTAGAGCTTATCTGAGTATTTTTGTGATTTTTAACGGACGGTCAAACGAACTCGGAATTCAACGAAACTTATTTCATTGGACTCGTCTTCACGTCTACTATCTCGTGTCCGAAATCCGCGGCCATCGGAGATCGCTAGCGTTCGGGCGATACGCGAGAAACTAGCATATAATCACTTTTCCTCCTTTTCTATTTCGTAAATTCACTTTTCCTCCTTCCTCCACAAAAACTCAAAAATGGCCTCCTCCTCCACCACCACCGCTGCCCCTCCTCCACCGCCCACCACCAGCCTCCCTCCGGGCGCCGCACCCCCTCCTCCTCCTCCCCTCCTCCTCTTCCTCCTCCTCTCTCCATTTGCAAACCCTAAGCCCCAAATCACCAACCACCACCACCGCGGCCACCACGGGCCTCACCACCGCCACCCACACCCTCCCCCACATCCATCAGGCCCGCGCCCCCCTCAGTCCACCCAACTCCGGCCGTGGGCCCCCCGGTCACCAAAAATCCATTTTACACTAATCGCCCGTTTTGCAAATAAGTCCCTGACCGTATTCCGCGAATAACTCCCAAACCGTGCGTTTCTAGCCAAAGTTCCTCAAGACCAAAGTTGTAGAGCACGAAATTCTCTTCGATTTGGTATATGATAAGTCCAATTTTGCATTGCGGAGTTGTCGGGAAAACGCGTCCGAAGTTTGCTGTTCAAACACTGTCAAAATGCTGTCTTTTCGCCATTTCCGGCGAAATGGCACATTTTCGGCAAGAAGACCACTAGGCAAAAGTTGTTCAGAATGGCGTGCTTGTGCTAGAAAAAAAGATGGTGTGAAGATTGAAGCTCGTTTGCAAATTCTGGAGCCAGAACAACAAATCCGGGCGATAGAAAATATGTGAGTTTTCTCTGTTTTAAAGCTTCTACAGTTTTTGACATATGAAATAAATAAAAATATGATCTTTATATTATAAAGAGGATAAAAATCCGATTTTTAACTTATAGAAGGTATAAAGATAAGATTTTTATATAATGTAGATAATAAAAATGTGATTTTTATACATGTAGCGGTTACGGGCGGTGAAAGTGACAAAAGGCGAGAACGACGAAGATTTCTACATAAGAAGAGCCGTGGCGTTTGGTTTAGCTAGTCGGTGAGAACTTCTCACTCAAAATCTCTTTTTCTAGTTATATATATATATATTAGGATGTAGACGGTGTTTAGTAGCACCCGACACCCGTCATCCACAGACCATGGATGGCTTGTTTGTTTAATTGTTTGGGTTGAGTAGTTGGTTAGATTATTTGGTTTGAATTGAATTGTTTGGTGAATTGAATGGATTTGATTGATGTGTGAATGGCGTGGGCCTTCACTAGACCGGGGATAAGGCTAGGCCTCGTCCCGTTTCTAGTATCGTGCCGTTATGCCGCCGAAATTTTCTAAAATAAAAAGTGTTAGTTAAAAATAGTAAAGTGTTGAAATAAATATTTTTGACGTTAAAAATATAATTTTTAACGTGTTAAGAAACGGCATAAAACTCTTCTGAAAAGAAATAAATATTTATAAACAAATCGACCGATTTGTTTATATACGCTGATTTGACTGATATTGATTGGGTCGATAAATTTTACACATCGCCCAACTGCACAAACAAAAATATGTGTTTGTTGATTTGAAACCCCACACGGGTGTTGGGATGATATTTGACGTACACTAATCCCAATTATTTAATTGTTGTCGATCGATTGGTCGACAGACTGTGTAAGCGTCGATTATTTATATTTGATGCTTATGCAGTTGTGTGGTGCACTTTGGATGATGGTTGATTGTTTATCATTGCTATTATATACATGTGTTGTATGGAATCCATATAATTAACGTTATATGGTGATTGATTGGGCCTCATCCCAATCGGGACAACAATGAATATTATAAAAGAAAATTCATGTGTTGAATATAAAAATAGTCATGTGTTGACGATGTTCATGTGTTGAGTGAAATATTTTATACAATGAAATTTACATCTTTATCATATTTAAAATTAGAACTACTTCCCAGTAGAAGTCTAATTAAAAATCAAACGATAGATACCATAGTTTTATAAAATATTTTACATAACGAAAATAGTGATGTGTTGACAGTACTCATGTGTTGAGATTAGTCAGGTGTTGGAAGAAATATAGATTCATGTGTTGAATGGAATAAATATTCATTTGTTGAATAGAATAACGGATTTATTGAAATATATAAAGCCGTGTTGATTAGAGTTGCGCTATTTTGACGTGAACGATATTTATATCGATTATATTCGTTTTTATAATGAATATAGAAAAGAAGTGATTTCAAAATATAACATTTTGAAAATATTATCATTTATATAGTAATGATATGAAATATTCAATTTTGATTAGAAATTGAATATAGAATTGAAATGGTTTTGAAAACGAATTTAAAACGATTTATAAAATACGTTTTAAAAGGAAATTGACGAAATATATATAATATATATATATTATATATAAAATGGCCTGAATAGAACGCACCGCTCCGCGGCAGTTCGTGAATTTCGACCATTGACTTCGAATTGACGTTGCGGGAGATCCGACCGTTGGATTCTCCTAAAACCGGAACCATTGGGTTCGTATCGAAAAGAGCTTTCCAATGAATATTAGAAATTTGAAATCTAACGGTTGGATTTGGAATTATGTCCAAATCAAATTCGAAAAAGGTCGATGTAAGTGCAGTCCGATGGCCGTTGTTGGAAATCGACTGTACGGGCCTTGATAAAATTATTAAAAATATTAATAATTTGTGTAAAATCATAATATGTGAATTGGAATGGAGTTGAATCGAAATTATCTTCGGGATATTTCGATGTTGGATTTCGTGACTATACAAATATTGTTATGGGGATTTGAAAGATATTTTATATCGTTATTTCCAATACGATATTTGTTGGTTTCAGAATTTGATATTGAATATAAGCCGATATATTTTCTATTCAGAGCCTTGTATTTAATATCAAATGTGATTTAGGTTTATCGTGGATCGTGTTTTAGATGACATTGGTTCTTTAACCCAGTTAAAGGCAAGATGTTGATTTTTGAAAAGATTAAAACTAAGTGGAGTTTTAATGAATCTTTAATTAGATTGAAATGTGAATTGATAATTTAGATTATCAAATCTGAAAAGTGATCGAGAGTGGAGTATCACCAGTTTGGCTCCAAAGCGATAGTTAAATCTTTAATTAGAATTGAACGTGAAATGGTAATTAATTTTACCGATAACACTGTGGTGTTAGATATGGAGTATTACCAGTTTTCTCCATGGGATATATAGGTTGGGATTGGGAAATAAAATAAATAATTACTTTGGTGTGGTTCGCTAATCCCGACTAGTTTGAAATGATATCCAAAGGAAGATTAAAGAATAAATTTAGAAGAATTTATCTTGGATAAAATTAATGGGAACCTTTCCCTAAAAATGTGATTTTGTGAATAAAAGAATATTCTGAATTGGAATGAGGCGTTTGTTGTGTTTGTGTAACATTTGTTTATTATATACGTGGCTTATTCAGAAAGGCCGGGTTTATACCCATTCTGAATGACCGATTCGACGAGATGTCGAAGATGAAGACGGTGGTTGAAGACCGGAAGTCTTCACATCGTTTGGGTGATTACTGATGATCTTGATTGGGCTGTACACCCAGGATGAGGGAAACAGTTGGTGATCGTCCAGACGTACTTGGAGATGGATGGATATGCGAGGAAAGTGCCTCCGGTTTCGTTCAGACCTAGAACGAACTTGTAAATGGATTGTGTGTCTGACATTGGATTTTATTCTGTGTTGATTGATCTCTATTAAATATACATCTGTTTGGCGGCGGAGAATTTATTCTCTTGCTTAACGCCCTTCTCTGAGACATACGAGCTCAGAGGTTGTATATCGATGGACATCAGTCGCATGAAATGAATTGCCTGTGTGGCACGCGTAAGTGGCAATTGATCAAGGCTTCTGTTGAAAAGCAAAGTCTTGTGGTTGATGATCAAAGCACGGCCTGTGTGGCATAGCTTTGTGTATAACGTGAATTCGCGAGCCTCACACCTCGGTATGAGTCAAAAACGGGATACGGACCCAAGGAGTGCACGACGTTTCTTTCTAGCTATGGTGGTGTCAGTGACCTACCAGCCCTGACATTTATATACTTTTCACCTGTGTGGTTGTTGGATACGAGGCGCCTCGGATATAGGTCTGTAAGGACCGGGAAACGTGTGTTCAGGAATTGCCAATCCTCAAAAGTAAGAGAGGACCGGCCTTGGAGGATCCAGGGATTGCTGTGTGCGGTCCCGAGGCATTTGCTAGAGTGTCTCGAACGCGGAGAGGAGCTTGCCCCTTGCCTCGACTCATGACGGAATCCAATTTCCAATACGTGATATTGCGGTTTTAATTGTAGAACTAGTATGGCGACATGATAGATGGTACCCATGCCGCCTATGATTGATATTTATGATTTGAATTGTTTTGACACTATACACTTATTATAGTATCAAATAATGTGTTTTTAAACGTATCAAGCATGCTTTGGCTGTTATAAGGTAAAAACCCTGTCCTCCGGCTTGCGTTGCATTGTGTGATGGGACCTGGGTCTTATAACAGCTTCATTTTTCTTTATTTAGCATTGCGCTGTTTGTTTTATGCACTGGTATTCTTGGGAGGAAACCCGTTCCGTGTTATACGGCGTGGTCCCTTGATTTACCTAACTTTAAAACCAATATTAATAACTGTTTTAGTTCTCACACCAGTCACATGACTGACCTGGAGTTTATTGTTTTAACCTAAACTCTGGGTGCCCCTATTTTCCACACGGGCAGCTAGTAGTTTTGGTTTTGCAGATTTATATTCACAGGGTCCTGATTTACAGCTGGAACGATGCTCGGAAAGCTCTGTATCCGTGTATTACTTTCAGTTGTGTTTTGTATTATTTTCCGTTGCTATGTAATTTATTGTAATCTCTGATATTTATCGAATGTAATTTATTCATTTGTACTCTATATATTCTTGTATCTGATGGAATTGTTGTAATATACAATGAAATGTTCTTCTGTATGCGTTCTATTTTGTCTTGTCCTCAATTCTATCCGGGCTTTCCTTCACGGGGAAGTTCGGGTCGTCTCAAGATACATTTTTCAATGTAATAAAAGATAGAATAGAAAAGATTACATTTTTCAATGTAATAAAAGAATGAATAAAAGATTACATTTTTCAATGTAATAAAAGATAGAATAAAAAAGTCTACATTTTTCAATGTAATAAAAGATACCTTTTTCAATGTAATAAAAGATAGAATAAAAAAAGATTACATTTTTCAATGTACTAAAAGATAAAATAAAAAAAGATTACATTTTTCAATGTAATAAAAGATAGAGTAAAAAAGATTACATTTTTCAATGTAATAAAAGATAGAATAAAAAAGATTACATTTTTCAATGTAATAAAAGATAGAATAAAAAAAGATTACATTTTTCAATGTAATAAAAAAATAGAATAAAACAGATTACATTTTTCAATGTAATAAAAGATAGAATACAAAAGATTACATTTTTTGATGTAATAAAAGATAGAATAAAAAAGATTACATTTTTCAATGTAATAAAAGACAGAATAAAAAAAGATTACATTTTTCAATGTAATAAAAGAATGAACAAAAGATTGCATTTTTCAATGTAATAAAAGATAGAACAAAAAAGATTACATTTTTCAATGTAATAAAAGAATGAACAAAAGACTCCATTTTTCAATGTAATAAAAAATAGGATAAAAAGATTACATTTTTCAATGTACTAAAAGATTGAACTAAAAGATTACATTTTTCAATGTAATAAAAGATAGAATAAAAAAGATTACATTTTTCAATGTAATAAAAGATAGAATACAAAAGATTACATTTGTTGATGTAATAAAAGATAGAATAAAAAGGATTACATTTTTCAATGTAATAAAAGATAGAATTAAAAAAGATTACATTCTTCAATGTAATAAAAGAATGAACAAAAGATTGCATTTTTCAATGTAATAAAAGATAAAATAAAAAAGATTACATTTTTCAATGTAATAAAAGAATGAACAAAAGATTACATTTTTCAATGTAATAAAAGATAGGATTAAAAGATTACATTTTTCAAAGTACTAAAAGATTGAACTAAAAATTACATTTTTCAATGTAATAAAAGAATAAACAAAAGATTACATTTTCAATGTAATAAAAGAATGGATAAAAAGTTTGCACTTTTAATGTAATAAAAGATTACATAAGAAAGATTACATTTTTAATGTAATAAAAAAAGATAAGAAAATTTATATTTTTCATGTAATGCAAGATTTCATGTAAAAGGGTTCAATGTTAAAATGAAATTGTTTTTAACATTTGACATTACATTTTTCGTGTAATGCAAGATTTCATGTAAAAGGATTCAAATTAAAATGAAATTGTTTTTAACATTTAACATTACATTTTTAATGTAATGTAAGATTTAATATAAAAGAGATTCAAGATTGGTAAAAATAATTTAATATTAAAAATTACATTTTAATGAAATTATGATTCATTAAAATGATGTTAATTATATGGTAGAGAGAAAATAGTTTGAAATCGTCGAACAAATTAATTTATATATATATATATATATGTGTATGTATGTATATATATAAATATAAATTAAAATAAAATGAATCGTGCCGCTGCAGTTCGTGATTTGAAATTGTAACTTCAAACGATCATAACGATAGATCCGACCGTCGGATTTTTTCAAAACTGGAAACGTTGGGTTCGCTTTGGAAAGATCTTCCCAATGATATAAAATTTGTTAAGATCCAACGGCTAGATATTGAGAAATGTGTAATTTAAATTTTGATGAAAACAGCCCAGGGCCGCGTAATGACCCGAAGCGTCGTTTAATTAAAAATGGCTACTTTTATATAAATAAAAATAGCGATAAATCGTTATAAAATATTATAAACGATATGGAATGAAAAGAAATTGATTTTGAATTATATATATTCGACAATTATTTGAAAAGTCCGAGTTAAATCTCATTTCAAATAATTATACGACGATTTGAAGTCGAAGATATTGAAGACGGTGGTTGAAGACCGACGATCTTCACATTGAATGGATGACTGCAGATGCCCTGGATTGGATAGCTCCCAGGAAAGAGTTATAGTGGTAGTTGTCCGGATGTACTTGTTGATCGTCCGGATATGCGAGAGCCTCTCTTCCGTATTGGACATATGGAACGAGGAATAAGGTGTCTCCGGTTTCGTTCAAACCCAGAATAGACTTATAAATGGATGCATGTCTAACATTGGATTTTATTCTGTGCGGATTTGTAACACCTCGGATTTTTGAACCATCGAATTAACTAAAATAAAGAATAATTAATCTCAGACATGAGAATTAAGGTAATGGGGTTGCGCCATTGTGTTCGTCTCAGAATTCTGGTTGAAATAGAGTCCGAGTTTGCGGGAAACGGGTACCGGATGAAGGAGTTATGGACGAACGAAGTTTGGTGGCAAAACAAGAAAAAAAAATTGCATTGGCGCACTTGGGAAGTGCGCCAGTACAAATTTTCACTGGCGCACCTACCAAGTGCGCCCAGGCCGAGGCAGCAGGCCTGCACAGCTTTCTGGTTCAGTCTGACCCATGTTGCTGAGTCCTTTCTGACTCCTTGCTGAGTCATTAGGGCTGAGGTGTCACCCTATCCCGACTGAATGGTTTTGATTAACCCTAAGATCATCCGACGGCTTAAATTAATTCAAAACTCTATAAAATGACCCATAGACTCAAACCCTAAATCAGAATTAAAACTGAAACTATGGCCGTCATGCTGTCATCTTGAACCCTAAAGTAGCCGCCACCAATTAGAGAGGAAGAACAACAAATCAAATTAGTTGTATTCAACCCTAACAACGAATCTTCTTCAAAGGAAAGCTAATACAAGTTCAAAAATCAGAATTCAGAACTCAAGACCGCTTTTGAGTAGCAAGTTCGATAATTTTAATAAAATAATTAGCAATTTAATTGGATTAAGTTATGATGTGGATTGTATGGATGTAATGTGAATTATTGATCGCATGTTGTGATTATGTCGTAGAATTGTGTTGAAATATCTATGACGTTATGTTGTGATGCTATCATTTATGATGTATTACTATCACCTATGTTGTAATTCTATGATTTGGCTTATGTATAATCAAATCATCATGTTGTTCATATGCTAGTTTGGTTATGTTGATTAATATGATAGATCACAAGTATGTATGCAAGTTTAGATATTGATTTAGACAAGAATCATAGGCAAGTTAGTATAACCTTACATGTTTCGTGACATCAATTTTAGATCTAAAGTTAGCCTATGACATGTCTGAGTTATATGATAAATTCTACATGATAATTTACATGTTAGATGCAAGTTTACACCATTGTTATGATGCATAAATCACATATGCAAGTTTATATAAATATATGAGTTTGGGATATGAATCATGTTATGCAAGTTTAGGGTTATTGCCTATGCAAGTTTACACCTTTAGATGTAGATCTATGACATACATGATTTATGCAAGTTTGTGACCATTATCTCGACAAGTTCACACCTTTAGATTTGGATCCATGACATATGTTGTTTATGAAAGTTGTAACTTTGGCCTATGCAAGTTTTAGATGTAGAACATCATTCACACATGCAAGTTCACCACTATGTTTAGATCTATGTTTTAATTATGTGTATATTGTAATGTTTTCACTTTATTCCATGAGTTAGACTATTTGAGTCTAACGTATATTTTACATTAAACGAACAAACGTACAACGTGGGGTAAAGGGGATAATATTAAAAAGATTTAATTGGCATAAATGCCTTAAAAGGCATAAAATAATTTTATGATGAAAATTGGTATGATTTTACATACCATAAATAGATGGACATAATTGAGTCAATTATGGACATCGTTAAATTTGGAATTGATTGATAATTTGAATAGGGAAAGTAATTTAAATTGGGGAATGATTAATTAGGAGTAAATAATCGTCTAAGACACGAGGTTAGGCTCTTTTGTGGTGTAAGACTGTCCGGACCCGCCCGGAAAATCCAGTTGCCACAAATGCCAGTCTAATGTGAGAGATCTTAGGCATAAATTAAATACGTAACAATTGTAAAGACACGAGGTTAGACTCTTTTGTGGTGTAAGACTGCCCGGACCCGCCCGGCAAATCCAGCTGCCACAAATGCCAGTCTAATGTGAGAGGTCTTTATGAGGTTACGGTCTTAATGAATTAAGAAACACTTAACCAAATAAACATGTAGTGGGACATGAAGGGGTTAAGTGGGTGCTTTGGGTGGCATGTGGAATCTAGTGGGTGCCTTGGGTGGCATTTGGAAATACGATTAGAAACACTTAACCAAAATTGAAACATGTAATTGAAACATGAATAACAAGTGGGTTCAGTGGGATGTGATAGAGGGGACCAAACTTAGGTGGATAGCTTGTGTCAAGTAATGGGGGCCCATTTCAACCAGAAACCCATACGTATCTTTGTGGGCTCGACCCAAGTCGGGGATGGGACACGCATACTGGGCTTGACTGTAAGAGGCCAAACCGGGTTAGCGGTGGCAACGCAAGTCCAACGGGTTCATATTCGTGTGTGGACCCGGGCTAGTAGGTAAGACGTTGTTGCATCGTGTAGGTATAAGCCGTGCATTGTTGGTTGTATCGGGTTGCCACTTTGTGGAGTGATACACCCCACTGTGGGGCCAGCACGGGTATCTACGAGTTAGGGAGTCGATCGCTTGGGGGTAGTGTGTACGCCTAGTGGAGATAGGGACAGGCGGCACCTATGAAGGCGGTTATGGGTTCACGAAACTACCAATATCATTATTAAGTCTGTAGGCGGGATGAACCTTAGGGTGACTAGTGGTGGTGCAGTATAGCAATTATCCTATAGTGTTGGTGTAGTTTAGTAATTATCTTATAGTGGTTTAGGGGCACTTTAATGATATCGTTGTTCATCTTGTTTCCTTATTTACTCTGCCATACTCAATGGTTCATGGTCATTTCCTTATTTTCCAACTTATGCCTTAGCCTAGTTACTTTGTTAATTATATTGTTAAAGTTATCGCACTCGCCAGACATTATTTCTGACCCCCTTTTGTTTCCTCCTCTTTTCTTCCTTCCCCCCCCCCCCCAGGTGCTCAGGTTGGAACTAGCACCAGTGGAGCTTGATTTTGGACTGCTGTTTCTCTGCTTTTAGAAGATTGCTTGAATCGCTGAAGTAAAGTTCGGCTTCTCTTTTATTTATGGCTATTTTGTATTGGGGATTATGTCTTTCAATTTATGCACTTTTGGTAGTCAAGATGGATATTATGTACTTTGACTCTGGTTTTTGATGATGTAATCAAACATATGTGTTTTCTGCTGCAATGAAATAAAGTT
This sequence comes from Allium sativum, assembly GCA_030737875.1. Lineage (NCBI taxonomy): Eukaryota > Viridiplantae > Streptophyta > Magnoliopsida > Asparagales > Amaryllidaceae > Allium > Allium sativum. The sequence continues at coordinate 304,673,807 of CM060916.1, read as the reverse complement.
TTAAATCTTTGAGTACTGTTTATATCTGTCTTGTTGTTAAGTTTATGTTCTATACTTACTTAAAACGCTCCATAGAAGTTAATGCATTCCCTTTGTGAGTGACATTAATGGCCGTGGGGTGTTACACGTGGTATCAGAGCTGAAGGTTACCAGAACAGATATGAATTTTGAAAAACTATTTTTCAAAACAATTTTGTTAAGAAGTACCTTCAAAAGTACGTTTTAAGGAAAGTATTTTCAAGAGAAAAGCTTATTTTAGAAAGCATAACCCCAAGAGCCATATATATTTCCCTCGGTTCTTTTATATTGAATCTTTCCTTTTTCGTTTCAGCATGTCTGAAGCATCTGAGATACCAGAGGGTGTTCATGTACCCGGTTGGTTTCGTCAATATCTCGAGGCTAGGGCCGCCACCGCAGGTCCAGCAAATGCTCCTCCTCCTCCACCCCCTCCTCCTCGCGTCGATACTTTTGCTAAGATATGTAAGGACTTTAGAGCAATGGGTGGAAAACCTTTTCACGGGACAGAGACATTTGTTGAAGCTCGTAATTCGCTAAAGGAGGTGGAAGAATTGTTTGGAATCTTTGAAGTGGATGATGGAAGAAAAGTCCAGCTAGCTGCCTGACTAATGAAGGATGAGGCCTCGTTTTGGTGGGAGGTCACTAATGGGGGATGTCCAGTCTATACATGGCCAGATTTTAGGCAGAGGTTTGAGGCGAAGTTTCTCTCGCGGGCTGAAGAGAATCTATACATAGAAAGGTTTTTGGCGCTGAAGCAAGGGAATCTATCGGTGAAATAGTACGTCAACAAATTCAACCAATTGGCAAGATTTGGCTTGGACTTGGTGAATACTCCAGAAAAGAAGGCTCTAAGATTTGTTAAGGGTTTAAACGAGCCGCTTCATGGGTTAGCTATGACCCACATTCCCATGGGGGCTACCTTCGAGAGACTAGTTGACATGGTGCTCATGCATGAAGAGGAGAAGGGCGCCAATGCTAATAAGGCACCTGAGAAAAAAGGGGATCAAAAGAAGCCGCAACAGCAACAACAGAACAAGAAAGGTGGCAAAGGCAACAATGCTGAGGGAAAGAAAAGATGGTTTAACTGTGGGACACCCGACCACCTAAGCAAAGATTGTAGGAAGAAAAAGAAGACTGGTTGTTTCCACTGTGGTGAGGCGGGACATCTAATTAAGGACTTCCCAAAGAAAGGGCAGAGGGCAGGGTCTACCTCGGAAGGACAGGTGCAGGCTCTTATGGCACCAGGGCAGGCAAGGGGACAAGTTCAGGCTCTCGTGGTCCCACCGCTGCAAGAACGAGGTAGAGAAATTTCCGTTGAAAGTTTAGTTTTTCTGTTTGATCATCCTGTCCGTACTTTATTCGATTATGGCACATCACATTCATTTATTTCTACATCATTAGTTGAAACACTGCACCTTGATACTAGTCTAGTTACTGATCCCTTAGTAGTCTCAAATCCTATCGGTGGTTCGGCTCATCTTTCTATGATTTGTCGGGATTTGAGAGTGTTTATCTTGGGCGTTGAGTTTGAGTGCAACGCTTTTGTTCTTGGTTTCATGGGCTATCGTTTAATTCTAGGTATGGATTGGCTAACTAGATATGGGGCCATCCTAGATTGTGAAAGAAGGGTAGTTAGATTGTTGACTCGTTTTGGAAAGACCCTTGTTATTTCTTGTGACCCTAGAGGTCCAGTAATGCTTAGCTACCTAGAATCCCTTGATGCATCCGATGATGATTTACATTCTGTTCCCATAGTCCGTGAATATGCTGATGTCTTCGATGAGGTGAGGGGTTTACCCCCAAAACGTGAAATAGACTTTCGAATATATCTAGTAGATAATGCAAAGCCGTTTGCATTACCAGTGCGCCGCATGGCTCCAAGAGAGAGAAGAGAACTCAGTAAGCAAGTGAAAGAATTGCTGGAGAAGGGGTTCATCAGACGTAGTATATTGGAGTGGGGTGCTCCAGTAGTGTTTGCCACGAAGGCGGATGGGTCCCTTAGACTTTGTGTGGACTATAGAGAACTTAATAAGCTTACTAAGAAGAATAGACACCCACTGCCGAGGATTGACGATCTCTTCGATCGGTTAGTTGGCGCCTCAGTGTTTTCGCAGTTGGACTTAGCCACGGGTTTCCATCAGTTGAGAGTGGCTGAGGATAGCATAGACAAGACTGCCTTTAGGACTCCAAACGGTTTCTTCGAGTGGGTTGTGATGCCCTTCGGTTTGCCAAATGCCCCCGCATACTTTGTTGACTTGATGAGTTGGGTGTTTAGGGAGTACCTTAATAGATTCGTGGTAGTCTTTGTGGATGACATCTTGATCTTTTCTAAAAGTGAGGAAGAGCATGCCCTACATCTTAAGGAAGTGTTGGAGACTCTTCGAGCGCATAGCCTTAAAGCTAAATTTTCTAAATGTCACTTTTGGAGGAAGGAAGTGCGATTCTTAGGGCACGTGGTTTCCAAAGAAGGGATAGCTGTGGATCCCGCGAAGAAAGTGGCCATCCAAGATTGGAAGGTTCCTAAAAATGATACCGAGGTGAGGAGTTTCTTAGGCTTGGCTGGCTACTATAGGAAGTTCATCAAAGACTTCGCAAAAATATCAGCTCCATTAACACGCTTGACGAAGAAGAACTTAATTGTCATGTGGGACGTAGATTGTGATGATGCGTTCCAACGTTTAAAGAGAGATTTGACCACAGCCCCAGTCTTAGTGTTGCCAGATGGGAGTAAGCCATTTACCGTTTATACCGATGCTTGTGGAACAGGACTAGGCGCAGTCTTAATGCAAGAGGGAAGGGTAATAGACTTTGGTGGAAGGCAGTTGAGAGTGCATGAGAGAAATTACCCTACACATGACCTTGAGTTGGCCGCTATTGTCTTCGCGCTTAAGTATTGGCGTCATTATCTTCTTGGCGAAAAATTCGAATTATTCACTGACCACAAATCGCTAAAATACTTATTCTCTCAGAAGGACTTGAACTTAAGGCAGCAAAGGTGGATGGAATTCTTAGCATCCTACGACTTCGGGATAGCATATACCTCTGGCAAGGGTAACGTGGTGGCAGACGCCTTAAGTAGAAAAAGGTTGTCCTTGAGTCCGTTGTTTGTTGAGCGGTGAAGCTTAGAGTTCATCTCTACGTTTGACTTTAAACCTTCCGTTGACTTTGTACCCGGTTTGCTAGCATCCTTAGAGGTCAGACCTACGCTTTTGAGATGGATTGGCGAGGCACAGCGAGACGACCCACAGTTGGTTGAGTTAGTAGAAAGGCTCAAAAGAGGGGAGTCATCGAGTCATCTCCGTAGGTATACCCTAGATGATAAGGGTTGATTACGTAGGGATGGTAGACTTTGTGTACCACAGGACGAGAACTTGAGGAAGACCATTCTTGATGATGCACATCGTTCGAAGATGACTATCCATCCCGGCGGGGACAAGATGTACATGGACATGAGACGAGTTTACTTTTGGGCCGATATGAAGAAGGACGTGGCAGAGTTTGTTGCTAGATGCTTGGTGTGTCAACAAGTAAAAGCAGAGCAAAAGAAGCCCGGTGGATTGCTTCACCCATTGGAGGTCCCACAATGGAAGTGGGAAAGTGTTTCGATGGACTTTGTTGACGGATTACCAAGATCGAGGAAGGGTAATACGGGGATTTGGGTCGTGGTAGACAGACTTATTAAGAGTGCCAATTTCATTCCCGTGAAGAGTAAGAGGACTGCTCCATGGTTAGCCTCCGTATACATTTGAGAAATAGTTCGTTTGCACGGTGTTCCTTCTAGCATAGTGAGCGACCGCGATCCTATTTTCACTAGCGAATTTTGGAAGAGCTTGCAAGAGGCGGTAGGGACTCAGTTATGTTTGAGCACCGCATATCATCCTCAGACGGACGGCCGGACCGAGAGGGTGAATCGTATTCTAGAGGACTTATTGAGGTTGTGTGTCTTAGATTTCAGAGGTACATGGGAGGAACATCTTCCATTGGTGGAGTTCGCATATAATAACAGCTTTCAGTCTAGCATTGGCATGGCACCGTTCGAGGCTATTTATGGACGGCCGTGTCGTTCGCCTACATGTTGGTGGGAGTCTACAGACAAGGTCTTGCTTGGACCCGATATGATTGGAGAGACTTCGGAAAAGATCGATTTGATTCGAAGGAGGATGAAGACGGCTCAAGATAGGCAAAAATCTTATGCTGACAAGAGGAGGACAGATATTGAGTTTGATACTGGGGACATGGTCTTTGTCAAGGTATCTCCATTACGGAACGTCGTTCGCTTTGGGTCCGTTGGGAAGTTAGCACCAAGGTTCGTAGGGCCGTTTACTATTAAGGAAAGGATTGGACAGATGGCGTATAGAGTGGAGTTGCCCGAGAGACTTAGTGGCGTATACGATGTATTCCATGTATCACATTTGAGGAAGTGCTTGCACGAGACCGCGGAAGTGGTAGAGCCGAGCTTGCTTAGAGAAGTGGAGATCGAGCGTGATGCGACGGTTCAACGAGCTCCTACGTGCATTCTTGGGTCGCAGATTAAGAAGTTGAGGAATCAAGAGGTCAAACTAGTCAAAGTGCAATGGGGAGATGATGAGAGCAACACTACTTAGGAGACGTAAGTGAAGATGCGTTCATTATACCCATTTCTTTTCGAGGGTATGTCTTTTAATTTCTCCTTTATCGCTTACCTTGTACTTATCTTATCTTTAGTATGTCCTCTCGCTAGTATCTTTGACCTATAGATAGGGTAGTCTTATGGTTGAAACATGTGTTTGAGACATGTTATGTATGATGGATGCATGTGGATGCAGGTGGTTGCTAGTGGTTGCTCGTGGATGCTTATACACACACTTTAGGCACTAGATCGGCTCAGTCACTTCATATTGCATATTGCATACAAATGTGTGTACATGTTTATGTAATGGATGTATAATGATTGTACCATCATATGGATGTTGCATTTTGGTGAATGGTTGTGCACACATGTAGAAATAATATGTATCGATAAGGTTCTTTCACATACATAATGGACGCATGGCACTATCATGGTTTGCATTAAGGAGGTCAACTGAATCAGTAGATCACCTGATTTTGCATTAGATAAGGAACATATACACGCACTTTTTGCATATGTTCATACAGCATTAGAAATTTTATAAGGACAATAGATGCCCATGTTTGATGGTTGAGTAGATGGTTGTTTGGATGGTAGGATATGCATTCTCCTTAACTTGGAGATTTCGGGGGCGAAATCCTTTAAGGAGGGGAGAATTTAACACCCCGGATTTTTGAATAATTGAATTAACTAAAATAAAGAATAATTAATCTCAGAAGTGAGAATTAAGGGAATGGGGTTACACCATTGTGTTCGTCTCGGAATTCTGGTTAAAATAGAGTCCGAGTTTGCGGGAAAAGGGTATCTGATGAAGGAGTTATGGACGAACGAAGTTTGGTGGCAAAACAAGAAAAAAAATAAAAAAAATTTGCACTGGCGCACTCGGGAAGTGCGCCAGTACAAATTTGCACTGGTGCACCTGCCAAGTGCGCCCAAGCCGAGGCAGCAGGCCTGCACAGCTTTCTGGTTCAGTCTGACCCATGTTGCTGAGTCCTTTCTGACTCCTTGCTGAGTCATTAGGGCTGAGGTGTCACCCTATCCCGACTGACCAGTTTTGATTAAACCTAAGATCATCCGACGGCTTAAATTAATTCAAAACTCTATAAAAAGACCCATAGACTCAAACCCTAAATCAGAATTAAAACTGAAACTATGGCCGTCATGCTGTCATCTTGAACCCTAGAGTAGCCACCACCAATTAGAGAGGAAGAACAACAAATCAAATCAGTTCTATTCAACCCTAACAACGAATCTTCTTCAAAGGAAAGCTAATACAACTTCAGAAATCAGAATTCAGAACTCAAGACCGCTTTTGAGTAATGAGTTCGATAATTTTAATAAAATAATTAGCAATTTAATTGGATTAAGTTATGATGCGGATTGTATGGATGTGATGTGAATTATTGATCGCATGTTGTAATTATGTTGTAGAATCGTGTTGAAATCTCTATGACGTTATGTTGTGATGCTATCATTTATGATGTAATACTATCACCTATGTTGTAATTCTATGATTTGTCTTATGTATAATCAAATCATCATGTTGTTCATATGCTAGTTTGGTTATGTTGATTAATATGATAGATCACAAGTATGTATGCAAGTTTAGATATTGATTTAGACAAGAATCATAGGCAAGTTAGTATAACCTTACATGTTTCGTGACATCAATTTTAGATCTAAAGTTAGGCTATGACATGTCTGAGTTATATGATAAATTCTACATGATAATTTACATGTTAGATGCAAGTTTACACCATTGTTATGATGCATAAATCACATATGCAAGTTTATATAAATATATGAGTTTGGGATATGAATCATGTTATGCAAGTTTAGGGTTATTGCCTATGCAAGTTTACACCTTTAGATGTAGATCTATGACATACATGATTTATGCAAGTTTGTGACCATTATCTCGACAAGTTCACACCTTTAGATTTGGATCCATGACATATGTTGTTTATGAAAGTTGTAACTTTGGCCTATGCAAGTTTTAGATGTAGAACATCATTCACACATGCAAGTTCACCACTATGTTTAGATCTATGTTTTAATTATGTGTATATTGTAATGTTTTCACTTTATTCCATGAGTTAGACTATTTGAGTCTAACGTATATTTTACGTTAAACGAACAAACGTACAACGTGGGGTAAAGGGGATAATATTAAAAAGATTTAATTGGCATAAATTCCTTAAAAGGCATAAAATAAATTTGTGATGAAAATTGGTATGATTTTACATACCATAAATAGATGGACATAATTGAGTCAATTACGGACATCGTTAAATTTGGAATTGATTGATAATTTGAATAGGGAAAGTAATTTAAATTGGGGAATGATTAATTAGGAATAATTAATCGTCTAAGACACGAGGTTAGGCTCTTTTGTGGTGTAAGACTGCCCAGACCCGCCCGGCAAATCCAGCTGCCACAAATGCCAGTCTAATGTGAGAGGTCTTAGGCATAAATTAAATACGTTACAATTGTAAAAACACGAGGTTAGGCTCTTTTGGGGTGTAAGACTGCCCGGACCCGCCCGGCAAATCCAACTGCCACAAATGCCAGTCTAATGTGAGAGGTCTTTATGAGGTTACGGTCTTAATGAATTAAGAAAAACTTAACCAGATAAACATGTAGTGGGACATGAGGGGGTTAAGTGGGTGCCTTGGGTGGCATGTGGAATCTAGTGGGTGCCTTGGGTGGCATTTGGAAATACGATTAGAAACACTTAACCAAAATTGAAACATGTAAGTGAAACATGAATAAGAAGTGGGTTAAGTGGGATGTACTAGAGGGGACCAAGCTTAGGTGGATAGCTTGTGTCAAGTAATGGGGGCCCATTTCAACTAGTAACCCTTACGTATCTTTGTGTGCTCGACCCAAGTCGAGGATGGGACACGCATACTAGGCTTGACTGTAAGAGGCCAAACTGGGTTAGCAGTGGCAACGCAAGTCCAACGGGTTCATATGCGGGTGTGGACCCGGGCTGGTAGGTAAGACGTTGTTGCATCGTGTAGGTATAAGCCGTGCATTGTTGGTTGTATCGGGTTGCCACTTTGGGGAGTGATACACCCCACTGTGGGGCCAGCACGGGTTTCTACGAGTTAGGGAGCCAATCACTTGGGGGTAGTGGGTACACCTAGTGGAGATAGGGGCAGGAGGCACCTATGAAGGCAACTAGGGGTGCACGAAACTACCAATATCATTATTAAGTCTGTAGGCGGGATCAACCTTTGGGTGACTAGTGGTGGTGCAGTATAGCAATTATCCTATAGTGTTGGTGTAGTTTAGTAATTATCTTGTAGTGGTTTAGGGGCGCTTTAACGATATCGTTTTTCATCTTATTTCCTTATTTACTCTGCCATACTCAATGGTTCATGGTCATTTCCTTATTTTCCAACTTATGCCAGCCTAGTTACTTTGTTAATTATATTGTTAAAGTTATCGCACTCGCCAGACTTTATGTCTGACACCCCTTTGTTTCCTCCTCTTTTCTTCCTCCCCCCCCCCCCCCCCCCCGCAGGTGCTCAGGTTGGAACTAGCACCAGTGGAGCTTGATTTTGGACTGTTGTTTCTCTGCTTTTAGAAGATTGCTTGGATTGCTGAAGTAAAGTTCAGCTTCTCTTTTATTTATGGCTATTTTGTATTGGGGATTATGTCTTTCAATTTATGTACTTTTGGTAGTCAAGATGGATATTATGTACTTTGACTCTGGTTTTTTATGATGTAATCCAACGTATGTGTTCTCCGCTGCAATGAAATAAAGTTTTAAATCTTTGAGTACTGTTTATATCTGTCTTATTGTTAAGTTTCTGTTCTATACTTACTTAAAACGCTCCATAGAAGTAAATGCATTCCCTTTGTGAGTGACATTAATGTATGTGGGGTGTTACAGGATTGATTTCTATTTAATATATATCTATTTGGTGGCAGAGAATTTATTCTCTTGCTTAACACCCTTCTCTGAGACGTACGAGCTCAGAGGTTATATATTGGTAGACATCAGTCGCACTACGTGAATTGTCAGTGTGGCATGCTAAGATGCAAATGATCAAGGCTTATTGTTGAAGAGCATAACCTTGTGGTTGATGATCAAAGCACAACTTTATTTAGCATAGCTTTGTGTCTAACGTTACTTCGCGATCCTCACACCCTGGTATGAACCAGAAACGGGAGAAGGACCCCAGGGAGAACATGCATTTCTTTTTACCTAGAAGTGATGTCATGATATGGAGCCCAGACATTTTTACTTATGTGGATAATGGAAAGCGAGGTACCTCAAATATTGAGTCCCTAGTGGCTCAGATTTACGCCCCATAGGGTGGGGAAACGTATTGTTCAGGCATTACTAATCCACTAACATATGTGTGGACCGGCCCTGGCGATCCTAAGGGCTTGACTGAGTACTTGTCCTGAGACATGGGCTAGATTGTCTCGAATTCGGTAAGGATGATCCTTTGCCTTGGTTCATGATGGAAATCCATGGCGACATAGTATATGGTAGCTATGCCATCTATGATTGATACAATATGATTGAAATTTGTTTTTGCAACATATATACACTAATAATAATATCAAATCTGCTTTATCGTATTAAGCATTTTTGACCATTATAAGGTAAAACTATATCCTTCGGTTTTCATTGCATTGTGTGATGGGACTTGAGTCTTATAATGGTTTCATTTTTCTAAAAAGCATTGCGTTGTTTAACGATTTACTTTATTTATGCATTGTCAATCCAATGGAGTAAACCCATTCCGCATTAGCGGCGTGGTCCTGTCGTTAGCCTTATTATTGAAAGGTTAAGTAAGATTTCTCATACCAGTCCATGACTGACTCATAGTTTGTTTCACTTTGCAAACTCGGGTGCCCTCTTTCCACACGGACAACCTTGTATTCAGGTTTTAGCAGACTCATTGTGGATAGCTATGGAGCTGAAGATGGATCCTATCATTTCTATTATGTTGTTCAGACTTCATTTAGTATATTATGTTTGATTCCACTGCAGACATTATATATTAAGTTGAAAATGTACTATGTACTAATTATGATCCTATTATGCTGTGTAACTCTGATGATATATTATTTCTAGTGTAATTTGATGTACATTATCTACTGTAATTCTATATTTCTGTTCTGCTGTTATTGTTTATGTGTTATATTCCAATGATTATCCTTGCTTTCGTACCATGGGAGTTTGGGGTTATCACAGTTGGTAGCAGAGCGTTGGTTAAACTTAGCTCGGAACATAACATATTGACAAACTTGACAGAAATAGAATTAGCAGTATTCTAAGGCGAATAACTCATTATAGATAGGATCACTGATGTCCTAGAATGAGTATAGCAGAATAAAATACACCCCCATATATTCATTTACATTTATATATATGTCTCTATTCTTTACAATATCTATTCTGTTAGCCTAACTCTTTGTCTGCTATTTGCAGACATAATAGAAAATGAGTGGCAGAAACAGAAGAAGTAATTCTGTGGTTCAACAATTTAATGAGCCAATCGTGCTCCCACAACCAGAACCAGATCTAGAAGCTCTAGTAATGAAGTATCGAAATCTGGGTGGAATACAATTCTTGGGTAAAGAATCCGTTATTGAAGCACAAGCGTGGATGCATTCTTCTGAGAGAATTTTTGAAGGCTTAAAGCTGAGAGATGATCAGAAAATATTACTGGCATATTGAACTCTCAAAGACGAAGCTACAATTTGGTGGGAAACTGTTAACGAGGAAAATCCAGAACGTAATATTACCTAGGATAGATTTAAAGAAATTTTCAAAGAAAGATTTATTCCTCCAAAAGCAACTGAGCAGCTATATGATGAGTTTTACAATATGAAACAAGGGGATATGACCTCCAGATATATCAAAATAAATTCAATGAACTTTCTCGCTTTGCCCTAGAACTAATTCGAGATCCTATAAGGAAGAATCTGAGATTTATCAAAGGACTTCAAAAGAAACACGAAGGTAGAGTACTTGCTCATGTGAATCTCCCATTTTCTAAGATGATACAAATGGCTTATCCCTATGAGTATATTGATAAATAACATGGTTGGGAAGATGAAGAGGAAGGCAGCACTAGAAGCAAAAGAAAGTTTGAAACCGATAGCCCAGAGGCAAGTTCAAAGTTTGAGGTCAGTAGAAAGCCTAAAGCTGATAAGAAAAAGGTTGAATCTAAAGAAGAACCGTTAACTACTGCTATATGCAATAACTGCAATAAGCAAGGGCATTTGTTAAGGAATTGCAAATCTTCGAAGAAACAAGGAAAGGATGGAACTAAATCCATTAAGAAGCAAAAGAGATCTCATAGTAAAAGGAAATGCCATAAGTGCCACCAGACAGGTCATGTTGCAAGGGATTGCCTGTTGTTAAAGGATTCTGTAATAACTCATGTAAATGAAGTAGCAGAAACTCCAACACCCACAGCTATCAATAAAGGCCAGATATTTTGGAAGGTACTCTCATTATCAACAATATTCCAGTTAAAGTATTGTTCGATACGGGCGTGTCATAAAGCTTTATCTCCAGCAATACGGTTAAGAAGTTGAAGTTAAAACTAAGGAACCTTAAGGAATCAGTTAGAGCTCATAATCCGATAGGAGGTTCTCTTATTCTTGGTGTGAGTGCCTATTTCCTTTTCCCGTTACCAGTTTTCTTTTAATTTGATCGTTATGGATTTCTCTGAATTTGACATCATTCTTGGGCTGGACTGGTTAACTAAATATGAAGCCGAAGTTAAATGTGCAGAAAGAGTTGTTAGAATTAAAACGAAGCTCGCCAATGTTGTTATACCTTGCATAGGCTCGGATTCAGACGGGCTGCTCTTGAGGTTTCCCCACCGCTATTGAAAATATTCCTATCGTTAAGAATTATATTGATGTGTTTGAAGAAGTAGATAGCTTACCTCCGTGGAGAGAAATTGACTTCAGAATCGGTCTAGTTCCGAATGCGAGGCCAGTTGTGCATCCTATTTGAAGAATGACATGGAAAGAGAAAGAAGAATTGGGAAATCAAACTAAGCAGCTTTTGTGGAATGGTTTGATCAGGCCTAGTTTTTCAAATTGGGGAGCAGCAGTGGTGTTTGTTCCAAAGTCAGATGGTACTATCAGATTATGTGTTGATTACCGAGACCTCAACAAGTAGACACTCAAGAATAAATATCTATTGCCCCGTATAGATGATTTATTGGATCGTTTGAATGGAGCAAAAGTGTTTTCTAGAATGGACCTAGCTACAGGTTTCCATCAACTACGGATTGCCGAAGAATGTGTTTCTTTGATAGTTTTCAGAGGTCCAGACGTATTTTATGAATGGTTAGTAATGTCGTTCGGCTTATGCAACGCTCCAGCTTATTTTGTCGATTTAATGAATCGAGTATTCCGCAATGTCCTAAATAAATTTTTGCTGGTTTTCATTGAAGACATCTTAATCTTCTCAAAGTCAACTGTCGAGCATGAAAAACATTTGGAACAAGTTTTGGAAATTCTGAGAAAGAATGTTATAAAAGCCGAATTTTCCAAATGCATATTCTGGCAAGAAGAAGTGAAGTTCCTCGGTCATGCAGTATTGAAGGAAGGAATTTCAGTGGATCCAAGCAAGATCACAGCAATTCAAGATTGGAAGCAGTCTAGCACTCCTACCGAAGTCATAAGTTTCCTAGGATTTGCTGGCTATTATCGGAAATTCGTTAAGGATTTTTCGAAGCTATCTTGTCCACTAACAAATCTTACAAAGAAGCATACAAAGTTTAATTGGACACGGGAATGTGAGGCAGCTTTCTAAGAGCTGAAATTAAGGTTGACCACTGCTCCCGTGTTGACCATTATTGATGGCAATCAAGATTTGACCGTCCATATAGATGCTTCTATTGAAGGTATTGGTGTGGTGTTAATGCGAAGAGGCAAAGTAGTTGCTTATGCTAGCCGTCAGTTGAAGCCGCATGAGAAGAGATACCCCACTCATGATCTTGAGTTGACGACCATCGTGTTTGCTTTAAAGATATGGAGGCACTATCTTTTGGGTTAGAAGTTCGAATTATATACAGATCATAAATCCTTGAAGTATCTGTTCACCCAAAGGGATTTGAATTTGAGGCAGCAACGTTGGTTAGAATTTCTTGCAGCCTATGATCTAGACATCTTGTATACTCCAGGGAAAGCCAATGTTGTAGTCGATGCGCTCAGCAGGAAGAATGCGGTCATCGCCAATCTTATCATCGTCAATCTTATCATTACACCTTCATTGATTGACAAAATCTATTCTCTTTAGAAGGATGATGAATTTACCTAGAGAATTAGTAAAAGAGTTTGGGAAGGCGAACCCTCGAGTTTCCAAATTGATTACAAAGGAATTCTGAGGTTAAAAGGCCGAATTTGTGCCCCGAATATTCCTGAGCTCAGAAGAGAAGTAATGGATGAATGTCACAAATCCAAGCTTTGTATTCATCCAGGGGTGAGTAAGATGTATCAAGATCTCAAGCGCACATTCTGGTGGAAATCTATGAAAAGAGACATTTCCATATATGTTAGCAGTTGTTCTACTTGCCAGCAAGTCAAGAGTGATCAGCAAAAACCTGTCGGATTTTTACAACCACTAGAAGTTCCAAGTTGGAAGTGGGATCAAATTTCCATGGATTTTATTGATGGCTTGCCCTGATCCAGGAAAGGTAATGACAGTATTTGGGTGATCGTAGACCGTTTCACGAAGTCTACCCATTTTATTCCTGTCAGATCTACTAGAACAGCTCAAAGTTTGGCGAAAATTTATTTCAAAGAAATCTTCATACTACATGGAGTTCCCAGTAGCATTGTTAGTGACCTTGATCCGATATTTGCTAGTAAATTCTAGGAAGCATTCCAAGTAGAGTAAGGGACAAAGTTAGATCTGAGCACCGCATATCATCCTCAAACAGATGGCCAGACTGAGAGGGTGAACCATATACTAGAAGATTTATTGCGGGCATGTATTCTTGATTTTGGCGGGTCATGGCAAGATCACTTGCACTTGGTCGAGTTCTCTTATAATAACAGTTACCTAGCAAGCTTGCAAATGTCGCCATTCGAAGCATTGTATGGCAGGCCTTGTAGATCTCTCGCATGTTGGGTAGAACCAGGCAATAGACTAGTATTGGGTCTCGACATGATTCGTAAGCTTCAGATAAAGTTGATTTTATTAAGATGCGATTACTAACAGCTCAGAGCCGACAGAAAAGTTATGCAGATTCAAGAAGAAGAGATTTAGAATTTGTTGATGCCGATTATGTGTACTTGAGAGTTTCCCCATTGAGAGTAGTAGTTCGTTTCGGGAAGACAGGGAAGTTGGCACCGAGATTCATTGGTCCATTTCCTATTCCAGAAAGGATTGGAACTCTCACTTACAGGGTTCAGTTGCCTGACTGGTTGCTAGGGGTACATGATGTATTCCATGTGTCTCAACTTCGAAAGCATGTACATGATCCAGACTTGATTGTAGAGGAAGCTACACAACAAGATTTGGAGATTACCCCAAGCTTAGCAGTAAGAAGAGAACCAGTAAAGATCATTGGCAAGGAAACCCGAGTTCTGAGGAACAAAAGAATCCATCTAGTCAAAGTGCAGTGGAGCGGAGATCCTAGAGGTTGTACATGGAGACCGAGGATAACATCAAACAAGCTTATCCCCAGTGCAGAGTGGATATATCAGATTAGCTCTAGTGCAAGGTACATTTACAATATTTTACAATTTTCATTTGGTTTCCTACTTTACTGTTGTTTCCTTTTCGAGGACGAAAAGTTTTAAGTGGGGGAGATTGTAACAACCTGGAAAATCAGAACAAATTTAAAAATTTTGTTTTAGCTATTTTATTGAATTTTGAATAGTTAAAATAATTTATTTTAAATAATAACAATTAAAAATTTATTTAAATCAAAGTTAGAACGAATATATTTATTTTAATTTTAAAAGGAGTTAGAACTAGCGTGGAAGTTTGAAAAATTGAATTTGAACTTTGACTAAATGTACAGGATGCAAAATAAATCAGATTTTAGTGAGACAAAAAATATTAGAATCTATTTAAAAATATCTTTCAAACAAATCTGAAAAATTAAAATTTCATAGCGGGAATCAAAAGTTATGGCCAGTTGAATATTCAAAATAGTCGCGATGGAATTTAATATAATATATAGCCCGTATAAATAGCCATTTTGCAATCAACCTCCGTTTTCGATGAAACCACCCTGGTTGGATCCGGAATATCAAATTATTGCAGGAGTCCAGTTTTCATAATTTTTGGAATTAATATGTGAGCGTGGCAAAAGAAAATGTGTTTTGTCAATTTCAGTCAGTTTGGATCGACCAGAAAATGGCCATTTTTCAAACGGTCTCCAAATTTAACGAAATTAATTTTTTTAGGACCGTATCATCAAAACATAGCTAGATTTATTTTTCGGAAATTTTTGAAGTCAATATGTGGTCCCGGTAAATTAAAATGTACGATCAAATTAAATAATTAATTGTTTTATATTTAAATTTAAAGAAAAACTTGTCGAAACAGTTGAGTTAGCTTACGGGACATATCCCATTGTGTTCGGAATGGAGGTATTTAGCTATAGGCGAAACTCTTGGGTCTGATTTGGAGTTAGGAGCGATATAGGAATTATACTGAAATTAAATGGAACTGAATAAAATAAAATTAAAATAAGAATACATATAAACACGCGTATAGCATATAAACCCTAAACTATCGTATACAACCGCCTTCTTCTTCGATTAATGGCCTAAAGTGTTCGATTCTTCCTCTCCAAATAACTTCCAATCCTCTTAACAAAATCGAGCACTCCTTTACGGAATTCTGTAGAGCTCTCCATCCTCTTTAATTCCATATCCGATTTGCCGCCTATCGTGGAGTACTCATCGAGTTTGAAGCCTCCAAAGTCGTCACCTTGCCTCCGCCGATGAGAACACCTCCGGCGATCAAAGTGGGCCCCCTCTCCGGCGAAGATGCGCCTCCCATAGCCCCTCCACGTCGTACAATCTGATCGTCCTCAGGTGCCATGGATCAGAAGAAATTGCAAGACCTAGTTTTGAAGGTTTCTGAAAACTATCGGCCTCAATTTGATTAGAGAAGAAGGTTATTTGATTTATTTAATTAATTTAATTATTATATTTAAATTGTTAACAAACTTCATAAAATCATATCCGGCTCATACGATAATGAAATTCGATGAAACAGGAAACATTAGGACTGTAAATTCGAGATGTAAATTTCAGATGAGACTGCAAAATTTTTGGATCATTCTACAATTTTAGAAAAAATAAACAGTGATGTGAGATTTCTTAATTCAAATTAATTAAATAAAATTATATTAGGGTGCAGACAGAGTTTAGAAACTCCCAACACCGTCATCCACAGACCATGGACAACTTGATTGTATTGTGATGGGAAATTGGTTAATTTTTGGTGATTGATTTTTGTTGAAACGAAATTGGTTAATATTGTGAAAATAGATTGTATAGAAAAAATGTATTAGGAAATGAAACCCTTGTATTGCCGGGAGGCCTAATTAGCGCGAGGAGCCGTACTAGGGACGGTGCCGGTTTTAATTACCCTGCCGTTGTGCTGCCGAAATTTTCTGAAATATTCTTGTGTTAAAAATTATTCATGTTATTATATAAAATTGTTTATATAATATGAAAATTAGATTTTTATTATATATATATGAATATGAAATGATCATTATATGTCAACATAAAATTCATATTTTTGTTGTAAGTCTAAAATAAACGTTGTTAAATAAAAATGTATTCACATTGGATTTTACATTTTTAATGTATATGAAACGTTAAAAATAAACATTGTTAAATGAAAATGTATTCACATTGGATTTTGCATTTTTAATGTATATGAAACATTAAAAATAAACATTGTTATAATAAAAATGTTTTACATTGAAATTTACATTTTTTTGTACATGAACTTTTAAAAAATAGCCATTGCAACAATAAAAATGTTTACATTGAAAATATCATTTCTAATGTAAATGGAACATTAATGAAAGAACAAAAAATTACATTTTTCAATGTAATAAAAGATAGAATAAAAAAGATTACATTTTTCAATGTAAAAAAGATAGAATAAAAAAAGTTTACATTTTTCAATGTAATAAAAGAAAGAACAAAAAAGATTACATTTTTCAATGTAATAAAAGATAGAATATAAAAGATTACATTTTCCAATGTAATAAAAGATAGAATAGAAAAGATTACATTTTTCAATGTAATAAAAGGTAAAATAAAAAAAATTACATTTTTCAATGTAATAAAAGATAGAATAAAAAAGATTACATTTTTCAATGTAATAAAAGATAGAATAAAAAAATTACATTTTTAATGTAATAAAAGAATGAACAAAAGATTACATTTTTCAGTGTAATAAAAGAATGAACAAAAGATTACATTTTTCAATGTAATAAAAGATAGGATAAAAAGAATACATTTTTCGATGTACTAAAAGATTGAACAAAAAGATTACATTTTTCAATGTAATAAAAGAATGAACAAAAGATTACATTTTCAATGTAATAAAAGAATGGATAAAAAGATTACACTTTTAATGAAATAAAAGATTACATAAGAAAGATTACATTTTTAATGTAATAAAAGAAAGATAAGAAAAATTACATTTTTCATGTAAACGGATTCAGTGTTAATATGAAATTGTTTTTAACATTTAACATTACATTTCTTGTGGAATGCAAGATTTCATGTAAAAGGATTCAATGTTAAAATGGAATTGTTTTTGACATTTAACATTACATTTTTAATGTAATGTAAGATTTCATATAAAAGAGATTCAAGATTGGTAAAAATAATTTAACAATATAAATTACATTTTAATGAAATTATGATTCATTAAAATGATGTTAATTATATGGTAGAGAGAAAATAGTTTGAAATCGTCGATCAAATATATATATATATATATATAAATTAAAATAAAACGAATCGTGCCGCTGCAGTTCGCGATTTTAAATTGTAACTTCAAACCATTATAACGATAGATCCGACCGTCGGATTTTCTCAAAACTGGAACCATTGGGTTCGCTTTGGAAAGATCTTCCCAACGATATAAAATTTGTTAAGATCCAACGGTTAGATTTTGAGAAATGTGTAAATTAAATTTTGATGAAAAAAGACCAGGGCCACGTAATGACCCGAAGCGTCGTTTAATTAAAAATGGCTATTTTTATATAAATAAAAATAGCGATAAATCGTTATATTATATTATAAACGATATGGAATGAAAAGAAATGATTTTGAATTATATATATTCGAGAATTATTTGAAAAGTCCGAGTTAAATCTCATTTCAAATAATTATATGACGATTTGAAGTCGAAGATATTGAAGATGGTGGTTAAAGACCGGCGATCTTCACATCGAATGGATGACTACTGATGCCCTGGATTGGTTAGCTCCCAGGAAAGGGTTATAGTGGAAGTTGTCCGGACGTACTTGTTGATTGTTCGGATATGCGAGAGCCTCTCTTACTTACTGGACATTGGGACGAGGAATAAGGTGTCTCCGGTTTCGTTAAGACCCAGAACAGACTTGTAAATGGATGTACGTCTGACATTGGATTTTATTCTGTGCTGATTGATTTCTATTTAATATATATCTGTTTGGTGGTGAATACTTTATTCTCTTGCTTCACACCATTCTCTAAGACGTACGAGCTCGAAGGTTATATATTGGTAGACATCAGTCGCACGACGTGAATTGTCAGTGTGGCATGCCAAGATGCAAATGATCAAGGCTTATTATTGAAAAGCAGAACCTTGTTGTTGATAATCAAAGCACAGCTTTATTTAGCATAGCTTTGTGTATAGCGTTACTTCGCGAGCCTCACACACTGGTATGAACCAAAAACGGGAGAAGGACCCCAGGGAGAGCATGCATTTCTTTCTAGCTAGAAGTGGTGTCACGGTATGGAGCCCAGACATTTTTACTTATGTGGATAAAGGAAAGCGAGGTACCTCGGATATTGAGTCCCTAGTGGCTTAGATTTACGCCCCATAGGGCAGGGAAATGTATTGTTCAGGCATTACTAATCCACTGACATATGTGTGGACCGGCCCTGGCGATCGTAAGGGCTTGACTGAGTACTTGTCTTGAGACATAGGCTAGATTTTCTTGAATTCGGTAAGGATGAAACCTTGCCTTGGTTCATGATGGAAATCCAACTTCCAATACGACACCATACGGTTTTGATTGTAAACCTATATACGGAGACATAGTATATGGTAGTTATACCGTCAATGATTGATACATTATGATTAAAATTTATTTTTGCAACATATATACACTAATAATAATATCAAATTTGTTTTATCGTATTAAACATTTTTGACCATTATAAGGTAAAACTCTATCCTCTGGTTTGCGTTGCATTGTGTGATGGGACTTGAGTCTTATAATGGTTTCATTTTTCTAAAAAGCATTGCGTTGTTTAACGATTTACTTTATTTATGCACTGGAAATCCAATGGAGTAAACCTGTTCCGCATTAGCGGCGTGGTCCTGTGATTAGCCTTTACTATTGATGGGTTAAGTAAGATTTCTCATACCAGTCCCATGATTGACTCGTAGTTTGTTTCACTTTGCAAACTCGGGTGCCCTCTTTCCACACGGGCAGCCTTGTATTCAGGTTTTAGTAGACTCATTCTGGATAGCTATGGAGCTGAAGATGGATCCCATCATTTCTGTTATGCTATTCAGACTTCATCTAGTATATTATGTTTGATTCCGCTGCAGACATTTTATATTAAGTTGAAAACTGTATTATGTACTAAGTATGATCCTATTATGCTGTGTAACTCTGATGATATATTGTTTCCAGTGTAATTTGATGTACATTATCTGCTGTAATTCTATATTTATGTTCTGCTGTTATTGTTTATGTGTTATATTCCCATGATTATCCTTGCTTTCGTACTACGGGAGTTTGGGGTTATCACACATTTACTAGTTTCACATATGAAATCTTCTGGTTATATTAAAACATTTCAAATTTTAATTCCATTCAAATCAATAAACACACCAGTATCTCAATAATTCAATAAAATTATTCCTTTTCTATATAAAAATATAATTTGGGAAAAATTATTTCATTTAACCTTTTTACAAAACAATACCGTGTCCATTGTCAATTCAAAATTGAACTAGACAAATAACAAAATATAAAACATTTTTCAAAATCTACTAATACGCTCTCTCATATATATATATATATAAATAAATATATATATATATATATATATATATATATATATATTCAAACTCAATCTAAGGCATTACTAACCCCATCTCTATCGAGTTATACCATAGAACCAAGGTTATTACTAAACCATTGCTCTGATACCACTTGTAACGACCCACTTTTTCGTACATTTTAAGCCAACATTTAATGACACATGTCAACTTGAATTGCATAGAAAAGTATATAATTGGGAGAAAGAAATTAGAGGGTGAGATACGAAAGTAAGAATACTAGAATAGGAAGAACCAATACAACACAGTGTCTCACATCGCAGTGGAACAAAATATAATATAGAAATACGTCTTTATTGAGAGCTTTATACTAAATACTTACAATCGTCAGAGTATATTGACACATCTAGATCGTTATAACAATTTGTCCTTATATATCACACATAGAGGAATATAGAATATGAATCATATGTTTAAACTCCTCCAACACGTCTTTTGAAATCCATAGCATCTTACCTAAACCTGAAAAACCCTGTCTAACCCGAGCTTACAAATGCTGGATCAGTCTGGTGGTCCAGAGTGAGAAAACCTCGCTAAGTTTATAATATCATCCAACTTGATTTTAAAGTGAAAATCCTTTTCGCAAGAAAGGATAATCGTAAGACCAATCCACACATAAATATGGACGGTTTTTATGTTATGATAACCCAAAACATTTTTGAAATCATATCTTATTCTGATATTATAACAGTGTCTAAATACAAATATAGAGCAATCTAGCATAACGCTTGCATCTCATGCTCCACATACATTGCATACAACAAAAAACGCAGGGACTTATTGGAGAATAGATTTCCATGGCAAGATATGGGCAACCACCATTCCGACAGTGTATCTCTAGAGTGGAATACACCGTGTTCAACAAGAACATCTTGCAACCCAGGCTAAACATGAGCTTCCATTCATTTCGCTTGAATGCTCCGAATATATTCTCACCTACGGTTGCTAGCAACATAACCGTTCTCGGGAGATACATAAGCGAAAGAAGAACAAATATGAATATTCTTTACATGGTGACAATGCACCTTAATGGGAGCGACCCACATAGTCAAGCAACCAACCCGATTTTAACCATTTTCTCGTTGATGAGGTTTGAGGTTTAAATCTTCTTTTTTGAACATCTAGCCACCGTTCATTTTGAATGTCACATCGTGAGATCTGGCAGAAAGTCACTAATTGATGTCCACAAAAATACTATAGCGATTTAGCTCAAAGAAGGGACATTCTCCGCCATCAACTTTGGTATGTTTGAAGAAATCAATGTACACGATCTCTTTGGAAATACTCTATCAGACATCCGTCCATACAAGTCATCCAAGAACAGGATAAACCGAAGGCACCCTCCTACTACATCCTAGGAATCACCTTATAGATCAGTATCGAGAAGTCTTTGCAATCCATATATTCCAATTACGACAGAACTACAGTTTATCTCTGGTTGGAAGTCAGAGATTATTAGTGGTTCTTCCATTTTATGAAGATCTAAGGTCTTCAATGTTCCATCCCGATCATCTTCTGATATCTTTAACATTCATGTATTCGTTGGTCTGAATGATTTTCAAATATAAATTCAATCCCGGTCTTTCCTTTCCAACAATCGTATCGGTCAGATTTTGATAGTCAGTTATTTAAATATCAAAATAAACAACCATTCAACCAAGAAAATAAAATGAATTCACTGGTTTAGTACTTAGCATCACTTCTAAATTTCCATTTCCTTAATCAAACCCTTTAAATCTTCCAATATTTGGAACAAAGCCCTTTATTTCATTTCACAAATAAATATCAAATCCTTCTGTTCAACATATATAACTTCTCAAATTATAATATATAATATACTTCTCGAAAATGCATACCTTTAACCACTCTCGTTTCTAAACTAGTATCATCCTTGGATAATCATGAAGTCGTTCAAGTTGGGGTATTTTATTTACCTCTCAGACCTTGAGTCAACAACATTCTTATCTTCAAAATAGATAGAAGTTTATCAACAAAAACTTTCTTTATAACTTTAACAATCCTTATATATATATATAAAACTTATTTCTATTATAAATAGAAACCTTCATAAACTGACAAGTTTATTTCAAACCTATATATTTATATCTCGATAGAACCTCATTTCTTATTTAATACCGCGAATTTAGATCGTATCTTAATAACTTAACCTGCCTCTCCATTTTAATTAAAACTTGGATTTTCGTTCTGATTCCCATTTCTTACCTTTATCAGTCCCTAACTGTAAATCAGTTAAGTAATAATTCCCCAAATATCAACCCTGAAGGACGAAGCCAACATCAGATCAATACTCAGAAAATCATTTAACTCAACTGATCTCCAGTTAGGTTTTAAATCTTTAATTTCATATCTACGGCTTTTATTTTGTTTATAAGCCATTTCTAATAACTCGATCCAATCATATCTTTTATAACAACTTGGGTTTTACAACAACTCCGTTCAACTTGGATTTTATAAATCCAATTAAATAGAATTCCAATCAGGATTATATTTAAAACTTCAATTTAACTTAACTTGTATTAATATTAATATAATTCGCCTAAAAATATCATTTAATTATAAATAGTCCTTATATTTTCATAAAACTCAATTAATACATTTTAAATCCCAAGATTCACCACATTGATTATTATAAAATAAATACTAACCAAATATCAACATTTAATAAAAATAATATACTTCACCATTAACTATTTCCATTAAATTAATGTACTAATTTTAAATTTCGATTAACTCGGTTGACTTAGTCAACTCAAACCTAATTAATTTGTTAACCAATTCTGATTCATCTTTCTCTTAAATTAATTAAAAACATAACTAATTTAAATAAATCCCATTTACATTGGTTAGTATTAAATAAATAATAATCACTTTCAATATAATTCCATTTGTTTCCAAAAACTTAATAACATAAGAATCTTCTTATAAAAGCGTTCAATAATTTACCTTAAAACTTAAATAATTAGTAAACATTTATTTCCTTATTTATAAATTTCCATTCAAAATAATATATTTTGAAATCCATCCTAAGTTGTAAATGAAATTTACAACTACATTTTTTATCGGTTTACCTGACAGTAAATCAACAGTGTATATTTGGGTCATCTGCTATTAATTCCTCAACTAATATTATCCATTGTTAATAATAAATAATGTTGAATTTATATTTAACAACGATAATCAATTCCATAACCCAATCATATTTGTCAAGCAGTTCATATAATGATAATATGAAATTAAACAATAAATTTGAGGAATCCAGTTGAATCCCTCCAACCTGCTTTTTCCCTGCATCCAAATAGTTTACCTCAAATAAAATAATCCAATTACAATAAACATGAATAATGAATTCAACTAATAAAAGTCGACTAATAATAATAATTCAAGCATCCAATTTAATTCAATGCATTTATATTATTACAAAGGTAACCAACAAGGTTAGTTACCTCATTTGGAAATAATCGTTAAAAATAACGATTGGTTTTGATTAAATTAAACTAAGACGACCCAAACTTCCTCCTATGGGAAAGCCCAGGTTGAATTGAGAACACGACTCATCAGAACACGAACAATAGAACATTTCATTGCTTATTACAAAAATTTACATCACAGTACAAGAATATATCAGAGTACGAATAATATGCAACACAGGAAAATATCAGAGATTTAAAATACATAACAGCGGAAATAAAATATAGAAATACAATGCGTAGCAGAAGTACATCAACTAGCACAACTGAACGAAATACACGGATACAAAGCTTTCCGAATATAGCTCCAGCTGTAATCCAGGATTCTGGAAAAAGAAATATCTGCGAAAACCAAAACTACTAGCTGCTCATATGGAAAATATGGGCACCCAGAATTTAGGTTAAAACAATAAACTCTGAGTCAGTCATGAGACTGGTGTGAGAACTAAAACAGTTATTAATCTTTATTTTAAAGTTGGGTTAATCAAGGGACCACACCGCTAATGTGGAATGGGTGTTCCCCCAAGAATACCAGTGCATAAAACAAACAGTGCAATGCTAAATAAAGAACAATGAAGCTATTATAAGACTTAGGTCTCATCGCATAATGCAAAGCAAGCCGACGGATAGAGTTTTACCTTATAATTGCCAAATATGCTTGGTACGCGAAATTTATCTTTTATTATTACTATAAGTGAAGAAATCAACTTCAAATATAAAAGTATCAATCATAGACAACATGAATGTCCCATACCACTATGCAGACAATAGTATACAACTAAAACCGTAAAATGTCGTATTGGAAGTTTCGATTTCCATACAGATGGTTCCTGATTCAAAAGATCTATTGCATAGTGCAATCCACAATATCTTACATCCCGTGCATGAGAAAACGCCATAATGCACATCCGCACTATATCCAGGATATTAAGTATCTCAACAGCTTACGTCCCGTGCATGAGAAAACGCCATATACTCTACCCTTCTAGGAATCAAGGGTGTTCCCTATCCCTACCAGGTGTGTAGCGACAACACCCAGCCTATCTCGATCGACCAATCCATCCTCATCTTGAAAGTATACCGATCTAACCATCAATCCACCACTATACCGAGGTGCGAGGCTCGCGAACTAATGCTACACAAAGCTATTCTAATTAAAACTATACTTTGATCATCATACACCAAACTTTGCATTTCAACAAAAGTTTGGATCACTGCATCTCAGCATTCCACACTATCAATCCATGTCATACCATTGATTTCTACCAATATATAACCTCTAAGCTCGTACGTCTTAGAGAAGGTTGTTAAGCAAGAGAAGAAATTCTCCGCCACCAAACAGATATATATTTAGCAGAGTTCAACGAATACAACATAACGGAATACAATGGTAGACACACCATCCATTTGCAAGTCTGTTCTGGGTCCGAACGAAACCGGAGGCACCTTATTCCTCGTCCCATATGTCCAATACAGGAGAGAGGCCCTCGCATATCCGAACAATCAACAAATACGTCCAGACTGCTACCGCTGTAGCCCCTTCAAGGTAGCTACTCCAATCATGGGCATCAGTAGCAACCCATCCATTCGATGTGAAGATTGTCTATCTTACACCATCTTAAATCTCTTCACTGTTAGTCGTCGTATCAATTATTCAGAATGGGTTATACCGGTCTTTCTGAATAACTCGCGCATCTTATAATCAAGTGCTATCACAACACATCATATGCCTCATTCCAATCCAGAATATTCTGTATTCACATTTTTTTATTCTGGAAAGGTTCTCATTAATCTTATCAAAGATTATCACTTTTAAACACACTATTTAATTCATTTCTTTAGAAATCATTTCAAAAGATTTTATAGTATCTTTTCACAGTTTAAACCAAATTAAGGTTTATCAAACTAGTCGGGATTAACGCTTTACCGAAGTAATCATTCATTTTATTATCCCATCCCAAACTATTCATCCCATGGAGCAAAACTGGTAGTATTCCATATCTAACACCGCTGTGTTATCGGTAAATTCAATTACCATTTCACGTTCAAATCTAATTAAAGATTTAACTATCGCATGAAGTAAAACTAGTGATACTCCATTCTCGAACACTTCTCAAATTTGGCAAATTTAATTACCACATTAACATTTCAATCTAATTAGAGATTCATTAAAACTCCACTTAGTTTTAATCTCCAAAAAACATTATTTAATGATTATTCAAATTTAGGAAATAAATCCTGTCTTTATTGGGTTAAAGAACGAATGTCATTTAAAACATTGTTCACTATAAACCCAAAATCATTTTCCATTAAAGTGGAATCTACACGAAAATCAGACCAGTATATAATCGATATAAATTCCCATATCAGATTAACAATATAAAATGGAATAACGACAAAGCCTTTTAAATTCCATATATAGTAACGGTCTTCCTTCACAGAAGCTCATCTCGATTATTACTAAATCGAATTCCATTCAATTCCAATTTAATATATTAAATTGGAAAATTCCATTAATCTTATTTAAAGATTATAAATTCCAAATCATATTCTTCACTATTAATTGGGTTTAAGAACCAATGTTATTTAAAACACCGTTCACTATAAACCCAAAGATCCAATTCTTTAATTCAATTCCAATTAAATATTAATTAATTGGAAAAGTTCACTAAATCTTAATTTAAATAATATTTATTCTTTTCTCAACTGGGTTTCAGAACAGTGTTATTTAAGACACCATTCATGACAAACCCAAAATCCGATTTGATATCAAATACAAGGCTCTAAATAGAAATTATATCGGCTTATATTCAATATCAAATTCTGAAACCAACAATTATCGTATTGGGAATAACAATATATATATATATATATATATATTCCAAATTCCACAATCATATCCGTATAATCACGGAATCCAATATCGAAATATTCTGAAGATTATGTCCATTTAAATCCATTCCAATTTATTTGTTGGAAATTTCTAGTTATATTAAAACCATTTTCAAATCCAATTTATTTATTTCTGAAATAACTGGATTATAATTCTAGTTATTACTAGTTCATTTTGATAAAAAAATATTTTTATCTTTTCAAATATGGAAATTTTCATCCAAAATCTTTCCAAATCATTTATTATGATATTACACAAATATTTTTCCATATTTTTGATAATTTTAATATCGCCCTTATAAGCGGTTTTCAATAACGACCACTGAACTGCATCCATAGCGACCTTTTCCAAATCTAATTTGGACATATCTTAAAATCCAACCGTTAGATTTCAAATCTCTTGTATTCATTGGAAAGCTCTTTTCGATACGAACCCAACAGTTCTGGTTTAAGGAGAATCTGACGGTCAGATCTCCCTTTACATCAATTTGAAGTTAATGGTCGAAAGTTGCAAATGGTCGCTGCGTCGGTGCATTTTATTTAAGCTACTAAAATATATATAATATATATATCATCGATTTCCATTCAAAACTATTTATAAAATATTTATAAATTCATTTTAAACCGATTTTAACTTCGTTTTCAATTTTAAATCAAAATTGAATATTCTATATCATTATAATATTAAAATGACAATATCTTCAAAATATCAGATTTTGAAATCACTTTTCGATATTCATTATAAAATGAATAAAATCGACAGAAAATCCCGTTCTTGTTAAAGTGGTGTTTAACTACTTAACACGACTTCACATTTTAATATTTTCGCGCCCATCCAAAATCCGACATCAAAATCACATTTTGATTATTCAATGAATATTATTTTTAAATATTCGTTAATTCTGAATTGGAATCAGACTCAATCAATTACCATATAAATTCAATTATATGGATTTCATATATCGCATGTATACAATAAAAATGATAAATAATTATTAAAAATTCATACAACATGCAAAGTGCATTTTACAACTGTATAAGTATTAAAACAAATAAATAACGCTTATACAGTCTGTCAACCCACCGATTGACATACCACTAATTATTGGGATTAGTGTATTCCAACACCGGTGTGGGATTTTCAAACAATAATTACTGATTATTATTTGTGCAGTTGGGCGATGTGTAAAATTTATCGTCCCAGTCAATATCAGTTAAATAGGCGTACATAAACAAGTCGTCTGACTTGTTAATGAATATTTATTTTATTTCTTTTCATGATAATTTTTTACACACTTTATATAAATAATTTTATATACAATAATATCAAGCAATGAAAATCCCAATCATAATCCAAACAAATAATCAACCGTGGTTTGTGCAAAAAAATAGTGTCAGGAGCTACTAAGCCCCATCTGCAACCTAGGATATAATGACGTAACAAAAATGATTTAAGTGAGAGAGTTCTCATAGTCAGTTTCCACTCCATCATTCTTTATTGGAAGGTTTGGATTTAAATCCACGCTAAATTTTAACAAGCTCCAAATTTGACCCAGTTAGCCTTGTTGTGAAGCTCTCGCCCCCACGGTTGCAACCGATCATGTTTCAAGCTATGTGGAGTTCGTATGAGAAAGATACGCTATTATAAAGGTTAATGACATTTTTAAAATGATTAATATAATAATTAATTAAATTAAAATCACTTTCCTCCCCAATTATACACAGCTGACGTCGAAATACCTCTGTTCAAAACTAGGGTTCCAAAACGCCACCCTCGTTCAACTTGACGACGATCTGACCATGCCACACTCTCCGCTTCCGCAAGCCGCGCCTGAGCCACCCCGTAATGTCAAGCTCGAACGCCTATTGATGCTGGAGTTCTCCTTGCAACGGTCAGACTTTTGACCCTCGATTCACGCGAAACACGAAACGAAACTAGATCAAACCAGGATAGATTCGAAGCTCTCCGAGAGATCTATCACTTTCATTTTATGATTTTGGATTAAAACACGGTGGATTGGAAGAATTTTTAGCAAGAATTTCGAAGGGTTTGGTGCGTTGATTTCAGATGGCGGTGGCCTTGAGAGATAGTGAGCTAAGGTTTCTAATTTTAAGGCTATTTATATAAATTTATAATATTATTTAATTCCATTATTATTTGTTTAATGTCACGAACTCCAAATCGAACCCAACGAGTGTCGCCCCTAGCTAAATACCCTCATTCCGAACATAATGGGATATGTTTCGTAAGCTAATTCGACTATTTCAGTTAGTTTTTCTCCAAATTAAAATATATAACGTTCAATATTGAATTTGAACATGCATTTTAATTTACCGGGGCCACGTACTAACTCCAAAAATTATAGAAAAATAAATCTAGCTATGTTTTGACGATACGGTCCTAAACAAACTAATTTCGTTAAATTTGGAAATCACTTGAAAAATGGCCATTTTTTGGTCGATCCAATTTAAACTGACACTGTCAAAACACATTTAAATTTACCACGCTTGCATATTAAATCCAAAAAATATGAAATTTAAAACCTAACAATAATTTGACATTCTGAATCCAACAAAAGTGGTTTCGTCGAAAACAGAGGTCATTTGCAAAATGGCTACTTTTAAGGGCTATATATTATATTAAAATATATATAAATTACATAGCGACTATTTAAAATTTAAACTGGACATAACTTACAATTTATATTATGAAATCTGAATTTTTCACATTCATTAGAAAGATATTATTAAACAGATTCAAACGTTTCTTGTTTTACTGAAATCCGATTTATGAATCCTGTACATTCATTTGAAATTAGAAATTGAATTTTCAAACAACCGGGCCATTTCAAGCTCGTTTTATAATTAAAATAAATTTATACGTTCTAACTTAGATTTAAATAAATTTTTAATCGTTATTATTTAAAATAAATCATTTTAAATTTTCAAAATTCATTAAAATAGCTAAAACAAAAATTTTAAATTGGTTCAGAAATTCCGTGTTATAACAATCTCCCCCACACAAAATCTTTTCGTCCTCGAAAAGGAACGGAGCTAGAAGTTGTTAACTAATGAACTCAACTTTCATTCTGGTTTTCATTCTTCAAATTTTCAATTTCTAAGAATTTTCTTGTTTCTCAAAAATTTGGATAACACCCTAAATTTTCAAAAAATTTCGCCATAACCTCCATTGTACAGGCTGATCGGTAAAACCACAACTTGCCTCACAGGCCGGCTCTCATCAACCAAAAAGAAAAAAGGCCAATCGGCTCGTAAAATCATCAAACCTAATGCATATAGTAAATATGTACCTATTTGTCTGACATACAATTTTATTCCTCTTCATAGCTTCCATGCTACGACTTGTTCAGTATATATACATTTACATATATGCAATTCTATTATATTTTGAATTCAGTTCAATATTTTGATTCGATTTGGCTAAATTTACCTTCGTTCTGTTATTGGTTTAATTATTCCAATTTTATTAAATAGTTAAACTAATAATCATCCATGCAACCAGCAATCAATTAGTTGAATAGCTTTTCAAATTTATTAAATAGCTAAGTCACAAATAGTAAGTTCTAGCTAAGTTTTGGTTCTCACACCAGTCAATTGGAAATATATAGATCTCCTACTTTCAAAACTCGAACATAAATATTGATGATGTAGCTACATCATCAGAATTATCCCCGGGCGACTAGAATGTGATTCTATATCTACCCAGTATATTTGAGACTTCGAATACACGCTTGCAAGGCATATATTCAAACTCTTCTTACACTTGATAGTCCAAATTCAATATAAAATAAAATACTCAAATACGTATAATTTGATATAATTTTCAAACTAAATTCATTTTTTTCCTTTTAAATAATACTCTTCTAACTCGTTCTAGGGTATTACTAGACCTATCTCTAACGAGTTACTCTCATAGGATATTACTAATCCTATCTCTGATGAATTCTTTTGTTTGGTTCTAATGTGTCTTGTTCTCGAGCTCTGTAAATCAAAGCTCTGATACCAAACTAAGACGACCCAAACTTCCCCTTACGGGAAAGCCCCGATAGAATCGAGAACACGACTCATCAGAACACGAACAATAGAACATTTCATTGCTTATTACAACAATTTACATCAGAGTACAAGAATATATCGGAGTATGAATAATATACAATATAGAAAAATATCAGAGATTTAAAATACATTGCAGCGGAAATAAAATATATAAATATAATGTGTAGCGGAAGTACATCAACTAGCACAACTGAATGAAATACACTGATACAAAACTTTCCAAATATAGCTCCAGCTGCAATTCAGGATCCTGGAAAAAGAAATATCTGCGAAAACCAAAACTACTAGCTGCCCGTGAGGAAAATATGGGCACCCAGAGTTTAGGTTAAAACAATAAACTCCGAGTCAGTCATGGAAAAGGTGTGAGAACTAAAATAGTTATTAATCTTTATTTTAAAGTTGAGTTAATCAAGGGACCACACCGCCAATGCGGAATGGGTTTACCCCCAAGAATACCAGTGCACAAAACAAACAACGCAATGCTAAATAAAGAAAAATGAAGTTATTATTAGACTCAGGTCCCATCACATAATGCAACGCAAGCCATAGGATAAAGTTTAACCTTATAATAGACAAATATGCTTGGTACGCGAAATTTATCTTTTATTATTACTATAAGTGAAGAAATCAACTTCAAATATAAAATATCAATAATAGACGACATGAATGTCCCATGCCACTATGCCGCCAATAATATACAACTAAAACCGTAAAATGTCATATTGGAAGTTTGGAATTCCATACTGATGGCTCCTGATTCAAAAGATCTGTCGCGTAGTGCAATATACAACGACTTACGTCCCATGCATGAGAAAACGCCGTAATGCACATCCGCACTATATCCAGGATATCAATTATCTCAACGGCTTACGTCCCATGCATAAGAAAACGCCGTATACTCTATCCTTCTGGGAATCGGGGGGTGTGCCCTATCCCTACCAGGTGTGTAGCGACCACACCCAGCATATCTCGGTCGACCAATCCATCCTCATCTCGAAAGTATACTGATTTAACCATCAGTTCACCACCATACCGGGGTGCGAGGCTCGCGAATTAACGCTACACAAAGCTATGCTAATTAAAGCTATGCTTTGATCATCATCATCAAACTTTTCTTTTCAAAAAAAATTTGGATCACTGCATCCCAGCATGCCACACTATCACTCCATGTCATAACATTGATTTCTACCAATATATAACCTCTAAGCTCGTATGTCTCAAAGAAGGTGTTAAGCAAGAAAATAAGTTCTCCGCCACCAAACAGATATATATTTAGCAGAGATCAATGAATACAACATAATGGAATACAATGTCAGACACACTATCCATTTGCAAGTCCTGTCTGGGTCTGATTGAAACCGGAGGAACCTCATTCCTCGTCTCGTATGTCCAAAGCAGGAGAGAGGCCCTCGCATATCCGAACAATCAACAAATACGTCTGGACGGCTACCACTGTAGCCCCTTCAAGGTAGCTACTCCAATCATGGGCATCAATAGAAACCCATCCATTCGATGTGAAGATCGTTGGTCTTGCACCGTCTTCAATCTCTTCGACTGTTAGTTGTCGTATCAATTTTTCATAATGGGTTAAACCTGGTCTTCCCGAATGACTCGCTTATCTTATAATCAAGTGCTATCATAACACATCATGCGCCTCATTCAAATCCAGAATATTCTTTTATTTGCATTTCTTTATTCTGGAAAGGATCTCATTAATCTTATCAAAGTTTAACTTTTAAACACACTGTTTATTCCATTTCTTTGGAAATCATTTCAAAAGATTTTATAGTATCTTTTCACAGTTTAAACCAAATTAAGGTTTATCAAACTAGTTAGGATTAACGCTTACCGAAGTAATCATTCATTTTATTATCCCATCCCAACCTATTCATCCCATGGAGCAAAACTGGTAGTACTCCATATCTAACACCACTGTGTTATCGGTACATTCAATTACCATACCATGTTCAAATCTAATTAAAAATTTAACTGTCACATGAAGTAAAACTGGTGATACTCCATTCTCCAACACTTCTCAAATTTGGCAAATTTAATTACCACATTAATATTTCAATCTAATTAAAGATTCGTTAAAAATCCACTTAGTTTTAATGTCAAAAAATCATTGTTTAATGATTATTCAAATTTAGAAAATAAATCCTGTCTTTACTGGGTTAAAGAATGAATGTCGTTTAATCGTTCACAATAAACCGAAAATCATCTTCCATTAAAGTGGAATCTACACAGAAGTCATAATAGTGTATAATCAGTATAAATTCCCATATCAGACTAATAATATAAATGGAATAACGACAAAGCCTTTTAAATTCCATATATAGTAACGGTCTTCCTTCACAGAAGCTCATCTCGATTATTACCAAATCGAATTCCATTCATTTCCAATTTAGTATATTAAATTGGAAATCTTTACTTTGGAAAATTCCATTAATCTTAATTAAAAGATTATAAATTCCAAATCATATTCTTCACTGTTACTTAGGTTAAAGAATAATGTTATTTAAAACACCATTCACTGTAAACCCAAAAATCCAATTCTTTTACTCAATTCCAGTTAAATATTAACTAATTGGAAAACTTCACTAAATCTTAATTTAAAGATTTATTCTTTTCTCAACTGGGTTTAAGAACAGTGTTATTTAAGATATCGTACACAACAAACCCAAAATCCAATTTGATATCAAATATAAGGCTCTAAATAGAAATTATATCGTCTTATATTCAATATCAAATTCTGAAACCAACAAATATTGTATTGGGAACAACAATATATATCTTCCAAATTCCTCAACCATATCCGTATAATAACGGAATCCAATATCGAAATATTACAAAGACTATTTCCATTTAAATCCATTCCAGTTTATTCATTGGAAATTTCTGATTATATTAAAATCATTTTCAAATCCAATTTATTTATTACTAAAAATAATTAGATTATAATTCTAGTTATTACTAGTTCGTTTCGATAATTTTTTTTATCTTTTCAACTATCGATTTTGTCTTTCAAAATCTTTCCAAACCATTTATTATGATTTTACACAATTTTTTCCATATTTTTAATAATTTTAATATAGCCCGTACAGGCAGTTTCCAACAACGGCCACCGAACTGCATTCATAGCGACCTTTTACAAAACTGATTTGGACATATCTTAAAATTCAATCGTTAGATTTCAAATCTCTTGTATTCATTGGAAAGGTCTTTTCGATATGAACCCAAGAGTTCCAGTTTTAGGAGAATCCGATGGTCGGATCTTCCGCTATATCAACTTGAAGTTAATGGTCGAAGTCGCGAACGGATGCTGCACGGCGCGTTATATTCAAGTCATTAAAATATATATAATATGTATATCGTCCATTTCCATTCAAAACGTATTTATAAAATATTTATAAATTCATTTTAAATTGATTTTAACTTCATTTTCAATTTTAAATCAAAATTGAATATTCTATATCATTATAATATTAAAATGATAATATCTTCAAAATATCAGATTTTGAAATCACTTTTCGATATTCATTATAAAATGAATAAAATCGACAGAAAATCCCGTTCTTGTTAAAATGGTGTTTAACTACTTAACACGACTTCACATTTTAATATTTTCGCGCCCATCCAAAATCCGACATCAAAATCACATTTTGATTATTCAATGAATATTATTTTAAAATATTCGTTAATTCTGAACTGGAATCAGACTCAATCAATTACCATATAATTTCAGTTATATGGACTTTATACATCGCATGTATACAACAATGATGATAAACAAATATTAAAAATTCATACAACATCTTGATTGCATTTTACAACTGTATAAGCATTAAAACAAATAAATAACGCTTATAAAGTCTGTCAACCCACCAATTGACATACCACTAATTATTGGGATCAGTGTATTCCAATACCCATGTGAGGTTTTCAAACAACAAATACTGATTATTATTTGTGCAGCTGGGCTCTATGTAAAATTTATCATCCCAATCAATATCAGTTAAGTAGGTGTACATAAACAAGTCATCCGACTTGTAAATAAATGTTTATTTTATTTCTTTTCATGATAATTTTTATATACACTTTATGTAAATAATTTTATATACAATAATATCAATCATTGACAATCCCAATCACAATCCAAACAAACAATTAACCATGGTTTGTACAAAAAAATAGTGTCAGGGGCTACTAAGCCTCACCTGCAACCTAGGATATAATGACGTAACAAAAATGACTTGAGTGAGAGAGTTCTCATAATCGGTTTCCACTCCATCACTCTTTATTGGACGGTTTAGATTTAAATCCACCCTAAATTCTAACAAGCTCCAAATTTGACCCAGCTAGTCTTATTGTGAAGCTCTCATCCCCACGGTCGCAACGGATCCTGTTTCATGCAATTTGGAGTTCGTATGAGACAGATACGCTACTATAAAAGTTAATGACATTTTTAAAATGATTAATATAATAATTAATTAAATTAAAATCACCTTCCTCCCCATATATACATAACCGACATCGAAATCCCTATGTTCAAAACTAGGGTTCCAAAACGTGCCACCACCGTTCAACTTGACGACGATCTGACCATGCCATGCTCTCCGCCTCTGCAAGCTGCGCTTGAGCCACCCCGTCACGTCAAGCTCGAACGCCTATGGACGCCGGAGTTCGCCTCGCAATGGTCAGACTTTGGACCCTCGATTCACGCAAAACACAAAATGATACTTGATCAAACTAGGATGGATTCGAAGCTCTCGGAGAGATGTATCACTTTCGTTTTATGATTTTGGATTAAAACACGGTTGATTGGAAGAATTTTTTGCAAGAATTTCGGAGCGTTTGGTGTGTTGATTTGAGATGGCGGCGACGCTAAGAGATAGTGAGCTAAGTTTCAAATTTTAAGGTTATTTATATAAATTTATATAATTTAATTCCATTGTTATTATTTAATGTCACGAACACCAAATCAAACCCAACGACTATCGCCCTAGCTAAATACCACATTCCGAACACAATGGGATAAGCCAATTCGATCGTTTTAGTCAGTTTTTCTCAAAATTAAAATATATAACGTTCAATATTGAATTTGAACGTACACTTTAATTTACAAGGGCCACATACTGACTCCAAAAATTCCAAAAAAATAAATCTAGCTATGTTTTGACGATATGATTCTAACAAAACTAATTTCATTGAATTCAGAGACCGTTTGAAAAATTGCCATTTTCTGTTCGATCCAATTCAAACTGAAACTGTTAAAACTTATTTAAATTTACCACGCTCACATATTAAATCCAAAAATTGTGAAATTTAAAACCTAGCAATAATTTGACATTCTAGATCAAACAAAAGTGGTTTCTTCAAAAACAGAGGTCGTTTGCAAAATGGCTATTTTTAAGCGTTATATATTATATTAATATATATATAAATTTCATAGCGACTATTTTAAATGTTAAACTAGACATAACTTCCAATTTATATTATGAAATCTGAAATTTTAACATTCATTAGATAGATATTATTAAATAGATTCAAATGTTTCTTGTTTTACTGAAATCCTGTACATTCATTTAAAATTAGAAATTAAAATTTTAAAATGCCGCACCATTTCAAGCTCATTTTATAATTAAAATAAATTTATACATTCTAACTTCGATTTAAATAAATTTTTAGTCGTTTATTATTTAAAATAAGTCATTTTAAATCTTCAAAATTCATTAAAATAGCTAAAATAATTTTTTCAAATTGGTTCAAAAATTACGGGTTGTTACATAAAATAACGTTTAATTTAATTCAGTTATAAAAATATTCAACATATATTCAAACAATCATCAAATCAACCAACAATCAGCAAACATATCATACAAATATTAAACCCGACTTATAATAAATATAAGTGGGAGAAATGAGTGAGTTAAACTCACTTTGGGCATCCATTCGTCGTCAAAATGGTTTGTTTCAGTTAAATTAAACCATCGTTTAATTTGACTGAATATCTCAGTTTCTTTCAACTCCGTCCAATCCAGCTCCAAAATGATATGTTCGCTGATACGATTTAACGCTTCCGGTCTTGCTGAATTATGACAACACACGAGTATGTTACAAAATTTATATGGTTTAGGTTTTTAATTTAAATAATAAAACCTTAACTATATTTTAATTAACGTTAATCATAATATTAAAATAATCGGTCCATAGTTGTTACCCCGATGCAAACGTTCTTCTTCCCAATTTTTTCAACTACACGTTAGTTCTATCCCATGCAGTTCCTCACCGTTTAACGTCCCCAACCACTTTGTTGCTCCCTCATTTCAACGTTTCCAACTTCCCCCCATTCTTTTTTTTCTTTGTTAAAAGCCTGAGGCCCAAATCGTTTCTTAACCCACCCGATATGTTCCTCTTCTTCCAAAATGAAACCATCCACAAACATCCCTACTTATTTTCTCCCCACGCCCTCATGTTATTCCCATATATCCTCCTGTTACTGCAACTACACGTGATGTTCCCCACTTGCCCTTCCGACGCAACCCGCAAGCAAAACTCCCCCATGCACCAACTTTCCCCAGTTCGAGATTTTCTTTCTCATCTTAGAAAGCCTTCCAAAGTCCATGCCCTCCTCAAGTTTCGCTTCCCATCTTCCCTACTTACCACTTCTTCTTATTACTGTACAACTCCACCCAACGACGCTAAGAGATGGCGGCGACGCTAAGAGATAGTGAGCTAAGTTTCAAATTTTAAGGTTATTTATATAAATTTATATAATTTAATTCCATTGTTATTATTTAATGTCACGAACACCAAATCAAACCCAACGACTATCGCCCTAGCTAAATACCACATTCCGAACACAATGGGATAAGCCAATTCGATTGTTTTAGTCAGTTTTTCTCAAAATTAAAATATATAACGTTCAATATTGAATTTGAACGTACACTTTAATTTACAAGGGCCACATACTGACTCCAAAAATTCCAAAAAAATAAATCTAGCTATGTTTTGACGATATGATTCTAACAAAACTAATTTCATTGAATTCAGAGACCGTTTGAAAAATTGCCATTTTCTGTTCGATCCAATTCAAACTGAAACTGTTAAAACTTATTTAAATTTACCACGCTCACATATTAAATCCAAAAATTGTGAAATTTAAAACCTAGCAATAATTTGACATTCTAGATCAAACAAAAGTGGTTTCTTCAAAAACAGAGGTCGTTTGCAAAATGGCTATTTTTAAGCGTTATATATTATATTAATATATATATAAATTTCATAGCGACTATTTTAAATGTTAAACTAGACATAACTTCCAATTTATATTATGAAATCTGAAATTTTAACATTCATTAGATAGATATTATTAAATAGATTCAAATGTTTCTTGTTTTACTGAAATCCTGTACATTCATTTAAAATTAGAAATTAAAATTTTAAAATGCCGCACCATTTCAAGCTCATTTTATAATTAAAATAAATTTATACATTCTAACTTCGATTTAAATAAATTTTTAGTCGTTTATTATTTAAAATAAGTCATTTTAAATCTTCAAAATTCATTAAAATAGCTAAAATAATTTTTTCAAATTGGTTCAAAAATTACGGGTTGTTACATAAAATAACGTTTAATTTAATTCAGTTATAAAAATATTCAACATATATTCAAACAATCATCAAATCAACCAACAATCAGCAAACATATCATACAAATATTAAACCCGACTTATAATAAATATAAGTGGGAGAAATGAGTGAGTTAAACTCACTTTGGGCATCCATTCGTCGTCAAAATGGTTTGTTTCAGTTAAATTAAACCATCGTTTAATTTGACTGAATATCTCAGTTTCTTTCAACTCCGTCCAATCCAGCTCCAAAATGATATGTTCGCTGATACGATTTAACGCTTCCGGTCTTGCTGAATTATGACAACACACGAGTATGTTACAAAATTTATATGGTTTAGGTTTTTAATTTAAATAATAAAACCTTAACTATAT
This sequence comes from Allium sativum, assembly GCA_030737875.1. Taxonomy (NCBI): domain Eukaryota; kingdom Viridiplantae; phylum Streptophyta; class Magnoliopsida; order Asparagales; family Amaryllidaceae; genus Allium; species Allium sativum. Next base: position 304,635,392 of record CM060916.1, on the reverse strand, counting down.
TTTAATTAACGTTAATCATAATATTAAAATAATCGGTCCATAGTTGTTACCCCGATGCAAACGTTCTTCTTCCCAATTTTTTCAACTACACGTTAGTTCTATCCCATGCAGTTCCTCACCGTTTAACGTCCCCAACCACTTTGTTGCTCCCTCATTTCAACGTTTCCAACTTCCCCCCATTCTTTTTTTTCTTTGTTAAAAGCCTGAGGCCCAAATCGTTTCTTAACCCACCCGATATGTTCCTCTTCTTCCAAAATGAAACCATCCACAAACATCCCTACTTATTTTCTCCCCACGCCCTCATGTTATTCCCATATATCCTCCTGTTACTGCAACTACACGTGATGTTCCCCACTTACCCTTCCGACGCAACCCGCAAGCAAAACTCCCCCATGCACCAACTTTCCCCAGTTCGAGATTTTCTTTCTCATCTTAGAAAGCCTTCCAAAGTCCATGCCCTCCTCAAGTTTCGCTTCCCATCTTCCCTACTTACCACTTCTTCTTATTACTGTACAACTCCACCCAAAAGCCGCACTGCTCGATCCCATAAAAACCCTACCAAGCTTATAGCTGCCATCACCTGCACACCACCCGTGCTACCATATTTCAGCACTCTACCTTTTTCTAGAAAACAAAACCCACACCGTTCCATCTCGTGTTCAACACCCAGGCCATGCAAAAACTGCCGACTCTATTATCTCCTTTCACCATTCATCTTACGTACGTTCAGGTCACCAATCACTTGAGAGCACCGTAATCCTATCGTCCTCCCTTCTACTTTTTGCCAGTTAAAGACATAGTGATTGGTCGGAATGGTTTTCGAATTCAAACCCTTCTACTTTTTAGTTTCGAAATTGAGCTTTGATTTAATATGAGATGGACTTACGGTTTAATTTTAAGAAATAGAGTTGGCCTTTGCTTTTGCTTGCAGGCGAAAATAAACAAGGTGAATGTGTGAGTATGTATATATATATATATATATATATATATATATATAGGCGATTAGTTATGGATAGAAACAATATCGTTTCGATCACTACGATATAGCACTGTGCAAAGTTATAGGATAGTTGTGCATTTGAAATGAAAGATACGGTAGTCTGCATGCTTAAAGAGAAAAAGAGGTGTGGGACACAAGAAAAGCGGATTGTTTGGTGAGTAAGGAAAACAAAAAGTACTCGACTGATTTAATTGGATTTAATATATAAATTATTTTACCCATTTATCACTGTATCAATGTTTAATTTTTGTATAGTCTCACACGAACCCCAAAAATAACGAAACTAGACACCCTACTATGTTTTGACGTTCCGGATCTAATGGAATTATTTTCGTTGAATTCCAACACCGTTTGCACGACGGCGTTCTTTTAATTCCAATTATATTCATTGGTTCACATTTAAAATTTCCTCTACCAACAAAACAACTCTGATTGGTTCCAAACTGATATATCAATAATTAGCTATACGCATTCCAACAAAATTCGTTTCATAAAAAATGGAGGTCGTTTGAAAAACGACTTTTCATAAGGCTTATATAATATAGATAAAATATTAAATAAATTCCAAAACAATTAAGTAAATAATAATAAATTATTATTGTCGGATATATCCAAATGAAATAATATATTACTTCAAATATAAACCAATATGGAATTATAATTCAATATTAAAATTCGAGTTAAACAATACCCAAGTTATATAAAAACCCTTAATATTTTATTAATTAAACGTTATTGTTTATTAACGAATTCCATAGCGACTATTTGAAAATTTGATTTGGCCGTAACTAACAATCTAATACATGAAATCTCGATTTTTCTCTTTTATATGAAAATTATAATTAACTAGATTTAAACGTTTTTTGTTTCATGAAATTCCGACTTAAAACGAATTTTGTATGTTCAATTGAAGTTCAAAATCCAATATTATGAATTACCGCGACGTAATGAGCTCGTTTTAAATTAAATATTAATATAAACGTCCAGTCGTTGTTTAATAAACGAATTCAATATTAATAATCCATTTATATTCAAATATAATATTTAAGATAAATTTAAATATTCAAAATTAAATAAACAAAAAATCTGGGACGTTCACATGCATCCCTCCTTTTTTGTCATTCATTGACAAAATGTTATTAAAGTCACCCAGAACCATCCAAGGTTACATAACTATTTAAGCTTCCTTAACAATATAAACCCAAAGCTTTTCTCGGTCATTGAGAAAGTTACTGGCATATATGATAGAAATTCTACAAATCAAACCCTCCACATTTTTGACTGACAAAGATATGTGCTGTGTAGATTTATTCTCTACCAAAACATCCTTCCAAACATTTGTATCTCACACTACAAGAATTCTCCATTTGCATCCAATGTTAGTATTGTTATAGATATCCAATTTTGTTGAAACCTTCCTTGTAGATTACCAATCATGTCATTACTAAGTTTGTTCTCTAACAGACCGATTGTCGAAGGTCTATACTTGTTAAGGAATTTGATAACTTCTAACTGCTTATCACTTCTAACTGCTTATTTGAAGCATTCAAACCCCTAACGTTCCAAGTAATAATGTTCATTTAACTTTACGCTGGCTCCTTGTCACGACTTTAAGAGGAGCAGTAATAACAAATTTATTATTGTTAATTACATTAATTATATGTTAGATAACTTATACATCCAATTATATGTTAATTACATTCATTATTATTGTGATTAGGTTTATGCTTAGGTTAGTTTTGAGATTGGAATGTTATCTGTTTACTATGGGTAATAATTAGACGTTGCCTATAATAAATAAAGAATGAATAATTGTACCCTTAGGGTATACGAGTATTTAATGCGATAATAACTTTCTAAAATTTCAAAGATTATGATTAGGGAAAGTAAGAATTGAATATTGTAACTCAATTTAATGGGCATTTAAAGTTATAATTAATATGGAGATAATAAAAGGGTTAAACTAAAGATGGATTAACGGGATTCACGGGACTTACATAATCTTAGGAAACAACCATTATGGTTGTTAATGATATGTGTTAGTTATGGTAATAATTTGGATAGGGATTTTGGGTATGGAATTTATTACCATTATATCGACCAATAAATTATTTTAGAACTATTGATCTTATCTCAGGATTAGTCAATATTAGGATTAGTATCTAAGTTAAAGTAGCGGATTAGACTTAGTAGGTTGGTGATGTGAGGTCAGTTGGTTCTTTTGACAGAAATCTTCAATTTCCAACACTCTAATGCACGAACAACAGATGTGAGATCACTGATCGTCAGAACCCATGACAATTCTGGAATGCTATGAAGGATGTTCTTAATACTTTACTTCAAGTGTTGAGGTATCAAGAGGCCGTAAGGTTCGCCTCCCTATGAAAAAATGAACCTAAGGGTAATAGAGCATTGGATATCCTGCTTAGTTGGATTAAGATATTAAGTAGCTAGAAGAATTGCCTGGGGGTCTTTAGTGGTTTGGATTAGCACGTTTTCTTAAGGATTTGTCCTAACTAACACGAGGAATAGTCATGAATGTAACACCCCACTCCCGCTATGATCACTCACTAAGGGAATGCCATAGCATCGGTGGAGTATTTTAGTGAATATAGAACAGAAAAATTACAACAAGACAGATATAAATAGTACTTGAAATTTTAAAACATCATCTCATAACAGCGGAAGTAAAACATGTCTGGTTACATCATAAAACCACAATAAAGGTCAAGTACAATATCCATCAAAATAAAGAAGTACATAATCCCACTCTCATACAATAGCCAAACAAAAGAAAAGATAACTGGATAACTGGAGCTTTACATCTATCCAAGCTCCTAAAGACTGGAACAGCAATCCGATCAAGCTCCACTACTGCTAGGATCCACCGTAGGACCTGAGGGTTGGGAAAAAGATAAAAACAACAGGGTCAGACATAAGTCTGAGCGAGTCCTATAACTTTAACAATACAATCGTTAAAGTAACCAGAGAAGACATAAACTGATATACGGTAACATATAGGGATGAATGGCTACCCTAAGCAGTCAACTAAACGAAGATAAAGGATAAAGACGCATCTACCCTCCCTAAGGTAAATTACTAAACTGCACCACACCAGTCGTTCCTAACTTAAAGGTTGATCCCACCCAAGGACTTATAAAATTTACTAATTAGTACCTGCGTACCCCTAGGTGACCCAGTAGGCGCCACGGGGCCCTACAATCCACTAGGTGTACACACTACTTCCCATTCGATCGGCTCCCTAACGTAGATACCCGTGCTGGCCCCACCGTGGGATGTATCATTCCCCAATGTGGCAACCTGATGGAACTAAAGGTGCACGGCTTATATCTACTCGATGCAACAACGGCTTACCTACCAGCCCGGGCCCACTCACGCATATGAAGCCCGTTGGACTTGCGTTGCCACCGCTAACCCGTTTGCCTCTTACAGTCAAGCCCAGTATGCGTGTCCCGTCCTCGACATGGGTCGAGCCCACAAAGATACGTATGGGTTACTGGTTGAAATGGGCCTCCACAAGCTACCCACCTAAGCTTGTCCCTTTTTCTAGTATATCCCACTTAACCCTTTAATCATGTTTTAATTACATGTTCCATTTTGGTTAAGTATTCTAATCGTATTTTCTATTGCCACCCAAGGCAACCACTAGATTTTCTCATGCCACCCGAGGCACCCACTTAACCCCTCATGTCCCTCTACATGCTAATGTGGTTAAGTGTTTCTTAATTAATTAATTAAGAACGTAACCTTTGTAAAGACCTCTCACATTAGACTGTCTTTTATGACCGCTGGTTAAGCCGGTTGGGTCCGGGCAGCCTTATGCCATAACAGAGTCTAACCTCGTGTCTTTACATTAATTACGTATTTAGTTTGTGCCTAAGACCTCTCACATTGGGCTAACATTTGTAGCAACTGGTTAAGCCGGTTGGGTCCGGGCAGTTTTACGCTACAACTGAGTCCAACCTCGTGTCTTAGTCAATTAATTACACCTAATTAATCACCCTCATAATTTTATATTAATTATCCCTAATTAATCAAGTTTTCTTAACATGGGTAGACCTAACTTAATAGGTAAATTCCCATGGGGTAGACCTAACTCAATAGGTAAATTCCCAACACATAGTATGGGTACACCTAACCAAATAGGCAAATTCCCATACTATGTTTATTTATTTTGTGTTATGCATAATTATATTAATTTCACACAATCTTATTAACTTATGCATTTAATTACCCCATCGTCCCCACGTAATTTCGTTCATGATATAACACATATAAAAGGTGTCAACTTGCATATGAATGAACATGTTTCAAAGGTGCCATCTTGCATATTAACAAACACATAACTTGCATATGAACTTGCATAACATGTCACATAACTTGCATATAATATGTCACATAACTTACATATTCATTTTGCATAACAAACTTGCATATTAGCTTATAGACTTGCATAATGTGTCATCATGAACTTGCATATTAATAAACATGTAACTTGCATATTTACATACATGTAACTCGCATATTAACAAACATGTAACTTGCATATAAAGAAACATGTAACTTGCATATTTACATACATGTAACTTGCATATTAACAAACATGTAACTTGCATATTAACAAACATGTAACTTGCATATTTACATACATGTAACTTGCATATTAACAAACATGTAACTTGCATATTTACATACATGTAACTTGCATAGCATATTACCATGAACTTGCATAACATGCATATGATTACATAGCCCACAACTTGCATATTTAGCATCATGCAAACATAACATACATCATATTAAACTTGCATAAGCTTACATACTCAACATGCATAAACATAAGATTAATGCTAACATCATATCATATGATTCAAAGCTCATTAACCCACATACAAAACCATAAATCTCATCACATCTCATCTAATTAGTTTACCAAAAGATCATCAAAGTGATAGAAACTCACAACTAGCAACTTTGAACACCAAATGAAGAAGATTAAGATGCTAAGAAGGGATTAGAAGTTGATTAGAGAGTGATTAGTATGCAACCCTCTTCATAAAATTAGTGGAGGCCATGAGAGCTAGCATTTTGCCATAGTTTAGTCACTAGGTTTAATTATGAATGAATTAGGGTAGGTTAGGGTCTTATTTATAGATTAGGCAAGTGTTTTAGGCCATAGGATTAACCCTAGATTCAATCCAAGCCATCAAAGCATGTCTTGGGGAAGAAGTCAAGTGTAGGAACCATCTAGGGCCTTTAGATTAAAGATGGACCATGAGAACCATTCAAATGCAAAATCTGCACTTGAGCGAATCGGCCCACGGGTTGACAGCCAAACACCCTGGATTAACCCCTAGTCGACCCAGCGGGCTCGGGTCGACTTCAAAAATCGGCCGGTTCGGTTATTCCCCTCTCCCAATTCGCTGTTTTGAGCATTTTTGCATATTTATTTATTAAATTTTCAATTATATATATATATATATATCAATATATATATATATATATATATCTACACAACCCATTTCACTTAATTAAGTATACTTTAATTTGGGAATTTTCGTGAAACTTCGCGAGGCCATATCTTGGTCATACGGACTCCGATTTTCGAAAACTCGGACTCTATTTCGCGTATTTTTCCGAGACGAACGCAATGGCATAGCCCGTTTCCCTTGATTCCCATTTTAGAATTAAATTCTGCCTCGATTTATGTTATTACAGGTTATTGAAAATACGGGTTGTTACATTCTCCCCTCCTTAAAGGATTTCGTCCCCGAAATCTTCAAGTTAGGAAGAACGTATCCTACCATCCAATCATCCATCTACTCAAAGCATCATCCACGAGCAATCATTGTCCTTACAAGATTCTAAATGCTGGATGGATATATGCAAAAGTGTGTGTATATGTACTTACCTAATGCGAAAATCAGGCGGTTACTGATACAGTAAACCTCCTTAATGCAAACCATGATAGTGCCATGCATCCAATATGTATGCGAAACCCTATTGACACATACAAATTTCTACATGCGTGCACAACCATACACAAAAATGCATCATCCATATGATAACACAGCCATGATACATCCATCAATCTAACTACCACATCCATTTATGCAATATGCAACATGAAGTGACTGAGCCGATCTAGTGCCTAATGTGTGTGTATATGCATCCACGAGCAACCACTAGCAAACAATTGCATCCATATGCATCCATCAACCATAACATGTTTCAAACACATGTTTCAACCATAGGTTTTACCCTATCTAAAGGTCATAGGTATTAGCGAGAGGATATACTAAAGATAAGATAAGTACTAGACAAGCAATAAAGGAGAAGTTAAAAGACATACTCTCAAAAAGAAATGGATACAAAGAACGCATCTTTGCTTCCGTCTCCCAAGTAGCATTGCTTTCGTCATCTCCCCATTGCACTTTAACTAGCTGAACTTCTCTGTTCCTCAACTTCCTAGTTTCTGACCCAAGGATGCGAGTAGGAGCTCGTCGAATCGTCGCATCACGCTCCACCTCTACATCTCTAAGCAAGCTCGGCTCTACCACCTCCGCGGTCTCATGTAAGCACTTCCTCAAATGTGATACATGGAATACATCATGAACACCACTAAGTCTGTCGGGCAACTCCACCCTATATGCCATCCGTCCAATCCTTTCCTTAATAGGAAACGGCCCAACAAATCTCGGTGCTAACTTCCCTACGGACCCAAAGCGAACAACATTTCTCAATGGAGATACTTTGACAAAAACCATGTCCCCAACCTCAAACTCAAGATCCGTCCTTCTCCGATCCGCATAAGATTTCTGTCTATCTTGCGCTGCTTTCATCCTTTTTCGAATTAAATCAATCTTCTCTGAAGTCTCTCTAACCATATCCGGCCCAAGCAAGATCTTATCCGTAGATTCCCACCAACATGTAGGAGATCGACAAGGCCTTCCATAAAGAGCTTCGAAAGGAGCCATACCAATACTGGACTGAAAGCTGTTATTATATGCGAACTCCACCAAAGGAAGATGTTCTTCCCATGTACCTCCAAAATCCAAGATACAAAGCCTCAAAAGATCTTCTAAGATACGGTTCACCCTCTCAGTCTGACCGTCCGTCTGAGGATGATATGCGGTGCTCAAACACAACTGAGTCCCTACCGCCTCTTGCAAACTTCTCCAAAACTCACTAGTGAAAATAGGATCTCGATCACTCACAATGCTGGATGGTACGCCATGCAATCTAACAATCTCTCTAACATAGACTGAAGCAAGCCATGGAGCGGTCCTCTTACTCTTTACGGGTATAAAATGGGCACTCTTGGTAAGTCTGTCTACCACAACCCAAATTCCCGTATTGCCCTTCCTCGATCTCGGTAACCCGTCGATGAAATCCATCGAGACACTATCCCACTTCCACTGTGGAACTTCCAATGGGTGTAGCAACCCACCGGGTTTCCTTTGCTCCACTTTAACTTGTTGGCACACTAAGCATCTAGCCACATACTCGGCCACATCTTTCTTCATACCGGCCCAGAAGAAAACTCTCTTCATGTCTTGGTACATTTTGTCTCCACCGGGATGAATAGTCATTCTTGAACGATGTGCATCATCCAAAATAGCCTTCTTCAAACTCTCATCTTGCGGTACACAAAGTCTACCGTCTCTATGCAACCATCCCTTATCATCTATGGTGTATCTACCCAAATGGCTGGACGACTCCCCTCTTATAAGCTTCTCTACCAACACAACCAACTGTGGGTCGTCTCGCTGAGCCTCGCCAATCCGTCTCAAAAGAGTAGGTCTAACCTCCAAGGATGCCAACAAACCAGGTACAAAATCAACAGAAGGTCTGAAGTTAAACAAAGAAAGAAACTCCAAGCTTCGTCGTTCCACGAACAATGGACTCAAAGATAGCCTTTTTCTACTTAAGGCGTCTGCCACCACGTTACCCTTACCAGGGGTATACGCTATCTCGAAATCATAGGATGCTAAGAACTCCATCCACCTTTGCTGTCTTAAGTTTAAATCCTTCTGAGAGAATAAGTACTTCAATGATTTATGGTCGGTGAACAACTCGAATCTCTCACCAAGAAGATAATGGCGCCAAGACTTAAGTGCGAAAACAATCGCGGCCAACTCTAGATCATGGGTAGGGTAATTCTTCTCATGCACTCTCAATTGTCTCCCTCCATAGGCTATTACCCTTCCCTCCTGCATCAAGACTGCGCCTAATCCTGTTCCACAAGCATCGGTATAAACAACAAACGGCTTACTCCCATCCGGGAGCACTAAAACTGGAGCGGTGGTCAAAGCTCTCTTTAACCGTCGGAAAGCATCATCACAATCTACATCCCACGAGAAAACCAGATTCTTTTTCGTCAAGCGGGTTAATGGGGCTGATATCTTCGCGAAGTCTTTGATGAACTTCCTATAATATCCTGCCAACCCCAAGAAACTTCTTACCTCGGTAGCATTTCTAGGAACTTTCCAATCCTGGATAGATACTATCTTTGCGGGATCCACAGCTATCCCTTCCTTAGAGACCACATGCCCTAAGAATCGCACTTCTCTTCTCCAAAAATGGCATTTAGAGAATTTAGCTTTAAGACTATGCGCTCGAAGAGTCTCCAACACTTCCTTAAGATGTAAGGCATGCTCTTCTTCATTCTTGGAAAAGACCAAGATGTCATCCACAAAAACTACTACAAACTTATTCAGATACTCTCTGAACACTCTACTCATGAGATCAACAAAGTATGCGGGGGCGTTTGTCAACCCAAATGGCATCACTAGCCACTCATAAAAACCATCCGGAGTCCGGAAAGCAGTCTTCTCTATACTGTCCTCCGCCACTCTTAACTGATGAAACCCTGTAGCTAAGTCCATCTGCGAAAATACTGACGCGCCAACCAACTGATCAAAGAGATCATCTATCCTCGGTAATGGGTGTCTATTCTTCTTCGTGAGCTTATTAAGTTCTCTATAATCCACACAAAGTCTGAGGGACCCATCCGCCTTCGTGGCAAACACTACTGGAGCTCCCCACTCCGATATACTTCGCCTTATGAACCCCTTCTCAAGCAACTCCCCTACTTGCTTATGAAGTTCTCTTCTCTCACGAGGAGCCATGTGGCGTACTGGCAAAGACACTGGTTTGGCATTATCCACCAAATAAATTCGGAAATCTATCTCCCGCTTCGGAGGCAAACCCTTTACTTCTTCAAACACATCCGGATATTCCCGGACTACTCTGACAGAACACAAACTCTCGACCGAAGCATCGAGCGATTCAAGATAACTTAGCAAAACAGATTCCATGGGATTGCAAGAGATCTCGAGAGTGTTACCCAAGCGGGTCATGAGCCTGACAACTCTCCTTTCGCAATCAAGAACGGCACCATTACTGGATAACCAGTCCATGCCCAAGATCAACCCATAGCCCGTGAAGCCCAATACAAAAGCATCACATCTAAACTCAACGCTAAGTATAGAAATCTTCAAACCCAAACATATCATAGACAGATATATGGAGCCCCCAATTGGGTTTGAGACAACCAAGGGATCATCAACTAGACTGGTGTCTAAGTGCAGTGACTCAACTAACGATGATGAGATAAAAGAATGCGATGCGCCAGAGTCAAACAAAGTACGAACTGGATGATCAAACAGAAAAACCAGACTTTCAACGGAAATAGTTCTACCTCTCTGCTGAATCGGTGGAACTGAGAGAACCTGAACTTGCCCCCCTGACTGAGGTGGTGCTATAAGAGCTTGCACCTGGCCTCCTGAGGTAGACCCCGTCTTCTGCCCCTTCTTTGGGCAGTTTTTCACAAGATGCCCTGCTTCACCACAATGAAAGCAACCGGTCTTCTTCTTTTTGCGACAATCCTTACTAAGGTGTCCTGGTGTTCCACAATTGAAGCACTTCTTCTTCGTCTTCTTTTTGTCACCATTGCCTTTTCCGCCCTTGCCTTGTTGTTGCTGTTGCGGTTTCTTCTGATCCCCCTTTTTCTCTGGTGCCTTAGAATTCTTATCATCCTCATGCATAAGTGCCATGTAGACAAGCTTCTCAAAAGTGGCCCCCATAGGAATGTGAGTCATAGCTATTCCTTGCAATGGTTCGTTCAAGCCTCTAACGAACCTCAAAGCCTTCTTCTCCGGTGTATTCACCAACTCTATGCCAAACCTTGCTAATTGATTGAATTTGTTGACATATTCTTTCACCGTGAGATTCCCTTGCTTCAAATTCAAGAACTTCTCCATAAACAGATTCTCTTCCGCCCTTGAGAGAAACTTAGCCCCAAACCTTTGCTTAAAATCTGCCCAAGAGTCAACAGGGCGTTCTCCATTAGTGACCTCCCACCAGAATGAGGCCTCTCCCTTCATTAACCAAGCCGCCAACTTGACTTTCTTTCCCTCCTCCACTTCAAAGATATCTAGCAACTCTTCCACTTCCTTAAGCCAATCTCTAGCCTCTACGAAAGTCTCTGAACCAAGAAAAGGTTTTCCTCCTATAGCCTTGAACTCCTTGCAAACCTTAGCAAAATTATCCACTCTAGGCTGAGGAGGAGGAGCGGTTGTCTCTGGTGTAGTAGCATTGGCCGGACCCGCAGCCGCGGCCCTAGCCTCTTGCAACCTCCTATACCATAGTGGTATAACTAAACCCTCCGGGATGTTAAGATCTTCAGCCATGCTGAAACGAAAGAGGAAAGATTCAAAAAGGAGATTCCGAAAGATAAAGATATGGCTATTGGGGATTATGCTTTTCTTTTTCAAAAACTTTTTCTCTTAGAAGATATGCTTTTGAAAATACTTTCTTCGAAAATACTCTTAGAAAATAGTTTTTCTCAAAAATTTTATCTGTTCTGGTAACCTTAAGCTCTGATACCACGTGTAACACCCCACTCCCGCTATGATCACTCACTAAGGGAATGCCATAGCATCGGTGGAGTATTTTAGTGAATATAGAACAGAAAAATTACAACAAGACAGATATAAATAGTACTTGAAATTTTAAAACATCATCTCATAACAGCGGAAGTAAAACATGTCTGGTTACATCATAAAACCACAATAAAGGTCAAGTACAATATCCATCAAAATAAAGAAGTACATAATCCCACTCTCATACAATAGCCAAACAAAAGAAAAGATAACTGGATAACTGGAGCTTTACATCTATCCAAGCTCCTAAAGACTGGAACAGCAATCCGATCAAGCTCCACTACTGCTAGGATCCACCGTAGGACCTGAGGGTTGGGAAAAAGATAAAAACAACAGGGTCAGACATAAGTCTGAGCGAGTCCTATAACTTTAACAATACAATCGTTAAAGTAACCAGAGAAGACATAAACTGATATACGGTAACATATAGGGATGAATGGCTACCCTAAGCAGTCAACTAAACGAAGATAAAGGATAAAGACGCATCTACCCTCCCTAAGGTAAATTACTAAACTGCACCACACCAGTCGTTCCTAACTTAAAGGTTGATCCCACCCAAGGACTTATAAAATTTACTAATTAGTACCTGCGTACCCCTAGGTGACCCAGTAGGCGCCACGGGGCCCTACAATCCACTAGGTGTACACACTACTTCCCATTCGATCGGCTCCCTAACGTAGATACCCGTGCTGGCCCCACCGTGGGATGTATCATTCCCCAATGTGGCAACCTGATGGAACTAAAGGTGCACGGCTTATATCTACTCGATGCAACAACGGCTTACCTACCAGCCCGGGCCCACTCACGCATATGAAGCCCGTTGGACTTGCGTTGCCACCGCTAACCCGTTTGCCTCTTACAGTCAAGCCCAGTATGCGTGTCCCGTCCTCGACATGGGTCGAGCCCACAAAGATACGTATGGGTTACTGGTTGAAATGGGCCTCCACAAGCTACCCACCTAAGCTTGTCCCTTTTTCTAGTATATCCCACTTAACCCTTTAATCATGTTTTAATTACATGTTCCATTTTGGTTAAGTATTCTAATCGTATTTTCTATTGCCACCCAAGGCAACCACTAGATTTTCTCATGCCACCCGAGGCACCCACTTAACCCCTCATGTCCCTCTACATGCTAATGTGGTTAAGTGTTTCTTAATTAATTAATTAAGAACGTAACCTTTGTAAAGACCTCTCACATTAGACTGTCTTTTATGACCGCTGGTTAAGCCGGTTGGGTCCGGGCAGCCTTATGCCATAACAGAGTCTAACCTCGTGTCTTTACATTAATTACGTATTTAGTTTGTGCCTAAGACCTCTCACATTGGGCTAACATTTGTAGCAACTGGTTAAGCCGGTTGGGTCCGGGCAGTTTTACGCTACAACTGAGTCCAACCTCGTGTCTTAGTCAATTAATTACACCTAATTAATCACCCTCATAATTTTATATTAATTATCCCTAATTAATCAAGTTTTCTTAACATGGGTAGACCTAACTTAATAGGTAAATTCCCATGGGGTAGACCTAACTCAATAGGTAAATTCCCAACACATAGTATGGGTACACCTAACCAAATAGGCAAATTCCCATACTATGTTTATTTATTTTGTGTTATGCATAATTATATTAATTTCACACAATCTTATTAACTTATGCATTTAATTACCCCATCGTCCCCACGTAATTTCGTTCATGATATAACACATATAAAAGGTGTCAACTTGCATATGAATGAACATGTTTCAAAGGTGCCATCTTGCATATTAACAAACACATAACTTGCATATGAACTTGCATAACATGTCACATAACTTGCATATAATATGTCACATAACTTACATATTCATTTTGCATAACAAACTTGCATATTAGCTTATAGACTTGCATAATGTGTCATCATGAACTTGCATATTAATAAACATGTAACTTGCATATTTACATACATGTAACTCGCATATTAACAAACATGTAACTTGCATATAAAGAAACATGTAACTTGCATATTTACATACATGTAACTTGCATATTAACAAACATGTAACTTGCATATTAACAAACATGTAACTTGCATATTTACATACATGTAACTTGCATATTAACAAACATGTAACTTGCATATTTACATACATGTAACTTGCATAGCATATTACCATGAACTTGCATAACATGCATATGATTACATAGCCCACAACTTGCATATTTAGCATCATGCAAACATAACATACATCATATTAAACTTGCATAAGCTTACATACTCAACATGCATAAACATAAGATTAATGCTAACATCATATCATATGATTCAAAGCTCATTAACCCACATACAAAACCATAAATCTCATCACATCTCATCTAATTAGTTTACCAAAAGATCATCAAAGTGATAGAAACTCACAACTAGCAACTTTGAACACCAAATGAAGAAGATTAAGATGCTAAGAAGGGATTAGAAGTTGATTAGAGAGTGATTAGTATGCAACCCTCTTCATAAAATTAGTGGAGGCCATGAGAGCTAGCATTTTGCCATAGTTTAGTCACTAGGTTTAATTATGAATGAATTAGGGTAGGTTAGGGTCTTATTTATAGATTAGGCAAGTGTTTTAGGCCATAGGATTAACCCTAGATTCAATCCAAGCCATCAAAGCATGTCTTGGGGAAGAAGTCAAGTGTAGGAACCATCTAGGGCCTTTAGATTAAAGATGGACCATGAGAACCATTCAAATGCAAAATCTGCACTTGAGCGAATCGGCCCACGGGTTGACAGCCAAACACCCTGGATTAACCCCTAGTCGACCCAGCGGGCTCGGGTCGACTTCAAAAATCGGCCGGTTCGGTTATTCCCCTCTCCCAATTCGCTGTTTTGAGCATTTTTGCATATTTATTTATTAAATTTTCAATTATATATATATATATATATATATATCAATATATATATATATATATATCTACACAACCCATTTCACTTAATTAAGTATACTTTAATTTGGGAATTTTCGTGAAACTTCGCGAGGCCATATCTTGGTCATACGGACTCCGATTTTCGAAAACTCGGACTCTATTTCGCGTATTTTTCCGAGACGAACGCAATGGCATAGCCCGTTTCCCTTGATTCCCATTTTAGAATTAAATTCTGCCTCGATTTATGTTATTACAGGTTATTGAAAATACGGGTTGTTACAATGAATCTGCCCTTACTGAGTATTAAGTGACCATTGGACTCGTCTTTTTCCAATCGAATTATTAAATGTATTTATGAGTGCAAAGTATGGAATCATTTTTATGGTCAACTTCCTGTAGATCTTTAGTGACTGGATTATGATCCACCTAGCATGAGGTACTAAATGTCGCCTTGTGAATAGGGTCAACCTATCCTAACAGAAATGTTAAATGACTAAGAAAGTACCAAAATAGTGCCATCTAGATAGTAACAAAGGGACTTGCGTAGGAAGGTATTAAATGGAGAGGTATTGTCTATCTCTTGCAGGTATTAAGTGGATGCATATTATCTCTTGCATTATGCGTTGTTTTCTCAATGGAATTGGCATATGCGAAAGACGGAAGTCTTAACTAATAGTTAGAGGATTTAGTAGAAGTTTCCTCCAATTAATAATACTGTGTTAGGGAAACCACCTATCAAGGTCTTAAGTGATCAACAAATCCACCTTATGTTATATTTGTGCCAAGGCCATAAGTGATCGAGGGATCCTCCTTATATGTTATGTTTTGGGTGAAGTAGTAAGTAGTTAAAAATCCGATCAGTTTTGTTATTAGAGTTTTGGAACGATGGGGTGGTTTAAGGGCTTCATATAAAGGTACTATCTCATGTACATATAGCTAGATTTATGGGAAATGTGTTATTTTAGGTACTGTAGTTAAATCGTTATGTGTGTAGTGTAAGTATTGGCTATAATTACTGATCTTGTTAGACATATAAATTTGGTGAAACCAAACGGGATAAATTTGTTTATGGTGGAAAGTTTACACATTTCCTACACTCTAGAATTTGTACTTACGACCCCTTCCTCATTACAAGTATCAGAATAGCATTTAGGGAAGCACATTATTAGGAGTGAACATGTTTGGTTTTCGTTTTGTTCTCTCATGCTTAGTATCGGTGTGGCAACCTAGTTTTAAAGTAGTAGTCATAGTCAATAGTTATTATCCTATCTTGTTTATGCTGCCAATTTATCTCTATTTTAATTTGGTTATGCTAATTTTAATTATTGCAAGTATCAAATCAATTCGATCCGCGCTTGGATGGGTTTGGATTTTGATTTTTGTCAAAATTCAAACCTATAAGGGAGCCAATTGTTACAATTAAAAAGCATGATTACAAGACTATGATCATAATCAAAGAAGCTTGTATCAATAGCTTATACCTACAAAAATATCATCCAGTTTGATAAAAACCAATAACATATATGAATATATTTTAAATAGGTCAATCATAGATAATTAGATATAATGTGATTCCTATAATATGAAATAAAAGTGCAAATTGTTGAACCCAATGCCTCTTATAGAAGAAATGAATAATATTTCTAATCTATAATCGATGACCTTCTACTATCAAATAGTATTTTTAATTGAAATGATTTGAGGTTTTAGAAGCTGATTTGTTAATCTATTTGGCAAGAGAAGATAAGAGAAATGATGGCTAGAACAATTAGATGGGAATAATTTTAGAGATCATTATTTATAGTTGCATACAAAAAGAATAGGTAGACCAAGGTTACATATACTCAATAATGTGCTTTAAATAGTTGAATCAATCAATGGCTTCCTCTCTAAAGGTCTCTTCCCTCTCCCTTCCGCCCTCGAGCCTCCTCCTCCCGTCACATCAAATCCATCACCGCAAATTCCTGAACCTCCCCCCGCAACCTAATCCGCCGCCTGCACCCCTACACCCCAACTCCGCTCCCCTTCAGGCTAACAGATCCACCGATGTAGCAACCAAACCCTCGTCTGTCTATCCGCCTCAGGCAAGTAACTCTGTCGATGCAGCTTCCAAACCAACACCTGATTTTCTGCCTCTTTCTTCAGGACCTGAGCAAAATGAGTGTCAACGGCGTTGGACTTCCTTTTTTCAGCATTTGTCGAGGAATGAGGGGAAGTACAACCCCATTGACATGATTCGCTCTTTTGATATAGAAGGAGCAATGGAATACACTCCTGACATCATCAAAGCAGGCACCAAATTTTGGAGCGACTCTCTTGTAGGCTTCTTCCTTGATGATCCTCTACCATACTCATGTAACACCCCATAATTTTATAATATTAAAATTCACAGATTAAAGTATACTTAATTTTTAGAAGAATAATTAAGTGAAATGGGTTGCGCTATTATGTTCGTCTCAAAATTTTGGGTCAAGATAGACATTTGGTTGGCACAAAACGGATACCTTATGAAGATGTTATTAAGCCTTGAAGTTTGTATGCATATGAGAGAAATATATATATAGATATATACAAAAATTAAATAAATAAATATTCAAAAAAAAAAAATTCAAAATAGCAAATTGGGAGGGGGAATAGCCGAACCTCACTATTTTTGGAGTCGACCCGAGCGCTGCTGGGTCGACTAGGGGTTGATCCAGGGTGTTTGGCTGTCAACACGTGGCCCGATTCACGCTAAGGGATGATGAAGCATCTGAGTGGTCCTGATGATTTTTGGGTTAATCTAAGAGCTCTAATCGATCCTAGACTTCTATATATACACCCTAAGACCTAACCCTAATTCATAAAATATTATCTATGACACCATTATGCTGTCAAGCTCTCTCTTAAACCCTAGCCGCCGCCTCTAAATTAAATCTCAAGTGTTCATACACAATTCAAATCAAAGTTTAGAGCTTCAAGAACAATTAAAGAAGATCAATCAACGTCACCGCAACGTTTCTACACCAATTTCAATTCGTTAATCCTTTTCTTAATCCACGAAAGGTGAGTACAGTTATTTTCACAAATTTAATGGGATTAAAGTAACATGAAAAAGTTGTAAAAAGGATTCATATATATGTTTGTAATGAAAATCTCACGAAGTCTTCACCTTTATGATTCATGTCATCATATGCCTATGTTTCTATGTAAAGTTCATACCTTTTATCAGTTTATTCATATTGAATCTTTTATTATGCCTCTATGCCAGTCTATATGCCTCTTTATTTCATGATGTTGTTTTATTCCAATTTTCTATGAATTGATTCTCTCTTCTTACACCTATTCCTTTTATTTGTGGATCTAGGCTACCTTCGAGCCTATATTAAAAATACGTGCGAATGCGAATACGTGGGAACGATGTGGAATATTAAGAATATGGAAAATTTGGAAAATTGGATAATATGTGAAATTGGCATATTTGGGTATGAATTACATGGAATTGATGAAATTGCCTATAATTGTAAATTTGTAATTGAGGCTAATTAATATGTAATTAGAGACAATTAGGAATAGGCAATATTATAAACATGATTATATGTTTAATTGGATATACATGACATGAAAATTGGGTATGGGTGAAATACGATTATTAATAAACCTTTGATACGAGGTTAGGCGCAATTGTGGCGTAAGACTGCCCGAAACCGACTGGCAAATCCAGCTGCCACAATTGGACGTCTAATGTGAGAGGTCAAAGGAATGAATTGTTGGCGCAATGGTTAATGACATGAGGTTAGACCCGATTTGTGGCGTAAGACTGCCCGGAACTGCCCGGCAAATCCAGCGGTCACAAAGCGTTCGGTCTAATGTGGGAGGTCATGCACCATTCGTCATAAGGAATGAATTAAGGAATACTAACCATAATAAGACATGGGTATCGTTAGAGGGATAAGTGGGGTGACATGTTGTAACGACCCGGATTTTCAACGACTTTGGTTATCGGCATAAGCTCGATATCGAAAACCAAAACACCGAAAAATCCTGGTAATTAGTGAAAGAAATTAGAGGGTGAGGAAAGATAAGATAGAAAATTAGAATAGAAGATGAAGAACACAACATCAGAGTAACATGAATCTCACAGCGGAACGAATAACATATAATATATGACATAACTTTGAAATACAAATCAGTACTTGAATATACATATCATTATCAAAGTACAGCACTTACAACACAGCGGAAATAACTATAGCTATAACATCCTGAAGCCTCCTGCTCCAGCTCTTCAAGTGTATCTGTAAAATCCCGACTACTTGACTGCCCGTACAAATTTAGGCACCCAAGAGTTTAGGGAAAACAACAAAGTAAACTCCGGGTCAGTCATGGGACTGGTATGAGTAAAACAGTTTAAAAACAGTTCGAACAAGTAAACGATATCTCATAAGACCACGCCGCATAACGAAATGGGTTTTTCCCTTATGAGTATCCAAATTATCTTTATATCAAAACCTTTTGATATTATAATAATGTCTATCAACCACAGTATATATAATCATCTAGCAGAAACGCTTTCATCTCACGTTCTACATATATAGTATACAATCAAAACCGCAAGCACGTATTGGGTAATGGATTTCCAACTATGACAAGGTATGGAACCACCTTTCGCTAGTGTACCTCTAGAGAGGAATACACTGGGTTCAACAAGAACATCTTGCAACCCGGCCACACATGACCGACCACTCATTTCGCTTGAGTGTATCGAATGTATATCACCAACGGTTGGGATCAGAAACCGTTTCTCGAATGGGACAGCATCAATAATAGATTTTTAGAAGTAAATGAAACTCTAGATCAGGTGATTATACACCCTACTTCGGTGCGACCGACTTAGCCATGCTGCCTGCCCGATTTCTGTCATTTACCGGATTTGAGGCTAGAAGCTACGCTTTATCATCACATCAGATTCACTTTGGATGCCACATCGTCAAATCCATCAAATCACCGATTGACGTCCTCAACCATACATTACACGTTAGCTAAAAGAAGTTTCCTTCTTCGCTTCCACTCTTGGTACAGTTAGAGAAATCAATATACGTGATCGTCTAGAAATACTCTGTCAGACATCCGTCCATACAAGTCATCCAGGAACAGGATGAACCGAAGGCACTATTATGTAAACAGGATAGCCCTTGCATAACTTCGTCTTCAATTTCCTTTGGCATATATGATTCGCAACGCTTATGCTAATACAGAGTGGTTCTTTGGATAATAATCCAACCGGTGTCTCCATATTAACAACGTTAAAATGGTCAAACTTCGATAGTCTGTGATTTAACTATCGAATAAAAACAAGTGTGCAAACAATGATATTATTTCCAAATGGAAATTATATCGATCAAACATCATTTAACATTCATCTCCTTAGTTCATTTTTCATCTCCTGTTTCCCTATATTCAACATTTCTTATTTTCTAAATATGGAGAATATATGTTATTAACAATGGAAAACATTTCCATTTCTTGTTTTCTGTATCAGAAAACATTTATGGTTTCTTACTTGGAAAACATTTCCAAAGCTTCTTCATTGGACTTAAACAGATGCTTAAACAAACATCGCTATGCCAACTCAAACCATTTCCTTTACTACCGAACCTTAACTACTCCTTAGTTAAAAACGAAGCCAGTCAAGTTGGGGTAGAACTACCTCTCAGACCTTAACTGAACAACATTTCTAACTTTGAAATAGACAAAGTTCACTTTATATTCCTTTAACTAACTTCCTTACTTAACCCTCTTCGAATAGCTATATTCGATTGACTCTTTTCACTTAACTCTATTCGATCAACCCTTATCAATTAACTCTATTGGATTAACTCTATTCGACTAACGCTATTGATTTACTCATTTCACTTAACTCCTTTCAAATAAACTATACTCGATAACTCCTTTTTCTTTCTTCGAATAAACTATATTCGATTAACTCCTTTTAATTTCTATTCGAATAACTATATTCGATTAACTCCTTTTAATTTCTATTCGAATAACTATATTCGATTAACTCCTTTTACTTTCTATTCGAATAACTATATTCGATTAACTCCTTTTACTTTAACTCTAATTAATTAAACTAACATCGATTAACTCCTTTTCTTTAACACTAATCGATTAAACTAACATCGATTAGCTCCATTGTTTTAACACTAATCGATTAAACTAACATCGATTAGCTCCTTTTACTTTAACTCTAATTAATTAAACTAACATCGATTAACTCCTTTGCTTTAACACTAATCGATTAAACTAACATCGATTAGCTCCTTTGCTTTAACACTAATTGATTAAACTAACATCAATTAGCTCCTTTGCTTTAACACTAATCGATTAAACTAACATCGATTAGCTCCTTTGCTTTAACACTAATCGATTAAACTAACATCGATTAACTCCTTTTACTTAAACTCTAATCGATTAAACTAACATCGATTAGCTCCTTTGCTTTAACACTAATCGATTAAACTAACATCGATTAGCTCCTTTTACTATTCGAATAAACTATTCATTTATAAAGATTTACTTTTAGTAACAGTTCTTCACTTTACAAATGATTTCCCTTTTATAAAACTCTATTCGTTTTAAAAACATTTTCCCCTTTTATTTACTTTCGAAATATTTCCGTTTATAAAATCAGTTGATTTTATAAAATCCCTTTATTTCAATATACATTGAAATAATTCTTTTTACATCCCAGGGTCTTTTATGATATTTAAAATATCGAATAAAAATGATCAACATCATTCCAACACCCATAATCCATAACAGATTATATAACACATCATATATCACAATATATGAAAACAGTAAAATAAATGTTGAGGAATCCAGTTGGATTCCTCCAACCTGTTTCCCTGCATCACAGATGTTAAACAATATAGATAACATCACTTTCAGTTCTATATGATACATTCTGTTAAACAGAATTAATATAGAGAATTTAACTAACTGACTAGCAGTTCAATCAAATAGTCAACATACAGTCAATCAGCCAATATCTAACAATTCTAAAAATACAACATGAAATTATAAACTGTTCAGAGTTAGTGAGATTTACACACATTTGCAGTTCATCGTTAAAGAACGATAAACTGTTGTTTGATTTCAATCAAACAGTTTATTTCGCCACGAATTCAAACTAGCACCGATCCACTTCCAGTCAGCTTCATTGTGAAGCTCTCGTCCATACGATCCTGTCGGATCTTGTTTCGCTAAATTCCGATAATATATTACCAAGTTATTGTAATTACCAGTTCATATACAAATTAAATAAAAAAAACTTAGATTTAAATTCATATGGGCTTTACCCCTTTATACTTCATCGGCCCATACCACCCGTTAAATCCCTGACCGCTTTCTTCTTTTCCTCATCTCCAAAACAACGCTCCAGTATACAGAAATGGCCATTGCGGCACCTTTAGCCAGCACGTTCTTCCATCTCACTCCACAGTTTGAAAATCCGGTAACATCACTACTCTTCTCTCGAGCTCCTCTTCCTCTCCATGTACCTTTCCCTCAACTCGATACCATTTCGTTCGAGCAGCACAAACCCGTCACTACAGTGAAGCTCGACATTTTTTTTACATCAGAACCCACCAAAAATACATGCAAGTTTCCATTCGATTCACTCATCCTAAAACCGAACTCAAATTCGCGAATTAGTGTTTGCATTCGCCAATTTCGTGAACCCTAGTTCCTCACAGTCACTCGCTGGAATATTCGAGCGAATAAAATGAACATCGAATGCTGTAAAACAACTACCAGATTGAAGAACACTTCTTTGGGATCATATACATATGGTTTCGAGAATTTTCCCCATTTATTTGGATTTTCATTGATTTTCTTTTGAGGTGGTTGTTTGCTGTTGGAAACATTTTGTGGCGGACTGAAATTGATTATATAAGGGAGATCAAAATGTTTGTGTGGCTGAAAAATTTAAGGATGTGGCACCTCAAATGTTCAAACATATTATTTAGATATTTTATTTATATTTATTTTTGCTTTCTAAAAATTCGTGCGATCACACATGATACCCAAAAATCATGAAAATTGACATGCAGCTAGAGTTTGACATTATGGTCCCAACGAAACTGGTTTCGTCAAATTCCGACTCCGTATGCTCACAGAGCATATTTTTAACCGTCGAAATACTGACAATTTTTCACTCTAAAAATCCGTACGGCCACACAGTGACTCTAAAAATCACGAAACTGGAAATCTAACAACTATTTGACATTGCGGATCCAACAAAATTAGTTTTGTCGAGTTCCGACTTCGTTTGCAAAAGTGGCTATTTTTAAAGCTCTAAATAGCCTATTTAAATATATAAATATATTTAAATATAATTAAATTTAATATTTAAAAATAAATATTAACGTCTATATTCACATGGAATACCATACAGCTCTAGAATATTCCTATATAAATTTCTAGCTTGATATTTCAATCTGGGTCAACTCGATATTCGATTTATACTGAAATTCCTTTTTAAAATACAAATAATTCCTTTATAAATTATAAAGGAATTCCACAGCGACTTTTCTAAAATTTGATTTGGACATAAATCAAAATCTACACGACGAAATCCCGATTTTTCTCTTCCACTAGAAAGATATACTCCACCAGCTCCGTACGTTTCTTGTTTCACAGAAATCCGATTTAAAACGAACCCTGTATATTCGTTTAAAGTTTGAATCGCCAAATAGCGAACTGCAACGCTATTTCAAGCTCTATTTTAATTATATTATAATTATACGTTCAAACTGACGTCGATTGAATATATTCGTCAATATAATTCAACTCCTAACTGATATATATATTTTAGATAACCCAAATTACACCATACTGTGAATTTCACTATTTTTGACTATTACTGAATTAAATATATTATTTAATTTATTATTTTAATTAAATATCTACCATTATTTAATTCCACGACCAATAAATTCTTTTATTTACCTTTTAAATAATTAAATAAATTAATTCTAATACCTCTGCCAATGCGGGTCATTACAATCTTTCCCACTTAAAATAATTTCGTCCTCGAAATTGCTAAAAAGTAGGGGACGACCCTATCGACTGGTTAGAACATGTTTGTTCACTTCTTAACTTCAGTTTCAACTGATCCAATTTAATTTCGATTAAATTATTAATTTATTCTTATCAACGAAAATTTTCAAAAATTCTGAAAATTTTCTAACTCCTTAACTCTTCGAAAAATTTCGCCAGCACCTCCTTTGTATTGGTCAATCAGTCAAACTCCAACTCGCCTCTCCGGGCCATCTCCACCCCAAAAGAAAATCAAACAGCCAAGCGGCTTGCCTATTCGACTCATAAATCTTATATCCAGTAGAAATCTAAACTTGTACCTTTTTTCGGCATATCATTATACCCTTTACATCTGCTGTTAATTCGGCATATACCAATGTCATGCCAATCAAACTCCAAATCAGTTTTTATCTCCAACACAACCATTCGCTTATATCCAAGCCAAATCCCATTTCAACTCAAGTTCAATTCTTGATTTTCAGTTCCTTAACTCCTCAATCCAATACCATTTCAGATTCTAATTTCACAAATCCAATCTTATTCGATTTCAATTCAACTTCAGTTACCAATTTACTAGCTTTACTTTACTTCAAATTTGCTTTCACAAATTTATGTTTAAATTTGCTTTTAATTCAAACAGTCTTTCCCTGGGAGTTTTTAAACAGTTTACTCTTTTCAAAAATCAAATTTTTCCTTTTTGAAATTCAACTGAGCCCATAATCAATATTTCATTAGTTAAATCACTTCTCTATTTCTTCATCAATATTTGTTAACCAAATATTTTCAATAACCATATTGGCCTTTTATGTTATTTGGAAAACATTTCCGAATATCGCCTTCCTTTATTTTCTAAAATTTTAGAAAAATATATGCTATTTATAACTGGAAAATATTCCAATTACTTATCTCTTTTCCCATCTCGTTTATTTCTATACTTAGGAAATATTCTTTATATATTTCCAAGCTTACACTTATTTAGGTTAAAACGGATGTTGTGTAAAACATCGTTACGACAACCCAAATACTATATTCAACTAACTTTTATCCAACATTGATCTTCGAGCCTGAAATCTTACTATTTATTTGTTAATAATGAAATCAATCAAGTTGGGGTATAACTACCTCTCAGACCTTGACTGAATAACATTTATAACGTCAAAACAGATATGACTACTTACTCGAATAATCAATACCATACAACTACTGATTCTCTTTTAAACCCGTACGCTTCCTCTTTCTATTCTTACTAGATTTTTTTCTTAGTCTTCCTTTTTGATTTTACTATTCTATTTCTAAGTTCGTTTCCTTATTGACTTCCATATATATCGATACGTTGATTTCTAACTATCAAATTATCTTAAAAATATTCTATCTCCTTAAATTCCCGGAAAAATTCTCCATAACCTCCTTTGTACTAGAAGCATCAGGATATTTCAAATAGCCTCCCATGGCCCTCACCAATCCAAAAGAAAAAAGAAAAAGCCAAACGGCTAGCCGATATGGTGCATAAAATCTCATATATGAAATAAATACATACCTTTTCGTCGAGCATTCTATTTATATACCTTCATACCTTATCCATACTTATCTCATGTATATCCATACATTTCTAATTCATTCCAACTTAATCCAATCGTTTTAACTTATTTTGTTATGTGATTTTCAAATTACTGGTTTGCCCATTTCACCTTCATATTTGAGTATAACATGTTCAAATATATTTTAACTTTTTTATCAACTAATTGAATTCCATTTCAATTCTATTTGAATTTCCTATACTCAAATTTCATTTCAATTCTCTTATTCAAATTCTATATTTGAATTTCATTTCCAATCTCTTATTAAAATTTTATATTTGAATTTCGTTTCAATTTCCTTATTCAAATTCTATATTTGAATTCCATTTGAATTTCTATATTCAAACTCTATTTCAATTCCATTGAATTTCATATATTCAAACTCCCTTTGAATTTCTATATTCAAATCCTATTATTACTCTATATGAATTCTGTATTCAATTTTCCCTTATTTAAATCCTCTTTACTCAAATCTCATTTGAATTTCTATATTCAAACCCCCTTTGAATTTTTCATATTCAAATCCCCTTTGAATTTTCTTATTTAAATTCTATGTTTGAACTTCCTATATTCAAATTCCTTTTCAAACTTTCTTTATTCATTCTTTACATAAGTCTCGATTTCAATTCCTTTTGAAATCGATATTTCTACCTTAGGAAAATAGATTTCCCTTTCCATCTCACACTTGTATTTTTATTTCTGAATTATCCCAATGATAATTCTCTTCACTTCATTTATAAACTTCATTTATAAAGGAACTTCTCGTTTTATTTCTTTTAAACAAGTTAATATTTCAAATCTATTTAAAAATTCAAATTCTATATTTTAAATCCCATTTGAAATTCAACACAACTTGTCTTTCCCAAAACAAATTCAAAACAGTATCTCTGGTAGTAATTCGTCACTTACAACTCGAAAATGAATACTGATGATGCAGCTGTCATCATCAGAATCTATTTTCCAGCGATCGAAGTGAGTTCAATACTATAAAACCAATTCTAAACATTTCCACTTTGAAATTTACCTTAAAATATAATTCACACTATTTGTAAAACAATTTAAAATCTCCCAGGATCTTAATTTTTCCTTATTTTTTACCCAAATCCATTTACAAACACTTATCCAACTCTCCAGAGTATTAACTCCATTCCTGGTTTAAATTTCAGATTTAACTCATCTGATTCACGCATTTCTCTTCTATGAATTTTGACTAATTATTTACATAACCATTTAATTTATAATCTTACTCGATTATAATAACAACCAATATATCCAATATATATCAAAATATAATTTGGGTAAAATTATTTCGTTTACCCTCCTTTCAAAACATACCATGATGGTTCATCGTATTCAAGTGTTTACAAAATCCCTACCGATACAGTGGATCAAATTGATCGACCAGAACCTATAAACAACTCAACCAATAAATATCCACAATATAAAATTATTTTTATATCATATAACAAATACGTTCACTCGTATATATACACTCAACTCAATCTAGGGTATTACTAACCCTATCTCTACCGAGTCACGCCATAGAGCCAAGTAATTCTTAACCTAAGCTCTGATACCAACTGTAACGACCCGGATTTTGAGTTAAGTAGGCTTTGCAACAATCCTTTCCCCATCCTCCAAAGTAGCAGGGTAATACCCCACCGTGACTTACATTGGTACCCCAGCACCACATTTTACGGCCAGCCTTTCGACTTCACAACCAACCCTCATTTTCGAGACATGTAGGGGTAAGAGTCTCCCGTTCGCCACCTAACGAAAAGCGAGAACCCCCTATCATGCGACACATGCCCCAAGCACGCAACATGGACTGGTATGAGTAAAACAGTTTAAAAACAGTTCAAACAAGTAAACGATATCTCATAAGACCACACCGCATAACGGAACGGGTTTTTTCCTTATGAGTATCCAAATTATCTTTATATCAAAACCTTTTGATATTATAATAATGTCTATCAACCACAGTATATATAATCATCTAGCAGAAACGCTTTCATCTCACGTTCTACATATATAGTATACAATCAAAACCGCAAGAACGTATTGGGTAATGGATTTCCAATTATGACAAGGTATGGAACAACCTTTCGCTAGTGTACCTCTAAAGAGGAATACACTGGGTTCAACAAGAACATCTTGCAACCCGGCCACACATGACCGACCACTCATTTCGCTTGAGTGTATCGAATGTATATCACCAACGGTTGGGATCAGCAACCGTTTCCCGAATGGGACAGCATCAACAATAGATTTTTAGAAGTAAATGAAACTCTAGATCAGGTGATTATACACCCTACTTCGGTGCGACCGACTTAGCCATGCTGCCTGCCCGATTTCTGTCATTTACCGGATTTGAGGCTAGAAGCAACGCTTTATCATCACATCAGATTCACTTTGGATGCCACATCGTCAAATCCATCAAATCACCGATTGACGTCCTCAACCATACATTACGCATTAGCTAAAAGAAGTTTCCTTCTCCGCTTCCACTCTTGGTACAGTTGGAGAAATCAATATACGTGATCGTCTGGAAATACTCTGTCAGACATCCGTCCATACAAGTCATCCAGGAACAGGATGAACCGAAGGCACTATTCTGTAAACAAGATAGCCCTTGCATAACTCTGTCTTCAATTTCCTTTGGCATATATGATTCGCAACGCTTATGCCAATATAGAGTGGTTCTTTGGATAATAATCCAACCGGTGTCTCCATATTAACAACGTTAAAATGGTCAAACTTCGATAGTCTGTGATTTAACTATCGAATAAAAACAAGTGTGCAAACAATGATATTATTTCCAAATGGAAATTATATCGATCAAACATCATTTAACATTCATCTCCTTAGTTCATTTTTCATCTCCTGTTTCCCTATATTCAACATTTCTTATTTTCTAAATTTGGAGAATATATGTTATTAACAATGGAAAACATTTCCATTTCTTGTTTTCTGTATCAGAAAACATTTATGGTTTCTTACTTGGAAAACATTTCCAAAGCTTCTTCATTGGACTTAAACAGATGCTTAAACAAACATCGCTATGCCAACTCAAACCATTTCCTTTACTACCGAACCTTAACTACTCCTTAGTTAAAAACGAAGCCAGTCAAGTTGGGGTAGAACTACCTCTCAGACCTTAACTGAACAACATTTCTAACTTTGAAATATACAAAGTTCACTTTATAATCCTTTAACTAACTTCCTTACTTAACCCTCTTCGAATAGCTATATTCGATTGACTCTTTTCACTTAACTCTATTCGATCAACCCTTATCAATTAACTCTATTGGACAAACACTATTGGATTAACTCTATTCGACTAACGCTATTGATTTACTCATTTCACTTAACTCCTTTCAAATAAACTATACTCGATAACTCCTTTTTCTTTCTTCGAATAAACTATATTCGATTAACTCCTTTTAATTTCTATTCGAATAACTATATTCGATTAACTCCTTTTACTTTCTATTCGAATAACTATATTCGATTAACTGCTTTTACTTTAACTCTAATTAATTAAACTAACATCGATTAACTCCTTTTCTTTAACACTAATAGATTAAACTAACATCGATTAGCTCCTTTGCTTTAATACTAATCGATTAAACTAACATCGATTAGCTCCATTTACTTTAACTCTAATTAATTAAACTAACATCGATTAACTCCTTTGCTTTAACACTAATCGATTAAACTAACATCAATTAGCTCCTTTGCTTTAACACTAATCGATTAAACTAACATCGATTAGCTCCTTTGCTTTAACACTAATCGATTAAACTAATATCGATTAGCTCCTTTTCTTTAACACTAATCGATTAAACTAACATCGATTAACTCCTTTTACTTTAACTCTAATCGATTAAACTAACATCGATTAGCTCCTTTGCTTTAACACTAATCGATTAAACTAACATCGATTAGCTCCTTTTACTATTCGAATAAACTATTCATTTATAAAGATTTACTTTTAGTAATAGTTCTTCACTTTACAAATGATTTCCCTTTTATAAAACTCTATTCATTTTAAAAACATTTTCCCCTTTTATTTACTTTCGAAATATTTCCTTTTATAAAATCGGTTGATTTTATAAATTCCCTTTATTTCAATATACATTGAAATAATTCTTTTTGCATCCCAGGGTCTTTTATGATATTTAAAACATCGAATAAAAATGATCAACATCATTCCAACACCCATAATCCATAACAGATTATATAACACATCATATATCACAATATATGAAAATAGTAAAATAAATGTTGAGGAATCCAGTTGGATTCCTCCAACCTGTTTCCCTGCATCACAGATGTTAAATAATATAGATAACATCACTTTCAGTTCTATATGATACATTCTATTAAACAGAATTAATATAGAGAATTTAACTAACTGACTAGCAGTTCAATAAAACAGTCAACATACAGTCAATTAGCCAATATCTAACAGTTCTAAAAATACAACATGAAATTATAAACTGTTCAGAGTTAGTGAGATTTACTCACATTTGCAGTTCATCGTTAAAGAACGATAAACTGTTGTTTGATTTGAATCAAACAGTTTATTTCGCCACGAATTCAAACTAGCACTGATCCACTTCCCGTCAGCTTCATTATGAAGCTCTCGTCCATACGATCCTGTCGGATCTTGTTTCGCTAAATTCCGATAATATATTACCAAGTTATTGTAATTACCAGTTCATATACAAATTAAATAAAAAAAACGTAGACTTAAATTCATATGGGCTTTACCCCTTTATACTTCATCGGCCCATACCACCCGTTAAATCCCTGACCGCTTTCTTCTTTTCCTCATATCTAAAACAACGCTCCAGTATACAGAAATGGCCATTGCGGCACCTTTAGCCAGCACGTTCTTCCATCTCACTCCACGGTTTGAAAATCCGGTAACATCACTACTCTTCTCTCGAGCTCCTCTTCCTCTCCATGTACCTTTCCCTCAACTCGATACCATTTCGTTCGAGCAGCACAAACCCGTCACTACAGTGAAGCTCGACATTTTTTTTACATCGGAACCCACCAAAAATACATGCAAGTTTCCATTCGATTCACTCATCCTAAAACCGAACTCGAATTCGCGAATTAGTGTTTGCATTCGCCAATTTCGTGAACCCTAGTTCCTCACAGTCACTCGCTGGAAAATTCGAGCGAATAAAATGAACATCGAATGCTGTAAAACAACTACCAGATTGAAGAACACTTCTTTGGGATCATATACATATGGTTTCGAGAATTTTCCCTTTTTTTTGGATTTTCATTGATTTTCTTTTGAGGTGGTTGTTTGCTGTTGGAAACATTTTGTGGCGGACTGAAATTGATTATATAAGGGAGATCAAAATGTTTGTGTGGCTGAAAAATTTAAGGATGTGGCACCTCAAATGTTCAAACATATTATTTAGATATTTTATTTATATTTATTTTTGCTTTCTAAAAATTCGTGCGATCACACATGATACCCAAAAATCATGAAAATTGACATGCAGCTAGAGTTTGACATTATGGTCCCAACGAAACTGGTTTCGTCAAATTCCGACTCAGTATGCTCACACAACGTATTTTTAACCGTCGAAATACTGACTATTTTTCACTCTAAAAATCCGTACGGCCACACAGTGACTCTAAAAATCACAAAACTGGAAATCTAACAACTATTTGACATTGCGGATCCAACAAAATTAGTTTCGTCGAATTCCGACTTCGTTTGCAAAAGTGGCTATTTTTAAAGCTCTAAATAGCCTATTTAAATATATAAATATATTTAAATTTAATTAAATTTAATATTTAAAAATAAATATTAACGTCTATATTCACATGGAATACCATACAGCTCTAGAATATTCCTATATAAATTTCTAGCTTGATATTTCAATCTGGGTCAACCCGATATTCGATTTATATTGAAATTCCTTTTTAAAATATAAATAATTCCTTTATAAATTATAAAGGAATTCCACAGCGACTTTTCTAAAATTTGATTTGGACATAAATCAAAATCTACACGACGAAATCCCGATTTTTCTCTTCCACTAGAAAGATATACTCCACCAGCTCCATACGTTTCTTGTTTCACAGAAATCCGATTTAAAACGAACCCTGTATATTCGTTTAAAGTTCGAATCGCCAAATAGCGAACTGCAGCGCTATTTCAAGCTCTATTTTAATTATATTATAATTATATGTTCAAACTGACGTCGATTGAATATATTCGTCAATATAATTCAACTCCTAACTGATATATATATTTTAGATAACCCAAATTACACCATACTGTGAATTTCACTATTTTTGACTATTACTGAATTAAATATATTATTTAATTTATTATTTTAATTAAATATCTACCATTATTTAATTCCATGACCAATAAATTCTTTTATTTACCTTTTAAATAATTAAATAAATTAATTCTAATACCTCTGCCAATGCGGGTCATTACACATGTAAATTATGACATGTAAATATGGACTTAACCGGTATAAGATAAGACATGTAAATTATGACATGTAAGTATGGACTTAACCATAGCATGTGTAAGACATGGACATTTAAATTAAAATGGTTAAGTGGGAGAAAAACCTAGTGGGGACCAAGCATATGTGGGTGGCTTGTGTCGGATGGGGGACCCATTTCAGCCAGTAACCCGTTTGAGTATTTAATTGGGCCGAGTACTAGGCCGGGGTTGGGGCACACTTACTGGACTTGAATGTAAGAGGTCATAACGTGAATAGCGGTGGCAACGCGAGTCTAACTGGTTCATGTGCGTGCATGGGTCCGGGCTGGTAGGTAAGACGTTGTTGCATCATGTAGGTATGGCTGTGCATTTTATGTTGGTATCGGGGTTGCCACTTTGGGGAGTGATACACCCCATTGTGGGGCCAGCACGAGTGCCTACGAGGTTTAGGGAGCCGATTGAATGGGTAGATTAAGGGTACCTTAACGGTGGTAGGAGCAAGCCGGCACGTACGATAGCAGCTAGGTACAAGTAACTACCAAGTTTGTCATGTGGGTACAGTTAGTGGGAAGGGATCAACCTCTAGTAAAAAGAGACTAGTAGATGTGCAGTGTAATTAAGTAATGTGGTGTAACTTAGCAAAAGTGCAGTGTAACGAAATACATGTTGGTTGAGTTGGATAGTCCTTTGGGTGCTAGTCTGATGTTGACTTCGGTCTTCGGGGTTAGTACTTGGAGGGTTGTTCGCTTAGCCAAGGTGTTGGATTGTCTTAGTACTTAGGAACGAAATCATCTTGTCCATCATTTTTATCTACCTTATCTAAGTTACAGCCATATCATGATGCCTATTTGTGTCTTGATCATTTACCTTACCTATTATTTGTTAAAATTACTGAACTCGCCAGACTTTATGACTGACCCGTTTGTTTCCACCTCTTTTCTTTCCTTTCCCACCCCCCTCAGGTTTGCAAGGAGGGAATACTACAACTTAGTGCCGATTTCTTTTAGTTGCTTGAAAAGAGTAGATGTATCGCTTTGGGCTCTCTCATCTTTATGGCTTTGCTTATGCTCAGTGGGGATTTATGAATTTATGTTATTTAAGTATTTGCTTCTTTATGTACTTTGAAGTTTTTGGAAAAGACTATTGATCCTGTTGTAATGGTTTTGGGAACTACTTATGTAAGCTTGTTTTGAGTTATGATGCTATGAAATAAGTTTTATCTTACGCTGTGTTGTTTTATTTATTTATTCTTGTAATTTATCTGTTCTATACAACAATAACGCTTCATGGACATTGATGCATTCCCTTTGTGAGTGACATTAATGGACATGGGGTGTTACACGTGGTATCAGAGCTATGGTTACAAGAACAGATAAAAAGTTTTGAAAAGTGTTTTCGAAAGTATTATTTTCCTAGAAAGTATTTTCAAAAACATGCTTTAAAGAAGCTATTTTCAAGGAAAGTTTACTTTAAAGAGCATAATCCCCGCAAGCCATACATCTCTCTTTCGCTTCCCTTGTTTTGAAAACTCTTTCTTTTTCTTTTCAGCATGTCTGGAGCATCCGAGATACCAGAGGGTGTTCATGTACCCGGTTGGTTTCGTCAATATCTCAAGGCTAGGGCCGCTACCGCAGGTCCGGCCAACGTTCCTCCTCCTCCCCCAGCTCCAGTCATTCCCCCGCGTGGAGATGCTTTCTCCAAGATATGTAAAGACTTTCGTTCGATGGGTGGAAAACCTTTTAGTGGGTCTGAAACGTTTGTTGAAGCTAGAAATTGGTTGAAAGAAGTAGAGGATTTGTTTGGCATTTTCGATTTGGACGATTGTAAGAAGGTCCAATTGGCTGCTTGGTTGATGAAGGACGAAGCTTCATTTTGGCGGGAGGTTACTAATGGAGAGCGTGCTGTGGAGACGTGGGCAGATTTTAGGGGAAGGTTTGAGTTGAAATTCCTTTCTCAAGCTGAGGAGAGTATGTACATAGAGAGGTTCTTGACACTAAAGCAAAAAAACTTGACCGTGAAGGAGTATGTGACCGAATTTAATAAGTTGGCGAGATTTGGGCTAGATTTGGTGAATACGCCTCACAAGAAGGCCTTGAGGTTTGCAAAGGGCCTAAATGAACCGCTTCACAGTTTGGCTATGTCCCACATTCCAATGGGGGCTACGTATGAAAAGCTTGTTGATATGTCATACATGCATGAAAAAGAGAAGGGTGTAAGTACTTTTAGGCCGCAAGATAAGAAGTAGGATCCAAAGATAGCCCAACAACAAAAGAAAGGTGGTAAAGAAAAGAGGAAGTGTCACAACTGTGTGAAACCCGGCCATTTGAAGAAAGACTGTAGGAAGAAAAATAAGTTCTCTTGTTATCATTGTGGTGATGCGGGTCATGCTGTGAAGGACTGTCCTAAGAAGCAAGGGCAGACGGCAGGTTCTACTTCGGGAGGGCAGGTTCACGTTCTCATGGCTCCGGGACAGGAAGAAGGTAGAAATTTTTTTGTCAAAAGTTTGATTTTCTTATTTGATCATCCTATCCGTACTTTATTCGATTCTGGCGCATCACATTCGTTTATCTCTACATCATTAGTTGAAACACTACACTTAAATACTAGTTTCATTGTGGATCCCATTGTAGTCTCAAATCCTGTTGGTGGGTCGGCTCATTTATCCATGGTTTGTAGGGATTTGAGATTGTCTATCTTAGGCGTTGGTTTTGAATGCAATGCTTTTGTGCTTGGTTTCATGGGCTATGGGTTGATTCTAGGGATGGATTGGCTAGCCAGATATGGTGCCATCCTAGATTTTGAACGAAGGGTAGTAAAATTGTTGACTCGTAGTGGAAAGACCCTTGATATTTCTTGTGACCCTAGAGGATCGGTGATGCTTAGTTATCTTAAGTCACTTGATGCATCCAATGATGATGTACATTCTGTTCGTATAGTCCATGAATATGTTGATGTCTTCAATGAGGTGAGGGGTCTACTCTCAAAACGTGAGATAGACTTTCGTATTTATCTTATAGACAATGCAAAACCAGTATCTCTGCCAGTACGCCACATGGCTCCTCGTGAGAGGAGGGAGCTCAATAAGCAAGTAGGGGAGTTGCTTGAGAAGGGATTCATAAGACGTAGTATATCGGAGTGGGGTTCTCCAATAGTATTTGCCATGAAGGCGGATGGGTCCCTTAGACTTTATGTGGACTATAGAGAACTTAATAAGCTTACTAAGAAGAATAGGTACCCACTGCCGAGGATTGACGATCTCTTCGATCAGTTAGTTGGCGCCTTAGTATTTTCGCAGTTGGACTTAGCCACTGGTTTCCATAAGTTGAGAGTGGCTGAGGATAGCATAGACAAGACAACCTTTAGGACTCCGGACGGTTTCTATGAGTGGCTTGTAATGCCCTTCGGTTTGACAAACGCCCCCGCATACTTTGTTGACTTGATGAGTAGGGTTTTTAGGGAGTACTTTAATAAATTCGTGGTGGTCTTTGTGGATGACATCTTGATCTTTTCTAAGAGCGAGGAAGAGCATGCCCTACATCTTAGGAAAGTGTTGGAGACCCTTCGAGCACATAACCTTAAAGTTAAATTTTATAAATGTCACTTTTGGAGGAAGGAAGTGCGATTCTTAGGGCATGTGGTTTCCAAAGAAGGGATAGCTGTGGATCCCGCGAAGGTGGTGGCCATCCAAGACTGGAAGGTCCCTAAAAATGCTACCGAGGTGAGGAGTTTCTTGGGGTTGGCAGGCTACTATAGGAAGTTTATCAAGGACTTCGCAAAGATATCAGCCTCATTGACACGCTTGACGAAGAAGAACCTAGTTTTCACGTGGGACGTAGATTGTGATGATGCGTTCCAACGTTTAAAGAGAGATTTGACCAAAGCCCCAGTCTTAGTGTTGCCAGATGGGAGTAAGCCATTTACCGTTTATACCGATGCTTGTGGGAAAGGACTAGGCGCAGTCTTAATGCAAGAGGGGAGGGTAATAGCCTATGGAGGAAGGCAGTTGAGAGTGCATGAGAGAAATTACCCTACACATGACCTAGAGTTGGCCGCTATTGTTTTCGCGCTTAAGTCTTTATCTTCTTGGCAAGAAATTCGAATTGTTCACAGACCACAAATTGCTAAAATACTTGTTCTCTCAAGAAGGACTTGAACTTAAGGCAGCAAAGGTGGATGGAATTCTTAGCGTCCTACGATTTCGAGATAGCATATACCCCTGGCAAGGGTAACGTGGTGGCAGACGCCTTAAGTAGGAAAAGGTTGTCCTTGAGTCCGTTGTTCGTTAAGCGGCAAAGCTTAGAGTTCATCTCTACGTTTGACTTTAGACCTTCCATTGACTTTGCACCTGGTTTTCTAGCATCGTTAGAGGTCAGACCTACGCTTTTGGGACGGATTGGTGAGGCACAACGAGATGACCAACAATTGGTTGAGTTGGTAGAGAAGCTCATAAAGGGGGAGTCATCGAGCCATCTCAGTAGGTATACCCTAGATGATAAGGGTTGGTTACGTAGGGATGGTAGACTTTGTGTACCACGAGACGAGAACTTGAGGAAGACCATTCTTGATGATGCACATCGTTCGAAGATGACCATTCATCCCGGCAGGGACAAGATGT
Source organism: Allium sativum (assembly GCA_030737875.1). Taxonomy (NCBI): domain Eukaryota; kingdom Viridiplantae; phylum Streptophyta; class Magnoliopsida; order Asparagales; family Amaryllidaceae; genus Allium; species Allium sativum. Next base: position 304,598,757 of record CM060916.1, on the reverse strand, counting down.
ACATGGACATGAGACGAGTTTAATTTTGGGCCGGTATGAAGAAGGATGTGTCCGAGTTTGTCACTAGATGCTTGGTGTTCCAACAAGTAAAAGAAGAGCAAAAGAAGCCCGGTGAGTTGCTTCACCCATTGGAGGTCCCACAATGGAAGTGGGAGAGTGTCTCGATGGACTTTGTTGATAGGTTACCGAGATCGAGGAAGGGTAATACGGGGATTTGGGTCGTGGTAGACAGACTTACTAAGAGCACCCATTTCATTCCCGTGAAGAGTAAGAGGACTGCTCCATGGTTAGCCTCCGTATACATTCGAGAGATAGTTCGTTTGTACGGTGTTCCTTCTAGCATAGTGAGCGATCGCGATCCTATTTTTACTAGCGAGTTTTGTAAGAGCTTGCAAGAGGCGGTAGGGACTCATTTATGTTTGAGCACCGCATATCATCCTCAGACGGACGACCAGACCAAGAGGGTGAATCGTATTCTAGAGGACCTTTCGAGGCTACGTGTTTTAGACTTCGGAGGTACATGGGAGGAGCATCTTCCTTTGGTGGAGTTCGCGTATAATAATAGTTTTCAGTCTAGCATTGGCATGGCCCCTTGCGAGGCTCTTTATGGAAGGCCTTGTCGTTCACCTACATGTTGGTGGGAATCTACGGATAAGATCTTACTTGGGCCCGATATGATTAGAGAGACTTCGGAAAAGATTGATTTGATTCGAAGGAGGATGAAGACGGCGCAAGATAGGCAGAAATCGTATGCGGACAAGAGGAGGACAGATCTTGAATTTGATATTGGGGACATGGTCTTTATCAAGGTGTCTCCATTACAGAATGTTGTTCACTTTGGGTCCGTTAGGAAGTTAGCATCAAGGTTCGTAGGGTCATTTCCTATTAAGGAGAAGATTGGAAAGATGGCATATAGAGTAGAGTTGCCCGAAAGACTTAGTGGTGTACACGACGTGTTCCATGTTTCACATTTGAGGAAGTGCTTGCATGAGACCGTGGACGTGGTAGAGCCGAGCTTGCTTAGAGAGGTGGAGATAGAGCGTGATGCGACGATTCGACGAGCTCCTACATGCATTCTTGGGTCGGAGATTAAGAAGATGAGGAATCGAGTGGTCAAGCTAGTCAAAGTGCAATGGGGAGATGATGAGAGCGACGCTACTTGGAAGACGAAAGAGAAGATGCGTTCATTGTACCCTTTTCTTTTCGAGAGTATATCTTTTAATTTCTCCTTTATCGTTTAGCTTGTACTTGTCCGATCTTTAGTATATCCTCTCGTTTAAGTCTTTGACCTTTAGATAGGGTAATCCTATGGTTGAAACATGTGTTTGAGACATGTTATGATTGATGGATGCATGTGGATGCAAGTGTTTGCTAGTGGTTGCTCGTGGATACATATACACACACTTTAGGCACTAGATCGGCTCAGTCACTTTCATATTGCATATTGCATATAAACGGATGTATTTAGTTAAATGGATGTATATTAAATGGACGTATCATATGGATGTTGCATTTGAATGAATGGTTGTGCACACATGTAGTAATGATATGTATAGGGTTCTTTGCGTACATGGTGGATACACGGCACTATCATTATTTGCATTAAGGAGGTCGACTGAATCAGTGGACCGCCTGATCTTTGCATTAGATAAGGAACATATACACACACTTTTACATATGTTCATATAACATTAGAAATCTTTTAAGGACAATGGATGTTTGTGGATGATGGTTGAGTAGATGGATTATTGGATGGTAGGACACATTCTTCTTAACTTGGAGATTTCGAGGATGAAATCCTTTAAGGAGGGGAGAATGTAACACCCCACAATTTTATAACATTAAAATTCACAAATTAAAGTATACTTAATTTTTAGAAGAAGAATTAAGTGAAATGGGTTGCGCTATTATGTTCGTCTCAAAATTTTGGGTCAAGATAGACGTTTGGTTTGCACAAAACGGATACCTTATGAAGATGTTATTAAGCCTTGAAGTTTGTATGCATATGAGAGAAATATATATATAGATATATATAAAAATTAAATAAATAAATATTCAAAAAAAAGTTGAAAACAGCAAATCGGGAGGGGGAATGGCCGAACCACACTATTTTTGGAGTCGACCCGAGCGCTAAGGGCTGATGTTGCATCTGAGTGGTCTAGATGATTTTTGGGTTAATCTAAGAGCTCTAATCGATCCAAGACATCTATATATACACCCTAAGACCTAACCCTAATTCATAAAATATTATCTATGATACCATTATGTTGTCAAGCTCTCTCTTAAACCCTAGCCGCCGCCTCTAAATTAAATCTCAAGTGTTCATACACAATTCAAATCAAAGTTTAGAGCTTTAACAATAATTAAAGAAGACCAATCGACATCACCGCAACGTTTCTACACCAATTTCCATTCGTTAATCCTTTTCTTAAGCCACAAAAGGTGAGTACAGTTATTTTCACAAATTTAATGGGATTAAAGTAACATGAAAAAGTTGTAAAAAGGATTCATATATATGTTTGCAATGAAAATCTCACCAAGTCTTCACCTTTTTGATTCATGTCATCATATGCCTATGTTTCTATGTAAAGTTCATACCTTTTATCATTTTATTCATGTTGAATCTTTTATTATGACTTTATGCCAGTCTATATGCCTCTTTATTTCATGATGTTGTTTTATTCCAATTTTCTATGAATTGATTCTCTCTTCTTACCCCTATTCCTTTTATTTGTGGATCTAGGCTACCTTCGAGCCTATATTAAAAATACGCGCGAATGCGAATACGTGGGAACGATGTGGAATATTAAGAATATGGGAAATTTGGAAATTTGGATATTATTGGATATTTTGGATAATTGGATAATATGTGAAATTGGCATATTTGGGTACGAATTACATGGAATTGATGAAATTGCCTATAATTGTAATTTTGTAATTGAGGCTAATTAATATGTAATTACTAACATTTTGGAATAGGCAATATTATAAACATGATTATATGTTTAATTGGATATACATGACATGAAAATTGGGTATGGGTGAAATACGATTATTAATAAACCTTTGATACGAGGTTAGGCGCAGTTGTGACGTAAGACTGCCCGGAACCGCCCAGCAAAGCCAGCTGCCACAGTTGGACGTCTAATGTGAGAGGTCAAAGGAATGAATTATAGGCGCAACGGTTAATGACACGAGGTTAGACCCGGTTTGTGGCGTAAGACTGCCCGGAACCGCCCGGCAAATCCAGCGGCCACAAAGCGTTCGGTCTAATGTGGGAGATCATGCATCGTTCGTCATAAGGAATGAATTAAGGAATACTAACCATAATAAGACATGGGTATGGTTAAAGGGTTAAGTGGGGTGACATGTAAATTATGACATGTAAATATGGACTTAACCGGTATAAGATAAGACATGTAAATTATGACATGTAAGTATGGACTTAACCATAGCATGTGTAAGACATGAACATTTAAATTAAAATGGTTAAGTGGGAGAAAAACCTAGTGGGGACCAAGCATAGGTGGGAGGCTTGGGTCGGATGGGGGACCCGTTTCAACCAGTAACCCGTTTGAGTATCTAATTGGGCCCGGTACTAGGCCGGGGTTGGGGCACGCTTACAGGACTTGAATATAAGAGGTCAAAACGTGAATAGCGGTGGCAACGCGAGTCCAACGGGTTCATGTGCGTGCATGGGTCCGGGATGGTAGGTAAGACGTTGTTGCATCGTGTAGGTATGGCCGTGCATTTTATGTTGGTATCGGGGTTGCCACTTTGGGGAGTGATACACCCCACTGTGGGGCCAGCACGGGTGCCTACGGGGTTTAGGGAGCTGATCGAATGGGTAGATTAAGGGTACCTTAGCGGTGGTAGGAGCAAGCCGGCACCTACGATAGCAGCTAGGTACAAGTAACTACCAAGTTTGTCATGTGGGTACAGTTAGTGGGAAGGGATCAACCTCTAGTAAAAAGAGACTAGTAGATGTGCGATGTAATTAAGTAATGTGGTGTAACTTAGCAAAAGTGCGGTGTAACGAAATACATGTTGGTTGAGTTGGATAGTCCTTTGGGTGTTAGTCTGATGTTGACTTCGGTCTTCGAGGTTAGTACTTGGAGGGTTGTTGCTTAGCCAAGGTGTAGGATTGTCTTAGTACTTAGGAACGAAATCATCTTGTCCATCCTTTTTATGTGCCTTATCTAAGTTACAGCCATATCATGATGCCTATTTGTGTCTTGATCATTTACCTTACCTATTATTTGTTAAAATTACTGGACTCACCAGACTTTATGACTGACCCGTTTGTTTCCACCTCTTTTCTTTCCTTTCCCTCCCTCGGGTTTGCAAGGAGGGAATACTACAACTTAGTGCCGATTTCTTTCAGTTGCTTGAAAAGAGTAGATGTATTGCTTTGGACTCTCTCATCTTTATGGCTTTGCTTATGCTCAGTGGGGATTTATGCATTTATGTTATTTAAGTATTGGCTTCTTTATGTACTTTGAAGTTTTTGGAAAGACTATTGATCCTGTTGTAATGGTTTTGGGAACTACTTATGTAAGCTTGTTTTGAGTTATGATGCTATGAAATAAGTTTTATCTTCCACTGTGTTGTTTTATTTATTCATTCTTGTAATTTATCTGTTTTATACAACAATAACGCTTCATGGACATTGATGCATTCCCTTTGTGAGTGACATTAATGGACATGGGGTGTTACAACTCAGCTGTCCTCTATAAAGTTAATAATAACTGGAAGCTGAAAGGTACATTCTTAGTTAAGTCAGACGGGGTTCTTTTTCTCTTCCAATTCTCTCACCAGGAGGATAGAATGGAAATTTTTATGAGTGATCCTCTTATTATAAGAAATAAACTCTTTATTATTCAACCTTACGACCCGCAAATTAGTAACGTTTGTGGAAAGATTAAAGCGGTGCCGATCTTGGTGCAATTCTTGAATATTCCTCTTTTCACATGGTCACACCCGGGGATCAACTAGTTAGCCTATCATCTAGGTAGGATGGTTTGTCTAGATGAAACAACCGAACATCTTAGACGGCTTAACTATGCGAGATGCTTGATTGAAATAAAACCGGATAAGCAGCTGATTGATGACTTTCTCGTCCAAGTTCCAGAGGGTGGAACGCAAAAGGTTAAAATTACTTATCTTTGGCGGCCACTTGTCTGTACCGGTTGCAAAAAATTTAGACATAGCAATGAAAAATGCGAGGTGAATAAAACAGTAGAGCAGGTTGCAGAAGAAAAAAAGAGAACGATGGCGGCCAACGAGGCAAATAATGAGAGGAGTAAACAAGTCTCATATGCAGGAAGAAGTAAAAACGTTCCTATTGCTGTCAACAACACGAAGAAAGTAGATAAACGCTACGGAGGGAAAGCTCCTCAACAAAATGTGCATACCTGGTAGAGAGTGCATAATAAGAAACAATATGAAGCAAGTAGAAAAAATAAATGCAAGAGTACAATAGGTGATTTCTGGCCGATCAACTACAACATCGCGGATCCGAGTTCTAGCCATGCATCCTCTGACCTACTAGAGTGTAATGAAGACGAACTAGAGGAAGGAGAAATCCCTAAGAAAGCAAGGAATGAAGTGGAAACAAGAAAACAAAAAAAAGGAGTGCTCTGGAAGTATGAAACCAAATGGAAGAAACACAACTAACAAAGCTCTTGCCATATTCAACAGCTTTGCAATGTGGCAACATGAGGCTGTGGCACCTACAACAACTACCAATAGCAGTGAAGGAATTATGGAGGAGCAAATGACTGTCACCCAATATGGAACTACAGTGGTACAGCAGGCTAACACTTTACAATAAGAAAGAAGCGAAAAGGAATTTGAGAGTGTTTTAGCGCAAGAAATTATGGAAATTATCTCGCAAGACGTTGAAACTAAAGGAAATCATGCGACTAGTCCTCATAGCGGCACAAAAGAGATAAGAAGTGAAGTTAATACTAAAGTAAAAAAAAGTCAAGAAACAAATGATAATCTTTTTGAGAGCTTGAACAGTGGTTTTGAACTTGCGCTTGTACAAGCACTTCCATTTGCTTGTTTCCTGCATGAAGTCATAAATGATTCTGAGAATAATAGGGTGTGTAATGCTCAAAACATTAAGCCTATAGCGCAACTTATCCCGAAGAAAGACATCAACAACAATCACCAAAGAGAAGGTAGTTTACTCAGAGATAAAACTAAATATCCCTACTTCGATATAGAGCCTCCTCCCAGATTTAAAGCTACCCTTGATTCCCCACTTTATTCTTCTAATAAGGTAGGTAGTGAAAAAAAGAGTAATAGGAAAAGTGAACTATTATCGATTGAGCAAAGCCAGATCCAAACAAGATCCATGGCAAATGTACAAAACCAACCTGCTGAGTTTTCCGATGATTTACAACATTAGTGTGTGGAATATTCGTGGAGCTCACGAAGATATCAAACTCGATCAATGTAAGTATATTATTCAGAAATACAAACTTAGTGCCTTGGCGATACTAGAAACTAAGCTCAGTGAAGCTCTAACTATGCGAGCCGCAAGGTACATTAACCCAAATTGGAGTATTTTACATAACTTAAATAATGCTATTTATGGTAGAATCCAGTTAATTTATGACTCGTCGGTCCATAATTTCTCTATGATAACTTCATCTAGTCAGTATATTCACTATCATGACTATCATACTTCATCCTCAACATCCTTTTGTATGACCTTTGTCTATGCCTCTAACTCGTATTTGGCTAGGGATAACCTTTTTCATGAATTCCTTAACTTTAGAAAGAATACTCATCTTTGGATTGTGTGTGGCGATTTATGCACCCCTGAAGCTGTCTGACAGAGTAGGCGGTAACTCTATCACTCTTTCTGAGATAGTTGCTATTAATATTTCCATCAATAATTGTTATCTTATTGAAATCAACTACATCGGGCTTCCTTTTTCATGGAACAATGACAAAAGGGATGGACCGCGTATTTATTCCAAAATTGACCTCGCTTTTTGTAACAAGATTGCTTTTACTATTTGGCCAAACCTCTCGAACGAGCTTCCCGCTCGGTTACTTTCGGATTACTCCCCTCAAGTTATATGGCTTGGAGAGAATGCCCCTTCTAGATTTCCAAACTTTAAATTCTTCAATGTATAGTCTCTGGAACCCGAGCTTAATGCCATAGTCAAGGATCAATGGGATGCAGTTGTTTTCGGCAACCCGATGTATGTTCTTTCTAGAAAACTAAGGCAACTTAAGGTAGTTTTTAAATTTTGGTCTAGTAACAAGTTTGGTTGTGGAACTAACCTTTCAAAAAGCATTCAAAAAGACCTTATGGCTGCGCATATTGCAATGCAGAATGATAGGAGTAACGCTGCCCTTGCCATGGAGGAGACAAGTTTATCAATTGGTATAGAGTTGCACTGCATGCCGAATCGCTTATGAACAGACAAAAATCAAGAATCAAGTGGCAAGATGAAGGTGATAGGAATACTGTGTATTTCCATGCGGTTCTAAAGGCGAAGCAAGTTAGAGAAGCTATCCACTTTGTGTCTGACGAAAATGGTCAGGTACATTCTTCAATCTCGTCTGTTCAAAATGCTTTTGTGAACTATTTTATTAGACAGTTTGGTAATACTATTAACTTTGAGCCAAATCTTGAAACTATTAATCCTATGTTACTTCCAGTCCTTAACCAACTATATATTAACTATCTTTCCGAAACCATCACTGATGAAGAAATTAAAATAGCTATGTTATCTTTAAACAAAAATTCTTGTGGGAGGCCTGATGGCTTCAACGCTCAATTCTACAAAAACTGTTGGAATATAGCTAAAGCTGATGTCTATAGAGCTGCACACCATTTTTTTAAAAGAGGTAGAATGATAAAAACTTTCAACTACACGACTACTGCATTAATACCTAAAACTAAGAATGCTTGTAATGTGAGTGACTTCAGACCGATTTCTTGCTGTAACACAATTTATAAATGTATTTCTAAAATTATAGCTTCCAGAGTTAAGTTGGCCTTACCGTGTGACGGCCCACCCCGCACCAGCCGACATTTCCCTGTAATGCGCTGTACCGATATCCAACCAGCACGGGACGGTCGCCAAAGAAAGGAATTTGAACTAACAAGGAACCTGTAGAATGTCTCACAGCGCATGGGATAAAATATAATAATAACATAACTTTGACATAAAACAGGCGAGACAGTGCATAAGCTGAAAACTAAACCATCACAGCAGCGGAAAGATTTAAAATACAGCTTATGATCTAAACCATCATTATTACAACTTTTAAAACTATATCTAAAGCAAAATAGGGAGGTACACTACTAATGCCCGAAGTGTGACCAACAACAACATAGGGAGAATATATATCTCATATGTGGGGTCTCCTGCTCATCTCCGGTACAGCTACTCATGCATAATCACCTAACCTATCTCTAGTCTACCCGTTTAAGAGCACCCAGAGTAATAAGAAGAGACATAAAACTCTAGGTCAGACAAAAGTCTAGTATGAGCGATAAGCAGCAAAACAGAACAATAACAGGTATACATAACCATACCTGAACCTGCAACCAAAGAGTTAGCACAATAGGATGTACAATACTCTAAGGTGACACTAACACATGGTGTGAAAATAATGGGGAGGGGGTGTGCATGACATGGTGATAGCAAACATCAAACATAGCAATCATCCTCACATCTCTCACTCAGTGCATGAAGCATATAATATCTATTGCTTTGATCACCCAATCCTTTGCTATGATCACTTTGCCCCATGGAGTTACGATAACTCCACTGCACTAATCCATAGCCACTAATCCTTTGCTATGTCCACTCTGCCCCATGGAGTCATGACAACTCTACTGCACTGGCTCATAGCCTTGCTACGATCACTCTGCACCCATGAAGTCATGACAACTTAACTTCACTGATTCATAGCCAATAATCCGTTCCTTAGTGGTGAGTCAAAGTTATAGACATCGATAACTCCTTTGCACACGTCCCGCAGTAGAGTCCAATTCGCGAAGTTAACTCGTTGATCCCCATTTGGATCCTGAGTAATAACCTCCCATTTGAAATTCCTTTGCATCTCGGGTTTTGGTCGAATTGGAGTTAGTCTTCAAAAGAGTCGTCGCGTAGAAGTAAAAGTATACATCTGGTTCGGTTCGGTACTCCATACCAGGTTCGGTTCGGTGCTCATAGCCCACGCCCTGGGTTAATATGCATAGTACTCTAGTCTCCATCGGTTCGGTTCGTGTCTCTCATTTGGTTTGGTTCGGGTGCCATCCTCCATTCATTTCGATTCGGGTGCCATCCTCCAACTCGTCTCAGTTCGATTGCTTCAGCCTCGGTTTGGTTCGTGCTCACCATTTCCGATCCGATCCCCACACCCTTGCTTCTGATCCGAACCAACTCCCACTCTATGCGAATGGCCTTCCTTCTTTCCAAGCTTCCTCTTGTGCTAGGTTCCGATCCGGTTCAGTTTCTCTGCTCAGTTCTCCGATCCCACCCGAGCCCCATAGCCCAATCCGATCTGAAACCCTACAGACTTTCTAGCGAGCATATATCGTCCATATTCACCACACGACGGAGTTTTCAACCATTCTAACTTTTCTAAATAATCACAAAACATCACAATCAACAGTACAACATATGGGTTCAATTAAAAAGATCAAAATATTAAGCATATAGGTCATTTTAAATCAAACATATCCAAAAAGCATGATTTTCCCCTTAATCGTGTTTAACAATAGCTAATGATAAGATTAGCAAAACATATCCAAATTAACCCAAATTCCTAACAGAGGCATAAAATAATATTTTAGAATTTTACAAATTTTTCTAGATTTTTCTGAGCCATAATTTCGCTAAATATCACTAATCACCCCTAATTAGCCGCGATTAGTGAAAAACAATGCAAATCACTCATCTTAGCCACAAATAAAACTTTAGATCTAAAACTTTACTATTTGGGGCATTTTCCTATGCAACACAACAGCTCCAACTGTGATTTGTCGTTGACTTGCCTTGATTTGATGTAGATCTTCTTAATTAGTGATTAGAAGGTGATTTGGGGTGTTTTTAGAGGATAGAGGCCATTACTAGGGTTGAAGAGAGGTAAGTGGCGGCTGTAAAAATGAATAAAAACTGAATTCCTTAACCCTATCAGCCCTCTCATAACCCTAATCCTGAAATGGGTTATGGGACTAGTTGTTAATCACTCTAATTAGGCCTTGTTAAGTTGTTTTTCACCTTTCAAACATTATTTTAGCCATATCTCCCAAACGGTAAGTCCGTTTGGGACATGTGACCACTCTACGGAAAGTTAAACCATCATTTGAATCCAATGGATGTGGTTTCAAGTCAAAAATCCATACTAGTCAAAAGTAATAGGTGAAACAAGAATCGCCAGGGCAAAACGGTCATTTAAAAATTGGCAAAAATCGTGAACATGGGAAATGACCCCTATAGTTGTTCCCCAAAGTTACTCGACTATACGACCTTGTATGAAAATGAAATAAATATTCTATGATCCTCCGATGCATAGAATGTGGGTCGTTACATACCGGATATCATTTCTATGAACCAAATCGCATTTCTGCCATCGACGAATATCCTTGATAACGTTTTAGTTGCACATGAATTGCTTAACGGCTATAACACTAAACATTGTTCGCTTAGGATCATGCTCAAATTAGACATCATGAAAGCGTTTGATACAATCCAGTGGACTTCTATCACTCGAATCATGAGCTACATGAACTTTCTGCGTTGCTTGGTTTCTTGGATCTACACTTGTATTAGTACTGCTCAGTTTATTGTAAGTATCAATGGTACACCGGCAGGTTTCTTTGGGAGTAGACAAGGTATACGACAAGGCGATCCAATATCGGTGTACATTTTCATAATTGTGATGGAACTTCTTACTAGACTGCTCCATGAACTTGTTGACACGAACCTTTTTAAGCTACATTCAAAGTGTGGTAACCTTAGAATCACCTCATTGATGTTTGCTAAGGATCTCATTATATTTTGCAAACCGGACTCGCTCACTCTGTCTAGTTTTATGAATGTTTTAGATAAATTTTACTCTATGATAGTCTTGAAAATTAACACGAACAAATCCGAATTCAAAGCCGCTAGGATTTCTAATTTGTATAAGCAAAAAATTCAAAATTTAACGGGTCTTGCTTGTAATGATGTAAATTTAACTTACTTGGGCCTACCTCTTGCCACGACTAGAATCACTATACGTCGTTGCTTACCTTTATAAGAAAAAATAACTGCCAGACTTGACTATTAGTCTGCAAGGAATCTCATTCAAGCTAGTAGACTGACTTTAATCAAAGCTGTTATTGTATCTATGCAAGTGTACTAGGCTAGGACCTTTATCCTACCTCAAAAGTTGATACACATGATCAGAACAGCCTTCATGAGGTTCCTCTGGAAAGGCAACATCCACTCAAAGTACCTAGCGTTGATCTCCTTCAAAAATATTGAGAAACCTGTCGCGAGAGGCGGACTGGGTATTATAAACATGAGCAAATAGAACATAGCGGCTCTTGGTAAACAAATGAACGACATCCTGTTCTTCAAGGAAAGCTTGTAGGTGAACTGGTCATATAGACATGTTATCACAAACAACAGCTTATGGACGCTAAAGAAAAAGCAAAATCGCAGCTCGACTTGGCAGAACATTATCAAGCTCAGGTATTATTTCTTACCCTTTTTTAAATGCAGTGACAAATCTTATAGTATGGTCAGATTCTGGCACGATCCTTGGCTTCAGCATGGGAAAATCCTTGTGAGTTTTGTCTCCTACCCTGAAATTTTGCAATTTGGACTCAACTTTCATGCCACAGTTAATAAAGTTATTATTGGTAACCAGTTTGCTCTGACGAGCTCCTCCAACCAAAATATAAATGCCATCTGGACTCAAATTATCAATAGTAGAGCGTTCATATCCCCCCCAACAAGCTTCATAATCATGGCAAGGTGAGTAATTTCATATCAGTAAATTGTACTTTGAGCTACAAGATGTTTCAAGTATGTCAAAATGCAGGTGGAGTAAAATCATCTGGAGATTGGATAACACAGCGAAGGAGAATTTAAACATGTGGAAGGTGTACCACCAAGCGTTGCTAACGAAGGACAAAATGACAGCAAGAGGCATACATGTACAGTTGGACTGTACATTATGTAACGCGCAACAAGAAACCATTTTCCATCTCTTATTCGATCGTGTTGTCACTAGACTGATTTTGCAACCAACTCTGGATAAGATGGGGAACTCGTTTCGCAGCCTTGCATTCGATTGGGATGCTCTTCTGAAGATTTGCAAGGGTAAATCCCCGCAAGCTAGGACATGCAGCTACCTGATAAAGAGGCTTTTACATAAAGTTTGGTCTGAAAGGAATCTGCGTATATTCCAACCTGTGAAGGCAACTGACAATGCAGTACTTCAGAACTAATTTTAGCGTGAAATTAGAGATGGAGTTAAATTCTTGAGGTTTGCTTTTGACTCGGGAATCCACAACTTTTAAATTTCTTTGTAAATACTTGTGATGTTTAGCCTCCTTTAGGATTGATATGCTGTGTCTTCCTTGTTTTCTCTTTTTCTTTTTCCTCCTTGTTTCTACTTACTCTTCTTCAGTGTATCAATAAAATGGTAGGGGACCATTCAACCTCGTCGGGCTTGCCAATAATAATAATAATAATATTGGGCTTTAAACCCATTTAAGCCCAATTCAAAAATTACGCAATTAGGTCACTTATCAGTTTCATATATCATTTGATATATGTAAAACTATTTTCTGTATAATATTACCAAATTATCTGTAAAAATTATAAGCCATATAAATCATTTGGTCTTAAGATAATTCATCTTTTTGGTTGCATAACTCGCGGGTGTAATTTCAATCATCAATTAGTGTCAAAGTACTCGAACATTATTGTTCACCATCACTTAGCAGATGGTGTTGAATTATATCCAAATTTATCGTATATTCATTTTTGGGAAAATCTCATTTTATTAAATAAGTGCTACCCATTAGTGACATTAATATATACTAATTCTCTTCATCTTAACTGCTTCACTTGGACTTATGCAACTTGGTAATAGACAAAGCCCTAATATCACCCGCATTCAACTCTGAATTCCAGGTGCAAGGTTCTTAGTTCAATAATAACAATTATTATTAGCCAAAGCAGAGACTTTAGATTTAGTTGAATTAAGTTGACCAATGACACCAACCTTATATAACTAAGGAGATAATCCTTCTTTCGAGAAATGCTTCACTTCGAATTCTTCCATAAGACCCAGCAAGTTACTTGATGGATCACATGCCATGAATTAGCTATAATAAAAGCAGATCTATCATATTGAAAAATCCATGGTATTCTCACGTCGAGGGAACTATGTAAATTGGTCACAATATTTTATGTTTGACCTTAATTATATTAACAAATAGAAAACTACCGAGTGGGTGCTTCCATGGTAATCCAATAATTATCATCATATAGCTTAAGATTCCCCCAATATTCATGAGTAGTACATTCTCCAATATTTGAAAAGTATTACATACTTTAGCCTTAATTGGTGCATCGATATTCAGTCTTGATGTATCTGATGTTGAAACATTTAAATGGTATTGTTGACATAGGGAATTGGCCACTCGCATACGCCAACACCTGATGGGTTAATATTAGGCGAGTTATCCAAATTAACCAAATAATCAATGCACAAAGATGCGGAAAAGTAAAGAACACCAAGTATATAATGGTTCGACACTAATGCCTACATCCACTTTGATGTAACTATTCATCATCATTGTTATAATTACAAGAATAATCCGAGTATCAACACTTTGAGTTTACAAATTGAATTATAGAATAACAAAGTCCTTGTTAGTTCCTTATTAGGCCATAATCGTCTTCCTCAAGACAAAATGTGTAAAATATGCTTCCAAGTCGAAATACATCCAAAAGCGAGCCAAATGTTGATCCAAATGTCTGAATGTTGAGAGTAAACTTCTATGTGAAGTTTATAAGTCCAAAAGATAGTCCAAACCCGTAGAAACTACCACAAAAGCTATTAATGATCTCCAAAGAGAGCTTTCCCGTATGCATTATAACAACAAAAATTTGAAATATCCCACTCCTTATTCATGCCAAGAGAGGGGGTATTTATAGGTGAAGTTGGAAGGCATCAGCCCAAAATTTTGCATCACAGGAGTCGTGTCGATCCCAGAATCGGAATATCTCCACGGGGGTTAGCCAAAATTCAAGTATCTGCTAAAAATTCGTATCCTAGCCAGAGTACAAAAAACAGTGCTCGACATATGCAGATCCTACAAAATCGTATGATTCGCACCCTCCTGAGCTTGCCAGGTCAAACTGTAACGTTCTGGATTTTTGGCCATTTAATATTGAACATTTAAATTGTTTTAAATGTTAAATTAGAAATATAAATGGATTTATAATATGAATTTATCAATTTAATATCTAATTTATCGAATTATCGTAATCTAGAAACAGTAATAATTGAATGCTGAGTTAAAAACTGAATGTTTGAAAGAGTATGCCTAACAGAGCACATAAGACGATCTTTTCAAGATATTACATTTGGTGGTGGAGGAATTTGTTTTTCTTAGATTTTTATACCTGTATTATTTTTGGGAAGATCAACTAGTGATTTGATAGGTTTGACGATGTGGCATTCAAAGTAAATGGTGGCATGTTATTCTAGACGGTAAACGTGACCTCAAGCCTCACAACCAGGAAAATGACAAAAATCAGGTAGGCAGTATGGCTGGTTGGGTCGCACCCAAGCAGGGTGTATTATCACCATCTAGAGAAAATTCATTTGTTCTTCTTTCGATTCTATATCTTACAGATTATGGTTGGACGACCGACAACCGTGGGTGATAATACATTCGGTCCTCTCAAGCTAAATGAGTGACAGGTCATGTGTGGCCGGGTTGAAAGATGTTCTTGTTGAACCCGAGCGTATCCCCTCTGGAGTACACTGATTGGAAGGTGGTCCCATACCTTGTTATAGTTGGAATCCAATCTCTAATAAGCGTTGTGCGGATTTTGATTTTATACTATGTATGTGGAGCGTTAGATGCAAGCGTTCTGCTAGATAGTTATTAATTTGACTAAACATTATTATATTATCACTGGATTTAGATATAAAAAATGTTTTGGTTATCGTAAGGTAAAAACAATCCATATTTATGTGTGGGTCGGTCTTACGATTAGCCTTTCTTTCAAAAGGTTTTTCAATGTTAAACAAAATGGTTGGAGTTTACTCACACCAGCCCCATGACTGACCTAGAGTTTATTTTGTTTGTTTTACCCTAAACTCTTGGGTGCCCAAATTTGTACGAGCAGTAAAGTGTTTCTGCCTTTTGGAGATACATTTGGAGGTGTTTGAAGCTGGAGGCTTTACCGTTAGTTATTTAGAATTATTTCCATTGTGATATATATGTGTTGTACTCTGATAATGGTATGTATTTATGATACAAAACTTTGTATTTTAAAGTTATGATATATGATATTATATATTGTTCGTTTCGCTGTGAGATTCTGATGTTCACTCTTTTGTTCTGTCCTCTATCTATTTCTATTTCCTTAACCCTAATGACTCATATTTCTGTGCAATTTGGGTGGGACATGTGTGGTTTTAGTCAACTCAGATAATACGGATTTGCGGGCCATTACAATTAGTATTAGAGCATAGGTAGAGTGAACACCTAGGCTTTGGTGTAGTTACTCATCAGAGATAGGGTCAGTGGCACCACGGAATGAGTATGAGAGAGTATATATGAGAGAGCGTATTTGTTAGTTGATATAAAAACTGTTTTATATTATGTTGATAGGTTTGTTGAATGGTTTATGAATTCTGGTCGACATAGAATGTACAACTTTATCGATAGGGGTTTCTAAACACTTGAGTAATGTATCTTGACACAATATGTTTTAAAAGCTCGGTAAATAAAATAATTTTACCAAAAACTATATTTTTTATATGAAAGGAATAATTTTCCGAAATTATCATGATATATGTATGTGTTGATTGAGATTATAATCAAATTAGATTATAAAATTGAAATGGTTATATATATCCAAATAAAACTTGCATATATAAATGAGATGAACTAAAATTGGATTGAAACCATAATTTGGAATTTAAATCTCGAATGTTTGGAAAATATTTTATGAAGTGTTATGTAAATAACATAACTTTATTTTAGAAAGATGTTTGAAGAAAAATCGTTCTGAATGGATTTTGAAAGTAATAAAGCACTGAACTCAATTCAATGGATGGAAAATAATTTCGATGATAATTCCCGACATCATTGGTGTTCATTTCGAGTTTCTAAGTGCGGGATTGCTGCCATAATGAGATTTCCAATGGAAATTTATTTTAGGAAACAAGTTGTTTGGAAAATTCAAATGTTTTGAATTTGTAATGGTTGTAAATACATCTATGTATATATTTATATAATTTCAAAAAGGGTTTGAAGTAAAAACCAGTAATTAAAATTCTAGAATTAAAATTCTAGAATTAAAATTTTGGAATTAAAATTTTGGAATTAAAATTCTGGAATTAAAATTCTGGAATTTAAATTTAACTTAAGCAAGTTAAATGGATTGAAATGAATAAATTGACTTGAATGAATTTGAATGCAAATGAATTGAGTTGAGTAAATAAGTAATTTGATAAATAGGCTTGTATAGATGGGGGAATATCTGGGAGAGCATATGGATGGAAGATAAAGATGTGATGATGTGTCCAAAAATGGTGGGCAGGTCAATTGAGATAAATGATGGAAAATTGAGTATAGATATGAGATCTAAAGGTTTTGTTTGAGAACTGAGTTATGAAGATATGAAGTGTAAGATCTCAACCAAGTAGGTTGAGAGAAGTTGGAATAGTTATATCATCTTTTGTCTTAGTAAATTCGGGGACGAAATTCTTTTAAGGGGGAAGGAATGTAACATCCTGTATTTTTGGTCGTTTAATATTGAACGTTTAAATTGTTTTAAATGTTGATTTAGAAATATAAATGTATTTTTAATATGAAGTTATCGATATAATATCGAATTATGGTAATATGGAAACAACAATAGTTGAATGCTCTGTTAAAAATTAAATCAAAACGATTCAGTCAATAAATATAAATTCTGTATTAAATTAGAATGATAATAATTATTTATTATCGATGTATTAGATTGTTTTGAAATCGTTTTATATTTTAAATCAATTTAATATAATACGTGAAAATTATGATTTTTCAAACGCTCTCAGAATTCAACGAAACCAGTTCTATCAGATCCGTAATAGTGTATTATTATCAGTTCTTAAGTTTCGTAGCATTTGGATTTATCGTATGATCGTACGATCATAAAATACTTAGAAATAATTTAATTTAAAAACGTCAATTTAATTTAATATCTTCTCCATAGGATCGAATTAGGCTTCAAAATATGTTCCAGTGTGTTCAG
Source organism: Allium sativum (assembly GCA_030737875.1). NCBI lineage: Eukaryota > Viridiplantae > Streptophyta > Magnoliopsida > Asparagales > Amaryllidaceae > Allium > Allium sativum. The sequence continues at coordinate 304,581,238 of CM060916.1, read as the reverse complement.
AATAGTGGTTGAACCCTAGAAACGTCGGTCATTACACTCAAATAGGAGTCTGAACCGCGGGATATTTTCGAATGTAAAATATAAACAAAAATCAAATCAAATTAATGAACTTCCTTTCAAAGCCATGAAGTCGACATAAAATTTCAAGCTATGCAGACCTATAGTTAAAATCCCACAGCTCTATATTTTCCTCGAGCAGTAATTTTTGTTCCCTCTTCAATTATAAATATCGTGACCCCTTCAATTCTTTGATATGAAGCTTTCCACATTAAACATAAAACAACTGCTCCCTTCCTCAATATTTCAGATATCAAAACCTGTGAAAATAAAAGTCCTGAAATCATTGAGCAATTCGTTACTTTCCTTCAACGATGAAATTCAAAATTGCTTCCCTATATCCACTTAAAATCCTAATAAATCACATACACCATGGATTTGCCAAATCCCGTACCCATTGAATTCGGTGGCATGGGATCTTCAATCTCGTATGCTGCTTATTGCGTTCGATCCCATTTTCGGTCACCTAAACTATTCACAGTTGTGAACTTGGGTTGTACTTGTAAATTCTACGATTGAGGGTGTAACGTCCCGTATTTTTGGCAGTCAAATATTTTATTTAATTTATTATTTTAAAATATTATATTTGGAATATTAATGGATTTTAATACTTAATTCGTTATTAAAAACGAAGTTTTAACGTTAATTTTATTTATAATATAAAACGAGCTCGAAATCGCACGACAGTTCGTAATATGGCGTTTTGAACTTCAACTCGATATACAGGATCCGATATGATTCGGATTTATGTGAAACAAGAAACGTTGTAATTGTATTGATTATAATTTTCATATGGAAAAGAAAAATCCAGATTTCGTGTTATAGACAGAAAGTTATGGTCAATTCAAAATTTGAAATAGTCGCTATGGAAATCTTTATTAAATTATAGGCCTTTAAAATAGCCATTTTGCAAACGGACTCTGTTTTCAATGAAATTAGTTTCATTGGAACCGTAACGTTAAATTATTGTACGGTGTTGAATTTCATGGCAAACCGATGTCGTATGTGACCACGGTAGCCGTAAACGCCCGTCCACTTTCTATAACGCGTAGTTAAATTAATAAAGGGATATTTGAGTGTAACTTGAACGTACGATCGAATTAAGCCGTGAAACTAATTCCGTTGAGTTCCTATCGTCGATTAGAGTCAGGATAGCTATATAGTTTGTTATTTTTGAAGACCGGGTAATTTGGTGTCCAAAATGGCATTGCGGCACGTGAAAAAATAGCGTACCGAGAAAACAGTCTCAGAATACGACGAAACTAGTGCCGTTAGGTTCATATTAATTAATTATTATACGATTTCAAAGTTTCAAATTGACTGGAATTATTTAGTGATCATGGAAAATTTAAACGCGTGTTTATTTCTTGTTTTATAAAGGAAAGTTTTTCAAACGATGTCGGAATTCGACGAAACCTATCCCATTGGGTCCGGAATATTTTTCTACTCTAGGACTAGCCTTTTTACCAGAAAACGGAAGTTATTTGTAGTGGTTTTATTGCGTTACTTTAGGACGAAGTTTTGCTGAAATTATAATAATATTAAATGGGTCCAAACTCACTCTATATATAACTAACGTATACCCTAATTTGAGTCAAAACTAAGCCCTCGTGGTCAACTACAATAAGAGCCGCCATCGTCACTGATTAACGAACAGAAATGTTCTAACTTTCTTCCTACTTTTTCTCCCAATCCACGCATCATTCCACCAAGTCTCCAATTTGAGTTTTGTTCAGCTACGTGAGGTCTTGAAATAGTGCAGTGATGATGGGGTTTTGTGAACTAGAATGGTCGGATCTGGGCTTCGATGGCGCTGCAGTCCAGGTATATCTACGGAGGACAGGGAGCATTGAAGGGCGAACAACTCCAGGCGCTGACAGGGCAAGCGAAGGCGGTTCAGATTGCGCCTTTGGATCGACCGCCGACGAGCTGAGGTGGTATGCGGCGGATGGTCTCGAAGTCGAGCATTTGAGGGAGCTGAAATCGTGAATACGTAGTGAAAGGAAGTATCGGCTGTGATAATTGAAATGTAAATTATGTTATAAAAGCTTAATCAAGTTATTTAATTAATTTATATTACACCAAGTTTAAAAACACAAATGTCCTTGTTTTGAAAACGTACAAGTTATCAAATTGCGGGAGAAAGGAAGAACAAAGTCAACCCTTTCCATTAATTAGTAATGTAATTATGATTATTAATATAGAATCAGGTAAGTTAATTTATATGTTTAATTTGATAATAATGGAAACAATTGACCTTTGCAGATGTATTCGAAAACTGTAGAGTATGGAGATGACATGGTTTTGATGTTAGAATAAGGACACAATGAAGAATCGGGCAATATAAACCAAAGTAAATAATCGCCCGTTATGTAGTTATAAGTAAAATTTGTTAAACGTTAAAACACAATTAGTTTTATTAATCACATGGTTAAGAATTTTATATTTAATTAAATCACAATTGGTAATGCAGGGTATTCGAACCCGCTATTTAATGAAAGGATACAGGAATGAACTGGAAACCAAAATCAGCATATACCCTTGTTTTAAATTGTGACTAAGGCAATTAGGGTTTATTGATTATATTAACTAAAGAAGTTAATTAAATTAATTTGAATCATATGTTTATATTTTTTATAACTCTCATAATTGTGATTAGAATTGGACGAAACTAGATACGTTGGAACCGCAGTGTCGGACACTATATTTTGGAACAGACTGGGCAGGATTGGAAACAACGGCATTTCTCAGTAAAATTAAACGATCGTTTAATTTTTTGGAAATCGAACCGTTCAACAAACCAAATCAAGGTGAGTTAAACTCACTCAGTTTTCCCATTTATATTTTATATAAATTGGTTTTTTATTTTGTGTGCTCCGTTTGCTATGGTTGACTATTTGCTAGTATTATAATTATTTGTTGATTTAAATGATGAAATTAAACCGTCATTTAATTTCAGTGAAATACCAAATCGTTATTTTAACGATTGGTTCCAATAAAGGTAACTTACCTTGGTTGGTCACGTTTATAAAATAAACATGTTTAAATTGTTGAATTGTTTGAATGGCGTGTGGTTGATGTTAAATGGCCATTATTTATTGTTATCAGTTAAATGAAACTGAATGATCTGGTTTGTGATAAACATTTTGAATACAGGGAAGAACAGGTTGGAGGGATCCAACCGGATTCCACAAATATATTATTTATTATCATATATGAACTATCCTGTTTGGAGTGATTGATTTGATTGTTGATTATTGAATATTCAACATCTGTTAGTTTAAACCAATGGGCGGTATTGGTGGAGTATTTGGCGGCGTATGGCCTATAAAATCAATCATTTTATAAATATTGATTCACCGTCAGGTGAGTCGATAGAGATGAAGTTATAAAATTTATTTTACAACTTGAGATAGATTTTTAAGTATGTTATTTTGAATAAAAGTTTATAAAATGGAAATAAATAAATATTTTATTTATTAAATACTTTGATTTATTATAAATTGATTTTACAAAGTAAATCTGAGATTAATCAGACTTATGAATATGGGGATAGAAATTAACCGTAACGGTTAGAATGTGGATAATTGGTTTGTTAAGAATTTATTTAATGGAATTATTTAAATTAATTATATTATTAATTAATTTAATGTGAGAACGAATTGGAATGGGTTAACAAGATAACCGTGCCTTGAGTTGACTAAATCAACCATTGTAATTGGAATTTATTTAAATTAGTTTAATTTGAATTAATCTAATAAAATAGTTTAATGAACATTGTTTTAATTTTAATAAGTTTTAAAAAGGGAATTTACTATTTATTTTAGTAATATAGAAATTAACTACTGAAAGTAGTTAGTGATTAAAGTAAATTATTATTTTAAATAATAATAATTGAGGGAAGTACCTTGTAAATGGAAATTCATTTAAAGAGTAATCAAAGTGAAGCGAAATAGAGCGGAATGGTGAAAGAAGTTTATGAATGGGTTTTTTATATAAAATCCAGATCTTTATAACAAAGTTATAAAGAGAAGTTTAAGCGAATACAAGAGAGTAAATTAAATGTTCACTTAATATTTGAGTTAAGTAAAAGGAATTGAGAACAGAAGGGTTCATATTAAACCAGAGTCATGTTAATGAGATTTAAAGTGTAAAGGCGTTAATTTTACATTAACGTTACTTAAAAATGAAATCAAGTAAAAAGGGGGAAAATGAAATGAGATTTCCAAAGCATGGAATGGTTGAATAGACTGGGAAGGAGATTGGTAAGCGTGAATTTGGGTAAATAAGTGGGACATAGGGTTGTATAACCAAATCCGATTTTTTTTAAGAAATTTGTTTAAAGAGGCGGAGTTAAAAAGGTGTTGTTGATAAGAAAATTCTTAATTATGGAATTAAGAAAGAAAGTTTGTGAAACCATACTTTAAATAGTTAAAATGGAATTTGTTTTGAGACTGGAATGGAATTTGGGTTTTTGATTACAACTTATATTTATCAGAGGATAAGATCGTTGTTGATCAAGGTCTGAGAGGTAAATAAAATACCCCAACTAGAACAACTTCAGGATTATCTGAAGATAATATTAGTTGGTAATCGTAAGAGAGGTTAGTGATAATTTATTTCCATTAGGGAAATAATAATGCAACGTTGGTGAAAATTGAAAAATATATAACGAGAGATTCGAAGTAATGGAAATGTAAAGTTAGTACTATTCTATACTAATAAATATTAGTTATTGTTTCAAGAACGGAATAAATGATATTGCGTAACAATGTTTACGAATAATAAGTTGAATAGATTCCACAAGTTTAAATAATAAAGAATGATGTAACAAATGTTTTGAAAGAAGAATTAAGTGGAAATTGAATATGGTTATGAGTTATGTTACTAAGTATCATAAGGAGATTTTTTGAGAACATTAGTATACAAGATTTCAATTATCGTGTTTTTAAATATTAAAAGAGTTAGAAGTTTTAATTAAGCAGAAGTGAACTAGTTTATTTTAATAAAAAAGGCCAAGTGATGCTGAATACCGAACCAGTGAACTCAATGGATTTTCATGATTGAAACACTGTTTATTTTGATAGTTAAATCACCGACTATCAAATCTGTCCAATACGATTGTTGGCATGGAAATAAGGGGATCGAATTTATATTCAAAAACCATTCCGACCAACAAATATGTGAAGATATCAGAAGATGATCGAGATGGAGCAATGAAGACCGTAGATCTTCATAAAACGGAAGAACCGCTAATTATCTTTGGTGAGCTCCTAGAGATAAACAATGGTTCTGTCGTGGTTGGAATCTACTGGTTGCAAGGACTTCTCGCTACTGATCCATGAGGTGATTCCTATATTGGATATAGTAGGAGAGTACCTTCGGTTCATCCTGTTCCTGGATCACTTGTATGGATGAGTGTCTGATAGAGTATTTCCAAAGGATCGCGTATGTTGATTTCTTCAAAAGTGCCATAGTTGGTTAGCTCCTAACTAGAGTATTTTGTGGACGTCAATTAGTGATATCAAGCAGATATGACGATGTGGCATTCAAAGTGAATGGTGACCAAGTGTTCCAAAATTTAATCTCAACCTCAAGCCTCATCAACCAGGGGAATGACAAAAATCGGGCAGGCAGCATGGCTATGTGGGTTGCTCCCATAAGGGTGTATAATCACCTATCTAGAGAAATTCCTTTTGTTTCTTTAATCTATATTTCGATGTTGTCCCTTTTCGGTAAGTGGTTGCTGATCCCAACCGTTGGTGATATACATTCAATACACTCAAGCGAAATGAGTGGTCGGTCATGTGTGGGTCGGGTTGCAAGATGTTCCATTAGAGATACATTATCGGTAGGTGGTCCCATACCTTGTCATAGTTGGAATCCAATCTCCAAAAAGCGTCCGCGGTTTTGATTGTATACTATATATGTGGAGCGTGAGATGCAAGCGTTCCACTAGATTGATATCTACTTGTATTTAGACACTATCATAATATTAGAAAGGATATTGGTTTCAAAAATGTTTTGGGTTATCGTAAGGTAAAAACCGTCCATATTTATGTGTGGATTTGGTCTTATGATTATCTTTTTCTTTCGAAATGATTTTAACTTCAAAATCAAGTTGTGTGATACCCTTAATACTGTGCGAGTTTTTTTCTCACTCTAGTTCACCAGACTGACCCGGTGTTTTGTAAATGCTCGGGTTAGCCCCGGGTTTACAGGTTCAGGTTATCGAATGCTGTGAAGAGACGAGTTGGAGGTGTTCAGACATATGATATTATATAGCTACTATCCCGCTGTGTGTTGTATATGGGACAGATTATTATAATTGTCCAGTGATGTTGATGTACTCTGATATTGTAAGTTTTATCCAAAGCTCTCAATAAAGATTTATTTCTATATTATATTTTGTTCTGCTGCGATGTGAGACTCTGATTATGTTGTGTTGGTTCTTCTTCTTCTATTCTAATATTTCTTTCTTTCTTATCTCACCCTCTAATTTCTTTCTAATAACTATCCAGTGTTTTCGGTGTTTAGAAGGTCGATATGGGATTACAGTAAAGGTATTTATGTCGATTTCCAAGCCGAAAATCCTTGGGTCGTTACAGTGGTATCAGAGCTATTGGTTTAGTAATAACCTTGGCTCTGTAGTATAACTCGATAGAGATTGGGTTAGTAATACCCTAGATCGAGATTGAGTGTATATATATGAGAGCATATTTGTAAATTTTATATACAAATGTTTTGTATTGTGTTGGATGATCGGTTCAAGTGTTGAGAAGCACTGAATTGTCAATGGATACAGTATTGTTTTGAAAAGAGGGTAAATAAAATAATTTTACCCACATTATATTTTTGTATAGAAAAGAAAATGATTTTATGAAATTATTATGATATTGGTGTGATTAATTGACTTGTATAAGATTCAAATTTGGATTAAAAATTTGAATTGAAACTTAACCTGGTTATGTATAATGTAACACCCCACCTCCACTAGGATCACTCCTTAGAATGTACTAGCTTTGGAGGGGCGTTATTGTGAAGGTAAGCATGCACAGAGATATAGCAAGACAGAGTATATAAAAATAAATATAAGTAAAGCAGCGGTAGCAGATAAAACCCCATCATCATTACAGAAAACCCACATAGTCAAGTACATAATATCGAAATGTCATGATCCAAAATACAACTCCAGTCTAGATACGTGATAACAAAATACATAGTAAACATCAGTACTAATCCCCAGAAATAAAAGGATAAGCCACAGCTAGCTCAGATCCATACATGAGCTATCCAATAAGCAAGTCAAAGATCCACTAAGCAGATGTAGTCCCTCCCTGAGAACCTGTGGGGGGGGGGGGAAACGGAAGAAAAGAAGCGAAAGAAAACAGGTCAGTCAAAAAGACTGGTAAGCCCTACTACGATCAATCTATAAACTAATAAAGTTAACAGTATGATGGAAACTGAGAGGAACATTCTGGCAACAGATAAAGGTGACATCACATAGACGAAATTAATCTTTGCACCACAGTGTACTAGCAAACCCACAAAACAAATCTTGATCCCTTAGCCCAAACTTTGGCCCAATAACATGAAGTGACCTTAGTATAAGGCCCAGCCCAACGGTCTAGTCGATCGGCTCCCTATAAACCTAACACGTCGAGTGTTGGTGTCCATACGGCCCACATGGATGTAGTCAGACTGCGCTGGGTCCACCCTTGGGTGTATCAAGCCCTCGGGTGTCAACCCCAGACACCTAAGCAATAATGCACAGTCTAAGCCTACTGGTACCCGTGCCTCGAGTTTGTCCAACATCGGACTACGTGCACGTCCGTAGCCCGCCGGACCCGCACCGCTGTACCACTCAGCCGTCGCTTTGGTCGCTTACATCAGTCCAGTAATCGTGCCCCGCCCTAACCTAGCTATAGGGTTGTAGTGATACCAAACTGGGATTACTGCTGGAACAGACCACGTTGCTAGGGTTTCTAAGAGGGTTAAGTGTGGTTTTAACCCCTCACTAAACCTGGATTAGATTAGCTAAGTGTAACCACTTACCCCCATCTAATCCTCGCATCCCCATTATTGGTTAAGTATTAGTGGGCCATGACTTAACCCTAATCATGAGGCATTAATTACTTAACGCACCCCCAACCTCTCACATTAGACATCCGTGGTTACCTGGGAAGATTTACACCACGTCTAGGTCTAACCTCGGGTCTTATGGTGCAACATGACCAACTACCCACATTAGACCCCACGTTGTGGTTACCTGGGAAGATTTACACCACAACTAGGTCTAACCTCGAGTTGGCCATATCATGTTATCTAATGTCATGTCCACTTCAAAACATATTTACAAGTTAACATATACTTGGGTAGACCTAACTTAATAGGTAAATTCCCAAGGGGTAGACCTAACTTAATAGGTAAATTCCCAATCTTTTAGTTTCATGTATTTTTAAGTTTACCCAAACCCTCCCAACGTCATTATCTCGCTTACATATTCGTCATAACGTATAAGGGTATAAAAGGTAACTTGGCATAACATACATGGTGAACTTCACATGTCATAATAAACATGCATACATGTTAAACTTGCAAATCATGTCATGGTGAATTCGCATAAACATGCATAGCTTATTAAATATGCATAACATGGTAAGGTGAACATGCATAATCCATTAAACTTGCATAACATGGCAAGATGAACATGCATAATCCATTAAACTTGCATAACATGGTAAGGTGAACATGCATAATCCATTAAACTTGCATAACATGGCAAGATGAACATGCATAATCCATTAAACTTGCATAACATGGTAAGGTGAACATGCATAATCCATTAAACTTGCATAACATGGTAAGATGATCTTGCATAAACATGCATAACCCATGAAACATGTAGAACATGACATAATAAGCTCGCATAAGCATGCATAACTTGTGAAACATGTAAAACATGGCATAGAAATCTCGCATATGCATGCATAACTTATGAATCACATAAAACATGACATAGTGAGTTCGCATAAGCATGCATAATCAACTAAACTCACATAAATCTCAACTTTCACCAAACATTAACTTTAAAGTTTGTAAAGTGAAGGTAAGAGGGCTTACTAATATAAACAAGCCACAAATCCACCAAATAAGATGAAGAAGCCCTTTTAAAAACCAAAATAAAGCCTCAAGCAAGAAAACCCTTTTGCAAAATCCCAAAAACACAAACTTTAACAAATCAAACTTGCATCTTAATGAAGTATGCAAGTTATTAAGCATTCATACAACATAGAAAAGGTTGTATGATCATCATATCATCATAGGATTAAACTTTGAGGAAGGTGGAGGCTAGGGATTTTAGATGGAGGCCATTTGGGGTTTCAATTTGGCATAGTTTAGTTGCAAGATTGATTAATGAGGCTTTAGGGTAGGATTAGGGGTATATTTATAGAGAATTAGAGTGTTTTAGGCCCTAGGATTAACCCTAGATTAGGTTTGGCTCGTCAGATCTTAGAATTCTCCAGAACCAAGCCACTTGACCCAACCCAAATCAGAAATGGTGCACCAGGCTGGACTGCCTGGGCACCCCCTGTCGACAGGGCTGTCGACAGGGCAGTCGACACCCTGGGTGCCCTGTCGACATGCCTGTCGACATGGGCCCCCTGGCGGGAATTTTCCCGCCTAACCCTGATTAGCCCAAATCTCTGATTTTAATTTGAAATTTAAATCTGTCTTTAGCATGGAAATTTCTGAAAACTTCAATGGGCCTTAACTGGGTCATACGGACTCCGATTTTCGAAAACTCGGACTCTATTTCGCGTATTTTTCCGAGACGATCGTAATGGCATAGCCCGTTTCCCCTGATTCTGATTTTTGAATTTAATTCTGCCTCGATTTATGTTATAACAGTTTATTGAAAATACGGGTTGTTATATATAATTAGAATAATAATGATACTGAAATAAATAAATAAATAAATAAAACAGAGCTAGAAATTAAATATTTAAAGAATGAATAATGTTCAAATAAGTGAGACCAAAATAAAATATTAATATTGAATGTAAATTCAGTTGATTTGATTGAATTGGTTGATTTGGTTGTCTATTGGTTGTTGATTGAAAATTGTTTGTTAGTGGATGGTAATTTATTTGAATGGAATAATCGACAATTTAATGGAGCTAAATAAATTATAAACTAAAGAATAAATTCCAGTATAATTAAAAACTGGAATGAAACTGCATATGAATTGGAATTTACGATTTAACCCTGTATTTGATAATGAATTGATGTTGTGTTTTTGATTCCAGAATTTGGTATAGTTATACCAGTTGATTAGTAAAATATTATCTCAGAATTTCAGATATTATTACTTATATGTGAATTGAGTTAAGTACAGGTGCCAGATGGCCAGACGGATTGATGTTGGTTGAGTAAATCGCATATACGTTGAGTAAGTAAGCTCAACAGCGCTCGTAAAAGGTACGCCTACACGAAAATATGAAATTTTAGGTTTTGATTTTTGTTTTCCGACCGTGTTGGTGGATGTATATATATATTATTTGTACCTGCGATATCGTAGATGTCACTCCGTATATGGGAGACTCTACCGAATTTTTTCGGGAATTTAAAGTGTTAGAAAATTTTCGATATTGTTGAAAATATTTATATACGGTATTGAATTGAGTTTTGATTTAAAATAAATTGGATTAGGAAATTAATGGTATTTATAGCATTTTTCTTAACTTAGCAATTGCGAGGACGAAATTATTTTAAGGGGGGAAGAATGTAACGTCCCGTATTTTTTGACAGTCAAATATTTTATTTATTTTATTATTTTAAAATATTATATTTGGATTATTAATGGATTTTAATATTTAATTCATTATTAAAAACGAAGTTTTAACATTAATTTTATTTATAATATAAAACGAGCTCGAAATCGCGCGATAGTTCGTAATATGGAGTTTTGAACTTCAACTCTATATACAGGATCTGATATAAGTCGGATTTCTATGAAACAAGAAACATGGTAATCGTATTGATTATAATTTTCATATGGAAAAGAAAAATCCAGATTTCGTGTTATAGATAGAAAGTTATGGTCAAATCAAAATTTGAAATAGTCGCTATGGAAATCGTTTTTAAATTATAGGCCTTTAAAATAGCCATTTTGCAAACGAGCTCCGTTTTCAACGAAATCAATTTCATTGGAACCGTAAGTTAAATTATTGTACGATGTTGAATTGTGTGGCAAACCGATGTCGTATGTGACCACGGTAGCCGTAAACGCCCGTCCACTTTCTTTAACGCGTAGTTAAATTAATAAAGGGATATTTGAGTGTAACTTGAACATACGATCGAATTAAGCCGTGAAACTAATTCTGTTGAGTTCGTAACGTCGATTAGAGTCAGGATAGCTATATAGTTTGTTATTTTTGGAGACCGGGTAATTTGGTGTCCAAATGGCATTGCGGTGCATGAAAAAATAGCGTACTGGGAAAACAGTCTCGAAATACGACGTAACTGGTGCCGTTGGGTTCGTATTAATTAATTATTATAGGATTTCGAAGTTTCAAGTTGATTGGATTTATTTAGTGATCATGGAAAATTTAAACGCGTGTTTATTTCTGGTTTATAAAGGAAATTTTTTCAAACGATGTCGGAATTCGACAAAACCTGTCCCATTGGGTCCGGAATAATTTTCTATTCTAGGATTAGCCTTTTTATCAGAAAACGGAAGTTGTTTGTAGTGGTTTTATCGCTTTACTGTAGGACGAAGTTTCGTTGAAATTATAATAATATTAAATGTGTCCAAACTCACTCTATATATAACTAACGTATACCCTAATTTGAGTCAAAATTAAGCCCTTATGGTCAACTACAACAAGAGCCGCCATCGTCACTGATTAACGAACAGAAACATTCTAACTTTCTTCCTATTTTTCACCCAATCCAAGCGTCATTCCACCAAGTCTCCAATTTGAGTTTTCTTCAGCTACATGAGGTCTTGAAACAGTGCGGTGATAATGGGGTTTTGTGAACTGGAATGGTCGAATCGGGGCTTCGATGGTGCTGCAATCGAGGTAAATGTAAGGAGGATAGGGAGCATCGAGAGGCGAACAACTCCAGGCGATGATAGGGCAAGCGAAGGCGGTTCAGATGGCGCCTTTGGATCGACCGCCGGCGAGCTGAGGTGGTGTGCGGCGGATGGTCTCGAAGTCGAGCATTTAAGGGAGCTGAAATCGTGAATACATAGTGAAAGGAAGTATCGGCTGTGATAATTGAAGTGTAAATTATGTTATAAAAGCTTAATCAAGTTATTTAATTAATTTAAATTACACCAAGTTTAAAAACACTAATGTCCTTGTTTTGAAAACGTATAGGTTATCAAATTGTGGGAGAAAAGAAGCCCAAAGTCAACCCTTTCCATTAATTAGTAACGTAATTATGATTATTAATATAGAATTAGGCAAGTTAATTTATATATTTAATTTTGTAATAATGGAATCAATTGACCTTTGCAGATGGATTCAAAAATTGTAAGTATGGAGATGACATGGTTTTGATGTTAGAATAAGGACACAATGAAGAATCGGGCAATATAAACCAAAGTAAATAATCGCCCGTTATGTTGTTATAAGTAAAATTTGTTAAATGTTAAAACATAACTAGTTTTATTAATCACATGGTTAAGAATTTTATATTTAATTAAATCACAATTGGTGATGTAGGGTATTCGAACCCGCTATTTAATGAAAGGTTACAGGAACGAACCGGAAACCGAAGTCAGCATATAACCCTTGTTTTAAATTGTGACTAACATAATTAGGATTTATTAATTATATTAACTAAAGAAGTTAATTAAATTAATTTGAATCATATGTTTATATTTTATATAACTCTCATAATTGTGATTAGAATTGGACGAAACTAGCTACGTTGGAACCGCAGTGTCGGACACTATATTTTGGAACATACTGGACAATTAGATTTATGAATATGGGGATAGAAATTAACCGTAACGGTTAGAATGTGGATAATTGGTTTGTTAAGAATTTATTTAATGGAATTATTTAAATTAATCATATTATTAATTAATTTAAAGTGAGAACGAATTGGAATGGGTTAACAAGATAACCGCGCCTTGAGTTGACTAAGTCAACCATTGTAATTGGAATTGATTTGAATTAGTTTAATTTGAATTAATCTAATAAAATAGTTTAATGAACATTGTTTTAATTTTAATAAGTTTTAAAAAGGGAATTTATTATTTATTTTAGTAATAAAGAAATTAACTACTGAAGTAGATAGTTATTAAAGTAAATTATTATTTTAAATAATAATAATTGAGGGAAGTACCTTGTAAATTGAAATTCATTTGAAGAGTAATCAAAGTGAAACGAAATTGAGTGGAATGATAAAAGAAGTTTATGAACGGGTTTTATATTTAAAATACAGATCTTTATAACAAAGTTAAAAAGAGAAGTTTAAGCGAATACGAGAGTGTAAATTAAATGTTCACTTAATATTTGAGTTAAGAAAAAGGAATTGGGAACAGAAGGGTTCATATTAAACCAGAGTTGTGTAAATGAGATTTAAAGTGTAAAGGCGTTAATTTTATATTAATGTTACTTAAAAATGAAATCAAGTAAAAAGGGGAAAAAATGAAATGAGATTTCCAAAGCATGGAATGGTTGAATAGACTGGGAAGGAAATTGGTAAGCGTGAATTTGGGTAAAGAAGTGGGACATAGGGTTGTATAACCAAATCCAATTTTCTTAAAGAAATTTGTTTAAAGAGGCGGAGTTAAAAAGGTGTTGTTGATAAGAAAGTTCTTAATTATGGAATTAAGAAAGAAGGTTTGTGAAACCATATTTTAAATAGTTAAAATGGAATTTGTTTTGAGATTGGAATGGAATATGCGTTTTTGATTACAACTTATATTTATCTGAGGATAAGATCAATGTTAATCAAGGTCTGAGAGGTAATTAAAATACCCCAACTTGAACGACTTCAGGATTATCTGAAGATAATATTAGTTGGTAATCGTAAGAGAGGTTAGTGATAATTTATTTCCATTAGGGAAATAATAATGAAACGTTGGTGAAAATTGGAAAATATATAACGAGAGATCCGAAGTAATGGAAATGTAAAGTTAGTTTTATTCTATACTAATAAATATTAGTTATTGTTTCAAGAATGGAATAAACAATATTGCGTAACACTATTTACGAACAATAAGTTGAATAGATTCCCCAAGTTTAAATAATAAAGAATGATGTAATAAACGTTTTGAAAGGAAAATTAAGTGGAAATTGAATATGGTTATGAGTTATGTTACTATGTATCATAAGGAGATGGTTTTGAGAACATTAGTATACAAGATTTCAATTATCGTGTTTTTAAATATTAAAAGAGTTAGAAGTTTTAATTAAGAAGAAGTGAACTAGTTTATTTTAATAAAAAGGGCCAAGTGATGATGAATATCGAACCAGTGAACTCAATGGATTTTCATGATTGAAACACTGTTATTTTGATAGTTAGATCACCGACTATCAAATCTGTCCAATACGATTGTTGGCACGGAAAGACCAGGATCAAATTTATATTCGAAAACCATTTCGACCAACAAATACGTGAAGATATCAGAAGATGATCGGGATGGAGTAATGAAGAACGTAGATCTTCATAAAACGGAAGAACCACTAATAATCTTTGGTGATCTCCTAGAGATAAACAGTGGTTCTGTCGTGGTTGGAATCTACGGGTTGCAAGGACTTCTCGCTACTGATCCATGGGGTGATTCCTATATTGGATACAGTAGGAGAGTACCTTCGGTTCATCCTGTTCCTGGATAACTTGTATGGGCGACTGTCTAACAGAGTATTTTCAAAGGATCACGTACGTTGATTTCTTCAAACGTGCCATAGTTGGTTAGCTCCCAATTAGAGTATTTTGTGGATGTCAATTAGTGATATCCAGCGGATCTGACGATATGGCATTCAAAGTGAATGGTGACCAAGTGTTCCACATGTTAATCTAAACCTCAAGCCTCATCAACCAGGGGATTGACAAAAATCGGGCAAACAACATGGCTATGTGGGTCGCTCCCATTAGGGTGTATAATCACCTATCTAGAGAAATTCATTTTGCTTCTTTAATCTATATTTCGACGCTGTCCGTTTTCGTGAAACGGTTCCTGATCCCAACCGTTGGTGATATACATTCGATACACTCAAGCGAAATGAGTGGTCTGTCATGTGTGGGCCGGGTTGCAAGACGTTCTTGTTGAACCTAGTGTATTCGCCTCTAGAGATATACTATCGGCAGGTGGTTCCATACCTTGTCATAGTTGGAATCCAATCTCCAATAAGCGCCCGTGGTTTTGATTGTATACTATATATGCGGAGCGTGAGATGCAAGCATTCCGCTAAATTGATATCTACTTGTATTTAGACACTATCATAATATCAGAAAGGATATTGGTTTCAAAAATGTTTTGGGTTATCGTAAGGTAAAAACCATCCATATTTATGTGTGGATTTGGTCTTACGATTATATTTTACTTTCGAAATGATTTTAACTTTTAAATCAAGTTGTGTGATACCCTTAATATTGTGCGATTTTTTTTCTCGTTATGGTTCACTAGACTGACCCGGTGTTTTGTAAATGCTCGGGTTAACCCAGGGTGTATAGGTTCAGGTTATCGAATGCTGTGAAGAGACGAGATGGAGGTGTTCAGACGTATGATATTATATAGCTACTATTCTGCTGTGTGTTGTATATTGGACATATTATTATAACTGTCCAGTGATGTTGATGTACTATGATATTGTAAGTTTTATCCAAAGCCCTCAGTAAAGATTTATTTCTATATTATATTTTGTTCCACTGCGATGTGAGACTCTGATTATGTTGTGTTGGTTCTTCTTCTTCTTCTATTCTAATATTTCTTTCTTTCTTATCTCACCCTCTAATTTCTTTTTAATAACTATCCAGTGTTTTCGGTGTTTGGAAGGTCGACTTGGGATTACGGTAAAGGTATTTATGTCGATTTCCGGGCCGAAAATCCTTGTGTCATTACAGAAGGTCGATAAAACTGAGATGGGATTAGGGATTATTGCATTGAAGAATAGGGTGTCGTCAGATTTGGTGGTCTGCGATGGTGGTTAGGTCATCGCGACTTTGGATAGTGGATGGAAGATGTTGCAGAAGTGGGACGCCAGAAAAGGGGCTACCGATTGGAGAGGATTGTCTGCCATGAGAAGCTGAAGGGTTTACGCATAGCACTAATGAGTGGATATGATCAAATGGAGACAGTGATTGAAGAAGTCCGCAGTAGGGTGATTGGGAGTACTGTGTTAATGGAAGGATAATGGATGCAGGCAGATGGAGTGTCATTTATGGGAAATTTGTTGGACAGTGAAAGCTTAAAATTTTTTGAGGCTTTGAAGTGGCATTGTAGTGTTTGGACCAGGTATGCAGTGGTACTGGGATTAATTTGGCGGTTTAGCATTAGCACAGCAATGGGTATAAGTGATAGGAAAGGAATGAATATTGTCAGTGAAGTGTTCGAGGATATGTCGAAGAGGGATAAAACAATATTTTGGTAATGTTTTCAGTAAAGATGATTGGTTATTTGTTGAGTTTGCATCATAGTTGGTCGAAAACAACGAGGTATACATTTTAATTAGATTTAAAAATACATAGATTAAGTTATATATTTGTTAAGTTAAATTTAAATTAGTAATCGTTAAATAAAAATAAATAATATTTAATCACTAAACTAAATTTGATAAATCATACACGAAATAAATTCATTCAATTTGATTCATAACTGGGACGGTACATAATCAAACAGTATATTCGACAAAGGAAAATCAAGCTGAGTAAACTCACTCTGTGGATTCCTTTATAATTTATTATAAACGAATATTTATTTAATGTAATGTTATATGTTGTTTGATTAGATGCATTAAAATATTATTTTGGTTATATATATATATATATATATATATATTTGAAATATTTAGGCTTGGTGGTTATGGTTGTTATACATATATATAGGATATTTCCGGCAATGCCATTAGTGGATGACCTTATGCTCCCAACAATATATATAGTGGATGACCTTCTATACTGTGATATCTTGCCTTGAAGTAGGATGGTATTATTTATGTCATCTAACATCTGTGGATGCAGGACAACAGTTTGGAGGGATCCAACGGTATTCCATAAAGTTTATTATTGTCTTTTTTATATATATTATCATATATGATGTGTTGGAAAACCTGTAATTGATAATTGGGTGTTTTGGATGTTTGAATATCACTGGCCCTAAATATTGATATTAAAATATATCACAAAGAGGGATTTTTAGATTTTAAAAAGAAAATTTTATTTTTTGAAAAAGAAATGGAATTTCGAATGGGCTAGGAAATATTAAATTGTTTTAATAATAAAAAAAAGTAGGTGAATTTGCAAATGATGTTTATAAATGGAAATAAAAATTATCATTGGATAATTTAGAAATGTAAATTCAAGTGTGAATTTAAAAGGAAAAAATTATTTTCCTAAAATAAAATTGGATTTCAAATGGAATTTGAAATAGGAACTTGTTTTACTATATAAAACAAGAAGTGTAATAGATGTTTATAAATGGCAGTGAAAAATATTTAATTTGATAATTTAAGAATTTAAATTCATGAATGAATTTAAAAAGAGGAATTGAAAATGTTTCAAAGAGGGAATGTTAAATTTTATTCCGAAACTTGGAAAATATATTGAATTGAAGTAATCTTAAGGATTTATAATTGGAATTCAATTTCGGCGAATCTTATGAAGTAAGTTATTTCCAATGGAATTGGAATTTAATATAGAGATTGAGTTGTAAATAAATTTACAACTGAGTTATGAATTTAAATGAAATGATCAACGATTTTGGATAATCAGAGTTTTCAAGTTAGATTTGGAAAACTATCTTAATTTATGTTAGAATGAAGTTGGAATTGATTTAATAAATGAAGTTTAAACGTTTATAATTTAATTTAATTAAAACGAACTCGCCGCAGCCCGGTAGTTCATAATTTGACGATTCGAACTTCAATTGGGTATATTAAACTCAATGTAAGTTGGAATTTGATGAAACAAGAAATGTTCGGACCTATTTAATGATGGTTTCTAATGTAAGAGGAAAATATGGATTTCGTCTTATAGATTTTGAGTTATGTCAAAATCAAATTTCCGGAAAAAGCGTTATAATCATTTATAAAAACTATAACAATATATCTAATAAAATCAATGGATTTTAAGTAAATGAAATTTGGGTTTTTCCTTATAAAAATCCAGATTTGAGTTATAAAATAAATATGGACTCAAGTCGAGTAAACGGATTGATTTTCGGAACAAAATTAGATTTTTAATTATCGAATGAAGTTAACTAATTTCAAAAGAATGAGTTAACAGAGTTTTGGTTTGAACTTAACTTTATTTTAGTGAATTTATTTTGTTAATTGAATTTTGGGATGGACCTTGGATTAGAAATTGGACGCGAGCAAGGAGTCTGAGTTTGATTTGTGTATAAGGGAATACAAATATATTTGAATGTGATACATTCAAATTAAAAGTAGATTAAGCAAAGAAGATAATTAGATAATTAATTAGGGAATAGAAAGTGATTAAAGTAAACAGTGTTGAATAGATTTGAAATAAATTGGGAATGTGCGTATATATTTTAAACAGTATGGAATGAAGAGAATGAAGATCATATTTTGAGTGCCCGACAAAAAAGTTCATGTTTAAATTCCATATGAAATTTTATACGCCTATTTAGCAAGCCACTTGGCATTTTGATTTTCTTTTTAAATGGAAAGGGACTAGAGAGGCGAGTTGTAGTTGTACCGATTAAGCCATGCAAAGAAGACACTGGCAAAAAATTTAGGATATTTAGGTAGTTATAATATTTTTAAGAAAGTTTGATAACTAGAAATCAATGTATCATTATATATTGAATTAGATAAGGAAACGAACTTATAATATAATATTATAAACAAAAAAAGGAAATCTATAAGTTTAAATCTAGTAAGAATAGAAAGAGAAACATATACATGTTTAAAAATGGATAATGGGTTTCATATGATGTTGATTATTTGTGATAAGTAGCCTTGTCCATTTTGAAGTTAAAAATGTTATTCAGTCAAGGTATGAGAGGTAATTATACCCCTACTTGATTGACTTCATTATTGACCGATAAATAGAATGATTCGGTCTTGAAAATCAATGTTTAAACAAGAATTAGCTGAATGAAATATTTTGGGTTGTTGTAACGATGTTTTACGCAACATTCGTTTTAACCCAAGTAAGTGGAATTTTGGAAATATAATGATAAATATTTCCTAAGTATAGAAATGAATAGTCGTGAAAGGGATAAGTAATTGGAAATGTATTCCAATCATAGAAGATAATTTCTAAGCATAGAAAATAAAAGAAGATGGGATATGAAACGTTTTCCAAATATCGTAAGAGGCTAAAGCATTTTGAAAATATTGGAGGAAAGATATTGGAAGGAATCTGGGAAATGATTTAATTAATGAAATATTAAAAGGGACAATGATTGTTTGATGTTTAGTTAATAATATTTCAAGTTATAAATTTGGATGGATGTTTTGTTTTTCTTCGATAGTTAAATAGCCAACTATTAAAGTTTTTGACCATCGTTGTCAATACGGAGGGACCAGTTGAATTTATCATCCGAAATCACTCAGCATAGGTATAGGAATTGCAAATTAGATTATTTGAAGGTAACTGAATAAGGAGTAAAGTGAAAGTGATATTCTATATACAGGATAGTGCCTTCGGTTTTTCCAGTCCTAGGACGACTTGTATAGACGAATGTCTGACAGGGTATGCCTGACAGATTATATGAGACGATCTTTTCAAGGTATTACGTTTGGTGGTGGAGGAATTCGTTTCTTTTAGAATTTTATACTCATAATATTTTTGGGAAGATCAACTAGTGATTTGACAGGTTTGGCGATATGACATTCAAAGTAAATGGTGGCGTGCTACTCTAGAAAGGTAAATGTGACCTCAAGCCTCACAACCAGGAAATGACAAAAATTGGGTAGGCAGCATGGCTAGTGTAACGGCCCGCAGATCCGTACTATCTGAGTTGACTAATAACACCACACGTCCAACCCAAATTGCATAGAAAACGAATCATTATTAGAAAGCAGTTAGAGGATGAGAAATAGAAAGAAATATTAGAATACAAGAAAACGAAGATCACAAACTCACAGTGGAACGAATAAAATATATTTAATAACATAACTTTTGAAATACAAATCAGTAACTGTATATACATACCATTATCAGAGCACAACAGTTATTCCTGGTATAGTTATAAACACCTGTTTCCAGATACAACATAGTACACAGCGGAATATGATAGTCTATAGCTAACCGATGAAGCCTCCTGCTTCCAGCTCTTCCAAGTGAATCTGAAAAATCCCGACTACTTGACTGCCCGTAAAATTTGGACACCCAAGAGTTTAGGGAAAACAAACAAAATAAACTCTGGGTCAGTCATGGGACTGGTGTGAGTAAACTCCAACCATTTGTTTAACTTTCAAAATCCTTTTGAAAGAAAGGATAATAGTAAGACCAGCCCACACATAAACATGAACGGATTTTACCTTACTATAACCCAAAACACTTTGATATGAAAATCCAGTGATATTATAATAGTGTCTAAATCAAATAAATAACAATCTAGCGGAACGATTGCATCTCACGTTCCATATATAATATAAAATCAAAAACCGCATGGCGCTTATTGGAGACTGGATTCCGACTATGACAAGGTATGGAACTACCTTCCGATAGTGTATCTCTAGAGAGGAATACACTGGGTTCAACAAGAACGTCTTGCAACCCAGCCCACACATGACCGACCACACATTTCGCTTGAGGGTATCGAATGTATATCACCAACGGTTGGGATCAGCAATCGTTTCCCGAATGGGACAGCATCGATAGATTAAAGAAGTAAAAGGAATTTCTCTAGATAGGTGATTATACACCCTACAGGGAGAGATCCACATAGCCATGCTGCCTGCCCGATTTTTGTCATTCCCCGGTTGTTGAGGCTTGAGGCTACGATTTCTTATCATTCATTGATAGCACAGTCACTTGGAATGCCACATTGTCAGATCCGTAAATCATTAATTGATTTGCATAAATGTATTCTGGATATTATGCTAAGAGAATAAATTCTCCCCCACCATATATATCTATACAGATCAACATATTCGATCATTGGAAATACTCTATCAAACACTCGTCCATATATGTTCGTTCTGGGATTGAACGAAACCAAAGGCACAATTTCTATTAGTAGAAAAGGCCCTTGCACTTTACCCCGTCTTCGATTTTCTTTATATAATCTGATTCGCAACGCTACTGCCAATACGGAGTGGTTCTCAGATAATAATCCAACCGGTCTCTCCATATTGACAACGATATTGGCAAACACTTCGAAAGTTGGTTATTTAACTATCGAAGAAAAACCAACATCCATTCAAAACATCAAACAATCACTAGGCCCCTTTTTTATTAATATTTTATTAATTAAAATACTTCTCCATTTCCTTATCAATATTCGTTAACACAATATTTTCAATATTCATCTTCCTGTCCTCTTACGCTATTTGGAAAACATTTCCATATGTCTCCTTCTTTTATTTTCTATACTTAGAAAATATTTTCTATTTATAATTGGAGAACGTTCCACTTATCTCTTTCATGACCATTCATTTTTAGACAAAGAGAATATTTATTATTATATTTCCAAAATTCCACTACTTGGGTTAAAACGAATGTTGTGTAAAACATCGTTACAATAACCCAATACACTGCATTCACTCTCTCTTATTCAAACATCTCTCTTCGAGACTGGATCTTGCTATTTATCAGTTAAAAACGAAATCAATCGAGTTGGGTTATAACTACCTCTCAGACCTTGACTGAAAACATCCTTAACTTCAAAACGGACAAGACCGCTTACCTTGAACAATCAACATCATATTACCAATTATCTATTTCTTTTAAACGTGTATACGTTTCTCTTTCTATTTTTATCAAATTAAATTTATTGATTTCCTTTTTGTTTATAACATTCTATTTTAATTTCGTTTCATTATCAAATTCTATATATATATCGATATATTGATTCCTAATTATCAAATCTTCTTAAAATATTCTAACTCCTTAAATTTCCGAAAAATTTCGCCATAACCTCCTTTGTTACGGTAGCATCGGGAAAATTCGCAAACTGCTACACAGGCCCTCTCCATTGAAAAAGAAAATCAAAAAGCCAAGTGGCTTGTCGATTCAGCGCATAAAACCTCATTTGGAATTTAAATGTGTACCTTTTTGTCGGGCACTCGAATTATAATCTTCATACACTTCATCCCATGCATGTCTAACAGATATCCAAATATTTCCATTTGGTTTCAACTCAATTCATTCGTCTTGACCCAATTCGCTAGTTTATTTTCTAATTAGCTATATTGCCTGTTTTCACTTCTTATTTGAACATATCATATTCAAATATATTTTAATCCACTCATGAACCCAATCTAATTCCATTTTCAACTCGAGTTACATATTCGATTTCAAATAAAAATTCTCAAATCTCTTTCACTTATCCAACGCCAAATTTTTGATTCAAAACTCGATTAACTATTTATTCTTCAAACTAGTCAAATCTATTTAATAGGTAAAAATCTGATTTTTGTTTCAAAAATCATTTCACTTACTTCACTAGAGTTCATATTCATTTTATATCTCCAGTCTGGATTTTTCTGATGGCAATTCGGATTTTATTTCCTTAAAATCCTTTTATTTATTTAAACAAACCGTTATGGTTTTGTAATGGTTCTGGCGTTGTTTTTCTGAAAATTTGATTTTGAAATAACTCAAAATATATTTGACGAAATCCAGATTTTTCTCTTCCATTAGAAAACTATTATTCCAACGGTCCTGACGATTCTTGTTTCAAAAAATTCCGATTTAAATTGAGTCCTGTATACTCAACTAATGTTCGGAACGCCAATTTACGAACTACCGCGCTGCGGTGAGTTTGTTTTAATTATAATTAAATATAAACTTTTAAACTTCGTTTAAAATAAATTCAACTACATTCTAATATATTTTTAATATATATCAAACCAATTTTCCCAATTCAACTCAAAAAATCTGATTATCTATAATCGTCGATTTTTCCTTACTCGGTTATAAATTTATTTATATTTCGATCTTCTATATTTAATTCCAATTGCTTTTATAAATAAATTATTTATAAAATTTGATATAAACGAATTTCAATTATAAACCCATTGAATTCTTCTCAATTCAGCTTATATTTCGAATTCCAAAATATATTCAATCGTTTTGTTTCAAAACACTTCCCAATTTACTTTTAAATTCCTATTTGAGTTTAAATGGTTTAAATTATCCAAATGATAATTTATTTCACCAAATTTATAAATTCAACTTCCTTGTTTCATATATTTAAACAAGTTCGCTTTTCAAATTTCTATTTGAAACTCCATCCCTTTGATATTCCGAATTTCGAAATATAAACCGTTGTTCCCTTTCGAATGATTTCAAATTCTATTTTTAAATTCATATTTGAATTTACATATTCAAATTTATCTCTTGATAATTAATTCATTATATTTATAAACATCATTTTACAAATTTCCTTGTCTTATATATTTAAACAAGTTCTATTTAGAAATCTATTTAAAACCAAAATCTTATTTTGGAAATTTCTATTTATAATTACTTATATATATAACACCCAATTTATCTTCACATTCAATTTAACTACCATTTAAATAAATTCGAATTAATCGAATTTAAATCATAAATCCTTATGAATTTATTTTAGTTCAATTTATATTCTGAACATCAGAATAAATTCCATCGTTTTTTCTTGAAAACAATTTCCCCATTTCTATTTTTAAATTCACACTTGAATTTAAATATACAAATTATCAAATGATAATTTTTCCCACTACATTTATAAACACTGTTTATAAATTTATTTCAATTCCCCATATTATTCAATTTATAAACATCGTTTATAAATTCAATACTTGTTTTATTTATTTAAAACAAGTAAATATTTTTAGTACATTCTAAATACAAATTCTATTTTAAAAAAATAGAATTTTCCTTTTAAATCTCCAAATCTCTTTCCACAATATTTTATAAATTAACATTTTGGCCCCAGTAATATCTAAACAATCAAACCACTCAATTATCAATCAACACATCATATATGATAATATGTATGAGAACAAACAAATAATAATATATTTGAGGAATCCAGTTGGATCCCTCCAACCTGTTTTCCTGCATCCACAGATGTAATGTCCCGTATTTTTACGATATTATAATTTATTTATTAATTATATTAATAGTAAATTAGAGTTTTAAATGGTTGTTGAGTTAAATAATAGTGAATATTTAATTAATTTAAATAATATAATAATATATTTATTTATGAAATAGTCAAAAATAGTGAATTGACAATATAATGTGAACTGGACAATTTATAATATATATATAATCCAATATAGAGTTGAATTATATTAACGAATATATTATTTAAATGAAGTTTGAATGTAGAATTATAATATAATTATAATCGAGCTCGAAATGGCGCTGCAGTTCGATATTCGGCGATTTGAACTTCAACTGAATATACAGGGTCCGTTTTAAATCGGATTTCGGTGAAACAAGAAACGTACGGAGCTGGTGAAGTATATTTTTCTAATGGAAGAGAAAAATTGGGATTTCATTGTGTAGATTTTGATTTATGTCCAAATCAAATTTTCAAAAAGTCGCTATGGAATTCCTTTGAAATTTATAAATATATATTTTATATTATAAAAGGATTTATATATTAATCGAATATCGATATAACTGGGAATTTTGAAATATAAAGTTATAAATCCAATTGGAGTTGTATGATATTCTAGTGTAGATATATACGATAATATTTATTTTCAAATTTTTAATTTAATTATTTTTAAATATATTTATATATTTAGAAGGGTTATTTAGAGCTTTAAAAATAGCCAGTTTTGTAAACGACCTCCGTTTTCGATGAAACTAATTTTGTTGGATCCAAAATATTAATTTATTGCTAGATTTCAATTTTCGTGATTTTTGGAGTCAGTGTGTGGCCGTACGGATTTTTAATGTGAAATACATTTGATAATTTGACCTTTAAAATACGCTGTGTGAGCAAACGGAGTCAGAATTCAACGAAACCAGTTTCGTTGGGTCCGTAATGTCGAATTGTAGTTGCATGTTCAGTTTCATGATTTTTGGATATCACGTGTGATCATAGGAATTTTAAAGGACAAATATAAACAGCGTTGGATTAAAATTGAATATAAAATTCGAATATAAAAATATTATTTCTACCCTATAAATACCCTGCTATACTTCTAACCCTAATTCCATTTGTTCGGTGGTCAAACGATGGTGCCGTATGTTTTTTTCTTTCAGCAAGAAATTTCGATCCTCTTAAAACCAAAATAAATCCATAGAAAATTTCTAAAATCATTAAACAAGGGTATATGAACTTGTTTAAATCTCCTCTTCAATTCTATATGAGTCTCGTTCAGTTCAACTTTCATTTTGCTCGCAGGAAATAAACAGAACAAACTAGGGTTGGAATTTGATCAAGATACAATGGGTTTTAGCTCGAATTGATAATAAATTTGGGTTTACAATTGAAAACCGCACTTGTGTGTGATATTTGGGGTAGTTCGGTGGTGTTTTGGGATTTACGATTTACTGGTGGCGTAAGTTTTGGTCCGAAGTCGCATATCGATGGGAAGAGCCGAGCTGTACAAAATCAGTATAGGCTGAAGGAGATTTGGATGAGGATCAAAGTGGTGAAGACGATAGTGGTTTTCATGGAGAAACGAGAGGGCTTGGATTGGTTGAAGCTGTGGCAATGTCTGTGTGGTTTAGTAAAGGAGCATTGGGTTTTAAGTCTTTGGGGAAGAAAGGATTTGGGCATGGTAACGTTGGGCTGGGGGTTTGTTGATGGCCGGGTAAAAAATTAAAAGGTTAAAGCCCATTAAACCTTTTAACTAGTTTAATTTTAATTTATATTACTTCAAATTTTAAAAAAGTATATCTATTTCATATGGTGTCAGATTAACGAATGGTCGGATCCTTTTGGACCGTGGGGATGGTGGCTACACCATGGAACTGATCGAGAGTGAATTGGAGCTCGTTTGGATTTATGGTGAAATTAAACGCCTGAATCAAATCAATGACCAATTATCGTTATTTAATGATAACCGTCCAATGTGAGTAAATCTCACTAACTCTGCTCAATTTATATTTTATAAAAGAATTTATAAATGATGGTTGTTTGCTGTGTGTTGCCTGTTTGGATGAACTACTAGTAAATTGGTTGAAAATATAGATAACTATATATATGTATAAATCGTTAATCGAATATTGATTCTGTCATCAGAATATTTCATATTCGTGTTATTTATGTTGATTAACATCTGTGGATGCAGGGAAACAGGTCGGAGGGACCCAACTGGGTTCCTCAACATTTATTTTACTGTTTTTTTTCATATATTATGTTATATGATGTGATATGAAATCTGTTGTTGATTTTGTATGTTTGAATGATACCGATCATTGTCATATGGTACGTTAAATACCATAAGGAATACTGGAATGTTAAAAAGGAAATTTTCAATGTTGTATTGAAAAAGAAATATTTATAAAATCAAAAGATGTTATAAAAAGAAACATTTTTAAATATGATATTATAAAAAGAAATATTTATTTAGGGAAATAAATATGATAAAATATAAAGAGGAAATATTTGTGAAAACAAATAAAAGAGGAAGTATTTGTAAAACATTTACAAATAGAATTGAAAAGGGAATATTTGTAAAACATTTACAAATAGATTATAAATAGAAATATTTATTTTAAAAAAATAGAATCATAAAGAAATATTTATTCAGGAAAATAAATAGAATTATAAAGAAAATATTTATTTTGAAAATAAATAGAATATAAAAAGGAAATACTTGAAAAATGAATAGATTGTATAAAAAGAGAATTTTACACTAGGAAGGTCTCGCACACGGGTATAACAGAATATGAATTCAAAGTGAATATTTAAGAGAAATCTGTTTTAATAGATAAAGTAAGAAGATAAATTTATAAATAAGGTTTTATAAATTAAATAAAATGTTTATCATTGGATAAATAGAATATATAAGTCAGGACTTATATAGAGAAGTAAGAATCGATTTCAACATCGATATTTGAAATTGAATATGGATGAAGAGTTAGCCGATTAAGAGTTAATCGGTTAGAGTTAATCGAATTAGAGTAAACGATTAGAGTTAATCGAATTAGAGTAATTGATTAGAGTTAATCAGTTAGAGTTAACCAGTTAGAGTTAATTAAATATAGTTAACCAGTAAGAGTTAACCAGATAGAGTAAACTGAACATAGTTAATCGAATTGGGATTAATTGAATATTAGTTATTCAATTAGAGTTGATCGAATATAGTTATTTGAGATAGAGTTAGTCAAACATAGTTTTTCAGGATGAGTTACCATTTCGTACGACTGCTAGCGAAATTCGCAGGGCTACAGATAGCCTACGACGGTCGGATGTTTCCTGAGGGAATCACGCGTAACCATTGTGATCGCTGCAATCTAGAGTCAAGCGAATGGAGTTAAATCGAATATTAGCCATTCGAAATAAAGTTAAAACAAGCATAGTTATTTGAATATAAGTTAATCGAATATTCGTTACTCAATAGGAGTTAAATAAGTTGAGTTAAATAAATTGAGTTAATCAAGTAAGTTAATCAAGTTGAGTTAGTCAAGATGAGTTAATCAAACCGAGTTAATCCAAATGAGTTAATCCAAAGGAGTTATTCGAAATAGTTTATTCGAATAGAATTAAGGGACTTAATCGAATATAGTTTATTCGAAAGGAGATTAATCGAATGTAAATCATTCGAAGAGAGTTAATTGAATGTAAATCATTCGAAGAGAGATTATCGAATATAGTTATTCGAAGAAAGAGTTATCAAATATAGTTTATTCGAAAAGCAGTTATCGAATAGAGATTTTTTAAAAGAGAGTTATACGTTGGAATTCAATTATATCGAATTCGGGAAAGTACACTTTCCGTTTTTAATCAAGATTTAATGATTTCTTCATAAATTGTCTATTTAGTTTTTTAGTTAAATTAAGGAATAAAAGTCATATTTTGAAGTTAGATATTTAAGAAGAAGGGATTATAATGTTATAGTTATAATCAATGTTTTAAAATAAAGAAGTGGATCCGTAAATAGAATCCGAAAGTTACGAAAGGAAGATTGTTAAAGATTTGAAAGGTGGACTTTGTCTATTTTGAGCTTAGAAATGTTGTTCAGTTAAGGTCTGAGAGGTAATTATACCCCAACTTGATTGGCTTCAATTTTAACTAAAAAATGGTTAAGGTTCGATGGTAAGGGTTGGTTAAGTAAATTTAGTTAATGAGTGTAATGGTTTGAATTGGATTAGTGATGTTTTATTTAAACATCTGTTAAATCCAATAAAGGAGTTTTGGAAATGTTTTTCCAAATAAAAGAAATCAGAAATGTTTTCTAATATAGAAAACAAGAAATGGGAGTAAATATAGAGATGTTTTCAAATGATTAATAAAGTACATTTTCTAAATTTAGAAAATAGGAATTTACAAATATATTGAAATGGGAAATGAATAGATTAATGATAAATTAAATTAAGAAAGATTAGTGTTGATTGATGATTGATCGATCGAATTTCTATCTGGAAATAAGATCGTTGGTTGTACACCTATTTTTCTTTGATAGTTAAATCACTGACTATCAAAGTTTTTGACCATTTTTCCGTTGACAATACGGAGAGACCGGGATCATATATATTATCTGAAAACCACTCTGTATGGACGTTAGCGTTGCGATCAAATATGACGAAAATAATTGAAGATGGAGTTATACAAGGGCTATCCTATTTACAGAATAGTGCCTTTGGTTTGTCCAGTCTCAGGACAACGTGAATGTACGAATGTCTGACAGAATATATCTAACGGATCTTGAAAGTTGATCTCTTAAAACGTACTTACGTTTGGTGGCGGAGGAATTCGTTTCTCTTAGCTTTATACCCGTGGTATTTTTTGGGAAAACAATTTGTGATTTGGCGGGTATAACGATGTGGCATTCAAAGTGAATGGTGGTCAGGTGTATCAAATATACGTTATGACCTCAAGCCTCATCAACCGGGAAATGACAGAAATCTGGCAGGCAGCATGGCTAGGTGGGTCGCTCCCATTAGGGTGTATATCACCTATCTAGAGAAAATCCATTTCAGTCTTTTATCTATTTTCGATGTTTTCCCTTTTCGGGAAATGGTGGGTAGCTCCCAACCGTTGGTGGTATACATTCGATACACTCAAGCGAAATGAGTGGTCCGTCATGTGTGGGCCGGGTTGCAAGACGTTCTTGTTGAACCCAGTGTATTCACCTCTAGAGATACACTATCAGCAGGTGGTCCCATACCTTGTCATAGTCGGAATCCAATCTCCAATAAGCGCCCGCGGTTTTGTTTGTGTACTATATATATGGAACGTGAGATGCAAGCATTCTGCTAGATTGTTATTTACTTGTGATTAGACATTATTATAATATCAGAGAAGTATTGATTTCCAAAATTGTTTTGGGTTATCGTAAGGTAAAAACCGTCTGTGTTTATGTGTGGATCGGTCTTACGATTACCTTTTCTTTTGAAAAGGATTTTGAATAGTTAAATCGAATGATTTGAGTCTACTCACACCAGTCCCATGACTGACCCAGAGTTTATTTTTTTTTGTTTTCCCTAAATTCTTGGGTGCCCAAATTTGTACGGGTAGTCAAGTAGTCGGGATTTAAAGATATAATAGGAGGAGCTTGGAGCAGGAGACTTCAACAACATAATATAGCTATTGTTTAATTCCGCTGTGAAGCAAGTGTTGTACCCTAATATACAAATACAGATTTATGTTTCAAAGTTATGTTGTATATTATATTTTATTCGTTCCGTTGTGAGATTCATGTTACTCTGATGTGTGGTGTGTTCTTCTTCTTCTATTCTAATTTTCTATCTTATCTATTCTCACCCTCTAACTTCTTTCTATTAATGATCAGGTATTTCCGATGTCTGAATAGTCAACATGGTAGTTTTGTGTTGATTTTCGGAGTCGAAAAATCCAGTTCGTTACAGTGGTATCAAAGCTGAAGGTTAAGTGATTACCTTGGCTCTGTGGCGTGACTCGGTAGAGATGGGGTTAGCAATACCCTAGATTGAGTTTGAGTGTATATATACGATTGAACGTATTTGTAGATTTTAGAAAAATAATTTTATATTGTGGAGATTTATTGGTTGAGTAGTTTGGGAATTCCGGTCGATCAGTTTGATCCACCGTATCGATAGGAGTTTCTAACTGCTCGAATACGATAAACCGACACATTATGTTTTGAAAAGAGGGTAAATGAGATAATTTTACCCAAAGTATATTTCGATATAAAGAATATATATATATATTGGAAATATTATTGTATATTGGATGTGTTTTTTGTTATTATAATCAGATAAGATTATAATTGAAGTGGTTATGTAAAAAACCAATCAGAATTCAGATAAGTATAATATATGAAATCAGATAAATTAAATTAAAATCAGAATCGGAATTAAAATTCCTAAAAGTTGGAAAAGTGTTTATAAATGAATTTGGATTAAGTATATGAGAATTTTAAGATCCTGGGAGATTTTAAATTATTTTACAAGCATCGTGAATGATATTTTGAAAAAAAATTCAAAATGGTAATGATTAAGAAATGGTTTTGAAAAGTGATATAGTATCGAACTCACTTCGATAGCTGGGAAATAACTCTGATGATGCTGGCCACATCATCATTGTTCATTTTCGAGTTGTAAGTGATGGATTACTACCAAAGATTTTGTGTTAAATTGTTTTGATAAAACAAATTATTTTGAATCCTGAAAAGGAATATTTGATTTTTGAAAGAGCTAAACTGTTTAAAAACCCCAAGGAGGGATTGTTTGAACAAAAACAAATTTAAACAAAAATTGGTGAAAGCAAGCTGAAATTGAATTAAAACCAATTAACTGGAAATTGAATTGGAATATAATATATTAAGTAGAATCGGATTTTGAATTGTGAGATAGGAATCTGGAATGGTATTGGATTGATGAGTTAGGAGTTGGAATCAAGAATGGAACTTTGATTTGAAATGAAATTTGACTTGGATACGTGAATGATTTGATTTTGAGGATAAAAATTGGAATTTTGTTTGGGAACACATTTGTATATGCTGGAAGGTTAGCAGAATGAAATGATAAAATGATATGCCCGACACAAAGGTACATGTTTAAATTTCCATATGAGGTTTTATGTGTCGGATCGGCAAGCCGCTTGGCTTTTTGATTTTCTTTTTGAAAGGAAAGGCCCTAGAGAGGCGAGTTGGGGTTTGAACTATTGATCGGTACAAAGGAGGTGTTGGCGAAATTTTTCGGAAATTTAGAGCGTTAGAAATTTTTTAATTTTTGAAAATTTTCGTTAATTGAAATGAATTAATATTTTAATTGAAATAAATTAATTCAGTTGAAACTGAAAGTAAAGAAGTAAAGAATAATTTTAGACCAGTTAATATGGTTGTCTTCTACCTTAGCAATTTTGTGGATGAAATTATTTTAAAGGGGGAAGAATGTAATGTCCCGTATTTTTACGATATTATAATTAATTTATTAAATTATTTAAATTGTAAGTTAGAGTTTTAAATGGTCGTTGAATTAAATAATAGTGAATATTTAATTAATCTAAATAATAGAATAATATATTTATTCCTAAAATAGTCGAAAATAGTGAATTGACAATATAATGTGAACTGGACAATTTATAATATATGTAATCCAGTATAGAGTTGAATTATATTAACGAATATATTATTTAAACGAAGTTTGAACGTAGAATTATAATATAATTATAATCGAGCTCGAAATGGCGTTGTAGTTTGATAATTGACGATTTGAACTTCAACTGAATATACAGGGTCTGTTTTAAATTGGATTTCAGCGAAACAAGAAACATACGGAGCTGGTGAAATATATTTTTCTAATGGAAGAGAAAAATCGGGATTTCATTGTGTAGATTTTGATTTATGTCCAAATCAAATTTTCAAAAAGTCGCTATGGAATTCCTTTGAAATTTATAAATATATATTTTATATTACAAAAGGTTTTATATATAAATCGAATATCGATATAACTGGGAATTTTGAAATATCGAGTTATAAATCCAATTGGAGTTGTAATGTGATGGCCCGCCCTGCACCAGCCTGCATTTCCTCCGAAAGTGCGCTGTACACATGCCCGACTAGCACGGAAAGGTCGCCAAAGAAAGGAAAGAAGAGAATGAACTAATCGAAAACCGGTAGAATGTCTCACAGCGCATGAAACAAAATATAATAATAACATAATCTTGACATAAAACAAGCGAGACAGTGCATAAGCTGAAAACTAAACCAACATCAACATCATCATCAAAGCAGCGGAAATCCAAATACAGCTTATTATAACTTTCCAAATTACTGTCTCTAAACAAAAGAAAGAAAGGTACACCACTAATGCCCAAAGTAGTGACCGCAGCAACACAGGGAGAATATCTATATATATGCATCATACGTGGAAGCCTCCTGCTCGTCTCTGGTACAACTACTCATGTATCACCAGCTAACCTGTCTCTAGTCTGCTCGTAAGAGTACCCACAGTAATAAGAAGAGACATAAAACTCTAGGTCAGACAAAAAGTCTGGTATGAGCGATAATCAGCTAAACAGAACACTAACAAGCATATTAAACCATACCTGAACCTGGACCTGCAACCAAAGAGTTAGTACTACATAACGTACAATACTCTAAGGTGCCACTGAACAGATGGTGTAAAGATAACAGGGGTGGGGTGTGCATGTTATAATGATGGCAAACAAATCAAACATAACAACCATCCTCACATCTCTAACTCAGTGCGTAAAGCTTGCGATATCTACTTCTTCGATCACTAGACCCATCGAAGTAGTGACGGAGTTCAACCTGCACAACTACTGCTACTACTAAGCTTACCACATGGAGTCATGACCAAACCTTTACAAATGACCCCACTTCATTGGTCTATAGCTCTTTAGTCATACCTAGGCCACTGTGGCCCTGAATTCGTTCACGTACCCCCTACGCATAGTGATCCAAAGTTATAGACATCGACAACCCCTTAGCACACGTCCCGCAGCAAAGCCCAACTCATGAAGTCAACTCACTGGTTCCCAACCGGATCCTGAGTTCAAACATCCCATTTGGACTACCTTTGCATCTCGGGTTTTAGTCGTCACCTTCTTCTCCGGATCGGTCTTCATTTCTTCACTTCACTTTGTTTTAGGTCGTGGTCATCAGTCCCTCGGATCGGATCGGAATACCCATATGGGTCGGATCGTGACTCCCCCAGTTCAGTTCGTGACCTTCATCTTGTGGCGGTTCGGATCGGTCGTCATCACCTCCAGGAGGATCGGGTCGGGTCCTTCAAGTCCAATCGCTATGCATTGGTTCGGTTCGGAGGTGGCCATGCGGGTCGGGTCGGGGTGGTACATGCCACGAGAGGCGGAGCGGTTCGGACGTGCTCCATTATTCAGGTCGCGGCACTTCATCAGTTCGTGACCTCTACTTCGGATCGTGACTGGCATCTTCAGGCGAGGGGTTCGGATCGTGGAGAGTAGTGGCATCGCGATCGGGTCAGGGTTGGGTAAGGCGATCCGATCCGGTTCCCTGTACAATTCCTGTAACTCTTCCAGCGACTGTTTTATGCCATTCGACGGCGTTTTCGACCATTCTAACTATTCTAAACAATCACAATTCATACCGAACAGTCACAGGAACATATAACGTCAACCACAAACACCAAAACAACAATCATAGCATGTAAAATGGATCAAACATACCCAAAATCCCATATTTTCCCTTAAACATGTTTAGGCAAAACTAATGATATGATTAGTAAAACTTAGCCAAATCAAGCCAAATTTCTAACAGAGGTCTAAAACATTATTTTCGAATTTATAAATATTTTTCCAGAATTTTGTCATGTTTAATTTCGTTAATCTTCACTAATTACCCTTAATCAACCGTAATTAGTGCAAAACTATGCAAATCACTCACCTTGGCCACAAA
The DNA here is from genome assembly GCA_030737875.1 of Allium sativum. Classification (NCBI taxonomy): domain Eukaryota; kingdom Viridiplantae; phylum Streptophyta; class Magnoliopsida; order Asparagales; family Amaryllidaceae; genus Allium; species Allium sativum. Next base: position 304,546,805 of record CM060916.1, on the reverse strand, counting down.
TAAAACCTTTAGAACTGAAACTCTACTGTTTGGGCGCGAATACCAAGGAAACACAGTAGCTCTACCTCGATTCTTGTGCTAATCCTCCTTGATTTGATGTTGCTAAGCCTAATCCTTGATTAGAAAGTGATTTGGAGGTGTTTTAGAGGTTGGAGGCCATTGTTAGGTTGAAGAGAGGGTTTGTGGTGGCTGGAAAACGAATGAAAAACTGAAATCCTAACCCTAGCAGCCCTCAAATACCTCTAATCCCGAAATCCCCCATTGGGCCTAGCTGTTAATCACCCGGTTAAGCCCAATTAAGTTGTTTTTCACTATCTGAAACTTGTTTCAGCCATATCTCCCAAACGGTAAGTCCGTTTTTCACGTGTGACCACTCTACAGAAAGGTAAACCATCATCCGAAGCCAATGGAAGTGGTTTCAGGTCAAAACTCCTTTCCAATCAAAAGTTATGGCCAAAACGAGATCAGCTAGCGGCAAAACGGTCATTTAAAAATCGGTAAAAATCATGAACATGGGAAATGACCCCAATAGTCGTCTCCCAAAGTTACATGACCATACGACTTTGTATGTTAAAGAAATAAATATTCTACGATCCTAAGATGCGTAGAATACGGGTCGTTACACTCTCCCCCCTTAAGAAATTTCGTCCCCGAAATTCCTTAACCCAAAACATACAAAGGATCCCGCATGCCTACCCGCTACAAACAACAATCAAACATGCAAAACAAACAAAACAAGCCTATCCTAGCATGCGGAAAGACTAATTGAAACTGAAATCTTACCAGGCGAAGAGTTCTAGATACGTTTTCCTAATGCTCTCCTCTGTCTCCCAAGTAAAGTCATTCTCATTCTCGCCCCACTGAATTTTGACTAAATTCACCACTTTCCTTCGAAGTTGCTTCGTATCGTTCCCAATAATACACATAGGCTTGCGGTTCCAAACCGCCTCGGGTTCAACTTCGATATCATCCAACTGATCAGGTGAAATAGTCACATCTGGGTCGTGCACGAACTTCCTTAACTGGGAAACATGAAATACGTTGTGAACTCCTGCCATCTTCTCTAGTAATTCAACATTGTATGCCAAATTCCCAATTTGCTCAAGAACTAGGAATGGACCAACAAATCTTGGTGCTAACTTGCCTCTCCTGCCAAATCGTATCACGCTCTTCAACGGAGAAATTTTGATAAACACCAAGTCACCAATGGAGAACTTTAATTCTCTTCTCCTCTTATCAGCATAACTCTTCTGCCTACCTTGGGCAGCCTTCATTCGTTGTTGGATAACCTTAATCTTTGCTGAAGTTTCTCTTATCACATCGGGTCCAAGCACAAACTTCTCACCAGTTTCTACCCAACATGACGATGAGTTGCACGACCTTCCGTACAAAGCTTCAAATGGAGCCATACCGATACTGGATTGATAACTATTATTATATGAAAACTCTACTAGATGCAAATGGTCATCCCATGATCCACCGAAATCCAATACACAGGCTCTCAAGAGGTCTTCTAATATACGATTCACCCTCTCTGTTTGGCATCGGTTTGAGGATGATACGCGGTACTGAGATGTAGTTCTGATCCCAACGGCTCTTGTAAGCTCTTCCAAAATCCACTAGTGAACAACGGATCTCGGTCACTCACAATGTCCTTGGGTATTCCATGAAATCCCACTACCCGCTTTATATACAGTTCCGCTAATTTAGCTGCCGTCATGTTTGACTTGACAGGTATAAACCTTGCACTTTTGGTCAATCGGTCCACAATCACCCAAATGCTATCATGGCCCGATCTAGTCCTTGGTAACCCATCAATGAAATCCATTGACACTTGTTCCCATTTCCATTCTGGAATTTCTAATGGTTGCAACAAACCACTAGGCTTCTTTTGCTCAGCTTTAACTAGCTGGCAATTCATGCATTTGGATATAAATTTCCCAATGTCTCTTTTCATCCCTTCCCAGTAGTAGGTCTGCTTCATGTCTCGATACATCTTGTTACCACCGGGGTGTATAGTCAGTTTTGAGTGATGGCATTCCCTAAGAACTTCATCTCTCAATCCATTGACATTAGGTACAACTAGTCTTCCATTCTTTCTAAGCCATCCATCTCGATCAAGCCCATACTTGTTCATCTCTCCGTCGATTCCCATCTCTAACTTAGAGATGATTTCCAATAGGTTAGGGTCGTTCCTCTGACTGGAACCAATCCGCTTAATCAAAGTGGGTCTGATTGTCAAACTTGCTAACATTTTTGGATCCAATTCGCACTTTGATCTGAAATCATACCCAGCGATGTACTCTAGTTGCTTCCATTCTAGAAACATAGCCCCTAAACTGCATGTCTTCTACTCAATGCGTCAGCTACCGCATTGCCCTTTCCTGGTGTATATGCGATGTCGAAATCATAGGAAGCCAAGAATTCTAACCATCTTTGCTGCCGGAGATTTAGATCCTTTTGAGAGAAAAGATACATTAACGATTTATGATCGGTAAACAACTCGAATCTTTCTCCCAAGAGATAATGTCTCCACATCTTCAACGCGAACACGATCGCTGCTAATTCCAAGTCATGGGTAGGGTATCTTCTCTCGTGCGGTTTCGATTGCCGACTTGCATAAGCTACAACCCTACCTCCTTGCATCAATACAACACCTAGTCCGGTACCACATGCATCTGTGTATACCGTCATCTCTTCATCCCCCTTAGGAATGACTAACACTGGTGCACATGTCAACTTGTCCTTTAGACTCTTGAATGCATTCTCGCACTTTTCATCCCAGACAAAAGCTTAATTCTTCTTGGTCAACTGAGTCAACTGTGCTGCTATCTTAGAAAAGTCTTGGATAAACTTACGATACTATCCAACTAATCCCAAGAAACTTCTTATGTCTGTTGCATTCTTGGGCGTAAACCAATCTTGTACCGTAGCCACCTTCGCAGGGTCCACGGCAATACCATTCTCTGAAACAACATGGCCCAAGAATCTCACTTCCCTCCTCCAGAAGTGACACTTAGAAAACTTTGCTTTCAATTGGTGTTTTCTCAACACCTCCATCACTATCCTCAAATGTTCCTTGTATTCTTCCTCTGTCCTCGAGTAGACCAAAATGTCATCCACGAACACAAGGACAAACTTATTCAACTGATCTCTGAATACCCTATTCATAAGATCCACAAAATATGTTGGGGCATTGGTCAGCCCGAATGGCATAACCAACCACTCATAAAATCCAGACGGCGTCTGATATGTCGTTTTAGCTATACTCTCAGCTTCCACTCTAAGCTGATGAAAACCTGTCGCGAGATCCAATTGAGAGAATACCCTCGCGCCACTCAACTGATAAAACAAATCATCTATCTGCGGTAGAGGATACTTATTCTTCCTCGTCACTTTATTCAACTCGCAGCAGTCTACACACAAACGAAGGGAACCATCCGCCTTGGTAACAAACACAACTGGTGCTCCCCATTCAGAGACACTCCTTCTGATAAATACCTTCTTCAAAAGATCGCTGACTTGCACCCCGAGCTCTCGCTGCTCCCTTGGTGCCATACGACGAAGTGGCATTACTATAGGTCTGGCATCTTTCAATAAATCAATACGGAACCGAATCTCTCAGGGTGGTGGAAGCCCAGTCACTTCCTCGAAAACGTCCGGATACTGGCCAACCATGGGCAAACCTGACAACTCACTATGCAGGATGTCGAGGGAATTTAGAAAACTAGCCATTACCCCATCACCGGGTAGACCACCAAACACTACCCTCCGCCCATCATCCGCTCTAACTGTCACCAAAAAGCCCTCACAGTCTACCACCACCCCGTATCTTTGGAGCCAATCGACTCCCAAAATTATGCCAAACCTAGTAAAGCCCAAAACAAAGCAATCATAAACAAACATGCATCCATGACTCTATAAGACCACATTACGACAAATCATGCTAAGGTTAGTCGAACCACCAATCGGGTTCGTCACTACTAAAGGTCTATCGACAATCTCGGGCTCCAATCCTAACTTATCTACCATGTCACTAGATATGAAAGAACTGGAAGCTCCGGTATCAAACAATACTCTAACTGGAACATCATAAATGGGAAGCATACCTTGAATAATGACATTCTTTCCCTTCTCCGCCGCGGTTGGGGCATTCGACGAAGAAGGAATAGCATTAAGGGCATATGCTTTCACCATCTTCTTTTCTTTAGGGGGTTGCGGACACTTGTCTTTGTGATGTCCCACTTGGCCACAGTTGAAGCACTTCCTATTCGCTGGCTTGGCCAGACAATCTTTGGCATAGTGGCCCTTCTTACCACAGCTGAAGCACTCAACATCTTGCTTATTCTTTTTCTTCTGGCCATCCTTATTCTGGTTCTGCTTCCTCTTATTCTGAGAACCACTCTTGCCTCCACCACTTGCTTGTGGTTTTGGCTCCTCTACAGATGCAACCTCAGTCTTTGACTTAGGGTAAAGACTCTCGGACCATAATGCTTTCCCCACAATCGATTCAAACGTCTCATCGATGTGATTGATAAGCCTTTCCCCCAAGTACTGATCCAAGCCAGTTATGAACGTCTCGTTCTTCTTCTCGGCAGTATCAATAAGAGATAACCCATATTTCGACAAAGTGTCGAATTCAGCAATATACTCCGAGACAGCTCTACCATTCTGCTTGAGTTCCAAGAATTTCTTAAACAGCACTGACTTCTGAGCAGCTGGAATGAACTTATCACTAAAGCGAGCCTTAAACTGATCCCAAGTAATCTGACCCTCGGGAGTAGCTGCCTTTATAGCATTCCACCAATTCATTGCCCGTTCTTGCAGCTGACGGGATGCTAGCCTTCTCTTCATCGCATCCTTGATACCCAAATCTTCGAAGATACGCTCGCAGCTATCCAACCAATCCTGAACATCTGTAGCCGACTCCGTTCCATGGAACGGTTTCCCACCAAGACTAGTATAATCCTTGTTCAGCTTGGCGAAATCGGCCCTAGGTGCCTGCACTATTGGACCACCACCATTACCACCATTGGGAGCTGCTCTCTGCACATCCCTAAGCATCTCCCTCATGAGGTCAGTAAACATCGTCCTCATGTCAGCAGCATTCCCATTATTGGCTCCTTTACTGGTACCCCTTGCGTATCGGCTCATCGTTTAATCTTCACAGAGAAAACGATTAACCATCTCTATAGTGGTGCTAGTGCAGTGCGACTTCATCCTTAGCTATACTAATAGTATATATATATAGCTTTTGAAAACCAAAATAATCACAAATATGCGCTCTCATATACGTATACTATCTCTCCCTGATGACTTCCCTAGGTTAACTACGCAACCTAGAGCTCTGATACCAAGTGTGACGGCCCGCCCCGCACCAGCCTGCATTTCCTCCGAAAGTGCGCTGTACACATGCCCGACTAGCACGGAACAGTCGCCAAAGAAAGGAAAGAAGAGAATGAACTAATCGAAAACCAGTAGAATGTCTCACAGCGCATGGAACAAAATATAATAATAACAACATAATCTTGACATAAAACAGGCGAGACAGTGCATAAGCTGAAAACTAAACCAACATCAACATCATCATCAGAGCAGCGGAAATCCAAATACAGCTTATTATAACTTTCCAAATTACTGTCTCCAAAAAAAAAGGTACACCACTAATGCCCAAAGTAGTGACCGCAGCAACACAGGGAGGATATCTATATATATACATCATACGTGGAAGCCTCCTGCTCGTCTCTGGTACAGCTACTCGTGTATCACCAGCTAACCTGTCTCTAGTCTTCTTGTGAGAACACCCAGAGTAATAAGAAGAGATATAAAACTCTAAGTCAGACAAAAAGTCTGGTATGAGCGATAAGCAGCTAAACAGAACAATAACAGGCATACTAAACCATACCTGAACCTGGACCTGCAACCAAAGAGTTAGCACTACATACCGTATAATACTCTAAGGTGCCACTGAACAGATAGTGTAAAGATAATGGGGGTGGGGTGTGCATGTCATAATGATGGCAAACAAATCAAACATAACAACCATCCTCACATCTCTCACTCAGTGCATAAAGCATGCGATATCTACTGCTTCGATCACTAGACCCATCGAAGTAGTGACGGAGTTCAACTTGTACAACTACTGCTACTACCAAGCTTACCACATGGAGTCATGACCAAACCTTTACAAATGACCCCACTTCATTGGTCTATAGCTCTTTAGTCATACCTAGTCCACTGTGGCCCTGAATCCGTTCACGTACCCCCTACACATAGTGATCCAAAGTTATAGACATCGACAACCCCTTAGCACACGTCCGCAGCAAAGCCCAACACATGAAGTCAACTCCCTGGTTCCCAACCAGATCCTGAGTACAAACTTCCCATTTGGACTACCTTTGCATCTCGGGTTTTAGTCGTCACCTTCTTCTCCGGATCGGTCTTCATTTCTTCACTTCATTTTGTTTCAGGTCGTGGTCATCAGTCCCTCGGTTCGGATCGGAATACCCATACGGGTCGGATCGTGACTCCCCCAGTTCAGTTTGTGACCTTCATCTTATGGCGGTTCGGATCGGTCGTCATCAACTCCTGGCGGATCGGGTCAGGTCCTTCAAGTCCAATCGCCATGCATCGGTTCGGTTCGGAGGTGTCCATGCAGGTCGGGTCGAGGTGGTACATGCCACGAGAGGTGGAGCGGTTCGGACATGCTCCATTATTCAAGTCGCGGTACTTCATCAGTTCGTGACCTCTACTTCGGATCGTGACTGGCATCTTCAGGCGAGGGGTTCAGATCGTGGAGAGCAGTGCATCGCGATCGGGTCGGGGTTGGGTAGGGCAATCCGATCCGATTCCCTGCACAATTCCTGCAACTCTTCCAGCGACTGTTTTACACCATTCGACGGCATTTTCGACCATTCTTACTATTCTAAATAATCACAATTCATACCAAGCAGTCATAGGAACATATAACGTCAACCACAAACACCAAAACAACAATCATAACATGTAAAATGGATCAAACATACCCAAAACCCCATATTTTCCCTTAAACATGTTTCGGCAAAACTAATGATATGATTAGTAAAACTTAACCAAATCAAAATGAAATTCTAACAGAGGTCTAAAACATTATTTTCAAATTTATAAATATTTTTCTAGAATTTTATCATATTTAATTTCATTAATCTTCACTAATTACCCTTAATCAACCGTAATTAGTGCAAAACTATGCAAATCACTCACCTTGGCCACAAATAAAACCTTTAGAACTGAAATTCTACTGTTTAGGCGTGAATACCAAGGTAACACAGCAGCTCTACCTCGATTCTTGTGTTAATCCGCCTTGATTTGATGTTGCTAAGCCTAATCCTTGATTAGAAAGTGATTTAGAGGTGTTTTAGAGGTTGGAGGCCATTGCTAGGTTGAAGAGAGGGTTTGTGGCGGCTGGAAAATGAGTGAAAAACTGAAATCCTAACCCTAGCAGCCCTCAATACCTCTAATCCCGAAATCCCCCATTGGGCCTAGCTGTTAATCACCCGGTTAAGCCCAATTAAGCTGTTTTTCACTATCTGAAACTTGTTTCAGTCATATCTCTCAAACGGTAAGTCCGTTTTTCACCGTGACCACTCTACGGATAGGTAAACCATCATCCGAAGCCAATGGATGTGGTTTCAGGTCAAAACTCCTTTCCAATCAAAAGTTATGGCCAAAACGAGATCAGCTAGGGGCAAAACGGTCATTTAAAAATCGGTAAAAACCATGAACATGGGAAATGACCCCAATAATCTTCTCCCAAAGTTACATGACTGTACGACTTCATATGTTAAAGAAATAAATATTCTACGATCCTATGATGCGTAGAATACGGGTCGTTACATGTATGATATTCTAGTCTGGATATATACGATAATATTTATTTTCAAATATTTTATTTAATTATTTCTAAATATATTTATATATTTAAAAGGGTTATTTAGAGCTTTAAAAATAGCCAGTTTTGCAAACGACCTCCGTTTTCGATGAAACTAATTTTGTTCGATCCGCAATATTAAATTATTGCTAGATTTCAATTTCCGTGATTTTTGGGGTCAATGTGTGGCCGCACGGATTTTTAATGTGAAATACAGTCGATAATTTGACCTTTAAAAATACGTTGTGTGAGCAAACGGAGTCGGAATTCGACGAAACCAGTTTCGTTGGGTCCGTAATGTCGAATTGTAGTTGCATGTTCAGTTTTGTGATTTTTAGATATCACGTGTGATCAAAGGAATTTTAAAGGACAAATATAAACAGCGTTGGATTAAAATCAAATATAAAAATCGAATATAAAAAATATTATTTCCTCCCTATAAATACTTTGCTATACTTCTAACCCTAGTTCCATTTGTTCGGTGGTCAAACGATGGCGCCGTATGTTTTTTTCTTTCAGCAAGAAATTTTGATCCTTTTAAAATGAAAATAAATCCATAGAAAAATTCTAAAATCATTAAACATGGGTATATAAACTTGTTTAAATATCCTCTTCAATTCTATATGAGTCTCGTTCAGTTCGACTTTCATTTTGCTCGCAGGAAATAAACAGAGCAAAATAGGGTTGGAATTCGATCAAGATACAATGGGTTTTAGCTCGAATTGATAATAGATTTGGGTTTACAACAGAAAATCACACGTGTGTGTGATATTTGGGGTAGTTCGGTGGTGTTTTGGGATTTGCGATTTACTGGTGGCGTGAGTTTTGGTCCGAAGTCGCATATCGATGGGAAGAACCGAGCTGTACAAAATCGGTATAGGCTGAAGGAGATTTGGATGAGGATCAAAGTGGTGAAGACGATAGTTGTTTTCGTGGATAAACGAGAGGGCTTGGATTGGTTGAAGTTGTGGCAATGTCTATGTGGTTTACTAAAGGAGCATTGGGTTTTAAGTCTTTGGGGAAGAAAGGATTTGGGCGTGGTAACGTTGGGCCGGGGGTTTGTTAATGGGCCGGGGGAAAAATTAAAAGGTTAAAGCCCATTAAACCTTTTAACTAGTTTAATTTTAATTTATATTAGTTCAAACTTTAAAAATGTATATCTATATCATACGGTGTCAGATTAACGAACGGTCGGATCCGTTGGGACCGTGGGAACGGTGGCTACACCATGGAACTGACCGGGAGTGAATTGGAGCTTGTTTGGATTTATGGTGAAACTAAACGCCTGAATCAAATCAATGACCAATTATCGTTATTTAATGATAAGCGTCCAAGTGAGTAAATCTCACTAACTCTGCTCAATTTATATTTTATAAAATATTTTTAGAATTTATAAATGATGGTTGTTTGCTGTGTGTTGGTTGTTTGGTTGAACTGCTAGTAAATTGGTTGAAAATATAGATACTGATATATATATATATATATATATAAATCTTTAATCGAATATTGATTATGTTATCAGAATATTTCATATTCGTGTTATTTATGTTGATTAACATCTGTGGATGCAGGAAAACAGGTCGGAGGGACCCAACTGGGTTCCTCAACATTTATTTTACTGTTTTTTCTTCATATATTGTGTTATATGATGTGATATGAAATCTGTTATTGATTTTGTATGTTTGAATGATACCGATCATTGTTATATGGTATGTTAAATACCATAAGGAATACTGGAATGTTAAAAAGTAAATTTTTAATGTTATATTGAAAAAGAAATATTTATAAAATCAAAAGATGTTATAAAAAGAAACATTTTTAAATATGATATTATAAAAAGAAATATTTATTTAGGGAAATAAATATGATAAAATACAAAGAGGAAATATTTGTGAAAACAAATAAAAGAGGAAGTATTTGTAAAACATTTACAAATAGAATTGGAAAGGGAATATTTGTGAAACATTTACAAATAGATTATAAATAGAAATATTTATTTAGAAAATAAATAGAATCATAAAGAAATATTTATCCAGGAAAATAAATAGAATTATAAAGAAAATAATTATTTCGAAAATAAATAGACTATAAAAAGGAAATACTTGAAAAATGAATAGATTGCATAAAAAGAGAATTTTACACTAGGAAGGTCTCGCACACGGGTATAACAGAATATGAATTCAAAGTGAACATTTAAGAGAAATCTGTTTTAACAGATAAAGTAAGAAGATAAATTTATAAATAAGGTTTTATAAATTAAATAAAATGTTTATCATTGGATAAATAGAATATATAAGTCAGGACTTATATAGAGAAGTAAGAATCGATTTCAACATCGATATTTGAAACTGAATATGGACAAAGAGTTAGTCGATTAAGAGATAATCGGTTAGAGTTAATCGAATCAGAGTAATCGATTAGAGTTAATCGAATTAGAGTAATTGATTAGAGTTAATCAGTTAGAGTTAACCAGTTAGAGTTAATTAAATAGAGTTAACCAGTAAGAGTTAACCAAATAGAGTAAATTGAACATAGTTAATCAAATTGGGATTAATTGAATATTACTTATTCAATTAAAGTTGATCGAATATAGTTATTTGAGATAGAGTTAGTCAAACATAGTTATTCAGGATGAGTTGCCATTTCGTATGACAATTCGCAGGGCTGCAAATAGCCTACGGCGGTTGGATATTTCCTGAGGGAATCACACGTAACCATTGTGATCGCTGCGATCTAGAGTCAAGCGAATGGAGTTAAATCGAATATTAGCCATTCGAAATAAAGTTAAAACAGACATAGTTATTCGAATATAAGTTAATCGAATATTCGTTATTCGATAGGAGTTAAATAAGATGAGTTAAATAAGTTGAGTTAATCAAGTAAGTTAATCAAGTCGAGTTAATCGAGTTATGTTAGTCAAGATGAGTTAATCAAACCAAGTTAATCCAAATGAGTTAATCCAAAGGAGTTATTCGAAATAGTTTATTCGAATAGAGTTAAGGGAGTTAATCGAATATAGTTTATTCGAAAGGAGATTAATCGAATGTAAATCATTCGAAGAGAGTTAATCGAATGTAAATCATTTGAGGAGAGATTATCGAATATAGTTATTCGAAGAAAGAGTTATCAAATATAGTTTATTCGAAAAGGAGTTATCGAATAGAGATTTTCCGAGAGAGAGTTATACGTTGGAATTCGATTATATCGAATTCAAGAAAGTACACTTTCCGTTTTTAATCAAGATTTAATGATTTCTTCATAAATTGTCTATTTAGTTTTTTAGTTAAATTAAGGAATAAAAGTTATATTTTGAAGTTAGATATTTAAGAAGAAGGGATTATAATGCTATAGTTATAATCAAAGTTTTAAAATAAATAAGTGGATCCGTAAATAGAATCTGAAAGTTACGTAAGGAAGTTTGTTAAAGATTTGAAAGGTGGACTTTGTCTATTTCGAGGTTAGAAATGTTATTCAGTTAAGTTCTGAGAGGTAATTATACCCCAACTTGATTGGCTTCAGTTTTAACTTAGAAATGGTTAAGGTTCGATAGTGAGGGTTGGTTAAGTAATTTTAGTTAATGGGTGTAATGGTTTGAATTGGCTTAGTGATGTTTTATTTAAACATCTGTTAAATCCAATAAAGGAGTTTTGGAAATGATTTTCCAAATAAAAGAAATCAGAAATGTTTTCTAATATAGAAAACAAGAAATGGGAGTAAATATGGAGATGTTTTCAAATGACTAATAAAGTATATTTTCTAAATTTAGAAAATAGGAATTTACAAATATATAGAAATAGGAAATGAATAGATTAATGATAAAATAAATTAAGAAAGATCTGTGTTGATTGATGATTGATCGATCAAATTTCTATCTGGAATTAAGAACGTTGGTTGTACACCTATTTTTCTTTGATAGTTAAATCACCGACTATCGAAGTTTTTGACCATTTTTCCGTCGTCAATACGAAGAGACCGGGATCAGATATATTATCTGACAACCACTCTGTATGGACGTTAGCATTGCGATCAAATTTGATGAAAATAATTGAAGACGGAGTTATACAAGGGCTATCCTATTTACAGAATAGTGCCTTCGGTTTGTCCAGTCCCAGGACAACGTGAATGGACGAATGTCCAACAGAATATATCTAACGGATAAATTACATTCGATAAATATCAGAGATTACAATAAATTACATAGCAGCGGAAAAATAATACAAAGCACAACTGAAGGTGATATACGGATACAGAGCTTTCCGGATATCATTCCAGCTGTAAACCAGGATCCTGTGAATATAAATCTGCAAAACCAAAACTACTAGCTGCCCGTGTGGAAAATAGGGGCACCCAGAGTTTAGGTTAAAACAATAAACTCCAGGTCAGTCATGTGACTGGTGTGAGAACTAAAACAGTTATTTTAAAACTTTACTTTAAAAGAGAGTAATTCAAGGGATCTCGCCGTATAACACGGAACGGGTTTCCTCCCAAGAATACCAGTGCATAGAAAAGACAACGCAATGCTTTTTCGAAAAATGAAGCTATTATAAGACCCATGTCCCATCACACAATGCAACGAAAGCCGGAGGATAGGGTTTTCCCTTATAATAGCCAAACATGCTTGGTACGTTTTAAACAAATCATTTGATACTATAATAAGTGTATAGTGTCAAAACAATTTCAATCATAAATATAAATCATAGACGGCATAGCATCCCATGCTACTATGTCGCCATACTAGGCTCAACAAATAAAGCCGTAATACACGTATTGGAAATTGGATTCCATCATGAGTCGAGGCAAGGGGCAAGCTCCTCTCCGCGTTCGAGACACTCTAGCAAATGTCCCAGGACTACGCACTCTGGGCAATCCTGGATCTTCAGGGCCAGTCCTCACTTACGTTAGAGGATTAGTATTCCTGAACACACGTTTCCCGGTCCTTACAGACCTAAAATCGAGGCACCTCATCCAACAACCACAAAGGTGAAAAGTATATAAATGTCAGGGCTGGTAAGTCACTGACACCACCAAAGCTAGAAAGAAACGTCGTGCTCTCCCTGCAGTCCTTATCCCGTTTTTAACTCATACCGAGGTGTGAGGCTCGCGAATTCACGTTATACACAAAGCTGCCACGTAGGCGTGCTTTGATCATCAACCACAAGACTTTGCTTTTCAACAGAAGCCTTGATCATTGCATCTTAGCGTGCCACACAGGCAATTCATGCCGTGTGATTGATATCTATCGATATATAACCTCTAAGCTCGTACGTCTCAGAGAAGGGCTTTAAGCAAAAGAATAAATTCTCCGCCGCCAAACAGATATATATTTAACAGAAATCAATCAACACAGAATAAAATCCAATGTCAGACACACAATCCATTTACAAGTCCGTTCTGGGTCTGAACGAAACCGGAGGCACTTTCCTCGCATATCCATCCGTCTCCAAGTACGTCTGGACGACCACCAACTATTTCCATCCTCTTGGGTGTACAGCCCAATCAGGATCGTCAGTAATAATCCAAACGATGTGAAGACTTCCGGTCTTCAACCACCGTCTTCATCTTCGATATATCGTCGAATCGGTTATTCAGAATGGGTATAAACCGGCCTTTCCGAACAACCCGCGTATATTAAAAACAAATGTTACACAAACACAACATACGCCTCATTCCAATTCTGAATATTCTGTTATTTAAATATTCGCATCTTTTGGGAAAGGTTCCCATTAATTTTATCCAAGATAAATTCTTTCAAATTTATCCTTTAATCTTCCTTTGGATGTCATTTCAAACCAAATTATGGTTTTCTAAACTAGTCGAGATTAGCGAACCACACCGAAGTAATTATTTATTTTATTTCCCAATCCCAACCTATTCATCCCATGAAGCAAAACTGGTAATACTTCATATCTAATACTATGGTGTTATCGGTAAAATTAATTACCATTTCACGTTCAAATCTAATTAAAGATTTAACTATCGATTTGGAGCAAAACTGGTAATACTCCATTCTCGCTCACTTTCTAAATTTGATAATTTAGATTACAAATTTACATTTCAATCTAATTGCGGATTCGTTAAAACTCCTTTTATTGGGTTAAAGAACTAGGTTTTATTTAAAACACAGTTCACGACAAACCCAAATCACATTCTATTTATCATCGGGTTAAAGAACTAGTGTTGTCTAAAACACAGTTCACGATAAACCCACCAATCAATTCTAGTTCAATTCAAATCAAATATATTAGGAGTTCCGATTATTTAAAACCCCTTTTTAAATCTAATTTATTTATTTAAAAAAATCGGGTTTTAAATTTAGTTCAATCTAGTTCATTTCGATAAAAATCTATTTTTATCTTTTCAAATGTGGAGATTTTCATCCCAATTTTTCTCAAATCATTTCTTATGATTTTACACAAATTATTGATATTTTTAATAATTTTATCAAGGCCCGTACAGTCGATTTCCATCAACGGCCATCGAACTACACTTATAGCGACCTTTTCCAAATTTGATTTGGACGTATCTCCAAATTCAACCATTAGATTTCAAATTTCTAATGTTCGTTAGAAAGCTCTTTTCGATACGAACCCAACGGTTCTGGTTTTAGGAGAATCCGACGGTCGGATCTCCCGTAATGTCTGTTTGAAATAAATATTCGAAATTTACGAACTGCCGCGGCGCGGCGCGTTCTATTCAGGCCATTATATATATAATATATATATATTATATATTTCGTCAATTACCATTCAAAATGAATTTCATAAATAGTTTTGAATTCATTCAAAAACAATTTCTACTTCCATTTCAATTCTAATCAAAATTGAATCTTTCCTTATAAATTCGTTTTAAAATTCATTTATATTCAATTCAAGTTTCAATTCAATTTGAATTCATTTCGCTTCGTTTTAAATTCAATTCGAATTCATTTTCAATTCGATTCAATTCAAAGTGATTTTCTATTCGATTCAATTCAAATTGGTTTTCTATTTGATTCAAATTCGTTATATATTCAATTGAAATCAAATTCGTTTTCTATTCAAATCAAATTCGTTATATATTCAATTGAAATCAAATTCGTTTTCTATTATAATCAAATTCATTTTCTATTCGAACCAAATTCATTTTGTTTTCTATTTGAATCAAATTCATTTCGTTTTCTATTTGAATCAAATTCATTTCGTTTTCTATTTGAATCAAATTCATATTGGTTTTCTATTCAAATCAAATTATATTCGTTTTCTATTCAAATCATTTCGAAATCGTTTTATATTCAATTCATTTCGAAATCGTTTTATATTCAATTCATTTCGAAATCGTTTTCAATATTCATTTTAAAATGAATAAAATCGATATAAATATCGTTCGCGTCAAAATGGCGTCAATCTAATCAACACGGCTTCATATATTTCTATTTTCAAATATTCTATTTCAAATATTTCCATTTTCAACAAATGAGTATTTATTTTTGTCAACACACGACTAATCTCAACGAATGAGTACTGTCCACGTGTGACTATTTTTGTTAAATTATTTCGTTCAACACATGACTAGTCTCAATGGATGAGTACAATCAACACATGAACCTTTATTTTATAGTGATAAAGATATAAATTTTATTATTAAAACATTTCGTTCAACACATGACTAATCTCAACGGATGAATACAGTCAACACAAGAACCTTTATTTTATAATATTCTTTATCTTCTAAATTGGAATGAGGCCCAATCAATCACCATATAATATTAATTATATGGATTTTCATACATCACACGCATATAATAGCATTGAAAAATAATCAACCATCAACCAAAGTGCACTACACTGTATAAGCATCAAATATAGATATCTAACGCTTATAACAGCCTGTCAATCAATCGATCGACATATTTAATCAATCAGGAAGAGTGAACTTCAAATTTCATCCCAACACCCGTGTGGGGTTTCAAACAATCAAACACAGATTTTATTTGTGCAGTTGGGCGATGTGTAAAATTTATCGACCCAATCAACGTCCTTTAAATAGGTGTACATAAACAAACCGCCGGTTTGTAAATGAATATTTTATTTTATTCACTTCACGTTAAAAATTATATTTTTAACGATAAAACATTTTATTTTAACATATGAATTTCTATTCAGTTCATTATTTAAATAAAATGATATTTTTATTTTTCTAACTTATTTTAAAAAATTTCGGCGGCATAACGGCGCGATACTAGAAACGGGACGAGGCCTAGCCTTATCCCCGGTCTAGTGAAGGCCCACGCCATTCACACATCAGTCAAATCAATTTTATTTCACCAAACAATTCAATTCAAACCAAATATTCTAACTAACTACTCAATCAAACAATTTAACAAACAAGCCATCCATGGTCTGTGGATGACGGGTGTCGGGTG
The DNA here is from genome assembly GCA_030737875.1 of Allium sativum. Taxonomy (NCBI): domain Eukaryota; kingdom Viridiplantae; phylum Streptophyta; class Magnoliopsida; order Asparagales; family Amaryllidaceae; genus Allium; species Allium sativum. The sequence goes on along the minus strand of CM060916.1, from coordinate 304,530,495 downwards.
CTACTAAACACCGTCTGCATCCTAGTATATATATATAACTAGAAAAAGAAATTTTGAGTGAGGAGTTCTCACCAATAGCTATCCAACTTTACGACACTTCATTAATAGAAATCTTCGTCGTTCTCGCCTCTTATCGCTTTCGTTGCCCGTATCCTCTACATATGTAAAAATTGAATTTTTACTATGCTATTCAATATATAAAAATCGAATTTTTACTATGCTATTCAATATATAAAAATCGAATTTTTATTTCGCTGTTCAATATATAAAAATCGAATTTTTACTTCGCTGTTCAATATATAAAAATCGAATTTTTATTATACTATAAAGATTTTGCCTTTAAAATTTAAAAATATCGTCTTTTAAAAATCAATCTTTATTTTGCTACCCATATAAAGATGCTATTTTTAATATTCCTATCATGTAAAAATTATATTTTTACTTCTCTTCATAAACAAAAATCATATTTTTACATCATTTATATAGTAAAGACTATATTTTTAATACTTTAAAAATATAAAAATCATATTTTTATTACTTGAAAAATATAAAGATCATATTTTTACACCTTCTACATAATAAAGATTATATTTTTACCACTTTAAAAATATAAAAATCGTATTTTTAATCGCTATTTAGTAAAGACTATATTTTTACATGATTAAAAATCGTATCTTAATACTATGAAAAATCTGACCTTTTCATAAATAAAATCCTTATCTTTTCATTCGTAAAAATTCAATCTTTCCTCTTACATATAAATCCCCTTTTTATTTACATCAAAATCATATTATTATACATAAATGAATAAATAAAACAAAGCTATATATAAATAAGTAAAACGCTTACAGGTGCTAGCATGAGAGGGGGAGGGAAACCGCAGTTCGTCGGAGGGGAGACGGCTCAGGCGAGCTCGGCGGGGCGGGTGTCTGCCTTGAACGGAGGGCGCGCTACAGGAAAAGGGGCTCGTGGAGGTTCTAGGTTGTGGGGTTCGATTGGAAAGAGGGGTACGGTGGTGAGGGCTGGTGCGCGCCGATCTTTTTTAGAGGAGGGGGGAATAGGGCGGTGGCGCGTTCGATTAGAGGGGAGAGGGCGGAGGTGGCGAGGGTGGTGGGCGCGGTGCGGCATCGACCGCCGTCGAGTGGGGGGGGGGGGGGCTGGAGCGATTATTCTTTTTTTTTTCCTCTGGAATGAATTTCCAACGGGGTGGGGGGGCAGAATGAATTAAGGGGAGGAGAGAAGGAAGATATAATATATTTTATTTTATTTCAAAAAGTTGACTTTCACATATGACCTCGAAATCGAACCCACCGCCTGTCGTCCATAGCTAATTACCCCCATTCCGAACACAATGGGATATGTATCGCAAGCTGATTCGGTTGTTTTGATCAGTTTCCGTTGAATTTACATTTAAATCGCTATATTGAATTTTAAACGTACATTTCAATTTACCAGGGTCACATACGAACTCTATAAATTGCAGAAAAAATATTTTCTAGCTTCGTATTGACGATACGGTCCTAACAAAACTAGTTTCGTCGAATTCTAAGACCGTTAAAAAAATGGCCATTTTCCAGTCGATTAAAATCAACTGAAACTGGTCAAATGCGTTTTCCTATGCCACACTCACATATTGATTCGAAAAATTATGAAATTTGGAATCTAGCAATAACTTAACATCACGGATCCAACAAAAGTGGTTTCGTCGAAATCCGAGGTCGTTTGCAAAATTTCCATTCTTAAGGGCCTGAATTCCATAGCGACTATTCAGAATTTTCAACAGGACATATCTTTTGATTCCCGCTATGAAATCTTGATTTTTCGGATTCGTTGGAAAGATATTCTCTATTAGATCCTAATGTTTTTGGTTTCACTAAAATCCGGATTGTTTTGCACCCGGTACATTCAATTGATGTTTGAAATCGAATTAGTGAACTACCGCGCCATTTTCAATTCTATTTATAATTATATATAAATATTTATATTCTAACGGCGACGTATATAATACATACGTTCTAATTATATTCAAAATAAATTTTTCGTCGATATTATTTAAAATAATCTATTTTAAATAATCAAAATTCGCTAAAATTGCCAAAATAAAAATTTTAAACTGGTTCAGAATTTCCGGGTTGTTACAATTTCGTTTCTCTTAGCTTTATACACGTGGTATTTTTGGGGAAACCAATTTGTGATTTGGCGGGTATGACGATGTGGCATTCAAAGTGAATGGTGGTCAGATGTATCAAAGATACGTTATGACCTCAAGCCTCATCAACTGGGAAATGACAGAAATCGGGCAGGCAACATGGCTAGGTGGGTCGCTCCCATTAGGGTGTATATCACCTATCTAGAGAAAATCCATCTCATTCTTTTATCTATTTTCGATGTTATCGCTTTTCGGGAAACGGTGGATAGCTCCCAACCGTTGGTGATATACATTCGATACACTCAAGCGAAATGAGTGGTCGGTCATGTGTGGGCCGGGTTGCAAGACGTTCTTGTTGAACCCAGTGTATTCGCCTCTAGAGATACACTATCGGCAGGTGGTCTCATACCTTGTCATAGTTGGAATCCAATATCCAATAAGCGCCTGCAGTTTTGTTTGTATACTATATATGTGGAATGTGAGATGCAAGCGTTCTGCTAGATTGTTATTTACTTGTGATTAGACATTATTATAATATCAGAGAAGTATTGATTTCCAAACTGTTTTGGGTTATCGTAAGGTAAAACGTCCGTGTTTGTGTGTGGATCGGTCTTACGATTAACTTTTCTTTTGAAAAGGATTTTGAAAAGTTAAACCGAATGATTTGAGTTTACTCACACCAGTCCCATGACTGACCCAGAATATATTTTGTTTTGTTTTCCCTAAACTCTTGGGTGCCCAAATTTGTATGGGCAGTCAAGTAGTCGGGATTTACATATATAATAGGAGGAGCTTAGAGCAGGAGACTTCAACAGCATTATATAACTATTGTTTAATTCCGCTGTGATGTAAGTGTTGTACTCTAATATACAAATACAGATTTATGTTTCAAAGTTCTGTTGTATATTATATTTTATTCGTTCCGCTGTGAGATTCGTGTTACTTTGATGTGTTGTTTGTTCTTCCTCTTCTATTCTAATTTTCTATCTTATCTATTCTCACCCCTTAACTTCTTTCTATTAATGATCAGGTATTTCTGATGTTTGAATATTCTACATGGTAGTTTTGTGTTGATTTTTGGAGTCAAAAATCCCAGTTCATTACAACTGACGTTAGCAAACATAAATAATACCCATCCTGCTTCGAGGCAGGATATCGCGGTATGAAGGTCATCCACTATCATAGCGTGGGGAGTATAGGGTCATCCGTTAATGATACTGCGGGCATCAACTAATGATCCTGCGGGAATCCAATCACCAATATATATATATATATATATATATATATATATATAATAACCACAAACCGATCCTAAAGAACTAATATATATTTTATAGCCCCAATAATATTTCAGTGCATGCAAAAACCAACGAACAATTATTTTAATGAATAAAATAATTCTAAATAAAATATGAGTGAGATTTACCCACTGTGATTTTAATTTAATCAATTTGCCTTATTCCTGCTCTTGAACTATCAAAATTCCTAGCAGTTCAGAAAAATTCCAAATCTATCCTAGCTTTCATAGTTGTAGTCGCGAACCAATTAAACCTATATAAATTTTACCATGTATTAACAAACTTATTATACTTTTAGTTGTCGATAAATACAACGCTTAATTAAATAAATTACTCATATAAAACTAAGTTATTGTATTTAGCTAAAAATCTAAAATCTATTTTACCTCACTGGCAAAAATATATAAGTTCATACCAATTAATTAAATCAACTTCTAATTATAAAACTAATCTCCATATAAGTTTTAAATTTCAAAATCAAAGAATATACCTCATTAACTATTTTGAATATAACTTAAGAAATTTTTAAAACATCCCTAATCTTTTTTTCTAAATTAAAAATTAATTATACCTTAAGCCACCACTGCCTGCTCCATTCTAACATCAACAAAAAAACCATGACATCCTCCCTCCATCTGTAGTTCAACACAACTTAGAAAACATTTCTTCTCTATTAAAAAAAATCCACGACTTCTTTGTGTACAACTGTCATGACTGTCCTTCACAAAGCCCATCACCATCTCTTTTTACCTGATCATTTCTGAACTCCTCTATGCTTCTTTCTCAATCCATGATTTCATACACCCACTACATCAGTCAATTCCCTGTCTCGAGCTACACAATTCGACGCCATTTTCTCAACACTGCATCACCCCTTTTAAATCCCGACTCTGAACTCAATACAGTCCTCTCTATAGTAATCCTCGCCCTAATCCATCGCGGAATACCCATCAGAAAATAACAATCAGTGCACTGCGCTCCCATAAACCACGCATCATGCTCGATTTGATCTCCAACGTCACCAAGTTCATACCCAAATCGAGCCTTAGTCATCGCTGGTTCAAAGTCGAACAACAGTGAACTCCATCGCGCCCTTCTTTAACTACAAGAGATCCAAGCTTCGATTTTTATTTTTATTTCTATATTTTCTTTTCCCGTTCGATTTCGATTTGAACTCATTTGGGGATATAAAATGAATAGGATGGCTTCGAATTTTTCGTTATGAAAGGTACGAATGAGGAGAGATAGAATTTGGGATTTGATAGTCTGAAGTATTTGAGAAGGTGGATTTCATTCGGCCTTTTTCTTTCTATTGAACGAGATTGAAGAAGCATAGGGCATGTCACGATTTATAGAAGATGATACTTCGACATTAAGGAACTAAATGAGTACGTATAGGTCAGACGTAGTATGTAGGTAAGTACACCTTGTATTTAATTTGATTTGATTTCTATTTAATTTGATTCGACATAAAGAGATATTTATTCTTTTTAGATGGATATCGATTTGATTTCATGCTTATCCACTAAAATAATATCGAGGTCCATTACTTGAAATTACGTACCTTTATTTTTATGTATCGACTGACATTATAATGTTATAACACTATTTTGAATTCAACGAAATAGATTATACAATTTAATTTGAACGTATATAAAATAACCATATTAAATTGATATAATTTAAATTCAAAACAATTTATTCCTTGATAATAAATTATTATTATTATCGTATAAATTCAAACAGAATTTAATTTCATCATCTGAATTGTTTTGATTCAGTTTTATCTTTGAATTGAATTATTTCAGATCTCGGTATTATGACAATTATATGTATTCGAAATAACTTGTATTTCGATTACTAAGACTGACCACTCATTTCTCTTGAGTGTATCGAATATATTGTCACCTACGGTTGCTAGCAACATAACCGTTCCCGGGAGATACAGAAGCGAAAAGAAGTAACAAATATGAATATTCTCTAGATGGTGATAATATACCCTAATGGGGGCGACCCACATAGCCATGCTGCCTGCCCGATTTTTGTCATTTCCTAGTTGATGAGGCTTGAGGTCATAACGTATCTTTTGATAGATCACACCTCCATTTACTTTGAATGCCCCATCGTCATATCTGCCAAATCGCAAATTGATTTCCGCAAAAATACCAAGGGTATAAAACCTAAGAGAAACGAAATCCTCCACCACCAAACGTGAATACGTTCGAAGAGATCAACTTACATGATTCGTTAGATGTACTCTGTCAGACATTCGTCCTTACAAGTTGTCTTGGGACTGGACAAATCGAAGGCACTATTCTGTAAACAAAACAGCTCTTGCATAACTTCATCTTCAATTGTCTTTAATATAATTGATTCGCAATGCTAATGCCCTTACAGAGTGGTTTTAAGAAATTTAAACAAGTTCCCTTTTCAAATTTTTATTTGAAACTCCATCCCTTTGATATTCCGAATTTCGAAATATAATGTGACGGCCCGCCCCGCACCAACCGACATTTCCTCCGAAAGTGCGCTGTACACATGTCCAGCTAGCACGGGACGGTCGTCAGAAGAAAGGAAAGAAGGAAATGAACTAACAAGGAACCTGTAGAATGTCTCACAGCGCATAGGATAAAATATAATAACAACATACTTGACATAAAACAGGTGAGACAGTGCATAAGCTGAAAATAAACTAACACAGCAGCGGAAGATCCAAATACAGCTTATGATCCAAAGCCAACATTATTACAACTTTTCAAACTGTCTCAAAAAGCAAAAGCAAGATAAAGGAGGTACACTACTAATGCCCAAGTAGCGACCACCAACGACACATGGAGAATACTATACATATCATACGTGGAAGCCTCCTACTAGCCTCCGAATCAGCTACTCGCGCATCACCAGCTAACCTGTCTCTAGTCTGCTCGTGTGAGCACCCAGAGTAATAAGAAGAGACATAAAACTTTGGGTCAGACAAAAGTCTGGTGTGAGCGATAAGAAATAAAACAGAACAATAACAGGTATAATCCAATCATACCTGAACCTGGACCTGCAACCAAAGAGTTAGCACTACATACCGTACAATACTCTAAGGTGCCACTAACATACAGTGTAAGAGATACGGGGGTGTGGGTGTACATGTCATAGTGATGTCAAACAATCAAGCATAGCAATCATCCTCACATCCCTCACTCAGTGCGTAAAGCATACGATATCCACTACTTTGGTCACCTAATACGTTGGGCCATGACGGAATCCAATCCCGTGTAACTATCACTACAAGTCCACTATCCATCTCTCAGTGGTGAACCAAAGTTATGAATACCGACAACCCCTTTGCACACGTCCCGCAGCAAAGCCCAATCATGAAGTGAACTCATTGGTTCCCATCTGGATCCTGAGCTCTAACTTCCATTTGGACTACCTTTGCATCTCGGGTTTTTGGTCATCACCGGATCAGTTCGGCTTCAGCTCCTTATCATCAACACGGTTCGGTTCGGCCTTCACTACCCCACATTGGATCGGTTCGGATGCAACCAGGTAGTTCTTAACGTCTCGGTTCGTGACTAGCTCCCTCGGGTCGGATCGGAGGGTACCATCGGTTCGGGTCGTACTCCATACTCCAGCTCCTGGTGGTTCGGATCGTGGCCATGCTCCGATCGTATCGTCCCATCGTTCACGAACGGATCGTTCAAAGAACTTCAGGTGAAAGGAGTCGGTTCGTGGTCACCTTCCATGGACGGATCGGGTCGGGGTCTTATGAACGGTTCGGGTCGGACTATCCGATCCGGTTTCCTACACTTTCCTGCAACTTCCAGCGACAGTTTATACGCCTCTCGACGGCGTTTTCGACCATTCTAACTATTCAAATCAATCACAAAGCATACCATATAGTCATAGCAACAAGTAGAAGTGACCTCAAACACCAAAACAACAATATGATGGGTTAAAATGGATCAAACATAGCCAAAATCCCATATTTCCCCTTAAGCATGTTTAAGAACAACTAAGCATAGGATTAACAAAACTTAACCAAATTAACCCAAAATTCCAACAGAGGTCTAAAACAATATTTCGGAATTTCTGAATATTTTTCCAGATTTTTAACATGCATAAATTCGTTAATTTCCACTAATCACCCCTTAATCCCCCAAATTCCGGGATTTGCAAAATTAGTCGAAATTAGCCCAAATTCATAACAGAGGCATATAATGATGTTTTAGAATTTTAGGAATTTTCTAGATTTTTCTGAGCCATAATTTCGCTAATCTTCGCTAATTACCATAATTAGCCGTAATTAGTGAAAAACAATGCAAATCACTCACCTTTGCCACAAAGTAAACTATAGATCTGAAATGATTCTCTATTTGGGTCGAATTCTTATGTGTTCCAGCAGCTCTAATCTTGATTTGGTGAAGATCTCCCTTGATTTGATGTTGCTAATCCCAATCTTCAAGTTGTAGGTGATTTGGAGGTGTTTTAGAGGTTGGAGGCCATTTTTAGGGTTTCTTAGAGGTAAGTGAAGGCTAGAAAACTGAAATGAAATGAAACCCTAACTCATTTCAGCCTCCCCATAACCCTAATCCCGAAATGGGTTATGGGCCCATTCACTAATCACCCTATTTGGCCCGGTTAAGCAGTTTTTCACCTTCCAAACCTTATTTCAGCCATATCTCCCAAACGGTAAGTCCGTTTTTCGCATGTGACCACTCTACGGAAAGGTAAACCATCAAACGAATCTAATGGAAGTGGGTTCAGGTCAAAATTCCTTTCCAATCAAAAGTAATGGACGAAACAAGATCAGCTAGGGGCAAAACGGTCATTTAAAAATCGAAAAAAATCATGAGCATGGGAAATGACCCCAATAGTCGTTTCCCAAAGTTACGTGATCATACGACTTCGTATAAGAAAGAAATAAATATTTTACGATCCACCGATGCGTAGAATGCAGGTCGTTACATTCTCCCCCCCCCCCCCCCCTTAAGAAATTTCGCCCCCGAAATTCCCTAACCAAAACGCACAAATGGTCCCGCATGCCTATCAGCCCCAAAACAACAATCAACATGCAAAACAAGTCTATCATAACTTGCGGTTTACTAACAAGGGAAGAAACTATCACTACCAAAACCTTACCAGGCAAAGAGTTCTGGATACTTCTTCCTTATATCTTCCTCTGTTTCCCAAGTACAGTCTTATTCATTCTCACCCCACTGGACTTTGACTAGTTTCACCGCCTTCCTTCGAAGCTGCTTCGTATCGTTCCCAACAATACGCATAGGATTGCGGTTCTCAACCGCCTCGGGTTCAACCTCGATATCGTCCAACTGATCTGGTGAAATACCCACATTAGGGTCTTGCACAAACTTCCTTAACTGGGAAACATGAAATACGTTGTGAACTCCCGCCATCTTGTCAGGTATCTTTACTTCATACGCCAAATTCCCAATGTAATAACCCGGAAAATCTGGGCCAGTTTAAAATTTTTATTTTGGTAATTTTGACGAATTTTGAATATTTAAAGTAGATTATTTTAAATAATATCGACGAGAAATTTATTTTGAATATAATTCAAACGTATATATTATATACGTCGTCGTAAGAATATAAATAATTATATATAATTATAAATAGAATTGAAAATGGCGCGGTAGTTCGATAATTCGATTTCAAACTTCAATTGAACATACCGGGTGCAAAACAATCCGGATTTTAGTGAAACTAAAAATGATAGGATCTAATTGATGATATCTTTCCAACGAATCCGAAAAATCGAAATTTCATAGCGGGGATCAAAAGATATGTCCAGTTGAAAATTCTGAATAGTCACTATGCAATTCAGGCCCTTAAAAATGGGAATTTTGCAAACGACCTCGGATTTCGACGAAACCACTTTGGTTGGATCCGCAGTGTCAAATTATTGCTAGGTTTTAAATTTCATAATTTTTCGAATCAATATGTGAGCGTGGCAAAGGAAAACGCGTTTGACCAGTTTCAGTTGTTTTTAATCGACTGGAAAATGGCCATTTTTCCAACTGTCTCAGAATTCAACGAAACTAGTTTTGTTAGGACCGTATCGTCAATACGAAGCTAGAAAATATTTTTCGAGAATTTTTAGAGTTAGTATGTGACCCCGGTAATTTGAAATGCACGTTTAAAATTCAATATAGTGATTTAAATGTAAATTTAACGGAAACTGATTCAAACGATCGAATCAACCTACGATACATATCCCATTATGTTCGGAATGGGGGTGAAACGCTATGAATGACAGGCGGTGGGCCTTATTTCGAGGTCGTATGTGAAAGTCAACTCTTTAGAAATTAAAGTAATAATAAAAAAAAAACCTCTCCCTCCTCCTTAAAATCGTTCTGCCCCCCCGCCCCTTTTCTCGTTTTCATTCCAGAGAAAAAAAAAGGAGTAAAAGAGGCGGAGGAGCCGCCGCTCCTCCGATGGTGCCGCTGGCGCCTTAAAGGAGGGCGCCAACCTCCCCTCGAACCCCCCCCCCCCCCCCCGTCCATCGAAGCGCGACAGCCCACCCCCCCCCCTCTTCGATCGATGCCAGAAGCCCCATCAGACCCCCCTTCCTCCCCGTTCGCCTCCGCCTGGAAGGACTGCGCACCCCTCCCCCTTGCCTCTCCTCCCTTCCAGGCTGTGACAGCCCGCCTCGCACCAGCCTGCATTTCCTCCGAAAGTGCGCTGTACACATGCCCAGCTAGCACAGAACGGTCGTCAGAAGAAAAGAAAGGAGGGAATGAACTAGTCAAGGAACCTGTTGAATGTCTCACAGCGCATGGAATAAAATATATTAACAACATACTTGACATAAAACAGGTGAGACAGTGCATAAGCTGATAACTAAAATCAACAACAATCATCAGAGCATCGGAAATCCAAATACAGCTTATTACAATTTTCCAAATTTACTGTCTCTAAACAAAAGAAAGCTAAAGTAGAAGATGCACCACCAATGCCCAAGCAATGATCTTCAACAACACAGGGAGAATACTATATATATGTATTACGTGGAAGCCTCCTGCCCGTCTCCGGATCATCTACCCGTGCATCACCAGCTAACCTATCTCTAGTCTGCTCGTGTGAGCACCTAGAGTAATAAGAGGAGACATAAAACTCTGGGTCAGACATAAAGCCTGGTATGAGCGATAAGCATCTAAACAAAACAATAACAGGTATACTAAACCATACCTGAACCTGGACCTGCAACCAAAGAGTTAGTACCACATACCGTACAATACTCCAAGGTACCATAATGAATAGTGTAAAGAATACGGGGGTGGGGTGTGCATGTCACAACGATAGCAAACAAATCATCCGTAGCAACCATCCTCACATTTCTCACTCAGTGCGTAAAGCGTACGACCTCCACCACTTTGGAACACTAGACAAACTGAGGTAACGACGAATCCCGACTTGTAGAAACCCTGCTATGACCAAGCTAAACATATGGAGTCATGACCAAACATTTCAATGACTCACTTCATTGGTTGTAGCCCTTGGTTCTACCGATGCCATAATGGCTCTGAATCCGCCTTCGTACCTCCTACCATAGTGGTCCAAAGCTATAGACGTCGATAACCCCTTGGCACGCGTCCCGCAGCAAAATCCAACCATGAAGCGAACTCGTTGATTCCCATCTGAATCTTGAGCTCTAACTTCTTATTTGGACTTCCTTTGCATCTCGGGTTATAGTCTTCACTTCCGGATCGGTCTTCATTCAGTTCGTAGTCATCACTGTCGGATCGTGAGTAACCTCCTCCCCCAACTCAAATCGTGGCACACTCTCCAGGTCGGGTCGCCATCGTCGGATCGTGCTCCACCTCGGATCGGTTCGCGGATCGCATCGCCATCACCAGGTCGGATCGGGTTGAGGCACTCCCACTGGTTCGGGTCGTGCTCCATAGCTCGTAGCGCTTCCCTTCGGTCGTGGAGGCACATCGGTTCGGATCGTGAGCTTCTGAAGTGGATCGGTTCGTGGTCACCATCCATAGGCGGATCGGTTCGTGGTTCATCAGTACGTGGCGATCGGAGCTGCGATCGGGTCGGTTCGCATAGCATAAGGGGCGATCCGATCCGGTGTATTTCCTGCACTTCGTTCCAGCAACTGTTTTTCGCCATTCGACGGCGTTTTTGACCAAACTAACACTTCTAGACAATCACAAAACATATCCTACAGTCATAGCAACATATAGTATCGACTACAAACACCAAACAACAATTCTAATGAAGCAAAATGGATCAAAAGTGGCCAAAACTCCTTATTTTCCCCTAAGCATGTTTAAGTTAAACTAATCATAAGGTTAACAAAACTTCCTCAAATTAAACCAAATTTCTACCAGAGGCATGAAATATTATTTTCGAATTTCTAAATATTTTTCCAGAATTTATTAGTGTGTAAATTCGCTAATCTTCACTAATTACCCTTAATTACCGTAATTAGTGCAAAAACTATGCAAACCACTCACCTTGGCCACAAATAAAATTCTCAGAACTGAAACTCCTCTGATTTGCACGAATCCCAATATGTAACAGCAGTTCTACCTCGGTCCTTGTGCTAATCCTCCTTGATTTGATGCCTCTAAGCCTTAATCCTTGATTAGGAAGTGATTTTTGGGTGTTTTAGAGAGATTTAGAGAGTGGAGGCCATGGCTAGATCAAGAGGAATGAAAGTGGCGGCTGGAAAATGTCTAAAGAAATGTTTTCTAACCCTAATCAGCCCCTATATGTCCCTAAACCCGAAATTCCCCTCTGGGCCTAGCTGCTAATCACCCGGTTAAGCCCAATTAAGCTGTTTTTCACCGTCTGAAACTTGTTTCAGCCATATCTCCCAAACGGTGAGTCCGTTTGACTAATGTGACCACTCTACGGAAAGAGAAACCATCATCCGGAGCCAATGGAAGTGGTCTCAGGTCAAAATTCCTTTCCAGTCAAAAGTTATGGCCAAAACAGTGCCAACTAGGGGTAAAATGGTCATTTAAAAATCGGGGAAAATCATGAACATGGGAAATGACCCCAATAGTCGTCCCCCAAAGTTACATGACCATACGACTTCGTATGTGAAAGAAATAAATATTCTACGATCCTATAATGCGTAGATTGCGGGTCGTTACACTCTCCCCCCCTTAAGAAATTTCGTCCCCGAAATTCCTTAACCCAAAACATGCAAAGGATCCCGCATGCCTAACAACCACATACATCCATCAAACATGCAAAACAAGCAAAACAAACCTATCCTAGCATGCGGAAAACTAAATCGAAGTCAAAATCTTACCTGGCAAAGAGTTCCGGATAAGTCTTCCTAATGTTCTCCTCTGTCTCCCAGGTACAATCATTCTCGTCCTCGCCCCACTGAACCTTGACTAGCTTCACCGCCTTCCTTCGAAGTTGCTTCATGTCGTGCGCGACAATACGGGCCGGCTTGCGGTTCCCAACCGCCTCGGGTTCTACTTCGAAGTCCTCTAACTGATCAGGTGAAATAGTCATGTCTGAGTCGTGAACGAACTTCCTTAGTTGGGAAACATGAAATACGTCGTGAACTCCCGCCATCTTCTCCGGTAAGTCAATTCTGTATGCTAAATTCCCGACTAGTTCAAGAACAGGGAATGGGCCAACAAATCTTGGTGCCAACTTGCCTCTCCTGCCAAATCGTAGTACGCTCTTCAACGGAGAAATCTTGACAAACACCAAGTCGCCAACGGAGAATTTTAAGTCTCTTCTCCTCTTATCAGCATAACTCTTCTGCCTATCTTGGGAAGCCTTCATTCGTTGCTGAATGATCCTAATCTTATCTGAAGTTTCCCTCACCACATCTGGTCCAAGCATAAACTTCTCGCCAGTTTCTATCCAACATGATGGTGAGTTGCACGGTCTTCCGTACAAAGCTTCAAACGGAGCCATACCGACACTGGATTGGTAGCTATTATTATATGCAAACTCTACTAGATGCAAATGGTCATCCCACGATCCACCAAAATCCAATAAACATGCTCTCAAGAGATCCTCCAAAATACGATTCACCCTCTCCGTCTGACCATCGGTCTGAGGATGATATGCGGTACTGAGATGTAACTCTGACCCTAAAGCCTCTTGTAAGCTCTTCCAAAACCCACTAGTGAACAACGGGTCTCGGTCGCTCACAATGCTTTTAGGTACTCCATGAAATCTCACTACCCACTTCATATACAATTCTGCTAACTTAGCTGCCGTTCTGGTCGATTTGACTGGTATAAACCTTGCACTTTTAGTCAATCGATCCACAATCACCCAAATGCTATCATGTCCCGATCTAGTCCTTGGTAAACCATCGATGAAATCCATCGAGACTTGCTCCCATTTCCATTCGGGAATTTCTAATGGTTGCAACAACCCACTAGGCTTCTTTTGCTCGGCTTTAACTAGCTGGCAATTCATGCATTTGGATATAAACTTCCCAACGTCTCTTTTCATCCCTTCCCAGTAGTAAGTCTGCTTCATATCTCGATACATCTTGTTACCACCGGGGTGTATAGTTAGCTTTGAGTGATGACATTCTCTAAGCACTTCATCCCTCAATCCATTGACATTGGGTACAACAAGCTTTCCATTATTTCTAAGCCATCCATCTCGATCAAGCCCATACTTGTTCACCTCCTCATCGACACACATCTCTAACTTGGAGATGATTTCCAATAGGTTAGGACCGTCTCTCTGACTAGAGCCGATCCGCTCAATCAAAGTTGGTCTGATCGTCAAACTTGCTAACATTTCTGGATCCAATTCGCACTTTGGTCTGAAATCAGACCCCGCGATAAACTCCAGTTGCTTCCATTCAAGGAACATAGCCCCTAAGCTGGCATGTCTTCTACTCAATGCATCAGCCACCGCATTGCCCTTTCCTGGTGTGTATGCGATGTCAAAATCATAGGAAGCTAAGAACTCTAACCATCTCTGCTGACGGAGATTCAGTTCTTTCTGAGAGAAGAGATACTTTAACGACTTATGATCTGTAAACAGCTCAAATCTTTCTCCCAAGAGATAGTGTTTCCACATCTTTAACGCGAACACGATCGCTGCCAATTCTAAATCATGGGTAGGGTACCTTCTCTCGTGCGGTTTCAATTGCCGACTTGCGTAAGCTACAACCCTACCGCCTTGCATCAATACAGCACCCAGTCCGGTACCACAGGCATCCGTGTATACCGTCATCTCTTCATCCCCCTTAGGAATGACTAACACTGGTGCGCTTGTCAACTTGTCCTTTAGACTCTTGAATGCATTCTCGCACCTTTCATCCCAAACAAAAGCTTGATTCTTCTTAGTCAACTGGGTCAATGGTGCAGCTAACTTGGAGAAACCTTGGATAAACTTACGATAATATCCAGCTAACCCCAAGAAACTTCTTACATCTGTTGCATTCTTGGGCGTAGGCCAATCCTGTACCGTAGCCACCTTTGCCGGGTCCACGGCAATACCATTCTCTGATACAACATGGCCCAAGAACCTCACTTCCCTCTTCCAGAAGTGACACTTAGAAAACTTGGCTTTCAATTGGTGTTTTCTCAACACCTCCATCGCTACTCTTAAATGTTCCTTGTGTTCTTCCTCTGTCCTCGAATAGACCAAAATATCATCAACGAACACAAGGACAAACTTATTCAACTGATCTCTGAATACCCTATTCATAAGATCCACAAAATATGCCGGGGCATTAGTCAGCCCAAATGGCATAACCAACCATTCATAAAATCCAGACGGCGTTCGAAATGCCGTTTTAGCTATACTCTCAGCTTCTACTCTAAGCTGATGAAAACCTGTCGCGAGATCCAACTGAGAAAATATTCTCGCGCCACTCAACTGATCGAACAAATCATCTATCCGCGGTAGAGGATACTTATTCTTCCTCGTCACTTTATTCAACTCGCGGTAGTCTACACACAAACGAAGGGAACCATCCGCCTTGGTAGCAAACACAACTGGTGCTCCCCATTCAGAAACACTCCTTCTGATAAATCCCTTCTTCAAAAGATCGCTGACTTGCACCTCGAGCTCTCGCTGCTCCCTTGGTGCCATACGACGAAGTGGCATCACTATAGGCCTGGCATCTTTTACCAAATCAATACGGAACTCAATCTCTCGGTGTGGTGGAAGTCCGGTCACTTCTTCGAAAACATCTGGATACTGGCCAACCACGGGCAAACCTGACAACTCACTATGCGGAATGTCGAGGGAGTTTAGAAAACTAGCCAATACCCCCTTACTGGGTAGACCACCAAACACTATCCTCCGCCCATCATCCGCTCTAGCTGTCACCAACAAGCCCTCACAGTCTACCACCACCCCGTATCTTTGGAGCCAATCTACTCCCAAAATAATGCCAAACCCAGTAAAGCCCAAAACAAAGCAATCACAAACAAACATGCATCCATGACTCGATAAGACCACATTACGACAAATCATGCTAAGGCTAGTCGAACCACCAATCGGGTTCGTCACTACTAAAGGTCTATCGACAATCTCGGGCTCCAATCCCAACCTATCTACCAGGTCACTAGATATGAAAGAACTGGAAGCTCCGGTATCAAACAAAACTCTAACAGGAACATCATAAACAGAAAGCATACCTTGAATGACGACATTCTTTCCCTTCTCCGCCGCTGTTGGGGCATTCGACGAAGAAGGAATAGCATTAAGAGCGTAGGCTTTCACCATTTGCTTTTCCTTAGGGGGCTGTGGACACTTGTCCTTGTGATGTCCCATTTGGCCACAGTTGAAGCACTTCCTATCCGCTGGCTTGGCCCGACAATTACTAGCATAATGGCCCTTCTTACCACAGCTGAAGCACTCCACATCTTGCTTATTCTTTTTCTTCTGGCCATCCTTAGCTTGGTTCTGCTTTCTCTTATTCTGGGAACCACCCTTGCCTCCACCACTTGCTTGTGGTTTTGGCTCTTCTGCAGATGCAACCTCAGTCTTCGACTTAGGGTAGAGACTTTCTGATCTTAATGCTTTCCCCACAATCGATTCAAACGTCTCATCGATGTGGTTAATAAGTTTTTCCCCCAAGTACTGATCCAAACCAGTTATGAATTTCTCATTCTTTTTCTCGGCAGTATCAATAAGAGATAACCCATATTTCGACAAAGTGTCGAATTCAGCAATGTACTCTGAGACAGCACTGCCATTCTGCTTGAGCTCCAAGAATTTCTTAAACAGCATTGACTTCTGAGCAGCTGGAATGAACTTCTCACTAAAGCGAGCTTTAAACTGCTCCCAAGTAATCTGATCTTCGGGAGTAGCTGCCTTTATAGCATTCCACCAATTCATTGCCCACCCTTGCAGCTGACGGGACGCTAGCTTTCTCTTCATTGCATCCTCGATACCCAAATCCTCGAAGATACGTTCGCAACTATCCAACCAA
Organism: Allium sativum; assembly: GCA_030737875.1. Lineage (NCBI taxonomy): Eukaryota > Viridiplantae > Streptophyta > Magnoliopsida > Asparagales > Amaryllidaceae > Allium > Allium sativum. The sequence goes on along the minus strand of CM060916.1, from coordinate 304,513,637 downwards.
TCCTGAACATCTGTGTCCGACTCCGTTCCGTGGAACGGCTTCCCACCAAGACTAGTATAATCCTTATTCAGCTTGGCGAAGTCGACTCTTGGCGCCTGCACTATTGGACCACCACCATTTCCACCATTGGGAGCTGCCCTCTGTACATCTCTAAGCATCTCTCTCATGAGGTCAGTAAACATCGTCCTCATGTCAGCAGCATTCCCATTATTGGCTCCCCTACCAGCACCTTTAGTATATCGGCTCATCGTCAATCTGAAAAAGGAAACGATTAACGACTCCATAGTGGTGCTAGTGCAGTGCAACTTCATTCTTATACTACTAATAGTATATACATACATAGCTTTTGAAAACCAAAGTAATCACAAATACGCGCTCTCATATACGTACTATCTCTCCCTGGTGTCTTTCCCTAGGTTAACTACGCAACCTAGAGCTCTGATACCAAGTGTGACAGCCCGCCCCGCACCAGCCTGCATTTCCTCCAAAAGTGCGCTGTACACATGCCCAGCTAGCACAGAACGGTCGTCAGAAGAAAAGAAAGAAGGGAATGAACTAGTCAAGGAACCTGTTGAATGTCTCACAGCGCATGGAATAAAATATATTAACAACATACTTGACATAAAACAGGTGAGACAGTGCATAAGCTGATAACTAAAATCAACAACAATCATTAGAGAAGCGGAAATCCAAATACAGCTTATTACAATTTTCCAAATTTACTGTCTCTAAACAAAAGAAAGCTAAAGTAGAAGATGCACCACCAATGCCCAAGCAGTGATCTTCAACAACACAGGGAGAATACTATATATATGTATTACGTGGAAGCCTCCTGCCCGTCTCCGGATCATCTACCCGTGCATCACCAGCTAACCTGTCTCTAGTCTGCTCGTGTGAGCACCCAGAGTAATAAGAGGAGACATAAAACTCTGGGTCAGACATAAAGCCTGGTATGAGCGATAAGCATCTAAACAGAACAATAACAGGTATACTAAACCATACCTGAACCTGGACCTGCAACCAAAGAGTTAGTACCACATACCGTACAATACTCCAAGGTGCCATAATGAATAGTGTAAAGAATACGGGGGTGGGGTGTGCATGTCACAACGATAGCAAACAAATCATCCGTAGCAACCATCCTCACATTTCTCACTCAGTGCGTAAAGCGTACGACATCCACCACTTTGGAACACTAGACAAACTGAGGTAACGACGAATCCCGACTTGTAGAAACCCTGCTATGACCAAACTAAACATATGGAGTCATGACCAAACATTTCAATGACCCACTTCATTGGTTGTAGCCCTTGGTTCTACCGATGCCATAATGGCCCTGAATCCGCCTTCGTACCTCCTACCATAGTGGTCCAAAGCTATAGACGTCGATAACCCCTTGGCACGCGTCCCGCAGCAAAATCCAACCATGAAGCGAACTCGTTGATTCCCATCTGAATCTTGAGCTCTAACTTCTTATTTGGACTTCCTTTGCATCTCGGGTTATAGTCTTCACTTCCGGATCGGTCTTCATTCAGTTCGTAGTCATCGCTGTCGGATCGTGAGTAACCTCCTCCCCCAACTCAGATCGTGGCACACTCTCCAGGTCGGGTCGCCATCGTCGGATCGTGCTCCACCTCGGATCGGTTCGCGGATCGCATCGCCTTCACCAGGTCGGATCGGGTCGAGGCACTCCCACTGGTTCGGGTCGTGCTCCATAGCTCGTAGCGCTTCCCTTCGGTCGTGGAGGCACATCGGTTCGGATCGTGAGCTTCTGAAGTGGATCGGTTCGTGGTCACCATCCATAGGCGGATCGGTTCGTGGTTCATCAGTACGTGGCGATCGGAGCTGCGATCGGGTCGGTTCGCATAGCATAAGGGGCGATCCGATCCGGTGTATTTCCTGCACTTCGTTCCAACAACTGTTTTTCGCCATTCGACGGCGTTTTTGACCAAACTAACACTTCTAGACAATCACAAAACATATCATACAGTCATAGCAACATATAGTATCGACTACAAACACCAAACAACAATTCTAATGAAGCAAAATGGACCAAAAGTGGCCAAAACTCCTTATTTTCCCCTAAGCATGTTTAAGTTAAACTAATCATAAGGTTAACAAAACTTCCTCAAATTAAACCAAATTTCTACCAGAGGCATGAAATATTATTTTTGAATTTCTAAATATTTTTCCAGAATTTATTAGTGTGTAAATTCGCTAATCTTCACTAATTACCCTTAATTACCGTAATTAGTGCAAAAACTATGCAAACCACTCACCTTGGCCACAAATAAAATTCTCAGAACTGAAACTCCTCTGATTTGCACGAATCCCAATATGTAATAGCAGCTCTACCTCGGTCCTTGTGCTAATCCTCCTTGATTTGATGCCTCTAAGCCTTAATTCTTGATTAGGAAGTGATTTTTGGGTGTTTTAGAGAGATTTAGAGAGTGGAGGCCATGGCTAGATCAAGAGGAATGAAAGTGGCGGCTGGAAAATGGCTAAAGAAATGTTTTCTAACCCTAATCAGCCCCTATATGTCCCTAAACCCGAAATTCCCCTCTGGGCCTAGCTGCTAATCACCCGGTTAAGCCCAATTAAGCTGTTTTTCACCATCTGAAACTTGTTTCAGCCATATCTCCCAAACGGTGAGTCTGTTTGACTAATGTGACCACTCTACGGAAAGAGAAACCATCATCCGGAGCCAATGGAAGTGGTTTCAGGTCAAAATTCCTTTCCAGTCAAAAGTTATGGCCAAAACAGTGCCAATTAGGGGTAAAATGGTCATTTAAAAATCGGGGAAAATCATGAACATGGGAAATGACCCCAATAGTCGTCCCCCAAAGTTACATGACCATACGACTTCGTATGTGAAAGAAATAAATATTCTACGATCCTATAATGCGTAGATTCCGGGTCGTTACACTCTCCCCCCCTTAAGAAATTTCGTCCCCGAAATTCCTTAACCCAAAACATGCAAAGGATCCCGCATGCCTAACAACCACATACATCCATCAAACATGCAAAACAAGCAAAACAAACCTATCCTAGCATGCGGAAAACTAAATCGAAGTCAAAATCTTACCAGGCAAAGAGTTCCGGATAAGTCTTCCTAATGTTCTCCTCTGTCTCCCAGGTACAATCATTCTCGTCCTCGCCCCACTGAACCTTGACTAGCTTCACCGCCTTCCTTCGAAGTTGCTTCGTGTCGTGCGCGACAATACGGGCCGGCTTGCGGTTCCCAACCGCCTCGGGTTCTACTTCGAAGTCCTCTAACTGATCAGGTGAAATAGTCATATCTGAGTCGTGAACGAACTTCCTTAGTTGGGAAACATGAAATACGTCGTGAACTCCCGCCATCTTCTCCGGTAAGTCAATTCTGTATGCTAAATTCCCAACTAGTTTAAGAACAGGGAATGGGCCAACAAATCTTGGTGCCAACTTGCCTCTCCTGCCAAATCGTATTACGCTCTTCAACGGAGAAATCTTGACAAACACCAAGTCGCCAACGGAGAATTTTAAGTCTCTTCTCCTCTTATCAGCATAACTCTTCTGCCTATCTTGGGCAGCCTTCATTCGTTGCTGAATGATCCTAATCTTATCTGAAGTTTCCCTCACCACATCTGGTCCAAGCATAAACTTCTCGCCAGTCTCTATCCAACATGATGGTGAGTTGCACGGTCTTCCGTACAAAGCTTCAAACGGAGCCATACCGATACTGGATTGGTAGCTATTATTATATGCAAACTCTACTAGATGCAAATGGTCATCCCATGATCCACCAAAATCCAATATACATGCTCTCAAGAGATCCTCCAAAATACGATTCACCCTCTCCGTCTGACCATCGGTCTGAGGATGATATGCGGTACTGAGATGTAACTCTGACCCTAAAGCCTCTTGTAAGCTCTTCCAAAACCCACTAGTGAACAACGGGTCTCGGTCGCTCACAATGCTTTTAGGTACTCCATGAAATCTCACTACCCACTTCATATACAATTCTGCTAACTTAGCTGCCGTTCTGGTCGATTTGACTGGTATAAACCTTGCACTTTTAGTCAATCGATCCACAATCACCCAAATGCTATCATGTCCCGATCTAGTCCTTGGTAAACCATCGATGAAATCCATCGAGACTTGCTCCCATTTCCATTCGGGAATTTCTAATGGTTGCAACAACCCACTAGGCTTCTTTTGCTCGGCTTTAACTAGCTGGCAATTCATGCATTTGGATATAAACTTCCCAACGTCTCTTTTCATCCCTTCCCAGTAGTAAGTCTGCTTCATATCTCGATACATCTTGTTACCACCGGGATGTATAGTTAGCTTTGAGTGATGACATTCTCTAAGCACTTCATCCCTCAATCCATTGACATTGGGTACAACAAGCTTTCCATTCTTTCTAAGCCATCCATCTCGATCAAGCCCATACTTGTTCACCTCCTCATTGACACACATCTCTAACTTGGAGATGATTTCCAATAGGTTAGGACCGTCTCTCTGACTAGAGCCGATCCGCTCAATCAAAGTTGGTCTGATCGTCAAACTTGCTAACATTTCTGGATCCAATTCGCACTTTGGTCTGAAATCAAACCCCGCGATAAACTCCAGTTGCTTCCATTCAAGGAACATAGCCCCTAAGCTGGCATGTCTTCTACTCAATGCATCAGCCACCGCATTGCCCTTTCCTGGTGTGTATGCGATGTCAAAATCATAGGAAGCTAAGAACTCTAACCATCTCTGCTGACGGAGAATCAGATCTTTCTGAGAGAAGAGATACTTTAACGACTTATGATCTGTAAACAGCTCAAATCTTTCTCCCAAGAGATAGTGTTTCCACATCTTTAACGCGAACACGATCGCTGCCAATTCTAAATCATGGGTAGGGTACCTTCTCTCGTGCGGTTTCAATTGCTGACTTGCGTAAGCTACAACCCTACCGCCTTGCATCAATACAGCACCCAGTCCGGTACCACAGGCATCCGTGTATACCGTCATCTCTTCATCCCCCTTAGGAATGACTAACACTGGTGCGCTTGTCAACTTGTCCTTTAGACTCTTGAATGCATTCTCGCACCTTTCATCCCAAACAAAAGCTTGATTCTTCTTAGTCAACTGGGTCAATGGTGCAGCTAACTTGGAGAAACCTTGGATAAACTTACGATAATATCCAGCTAACCTCAAGAAACTTCTTACATCTGTTGCATTCTTGGGCGTAGGCCAATCCTGTACCGTAGCCACCTTTGCCGGGTCCACAGCAATACCATTCTCTGATACAACATGGCCCAAGAACCTCACTTCCCTCTTCCAGAAGTGACACTTAGAAAACTTGGCTTTTAATTGGTGTTTTCTCAACACCTCCATCGCTACTCTTAAATGTTCCTTGTGTTCTTCCTCTGTCCTCGAATAGACCAAAATATCATCAACGAACACAAGGACAAACTTATTCAACTGATCTCTGAATACCCTATTCATAAGATCCACAAAATATGCCGGGGCATTAGTCAGCCCAAATGGCATAACCAACCATTCATAAAATCCAGACGGCGTTCGAAATGCCGTTTTAGCTATACTCTCAGCTTCTACTCTAAGCTGATGAAAACCTGTCGCGAGATCCAACTGAGAAATTATTCTCGCGCCACTCAACTGATCGAACAAATCATCTATCCGCGGTAGAGGATACTTATTCTTCCTCGTCACTTTATTCAACTCGCGGTAGTCTACCCACAAACGAAGGGAACCATCCGCCTTGGTAGCAAACACAACTGGTGCTCCCCATTCAGAAACACTCCTTCTGATAAATCCCTTCTTCAAAAGATCGCTGACTTGCACCTCGAGCTCTCGCTGCTCCCTTGGTGCCATACGACGAAGTGGCATCACTATAGGCCTGGCATCTTTTACAAAATCAATACGGAACTCAATCTCTCGGTGTGGTGGAAGTCTGGTCACTTCTTCGAAAACATCCGGATACTGGCCAACGGGCAAACCTGACAACTCACTATGCGGAATGTCGAGGGAGTTTAGAAAACTAGCCAATACCCCCTTACTGGGTAGACCACCAAACACTATCCTCCGCCCATCATCCGCTCTAGCTGTCACCAACAAGCCCTCACAGTCTACCACCACCCCGTATCTTTGGAGCCAATCTACTCCCAAAATAATGCCAAACCCAGTAAAGCCCAAAACAAAGCAATCACAAACAAACATGCATCCATGACTCGATAAGACCACATTACGACAAATCATGCTAAGGCTAGTCGAACCACCAATCGGGTTCGTCACTACTAAAGGTCTATCGACAATCTCGGGCTCCAATCCCAACCTATCTACCAGGTCACTAGATATGAAAGAACTGGAAGCTCCGGTATCAAACAAAACTCTAACAGGAACATCATAAACAGAAAGCATACCTTGAATGACGACATTCTTTCCCTTCTCCGCCGCTGTTGGGGCATTCGACGAAGAAGGAATAGCATTAAGAGCGTAGGCTTTCACCATTTGCTTTTCCTTAGGGGGCTGTGGACACTTGTCCTTGTGATGTCCCATTTGGCCACAGTTGAAGCACTTCCTATCCGCTGGCTTGGCCCGACAATTACTAGCATAATGGCCCTTCTTACCACAGCTGAAGCACTCAACATCTTGCTTATTCTTTTTCTTCTGGCCATCCTTAGCTTGGTTCTGCTTTCTCTTATTCTGGGAACCACCCTTGCCTCCACCACTTGCTTGTGGTTTTGGCTCTTCTGCAGATGCAACCTCAGTCTTCGACTTAGGGTAGAGACTTTCTGATCTTAATGCTTTCCCCACAATCGATTCAAACATCTCATCGATGTGGTTAATAAGTTTTTCCCCCAAGTACTGATCCAAACCAGTTATGAATTTCTCATTCTTTTTCTCGGCAGTATCAATAAGAGATAACCCATATTTCGACAAAGTGTCGAATTCAGCAATGTACTCTGAGACAGCTCTGCCATTCTGCTTGAGCTCCAAGAATTTCTTAAACAGCATTGACTTCTGAGCAGCTGGAATGAACTTCTCACTAAAGCGAGCTTTAAACTGCTCCCAAGTAATCTGATCTTCGGGAGTAGCTGCCTTTATAGCATTCCACCAATTCATTGCCCGCCCTTGCAACTGACGGGACGCTAGCTTTCTCTTCATTGCATCCTCGATACCCAAATCCTCGAAGATACGTTCGCAACTATCCAACCAATCCTGAACATCCGTGGCCGACTCCGTTCCGTGGAACGGCTTCCCACCAAGACTAGTATAATCCTTATTCAGCTTGGCGAAGTCGACTCTTGGCGCCTGCACTATTGGACCACCACCATTTCCACCATTGGGAGCTGCCCTCTGTACATCTCTAAGCATCTCTCTCATGAGGTCAGTAAACATCGTCCTCATGTCAGCAACATTCCCATTATTGGCTCCCCTACCAGCACCTCTAGTATATTGGCTCATCGTCAATCTGAAAAAGGAAACGATTAATGACTCCATAGTGGTGCTAGTGCAGTGCAACTTCATTCTTATACTACTAATAGTATATACATACATAGCTTTTGAAAACCAAAGTAATCACAAATACGCGCTCTCATATACGTACTATCTCTCCTTGGTGTCTTTCCCTAGGTTAACTACGCAACCTAGAGCTCTGATACCAAGTGTGACAGCCCGCCCCGCACCAGCCAGCATTTCCTCCGAAAGTGCGCTGTACACATGCCCAGCTAGCACAGAACGATCGTCAGAAGAAAAGAAAGAAGGGAATGAACTAGTCAAGGAACCTGTTGAATGTCTCACAGCGCATGGAATAAAATATATTAACAACATACTTGACATAAAACAGGTGAGACAGTGCATAAGCTGATAACTAAAATCAACAACAATCATCAGAGCAGCGGAAATCCAAATACAGCTTATTACAATTTTCCAAATTTACTGTCTCTAAACAAAAGAAAGCTAAAGTAGAAGATGCACCACCAATGCCCAAGCAGTGATCTTCAACAACACAGGGAGAATACTATATATATGTATTACGTGGAAGCCTCATGCCCGTCTCCGGATCATCTACCCATGCATCACCAGCTAACCTGTCTCTAGTCTGCTCGTGTGAGCACCCAGAGTAATAAGAGGAGACATAAAACTCTGGGTCAGACATAAAGCCTGGTATGAGCGATAAGCATCTAAACATAACAATAACAGGTATACTAAACCATACCTGAACCTGGACCTGCAACCAAAGAGTTAGTACCACATACCGTACAATACTCCAAGGTGCCATAATGAATAGTGTAAAGAATACGGGGGTGGGGTGTGCATGTCACAACGATAGCAAACAAATCATCCGTAGCAACCATCCTCACATTTCTCACTCAGTGCGTAAAGCGTACGACATCCACCACTTTGGAACACTAGACAAACTGAGGTAACGACGAATCCCGACTTGTAGAAACCCTGCTAAAACATATGGAGTCATGACCAAACATTTCAATGACCCACTTCATTGGTTGTAGCCCTTGGTTCTACCGATGCCATAATGGCCCTGAATCCGCCTTCGTACCTCCTACCATAGTGGTCCAAAGCTATAGACGTCGATAACCCCTTGGCACGCGTCCCGCAGCAAAATCCAACCATGAAGCGAACTCGTTGATTCCCATCTGAATCTTGAGCTCTAACTTCTTATTTGGACTTCCTTTGCATCTCGGGTTATAGTCTTCACTTCCGGATCGGTCTTCATTCAGTTCATAATCATCGCTGTCGGATCGTGAGTAACCTCCTTCCCCAACTCAGATCGTGGCACACTCTCCAGGTCGGGTCGCCATCGTCGGATCGTGCTCCACCTCGGATCGGTTCGCGGATCGCATCGCCTTCACCAGGTCGGATCGGGTCGAGGCACTCCCACTGGTTCGGGTCGTGCTCCATAGCTCGTAGCGCTTCCCTTCGGTCGTGGAGGCACATCGGTTCGGATCGTGAGCTTCTGAAGTGGATCGGTTCGTGGTCACCATCCATAGGCGGATCGGTTCGTGGTTCATCAGTACGTGGCGATCGGAGCTGCGATCGGGTCGGTTCGCATAGCATAAGGGGTGATCCGATCCGGTGTATTTCCTGCACTTCGTTCCAACAACTGTTTTTCGCCATTCGACGGCGTTTTTGACCAAACTAACACTTCTAGACAATCACAAAACATATCATACAGTCATAGCAACATATAGTATCGACTACAAACACCAAACAACAATTCTAATGAAGCAAAATGGATCAAAAGTGGCCAAAACTCCTTATTTTCCCCTAAGCATGTTTAAGTAAAACTAATCATAAGGTTAACAAAACTTCCTCAAATTAAACCAAATTTCTACCAGAGGCATGAAATATTATTTTCGAATTTCTAAATATTTTTCCAGAATTTATTAGTGTGTAAATTCGCTAATCTTCACTAATTACCCTTAATTACCGTAATTAGTGCAAAAACTATGCAAACCACTCACCTTGGCCACAAATAAAATTCTCAGAACTGAAACTCCTCTGATTTGCACGAATCCCAATATGTAATAGCAGCTCTACCTCGGTCCTTGTGCTAATCCTCCTTGATTTGATGCCTCTAAGCCTTAATCCTTGATTAGGAAGTGATTTTTGGGTGTTTTAGAGAGATTTAGAGAGTGGAGGCCATGGCTAGATCAAGAGGAATGAAAGTGGCGGCTGGAAAATGTCTAAAGAAATGTTTTCTAACCCTAATCAGCCCATATATGTCCCTAAACCCGAAATTCCCCTCTGGGCCTAGCTGCTAATCACCCGGTTAAGCCCAATTAAGCTGTTTTTCACCATCTGAAACTTGTTTCAGCCATATCTCCCAAACGGTGAGTCCGTTTGACTAATGTGACCACTCTACGGAAAGAGAAATCATCATCCGGAGCCAATGGAAGTGGTTTCAGGTCAAAAATCCTTTCCAGTCAAAAGTTATGGCCAAAACAGTTCCAACTAGGGGTAAAATGGTCATTTAAAAATCGGGGAAAATCTTGAACATGGGAAATGACCCCAATAGTCGTCCCCCAAAGTTACATGACCATACGACTTCGTATGTGAAAGAAATAAATATTCTACGATCCTATAATGCGTAAATTGCGGGTCGTTACACAAGCACGCACCCAAACCCTCCTCCGCCAGTAAAGGCCGCCGCCGCCCCTCCATTGGCCCACCGCCGCGTCAGACTTTTCACCACCCCTCCGACGAACTGCGAAACCCTTTCCCCCTTCGAAACAAAGGTAAAGTTTATTTATTTTAGTTTATTTATTTCAGTTTCTTTTAATTATTACTTTTATATAAATCTGAAAATAAAGTTTAGATTTTTACATATGGAAAACTGATTTTATTTTATAGGAAAACTTTGGTTTTTATTTATAAAAAGAGTAGATTTTGTTAATAGAGTTGTTCATAGAAAAGAATAGATGTTTGTGCATAAAAAGATTCAGTTTTTATATATATTTTTAATATGATAAAATATCTGATTTTTTTTAATCGATTAAAAATATAATTTTTATATTATAGAAAGGCGAAATCTATATTTTTATAAAGGCGAAATCTATATTTTTATAAAGGCGAAATCTATATTTTTATAAAGGCGAAATCTATATTTTTATAAAGGCGAAATCTATATTTTTGAAATTGAATTTTTATATATTGAATAGTATAATAAAAATTCGATTTTTATATATTGAATAGTTTAATAAAAATTTGATTTTTTATATATATTGAATAGCGAAGTGAAAATTCTATTTTTACATATGTAGAGAATACGGGCAACGAAAGCGACAAAGAGGCGAGAACGACGAAGATCTCTACAATAGAAGTGTCGTGAAGTTGGGATAGCTTTCGGTGAAAATTTCTCACCTTTCAATTTCTTTTTCTAGTTATATATATATACTAGGATGCAGACGGTGCTTAGTAGCACCCGACACAATCATCCACAGACCATGGACTTGTTTGTTTGATTGCAAAAATTAGTTAGATGATTTGATTTGAATTTGGTTGTTTGGTGAATTTGATTGATGTGTGAATGGCGTGGGCCTTCACTAGACCGGGGATAAGGCTAGGCCTCGTCCCGTTTCTAGTATCGTGCCGTTATGCCGCCGAAATTTTCTAAAATAAGTTAGAAAATAAAAATATCATTTTATTTAAAAGAATGAACTGAATAGAAATTCATATGTTAAAATAAAATGTTTTTGTCGTTAAAAATATAATTTTTAGCGTGAATATGAATATGAATATACGTGAATGTGAATAAATAAATATTCATTTACAAATCGAACGGTTTGTTTATGTACACCTATTTGAATGACATTGATTGGGACGATAAATTTTACACATCGCCCAACTGCACAAATAAAATCTGTGTTTGTTGATTTGAAACCCTACACGGGTGTTGGGATGAAATTTGTAGTTCACTCATCCTGATTGATTAAATATGTCGATCGTTTGATTGACAGGCTGTTATAAGCGTTAGATATCTATATTTGATGCTTATATAGTGTAGTGCACTTTGGTTGATGGTTGATTATTTGTCGTTGCTATTTTATACATGTGTGTATGGAATCCATATAATTAACGTTATGTGGTGATTGATTGGGCCTCATTCCAATTTAGAAAATAAAGAATATTATAATATAAAGGTTCATGTGTTGACTGTACTCATCCGTTGAGATTAGTCATGTGTTGAATGGAATAATTTAACAATAAAATTTATATCTTTATCCTTATAATGTAAAGGTTCATGTGTTGACTGTACTCATCCGTTGAGATTAGTCATTTGTTGAACGAAATATTTTAACAATAAAATTTACATCTTTATCATATATGAAATTAGAAACTAACTAGAAAATAGAGGAGATGAGTGGTCTCCTGAATATTGATCTGATGTTGGTTTCGGCCTTCGGGGTTAATAGTCATGGAATCGTTCTCTTACTAATTTACAGTTGGAGTCTGATTTCATATCAAACGATAGACACCTTAATTTTCATAAAATATAGTAAATAACAAAAATAGTCACACGTGGACAGTACTCATTCATTGAGATTAGTCGTGTGTTGACAAAAATATAGATTCACATATTGAATAGAATAAATATTCATTTGTTGAATAGAATAACGAATTTATTAAAATATATAAAGCCGTGTTGATTAGAGATGCGCCATTTATATGCGAACGATATTTATATCGATTATATTCGTTTTTAAATTTGATATGAAATTGAATCGAATCGAATAGAAAACGACTTTGAAATCGAATTGAATTAAAAACGAATTCAAATTGAATTGAATCGAATAGAAAACGACTTTGAAATCGAATTGAATTAAAAACGAATTCAAATTGAATTGAATCGAATAGAAAACGACTTTGAAATCGAATTGAATTAAAAACGAATTCAAATTGAATTGAAAGCGAATTGAAACGAATTCAAATTGAATTGAAATTTGAATTGAATAGAAATGAATTTTAAAACGAATTTATAGGGAAAAATTCAATTTTGCTTTGAATTGAAATAGAAGTTGAAATGTTTTTGAAAACGAATTTAAAACTATTTATATAATTCGTTTTAAATAGTAATCGACGAAATATATATTATATATATTATATATATAATATAATGGCCTGAATAGAACGCGCCGCGCCGCGGCAGTTCTAGAATTTCGACCATTTATTTCAAACGGACATTACGGGAGATCCGACCGTCGGATTCTCCTAAAACCAGAACTGTTGGGTTTGTATCGAAAAGGGCTTTCTAATGAATATTTGAAATTCAAAATCTAACGGTTGGATTTGGAGTTACGTCCAAATCAAATTTGAAAAAGGTCGTTGTAAGTGCAGTTCGATGGCCATTGTTGGAAATCGACTGTACGGGCCTTGATAAAATTATTAAAAATAGTAATAATTTGTGTAAAATCATAAGAAATGAATTGGGAAAATTGGGGTGAAAAACTCCATATTTGAAAAGATAAAAATGGATTTTTATCGAAATGATCTAGTTTGGAACTAAATTTAAAACCCAATTATTTTTAAATAAATAAATTAGATTTAAAAAGGGGTTTTAAATAATCGGAATTTCTAATATATTTGATTGGATTTGAAATGGGTTTATCGTGAACGGTGTTTTAAATAACACTAGTTCTTTAACCCGATAATAAATAGAATGTGATTTGGGTTTGTCGTGAACTGTATTTTAAATAACACTAGTTCTCTAACCCAGTAAAAGCAGTTTTAACGAATCTGTAATTAGATTGAAATGTGAGTCTATAATCTAAATTATCAAATTTAGAAATGAGCGAGAATGGAGTATCGCCAGTTTTGCTCCAAAGCGATAGTTAAACCTTTAATTAGATTTGAACGTTAAATGGTAATTAATTTTACCGATAACACCATAGTATTAGATATGGAGTATTACCAGTTTTGCTTCATGGGATGAATATGTTGGGAATGGGAAATAAAATAAATAATTACTTCGGTGTGGTTCGCTAATCTCGACTAGTTTGAAAAACCATAATTTGGTTTGAAATGACATCCAAAGGAGGATTAAAGGATAAATTTGAAAGAATTTATCTTGGATAAAATTAATGAGAACCTTTCCCTAAAAATGTGATTTTGTGAATAAAAGAATATTCTGAATTGGAATGAGGCGTATGTTGTGTTTGTGTAACATTTGTTTTCAATATACGCGGGTTGTTCGGAAAGTCCGGGTTTATACCCATTCTGAATAAACGATTCGACGATATGTCAAAGATGAAGACGGTGGTTGAAGACCGGAAGTCTTCACATCGTTTGGATAATTACTGACGATCCTGATTGGGCTGTACACCCAAGAGGATGGAAATAGTTGGTGGTCGTCCAGACGTACCTGGAGATGGATGGATATGCGAGGAAAGTGCCTCCGGTTTCGTTCAGACCCAGAACGGACTTGAAAATGGATTGTGTGTCTGACATTGGATTTTATTCTGTGTTGATTGATTTCTATTAAACATACATCTGTTTGGCAGCGGAGAATTTATTCTTTTGCTTAACGCCCTTCTCTGAGACGTACGAGCTCAGAGGTTGTATATCGATGGACATCAGTCGCATGGCATGAACTGCCTGTGTGGCACGCTAAAATGCAATGATCAAGGCTTTTGTTGAAAATCAGAGTCTTGTGGTTCATGATCAAAGCACGGCCTACGTGGCAGCTTTGTGTATAGCGTGGATTCGCGAGCGTCACATCTCGGTATGAGTCAAAAACGGGATAAGGACCCAAGGAGTGCATGACGTTTCTTTCTAGCTATGGTGGTGTCAGTGACTTACCAGCCCTGACATTCATATACTTTTCACCTATGTGGTTGTTGGAATGCGAGGCGCCTCGATTATAGGTCTGTAAGGACCGGGAAACGTGTGTTCAGGCATAATTAATCCTCTAACGTAAGTGAGGACCGGCCTTGGAGGATCCAGGGTTGCCCAGAGTGCGTAACCCTGAGACATTTGCTAGAGTGTCTCGAACGCGGAGAGGAGCTTGCCCCTTGCCTCGACTCATGATGGAAATCCAATTTCCAATGCGTGTAATTCGATTTTAATTGTAGAACTAGTATGGCGACATAGTAGCATGGGATGCTATGCCGTCTATGATCTATATTTATGATTGAAATTGTTTTGACACTATACACTTATTATAGTATCAACTAATTTGTTTTTAAACGTACCAAGCATGTTTGGCTATTATAAGGGAAAACCCTATCCTCTGGCTTGCGTTGCATTGTGTGATGGGACCTGGGTATTATAATAGCTTCATTTTTCGAAAAAGCATTGCGTTGTTTATTCTATGCACTGGTATTCTTGGGAGGAAACCCGTTCCGTGTTATACGGCGTGGTCCCTTGAATTACTCTCTTTTAAAGTAAAGCTTTAAATAACTTTTTAGTTCTCACACCAGTCACATGACTGACCTGGAGTTTATTGTTTTAACCTAAACTCTGGGTGCCCATATTTTCCGCACGGGCAGCTAGTAGTTTTGGTTTTGCAGATTTATATTCACAGGATCCTGATTTACAGCTGGAACGATGCTCGGAAAGCTCTGTATCCGTGTATTACTTTCAGTTGTGTTTTGTATTATTTTCCGCTGCTATGTAATTTATTGTAATCTATGATATTTATCGAATGTAATTTATTCATTTATACTCTGTATATTCTTGTATCTGATGGAATTGTTGTAATAGCAATGAAATGTTCTTCCGTCTGCGTTCTGATTTGTCGTGTTCTCAAACGATCAGGGGTTTAGAACGGTCTAGATCGGTTTAACGACTGATTCGGATCGAGCGAAATTCCCGGCCGTCACATTTTGTATCAGAGCTTTGGTTTACAGAGCTCGAGAACAAGACACATTAGAACCATACGAAAGAATTCATCAGATATTGGATTAGTAATATCCAATTAGAATGACTCGTTAGAGATAGGATCAGTAGTATCCTAGAACGAGTGTGAAGGGTATATTTTTCAAATGAAAACAATTTTGTTTTAAAAATCTAAATCGCTTTATAAGTATTTGAATATTTATTTATTTTGAATATGGACAATCCGATATATAAATATTTTGCATATACGCGTCATGAACGTATATTCGAAGTTTTAATATATTAGATAGATATGGAATCACATTATAGACACCCGGAGATGATTCTGATGATTGATATATCATCATCAGAATTTGTGTTCGTGTTTCGAAGGTGTGATTTCTATATACTTCCATTAGACTGGTGTGAGAACCAAGACTTATATAGCTAGAACACATTGTTGTGAATTGGCATCAAAAACATGATTTTCCATATATATATCAAAATTATGAATTTGAAACGTTAAATTCACTAATTGATTGAGGATTGTGTTGTTTGTTTATTTGATTGATAATTTTGAACCATTTAGCCTAATTGAACCAAATATTGAATTGTATCGAAAATTAGTCGCATTTGCTTGCATATACATATACTTACATTGAACAGGTCATAGCAAGGAGGCTAGAGCAGAGAATAAAATTTGTTTGCCCGACAAATAGGTACATGTTTACTATAATTTACTGTTTTTTTTGGGTGATGATGATTTTATGAGCCTATTGGCTTTTTCTTTTTCTTTTTGAGATCAGAAGGCTAGTATGGCAATTTCGGGATTTTCCCGTGGCTCCCGGTGCAGGGGAGGTTATGGCGAAATTTTTCGAAAATTTAGGGTGTTAGCCAAATTTTTGAAAATTTGAAAATTCTCAGAAACTGAAAAGTTGGAGTCCAGATCGAACGTAGAGTTGATTAATCAAACCACTTTCGACTTTGTTCATTTTCGGGGACGAAAAGTTTTAAGTGGGGGAGATTGTAATAACCCGGAAAATCTGGGCCAGTTTAAAATTTTTATTTTGGCAATTTTGACGAATTTTGAATATTTAAAGTAGATTATTTTAAATAATATCGACGAGAAATTTATTTTGAATATAATTCAAACGTATATATTATATACGTCGTCATTAGAATATAAATAATTATATATAATTATAAATAGAATTGAAAATGGCGTGGTAGTTCGATAATTCGATTTCAAACTTCAATTGAACATACCGGGTGCAAAACAATCCGGATTTTAGTGAAACCAAAAATGATAGGATCTAATTGATGATATCTTTCCAACGAATCCGAAAAATCGAAATTTCATAGCGGGAATCAAAAGATATGTCCAGTTGAAAATTCTGAATAGTCGCTATGGAATTCAGGCCCTTAAAAATGGGAATTTTGCAAACGACCTCGGATTTTGACGAAACCACTTTTGTTGGATCCGCAGTGTCAAATTATTGCTAGGTTTTAAATTTCATAATTTTTCGAATCAATATGTGAGCGTGGCAAAGGAAAACGCGTTTGACCAGTTTCAGTTGTTTTTAATCGACTGGAAAATGGCCATTTTTCCAACGGTCTCAGAATTCGACGAAACTAGTTTTGTTAGGACCGTATCGTCAATACGAAGCTAGAAAATATTTTTCGAGAATTTTTAGAGTTAGTATGTGACCCCGGTAATTTGAAATGTACGTTTAAAATTCAATATAGTGATTTAAATGTAAATTTAACGGAAACTGATTCAAACGATCGAATCAACCTACGATATATATCCCATTGTGTTCGAAATGGGGGTGAAACGCTATGGACGACAGGCGGTGGGCCTCGTTTCGAGGTCGTATGTGAAAGTCAACTCTTTAGAAATTAAAATAAAAAAATAATAAAAAAACCTCTCCCTCCTCCTTAAAATCGTTCTGGCCCCCCTTTTTCTCGTTTTCATTCCAGAGAAAAAAAGATGTAAAAGAGGCGGAGGAGCCGCCTCTCCTCCGATGGTGCCGCCGCCGCCTTAAAGGAGGGCGCCAACCTCCTCTCGAACCCCCCCCCCCTCCGTCCATCAAAGCGCGACAGCCCACCCCCCCTCTTCGATCGACGCCTGAAGCCCCACCAGACCCCCCTTCCTCCCCGTTCGCCGCCGCCTGGAAGGACTGCGCACCCCTCCCCCTAGCCTCTCCTCCCTTCCAGGCACCCACCCAAACCCTCCTCCCCCAGTAAAGGCCGCCGCCGCCTCTCCATTGGTACACCGTCGCGTCAGACTTTTCACCACCCCTCCGACGAACTGCGAAACCCTTTCCCCCTTCGAAACAAAGGTAAAGTTTATTTATTTTAGTTTATTTATTTCAGTTTCTTTTAATTATTACTTTTATATAAATCTAAAAATAAAGTTTAGATTTTTACATATGGAAAACTGATTTTATTTTATAGGAAAACTTTGGTTTTTATTTATAAAAAGAGTAGATTTTGTTCATAGAGTTGTTCATAGAAAAGAATAGATGTTTGTGCATAAAAAGATTCAGTTTTTATATATATTTTTAA
The DNA here is from genome assembly GCA_030737875.1 of Allium sativum. Lineage (NCBI taxonomy): Eukaryota > Viridiplantae > Streptophyta > Magnoliopsida > Asparagales > Amaryllidaceae > Allium > Allium sativum. The sequence goes on along the minus strand of CM060916.1, from coordinate 304,495,742 downwards.
TATGATAAAAGATCTGATTTTTTTTAATCGATTAAAAATATAATTTTTATATTATAGAAAGGCGAAATCTATATTTTTATAAAGGCAAAATCTATATTTTTATAAAGGCGAAATCTATATTTTTATAAAGGCGAAATCTATATTTTTGAAATGGAATTTTTATATATTGAATAGTATAATAAAAATTTGATTTTTTATATATATTGAATAGCGAAGTGAAAATTCTATTTTTACATATGTAGAGAATACGGGCAACGAAAGCGACAAAGAGGCGAGAACGACGAAGATCTCTACAATAGAAGTTTCGTGAAGTTGGGATAGCTTTCGATGAGAATTTCTCACCTTTCAATTTCTTTTTCTTGTTATATATATATATACTAGGATGCAGACGGTGCTTAGTAGCACCCGACACAATCGTCCACAGACCATGGACTTATTTGTTTGATTGCAAAAATTAGTTAGATGATTTGATTTGAATTTGGTTATTTGGTGAATATGACTGATGTGTGAATGGCGTGGGCCTTCACTAGACCGGGGATAAGGCTAGGCCTCGTCCCGTTTCTAGTATCGTGCCGTTATGCCGCCGAAATTTTCTAAAATAATTTAGAAAATAAAAATATCATTTTATTTAAAAGAATGAACTGAATAGAAATTCATATGTTAAAATAAAATGTTTTTGTCATTAAAAATATAATTTTTAGCGTGAATATGAATATGAATATACGTGAATGTGAATAAATAAATATTCATTTACAAACCGGACGGTTTGTTTATGTACACCTATTTGAATGACATTGATTGGGACGATAAATTTTACACATCGCCCAACTGCACAAATAAAATCTGTGTTTGTTGATTTGAAACCCTACACGGGTGTTGGGATGAAATTTGAAGTTCACTCATCCTGATTGATTAAATATGTTGATCGTTTGATTGGCAGGCTGTTATAAGCGTTAGATATCTATATTTGATGCTTATATAGTGTAGTGCACTTTGGTTGATGGTTGATTATTTGTCGTTGCTATTTTATACATGTGTGTATGGAATCCATATAATTAACGTTATGTGGTGATTGATTGGGCCTCATTCCAATTTAGAAAATAAAGAATATTATAATATAAAGGTTCATGTGTTGACTGTACTCATCCGTTGAGATTAGTCATGTGTTGAATGGAATAATTTAACAATAAAATTTATATCTTTATCCTTATAATGTAAAGGTTCATGTGTTGACTGTACTCACCCGTTGAGATTAGTCATGTGTTGAACGAAATATTTTAACAATAAAATTTACATCTTTATCATATATGAAATTAGAAACTAACTGGAAAATAGAGGAGATGAGTGGTCTCCTGAATATTGATCTGATGTTGGTTTCGGCCTTCGGGGTTAATATTCAGGGAATCGTTCTCTTACTAATTTACAGTTGGAGTCTGATTTCATATCAAACGATAGACACCTTAATTTTCATAAAATATAGTAAATAACAAAAATAGTCACACGTGGACAGTACTCATTCGTTGAGATTAGTCGTGTGTTGACAAAAATATAGATTCACATATTGAATAGAATAAATATTCATTTGTTGAATAAAATAACGAATTTATTGAAATATATAAAGCCGTGTTGATTAGAGATGCGCCATTTATACGCGAACGATATTTATATCGATTATATTCGTTTTTAAATTTGATATGAAATTGAATTGAATCGAATAGAAAACGACCTTGAAATCGAATTGAATTAAAAATGAATTCAAATTGAACTGAATCGAATAGAAAACGACTTTGAAATCGAATTGAATTAAAAAAGAATTCAAATTGAATTGAATCGAATAGAAAACGACTTTGAAATCGAATTGAATTAAAAACGAATTCAAATTGAATTGAAAGCGAATTGAAATGAATTCAAATTGAATTGAAATTTGAATTGAATAGAAATGAATTTTAAAACGAATTTATAGGGAAAAATTCAATTTTGCTTTGAATTGAAATAGAAGTTGAAATGTTTTTGAAAACGAATTTAAAACTATTTATATAATTCGTTTTAAATAGTAATCGATGAAATATATATTATATATATTATATATATAATATAATGGCCTGAATAGAACGCGTCGCGCCGCGGCAGTTCGTGAATTTCGACCATTTATTTCAAACGGACATTACGAGAGATCCGACCGTCGGATTCCCCTAAAACCGGAACCGTTGGGTTCGTATCGAAAAGGGCTTTTAATGAATATTTGAAATTCAAAATCTAACGGTTGGATTAATCAAATTTGATAAAGGTCGCTGTAAGTGCAGTTCGATGGCCATTGTTGGAAATCGACTGTACGGGCCTTGATAAAATTATTAAAAATAGTAATAATTTGTGTAAAATCATAAGAAATGATTTGGGAAAAATTGGGGTGAAAAACTCCATATTTGAAAAGATAAAAATGGATTTTTATCGAAACGAACTAGTTTGGAACTAAATTTAAAACCCAATTATTTTCAAATAAATAAATTAGATTTAAAAGGGGGTTTTAAATAATCGGAATTTCTAATATATTAGATTGGATTTGAAATTGGTTTATCGTGAATGGTGTTTTAAATAACACTAGTTCTTTAACCCGATAATAAATAGAATGTGATTTGGGTTTGTCGTGAACTGTATTTTAAATAACACTAGTTCTCTAACCCAGTAAAAGGAGTTTTAACGAATCTGTAATTAGATTGAAATGTGAGTCTATAATCTAAATTATCAAATTTAGAAATGGGCGAGAATGGAGTATCGCCAGTTTTGCTCCAAAGCGATAGTTAAATCTTTAATTAGATTTGAACGTGAAATGGTAATTAATTTTACCGATAACACCATAGTATTAGATATGGAGTATTACCAGTTTTGCTTCATGGGATGAATATGTTGGGATTGGGAAATAAAATAAATAATTACTTCGGTGTGGTTCGCTAACCTCGACTAGTTTGAAAAACCATAATTTGGTTTGAAATGACATCCAAAGGAGGATTAAAGGATAAATTTGAAAGAATTTATCTTGGATAAAATTAATGGGAACCTTTCCCTAAAAATGTGATTTTGTGAATAAAAGAATATTCTGAATTGGAATGAGGCGTATGTTGTGTTTGTGTAACATTTGTTTTCAATATACGCGGGTTGTTCGGAAAGTCCGGGTTTATACCCATTCTGAATAACCGATTCGACGATATGTCGAAGATGAAGATGGTGGTTGAAGACCGGAAGTCTTCACATCGTTTGGATAATTACTGACGATCCTGATTTTGTTGTACACCCAAGAGGATGGAAATAGTTGGTGGTCGTCCAGACGTACCTGGAGATGGATGGATATGCGAGGAAAGTGCCTCCGGTTTCGTTCAGACCCAGAACGGACTTGAAAATGGATTGTGTGTCTGACATTGGATTTTATTCTGTGTTGATTGATTTCTATTAAATATACATCTGTTTGGCGGCGGAGAATTTATTCTTTTACTTAACGCCCTTCTCTGAGACGTACGAGCTCAGAGGTTGTATATCGATGGACATCTGTCGCATGGCATGAACTGCCTGTGTGGCACGCTAAGATGCAATGATCAAGGATTTTGTTGAAAAGCAGAGTCTTGTGGTTGATGATCAAAGCACGGCCTACGTGGCAGCTTTGTGTATAGCGTGGATTCGCGAGCCTCACACCTCGGTATGAGTCAAAAACGGGATAAGGACCCAAGGAGTGCATGACGTTTCTTTCTAGCTATGGTGGTGTCAGTGACTTACCAGCCCTGACATTCATATACTTTTCACCTATGTGGTTGTTGGAATGCGAGGCGCCTCAATTATAGGTCTGTAAGGACCAGGAAACGTGTGTTCAGGCATAATTAATCCTCTAACGTAAGTAAGGACCGGCCTTGGAGGATCCAGGGTTGCCCAGAGTGCGTAACCCTGAGACATTTGCTAGAGTGTCTCGAACGCGGAGAGGAGCTTGCCCCTTGCCTCGACTCATGACGGAAATCCAATTTCCAATACGTGTAATTCGATTTTAATTGTAGAACTAGTATGGCGACATAGTAGCATGGGATGCTATGCCATCTATGATCTACATTTATGATTGAAATTATTTTGACACTATGCACTTATTATAGTATCAACTAATTTGTTTTTAAACGTACCAAGCATGTTTGGCTATTATAAGGGAAAACCCTATCCTCCGACTTGCGTTGCATTGTGTGATGGGACCTGGGTCTTATAATAGCTTCATTTTTCGAAAAAGCATTGCGTTGTTTATTCTATGCACTGGTATTCTTGGGAGGAAACCCGTTTCGTGTTATACGGCGTGGTCCCTTGAATTACTCTCTTTTAAAGTAAAGCTTTAAATAACTTTTTAGTTCTCGCACCAGTCACATGACTGACCTGGAGTTTATTGTTTTAACCTAAACTCTGGGTGCCCATATTTTCCGCACGGGCAGCTAGTAGTTTTGGTTTTGCAGATTTATATTCACAGGATCCTGATTTACAGCTGGAACGATGCTCGGAAAGCTCTGTATCCGTGTATTACTTTCAGTTGTGTTTTGTATTATTTTCCGCTGCTATGTAATTCATTGTAATCTCTGATATTTATCAAATGCAATTTATTCTTTTATACTCTGTATATTCTTGTATCTGATGGAATTGTTGTAATAGCAATGAAATGTTCTTCCGTCTGCGTTCTGATTTGTCGTGTTCTCAAACGATCAGGGGTTTAGAACGGTCTAGATCGGTCTAACGACTGATTCGGATCGAGCGAAATTCCCGGCCCTCACACCCAACTTGCTCGAGGACTGGGAATGGACCAACAAATCTTTGTGCTAACTTACCTCTCCAACCAATCGGAATCACGTTCTCGATGGAGAGATCTCGACGAACACCAAGTCATTAACCAAGAATTCCAAATCTCTTCGTCTCTTATCGAGATTAGTCTTCTGCCTATCTTGGGTAGCCTTCATTCTCTGTTGGTTAACCTTGATCTTGCCTGAAGTTCCCCTTATTATTTCTGGTCTAAGCTCAAATTTCTCACCATTCTCCAACCAACATGATGGTGCCTTGCACGGTCTTTCGTACAAAGTTTCAATTGGAACCATACCAATACTGGGCTAATAACTTTTATTATCCATTTGAGACTTGTTCTCATTTCCATTTAGGAATTTCTAATGGTTGTAACAAACCACTAGGCTTCTTTTGCTCAGCTTTTACTAACTGGAAATTAATGCATTTGGACATAAACTTCCCAACGTCTTTCTTTATCCTTTCCCTGTAGTAGATCTGCTCCATGTCTCAATACATCTTGTTACCACTGGGATGTATAGTCAATTTCGGGTGATGATATGCTCTAAGCACTTCATCTCTCAGTCCATCTACGTTGGGTACAACTAGTCCACCATTCTTTTGAAGCCATCCTTCTCGATCAAGTCCTTACTTGATCAATCTCTCGCCATCGATATCCATCTCTACCTTAGAGATGGTTTCCAATAGGTTAGGATCGTTCCTCTAACTGGAACCAATCCACTCCATCAAAATCGATCTAATCGTCAAACTTGCTAACATTTTTGGATCCAATCCATACTTAGGTCTAAAATCATATCCTGTGATATACTCTAATTGCTTCCATCCTAGAAACATAACCTCTAGATTGGCATGTTTCCTACTCAATGCAACTATTACCACACCCAAATCCTTTACAATGATCACTCTGCCTCATGGAGTCATGGCGACTCCACTGCACTGATCCATAGCCACTAGTCCTTTGCTATGTCCACTCTGCCCCATGAAGTCATAACAACTCCACTGCACTGGCTCATAGCCATACTAATCCTTTACTATGTCCACTTTGCCCCTCGAGTCATGATGACTCTACTACACTGGCTCATAGTCCTACTACAATCACTTTGTTCCCCATCGTTGGAACCCTACAGGTGATAGTCTACTCAAGGGAAGAAAAATAGGAACAACATATCAACCATAACATCCATCAAACAAGTCCTACCTATCACCTGCTAAATTCATAAACACATCGACACCAACATGATTGGTCTAACCAATCCCAATATGTCGATTCTAGTATGTCTGGTCTGGTCCAACCAACATCAATAACTAATGGAAGCCCAGCCTCCATACATACACCGATGCCTATTTGACTGGTCCAACCAATCCCAGGCCAATGGAAGCCCCGCCTCCCTACGGACTACCGTACGTCCAACGTACATTTATCCTCCAAGGATAACTAGATCACGTCCAACGGATCCAGGGTAACGGGCGTCCCCAGATACCCCTGCTTTTAGTCCGCCTAAAATACTTGAGTCCAACCCAAGTCTATCCATTGTCTTGCTGCCCTCTCGAGTCCAACTCAAGCCGAATCCAATTCCTTGCAGCCTTCTCGAGTCCAACTCGAGTCAATCTATAACTCAGACCCAGTCTTGAGTATTCATTACCGACAAACTCTAGTCCAACGTGAGTCGTCGTCTCCTTATTTGTTGCATCTCCAAGATCAACGAACACCCATTTTCCTTTTACGAGTTCAAGTCCAACTTGAATCGCCCTAATCTTCGTTGTATCCTCCATGATCAACGAACACATCTTATTCCTTCAAAGTCCTACTATCCAAAGAGAACATCAACATAGGGTTCTAAACAATCAATTACTTTGCATCTTTCTCGAGTCCCAGTCGAGTCTTCTCTTAACCCTATTGAGTCTAACTCGGGCAGTCTATACCATTGAACAGTCTTTTCATGTTCCGTTTTCCCATCACTCCTCGAGTAAACCAAGATATCATCCAATGAAAAATCACAGCAACTATTTACCCCTCACGCAAACCATCCTAGTCGAAATCGACATTCCCCAAGCACAAGCCCCAAAGGCCTAAACCAATATTAGACAAGCACCCAAGGAACATCTCCTCCGAGTTCGAACAACCCACATGAGGTGATACTAGCAAAACAATCTAGCACTGGAGTACTCATTTGCCTCCCAGAGACAACTAGAACTTATTACAACAATAACCTCTTAGCTTCCTTAACTCCAATTACTATCGCCATCACTAGGTAGGTACCTAATACCACCCTATTCATTTGGAGTAGATCGACTCCCCAAAATAATGCTAAACCCAGTAAAGCCCAAAATAAAGCAATCACAACAAACATACATCCATGACTAGATAAGACCACATTACAACAAATCATGCCAAAACTAGTCGAACCACCAATCGGGTTCGTCACAACTAGAGGTCTATCGACTATCTCGGGATTGCCAAACAATACCCGAACAGAAACATCTTAAATAGAAAGCATACCTTTTATAACGACACCCTTTCCCTTCTGCGTCGCACTTGGAACATTCGACGAAGAAGGAACAGCTTTGATAGCATACACTTTCACAATCTGCTTCTCCCTAGGAGGTTGTGGGCAATCATCCTTGTGATGTCCCGCCTGGCCGCAGTTAAAGCACTTCCCTTCCCCAGGCTTTTCTCGACAATCTCTGGCATAGTGGCCCTTCTTGCCACAACTAAAGCATTCGCCATCTTTCCTATTTTTCTTATTCTGACCATCCTTGGTCGGGTTCTGCTTCCTCTTGCTCTGAGAATTCTTCTTGCCTTCACAGCCTGCTTACGGCTTTGGCTCCTCTATAGATGCAATAGCAACTTCGGTCTTCGACTTAGGGAAAAGGCTCTCTGACCTTAATGCCTTTCCTATAATAGATTCGAACGTCTCATCGATATGGTTTATAAGCCTTTCCCCCAAGTACACATCCAAGCCAGTTATGAACTTCTCATTCTTCTTTTCGACTGTACCGATAAGAGTCCATCCATATTTCGATAAAGTATCGAATTCTGCGATGTACTCCGAGACTGCCCTACCATTATGCTTAAGCTCCAAGAACTTCCTGAACAATTCTGATTTATGAGCAGCTGGAATAAACTTATCGTAAAAGCAAGTCTTAAACTGATTCCAAGTAACTTGATCCTCTGGAGTAGCTATCTTAATGGCATTCCATAAATTCATCGCTCGCCCTTGCAACTAACAAGACGCTAGCCTTCTCTTCATCGCATCCTCGATACCCAAGTTGTCGAAGATACGATCACAGCTATCCAACCAATCCTGAACATCTGTGGCCGACTCCGTTCCGTGGAACGGCTTCCCACCAAGGTTAGTGTAATCCTTGCACAGCTTGGCGAAATCGACCCTAGGCGCTTGCACTACTGGACAACCACCATTACCGGCATTGGGAACTGCTCCCTGAACATCCCTAAGCATCTCCCTCATGAAGTCAGTGAACATCGTCCTCATGTTAGGAGCATTCCCATTATTGGCTCCTCTACCAGCACCTCTCAAATTTCGGCTCATCGTCAAATCTGTAGAGAGAAAATGATTAACCATCTCCATAGTGGTGCCAGTGCAGTACGACTTCATCCTTAGCTATACTAATAATATATATAGATATAGCTTTTGAAAACCAAAATAATCACAAATACGTGCTCTCATATACGTACTATCTCTCCCTGGTGTCTTTCCCTAGGTTAACTACGCAACCTAGAGCTCTGATACCAAATGAGACGGCCCGCACCAACCGACATTTCCTCCGAAAGTGCGTTGTACACATGTCCAGCTAGCACGGGACGGTCGTCAGAAGAAAGGAAAGAAGGAAATGAACTAATAAGGAACCTGTAGAATGTCTCACAACGCATAGGATAAAATATAATAACAACATACTTGACATAAAACAGGTGAGACAGTGCATAAGCTGAAAATAAACTAACATAGCAGCGGAAAATCCAAATACAGCTTATGATCCAAAGCCAACATTATTACAACTTTTTAAACTGTCTCAAAAAGCCAAAGCAAGATAAAGGAGGTACACTACTAATGCCCAAGTAGCGACCACCAACGACACAGGGAGAATACTATACATATCATACGTGGAAGCCTCCAGCTCACCTCCGAATCAGCTACTTGCGCATCACCAGCTAACCTGTCTCTAGTCTGCTCGTGTAAGAACCCAGAGTAATAAGAAGAGACATAAAACTCTGGGTCAGACAAAAGTCTGGTGTGAGCGATAAGAAATAAAACAGAACGATAACAGGTATAATCCAGTCATACCTGAACCTGGACCTGCACCTGCAACCAAAGAGTTAGCACTACATACCGTACAATACTCTAAGGTGCCACTAACATACAGTGTAAGAGATACGGGGGTGGGGGTGTGCATGTCATAGTGATGTCAAACAATCAAGCATAGCAATAATCCTCACATCCCTCACTCAGTGCGTAAAGCATACGATATCCACTACTTTGGTCACCTAATACGTTGGGTCATGACGGAATCCAATCCCGTGTAACTATCAATACAAGCCCACTATCCATCTCTCAGTGGTGAACCAAAGTTATGAATACCGACAACCCCTTTGCACATGTCCCGCAGCAAAGCCCAATCATGAAGTGAACTCATTGGTTCCCATCTGGATCCTGAGCTCTAACTTCCATTTGGACTACCTTTGCATCTCGGGTTTTTGGTCATCACCAGATCAGTTCGGCTTCAGCTCCTCATCATCAACACAGTTCGGTTCGGCCTTCACTACCCCCACACTGGATCGGTTCGGACGCAATCAGGTCGTGCTTAACGTCTCGGTTCGTGACTAGCTCCCCCGGGTCGGATCAGAGGGTACCATCGGTTCGGGTCGTACTCCATACTCCATCTCCTGGTGGTTCGGATCGTGGCCATGCTCCGGTCGTATCGTCCCATCGTTCACGAACGGATCGGTCAAAGAACTTTAGGTGAAAGGAGTTGGTTCGTGGTCACCTTCAATGGATGGATCGGGTCGGGGTCTTATGAACGGTTCGGGTCGGACTATCCGATCCGATCCGGTTTCCTGCACTTTCCTGCAACTTCCAGCGACAGTTTATACGCCTCTCGACGGCGTTTTCGACCATTCTAACTATTCTAATCAATCACAAAGCATACCATACAGTCATAGCAACAAGTAGAAGTGACCTCAAACACCAAAACAACAATATGATGGGTTAAAATGGATCTAACATAGCCAAAATCCCATATTTTCCCTTAAGCATGTTTAAGAACAACTAAGCATAGGATTAACAAAACTTAACCAAATTAACCCAAAATTCCAACAGAGGTCTAAAACAATATTTCAGAATTTCTGAATATTTTTCCAGATTTTTAACATGCATAAATTCGCTAATTTCCACTAATCACCCCGTAATCCCCCAAATTCCGGGATTTGCAAAATTAGTCGAAATTAGCCCAAATTCATATCAGAGGCATAAAATGATGTTCTAGAATTTTAGGAATTTTTCTAGATTTTTCTGAGCCATAATTTCGCTAATCTTCGCTAATTACCGTAATTAGTCGTAATTAGTGAAAAACAATGCAAATCACTCACTTTTGCCACAAAGTAAACTATAGATCTGAAATGATTCTCTGTTTGGATCGAATTCTAATGTGTTCCAGCAGCTCTAATCTTGATTTGGTGAAGATCTCCCTTGATTTGATGTTGTTTATCCCAATCTTCAAGTTGTAGGTGATTTGGAGGTGTTTTAGAGGTTGGAGGCCATTTTTAGGGTTTCTTAGAGGTAAGTGGAGGCTAGAAAACTGAAATGAAATGAAACCCTAACTCATTTCAGCCTCCCCATAACCCTAATCCCGAAATGGGTTATGGGCTCATTAACTAATCACCCTATTTGGCCCGGTTAAGCAGTTTTTCTCCTTCCAAACCTTATTTCAGCCATATCTCCCAAACGGCAAGTCCGTTTTTCGCATGTGACCACTATACGGAAAGGTAAACCATCAAAAGAATCTAATGGAAGTGGTTTCAGGTCAAAATTCCTTTCCAATCAAAAGTTATGGACGAAACAACATCAGCTAGGGGCAGAACGGTCATTTAAAAATCGGCAAAAATCATGAACATGGGAAATGACCCCAATAGTCGTTTCCCAAAGTTACGTGATCATACGACTTCGTATAAGAAAGAAATAAATATTCTACGATCCTCCGATGCATAGAGTGCGAGTTGTTACATATAAACCGTTGTTCCCTTTCGAATGATTTCAAATTCTATTTTTAAATTCATATTTGAATTTACATATTCAAATTTATCTCTTGATAATTAATTCATCATATTTATAAACATCGTTTTATAAATTTCCTTGTCTTATATATTTAAACAAGTTCTATTTAGAAATCTATTTAAAACCAAAATCTTATAACACCCAATTTATTTTCACATTCAATTTAACTACCATTTAAATAAACTCGAATTGACGAATTCAAATCATAAATTCTTATGGATTTATTTTAGTTCAATTTATATTCTGAACATCAGAATAAATTCCATCGTTTATTTCTTTAAAACGATTTCCTCATTTCTGTTTTTAAATTCACATTTGAATTTAAATATACAAATTATCAAATGATATTTTTTCCCACTACATTTATAAACACTGTTTATAAATTTATTTCAATTCCCCACATAATTCAATTTATAAACATCGTTTATAAATTCAATACTTGTTTCATTTATTTAAAACAAGTAAATATTTTTAGCACATTCTAAATCCAAATTCTATTTTAAAAAAAAAATAGAATTTTCCTTTTAAATCTCCAAATCTCTTTCCACAATAATTTATAAATTAACATTTTGGCCCCAGTAATATTTAAACAATCAAACCACTCAATTATCAATCAACACATCATATATGATAATATATATGAGAACAAACAAATAATAATATTTTTGAGGAATCCAGTTGGATCCCCCTAACCTGCTTTCCTGCATCCACAGACGTTAGCCAACATAAATAATGCCTATCCTGCTTCGAGGCAGGATATCGCGGTATGAAGGTCATCCACTGTCATAGCGTAGAGCGTATAGGGTCATCCGCTAATGATACTGCGGGCATCCGCTAAAGATACTGCGGGAATCCAATCACCAATATATATATATATATATATATATATATATATATATATATAATAACCACAAACCAATCCTAAATAACTAAAATATATTTTATAGCCCCAATAATATTTCAGTGCATGCAAACAACCAACGAACAATTATTTTAACGAATAAAATAATTCTAAATAAAATATGAGTGAGATTTACTCATCGTGATTTTACTTTAATCAATTTGCTTGAATCCTGCTCTTGAACTATCTAAATTCCTAGCAGTTCCGAAAAATTCCAACTCTATCCCAGCTTTCATAGTTGTAGTCGCGAACCAATCAAACCTGTATAAATTTTACCTTGTATTAACAAAATTAATATACTTTCAGTTGTCGATACATACAGCGATTGATTAAATAAATTACTCATGTAAAACTATGTTATTGTATTTAGTTAAAAATCTAAAATCTATTTTACAACACTGGCAAAAATATATAAGTTCATACCAATTAATTAAATCAACTTCTAATTATAAAACTAATCTCTATATAAGTTTTAAATTTCAAAATCAAAGAATATACCTCATTAACTATTTTGAATATAACTTAAGAAATTTTTAAAACATTCCTAATCTTTTTTTCTAAATTAAAAATTAATTATACCTTAAGCCACCACTGCCTGCTCCATTCTAACATCAACGAAAAAACCATGAATCCTCCCTCCATCTGTAGTTCAACACAACTTAGAACAACATTTCTTCTCTGTTAAAAAAAATCCACGACTTCTTTGTATACAACTTCCATGACCGTCCTTCACAAAGCCCATCACCATCTCTTTTTACCTGACCATTTCTGAACTCCTCTACGCTTCTTTCTCAATCCACGATTTCACACACCCACTACATCAGTCAACTCCCTGTCTCGGTCTACACCCTTCAATGCCATCTTCTCAACACCGCGTCACCCCTTTTAAATCCTGACTCCGACCTTACTACAGTCCTCTCTACAGTGATCCTCGCCCTAATCCATCGCGGAATCCCCATCAGAAAATGACAATCAGTGCACCGCGCTCCCATAAACCCCGTGTCATGCTCGATTTGATCTCCAACGTCACCAAGTTCATACCCAAATCGAGCCTTAGTCATAGCTAGTTCAAAGTCGAACAACAGTGAGCTCCATCGCGTCCTTCTTTGACTACAAGAGATCCAAGCTTTTGAATTTTATTTTTATTTCCATATTTTCTTTTCTCGTTCGATTTCGATTTGAACTCATTTGGGAATATAAAATGAATAAGATGGCTTCGAATTTTTTACTGTGAAAGGTACGAACGAGGAGAGATAGAATTTGTGATTTGATAGTCTGAAGTATTTGAGAAGGTGGATTTCATTTGGTCTTTTTCTTTCTATTGAACGAGATTGAAGAAGTATAGGGCATGTCATGATTTATAGAAGATGATACTTCGACATTAAGGAACTAGATGAGTACGTATAGGTCAGACGTAGTATGTAGGTAAGTACACCTTGTATTTAATTTGATTTGATTTCTATTTAATTTGATTCGACGTAAAGAGATATTTATTCTTTTTAGATGGATATCGATTTGATTTCATGCTTATCCACTAAAATAATATTGAGGTCCATTACTTGAAATTACGAATCTTTATTTTTACGTACCTACTGACATTATAATGTTATAACACTATTTTGAATTCAACGAAACAGATTATAGAATTTAATTTGAACGTATATAAAATAACCATATTTAATTGATATAATTTAAATTCAAAACAATTTATTCCTTAATAATAAATTATTATTATCGTATAAATTCAAACAGAATTTAATTTCATCATCTGAATTGTTTTGATTCAGTTTTATCTTTGAATTGAATTATTTCAGATCCCGGTATTAAGATAATTATATATATTCGAAATCACATATATTTCGATTATTAAATCGGTAATTCAATATAAAATATCATTTATATTATCTACTAAATATTTAAATCCATATTAAATATTTAAATTAAACTGTTTTGAAAAATCTGGGTCGTTACGTTCTTCCCCCTTAAAAGAATTTCGTCCCCGAAATTACTAAGGTAGGAAAAATGCTTCAGAACCATTACCTTTTCAAAAACCCACTTATTTTGAAACTCAACATTTCATATTTCAACAAATTTAGTTCTATCAAAACTTTTGGTTTTCATTCATATGTCACACCATATATACTTACATTTATTTAATCTGAATAATTCGATATCTTCACATCCAATTCATATTCCATTCAATTTTCATTCAAATTTATTTTAATCAATTCATTCACTTCGATCTATTTAACTTGGTTAAGTTAAATTTAAATTCCCGAATTCAAATCCCTAGGTTTTTATTTCAAATCCTTTAGAAATCACATAAATATATATACATATTTATTTCCATTTTTAAATTCAAAACATTTGAATTTTCAAACCAACTTGTTTTCCTTCAAACAATTTTTCATCGAAAACTTTTCTAAGGAAGCAATTCATCACTTAGAACTCGAAAATGAACACTAACTATGCTGCAGTCATCATCAGAATTATTTTCCAGCCACTGAAGTGAGTTCAGTGCTTTATCACTTTCAAAAATCCATTTCAAGCTGATTTTTATTCAAAAATCCTTCCAAAACAAAGTTATATTACTTTAATATATTTCGAAAAATATTTTCCAAATCTCCTAGGATTTAAAATTCCAATTTATGGTTCTGAATCCAATTTTAATCCATCTCATTTGTATATATTATTCATATACAAGTTCTATTTGGTTATAAATAACCATTTCAATTTTTATAATCTCGTTGGATTATAATCAACCAACACATCCATATCTTATAATAATTTCAGAAAATTATTCTTTCTATATCAAAATATAGTTTTCGGTAGAATTATTTCATTTACCCATTTTAAAACCATATTATGTCGTATCTTTTGTTCAAGTGTTTAGAAATTCCTATCGACTTCGTGGCGTCCCACAAGTCGATCAGAATTCACAAACCACTCAACAGACTAGCCAACACAACATAAAACATATTTTATATCAATTAACAAATACGCACTCTCATATATATATACACTCAACTCATTCTAGGGTACTACTGACCCTATCTCTAATGAGCACATCCCACCCAAGCCTAGGTATTCGCTCAACTTAAGCTCTGATACCAACTGTAACGGCCCGCAAATCTGTACTATCTGAGTCGACTAATAACACCATGCGTCCAACCCAAATTACACAGAAATACGAATCATTATTAGAAAGAAGTTAGAGGATGAGAAATAGAAAGAAATAAATATTAGAATACAAGAAAACGAAGATCACAAACACACAGTGAAACGAATAAAATATATTAAATAACATAACTTTTGAAATACAAATCAGTAACTGTATATACATACCATTATCAGAGCACAACAGTTATTCGTGGAACAGTTATAAACACCTGTTTCCTGATACAACATAGTACACAACGGAATATGATAGTCTATAGCTAACTGATGAAGCCTCCTGCATCCAGCTCTTCCAAGTGAATATGAAAAATCCCGACTACTTGACTACCCGTACAAATTTGGGCACCCAAGAGTTTAGGGAAAACAAACAAAATAAACTCTGGGTCAGTCATGGGACTGGTGTGAGTGAACTCTAACCATTTGTTTAACTTCCAAAATCCTTTCGAAAGAAAGGATAATAGTAAGACCAGCCCAAACATAAACATAGACGGTTTTTACCTTACTATAACCCAAAACACTTTGATACGAAAATCCAGTGATATTATAATAGTGTCTAAATCAAATAAATAACAATCTAGAGGAACGCTTGCATCTCACGCTCCATATATAATATAAAATCAAAAACCGCATGACGCTTATTTGAGATTGGATTCCGACTATGACAAGGTATGGAACCACCTTCCGATAGTGTATCTCTAGAGAGGAATACACTGGGTTCAACAAGAAAGTCTTGCAACCCGGCCCACACATGACCGACCACACATTTTGCTTGATTGTATCGAATGTATATCACCAATGGTTCGGATCAGCAACCATTTCCTGAATGGGACAGCATCGATAGATTAAAGAAGTAAAAGGAATTTCTCTAGATAGGTGATTATACACCCTAATGGGAGCGACCCACATTGCCATGCTGCCTGCCTGATTTTTGTCATTCCCCGGTTGTTGAGGCTTGAGGCTACGATTTCTTATCATCCATTGATAGCATAGTCACTTGGAATGCCACATTGTCAGATCCGTAAATCATTAATTGATTTGCACAAATATATTCTGGATATTATGCTAAGAGAATAAATTCTCCGCCACCATATATATCTATACAGATCAACATATTCGATCATTGGAAATACTCTGTCAGACACTCGTCCATATACGTTCGTTCTGGGATTGAACGAAACCGAAGTCACAATTTCTATTAATAGAAAAAGCCCTTGCACTTTACTTCGTCTTCGATTTTCTTTATATAATCTGATTTGCAACGTTACTGCCAATACATAGTGGTTCTCGGATAATAATCCAACCGGTCTCTCCATATTGACAACGATATTGGCAAACACTTCGATAGTCAGTTATTTAACTATCGAAGAAAAACAAACATCCATTCAAAACATCAAACAATCACTGGGCCCCTTTTTTTATTAATATTTCATTAATTAAAATACTTCTCCATTTCCTTATCAATATTCGTTAACACAATATTTTCAATATTCATCTTCCTGGCCTCTTACGCTATTTGGAAAACATTTCCATATCTCGCCTTCTTTTATTTTCTATACTTAGAAAATATCTTCTATTTATAATTGGAGAACATTCCACTTATCTCTTTCATGACCATTCATTTTTAGACTTAGAAAATATTTATTATTATATTTCCAAAATTCCACTACTTGGGTTAAACGAATGTTGTGTAAAACATCGTTACAACAACCCAATACACCGCATTCACTCTCTCTTATTCAAACATCTCTCTTCGAGACTGGATCTTGCTATTTATCGGTTAAAAACGAAATCAATCGAGTTGGGGTATAACTACCTCTCAGACCTTGACTGAAAACATCCTTAACTTCAAAACGGACAAGACCACTTACCTCGAATAATCAACATCATATTACCAATTATCCATTTCTTTTAAACGCGTATACGTTTCTCTTTCTATTTTTATCAGATTAAATTTATTGATTTCCTTTTTGTTTATAACATTCTATTTTAATTTCGTTTCATTATCGAATTCTATATATATATATATATATCGATTCCTAATTATCAAATCTTCTTAAAATATTCTAACTCCTTAAATTTCCAGAAAATTTCGTCATAACCTCCTTTGTACTGGGAGCATCGGGAAAATCCCTAAACCGCCACACAGGCCCTCTCCATTCAAAAAGAAAATCAAAAAGCCAAGTGGCTTGCCGATTCGGCGCATAAAACCTCATATGGAATTTAAACGTGTACCTTTTTGTTGGGCGCTCGAATTATAATCTTCATACACTTCATCCAATAACTATTTAACACATATCCAAATATTTCCATTTGGTTTCAACTCAATTCATTTGTCTTGACCCAATTCGCTAATTTGTTTTCTAATTAGCTATATTGCCTTTTTTCACTTCTTATTTGAACATATCATATTCAAATATATTTTAATCTACTCATGAACCCAATCTAATTCCATTTTCAACTCGAGTTACATATTCGATTTCGAATAAAAATTCTCAAATCTCTTTCACTTATCCAACGCCAAATTTTCGATTCAAATCTTGATTAACTATTTATTCTTCAAACTAGTCAAATCTATTTAATAACTAAAAATATGATTTTTGTTTCAAAAATCATTTCACTTACTTCACTGGAGTTCATATTTATTTTATATCACCAGTCTGGATTTTTCTGATGGCAATTCGAATTTTATTTCCTTAAAATCCTTTTATTTATTTAAACAAACCATTATGGTTTTATAATGGTTCTGGTGCTATTTTTCTGAAAATTTGATTTTGACATAACTCAAAATCTATTCGACGAAATCCAGATTTTTCTCTTCCATTAGAAAACTATTATTCCAACGGTCCTAACGATTCTTATTTCAAATAATTTCGATTTAAATTGAGTCCTGTATACTCAATTGAAGTTCGTAATGCCAATTTACGAACTACCGTGCTGCGGAGAGTTCGTTTTAATTATAATTAAATATAAACTTTTAAACTTCATTTAAAATAAATTCAACTCCATTCTAATATATTTTTAATATATATCAAACCAATTTTCCCAATTCAACTCAAAATTTCTGATTAACTATAATCGTTGATTTTTCCTTACTCGGTTATAAATTTATTTATACATGATCTTCTATATTTAATTCCAATTCCTTTTATAAATAAATTATTTATAAAATTTTATATAATCGAATTTCAATTATAAACCCATTTAATTTTTCTCAATTCAGCTTATATTTCGAATTCCGAAATATAATCAATCGTTTTGTTTCAAAACACTTCCCAATTTAATTTTAAATTCCTATTTGAATTTAAATGGTTTAAATTATCCAAATGATAATTTATTTCACCAAATTTATAACACTATTTATAAATTCAACTTCCTTGTTTCATATATTTAAAGAAGTTCGCTTTTCAAATTTCTATTTGAAACTCCATCCCTTTGGTATTCCGAATTTTGAAATATAAACCGTTGTTCCATTTCGAATAATTTCAAATTTTATTTTTAAATTCATATTTGAATTTACTTATTCAAATTTATCTCTTGATAATTAATTCATCATATTAATAAACATCGTTTTATAAATTTCCTTGTCTTATATATTTAAACAAGTTCTATTTAGAAATCTATTTAAAACCAAAATCTTATTTTGGAAATTTCTATTTATAATAACTTATATATATATAACACCCAATTTATTTTCATATTCAATTTAACTACCATTTAAATAAATTTGAATTAATCAAATTCAAATCATAAATCCTTATGGATTTATTTTAGTTTAATTTATATTCTGAACATTAGAATAAATTCCATCGTTTATTTCTTTAAAACGATTTCACCATTTCTATTTTTAAATTCACATTTGAATTTAAATATACAAATTATCAAATGATATTTTTTCCATCTACATTTATAAACACTGTTTATAAATTTATTTCAAATCCCCACATTATTCAATTTATAAACATCGTTTATAAATTCAATACTTGTTTTATTTATTTAAAACAAGTAAATATTTTTAGCACATTCTAAATCCAAATTCTATTTTTAAAAAAATAGAATTTTCCTTTTAAATCTCCAAATCTCTTTCCACAATATTTTATAAATTAACATTTTGGCCCCAGTAATATTTAAACAATCAAACCACTCAATTATCAATCAACACATCATATATGATAATATATAAATGAGAACAAACAAATAATAATATTTTTGATGAATCCAGTTGGATCCCTCTAACCTGTTTTCCTGCATCCACAGACATTAGCCAACATAAATAATACCCATCCTGCTTCGAGGCAGGATATCGCGGTATGAAGGTCATCCACTATCATAGCGTGGGGCGTATAGGGCCATCCGCTAATGATACTGCGGGTATCCGCTAATGATACTGCAGGAATCCAATCACCAATATATATATATATATATATATACTAACCACAAACCAATCCTAAATAACAAATATATATTTTATAGCCCCAATAATATTTCAGTGCATGTAAACAACCAACGAACAATCATTTTAAGGAATAAAATAATTCTAAATAAAATATGAGTGAGATTTACCCACCGTGATTTTACTTTAATCAATTTGCCTGATTCCTGCTCTTGAACTATCTAACTTCCTAGCAATTCCGAAAAATTCCAGCTCTATCCCAGCTTTCATAGTTGTAGTCGCGAACCAATCAAACCCGTATAAATTTTACCTTGTATTAACAAAATTATTATACTTTCAATTGTCGATACAAACAATGATTAATTAAATAAATTACTCATGTAAAACTAAGTTATTGTATTTAGTTAAAAATCTAAAATCTATTTTAACTCACTGGCAAAAATATATAAGTTCATACTAATTAATTAAATCAACTTCTAATTATAAAACTAATCTCTATATAAGTTTTAAATTCAAAATCAAATAATATACCTCATTAACTATTTTGAATATAACTTAAGAAAATTTTAAAACATCCCTAGCCTTTTTTTCTAAATTAAAAATTAATTATACCTTAAGTCACCACTGCCTGCTCCATTCTAACATCAACAAAAAAACCATGACATCCTCCCTCAATCTGTAGTTCAACACAACTTAGAACAACATTTCTTCTCTGTTAAAAAAAATTCCACGACTTCTTTGTATACAACTGCCATGACTGTCCTTCACAAAGCCTATCACCATCTCTTTTTACCTGACCATTTTTGAACTCCTCTATGCTTCTTTCTCAATCCACGATTTCACACACCCACTACATCAGTCAACTCCCTGTCTCGGGCTACACCCTTCGACGCCATCTTCTCAACACCGCATCACCCCTTTTAAATCCCGACTCCGACCTCACTATAGCCCTCTCTACAGTGATCCTCGCCCTAATCCATCGTGGAATCCCCATCAGAAAATGACAAACAGTGCACCGTGCTCCCATAAACCCCGCATCATGCTCGATTTGATCTCCAACGTCACCAAGTTCATACCCAAATCGAGCCTTAGTCATCACTGGTTCAAAGTCGAACAACAGTGAACTCCAACGCGCCCTTATTTGACTACAAGAGATCCAAGCTTTTTATTTTGATTTTTATTTCCATAATTTCTTTTCCCGTTCGATTTTGATTTGAACTCATTTGGGAATATAAAATGAATAGGATGGCTTCGAATTTTTTGCTGTGAAAGGTACGAACGAGGAGAGATAGAATTTGGGATTTGATAGTCCGAAGTATTTGAGAAGGTGGATTTCATTCGGCCTTTTTTGTTTCTATTGAACAAGATTGTAGAAGCATAGGGCATGTCACGATTTATAGAAGATGATACTTCGACATTAAGGAACTAGATGAGTACGTATAGGTCAGACGTAGTATGTAGGTAAGTACACCTTGTATTTAATTTGATCTGATTTCTATTAATTTGATTCGACATAAAGAGATATTTATTCTTTTTATATGGATATCGATTTGATTTCATGCTTATCCACTAAAATAATATCGAGGTCCTTACTTGAAATTACGAACCTTTATTTTTGTGTACTGACTGACATTATAATGTTATAACACTATTTTGAATTCAACGAAATAGATTATACAATTTAATTTGAACGTATATAAAATAACCATATTAAATTGATATAATTTAAATTCAAAACAATTTATTCCTTGATAATAAATTATTATTATTATCGTATAAATTCAAACAGAATTTAATTTCATCATCTGAATTGTTTTGATTTAGTTTTATCTTTGAATTGAATTATTTCAGATCCCGGTATTACGATAATTATATATATTCGAAATAACTTGTATTTCGATTATTAAATCGGTAATTCAATATAAAATATCATTTATATTATCAACTAAATATTTAAATCGAAACTAAATAATTAAAATAAACTGTTTCGAAAAATCCGGGTCGTTACAGCTTGTTGGGTCACACCTAAGCAGGGTGTATTATCACCATCTAGAGAAAATTCATTTGTTCTTCTTTCGATTTTGTATCTTACGAATTACGGTTTGATGGACGACAACCGTGGGTGATGATACATTTGGTCCACTCAAGCTAAATGAGTGACTGGTCATGTGTGACAGGGTTGCAAGATGTTCTTGTTGAACCCCAGTGTATCCCTTCTTGAGTACATTGATCGGAAGATGGTCCCATACCTTGTAATAGTTGGAATACAATCTCCAATAAGCGCCCTGCGGTTTTTGATTTTATATTATTTATGTCGGGCGTGAGATGTAAGCATTCTATTATATGGTTATTTATTCCATTAGACACGATTATAATATCACCGAATTTTGATATCAAAAATGTTTTGGTTGTCGTAATGTAAAACCATATGTATTTATGTGTGGATCGGTCTTGCGATTACCCTTTCTTTCGAAAGGTTTTTCAAAGTTAAAAAAAATGGTTGGAGTTGACTCACACCAATCCCATGACTAACCCAGAGTTTATTTTGTTTGTTTTACCCTAACTCTTGGGTGCCCAAATTTGTATGGGCAGTAAAGTGTTTCAGGCTTTTACAATTACACTTGGAGGAGCTTGAAGAAGGAGGCTTCACCATTAGTTATTTAGAGTGATTTCCATTGTGATGTATATGTGTTGTACTCTGATAATTGTATGTATATATGGTACAAAACTTTGTATTTCAAAGTTATGATATATGATAATATATATTTTTTCTTTCCGCTGTGAGATTCTGATGTTCTCTCTTTTGTTTTTCTTCTATCTATTTCTACTTCCTTAACCCTAATGACTCGTATTTCTGTGCAATTTGGGTCGGACGTGTGTTGTTTTAGTCAAGTTGGATAGTGTGGATTTGCGAGCCATTACACAAACTATGTATTTTTGTATCCCGATATCCGATCGTGAGATTGGAAATCCAAAGTAGCAAAACACCTGGTGTGTTCAAGCCATTTTTTGTATCAAATCTCATTGCCGATCCAGGGATCGGAATTTCTAAACCAAGATGTGCAGCCAAGTATTTGAAGTGATCGGTATGATGTGACCACGATATTTGAGTTTGCCTATGCAATAGAATTTCGTATCCGAAGTTTACCAAGTGCCAAGTCCAAATAACATGTGTCGATCCCTTGATTTTCGGGGTTCCTTGCGATGTGATCATGGTTTTCCTCAAAGTTGCCAAATTCGAGGAAGATTTCATATCCCAGGGATGCGAGAACGTATTTTGTATGCTAAGGATACGAAATACGTATTTCGTATCCCACCAAGATTAGGATATGAAATCCCCTTCTTTCTAACTTGTGCAAGATCCAAGCTTGCATGTCTATTTTTAAGTGATCAACATGATGTGCTCACCTATTTTGGGGTGATAAATATGTGAGAAGTGGTAGCCCTAGCAAGTGACCTAATCCTAGTTTTTTGGGTGATCCACTTGACGTGATCACCATATTTCGAGTGATCAACACGTACTTGGCACACGTTTTTGGGCTCACCTAATTCCAAGAATTAACCATATTTCCAACATGATTTCGAACACTTTGCAATTTTGACCAAATCACTACGCGTTTACCCAGTCCCGTACTCGAGTCCTGAGTACTCGGAAAAACCATGATTTTATCACGTGGCCGCTTTTCCAAAAACTAAGTTAATAAGTACTCTCATATTCATTGAGGTAAATTTCAAATGTTTGTAAAATTTTGTGACCAATATCGCAAATCTACAGTTTATGTATTTATTGTTAAATGTACATTTAGATTAATTTAACTAATTAATATATCACACGATATCAAGTATATTATAAAAAGAAAATGTCTTTTATTTTGAATAATATTTCTTATAGATATATGTAACAGAATACATGTTTACTCTAAGAGCATACCCTAAAATATATCAGGTTACCAAGTTAGATGGGACTAATTATACGTATGAGAGCGTACTTGTTATGGTCAAAATGTTTCTTAAAAACTCCTATAAATTTGTGTATATATACATTTAAAAGAATATATGCAAGCATACTAGGAAAAATATCTTTTTTGGAAATAAATATTATCATAGATAATTGTCATTAAACTATTTAAAAATCTACAAATGGTTATTAAGGTTGAAAACTCAGAAGATAGAAACCCATCATCATGAGGAATGCTCAACACTTAGGGCATTCTAGAGTGGTTTATGAAATATTAGAGGCATGTGTGAGAGATTCCAATTCCACAACAGTCTAACCTAAGAACATCACCAGTAAAAGCATATTCTCAACTCTTTGACTTCCTTAACTATATATGTACTTAAAAATATGGATGAGTGTAGGTATTATGGAGATAATGATTTTCCAAAGGACAAAGCTCAAAGTGGAGATTAAAACCGTATATTTTGACTACGTGGGTGGGAAGATCAGATAAAAAAGAGTGTTGTTGCATAGAATCTAAAGAAAGAAGCTCTAGACTGTGGACAATAGTTGTGACGTAAAATATTGATAAGATGATTACTTGGGTAGGGTTTTGGACTTACTTTGAGTCGTAGTTTATGTCAAGTGTAGAGGTTAGTATGCAATTAGAGAGCTTCATTCAATTAGAGTAAGAGAAATCCACTACAAAGGAATATATCCACAAATTTATAGAGTTAGCAAAGTTTAGGATGAGCTTAATCGAAAACTACATGAAAAAGATACTGAAATTTGTTAAATGTATAAATTCACCACTGAGAGAGCAGATTTTAGCATAGATTCTTCTAGGCGTTACTTATAAAGTGATTATTGAGATAGCTTTGTTACAAACCAATGGTACCAAGGGAAAGGCTATAGAAAAAAAGAAGGCTATGCCAGCTATAACACCCCATCAAATATACCCTAAATAGACATAGCCAATTAAATTAACTATAAATTATAATAAACAATAATAAATATACAAAATGTTAATAGGATGAAAAAAAGAAATTTGGATAATTGTGAGTTAGGCTATAAATTATTACAATTGTATTCGTAATGAGATTTTAGTTCGTTTTCATATTTAATTTACTGAAAATGAAGTCCATATGAAGAAGTTATTTATGAAACAAGTTATACGTAAATTGTGTACATATAAAGTTTAAAATTCAAACTAAATGAATATCAATCTAGAATAAAGTTATATATTGACTGGAAAAATGGAATATTTCTTAAAGATTTGAATTTGCATGTGTTTGTGTATATATGTATACACACAAAGAGAATGGGGATAAAACTAAATAGTAACGGAAAGAGTCAATCAGAATTAATTACGAATTAAATAAAAGGAAAGAGGTACGCAAAAAAATTATTTTATGACCAGAATAGATGTGGTCGACCACCCCATCTTAAGAGGGGTTGGCCTTGGGGTCTTGTAACACCCCGTGAATTCTATAACGTTAAGCTTCACAAATTAAAGTATAATTAATTATAACTGATGAAATCAAGGGAGATGGGTTACGCCATTGCGTTCGTCTCGAAATTCTGCTTGAGATAGAGTCAAAGTTTGCGTAAAACGGATATCGTATGAAGAAGATATGGACGAACGAAGTTGGGCAGAAAAACCAGAAAACGGGTCAGAATGCACTGGCGCACTTGGGAAGTGCGCCAGAACAAAGTTGAACTGGCGCACTTGGGAAGTGCGCCAGTACATTTTTAGCCTGGCGCACCTGCCAAGTGCGCCCAAGTCAGAATGACCTGCTGGTCAGGTCCTGGCTGGCCTGTTCAGGGTCTGGTCGAATTCTGATGCTTGGCTGAGTCACTAGGGCTTACGTGTCACCTCTTGATTGGCTCTTTGAACTTTGTATGGTCTAGATTCCTCCTATCTTCATCTGACGGCTCAAAACAATTTTAAATTCTACAAGTACAACTCAAGTCTAACCCTAAATTCACACAAATAATAGAATACAAAAGCCGTCATGCTGTTGGAGAGGAACTAGGAATGGCCATCAATTAGAAAGCCTAGAGATAAGCCAACAAGCCTAAGAGATGAATCAAATTAGAAGAAGATTAAAGCTTAATCAAATCATTCAACGCAACTTTGCTACCCAAAGGAGAGCATCTCCAAATCAGAATAACAGAAATCAGAAAACAAGAATTCATCACACGTTGTAAGTATAGTGACCTTTCAGAATATGAATAAAAACTGTGATATGATTCGATGTAAATGAAAATAGAATTGTGTTATTGTATAAATTCTGTGTATTGTAATGGTTCTATCATGACTTGTGTATTGATGTTTGTGGCATAAATTGATTGATGCAAGGCTATTGAACAATTGTATGTGAAAAACAATGGAACTTGCAAGCTTGTGGCAAAAACTAGAAATTGATCCCTTTTTATATATGTCGATGGCATGGACTATGTATATTCCCTTAGTCTAAATTAGAATTTATGTAAACATGTTATAGACCTTTTATGCCTACATGACCCAAAACCTATGATATCATTCTGATGTTTATTGGCAAGTATAATTAGATCTATGTTTGCAAGTATAATTGGATCTATGTTTCATAAACTATGCAAGTTCATGTTTATTTGCAAAATATAATTGGTTCTATGTCAAACATCGTTTGGGTTTCACAAACTATGCAAGTTCATGTTGAAATAGGCTATATGATGTAAAAATTGTACGTTTTTGATTAATATATAACATGCTAGTTTTGTGGTTGATATTATGCCAAGTTAAACATGTTTAAACACAAGTTCGTATTTGCCTGAACTATGTCATTTCATATGTCACCTACTTAGTCATACTTTGATTTGAATGCAAGTTTACATGACCCATGTTATATGTTAGTTGAATCGCCAAATTGAAAGTTCATGCGCCACAAACCTTTATGTATTACATGTTCTTGATTTCCCATTTTCCTCACGTTTATAAAGTTGGGCTGAATTGTGATAAGCCCAACACATGTTATAACGTTGCGAACAAACGGGGGTAATTACGTTGGCTGTAAAATATGAAAATATATGTTGGCATGTTTGGCACATGCCAACGATTATGACAGATAAGCAGTATGAATTGAAATACCCAAAAATAAAAGATATGACATTTACATATAGTTGAGAAGTAATAAAATATTTAAATTTAGAAAACACGACATGCTTAATCCGAGGTTGGATTGAGTTGTGATGTCAACCTGCCTGGACCCGCCCGGTTGTCCAGTAGTCACAACAATACCTATCCAATGTGGGTGGTTAAGCATTGAGCCCAATAAGGACCCGAGGTTAGACTGAGCTATGGTGTAAACCTGCCCGGAACCGACCGGCATATCCAGTAACCGTAGCAATACCTGTCTAATGTGAGTGGTCTGGTGCTCCTAAGAGGCTAAGGACAAATGGTAGGGTTAAGTCAACTATAACACTTAACCAAACTCGACATGTTAACAAGAATTGGTGGGTGGGGTTAGGTAAATACAGACACTTAACTACATAACATGTTTGACTAGAAAATCCTGGTAACGAGGGACCCGTTTCAGCAGTAACCCAAAGTTAGGTATCAATGGTACCCTGAAACTAGGCAGGGTGGGGCACGATTACTGGGCTGATTGTAAGCGGTCAAACGACGGCGGTGGGTGCACAGTGTAGGTATAACGGGGTGCTGGCGTGCACACACTCCGGAGCAGACAACCAGGACACTAGGGACACCAGTAGTATAACCTATGCTATCTAGGATTTGTGTCGGGGCCGCCACCATGGGTCTTGATACACCCCATGGTGGGACCAACATAGGTATCTACAATTCTTTGGGGCCGTATGACACATGTTAACGCGAGTAGGAGCTGATCTTTAATAAGAATGGGGATCACTTCACCCTCACCATGGGGTGACAGTTAGAATAAACTCGAGTAGGTGCAGAGATATAGTATGGGTGTGATAGTACATTCGACACTTCCTTAGCTTGTGACACTTTCCTATTTTTAGTTTACATCCATCATACCCTTTTCTTTTTCACATATTGAAGAGTTACTAGATTTACTCAGGCTTTATGTCTGACCCTATTTTCTTTTCGTCTTCTTTTCGTTCGTTTCCCCCCCAGGTCCACAGGG
This sequence comes from Allium sativum, assembly GCA_030737875.1. Classification (NCBI taxonomy): domain Eukaryota; kingdom Viridiplantae; phylum Streptophyta; class Magnoliopsida; order Asparagales; family Amaryllidaceae; genus Allium; species Allium sativum. The sequence goes on along the minus strand of CM060916.1, from coordinate 304,468,090 downwards.
AGGAAACAGCTCAACTCAGTCAGGCTCTTTACAAGCACCAAGAACGTAGATGTATGATTTGGATCTTTCTTGCTCGGAAAATGGCTTTGGATATCACTATGGGGATTTTTGTCACTTTATTTATGTTTTCATGCTTCTTTAATAATCAAGGCAGTTATGAGGTTGTAATGTTGGAAGTATTTTGAGTCAATTATGGAAAGCTTTTGTTTGATACACGTATTTATGAAATAAAAGTTTGTTTGGTTTCCGCTGTTTAAAATATGTGTATTTATATCTGTCTTGAGTTCATCTGTGGCTTTTACTTATAAACCTCCACCAAAGTTAAGGCATTCCCTTTGTGAGTGACCTTAATGGAGGTGGGGTGTTTCACTTGGTATCAGAGCATAGGTTTACCAGACAAGATAAAAGTTTTTGAAAATTGTTTTCAAAAAGAAAGTTTAAAGAAGCATTTTTCAAGAAAAAGTGTTATATTTTAAAAGACATAATCCCCCAAAGCCATATGCACTATCTCTCTCTATCCTTCATTTTGAATCTTTCCCTTCTGTTTCAGCATGTCTGGGGACCTTACTCCCCAGCTACAGATGCTTTTACTACTCCTCTACGTGAACCAGCAAACAGAAGAATTGCCGAACAATATGACGGATAATAGTCAAGGAGGAAAGGACCACAACCATAATAACAAGACACGTGAGAAAAGGAAATGTTATTTCGGTGGCAATGTTGGACATGTAGTGAACGACTGCAGAAAGAAGAAGAGGAATATGAGTGCTACTTGCTTCCATTGCGGTGAGGCTGGACACATGGCTAAGGACTGCCCTAAGAAGCAAGGGAAAGGCCCGCAAGTAGGACCTTCTGGGGGTACCTCTTTAACTTCCTCTCCTAGATGCTTTGTTTTACCCTACTTATCTTCTCAATCCTATCTTGAGAACTTTAGGTAGTAATATTTCTATAGAAAGTGTAGCTTATCTTTATGATCATCCAGTTCACACACTTTTTGACTCTGGCACATCACACTCTTTTATTTCATCTGCCTTAGTAGAATCTCTGCATCTAGACCCTAGTATGGCAGAAGATCCCTTAGCAGTTTCAAATCCAATTGGGGGCTCCGCTTACTTGTCAATGGTTTGTTTGGGTTTGAAAATCTCTATTCTCAGCGTTGAGTTTAGTTGTAATGCCTTTGTTTTGGGCTTCTCGGGATATGTTTTGATCTTAGGCATGGACTGGTTATCTAGTAAGAGTGTCATTCTTGATTGTGAGAAAAGAGTAGTTAGACTCTTGACGCGGCTTGGTAACACTCTAGAAATTTCTTGTAATCCCTTGAATGCTGTTATGCTTAGTTATCTAGAGTCGCTTGATGCTTCCGATGAGAATTTGCAATCAGTTAGAGTAGTCCGGGGATATCCGGATATCTTTGAGGAGATGAAAGGCCTACCTCCAAGGCGAGAAATAGACTTCCGCATATATCTTGTGGATAACGCAAAGCCTGTAGCTTTACCCGTCAGACACATGGCTCCAAAGGAGAGAAAGGAGCTCAGTAAGCAGGTTAAAGAACTTCTCGAAAAGGGGTTCATTAGATGGAGCATTTCGGAATGGGGTGCTCCAGTGGTGTTCGCAACCAAAGCAGACGGTTCGCTATGCCTTTGCGTCGACTATAGGGAGTTAAATAAATTGACCAATAAAAATAGGCACCCTCTTCCCCGAATAGACGATTTGTTTGATCTGCTTGTAGGTGCGACGGTCTTCTCCCAACTTGATCTGGCAACTGGGTTCCATCAGCTAAGAGTAGCTGAAGACAACATTGATAAGACAACGTTCAGAATCCCAGACGGTTTCTTCGAGTGGCTTTTCATGCCTTTCGGCTTGACAAACGCACCCGCTTATTTCATAGACCTAATGAGCAGGGTGTTCAGAGAATTCCTCAACAAATTTGTAGTTGTCTTCGTAGATGATATCTTAATCTTCTCAAAGAATGAGGAAGAACATGCTTAGCATCTGAAAGAAATCATGGGTACTCTCCGAGCACATCAACTAAGATCCAAATTCTCCAAGTGTCACTTCTGGAGAAAAGAAGTAAGATTTCTTGGGCATATAGTGTCCAAAGAAGGGTTGGCTGTGGACCTCGCGAAAGTGGTGGCAGTACAAGATTGGAAGACACCAAGAAATGCAGCCGAAGTTCGAAGCTTTCTTGGGCTAGTCGGGTTTTACCGAAAGTTTATTAGGGATTTCGCGAAAATCTCAGCCCCACTCACAAGGCTAACAAAGAAGAATCTGGCGTTCGCTTGGGATTTGGACTGTGACATTGCTTTCCAATGATTAAAAAGGGCTCTCACAACAGCCCCAGTTCTGACCTTGCCAAATGGAAGCAAAATGTTCACAGTATACACGGATGCATGTGGAACGGGACTAGGTGCTGTTCTAATGCAAGAAGGAAGGGTAGTAGCTTATGGCGGAAGACAATTGAAAGTTCATGAAAAGAACTACCCAACCCACGATCTTGAGTTGGTCACCATCGTCTTTGCACTTAAGTCTTGGCGCCATTATCTCCTAGGTAAGAAGTCTGAATTATACACTAACCACAAATCATTGAAATATTTCTTCTCCCAGAAGGATCTTAACTTAAGGCAGCAAAGATGGATGGAGTTTCTTGCCTCGTATGACTTTGAAATTTCCTATACTCCCGGAAAAGGCAACATGGTAGCAGACGCGTTGAGCCGAAAGAAACCGACCTTAAGCCCGCTCTTTGTGGAAAGGCAAAGCTTGGAGAATATAGCCAGTTTTAACTTCAGGCCCTCCTCGGATTTTGTACCGGGTTTGTTAGCATCTCTCGAAGTACGTCCTACTCTCTTGGACTCAATAGGTGCTGCACAACGTGAAGACCCTCAGCTTGTTGATGTGATTGATAAACTTATTAGGAGTGAGACTTCTAGTCACCTTAGTAGGTACGCCATCGATGATAAGGGTTGGCTGAGGCGAGATGGAAGATTATGCGTCCCACAAGCAAGGGAGTTGACAAAGAAGGTTCTCGAGGAAATGCATCATTCCAAGATGACTATACACCCTGGCGGTGATAAGATGTACAAGGATATAAAAAGGACTTTCTTTTGGAGTGGCATGAAGCAAGACGTGGCAGATTTCGTTTCTAAGTGCATGACCTGCCAACGAGTCAAGGCGGAACAAAAGAAGCCTGGAGGACTACTTCACCCTCTAGAGGTCCCATAGTGGAAGTGGGATAGCATTTTAATGGACTTCATTGATGGACTGCCTAGGTCGAGAAGAGGCAACACTAGCATTTGGGTAATAGTGGATAGGCTTACTAAAAGCGCCCACTTTATACCTATCAAGAGTAGAAGGACTGCCGCATCTCTAGCATCTCTTTATCTCAAGGAAATAGTTCGACTCCATGGGATACCCTCCAGCATTGTTAGTGACCAAGACCCTATCTTCACGAGTGAGTTTTGGCGGAGTCTACAAGAAGCTGTAGGCACGCAGTTATGTTTGAGCACGGCCTATCACCCCCAAACCGACGGTCAGACAGAAAGGGTGAATAGAGTTTTAGAGGATCTTTTAAGACTTTGCGTTCTTGACTTTGGAGGACGTGGGAGGATCATCTTCCTTTAGTGGAATTTGCCTACAACAACAGCTACCAAGCTACCATCGGCATGGAACCCTTCGAAGCCTTGTATGGAAGACCGTGCAAATCACCAACTTGTTGGTGGGAGTCTACAGATAAGCTTATACTTGGGCCAGACATGATTCGAGAAACTTCAGAGAAAGTGGATTTGATACGTAGGAGAATGAAGACAGCCCAAGACAGACAGAAATCCTACGCCGACAAGAGAAGGACCAACCTTGAGTTTGAGGTTGGGGACAGGGTTTTCCTTAAGGTATCCCCTTTAAGGAACGTCGTTCGCTTTGGATCCGCAGGAAAGCTAGCACCAAGATTTGTAGGACCGTTCCCTATCATCGAGAAGATTGGGAAAATGACTTATAGAGTAGATCTGCCTGAAAGATTGGCCGGAATTCACAACGTCTTTCACGTTTCTCATCTCCGGAAATGTCTACATGAATCAACGGAAGTGGTGGAGCCAAGTATTCTAGAAGAAGCCGAAGTGGAACGTGAAGAAACTAAAAGGAGAGTTCCAACTCGAATCGTAGGAACTGAAATCAAGAAGCTACGCAACCGCGAAGTGAAGCTCGTTAAGGTTCAGTGGAGCGACACCGAGGAAGACGCGACTTGGGAAACTGAGGATAGAATACGCGCTGCCTACCCTTTTCTTTTTGAGGGTACATCTTTGACCTCTCTTTTTCTTAAGATGTGCTTGTATCTATCTTTTTAGGTATATCTCCTCGATATTATCCTTTATCCTTAGGTAGAAACCCCTTTAGATGTAAACATGTATTTGAAACATGTTATGGTTGATGGCTGCAAGTGGTTGCAAGTGGTTTCTCGTGGATGCATATACACACAATCTAGGTATTAGATCGGCTCAATCACTTCATACTGCATATGCATATATGTATTCTTATTTGTTTATGGTTGAAAACTTGATATGCTGTCATATGGTCGTCGCATTTGTATGAATAGTTGTGCACTCATGTAGAACTATGAGCAGGAAAAAATTTCATACATAATGGATTCATGACACTTACATGATTCGCATTAAGGAGGTCAACTGAATCAGTAGACCGTCTGATTTCTGCATTAGATAAGGACATGTACACACACTATGCATATGATCATGAAGCATTAGAAGTCTTTTAAGAACAGTGGATGCCTGTGTTTTTTGGTTGAGTAGATGGACTGTTGGATGGTATGATATACATTCTTCCTAACTTAAATATTTCGAGGACGAAATCCTTTAAAGGGGGGAGAATGTAACACCCCGTGAATTCTATAACGTTAAGCTTCACAAATTAAAGTATAATTAATTATAAATGATGAAATCAAGGGAAATGGGTTACGCCATTGCGTTCGTCTCGAAATTCTTCTTGAGATAGAGTCCAAGTTTGTGTAAAACGGATATCGTATGAAGAAGATATTGATGAACGAAGTTGGGCAGAAAAACCAGAAAACGGGTCAGAATGCACTGGCGCACTTGGGAAGTGCGCCAGAACAAAGTTGAACTGGCGCACTTGGGAAGTGCGCCGGTACATTTTTAGCCTGGCGCACCTGCCAAGTGCGCCCAGGTCAGAACGACTTGCTGGTCAGGTCCTGGCAGGCCTGGTCAGGGTCTGGTCGAATTCTGATGCTTGGCTGAGTCACTAGGGCTTACGTGTCACCTCTTGATTGGCTCTTTGAACTTTGTATGGTCTAGATTCCTCCTATCTTCATCTGACGGCTCAAAACAATTTAAAATTCTATAAATACAACTCAAGTCTAACCCTAAATTCACACAAATAATAGAATACAAAAGCCGTCATGCTGTTGGAGAGGAACTAGGAATAGCCGTCAATTAGAAAGCCTAGAGACAAGCCAACAAGCCTAAGAGATGAATCAAATTAGAAGAAGATTAAAGCTTAATCAAATCATTCAACGCAACTTTGCTACCCAAAGGAGAGCATCTCCAAATCAGAATAACAGAAATCAGAAAACAAGAATTCATCACACGTTGTAAGTATAGCGACCTTTCAGAATATGAATAAAAACTGTGATATGATTCGATGTAAATGAAAATAGAATTGTGTTATTGTATAAATTCTGTGTATTGTAATGGTTCTATCATGACTTTTGTATTGATGTTTGTGGCATAAATTGATTGATGCAAGGCTATTGAACAATTGTATATGAAAAACAATGGCACTTGCAAGCTTGTGGCAAAAACTAGAAATTGATCCCTTTTTGTATATGTTGATGGCATGGACTATGTATATTCCCTTAGTCTAAATTAGAATTTATGTAAACATGTTATAGACCTTTTATGCCTACATGACCCAAAATCTATGATATCATTCTTATGTTTATTGGCAAGTATAATTAGATCTATGTTTGCAAGTATAATTGGATCTATGTTTCATAAACTATGCAAGTTCATGTTTATTTGCAAAATATAATTGGTTCTATGTCAAACATCGTTTGGGTTTCATAAACTATGCAAGTTCATGTTGAAATAGGCTATATGATTAAATGTTAAAATTGTAGGTTTTTGATGAATATATAACATGCTAGTTTTGTGGTCGATATTATGCCAAGTTAAACATGTTTAAACACAAGTTCGTATTTACCTGAACTATGCCATTTCATATGTCACCTACTTAGTCATACTTTGATTTGAATGCAAGTTTACATGACCCATGTTATATGTTAGTTGAATCGCCAAATTGCAAGTTCATGCGCCACACACCTTTATGTATTACATGTTCTTGATTTCCCATTTTCCTCACGTTTATAAAGTTGGGCTGAATTGTGACAAGCCCAACACATGTTATAACGTTGCGAACGAACGGGGATTATAACGTTGGGTGTAAAATATGAAAATATATGTTGGCATGTTTGGCACATGCCAACGATTATGACACATAAGCGGTATGAATTGAAATACCCAAAAACAAAAGATATGACATTTACATATAGTTGAGAAGTAATAAAATATGTAAATTTAGAAAACACGACATGCTTAACCCGAGGTTGGATTGAGTTGTGATGTCAACCTGCCCGGACCCGCCCGGCTGTCCAGTAGTCACTACAATATCTATCCAATGTGGGTGGTTAAGCATTGAGCACAATAAGGACCCGAGGTTAGACTGAGCTATGGTGTAAACCTGCCTGGAACCGACCGACATATCCAGTAACTGTAGCAATACCTGTCTAATGTGAGTGGTCTGGTGCTCCTAAGAGGCTAAGGACAGATGGTAGGGTTAAGTCAACTATAACACTTAACCAAACTCGACATGTTAACAAGAATTGATGGGTGGGGTTAGGTAAATACAGACACTTAACCACTTAACATGTTTGACTAGAAAATCCTGGTAACGAGGGACCCGTTTCAGCAGTAACCCAAAGTTAGGTATCAACGGTACCCTGAAACTAGGCAGGGTGGGGCACGATTACTGGGCTGATTGTAAGCGGTCAAACGACGACGGTGGGTGCACAGTGTAGGTCTAACGGGGTGCGGGCGTGCACACACTCCGGAGCAGACAACCAGGACACTGGGGACACCAGTAGTATAACCTATGCCTTCTAGGATTTGTGTCGGGGCCGCCACCATGGGTCTTGATACACCCCCATGGTGGGACCAGCATAGGTATCTACAATTCTTGGGGGCCGTATGACACATGTTAACACGAGTAGGAGTTGATCTTTAATAAGAATGGGGATCACTTCACCCTCACCATGGGGTGCCAGTTAGAATAAACTCGAGTAGGTGCAGAGATATAGTATGGGTGTGATAGTACATTCGACACTTCCTTAGCTTGTGACACTTTCCTATTTAAAGTTTACATCCATCATACCCTTTTCTTATTCACATATTGAAGAGTTACTAGATTTACTCAGGCTTTATGTCTAACCCTATTTTCTTTTCGTCTTCTTTTCTTTCGTTTCCCCCCCAGGTCCATAGGGAGGAAACAGCTCAACTCAGTCAGGCTCTTTACAAGCACCAAGAACGTAGATGTATGATTTGGATCTTTCTTGCTCGGAAAATGGCTTTGGATATCACTATGGGGATTTTTGTCACTTTATTTATGTTTTCATGCTTCTTTAATAATCAAGGCAGTTATGAGGTTGTAATGTTGGAAGTATTTTGAGACAATTATGGAAATCTTTTGTTTGATACACGTATTTATGAAATAAAAGTTTGTTTGGTTTCCGCTGTTTAAAATATGTGTATTTATATCTGTCTTGAGTTCATCTGTGGCTTTTACTTATAAACCTCCACCAAAGTTAAGGCATTCCCTTTGTGAGTGACCTTAATGGAGGTGGGGTGTTTCAGGTCTCCTTCCTCCTAGGGAGGAGTTCGACCGCCCTTCTGAATGAGGGGTAGGTTAAAGGCTATTTATTTTGGTTTTTCATATTGTTTTGCTTAAACAAGCCATCCAGATTATATATGACTAATCCTATGGTCCACATAAGCACTAGCAACTATAAAAAGAACCCATACTCTCTTCTAAACCCTGCATTTCACTTTCTTCTACGCCTTCACATTGTCTTTCTGCCATTTTCTTAATTCCAGTAACATATTAGGTACTTTATCTTCTTAAAACCTATGTTCTACCTCTTCTAAATATAAATTCTTATCTACATTCTGGAATTAAGTATAGTATATATATATAAGATTCTAAATCCGATTCTTATATATATAGTAGGATGATTTGGAGTACGTTAATTTGAAAGGCTCAATCCAGATTTGTTAGATTCTACACTAAATTCATGGTTCTTCTCTTCCTATCTCTATGTGTAAAATTACATCAGTTTTTTATTTTTTATATTCTTTAGCGTAGATTTGGATTTTTATACCTAAAGGGATGTGGATCTACATGAAAATAAACATAACAAATCCTCCAAATCTCTTAAAATTTTCAGGAATTGTCAATCAATTGATGTAAATTGGTTTTGGTTATTGCTGTAATAAAAGATAAGTTTTTGAATTTTGTACAATTTTTGATAATAGACTGATTTACATCCTTGTGAAATTATAAAATTATGTATGTGTATGCAAAGGTATAAGACTTGAGTATTGTAGATATAATAGGTTTAAGCATCTATTTTTAAAATGATATTTTGAACCTATTATATACAAATCGCTAAAGTCTTAAGTTTTTTGGGCAAAGCCGACTGGTTTTTAAAGTGACCGCAAATACTTTTTAATATAAAAATAATAAATACATTTTAACAGGTGATAGATAAAGTGACTATCAACTAGATACAGTTTATAAGGTGATCGTCCACCACATGCGGAATTTAAAGTGTTCCGTCCACTCAACTTAAACTGGCTTAAGGCACTAGAGCTAGACTAAGTAACTAGACTACAACTATTACATAGTTGCCATTCATACTTCAAAAAGAAGTGAATAAACAAAAATTACATTGCTCAAAGAGCTAACAGTGACCAAACAAACTTTACTTAGAGTCACATAAAGCCTGTGCAACAGTGGATTTGACTTGTAAGGAGATAGATGCGGGCAACCTATTCCAAAGGACGTTGATGAGATGAATTCACATGAGAACCAAGCAAAGGACAAGACAACACAAAGCGTACCATCAGCGACCTATACTTACTATCGTAGCATTAGTCATGCACTCCAGCAATGCCATGGCTAACAAGGCTTAAACACATATTGGTATGGCAGGAAGAGAAGACCATATAACATGAACATCATTGAGAGAGAAAAGCTTCACCCGAGATGCATAACAGGGCTACATTGAACTAGCACTCTACACCAAAATAGACAAGATCAAGAAGATGACCATTGCAAGCACTAATAACCAAACATTCCATAAACAAGATCCAAAGAAACACACTTCAAAATGTCGCACCCCAAAACCGTGTACACAATGATCTAACAAGACATAAACCGCAAGCACACTGAATATCCAAAACCCCCGTTGATACCAACACATCCATATGCACAGTCCAGAACACAAGGCATCCTAGAAAAATAGCTCACCGTGGTAGAGAACACAAAGTAACCAACATGATAGGCAAGGATACAAGGCACACCAAATTGAAGCAAGCGAGTTGTGAAACAAATAAGTGGATTAAGAAGTTGTTGGGCACACAATTACTCCGCGGAAGACCAAAAAAAACCTACATGACAAGCCGAAACCACAACCAAGAGTATCCAAACATAGCATTGACCAAAACAGAGAAACCCCAAACTCACCAGTTGTCCCCATTCCAACTGACTTGGTCAGATAAAGGTCGGAGAAAAAATCACCCAGCAATCAAAAAACACAGACTCGTTAGATCACCTTGTACATTATAGAAATCGTACGGCAAGGGAGCGTCAAAGTCACCAATGAGAAGGAACAAAACTGAGCCAGAAACATCCAGGAAGGGTTGTCGTACCGTTCGAGGAATTGATATACAGTAGAGGGTTGAAGGTTAAAGAGGAGTGGACTAGAGTTAGAGGGAAGTCGAGATCTAGGGATGAGATTGTAACTATAGAAATAGGGTTCGATTGTTCTTATGTAGGTGAAAGCAAGTTTGGCAAAGAAGAGGCGGAAGATCGAATGATGGAGGAAATAAATCTAAAGAGGAGGAAATCGAAGCGGAAGTTAAAAAAAATAATACTTGACGCCATTAACAGTAACAAATGAACCGAAACCCTGTTGGTCTTAAGTTTACACACACACACACAAATATATATACACACACACGAAAACAAAAAATCATATGAAAAGTGAAGTAGTACCAAAATTGAGATTTCACATATATATTTAATATATTGCATTTTATTATTGAAAAAAAATCTTTTAAACCTTGGTTATAAGTTTTTATATGTATGTTATTATTTTCTTGTTATTGATTGGATGTGAATACATGTTTATACCATGTTGATGAAGTTATAGAAATAAACTTATAACTTTATTTTCATCTTAGGACTTACATTTCAACATTTTAGGACTTTTTTGCATGCACCTGATTTACGTTTTTATTATTACTATTGGTAGCATAATTATCCAATTATGAATTTGTATTAAGAGCGCATTGCATTCAAATAGGAAAATAGATTTATAAGTGTCTGGATAGATAATTTGTATGAGTATAATGACTTTTATTAGTATTAATGATTCATAGACATGAGGTTAGTCCCAAGTTGTAGTAGAAGTCTTCTTGGAGTCGATCGATATATCCAGCATCTACAAGTTATTCGAGTTAATGTGAGAGGTCTAAGTATCGTGGGACATTATCATTATTACACAACGACACGAGGTTAAGCCCAACTTGTAGTAAAAGTCTGCCTAGAACCATCCGAAAAATCCAACATCTACAAATGGTAGGTTTAATGTGAGATGTCTTTTATGTTTATATATATATATATATATATCTATGTGTGTGTGCATGTATGTATGTATATGTGTGTGTGAAGTAGCCCTGCCTTGAGGGGGTATTAAGTAGATGACCTGTCTGGTTTAGGTATCAGGTGGTTAAGACTAGGTCTATAACGACCGGGAATTTTGCTCGATCCGAATCAGTCGCTAAACCGACCCAGACCGTTTGAAACGCCTGATTGTTTGGAGAACACGACAAATTAGAAAGCAGACGGAAGAACATTTCATTGTATATTACAACAATTCCATCAGAATACAATAATATACAGAGTATGAATGAGTATTATACATTCGATAAATATCAGAGATTACAATAAATTACATAGCAGCGGAAAATAATACAATACACAACTAGAAGTAATACACGGATACAGAGCTTTCCGAGTATCGTTCCAGCTGTAAATCAGGATCCTGTGAAAATAAATCTGCAAAACCAAAACTACTAGCTGCCCGTGTCAAAATAAGGGCACCCAGATTTTAGGTTAAAACAATAAACTCCAGGTCAGTCATGGGACTTGTGTGAGAACTAGAACAGTTATTAATCTTTATTTTAAAGTTAGGTAAATCAAGGGGCCACGCCGTATAACACGGAACGGGTTTCCTCCCAAGAATACCAGTGCATAAAACAAACAGCGCAATGCTAAATAAAGAAAAATGAAGCTATTATAAGACCTAGGTCCCATCACACAATGCAACACAAACCGTAGGATAGAGTTTTACCTTATAATAGCCAAAGAATGCTTGATACGCTAAATTTCATCTATTATTACTATAAGTGTATAGTATCAAAAACAATTTCAATCATAATTATCAATCATAGACGACATGGGTACCATATATCATGTCGCCATACTAGGATCTACAAATAAAACCGCAAAGTCACGTATTTGGAAATTGGATTTCCGTCTGTGAACCGAGGCCAGGGATCGTCCTCTACCGATTCGAGACAATCTAGCCTACCAATTCTCAGGCAAGTACTCAGTTAAGCCTTGGAAGTTGAAAATATAAATTTTACACATCGCCCAACTGCACAAATAAAATCTGCGTTTGATTGTTTGAAACCCCACACGGGTATTGGGATGATATTTGGCGTACACTAATCCCAATTATTTAGCTGTATGTCGATCGATTGGTCGACAGACTGTGTAAGCATTAATTATTTATATTTAATGCTTATGCAGTTGTGTGGTGCACTCTGGATGATGGTTGATTATTTATCATTGTTATTTTATACATGTGTTGTAGAAAATCCATATAATTAACATTATATGGTAATTGATTGGGCCTCATTCCATTTTTGAAAAAGAAATATTTGAAATAGAAATATTTGAAGAAGAAATATTTGAATAGAAATATTTGAAATAGAATATTTGAAAATAGAATATATGAAGCCGTGTTGATTAGATTGACGCCATTTTGACACGAGCGATATTTATATCGATTTTATTCATTTTTCAATGAATATTGAAAGTGATTTCGAAATTCGAATTAAATTGAAAAGAATAGAAATTCAAATTAAATTGAAAAGAATAGAAATTCGAATTAAATTGAAAAGAATAGAAATTCGAATTAAATTGAAAAGAATTGAAATTCGAATTAAACTGAATAGAATTGAAATTCGAATTAGATTGAAATAAAATTGAAATCGTTTTGAATTGAGTTTAAAACGTATTGAGATTGAACTGAAAATCGATTTGAATTGAAATCAATTTGAAATGAATTTAAAACGAATTTGTAAGGGAAAATTCAATTTTAATTTGAATTTGAAAAAGAAGTTGAAATCGTTTTGAAAACGAATGTAAAACGATTTATAAAATACATTTTAAAAGGAAATCGACGAATTATATATTATATATATATAATATAATGGCCTGAATAGAACGCGCCGCGCCGCGGCAGTTCGCGAATTTCGACCATTGACTTCGAACGGATATTACGGGAGATCCGACCGTCGGATTCTCCTAAAACCGGAACCGTTGGGTTCGTATCGAAAAGGGCTTTCTAATGAATATTAGAGATTTGAAATCTAACGGTTGGATTTGGAATTATGTCCAAATCAAATTTGGAAAAGGTCGCTGTAAGTGCAGTTCGATGGCCGTTGATGGAAATCGACTGTACGGGCCTTGATAAAATTATTAAAAATAGTAATAATTTGTGTAAAATCATAAGAAATGATTTGTGAAGAATTGGGATGAAAATTTCCATATTTGAAAAGATAAAAATAGATTTTTATCGAAATGAACTAGTTTTGAACTAGAATAATAATTTATTTATTTTTTTAAAATAAATAAATTGGATTTGAAATGGTTTTGAAAATAACCAGAATTTCGAAAAATTGAATTCGAAAGGATTTGAATCGAAATTGACTTCAGAATATTTCGATGTTGGATTTCGTGATGACACAGATATTGTTATGGGAATTTGAAAGATATATTAATATCGTTATTTCCAATACGATATTTGTTGGTCGTAGAATTTGATATTGAATATAAGTCGATATATTTTCTATTCAGAACCTTGTATTTAATATCAAATATGATTTGGGTTTGTCGTGAATGGTGTCTTCATTAACACTGTTCTTAAGCCCAGTGGAGAAAAAGATTAAATCTTTTTATTTAGATTTAATGAAGTGTACCAATTAAATAATATTTAATTGGAATTGAATTTCGGGTTTATCGTGAATAGTGTTTTAAATAACACTTGTTCTTTAACCCGATAATTAATGGAATGTGATTTTGGGTTTATCGTCAACCGTGTTTTAAATGACACTGATCCTTTAACCCAGTTAAAGATTAAAACTAAGTGGAGTTTTAATGAATCTTTAATTAGATTGAAAAGATCGAGAAGGGAGTATCACCAGTTTTGCTCCAGGCGATAGTTAAATCTTTAATTAGATTTGAACGTGAAATGATACTTGAATTTACCGATAACACTGTGGTGTTAGATATGAAGTATGACCAGTTTTACTTCATGGGATGAATAGGTTGGGATTGGAAAATAAAATAAATGATTCGGATCGAGCGAAATTCCCGGTCGTTACAAGGTCCCTTCCTAAGGTTCACACGTTAGTTTAGAACCAAAGTCACGAGACCCACCTTTATTAAGCTCTTAATTGCTCATTGATTCTGCCTTCTCTTATAAGGTATTAAATGGTCATAATTAAAGCAATAGACATATGAGTAACTAGTTCTCTAGAAGTTGTCCTCTTTTAATCTAGGGGCTATGTGAGGGTGTACCTAAGGATGAGCAATATGAAAATTTGTAAGGGACTTCTTATCTTGGGGAAGTGTTAAGTGGTTAGGAGTTCACCCGTAATGACAACTAGACAGTAATGCATGGGTCTACCAAGAGGGTCATAAATGGCAATGATTGTCAACATAAACTTGGTATTAAGTGGCATATTACTATCACTTTAAGTGATGACGATTATAAGACACAGCCTTAAGTGAAGTAATCCGCCTAATTAATACAAATTAATTTTGTGTCGAATTTGTGTAGAAATAATTTAGTGAATTTGTGTGTTGGCATGTTTATGCTTATATGATAGGGGGTTCTCGCGTTGTGATCAGTGGTGAAGCATTTACTCTTACCCCTATATGTCCCAATTGAATGAGTTGGTTTAGGACAGTAGTAACGCTAGTTGTAAAACAAGTGAGTCTAAGGTTACCAAGATGTAGCCATGCCTTTTAAGGGGTGGGCCATGTGACCTATTACATTTGGTATCTAAACTTAGGTTACACAATTACGGGGAGACTATAATATAAGAGGCTTACTTGTTATTTTAGAAAAGAGTTTTCAAAAAGTTTTATTATATATAAGAGTGTGTGTGTATATATGTAAATATATATATATAAAGTGCAAGTATCTCTAAAAAATGGAATCTATAGGTCCTTCTAGGAAACGATTCAATTAATTTCTAGAAATACCCTAGTAACCATATAGTAATTTAGCAATTTCCTTATCAATTTAGAAATCTATAAGTATACAATGGTTGTAAGAACTGCAAAGTTGGAAAAGTGGAACAGATTGCATCTCCCTAATTTGTAGGCATTAAATGGAAATTAATTTGGTGACTTAGTTATTACTTATAAGGAGAATAAGGGAGAAATGAATAAAAATAATTTGGAGTTGGTGTCCATTAGAATAACCAGTAGTAAGGAAATTTTTTGTCAATTGCATCTCGAGTCTTAAGGAAATACGAAAGTATAACTTTTGCTAAATGTTATAAACTCACGTAATAATAAATATGCAAATTTGAAATTTGAAAGACCACTAGATGGTCAATAAGTTAAAGAATATTGGAAACAGAAGATATTAATGAAATAATTAAGACCATTTATGCGAATGTATAAATATTTGACTTGGAATGGGAAATTAAATGTCCATATGAACAAGCATTACTTAAAATGGTTAAAATGGACAAAAAAGACATTTATAAGGCAGCTATTAGGAATGTTAAGAGATGAAATAATAAGAATACAGGAGAAAGGAAGATAAGAAGTGGACATCAATCTTGTTTGAAAAGAGAGTAGGTAGAACATGAAAGTTTGAAGGAAAAGAATAAATACGTTTTCCAAATTGGCGAAAAGCTTGCTAGTAAATATAGAAAAATGAATTTTGACATATCATTAAATAATTTTGTAAAATGCAATATTTAAGTGATTGTGGAAAATTACATTGATAAGCTCAAGTTATGTAATAGTTTCATTCTGAATGAAAATACAAATATGAATTTTGAAAATATAAATGTTTTAGGATAAATTTTGACTATTTTTCTGTTAGACAAACTATAAACATAAATTTTAGAGAAAATAAAAGATGAATTCTTTAAATGGATAAAAGGTAGATACTAAACCAATAACTGGAAAAGTTCACATTTATTAGCTTTAATATAAAGAACTGTAAATTCCTTAAAAAGCGATAAATAGTGATAAATTTAAAGGTAAATTAGTAATTGTTACATTTTCCATGTAACAACTTCTAAAAATTTTACAAGAATTTTCAGTTTTCTTGTTTTATCCATATTTCATATCTGTTAAGTTTCACAATAAATAAATAAATTTATAAAGTTCTTTCAAGACCTAGTAATGGTTGTGATTATGAATGTGAGACTTATTTGAGAATTAATTGGGTAAAAGAGGAAATGTAGGATTAATAGGCAAAGTATGCTCATTTGAAATAAGAAACGAATTACTATAATAGGCAAAATAATGGAATAGATAACATTTCCCTGTAATAATGAGCACTCTGCGAGGACTAATACGAAAAGGATAGAAAATAGCATTTTCCACCCAGTGGATCATTACATGATCTACAACCGCGAATTGAATCTTTGGAAATGCAAATAAATTAGAATGAGTGGTTATGTTCAGAAACATCCATAGATAATAAAAAGTCCTTCAAAATTCAAAACATTGATTAATGTGAGATTTGAAATACACACAGCAATAAAATTTCTAATATATGTAAAGAAGCTATCAAGCTTTATTGCTAAAAGGTGTATCGATCTTGAATAATGTTTCAAAAAGTGTTTTTGAGAAGTAGCAATGTATTTTGAAAATATAACGATAAATGTTACTAGATATTTTAGGAGACTTAATTGTCGCCTAATTAAATTTTGGATACTTTATTAAGATTCTATATTTAAAAATTGAATAAGCATTTGTTTTAGTAGCTATCAGAAAGTTTTTATTTGAAAACTTAAAACATTTGTCGTTCTTGAAAAGTGCAATGGTTGACATTCAAAACACTAATACAAGTAAGTGTTAAAAAGGAAAATTATTTCACCCTTATTTTAAAACATTTAGTAAATCTTACAAAACTTTAAAAGTTTGAAAAGAGGCACCTAATTCCTTACTCTAAAATTTTGAAATACATGGGATTCTTAATAAAGAATATTTTCTTAAAACAAAGCACGCATTGATATTTAGTTCAATATGATTAAACGCTTCACAAAATTTATATTTCGGTGGAAAATGAAAATTTTGACCTTTCAGGTTCTGATGAAACATTAGGCACCTATTTTTGAGTTTGGTCAAGTTTGAATAAAAATGATGACCAAAATAATGGTCTGAAATATAGATTTATTTTGTATAACTAATAAAATTTCACTTTATAAAAATAATCTTGGAGTAAACAAGGGTAGCAAATTAGGTGAGTCAGAATTAGATTCTAAGGCTAAGTAGGAATAAGTTGTACAATCGAATTTGTAAATTTTAGTGTCGATCTTAGAGGTTTATACTAGAATAGTTGGTAAAGTGTAAGGATTTCCATAATGTAGGTTTGGTTGTAAACTAAGTTGCCATAGATAGTTCATATTATGAATTAGTACATTTATGAATGTACCTAGCGATTTGCAATATATATAATTAAAGGTATAGCGTAAGTAACAAAATTTACGATTTTTGAATTTAGGATTTATGGATATTAATTATAAAATTAGTTGGCAATAAATTTGTAAATAATAAGAGAATTTATAGGACTGATTTGAAGAGATATTAAATTGAAGAAATGGTATATTTCCACACTTGAAAGAACTTGAAAAATAATTTAATTTGGAGAAACTAATATATACTCAAGGAGGTTAAAGAAATTGAGTATCGGTAAAATAGTCCAAAATTTGAATATTATAAATATTAATTAATATTATGGATGGACCGCATCTTTAAGAAAAGCGAAGGAAAAATTAAGGAGAAAAAAGAGTATTGGAATGGTATGCCAAGTTTGGAATGAATGATTAAGACATCAACACCATTTATACCACTAATTGTAAGTGACAACTACCAAGAAAATATTTTATTTTCTTAGGATTTGTGGTTTTAATCGCTAGTAGTGTAACGACCCATATTTTAATGATTGGAATTTAAATATTTTACTTAAATAGTAGTTTTTAATTAACTAAGTGATGATTCCATAGGTGATCTTTCATAAACAATTGAATTAAGACCCGAGACTTATTCCACTTAGTTCGTATGGTTCGTTACATTAATAAAAAGTATAAGGATCGCTAGATTTCGAGTTTGGCCCTTTGATAGTCATAAGTACTCGATATAAGTGTAAAATTATCGTTTTGGGCAACAGTCTCGAATTTTGATGAAACTTGTATCAATGGAACTGTATCATTGTAATGATGCACACTGTTAAGTTAAGTAGTGGTTGGATGAGTCGTTTGATTGTGGCGAGCAAAAACGCATGTCAATTTCATGAATAAAATTTATGAATATAATGAATTAATATACTAATCTATATTATCATAAACCCTAATCTTCCTCCTACTCATCTATGACTGTTCACACTTCTCTTCTACCCTCTCACTTTATTGTTTCATCATGCCTCTCCTCGTATATCCTTTAAAAATCGAGACTATGCTCTCTTAGACTAAAAACCATGATACATGGGCGTTGGCTCAAATTATAAGGATTTATGCATTGGTACCCATTTTATGTGGTATGATCTCCCTTGCCAAACCTCGATTTAGCGGGATCCACGCTAATATTTTGGTTTTCTTGACCTAAAGGCAACGATATGCGGAGTAGTGACCGGACTTGGATTGAGGGAGGAAAATTCGTTGCTACCAACATTTTGGGAATGTACGATGATGTCAAGGCTATCGTAAATTTGGTCAGAGATGGAACAAAATGCAGCAAGTGTCGCTTTTCATAGGGGGCTAGAGGACGTGTTCAGGGTATTAACCCGTCGGGTTTGTGGGGAAGATCATGTTGTGAGATTTGATTTTTTTTTTCATTGGTCGCTGCTTCGTGTCACCAGGAAGAATGCGCAATAGTGATTTCGAACCTAGGAAGTTTAGCTTTAGGGAAGAAGATGGTTATTAAGGTAATTAGTTATATTTAATCATAGTTTAGTAAATCAACTATTAATTTAATTGTCAAACTTATATATGTGTAACTTTCTCATAATAGGCCGGAATTGGATGTCGTTTCTTCCATGAACTCGTACCGACGAGCTCTGCATTTTAGAGCAAGTTTGGAATGATTTGGCTAAGGTGATTGATGTTATCTCTCACTGGAATTTATTTGTCGTATAGTATACGTTTGACGTTTTAAACAATTTTCCAGTTATAAAATAAAATATTTAAGATTGTTGAACCTAGTAATTTATGAATAAAAAGATTAAGTAGCGGTTTAAGTCGATTTAACCTGATTGTCACATTTTTATTCGATTGTGCACTATTTACCCATTTATGCGCTATTTTGACTATTTGGAAACTTATTTTGCCTGGATTGCTATAGATAGGTTTTATTTGATGTATTACTACTATTTTGGATGCTTGTGTGCTAGTTTAGGAATTTGGTTGACTATTGGTTGCATGTTTGAATTGTTTAGTTCAGATTAAAAAGTCGTTCGAAGGCGATCAAGTATTAGGAAATATTTCATTCGTTAGAGTTTCAGGTGCTTATCGATCGAATGCACACATTGGTGTACACCGATTATACGTATAAGGATGGTTGACTTAAATGGGAGAGATATATTCTTAAAGGATCTTTAGAGCACTTGAATGGATTTGGCGACGGAGCAACATTGTAGCTCGATGACAGATCCGAAAATAGAGCGACATTGGAGCTTAACAGCCGATTACAAGAATAAGGATGGACTTGGCAATGAGACGAACTTGGTGAGGAGTTGATTTCGCAACAAATGTTGTACATTTTCCTTGGGTGAGTATTTAGCCAATTTTGGTTAAATGCGACATCTAGGTAGTCGCTATAATGTAAATTTATCCCTTTACGCTAAATTCACTGAACTTTAAGAAAAAAAGAACTAGTTAAACCAGGTTTTACATATTAATATTACTAAAGAGGACACTAAAATTCCTTGATTTAGCGGATGCAATGGAATATAGTGGGGATAAAAGCAGATCTATTGTTCATCAGTGCTAAATTGAAATAGCATAGCGGTCGAAGAGCGCTATGAGCTATAGCGAGATATTGCGGGGCTTTAACGGGGGTTTAACTGCATAGGTAAGTCATTACCTGAGCTTGTAGCTTGAGAGTACCTAGACACATATGACGACGACCTAATTGCCATCATGTTTGAATCAAGTTTCATATTGGTCTAGTTATGGATGTTCTTTCGGTTATGAATCCTGAGGGGATTTTACCAATTGTGAGCAGTTGGTGTGTGTTGTGGGATGTTTTGATCTAGATTGGTTGGTTGGGCCACTCAGGCTAACCAATGAGTTGGCATATTTTTGTTTATTTCTTAGAACTTGTTCATAGATATCACTTGGAAGAGTTGCACTTATGCTATTCAATTTTACTTTCACTTTCCTATAGATGGAAAGAAAGCATAAGTCCAAAGCTGATGGTGTTGTGATTGTTGGGAAAACACCATCTATTGGTAAGTTGTTGTAACCTCACTTTTCAATGAGAAAAGTAGAGTGCTTTGATCACGTTTTCTCGAGTAGGATGTTGATCCTACAAGAGTTTTGATTGCTTGGAAGTTGAGTTTGACCCATGAGTATACCGATTTCTCATTCCGAGTGGGAACGAGAAGTAGATAACACTCACTTGGTTATGTGGGTGGTTTGAGTAGTGTGTTTCTGAATGGAGAGTTATCGTGTTTTAGTCGATAACTCAAACTGTTCAAGAAAGAGTACTCAACTCCCGACTTAGAGTCGATGGAAATAGAGTTTCGCTTTGGTGAGTTGGAAACATTATTTATTAGAAGGAGGTTAGAGTCATTGATGATGTCGCATCATCGAAATTTGTCTTCCTTGAGAGGTATACCTAACTTTGCTAGCGGCAACAGTTGTAATTCTTGGTCTCCAACGTGTTTGAAATTTCTTATAGACATGTATAGGAGATGTAGTTGACTGTGTGTGTCGACTTGAAGATATAGAAGTTCAAAAGCGATATTTCGTTAATGAACATCACTTGTGTTTATTATTCGATTTGGTTCCATAACTCGAGGAGAGGTAGTATGAAATCGAGCATGATGGTTGAAATGAGTGTCATTTGTTTCCAGTGTCATGAGAAGGGGTTGGTTACACATTTATTTTACGGTGAATGAGAAGTCAGCTTATTATAGCTGAATGGGATGGATCAAATAGTTTTCTATTACTATTTGAGACTTCCAAATGGATGTGGGATAGTTACCAATGGTTTGCATCAATAGGCTGCCACAGAAATTAGGAATAGTATGAAAGCTCTTGAGTCATACTCGATTTATTGACGAGAGATGCTATATTTCTATTCTTTATTTTTGAAACGAAAACCAGTTGTCGAGTTACATATGGATTGAATTTAATATTTGATGTATCTTATTAATTAGGTTAGTATCCTTTGTGCTAGGAGAGGTGTGGTTGTTATTTTCTATAATTGCCATTGTTTTGCCTATGTATATTGATTGATGATGTTTTCATGTTTGTTTATATTTTTATGATTATGAAGCATGCGGGATAATTGTATTGTTGTATCATTTATTTATTCAAAATAAAACTATACATGACTTGACATGCTTATATTAGATAAATTTAATTTATTTAGCATGTTTGTTCACTTTTTGTTATTTCTATCATTTCTCTTTGTTTGGTACATGCCCAAGTACGAAGAAGCAAGATTTGATTTATTTGGATGCTAATTCGCATTTATTTGTATCTAAATGCCAAGCTTGCTTAAAAATTGGTATATAATACATGTAGAGTCGTGGTATTTTCCGTTGGTACGGTTTTGGTGAGTTTTGCCCCATGTATGGGAAGCCACTTTTCGAATTTTGTTTCCTTTTACTGGGATGAGCCTTGCATGGCGATTTGATGCTTTTCCGAATCAAGCCATACATGGGAGATGCTACCGTAATTTTCCATGTATTATTCCATATTTGGGAAGAAATACAAAATGCGATTATATATCGAATTGTCTTCCGAATAGTAAGTTGTCACTTTTATTTTCAAACATTTGTTCATTTGGAAAATAAGTGTACAAGTTAGGTGTTGGCTTGGCAATGGCAGTTGTATAAAGGAATGAGAATATTGGTCCATCTCATAATCCGAGTCTATTTCCTTTGTTATAGTTGCTTCATTAGTTGTTTTTGAGAGCGGTAAGTGACAGTTTGTCTTGTGTCATTGCTTTTTTGACAGTGTTGGGTTATGTTGTTTTATCCTTGAGGATTTCAGGAACGAAACGGGGAAAGAATGTAATGACATCTATTTTAAAGATTGGATATTTAAATATTTTATTTAAATATTAATCATTAGTTAACTGAGTGATGGTAATCGTTAATTAACTGAGTGATGGTTCCAAAGGTAATTTTTCACAAATGATTCAATCAGGGCTGGAGACAAGTTCCATTGAGTTTGTATGGTTCGTTACATTAATAAAAGGTATCATAATTGCTAGATTTCAAGTTATGACCATTTGGTAATCATAACGATCTAGATACACGCACGTAAAATTATCGTTCCACGCAACAGTCTTGAATTTTGGAAAAACTTATATCATTGGAACCATATCATTGTAGTGATTCACACTATCAGTTTCATGGTGATTTGATGAGTCATTTAACCATGGCAAGCTAAAACGCACGTTAATTTCATAAGGAGAATTTTTGAATAAAATGAATTAATATAATAATCTGTATTATCCGAAACCCTAATCTCTCTCCTACTTAGTTGTGATTGTTCACACTAATCTCCTACCTCTCACTTTACTGTTTCATCAATTAGAAATGATGCTCCTCTTATTTCTTTTAAAATCGAGACCATGCTCGATACCATGGGCGTTGAGATCGGGTTGGAAGGAGCTACGCATTTGTACCCATTCTGTTTAGTACAATCTCCTTGACAGACCATGATTTTGGGGAGCCAAGCTAGGTTTTTTGTTTTCTCAACCTAAAGGAGATTATGGTCGAAGTGGAGATGGGTTTTCATTAAGGGGAGAAATCTCATCGCCGCTAGCATTTTGGGAATTTCTGATGATGGCAAGAACATCACGACTTTGGCCAGAGATGGAAAAAACATAGCAGGTGTCTGTTTTCACAAGGGGTGGAAGGAGTATGGGTTTAGTGTGTCGACGTGCATAGTTTGCAGAGAAGATCATGTTGGTGTGGTTTGATTTTGGTTTTGATGATTGCTTCTTCATGTCATCGGGAAGAATGCACAGCGGCAATACCTAGAAACGTGTACGGGCTTGGAAAGTTTAATCTTGGGGAAGACGATGGCTATTACGGTAATTAGTTTTATTTCATCATAGTTTACTTAGTTAACTATTAAATTAATGTTCAAACTTATATATGCGTAACTTTCTCCTACGAGATTGGAATTCGACACCATTTCTTCTTATGAACTCGTATTGACGAGCTCAACGTTTTAAAGATAGTTTGGAATGATTCGGCTAAGGTGAGTTTGTACCCGCAATTTTGGTGATAATTAATTTAGTTACTTAATTAGATTCCCAAAAATGGAATTTTCGCAAACGATGGAATTTGACCATGAAACTTGCATTGTTGCATTAGTGATGGAATTCTGGTCAAATTTCATGTTTGGAACTTCGTGAACGGAATCCATAAGAAAATTTTACGGGTGAAATATGAAAACAAATGGAAAATAAATAAACATAATACATAAAATATTTATTACTATATATAACCTACCATCATTGGGCAAGTCGATCGGGCGATTGACCTAGGTGTTAACCTTCTAGTCAATCCCAGCCCAGTGATGGCTAGATTTTGTTTATATAATTTATTATATTAATGGATGGATCTTTATTAAATTAAATATAACGGACCGGAGTCATTTTTATGCAAAAAAAGGACTAGACCCCCATTCTTTTGCTCATATTTTCTGGAGGTAACAGCAAAGCTTTGGCATTTTGAGTTTTCCAATCTCTTCTAAAATCCTAAATTATAAATCTATTCAAATCAATCAAACATGAATTGGAGTTTTTTTTTGAGTAGAACGGATGTGTAGCATGGCACTACACAGCCGATTAAACATATTATATATATATATATAAAAATATTATCCAGTTGACAAGCCCAAATGGTGGCTAATAGTTTGAGAACAAAGTATTATGAACCCACAAAAACCTTCAAACCCCATACAAATAGATACTACATCATAGAAACATAGTAACTGTGACGACCCAAACTTCCCAGTAAAGGAAAGACTGGATTGCCCTGAGAACAACACACATCAGAGCACAAACTAAAGAACATTTTATTGCTGATTACATCAGAGTACAAAAATATAACAGAGTATGAATACTTAATACATAATAGGAATACAATAATATCAGAGATTTAAGTTACATTTAAATAGCAGCGGAAAAATAATACAAATATACAACTGAAAGGAATACACGGATACAGAGCTTTCCGAATATCGCTTCAGCTATAAACCAGGATCCTATAAATATATCTGCAAAAAGCTACTCGACTGCCCGTGTGGAAAATATGGGCACCCGAGTTTGCCAGTGAAACAAACTACAGGTCAGTCATGGGACTGGTATGAGAAATCTTAACTAAACTTATCTAATAAGGCTAATCACAGGACCACGCCGCTAACGCGGAACGGGTTTACTTCATTGGATTGCCAATGCATAAAATAAAGTAAATCGTTAAACAACGCAATGTTTTTTAAGAAAAATGAAACCATTATAAGACCCAAGTCCCATCACACAATGCAACGCAAACCGGAGGATAGGGTTTTACCTTATAATGGTCAAAAGATGCTTGATACGATAAAACAGATTTAATATTTGTGTGTATATGCTCTAATAAAAACATTTCAAATATAAATGTATCAATCCTAGATGGCATGGGTACCATATATCATGTTGCCATACTAGTTCTACAATCAAAACCGCAAGGTCGTATTGGAAATTGGATTTCCATCATGAGTCGAGGCTAGGGGCAAGCTCCTCTCCAATTCGAGACACTCTAGCAAATTCCTCAGGATCCCCCTCAGTGAACCCTTGGATCTTCAGCGCCGGTCCCCGCCTGTCGGCAGTGGATTGGTTATGCTTGAACACACGTTTCCCGGTTCCTTTTAACATGTAGTATGACCACTAACGGCCTATAAAAAAATCCGAGGCGCCTCAAAATCCATCATCCACATAAGTAAAATGTCAGACAGTTTAAGCACTGACACTACTCCTAGCTAGCTAGAAAGAAACGTGTGCACTCCCTGCAGTCCTAATCCTGTTTTTGACTCATACCGGGGTGTGAGGCTCGCGAAGTCACGCTATACACAAAGCTATGCCGTAATAGGCTTACTTTGATCATCCCACAAGGCCCTGCTTTTTCAACAAAGCCTTTATCATTTGCATCTTGGCGTGCCACATTGACAATTCACGCCATGCGATCAATCACTATTAATATATACCAGGGTGTTAAGTAGAGAATAAATTCTCCACCACCAAATAGACATACATTAATAGAAATCAATTTAATTCACACGGAATGAAATCTAATGTCAGACACGCATCCATTTACTAGCTTATGCTCTGGGGCTGAGCGGAAACCAAATCCGAACAATCAACAATAGTCCGGACGGTCACCACTGAGGCCCCTTCAAGGTAGCTACTCCCATCAAGGGACTCAGTAGCAACACATCCATTCGATGTAAAGATCGTCGGTCTTCAACCACCGTCTTCATCTTTGACTCTTCATCGTCGTAGTAATTATTCGGAATGGGTTAAACCCGGTCTTTCCGAATAACTCACGTATTTTATAATTAAAAATCAAGTACTATAAAAACATATCCAACGCCTCATTCCAATTCAGAATATTCTTCTAATAAAATATTCACCTTATTTTATCAAAGATAAATTATTCAAATTATTCTTAAATCCTTCTTTTAAAGATTTATTACAACCCCAATTTGGTTTTAAATATCAAAAATCATCATTCAGTGATTCTTCAAATTTAAGAAATTAATCTTATTCTTAACTGGGTTAAAGAACTAATGTCATTTAAAACATAGTTCACGGTAAACCCAAAAACGTCTTCCATAAAATATGGAATCTTCACGGAAATCAAATCAATATATAATCGTTATAAATTTCTTTATCCGACCAATAATATAAATGGAATAATGGTAAAGCCTCTTAAATTCCATATGTAGTATCGGTCTTCTTTTACAGAAGCTTATCTCGGTTATTATTAATTCAAATTCCATTCAACTCCAATTTAATATATTAAATTGGAAAACATGGTTTTTGGAAAATTCCCATTTATATCTTAAATAAAGATCTACAAATTCCAAATCATATTTTCACTGTCAGTTGGGTTAAAGAACAAATGTCGATTAAAAACACAGTTCACAATAACCCAACATTTCATCTTATTCCAATTACTAAATATAATTGAAAACTTTTAATAATCTTAAATTAAAGATTATTCTTTTCATGTGGGGTTTAAGAACAGTGTTATTTAAGACACTATTCACGGCAAACCCAAATCCAGTTTATTTAATTTAACTTCAATTAAATATTAACATATTGGAAAACTTCATTAAATCTAAATTTAACGATTTATTCTAGTTAATAACTAGTTCATTTAAATAAAAATATATTTTTCTAAAATATATTCTTTTTCTAAAATATTTTCTAAAACACTCTTTTCTAGAATATTCTTTATTGGAATGCGACTCAATCAACAACCATATATTGCCTGTAATCAATGATCATGATAAATAATTATCAAGCATCCAACTAACAACCAAAGTGGATTCTACACTAAATATTGGGACTGGTGTAGATCAAATATCATCCCAACACCCGTGTGGGGTTTCATCCAACAACCAATAGTGAATTATTTGTGCACTTGGGCGATGTGTGAAAAATTATCGACCCAATCACATAAACAAGTCGGATGACTTGTAAATGGGTGTGTAATATTCAGTTTGAATATACTAACAATATATTTAACACATCAAACATTTCAACATCACAGATATATGTTTCAATTTTTTTTTTTGGACAAATGACAAATAAAATATAATCTCTTATTTCAATTCCTTTTATTGTAAACAAACGACAATAAAAATCTAATCTCTTTTAAACAAACAAAAATGTAAATTTGTCTAATTCCTTTTGAATATACAAAAATGCCTATTTTTGTTTAACTCTTTTTAATGCACAAAAATGTTTATTTTGGTTTAACTCTATTTAATGACCAAAAGTGATTATTTTGGTTTAACTCCATTTTTTTATATGAGCAAAACGTCTATTTTCAATATCACATAAAAATGCAATCCTTTGGTCTTATTCTTTTAATGAGAAAAATATTACATAAAAATGTATGTTTTTAATTCACTCTTTTAAATGACCGAAGATGCCTATTTTTAATTCATTTCTTTTAAATGACAAGAATGTTCTTTTTATTTTAATTTACATTTTCTAGCAAAAATGTACTTTTTATTCTAATATACATTTTCTAGCAAAAATGTATATTTTACTCTACATTTCATTTTCTAACAAAAATGTATATTTTATTCCAATTCTTCTAATGTAACAAAAATGTACATCTTTATTTTCATTCTTTTAAAGTAACAAAAATGTCCATTTTTACTTCATTCTTTCAAAGTGGCAAAAGGAATGTTTTCTAATTCATTTTCTAAAATGACAAAAATGAATGAATTTACTTCATTCTTTTCAAAGTGACAAAATGAATGAATTCTTTCTATAATCATGTTTTCACAAAAATGTTATTTTTATTTGCAAAACATATTTCCAATAAAAAGGTTGTTTTTATTTACATAACAATTTCTATTTAAAAATGTGAATTACATGTGAATACGTCTTTATATCAAAGTGTTTATATTTTAATGTACCATTTACATTAAAAGTGTAAAATCAAATACAAATACACTTTATCTCAGAATGTACATTTTCTAATGTATCATTTACATTAAAATGTAAAATCACATGTTTATACATTTCATATCAAAATGCTGTGATAATTCCAACATAACATTTCATATCAAAAATAACATTATTCTTTTATCAATTGACAAAATGACAATTTGGTTTTGTCAATTCTTTTAATGTAAACAAAATGACAAATTTGCCTAATCCCTTTTTAATGTAAACAAAATGTGAATTTTGTTATATCCTTTTTAATATAATCACAATGTTCATCTTTAACTAATCCTTTTTAATGGGACCAAAATATGATAATTTTGTTATATCCTTCTTAACGAAATCAAAATGTTCATGTTTAACTAATCAAGTTTTGACAGAGATGTTATTCTTTTTCACAAATCAAGTTTTGACAAAAATTGTGTCTTTTATTCCTATAAACATATTTGGACAAAAATGTGTCTTTTATTTCTATAAACATATTTGGACAAAATGTGTCTTTTAACTCTAGTGTACATTTCCAAACCCAAAAATGACCTATTCATATTAACATATAATTTCTTATGTATTCCAATTACAAATAAAGAATATTTTATTTTAATACAAGTTTCCATGTATTCTACATAACAAGTAAAAGAATGATTTATTTGTTTACAATTTCTAATTTAACTTAACAAATAAAAATGATAATTTTATTTGTTAACAATTTCTATTTAACAAAAATGATATTTTGTTTATTCTATTTTGTTTCAACAAAAATGATTCTCATTACAATGAAAATGAAATCTTTATTGTCTACTCTTTTTCTAACGGTTCATATTTAAATAAAAATATAATTTTTATTGACAACTCTTTTCTAACGGTAATGACAAGTTTAATCTAAATATATATTTCTATTGAAAATGACACATTTAATCTAAATAAACATTTTTAAATAAAATGTTGTTTTTAACCTCAATAAACATTTCTAAACAAAATGTTATTTTTTATTTCCCTTAACATTTTACAACTAAAATATTATTTTTCTTTACTTTAACATTTTATAACTAAAATGTTATTCCTATTCACTTTAACATTTTATAACTAAAATGTTATTCCTATTCGCCTTAACATTTTATATGTTAACAATCTTCCATGAATCCTAATGTCATATAAAAAGGGTATTTTATATGTTAACAAGTTTTCCATTTCTAATGAGCGAATAAAAGTGAATTTTATTTGTCAAAATCAAGTTTACATTACTAATGACAAATAAAGAAAATTTATTTGTCATAACGTTATTTTTACATCCCTAATCCGATCTTGATAAGTAAAAATGATATATTTGTTTCAACAATTTTATAATCATAAGATACATATTTGTTTTCATCAAATTTATGATCAAGGTGACATATTTGATTTCAACAAGGCAACCATGATATATTTACTTTCATCCAAACATAATACACACGATTTAGTTCAGTGATTCACCATGACCATAGGATAATCAATATTTCAACAAATATATACACAACAGCAGCATGAATTTTATAAGAATATAAGTTTCAAAATGAAATAAATAATTTATTTGATTTTAAAATAGAAATCTCACCAAAACAATTCTGATCTGAAATTTCCTGAATTTCCAAAGTGTCCGGTTTCAGATCTAGACAGTTCTGAAATGTAGATCTTGATTGTACGATTCCAACGCTTCCGAATTTGCTAAATTCTGACCTCGTTTGAATGAGTTATGAAAATTTAAATGTTAATCACTTTAATAATTAATTAAACAATTAATTAATTATCCACTAATCCATTTCTCAATTACCCCTTCTCCTTCGTAATTGTCTGGAAAACATCGAACCCATGCTCGTCACAAAGGTCCACCGTAGCACCTCCAACCACAGCGCCAGGCCACCATCGGACTTCGCCACTCCATGCGCCACCACGCCTCCTCCTTGCGCCGCCAGTTTCCGCCAACTCAGTGGTCCCATGCCACCAGGAAACCCTCCTAAAGCCGACGAGTTTAGGTGCTGTTTTCAGGTGATTTAGGGTCTTAAATCCGATCTTAACCGTTGAATCGACAGAGCTCTGGTAGCCCGAAAATTTGGCTTTGGAATTTTTAAAATCGATTTAGTGGATTGGAAGAACGACAGGAAAGGAATTCGGAGCTCCTAGGCCACCGATTTTGAACATGGCAGCGACTGCTAGGTCTTTGGGGAAATGGGGTTACGTACTGTACTGTATACGGTATATATATAGGTGTATTTCTAATTTAATTTAATTTATTTAAATCCAATAATTCCCTTTTACTCATACGAACTCCAATTCAAACCCAACGACTGTCTCCCCTAGATAAATACCCCCGTCCCGGACACAATGGAATATGTTTTGTAACCCAGTTCGGCTGTTACGATATGTTTTTCTTTAAATTAAATTATAAATCATTTAATTATTTAATTTGATCGTACATTTTAATTTACCGGGGCCACATACCGAATCTAAAAATTACAGAAAAAATATTTCTAGTTATGTTTTGACGATACGGTTCTAACAAGACTAATTTCGTTGAATTATGAGACTGTTTGAAAATTGACTATTTTTCGGTCGATTAAATTTGACTGAAATGATCAAAACACATTTTCACTTGCCACACTCACATATTAATTCGAAAAATTATGAAAATTGAAACCTAACAATAATTTGACATTCTGGTTCCGATAAAAGTGGTTTCGTCGAAAACCGAGGCCGTTTGAAAAATGACTATTTTTAAGGCCAATATATTTAATTAAAAAATATATAAATTCTACAGCGACTTTTCTAAATTTTAAACAGGACATAACTTTTTATTTTTAAAGTGAAATTTCAAATTTTCAGATTCGTTAGAAAGATATGATTAAACAGTTTTAAATATTTCTGGTTTCGCTCAATTCTGCCTTAAAATGAATCCTGTATAGTCCGTCAAAGTTCAAATTCAAATTTTCAAACTGCAGCGCTGTTTTAAACTCCTTTTATAATTAAATTAAATTTATTCATTTAAAAAAAATAGTCGTTCTTATTTAAAATAAATTATTTTAAACATTAAAATCCACTAAAATTTCTAAAATAAAAATTTTAAATTGGCCCCAAAATTCCGGGTCGTTACAGTAACATAAAGCAAGAACCTTAAACATGGAAAGATATATACAGACCGAACAAAACGAACCACCAAATACAGTAACTTCCCATGCAATAATTACCATGTTTAGTGCAAATCTGGGCTTGACCCTCCTTGATTTGAACCCACCGATTCTGCATGGCTATTATTTAGAGGCAAAGCAAGCCTGAATCTAGCTGAAGATGATTGACATGTCCATGACTGAAAGAAGTATAGGATAAGTCTGCATAATCCTTCAAAACTTTTCATTGGTTTGTTAAAAATAACTGCATTTCTCTCCTTCCAAATGCACTAGCAATAAATAGGTAAGAAGGAGTCTAAAACCGCATTAGCTGAACTATATTGCTAGTAATCAAGTAATCAAACAGTGACGAAATGTCAGAAATGAAGCCAAGTAAGTGAATACTAGTTGCAACCAATATTGGGTATGAAACAAGAATTGGAGATATTGAATTCAGATTTGCACAAACGGGTTGGTTCGATGAATAGGTAATTTATATTAGTGAATTTCCTTCTACTTTTCCTATCCTTCTTTCAAATTTACAAATCTAAATCTGTGTTCGTAAATCCCCTTTGTAAATAATTTGTAGATCTGTAGGATTTTGGGAATTGTAAGCCTAAAAGCTATATTAAATCTAGATTTGGATAACTTTCAGGTGAGTCAAAAATATATATATACATTGTTTATAATAATTTATAAAATTCATTTTTGTTAAATATGAATTATATACCCTAAAAGTTATTAGATTTGTTAATTTTTGTCAAATCTGAAATATTATGAATTTAGGTTAAGTATGGATTTGTATGCCATTTTAATTTAATATCATCATCTTGCCTACAACTATTCTTAAATTATTTAAGATTATTATCAGCACCTTGGATCTCGAATCAATCCCAAAACTTTAACTAAAAGTATAGTATTTTATTCCAGATTCATAAGATTTGGTGTTGATTTGTAGTTTCTGCGATTTTGATTAGAATAAATAACCTTCTTGTGTTGATATTTTTTAGAGGTTTATCGCAATATTCTGTCCTTTTTCCTCTTCTTGCATTAAAAGTTATTATTTGAAATCTAAAAGGAACATAAATAAACCAAATAAGAAGAGATATGCAAATTCATGTATTTTTATACGTGGTTTGCAACATCTATTCTAAATAGTATATTAACCAATTTTCCTCTTTTAGATGGTTTGGGCAAAAATTACAATAATTATAGTAAATAAACTTTTATAAGATTTTGAATCTTAAACAAGATTAAACAAAAAAGAGGGTTGTTTTTGTCATTAATTTAAACATAAATAGCGCTATTATATTAAATAAATGCTTTTTGTTATTGTGTGTTTGAATTTGAAATGTTTCCATTTCATAGGAATAAACGTATAGTAATAACTCCCATAGTAAATGGAAAATAAATATTTGTAACCATTGAAAGCAATAATCATGGAATCTATTACTAAAATAAAAAGGTCATAAGTAGAATAATAACCATTGTAACCATGTACGTCTTTTAGGAAATTAATTGAATATGAAATTAAATGCCTAATTGGTTATAGTTTAATTTGTTATTTGGAAAAAGGATTGTAACTCCAAATAGTAAAATAAATAAGTAATAAAATTTTGTGTGTGTGTATTCAAATAAAAATCAAATGGAATTAAATTAATATACAAATTGTAACACCCTGCATTTTTAAATAATGAACATTAACATAATTGCCCAAATAATTATGGAAGAGTATGCATTGAAATTTGATAATGAATGCATGCTATAAATTGGGCAATAAATAAAAATATGCCACTATGTAAACTAAGTGTGCAATAGTATGTATATATAATTAAATAAAAAGAAATGAAAAATGGTATAAA
Source organism: Allium sativum (assembly GCA_030737875.1). Lineage (NCBI taxonomy): Eukaryota > Viridiplantae > Streptophyta > Magnoliopsida > Asparagales > Amaryllidaceae > Allium > Allium sativum. Next base: position 304,435,281 of record CM060916.1, on the reverse strand, counting down.
TGGTATGCACATTAATTCTATAAACCACGTGCATTTGAATTTAAGATAAAAAGGTTGTTAGCGTTTTATCAGGTTTAACCATTTAATAAATATAAGCTTCTAGTGATAACCATACTTGAAATTGAAACTTGATGCGTGTTAGAAACAAAAAGAGATTAATGTCAAATTGCAACGTTTCTTTGATTAATAATTCGTTGCATAAATGGAATAAAATCATGCAATAAAAAGGGAATCTAAATGATGTTAGTTAAGTAGTGTTTTAATTCAGAACATGTGCATGTAAATATGCAATGATATAATTATTTCAAGAATATATATGCATGCATATTAATTTTAGTAATAAACTCATTTGAAACTAAGATTTAATATGTGTTGAGAAAAGAAGAAAATTTGGCAAAAACCGAAAATGCAGGTAAGGTTTTGTATAATTGTCATAAAAGAATCAACAAGCTTGAATTATGAGAAGTTAATGCACGCATTAATAGGATAAATAGTAAGCATTTAAATTTAAAATTTAGATGCGTGTTAAAACAAGAAACCATGTAATCTTGAAGGTAACTTTTAAAGAAATTTATTTGTATATTAAATACGTGTTGAATTTGAAACTGATAAGCAAAGAAATGGAAAGGAATAAATTTAAAATGTTAAGAGAATAATAACTTCATAAGATTAGGGGAATTAAACACGAAAGAATTTGAAAGTAAAGGAAAAATGAATACACATATTTATTTAAGCGTTCAAACGCGCGTTAAAAACTAGAAAGAATAATAAAATAACTAAAAAGTATAAACTATAACGACCTAGATTTTTTATGATTTATTTTAAATATTTAATATGGTTTAAATATTGAGTTGACAATTTATATAAATTTTTATATTGAGTTATCAATTTAATAATCGAAATACGATTTATTTTGAATATATATAATTATCATAATACGAGAATCTGAAATAATTCAATTCAAAATTTAAACTGAGTCAAAATGATTCAAATAATTTATAGAAATTCTATTTGAATAGAAACGATAATAATAGTAATTTATTATTGGAGAATTTATTTGTTTTGAATTTAAATTATATTATATCGATTTAATATGGTTATTTTATATATATGTTCGAACTAAATTTTACAACTTATTCTATTGAGTTCAAAATAGTGTCATAACGTTGAAACGTCAGTTGTTACGTTAAAATAGCGGTTCATGATTTCAAGTTGTGAACCCCGAGATATTTGATTAGTAGATACACTTGAAATCAAATTAGTATCTATTTAAAAAGAATAAAGATCTATTTAAATTGAATCACATTAACATTATTGTACCTTAACCTATAACCTATAGTGTACTATACACAGACAATTTCTTAATGCCTAAGTATTCTCCCTCTACTAATATCGCGTGACCTTCCTTCTGTTTCTATTTCTTCTTTAGGAAAGGAAGAAAATGAGATCGGTTATCATTTTAAATACTCATATGTCCCCCTACCTTCGTCTATAAAACCGCTGACTACTCTCCCCACTCACTTCTATTCTTTTTCCCCCCTCGCCCGGTTATTCTTCACAATGAGAAATTGAAATCCAAACGATGTCTTCAGTAAACAGAAAAAGAGCGTTAGAAGAAAATCAGAATTCTGCTTCCCATTTAATTTCAACCCGCGCTCTCTTAGGGTTTGAGTTGCTGATCGACGCGACGATGAGGAAACAAGGTGAGGGTTCGGCTCAATGAAGTCACTATTACAATTTTGGGGGTTCAACGCTTTAATGTTTGCTGATTTGAGGGGTGCGAACAGGTGTTTTTGAAACTAGAGATTCGGGCAGTATCAGATTTTGTGAAATGGAGTTCGAAATCGAACCGGAGGGTGTCGCGTTTTGTTGTGTAGTGTTTTGAGCCAGGAGAAGCTTTGCGTGGGTGGTTGAGAGGAGCTGTCGATGGGAAGAGTTTGGCCTCTGTGTATTTGGAATGAATGGAAGAGAATTATGTTCATAAAACTGTCATGGTTCTGGACAGGAAGTCGTGTTAATGTGGAAGTGAAGTTGATCAATGAAGCTGGCAGACTTGGTGAAGGTCGATTGATCGAGGATCGGGATATATGACGACGTTGGATGGAGTATGGTTTAGCAATAGGAAGAAAACAAAGATTCTGGATACTGGAGTGTTCGGCTGGGAAAGTGTTAGCTTGGACTATAGAGGAAGAAGAGTTTATTTTATGTTAAGGGTAACTATTTTAATTTAGTAATTTAATTTTTTTATTCATATTTAAATTGTTCGGTGGCCTGTTTAATGAATGTCATATTAAAAATATTCATGATCTTAATGAATGAACTCAATCAAGAAATTCATAGTGCAGATTACATAAGCTGGAACCGAATTTGGAATCAAAATGGATCGAAATAAAATCACGGTGAGTAAACTTACTCCCTGGATTATTTAATATAATATTATATATTTTTTGTTGGTTGATTGGATGCGTTTAAATATTTTTATGGCTATTCTATATATTTATTAGTTATATAGGATTAGTGTTTGTGGCTATTATATATATATATATATATATATTTGTGGTTGGATATTTTCCGCAGTACCATTAGCGCATGCACGCAGTATCATTAGCGGATGACCCTATGCGCCCCACAATATATTATAGTGGATGACTTTCTATACCGCGATATTATGCCTCGAAGCAGGATGGGAATTATTTATGTTGGCTTATATTTGTGGATGAAGGAAAACAGTTTGGAGTGATCCAACTGGATTCCTCAAAATTTATTATTATTTGTTTTCATATATAAATATTATCGTATATTATGTGTTAGAAAACCTGGGAATGATAATTGGTTTCTTTTAGATGTTTAAATATCACTGTGCCTAAAGATTGTTTTATAAAAATATCGTAAAAGGGATTTTGAGATTTAAAAGGGGAAATCTATTTTTCTAAAATAAAATTTGAAGTTCAAATGGGCTAAGAAATATTAACTTGTTTTGAATAATAAAAATAAGCACATCATTTATAAACGATGTTTATAAATGAAGTGAAATGAATTATCATTGGATAATTCGGGAAATGTAAATACCAGTGTAGATTTAAAAAGGGAAATTTCATTTTCCCAAAGTAGAAATTATAATTTCAAATGGATTTGAAATCGATACTTGTTTGAATATATAAACAGGTAATATAAACAGGTAATATAAAGGATTTTACAAAGAAAGGTGAAAAATTATAATTTGGATAATTTAAAATATTTAAATTCAAATATGAATTTAAAATGAATTGGGAATCATGTTAAAAGAGAAACGATGAAATTTATTCCAATGTTCAGTATGTAAGTTGAATTAAAATAAATCGATATGGATTTATGATAAGAATTCGACTATGTCGGATTGACTAAAAGTAAATTATTTCCAGAAACAATATTTAAAATTGTATTAGATAGAAGCTGAAATTAAATATGAAAATAAAATCTACAATTATATGTATAAGTTATAATAAAACATTCCTGGATAGGAATTTGATTTCAAATGGAATTTGAAATGAAAACTTATTTTAATATATATAAAATATGGAAGTTAAATTTATAAAATACGTTTATAAATAAGGTAGGATAGTTATCGTGGGATAAGTTTGGAATTTTAAATTCAAGTATGAATTAAAAAGTGAATTGGAATTCGTTTCAAAAAGGGAACGACGGATTTTATTCTGGAATTCGAAATATAAAGGAAATGAGATAAATCTAAGGATTAATAATTAAAATTCGATTATATCGATCGAATTTTATAAATAATTTATTTATAAAGGAATTGGAATTTAGTATAGATTATTAAGTTATAAATAAATTTATAGTTGAGTTATGAAATAATCAACAGATAGAGATAATCGAGATTATTAGGTTGGATTTGGTAAATGGGCTGAATTTATGTTTATATATATATAAGAATAGATTTGAATTTATTTATAAACGAAGTTTAAACCTTTATATTTAAATATAATTAAAACGAACTTGTCGCAGCGCGGTAGTTCGTAATTTGGCGTTTTGAACTTCAATTGAGTATATAAAACTCAATTTAAGTCGGAATTCTTTGAAACAAGAACCATCGGGACCGTTTGAATAATATGTCTAATGGAAGAGAAAATTCGGGATTTTATCTTATAGATTTTGAGTTATGTCAAAATCAAATTTCCAGAAAAACAGTGCCATAATCGTTTAAAGACCATAACGGTTTACTTAAAGTTAATATAAGTATTTTAAGTAATGAATTTCCATTAGAAAAATCCAGATTTGATTTATAAAATAAATATGAACTCAAGTGAAGTAAATGAATTGATTTTTGAAATAAATAAAAAAAATCTGATTTCTAATAATTGAATGGAGTTAACTAGATTGAAAAGATATTAGCTAATGAGATTTTGGATTGAACTTTACTACTGTTAAGTGAATTAAATTTGTGAATTGAGATTTGAAATTAAATATGAAACGTAAGTTAGAAATGAAATTTAACTTGTTTATAAGTGAAGTAAAATATATTTGAACATGATATGTTTAAACTAAAGGTATTTGGCAAAAGAGCTAATTTAAGAATAAATTAGCGATTTTTGTTAGGAATAACTGGATTTAGTTGGGATAAATTGGAAATAGGTGAACATGTGTTAAATAGGTGTGGAATGAAGTGTATAAAGATTATAATATGAGTACCCGACATAAAGGTACACGTTTAAATTCCATATGAGGTTTTATACGCCGAATCGACAAGCTGCTTGGCTTTTTTATTTTCTTTTTGAATGGAAGGGCCTAAAGAGGCAAGTTGAGGTTTAAGATATTGACCGGTACAAAGGAGGTGCTGGCGAAATTTTCCGGAAATTTAAGGAGTTAGAATATTTTTAAGAAAATTTGATAATTAGAAATCAATATATCGATATATATAGAATTCGATAAGGAAATGAAATTAAATAGAATATTGTAAACAAAAAGGAAATCTATAAATTTAAATCCAGTAAGAAAAGAAAGAGAAACGTATACTCGTATGAAGTGAAATGAATAATTGATTTTTATGGTATTGATTATTCGAAATAAGTACTCTTGTCCGTTTTGAAGTTAAGAATGTTATTCAGTCAAGGTCTAAGAGGTAGTTATTCCCCAACTTGATTGATTTCATCGTTTACCGATAAATAGCAAGATTTAGTCTGGAAGATCAATATCTGAATATAATTTAATTTAATGCAATATTTTGGGTTGTTGTAACGATGTTTTGCACAACATTTGTTTTAACCCAAGTAAACGGAATTTTGGAAATATAATAATAAATATTTCCTAAGTATAGAAATAAATAAGTTCGGGAAAGAGATGAATAATTGGAATGTTTTCCAATTATAAATAGAAAATACTTTCTAAGTATAGCAAATAAAAGAAGATGATATATGGAAATATTTTCCAAATAGTGTAAGAGGCCAAGGAGATTGTTTGATGCTTTGGTTGAATGTTTGTTTTTCTTCGATTGCTAAATAATCGACAATCGAAGTATTTTCCAATATCGTTGTCAATATGGAGACACCGGTTGGATTATTATCCAAGACCACTTTGTATTCGCAGTACCATTGCGAATCAGATCATATAAAGACAATCAAAGACAGAGTAAAGAGCAAGGGCTTTTTTTGTTAATCCTAGGTAAATATTGCCTAAGATGGATTAATGGAAATCCTGCCTTCAGTTTCGTTCAATCCCAGAACGAACGTGTATGGACGCATGTCTGACAGAGTTTTCCAACGATCACATATTTTCATCTATATAAATATATATGGTGGCGGAGAATTTATTCTCTTATCAAAATATCCAGAATATCTTTGTTCAAATCAATTAATGATTAACGGATCGGACAATGTGGCATTCAAAGTGATTGTGCTATCAAGGAATGGTAAGTAATTGTAGCCTCAGGCCTCAACAACTAGGAAACGACAAAAATCGGACGGGCAACATGGCTAAGTGGGTAGCTCCCAATTAGGGTATATTATCACCTATCCAGAGAAATTTTATTTCCTTCTTTAATCTATCGATGTTGTCCCTTTCGGGAAACAATTGCTGATCCCAATCGTTGGTGATATACAATCAATACACTCAAGCAAAATGAGTGGTAAGTCATGTGTGGACGGGCTGCAAGATGTTATTGTTGAATCTAGTGTATCCCTCTTTAGAGATACATTATCGGAAGGTGGTTCCATACCTTGTTATAGTTGGAAATTCATTACCCAATAAGTGCTCGCGGTTTTGATTGTATATTATATATGTGGAGCGTAAGATGAAAATGTTCCACTAGATCGTTATTTCTTTGATTTAGATACAATTATAATATCAGATTAGTATTGATTTAGATACAATTATAACACCAGTCCATGACTGACCTAGAGTTTATTTTTTTTGTTTTAACCTAAAATCTTCGATGCCCAAATTTTTTACGGGCAGTCAAGTAGTTCAGGTATTTACAGCTATATTTATAGGAGCTTGGATTAGGATGCTTCAACATTATCTAGTTATTGTTATTTCCGTTGTGTTGTAAGTATTGTATTCTGATAATGATATGTTATACAGTTAAAATTTTGTATTCCAAAAGCTGTTATATATATATATATATTTTATTTTATTCCGCTGAGATTTGAGATCCTGTGTTGTTGATTTTGTTCTTCTTCTATCTTTTTCTTCTTTATTAAATAATGATTTGTATTTCTATGCAATTTGGGTTGGACGTGTGGTGCATTTAATTAACTGAGATATTACGGAAATGTCGGTTCGTTATAATCGGTATTAGAGCTTAGGTTGAGTAAATACCTTTGGTGGGTGTTTACTCATTAGAGATAGGGTCAGTAGAACCATATCTCTAATTTTAGTGTATGTACACGACAACGTGTACTTGCAATGAGTTTAGTGTATGTATATAAGAGCATGTACTTGTAAATTGATATAAAAATTGTTTTATATTATGTGGGTTTATCTGTTGAGTGGTTTATGAATTCTGATCGAATCGTGGGACGCCACGAAGTCGATTGGAATTTCGAAGCACTTGAATAGAAGATTGGACACAATATTGTTTTAAAGTGGGTAAATGAAATAATTTTACCAAAAAAATATATTTTGCTATAGAAGTAATAATTTTCTGAAATTATTATATTATATGGATGTGTTGGTTGTTATTATTATAATTAAATAAGATTATAAAATTGGAATGGTTATATATTACCAAATATAATTTGTATATAAATGAAATATACAAATGAGATGAAATAAAAATTTAATTCAAACTAGAATTTGGGATTTAAATCCTTTGTGTTTGGGAAAAATATTTTTCTAAATGAATATAAATTAATATAGCATTACTTTTAATGGATTTGAATGAAAACATTTTTGAATAGATTTTGAAAGGGATAAAGCATTGAACTCGCTTCAGTGGCTGGAAAATAATTCTAATGATGATCCAACATCACCAGTGTTCATTTTCGAGTTTCTAAGTGATGAATTTCTAACTTAGAAAAGTTTTTGATGGAAATTGTTTGAAGGAAAACAAGTTGGTAGAAAATTCAAATGTTTTGAATTTGAGGTGGAAATATATATATGTAGATATCTATATGATTTCTAAAGGATTTCAAATCAAAAACCTGAGAATTTGAAAGTTGGAATTTAAATATAATTTAAGCAAGTTAAAAAAATCAAAGTGAATAAATTGATTCAAATCATTTTGAATGAATATAATTGCATATAAATGGAATATGAATCAGATGTGAATGTATTGATTGAAAATCATTCGAATTAATTGAAAGTAAGCATATATAGTGTGCAATGTAAATGGAAACCAAAAGTTTTGGTAGAATTAAATTTGTTGAAATATGAAATGTTAAGCTTAGACACAGATGAGCTTTGAAAAGTAATGGGTTTTAACATTTTTCCTGTCTTAGTAATTTCCGGTACGAAAATCTTCTAAGGAGGGAAGAATGTAACGACGCGGATTTTTGACGATTTATTTTAAATATTTAATATTGTTTAAATATTGAGTTGATAATATAAATAAATTTTTATAGTGAGTTATCTATTCTTTTTTTCTCCCTCGTTCAGTTATTCTTCACAATGAGAAATCGAAATCCAACCGATGTCTTCAGTAAAAAAAAAGAGCATAAGAAGAAAATCGGAATTCCGCTTCCCATTTAATTTCAAGCCGCGCTCACTTAGGGTTTGAGTTGTTGATCGACGCGATGATGGGGAAACAAGGTGAGGGTTCGACTCAATGAAGTCACGATTACAATTTTGGGGGTTCGATGCTTTAATGTTTGGTGATTTGAGGGGTGCGAATAAGGGTTGTTGAAACTCGAGATTTGGGCAGTATCAGATTTTATGAAATGTTGTTCGAAATCGAACTGAAGGGTGTCGCGTTTTACTGTGTAAGGTTTTGAGCCAGGAGAAGCTTTGCGTGGGTGGTTGAGAGGAGCTATCGACGGGAAGAGTTTGGCCTCCGTGTATTTGGAATGAATGGAAGAGGATTTCTGTTCATAAAACGGTCATGGTTCTGGACAATGAGTCATGTTAATGTGGAAATGAAGTTGATCAACAAAGCTGGCAGACTTGTTGAAGGTCAATTGATCAAGGATCGGGATATACAATGGGGTTGGATGGAGAATGGGTTAGCAATAGGAAGAAAACAAAGATTTTGGATATTGGATTGTTCGAATGTGAAAGTGTTAGCTTGGACTATAGAAGAAGAAGAGTTTATTCTGCATTAAGGGTAATTATTTTAACTTAGTAATTTTTTTTTTGTGATAACCCCAAACTCCCATAGTACGAAAGCAAGGATAATCATTGGAATATAACATATTTATAACAACAGAAGATTTCAGATAACAGCATAACACATTAAATCATAGCAGTGGAAATTAGAAATGTCATCAACATCACAACATCAGAGTGGCACAGTTATAGGATACAACCTAGCACATAAAAAGTCTCAGCGAAAAGAAATAAGTCTAAAACATCATCAAGTACAACATAGATAAATAATGTCTAAATGTTCCAAAAAAGAAAAAAACATAGAGGTAATCTTCATCTTCTACCCAAGAGCATACTCCACTTAGGTGCATATCCAAAATTACCTGATACCCGTCACTTGGCTGCCCATGTAAAAATAAGGTCACCTGAGTTTGCAAGTGAAAACAAACTACGAGTCAGTCATGGGACTGGTATGAGAAATCTTTCTTATATAACAATAAGGCTAATCACAGGACCACGCCGCTAATGCGAAACAGGTTTACTCCATTGAATTTCCAGTGCAAAAATTAAATCTTTTAAAACAACGCAATGCTTTTTAGAAAAATGAAATCATTATAAGACTCAAGTCCCATCACACAATGCAACGCAAACCAGAGGATAGAGTTTTACCTTATAATGATCAAACATGCTTGATACGTATAAAACAATATTTAATATTATTATTAGTGTCTAATCAGTTTCAAAGTAAACGTATCAATCCTAGACGGCATAGCTACCATATACTATGTCGCCATATATAGGTTTACAATCAAATCCACAATGTCATATTGGAAATTGGGTTTCCATCATGAGTCAAGGCTAGGGATGGCCTCCTTACCGATTCGAGACACTCTAGCAAATGTCTCAGGGCTCGGACGCTGGCGAGCCCTTGGATCCTCCAAGGCCGGTCCACAAATACTTTAATGGATTAGTTATGCCTGAACAATACGTTTCCCGGTCCTATTGGACCTAAAACTTGGCCAGTAGCGACCAATATTCCGAGGCCTCGCAATTTATCGTCCACATAAGTAAAAATGTGTGGGATCCATACCATGACACCACTTCTAGCTAGAAAGAAACGCATGCACTCCTTGGGTCCCTTATCCCGTTTTTGACTCCTACCGAGGTGTGAGGCTCGCGAAGTAACGCTATACACAAAGCTATGCCTAAATAAAGTTTTTCTTTGATCATCAACCACAAGGCTCTGCTTTTCAACAAAAGCCTTGATCATTTGCATCTTGGCATGCCACATTGAAATCCACGCCATGCGACTGATAACTGTCAATATATAACCTCTAAGCTCGTACGTCTCAGAGAAGGGTGTTAAGCAAGAGAATAAATTCTCCGCCACCAAACAGATATATATTAAATAGAAATCAATTCACATAGAACAAAATCCAATGTCAGACACACATCCATTTACAAGTCCGTTCTGGGTCTGAACGAAACCGGAGACACCTTATTCCTCGTCCCGTACGTCCAATACGGAAGAGAGGTTCTCTCATATCCGGATAATCAACAAGTACGTCCAGACAACTACCACTTTAACCCTTTACTGGGAGCTAACCAATGCAGGGCATCGGTAGTCGTCCATTCGATGTGAAGATCACCGGTCTTCAAACACCATCTTCAAAATCTTCGATTTAAATCATCATATAATTATTTGAAATGAGATTGAACTCAGTCTTTTCAAATAATTCTCGAATATATATATAATTTAAATCATTTCCTATCGTTAATATTATTTTGTAATGATTTATCGCTATTTTTATTTATATAAAAATAGCCCAATTTAAGTTAACGACCCTTCAGGTCAATACGAAGCCCTGGCGCTGTTTTTATCCAAACTTGAATTACACATTTCTCGAAATCTAACTGTTGGATTTTAACAAATTTTATATCATTGGAAAGATCTTCCCAAAGAAAACCCAACGGTTTCAGTTTTGTGAAAATCCGACGATCGGATCTTTTGGTATAATCGTTTAAAGTTACGATTCCGAAACATGAACTACCACGCATAATTCATTTAATTTTAATTAATATATATAAATATATATAAATATAAATCGTTCGACAATTTCACTGACATGTTTAAAGTGATGTTTTCGATAAAATGAAACATATCTTAACATATAAACATTTTTAATGTTTCAACAAATTTTCCTAAATATGATTCTTTTTATAATGAATCAACATATATATTAAAAATATTATTTTTAATGTTTTAACAAATTTTCCTATGCATGTCGCATGTCTCTTTTTAAAATGAATCAACATCTACACAAAATATCATCTTTAATGTTTCAACTAAATTTTCCTATGCATGTCTATTTTTAAAATGAATCAACATCTACATTAAAAATATCATTTTTAATGCTTCAACTAATTTGACCATTCCTATGTTCACATATATACAATAAAAAGAAGAATTTTACTGTCTAAAAAATTTCTACACTAGCATATGTATAAATAAAAAATAAAAAGAATTTTTAGTTGTCTACACATTTCCATATTCATATGTATAAATAAAAAAAAGAATTTTATTTATACAACCATTGCTATGTTTTATGTATACAAATAAAAAGAATAATTTTATTGTCTATATATTTCTAACATTAACATGTTACAATAAAAAGAATATTTTATTGCTTATCAAATTCTAACATTAACCTATTACAATAAAAAGAATATTTTATTGTTTACACATCCTATATTTCATATGTACAAAAATAAAAAGAATAATTTATTTTCTACACATCCTATGTTTAACATGGCAAATAAAAAGAATATTTTATTTACATAACAATTTCAATGTTTCCAATGACAAATAAAAAGGATATTTTATTTGCATAACAATTTCAATGTTTCTAATGACAAATAAAAAGGAGAATTTTACTTGCATAACAATTTCAATGTTTCTAATGACAAATAAAAAGGAATTTATTTGCATAACATTTTCTATGTTCTCTAATGACAAATAAAAAGAATTTATTTGCATAACATTTCAATGTTTCTAAAGACAAATAAAAACGATATTTTATTTGCATAACGATTTCAATGTTTTTAATGATAAATAAAAAGGTTATTTTTATTTGCATAACGATTTCAATGTTTTTAATGACAAATAAAAAGGATATTTTATTTGCATAACGATTTTAATGTTTCTAGTGATAAATAAAAAGGATATTTTATTTGCATAATGATTTCAATGTTTCTAATGACAAATAAAATGGAAATTTTATTTGCATAACAATTTCAATGTTTCTAATGACAAATAAAAATGATATTTTATTTGCATAACAATTTCAATGTTTCTAATAACAAATAAAAAAGGAGAATTTTATTTTCTATGTTTCCAATGACAAATTAAAAAAAGGGAATTTATTTGCATGCCATTTTCTATATTCTAATAAAAAAATAAAAAAGGACGTATTTGCATAACATTTTCTATGTTTTCTAATGGAAAATAAAAAGGGATTTATTTGTATAACATTTTCTATGTCTTCTAATGACAAATAAAAAGGGATTTATTCGCACAACATTTTCTATGTTCTCTAATGACAAAAAAAGGGATATATTTTCATAACATTTTCTATGTTCTCTAATGACAAATAAAAAAGGATTTATTTGCACAACATTTTCTATGTCTTCTAATGACAAATAAAAAGATATTTATTTGCATAACATTTTCTATGTCTTCTAATGACAAATAAAAAGGTATTTATTTGCATAACATTTTCTATGTTCTCTAATGACAAATAAAAAATGATTTATTTGCATAACATTTTCTATGTCTTCTAATGACAAATAAAAAGAGATTTATTTGCATAACATTTTCAATGTTTCTCTAATGACAAATAAAAAGAAATTTATTTGCAAAACATTTTTTATGTTCTCTAATGACATATAAAAAGGATATTTTATTTGCATAACATTTTCAATGTTTCTGATGATAAATAAAAAGGATATTTTTATTTGTATACAATTCTATTTTAAACATGACAAATAAAAAGGATATTTTTATTTGTATACAATTCTATTTTAAACATGACAAATAAAAAGTATATTTTTATTTGTATACTAATTTCTATATTAAACATGGCAAATAAAAAATGAATTTTTATTTGTATACAAATTTCTATATTAACATGACAAATAAAAAATGAATTTTTATTTGTATACAAGTTTCTATATTAACATGACAAATAAAGAATGAATTTTTATTTGTATACAAATTTATATATTAACATGACAAATAAAAAATTGAATTTTTATTTGTATACAAATTTTTCAACAATTCCATTATATTCAATTAAATCAAACAGATCACCACAAATAACATCAACCAATTTAAATCAAATTGCGTACACTACCCAAATAAATTTAACAGTGTATATGTAAGAATTTCTCAATGTAATAATAATTAATTTTAATCATTTAAAAAGAAATCTTATAGTGCTTTGGATTTTCCCAAAAAATTCCGATCGATCTAAATTCTCTGGTCGCTTCTAAAACGAAGAAGACTCCACCACGATCCAAACGATTCCTGTTTCACGCGATTCCGATAATGTATGAATATGTAACGAATTTATTTGTATTGATAATATTTTTAAATTAAATAATTAGATTAAATATTCACCTTTCCTCTTCTTCCAGAACAAGGCCACACCTTTCACGTATTAGTTCAAAACTAGGTATCAAATATACGATCAATCCGCCAAGCTTCGTAGCGATCAGGCCACACCACGACGGAGAGGAGAGAGTGGCGCTCAAATGGGGGGCCCATGCAGTCGAGCTCGATCAGCTCAGGGAGGAGCGGCGGCGACCCTAACGGTGGCGGTTTGGGGTGCTATAACTCGACGAAGACTCGATGACAGGAGGTGTTATCCGTACGGATTTGAAGAGGAGTACTTCAATATTGCCTAAAGGGTGGAGTAATTTTACTGTGTGGATTAGGAGTTTTTAATGGAGGAAGTTTTGTGTTTTTCTAGCCATGAAAACGAAGGTGGCGGCTCAAATCTGAATTAGGGTTTAAGATTAATCCATATTTATAATAAAATATTATTAAATTTTCTAATTTACAAAAAAACCCGTTAATTCCTAATAGCCCCAAATCCAGCCCAATGAATGTTGCCTCGAGCAAAATACCCCTATTCCGGACACAATGGACTAGGTCCCGTCAGCCCATTTGATCGTTTCAGCCCACTTTTCTTTAAATTAAAATATAAATCATTTAATTATTTAATTTTATCGTACATTTTAATTTATCGGGGCAACTTACGGACTCCAAAAATTTCCGAAAATAAATCTAGATATGTTTTGACGATACAGTCTTAACAAAATTAATTTCGTTAAATTTGGAGACCGTTTGAAAAATGGCATTTTTAACGGTCGATCCAATTCAAAAGAAATTATCGAACACATTTTATTTTACCACGCTCACATATTAATTCCAAAAATTATGGAAATTTAAACCTAGCAATAATTTTGACATTCCGAATCCAACAAAATGGTTTCGCGAAAACAGAGGTCATTTGTAAAATGACTATTTTTAATAGCTTTAATATTATTTAAAAAAAATGAAAATTTTAAATTCTGGCACATTTTCCAACAAAATTTCTTAAAATAATTTTTTTAAAATTGGTTTTGATTTTTCGGCTTGTTACCTTTTTATTCATATTTAATTTGTTCGATGGCCTATTTAATGAATGTCATATTAAACATATACAAGATCTTAATGAATGAAGTCAATCAAGAAATTCATAGTGCGGATTACATAAGCTGGAACTGAATTTGGAATCAAAATGGATCGAAATAAAATCACGGTGAGTAAACTTACTCTCTGGATTATTTAATGTTATATTATATATTGTTTGCTGGTTGATTGGATGCGTTTAAATATTTTTATGGTTATTCTATATATTTATTAGTTATATAGGATTGGTGTTTAAGGCTACTATATATATATATATATATATATTGGTGGTTGGATATTTCCCGCAATACCATTAGCGGATGCCCGCAGTATCATTAGCAGACGACCCTATGCATCCCACAATATATTATAGTGGACGACCTTCTATGCGCAATATCCTACCTCAAAGTAGGATGGGTATTATTTTTGTTGGCTAATATTTGTGGATGCAGGAAAATAGGTTGGAGGGATCTAGTTGGATTCCTCAAAATTTATTAGTATTTCTATTTATATATATAATCGTATATGATGTGTTAGAAAACCTGTGATTGATAATTAGGTGCTTTTGGATGTTTAAATACAACTGGGCGTAAATATTGATTTATAAAAATATCGTGAATGGGCTAAGAAATATTAACTTGTTTTGAATAATAAAACAATCAGTTTATTTATAAACAATGTTTATAAATGAAGTGAAATGAATTATCATTGGATAATTCAGGAAATGTAAATACCAGTGTAGATTTAAAAAGGGAAATTTTATTTTCCCAAAGTAGAAATTATAATTTCAAATGCATTTGAAATTGAGACTTGTTTAAATATATAAACAGGTAATATAAGCGATTTTATAAAGAAAGGTGAAAAATTATTATTTGGATAATTTAAAATATTTAAATTCAAATATGAATTTAAAATGAATTGGGAATCATGTTAAAAGAGAAACGATGAAATTTATTCCGATGTTCGGAATGTAAGTTGAATTAAAATAAATCCATACGGAATTTTGATATTAATTCGACTATGTCAGATTGACTAAAAATAAATTATTTCCAGAAATGTATTTAAAATTGTATTAGATAGAAGCTAAAATTAAATATGTAAATAAATTCTACAATTATATGTATAAGTTATAATATAACGTTCCAAGATGGGAATTTGATTTCAAATGGAATTTGAAATGAAAACTTGTTTTGATATATATAAAACAAGGAAGTTAAATTTATAAACAATGTTTATAAATAAGGTGGGATAGTTATCATGGGATAAATTTGGAATTTTAAATTCAAGTATGAATTAAAAAGTGAACTAGAATTCGTTTCAAAAAGAGAACGACGGATTTTATTTTGGAATTCGAAATATAACGGAATTGAGATAAATCTAAGGATTAATAATTAAAATTCGATTATATCGAATTTTATTAATAATTTATTTATAAAGGAATAGGAATTTCGTATAGATTATTAAGTTTTAAATAAATTCATAATTGAGTTCTGAAATAATCACCGGATAGGATAATCGAGAATATTAAGTTGGATTTGTTAAACGGGCTGAATTTGTATTTATATATAAAAGAACGGGGTTAAAAATTATTTTTAAAGGAAGTTTAAACGTTTATATTTAAATATAATTAAAATGAACTCGTCGTAGTGCGGTAGTTCGTAATTTGGCATTTCGTACTTCAATTGAGTATATAGAACTCAATTTAAGTCGGAATTCTTCGAAACAAGAATTGTCAGGAACGTTTCAATAACATTTTTTTAATGGAAGTAAAAAATCTAGATATCGTGTTATAAATTTTGAATTATGTCAAAATCAAATTTCCAAAAAAACAGCACCATAATCGTTTAAAAACCATAACGGTTTATTTAAAATTAATATAAGGATTTTAGCAAATAAAATCCGAATTTCCATTAGAAAAATCCAGATTTGATTTGTAAAATAAATATGAACTCAAGTAAAGTAAATGAATTGATTTTTGAAATAAAAAAAAATCAGATTTTTAATAATTGAATGGAGTTAACTAGATTGAAAAGAGATTAGCTAATGAGATTTTGGATTGAACTTTACTATGGTTAAGTGAATTAAATTTTTGAACTGAGATTTGAAATTGAATATAAAACTCAAGTTAGAAATGAAATTGGACTTGTTTATAAGTGAATTAAAATATATTTGAACACGATATGTTTAAACTAAAGGGATAAGAGCTAACTAAAGAATAAATTAGCGAACTGAGTTAGGAATGACTGGATTTAGTTGGAATAAATTGGAAACATGTGTTAAATAGGTATGGAATGAAGTGTATGAAGATTATAATATGAGTGCTCGACATAAAGGTACAGACTTAAATTCCATATGAGATTTATGCATCGAATAGGCAAGCCGCTTACCTTTTTTATTTTTATTTATTTTTGAATGGAAAGGGCATAGAGAGGCGAGTTGAGGTTTGAGCTATTGACAGGTCCAAAGAAGGTGCTTGAGAAATTTTTTGAAAATTTAAGGAGTTAGAATATTTTTAAGAAAATTTGATAATTAGAAATCAGTATATTGATATATATATATATATATATATATATATATATATATATATATATATATAGAATTCAATAAGGAAACAAACTCAAATAGAATATTGTAAACAAAAAGTAAATCGGTAAATTTAAATCCGGTAAGAATAGAAAGAGAAATATATACTCGTTTGAAGTGAAATGAATAATTTGCATTTATGGTATTGATTATTCAAAATTAGTAGTCTTGTATGTTTTGAAGTTAAGAATGTTAGTCAGTCAAGATCTAAGTGGTAGTTATACCCCAACTTGATTGATTTCATTATTTACCAATAAATAGCAAGATTTAGTCTCGAAGATCAATGTTTGAATAATATTTAATTGAATGCAGTATTTTGGGTTATTGTAACAATGTTTTACACATAATTCATTTTAACCCAAGTAAGTGGAATTTTGGAAATATAATATTAAATATTTCCTAAATATAGAAATAAATGAGTTTGGGAAAGAGATGAATAATTGGAATGTTTTCCAATTATAAATTGAAAATATTTTCTAAGCACAGAAAATAAAAGAAGATGATATATGGAAATATTTTCCAAATAGCATAAGAGGCCAAGGTGATTATTGGAAATTTTGGGTTAACAAATATCGATAAGGAAATGGAGAAGTAATTTAATTAATGAAATAATAATTAAGGGGCCCAGTGATTGTTGATGATTTGGTTAAATGTATGTTTTTTTTCGATACTTAAATAACCCACTATCGAAGTATTTTTCCAATATCGTTGTCAATATGGAGATACAAGTTGGATTATTATCTGAGAACCATTCCATATTGGCAGTAGCGTTGCGAATCAGATTATATAAAGACAATCAAATACGGAGGAAAGAGCAAGGGTTTTTTTCATTAATCCTAGGTAGAAATTGCTAAAGATAGATTAATGGAAATCGTGCCTTCAGTTTCATTCAATTCCAGAACGAACGTGTATGGACGAATATCTAACAGAGTATTTCCAATGATCGCATATGTTGGTCTGTATAAATATATATGGTGGCGGAGAAATTATTCTCTTAGTATAATATCCAGAATATCTTTGCGCAAATCAATTAATGATTAACGGATCTGACAATGTTGCATTCAAAGTGATTGTGCTATCAAGAAATGGTAAGTAATCGTAGCCTCAGGCCTCAACAACCAAAAAATGACAAAAATCAGGCGGGCAACATGGCTAAGTGGGTAGCTCCCAATTAGGGTGTATTATCACCTATCCTGAGAAATTTTATTTCCTTCTTTAATCTATCGATGCTGTCCCTTTTGGGAAAACGATTGTTGATCCCAACCGTTGGTGATATACATTCGATACACTCAAGCGAAATGAGTGGTCGGTCATGTGTGGCCAGGTTGCAAGATGTTATTGTTGAACCCAGTGTATCCCCCTCTAGATATACATTATCGGAAGGTGATTCCATACCTTGTGATAGTTGGAAATTCATTACCCAATAAGTGCTCGTAGTTTTGATTGTATATTATATATGTGGAGCGTGAGATGCAAACGTTCCACTATATTGTTATTTATTTGATTTAGACGCTATTATAATATCATATTAGTATTGATTTTATAGAAATGTTTTGGGTTATCGTAAGGTAAAAACCATTTGTGTTTTATGTGTGGATCGGTCTTATGATTTTTTTTAAATGAGTTTTAAAAATTAAACTAAGTGACTAGAGTTTACTCACACTGGTCTCATGACTGACCCAAAGTTTATTTTGTTTTGTTTTACCCTAAACTCTTCGATGCCCAAATTTGTACGGGCAGTCAAGTTGTTCTAGTATTTACAGATCTACTTATAGGAGCTTGGAGCAGGAGGCTTCAGCATTATCTAGTTATTGTTATTTCCGCTGTGTTGTAAGTGTTGTACTCTGATAATGATATGTTATACAGTTAAAATTTTGTATTCCAAAAACTGCTATATATATTATATTTTATTCCGCTACGATGTGAGATCCTGTGTTGTTGATTTTGTTCTTCTTCTATCTTTTTCTTCTTTATTAAATAATGATTTGTATTTGTATGCAATTTGGGTTGGACGTGTGGTGTAATTAATCAACTCAAATAGTACGGAAATGTCGGTTCGTTACATAAACGTTGAAAGCAACGTTTAAAACATACCCAAAATCATGCAGCAAGACCTGAAGTATATGGTTTAAAATCTTCAGACCAGGACATCGTGTTTTCTTTCTATGTAGGTGGTTCTGATGTATTCTCTGCAAATCCAAGGGACAGTTTCCTTCTGAGCAGCTATAAATAAACCAGTAGGGCCTAGCCTTTAACTTATATTTTTCGAGAGGACGTACGAGCTCTGCCATTTCTTTTCTCAATCAAACTCTTTTGAATTATAGAATATTATTCTAAGATTTTAGGTTTGAGACTTGGAAACGAAAATCGTAGATGCTTTGATTTCTCTTCCATATGAGGTAAGTTACATGAATCCAAATCAAGTTCTATTCTTTTAATTTCTTTTCGGCCCAGAATTGAAAATCCATGGTTATTTGAGTAATATATTTAATTAGGAAGGCCATGGAAGGCATATCTGAATCAGATTTAGGAATTGGAGAGCAATTAGGTGAGTGAATTTAAATTATACGTTCGAATAATAATATATTATATCATTTGATTCCTGTCAGAATTTATAACATGTTCTCTTCTTTTTTTCACTTTCTGCATCGGAATGTACAGTTTATGCTAAATTTTAGTTATGGGCAAAATATACATGAATTGGAAATGCTGGCATATATGATTGAATTGTGCTCTGTAATCCCTGTTGTTTACATATGTTGGAAAATATAGTTAATTTGAATTATGAAAAAAAGGAAATTTTGATGATCTAGGGCTTAGATATGTATAATGCAAAAAATTGCAATGGAAGGAAAGTAAGCAAATTTGATATAATTAAGATTACGCACAGTAAATTTTACAGTAAAATAATAAATCGGACAATTTCCACATATAACTATAAATTGGAGAGTTAGGAGAAGCTTGTGTTGATTTGTTAGAAAAAGAAATATATTTGCATGGCTTGGTAAATAAAGAAAAATATGAAACATGATTGTAAAACTTAAAAATAAGATAAACTGGGGATTTGTACAAAATAGGGAATTAACCTTATTGTGCACTAATTAAATAACCCAAAGATAAGTAAAGGAGGCATGTTACAATCATGAATATATATTTTAGTAATTACTTGAAACTATGAAAAAATATTTTATACAGTAACCAGTTAATTGGGAACAAGCCAAACTTCCTTAAAGGGTAAATTGTAAAGGTATAAAAAGAGGATATAACATAAAGAGGTTATGTAAAGAAAAAGTCTTATTGTAAACATATGATTGAAATATAATAATAAGCATAGTCCGGTGATAGTAATGTGTAAGAAATGTTATAAAATAAAGGTTATGAAACAGAATAAGATAGAAAATCTAACTGTAATCCATATTTGCACAAATATGATAACTAAGAAGGTATAATAAACAAATGCAATTTATTTGCAAATATGAAATTGATAGAAAGTGGTTGAACTGACGGATAAGCCTTAATATATGACATATTGGTTTATAGTGTATAGACAAAATACGAGCTTAAGACAAAAATTGTATGGTAAATAATAAAGTTGATTAATGAAAGAAATTATATTCATATTAAATGGATTAATGAATATTATTAATCAACTAAAAGAAAAGTAAGTGTAAATGATAAATTAGATATAGGGTTAATTAATATAATGAAATGCATTTGGTCTAATCTGTAAGGATGAAGAGCACATCGGAGGCAAATCACTAAAGCTATCGGGAAACATAGTGGGAGCGCGTCCAACTTATTTGATGGGACTAAAAGGAAATTCGGGACTTCAACGAGACATGAGAATACACCATGATGGTCCTCTATGGAAGGCTCAGTGTTGTACCCACAGAGGCATAGTCTATACAGTATCATCTGATGAGTATGCATTGGATGCATCTTTTGTTGTGGGTAAACTAAAGACTGATCAGGATGATTTTATGATGATTCGGCGACTGCCTCAGCTCGGGATAACATGCTTCATAGTCAGGACCCAACAAAGGGTACTAGAACGTCGGACGTCTGCCATCGTCAGTATGAGTGTCTACGGGAAAGACTAGAGCTAAAACCAAGAGGCCAATGATCTTCACTGTCGGGTCATTAAATGAGGGACCACATATTTATTTAGATTGGTTGTTAGGTTTTATCACTTAGCACTTTTCAAACATTCTTTCAATAGTTAGGGAATAGAATGGTTAGGGCCTTTAAGAGCCAAAGAAAAGATAGACCAAATTTTGATATATGTATTTCGAGTCTAACATGGCCATTATTTTTGGGCCATCCCGAGGCCCATCCTTGACAGATATAGTAAAGGCCCCGACTGAGTTCCATGGAAGAACTCGGGTTTTGGTCACCTTTATGGTGCAGCGGTAGAAGCCCATTAGCTTTCATAACATAGCTTAGTGCGCTTTCATGGCATAGTAATGAAAACATAATGCGATTTCGTAGCATGATCTAGTACGCTTTCGTAACACAACAATGGAGGTCTCGTGCGTTTTCGCGGTATGACAAAGGAGACCACTAAAGGAAGGTACTTTGGGGAGTACCTCGATATATTGGGGATATAGCTACATGTATATGATTTATTAGGTTAATCTACTTAGGAGTAGATGGTTACAATTTATGCATGAAATTAGAATTGTAACGCGCAATAAGCCAAAATTAACTCAATAAAGATAAACCATTGATTGAATGGTATATTTAGTGTTATTTATAGAAAGTATAATTTGTCATTCACCGGAACTTTTGAATACCCCACATCCCTTAAATTCACCCATATAAAGTAAGATTTATGAAGAGCTTAGGTATAAAGTAACAACACAGAAACTAAAATTCATAAGACAACCATAAAACACAACATAAATTTTAAAATAATATTTAATAAAGCAAGTCAAATCACAGTGCTTATTAGATTTTCAAAGTACCAAATAGTCATCAACATAAAACAAAACACACTGTCTCATGGCAAACCATAAATCATAGTACATAAGTAAAACCATTCCTCTCAATGACAATGCAACAATCAGAAAATGAGAAATGAGCCAATACATGAGTCTGAATCTAACATACCCAACTGTCCCTTTTATTCAATTTCAATATTGTTCCAATTTTAATGCAAAATAGTGATAAAGGCTTAGGATCTCTTCAGGCCTAGGCTCGATGCTAAAATAAAAAGGGAAATGGTCTAGGCTACTCGCAAGGCTTAGACACAAAAATAAACAAAATAATAAAAATAGGGCATAACCTGAACTGTAAATGAAACCACAACAGAAAAGAGGATAGGAGAAAGAGAATTGTTTATATACAGTAAATAACTGGAAATAAATAGGCATAAAAAGTAAATAAATTACAGTAATTTTACTGAAAAAATAAACGCATAAATATTATAAATAATTGTAAATATTAAACTTGCAAATTAAAACTATTTAATCATTCAAATTTTCCTACATAATTTACTAATCAAGAAATCACACAAAAGCTCACAGATTTGATAAAGAGAGCCTCCTTCGTGGCCTTTCTTATTTCAATAGAACCTCCACCTCCAGAAGTATTTATAAAAATAAATATTTAAAAGTTTAGAACTTTATTCCTTGAAAAAAATTAATTATTTGACCCTTCCAAATTTTTAGGATAAGCCTGGGGAAGAAGAAGAAGCCAGAGAGAAAGAATGTATGTGAATAAATGAGAGACGCTCTACTGGTTTATTTAAAGAATTTACTGGGCGTCCTCATCCATCCAAATATAAGGTTAAATCGGGGCCACCCACATCACTGGACCAATTAGAAATTGCCAAGTTTGCCTCAGGTTCAAATTGAACCAATAAAACTTGGGGTGTTACATTCTCCCCTCTTTAAGGATTTCGTACCCAAAATCTCCAAGGCTAAAAAAGTAATATAAATATTATCGACTAGTATCTACACCCATCTACTTAATCAAACATCGGCATCCATTGTCCTTATATTTTCTAATGCTTTTCATGATCCGATGAAACGATGTAGTGTATATGTCCCTATGCTAATGTAAAAATCAGACGGTCCATTGATTTAGTTTGCCTTCTTAATGCAATGTAACAACCCGGAAAATCTGAACCATTTTAAAATTTTTAAATTGGTTTAAATATTTAAAATAAAATATTTTAAATAATAACGACGAAAAGTATGTTTGAATCGATGTTTGAAAATAAAAATAATTATTTTGAATTATAAACAAGGCCTGAAAAGGCGCGGCAGTTTCAAAATTTCAATTCAAACTTTGACTGACTGTACCGGGTGCAAAATAAAACGGATTTTAGTGAAACCAAAAATATTTCAATCTGTTAGTGAATATCTTCCTAACAAATCTGAAAAATCGTAGTTTCATAGAGGGAGATAAAAGTTATGGCCATATGAATTTTCAGAAAGGTCGCTATAGAGAATATATAGCCCGTGAAAATAAACATTTTGCAAACGACCTCAGAATTCGACGAAACCACTTTTGTTGGATCCGGGATGTCAAATTATTGCTAAGTTTCAAATTTCATAATTTTTGAAGCTAATATGTGAGCGTGACAAAAGAAAATGTGTTTGGTTGATTTATGTTAAATTGGATCGACCAGAAAATGGCCATTTTACAAACGGTCTCGGAATTCGACGAAACTAGTTTTGTTGGGACCGTATCGTCAAAACATAGTCAGATTTATTTTTCTGGAACTTTTGGGATCAGTATGTGGCCCCGGCAAATTGAAATGTATGTTCAAATCAAATATTGAATGTTTTATATTTTAATTTGAAGAAATACTGACTGAAACAGTCGAATGGGCCTACGAAACATATCCCATTGTGTTCGGAATGGGGGTATTTAGCTAGGGGTGATAGTCGTTGGGTTTGGATTGGAGCCAGTAGGTGGAAGGGGGTATTTTTGGAATTTTAAAAATATATAAATAAAAGAAAAATCCCATTGGCCAATTACTTTCTCTCTCCCCGATAAACCCTCCCAGGCGCACGACGGAAATACTTTCACCCCTTCTGTCCTCGATTTCTCCCTCCACACGCACCAAAACGCCATGGCCCTATTGAGCTTTTTGTAGAGGATCTTGAGCTCTTCCAATCCATGTAAACCTCGCTCCCTATCGTGGAGTATTTTCTCCAAATCGCGCCTCCAAAGTCACGGCTTTTGAGCTTCCGCCGACGCCAGCACAGGCCACCGAGTGGGCCCGCTTCCCCACGCGCCTGAGCGCCTCTCCAAGCCCTCCAAGGTGGTACCCTTCGATCGCCACCACTCTGCACGGATTTTGAGATAAATCAAAACCTTGTTTCGAATATTTTCAGAGAGGTACGGCTTTATATTATTTAAACTATTCTATAGCACTATAAAGTGCTACGGTTTTTGATTTCACAATAAAAATCATATATTTCTCGTTTTTTGATGAAATCCAGTAAAACAAGAGACTGTGGACTCGTGTGGACATCTTCTACATTCTAGAAGAGACCGCATATTTTTCTGAGCCTTCTGCAATTTTTGGTGGAGTGGAACCCAATGTGAGATTTCAAATTTATAAACGATACGGAAAACAATGATGTATAAATTATATAGTCGATGTATGAGTTATATAAGCGTTGTACACCTCATGCATAAGCGTTGTATAGGTTGTATGTTCGATGTATAAGTTATATATGCGTTGTAAAATATATATATGCGTTGAAATAATTGAAATGAAGTGAAATGAAATTGAAATATATTTATATACGAATATATATATATATATACTCCCCTCGTCCACATACCACGGACGATATTTATTGGTTGTGATATTGTTTGGATTATTGGTTGATGTGAAATTTGGTGAAAATCATGAATGATTGATTGTGGTTGAAAAATACATGTTTGTGGTTGAGAATTATTTTGAATGAAACCACATAGGATTAGTTTATGGAAAAGAAAAATAAACATGCTCGTCTTCGAACGAATTAGATGCATGAAAGCCCCATTGTAAAAAATCGCGAGGTTTTAAGGTAGAGCGAGGAGCCGTACTAAGGACGGTGCCGATTTTAACTACCCTACCGTTATGCTGCCGAAATTTTCAAAAATATTCATGCGTTAGAATTATTTTCATGTGTTGAAACTATATTCATGTGTTGAATAGAAATTCGTGTGTTGAGTAGAAATTCATGTGTTGAATGAAGTTCATGTGTTGAATAAATTCTTTGAAAGATAAAAATAACATTTTTATTATATATATAGACAGTATAATATATTAGTATTTTAAATAAATTGTTTTAACACCAAAAATAACATTTTTACCTTATGTATAAACTATATAAAATAATAGTGTTTTGAAATAAATTGTTTAACAATAAAAATCACATTTTTATTATATATATAAACTATAGAAATCATTCATGTGTTGAATAAAGGACTAGAACGATAAAAATCATATTTTTATCGTATGTGTGAAGTCAAAAACATTCATGTGTTGAATATAAAGATTGAACAATAAAGTCTACATTTTTATTATAAATAAGAAGTGCTAAAAATATTCATGTGTTGAATAAATATTTCGATGATAAAAATATCATTTTTATCAAATATATGAAGTGAATATAGTTTTGAAATCGAAGAATGAAATATATTTATATATATAAATAAAATAAATCGAATAACGAAACTGCAGTTCGTGTTTTGAAACCGTGATTTCAAACGATTAGTGCGGGAGATCCGACCATCGGATTTTCCTGAAACCGTATCCGTTGGGTTCGCTTTGGAAATATCTTTCCAACGACGCCCACTTTGTGAAGATCCAACGGTTGGATTGTATGGAATGTTTAATTCAAATATGAAGAAAAACAGCGCCAGAATCGATTATATATATATATATAATTAAATTAAATCGAATAATGACGCTGTAGTTCGTATTTTGAAATCGTAACTTCAAACGATTAGTGCGGGAGATCCGACCGTCGGATTTTCCCAAAACTGAAACCGTTGGGTTCATTTTGAAAAGATCTTTCTAATGATATAAAATATATGAAGATCCAACGGTTAGATTTTCAGATACGTGTAAATCAAATCTGAAGAAAAACAGCGCCACGGCCGCGTTATGGCCTGAAGCGTTGTTTGCGTGAATTGGCTATTTTTAAATAAATAAAAATTGCGATAAATCGTGATAAAATATTATAAACGATATGAAATGGCAATAAACTGAATTTGCTCGGTTCATGTGATATTTGATGGTTGAATGTGTTTGGCGTGAAAATTATATTAAAGAACAAAATTAGTGATATCGAATAATTTAATCATTGAAATGAATTGATTTAAAATTCTAAATATATGTGAATTATTTGAAAAGGCCGAGTTGATTCTCATTTCAAATAATTGATCGATGATTGAAGGTCGAAGATATGAAGACGGTGCAAGACCGATGATCTTCACATCGAATGGAGGGGTGCTACTGATGCTCATGATAGGAGTAGCTACCTTGAAGGGGCTGAGGTAGTAGCCGTCCGGACGTACTTGTTGATTGTACGGATATGCGAGGTATTGAGTGCCTCCAGTTTCGTTCAGACCCAGAACGAACTTGTAAATAGACGGTGTGTCTGACACTGGATTTTGTTCTGTGCTGATTGATCTCTATTAAATATATATTTGTTTGGCGGCGGAGAATTTATTCTCTTGCTTAACGCCCTTCTCTGAGACGTACGAGCTCAGAGGTTATATATCGATAGAAATCAGTCGCATGGAGTGAATTTCCTGTGTGGCATGCCTAAGTGGCAGATGATCAAGGCTTCTGTTGAAAAGCAAAATCTTGTGGTTGATGATCAAAGCGCGGCCTGTGTGACATAGCTTTGCGTATAGCGTGAATTCGCAAGCCTCACACCCCGGTATGAACCAGAAATGGGAGAGGATCCAGGGAGAACATGCGTCTCTTTCTAGTCAGAGGTGGTGTCAGTGACCTACCAGCCCTGACATTTGTATTATTTTCACCTGTGTGGTTGTTGGATTGCGAGGCGCCTCGGATATGGAGTCATTTGGCTCATTTACGCCCCATAGGGCGGGGAGACGTATTGTTTAGGGTTTTATTTTAAACCGTTGTGTGTGGACCGGCCATGTGGCTCCTAGGTGCAGTTGCGGTTGTAGCCTGAAACACGGACTAGAGCGTCTCGAATTCGGTAAGGGATATCTTTTGCCTTGGTTCATGATGAAAATCCAATTTCCAAATACGACACCGTGCGATTTTGATTGTGTGTGTGTGTGTGTGTATATATATATATATATATATATATATATAGCAACATGATATATGGTACCCATGCCGTCTATGATTGATAGTTATGATTGAAATCATTTTTGAAACATATATACACTAGCAATAATATCAAATGATTTGTTTTGCTCGTATCAAGCATATTTTGGCCATTATAAGGTAAAACTCTATCCTCCGGTTTGTGTTGCATTGTGTGATGGGAACTAAGTCTTATAATGGCTTCATTTTTATAAAAAGCATTGCGATGTTTAAAAGATTTACTTGTTTTAAAGTACTGGCAATCCAATGGAGTAAACCCGTTTCGCGAAAGTGGCGTGGTCATGTGATTAGCCATATTCAAAAGTATGTTAAGTAGATTTCTCATACCAGTCCCATGACTGACTCGTAGTTTGTTTCACTTGCAAACTCGGGTGCCCCTATTTCTACACGGGCAGCCTTGTATTCAGGTTTTAGCAGGCTCTTTCTGGGTAGCTGGAGCTGAAAATGGATTCTATCATTTATCCCTTTTTATGCTGTTCAGCTCCTATTGTACATATTATGTTTGTTTTCCGCTGTAGACATTTATGTATAGCTGAACTGTATTTTGTACTAAGTATGATCCTGTATACTGTGTAACTCAGATGATTATGTTTATCCAGTGTATTCTATTGTACATTATCTGGTGTATTTATTTATTTCTATTCTGCTATTACCTGTTTATGTGTTATATTCCAAAGATTACCCTTTCCACCGTCGAACGGGGTTTGGGGTCGTCACAAACGTGGTATCAGAGCTTTGGTTAATCTTAGTTCTGGAATATATCATATTAACGAACTCGTCAGAAATAGAACCAGTAGAGTTCTAAGACGAATCGCTCATTTCAGATAGGATTAGTAATATCCTAGAGTGAGTGAAGCAGAATGGAGTACACCCCTATAGACACACTTACATTCAAGTATATGTCTCTATGTTTAAAAATTACCTTTTCTGTTGGCCTAACACTTTGTCTGCTATTTGCAGACATTGAAAAATGAGTGGTAGAAGTAGAGGAGGTAGGGCAGAACCAGATATTGAGGCTCTATTAATTAAGTATTGAAATATGGGTGGAGTACCGTTCTCGGGCAATGAATCTATTAGTCAAACTCAAGCCTGGATATGCTCTGCTGAGAAAATCTTTGAAGGTTCAAAGCTGAGAGATGATCAGAAAAGATTACTGGCATCTTGGGCACTCAAAGATGAAGCTTTGTTCTAGTGGGATTCAATTATTAAGGATGATCCAGAAGGTAATATTACCTGGGATAGATTTAAAGAGATTTTCAGTAAAAGATTTATTCCTCTAGAAGCAACCGAGCGGTTATGTGATGAATTCCATTATCTGATACAAGGAGATATGACCATTCCGGAATATCATAGGAAATTCAATGAACTTTCTCATTTTGCCCCTCATCTAATTCAAAATTCGAAGAGAAAGAATATGAGGTTTATTAACGGGCTCCAAAGAAAGTATCAAATTAGCGTGATGGGGCACGTGAAGCTCCCTTTTTCTCAAATGATATACATGGCTTATTAGTATGAAGATCTCCATAAGAAAGGTCTTTTGAACGACGAAGGGGAAGTCAGTCCTAGTAACAAAGGGGAGTCTGAGACTGATAGTCCTGAGGCCAGTACGATGCCTGAGGTCAGTAAGAAGCCCAAAGCCAAGAGGAAAAGGGTTAAATCTGAGAAAGAACCAGTAACGACTGCTATATGCAATAACTGCCATAAGCAAGGGAATTTGTCGATAAATTGCAGAACCTTAAAGAAACAAGGAAAGAAGGGATCTAAATCCGGCAAGAAGATTTAAGAGATCAGAGAATGCAACATTTGCCATCAGTTTGGTCATGTAAAGCAAGATTGCCAGCTATTAAAGAAAAAGTCTAAAGCCGCACATGTTAATGAAGTGGCCAAAGAAGCTCAAATCAATAGCATGGCAGAAGTTCCAACATCCTCAGCTAGTCAGGAAAGGCCAAATGTTTTGGAAGGCACGCTTACTGTCAGAGGTATTCCAGTTAAAGTACTGTTTGATACAGGAGCATCACGAAGCTTTATTTTGACTAATGTGATTAAGAAATTGGATCTAAAATTAAGGAAGCTCAAGGAACCCATCAGTGTCCATAATCCGGTTGGGGGTTCCATTGATCTTAGCCGGATTTGTAAAGTGCCCATCTCTTTCTTCCATTATCGATTTCCTTGTACCTTGATCGTCATGAATTTCTCCGAGTTTGATATCATTCTTGGACTGGATTGGCTAACTAAATATGTAGCCGAAGTTAAATGTGCAGAAAGAGTAGTTAAAGTTACCATGGAACTCGCCAATATTGGTATACCATGTGTAGGTCCGAATTCTGATAGAAAAGACTTCTGGGCAGCATTAAATGTTTCTCCTTCTCAAATAGAACTTGGTCCTGTCACTACAGAGAATATCCCAGTCGACATAGAAAATATCCATGTTGTCAAGAACTATGCGAATGTGTTCGAAGAAGTTGCCAGCTTGCGTCCGCAGAGAGAAATTGATTTTAAAATCTCTTTAGTTCTGAATGTAAGGCCAGTAGTTCACGCTATTCGAAGAATGACCTTGAAGGAAAAAGAAGTTAGACAATCAAACTCGACAGCTAGTATGGAAGGGTCTGATCAGGCCTAGTTTCTCAGATTGGGGAGCAGCTGTGGTATTTGTCCCAAAGTCAGACGGTACTCTCAGACTATGTGTAGATTATCGTGACTTTAATAAGCAGATGTGAAGAACAAATATCCATTGCCGCGGATTGATGATTTATTGGATCGATTAAATGGAGCACAAGTATTTTCACGAATGGACCTAGCTACAGGTTTCCATCAGCTTGTATTGCCGAAGAGTGTGTTCCTTTGACAGCATTCAGAGGCCCAGATTTATTCTACGAATGGTTAGTAATGCCGTTCGGCTTATGTAACGCTCTAGCATATTTTGTCGATCTAATGAACTGGGTATTCAGAGGAGTATTGAAAATTTGTTCTGGTTTTCATTGATGATATATTGATCTTCTCTAAATCAGAAAGCGAGCATGAAAAACATTTGGAACAAGTGTTAGAAATTATGAGAAAGAATGTGTTGAAAGCAAAGTTCTCCAAGTGTATATTCTGGCAAGAAGAAGTCAAATTTCTTGGCCACGTCGTGTCAAAACAAGGAATTTCAGTGGATCCCAGTAAAATCACTACTATTCAGAATTGGAAACAGCCTCATACACCCACAGAAGTCAGAAGTTTTCTCGGATTGGCCAGTTATTATCGGAAGTTCATTAAGAATTTTTCGAAGATATCCAGTCACTTAACAAAGCTTACTAAGAAACATTCGAGATTCAACTGGACTCCCGAATTTGAGGCAGCTTTCCAGGAGCTGAAGTTAAAATTGACGACTGCTCCAGTGCTCACAATTATTGATGGCAATCAAGATTTAAAAGTCTAGACGGATGCTTCTAAAGAAGGCCTTGGCGCAGTGTTGATGCAAAGAGGCCATGTAGTCACTTATGCTAGCTGTCAATTGTAACCACATGAAAAGAATTATGTAACTCACGATCTTGAATTGATAGCTATCGTGTTTGCTATGAAAATCTGGAGGCATTATCTATTGGGTGAAAAGTTCGAATTATATACTGATCATCAATCATTGAAGTATTTATTAACCTAGAAGGATCTGAATATGAGGCAACAACGTTGGTTAGAATTTCTCGCGGCATATGATCTTGATATTTTATATACTCCGGGGAAAGCCAATGTTGTGGCTGATGCGCTCAGCAGAAAGAATGTAATTATCGCCAGTCTTATCATCACGCCTTCATTGATTGATAACATATCTGCTCTTCAAAAGGATGATCACTTCATTCAGAAGATTAGAGAGAGAATTCAAAAAGGCGAGCCCTCAAGTTTTTAGATCGATAATGATGGGATTCTGAGGCTAAAGGGTCGGATTTGTGTTCCAAACATTCCTGAACTCCGGAGAGAAGTATTAGATGAATGTCACAAAACCAAGCTTAGTATCCATCCAGGAGTGGGCAAGATATATAATGATATCAAAAGCACTTTCTGGTGGAAATCTATGAAAAGGGAGATTTCTTTATATGTTAGACGGTGTCCTACTTGTCAACAAGTCAAAAGCGATCAGCAGAAGCTCGTTGGATTGTTGCAACCTTTGGAAGTTCCAGGTGGGAAGTGGGAACATATTTCTATGGATTTCATAGATGGTTTGCCCAGAACCAGGAAAGGAAATGACAGTATTTGGGTGATCGCGGATTGTTTTATGAAGACCGCCCATTTCATACCTGTCAGATCGAATAGAACTGCTTAGAGTCTGGCGCAGATTTATTTCAAGGAAATAGTTAGACTGCACGGAGTTCCCATGAGCATCGTTAGCGACCATGACCCGATTTTTGCTTGTAAATTCTGGGAAGCATTCCAAGCAGAATTGGGAACGAAACTGAACTTGAGCACCGCATATCATCCTCAAACAGATGGTCAAACTGAGAGGGTGAATCGTATTCTTGAAGATTTATTGCAGGCTTGTGTTATTGATTTTGGCGGATCATGGGAAGACCATTTGCATTTGGCCAAGTTCTCATACAACAACAGCTACCAAGCGAGCCTAAAAATGTCACCATTCGAAGCATTGTATCGTGGACCGTGCCGATCCCCTGCTTGTTGGGTAGAACCTGGTAATAGACTCGTATAGGGACCCGATATGATTCGCGAAGCTGCAGACAAAGTTAATTTCATTAAGAAACGATTACTCGCCGCTCAAAGCCGACAGAAAAGCTATGCAGATAAGAGAAGAAGATATATATCATTTGCTGTTGGCGACCACGTATATTTGAAAGTATCTCCGATGAGAGGAGTCATCCGATTCGGTAAAACGGGGAAATTGGCGCCTAAATTTATTGGTCTGTTTCCTATTCTAGAACGGATTGGAACTCCCGCTTATAGGGTTCAATTCCCTGATTGGTTGCCTGGAGTACATAATGTGTTTCACGTATCTCAACTTCGAAAGCATGTTCATGATCCAGACTTGATCGTGGAAGAAGCAGCGCAATGGGATAAAGAAATTACCCCAGAATTGGCTGTGAGAAGAGAACCGCTAAAGATTATTGGCAAAGAAACAAAGGAGCTGAGGAACAAGAAGGTTCACTTAGTCAAAGTGCAATGGAGTGCAGATCCGCGAGATTGTACTTCGGAAACTGAGGAGAGTATTAAGAAAGCCTATCCTAAGTGCAGGGTGGATGTCTCTGATTGACTCTGGTGCAAGGTACATTTACCATATTTTGCATTTCCATTCTGTTCTTTACTTTGTTGTGTTGTTGTCTTCTTTGCATGGATGTAAACTTTCAATCATATAGTCTGAATGATTTTAAAAGAATATATGAATTAATTAGTATATTTTTGAAAAGTTAAAAAAAAAATTGATTGTTGTTTGTGTTGTGTGATAGTGGACTTGATTAATTAAATTATTAGAAGGATAGTTAATTTAATCAGTAGAGGAATGAATGGTAGATTTATGCAATTAAATCACACATTGAATAGATAGAAATATATACATGTGCATTATATATGTTTGAACAGGTAGATGGATTAGCTGTTGAGCAAAGATTTTATTTGCATGCCCGACAAATAGGTAAACCTTAATGAGTTGGATGCGCAATTTTATTATTATATCAACTCCTGTGAATGCCATTGGATGCGGAGTGCTGGTTGTTCTGCGTGTAATAATAAACGTCGCCATAGGATAGTAACAATTAATTTTGAACTACACTATATGGCATACTTCTAGAAGATAGCATACTTCATCATATACCACATAAGCATTTGGAGCTTGTGTGACGAGTTTGAAGATTTACCATACGAGCGAGAGGCTTGTATGGCGATGACTATATTTTACAGGTTGAACTAATGATTGCTATAGACCATATAAAATATAACAGTAAATTGCAAGATTAATAAAAATCCCACACGGGTCTGGAGATCACAATAAACACGTCTCTCTGGTCATTAAGGCACAAAAACCATTTATAGGGTGACGAGAATTTATTTTCTTGAGTTATGATCTATACACACTCCCCTGTGGACACCGGAATATATCACTATAAATATGTGCATGCTTATTAGGATTTATTGCGTACCTAATACGGCCTAATAAATTTCCAAACCCCTCCCCGTACAAAGGAGGTTATGGCGATTTTTTCCGAAAATTTAGGGTGTTAGCCAAATTTTTGAAGAATTTGAAAATTCTTGGAAACTGAAAAGATGAAGAATGGAAGCCAGAAGGAAAGTTGAGTTGGTTAATTAAACAACTTTCGACTTTGTTCCTTTTCGGGGACGAAAACTTTTAAGTGGGCGAGATTGTAACAACCCGGAAAATCTGAACCAGTTTAAAATTTTTAAATTGGCTATTTTAGTGGATTCTAAATATTTAAAATAAATATTTTAAATAATAACGACGAAAAGTATGTTTGAATCGATGTTTGAAAATAAATATAATTATTTTGAATTATAAACAAGGCCTGAAAAGGCGCGGCAGTTTCAAATTTTTAATTCAAACTTTGACTGACTGTACCGGGTGCAAAATAAAACGGATTTTAGTGAAACCAAAAATATTTAAATCTGTTAGTGAATACGAATCTGAAAAATCGAAGTTTCATAGCGGGAGTCAAAAGTTATGGCCATATGAATTTTCAGAAAAGTCGCTATAGAGAATATATAGCCCGTGAAAATAGACATTTTGCAAACGACCTCAGAATTCGACGAAACCACTTTTGTTGGATCCGGGATGTCAAATTATTGCTAAGTTTCAAATTTCATAATTTTTGAAGCTAATATGTGAGCGTGGCAAAAGAAAACGTGTTTGGTTGATTTCTGTTAAACTGAATCGACCAGAAAATGGCCATTTTTCAAACGGTCTTAGAATTCGACGAAACTAGTTTTGTTGGGACCGTATCGTCAAAACATAGCCAGATTTATTTTTCTGGAATTTTTGGGATCAGTATGTGGCCTCGGCAAATTGAAATGTACGTTCAAATCAAATATTGAATGTTTTATATTTTAATTTGAAGAAATACTGACTGAAACAGCCAAATGGGCCTAGGAAACATATCCCATTGTGTTTGGAATGGGGGTATTTAGCTAGGGGCGATAGTCGTTGGGTTTGGATTGGAGCTAGTAGGTGGAAGGGGGTATTTTTGGAATTTTAAAAATATATAAATAAAAGAAAAATACCATTGGCCAATTACTTTCTCTCTCCCCGATAAACCCTCCCAGGCGCACGACGGAAATACTTTCACCCCTTCTCTCCTTGATTTCTCCCTACACACACACCAAAACGCCATGGCCCTGTTGAGCTTTTTGTAGAGGATCTTGAGCTCTTCCAATCCATGTAAGCCTCGCTCCCTATCGTTGAGTATTTTCTCCAATTCGCGCCTCCAAAGTCATGGCTTTTGTGCCACCGCCGACGCCAGCACAGGCCACTGAGTGGGCCCGCTTCCCCACGCGCCTGAGCGCCTCTCCAAGCCCTCCAAGGTGATACCCTCCGATCGTCACCACTCTGCACGGATTTCGAGATAAATCGAAACCTATATTCGAAGATTTTCAGAGAGGTACGACTTTATATTATTTAAACTATTCTATAGCACTTTAAAGCGCTACGGTTTTTGATTTCACAATAAAAATCATATCTTTCTCGTTTGTTGACGAAATCCAGTAAAACAAGAGACAGTGGACTCGTGTGGACGTCTTCTACATTTTAGAAGAGACCGCATATTTTTCTGAGCCTTCTGCAATTTTTGGTGGAGTGGAACCCAATGTGAGATTTCTAATTTATAAATGATATGGAAAACAACGATGTATAAATTATATAGTCGATGTATGAGTTATATAAGCGTTGTACACCTCATGTATAAGCGTTGTATAAGTTGTATGTTCGATGTATAAGTTATATATGCGTTGTAAATATTATATATGCATTGAAATGATTAAAATGAAGTGAAATGAAATTGAAATATATTTATATATAAATATATATATATACTCCCCTCGTCCACAGGCCATGGACGATATTTATTGGTTGTGATATTGTTTGGATTATTGGTTGATGTGAAATTTGGTGAAAATCATGAATGATTGATTGTGGTTGAAAAATAACTGTTTGTGGTTGAGAATTATTTTGGATGAAACCACATAGGATTAGTTTGTGGAAAAGAAAAATAAACATGCTTGTCTGCGTACGATTTAGACGCATGAAATCCCTATTGTAAAAAACCGCGAGGTTTTAAGGTAGAGCGAGGAGCCGTACTAGGGACGGTGCCGGTTTTAACTACCCTGCCGTTATGCTGCCGAAATTTTCAATAATATTCATGTGTTAGAATTATTTTCATGTGTTGAAACTATATTCGTGTGTTGAATAGAAATTCATGTGTTGAGTAGAAATTCATGTGTTGAATGAAGTTCATGTGTTGAATAAATTCTTTAAAAGATAAAAATAACATTTTTATTATATATATAGACTATATAAAATATTAGTATTTTAAATAAATTGTTTTAACACCAAAAATAACATTTTTACCTTATGAATAAACTATATAAAATAATAGTGTTTTGAAATAAATTGTTTAACAATAAAAACCACATTTTTATTATATATATAAACTATAGAAAACATTCATGTGTTAAATAAAGGACTAGAAAGATAAAAATCATATTTCTATCGTATGTGTGAAGTCGAAAACATTCATGTGTTGAATATATAGATTGAACAATAAAATCTACATTTTTATTATGAATATGAAGTCCTAAAAATATTCATGTGTTGAATAAATATTTCGATGATAAAAATATCATTTTATCAAATATATGAAGTAAATATAGTTTTGAATTCGAAGAATGAATTTTATATATATATATATATATATATATATATAATAAATCGAATAACGAAGCTGCAGTTCGTGTTTTGAAACCGTTATTTCAAACGATTAGTGCGGGAGATCCGACCATCGGATTTTCCCGAAACCGAAACCGTTGGGTTCGCTTTGGAAATATCTTTCCAACGACACCCACTTTGTGAAGATCGAACGGTTGGATTGTCTAGAACG
This sequence comes from Allium sativum, assembly GCA_030737875.1. Taxonomy (NCBI): domain Eukaryota; kingdom Viridiplantae; phylum Streptophyta; class Magnoliopsida; order Asparagales; family Amaryllidaceae; genus Allium; species Allium sativum. The sequence continues at coordinate 304,398,830 of CM060916.1, read as the reverse complement.
TTTAATTCAAATCTAAAGAAAAACAGCGCTAGAATCGATTATATATATATATATAATTAATTAAATTAAATCGAATAACGACGCTGCAGTTCGTATTTTGAAATCGTAACTTCAAACGATTAGTGCGGGAGATCCGACCGTCGAATTTTCCCAAAACTGAAACCGTTGGGTTCGTTTTGAAAAGATCTTTCTAATGATATAAAACTTGTGAAGATCAAACGGTTAGATTTTCAGATATGTGTAAATCAAATCTGAAGAAAAACAGCGCCACGACCGCGTTATGGCCTGAAGCGTTGTTTGAGTGAAATTGTTATTTTTGAATAAATAAAAATAGCGATAAATCATGATAAAATATTATAAATGATATGGAATGGCAATAAACTGAATTTGCTTGGTTTATGTGATATTTGATGGTTGAATGTGTTTAGCGTGAAAATTACATTAAAGAACAAAGTTAGTGATATCGAATAATTTAACCATTGAAATGAATTGATTTGAAATTCTAAATATATGTGAATTATTTGAAAAGGACGAGTTGATTCTCATTTCAAATAATTGATCGACGATTGAAAGTCGAAGATATGAAGACGGTGCAAGACCGATGATCTTCACGTCGAATGGAGGGGTGCTACTGATGCTCATGATAGGAGTAGCTACCATGAAGGGGCTGAGGTAGTAGCCGTTCGGACGTACTTGTTGATTGTACGGATATGCGAGGTATTGAGTGCCTCCGGTTTCTTTCAGACCTAGAACGAACTTGTAAATGGACTGTGTGTCTGACATTGTATTTTGTTCTGTGCTGATTGATCTCTATTAAATATATATCTGCTTGGCGGTGGAGAATTTATTCTCTTGCTTAACGCCCTTCTCTGAGACATACGAGCTCAGAGGTTATATATTGATAGAAATCAGTCGCATGGAGTGAATTGCCTGTGTGGCATGCCTAAGTGGCAGATGATCAAGGCTTCTGTTGAAAAGCAAAGTCTTGTGGTTAATGATCAAAGCGCGACCTGTATGGCATAGCTTTGTGAATAGCGTGAATTCGCGACCCTCATACTCCGGTATGAACCAGAAACGGGAGAGGATCCAGGGAGAACATGCGTCTCTTTCTAGTTAGAGGTGGTGTCAGTGACCTACCAGCCCTGACATTTATATTATTTTAATCCGATGTGCGTGGACCGGCCCTATGGCTCCTAGGTGCAGTTGCGGCTGTAGCCTGAGACACGGACTAGAGCGTCTCGAATTCGGTAAGGACTACTTTTGCCTTGGTTCATGATGGAAATCCAATTTCTAAATAAAACACCGTGCGGTTTTGATTGTGTGTGTGTGTGTGTGTATATATATATATATATATAGCGACATGATATATGGTACCCATGCCGTCTATGATTGATAGTTATGATTGAAATCGTTTTTGAAACATATATACACTTGCAATAATATCAAATGATTTGTTTTGCTCGTATCAAGCATATTTTGGCCATTATAAGGTAAAACTCTATCCTCCGGTTTGTGTTGCATTGTGTGATGGGAACTGAGTCTTATAATGGCTTCATTTTTATAAAAAGCATTGCGATGTTTAAAAGATTTACTTGTTTTAAACCACTGGCAATCCAATGGAGTAAACCCGTTCCGCGAAAGTGGCGTGGTCCTATGATTAGCCATATTGAAAAGTATGTTAAGCAGATTTCTCATACCAGTCCCATGACTGACTTGTAGTTTGTTTCACTTGCAAACTCGGGTGCCTCTATTTCTACACGAGCAGCCTTGTATTCAGGTTTTAGCAGGCTCTTTTTGGATAGCTGGAGCTGAAGATGGATTCTATCATTTATCTCTTTTATGCTGTTCAGCTCCTATTGTACATATTATGTTTGTTTTCCGCTGTAGATATTTATGTATAGTTGAACTGTATTTTGTACTAAGTATGATCCTGTATACTGTGCAACTCTGATGATTATGTTTATCCAGTGTATTCTATTGTACATTACCTGGTGTATTTATTTATTTCTGTTCTGCTGTTACATGTTTATGTGTTATATTCCAAAGATTACCCTTGCCACCGTCAAACAGGGTTTGGGGTCGTTACATGCAATTTTATGTCTGTCTCATGCATCCAATATGTATGCAAAAGGAATCCGAATAATACATATAGTTCTATATAAATGCAACCACCATTCACCATAATGCAACATCTAAGTGATGACTCAACCATTTTTCATCCATATCTAAAATAAATTAAAAATGCACACACATCCTTATGCAATTATGTAAGTGTCCTAGTTTGTTGATCACTAACTAGTAACTAATATGTGTATATGCATCCACCGCATCACTTGCAAACACTTGCATCCATGTGAATCCATCCAACCGTAACATTTTCTATTAACATGTGTTAAATCATTTCCTACCATCCATGGGCTTCTACCTAAGACTTATTATTCAAATGGTAGGAAAAATAGATTCAAATTCAAAGCTTAGGAAAGGATTAAGAGCGCACTATCAAAGGGAAACGGAAAAGAAGCACGAATCCTATCCTCTGGCTCACAAGTTGTGTCATCGATGTCCTCTCCCCATTGGATCGTAATAAAAGTGGTCTCTTTATTCTGCAAATTCTTAACCTTAGATCCTAGTATTTATGTAGGAACTCTCCTAACTGATGCCTCTCTCTATATCTCAAACTACTTTAGGGTACTCACCTCCATTACTATCGCGGAATCATGTAAGCACTTTGCAAGTGCGAAACATGGAATACATCATGAACTCTTGCCAATCTCTCTAATAGTCTAACCCTGTAAGCCATTTGACATATCCTCTGTACTATAGGGAATTTACCTACGAACCTTGACGTCAACTTCCCTACTGAGCCAAATTGAATAACACTCCCCAAGGATGACACCTTAATAAAAATCATGTCCCCTACCTCGAACTTTAGCTATGTCCTCCGCTGTTCTGCATACGACTTCTGCCTGCCCTGAGCTATCTTCATCCACCTCTGAATCAAATTTATCTTATCGTAAGTCTCTCTAACCATCTCATACCCAAGTAGAAGTTTATCCATGGACTCCCACCGACAAGAAGGTGATATGCAGGGCCGCCCATTAAATGCCTCGAAGGGAGTCGTACTTATGCTTGTCTTGTAGCTGTTATTATACATGAACTCTACCAGCGAAAGATGCTCCTCCCAAGTCCTTACGAAGTCCAAGATACACAGCCGTAATAAATCCTAAAGAATCCTATTAACTGTCTCCATCTTTCCATTTGTAAAAGGATGATAGGCAATGCTAAGTCATAGTCGTGTCCCCATTGCCTCCTATAGGCTCCTCCAAAACTCGTTGTTAAAGATAGAGTCTTTATCACTAACAATACTAGAGGGAACTCCATGAAGTCAGACGATCTCCCTAAGATATAAAGATGCCAACTAAGCTGTCGTGTGCTTACTCTTAACCGGAATGAAATGAGCGCTCTTAGTCAATCTATCGACTATAACACAAATACTGATTTTTCCTTCCTCGATCTGGGCAATCTATCTATGAAGTCGATCAAGACACTCTCCTACTTTCATTGTGGCACATCCAGAGGTTGAAGCAATCCACCAGACTTCCTTCGTTCAGCCTTCACTCACTTACAAGTCATACATCTAGCCAGTACTCTGCCACGTCGTTCTTCATCCCTAACCAATGAAAGACACTCCTTGTATCTTTATACATATTATTACCTCTCTGATGGAGGGTCCTCCAAGAGTGATGAGCCTCAAAAAATCATATACTCGAGGAACAAATATTCTCTTATCACAATGTATCCCCCTCTCTCATCCACAGAATACCTAGCAAGGTGATTAGAGGCCTCTCCTCTACTGAGTTGGTTCATGAATATCCGCTAACTATTGATCCTCGCGCTGACTGGATCCAATTCGCTCTAATAAAGTAGGTTACACCTCCAATGATGCCAATAATCCTAGTGGATAATCCATAGATTTAACGACTCTAACTTTTTGACTATTTCGAGATTAACTAAATTTAACTTCCGATTCAATTCATTAGAAATTTAAATTTGGTCGTTTTCTTCGAGATATTCATTTCGGGGTCTACATATTACACTATCTCGATACAATAGGATTTTATTATTCAACTCATACATAAGAATGAATATCTTGAAGAAAATGACCGAATTTAAATTTCAAATGAATTGAATCGGAAGTTAATTGAGTTAATCTCGAAATGGTCAAAAAGTCAGAGCCGTTACATGTGGTACCAGAGCCAGGTTACTTACCCTGACATGTATATTAAGTGTGTGGTAAACATGTACTTACCTCTTCTTTTTTTAGTTTTATATATTTAAAACACGGAAAAACAGGTTCGTTACAATAGATGGTATGAAATCGAATGACAAGATAAGTTCCAAACTCCACCACTCTACGAACAATGGACTCAAAGTAATCCTCTACCTACTCAGTGCATCCGCCAGTACATCCCCCTTCCCTAGGGTTTATGATATCCCAAAGTCATAGGATGCTAGAAACTCCATCCAGAGTTGTTGTCGCAAATTAAGATCCTTTTGCGAAAACAAGTACATGAGAGACCTTTGGTTAGTGTGTAGCTTAAACCTCTCACCTAACAAATAATGTCTCCAAGACTTAAGCGTAAAAATTATCGCTGGTAGCTCCGAATCCTAGGTAGGGTAATTCCTCTCATGTACCCTCAGCTGTGTATTCCCCTAGCAGACAACACTACCCTTCTACATAAGCACTGCACCAAAGCCTATGCCGAAAGCATAAATATATACAATGAATCTTAGTACCATCTAGAAAAGTCAATAGTGGAGCTGATGTGAGACCCTTCTTCAATCTCAAGAATGCATCCTTGCAATTCACTTCCCAAGCAAATACTCGGTTTTTTTCGTAAGGAGGGCAAGAGGGGCTAAGATCCGTGCGAAATCCTTAGTGAACATCCAATAGTATCCTGCGAACCCTACAAACTTTTTACCTCTATCAAATTTTTGGAGGCTTTCCAATCCTGCACTGCGACAACCTTAGCGGGATCCACCGCTATACCATCTCTAGAGACAACATGCTTCAACAACCTTACCTCTATCCTCCAAAAGTGGAACATAGATAACTTCTCCTTCATCTGATGTGCACAGAAAGTACAGAGGACCTCTTCCAAGTGCAAGAGGTGCTTGTCCTCGCTCTCCGAGAACACCATGGTATCATCAACAAACACTACCACGAACTTATTTCGGAACTCCCCAAATACCCGGCTCATTAAATCAACAAAATACGTCGATGCATTGGTTAGCCCAAAAGGCACAACCATCCATTCAAAGAATCCATTGGGTGTCGTAAAGGTAGTCTTATCTATGCTATCATCCGTCGCCATATGCTGATGAAAACCTTTATCCAAATCCAACAGTGAGAAAGCTGAAGTCCCTAACAGTTGATCAAACAAGTCAACTATCCGAGGGAGCGGGTTTCTATTTTTCTTCATGAGCTTGTTAAATTTTCTATAATTCACACATCGATGAAGAGAGTCGTCTGACGATTGGTGCTCCCCATCCAGAAATACTCTGTCTAATAAGCCCATTCTCGAACAACTCACCCACCTGCTTACTAAGCTCCCCTCTCTCCCTCGGTGTCATGGCACACTGGAAATGCAACTGGCTTAGCGTTCTCCACCAAGTATATCTAGAAATCAATCTCGCGCCTAGGAGGTAGCCCTCTTACCTCCTCAAATACATCTCGAAAGTCTCTAACTATGGCAGCAAACTGAGATCGTAAACAGAAGCATCTAGGGAATCCAAGAAACTGAGCATGACTAATCCTCATGGGTCACAAGAAATCTTTAGAGTCCTACCATAGCATGTCAAAAGCTTTACTACTCTCCTCTCGCAATAAAGGATGGCGCCATACATGGATAGCCAATTCATTACTAGAATAAGTTGTTAACCCATGAAACCCAGTAGATATGCGTCACACTCAAATTTGAAGCCAAGAACAGAAATCCTCAAACCCTTACACATCATAGATAGGTGAGTCGTACTTCTAAGGGATTTGAGATAACTACTAGATCAGAAACATAGAAGTATCAAGGTGCAGACTATCAACAATAGAACTGGATATGAAAGAATGAGAAGCATCGGAATCGAACAAGGTCCTCATAGGAAAGTCGAAAAGAGATATCAAACCTTCTATAGTGACCTTCCTACCTCTTTCCTAATTGCTACTACCACTCTCAGCTACCTCAAGCACATGAACCTATGCTTCAGATGGACTGCTTCTTGTCCCTGCCTCTGAGGGCACTTCCTGCTATGATGTCTCATCTGTCTGCACTAAAAGCAAGCACCCTTCTTAGTTGTCTTCTTGCAATCTTTAGCGAAGGGCCCCATCATGCCACACCTATAGCACTTCAATTCCTTTTTGATTTGTGTTTTATCCAGCTTCTCTCCCTTTTCTTTCCACCTTTCTTGGACCACCACTTTGTTTTTTCAAAACCCAATTTGGCCACCTCAGTATTAGCCTGAAGTGTACTCTCCTTCCCATCCTCTCGCATAAGAGTTATTTCCAGTAGTGCCTTAACGGTCACATCCATAGGAGAATGTGTCATTGCTAGTCCTTGGAGGGGTAGGTCCATCCCCCTCGCAAACCTCAATGCTTTCTTATGCACAGTATTAACCAGATTTAAGCCAAATCTCACCAACTCATTAAAACTATCACATACTCCTTATTTCAAAATCAAGAGTCTTTCCAATTTCATCCTTTCTTCGGCTTATCATAAAACTTTTTAACAAATTTATCCTTGAACTCATCTCTTGTCCTAACGACCTGCACTGCCTCGTCCACCTCCCACCAATATGACATCGCTCCTTTCAGTTACTAAGCGGCCAGCTGAATTCTCCTGTTGTCAAGCTCTACTAATCCAAATACATTATCGGTCTCTCTAAGACAATTACGAGCATCGACAAAATTCTTCGGTCTAAGAAATGTTTTCCCGCCATAGTAGAAAAATCCTTATAGAGCTTAGAAAAATTAGTCGTTGGATTTGGTGGGACTACCATGGCTACAACTGGAGGTTAGGCATTTTCTTTCCCTTCGAGAGGAGCCGTAGTTTCAACATTTCTACGGAACCATGTCGGGATGGAATACCCTCTGGAAAGTTCGAAGCCGTAGACATTCTGAAAAAGAAAAGAGATAAGGATTCAAAGGAATATTGTAGTTGACTTGAGGGGATATTTTTCAAAAACAAGTTTACTTAGAAATACTTTACTTTCGAAAACACTTTTTCAAAAACTTTTCTCTAATCGTGTAACCTTAGGCTCTAGTATTAGATGAATCACCCCACACCCCTTAACATCACCCATATAAGGATGTGTTAAGGTTTATGAATCGCTAAGGTATAAAGTAATAACATAGGGATTAAAATTCACAAGACTTAAATATAAAATGCAAAAAAAAAAATTAAAACAAAATTTAATAAATCAAGCTAAATAACAGTGCTTATTACATTTTAAAAGTACCAACTAGCCATCAACATAAAACCAAATACACTATCTCGTGGAAAAACCATAATATCAGAGTACATAAGTAAATCCATCCCTCTCAATGACAACACAACAATCAAAAAATGAGAAATGGGATAATACACGAGTCTGAAATGAGTTTGAATCCAAGCTGCACTGAAAAATCAAGAATCACTACTGAGACCCTCCACCCTGCGAACCTAAGGGAAAAGGAAGAGAGATGGAGAAAACAAACTAGGTCAGACATATGTCTAGTGAGTTCCATTAATTTCTAGCATGAGCATAATTTAAGGATTTAGACAGATGGATAGTTCTAAGGACATAAAGGTACAAAAAGTAGTAAACAAAGTTAAGCACGAATAAAGATTGGCTTCTCATTAGTATTTAAGAATTCTGCGCTAACATACCAAAGATACAATAATTAGGATTTACCTAATTTCTACCCATCGATCAGTTCATATAAACACAATGTGATAACTTATGCCAGCTATGGAACTCGGGGTTATCAAACTCGAGCCCATCAACTGAAAGGACATAGTTGTTAATCAAAGACATTACAACGGCTTATTTCCCCAATCAGCATGATGTACGCTTATCGTCCCACAGGAACGCGCTCGATACCCACCTCATTTGGACCTCTTACTATCCAGTGCTATAAAGGGTGCCCTCTCTTCTACCTATTGTGATACCTTCATAGATGATAATAGGAATACTTCCTGACACAGTTTCCCAACCAAATATGCAATTGACATAAGTCAAACCTATACTTGGTCCCTATTTATTTCTCTATCAGGCCACTTAGTTTCACCAATCATCCCTATGCTGTCGGAATGGACCTAAAGTACAATTTTATTATTTTGTCAAGTCTCTTATTTTCCCCAATCAGTCCTGCACTGTTGGAACAAACCTAACCTATGAGCCACTCATTTTCCCCAATCAGCCTTATGCTTCTTAAATGGGTTCCTAATACCATTTTATAATTTTATTAGGCCTCTTATTTTCCTCAATCAGCCCTACACTACCGGAATGGACCTAACTTACGAGTCACTTATTTTTTCTACAATTAGCCTCATGCTGTCGAAACAGACTCCACTATCTTAGCTTAAATTCAGTTTAACACAATTTAAGTTTATTTATAAGCTCAGTATAACCTCTTTCCATATTCTTAGGTTGTATTAAACATTCTTAATTAATATTTATCTTTTTATACAACCCAACCCGACGTTACTTAGCGTCTAACTAAGTTAATCTTATTCCAGTTTATATGTTTGCATGTTCTCCAATTACATATTAGGTTTTATCCCCAATTTACAGTCCAATACTGATTATAATATTTAATCAGTTCTAAGATGCCCAACTATCTCTTTTACTCAATTTCAGTATTGTTCCAATTCTAACGCAAAATAAAGATAAAGGCCTAGGCTCAGCGCTAAAATAAAAAGTGGAATGGTCTAGGCTGCTCACAAGGCTTAGAGTGGAAAATAAACAAAAATATAAAAATACAGGATAGCCTAAACTGTAAATAAAACCACAACAGCGATAGTAACCAGAGACGGAGAATTACTTATATAAAGTAAAAAACTAGAACGAAATAGGAACATATAGTAAACAGTAACTTTATCACTGCATAGCAAAACAAGTGTCTAAGTTTTTCAGAAAATTATCACAGACGTAGCGATTCTAGTCCCGTTGTCCAGCTCTGAAGCTTATTCTGAAATGAACCAAACTCACCCTTTTGGGAAAGCCTGGATTGAGTTGAGAACACGACACATCAGAACATATACAATAGAACATTTCATTGCTATTACAATAGTTACATCAAAGTACAAGAATATTCCAGAGTACAAATAATTATTACACATAAAAATATCAGGGATTTAAGATACGAAGCAGTGGAAAATAATACATACGTATAATGTGTAGTGGAAAATAACAACTGATACAACTGAAAGAGATATACATATATAAAGCTTTCTGAATATAGCTCTAGCTGTAATCCAGGATCCTGTGAATATAATATCTGCAAAACCAAAACTACTAGCTGCCCGTGTGGAAAATATGGGTACCCAGAGTTTAGGAAGGAACAATAAACTCCAAGTCAGTCATAGGACTGGTGTGAGAACTAAAACAGTTAATAATTCGATTTTAAAGTTAGGTAAATCAAGGGACCATGCCGTATAACACGAAACAGGTTTACCCCCAAGAATACCAGTGCATGCATAAACAGGGCAATGCTAATTAAAGAAAAATGAAGCTATTATAAGACTCAGGTCCCATCACACAATGCAACGCAGGCCGAAGGATAGGGTTTTACCTTATAATAGCCAAATATGCTTGGTACGTGAAATTTCTCTTTTATTATCACTACAAGTGTATAGTGTAAATCAATTTCAAAAGTAAATGTATCAATCATAGACGGCATGAGCGCCCCATGCCACTATGTCGCCATATATAGGTTTACAATTAAAACCGCAAAGCTCGTATTGGAAAGTTGGATTTCCATCATGATGGCTCCCGATTCGAAAGATCTATCACGTAGTGCAATTCCCCACGGCTTACGTCCCAGGCATGAGGAAACATCATAATGCACATCCGCATTATATCTAGGATATCGAGTATCTCCGCAACCTACGTCCCGTGCATGAGAAAACGCCGCTTACTCCATCCATCTGGGAGTCAGGGGGTGTTCCCTTTCCCTCTGAGCATGGAGCGAACACATAGCTCATCTCGGTCGGCCGAATCCATCCTCATATCGAAAGCATACTGACCTGACCATCAGTTCACCATCATACCGGGGTGTGAGGCTTGCGAAGTAACACTACATAAAGCTATGCTTTGATCATCATCCACAAGGCTCTGTTTTCAACAAAATCCTTGATCCATGCATCTCAGCATGCCACATTGTCGGTCCATACCATACCATGGATTTCTACCAATATATAACCTCTGAGCTCGTACATCTCAGAGAAGGGTGTTAAGTAAGAGAATAAATTCTCCGCCACCAAACAGATATATATTTAGCAGAGATCAACGAATATAGCATAAAGGAATACAACGTCAGACATACCATCCATTTACAAGTCCATTCTGGGTCTGAACGAAACCGGAGGCACCTTATTCCTCGTCCCATATGTCCAATACGGAAGAGAGGCCCTCGTATATCCGAACAATCAACAAGTATGTCTGGACAGCTACCACTGTAGCCCCTTCAAGGTAGCTACTCCAATCGTGGGCATCAGTAGCAACTCATCCATTCGATGTGAAGATCGTCGGTCTTGCACCATCTTCAATGTCTTCGACTGTTAGTCGTTGTATCAATTATTCAGAATGGGTTAAACCCGGTCTTTTCGAATAACTCGCGTAATTTATAATCAAGTGCTATAAAAGCACATCCTACGCCTCATTCCAATTCAGAATATTCTTTTATTCAAATATTTAAATTTTTAGGGAAAGGTTCCCATTAATTTTATCAAAGATAAATTCTTTAAAATTTATTCCTTAATCTTCCTTTGGATCTCATTTCAAAAGAATTTATTTTATCTTTTCACAATTCTAAACCAAATTAAGGTTCATCAACTAGTCGGGATTATCGAGCTTTAACAAAGTAATCATTTATTTTATTAATGCCAGTCCTAACCTATTCATCTCATGGTGCAAAATTGGTAGTACTCCATATCTAACACCCACTGTGCTATCGGTAAATTTAATTACCATTTCACGTTCAAATCTAATTAAAGATTTAACCATCGCTTGGAGTAAAACTAGTGGTACTCCATCCTCGATCATTTCATAAATTCAATAAATTTAAACCCCTCATTCACATTTTAATCTAATTAAAGATTCATTAAAACTCCAATTTGGTTATAATATCAAAAATCATTACTTTATGATTATTCAAATTTAAGAAATTAATCTTATCCTTAACTGGGTTAAAGAACTAATGTCATTTAAAACGTAGTTCACGGTAAACTCAAAATCATCTTCCATCAAAATGGCATCTGCACGGAAATCATAACAATATATAATCGATATAAAATCCCCTGTTAGACTAATAATATAAATGGAATAGCGACAAGGCCTTTTAAATTCCATGTATAGTAACAGCCTTCCTTTACAGCAACTCATTTCGATTATTACTAGTCGAATTCCCTTCAATTACAATTTAATATTTTAAATTAGAAAACTTTACCATAGAAAATTCCCATTAATCTTAATTAAAAGATAATAAATTCCACATCGTATTCTTCACTGTTAATTGGGTTAAAGAACATGTGTTATTTAAAACACCATTCACGATAAACCCAAAAATCCAATTCTTCTATTCAATTCCAATTAAATATTAATTAATTGAAAAACTTCACTAAATCTTAATTTAAAGATTTATTCTATTTTTCACTTGGGTTTAAGAACAGTGTTATTTAAGACACCATTCACGACAAACCCAAAATCCAATTTGATATTAAATACAAGGCTCTGAATAGAAATTATATCGGCTTATATTCAATATCAAATTCTGAAACCAACAAATATCGTATTGGGAATAATGATATATATATATATGTCTGTGTATATATATATTCAAAATTCCTCAACAATATCCGCATAGTCATGGAACACCATATCGAAATATCCCGGAGATTATTTCCATTCCAAATCCATTCCTATATATATATATATATATTGTAATATTCTGGTTATTTTAAAACCATTTTCAAATCTAATTTATTTATTTCTAGAAATAATTTGGATTATTAATGGTTAATACCTGGTTCATTTCAATAAAAATATTTTTTTTATCTTTTCAAAACTAGAATTTTTCATCAAAAATCTTTCTAAATCATTTATTATGATTTTACATAATTTTTCCATATTTTTAATAATTTTATTATTCCCCGTACAGTCGGTTTTCGATAACGGTCACCGAACTACATCCATAGCAACCTTTTCTGAAATTGATTTGGACATATATCCAAATCTACCCGTTAGATTTCAAATCTCTTATATTCATTGGAAAGATCTTTTCGATACGAACACAACGGTTCTGGTTTTAGGAGAATTCGATGGTCGGATCTCCTGCTACATAAATTTGAATTCAAACGTATATTTTAATCTGCTAGGGCCACATACTGATTCCAAAAATTCCCAAAAAATAAATCTATCTATGTTTGGACGATACGGTCCTAACAAAACTAATTTCTTCGAATTTGGAGATCGTTTGAAAATGGTCAATTTCTGGTCGATCCAATTTAAACTACCAAAAACATTTAAATTTAATGAGCTCACATATTAAATCCAAAAATTATGAAATTTGAAACCTAGCAATAATTTGACATTCTGCATCCAATAAAAGTTATTTCGTCAAAAGCGGAGGTCGTTTGAAAAATGGGTATTTTTACAGGCTATATATTATATTAAAATATATATAAATTCCATATCGACTATTCTGAATTTTAAACTGGACATAACTTTTATTCCTGTTATGAAATTTGGATTTTCCACATTCTTAGAAAGATATAATTAAACAGATTCTAATATTTCTGGTTTTACTGGAATCCGATTTATTTTGAATCATGCACATTCAATTGAAATTTGAAATCGAATTTCCAAACTACCACGCCATTTCAGGCTCGTTTCATAATTAAAATAAATTTATTCGTTCTAACTTCGATTAAAATAAATTTTTGGCTTTTATTATTTAAAATAAATCATTTTAAATATTCAAAATCTATTAAAATTGCTAAAATAAAAATTTTAAATTGGTTTTGAAAATCCGGCTTGTTACATATTCTGATTAGTATTTTGTTTATTACCCTTTCCTATTTAATTCTTGTTTATTAAAATTCAGGGTGTTACAACTTTTGTTCTGACCCCTCCTAATAACAAACCCGCAGGTTAAGCAGGTGGCAGAGATTCCAGCTTAGAGACATTTGTTAGATAGTGTCATTATTACGTTAAGTATTTGCTTACTACTATTTTTTATTCGTGCCACTGTGAGATAGTTTTTGTGAGCACTGATATATTTTACCTTTGTCTTTCTACAGGATATAAGTCAAACCGACTTAGATTTTAGTGGACTTGGATTTTCACATTTTTGCGAAAAATTCAGACCCGCTGAAATTTGGTTTGTTACATCTGATATCAGAGCCCAGTTTAAGGATTCCCGTATAGTTACTGTGTGAACATATTTGTATTTTTAAAATATAAATATACATACCTATATCCATATATGAACCCACTAATTAAGTACAGTAGCACATAAAGAAAACCGTTGGGGAATTGGTTTTGTACATTAAGGAAATGGTTATGGAAATTTTAGAATAGTAGGCCCATGATTGGTAGAGTGAAAAGTGTACATAATGTTTGAAAAAATAAATAAGATTCCATGTGTTAATATTTGGAATTTTAGTATTTCAAACTAGTGGATCGGGCTGTAGAGCCTTGTAAGTTGGAAAAAATGGATTAGGAATATATATATATATATATATATATATATATATATATATATATATATATATATATTTGTAGCTAAAGTGGCACTAGTCTTATTATTCAGTTTAGACATAGTTTGGTAGGAATTTATGTAAAAGAGAAATTTAGTACAAAGAAATTTAATTTCACGCAAAGAATTTAGAAAATGAAAAAGTTAGAAACCACTTTGTACTTAGCTCCACAGCTAAAAAATTCTAATAATAACTTTAAAAAAATGTGTAAATGTCAAAAAAAATTTCTACGAAAAGTTCTGAAGTTTCAAATTTTAAAAGTTTACATTTCTAGAAATTTACTGGTTTGTAATATTAATAGTTGCATTAAAATGATTTTTGATAATATTGTGCAAACTTGTTTTCAAGTATTGAATGCATAAGCAAGTTGTGGAGTTAAGTGATACAAGTGATTTAGAGAAAGCGCAAATATAATAGAATTAGCCATATGAGTTGCATAGGTGTCCTTGAGTGAAATAAAATATAAAAGTTTTCATAAAGGACGGATTGTGACAAACTTTAACTTGTTGGAATAAAAATAAATATAAGATAAGTTATTATGAATCAAGAAGTTTGCAAGTAAACATGGTTTGTTAAAGAGGCAAGGAAATGCGCAACGAAAGAGGTGTACAAAATATAGGTGAAGCACCCTATTTTATGTTACCTATTTTCACAAAGAAATGAAAAAAAAAATCTTTGTTATCAAGTTTCCTTGTTACTTTACATAGAAAACAAAAGTCCTCTTTTGAAAGATTGATAGAAACTTAATCTTATTTAATTAAAGATAATTTAGTGAGAATGGTCTCATTAGTGTGCATGGATAGTTATTTAAGGTTTGAGGAAAATTTGAAAAGATGTTTCAAGTGGTTACTATTTCACAGAAAGAAGTAGAAATTAAATTTAAAACTTGCATGGTTTAAGGGAAGAGGATAAAGACGAAATAAATAAGAAAGAACAAGTTGAGATTGTTATAAGAAAATTTACAACATGATTTGTAATTAATAGAATTCCTTTTTTAGCACCCCTTATAGGAAAGTTTTCTTTTAGTATAGATTTATGTTCCTATGTAATGTTCTATTTTAGAAAAATAGAATAGTTTAATGGGACATTTTCTTATAGGTGTTTGTAATGATTACTAGAGAAGAGCCAAAACATATGATATTATAAATGAAAGATGAAACTAGAAGAAAAATAAAAAAAATTTACAAAATCAAAAAAGATGACAACTGCAACAAATGAGAGCAATAAAAGAAAATAAATTCTTCTAAAGTAATTTTGGAAAACTGAAGAGAAATTCTTCTTGTGTAAACTGTGCTTGGAATAGAAAATAGGAATTTTTGTAAGTTTAACAATTAAGGTTTCGAAGTAGAGGAAAAGGTGCGTAAAAGTGGATGGGAAAAAAAATGTAATTTTCAATTTTGTACATTTTCTAACATAAGAAATCAAAAAGTTATCCTTTTCTGGATTTCGCAAATATAAAGTTGGTTGGTAGGGTTTGGATGCAAAAATTAGATGAATTACATACTTTGTAAAAAGTGTGGGAAATTTGGATGAAGAAGTACTTCTGATTTTTAAAATCTTGCATTCATATAGAAACTGCCATTATATTTAGGATGTATGCATCATTTTTTAAAAGGATTTTCAAGAAAATTTGCATTAATATGTGAGGTACCGCTTAGGCAATCATTGTTCATCCATATTTTTTTTATGTTATGTTACACTTCGTACTAGTGCACAAATGGTTGCAAAATTGGATGTACAATTTGTGATTGCAAATTATGGGAGGAATTACATAATTATACCTTTACTCAATTTGAGGGACAAAATTTTTTGAGGGTGGGAGAATGTAACACCCCACATTTATAAATAATAAAGATTAACGAAATTGTCAAAATAATTATGGAAGAGTGTGCACTTGAAATTTGAAAAAGAATGCACGTTATAATTTGGGCAATAAATAAAAACTTGCCATTATGTAAACTAAATGCATAATAGAATGTATATATAATTAAATAAAAATAAACGGAAGAAAGAATGAAGTAAATGGTATGCACGTTAATTGTATAAAAAATGTAAGTTTGAATTTAAAATAACAAAAAGGTTATTAATGTATTATTCGGCTTAACCATTTAATAAATATAAACTCGAGTAATAACCATGTTTGAAATTGGAATTTGATGTGTGTTTGAAATGGAAAGCAGTTAATGTCAAATTGCAACATTTCTTTGACTAACAATGCACGGTATAACTGGAATATAATCACGTAATAAAAAGAAAATCTAAATTACGTTAGTTAAGTTGTGTTTTAATTTAAAACAAATCAAGCATGTGTGTGTAAATACACATTGATATATTTCTTTCAAGAATATATATGTGTGCATATTAAATTAACTTTAGTAATGAACACATTTGAAACTATGATCTAATACATGTTGAGAATAGAAGAAAATTTAGTAAAAACAAGAAATGCAGGTAAAGGTTTTGTATAACTATCATAAAAGAATCAATAAGCTTGAATTATAAGAAGTTAACGCACGTGTTAATGGGATAAATAATAAGCGTTTAAATTTAAATTTTGACATGTGTTAAAACAAAAAACCATGTAGGCAATGTTAAAAGAAATTTATGCGCATATTAAATATGCATTGAATCTGAAGCTGATGGGAAAAGAAATGGAAAGGAATAAATTAAAACGTTAAGAGAATATTACGTTCACAAGATTTGGAGAATTAAACAAGAAGGAATTTGAAAGTAGAGGAAAAATTAATGCACACATTTATTTAAGCATTTGAATATGCGTTAAAAGCTAGAAAGAATAATAAAATAGTTAAGAAATATAAACGTTAATAAAAACGGTTAAAACAAAATGAAAATAACGGATCAAGACCTGAAGTATACGAATTAAAATCATATACATGAGTCGACCCATGCCTGACGTGGGTCGATACACTTCAAAGATGGGTCGACCCGGGAGTCGACCCAATCTTCAGGCCAAGACAATGTGTTTTCTTTCTATGTGAATAGTTCTGATGTATTCTCCATGAATCTAATGGTGTGATCCTTTTGAGCAGCTATAAATAAACCAGTAGGGCTTAGCCTGTAACTCATATTTTCTGAGAGGACGCCAGAGCTCTGTCTTTTCTATTCTTCTCCAAGCTCTTTTGAATTATAAAATAATAGCCTAGGACTTTGTATTTGAGATTTAGAAAGGAAAATTGTAAATTTAGGTTGTATATGCTCAGGTTTCTGTTCCGTATGAGGCAAGTTCCATGAATCTGAATCTAGTTCTATTTTTTAGTTTCTTTTCGGCCCAGATTTGAAAATTCGTGGTTATTTCAGTAATAGATTTAATTTGGAAGATCATGGATAAAAGACTGAATCAGATTCAGGAATTGAAGAGAAGTTAGTTGAGTGGATTTAAATTATATTTTCAGATAATATTATATTATATCATTTGATTCATGTAAGAATTTATAATTTGTACTCTTCCTCTTTTCGCCCCTTTCTGCATTGGAATATATAGTTTATGTTAAATTCTACTTATGCGCAAAATGCACATGAATTTAAAATGTTGGCATATATGATTGAATCATGTGCTATAATCCCATCTAATTACGTGTGTTGGAAAATATACTTAATTTTTATTATGAACAAAAAGGGAAAATTTGATGATTTTAGGCTTATTTTATGTATAACGCCAAAAATTGCAATGAAAGAAAAGTAAGAAAATTTGACATAATTAAGATTATGCATAGTAAATTTTGTGGTTAATAGTAATCTAACTATTTCCACATATAACTATTGTGACGACCCGCCCCGCACCAGCCGACATTTCCCCGAAATGCGTTATGCCAATGTCCAACTAGCACGGGACGGTCATCAAAAGAAAGGGTTTTGAAACTATGAATCATCAGGAACCTGTAGTATATCTCACAACGCATGGAATAAAATATAATAGTAACATAACTTGACATAAAACAGGCGAGACAGTGCATAAGCTGAAAACTAAACCATCATAATAGCTGAATCCAAAAAATACAACTTATGATCCGAACCATTATTACAACTTCAAAATATTGTATCTAAAGTAAAATAGAAAAGGTACACTACTAATGCCCAAATCAGTGACCAAGAACAACGTAGGGAGAATATATGTAAATAGTACATGGAAACCTCCTGCACGTCTCTGGACAGCTACTCGTGCATAACCACCTAACATGTCTCTGGTCTGCTCGTTTAGGAGTACCCAAAGTAATAAGAAGAGACATAAAACTCTAGGTCAAAAAAAAGTCTGGTATGAGCGATAGCAGCAAAGTAAAACAATAACAGGTATAAATAATCATACCTGAACCTGGACCAGCAACCAAAGAGTTAGCACAATAAGATGTACAATACTCTAAGGTAACATAAAGTGTAAAAATGGGAGTGTGCATGTCATGGTGATAACAAACATCAAACATAGCAATCATCCTCACATCACTCACTTAGTGCGTAAAGTATACAATATCCATCGCTTTGATCACCAAACCCATTGGGGCCATGACGGTAACTCCGTACAACTATTTCTATGACCATACTTCCCTGGTCTATAGTCAGTAACCCTACCCAGTCCACACATCCCTGGCTCAAGGTTAAGGGCCAACCAGTCCACACTTCCCTGGCTCTGGTTCGTCTACATGACCCCTCTCTTCAATAATGAACCAAAGTTATAGATACCGATAACCCCTTTGCACATGTCCCGTAGCAAAGTCCAACTCTAGAAGTTAACTCGTTGGTTCCTATCTGGATTCTGAGTAATAACTTCTCATTTGGACTTCCTTTGCATCTCGGGTTTTAGTCGACTTGGAGTCGATCTTCAGAAGAGTTCACAGTCATCGTTGTTTCGTTCGCTATCCAAGCTCGATGACCGGCTCCTAGTCCTCTTTTTTCCATCAACTCGTGGTTCCCCCTTCGGCTCGCGGCTCGTGACATCGTGGTCCGCTCGTGGTTCATGGCCCCCAAGTTTCGGTTCTTGGCTCGCCCCCTTCGGCTCGTGGTCCATCTACGTCCGGTTCATGACTTTCTTCATGGTTCAGGCTCGCATGGTGGAGTGGTTCGTGAGGGGGGGTGCTCCACGAGTGGGGTCGACTCGTGAGTGGATGGCCACGATCCGGGTCCTGTACTATTTCCTACAACTTTCTAGCAAGCTATTTACGCCATACGACGGCGTTTTCGACCATTCTAACTTTCCTATACAATCTCAAAGCATACCAAACAGCAGTAATAACATGTGTAATCAATCACAAACATTCAAACACCAAGCATATAGGTTATTTAGATCAAATAACATACCCAAAAAGCATGATTTTCCCCTTAATCCCCTTAACCATGTTTAAATATAGGATTAGCAAACTTAATCCAAATTAACTAAATTTATACCAGTGATATAAAATAATATTTTACAATTTTTACATATTTTTCCAGATTTTTGTGATGCATAATTTCGCTAATTATCACCAATCACCCTTAATTAGCCGTAATTAGTGAATAAAAGTGCAAATCACTCGCCTTAGCCATAAATAAATTATTGATCTAAAAACTCCACTGATTTGGGTCGAATTCCTATGTATTCCAGCAGATCTGTCTCGATTTTGATGCTAATCTACCTTAATTTGATGTAGATTTGTTTAATATGTGATTAGTAAATGACTAGGGATGAATTTCGAAGGTGGAGGCCATTACTAGGGTAAAAGGAAGGTAAGTGGCGGTTGGAAAAATGAAAATGAATCATCCTCTAACTCTTTTTAGCCCTCCCATAACCCTAATCCCGAAATGGGTTATGGGCCTAACCACTAATCACCTAATTAAGCTCGGTTAAGCTGTTTTTCATCTTCTAAACCTTATTTCAGCCATATGTCCCAAATGGTAAGACCGTTTGATTAATGTGATCACTCTACAGAGAGGTAACGCATCATCCGAATCCAATGGAATCGTTTTAGGTCAAAACTCCTTATCAATCAAAAGTTATAGGAGAAACAAGATTCAATAGGGGGAAATGGTCATTTAAAATTTGGCAAAAATCATGAACATGAGAAACGACCCCAATAGTTGTTTCCCAAAGTTACATGACTATATGACTTCGTATGAAAATAGAATAAATATTTTATGATCCTCCCATACGTAGAATGCGGGTCGTTACACTCTTCCCTCCTTAAGAAATTTAGCCCCCGAAATTCCTTAACCAAGAAACATACAGTGGTGTCTCACATGCCTATCAACCATTTACAAACAATCAAACATACACAATAACACAACAAGCTTATCCTAGCATGTGGTTTACTATCAAGGGAATAACTGTATCGCGATTAAAACCTTACTAGGCAAAGAGTTCTGGTTGCGACTTCCTTATGTTCTCCTCTGTTTCCAAAGTACAGTCGTTCTCATTATTACCCCATTGGACCTTAACCAGTTTCACTGTCTTCCTTCGAAGTTGCTTTGTATCATGTCAGACTATACGAATCGTTATGTGGCTCCTAACTGCCTCAGATTCTAATTCGATATCATCCAACTGATCAGGTGATATAGTCATATCAGAATTGTGCACGAATTTCGTTAACTCGGAAATATGAAATAGGTTGTGCACTCCTACCATCCTGTCAGGTAATCCAACTTTATATGCTAAATTCCCCACTTGCTCGAGAACTGGAAATGGACCAACAAACCTTGGTGCTAACTTACCTCTCCTACCAAATCGAATTACATTCTTTAATTGAGAAATCTTGACGAATACCAAGTCGCCAATGGAGAATTTCAAATCTCTTCGTCTTTTATCAGCATAACTCTTCTTCCTATCTTGGGCAGCCTTCATTCGCTGTTTGATAACCTTGATCTTATCTGATGTTTCTCTTATTACATCTGATCCAAGCATAGATTTCTCACCGATTTCCAACCAGCATGATGGTGAGTTGCACGGTGTTTTATACAAAGCTTCAAATGGAGCCATACCAATACTGGATTGATAACTATTATTGTATGCAAATTCAACTAGATATAAATGGCCATCCCATGATCCTCCAAAGTCCAATATACAATCCCTTAAGAGATCCTCTAATACACGATTCACTCTCTCTGTTTGACCGTCGGTTTGAGGATGGTACGCGATACTAAGATGTAATTCTGATCCTAAAGCATCTTGTAAGCACTTCCAAACCCACTAAGAAATAATGGATCTCGGTCACTTACAATACCTTTAGGTACTCCATGAAATCTCACTACCCACTTCATATACAGTTCCGCTAATGTAGTTGTCGTTCTAATCGACTTGACTGGTATAAACCTTACACTTTTGGTCAATCGATCCACAATCTCCCAAATACTATCATGACTCGATCTTGTCCTTGGCAAACCGTCAATGAAATCCATTAAGACTTGTTCCCATTTCCATTCGGGAATTTCCAATAGTTGTAACAAACCACTAGGCTTCTTTTGCTCAGCTTTAACTAGCTTGCAATTCATGCACTTGTATATAAACTTCCCAACATCTCTCTTCATCCCTTCCCAGTAGTAGGTCCGCTTCATGTCTCGGTACATTTTGTTACCACCAGGGTGTATAGTCAATTTCGAGTGATGACATTCTTTAAGCACTTTATCTCTCAATCCATTAACATTGGGTACAACTAGTCTCCCATTCTTTCGAAGCCATCCTTCTCGATCAAGTCCATACTATTTCATTCTCTTGTCGTCGATACCATCTTCACCTTGGAGATGATTTCTAATAGATTAGGATCGTCCCCTTAAATGAGACCAATCCGCTCAATCAAAGTCGGACTGATCGTCAAACTTGCTAACATCTCTGGATCCAATTCGCACTTAGGTCTAAAATCATATCCCGCAATATACTCCAGTGGCTTCCATTCCAGAAACATAGCCCCCAAATTGGCATGTCTCCTATTCAATGCGTCAGCTACCACATTTCCCTTCCCAGATTTGTACGCGATATTAAAATCATATGAAGCCAAGAACTCTAACCATCTCTGCTAACAAAGATTTAACTCCTTCTGAGAGAAAAGATACTTTAATGAGTTATCATCAGTAAACAACTCGAGTCATCCCCCAAGAGATAATGTCTCCACATCTTTAACGCAAACATGATCGCTCCCAATTCCAAATCATGGGTAGGATATCTTTTATCATGTGGTTTTAGTTGCCGACTAGCATAAGCTACAACCCTACCTCCTTGCATTAGTATAACACCTAGTCCGGTACCCAAGGCATCCGTGTATGCCATCATCTCTTCGTTTCCCTTAGGAATAACTAACATTGGTGCGCACATTAACTTTTCCTATAGACCCTTAAATGCATACTCACACCTTTCGTCCCGGACGAAAGATTGATTCTTCTTGGTTAACTGAGTTAACGGTGCTGCTATCTTGAAGAAGTCTTGGATAAACTTACAATAATATTCAGTTAACCCTAAGAAACTTCTTATGTCTGTTGCGTTCTTGGGCGTAGACCAGTCTTGCACTGTAGCCTCCTTCACAAGGTCCACAGCAATACCATTCTCTGAAACAACATGGCCTAAGAATCTCACTTCCCTCCTCCAGAAGTGACACTTAGAATATTTTGCTTTCAATTGGTGTTTCCTCAACACCTCCATCATTGTCCCCAAATGTTCCTTGTGTTCTTCCTCCATCCTCGAATAAACTAAGACATCGTCCATGAACACAAGAACAAACTTATTCAATTGATCCCTGAATACCCTATTCATAAGATCCGCAAAATATGCGGGTGCATTGGTCAACCCGAATGGCATGAACAACCACTCATAGAACACAGACGGCGTCCAAAATATCGTTTTAGGTATACTCTCAGCTGCTACTCGGAGCTGGTTAAAACTTGTAGCGAGATCTAACTGGGAGAACACTCTCACTCCATTCAACTGATCAAACAAATCGTCTATCCGCGAAAGAGGATATTTATTCTTCCTCGTCACCTTGTTCAACTCACGGTAGTCTACACATAAGCGAAGGAACCATCTGCCTTAGAAGCAAATACAACTGGTGCTCCGCACTCGGAAACACTTCTTCGGATAAATCCCTTATTCAAAAAATTGCTTACTTGCACCTCAAGCTCCCGCTGCTCCTTTGGCGCCATACGACGAAGAGGCATCACTATAGGTCTGCCATATTGCAGTAAATCAATCTGAAACTCAATCTCTCGGTGTGCTGGAAGCCCGGTCACTTCCTCAAAGATGTCCGGATACTCGCCAGCAATAGTCACATCTGATAACTCATCCTGCGGGACGTCGAGGGAATGTAGAAAACTAGCCATCACTTCATCACTAGGTAGGCAACACAATACCACCCTCCACTCATATCCTCTCTAATGGTAACAGAAGACCTCTCATAGTCTACCACCACCCTATATCTTTGGAGCCAATCGACTCACAAAATAATGCCAAACCCAGTAAAACCCAAAACAAAGCAATCACAAGCAAATGTACATCCATGACTCGATAAGACCAAATTACGACAAAATATACTAAGACTAATCGAACCACCGTTCAGGTTTGTTACAACTAAAGGTCTATCAACAATCTTGGGTTCCAATTCCAACCTATCTTCCAGGTCACTAGATACGAAGGAATGAGAAGCCCCGGTATCAAACAATACTCGAATAGGAACATCGTAAATAGAAAGCAAACCTTGGATAACGACACCCCTTCTACGCCGCAATTGGGGCATTCGAAAAAGAAGGAACAGCGTTGATAGCATATGCTTTCACCATTTGCTTCTCCTTAGGGGGTTGTGGACATTCATTCTTAAAATGTCCCACTTGGCCACAGTTGGAGCACTTCTTTTCTCCCGGTTTTGCTCGATAATTTCTGGCATAGTGCCCCTTCTTGCCACAGCTAAAGCACTCGATATCTTTCTTATTCTTCTTTTTTTGACCATCCTTGGTCTGGTTCTGCTTCCTCTATTCTGGGAATTATTCTTGCCTCCACCGCTTTCCTACGGCTTTGGCTCCTCTGCAGATGTAACAATAACCTCGGTCTTTGACTTAGGGTAAAGGCTCTCAGATCTCAATGCTTTTCCCACAATAGATTCGAAATTCTCATCAATATGGTTTATGGGTCTTTCCCCAAAGTACTCATCTAGGCCAGTTATGAACCTTTCATTCTTCTTCTCGACAGTATCGATAAGAGATAATCCATATTTTGATAAAGTATCGAATTCAGCAATATATTCTGAGACCGCCCTCTCATTCTGCTTAAGTTCTAAAAACTTCATGAACAATTCTGATTTTTGAGCAGCTGGAATAAACTTGTTACTGAATCAGGTCTTAAACTGATTCCAAGTGACTTGGTCCTCGGAAGTAACCTCTTTAATAGCATTCCACTAATTCATAGCCCGTCCTTGAAGTTGATGTGATGCTAACTTTCTTTTCATTGCATCATCGATTCCCAAATCCTCGAAGATGCGCTCACAACAATCCATCCAATCTTGAACCTCTGTAGCCGATTCCGTTCCGTGGAAGGGCTTTCCACCAAGATTAGTATAATCCTTGTTGAGCATGGTGGTGCAAGTGCAGTGCGACTTCTTCCTTAGATATACTAATAATATATATATAGTTTTTGAAAACCCAAATATCACAAATATGTGCTCTCATATTCGTATACTATCTCTCCCTGATGTTTTCCCCTAGGTTAACTACGCAACCTAGGCTCTGATACCAAGTGTGACGGCCCGCCCGGCACCAGCCGAAATTTCCCCAAAATGCATTGTGCCAATGTCCAACTAGCACGGGACGGTCGTCAAAAGAAAGGGTTTTAAAACTATGAATCATCAAGAACCTATAGTATATCTCACAGCGAATGGAATAAAATATAATAGTAACATAACTTGACATAAACAGGCGAGACAGTGCATAAGCTGAAAACTAAACCATCATAACAGCGGAATTCAAAAAATATAGCTTATGATCCAAACCATTATTACAACTTCAAAATATTGTCTCTAAAGTAAAATATAAAAGTTACACTACTAATGCCCAGAGTAGTGACTAGCAACAACATAGGGAAATTATATGTAAATAGTACATGGAAGCCTCCTGCTCGTCCACCTAACCTGTCTCTAGTCTACTCGTTTAGGAGCACCCAGAGTAATAAGAAGAGACATAAAACTTTGGGTCAGAAAAAAGTCTGGTATGAGCCATAGTAGCAAAGTAAAACAATAACAGGTATAAATAATCATACCTGAACCTGGACCAGCAACCAAAGAGTTAGCACAACAAGATATATAGTACTCTAAGGTAACACTAACATAAAGTGTAAAAATGGGAGTGTGTGTGTGTCATGGTGATAGCAAACATCGGACATAGCAATCATCCTCACAGCACTCACTTAATTCGTAAAGCATACAATATCCACCGCTTTGATCACCAAATCCATTGGGGCCATGACGACAACTCCATACAACTGTTGTTATGACCGTACTTCCCAGGTCCATAGTCAATAATTGTACCCAGTCCACACATCCCTGGCTCTAGTTTAAGGGCCAACCAGTCCACACTTCCTTGGCTTTGGTTCGTCTAAATGCCCCCTCTCTTCAACGGTGAACCAAAGTTATATATATCGATAACCCCTTTGCACACGTCCCACAGCAAAGTCCAACTCTAAAAGTTAACTCGTTGGTTCTCGTCTGGATCCTGAGTAATAACTTCTCAGTTGGACTTCCTTTGCATCTCGGGTTTTGGTCGAACTGGAGTCAATCTTCTGAAGAGTTCACGGTCATCGTCGTTCGTTGTCCAGGCTCGAAGACCGACATGTGGTCCTCCCTTTGCCATCGGCTTGTGGTTCCCCCTTTGGCCCGCGGCTCGTGACATCGTGGTCCGCTCGTGATTCATGGCCCCAAAGTTCCGGTTCGTGGCTCGCCCCCTTCGGCTCGTGGTCCTCCTAGGTCCGGCTCCTGACTTGCTTCATGGTTCCGGATCGCATGGTGGAGCGGTTCGTGAGGGGGGTGCTCCACGAGTGGGGTCGGCTCGTGAGTAGGTGGTCATGATTGGGGTCCCGTACTATTTCCTACAACTTTCCAGCAAGCTATTTATGCCATACGACGGCATTTTCGACCATTCTAACTTTCCTATACAATCTCAAAGCATACGAAACAGCAGTAATAACATGTGTAATAAATCACAAACATTAAAACACAAGGCATATAGGTTATTTAGATTAAACATACCCAAAAAGCATGATTTTTCCCTTAATCCCCTTAACCATGTTTAACTATAGGATTAGCAACTTAATCCAAATTAACCCAAATCTGTATTAGTGACATAAAATAATATTTTAGAATTTCTACATATTTTTCCAGATTTTAATGATGCATAATTCCGCTAATTATCACTAATCACCATTAATTAGTCGTAATTAGTGAATAAAAGTGCAAATCACTCACCTTAGCCACAAATAAACTATAGATCTAAAAATTCCACTGATTAGGGTTGAATTCCTATATGTTCCAGCAACTCTATCTCGATTTTGATGCTAATCCGCCTTAATTTGATGTAGATTTGCTTAATATGTGATTAGGAAGTGATTAGGGATGAATTTAGAAGGTGGACGCCATACTAGGGTTAGAGGAAGGTAAGTGGCGGTTGGAAAAATGAAAATGAATCATCCTCTAACTCTTTTCAGCACACCCATAACCCTAATCCCGAAATGGGGTATGGGCCTAACCACTAATCACCTAATTAAGCCCGGTTAAGCTGTTTTTCATCTTCTAAACCTTATTTCAGCCATATCTCCCAAAAGGTAAGTCTGTTTGATTAATATGACCACTCTACGGAGATGTAAAGCATCATTCGAATCCAATGGAAGTGGTTTCAGGTCAAAACTCCTTACCAATCAAAAGATATAGACGAAATAAGATTCGCTAGGGGCAAAATGATCATTTAAAATTCGGCAAAAATCATGAACAAGGGAAATGACCCCAATAGTCGTTTCCAAAGTTATACGACCATATGAGTTTTTATGAAAATAAAATAAATATTCTACGATCCTCCGATATGTAAAATACGGGTCGTTACATTTCTAAATTGAAAAGTTAGGATTAGCTTGTGCTGGTTGGTTAGAAAAAAAATATTTACATGGTTTGAAAACAGAAAACACGATTGCAAAACATGAAAATAAGAAAATGTGGGGAATAGTGTGAAATAGGGAATTACCCATATTGCGTACTAATTAAATAAACGAAAGATAAGAAAACGAGGCGTCTTGCAATCATGAATTCCTATTATAGTAATTACTTGAACTATGGAAATAGAGTTTATACAGTAAGCAATTAATTAGGAATAAGCCTAACTTCCTAAAAGGGTAAATTGTTAAGATAGAAGAAGAGAAGATAACATAATGTAAAGAGGTTATATAAAGAAAAAGGATTATTGTAAACGTATCATTGAAATATAATAAGCATATTTCAGTGACAATAATGTGTAAGAAAGATAATAATATAAAGGTTATGAAACAGAGTACGATAGAAAATCTAACTATAACCCATATTTTCACAAATATGATAATTGACAAATTACAATAAACAGACATAATTTATTTGCAAATATGAAATTGACACAAAGTGGTTGAAATGTCAGTTAGGCCTTAATATATGACAAATTGGTTTGCAATGTGTGGATAAATTACGGGCTTAAGACAAAAATTATATGGAAAATAATAAAGCTGATTAATGAAAGAAATAATATTCAGATTAAATGGAGTAATAAATATTATGAATCAATGAAAAGTAAGTGTAACACATAATGATAAATTAGACATAGGGTTTAATTAATATAACGAAATGCATTTAGTCCAGTCCGTAAGGGTGAAGAGCCCATCGGGGAAAATCATTGAAGCTGTCAGGATGCATAATGGGAGCATGTCCATCTTGTTTGACGATACTAGAAGGAAGCGCGAGACTTCTATGGGACGTGAGGATGCTCCATGATGGTCATCTATGGTAGGCTCAGGGTTGCACCCACAGAGCTGTCAGTGAGTATGCCTTGGTTACATCTTTCATTACGGGTAACCTAAAGAATGACTCGGATGATTTTATGATGATTAAGTGGTTGCCTCAGCTCAGAAGAACAGGCTTCGCGATCAGGACACAACAAAGCATAGTAGGTCATCGGATGCCTGTCATCATCCGTTGGAGCGCATGAAGAACATGTTGGATTTATAACCAAGGGGCCAATCATCTTCACTATCGGGTCATTGGATGTGTTTATTTAGAATGATAGTTACGTTCTGCCACTTAGATCTTTTTGAATAATCTTTCGTTAGTTATGCGATAGGCTGGTAGGGCCTTGAAGAGCCACAGACGAGACAAAAAAGTTCGATATTTATATTTTGGGCCTAACGAAGCCATTATTTTTGGTCCATCCTGAGGCCCATCTTAACAGATATAGTAAAGCCCCTGACTGAGTTGCATGGAAGAACACTGGTTTTGGTCGCCTTTATAGCGCAACGGTAGGTGCCCATTTGCATTCATAGCACGAATTAGTACTTTTTCATTGCGTAGTGATGAAGATATGATGTGGTTCTGTAGCATGGTCTAGTATGCTTTCATAGCATGGCGATATACATTTTCACGATGCGGCGATGGAGACCACTAGAGGAGGGTACTATCGGAAGTACCTCGATATATTAGGCATATAGCTACATGTATATGATTTATTAGGTTAATCTACTTAGGAGAAAGTGGATACGACTTATGCGTGAAATCAAAAATATAATGTGTAATAAACCCAAATTAACTTAATAACGATAAACTAGTAATATAATGGTATATGTAGTGTTATGTATAGAAAGTATATTTTTTCCATTCACTAGAACTTTCGCTCTAACCCCATCCCCATAACAAACCCACAGGTTAGACAGATGGCAGAAATTTCAACTTAGAGACGTTTAGACTATGTCATTATTAGGGTAAGTAACTACTTACTATTTTATTTTATTCGCTTTATTGTGAGATATTTTATAGTGAGCTCCGATATATTGTATCTTTTACTTTCTGTAGGATACCAGACAAACCAACTCGGGTTTTAGTGGACTTGGATTTTAGCATTTTTACGAAAAATTCGGACCTACTGAAATTTGAGTTGTTACATAAATGTTTGGGAGTCACACTCATTAGATTAGAGCTTAAATGGGACTAATATAAATAGGATTTAATAAGTTGATTAATGCCTTAGGAAATATGACCGTTAGGATCTTAAATGGCATCTTTCTTAAATAGGAACAATAAATGGAATTAAAGGGGATTAACGTGGAATTGATTGTCATAGTAAATGCTAAGTACAATAAGGCAATAAACATTTTAAGGATTGGAAGTTATAGTTTTCCCTTATTTTTTTTGTAGTTAATCCATAATTAATATAATTAGAAATAAGGATTGGACTTAGTAGGTTAATGAAGTAAGGTCAGTCGTCTTATTTGACAGAAGTTTACACTTTCCAATAGTTGGATATATGTACAATTGATGTGAGATGTCATTAACCATAAGAACCCATGACGATAGTTATTTGCATAGTGACAATTATTTCCTAAAATAAGGTTTACTTCAAGTGTTCAGGTATTAAGTGGTTGTAAATCCTGTCACCCGTCCAAAAGAAAAAACCA
The DNA here is from genome assembly GCA_030737875.1 of Allium sativum. Taxonomy (NCBI): domain Eukaryota; kingdom Viridiplantae; phylum Streptophyta; class Magnoliopsida; order Asparagales; family Amaryllidaceae; genus Allium; species Allium sativum. The sequence goes on along the minus strand of CM060916.1, from coordinate 304,369,190 downwards.
TCAAGGGAACAATTATTAATCGTAGCCTGCTTCGGGGGTCAGAGGTATTAAGTATTAGTTAGATCCACCCTTAAAAGGGTATTAGGTGATCGCGTAGCTCGCCTTCCCCTAAATAAGAAGTATATAATGGATAATTGGGCACGAGATCGAAAATCTCTACAATGGTCCGCTTTCGCTAGGTAGTAAGTGATTATGGATGGAGTCCACCTTGTAAGGTGTTAAGGGACCGCTACAGAGGTACCATAGGTATGCCTACCCAGCAGGAAGTATTAAGTGACTAGGGAGTATCCAATAAGGTCTACTAGATAGTAACATGGGAGGCAACCGAGGAAAGGTCATAAATGACGAGATGTCGTCTACTTACCCTGTAGGTAATAAGTGATTACTTAATATATCTCGCCTTATGCAGGGTTTCAGTATATGCGTGAATGATAGAAGCCTTAAATTAGTATGATTTAGTAGGTAGTATCCTCTAATTTATATTAATGTAGGGTAAACCACTAAGTAAGGCATTAAGTGATCAATAGTTCTGCCATGGGTCTTAAGTGATTAGCCAGATCTTCCCTTATCTTATATTTATAGTGAGGTCTTAAGTGGTTATATTGATTTATTTCCTTATGGAATATTGGGAAGTTGGAAGCCCTTCTTTTAGCCTTTGGTAATTGGTTGAATGGTGGTTTAAAGGCTTCATGCTTGTGCGTAAATGTTTTACCTCGGTACTACGATATCGTTATCTTTGGGGACACTTCCTTGGGTATGGAAGTTAGTCATCGTGCGTAAATCCTTATAATGTTAGGTTTGAATTACTAACCTTGTTAGACATATGTTTTTATTGAGATCAAATGGAATACGTTCGTATATTGTAGACAGTTTTATACATTTTCTACTCACTTGGACGTGTTGTTCTGACCCCGTCCCCTCATAACAACTCTTAGGTTTATCATGAGGGAAGAAGGCCTTTGCAAGTGTTCAAGTTTGGTTTTGGATTCTCGTTCTCTCATGTTCGATACCGATGTAGCAATATGTTTTAAGGTAATTGCTTTAGTCGATATTAGTTATCCTATCATGTTTTTATTGTGAGTTAGTTTAATTGTACTATGATTATACTCATGCTCATTTATTTGTAGGTACCAGATCTATACTCTCCATGCTTGGACAGATTTTACTTTTGATTTTTGTTGAAATTCAAGCTCATAAAGTGTGGGGTGTTACATTTGGTATCAGAGCTTAGGTTTAGATGATCAGAAGATTAGTGAAATTTCTTTTCCATTTTCTTTAGTCCTTCTTACTTGACTATAAATTATTTCGGTAATAAGGTAGTTGTAAACATTATTATTTAAAATGGGTTCAAAATGACGAAGAGAAAGAATTATTTTGAGCTTAAGTATTCAGCCAACCCCGATTTACCCATGGTGTGTTTGGCTTTTTTTGTTTTGATGAGCAAGAGGATGACATATGGTGAATCCCGTGGATTTGCGCTTTGTGACTAGAAAGAAAGCCAGCTACAACTGAGATAATCGTTATTTCTTGTTTTTGGTTTCGTTTGGGAGTTCCAATCAATGAACTTATCTTGGTTGTGAAACGAGAAATTCACATTAATGTGTCGTTATAGCCTAGATATTCTTTTGAATCCTTGGTCTTATTTTCAAAGAGATTTCAGTTCTTAAAATTATTTTTTAATTTAAAAAAGGTTTTAGATATTTTAAACTATGGTTTTCGAGAAATTATTTTATAAATAAAGAATTGTGAAAATAAATAAAATTTTGAAAATTAAAAGTAACTATGTTACGAGTCATTGGGTTTTGTAATTTTAACAAATAATCCACTTTGGTAAAAGAAGTAATTTGAAAATGTCAAGGAATAAGCCCTAAAATTTAGAAACTATAATTACTCATTCCTCGTGATTTTTAATATTCCTCTTTTTAGATATTCTGGATGATTTATAAAAATCTTCACAAATAACCTTTTAGAGATTTAAAAGAGTAATTAATTTAGAAGGACAAATGGTATTAATATTTTATCCATAAGGACACATGTTTAAAATTTTATCCAGAAGGACATAACACTAAAAATCTCCGTCGCCCTTTCTCTCCTCTCTGATTTCTTCTTCCGCTCCTTTTTCTCTTCTCCGATTTCTTCTTCCACGAAATCAACAAATCAAATTAACGAAATCATCTCAACCGGAAATCGAATCAACTCAAATCCGCCTATATCTAACAGTCGAACCTCAATCATCAATCAAAACAGCAAAATTTAGGGCACGAAATCGATCTCAAAAATCAACCTCGATTGGATTTTTATTTGTTGCTATAATCATTATAATTTAATGATAATTTCTACCGATTAGTTTTAGGGTTATTTCGCAAGGTGATTCGTGATTTTTTTGGTTTTGCAATTTTAATGTTCAACTTTTCAGCGCGTGGGTATCATTTTTATATTTTTTTAGGTATCATTTTTGTTTATTTAACACTGTTTTATATTCGTTTGTTATGTTTTTAATGTTGTATTTATTTTGTAGTTGTATTGTTGCACTATCTATGTATTACAGTCGAAATTATTTCGTTATAATCAACCAAACTGTGATGTAAGTAATTTTTGTTTTACTTTTTTTTAAAACAATACATCAGTTTCTAGGTATCGTTTTTATATTTTTTGGGTATCATTTTTACCGTATTCACTATGCTATGTTTTTTTGTAGTTACTTCTTGTTGTTGTATTAATTTTGTTCTTGTACTGCTGCATCAGTTTTGCTACTCAAACAAATTTATTTCATTTTAAACAACCAAATTGTGATTCAAACATTTTCTGTATTACTTTTGTCATTAAAATATTAAAGCAGTTTTTAGTTATCATTTTTATATTTTTTAACGTATCAGTTTTATATTTTCTAGTTGAATTTACATTGTAGCAGTTTTTAGGTATCATTTTTATATTTTTTTAGTTATCAGTTTTATATTTTCTAGTTGAATTTACATCATAGCAGCTTTTAGGTAGATTTGTGTTGTTTGCTTTGGCAATTGACTTTTTTTTATACACAACATTAATTCTAACTGATAACCACTGATAAAAAAAATAACACCCACCTACTCAATTCAAATCTCACAAAAATAATATTTATTCGCAATAATACCTACTGATTAAAAAATAATTGCAATCAATTCAATTCAATTCAATTGTCATAAAAATGAGATTATTCTTAGTAATACACAATAATACCCACTTGTATCATATGATACATATAGTGATACATACCTGATTTAATGGAATACATTTTTTCATACACAATCTAAGTACATAGAACATTGCTCCCCATTCCAAGCATGCATTCATGCATTTACTTTTACTTGTATGCAATCCAGTCTTGAATCCAATTAATCTCCAGCAACATGCAGTATCTGTAAGTATTTCATACACAATCAAAACTTATACCAACATAATACTGGAAATTCAACTAGAAAATACAAAACTGATACCTAAAAGAAATATAAAAATGATACCGAAAAAATGCTATGATGTACATTCATGTTGAAAATATAAAACTGATACCTAAAAAAATATAAAAATGATACCTAAAAACTGCTATGATGTAAATTCAACTAGAAAAAATAAAAATGATACCTAAAAAAAATATATAAATGGTACCTAAAAACTGCTATGATGTAAATTCAACTAGAAAAAATAAAAATGATACCTAAAAAAAATATAAAAATGATAACTAAAAACTACTATGATGTACATTCATGTTGAAAATATAAAACTGATACCTAAAAAAATATAAAAATGATACCTAAAAACTGCTATGATGTAAATTCAACTAGAAAAAATAAAAATGATACCTAAAAATATATAAAAATGATACCTAAAAACTGCTTTAATATTTTAAATTAAAACTAATGAATAAAAATGTTTACATCCCACTTTGATTGATTAAAATGACATAATTTCGATTGAGTTGCAAAGTTAATGCAACAGTACACGTACAAAACTAATATATCAAGAAAATAAATTAAAACAGAAGCATAACACTTTTATTACAAGAAAAATGATACCTTAAAAAATAGAAAAACGATACCTACGAACTGCTACTAAATTCACCATCCAAAAAAGTAACTTCCATCGTTCATCTCCGTCGCTCCTATCTCTCGGTCGATTTTCTACGACGAATTCACAAAATCAAAATCACGAGATCATCTTTACAGCCTATCGAATCAAAATCCGCGTGTCCTTATGAATCGAAGAAGCTTTTCACACGATAAAATTAGGGCAAATCGAATAAATTAAGGAGTTCGAACGATTCTGAAGATGATCGAACAAGAGAGATGTTTGAAAATCAAATAATGGAGTTAAATTCGCGCTGGAGAAAAATTGAATGAGGAAAAAAAGCACGCGAGATAGAAGCGACGGGGAAGAAACGGAGCACGTGATTTAGGAAATTAAAATGTATTAGTTTATTGTCCTTCTGAGTAAAATTTTAGTGGGTTGTCCTTATGAATAAAAAAGCCCATAATTTTGTCCTTGTGATTATTTTCCTGGATTTAAAAATCCCGACAATCCAAAACATGGAAAGGTTGTTATATTCCATAGTATAAACTGGTATATAAATTATAAAAAAATAGAATTTTATTATGAGACCCTCAATTAAAAAAATTATCTGTTAGAAAAGAATAAGAAAATTTCTATTTGGCTTAGGGTACTTGTTTTCATAAATCGTTTGTGTCTTTGTCGGCTAGGTAAAAGAAAATCCATTTTATTTTATTTTGGACTTTTAGCTTTTTTTTCTTTTTTTTTGAGAATTCGTCTTTTGTTTGATGGTCGCAGCTGTTTGGAGGTGTTGGGGAAATTATTACTCGACTTGACGGATGGTGGAGGTCAGCACAAGATTTTTAGTGGAGTCGGGAAGGCGATACGATCTTATTATAATATTTTAATTTTTCGAAGTTGAACCATCCCGTTTGGGTCCAGGTTAAGGTAGCGCCCGAAAAGAGCAAGCGTTGACCACCCTCCATTCCGGAGTCGACCTCCCTACCTTAGTGGGCATGACCTAAACCTGGAAAGTGATATATATTATCACATCCAGGTCGATCCGTACATTCCTTCGTCCTCCCCAAATACCCTAGAGCCAAAACCCACCCCTCCACATCCTCCAATCCCAAAAATCGAGCTTTTCATCTCCATTTCTCCTCTAATCACCAAAAAAATCCTTGTGTCTCAGGTCTTGCCCCTCATATACCCTAGATCTATAGGTTTCATCTTGGATTTCGCCGATTTCCCAATGGCCCATCCTACAGTTTCCAATGTCCTTGCGCAGCACCCTGGTCTCAAGCCATAAGAGGCCGCATGGCAAGACTACAACCCAAGAAAGATAGAAACTTATTTCGAAGCGTAAAATTTTAGTTTTGCCAAAAATTTGTTGATTTCGCCCCTTTCCGCCTGTAGGAGCTATTTGTCGTCGTAGGTCTAGCACCAATACTGCGCCATGACACTTTTGAGCGTGAGTGTTATCCACGTTGCATTCATATTTTTGACACCCAGATGGTCGTTATCTTTGATGAGGTTCTAGTTTGATTATATTTGAGGTGAAAGGGACCCATATTGGTTGGGTTCACTAATTAGGATTTGGTTGAGATCTTGGATATTTCGCAGTCGGAGCAGGCTTGGATGATATTGAGATAACCGACCCTCAAAACATCTCTCCCTTCTTTGTTGGAGATATCGTGCTTGGGACACGGGTAATTTGTGACCTATTGCACGTCTTGTTGTGTGTATGATTCAGCACAATACTATTCCCAAGATGGGAAGTATTGAATAGATCTACCCATTAATAATCGAGCCATTTATGCTATTATTGGCGGCATAGCCATCCATTGGGAACACACATTGATGCTTCACCTCTCCAAGCCTACAGTGGGTACTCTGAGGGCCTACTTCCCATACATTCATCTTCTCAATACTCATGGGGAATCGACAGTCAAGAAGACCCCTACCGCCATTGATCGTGCCTCTCTCAGGAGGATGGGTATCTAGCCGCTCGTAGCTTCCACCCCAACTCCTACCCCAATTTCTGCACTGCCCGCTCTAGTTGAGCAGCAGCAGTAATGTAGCAACCCGAATTCCGATGAACCGAATTTTTTTCAAAATTCCAATCCATTGAAACTCGGATTGATTTTCTCTAGTATCCTGCAAAAAAGACAGAGACATAAAATATGTCAGAGCTCAAAAAATATCTCACAGCAGAATGGATAAAATATTGTATAATCAAAACATAGCCTTACCTTATTATTAATACTGCCTAACCAGTATCAAAAGTTATCATGCCTCTACGACAAATCTAACCTGCGAGTATGTTATGAGCAGGGGGTCGGAACACAAGTTCTGGTGACTGGATTTAAACTATACACTTTGGATAATCCTACATATACCGTTCAATCATGTTATCATATTTATTAGATTACTTGGGTTATCAGCACTCAAGGCTTACACACATGTCGTACCCATTTACTTCCCAATGGATTAACCTAATACATTATATATGTAGTTACCCCCGATATTATGGTACACCCCATGGTACCCCACTCGCACGGTCTCCACCGTAACACTATCGAAATATACGCAGTCCCTTATCCTACGTCATAGTGTCGTATGGATCTCTATATAACAATGTTACGTTCCGCATATATCTGTCATTACTATGCTACGCAAATGCACGGACTTCCACCATTGTTCGAATCAGAATTCATACCGGAGTAATGCCGTCAAGTCTACGATACACCACTCAAAGCCGACATGCACGTATCTAGACTCTCCACCATACATATCTTCAATTGTAGCTCGATGCCTCAATCGCATGTCCTCTAATGTGCACCGAGTTCCATGGCAGGGTGATACAAGAAACACGGAAATCGGTCGGGAGTTTTCCATATCTGTACAGGCCCGTCATTTGGAGCCTCTATAGATATCCCTTGAGTCTGTTTTCACTGTGTTATGGCCCCATCTAGGCTCCTCCCTCAACTAGTAAAGACCGCAAGAGCTAAGCAACATGCCCCTAATAACAAACAATCAAAACATCCATTTGGCGTCTCCCCTCAACCCCTTACCTCGATAGTGAAAGGTGAATGGTATCTTGGGTTTAGCTCTAGTCCTTTCGCATCCCGCTGGATGCCGATGACAGGTATCCGACAATCTACTATCCTTGTTGGTCATGACCCTTCGCCTCCCCGTTGAGGCAACCGCCGAATCACCCTAGTGTCACCGCGTCACAATATTCTGAATGCATGGCTACTTTTGTAGTCAAGTCCCACCTACCTAGTAGTTATGCGCAGACCCAACCTCTGCGAGCACAGCCTAAACATCTTCCACCACACAGAGGACTACTAGGAGCAACTTACGTATCTCGAGAAGCCGCGTGCTTCCCCTTCCAGTCCTTCGGAGCCGACAGAGTAATCAGATAAACAAACGCTCCCCTTGTGCCTTATTACACCATAGTGATCTACCCCGTTGGGTTATTCACCCTCAAACATGCGGACTTGTCCAAGCGCCTTACTTTAATATGTTGTTAGACCCTATGTCTAAACATTTTTTTACGCGCTTGCTTTACTTATCTGGTTTCCATTTAACTTGGTTGTCTTAACTTTTTATTCATGTTACCAAGTTCTTCTTAGCCCCTTATATCTCTGAGGAATGGCCTCCTCTTGCTTATTAATTTCAATTATACAACTTAACCCATTTAAGTTTATTAATAAGCCAACAACACGTTATTCCCTAGATTGTGGTCCAAGGTCTGAAATCCACAATCCCTTTTTATGTTCACGCTTGATTTCATCATTACAATAACATGTTCTACTTAATATATTATTAAATATATATCAATTCGCACGTTTTCTAATTAACATGTCACTTACCATTTATGATTAAATATAACTTATTTCAATTTATAAGTTTTTCTCATTCTTTCTCATTTAATCATAAATTCAATTTACACCGTCACTACAACTTATGGTTGTTTACTTATTAACTTAGTTTTCTTAACTAAGGCCCAATAACAATAAGTTTCTCTCTCCATAACTTATGTTGTCCTCATCTGTAGATTTCATAATCTTGTTCTCACAAGTAACTTAATTTACAATTAAGTACAATTTATCTCTTAACATAAGTCATTCCAATTTTCTTATTGTTTTCTTATAACCTAAGTTATAATTCTCACTTGTCCTTAGGACAAGCCTTAACATGCTATTCTTATCAGCAGATTTCATACTTCTAACTGTTTTGATTACTTAATTTATAATTAAGTACGACCTCTTACATTCATAAACTTTCCTCCTTTTCTCTACTTGTTACAAACAACTGGTTTCAGTTTTCCCCATTTACTGTTTACTTAATTTGAAATTAAGTGTCACTTATTTCATTTCACAGGTTGCCTTATTTCCTTACTAGTTTATTATAACCTAAATTATAATCTTCACTTGTCCCTAGGACAAGTCTACCAATTATACAACATTTTCATTAATGTTATTTATTTATAATAGGTTATCATCATTCCCTATTTATTCCAAATCATTTACTGTTGTATCTTTCTTTCATTCAATTCCATTTATAACCATTAACTACAATTAATACTATTTATTATTCCTGCTATTTATATATTTATCTATATATATATATATACATGCACCAGACCTCTCACATTAAGCCTACAACCTGTGCATGCTGGATATGTCAGGCGGGTCCAGGTGGACTTCTCCCACAAGTCGTACTTAACCTCGTGTCTTGGCACGTCTCGTGTTTATACACTTAGACCCCTCACATTAGATTCACCACTTGTGGTTGCTGGATATGCGAGGCGCGTCCGGGCAGACTTCTACCACAATTGTAATCTAACCTCGTGTCTAAGCACGGTTACAGTTTCTAATTACTGTAATTCTAGGCATGTTCTTTTTTTTTATAATTATTCCTATTTCACTATAGGTTTTTCATGCCCTTTTTCCAAGTCATATTTACTAGCCCAATTTAAGATCTTTAAACATAATTTGGTCGATGCTCCAATCCATATTTATTTATTCAATTCTATGTTAACATGAAACCATATAATAATATACTTACTCCAATTATTTCATGTATACCATTGGGACAAATTAACATGTAACAAGAGCAGTCACAGTTGATACCCATATTCTAACAAGTTCATAACATGTAAACTTTTTAGCACTTCAACTAATTCAATATTTGAATCTTCCAACATGTTCATATTAATATTATAACATGTAAACATTCCAACATTCCAACTAATTCAATATATGAACTATTCATATTAACAATTTGACGGTATATGATGCTAATCATTTCTTATTGTCATATACACCACTTTAATCATTATTAGCATATGTTTAGTCATCTTAACATGTCATATTCAAATTTATCATAATGGGAATGCTTAAACGGTAATATACCATTATCTAAAATAATATGCCTTAAATCCGCTTACCTTTTATGCTTTCGCCAATTCTGGATCTGACCCGGTTTTAGCATCCATGGTTTTCCCTTTTAATCGGATTCACAACCTAACGACCATGGATTTATTATTTTCATTAAAAGAGAGAAGGGAAAGGAAAAGTAAGAATTAGAATGGATTGGATCTAGAATTTTACCTTGCTTTCATGATTCTGGATATTTTTTTATTACTGTCAGTTCTCTCTTCCAGATCTGGATTCATAATTTTCCTAGGCTAATATTTTAATTTTCAAAATAGATTTTGAGAAAAGAGAGAGAGAGAGAGAGAGAATAATGGAAGAGCTCCAGCGTAGCCACCAAATTATGAGGTTTTAGGGTTAGCCACAGGACCTTATTTATAGGTGCTCAAGACCTTATCGTACATGCAACGCTGAGTCGACATTGAACCCAGTTAAGAAAATAGTCCAGGTTCGCAGATGAATCTAGCCGGATTTTATCGTACACGCAGTGCTGAGTCAGCACTGGGTCCCGCAAGCTATTTTGGCGTAGAAATTTGATTTTTGAATGTTTGAATTTATTTAACTTTTATATTCACATGTAATCTTCTTATCCGTATACAATTCTTAAAACGACCATTTTACGCGTGTATATATATATATGCCCAATTTTTGTTTTGTTTTCAAAATTCAAATGGTGTTGCAGCATTATTTGATTCTTCCTATATTTCATTGACTGCAGTCTTGAATCTCTTGTATACATATATTTCTATATATATATATATATATTCCCATATATATATATATACACATATATTTTCTTTATTTTCTTATATGTACATTCTTATCCTTTCAAATTTTGAATTTGTGTACGTACATATATTTGTATGCACAGTTGGCCCTCTCTAAAACAAAGATAAAAATTATGTCGCCGTCGGGGTACGAACCCCCAACCTCTATGTTGCAAATCCTATGCCTTAACCAACTGAGCTATGATGTCTTTTGTTAATAATTTTAGAAACAATAGTAGTCATTGTTCTCCTTCTTTTACCTTATTCTCATGTTTTGCTACAATACTTCATTTAAATGTATCTTTTTCACCTTAACTCGATTTTCTGCGATCCATAGGTCTAAATTGACCAGAAAATCGCCACGAACGCAATGACGCGAATCCCGTGGCCAAATTCTTGAAGCTCTTCAAATTTTTTTAAATATGCATTTTAATCGCATTTCATTTCTTCTTATTGCATGTAATTTATTAATCTTTTCTTCATTTCAATATATGAACTTATTACATGCAATTATATAATCATATTTTATTTTATTTTATTGTCATAAATTGCAGGGTGTTACATTCTCCCACCCTTAGGAAATTTCGTCCTCGAAATTTGATAAGGGTAAGATCAACTGACCCCTCGCATAATATACATCCAACATGTGTGCATCCAATTTTTGCAAACATTATGCATTTGTGCAAAGTGAAATACAACATAATAATGCATGTATGCCTAATCGGTACCTCCTATGTGAATGCAAACTTTTCAAAAATCATTTTAAAATATGATGCTCACATCCTAAATATATTGGCAGTTCTATATGAATGTAATATTTTGAAAATCAAAAGAAATTTTCATCCAAATTTTCCTATACTCTTACTGAGTAAGAGCGTAGTTCATCCAATTGTTGCATCCATAATCCTACCAACCAACTTGATTTTTCAAATTTCAGAAAAATCAAATTTCCTAAATTCGATTTCTTCTGTTACAAAAAGGTGGAAAACGGAAAATTTCATACCATCTGTTTTTCTTTTATATACCTTTTTCCAACCGTACTTGGATTTTATGAAACTATTTATAAAGATTTCCTATTTTCCTATCCAAGCACAACCCACATAAGAAAATTTTCTTTGTTGTATCTTTTCTTTTTCTTCTTATCTTGGATTTTTTTTCCGAGATAATTCTTGTTATTTACTTCATAGCCTCAAAAATTCTCCCTTCTTCCCTAGGCTCTAATCCTTACCTACTCCATGCTTTTTTTAAAAAAACATCGTTTGGCCCTTTTTCAATTAAATTTCCTTCCAAAAGTGTCAAAACTTAATTTTCCTCATTAAAACTTTCTTTTGCCAAACCATAAAAACATGTTACAACATAAAAAAAATGCAAAACATTTATTTTTAAATCACAAAAACTGGAGTAGACAGGGACAACTATTTCCCAATCAGGTTTACATTGTTTCTACTTACAATGTTAGTTCAATTGCTTACTATAAGGTGCAAACATCTACTCTGTTCTTAATTTTCTATAATTCATTTTGTCCACCTAACAAAATTTTCTTTTTTAAAACAATAATCAAAATTTATTGTCAAAAGAATAGAAATTTCAAAACCTTCTTTGCAAAATGCAACCTTTTCATAAGAGAATTATTTTTAAAACAAGAAATCGTTGTTTTCCAAAATATACCCCATTTTACTTTAAAACTCAATATGTATACTTTACATATTTAAAACTATAACTTTTAAGATTAAAACTTGAAAACACCATAAATCCTTTTCTCAAAACTTTTACAATTTCAAGTTCTTAAAAGTTAACAATGGGGTTGGACTCAAAGCGGGTTTCCAATTTTCTAGGCTCTCCTAGACACTCCCACAAAGTCAATTCTCTTAACTACATATATATATATATATACACATACATACTCCTAATCCATTTTTCTCTTTTCAGCCTTTTCCAATTTATAAGGTTATACCGCCAAACCCACTAATCCACAATACCAACATATGGGATTTATCTTTCTTCCATACAAAGTATATTGTACACTTCCCAACCAAACCTCCTAAGGGTCTAAAATTTCCATATTCTTTCCTTTAGTGTACAAAACAACATCCCATTTCTTATCGTATCACGCTCTTTCTATTTAGTGGGTTCCTCTATGGATCAAGGTATATATACAATATATTTTTATATTTTTAAAAATATAAATACGTTCACACACTATTTATATAGGAATCCTAAACCTAAGCTCCGATACCAGAAGTAACAACCCGAGTTCCAACAGACCGAATTTTTTTCAAAATTCCAATCCATCAAAACTCGGATTGGTTTGCTCTGGTATCCTGCAGAAAAGACAGAGACATAAATATGTCAGAGCTCAGAAAATATCTCACAGCGAAATGGATAAAATATAGTATAATCAAAACATAGCTTACCGTATTATTAATACTGCCTAACCAGTATCCGAAGCTATCATGCCTCTGCCACAATTCTAACCTGCGAGTATGTTATGAGGAGGGAGTCAGAACAAAAGTTCTGGTGACTGGATTTAAAATAAACACTTTGTATAATCCTACATATATCGTTCAATCATGTTATTTTATTTATTAGGTTACTTGGGTTATCAGCACTCAAGGCTTACATGCACATCGTACCAACTTACTTCCCAGTGGATTAACCTAATATAGTGTATATGTAGTTACCCACCAATATTAAGGTACACCCTATGGTACCCCACTCACATGACCTCCACCGTAACACTATCAAAATATACGCAGTCCCTTATCCTACGCCGTAGTGACATACAGATCTCTATATAACAATGTTACGTTCCGCATATATCTGTCATTACTATGCTACGCAAACACACGAATTGCCACCATTGTTCGTATCAGAATTCATATCGGAGTAATGCCCTCAAGTCTACAATACACCACCCATAGCCGACATGCATGTATCTAGACTGTCCACCATATGTATCTTCAATTGTAACCCGATGCCTCAATCGCATGTCCTCTAATGTGCACCGAGTTCCATGGCAGGGCGATACAAGAAACACGAAAATCGGTCAGGAGCTTTTCCGTATCTGTACGGGCCCGTCGTTAGGAGCCTCTATAGATATCCCTTGTGTGACGACCCGCCCCGCACCAGCCTGCATTTCCTCCGAAAGTGCGCTGTACACATGCCCGACTAGCACAGGACGGTCATCGGAAGAAAGAAAAGAAGAGAATGAACTAAACGAGGAACCTGTAGAATGTCTCATAGCGCATGGGATAAAATATAATAATAACATACTTGACATAAAACAGGCGAGACAGTGCATAAGCTGATAACTAATAATCAATGTCAACATCAGAGCAGCGGAAATCCAAATACAGCTTATTACAACTTTCCAAATTTACTGTCTCTAACAAAAGAAAACTAAAGTAGAAGATGCACCACCAATGCCCAAGCAGTGATCTTCAACAACACAGGGAGAATACTATATATATTACGTGGAAGCCTCCTGCTCGTCTCCGGATCATCTACCCGTGCATCACCAGCTAACCTGTCTCTAGTCTGCTCGTGTGAGCACCCAGAGTAATAAGAAGAGACATAAAACTCTGGGTCAGACATAAAGCCTGGTATGAGCGATAAGCATCTAAACAGAATAATAACAGGTATACTCAACCATACCTGAACCTGAACCTGGACCTGCAACCAAAGAGTTAGTACCACATACCGTACAATGCTCTAAGGTGCCATAATGAATAGTGTAAGAATAAGGGGGTGGGGTGTGTATGTCAAACAATCAAGCATAGCAACCATCCTCACATCTCTCACTCAGTGCGTAAAGTATACGATATCTACCACTTTGGAACACTAGACAAAATGAGGTAACGACGAATCCCGACTTGTAGAAACCCCGCTGTGACCAAGCCAAACACTTGGAGTCATGACCAAACATTTCAATGACCCACTTCATTGGTCGTAGCCCTTGGTTCTACCGATGCCATAATGGCCCTGAATCCGCCTTCGTACCTCCTACCATAGTGGTCCAAAGCTATAGACGTCGATAACCCCTTGGCATGCGTCCCGCAGCAAAGCCCAACCATGAAGCGAACTCGTTGATTCCCATCTGAATCCTGAGCTCCAACTTCTCATTTGGACTTCCTTTGCATCTCGGGTTTGGTCGAATTGGAGTGGGACTTCAGAAGAGTTGTCGCGCATTAACAGTCTTAGAATTCGGTTCGGTTCGGTTGTCATCACCTTCATCGGTTCGGGTCGGGAGTCATCACCTTCACTGGTTCGGGTCGGTCCTCCTTCCTTGCCATCTTTCCATTCGGTTCGGGTCGGGTCGGGTGTCCTTCCTTCCTGTGCTCCGATCCGCTGGCTCATTTCCTCACGTATTCCTATCCGATCCCTCCTTGCCATCTGATCCGCGTGGCCTTCTCTCTTGCTAATTCTCCCAAATGTTTACTTCCGATCCGAGCCCTACGTCTCCAAGTCGATCCGATCTGGCCTCCAATTATTCTTCCGATCCGATCCCCTAGTCCACTCCAACTCTAAGAAAACGGCCTTCCTTCTCGCCAAGCCTCCTATGTGCCAAACTCCGGTTCGGGTCGGATTTCTTGCCCAGTTCACATATCCGATCCGAGCCCCCATCCGATCCGATCCGAAGCCCTGCACAACTTTCTGCAACTTTTTCCAGCAACTTGTTTACGCCGTTCGACGACGTTTTTGACAAATCTAACCATTCTAATCAATCACAATTCATGTCAAATAGTCATAACAGCATAGCAGACTAACCACAAACACCAAAACAATGAATTCATATGTCAAAATGGATCAAATGTGCCCAAAACCCCTTATTTTCCCTTAAGCATGTTTTAAGCAAATCTAATCATAGGGTTAACAAAACTTAACCAAATCGAACCAAATTTCAACCAGAGGCATAAAACCTTATTTAAGAATTTCTTAACATTTTTCCAGAATTTATTAGTGTATAAATTCGCTAATCTTCACTAATTACCCTTAATTAACTGTAATTAGTGTCAAAATGATGCTATCACTCACCTTGGCCACAACTAAAACCCCAAAACTGAAATATTCTCTGATTTGGCGCTGTTTCCAATCTTACACAGCAGCTCTACCTCGGTTCTCGTGCTAATACTCCTTGATTTGATGTTTGCTAAGCCTAATCTTCAATTAGAAAGTGATTTTTGGGTGTTTTAGAGAGATTTAGAGAGTGGAGGCCATGGCTAGGTCAAGAGGAATGAAAGTGGCGGCTGGAAAATGTCTAAAGAAATGTTTTCTAACCCTAATCAGCCCCTATATACCCCTAAACCCGAAATTCCCCTTGGGCCTAGCTGCTAATCACCCGCTTAAGCCCAATTAAGCTGTTTTTCACCATCCGAAACTTGTTTCAGCCATATCTCCCAAACGGTGAGTCCGTTTGGCTAATGTGACCACTCTACGGAAAGAGAAACCATCATCCGGAGCCAATGGAAGTGGTTTCAGGTCAAAATTCCTTTCCAGTCAAAAGTTATGGCCAAAACAGTGATAACTAGGGGTAAAATGGTCATTTAAAAATCGGGAAAAATCATGAACATGGGAAATGACCCCAATAGTCGTCCCCCAAAGTTACATGACCATACGACTTCGTATGTGACAGAAATAAATATTCTACGATTCTATGATGCGTAAAATGCGGGTCGTTACACTCTCCCCCCTTAAGAAATTTCGTCCCCGAAATTCCTTAACCCAAAACATACAAAGGATCCCGCATGCCTAACAGCCACGTACAACAATCAAACATGCAAAACAAGCAAACAAACCTATCCTAGCATGCGGAAAACTAAATCGAAGTCAAAATCTTAACAGGCAAAGAGTTCTGGGTGTGACTTCCTAACGTTATCCTCTGTCTCCCAAGTACAATCATTCTCGTTCTCGCTCCACTGTACCTTGACTAGCTTCACCGCCTTCCTTCGAAGTTGCTTCATGTCGTGTTCGACAATACGGACCGGCTTGCGGTTCCCAACCGCCTCGGGTTCTACTTCGAAGTCCTCCAACTGATCAGGTGAAATAGTCATATCTGAGTCGTGAACGAACTTCCTTAGTTGGGAAACATGAAATACGTTATGAACTCCCGCCATCTTCTCCGGTAAGTCAATTCTATATGCCAAATTCCTGACTAGTTCAAGAACAGGGAATGGGCCAACAAATCTTGGTGCCAACTTGCCTCTCCTGCCAAATCGTATTACGCTCTTCAACGGAGAAATCTTAACAAACACCAAGTCGCCAACGGAGAATTTTAAGTCTCTTCTCCTCTTATCAGCATAACTCTTCTGTCTATCTTGGGCAGCCTTCATTCGTTGTTGAATGGTCTTGATTTTATTTGAAGTTTCCCTCACCACATCTGGTCCAAGCATAAACTTCTCGCCAGTCTCTATCCAACATGATGGTGAGTTGCACGGTCTTCCGTACAAAGCTTCAAACGGAGCCATACCGATACTGGATTGGTAGCTATTATTGTATGCAAACTCTACTAGATGCAAATGGTCATCCCATGATCCACCAAAATCCAATATACATGCTCTCAAGAGATCTTCCAAAATACGGTTCACCCTCTCCGTCTGACCGTCGGTCTGAGGATGATATGCAGTACTGAGATGTAACTCTGACCCTAGAGCCTCTTGTAAGCTCTTCCAAAACCCACTAGTGAACAACGGGTCTCGGTCGCTCACAATGCTTTTAGGTACTCCATGGAATCTCACTACCCACTTCATATACAATTCTGCTAACTTAGCTGTCGTTCTGGTCGATTTGACTGGTATAAACCTTGCGCTTTTAGTCAATCGATCCACAATCACCCAAATGCTATCATGTCCCGATCTAGTCCTTGGTAAACCATCGATGAAATCCATCGAGACTTGCTCCCATTTCCATTCGGGAATTTCTAATGGTTGTAACAACCCACTAGGCTTCTTTTGTTCGGCTTTAACTAGCTGGCAATTCATGCATTTGGATATAAACTTCCCAACGTCTCTTTTCATCCCTTCCCAGTAGTAAGTCTGCTTCATATCTCGATACATCTTATTACCACCGGGGTGTATAGTTAGCTTTGAGTGATGACATTCTCTAAGCACTTCATCCCTCAATCCATTGACATTGGGTACAACAAGCTTTCCATTCTTTCTAAGCCATCTATCTCGATCAAGCCCATACTTGTTCATCTCCTCACCGATACCCATCTCTAACTTGGAGATGATTTCCAATAGGTTAGGATCGTCCCTCTGACTAGAGCCGATCCGCTCAATCAAAGTGGGTCTGATCGTCAAACTTGCTAACATTTCTGGATCCAATTCGCACTTTGGTCTGAAATCAAACCCCGCGATAAACTCCAGTTGCTTCCATTCAAGGAACATAGCCCCTAAGCTGGCATGTCTTCTACTCAATGCATCGGCCACCGCATTGCCCTTTCCTGGTGTATATGCGATGTCAAAATCATAGGAAGCTAAGAACTCTAACCATCTCTGCTGACGGAGATTTAAATCCTTCTGGGAGAATAGATACTTTAACGACTTATGATCTGTAAACAGCTCAAATCTTTCTCCCAAGAGATAGTGTCTCCACATCTTTAACGCGAACACGATCGCTGCCAATTCTAAATCATGGGTAGGGTATCCTCTCTCGTGCGGTTTCAATTGCCGACTTGCATAAGCTACAACCCTACCGCCTTGCATCAATACAGCACCCAGTCCGGTACCACAGGCGTCCGTGTATACCGTCATCTCTTCATCCCCCTTAGGAATGACTAACACTGGTGCGCTTGTCAACTTGTCCTTTAGATTTCTGAATGCATTCTCGCACCTTCCATCCCAGGCAAAAGCTTGATTCTTCTTGGTCAACTGGGTCAATGGTGCTGCTATCTTGGAGAAACCTTGGATAAACTTACGATAATACCCAGCTAACCCCAAGAAACTTCTTACATCTGTTGCATTCTTGGGCGTAGGCCAATCCTGTACCGTAGCCACCTTCGCCGGGTCCACGGCAATCCCATTTTCTGATACAACATGGCCCAAGAACCTCACTTCCCTCTTCCAGAAGTGACACTTAGAAAACTTTGCTTTCAATTGGTGTTTTCTCAACACCTCCATCGCTACTCTTAAATGTTCCTTGTGTTCTTCCTCTGTCCTCGAATAGACCAAAATATCATCAACGAACACAAGGACAAACTTATTCAACTGATCTCTGAATACCCTATTCATAAGATCCACAAAATATGCTGGGGCATTGGTCAGCCCGAATGGCATGACCAACCACTCATAAAACCCAGACGGCGTCCGAAATGCCGTTTTAGCTATACTCTCAGCTTCCACTCTAAGCTGATGAAAACCTGTCGCGAGATCCAACTGAGAAAATACTCTCGCGCCACTCAACTGATCAAACAAATCATCTATCCGCGGTAGAGGATACTTGTTCTTCCTCGTCACTTTATTCAACTCGCGGTAGTCTACACACAAACGAAGGGAACCATCCGCCTTGGTAGCAAACACAACTGGTGCTCCCCATTCAGAAACACTCCTTCTGATAAATCCCTTCTTCAAAAGATCACTAACTTGCACTTCGAGCTCTCGCTGCTCTCTTGGTGCCATACGACGAAGTGGCATCACTATAGGTCTGGCATCCCTTACCAAATCAATACGAAACTCAATCTCTCGGTGTGGTGGAAGTCCGGTCACTTCTTCGAAAACATCCGGATACTGGCCAACCACGGGCAAACCTGACAACTCACTATGCGGAATGTCGAGGGAGTTTAGAAAACTAGCCAATACCCCCTTACTGGGTAGACCACCAAACACTATCATCCGCCCATCATCCGCTCTAGCTGTCACCAACAAGCCCTCACAGTCTACCACCACCCCGTATCTTTGGAGCCAATCTACTCCCAAAATAATGCCAAACCCAGTAAAGCCCAAAACAAAGCAATCACAAACAAACATGCATCCATGACTCGATAAGACCACATTACGACAAATCATGCTAAGGCTAGTCGAACCACCAATCGGGTTTGTCACTACTAAAGGTCTATCGACAATCTCGGGCTCCAATCCCAACCTATCTACCAGGTCACTAGATATGAAAGAACTGGAAGCTCCGGTATCAAACAAAACTCTAACAGGAACATCATAAACAGAAAGCATACCTTGAATGACGACATTCTTTCCCTTCTCCGCCGCAGTTGGGGCATTCGACGAAGAAGGAATAGCATTAAGGGCATATGCTTTCACCATTTGCTTTTCTTTAGGGGGCTGTGGACACTTGTCCTTGTGATGTCCCATTTGGCCACAGTTGAAGCACTTCCTATCCGCTGGCTTGGCCCGACAATTACTAGCGTAATGGCCCTTCTTACCACAGCTGAAGCATTCCACATCTTGCTTATTCTTTTTCTTCTGGCCATCCTTAGTCTGGCTCTGCTTTCTCTTATTCTGGGAACCACCCTTGCCTCCACCACTTGCTTGTGGTTTTGGCTCTTCTGCAGATGCAACCTCAATCTTCGACTTAGGGTAGAGACTCTCTGATCTTAATGCTTTCCCCACAATCGACTCAAACGTCTCATCGATGTGGTTAATAAGTTTTTCCCCCAAGTACTGATCCAAACCAGTTATGAATTTCTCATTCTTTTTCTCGGCAGTATCAATAAGAGATAATCCATATTTTGACAAAGTGTCGAATTCAGCAATATACTCCGAGACAGCTCTGCCATTCTGCTTGAGCTCCAAGAATTTCTTAAACAGCACTGACTTCTGAGCAGCTGGAATGAACTTCTCGCTAAAGCGAGCTTTAAACTGCTCCCAAGTGATCTGATCTTCGGGAGTAGCTGCCTTTATAGCATTCCACCAATTCATTGCCCGCCCTTGCAGCTGACGGGACGCTAGCTTTCTCTTCATTGCATCATCGATACCCAAATCCTCGAAGATACGTTCGCAACTATCCAACCAATCCTGAACATCCGTGGCTGACTCCGTTCCGTGGAACGGCTTCCCACCAAGGCTAGTATAATCCTTATTCAGCTTGGCGAAGTCGACTCTTGGCGCCTGCACTATTGGACCACCACCATTTCCACCATTGGGAGCTGCCCTCTGCACATCTCTAAGCATCTCTCTCATGAGGTCAGTAAACATCGTCCTCATGTCAGCAGCATTCCCATTATTGGCTCCCCTACCGGCACCTCTAGTATATCGGCTCATCGTCAATCTGAAAAAGGAAACGATTAACGAATCCATAGTGGTGCTAGTGCAGTACGACTTCATCCTTATACTACTAATAGTATATATATATAGCTTTTAAAAACCAAAGTAATCACAAATACGCTCTCTCGTATACGTATATTATCTCTCCCTGATAACTTCCCTAGGTTAACTACGCAACCTAGAGCTCTGATACCAAGTGTGACGACCCGCCCCGCACCAGCCTGCATTTCCTCCGAAAGTGCGCTGTACACATGCCCGACTAGCACGGGATGGTCGTCGGAAGAAAGAAAAGAAGAGAATCAACTAAACGAGGAACATGTAGAATGTCTCACAGCGCATGGGATAAAATATAATAATAACATACTTGACATAAAACAGGCGAGACAGTGCATAAGCTGATAACTAATAATCAATGTCAACATCAGAGCAGCGGAAATCCAAATACAGCTTATTACAACTTTCCAAATTTACTGTCTCTAACAAAAGAAAACTAAAGTAGAAGATGCACCACCAATGCCCAAGCAGTGATCTTCAACAACACAGGGAGAATACTATATATATTACGTGGAAGCTTCCTGCTCGTCTCCGGATCATCTACCCGTGCGTCACCAGCTAACCTGTCTCTAGTCTGCTCGTGTGAGCACCCAGAGTAATAAGAAGAGACATAAAACTCTGGGTCAGACATAAAGCCTGCTATGAGCGATAAGCATCTAAATAGAATAATAACAGGTATACTCAACCATACCTGAACCTGGACCTGCAACCAAAGAGTTAGTACCACATACCGTACAATGCTCTAAGGTGCCATAATGAATAGTGTAAGAATAAGGGGGTGGGGTGTGTATGTCAAACAATCAAGCATAGCAACCATCCTCACATCTCTCACTCAGTGCGTAAAGTATACGATATCTACCACTTTGGAACACTAGACAAAATGAGGTAACGACGAATCCCGACTTGTAGAAACCCCGCTGTGACCAAGCCAAACACTTGGAGTCATGACCAAACATTTCAATGACCCACTTCATTGGTCGTAGCCCTTGGTTCTACCGATGCCATAATGGCCCTGAATCCGCCTTCGTACCTCCTACCATAGTGGTCCAAAGCTATAGACGTCGATAACCCCTTGGCACGCGTCCCGCAGCAAAGCCCAACCATGAAGCGAACTCGTTGATTCCCATCTGAATCCTGAGCTCCAACTTCTCATTTGGACTTCCTTTGCATCTCGGGTTTGGTCGAATTGGAGTGGGTCTTCAGAAGAGTTGTCGCGCATAAACAGTCTTAGAATTCGGTTCGGTTCGGTAGTCATCACCTTCATCGGTTCGGATCGGGAGTCATCACCTTCATTGGTTCGGGTCGGTCCTCCTTCCTTGCCATCTTTCCATTCGGTTCGGGTCGGGTACTCCACTTCGGGTCGGGTCGGGTGTCCTTCCTTCCTGTGCTCCGATCCGCTGGCTCATTTCCTCACGTATTCCGATCCGATCCCTCCTTGCCATCTGATCCGCGTGGCCTTCTCTCTTGCTAATTCTCCCAAATGTTTACTTCCGATCCGAGCCCTACGTCTCCAAGTCGATCCGATCTGGCCTCCAATTATTCTTCTGATCCGATCCCCTTGTCCACTCCAACTCTAAGAAAACGGCCTTCCTTCTCGCCAAGCCTCCTATGTGCCAAACTCCGGTTCGGGTCGGATTTCTTGCCCAGTTCACATATCCGATCCGAGCCCCCATCCGATCCGATCCGAAGCCCTGCACAACTTTCTGCAACTTTTTCCAGCAACTTGTTTACGCCGTTCGACGACGTTTTTGACAAATCTAACCATTCTAATCAATCACAATTCATGTCAAATAGTCATAACAGCATAGCAGACTAACCACAAACACCAAAACAATGAATTCATATGTCAAAATGGATCAAATGTGCCCAAAACCCCTTATTTTCCCTTAAGCATGTTTTAAGCAAATCTAATCATAGGGTTAACAAAACTTAACCAAATCGAACCAAATTTCAACCAGAGGCATAAAACCTTATTTAAGAATTTCTAAACATTTTTCCAGAATTTATTAGTGTATAAATTCGCTAATCTTCACTAATTACCCTTAATTAACTGTAATTAGTGTCAAAATGATGCTATCACTCACCTTGGCCACAACTAAAACCCCAAAATTGAAATATTCTCTGATTTGGCGCTGTTCCCAATCTTACACAGCAGCTCTACCTCGGTTCTCGTGCTAATACTCCTTGATTTGATGTTTGCTAAGCCTAATCTTCAATTAGAAAGTGATTTTTGGGTGTTTTAGAGAGATTTAGAGAGTGGAGGCCATGGCTAGGTCAAGAGGAATGAAAGTGGCGGCTGGAAAATGTCTAAAGAAATGTTTTCTAACCCTAATCAGCCCCTATATACCCCCTAAACCCGAAATTCCCCTTGGGCCTAGCTGCTAATCACCCGCTTAAGCCCAATTAAGCTGTTTTTCACCATCCGAAACTTGTTTCAGCCATATCTCCCAAACGGTGAGTCCGTTTGGCTAATGTGACCACTCTACGGAAAGAGAAACCATCATCCGGAGCCAATGGAAGTGGTTTCAGGTCAAAATTCCTTTCCAGTCAAAAGTTATGGCCAAAACAGTGATAACTAGGGGTAAAATGGTCATTTAAAAATCGGGAAAAATCATGAACATGGGAAATGACCCCAATAGTCGTCCCCCAAAGTTACATGACCATATGACTTCGTATGTGACAGAAATAAATATTCTACGATTCTATGATGCGTAAAATGCGGGTCGTTACACCTTGGGTCTATTTTCACGGTGGCTATGGCCCCACCTAGGCCCCTCCCTCAACTAGTAAAGACTACAAGAGCTAAGCGACATGCCCCTAATAACAAACAATCTAAACATCTATTTGGCGTCCCCCCTCAACCCCTTACCTCGATAGTGAAAGGGGAATGGTATTTTGGGTTTAGCTCTAGTCTTTTCGCATCCCACTGGCTGCCGATGACAGGTATCTGATGATCTACTATCCTTGTTGGTCGTGACCCTTCGCCTCTCCATTGAGGCAACCGCCGAATCACCCTAGTGTCACCACTTCATAGCATTCTGACTACATAGCTACTTTGTAGTCAAGGCCTACCCAAATAGTAGTTACGTGCAGATTCAACCTCTGCGAGCACAGCCTAAACATCTGCCACCACACAGAGGATCACTAGGAGCACCTTACGTATCTTAGGAAGCCGCGTGCTTCCCCTTCCAGTCCTTCAGAGCCGACAGAGTAATCAGATAAACGTGCGCTTCCCTTATGCCTTATAACACCACAGTGATCTACCCCATTGGGTTATTCACCCTCAAACATGCGGACTGGTCCAAGCACCTCACTTTAATATGTTGTTAGACCCTATGTCTAAATATTCTTTTACGCGCTTGCTTTATTTATTAGGTTTCCATTTAACTTGGTTGTCTTAACTTTTTATTCAGGTTACCAAGTTCTTCTTAGCCCCTATATCTTTTAGGAATGGGCCCCTCTTGCTTATTAATTTCAGTTATACAACTTAACCCATTTAAGTTTATTAATAAGCCCACAACATGTTATTCCCTAGATTGTGGTCCAAGGTCTGAAATCCACAATCCCTTTTTATGTTCTCTCTTGATTTCATCATTACAATAACATGTTCTACTTAATGTATTATTAAGTATATCTAAATTCACATGTTTTCTAATTAACATGTCACTTACCATTTATGATTAAATATAACTTATTTCAATTCATAAGTTTTTCTCCTTCTTTCTCATTTAATCATAAATTCAATTTACACCGTCACTACAACTTATGGTTGTTTACTTATTAACTTAGTTTTCTTAACTAAGGTCCAATAACAATAAGTTTCTCTTCCCATAACTTATGTTGTCCTCATATGTAGATTTCATACTCTTGTTCTCACAAGTAACTTAATTAACAATTAAGTACAATTTATCTCTTAACATAATTTATTCTAGATTTCTTACTATTTTCTTATAACCTAAGTTATAATTCTCACTTGTCCCTAGGACAAGCCTTAACTTGTAATTCTTTTCAGCAGATTTCGTACTTCCGAGTGTTTTGATTACTTAATTTATAATTAAGTACAACCTCTTACATTCATAAACTTCCCCCTTTTCTCTACTTATTACAAACAACTAGTTTCAGTTTTCCCCATTTACTGATTATTTAATTTGAAATTAAGTGTCACTTATTTCATTTCACAGGTTGTCTTATTTCCTTACTAGTTTATTATAACCTAAGTTATAATCTTCACTTGTCCCTAGGACAAGCCTACCTATTATACTACATTTTCATTAATGTTATTTATTTATACTAGGTTATTATCATTCCCTATTTATTCCAAATCATCTATTGTTGTATCTTTCTTTCATTCAATTCCATTTATAACCACTAATTACAATTTATACTATTTATCATTCCTACTATTTATATATAAATATATATATATACATGTACCAGACCTCTCACATTAAACCTACAACCTGTGGATGATGGATATGCAATTGGGTCTGTGCAGACTTCTTCTACAAGTCGGACTTAACCTCGTGTCTTGGCACGTCTCATGCTTATACACTTAGACCCCTCACATTAGATACACCACTTGAGGTTGCTGGATATGCCAGGCGGGTCTGGACGAACTTCTACCATAAGTGTAATCTAATCTCAAGTCTAAGCACGGTTACAGTTTCTAGTTACTATAATTCTAGGCATGTTCATTTTTTTAATAATTATTCCTATTTCATTATAGGTTTTTCATGCCCCTTTTTCCAAGTTATATTTACTAGCCAATTTAAGATCTTTAAATATAATTCGGTCGATGCCGCAATCCATATTTATTTATTCAATTCTATGTTAACATGAAACCATATAATCATATACTTACTCCAATTATTTCATGTATACAATTGGGATAAATTAACATGTAACAAGAGCAGTCACTATTGATACCCATATTCTAACAAGCCATAACATGTAAACATTTTAACACTTCAACTAATTCAATTTTTGAATTTTCCAACATGTCATACTAATATTATAACATGTAAACATTCCAACGTTTCAACTGATTCAATATATGAACTATTCATATTAACAATTTGATGTTATATCATGCTAATCATTCCCACATGTCATATACACCACTTTAATCATTATTAGCATATGTTTAGGCATCTTAACATGTCATATTCCAATTTTTCATAATGGCGAATGATTAAACGGTAATATACCATTATCTAAAATAATATGGCTTTAATCCAATCACCTTTTATGCTTTCCCCAATTCTGGATCTGATCTAGTTTTAGCATCCATGGTTTTTCCCTTTTAATCGGATTCACAACCTAACGACCATGGATTTATTATTTTCATTAAAAGAGAGAAGGGAAAGAAAGAGTAAGAATTAGAATGAATTGGATCTAGAATTTTACCTTGCTTTCATGATTCTGGATAATCTTTTTATCACTGTCAGTTCTCTCTTCCAGATCTGGATTCATAATTTTCCTATGCTAATATTTTAATTTTCAGAATAGATTTTGAGAAGAGAGAGAGAGAGTAACGGCAGAGCTCCAATGTAGTCGCCAAATTATGAGGTTTTAGGGTTGGCTATAGGGCCTTATTTATAGGTGCTCAAGACCTTATCGTACATGCAGCACTGAGTCAACATTGAACCCAGTTAAGAAAATTGTCCAGGTTTGTAGATGAATCTTGCCGGATCTTACCGTACACGCAGTGTTGAGTCAACACTGGATCCCATAAGCTGTTTTGGCGTAGAAATTTGATTTTTGAATGTTTGAATTTATTTAACTTTTATATTCACATGTAATCTTCTTATGCGTATGCAATTCTTATAACAACCATTTGACGCGTATATATATTATCACAATTTTTGTTTTGTTTTCAAATTTCATAGAGTGTTGCCGTGTTATTTGATTCTTGCTATATTTCATTGGCTACAGCCTTATCTTGAATCTCTTGTATACATATATTTTTACATATATAAATATATATATTCTCATATATATACACATATACACACACACATATATTTTCTTTATTTCCTTATATGTACATTCTTATCCTTTCAAATTTTGAATTTGTATACATACATATATTTGTATGCTCAGTTGGCCCTCTCTAAAACAAAGATAAAAATTATGTTACCGTCGGGGTTCGAATCCCCAACCTCTATATTGCAAATCCTATGCCTTAACCAATTGAGCTATGATGTCTTTTGTTAATAAGTTTAGAAACAATGGTAGTCATTGTTCTCCTTCTTTTATCTTATTCTCATGTTTTGCTACAATACTTCATTTAAATGTATCTTTTTTTACCTTAACTCAGTTTTCTGCAATCCATAGGTCTGAATTGACCAGAAAATCGCCACGAATGCAATGACGCTAATCCCATAGCCAAATTCTTGAAGCTCTTCAATTTTTTTTAAATATGCATTTTAATCGCATTGCATTTCTTCTTATTGCATGTAAGTTATTAATCTTTTCTTCATTTCAATGTATGAACTTATTACGTGCAATTATATTATCATATTTTATTTTATTGTCATAAAATGCGGGGTGTTACATGTGACCAACCGCAGTATGCCTGAAGAGCCTTGAGCTTGCCTCTCTTCGCCAGATTCTAGCAGAGTTCCATAAGGTTCGTAGGGAGAAGCGTCAACAGGCGCACAAGATCGGATGCATTTCTTTTTAGCTATGTTCCTGGCGCAGTGGATCAAGTTCTAGTCGTGGTGCTCGACCTTTTCATTGTTTGTAGTTGGTATCTTTTGTATCTTGTATCATGTGTATCTTTCCCTTTCTAGCATTTTATCTTTCTTGTTGTAGTAGTTGTGTCTGTACTGTTAGCGTTGTTGTTCCTGTAACTCGCACGTAATGTAGTGGAATCTCATACGTGTTTATCTTTCATGCTCCTTTGTATTTGAATTAGAAATGAAATCTCATTTCCTTGTCTAACTAACAATTGTTCTAGAGCTGGAAATATATAATTCTATGGTGGATAAATTTTAGTAAAGGACAGGTTTTTGTGTTGTTTCATCATGGGTACATTTATTATTTGTCATCTATCTCTTTTTTAGCTCAAATTTATTTTTGATTTTTCTATGTGGTTTTCGGTTTTCACATTTTTCTATGTGACTGTGTAACGAACCAGAAAATTTGAACCAATTTAAAAATTTTAAATTGGCTAAAATAATGGATTTTAAATATTTAAAATAAATATTTTAAATAATGGCGATGAAAACTGAGTTTGAATCGACAATTGAAAGCGAATATAATTAATTATAATTATAAACAAGGCCTGAAATGGCGCTGCAGTTTCAAAAATTGAATTCAAACTTTGTTGGACTGTACCGGGTGCAAAACAATCCAGATTTTAGTAAAACCAAAAAATATTTAAATCTGTTAGTGAATACCTTTCTAACGAATCTGAAAAATCGAAATTTCATAGCGGGAATCAAAAGATATGTCCAGTTGAAAATTCTGAATAGTCGCTATGGAATTCAGGCCCTTAAAAATGGAAATTTTGCAAACGACCTCGTATTTCGACGAAACCACTTTTGTTGGGTCCGCAGTGTAAAGTTATTGCTAGGTTTCAAATTTCATAATTTTTCGAACCAATATGTGAGCGTGGCAAAGTAAAACGCGTTTGACTGGTTTCAGTTGATTTTAATCAACTGTAAATTGGCCATTTTTTTAACGATGTCAGAATTCGACGAAACTAGTTTTGTTAGGACCGTATCGTCAATACGAAGCTAGAAAATATTTTTCTGAAATTTTTCGAGTCCGTATGTGACCTCGGTAAATTGAAATGTACGTTTAAAATTCAATATAATGATTTAAATGTAAATTCAACGGAAACTATTCGAAACAATCGAATCAGCTTACGATACATATCCCATTGTGTTCGGAATGAGGGTAAAACGCTATGGACCACAGGCGGTGGGCCTCGTTTAGAGGTCGTATGAAAAAGTTGCTTTTTGAAAACAAATTAATTAAATAAATTAAAAATAAAATATCTTTTCCTCTCCCCTTAACCCGCTCAGCCCTTCCCTTTTTCATTCGATCAAAATAAAATTAAATATATAAAAAAAACCTACCCCCCCCCCCCCGACGTTGACCATCGCGTCGCTCAGCCCCAGGAGGCGCCGCCACCTCCGCACGCCGCCACCACCTTCTCCTGTAGCTGCTGTCGCTGCTTCTTCTTCTCTCCCCTCTTCTACCTCGAATCGTGACGGGCCCGAACCCAAACCCCCTGAGCAGCCATCTCCGATCCACCGCCTGCCACAGCTCCGCCCCCCTCCCCCCCCCCTCGAAGCCAGCTCCGCGGCTTCCTACACCAACCACCAGCCACCCTAGCCACTTCCCGCCACTTCAGCCTGCTGTAAGTTTATTTACTTTTAATTTAATTTATAGAATTAGTTAAAATCAGTTTTTATATTAATTATAAAACATATGTTAAAAATAAGTTTATGTTTATATAACATATAGTGTGAAACCAGTTTTTAATGTTTAAAATCAGTTTTAAAATGCAGATTAATATATAGCAAGATAAATATTTGATTTTTAATATAATAGAAAAGTTAGGATCTTTTATTTTTGAAAAGATTTGTTCTTTATTTTTGAAAAGCTATGATGTTCTAGATGTGAAAAACACATAAAGGTAAGATTTTTATATATTGAATAGCGATGTAAAAATATGGTTTTTTTATATTGAACATCGAAGTAAAAATTCGATTTTTATATATTGAATAGCATAATAAAAATATGATTTTTATATATTGAACATTGAAGTAAAAATATGGTTTTTATATATTGAACATCGAAGTCAAAATTCGATTTTTATATATTGAATAGCGAAGTAAAAAATTCGATTTTTTTTATATATGTAGTGGCTACGGGCGAAAGCGACAAAAAGACGAGAAAGGCGAAGATTTCTCTAAGTGAAGTGTCATGGAATTGAATTAGCTAATCGGTGAGAATTTCCCACTCTTCAATTTCTTTTTCTAGCTATATATATGTGTGTGGAAATAAAAGTGAATTGCTATATATATATATATATATATATATACGCCCCTCGTCCACAAACCATGGACGATATTTATTGGTTTAAATTGTTGTGAAAATTGATTTATAGCGAATGATTGTTTGGGATTGTTTGTGGTTGATATTGATTGATTGTGGTTGAAAAATACCCGTTTGTGGTTGACAAATATTTGGTTGAAACCACATAGGATTAGTTTGTGGAAATGAAATAAATATATACATGCCGCCTGCGTGCTAACTAGATGCATGATCCCCATTGTCAAAAACCGCGAGGTTTTAAGGTAGAGCGAGGAGCCGTACTAGGGACGGTCCCGGTTTTAACTACCCTGCCGTTATGCTGCTGAAATTTTGAATAATATTCGTGTGTTTGAATTATTTTCATCTGCTTAAACTATATTTATTCATTGAATAGAAAACCTTCATGTGTTGAATTGATATTCATTCGTTGATTAGAAATTCATGTGTTGAATGGTATTCGCGTTTTAAATATAAAAATCACATTTTTATCTATATATAGAAACTAGGAAACCTTCATGTGTTGAATCGATATTCATTCGTTGATTTGAGATTCATGTGTTGAATGGTATTCATATTCTGAAATAAATTGTTTGATAATAAAAATCACCTTTTATCGACTATATGAACTGTGTAAAATAATCTCGTTTTAAAAGAAATTGTTTTATGATAAAAATCCTATTTTTGTCACCTATATGAACTATATAGAAAAATAGTGTTTAGAAATGAATTGTTTTACAATAAAAATCACATTTTTATTGTATGCATGAATCGTTGAAATGTGAAGTGTAAAAAATAGCCACTTGTTCAAAATAAACATATATGAGTTGAAATATTCATTAATTAGCTAATGAAATGATTTGCACCTATGTATGTAACATTAGAATGAATGGTGTTTTTAAACCAAATAGAAATCAAATATGAAGTTGAATAGAAAATGATAAATGATAAGAACTGTATATATATGTACATGCATATTCATTGAACAGGTTATAGCAAAGGGGCTAGAGAAGAGGAATAAAATTTTGTGCCCGACAAATAGGTACACATTTACTGTTTTGTTTGGGTGATGATTTTATGAGCCTGTTGGCTAGCCGCTTGGCTTTTTCTTTTTCTTTTTGAGATTAGAAGGACCGGGAAAGCTATTTGCGATTTCCCGATGCTCCCGGTGCAGGGGAGGTTATGGCGAAATTTTCCAAAATTTTAAGGCGTTAGTGAAATATTTGAAGTGAAAACGATATTGAAATCATTGAATGAACTATATTTATATAAATATATAAATATAAAAAAATTAAAACGAAACGAGGCCGTGCAGTTCGTATTTTGAAACCGTGATTTCAAACAACTAATGCGGGGAATCCGACCATTGGATTTTCCCGAAACCTCAACCGTCGGGTTCGCCTTGGAATAATCTTTCCAACGGCACCAACCTTGTAAAAATCCAACGGTTGGATTGTCTGGATAGTTTAATTCAAATCTGAAGAAAAACAGCGCCAGAAGCGATTATATTTATATATATATATATATATATAATTATATATTTAATCGAATAACGACGCTGCAGTTCGTATTTTGAAATCGAAATTTCAAACGATTGTACTGGGAGATCCGACCGTCGGATTTTTCCCGAAACTGGAACCGTTGGATTCGTTTTGAAAAGACCTTTCTAATGATGTAAATTTTGTGAAGATCCAACGGTTAGATTTTCAGACATGTGTAAATCAAATCTGAAGAAAAACAGCGCCACGGTCGCTTTATGGCCCGAAGCGTCGTTTTGAATAAATTAGCTATTTTAAAATAAATAAATAAAAATAGCGATAAATAGTTATAAAATATCATAAGTGATATGGAACGGAAATAAACTGAATTTGCTCGATTTATGTGGCTTTTGATGGTTGAATGTGTTTGGTGTGAAAACTACATTAAAGAACAAGATTGGTGTTGTCAAATAATTTAACCATCGAAATAAATTGATTTGAAATTCTAAATATACGTGAATTATTTGAAAAGGCCGAGTTAATTCTCATTTCAAATGATTGACCGACGATTGAAAGTCGAAGATGAAGACGATGGTCGAAGACCGGAGATCCTCACCTCGTTTGGATGGTAACCGAGGTCCTGATTGGGAGGCATCCCGAAATATGGATAATGAGTGGTGATCGTCCAGACGTACGTGGTGATCGATGGGTTTGCGAGGTATTTAGTGCCTCCGGTTTCGTTCAGACCCAGAACGGACTTGTAAATGGACTGTGTGTCTGACATTGGAGTTTATTCTGTGTTGATTGATTTCTGTTAAATATACATCTGTTTGGCGGCGGAGAATTTATTCTTTTGCTTAACGCCCTTCTCTGAAACGCACGAGCTCAGAGGTTGTGTATCGATGGACATCAGTCGCATGGCATGAATTGCCTGTGTGGCATGCTAAGTTGCAGTGATCAGGGCTTCTGTTGAAAAGCAAAGTCTTGTGGTGATGATCAAAGCACCGCCTGTGTGGCGTAGCTTTGTGTATAACGTAAAATCGCGAGCCTCACATCCCGGTATGAACCAGAAACGGGAGAAGGACCTCAGGGAGGGCATGCGTTTCTTTCTAGCTAGGGTGGTGTCAGTGACCTACCAGCCCTGACATTTATATACTTTTCACCTATGTGGTTGTTGCTGTTGTGAGGCGCCTCGGTTTGATCGGACGATCCGGGTCCGATGGAGTCATTCGTTGGCTCGTTTACGCCCCAAAGGGCGGGGAAACGTATTGTTCAAGCATTTTAATCCACATCGGTGGACCGGCCCTGTCGCTCCAAGGGCCCACCTGAGTCTGGGTCCTGTGGCTCGGGCTAGAGAGTCACGAATTCGGTAAGGACTATCTTTTGCCTTGGTTCATGACGGAAATCCAATTTCCAAATACGTGACTGTGCGGTTTTGATTGTATACCTATATATGGCCACATAGTGGTATGGGGCATTAATGCCGTCTATGATTGATAGTTATGATTTGAAATTGTTTTCAAAACATGAGAACACTAGCAATAATATCAAATGCCTTTGTTTTATTCGTATCAATCATATTTTGGCCGTTATAAGGTAAAACTCTATCCTCCGGTTTGCGTTGCATTGTGTGATGGGAACTGAGTCTTATAACGGCTTCATTTTTATAAAAAGCATAGCGATGTTTAAAAGAAAGATTTGTTTTAAAGCACTGGCAATCCAATGGAGTAAACCCGTTCCACGAAAGTGGCGTGGTCCTGTGATTAGCCAATTATATATGTGTTGCGTGGATTTCTCATACCAGTCCCACGACTGACTCGTAGTTTGTTTCACTTTCAAACTCGGGTGCCCCTTTTTCTACACGGGCAGTCTTGTATTCAGGTTTAGCTGGTTCTTTCTGGATAGCTGGAGCTGAAGATGGATTCTATCATTTATCTCTTTTTATGCTGTTCAGCTCCTATTGTACATATTTTGTTTATTTCCGCTGTAGACATTTATGTATAGCTGAACAGTATTTTTGCTAAGTAAGATCCTGTATACTGTGTAACTCTGATGATTACTTTTATCCAGTATATTCTATTATTCATTATCTGGTGTATTTATTTAATTTTGTTCTGCTATTATCTGTTTCTGTGTTATATTCCAAAGATAACCCTGGTCTCCGTTTGAACGGGATTTCGGGTCGTCTCAACGTGGTATCAGAGCTATGGTTAAGCTTAGTTCTGGAATATAACATTTGAACGAACTCGTCAGAAATAGAACCAGCAGTGTTCTAGGACGGGTAACTCTATACAGATAGGATCAGCAATATCCTGGTATGAGTAAAGCAGAATGAAATTGCACCACGATAGACACATTTACATTCAAGTATTCGTCTCTATATCTTCAAATATCTTTTCTGTTGACCTGACACTTTGTCTGCTAATTGCAAACGTACTAGAAAATGAGTGACAGGAACAAAAGAAATAATTACTCGACTAGCTAATGAGCCAGTTGTGCTCCCACAGCCAGAATCCGATATAGAAGTTCTATTCAAGAGATTTCGAAATCTTGGTGGATCGCCATTCTTAGGCAAGGAGTCCATTATGGAAACACAAGCTTGGATTCGTTCTGCAGAGAAAATCTTTGAGGGTTTAAAGCTGAGAGATGATCAGAAAAGATTACTGGCGTCTAGGGCACTCAAAGAAGAAGCTTTGTTTTGGTGGGATTCAATTATTAAAAATAATCCAGAAGGTG
This sequence comes from Allium sativum, assembly GCA_030737875.1. Classification (NCBI taxonomy): domain Eukaryota; kingdom Viridiplantae; phylum Streptophyta; class Magnoliopsida; order Asparagales; family Amaryllidaceae; genus Allium; species Allium sativum. The sequence goes on along the minus strand of CM060916.1, from coordinate 304,335,429 downwards.
ATATCACCTGGGACAGATTCAAAGTGATTTTCTTAGAAAGATTTACTCCTCCCGAAGCAACCGAGCGATTATGTGATGAATTTTCTTATTTGATACAAGGTGATATGACCATCCCAGAATATCATAAGAAATTCAACGAACTTTCTCACTTTGCTCCTCATCTGATTCAAGATCCAAAGAGGAAAAATCTGAGATTTATTCATGGCCTGGAAAGGAGATATCAGAATAGTGTAATGAGGAATGTGAAGCTCCCCTTTTCTGAAATGATAGTATTTGGGTGATCGTAGATCGCTTCACGAAGACTGCCCATTTCATACCTGTCAGATCAAATAGAACCGCTCAGAGTCTGGCGCAGATATACTTTAGGGAAATAGTTAAACTACATGGAGTGCCGCTCAGTATAGTCAGTGATAGAGATACAATATTTACTAGTAAATTCTGGGAGGCATTTCAAGTCGAACTGGGAACGAAGTTAAACTTGAGCACCGCTTATCATCCTCAGACAGACGGTCAGACTGAGAGGGTGAATCGCATTTTAGAAGATCTATTGCGGGCTTGTGTTCTAGATTTCGGTGGATCATGGGAAGACCATTTGCATTTGGCTGAATTCTCTTATAACAACAGCTACCAGGCGAGTCTGACAATGTCGCCATTCGAAGCATTGTATGGTAGACCGTGCCGATCTCCTGCTTGTTGGGTCGAGCCTGGAAATAGACTTGTGTTGGGTCCCGATATGATCCGAGAAGCTGCCGACAAAGTCGATTTTATTAAGAAGCGATTACTCGCCGCTCAAAGCCGACAAAAGAGCTATGCCGATAGAAGAAGAAGAGATATATCCTTTGAAGTTGGCGACTATGTATATTTGAAAGTATCGCCAATGAGTGGAGTTATCAGGTTCGGTAAAACTGGAAAGTTGGCGCCCAAATTCATTGGTCCGTTTCCTATTTTGGAACGGATCGGTACTCTCGCTTATAGGGTCAAACTGCCTAATTGGTTGCCTGAAATTCATGATGTATTTCACATATCTCAACTTCGAAAGCACGTTCATGATCCAGACTTGATCGTGGAAGAAGCAGCTCAACATGACATTGAAATTACCCCAGAATTAGCTGTGAGAAGAGAGCCGCTAAAGATAATAGGCAAAGAAACCAAAGAGCTGAGGAACAAGAAGGTTCGCTTAGTCAAAGTGCAATGGAGTGGAGATCCGCGAGATTGTACTTGGGAAACTGAGGAGAGCATTCAGAAGGCTTATCCTAGATGCCGAGTAGATATCTCTGATTGACTCTGGTGCAAGGTACATTTACCCTACTTTGCACTACCATCCAATTCTCTACTTTATTGTTATTTTCTTTTCATAGATGTGCACTTTTAATTATATAGTCTGAATGATCTTTAAAGGGTATAGGATTTGATTAGTATATTTGTGAAGGTTAAAAACAATTGGATTGGTTGTTGTGTTGTGTGATTGTAGATTTATCAAACCACTTTCGACTTTGTTCCTTTCCGGGGATGAAAAGTTTTAAGTGGGGGAGATTGTAACGACCCAGAAAATCTGAACCAATTTAAAATTTTTAAATTGGCTAAAATAATGGATTTTAAATATTTAAAATAAATATTTTAAATAATGGCGATGAAAACTGAGTTTGAATCGACAATTGAAAGCGAATATAATTAATTATAATTATAAACTAGGCCTGAAATGGCGCTGCAGTTTCGAAAATTGAATTCAAACTTTGTCGGACTGTACCGGGTGCAAAACAATCCGGATTTTAGTAAAACCAAAAAATATTTAAACCTGTTAGTGAATACCTTTCTAACGAATCTGAAAAATCGAAATTTCATTGCGGGAATCAAAAGATATGTCCAGTTGAAAATTCTGAATAGTCGCTATGGAATTCAAGCCCTTAAAAATGGAAATTTTGCAAACGACCTCGGATTTCGACGAAACCACTTTTGTTGGGTCCGCAGTGTAAAGTTATTGCTAGGTTTCAAATTTCATAATTTTTCGAATCAATATGTGAGCGTGGCAAAGGAAAACGCGTTTGACTGGTTTCAGTTGATTTTAATCAACTGTAAATTGGCCATTTTTCGAACGATGTCAGAATTCGACGAAACTAGTTTTGTTAGGACCGTATCGTCAATACGAAGCGAGAAAATATTTTTCTGAAATTTTTCGAGTCCGTATGTGACCTCGGTAAATTGAAATGTACGTTTAAAATTCAATATAATGATTTAAATGTAAATTCAACGGAAACTATTCGAAACAATCGAATCAGCTTACGATACATATCCCATTGTGTTCGGAATGGGGGTAAAACGCTATGGACCACAGGAGGTGGGCCTCGTTTAGAGGTCGTATGAAAAAGTTGCTTTTTGAAAACAAATTAATTAAATAAATTAAAAATAAAATATCTTTTCCTCTCCCCTTAACCCGCTCAGCCCTTCCCTTTCTCATTCGATCGAAATAAAATTAAAAAAAAACCTAGCCCCCCCCCCCCCCGACGTTGACCATCGCGTCGCTCAGCCCCAGGAGGTGCCGCCACCTTCGCACGCCGCCACCCCCTTCTCCTGTAGCTGCTGTCGCTGCTTCTTCTTCTCTCCCCTCTTCTACCTCGAATCGTGACGCGCCCGAACCCAAACCCCCTGAGCAGCCATCTCCGATCCACCGCCTGCCACAGCCCCCCCCCCCCCCCCCCCCCCCCCCCGAAGCCAGCTCCGCCGCCTCCTACACCAACCACCAGCCACCCTAGCCACTTCCCGCCACTTCAGCCTGCTGTAAGTTTATTTACTTTTAATTTAATTTATAGAATTAGTTAAAATCAGTTTTTATATTAATTATAAAACATATGTTAAAAATAAGTTTATGTTTATATAACGTATAGTGTGAAACCAGTTTTTAATGTTTAAAATCAGTTTTAAAATGCAGATTAATATATAGCAAGATAAATATTTGATTTTTAATATAATAGAAAAGTTAGGATCTTTTATTTTCGAAAAGATTTGTTCTTTGTTTTTGAAAAGCTATGATGTTCTAGATATGAAAAACACATAAAGGTAAGATTTTTATATATTGAATAGCGATGTAAAAATATGGTTTTTTTATATTGAACATCGAAGTAAAAATTCGATTTTTATATATTGAATAGCATAATAAAAATATGATTTTTATATATTGAACATCGAAGTAAAAATATGGTTTTTATATATTGAACATCGAAGTCAAAATTCGATTTTCATATATTGAATAGCGAAGTAAAAATTCGATTATTTTTATATATGTAGTGGCTACGGGCGATAGCGACAAAAAGGCGAGAAAGGCGAAGATTTCTCTAAGTGAAGTGTCGTGGAATTGAATTAGCTAATCGGTGACCACTCTTCAATTTCTTTTTCTAGCTATATATATATATGTGTGGAAATAAAAGTGAATTGCTATATATAAATATAAATATATATATATATATATATATACGCCCCTCGTCCACAAACCATGGACGATATTTATTGGTTGAAATTGTTGTTAAAATTGATTGATAGCGAATGATTGTTTGGGAATGTTTGTGGTTGATATTGATTGATTGTGGTTGAAAAATACCCGTTTGTGGTTGAGAAATATTTGGTTGAAACCACATAGGATTAGTTTGTGGAAATGAAATAAATATATACATGCCGCCTGCGTGCGAACTAGATGCATGATCCCCATTGTCAAAAACCGTGAGGTTTTAAGGTAGAGCGAGGAGTCGTACTAGGGACGGTCCCGGTTTTAACTACCCTGCCGTTATGCTGCTGAAATTTTGAATAATATTCGTGTGTTTGAATTATTTTCATCTGCTTACACTATATTTATTCATTGAATAGAAAACCTTCATGTGTTGAATTGATATTCATTCGTTGATTAGAAATTCATGTGTTGAATGGTATTCGCGTTTTAAATATAAAAATCACATTTTTATCTATATATAGAAACTAGGAAACCTTCATGTGTTGAATCGATATTCATTCGTTGATTTGAGATTCATGTGTTGAATGGTATTCATATTCTGAAATAAATTGTTTGATAATAAAAATCACCTTTTATCGACTATATGAACTGTGTAAAATAATCTCGTTTTAAAAGAAATTGTTTTATGATAAAAATCCTATTTTTTTCACCTATATGAACTATATAGAAAAATAGTGTTTAGAAATGAATTGTTTTACAATAAAAATCACATTTTTATTGTATGCATGAATCGTTGAAATGTGAAGTGTAAAAAATAGCCACTTGTTCAAAATAAACATATATGAGTTGAAATATTCATTAATTAGCTAATGAAATGATTTGCACCTATGTATGTAACATTAGAATGAATGGTGTTTTTAAACCAAATAGAAATCAAATATGAAGTTGAATAGAAAATGATAAATGATAAGAACTGTATATATATGTACATGCATATTCATTGAACAGGTTATAGCAAAGGGGCTAGAGAAGAGGAATAAAATTTTGTGCCCGACAAATAGGTACACATTTACTGTTTTGTTTGGGTGATGATTTTATGAGCCTGTTGGCTAGCCGCTTGGCTTTTTCTTTTTCTTTTTGAGATTAGAAGGACCGGGAAAGCTATTTGCGATTTCCCGATGCTCCCGGTGCAGGGGAGGTTATGGCGAAATTTTCCAAAATTTTAAGGCGTTAGTGAAATATTTGAAGTGAAAACGATATTGAAATCATTGAATGAACTATATTTATATAAATATATAAATATAAAAAAATTAAAACGAAACGAGGCCGTGCAGTTCGTATTTTGAAACCGTGATTTCAAACAACTAATGCGGGGAATCCGACCATTGGATTTTCCCGAAACCTCAACCGTCGGGTTCGCCTTGGAATAATCTTTCCAACGGCACCAACCTTGTAAAAATCCAACGGTTGGATTGTCTGGAATGTTTAATTCAAATCTGAAGAAAAACAGCGCCAGAAGCGATTATATTTATATATATATAAATATAATTATATATTTAATCGAATAACGACGCTGCAGTTCGTATTTTGAAATCGAAATTTCAAACGATTGTACCGGGAGATCCGACCGTCGGATTTTCCCGAAACTGGAACCGTTGGATTCGTTTTGAAAAGACCTTTCTAATGATGTAAATTTTGTGAAGATCCAACGGTTAGATTTTCAGACATGTGTAAATCAAATCTGAAGAAAAACAGCGCCACGGCCGCTTTATGGCCCGAAGCGTCGTTTTGAATAAATTAGCTATTTTAAAATAAATAAAAATAGCGATAAATAGTTATAAAATATCATAAGCGATATGGAACGGAAATAAACTGAATTTGCTCGATTTATGTGGCTTTTGATGGTTGAATGTGTTTGGTGTGAAAACTACATTAAAGAACAAGATTGGTGTTGTCAAATAATTTAACCATCGAAATAAATTGATTTGAAATTCTAAATATACGTGAATTATTTGAAAAGGCCGAGTTAATTCTCATTTCAAATGATTGACCGACGATTGAAAGTCGAAGATGAAGACGATGGTCGAAGACCGGAGATCCTCACCTCGTTTGGATGGTAACCGAGGTCCTGATTGGGAGGCATCCCGAAATATGGATAATGAGTGGTGATCGTCCAGACGTACGTGGTGATCGATGGGTTTGCGAGGTATTTAGTGCCTCCGGTTTCGTTCAGACCCAGAACGGACTTGTAAATGGACTGTGTGTCTGAAATTGGAGTTTATTCTGTGTTGATTGATTTCTGTTAAATATACATCTGTTTGGCAGCGGAGAATTTATTCTTTTGCTTAACGCCCTTCTCTGAAATGCACGAGCTCAGAGGTTGTGTATCGATGGACATCAGTCGCATGGCATGAATTGCCTGTGTGGCATGCTAAGATGCAGTGATCAGGGCTTCTGTTGAAAAGCAAAGTCTTGTGGTGATGATCAAAGCACCGCCTGTGTGGCGTAGCTTTGTGTATAACGTAAAATCGCGAGCCTCACATCCCGGTATGAACCAGAAACGGGAGAAGGACCTCAGGGAGGGCATGCGTTTCTTTCTAGCTAGGGTGGTGTCAGTGACCTACCAGCCCTGACATTTATATACTTTTCACCTATGTGGTTGTTGCTGTTGTGAGGCGCCTCGGTTTGATCGGACGATCCGGGTCCGATGGAGTCATTCGTTGGCTCGTTTACGCCCCAAAGGGCGGGGAAACGTATTGTTCAAGCATTTTAATCCACATCGGTGGACCGGCCCTGTCGCTCCAAGGGCCCACCTGAGTCTGGGTCCTGTGGCTCGGTCTAGAGAGTCACGAATTCGGTAAGGACTATCTTTTGCCTTGGTTCATGACGGAAATCCAATTTCCAAATACGTGACTGTGCGGTTTTGATTGTATACCTATATATGGCCACATAGTGGTATGGGGCATTAATGCCGTCTATGATTGATAGTTATGATTTGAAATTGTTTTCAAAACATGAGAACACTAGCAATAATATCAAATGCCTTTGTTTTATTCGTATCAATCATATTTTGGCCGTTATAAGGTAAAACTCTATCCTCCGGTTTGCGTTGCATTGTGTGATGGGAACTGAGTCTTATAACGGCTTCATTTTTATAAAAAGCATAGCGATGTTTAAAAGAAAGATTTGTTTTAAAGCACTGGCAATCCAATGGAGTAAACCCATTCCACGAAAGTGGCGTGGTCCTGTGATTAGCCAATTATATATGTGTTGAGTGGATTTCTCATACCAGTCCCACGACTGACTCGTAGTTTGTTTCACTTTCAAACTCGGGTGCCCCTTTTTTCTACATGGGCAGCCTTGTATTTAGGTTTAGCTGGTTCTTTCTGGATAGTTGGAGCTGAAGATGGATTCTATCATTTATCTCTTTTTATGTTGTTCAGCTCCTATTGTACATATTTTGTTTATTTCGGCTGTAGACATTTATGTATAGCTGAACTGTATTTTTGCTTAGTAAGATCCTGTATACTGTGTAACTCTGATGATTACTTTTATCCAGTATATTCTATTGTTCATTATCTGGTGTATTTATTTAATTTTGTTCTGCTATTATCTGTTTCTGTGTTATATTCCAAAGATAACCCTGGTCTCCGTTTGAACGGGATTTCGGGTCGTCTCAGACTGTCTTCCTTCCACGCCTGCATGTGACTTGAGTCATTTAAGTTTCCGCAAAATATGTTTTGAAACCTTTTGTCAATGCACTTTGAAAAAAAAATCTTTTTTAAAATTTTATATTCTGGCTGATTTATTTTTTCTTAATTCGATTTATGTAAAAACTTGGATTTTGGTATGGCAAATTACATATGTTTAAATATATGTTTTGTATAAAAATAGATGGCTTAAATGTAGTAAAGTGCACATTACCAAAATTTTACTTTTATGCAAATTTTATATGGAAAATAAAGCAGTTGCGAAAAGGAATTTCAAAATTTTACATAAGAACAATTTAAAGTAAAATTTTGCTTTATGGAAAATTTCAATTTTACTGTTAAATGAAAAGCGTAATAAAAAAATTAGATGATTTGTTTCCCCGTTTTAGCGGTGCATTAGAGATGATGATGCATTAAAGATGTTAATGATAAGAAGGGAAATGTTGTTTTACCTGTAGAAACGTTGTTTCATACGTCGTCGATGATGCACACGAATTGTTAATTAACTCATTTTACATTTTAGAGCTTGTTATATGCCTCTTTGCAGTCTACAGATAGGAATTTTTGGAGCAGTCTAGGGCAACTGAGGTAAAATTCCACTATAGGATGAGAATTGGAATGTTTATAAGCGAAAAGAACGTTGAATTTTTCCGCTTTAATATCCTTTTTTCGATTAAGGAGAAATCTATAGGAAATGATTTAGATGCGTTGACATATACTATGGTAGTGTTTGGATGCAAAATTGGTTGCACAGCACTATAATTCATGGTTGTATGCGTGTTATGGATGAAAAACGTTTTCAAAAATTTGCATTCGTACAGAACCGCTAGTATATTACAGGATGTTTGCATCATGTTTTCAAAATAAAATGCATACATATAAAAGAATCCAATTTAGAACAATTATCCATGCATATTTTGTGGTTGTAATTCATTATGTACACTATGCATATGCGCACTTTGGTTACAAAATTCACTAATTGGTTGTGTAATTTAGGATAATTAGACACCAGCACCATGACTTAGTCATTGGTAAAATTTCATGATGAAATTTCTTTTACAAAGGGGAGAATGTAACAACCTAGAATTTTAGAGATAATTAATTTAGTTATTTAATTAAATTTCAATTTTTTTGTAAATGACGTAATTTGACCATGAAACTTGCACCATTGAATTCGCGACAAAATTCTAGTCAACTTTTCACGTTTGAAACTTCGCGAACAAAGTCCGTATGAAAAGTTACGGATGAGAAACGAAAATGGATGAAAAATAAATATAAAATATTTACTACTATATATGACCTATCATCGCTAGGGTCGGTCGACCAAGGGTAGTCGACCCTAAGGTCGACCGGGCAGTCGACCTTAAGGTCGACCGAGCGGCCGACCTAGATGTCGACCTCCTGGTCGATCCCATCCCAGTGATGGCTATATTTTGCTTATATAATTTATTATATTAATGGACATATATTTATAAAATTAAATCTAACAGTTCAAGGTTATTTTCACGCCTTTAAATAAAGGAGTAGACCCCTAAAATCTTAAATTGTAAATCTATTCAAACCAATCAAACAAGAATTGAAGACATTAAATCTAGATTTGCGCAAAATGGTTGGTTCTACGAATAAGTAATTTAATTATTAAGTTTTCTTCTTCTTTTCCTGTCCTTCTTTCAGATCTACAAATCTAAATCTATGTTTGTACATCCCCTTTGTAAATAAATTATAGATTTGTAGGATTTGGAAATTGTAAATCTAAAAGTCGTGTCAAATTCAGATTTGGATTGCTTTCAAGTGGGTGGGAAATATATATATATATATATATATGTTGCTCATAATAACTTAGATAATTTATCTGTGTTGAATCTGAATTATATGCCTAAATGTCATCAGATTTGTTCATTTTCATCAAATCTGAAATACTATGAATTTAGTTTTAAGTGTGGGTTTGTAGGCCTTTTTAATTTAATGTTGCCGTCTTGCCTACAACTGTTCTTAAATTGATTGTGATTGTTGTAAACACCTTCGTAACGACCCGCATTCTACGCATCCAAGGATCTTAGAGTATTTATTTCTTTCTCATGCAAAGTGATATAGCCATGTAACTTTAGGAGATGACTATTGGGGTCATTTCCCATGTTCATGATTTTTGCCGATTTTTAGATGACCGTTTTGCCCTTAGCTGATCTTGTTTTGGCCATAACTTTTGATTGGTAAGGAATTTTGACCTAAAACCACATCCACTAGATCCGGATGATGGTTTACCTTTCCGTAGAGTGGTCACATTAGCCAAACGGACTCACCATTTGGGAAATATGGCTGAAACAAGGTTTATAAGGTGAAAAACAGCTTAATCGGGCCTAATTAGGGTGATTAGCAAGAGGGCCCATAACCCATTTCGGGATCAGGGTTATGCGAGGACTGAGATGAGTTTGTAAATCAGTTTTTATTTCATTTCTTAGCCGCCACTTACAACCTTTGAACCCTAGCAATGGTTTCCACTCGCTAAAACACCCCAAATCACCTTCTAATCGCCAATTAAGCCAAATCTACATCAAATAAAAGCATATTAGCACAAAAATCGCGGTAGAGCTGCTGGAGTATATTGGAATCCAAACCATTTTGTCCAAAAGTTTCAGATCTGAGTTTATTTGTGGCTAAGGTGAGTGATTTGCATTGTATTACACTAATTACGGTTGATTAGTGGTAATTAGTGTTAATTAGCGAAATTATAACTCAGAAAAATCTGGAAAAATTTGTAAAATTCTAAAATATTATTTCAGGGCTTTGATAACAATTTGGGTTAATTTGGATAAGTTTTTCTAATTGTATGCTTAAACATGATTAAGGGGGATTAAGGGAAAAACAAGGGGTTTTGGGTATGTTTGATCCATTTTAACATATCATATTGTTGTTTTGGTGTTTGTGGTTGATTATACATGTTGCTATGACTGTATGTTATGCTTTGTGATTGATTAGAAGAGTTAGATTGGTCGAAAACGTCGTCGAATGGCGTAAAACAGTCGCTGGGAAAGTTGTAGGAAAATGTGCAGGGTTTCGGATCGGATCAGATATAGGGCTCGGATCGGATAGGAGAACTAGGCAAGGGAATTCGATTCGGATCGGAACTTGGCATCATAGGATGCTTGGCAAGAAGGAAGGCCACCTACATAGAGTTGGAGTTGGGTTGGGGATCGGGTCGGGGTTTAGCATGGGGATTGGATCGGATGAAGACGAGGGACGTGGGATCAGACTGGAACTAAGGAAAGGGATCGGATCAACGCAAGAGGGCTGAAGTAACTGGATCGGTTCGACGTAGCCGAACAGAACTGGATGGAGATGACTAAACCGAACCATCATGAAGTGGAGCATCGAACCGAATGGGAAGCCTGGGGACGATGTATTCGAACCGAACTGACTGAAGCAGATTGGACTGAACCGAATTGAACTTCCATTACTACTACGTGATGACTCTTCTGAAGACCAATTCCAATTCAACCAAAACCCGAGATGCAAAGGTAGTCCAAATGGGAAGTAGAACTTAGGATCCAATTGGGAACCAACGAGTTAACTTCATGAGCTGGGCTATGCTGCGGGACGTGTGCTAAGGAATTGTCGACGTCCATAGCTTTGATTCACTTCCGAGAGACGATTGTTAGGCTACGGATCAGTGCAGTGGGGTAGTTATTATTCTATAGGGGCAGAGTGATCTTAGCATGGCTATGAGCCAGTGCAATGGAGTCGTTATCACTTCATGGGGCAGAGTGGACATAGCAAAGACTAGTGGCTATGGATCAGTGCAGTGGAGTCGCCATGACTCCATCGGACAGAGTGATTATAGCAAGGATATGGGTAATCGAAGCAGTGGATATCGTATGCTTTACGCACTGAGTGAGAGATGTGAGGATGGTTGTTATGATTGATTGTTTGACATCACTATGACATGCATACCCCCTCCCCCGTATCTTTACACCATATGTTAGTGTCACCTTAGAGTATTGTACATCTTGTTGTGCTAACTCTTTGGTTGCAGGTCCAGGTTCACGTATGGTTTAGTATACCTGTTATTGTTCTGTTTTGCTGCTTATCGCTCATACCAGACTTTTGTCTGACCCAGAGTTTTATGTCTCTTCTTATTACTCTGGGTGCTCTTAAATGGGCAGACTAGAGACAGGTTAGCTGGTTGTGCACGAGTAGCCGTCCAGAGATGAGCAGGAGGCTTACACGTACTATTCTCTATATATTCTCCCTGTGTCACTGCTGTTCACTACTTTGGGCATTCGTAGTGTACCTTTCCTTTCTTTTTTTTAGAGACAGTTTAAAGTTGTAATAATGATGAAGTGGAACATAAGATGTATTTGGATTTTCCGCTGCTACGATGTTTTGTTTTCAGCTTATGCACTGTCTCGTCGGTTTTTTGTCAAAGTATGTTATTATTATATTTTATTTCATGCGCTGTGAGATATGCTACAAGTTCTTTGTTAGTTCACTGTTAAGTTTCCTTTCTTTGGCAACCATCCCGTTCTAGTTGGACATTGGCACAACGCACTTTCATTGGAAATGTCGAATGGTGCGGGGTAGGTCGTCACATTTGGTATTAGAGCTCTAAGTTGCATAGTTAACCTAGGGAAGACACCAAGGAGAGATTGTACGTTTATGAGAGCGAGTATTTGTGATATTTTGGTTTTCAAAAGCTATATATATATACTATTAGTATATTTAAGGACGAAGTCGCATTGCACTAGCACCACTGAAGAGATGGTTAATTGTTTTCTCCTTACAGATTGAACGATGAGCCTATATACTAGAGGTACTGGTAGAGAGCTAATAATGGGAATGCTCCTGATATGAAGACGATGTTCACTGACTTCATGAGAGAGATGCTTAGAAATGTGCAAGGAGCAGTTCACAATGCTGCAAATGGTGGTAGTGCAGCGGTTTAGGCGCCCGGGGACGATTTCGCCAAGCTATGCAAGGATTACACTAGTCTTGGTGGAAATCCATTCCACGGAACGGAATCGGCTACAGAAGTTCTGGATTGGTTGGATAGCTGTGAGCATATCTTCGAAGACTTGGGTATCGAGGATGCGACGAAGAGAAAGCTAGCATCCCGTCAGCTGCAAGGACTGGCGATGAATTGGTGGAATGCTATTAAAGTAGCTACTCCAGAGGATCAAGTTACATGGGATCAATTCAAGACCCGCTTTAGCGATAAGTTCATCCCAGCTGCCCAGAAGTCAGAATTGTTTAGGAAATTTCTGGAGCTTAAGCAGAATGGTAGGGCAGTCTCGGTATATATTGCTGTGTTCGATACTTTATCGAAGTATGGATCATCTCTTATCGACACTCCCGAGAAGAAAAATGAGAAGTTCATAACAGGCTTAGATCAGTACTTGGGGAAAGGCTTATAAACCACATCGATGAGATGTTTGAATCGATTGTTGGGAAAGCATTAAGGTCAGAGATCCTTTATCCTAAGCCCAAGACTGAAGCCGCTGTTGCATCTGCAGAGGGGCCAAAGCCGAAAGCAAGCGGGGGAGGCAAGAATAATTCTCAGAACAAAAGGATGCAGAACCAAGCTAAGGATGGTCAGAAAAAGAGTAAGAAAGATGTTGAGTGCTTTAGTTGTGGCAAGAAGGGCCATTATGCTAAAGAATGTCGAGCGAAGCCAGCGGACAGGAAGGCTTCAACTATGGCCAAGTGGGACATCACAAGGATAAGTGTCCGCAACCCCCAAAAGAGAAGCAGATTGTGAAATCATATGCTCTTAATGTTGTTCTTTCTTCGTCGAATTCCCCAACTGCGGTGGAGAAGGGAAAGAATGTTGTCATTCAAAGTATGCTTTCTGTTTATGATGTTCTTGTTCGAGTATTGTTTGATACCGGAGCTTCCCGTTCCTTCATATCTAGTGACCTGGTAGATAGGTTGGGATTGGAACCCGAGATAGTTAATAGACCTTTAGCGGTGACGAACCCGATTAGTGGTTCAACTAGTCTTAGCATGATTTGTCGTAATGTGGTCTTATTGAGTCATGTATGTATGTTTTCTTGTGATTGCTTTTTTTTTGGGGCTTTACTGGGTTTGGCATTATTTTGGGAGTCGATTGGCTCCAAAGATACGGGGTGGTGGTAGACTGTGAGGGCTTTTTGGTGACAGTTAGAGCGGATGATGGGCGGAGGGTAGTGTTTGGTGGTCTACCTAATGATGGGGTAATAGCTAGTTTTCTAAATTCCCTCGACATCCCACATGATGAGTTGTCAGATGTGCCCATGACTGGCCAGTATCCGAACGTCTTCGAGGAAGTGACCGGACTTCCACCACACCAAGAGATTTAGTTTCGTATTGATTTAGTGAAAGATGCCAGACCTATAGTGATGTCACTTCGTTGTATGGCACCAAGGGAGAAACGAGAGCTCGGGGTGCAAGTAAGCGATCTTTTGAAGAAGGGATTTACCAGAAGAAGTGTTTCTGAGTGGGGAGCACCAGTTGTGTTTGCTACCAAGGCAGATGGTTCCCTTCGATTGTGTGTGGACTACTACGAGTTGAATAAGGTGACAAGGAAGAATAAGTACCCTCTACCATGGATAGATGATTTGTTTGATTAGTTGAGTGGCGCGAGAGCGTTCTCCCAGTTGGATCTTGCGACAGGTTTTCATCAGCTTAGGGTGGAAGCTGAGAGTATAGCTAAAACAGGCTTTCGGACGCCGTCTGGATTCTATGAGTGGTTGGTCATGCCATTCGGGTTGACCAATGCACCAGCATATTTTATGGATCTTATAAATAGGGTATTCAGGGATCAATTGAATAAGTTTGTTCTTGTGTTCATGGACAATATCTTGGTTTATTCGAGGACAGAGGAAGAACACAAGAAACATTTGAGGATAGTGATGGAGGTGTTGAGAAAACACCAATTGAAAGCAAAGTTTTCTAAGTGCCACTTCTGGAAGAGGGAAGTGAGATTCTTGGGCCATGTTGTTTCAGAGAATGGTATTGCCATGGACCCTGCAAGGTGGCTACGGTACAAGATTGGTCTATGCCCAAGAATGCAACAGACGTAAGAAGTTTCTGGGGGTTAGCTGGATATTATCGTAAGTTTATCCAAGACTTCTCCAAGATAGCGACACCGTTGACTCAGTTGACCAAGAAAAATCAAGCTTTCGTCTAGAACGAAAAGTGCGAGAATGCATTTAAGAGTCTAAAGGAAAATTTGACATGTGCACCAGTGTTAGTCATTCCTAAAGGGAATGAAGAGATGATGGTATACACAAATGCCTGTGGTACCGGACTAGGTGCCGTATTGATGCAAGGAGGTAGGGATTAGCTTATTCTAGTCGGCAACTGAAACCGCATGAGAAAAGATATCCTACCCATGACTTGGAATTGGCAGTGATCGTGTTCGCATTGAAGATGTGGAGACATTATCTCTTGGGAGAAAGATTCGAGTTGTTTACCGATCATAAATCGTTAAAGTACCTTTTCTCTCAGAAGGATCTAAATCTCCAACAGCAAAGGTGGTTAGAATTCTTAGCTTCCTATGATTTCGATATCACATATACACTAGGAAAGGGCAATGCGGTAACTGATGCATTGAGTAGAAGACATACCAGTTTAGGGGTTATATTCCTTGAGTGGAAGCAACTGGATTACATCGCTGGGTATGATTTCAGACCAAAGTGCGAATTGGATTCAGAAATGTTAGCAAGTTTGACGATCAGACCCACTTTGATTGAGCGGATTGGTTCCAGTCAGAGGGACGATCCTAACCTATTGAAAATCATCTCCAAGTTAGAAATGGGTATCGATGAGGAGATAAACAAGTATGGGCTAGATTGAGATGGATGGCTTAGAAAGAATGGAAGACTAATTTTACCCAATGTCAATGGCTTGATAGATGAAGTGCTTAGAAAATGTCATCACTCAAAACTGACCATACATCCCGGTGGTAACAAGATGTATCGATACATGAAGCAGACTTACTACTGGGAAGGGATAAAGAGAGACGTTGGGAAGTTTATATCCAAGTGCATGAATTGCCAGCTAGTTAAAGCTGAGCAAAAGAAGCCTAGTGGTTTGTTACAGCCATTGGAAATTCCCGAATGGAAATGGGAACAAGTCTCGATGGATTTCATCGACGATCTACTAAGGACTAGATTAGGCCATGATAGTATCTAGGTAATTGTGGATCGATTGACCAAGAGTGCAAGGTTCATACCGGTCAAGTCGAATAGAACGATAGCTAAATTAGCAGAACTGTATATGAAGTGGGTAGTGAGATTTCATGGAATAACCAAAGGCATTGTGAGTGACCGAGATCCGTTGTTCACTAGTGGATTTCGGAAGACCTTACAAGAGGCGTTAGGATCAGAATTACATCTCAGTACAGCGTATCATCCTCAAACCGACGGTCAAACAAAGAGGGTGAATCGAATATTAGAAGTCTCTTGAGAGCTTTCATATTGGATTTTGGTGGATCATGGAATGACCATTTGCATCTAGTAGAGTTTGTATATATTAATAGTTATCAATCCAGTATTGGTATGGCTCCATATGAGGCTTTGTACGGAAGACTGTGCAACTCACAGTCATGCTGGTTAGAAACCGGTGGAAAATTTGTGCTTGGGCCAGATGTGATAAGAGAAACCTCAGAAAAGATCAAAGTTATCCGACAACGAATGAAGGCTGCCCAAGATTGGCAGAAGAGTTATGCTGATAAGAGGAGGAGAGATTTAAAATTCTCCATTGGTGACTTGGTGTTTGTCAAGATTTCTCCATTAAAGAGCGTGATACGATTTGGTAGGAGAGGCAAGTTAACACCAAGATTTGTTGGTCCATTCCCAGTTCTCAAGCAAGTTAGGAATTTGGCATATAAAGTTGAATTACCAGATAAGATTGTAATGACCCGGGAATTCAGCGATCTTGGTTATCCGATATACAACACATATTGAACATCCAAGGATCGAAAATACCGGTCATTAATGAAAGAAATTAGAGGGTGAGGAAAGATAAGATAGAAACTTAGAATAGAAGAAGAAGAACATCAAAGTAACACGAACCTCACAGCGGAACGAATAACATATAATATATATAACATAACTTGAAATATACATCTGTACTTGAATATCCATCATTATCAAAGTACAACACTTACAACACAGCGGAAATAAACTATAGCTATATGATCCTGAAGCCTCCTGCTCCAGCTCTTCAGGTATATCTGTAAATCCCGACTACTTGACTGCCCGTACAAAATTGGGCACCCAAGAGTTTAGGGAAAACAAAACAAAATAAACTCCGGGTCGGTCATGGGACTGGTATGAGTAAAACAGTTTAAAACAGTTCAAACAAGTAAACGATATCTCATAAGACCACGTCGTATAACGGAATGGGTTTTTCCCTTATGAGAATCCAAATTATCTTTATATCAAAACTCATTGATATTATAATAGTGTCTATCAACCACAATATAATAATCATCAAGCAGAAATGCTTTCATCTCATGTTCTACATATATATTATACAATCAAAACCGCAAGCACGTATTGGGTAATGGATTTCCAACTATGACAAGGTATGGAACCACCTTTCGCTAGTGTATCTCTAGAAAGGAATACACTGGGTTCAACAAGAACATCTTGCAACCGGCCACACATGACCGACCACTCATTTCGCTTGAGTGTATCGAATGTATATCACTAACGGTTGGGATCGGCAACCGTTTCCTGAATGGGATAGCATCAACAATAGATTTTTAGAAGTAAATGAAACTCTAGATCAGGTGATTATACACCCTACTTCAGAGCGATCGACTTAGCCATGCTTCCTACCCGATTTCTGTCATTTACCGGATGTCAGGCTTGAGGTTACGCTTTATCATCACATCAGATTCACTTCGAATGCTACATCGTCAGATCCATCGAAAATCACTAATTGACGTCTACAACAGTACATTACGTGTTAGCTAAAGAAGTTTCCTTCTCCGCTTCCACTCTTGGTACGGTTGAAGAAATCAATGTACGTGACCTTTCTGGAAATACTCTGTCAGACATTCATCCATACAAGTCATCCAGGAACAGGATGAACCGAAGGCACTATTCAGTACATCCATATTAGGCACTGTTATCTAAGACTTATACAATAGCCCTTGCACTTTACTCTGTCTTCAATTATCTTTGGCATATATGATTCGCAATGCTTATGCCAATACATAGTGGTTCTTTGGATAATAATCCAACCGGTCTCTCCATATTAACAACGTTAAAATGGTCAAAACTTCGATAGTCTGTGATTTAACTATCGAAGAAAAACAGGTGTGCAAACAACGATATTATTTCCATGAGGAAATTATATCGATCAATCATCATTCAACATTTATCTCTTTATTTCATTAATTTACTTATCTCTTGTTTTCCCTATATTCAACATTTCTTATTTTCTAAATTTAGAAAATATATGTTATTACCATTGGAAAACATTTCCAATTCTTGTTTTCTATATCAAAAAACATTTCTGGTTCTTAGTTGGAAAACATTTCCAAAACTCCTTCATTGGACTTAGACAGATGTTTAAACAAACCATCGTGATGCCAACTCAAACCATTTCGCTTATTAACTAAATTCCTTTAACCCACCTTCACTATCGAACCTTAACCATTCCTTAGTTAAAAATGAAGTCAATCAAGTTGGGGTAATACTACCTCTTAGACCTTAACTGAACAACGTTTCTAACCTTATAATAGACAAAGTTCACCTTTTCATTCTTCAACAACTTCCTTACGTTACTCTCTTTCGAATCATCTCTATTCGATAATTCTTTCCTTCGATAAGGTATATTCGATAAATCTATTCAATTTACTCTATTTGATTAACGCTATTGGATTAACTCTATTTGATTTAACTCTAGTTGATAACTCCTGTAACTCTATTCGAATAAACCAAATTCGATTAACTCCTTTAACTCCATTTCGAATCACTAATATTCGATAACTCTATTTAACTCTATTTCGAATCACTAATATTCGATAACTCTATTTAACTCTTATTTGAATAACTAATATTCGATTAACTCAATTGATTCTATTCAAATAAACTATATTCGATCAACTCCTTTATTTTAACTCTAATCGATTAACTCCATCGAATAACTAAATTTGATAACTCCTTCGAATAACCAATATCCTATAACTCACTTCGATTAAACAAATTGATAGCTCTTTCGATTAACTAATAATCGATAACTCCTTTAGATTAACTAATAATCAATAACTCCTTTCCTTTAACTCTATTCGAATAAACTAATATTCAATAAACTCCATTTGAATAACTCTAGTTCGATTTAACTCTATCGATTTACTCTAATGGTTTTACTCTGACTGGTTAACTCTTATTTGAATAACTAATATTCGATTAACTCTATTCAACTAACTCGACTCGACTAACCCCTTTCGAATAACTAATTCGATTTACTAACTTTCGAATACCATATTCGATTTAACTCCTTTCGAATACCATATTCGATTTAACTCCTTTCGAATACCATATTCGATTTAACTCCTTTATTCGCTTTATAAAGATTTCCTTTTTAACAACGTTTATTCATTTTTAAAGATTTACTGTTAGTAACGGTTCTCCACTTTAAAATGATTTCCTTCTTATAACAGTTTCCTTTTTATAACGTTTATTCATTTACTAAATATCTCCTATTTATAAATATTCTAATTTATAAATATTTCTTATTTATAAATATTCCATTTATAAATATTTTATTTTCAAATATCACTTTGAAAATATTCCCTTATCAACATTTCGGTATGTTATGGTATTCAACATATCAAATCACGATGATCAGTATCGTCCAAACACATATAATCGACAACAGATTATATATCACATCACATATCACAATATATGAAAAACAGTAAAATAAATGTTGAGGAACCCAGTTGGGTTCCTCCAACCTGTTTCCCTGCATCCACAGATGTTACACAATAAAATCAACATCACTTTCAGTTCCATATGATATATTCTGTTAAATAGAATCAATATAGAAATTCACTAACTGACTAGCAGTTCAATCAAACAGTCAACACACAGTCAATCAGCCAATATTTAACAGTTCTAAAAATACAACATGAAATTATAAACTGTTCAGAGTTAGTGAGATTTACTCACATTGGACTATCATCGTTAATTAACGATAATTGTCGTTGATTTAGATCGGACAATTTTATTTCGCCATAAATTGTAACGGGCTCGATTTCACTTCCAGCCAGTTCCATGACGTTGCCCTCGTCCATACGATCCCAACGCAACTTGTTTTGCTGAATTTCGATCATGTATGAAGGAGATATTAAATTAACGATTTCTATATACGTTATTAAAACTAAGATATATATTTAATTGAATTTGGGCCCAAACCTTAAACACCCGGCCCAAACGCACCCTGTTAAACCCAACCAGCACACTTCATCTTCTCCATTTCACAAGGCCGACGCCTGCTCATATCAAACTGAACCATGGCCTCATCTTTGAGGATTTATTTTGCCCTCCACCATCACTTAAAAATCACAAAGAAAATACCATTATTTCTCTAATCAAATTCTCTTCCTCCCTCACCTCGAAACAACGAACTCGCCATCCTCCTTGGACATCACGATCGAACAGCTCCCTTGCTGTTACAGGTATCGCTCGACAGTTTTTATCCCCAAGTTTCACAAAAAAAATCATACGAGTGCGATTTCCTGTGATAAACACAATATCGAACCCCAAAGCCAACATTACAGCCTCAAAAACCCAAAAATCGCAACCCTAGAAATCGCTGAACCATTCCATCGTTGATCGAGCTTCCCAAAACTACTACTGTGTTGTAGAGCCTCTCTTGCTGAATCCATAAATACATATAACTTGATTTTAGGATTTTTATTTGAGTTTATTTGATTTTAGAAAGATCGAAATGTTTTACTGAAGAAAACAAATCATTGGCGGCTGAGAGAACGCTTATATAACCTGCCTAAAATTTTTGTGTGGCTGAAATTGGTGAATGGGTGGCCTCTTCTAGTCCTTAGGGAGGGTGGAGATATTTTATTTTTATTGTTTTAAATTCGTTTTTGCTTTCAATAAAATTGTGTGATCACACACAACACCCAAAAATTATGAAACTGGACATGCAGCTACAGTTCGACGTTACGGTCCCAATGAAACTGGTTTCGTCGAATTCCGACTCCGTTTGCTCACATAGCGTATTTTTAACTGTCAAAATACCGACTGTTTTTCACTCTAAAAATAAGTACGGCCACACAGTGACTCTAAAAAATCACGAAACTGAAAATCTAACAACTAATTAACATTGCGGATCCCACAAAATTAGTTTCGTCGAATTCCGACTTCGTTTGCAAAAGTGGCTATTTTTAAAGCTCTGGATGACCCATTTAAATATATAAATATATTTAAATATAATTAAGTTAAATACAACTAAATTTATATTATCGTATATACTCACAATGGAATACCATACAGCTCTACTGGGATTCTTAACTCGATATTTCAAATCCCGATTAAATCGATATTCGATTTAAAATGAAATTCCTTTTTAAAAATATAAATAATCCCTTTATAAATTATAAAGGAATTCCACAGCGACTTTTCTAAAATTTGATTTGGACGTAAATCAAAATCTACATGACGAAATCCCGATTTTCCTCTTCCACTAGAAAGATATACTCCACCAGCTCCACACGTTTCTTGTTTCACAGAAATCCGGCTTAAAACGAATCCTGTACATTCAGTTGAAGTTCAAATCGCCAATTAACGAACTGCCGCGCCATTTCAAGCTCGATTTTAATTATAATATAATTATACGTTCAAACTGTCGTTTATATAATATATTCGTTATTCAAATTAAATTCCAAGCTGAATTAAATATCACAGATGATCCAGTTCACATCATATCGCCATTTCAGCCAATTCTGATTATTTCAGAATTAAATATATTATTTAATTTATTATTTTAATTAAATATTCACCATTATTTAATTCCACGACCATTAAATTCACTGTATCACTATTTAAATAAATAAATTATTATACCACTGACAATGCGGGTCATTACGCTCTTCCCCACTTAAAATAATTTCGTCCTCGAAATTGCTAAGGTAGAGAACGACCCTATCGACTGGTTAGAACATATTTGTTCACTTCTTAACTTCAGTTTCAACTGAACCAATTTAATTTTAATTAAATATCAATTCATTCTAACTAACGAAAATTTTCAAAAATCCTGAAAATTTTCTAACACCTTAACTTTTCAAAAAGAATTCGCCAGCACCTCCTTTGTACTGGGATCATCGGTCAAACTCCAACTTGCCTCTCTGGGCCATCTCCAACCCAAAATAAAATCAAACAGCCAAGCGGCTTGCCAATTCGGCTCATAAATCTTATATCCAATAGAAATATAAACTTGTACCTTTTGTCGGCATATCATTATATCCTTTCCACTTGTTATCATTTCAGCAGATACAAGGGTCATCCCAATCAAATTCCAATCTGCTTTTATCCACGACACAACCATTCGCTTATATCCGAGCCAAATATCATTTCAACTTGAGTTTCTTCTCGATTCCCAACTCTTAACTTGATTATCACAATACTCTTCAAATTTGAATCTCACACTCCAATTGGTCTTGATATCATTCTAGTTCAATCTCAGTTACCACTTTACTGGCTTTACTTTAATTCAATTTTGCTTTCACAAATTTCTATTAAATTTGTTTTTAATTCAAACAGTCTTTCCCTGGAAGTTTTCAAACAGTTTACTCGTTTCAAAAATCAAATTTTCCTTTTGAACATGTCACTGAGCCCTTAATTAATATTCCATTAGTTAAATCACTTCTCTATTTCTTTATCAATATTTGTTAACCGAATATTTTCAATAACCATATTGGCCTTTTATGTTATTTGGAAAACATTTCTGAATATCACCTTCCTTTATTTTCTGAACTTTAGAAAATATGCTATTTATAATTGGAAAATATTCCAATTACTTATCTCTTTTCCGATCTCGTTTATTTCTATACTTAGGAAATATTCTTTATTATATTTCCAAGCTTACACTTATTTGGGTTAAAACGGATGTTTTGTAAAACACCGTTACGACAACCCAAATACTATATTCAACTAACTCTTATTCAACATTGATCTTCAAGCCTGAAATCTTACTATTTATTTGTTAATAATGAAATCAATCAAGTTGGGGTATAACAACCTCTCAGACCTTGACTGAATAACATTTATAACGTCAAAACAGATATGACTACTTACACGAATAATCAATACCATACAACTACTTATTCACTTTTAAACACGTATACGCTTCCTCTTTCTATTCTTACTAGATTTTATTCTTCGTCTTCCTTTTTTATTTTACTATTCTATTTCTAAGTTCGTTTCCTTATCAACTTCTATATATATATATATATATATCAATATGTTGATTTCTAACTATCAAATTATCTTAAAAATATTCTAACTCCTTAAATTCCCGGAAAAATTTGCCATAACCTCCTTTGTACCAGGAGCATCGGGATATTTCAAATAGCCTCCCATGGCCCTCACCAATCCAAAAGAGAAAGAAAAAACCAAGCGGCTAGAGGCGCATAAAATCTCATATATGAATTAAATGAGCTACCAAATGAGCTACTTAGTCTTTTGCTTACAAACCTTAGAACAATGCTAAACATTTATTCTTTAATTTAGTTAATTCGATTATTCAAAAATTCGGGGTGTTACAAATACTATAAAACAATTTCTAAACATTTCCACTTTGAAATTCATTTCAAAATATAATTCACACTACTTGTAAAACAATTTAATATCCCCCAGGATCTTAAATTTTCCTTATTTTTAATCCAAATCCATTTACAAACAATTATCCAGTTTTCCCGAATTTTAATTTAATTTCTGGTTCAAATTTTTAGATTCAACTCATCTGATTTCACGTATTTCACTTATATGAATTCTGATTGGTTATTTACATAACCATTTAATTTATAATCTTACTCGATTATAAACAACCAACATATCCAATATATTAAAATCACTTCGATATAAATTTTTTATATCAAAATATAATTTGGGTAAAATTATTTCGTTTACCCTCTTTTCAAAACATACCATGACGGTTCATCGTATTCAAGTGTTTAGTAACTCCTACCGATACAGTGGATCAAACTGATCGACCAGAATCCATAAACAACTCACTTAGTAAATCTCCACAATATAAAACAAATTTTTATATCAATAACAAATACGTTCACTCGTATATATACACTCTACTCAATCTAGGGTATTGCTAACCCCATCTCTACTGAGTCACGCCACAGAGCCAAGGTAGTTACTTAACCTTAAGCTCTAATACCAACTGTAATGACCCAGGAATTTAGCGATCTTGGTTATTCGATATACAACACATATCGAACATCCAAGGATCGAAAATACCGGTTATTAATGAAATAAATTAGAGGGTGAGGAAAGATAAGATAGAAACTTAGAATAGAAGAAGAAGAAGAACACAACATCAGAGTAACACGAACCTCACAGCGGAACGAATAACATATAATATATATAACATAACTTGAAATATACATCTGTACTTGAATATACATCATTATCAAAGTACAACACAGCGGAAATAAACTATAGCTATATGATCCTGAAGCCTCCTGCTCCAGCTCTTCAGGTATATCTGTAAATCCCGACTACTTGACTGCCCGTACAAAATTGGGCACCCAAGAGTTTAGGGAAAACAAAACAAAATAAACTCCGGGTCAGTCATGGGACTGGTATGAGTAAAACAGTTTAAATCAGTTCGAACAAGTAAATGATATCTCATAAGACCACGCCGTATAACGGAATGGGTTTTTCCCTTATGAGAATCCAAATTATCTTTATATCAAAACTCAATGATATTATAATAGTGTCTATCAACCACAATATAATAATCATCTAGCAAAAACGCTTTCATCTCACGTTCTACATATATAGTATACAATCAAAACCGCAAGCACGTATTGGGTAATGGATTTCCAACTATGACAAGGTATGGAACCACCTTTCGCTAGTGTATTTCTAGAAAGGAATACACTGGGTTCAACAAGAACATCTTGCAACCGACCACTCATTTCGCTTGAGTGTATCGAATGCATATCACCAACGGTTGGGATCAGCAACCGTTTCCCGAATGGGACAACATCTGTAATGACCCGCATTGGTAGAGGTATTATAATTAATTTATTTAATTATATAAATAGTGATATAGTGAATTTAATGGTCATGGAATTAAATAATGGTGAATATTTAATTAAAAACAATAAATTAAATAATATATTTAATTATGAAATAATCAGAATTGGCTGAAATGGTGATATGGTGTGAACCGGATCTTCTGTAATATTTAATTCAGCTTGGAATTGAATTTGAATAACGAATATAATATATAAACGACAGTTTGAACATAGAATTATAACATAATTAAAATCGAGCTCGAAATGGCGCTGTAGTTCGTTATTTGGTGATTCGAACTTCAACTGAATGTACATGATTCGTTTTAAGCTGGATTTCTGTGAAACAAGAAACGTGTGGAGCTGGTGGAGTATATCTTTCTAGTGGAAAAGAAAAATCTGGATTTCATCGGATAGATTTTGATTTGTGTCCAAATCAAATTTTAGAAAAGTCGCTATGGAATTCCTTTGACATTCGCAATGCTTTATTTACGTTATAAAAGGATTTCGATATAAATTGAATATCGAGATATACTGGAATTCGGGAATATCAAGTATAAGCTCTGATATGATATTCTAGAGCTGTATAGTATTCCACTGTGAATATAGATGATAATATCTATTTTTAAATATTAAATTAAATTGTTTTTAAATATATTTATATATTTAAAAGGGTTATTTAGGGCTTTAAAAATAGCCAGTTTTGCAAACGACCTCAGAATTCGACGAAACTAATTTTTTTAGATCCGCAATATTAAATAGTTATTAGATTTCCAGTTTCGTGATTTTTAGAGGCACTGTGTGGCCGTACTGATTTTTAGAGTGAAAAACAGTCGGTATTTCGATGGTTAAAAATACGTTGTGTGAGCATACGAAGTCGGAATTCGACGAAACCAGTTTCGTTGGGACCGTAATGTCAAACTCCAGCTACATGTCCAGTTTCATGATTTTTAGGTACCGTATGCGATCGTACAAATTTTTAGAAGGCGAGAACGAACATAATTGAATATAAAGATATAATATCTCCTACAACATAAAATATCTAAGTCATTCTATGGTCAAAATGAAGGCCATGCCTCACCATTCTCAGCCACAACCTCAAGTATAAATGCAGAAACATACTTTGACGGTATTGGCGGTATTCTTTTGGCGTTCGGTGGAGTGAAGAAGGGATGGTGGAGGAGAGAAGTGGCGGCTATGGTGAAATACTTGAGAGCGTACGTGATTTGGGAAGAAGATGTATTATCGTATTGGGGTTAAATGGAGATGGGTACAGGCTTTTGAAGGAATGGTTGGGCCAGATTTTTAATGTGAGGCCCGTTTTAAAATCTAACTTAAGTTTTATTTTTATTAAATTAGTACACTAACTTATAAATGTGATATCTCATCCATACGAGGTCAGAATTGAGAACTGTAAGTTGCGTTAGGATCGTATGGACGGTGACTACGTCATGGAACTGCCTGGAAGTCCATCGGAGCTCGTTACAATTTATAGAAAAATAAATTGTCCAATCTAAATCAACGACAATTATCGTTAATTAACGATGATAGTCCAATGTGAGTAAATCTCACTAACTTAGAACAGTTTATAATTTCATGTTGTATTTTTAGAACTGTTAAATATTGGCTGATTGACTGTGTGTTGACTGTTTGATTGAACTGTTAGTCAGTCGGTTGAATTTCTATGTTGATTCTATTTAACAGAATATATCATATGGAACTGAAAGTGATGTTGATTCTATTGTGTAACATCTGTGGATGCAGGGAAACAGGTTGGAGGAACCCAAATGGGTTCCTCAACATTTATTTTACTGTTTTTCATATATTGTGATATATGATGTGATATATAATCTGTTGTCAATTATATGTGGTTGAACGATACTGATCATCGTGATTTGATATGTTGAATACCATAACATACTGAAATGTTGATAAGGAAATATTTTCAAAGTGATATTTGAAAATAAAATATTTATAAATGGAATATTTATAAATAAGAAATATTTATAAATTGGAATATTTATAAATAGGAGATATTTAGAAAAAGGGAAAACGTTATAAAAAGGAAACTGTTATAAGAAGGAAATCATTTTAAAGTGGAGAACCGTTACTAAAAGTAAATCTTTAAAAATGAATAAACGTTGTTAAAAGGGGAAATCTTTATAAAGCGAATAAAGGAGTTAAATCGAATATGGTATTCGAAAGGAGTTAAATCGAATATGGTATTCGAAAGGAGTTAAATCGAATATGTTATTCGAAAGTTAGTAAATCGAATTAGTTATTCGAAAGGGGTTAGGCGAGTCGAGTTAGTTGAATAGAGTTAATCGAATATTTGTTATTAAAATTAGAGTTAACCAGTTAGAGTTATTCAAATGGAAATATTCGAGAAAAGAGTAGTCGAATATAGTTTATTCGAGAGAAGAGAAATCCAATATAGTTTATTCGAGTGGAGAAATCGAATATTATTCATTTGAGAAGAGTTATCAAATATTATTTATTCGAAGAGGAGTTATCGAATATTGGTTATTCGAAGTGAGTTAATCCAAAGGAGTTAGTCGAAGTTAGTTAACCCAAAGGAGTTAGTCGAAGTTAGTTAACCCAAAGGAGTCAGTCGAAGTGAGTTAATCTAAAGGAGTTAGTCGAATCCAGTTGGTCGAACCCAGTTAGTCGAGCCTATTTAAGCGAGTTGAGTTAATAAAGTAAGTTAATCGGTTAAAGTGAATCGAATAGAGTAAATCAAATAGAGTTAATCAAATAGAGCTAATCAAAAAAGGAGCTAATCGAATATAGTTATTCGAAAAGAAAGGTTAAATAAGGAAGTTAGTTAAAGAAATATAAAGTGAACTTTGCCTATTTCAAAGTTAGAAATGTTGTTTAGTTAAGGTCTGAGAGGTAATTCTACCCCAACTTGATTGGCTTCGTATTTAACTAAGGAATGGTTAAGGTTCGGCAGTAAAGGATGGTTAAGTGAATTTAGTAATTAAAGGAAATGGTTTGAGTTGGCATAGCGATGTTTTATCTAAACATCTGTCTAAGTCCAATGAAGGAGTTTTGGAAATGTTTTCCAAATAAGAACCAGAAATGTTTTTTGATATAGAAAACAAGAAATAGAAATGTTTTCCAATGGTAATAACATATATTTTCTAAATTTAGAAAATAAGAAATGTTGAATATAGGGAAACAGGAGATGAAAAATGAACTAAGGAGATAAATGATAAATGATGTTTGATCGATATAAATTTCCATCTGGAAATAATATCGTTGTTTGCACACCTGTTTTTCTTTGATGGTTAAATCACAGATTATCGAAGTTTTGACCATTTTAACGTTGTTAATATGGAGAGACCGGTTGGATTATTATCCAAATAACCACTCTGTATTTGCGTAAGCGTTGCGAATCATATATGCCAAAGATAATTGAAGGAGGAGTAAAGTGCAAGGGCTATTGTATTAGTCTTAGATAACAGTGCCTAAGATGGATATACAGAATAGTGCCTTCGGTTCATCCTGTTCCTGGATGACTTGTATGGATGAATGTCTGACTGAGTATTTCCATATAGGTCACGTACATTGATTTCTTCAACCGTACCAAAAGTGGAAGCGGAGAAGGAAACTTCTTTAGCTAACACATAATGTACTATTATAGACGTCAATTAGTGATTTTCGATGGATCTAACAATGTGGCATTCGAAGTGAATCTGATGTGATGATAAGGCGTAACCTCAGGCCTCATCAACCTGTAAATGATAGAAATCGGGCAGGCAGCATGGATAAGTCGGTCGCTCCGAAGTAGGGTGTATAATCACCTGATCTAGAGTTTCATTTACTTCTAAAAATCTATTGGTGATGTTGTCCCATTCTGGAAACGGTTGTTGATCCCAACCGTTGGTGATATACATTCGATACACTCAAGCAAATGAGTGGCCGGTCATGTGTGGCTGGGTTGCAAGATGTTCTTGTTGAACCCAGTGTATTCCTTTCTAGAGATACACTAGAAAAAGGTGGTTCCATACCTTGTCATACTTGGAAATCCATTACCCAATACGTGCTTGCGGTTTTGATTGTATACTATATATGTAGAACATGAGATGGAAGCGTTTCTGCTAGATAATTATTATATTGTGGTTGAAAGACACTATTATGATATCAAAAGGTTTCAATATAAAGATATTTGGATTCTCATAAGGGAAAAACCCGTTCCGTTATACGGCGTGGTCTTATGAGACATCGTTTACTTATTCGAACTGTTTTAAACTGTTTTACTCATACCAGTCCCATGACTGACCCGGAATTTTTTTTTTTTGGTTTCCCTAAACTCTTGGGTGCCCAATTTTGTATGGGTAGTCAAGTAGTCAGGAATTTACAGATATACTGGAAGAGCTTGGAGCAGGAGGCTTCAGGATCATATAGCTATAGTTTATTTCCGCTGTGTTGTAAGTGTTGTACTTCGATAATGATGTATATTCAAGTATAGATTTATATTTCAAAGTTATGTTATATATATTATATGTTATTCGTTCCGCTGTGAAGTTCGTGTTACTCTGATGTTGTGTTCTTCTCCTTCTTCTATTCTAAGTTTTTATCTTATCTTTCCTCACCCTCTGTTTTCTTTCTATTAATTTCCTTATTTTCATTTTAACTTGGGGTTGGACTTGTGTTTTTGGTCAGCTCAAATTGGACCGGATTTTTGGGTCATTACAATTGGTATCAGAGCTTAAGTTAAGTGAATTACCTTGGCTCTGTGGCGTGACTCAGTAGAGATAGGGTTAGTAATATCCTAGATTGAGTTGAGTGTATATATACGAGAGAGTGTATTTGTAATTTGATATAAAGTGGTTTTATATCCTGAAGATTTATTGGTTGAGTAGTTTATGAGTTCTGGTCAATCAGTTTGATCCACTGTATCGGTAGGAGTTACTAAACACTCGAATACGATGGGTCGACATGATATGTTTTGAAAAGAGGGTAAATTAAAATAAGTTTACCCAAGGTATATCTTGATATAGAGAAGATATATATATCAAAATTTAATATATTGGATATATTGGTTGTGTAATAACCCGGAAAATACGGGCCAATTTAAAATTTTTAAATTGGTGATTTCAAAGGAATTTGAACAATTGAAATAGAATATTTCAATAAAATAGTGAATTAGAAATAGTGAGTCAGTTTGAAATTTTGAATTCAAACTTTGACTGACTGTGCAGGGTGGAGAATATAATGGATTTTAGAGAAACCAAAAATATTTAAATCTGTTAGTCAATACCTTTCTAACGAATCTGAAAAATCGAAGCTTCATAACGGGAATCAAATGTTATGGCCGAATGAATTTTTAGAATGGTCGCTATATAGAATATATAGCCCTGGAAAATTGATATTTTGCATACGACCTCGGAATTCGACGAAACCACTTTTGTTGGGTCCGAGATGTCAAACTATTGCTAGGTTTCAAATTTCATAATTTTTGAAGCTGGTATGTGAGCGTGGCAAAAGAAAATGCGTTTGGCCAATTTTTGTTAAATTGGATCGACCAGAAAATGGCCATTTTTCAAACGATCTCAGAATTCGACGAAACTAGTTTTGTTGGGACTGTAGCGTCAAAACATAGTTAGATTTATTTTTCTGGAATTTTTCGAATCAGTTTGTGGCCCTGGAAAATTGAAATGTACGTTCAAAGTTAAAATTAAATGTTTTATACTTTAATTTGAAAAATAACTGACTGTAACAGTCAAATTGGCTAACGAAACATATCCCATTGTATCCTGAATAGGGGTATTTAGCTAGGGGCGATAGTCGTTGGGTTTAAAAAGGAGTTCGTTTGAGAAAACACTATTTAAAAATTTATTAAAACCATCGACCAATCATATTTCTCCATTCATTATTTTTTTTTTAAAAAAAAAAAAAACCCAAAGCCAACGGCGAAACCCGTTCCCCCCCCCCTTCCAGGCCCGATCGCCGCCGCTGCCGCCGCTTCCAGCCTCCGCCACCACCGCCGCTCGACGCGCCTTCGCCTCCCCGTCAGATCCGACCCCAGCTCGACCACCTCCGACCCCTCCTCCGCCTGAATCGAGGCTCCAAAGCCCCGACCTTCCCAGCGCCGCCGCCGACGATCCCGACCACCGAACGCCACCAAACCACCACCGACAGGAAGCCCTCTCTTCCCTCTTCCACATCCAACTCACCGATCATCCCCTCGTGCCTCGGTTCTCGCGAAAACCGCAAACCTAGTTTTGAACCATCGTGAAAGGTGAGTTCTTTTTGATGTTTACACTTTGAAAAATCATATCTTTTTGGTGTGTTGATGAAATTCGATGAAACAGGAAACATCGGGACCGCAAGGAAGCTCTCTACCCAATAGAAGAAGCCGCAGATTTTTCTGAGTCATCTACGATTTTTAGCACTCCGAAAACCAATGTGAGAAATCTAAATTAAAAGAATTTGAATGGAAATTGTCGTGTATAAATTATATTAGCGAAATATAAATTACATACGTGTTGTATACCTCATGTACATGCGTAGTGTAAGCTATATAAGCGAAGTATGAATTTTACATGCATAGAATAATTGATATATGTGTTTAAATGCAAGTGAAATATAGCAAATATATTAAATATATATATATATACACACACACTCCCCTCGTCCACAAACCATGGACGATATTTATTGTTGTGAATTGGTGTGAAATATTGGATGGAAAAATACGAATAGTTGAATAATTGTTTGTGGTTGATATTGTTTGGTTGTGGTTGAAAAATACCCATTGGTGATTGAAATGAATTTGAAATATTTGTGGAAATAAAAATAAAACATGCCGCCTGCGTGCGAATTAGATGCATGAATCCCCATTGTCAAAAACCACGAGGTTTTAAGGTAGAGCGAGGAGCCGTACTAGGGACGGTGCCGGTTTTAACTACCCTGCTGTTATGCTGCCAAAATTTTGAATAATCTTTATGTGCTAGAATAATTTTCATATGTTGAAATTATTTTCATGCGTTGAAATTAAAGTCATATGTTGAAACTATATCCATGTGTGGAAATGTTCGTGTGTTGAAAAGTGATGTGTGAAAATTAAATTCATTTATGAATGAATGAAGTGTTTAAACAATAAAAATCACATTTTTATAATATATATGAAGTATGAAAAATATTCGCCTTATATATAAATAGTTTCAAAAATAAAATTCTATCTTTCTTATATGAACAACATAAATAAAATATCCATGTGTGGAAATGCTCATCTGTTGAGAAGTGTGTGTAGTGGAAAAGTTCATGTGTTGAATAAAAAGATCGAACAATAAAAATTACATTTTTATTGAAAATATGAAGTGTTGAGAACATCCATTTGTCGAATAAATATTTTAAATGATAAAAATATCATTTTTATCATATATGTGATATGCTAGAGATATGCGGACGTTGAAATAAATATTGGTGAAGAAATATTATTTTTAACATGCATAGGAACTAAATAAAATAGTCATGTGTTGAAATCTATTTTAGTTCGCCAAATTATCATCTTTGAAATGTGAAATGTTAAAAATAGCCACTTGTTCAAATAAATGTGCATGAGTTGAAATATACATTAATTAGCTAATGATATGATTTTAGCCTATGCATGCAACATTAGGATGAGTGGTGTTTTTAAACCAAAGTAAATCAAATATGAAGTTGAATGGAAAATGGTAAGTGATAAAAATTGTATATATGTACATGCATATTTATTGAACAGGTTATAGCAAAGGGGCTAGAGAAGAGGAATAAAATTTTATGCCCGACAAATAGGTACACATTTACTGTTTTGTTTGGGTGATGATTTTATGAGCCTGTTGGCTAGCCGCTTGGCTTTTTCTTTTTCTTTTTGACATGAGACGCCCGTGTGGCTATTTGGGAATTTTCCCAGCCCCTCTCGTACAAAGGAGGTTATGGCGAAATTTTCCAAAATTTAAAGGCGTTAGTGAAATAATTGAAGTGGAAACGATATAGGAATTTTTGAATGAACTATATTTATATAAATATATTATTATAAATAAAATTAAAACGAAACGTGGTCGTGCAGTTCGTGTTTTGAAACCGTAACTTCAAACGACTAGTGCGGGAAATCCGACCATTGGATTTTCCCGAAACCGCAACCGTTGGGTTCGCCTTGGAAATATCTTTCCAACGGCACCAACTTTGTGAAGATCCGACGGTTGGATTGTCTGGAATGTTTAATTCAAATCTAAAGAAAAACAACGCCAGAAACGATTATATTTATATATATATATAAATATAATTAAATTAAATCGAATAACGACGCTGCAGTTCGTAAAATGAAATCGTAACTTCAAATGACTAGTGTGGAAGATCCGACAGTCGGATTTTCCCAAAACTGGAACCGTTGGATTCGTTTTGAAATGACCTTCCTAATGATATAAAATTTGTGAAGATCCAACGGTTAGATTTCCAGATATGTGTAAAAAAAAATTAGTGAAAAACAACGCTAGTGCATCGACATGGCCCGAATCGTCGTTTAATTAAATTGGGTCGTTTTAAATTAAATAAAAATGGCGATATATCGTTATAAAATACTATAGACGATATAGAGTGGAAATAAACCAATTTTGTTGTGTTTGCTTGATATGTGATGGTTGAATGTATTTGACATGAAAATTATAACTAAATAACTGAAATGGGAATGTTGAACAGTCCAACCATGTGAATAATTGATTTGAAAATCTAAATATACGTGGGTTATTTGAAAAGGCCGAGGTTATCTCATTTCAAATAATCGATCGACGTTGAGAAGTCGAAGAGTGGAAGACGGTTGAAGACCGGCGATCTTCACATTGGATGGATGGGCGCTACTGATGCTCGTGATTGGAGTAGCTACCATGAAGGAACTGAAGTGGTAGCCGTCCAAACATACTGTTGATTGTACGGATATGCGAGGAATTGGTGCCTCCTTCTCTTGTCTGCATAGGATTTCTGCCTATCATGAGCGGTCTTCATTCGCCGTCTAATAAGGTCAATCTTGTCGGACGTCTCTCTAACCATATCTAGTCCAAGTAGTAGTCTTTCTATAGATTCCCACCAAAAAGTTGGTAATCTAGAGGGACATTCGTATAATACTTCGAAGGGTGCCATGCCAATGCTAGCTTGATAACTGTTGTTGTAGGCAAACTCTACTAAAGGAAGATGCTCTTCCCAAGTCCCTCCGAAGTCTAGGATACACAGCCTTAAAAGATCCTCAAGAACTCTATTCACCCTTTCTGTCTGTCCATCAGTCTGTAGGTGATAAGCGATGCTCAAAAACAACTATGTACCTAATGCTTCTTGCAAGCTCCTCCAAAATTCACTGGTGAAAATGGGGTCATGATCGCTTATAATGCTGGAAGGTACTCCATGAAGACGGACTATCTCACTAACGTAAACTGCCGCTAATCAAGCTCCCGTCCTCTTGCTCTTAAATGGAAGAAAATGAGCGCTTTTAGTAAGTCTATCCACTACAACCCAAATACTAGTATTGCCTTTCTTTGATCATGGAAAACCATCTATGAAATCCATAGAGACACTCTCCCACTTCCACTGTGGTACCTCCATAGGATGAAGTAAGCCACCGGGCTTCTTTTGCTCAGCTTTAACTTGCTGACAAATTAAACATCGAGAAGCAAAATCCGCAACATCTTTCTTCATCCCAGCCCAAAAGAAAACCCTCTTCATTTCTTTATACAAATTTTCACCGTCTGGATGAATAGTCATCTTAGAATGATAGGCTTCTTCTAGGATTGTCTTTAACAAACTCCCAATTTGGGGAACACAAAGCCTCCCACCTCGTCGCAACCACCCTTTATCGTCTATGGAATATATACTGAGGCGACTAGAAGTCTCCTGTTTATTGAGCCTATCCAAGATGCTTAAAATATGTTGATCCTCTCGCTACGAAGTTCCTATCTGATCCAAAAGAGTAGGTCGTATCTCTAGCGATGCAAACAAACCACGCAAAAACTTGGTGGAGGGTCTAAAGTCAAAAGTCGATATGAACTCCAAGCTTTTCCTCTCCATGAACAGAGGATTTAAGGCCATCCTCTGCCTACTCAGTGCGTCTGTCACCACATTACCCTTGCCAGGGGTATAAGCAATCTTGAAATCATAAGAAGCTAGGAACCCTATCCACCTTTATTGCCTTAAATAAAGATATTTTTTGCGAGAACAAGTACTTGAGAGATTTATGATCGGTGTACAACTCGAACTTCTATCCAAGCAAATAGTGATGCCACGTCTTAAGCGCGAATACTATAGCAGCTAGCTCTAAGTCGTGGGTAGGGTAGTTCTTCTCTTGAACCCTTAGTTGTCTACCCCCATAACAAACTACCCTTCTCTCTTGCATCATAACCACACCAAGCCCTATACCACTTGTGTCAGTATATACTGTAAACACTTTATTCCCATCGGGTAAGGTCAAGACTGGAGCTGTTGTCAGAGCCCTCTTCAATCGTTGAAAAGCAATATCACAATCCATATCCCATGAAAACATTAGATTCTTTTTCGTCGGCCTGGTGAGCGGGGCTAATACCTTTGCAAAGTCCTTAATGAACTTCCTATAATAGCCTGCCAATCCAAGAAAGCTTCTCACTTTCGTTGCGTTCTTAGGAATTTTCCAATCTTGAACTGCAACTACCTTTGCTGGATCTGCTGCTATCCCGTCTTTAGAGACCATATGCCCTAGAAATCTCACCTCTTTTCTCTAAAAATGGCTTTTGGAGAACTTTGCCTTAAGCGGATGCGCACGCAGAGTTTTCAAAACTTCTCTCAAACGTTGGGCATGCTCTTCCTTGCTCTTTGAGAAGATCAAGATATCATCAACAAAGACCACGACAAACTTATTTAGAAACTCCTGAAATACCTTACTCATTAAATCAACAAAATAGGCGGGTGCATTCGTCAACCCAAAAGGCATAACGATCCATTCAAAGAAACCATCTGGAGTTCTAAAAGTTGCCTTATCTATAATGTCCTTGGCTACCCTCAATTAATGAAACTCCATGGCAAAGTCTAACTGAGAGAATACTGGTGCACCAACAAGATGGTCAATCAGATCATCTATCCTCGGAAGTGGGTGCCAGTTCTTCTTAGTGAGTTTATTCAACTCCCTATAGTCAACACATAAGCGAAGCGAACCATCCGCCTTAGTTGCGAATACCACTGGAGCACCCCATTCAGATATGCTTCACCTAACCACAGAATTGGAAATAAATGAATGTGAAGCGCCAGAATCAAAAAGAGTTCTAATAGGGTGATTAGAAAAAGAAATCAAACCTTCCATGGAAACTTTCCTACCTCTATCCAGAGCATTGGTCGCGAGAGCATGCACCTACCCTCCAGAAGCTCCTTCCCTTTGACCTTGTCCCTGTTTCTTCAGGTACTCCTTAGCAAAGTGTCTGACCTCTCCACAATTGAAGCAAGTATTCTTCCTTCTTTTGCAGACTTTTAGCAAGTGACGCTCGCGTCCGCAACTATGGCACTTCCTCTTATCCTTAGCCTTGTCATTATTTCTGCCCTTTTTCTATTGTTGTTGTTGTCGTCCTTTCTTGTTTTGTGTTTCCTCAACCTTAACTTCCTTCTTGTTGCTTTTGTCTTCCTCACGCATCAAGGCCATATCAACGAGCCTTTCAGAAGTTGCTCCCATTGGAATATAGGACATAGCTAATCCATGAAGGGGTTCATTCAGTCCTTTGACAAACCGCATAGCTTTCTTATGCGGAGCATCTACCAATTCCAATCCAAACCTTGCTAGTCGGTTGAATTTGTTCACATATTCTTTGGCAGTCATAGTTCCTAGCTTTAGTGCCAAGAATCTTTCCATTTGCATGCTTTTCTCAGCCCAAGAAAGAAAGTTCATTTCAAATCTCTGCCTAAAATCATGCCAAGTTTCCAACGGATGCCCTGCTTGTGTTACTTCCCACTCTAATGAAGCTTCATCTTTCAATAGCCGGGTAGCTAACCAAATCTTCCTACGATCGTCCACTTCGAAAATTCCAAACAGATCCTCCATTTCCTTGAGCCAATTCCTTGCCTCTACGAACGTCTTGGTTCCACGGAATGGCTTTCCTCCTATAGCACAGAAATCTTTGCAGATCTTAGAGAAGTTATCTTTACGCGGAGGAGGAGGAATGACAGGTGCAACAGGAGGAGGAACGTCGACTTGACCACCGGCAGGCGCCGTGGCCTCTATATACCAACGGAACTAGCCTGGTATCGTAATGCCCTCAGGAATATTAGGTTCCCCAGACATGCTAAAAAGAAAAGGAAAGAGATTCAAACAAAGGATTGAAAGATATTACATATGGCTTTGGGGAATATGTTTTTCAAAACAGACTTTTCTTTTTGAAAATGCTTTCTTTTAATACCTTTTTGAAAATAATTTTCAAAAACTTTTATCTAATCCGTTAACCTTCAGCTCTAATACCAAGTGTGACACCCCACATCCGTTAATGTCACTCATTAAGAGAATGCATTAAGTTTCGTGAAGCGTTATAGGTAAACAGAAACATAAACATTGCAAGACAGATATAAAATAGCAGCGGAATTTAAAAAAAACTTCATTAATCATAAAGCATCGTGGTTCAAAACATCATAAGTTTGAAAATATATAAACCCAGTACATCATTAAAATTTCTATCTTGTACTTAAAACATCAGAATACAATAATAAAAGAAGCATATTCCCCAAAAGAAACAGCCATAGTAGAAAAGATAAGAGCTCGAACAATACATCTAAGCAGCTCCAAGCAAGACAATAGCAGAACCCTGATCAAGCTTGAGTATTCCCACCCTAAGAACTTGTGGAGAAATGGAAGAGAAAGAAGAGAAAACAAAATGGGTCAAACATAAAGTCTGGCGAGTCCAGTTACTTTTAGCATATAAATAAGTAAAAGTATCATGACAGGCATATAAAGTGGATAAGAAAGGTAACAACTTAAAAGGCAGGTATGACAAGGTAAACAGGATAAACATGATAGAGTGTATACGCTTCTCCAATGATTTCTCTGCACCAATACTAGTATAACCAAAATGAGATGATCCTAATAGCTGTAAGATGGTAGACTTAGGTGTACTTCCAATGAGAGGTTTTCACCCTATGCAATCAATAGGCAGCCCAACATTCCAAAATCACCTCTGAAGGTAATAACGGGCTCCTAAACACACCGGAGTTGAAATGTACCCTAATTACTACCTTAATTGATCAGCTCCCTACTCCGTAGATACCTTGTGCTGGCCCCACTGTAGGGTGTATCACTCCCTAAAGTGGCAACCCTTCATTTCATGGATGTGCACAACCATATCTACTGATGGCACAGCGTTTTATTTTCCCAAGCAAGCGGAGTCATGCACGCTCATAACCCCGATTGAACGCGCCGTTAGACACCGTCCCCACTTTTGGATCTCTTACAATCATCCCAGTAAGCGTGCCCTGACTCCAACCTAGTTTGGAATACTCGTTTGATACATATATACGGGTTACTGACTGATACAGGTCCCACACACAAGATGATGCAAGCTCTCCCCTTAGTCTTGCATCCCCACTACTAGGTTTCCTATAGATTATGCCTATGTATTGTTGTCATATAATTGCATAATCCCAACATGTTAAGTTTGTGGGCCTATATATAAATATTACCCACCAATCCCAGATATACTTAACCCACCCACTGTTTCAAACAGGTTTACTTAACCCTTATTTAGTTTAACATGTTCATACAATCCCTGTAACATCCCGAAATTTTAGTTGTTTTATAATGAATATTTAAATTAGTTTTAAATATTTAATTAGAAATATAAATGGATTGTATATGGAATTTATCGATTTAATAATCAATATATGATTTAATATCAAATATATTGAATAATAGTACGAAAATGAATCGTTGATTGAATTCAGAATAAAAACTGAATCTAAACAATTCAGTCGATCAAAACAAATTCTATATTAGATTAGAATGGTAATAATTATTTATTAACAATGAATTTAATTGTTTTGAAATCAATTAATATTTTCGATCAAATTGAAATTAATTGTCAATTTAAATCTGTTATTTCTTCTATACAATCGAATTTAATTTTAGAAATCGTTCTATTGAGTTCAGAATAACAATGTTGTGAACGTCAGGCGTTACGTTAAAATATCAGTTGGCGATTACGAATTAAGGGACGTGATATTCTAGTTTTTGAAAACAAAATTTAAATAAAATATATACATTTCTAATCAGCCAACTCTTTGCTACCCTTAAATATTTATCACACAAAACATGTTTCCTTGAGCTGCTGAAAATGTCTGCCTTCTTCATTATCAAGGAAAACAAGATTTTTAATGTCCTGTATTTTTGTCCCCTATTCACCGCTATAAAACCCATCGCCATGGGTAAACTTTCCCATACCTCAGAACAATTTTGCTTTTTTCTTTTTCCCCATTTCGTGTCTCAGAAAATACGTAGCTTCAATAATGGCCATACTCCAAAAATTTACTCGAAATCATTCAAATTCAAATCGCGAGTGGGGGAAATCACTGGATGGAAGCTGAACATCAAGAGTTGAATCTGTTCGAAGGCACGCGGCTTAAGGACTCCATGAGTCCCTAGAGGTCAACGGCAATTTGAGGCGCACGAATTTGGGAATCACGATCGAAATCTGGTAGGCTAGGGTTTAAGCGAAGCTCAAATTGTTTGCTCTTTACGGGTGCGTGAGTTTAGTCGAGGTCATAAATTGAATAAAGGTTTTGGGGATGGAGGTATTGGTGATAGCGTGTTTAAAGGGTGCGCGTGAATTTCAGTAGGAGTATTTGCAGGAGAGAATGACGTTGTTGAAGGGGGTGCGATAATACCTAGTAAGGCCGACGTCAATTCTGGTGGCGTTTTCAAAGGGGATCAGAGGGGTGCGGTTGGGTAATACGATGTCGTAAGGGCTGATGATGGTATTGATGGGACAATCTGGAGTGGTGCGGTGTTCTGATGGGTGACCAATTTGGTTCAGTGGCAATGTACAGGGGCCGGTGTTGGGTGATTTTGAGGCTCGACAATAAGTTGTGTAGGAAGGGGTCTTTGATTTTTGGATATTGGACAATGGTGCAGCAGTGATGTTGAGGTTATTTTGGATGGTATAACAGCAGTGTTGGATCCAATTGGTAATACAGCTATAGCAGGCCGGGATGTGAGTGTGAGTGGAATGGAGATTGTCAGCAAGGTATTTATTGAAATGTTTGAGTAGGAATGAGGCAGTTTTGGGCTGTTGCAACTGATCGGTAATGGCTGAGTTGATTTTGTTGATGCTGGATATACCTGTCGGTTCCGGACAGACTTCTTCCACAAGTCGGACTTAACCTCGTGTCTTAACACGTCTCATGTTTATGCACTTAGACCCCTCACATTAGATTCATCACTTGTTGTCACTGGATATGCCGGGCGGTTCCGGGCAGACTTCCACCACAAGTGTAATCTAACCTCGTGTCTAAACGCGATTATAGTTTCTAATTACTGTAGTCCTAGGAATTTCCATTATTAACCAAATTTACATATGTTGTTATAGGTTTTCATGCCCCTTTTCCCAAGTTATGTTCATAATGAACCATATGATACAGATTAATATTATTTATTCAAGTTATGCCCAAATTCCCAATTACTGATTATGCCCCAATTCAACATTTTCCCCTTGTTCCCAAATCTAACGCATTTGCGTATTTCAGCGGCATGCCTAGGCTCGAAGGTAGCCTTGCTATATATAAAAATAAAAGGGAAAATTAGAGGGAATATAACAGAGATGATCACACTAACATAATAAACATATAGTGGCAGAAACAGGCATAAAACATATAGTGGCATAATGATAACGTAGACATATAGGAACAGATCTAATGAACATATGATAATAGAACTGATTCTAACATAATAGGGACAAGCATGATGTGAACTAAACAATGATTTAGTTGTCTAACTAACAACAGATCTGATTTGGCCATAAACATAATAGAACAAGTATAAGGTGATCGAAACAGTGAATTAGATCTACAATCAAAGGCAGATTTGACATGATAAATAGGTATAAGTTCAGATATAATTCATAATCTTGTCAGAATAACTAAGATAAACATGTTATAGCAGATCTAATGTGATTCAAATGGTCATATGCATAGATCCAAGTTATAGTCTTATCAAGGTTAACTTTTTAATTATTTAAATCTAAAAGTAACTTAAACTCATCAGTGTTTG
This sequence comes from Allium sativum, assembly GCA_030737875.1. Classification (NCBI taxonomy): domain Eukaryota; kingdom Viridiplantae; phylum Streptophyta; class Magnoliopsida; order Asparagales; family Amaryllidaceae; genus Allium; species Allium sativum. Next base: position 304,294,774 of record CM060916.1, on the reverse strand, counting down.
GATCTAGAAAAATAGAGAAGGGATTGCTAGCGTTGAATCACAGATCTCTAAGCTTGAATAACTTGATTGCAGAAGAAGGAAAGACTTGATTTGATCTGGGCAGAGGCAGAATCTAGTTCTCCATTATTTTTGGTGTGCAAAAACGTGAGAAATGAGGCGATATTTATAAATGACCCGAAACCCTAATCTGCCATATCTGATGTAGGGGGGTCGACCCCCCCCCCCCCTTATAGGGTCGACCCATGGGTCGACACCTCCTTGAGGGGTCAACCCATGAGTCGACACTTCTGAGCAAGATTTTGGCCTCCCTCCGTAATTTTGATTTTTGAATTAATTTTTGGATTAATATATATATATATATATATATATATATATATATTCTTCTTACGCGTATATAAACTTCAAACCTTCATAACTTCTTCATATGGTGTCCGTTTTACGCAAACCAGGTGTTTATTTTGACTAGAATTCCTAGACGAACGCAATGGTGCAGTCCGTTTCACTTAATTCTGAATATTAAATTAACTATTCTTTAATTTATCGTCTTTTAGTGTTGTTAAAATTATGGGATGTTACAGGTCTAGTGTGTAACTAAAACATGTAACAATGCTAGGACACAAAGTTAAGTCAACTTGTGGAAGAAGTCTGCCCGGAACCGTCCAGGAAATCCAGCATCCACAAGTGATAGGCTTAATGTGAGAGGTCTAGCACATAAGCATATGTAAATATATGAATATAAAAGAATAGAAATAAGTAGCAATAATTGTAATTAATGGAAATGAATGGAGTTGAATGGAAATTACAATAGTAAAAGAAGTAGATGAACGGGGAATGATAATAACCTATTATAAATAATTACGTTAATGAGAATGTTATATAATAGGTAGGCTTGTCCTAGGGACAAGTGGAAATTATAACATAGGTTATAATAAACGATAAAGGAAATGGAATAACTTATATAGTAAGATAAGTTGTACTTAATTGTAAATAAAGTTATCTGTGAGAACGAGAATCTGAAATATGCTGATAAGGACAACATAAGTTATATTTATGGAAAAGGGAAATTATTAGTATACCTTAGTTAAGAGAACTAAGTTAATAAGTAAACAACGATAAGTTGTAATGACAGTATAAGATGGAATTATGATTAAGTAAGAAAGAATGAGACAAACTTATGAAATGAAATAAGTTATATTTAATCATAAATAATAAGTGACATGTTAAGCAGAAAACATGTGAATTTAGATATACTTAATTACATATTAAGTAGAACATGTCATGAAATCATACAAGAATATAAAGGGATTGTGGATTACAGACCTTGGATCACAATCTAGAGAATAACATGTGGTGGGCTTATTAATAAACTTAAATGGGTTAAGTTATATGACTGAAATTAATAAGCAAGAGGAACTTGGTAATTTGAATAAGAAGTCAATGTGAATGGGAATAACCAAGTTAGATGGAAACCCGATGAGGTAGAGCAAGCGCATAATTGAATGCTTAGACATAGTGTCTAATAGCATATTAAAATAAGGCGCTTGGGCCAGACCGCAAGTTTAATAATTTTATTATTGAATACATTTATGTATATAATTCCATAATTGAATACATTCAAACATTCAATATAATGTATATTTTATCGCTTTACATAGATTCAAACGGATTATATATATATATATATATATATATATATAGAGAGAGAGAGAGAGAGAGGGAGGTTCAATGGCACCCCAAATTTATAGCCCCCCAAATGCCCCTCATCCTAGACCACCCATTTATATTTAAATAGGTTAGTGCGGGGAGAGAGAGTTAGTGGGAAGAGAGAGAAATGGGAATGTGTGGTGGAAATCAGGGGGGCTAAAGGGGTGCTGCACTATTTGGGGTGTTCCTGATCCTATCTCATATATATATATATATATATATTTGTGCAGTTAATGTAGTTATCTTTCTTTATTATTCATTATTAAATTTAATAATTTAGTTTAATTAGTAACCAAACATTCCTTTTTGCATTCAATCTTGCCAAAAGGTTCCAAATCTTACAAAAGGATCGTTAGCTATAATTATTGTAAATTATGCCTGATTAATGGAATTGACATATTTTCAAATCACAAAAAATATATGTTAATGTATATTTTGGAATAGTTGATGCAAACTACGCAAAAATATCTATATTTATACTACGTTTGCACCATTTTTTCCTTTTTTCAATCTTTTTGTCATATCTCTTGTGAATTCAAAATAATGTCTTTTTGTTCAAAAAGAGGAAAATGACACATTTACAACAACTAAGCCAAAACCCTAACAACATTGAACACAAATAAGCATATTCCTTTTAAAATTAAAATCACATAATTCACCATTGTATCTTTTTAATCAAATTCACATAATTTATTATTGAACACCAAAACAAGAGATCTGGAATATTACTACGTCTAAATGGTGTCTAATAGGACTAATTTCAAGATCTACAATATTTTACAAAATCCATAATATATTATCCAACATAATTGTAGGCAATGTATACAAACAATTTTAACTAAACCTAAAATTATTATTATTCCTAACCACAATTTCCAAGTTTTGACAATATTTATTAGCAGATCTGATAGGTGACAATTCCAATTCAACAATATTATGAACAGATCTAATGATAGTTGGCATATATTTTGAGATCTAGTACAAATGAGATAAATAGGCTATTATAACTTTGTATGTAAATTTATCACTCACTTAAAAGCATCCGAATTTGAAGTTTGAATAAACTTTTAGGCCTATAATTACCAAATTCTTATAAATCTACAATTAATCTGAAAAGGAGATACTTTCATATCTGTAGATATGTTAGAAAATAGGAAGAGTGGGGAGGATCGAATATAGTTACGCTTTAGATGTCAATTTATGCTCTTTTCCATTGGATCTGATAATCCCTTTCAATTCTAAATGATTTGTATTTGATTGACTGCATATGAATATATTTTTAATTAAGAAATTTGATTGGAAGAGAAAGGGAAATGGCAGAGCTTCTCTGTTGCCTACAGATTTGTGTGCAAAAGTGTGAGGCCTTACCCCTTTATGTGAATATGAATCATGGATTTTACGAAGGAAATGAAAGTCAAGTTTGGAGTAGTGTAAAAAGGCAATCAAATCATTTTGGATTGTGAAATTTTGGGTACCATTTTAAATTGTAAAAACACAGGCTCAGATTTTTCAAAATTTGAAATTGATGAAACGGATTTGGAAACTTTTCATCACATATTTGAAAGCGATGAACATTTGGAATTTCAAAATCGCTTTCCGCCCGAAAGCAAGAATCGTCAAGTTCCTTCTTCAACATATTCTCACTCCCTACTCCGGAAATTTCAATAACGCTACCCTCAAGGTCCAAAAAGCTCTTTTTGTCAGCTTTGGCACTTATGATATTTATTGGGTCGATGTAATTTTGAAAAAGTTTAAGGGCAAAGAATTTTTTTCCAAGGAAAACACTCTGTATCATGGAGTTTATCTTATTGGGATTTTTAAATATTTTGGAGTGGATCTCAAATGAGAGGAATTTGTGCCAAGAAAGGTTTTTAACTTGGGAAATATAAACCTTATGCAAATTCCAATCAATTTTAAGCCCTATGAAACATTTGAGGATAAACAAGCTCGAATGCAACAAGAAGAAAATCCAATGGAAATCGACGAAGAAGAAGAATCCTCTTTGGAAAGTGTAAAATGTCCAACAAATAGTAGGACCATAACCAAAGAAACACTTTTTGAAAACCAAGCCAAGTTACCCAAGAACCAAAAGAAGATCAAGAAGACTCTTACCCAAATGTCTTCTAAAATGAAAAAGTTCTTTGGAAAAGTAGGAAGAAAACTTGGATTATCATCTTCCTCATCTTCATCTGCTGAGATCTAAGATTATTAGTTTAAGTTATCCATTCGTATTTTCTTGTATTTCCATTTCGAATCTAGTATTTAGAACCTTTTATCATTTGAATGTATTTGCTTTACAGTAGTAATGAATGATATTTATTTCTACTAAATAAATTCTTAATTTGCTTTAAAAATACATTAGAATTAAATAAATTAATTTAATATATTAATAAATATATCAAAATAGTGTAAAAACTCAGTATACCCAAAAATCAAAAAGAGGGTATGTCAACATGTATAAATGGACATGTTGACATATAACTGTCAGGAAATTCAAATTGTTTCAAATTTAGATTTATAAATAACTACCTTATATATCTCTTCGTTTTAAACGAATTCAGGCCTCTATAAATACCCTTTTCTTCCAGAAAAAATTATTTTAAACTCTTTCCTTCTTCTTTAATCATTCTTTATCCATATAATCAAATAATGGCCAATCCTATTCACAATTTGAGTGAGAATCTCGAAGAAACACTCAATTCATTTAAGAATATCCTTTCTATAATACTTCGTAATCAGTGTCACCTAGAATTAATTCAGATAAAGATGGTTGAACATCAAGAGAAACAATTTGATGTCATTCGTTGGTTAATCTCTTCCCATTTCTGAGATAAAGACAACAACCTCACTAAAGCACCACTCACCGAAGAAGACGAAGAATGGGAAGTCATCAAGAAGGATCCAATCTTTAGAGGAGATGGATGGGTGGAAGTTCCAAGAGATGTTTGAATTTGTTTGAATTGATTGGTATACTTTGTTTTAATTTGGTTGAATTTGTTTGAATTTGTTGTTTTGACAAACTTGTATATATTGTTTGGCTTGAAATATTTGGATTGATTGATTGTAAATATTAAACAAATTGTTTGTAAATACCTTATTTATTTGCTTGGATATACTCTTTTTTGTTTAATATTGTCATAGAGTTAGGGGAAGTTAATTAGATTTAGTTATTTAAATTATTTATAGCATAAATTTAAGGGGAGTATGGTATAGTTTAGTATGGTCTAAAATAGGTTAGTATAATCAAGTATAAGATAGTATAGTTTAGTATAGGATAATTTTTGATAATGACAAAGAGGGAGAAATTATAAAATAAGATATAGGCATAGTTTAAGGGAGAGTGAGAAGGAATTCATGGTGAAAATCAAGGAATCGGATCAACAGGTAATACCAGGTATGAATATTTTATAAACTAAGGTTGTCATCATAAAAAAGGGGGAGATTGATGGAGAATGGAATTTTGATGACAACAACCTTGTTTCAATTGATAACATTATTAATTATAAAATATATACTAACATCTTTGTCCATAATATATATATATATATGCAGGATATATATACATATATATATATATATGTAGGGTATAAATATTGAAGACTGTACAGTATTAAAGATTCGAGATACCAAGGAATTCAAGACTCGTGAGTTTTCAAGAAAATTAAGATTTCAAGAGCTCAAGATTATCAGATAATAGAGTATAGTTTATATGTAAAACTCTGGTTAGCACTTTCAAATTTTGTTTACAAATTTATTTTCAAATTCCTTTTCAAATTAATTTTAAATTTTTTTCAAACTCCTTTTCTAAAAATAATTTCAAATTATTAAGATTTTACTTATGATTTCAAATATATATATATATATATGTGTGTGTGTGTGTTTATAGTTTATAAAGTTTTATAATATATATGTTTTAATGTTTTATATTGTATAATTTTAGAAATATGTTTATATTATATATCACTATGTTTTTATATGTTTTTATGCTTAGGAAACTTCATTTGAAACACTACTTTTGATTCAAGAATTTCCAGAATATATACATATATATATATATATATTAATTTAAACACTTTAAAAATGTTTTAAAATTCAAAAAAAAAACATATGTCGACATACATGTTTGGACATGTCGACATATAACTGTCACTTTTTCAAATTTCAAAGGAAACGTCTTTTCATATTTTGAAATGGTTCAGAAACGTTGCAACCTTTCAAACACTATAAATAAGGGTCAACTTTGAACTTTTTATAACTTCTTATTCTCCATCTTCATCCTATCTCTAACCACCATTATTATACTTTAATTTCTTTATTTTTACTCTTATACTCTGCCGATTTCTGCTCAAATTATATCAAACTTCTTCTTTTCTCAATTTATATCAAATACTCTCTGATTCGAAGTGTTATTCAAGACTCCTAGGGCAGTTGTAATCAATTGAGAATTGTTTGGGAAATGGTATTTTCCTTATAGCCTGGAAATCAACAAGGAAAGGGAGCGGTGTGAACCTTGTAGCCGTGAAATCAAGAGTGGTGGAATTAGTGTTAACCTTGTAGCCATGAAATCAAGGGTGTTGTAAGATTGATACTAATATTAGTAAAAATCTGTGCAATCCAACATTGCGTGGGACTGCACGTAGAAGTAATCCAAATCAGTATAACATTTGGTGTGTTCTTTCCTTTTCTATATTTTATATTTACTTATATTTGTTTTTGTGATTGTTTCTGTGTTTGTGATCATTTCTGGTGTGATAATCATTGTGTGATTCATATAGTAATTCAAGTTAGTTAAAGATTTCTATAAATTTCTTATAAACACTATTCATCCCTTCCCTCCCTGCTCTAGTGTTAGTTCTGCCTAAGATCCTTAATCCGCATCTTTAACAGTCCGATCACTACAAAATTTGAAACCTTACAATAGTTTACCGTTTCAAATCCAATAAAACTGTTTTCGTCGAATTTCAAAACCATTCGCAAAATGGCTATTTTTATGTGTTTATCAAACCGAGCAAATATAAAACGATTTTTCAACACTCAAATTCATCTACAATAATATATTTTTATTATTCACCAATTTAATTGGTTTAAGGTCAAAATTCAAAATTTCAAGTTTAGTCATACATTTAGATTCTCTTATAAATTTAATTCAAGTCCTAGAATTTCAAAATCAATTGTTTTAATATTTAAGTTCATTAAATTTTCAAGTGACAAAATTTACGGTCGTTGCAAAAATAAAGTTATATTTTCTTAATTCAATAAAGCAACTAGATAATTTTTCATTACATACTTTTCTTTTACATCTTTATTTTTCCAAAGCATGCCCTTTTTCAATAAATATTTATAATAGTGACATGCTTGAAAAATACGGATGCCAGTAAGTCCATTTAACCTGTTATAAATCATGATTCACGTATAATAGAACAAAAGATCAAGTAAACAAATATAACCTCTTATGTTGTTTATCACTGTTTTATTCATCTTAAAAAGAAACCTGAATTAATCTTATAGCTCAACCTACAAAAATGAGTATATGTGGGTTTAACTAAAAAACAAAATAGACAATATTAGTTAGACATAAAGGGAATCAAATTCGCTGTCCCCCTGTATCCAACTAATTAGGATCCATGATTTCCACTTTTTTGCAATTATACTCTCCTTTTTTTTTGATTTAATTACAAAAATGTTAAAATCAGGGATTCTGATTGGGTAGATATAGAAGGACAGAGAATTTTGGGTAGAGGATATTTGCTCTCGACATAAAGCATAGTGTGAATACCATATTCCTCGCAAGACAAAAACTTAGCAAGACCACACCACCCTAAGAAGGGAGATTTTCATCATTCATCACAGGAGTAATAGCACACAAGAAATACATGCATGTTGCATAAATATTACACTTAGTCACTAGTGTCATATGTACATCTTTATAGGATATTCATCATCACAAGCACATGTTGTTCAACCATAAGAGAAACTGGATATGGTAGTGCTATTATGTTACATTTCTAATGCCACACTCCACTTATCAAAAGTTAATATAGTTAACAGAAGAAATAAAAACAAGAACAACCTCGCACTCCCTCTCGAAGGGGAGATGAATTGTTCTATACCTAAATTGAGTGTTTCCATGTGTAGGATCAATCTTAGCCACTAATTTGCACAAAATTTAATGGTTTTGAGTAGATTGTATGACTCGTTCATTAAATTATTAATAATATATGTGGTTGTGATTTGTCGGACATACCGGAACATCCGAGTTGGGTACAGAAGAATTGAATTGATCCCTCCAAGGGTAGCGTGACAGTTAGGTGTCTACAAGGAAACGGTCCAAATACAAATGGTGTAACTCAGTTTGTAATCAAGGAAAATGCTGCACGTTCTTGTTTTTAATGTAATCCTAACTCGTAAGAAAGGTTCAAGCATAAATAATTTTATAGATTTAAGTCCTTATTTTTGAACTGTTAGTAAATATAAGATATCTAACACTTTTTTGATAGAGAATGCAAGGAAAATTGCAGTTTTTAGAAAATAATATGTACACTTTTTATTAAAAATAAGCTGCAAATCAGGTTACGTTTTCTAATTAAACAAAATTATCCGTCACTATTACCGGTCATGCTTTTGCTGTACTGATAAGGTACGATAGTTCAATAGAGAGCACTCCATCGATTTACAGGAGCACTGCTTTATATTCCACGGACTTACTCAACAACTGCGTACCAATAGTGGATAAACTCAATGAGTGTTTTCCCCTGTACCTAGATCTGATCGCTTGTACCATGGCGTAAGGATTAAGCCCCTTCATGGCTTTTCTTCTTTGTTTTTTTTTTTTGTTTTTTTTTTTTTTTTTTTTTTGACACTATCTATAAACAATGGATAGAGTAAACGAATGACCGAGAGGATGTTATGAAGAAGGAGGAAACTGACAGAAAGCTTGAAGGAACGGCGCAAGAAAGAATTGTGTCTCGTCCATCTATTTTTTCCTAAAACATGGAAAAAAAATCCATTTTATATGTTAAATTCGTTTTCTAAAACAGCCGATTTTCATAGCTAATACATGTTAGAATCCGGCTATTGACACCCCATTTTTTACTCTTCACACCCCAACTAAAATTTTAAAATTTTATTTTCAGTTATGCCCTTTAATAATTGATTTAATAACTTATTATATGATGATTAAAAATAATAATAAAATTAACTATATACATCTACGAAAGTTTGATATTAAATTGTATACAATAATTAAAATCAAAAAACAATATACGTGGTTTTATTTTAAAAAAAAAAGTTAAGACAAGAATTACAAAAGTCATTATAAATGATGAAAACAATCATAAAAATTGCAAATAATGATTAAAATTTTGAAAATTGTAAAGACAGTGGTTTATATGATATCAGAGGAAAAAATTGTGAAGGACAAAAAAACCAAAAAAATTACCCAAAAGGACAAGGAGCAAAAAACTTGTCCAAAAGGATAAGTTTTAGTGCAAAGTGGAAAAACATGGAACCCCCCTGAAATTCACCATTTGCACTAAAACTTGTCCTTTTGGACAAGTTTTTTGGTGGTTGTCCTTTTGGGCAAATAATTTGATAAGTTTGTCCTTGTGGAAAAAATCCCCTTATATGATTATGTATTATAGGACTGAGCAAGTTAAAAGTGTACAAGAATTGCAAAGACTTAAAAATAAAATAAGGGAATTTTCAGGAGAAAATGAAAGGAATTTAAAGCCGTGAGCAAACGACTCAAATTCCAGCCGTTGGCTCTCGACGCGTCCTTTTTGGACCGTTGGGTAACAGACGTGTCCGTTACTCAAACGGTCCGTTAACCCCAAAAGAACACACCCTAAGATTCTTAATTAGTAGAACTATGATAACTGAGTTCAAGTTTGTTCACACTGCTTGATAGTATGAACAAAATACTCGGACCGATTGGTGAATATTAGGAGGTTTCGTATGAGACCCACTGATTTTTACCAATCAGATAGTAGTGTTTTGTTCACACTAATAATTTGCCGTTGCTATTTGATACTAGGTTTTGATAAATGCAAAAGCCTGTTAATACAAAAATCATTTTGTACTTTAATATTCACAAAAACAATGTGCATCCGCTAAAAATCAAATTTAACAGAAGTTTTTAAGCTTGCATTAAATATCTGCAAACTTAAATATCTGTCTGAGACTATTATAAGGTAAAACTACTGTATAAGGATAATCTAGTCGAACATAACAACTTACAAAGCCCAACATGTCGAACAGTACTTTCAAATTCATATAACTCAAAATTATTTATTGATATGTGTCATATAAATACTACGAAGAAGGACCTTACGATATAGGTTTAAATTTTTCATGGTAGCAAAACAAAATGTTCACATCTTTAATGCTATCTCACGTAGTAATTTTAAGAACATATTATGTTAAATCACCGAGCAGTACTAAAATGTCATGGAAATAAACAGATATAATACTAAAATAATTCCAAAACATTATAATTTGAACTAAAGATGCATTTTCTGAGAATTATTATGACAACTGATGACCGAAAATATATCTGAAGAAACACAAATGTTTCTAAAGAAACCTATATAAGTCTGACGTTGGTGTAAGAAGTTGTTGGAAATGTTTTACAAACATTAAGTGAATTATTAAAAATCTTGAATAAGTGTAAGAATGGCTCCTATATGGGAATAGTCCCACATCATGGGATTATATAGAAGAGGCAAGCTTTTATACTTGTTTCTAAGAAATCATGTTGGGGCCTTGGGCTCCCAATACATGCACTGTTGTGAAGAGGGAGACCATGCATCATATGACCACCACACACGCGCGCACGACCGACCGACTCGACCCGACCCAGCCCGGTTCGGCTCGGGCTCGGGCTTGGGCTTGGGCTTGGGCTTGGTGGTGTAGACACTTATATTTTTTGGACCATAAAACTTAGCCTTTTTCGAACCGTTTTTTATGGAAAAAGAATTCTGCAACGGTAAAAATTATATCCCCCAAATTTTAGCGGCCCACTAATCTGTAAACCCAAACCCTAATTTTCGTTCTATATATTGTCATTAGCCTCAGACGAGAAGACTACCGAATTAAATAAAAAATTCTCTCTTCTCTCAGCCGCCATTAAAATTCTCTTCTCAGAAATTTTCGAGCAATTTTTTTTCAGAAAGTGCAAATCTGCACCGATTTGTTGTGCAAGCAAATCGGTTATTGTTTTTGAGGCTGTTTTATCCTAGAGGCGGCGGCGAAGGAACGAACTGGTTTGCACCTCCGACCAGATCGCCGAATTGTCTTCAAGAAAGCGACCTAGTCCGCGACTCAGCCATTGTTTCCCAACAATTTGAAGACGAACTGAAACAATGGCTTCCAATTCAACCCTAGACAATTCTGCTCCACCCTCTGCTTTCCAGAACCCTCTTGTGACGGCTGCTCCTTTCAGATTTGAAGGCTTGCATTTCAAACGATGGCGTCAGAAGATGGAGTTCTTCCTCACCATCAGAAAGGTTGTGGCTGCGCTGACTACTGACAAACCGCAGCTTCCAGATAAACCTGCTGAGACTGATGCAGCGAACATGGCATCATGGACTGAACAGTCAAAGCAACTGCAGACCTGGACTGAACAAGATTATCTATGCAAGAACTTTATTCTGAACGGACTGAGCGATGATCTGTATGATTACTATAACTCAGATGAAAAGACAGCAAAGGAGATCTGGGAAGCACTGAAGAAGAAATATGATACAGAGGAGGCAGGGGCAAAGAAATATGCTATGAGTCGCTATCTAAAGTACCAGATGACTGATGATAGATCGGTAGAGATGCAGTCTCATGAGCTGCAGAAAATAGCTCATGAGATCATCTCCGAAGGTATGGTCTTGGACGAACAATTTCAAATTGCTGTTATCATTGATAAATTACCCCCAGGCTGGAAAGATTTTAAGAATGTCTTGCGACATAAGACAAAGGAATTTTCCTTAGAAAGCTTGATTACACGCCTCCGTATTGAGGAGGAGGCACGCAAGCAGGACCAGAAAGAAGAGGTGCTGATTGTGAATAACAACAGTACTAAGAAGACCACTCCCGCTGTTCTGAAACCAAATCAGAAATCTTTTAAGAATCAGAACAGGTGCAACAAACAGAATAGGAATCCGCAAGGAAACCCAAAAGGACAGCAGAAACCAGTCCAAAAGAATGACTCTGGACAGTTGTTTCTTTGTTACAACTGTGGAAAACCAAGGCATATGTCACGAAAGTGCCGGAACAGGCCAAGCTCTGCACCGCAGGCTAACCTGACTGAGGAGCCTCTTACGGCTATGGTTACTGAGATTCACCTTGTTGGTGGATCAGAGGGTTGGTGGGTAGACACTGGTGCTTCTCGCCATGTCTGCTATGATCGTGGCATGTTCTCTACATACACGGCTGCTGAAAATCAGAAAGTGCTGTTGGGAGACTCTCACACCACTACAGTTGTGGGGATTGGAAATGTGGAACTCAAGTTCACTTCTGGAAAAACTGTAATTCTGAAAGATGTTATGCACACTCCAGAGATAAGAAAGAATCTGGTCTCTGGCTTCCTCCTTAATAAGGCTGGTTTCACTCAAGTTATTGGGGCTGATTTGTACACTCTTACTTATAAGGGAACTTTTGTGGGAAAGGGTTATGCTTGTGAGGGTATGTTTAAACTGAATGTTGAATCTAATAAAGTGACTACTTCTGCTTACATGTTGTGTGATTTTAATATCTGGCATTCTAGATTATGTCATGTTAATAATCGAATTATTCGCAACATGAGCACCCTAGATATGATACCTAAAATGACAGAATCTGAATCTGATAAATGTGAATTCTGTACACAAGCTAAAATCACAAAGAAACCTCACAAATCTGTTGATAGAGTTTCTGAACCCTTAGACTTGATTCATTCTGACATATGTGAACTTGATGGCACTTTAACTAGACAGGGACATCGTTATTTTATCACTTTTATTGATGACTGCTCTGATTTCACATATGTATATCTTGTGAAAAATAAAAGTGATGCTTTTGACATGTTTAAAACATTCAAAACTGAGATTGAGAATCAAGAAAATAGAAAAATTAAGAGACTTCGTAGTGATAGAGGAACAGAATATGAATCTAATTCTATTCTGGATTTCTATAAATAACATGGTATAGTACATGAGAGAACTGCACCCTACTCACCTGAAATGAACGGTAAAGCAGAAAGGAAAAATAGGACCTTTACCGAACTAGTAGTTTCCATATTATTAAATTCTGGTGCAGCAAAACATTGGTGGGGGGATATTTTATTGACTGTATGCTATGTTCTGAATAGAATCCCTAAATCTAAGAATAAAATTTCACCTTATGAAATTTTAAAGAATCATAAACCCAATGTCTCATACTTTAGAACTTGGGGTTGTTTAGCATATGTTCGCATTCCAGACCCTAAGAGAATAAAATTGGCAAGTAGAGCATATGAATGTGCATTTATAGGCTATGCTATTAATAGCAAAGCATATAGATTTTATGACCTTAATGCACATAATATAATTGAATCAAATGATGCCGATTTTTATGAAACTAAATTTCCTTTCAAATTAAGGAATAGTGGGGGCACTTCAAATATGCCTATTAGAACAGAACTTAATGAAAATTCTGAAGCTGAACCTAGAAGAAGTAAAAGAGCAAGAACCATAAAAGACTTTGGTTCAGATTTTTGTGATTTTACTATTGAGGAGGATCCTATAAACCTCTAAGAAGCCTTATCTTCTTTAGATGCCGATTTCTGGCAAGAGGCTATAAACGATGAGATGGATTCTTTAGAATCCAATAAGACTTGGCACTTGGTAGATTTACCCCCTGGTTGTAAGTCTATAGGCTGTAAATGGGTACTTAAAAAGAAATTAAAACCTGATGGCACTATAGATAAATATAAAGCACGACTAGTAGCTAAAGGTTTTTAACAAAAGGAAAATATAGACTTCTTTGATACTTTTTCACCTCTAACTAGAATAACATCTATTCGGGTATTAATCTCACTTGCTTCCATTCATAATTTACTTATACACCAAATGGATGTTAAAACTGCTTTTTTGAACGGTGAATTAGACGAAGAAATTTATATGGACCAGCCTGAAGGATTTGTAGTACATGGTCAAGAACATAAAGTATGTAAATTGGATAAATCATTATATGGTTTAAAACAAGCACCTAAATAATGACATGAAAAATTTGATAACTTAATCATTTCAAATGGTTTTAAAGTTAATGAAAGTGACAAATGCATTTATTACAAATCTGAGAATGACATTTGCACTATAATATGCCTTTATGTAGATGACCTACTCATTTTTGGGTCAAATATTCATGCCATAAACTCAGTCAAATCCTTATTAAGTGTCAATTTTGATATGAAAGATCTAGGTGAAGCGAGTGTAATCCTTGGTATGAAGATTACTAGGTCAGAAAAGGGAATTTCTTTGGATCAATCTCATTACATTGAGAAGATACTAAAGAAATATAATTACTTTGACTGTAAACCTGCAAGTACACCATATGATCACAGTGTAAAGTTATTTAAGAACACCGGTGAAGGTGTAAGACAGTCTGATTATGCGAGCATCATTGGCAGCCTTCGGTATGCCACTGATTGTACTAGACCCGACATTGCCTATGTCGTGGGATTATTGTGCAGGTTTACCAATAGACCTAGTATAGAGCACTGGCAAGCTATTGAAAGGGTAATGAGATACCTTAAACGAACCATGAACCTTGGATTACATTATGAAAGGTTTCCAGCTGTACTTGAAGGATATTCCGATGCAGACTGGAATACCTTTTCTGATGATTCTAAAGCGACCAGTGGCTATATATTTAGCATCGCTGGAGGAGCTGTTTCTTGGAAATCCAAGAAACAGACTATTTTGGCTCAGTCTACTATGGAGTCTGAGATGATAGCACTAGCTACAGCTAGTGAAGAGGCAGAGTACTTGAGAAATCTGCTAGCTGAGATTCCCTTATGGGAAAAACCGATACCGGCTGTGTTGATACATTGCGATAGTACCGCGGCTATTGCAAAAGTTCAGAACCGATATTATAACGGTAAGAGACGACAGATACGTCGTAAGCACAGTATGGTTAGAGAACTACTTTCCACAGGTACCGTTAGAGTGGATTACGTACGTAGTGAGGAAAATTTGGCAGATCCTTTGACGAAAGGACTGTCTAGAGAGAAAGTCCATAATTCTTCTAAAAGAATGGGACTATTGCCCTTAGATTGTTGAGTCACGCACAATGGTAACCCGACCTAAATGACTGGAGATCCCAAGAACTAGGTTCAATGGGTAATAACAAGTTGTGTAGTGATATGAGTTGAACATGCTATTTAATAAACCAAGAAGCATGTATTCCTGAAGTGATTAGAGGATGAGTTAATAGAAACTCTTAATGAGATCTATACTCTATGTGGAGTGGAGTACCTACCTTCAGGAGTGCTCTTGATAGACTCACCTTTGTGAATGTGGAAATGTGGCCGTTTCCTATGGAGTTTCGGGCAAAACTTCTAGAGCATTCACTAAACTAGGATAGACGTGCATGGCCATAAATGCACGGGCTTATTTGATTGCACTACAGAAAAGGTTATGTGTGGTTTGATGTCAGGAATAGAGTTCAAGACTACGTGTCACTCTAGTAAAAACTGAATCTTATTCACTATGCAAAGGTTCAAGTCGAAAGACACCTTTGTTTATGCACAATCTTATGTTTTTAAGAAACTGCTCGAAAATATTTTTAAAAAATTCAAGTGGGGGATTGTTGGAAATGTTTTACAAACATTAAGTGAATTATTAAAAATCTTGAATAAGTGTAAGAATGACTCCTATATGGGAATAGTCCCACATCATGGGATTATATAGAAGAGGCAAGCTTTTATACTTGTTTCTAAGAAATCATGTTGGGGCATTGAGCTCCCAATACATGCATTGTTGTGAAGAGGGAGACCATGCATCATATGACCACCACACACGCGCGCGCGACCGACCGACTCGACTCGACCCGGCCCGGCTCGGCTCGGCTCGGGCTCGGGCTCGGGCTTGGTGGTGTAGACACTTATATTTTTTGGACCATAAAACTTAGTCATTTTCGAACCGTTTTTTATGGAAAAAGAATTCTGCAACGGTAAAAATTATATCCCCCAAATTTTAGCGGCCCACTAATCTGTAAACCCAAACCCTAATTTTCGTTCTATATATTGTCATTAGCCTCAGACGAGAAGACTACTTAATTAAATAAAATATTCTCTTTTCTCTCAGCCGCCATTAAAATTCTCTTCTCAGAAATTTTCGAGCAATTTTTTTTTAGAAAGTGCAAATCTGCACCGATTTGTTGTGCAAGCAAATCGATTATTGTTTTTGAGGCTGTTTTATCCTAGAGGCGGCGGCGAAGAAACGAACTGGTTTGCACCTCCGACCAGATCGCCGAATCGTCTTCAAGAAAGCGACCTAGTCCGCGACTCAGCCATTGTTTCTCAACATAAGTTTTTAAACAGCATGAGTGGTAGCAAAACTCTGGTAATCGTTGAATTATCATTTTCAGTTTTGGTTTTCATTCATACAAAAATACAAAAATATGCACCAAACATGTTTATCGTGAAATACTATCAATTTCCTATACCCAATTTCCTCTACACCTCTGTACCCAACCAATCAACATCCTGTGACTTTTTATAATTAAGTAGTGAGTGTTGATTGGTTGGATACAGGGGTACAGAACAAATTGGGTACAGGTGATTAGAACTCGGGAAACAAATACCTTCCATCATCACTCCATCTGGACATTCGCTCAATCAGAGGGTACTGGGTAATGGGTATAGGGGATTACAATCTGTACCCAAAATCCTCTGTCCTTCTATTCTCACTCAATCAGAACTCTTGTTTTTTATCTTTTTGCAATTAAATCAAAAAGAAAACGAGGTTTTAATTGCAAAACGGTGGAATTCATGAATCCTACTTGGTTGGAGACAGGGGGATAGAATTTTGCGTACAGGTGACTTGATTTGCCATCCCACTGGGCATTCGCTCTATCTTTTCTTCCATCATCCCCTTCATCCCTTCGCTCGTCTCATATTTTGTAGTTGCCGTTGAATATGCAAAACGCAAAACTTCAAATGAATCCAAACGGAACCTTAACTTTGCCCTCTATTTTGAAGTTGGTCAATCCGCACATTTTCTAATCCATAATCTGTGTAATTTCGATGAAATTATGTCCTACAAGGTACAGCAGCAATGGCATCATTCAGAACCAGAGAAGTAATAGTGTGCACTTGCATTGAGCAAACACAGGTGTTCAGTGATGCAGTTTATAACACAAGATTAAAAACAAGAGGAGGACATACCAAGAAGGGATGTTTTGCATCAAATCACATGTAAGACGTATCTTAATATTTTTGTCCATCCAAACGTAGTTTATAAACATAAAAATATTATATAAAATTATAAGAATAGAAATGACGCTTTATTCGTAGACATTTCATTTTGAAGTTTTGAAATCGGACACAGGACCTCTAGAACTTCAATATACAGTGCACAATCAGTTGACACTTGCGCAAATGGTCCTTGATCGTAAATAGAAAATCTTGTTCAACACAAAACAGTTTCAACGATAATGATTATAAAAATCACAAAAAAGAATAATTTTGGTATTGTAAGTTAGTGTGGAGCAGTGGATATTGATTTATATATAAGCATAATGTATATTATTACCTGATAAAAACTAAATACTAACAATCATGTACCAACATACACACATCATTTTTCAGATACAAACGCTGACAAATTTCATACTTTTCCTGGTATCCCACTATTATACTTACTGGCTGTTTAACTTGGGCATGGTCATATTACCAACTTTACTTGTATTTCTGGCTACTCCACACGCATAGAGCAAAGTGTTTACTCGAAAGTAACCCTTGTTGCAACAAGATTAAGACTTTCTGCCAGGCTTGTCACTAGTCCAAATTTTTCATTCATGTTAAGTCCATTTTCAGACACAACACTCGGCATAGCCCAGTCGAACTTATTTATCATATTTGCAAGTGCAAGTTCTAGAGTTTGCACTGCAAAATGCATGCCAGGACAGATTCTACGGCCTGCTCCAAATGGAGTGAACTGAAAATCAAGTCCTTTGAAATCAACAGAGCTACCAATAAACCTTTCTGGTTTGAATTTTTCAGGCTCTTCCCAGACATTGTGATCTCTACCAATCGCCCATACATTGATAAGAACCCTTGTCTTCTTAGGAATGTCATAACCTGCAAGCTTGCAACTTTCCATAGATTCTCTTGGTAGCAAAAAAGGGACTGGAGGATGCATTCTCATTGCCTCTTTTATTACAGCTTTTAAGTAGGTCATTTTGCTTAAATGTTCTTCACTGATTCTTTCTTTGCGTTTAGCTACACCTCTAACTTCATCTTTCAGTTTGGTCATTACTTCTGGATTTTGAATAAGCTCTGCCATAGTGTATTCAAGTACCGTAGCTGATGTCTCAGTCCCCGCCGCAAACATGTCCTATCATAATTTTCAGAATAACTGGTTACTGAACAAAGTCTTTAATGACCCTCCATGTGCACGTATTCATACATACACATATACGTATACATATATAGTTATAAACTTAATGGAAAGGAAAGTTATAATCTGCAAGGAAAAAGTTGAAATGAATAAAATATGGCCAGTTGGTGTTCATGAGGACTTACATTCAATATTGCCTTGATTTCAGTTCTTGTGAATGAATATTCACTGTTGGAGTCATTCTCAAGTGAGATTAAGATATTGACAAAGTCGCTATTCACCTCGTGTACTCCTTTGTCCTTGTTTGACATACATTCAGTTTGTTCCTTTATGACTTCATCCATGACATCACTCCATCTATTTCCATTTATTATTGCTCTTGAATCCAGTCCAGAAGATTTAAGATATCCAATGACCGGCAAGTATTCTTCGATATTAAAAGCTCCAAAAATTCTAGAGTTTTCTTCTGCTAGCTCGGACAGTAGACGTTTCATCTCTTCGTTAGAAAATTTAGAGGAAACAGCTCTACATATGACATTACTGGAAAAAAACTTCAATTCTTTGCTTAAATTTACCACACCGTCGTGTGATGACAGCTGAGATACGGAGTTTATCATCGAATCCACTTCTTCTTGCTTCATATTTTGAAATGACTGCACCATTTTTGTGTTTAGCAAACGAGTGATGCATAGTTTTCTTGTCTGTCTCCAGTATTCTCCATAAGGTGCAAAGGCTATGTCATCGCCTCCACGGAATATAAGCTTTGCAATTTTCGAAAACGGTCTATTAGCAAATATTTGATCGTGATTTTTCATTACCTGTTTGGCTAATTCATGTGATGAGATGACTATTGTTGGTACTTGGCCAAGTTGTAGAAGCATGATAGGCCCATAGTTATGTGCTAAATTGCAAAGAGAGATATGAGGTAGCGAGCCTAGTTGATGCAAATTTCCTATGAAAGGAAACCTAGGTGGAGAAGGAGGGAGTTTGAGATTATTGAACGATCTTTTCCTTTTGATAAAAATAAGGAAAAATAGAACAGCAAGCAAGATGAGCAATAAATTCAAAAAACAAGCTTGACTCATTTTCCTTTTGAACTTTTTAGTATGAAATGTTTACTACAGAGGAACTCTTACATCTGCAATCTACTTCCATTATATTTATTGTACAAAATGTAGAAATTGAGTGCACATTTTCCTCTGTCCCAGTTTGATACGTCAATCGTCAATTACTTTAATCACATCACAGTCACTGGATAGATATATTTTCCTAATCACATCACAATCATTCATTAATATATGTTGAATGACTTAATTAAGTTCTAAAAGGTAAGGCTGAAATGTTTTGTGCGTATCATTGGGGAAGTTAATGCATTCACTGTATCTCCAAGTATGAAATGTTTTTAGTTGGCTGTAACATCCCCTCTTAAATGTAGGAAACTAACCGACATTAGGACTAGTTTTTTAAGCATAACTCATGAATTCTCAATCGTCCTTAATTAGGGGCACCAGAGAGACCTTGAAGAAGAGTTTCTAGAGCAGCAACATGCTGAAATGAAGGTATTTGCAAGTTGCTCAATACATTCATTATTTATATGTGAATCTTATTCTAACTTGGATCTCTTAGGTTTCAATTTGATTATCGAAATTTAATTAAAAGATCGATCAAAACCGCAATGAAGACAAATCAACCAGTCTATGCTATAATTAAAAAAAATGTGGTGCTAAGGGCACTCCAATATTGTTTTTCCTAATACAGCAACCAAAAAATAGCACAAGAATTAGTATTACATTCTTCTTAATACCACATTTAAAAAATAGGGGCTACCACACTGTTTTACCATAATTTTATTTCGTTCGATATTCATTCTTCCTCATTTGTAAAACCGATCAACGAGCTAACCCCCAGATCTATAACCGATCAACGAATACGACGCTGCAATATACAAAAACCGTGAATAAGGTTTGAATTAAGCAAACTAGAAGAGGAAGTGAGATATTAGAGTTTTCAGATCATCAAACAATTGAGAGATTACCGTATGAATTTGTAACAACCCGTATTTTTGAATAACATGCAATAACATAAATCAAGGCAGAATTAAACTGTAAAATCTGAATCAAGGGAAACGGGCTGTGCTATTGCGTTCGTCTCGGAAAAATACGCGAAATAGAGTCCGAGTTTTCGAAAATCGGAGTCCGTATGACCGAGATATGGCCTCGCGAAGTTTCACGAAAAATTCAAAACAGATTCAAATTTCAGAAAATCGGGGTAAGCGGGAAAAATCCCGCCCAGACCAGGTCGACCTGGGTGTCAACCTGGGTGGGGCCAGGTCGACTGGGGAGTCGACCCCAGGGTCGACCTACCTGGTCGGACCCAGGCAACCTGGTGCACCATTTTGGCTGTTTTGACCTGTTTTGTTGGCTAGTGACGTGATCTGATGGCTTGGATTGAATCTAGGGTTAATCCTATGGCTAATACTATCCTAATCTTCTATAAAAAGACCCCTAAGCCTAGCCTAAATCACCATTATTCAATCCTACAACTAAACTATGTCAAATTTGTTCCTCTCATGGCCTCCACTCTCATGCTAAAATTTCTAAGTTTATTTCTATGAGAGATTTTGAGTTCATACAAGTGTTTTCAAGCTTGTATGAGTGTTCTTAGTTTGCATTCAAGTCAAGTTGCAATATTTCTATTACAAAGCAAGGGTTTTTATTGATTTGGCTCAAAGGTTTTCATTTGGAGCTTTCATATTTGGGTTTTTGGTGGTTGCATAAGGGCTTCGTCTCAATCTTTATAATAAATATTCATTTGTGTCTTCATAGCATTGTAAGCCCTTTTCTACTTTCTTTTTATTGAACTCTAAAGTTAAATGAATGATGCAAGTTTGGGTTGATCATTATGATATGCAAGTTTGGTTGATCACTATGTTATGCAAGTTGGTTCAATCATTATGTATGACACATGTTGCTATGTTATGCAAGTTTGGGTTGATCATTATACACATGTTATTATGTTATGCAAGTTAAACTTGAGTTTGTGAGCTTAAAGCTTCAAGCTTTATATTAAAGGTTGCATTTTGGCAACATGGAAGTTATCATATCCCTTATGATAACTTGCATGTAAGGCTAAATGCGAACTTCTAGCAACTTCTACATGTCATTTATCACCATGTATCACTCATATGCTAAGTTTGGTTTTATGCATGCTTTTGAAGCCTAATAATGCAATATGCAAGTATATGAACATATGTACATTTCATATGCCACCATGATAAACTTGTGGCTTCAACACCTTTTTGTCATGATTATGCCAAGTTCCCTATTTTATCCTTTATGCGTTGATGCGATTATGTAAACGATGAGATTACGTTGGGGTTGGGTAACATTATGACATAAACATGGTTTTTATAACATGACATGATATGTTAACTTGTAATTATGTTTTGGAAACATAATGGACATGACACTTAGAAAATATGAGTGTAGCCAACTCGAGGTTGGGTTGAGTTTGTAGCATAAATCTACCCGGACCCGCCCGGCTTAACTAGTGGCTACAAACAATAGGACCCAATGTGAGAAGTTGGTCATGTTGTGCTCGAACCCGAGGTTAGACCAAGTTGTGGTGTAAAGCTACCCAGACCCGCCCGGCTTAACTAGTAACCACAACAAGGTCTAATGTGAGAGGTTAAAGCACATTAAGTTAATGAATGCCTCCTGATTAGGGTTAAGTCATGGTCCACTTAATACTTAACCAATTTGGGCTTGATGGGTTAATCGGGGTTAAGTCATGAACCTTGGGTACACTTAACCAATTTAATCCACGTTTGGATCGGGTTAACCACATTTAACCCGTTAAGAAACCCTAGTTGCGTGGTCCTTTGCAGCAGTAACCCTCTTGATAGTATCATAAGACCCTAGGACTAGGCTAGGGTGGGGCACGATTACTGGGCTGACATGTAAGCGACCAAAACGACGGATGAGTAGGTACGCCGGTGTAGGTCCAGGCGGACTATGGTCGTGCACTTAGTCCGGAGTTGGAGAATCAGGCACGGGTACCAGTAGATCTAGACTGTGCATACTTGAATTTGTGTCTGAGGTTGACACCCTAGGACTTGATACACCCTAGGGTGTACCTAGCGCAGTTTAACTACATTTCATGTTTGGGCCGTATGACACTGACACTTGACGAGTTAGGCTTATAGGGAGCCGATCAACTAGACCGTGTAGTTGGATCTTGATTTAGGTCACCTCATGATGTTGGGCCAAGCTTGGGCCAAGGGATCAATTCTTGTTTTTACTTGACATGTTAGAATGCTAGTACACCCGTGGTGCAAAACTTAACCTTGATTATGCGATGACACCTTTATCTATCTTGTTAGTTAATCATCATGCTAGTATGTTGTTATCCTTATGTTCATCTCAGCTTCTCATGCCAGTTAACTTTACTAGTTCATGGACAGATAGTAGTTAGGGCTTACCAGTCTTTTTGACTGACCTGTTTTCTTTCGCCTCTTTTCTTCCGTTCCCCCCCCCCTCAGGTTCTCAGGGTGAGAACATTGGAGCTTAGCTTGGATCTTTATAGCTTGCTTACTGGATTTGCTCATGTACGGTTTTGGACATTGAGCTAGCTATGGTTTATCACTTCACTTTGGGGATAGTACTTTATGTATTTCAGTTTTTCAGTTTATGCTAGACTTTGTTTGTTGGAAAATAATGATCAAGTACTTTGTTGTAACTTAACTATGGTTTTGAAATGCTAGTTTTATCCGCTGCTTTACTACTCTGTTTTACTTATATATTCTGTCTTGTGATATTTGCATGCATGTTTACCTTGTTTAACGCCCCTCCAAAGCCAGTGTGCTTGCAAGAGTTACCCTGGCGGAGGTGGGGTGTTACATTTGGTATCAGAGCATAAGGTTTACAAGATTTGAGCAAAAATGTTTTTGAAACTTACCTTTTGAAAAACTATTTTCAAAACCAATTAAGTATTTTCCAAGAAAAGTCTAGTTATTTTTAAAAAAGGCTATTCCCCAAAATCCATAGCACTATCCTTCGTTTCTTCGTTCTGAATCTATCTTTTTCTTTTTCAATATGGCCGATCTTAACCTTCCCGAGGGAGTGACCATTCCTGGATGGTTCCGGAGGTACTTGTAAGCTAGGGCCAACGATGTGGGCCCAGCAAATACCCCCAATATAACTGAGGTTCCTCCTCCTCCTCCTCCTCAGAATCCGCAAACAGATTTCGCTAAGATTTGCAAAGACTTTAAGGCGATGGGTGGCAAGAACTTTATTGGGACGGAGACTTTTGTGGAGGCAAGAAATTGGTTGAAAGAAACTGAAGATCTCTTCGCCATCTTTGATGTGGAAGATCATAGAAAGGTTTTATTGGCAGCATGGTTATTAAAAGAAGAAGCTGCTTATTGGTGGGAGGTCACCAATGCTACGAGGCCTATAGAGACTTGGGCCGACTTTAGGACAAGATTTGGGCTTAAGTTTCTATCATCAGCTGAGGCAAATCTGCAATTGGAGAAGTTTATATCTTTGAAGCAAGGAGACATGACAGTGAGGGAGTATGTGAATGAGTTTAACAAGCTCGCCCGATTCGGTTTGGACATGGTTAATACTCCCCAGAAGAAGGCTTTACGCTTTGCACGAGGGTTGAATGAGCCATTACAAGGTTTATCCCTATCTCATATACCCATGGGGGCCACTTTTGAGGGACTAGTAGACATGGCGTTGCTTCAAGGAGACGATAAGAATGGCAAGAAGGAAGTCAAGGCTAATGAGACTCAAGCCAAGAAGACAGACTCCAAGTGGGGAGGAAATCAAAGCAATCAGAACAACAAAAACAACAAGAACAACAAGGGCAACAAGGCCAAGGCAAAGGATCCAAGAAAATGCCACTACTGTGGGAATGTTGGGCACATAGCTAAAGACTGTAAGAAGAGGAAGAGGAAGTTGGGCGAATGCTTTCATTGTGGAGAGACCGGACATTTTAGCAAGGATTGCCCCAAGAAGCAAGGGCAGAATCAGCGTGCAGGACCTTCTGGAGGGCAAGTGCATGCTCTCAACGCTGCTCCAGCTCAGGACCGAGTTAGTATTTCTGTAGAAAGTCTTGTTTATATTTCTGATTTTCCTGTTCGCACCTTATTTGATTCTGGCGCATCGCATAGTTTTATCTCTTCTGACATTGTTGAAAGTTTGCACCTAAGTACTAGCCTAGTTGAGAATCCCGTTTGTGTTTCAAATCCAATTGGGGGTTCCGCCCATCTATCTATGATTTGTGTAGATTTGAAGATTTCTATCTTGACCGTAGAATTCACGTGTAATGCTTATGTTCTCGGGTTCACGGGATATGGGTTGATCTTGGGCATGGATTGGTTGTCCAGTTATGGAGCCATTCTCGATTGTGAACATAGGGTGGTGAGGCTCATGACTCGCCTCGGTAATACCCTAGAAATTTCTTGTAACCCTAGAGGTCCCGTCATGTTATGTTATCTTGAATCTCTCGACTCGTCCATCGATGATCTGCAATCTGTAAGGGTGGTCCGAGACTATCCTGATGTCTTTGAAGAAGTTAAGGGGTTACCCCATAAACGAGAGATAGATTTCCGCATTTATCTAGTCGATAATGCCAAGCCAGTATCATTGCCCGTTAGGCACATGGCCCCTCGTGAGAGAAGGGAGCTCAGTAAGCAAATCAAGGAGCTGCTTGAGAAGAATTTCATTAGACGAAGCATTTCTGAATGGGGTGCTCCGGTGGTATTCGCTACTAAGGCGGATGGTTCGCTTCGTCTATGTGTTGATTATCGAGAGTTGAATAAGCTGACAAAGAAGAATAGGCACCCTTTACCGAGGATTGATGATCTCTTTGACCAGCTGGTTGGTGCTTCTGTTTTCTCTCAGCTTGATCTAGCCACCGGATTCCATCAGCTTAGAGTAGCTGAGGATAGCATTGATAAAACTGCGTTTAGGACTCCAGATGGATTCTTTGAATGGCTTGTCATGCCATTCGGTTTGACTAATGCACCCGCCTACTTCGTAGATTTGATGAGTAGGGTGTTTAAGGAGTTCCTTAACAAGTTTGTTGTCGTCTTCGTGGATGATATTCTGATCTTCTCAAAGGATGAGGAAGAGCATGCTAGGCATCTCAAGGAAGTGATGGATACGCTTAGAGCGCATCAGTTGAAAGCCAAGTTCTCCAAATGCCATTTTTGGAGAAGGGAAGTTCGGTTTCTTGGACATATAGTTTCTAAGCAAGGCATAGCAGTGGATCCCGCGAAAGTGGTTGTGGTTCAAGATTGGAAGACTTCGAGGAATGCAACCGAAGTAAGAAGCTTTCTCGGTCTGGAGGGCTACTATAGGAAGTTCATCAGGGACTTTGCTAAGATTTCGGCCCCTCTTACTAAGTTGACAAAGAAGAACTTAGTCTTCGCATGGGACTTGGAGTGTGAGCTTGCTTTCCAAAAGCTCAAAAGATCCCTTACCTCAGCTCCAGTTTTGGCATTACCTGATAGTGGTAAGATGTTTACCGTGTACACCGATGCATGTGGCACGGGGTTAGGTGCTGTTCTAATTCAAGAGGGAAGAGTGATATGTTATGGGGGTAGGCAACTTAAAGTTCATGAGAAGAACTATCCCACTCATGATTTGGAGTTAGCGGCGATCGTCTTTGCACTCAAATCCTGGCGCCACTATCTTTTAGGCGAAAGGTTTGAGTTGTATACTGATCACAAGTCACTCAAATACCTCTTCTCGCAAAAAGATCTGAATCTAAGGCAGCAAAGGTGGATGGAATTCTTGGCATCTTATGACTTCAAGATAGCTTATACCCCTGGCAAGGGTAATGTTGTGGCGGATGCACTAAGCAGAAGGAGGTTGACTTTGAGCCCCTTGTTCATTGAGATGAAGAACTTAGAATTCTTGGCAACCTTTGATTTCAAGACGGCTGTTGAGTCGATGACGGGTTCATTAGCATCCCTTGAGCATAGACCCACACTTCTTGATCAAGTTGGGGCTTCGCAGAAGGAAGATCCACAGATAATCGAGGTCATGGACAAGTTGATTCGTGGTGAGACGTCTAGTCACCTTGCTAGGTATACTATTGATGATAAAGGATGGCTAAGGCATGATGGAAGGTTATGCGTTCCACAAGTAGGAGATTTGGTGCATAAAGTTCTCGAAGAAGCACATCACTCGAAGATGACTATACATCCGGGAGGAGATAAGATGTATAGAGATATGAAGCGCATTTTCTTTTGGGCCGGAATGAAGAAAGATGTGGCAGAGTATGTTTCAAAGTGCATGGTGTGTCAACAAGTGAAAGCCGAATCAAAGAAACCAGGTGGGCTATTACATCCATTGGAGGTCCCGCAATGGAAGTGGGAGAGTATTTCTATGGATTTTGTGGATGGATTGCCTAGGTCAAGGAGAGGGAACACAAGCATATGGGTCATAGTTGACAGACTTACGAAGAGTGCTCACTTCATTCCAGTAAAAAGTAAGAGGACCGCATCAGGGCTGGCATCTATTTATCTCCGAGAGATAGTGCGGTTGCATGGAGTTCCTTCTAGCATAGTTAGCGATCGTGACCCAATTTTCACTAGCCAGTTCTGGAATAGTTTGCAAGAAGCGATGGGTACGCGATTGAATCTGAGTACAGCCTATCACCCCCAGACGGATGGCCAAACCGAAAGGGTGAATAGAGTGCTACAAGATCTCTTGAGGCTTTGTGTTCTCGACTTCGGTGGTACTTGGGAAGACCACCTTCCTCTTGTAGAGTTTGCGTATAATAATAGCTATCAAGCCAGCATAGGGATGGCACCATTTGAAGCTTTGTATGGGAGGCCGTGTAGGTCACCATCTTGTTGGTGGGAGGCAACAGATAGACTTATACTTGGGCCCGATATGATACGGGACACATCCGAGAAAGTTGAATTAGTGAGAAGAAGGATGAAAGCGGCCCAAGATAGACAGAAATCCTATGCTGATAAGCGAAGGGCAGAGTTGGAATTTGAAGTGGGAGACATGGTTTTTGTGAAGGTTTCTCCTTTGCGTAATGTGGTACGTTTTGGAGCAGTTGGGAAGCTGGCACCAAGGTTCGTAGGACCCTTCCCTATCATAGAGAGAATTGGAAAGATGGCCTATAAGGTGGAATTGCCCGAAAAGCTAGCCGGAGTGCATAATGTCTTTCATGTCTCGCATCTCCGAAAGTGCCTACATGAGTCCGCTGAGGTGGTTGAACCAAGCAATCTTGAAGACGTGGAGGTAGAGAAAGAGGCAACCTTGAGGAGGGCTCCGATTCGTATCTTGGGAACGGAGATCAAGAACCTAAGGAATCGAGAAGTCAAATTGGTAAAAGTTCAGTGGAGTGAAGCCGATGAAGACGCAACTTGGGAAACCGAGGAGAAGATGCGTGGGCTTTATCCATTCCTTTTTGAGGGTACATTCTCGACCTCTTTCCTAATTAGCATATCTTCCTTTTTGCTATCCATGTTTATCCTGTTTATCTTATTATCTCGTTAAACTTGTCATGAGAACCTTAGGTAGAAACCCTTTGGATGAAACATGTATTTGAAACATGTTATGCTTGATGGTTGCAAGTGGTTGCAAGTGTTTGCACGTGGATACTCGTGGATGCATGATACACATTAGGCACTAAGATCGGCACACACACTTTCATGTTGCATGTGCATGAGTGCTTATACTTATTCATGGATGAAACTTGTTATGCTATCACGTGGATGTTGCATATGGATGAATGTTATGTGCACTCATGTAGAGACTATGAGCTATGTTAGGAATTTGCATACATATGGACTCATTTCACTAACATACTTTGCATTAAGGAGGTTTACTGTATCAGTAACCGCCTGATTTTTCGCATTAGATAAGTACATATACACACACCTTTGCATATGATCATACAGCATTTAGAATCCTTTAAGGACAATGACTGCACGTGGATGATGTTTTGAGTAGATGGATGATGGATGGTAGGATACGTTCTTCCTAACTTGGAGATTTCGGGGACGAAATCCTTTAAGGAGGGGAGAATGTAACAACCCGTATTTTTGAATAACATGCTATAACATAAATCAAGGCAGAATTAAACTGTAAAATCTGAATCAAGGGAAACGGGATGTGCCATTGCATTCGTCTCGGAAAAATACGCGAAATAGAGTCCGAGTTTTCGAAAATCGGAGTCCGTATGACCGAGATATGGCCTCGCGAAGTTTCACGAAAAATTCAAAATTCAAAACAGATTCAAATTTCAGAAAATCGGGGTAGGCGGGAAAAATCCCGCCCAGACCAGGTCGACCTAGGGGTCGACCTGGGTGTCGACCTGGGTGGGGCCAGGTCGATTGGGGAGTCGACCCCAGTGTCGACCTGCCTGGTCGGACCCAGGCAACCTGGTGCACCATTTTGGCTGTTTTGACCTGTTTTGTTGGCTAGTGACGTGATCTGATGGCTTGGATTGAATCTAGGGTTAATCCTATGGCTAATACTATCCTAATCTTCTATAAAAAGACCCCTAAGCCTAGCCTAAATCACCATTATTCAATCCTACAACTAAACTATGTCAAATTTGTTCCTCTCATGGCCTCCACTCTCATGCTAAAATTTCTAAGTTTATTTCTATGAGAGATTTTGAGTTCATACAAGTGTTTTCAAGCTTGTATGAGTGTTCTTAGTTTGCATTCAAGTCAAGTTGCAATATTTCTATTACAAAGCAAGGGTTTTTAT
Source organism: Allium sativum (assembly GCA_030737875.1). NCBI lineage: Eukaryota > Viridiplantae > Streptophyta > Magnoliopsida > Asparagales > Amaryllidaceae > Allium > Allium sativum. The sequence goes on along the minus strand of CM060916.1, from coordinate 304,265,754 downwards.
TGATTTGGCTCAAGGGTTTTCATTTGGAGCTTTCGTATTTGGGTTTTTGGTGGTTGCATAAGGGCTTCGTCTCAATCTTTATAATAAATATTCATTTGTGTCTTCATAGCATTGTAAGCCCTTTTCTACTTTCTTTTTATTGAACTCTAAAGTTAAATGAATGATGCAAGTTTGGGTTGATCATTATGATATGCAAGTTTGGTTGATCACTATGTTATGCAAGTTGGTTCAATCATTATGTATGACACATGTTGCTATGTTATGCAAGTTTGGGTTGATCATTATACACATGTTATTATGTTATGCAAGTTAAACTTGAGTTTGTGAGCTTAAAGCTTCAAGCTTTATATTAAAGGTTGCATTTTGGCAACATGGAAGTTATCATATCCCTTATGATAACTTGCATGTAAGGCTAAATGCGAACTTCTAGCAACTTCTACATGTCATTTATCACCATGTATCACTCATATGCTAAGTTTGGTTTTATGCATGCTTTTGAAGCCTAATAATGCAATATGCAAGTATATGAACATATGTACATTTCATATGCCACCATGATAAACTTGTGGCTTCAACACCTTTTTGTCATGATTATGCCAAGTTCCCTATTTTATCCTTTATGCGTTGATGCGATTATGTAAACGATGAGATTACGTTGGGGTTGGGTAACATTATGACATAAACATGGTTTTTATAACATGACATGATATGTTAACTTGTAATTATGTTTTGGAAACATAATGGACATGACACTTAGAAAATATGAGTGTAGCCAACTCGAGGTTGGGTTGAGTTTGTAGCATAAATCTACCCGGACCCGCCCGGCTTAACTAGTGGCTACAAACAATAGGACCCAATGTGAGAAGTTGGTCATGTTGTGCTCGAACCCGAGGTTAGACCAAGTTGTGGTGTAAAGCTACCCAGACCCGCCCGGCTTAACTAGTAACCACAACAAGGTCTAATGTGAGAGGTTAAAGCACATTAAGTTAATGAATGCCTCCTGATTAGGGTTAAGTCATGGTCCACTTAATACTTAACCAATTTGGGCTTGATGGGTTAATCGGGGTTAAGTCATGAACCTTGGGTACACTTAACCAATTTAATCCACGTTTGGATCGGGTTAACCACATTTAACCCGTTAAGAAACCCTAGTTGCGTGGTCCTTTGCAGCAGTAACCCTCTTGATAGTATCATAAGACCCTAGGACTAGGCTAGGGTGGGGCACGATTACTGGGCTGACATGTAAGCGACCAAAACGACGGATGAGTAGGTACGCCGGTGTAGGTCCAGGCGGACTATGGTCGTGCACTTAGTCCGGAGTTGGAGAATCAGGCACGGGTACCAGTAGATCTAGACTGTGCATACTTGAATTTGTGTCTGAGGTTGACACCCTAGGACTTGATACACCCTAGGGTGTACCTAGCGCAGTTTAACTACATTTCATGTTTGGGCCGTATGACACTGACACTTGACGAGTTAGGCTTATAGGGAGCCGATCAACTAGACCGTGTAGTTGGATCTTGATTTAGGTCACCTCATGATGTTGGGCCAAGCTTGGGCCAAGGGATCAATTCTTGTTTTTACTTGACATGTTAGAATGCTAGTACACCCGTGGTGCAAAACTTAACCTTGATTATGCGATGACACCTTTATCTATCTTGTTAGTTAATCATCATGCTAGTATGTTGTTATCCTTATGTTCATCTCAGCTTCTCATGCCAGTTAACTTTACTAGTTCATGGACAGATAGTAGTTAGGGCTTACCAGTCTTTTTGACTGACCTGTTTTCTTTCGCCTCTTTTCTTCCGTTCCCCCCCCCCCCCTCAGGTTCTCAGGGTGAGAACATTGGAGCTTAGCTTGGATCTTTATAGCTTGCTTACTGGATTTGCTCATGTACGGTTTTGGACATTGAGCTAGCTATGGTTTATCACTTCACTTTGGGGATAGTACTTTATGTATTTCAGTTTTTCAGTTTATGCTAGACTTTGTTTGTTGGAAAATAATGATCAAGTACTTTGTTGTAACTTAACTATGGTTTTGAAATGCTAGTTTTATCCGCTGCTTTACTACTCTGTTTTACTTATATATTCTGTCTTGTGATATCTGCATGCATGTTTACCTTGTTTAACGCCCCTCCAAAGCCAGTGTGCTTGCAAGAGTTACCCTGGCAGAGGTGGGGTGTTACAGAATTTGAATTTCTCGCGAGAGATGCAAAGAAGACATTGATTACGAAATATTAGGGTATTTAGATTAGCTTAGTACGTGATTAGTTCAGCAAATAATGAAAATAATGATCGAATGAGAGAATAGAATGAAGAGGTAATGTGGTATTATGAAGCATATAAAATTGTTGAGTTTTAATTTTTTTTTTTTAATTACCATACTGGGGTGCCCTTAGCACCACACTAAAAAAATTCAAGACATTTAGTATAATCTACAACTCAATTACATTAAATACCAAAATTTACTAAGCAAACAAAAGAATGATCAAGAGAGAACTAAAATTTAAAGTTTAGATACAAAAGCCCAATCATCAAGATCACTTTCAAAAATACCACTGTGAAGGAAAGAAGCAGTGCTCCAGTATACTTAATTGTCATTTATTAACCAATCGAAAATAAATAAATGAACAACCTTAGCAAAGTATGTATGCATATTATAAATATACGAACGCTCTGAAATTGATTAAGGATATAAATTCAGTTTCAATTTAGACTTTGGACTTTACAATATATTTTGAATCCCATTTTGAAAACATCGTTCTCTATACTACTTGTACTAACTTTGATCGGCAAATGCATTCGTTGATGCATAAACTAAAGTAGTTAAGGTACAAAAAGGAAGAAAAGAAAGTGGGAAAAAAAGAGGCAAAGTGTCAAAGTAGGCAGGGCGTTTTTTAAAGCATCTTACAATCGCTTGTTTGTGTTTTTAGCAAATATTACAACAGCTGAAAATTACTGTTAAATTGGATTTTGAACATTAAAAACTAGGTAAGTTTTATATGAATCCACAGTTTTAGTCTCCTCATCCACCCATAAAAATATCAACCTTTTACTTTAATATAATTTAAAAAATAATTAGTTTATCCACCATGCATATTTCTTTCTTCTTATCTTTTATATTACAGGTCACCCTTTTGTTTTATTGTTACAATAATAAAACTAATTCAAATTTATAAGATAGAATTTATCGTATATAAAAAATACTCGTATTTATCAGTGACTCAAGGTCTTTTATGTGTTCTTATAGTATAAGAGAGTTCAAATCTTAAAATGATTCAAGCTTATAAGGATATGTAGATGCTATCTCTTGATTTTATTGTGTTTCAATTAGGCAGAGCATGAATTTTAGTTTTTGTATATGAAACAAAAAATCAATCTACTATGTAGATATTATATTCCATATGTACACAAATTGAATTATGCAAAGCAAAATATAAGAGTAAGGAAATAACTAAAAATAGGAATATCATATTTTATCAGTTAATCCACCAGTGGATTAGCTTACAAATAATTCGTGGATTAACTTAATGAAATTATATTGTGGATGAACTAAAAGAAAATGTGGATGGAAGTAAAATTTACCTAAAAACTAATACGTGCAACTTTTATAACAAAACATCATGAATTCATCACAAACCAAAATGCCATGATGTCTACAACAACAAAATATTTGTAGAAACTGAAACGTGCGTTTTCAGGGCTTTTTCCGTGCACATATGTTGTTTTTCAGCGCCTTGCATACTCGGCGCGCCTGAAAGTGTGAAAGCCGAAGACTGCACCTTGGGCTTCTTTTCCACCCAGGTGAGCGCCTTAACAACACTGAAATAAATTTTAATCATGTCGAAAGGAATATTATATGACTCACAAATTTGTCTTGTACAGGCAAAAATCAAATTTAATATTGTTTAGTTTAAGCCCATCAACAACTCACCTATTGGTTGATGACTTTTCTGTTGAGAATGACAAAAGGACCTATTAAACTGCAGCACTCTTAGCATCACGGCAGTGCTTTTATTTGAAAAGACCAGTTCAAATTCTAACAACTAATTCAACTAAAGATAATACCAAATGATGTTGTACAAATTTGAACCAACAAACTTTTTATTTCCTGCTTCATTTCCTCCCCTAAACTAACTGCAGTACAGCAGCTAGTGTAAACAACTGTAAAATTCGTTCGTCTTTCCTAAACAACAAGGATTGTTGTAGAGGGTGTCGAACTCTGGGACCAAATTATTTTATTAATAAATCCAATCAAGTTATCCCTAACTTTTGATTGGTGGAAAACAAAGAAAATAGCAGAAATTAAATAAAAGAGAGTTTTAACAATAAGTGAAAGCAATTAGGGGATAATGACATAGATCAGATTCATAATCATCAATAGCCAAAAGATTAACCAGATCTAATACATGTTTCTGTCACAAACATGAATCAACGATAATAGGTTTTTAGAAACAAATATGTAAATAACGACAAGCATAGCCTATGCAGGAGCTCAACTCTACAACCATAGACTATCAGGACAGATTCACTATTTTATTTCTAAAACCCTAAATATTAAATCTAAATCTGATAAGTGTTAGATCGAACTCGAATATACCCTGTGAAGGAGCACAGCTCTTAAACGACACAGGGTATGAAGGTTCAGATCTAACCCTTAGTTCAAATCTAGATCTACATACATGAAGTTCTAATCTTTTGGCTATGTGATTCATATTGAATCATAACTATTAGCGTCATCACCCCCTAATTAAAGAGGATTAGCTAGACATAGCTAAAAGAAAAGAAAATAAAAAGAAAATAAACGACATAAATAAAATGCAATAAAAACTAAATAGAAGAGAGAAAGAAGAGTTTTATTCCAAGAAAAGGATTACAGAATAAAACTGAATGTGTTTTACAATGAATGAGATAAAGTGTATTTATAGCTGATATGACAAAGGCTACTTGGCAAATTCCACAATGTGGGACTAAAGAATTAGCCCAAATAACACATAAGCTAGTGTGAACGGGGTTGTAGAGTAAGAGGCCTTGTAAGTGAGCCAGTGTGAACGCGTGCAGTGCATGAATGAGAAGCCTTGCAAAGGAGCTAATGTGAACGCTACATGAGTCTTTAATGAGCCAAATCTATCCAACTGAACTCTATTTGCAACCGTTCTTCAATCTTTAAACTCTTCAAGCTTTAGTAATTTCAACTTCACTCTTTTTAAGCAAATTCTTCATGCTTTATCCATCAAATGCTCTAAACCAAGCTTTTTATCAACAATCTGAAAACACAGCTATAAATACACAGTATCAATTATTTTAAATATAAAATAAGATAAATAAGCGAATAAAATATACACATTTACGTGTATATCAGCTAGTTTAATGCAGCTACAACACAGACTCCCAACATTCCTCTAAGCTTTTGAAACACCTCCAATTTGAGAGCTTTTGTCGTAATATCTGCTGCTTGTTCACAAGTTCCACAGTGTTCTAGCTTAATGCTTCTGTCCTTCACAAGCTCCCTTCAAAAATGATATCTGACGTTGATGTGCTTGCTTCTTTCATGCATTACATGATTCTTTGGCAATTTAATCGTTGAGCTATTGTCACATTGTATTACAGTGCACTGTTCTTGTTCTTCACCAAGCATCTTCAAAACTCTTCTCATCCGAATGGCCTGACTTGCACATCCAGCGGCAGACACAAACTCAGCTTCTGTTGTAGAAAGAGTGACGACGGGCTGTTTTTTGACAACCAGGACACAACACCAGAACTCAACAAAAAACATAACCTGATGTGCTTTTGTGATCCTTTAAGTCACCAGCATAGTCACTATCCATGAATGCTATCAATTTTTCAGTATCTCCTCTTTTGTACAAGATTTCATAATCATATGTTGTTAGGCAATGAAAACTGTGCTTTACTATATATGGAATAAAGAGATGAACAAACAAGTATTTGTGAGAAGATAAAGGATTGCGGCATTTCACCAAGCACTTGTGTGCATCTGTCGAACATTACTGAAGATTTTATGAGGTTAACGCTGGAAGTCAATAGGTCAGAGGAGAAGGTTCAGGGAGGACATTTGATCACGGCCCAGGTTCCAGGATCATCAAACAATCTCTTGCCAAAGTGTGCATGTGCACAAGGAAGATCAATTAAGGACTTGCTGTTAATATGAGTACTTTTCTGAATGGGCTTAATTAAGATAAGGCCTGGTATGATGTTACCAGTAGCCGTTACTCTGATACCTATATATATGTGGCAATGTATATTCATTAAGTGTGTGTTGATTTTGAATGAGAATTTTATCTCATAAACTCTCTTGTTTTCTCTCAAACTACTTTCACTGCTTTTTCAGTTTCAGTAATAAAGATCAGTCATAAACCTTGCATCCATTATTATTTCCTGTTTGTTGTTCATCATTTCTCAACCTCTCTTGTACCCATTTTCTCCTATTTGTTCACTGGTTGTTGCATTATCTACCCTATACCATGCATCAACTGTCAACCTTTTCTAAAACCCTGCTACACGCACTTCTTATGCACCCATTAACCCATTTTTGAAGCACCATGTTAACAAGATCCAAGATGAAGAAAAGGGGGCATAACATATGTTCCCTTCAAATATCGTGTAATCCTTTTGGCAGCTAACAGATGCATCTCTGTAGGTCTTGGCATAAACTTGCTGGTGAGACTGACACTATACATCATATCTGGACATGTGGAGTAAGATATATTAAGCTGCCCACAATCTGCTTGAAAAAAGATTCATCAACTCTCACACCATGCTCATCCTTGCTAAGTCTGTGACCTGGAAAAATTGGATTGCCAACAGAATTGCATTCTTCCATCTTAAATTTCTTCAGTGCATCTTGGGCATAAGCCTTTTGACATATGAAAATGCCATTTGACCTTTGAGCGACTTCAGTTCTAGGAAAAAACTTCATTTTCCCCATATCAGTCATGTCGAAGGCACTCATCATGGATTGTTTAAAATTCTCCAACAACACACTGTCATTTCCAGTATAAATAACATCATCAACATATATGCTTACAAGCAACAATTTACCACTAGTGCCCTTCTTTGTAAATAGAGTTTGCTCGTTTGCGCATCGCTCGAAAGCTTCATTGATGAACCAAGCTTCTATGTGACTGAACCAAGCACGTGGGATTTGCTTTAGCCCATATAATGCTTTATGAAACTTGTACACCTTGTGTTCAGCTCCTTTTTTCTCATACCCCTTTGGTTGTTCAACAAATATGTCTTCACTGAGCTCTCCATGGAGAAACGCTGACTTCACGTCCAGTTGATGGATTTGCCAATCCTTTTGAGCTGCTAGTGCCAATTGTTAGAAAAGCTTGTGCTGCCATACAATAAACATGGGTTACCCACCAACCAAGCCACCAACCCCCACCAACAATCTTCTCACCCTATGTATACATTATTCTTCTTCATAACCTATATCCCATCTCAAATCCAATAAGAAGCAAAAAAAAAGCTTAAGAGTGAAATCGGGTGTTGAGTAAAAAGTGTTTTGTGTAATCACTTTGTAATATTCTCTCAAATAGAAGATTTGCAGCAGCCCGGAGACGTAGGCATAATTGGCCGAACTCCGTTATCAAGTTTGTGTGTCTTACCATTTCCACATTTTATTTTTTTTCTTCACAAATCTAATTATAAGGAAATTTGTGCAATTTCTCAGCAACTGGTATCAAAGTCAAAATATGTTAGAAAGGAAATCAAATTCGAGTGGGAGCGATGGCAGTAGATGAAGGAAAGGTGAAAATCGAGAAGTTTGATGGAGCAGACTTTAGCTTTTGGAAAATGCAAATTGAAGATTACCTATATCAGAAAAATCTTTATCAACCTCTCTCAGAAAAGAAGCCAGATAATATGAAGTATGAAGATTGGGTTCTTCTTGATAGACAAGCTCTTGTACTTATTCGATTGACGTTACCTCGCAATGTTGCTTTCAAAGTTCATTTGATGAGGCAATTGTTCAATTTGCGACAGGTATTATGGCGGCTCTCTACAGTATGTCTAAGAAGCTGTCAGTCTCTAACAAAGTTCATTTGATGAGGCAATTGTTCAATTTGCAGATGACAGAAGGTGCATCAGTAGCTCAACATCTCAATGAGCTGAATATAGTTACTTCTCGGCTAAGTACAGTTGAAATTGAATTTGACCAAGAAGTACGAGCATTGATACTTTTTCTTTACTACCGGAAAGTTGGAATGCTACTGTCACGGCTGTGAGTAGCTCATCAGGAAGCAATAAGTTAAAATTTGATGATATTCGTGATATGTTTCGCAGTGAAGAGATTCGATGAAGGGATTCTGGTGAGTCATCAAACTTTTCAATTTTGCATACACAACAAGAGGAAGAAATTCAACACGAGGAAACAGACGTAGCAAATCAAACTACCGAGGTAGGTTGAAAGACTGGAGATCTAAATCAAAAAATCTTAACAATTCTCATAGCTCAAAGACCGTTGAGTGTTGGAACCCTGGAAAGACTGGGCGCTACAAAAATCAAACTAGAAGTGCACCAAAGGACCAAGAGGCAAAGGCAGTAGCAAATGTTACTTCTAAGTTCTACCTCAGGAGGAGATGAAGCATTGATATGCTCTTTGGCGAGCAAGGAAGAGTCTTGGGTGCTAGACTCTGGAGCATTATTTCATGCCACTTTGCAGAAAGAATTCTTCGAAAGGTATGCCTCTAGACATCTAGGAAAAGTATATCTTAATGACGATCAACCTTGTGATATCGTTGGTAAAGTTGCTATGAAGATTAAGCTAAATGCGTCAGTTTGTGAGCTAAAGGATGTCAGGCACATACCTGACTTAAGAAAGAATCCAATCTTCGTAGGAAAATTGGCTAGTGAAGGCTACACTACGACTTTTCTTGGTGATGATTGGAAAATTTCAAAGGGTGCAGTGACGATTGCTCAAGGCAAGAAGAGTGGTACTCTCTACATGACAACAGGAGCCCAATGCTCGATCATTGTTGCAGCTAGCAATGAAAACTCCAATATATTGCACTAGAGGTTAGGCCATATGAGTGAAAAGGGTATGAAGATTATGCACTCAAAGGGGAAACTTCCAGGTTTACATTCAGTGGAAATAGGCATGTTTGAAAATTGTATACTTGGAAAGAAGAAGAGAGTCAGCTTTAAAATAAGTGGTAAAACCCCAAGGGAAGGCTGGAGTTTGTTCATTCCGATGTTTGGGGGCCAACGACCATCTCATCCATTGGTGGAAAGCAATATTTCGTTACTTTCGTCGATGATCACTTGCGAAAGGTATGGATTTATTTTTTAAGGCATAAATCTGAAGTGTTCGAGGCTTTCAGGATATGGAAAGCTATGGTTGGAAATGTGATAAATTTAAAGATCAAAAAGCTGAGAACTGACAATGGAGGTGACTATGAAGATGCCGGATTCAAACAGTTCTGTTATGAGCACGGGATCAAAATGCAGAGAACCGTGCCGAGTATGCCTTGACACAATGGCGTAGCTGAGCATATGAATCGAACGTTGGCAGAAAGAGCCAGAAGCACTCGTATACAATCAGGTCTATCGAAGCAGTTCTAGGCAGAAGCAGTCAACATGGCAGCTTGTTTGATCAGCAGAGGTCCTTCGGTTCCATTAGAGCACAAAATACCAAAGGAGTTATGGAGTGGAAAAGAGGTAAAATTATCACATTCAAAAGTTTTCGGTTGTATATTATATGTGCATATTACTGATCAAGGAAGGAATAAACTTAATGCACTCTGATCGGCTATGGCTAAAATGAGTTTGGCTATCGCATTTGGGATGATGAAAACAAGAAGGTGATCCGTAGCCGAGATGTGATTTTTGATGAAAGAGTAATGTACAAATACAGACATAAAACAAAAGTCAATGACTCAAAGTAGAGTGAGCCAGTATTTGCAGATTCAAATGATATTCCAAATAGTCTCATAACAGAACTGACTATAGCAAATCCTCAACCTGATGAAATCGTTGATTTGAGAAGTGTGGACCAGTCTGACACACTACATCATCCTACTCCAGCTCCTTGATTTGGAAGTTTGATGTATGCTATGGTCTATACGAGACAGACATTGGCCATGCAGTGGGAGTTGTTAGCAGGTTCGTGTCAAATCCGGGGAAAGCTCATTGGAAAGCAGTCAAGTGGACTTTGAGGTATCTACGAGGCACTGTACATAATGCTTTGTACTTTGGTAAAGGGCGGGTTAAAGCTCAAGTCTATGTAGGTGCAGACTTTGGAGGCGAAGTTGATCACCGAAGAAGCACTACAGGTTATGTATTCACGATTGGAAATACAGTTGTTAGTTGGATGTCATAGGTACAAAAGATTGTCACTTTATCTACTATAGAGTCTGAGTATGTAGCAATCACCAAAGTTAGTAAAGAGATGATATGTCTTCAAGGTTTGTTAACTGAGTTGGGATTCAAGCAGGAAAAGAATATCTTATACAGTGATAGTCAAAGTGCAATACACTTGGCGAAGAATTAAGCATTTCCATCCATAACCAAACATATTGGGCTTCGTTATCACTTCACCAGATCTCTACTGGAAGATGATGTGTTAATACTAGAGAAGATCGAAGGAAGCAAGAATCCAACAGATATGTTGACAAATACGGTAACTATCGATAAACTGAAGTTGTGTTCAACTTCAGTTCGTCTACTAAAAGTAAAAGGATCGGAATGGTTGTTGCATCGATCAAGGTGTGAAGACGGATTGAAATCGGTATTTAAGTGGGAGATTATTAGAGAGGCTTGTGCTGCCATATAATAAACATAGGTTGCCCACCAACCCCCACCAACCATCTTCTCACCCTATATATACATCCTTCTTCTTCATAACTTATATCCCATCCAAAATCCAATAAGAAGAATAAGAAGAAAATCTTAAGAGTGAGATCGAGTGTTGAGTGAAAAGTGTTTTGTGTAATCACTTTGTAATATTCTCTCAAATAAAAGATCTGCACCAGCCTGCAGACGTAAGCATAATTGGCCGAACTCCGTTATCAGGTTTTTGTGTCTTACCATTTCTACATTTTATTTCTTTTCTTCACAAATATATTGATAAGGAAATTTTCATAATTTCCCAGCAACTATCATTCTCACCATCTCCAATCTTGCAACAGGAGCAAACACTTCATGGTAGTCGATCCTATATTCTTGAGAATAATAGAACGTGCTTTAAATTTATCCACCTCTCCATTTTCATTAAATTTGGTTTTGTATATCCACTTAATGTCAATCCTTTAGCTACCTACAGGAAGGTCCACTAGCAACTAGGTTTTGTTTTTCTCTATAGCAGCAATCTCTGCGTCCATGGCCTTTCTCCATTCCATCTTTTGCATTGCTTCTCCATATGTCATTGGATAAACTGCACCAATCATGGCCATGTTGGCTATTATATACTCCTCCGAACAATCCGCACCACTTGTATAATCTTTTAAGTAACTCGGACGTTGAATTACTCTTTCTGACTTCATACGTGTAGCTGCTCTATTTGTGTCAGCCGGTGGTGATTGATTTTGAGCAAAATTAACTTCGTTTGTAGCATTCTCATATCCTTCATCTTCTTCGATGTCTTCGTTCAACACAGCCATCCAAGTAAGCTCCTTCTCGTTGTTGGACCTGCTATCATCCCAATTCCATTGCTTGTCTTCCTCAAAAACTACATCTTTGCTAATCACCATCCTTTCTTTGATTGGATCATATAATTGATAAACCTGAGACTTGTCACTTACACCCATCAACACACAAACATGGCTTTTATTTTCAAGTCTATCTCTCTTAATGTCTGGAATATGAACATGCCTCAAATAACCAAAAACTCGAAAATGACTTATGGATAGCTTGTTGTCGGTCCACATTTCCTCAGGTGTAACATTTTCAACAGCCGCAGTTGGACTTCTATTCAACACATATATTATCCATTTGACCGCTTCTGGCCAAATTGACTTTGGCACAGCCTTTCTTGACATTGTGGAATGAACAAGATTGATCAAAGTTCGATGTTTACACTTAGCAACTCCATTCTGTTGTAGGGTGTACGCTGTAGTGAGTTGTCTCTTGATTCCATGCTCTTCACAAAAAAGATGTAATTCCTTTGAATATAACTCTCCGCCTCTATCGGTACGCAAGCACTTGATATTCATGTTTGAATCATTTTCAACCATGCTTTTAAAGCTTTTAAAAAACTAAATGCTTCTGATTTCTCAACAAGAAAATAAGTCCATGCTTTTCTACTATAGTCATCAATAAAGCATAAAACATACCTCTTCTTGTTGTTAGATTCAGGAGTAATTGGACCACATATATCAATGTATAAGTTAAAGCTTTTGAACAACCCTCCAAGTGCTTTCTTTTGGAATTGAATCTCTGTGTTGTTTTCCCACAAGACAACTTTCACACACATGCTCAGATGGTGTGAGTTTCGGTAGCCTATTCACCATATCTTTCTCCTTTAGTAGTTTCAATCCCTTGTGACTCAAGTGAGCAAAACGACGGTGCCATAAGCTTTCCGATTCTATTTTTTGTGCATGAGTGTGATGACACCTTCATCCTATAGACTTGGTTACAATCACAACATTCTATTGTTTTTCATTCCAGTTTGAACAATCATCTATTTTTGTAGATGATATATTCTACACGTTCCTTTACTCATAAGAACCGTCAGCTCCTTTTTCTTGTAGTTGACCAATACTTAACAAGTTGTTAGTCAAACCTGGCACATAATACACTTCAGATAAGCAATAAACAATGCCATTGATTGACACCTTAACCTTGCCTCTTCCTTGCACAATCATTTTGTAGTTGTTGCCTAATTGATATGATGCCGAAACTGATCATCAATTTCATAAAATTTTGATATATCTCCAAATATATTGTTTGAGCAACCAGAGTCCAAAAACCAAACATCTTCTTTTCTTCCTTCATAGGTGTCAACATGAGCCATGAGTAACATTTCTTCTTTCTCCTCCACTTTAGCATTGTTAGCTTCCCACATTGGACAATCGTGTTGTTGTAAATGACCAATCTTATGGCATTTAAAGCACTCTACCGTAGCCCTGTTGAAGTTTCTACCTCTCTCACGCCCTCATTCCATTACTCTACCACGTCCTCTATCTCCTCTCCCTCTACCAAAATCTGTCGTGACATTCAACATTTTCTCTTCTCCATTGCTGATATTTCTTTTTTTATTTTTGCTCATGAACCAACAACGAACTTCAAAGTTGGTTAACTGAAAGATTTTTGATGTCTTTCGATTCTTCAATAGAGCAAACCACAAAATTCCATCTTTCAGGAAGCGTCCTCGGTATCTTTCAACAATTTTCTGATCTTCCACTGCTTCCCCAAGATTGCTCATATTATTTGACACTAGAACCACTCTTGAAAAATAGTCGGTAATTGATTCACCAACGTTCATTTCAAGAACTTCAAATTCCCTTCGAAGAGCCTGTAGCTGTGCTGATTGAACCTTTTCAGCTCCTTAGAACCTCTCCCTCATTGAGTCCCATAATTTTTTAGAAGTGTCCTTTCGGGTGGTCATTCTCATGGTTATCTTGTCAATGTCCTAAAACAAATAGTTTTCTCACTTTGAGATCCTTCAGCTTCAGATCGGCTGGATGGGCTAGCTACTCTTCATTCAACGCTTCATCCCTGGTTAGTTCTGCGTATCCAGTCTCCACTATGTGCCATTCCTTTGAATGCAGCAGGTTTTCCATGAGCATCTCTCAGTGCTTATAATCACCATCAAATTTCGGAATACTTAGCAAGCTGTCTTTTTCTGCCATCGCTCTCTTACCTTCTTATCCTTAAGTTATTTGAGGAAATTTCACCTTTACTTTTGTCTCATATCACAGCCTTGCTATGATACCAGATTATTGAGAATGACTGAAAGCAAAAAGATAGTGGTAATAGCAGAATAAATTGCACTTTCTAACTTTCATTAAAAAAACGAACTACCTAATATAGCCTTTACAACTTAAATAAAAAGACCTACTAAACTGCAGCACTTTTAACATCACGACAGTGATTTTACTTGAAAAACTAATTCAAATTCTAACTACTAATTCAACTAAAGATAATAACAAATGATGCGGTACAAATTTGAACCAACAAACTTTTTATTTCCTACTTCATTTTCACACTGGATATGGAGTGTTAATGGTTAAAGACAATCACTTAGAATTGGACCATGGAGATATTATTAATATTTGCAGCATTTGGCTTTAAAACATCTTTTCTTTAAAATCATCCATTTGATGTATTGGCAATTCATTAACTACTCCACTATCAGATGTTCCATAAACCTTCACTACCCGAAATGAGTCTAGCATGCATCTGAATTTTCTCATTACCATTCACGTATATATCTGATAAATACATCCACAGTCAGTGCGAGCCCAAGGCAGCTCATTGCCTTTAGCAATCAAGCAGTAAAAAAAATGAGGAAACAAAAAGCCAATGTATGACTTGAACTATGGTTGGCCCATACCAAACCAGAAACATTACCACCACACCAAATTGCCAACTATTACAATAATGATAAAGAAACATATACAACTATTTTTTAATATAAATCTGATATAACTCTCCACCACCCTCCATCATTGCCCACAGCGGAACAGTTGCCCTAGGCGACCGTCTTGATCGCTTTGTCCTAGGGTCGGGCCTGTCCACAGTGTCGGCTCTAGCAGTTTTTTGTCTTAGACAAAACTCAAAAAAAATGGGATGGGAAAAAATAATAATTAAAGATTCAGTTGTTGGGGTTCCAACCCACATCAACGATGTCTCAACAACTATTGAAAAATAACTAAACCATCCAGCTACAAGTCTTTCGAAGAATCTTACCCTCCCATTGAATCACATAAAAAATTTCAAAGGTTTAACTTACCAACTGCTGCCCCCTCGACCACATTCGCTGGTGTTGCCCTAGACGAATGTCTCGGCTGCCTCCCCCTTGGACCGGGCCTGTCCATTGGACATCGAATACCTAAACTGAGATATATGTTAAAATAATATGTAATTATGACATATGGTGTGGGTTGAAATGATATATATCCTTGTAATTGAAATTTAAATTGATTTCTCACTTGACCATAAAGTAGAAAATCAAATTATAAACACCGAATTTGATCAAATGAAATGTTTTCAAATCTATAAATTCGAATTTACTAAATGAAATTAATAAATAAATATTTAACGTAAACTTATTGTATTTAAATCTTAAAAGTTGAAATTAAGATTTAATTAGAATTTATCGAAATTCGGTGTTATGAGCCTAAAAAATGTTTTGTATGCGAAGTTATTTGTAAAATGGTAATTGTAACATGAATTCTTAAATCAAAATTTGAATCTAATAATGAACTAATTCGTGATACAAAATTTGAAACTTGAATCCAATATTGAATTAATTTGAAATACGATAACAGAGAATCTATATTTGAAGTGAACTGATTTCGACATGAAATATGTTGTTTTTTCAAACGTAAAATGATCACAGTGTGGAAAATGATGATTCATTGTTAAAAACACTAGAGGTGGATATTGGCATACTTTGTCAATAGTTTAACCACTTTAACAACTATGCATGTGAATGATGTTTGTAATGAACCACAAATTTGTTGTTTCCATTTTACAAATATATTCAAATTCGTTTTATTTCAGATAAAGAAATTTATGAATTTGATTTTGCATATAAATTTGAAATACGTACGTTTAATTTAAACATAAAAATCAAAGCGATTGTTTAAATCAAAATTTATTTGTTTTGGAATTTGACCTGAAATCAATTATTAAGTAAACATTGAAATATTGATTTTAAAATATGAATACTTTTATATATGAGATTGGTTTAGAAAATTTAACGTTATCATTCGTTTCTATGAATTCTAATTTCCCTAGCTCCATTGAAATTGATTTATACGATCGATTTACGGCACCGACAACCATAAAACATAGATAATGAATTTCTACATTAATATTAAACTACAAATTTTTGATGTGCTATCCTATTTGTATTGAAACACTGAACAAAATGGAATTCTATTCCGTGTGTTTGGATACTTGATTTGAACTGCGCGGCATTTAGTTTTTGAACTGACGGCGTTCACATTGTAGGGCCTTCATGTTTATATTTCCTAGCCTGTAAATGTAGATTTGAGTGAAGTCGAACCACACATTTCAAATCTCAAAGCATAACCAAAAGAAAAAAATAAACATATATGTACGTGTGTGTGTGTGTGTGTGTAAATTAATAGTTATTCTGAAAGCATGAACTTTTGATCCGACAGTGAACTTCTCATATTGCCCTTCAAATTCAATTCTTTTAAAAAAAATGTCTACCTAATCCTCAAAATAGCATCTGCTGTTAATTAGAGTGCAACATAGAGTTGTGTTCCTAAAAAGTAGCATCCTTGTTATATCTAGGTTTGAATATTGACTATAGGCTTTATATTTTTTAACATATAAAATACTTACTCCATCAACTTTCTTTCCAACAATATAGCTAATAATATAGAAGTGTTAGGGTGCATTCGCAAACGAACTAAAAGGGGATTTTCGCGAACGGAGAATGCAATTTTTTTACGAAAGGGACAAATTGAAATAGGTATTGTTATTATTTTATTATTTATTAGTTTGTGTTTAATAAAGTAGTACAATGCAAAATACAAATTGTAGAATATAATTGCAGAATTCAAATTTCATAATACAAAGTGCAGAAATTAAAATGCAAAACTAAAAAAGCAGAAACTACAAAAATAACACTATAATGCATTTTTCCTAAGCTTATCCACGTTAGGGATTGCGGAATGGATCGTTAAGGAAAAACAAACACTAGAGGGGGGTGAATAGTGTTTTTGATAATTTGAAAAGAATCTAAAACTTATGTGAACTACTATATGAATCAAACACCACAGAGACAATCACAGACACAGTATCAAATACAAACACAAATATAAACAAAAGCAAAGTGCAGAAAAGGAAAGAACACACCAGATTTTATACTAGTTTGGAATTGCTCCTACGTCCAGTCCCACACAACGCTGAATTGCGCAGAATTTTATTACTATATCAATAATCAATTACAAACTCCTTGATTTCACGGCTACAAGGGATACCACCGATTCCAACCTCCTTGATTTTATGAATATAAGGGATACCACCGATTATCCATCCTTGATTTTACGGCTACAATGGATACCACCAATTACTTACACAATCCAAATAATTACAAATAGCCCTATAACTCTTCAATAACACACTTGATTCATAGAGTAATGAGTAGAGAGTGTAGAGAGAAGAAGACTACTGAAAAGAGAATTGAATTTGGTAGTATAGGTGTATAAATCATAAAAATGATAAAGAATAATGGTTATATAAAAGGGAATGAAGATGAAGAAGAAGAAGCAATAAAAAATTCGAAATCAGCCCCTTTTTATAGTGTGTGAAAGATTGCAACGTCTCAGAACCGTCACAAATAATGAAAAGACCATTCTTTTCAATTTTGAAAAAATGGCAGTTATGTGCCGACATGTATATATATATATATATATATATATATATGTATGTATGTCGACATGTACATGTATAAAATTGAAAACATTTTTCAAGTGTTTTGATATATATATATATATATAATTTTGGAAATTCTTGAATTAAAATATAATGTTAAAAATAAATATTATAAAGTAGAATATCGTATGAAAACATAAATATAAACTATATAAACATATTTATAAAATTATAGAGTTTGATACTATATAAATATAAAGTATAAAATATAAATCTTATAAAGTATAAACTTATAAAACTTAAGTTTAAAATAAAAATAAAAATGGAAAGTAATATAGAGAAGAAAGAGATTGAAGATAGAATTCGAAAGCAGAATTTGAAATTATTTTGAATTTGAACCTGGAGTGCTATTCAGAGTCTTACGTAATTTAGACTCTATAACTATATTTATCTTGAACTCTTAAACTCTTGAAATCTTGAATACTCATGGGTCTTGAAACATCTCTGAATTCTGAATCTCTAACATCTTTAAACTGTACAGTCTTTAGTAATAATTCCTATATATAAATCCTGCACATGTATATATATATATATATATATATATATTAGATAGAAATGTTAGTATATATTTTATAATCAATTAATATTGAAATAAGGTCATTGTCATCAAAACTCCATTCTCCAACAATCTCCCATTTTTTATGATAACAACCTTAGTTTAAAAAATATCATACCTGTATATATCGTTTGATGATGATCCTTCAAATACTCCCCTTGTCTATATGAATCTTATAAACTATGTCTATGTTTTATAATTTCCCCCCTTTGGCATTATCAAAAATAAATTCTAAAACTACCCCCCTTAAATCTTATAACTAACTAAATATCCTATTTAACTCTATACTAAAGTACTAATAAATATAACTCCCCTTAAATGTATGCCTATATTATATCCTAATAACTATATAATACTTCCTGAATTGAATAACCTTATATTTCCCTATGATTCTAAATCTAAAATATTATAACTCCCCCTAAAATTATGACTATACTAGTCTAATAAACTAAATAGATGAATAGTAAACTAAGCAAACCAATCAATTCAAGTAAATCAATTGAAACAAGCAATTCAAACATTCAATTAAATCAACTAAAGCATTCTTGAACCTTCATCTAATCCTTCGAAACTTTAAAACTCCCCCTTAATCTAATACAAGACTATACCTATCCTAAACTCTAATTCCCTTAAAACTATAATAAGACTTTATTCTATACTAGGATTTAACTAAGATATCCTTAAAATAAGTATTTTTCTAGCAAACCTATCAACCACTAATGAAATTTAATCATGTCAAGTAAGTCAATCAGGCCAAACAAATAAAAAAAGTCAATCAATCCAATCAATTCAATCAGGCCAATCAATTCAACAAAGCGAAACAAATCAATCAAGTTAATCAAGACAAAGTAAATATGTTATGTATACTTGTTATGTGTGGAGTTAAAGTAAAATTGTAATGCAATGTGTTGGTAATAATGCAGTAAGACATATGCAAAACTATATGAAGTGGTATATTGAATGAAATGCAATTTGTGATAAATGATTTTAATTAGAGATGCACTTTAATGATGTATGATATGAAATAAGATGTGTAATGATATTATGGTAATAATATATAGAATGATTTGATGATGATATGTATTTCTATAAAAGATACTTAAAGTAATATCTAACTATTATGCATATAATAAATTATTTGAATCAAACAAGGATAATATTAATTTCTAGAGTTAGGTTAATTACATTAATGAAAGTGATTGAAACAATAATAAAGATAAGAGTTTAATTAAAAAATATTCATGATAAAATATTCAAAATAATTATGGAGTTAAATAATATTAGTAGGGTAAATATAGTAAGAATTGAATATCCTTTTAGAGAGAATATAAAATTATATAACGTAGAATATAAACATGTATTCATAATAGTATATAAAAACTGATTTTAAATTGAAACTTTAGAAATCCAAACATATTTATTTGCTAGATAACAATTTATATGTTAAAATTTTAAAAGATACCTATAGTTATAACAAAATTATTTTAATGAAAACTAATAATATGAAGTAATATATTATTATTTTTATACCAAAATATTAGGTTAAATATTCAAGCTTTTTTATAAATCTTAATAAGAAATCAAAATAAGTACTAAGTTACAAATAATATTTGTGAAATCATATGAACAATATATATGTTTAAACTATATATGAAAGATAAGTAAAATTACATTTGATAATAATAAAAAAAATTAACTCATATATCATGTTAACAGGTCAATATAATTTTATTAATTTATATGATTATAATATATATATATACATATTTTTTTTGAAACAAGATATAAGAAAATAAGTAGACATATAAAGTTAATAACTAGAATTTGAACTGGTATTTTCTAATTGAAAAGATGGAGGGAAGTTTGAAAGTTTAAACTCTTGAAATTCAAATTTTAAATTTCATTATGTCGACATGACCATTTTTATATGTCGACATACATGTAGAAAATCAAAATATATATTGTTTTTACTTCTTGGTTTTATATTATCGATTTATATTTTAGGTTTAACTATTTCCTGAAATAATATTAATCCTAACAAACATACAAAATTTATTTTATTATTTTATTGATATTTTGAATTTCAAAATTCAAATTTCAAATTTGAATTTTAAAGTTTTAAATTTCAAATTCAAAGCAAAGCAAACAAGCAAGACAATCAAAACATTCATTCAAGAAAAAAATTTAAAAATTAATTAAAGCGTACCTATTTTTGCAATCCTTCTTTTTGTTGTTCTTCCATTGTCATGAATCACACATTCACATCTTCTAGAATTTGATGACGGAATCTGCTTTGTTGCGACGGGCTCGTTTTTCTGGTCAGGACAGTATATTCATTTGCTGAATTTGAACACCGTATGAGAAAGATATCGAAGATTTAGTAGTTCAATCAACTTCCCGCCAAAATTTGAATTTGAATTTTGAATGAATGGACACTTCAATTACTATATAAAGGCCCAAAAGTCATGTCACCTCACAATCTCTTCTTCTTCTTCTCGTTTTTACTTTCAATCAAACTTTTAGGAGGCATAACTTCTTCATTTCTTAACGGAATTGGATGAAATCAACGACAAACCGAAGATGAATTCAAGGATTACGATCCAGTGACGATTTGGGGATGAATTTGGATGGTATTGAGGTGCAGCAAGTCGAAACAGTGAGAGATATGCATGAAATCCTGTAACAGTTTTACAATTTTGCATAGCCAACTTCAAATAGTCATATCTCACTCAATTTTGATTGGAATTTGACCATCTATCCATCAAATCGACCGCGAGAACGAGAACTACAATCTGAAAAAGAATTTGAGACAAAATAGTCTAACCTGTAGATGCAATTTGAAGATAACAGTCGATAGTTTTGGGTTCATTCTTTCTTTATTCACTAAAACTTCATTTGATCATTACTTGATCAATTCTTGACGGATTTACATGAAACCAGCGGCACTCCAAAGAAAATGAAGAGAAGTACTTTATTAAATCTACTTGTAGATGAGAATCAAAAGTGTCTACTTATCTGGTACCCATTTCTTTGTTGATTTACATTGTATAATTCCATTTCTTCCTCTTGATGTCTTTTCACCAACCGTCATTACTCTTCTTCAATTGTCTTTTAGAATTTGAATTCTCAACACTCATATACACCAATTCGGAATTTGAATTTCCAATAGCCACCTTTTCAGAATTTGAATTTTCAATAGCCACCATTTCGGAATTTGAATTGTCAATAGCTAACATTTCGGAATTTGAATCACCAACAACCATTTTACCCATCTTTTCAACTTTTGAATTTTCAAAAGCCGTATAACACATATTTTCCTGCAAAACAACACAACTTTTCAAAGAATCAAGTAATAACTAATTGTAATTTGAAATAATAACATCATGACGATTCTATTATATATCCATTTGAACTTTTCAAGAAATCATATCATGATAACTTGATTTTCAATAAAATTGAATGCAGACTCATCTAATACTGATGCAATACATGAATTAAAACTAGTGTTAATTATTTCAAAATTTTCCATTAAAAAGTTTTCAAAAATCAGATTATGAACTTTTTGAAAGACCTTGCTCTGATACCAATTGTTAAGGATTGCGGAATGGATCGTTAAGGCAAAACATACACTAGAGGAGGATGAATAGTGTTTTTGAGAATCTAAACAAAATCTAAAACCTATGTGAACTACTATATGAATCAAACACCATAAAGACAATCATAGACACAGAGTCAAACACAAATACAAATATAAACAAAAATAAAGTGCAAAAAGGAAAGAACACACCGGATTTTATACTGGTTTGGAATTGCTCGTACGTCTAATCCCGCACAACGATGGATTACACAGAGTTTTATTACTATATCAATAGTCAATTACAACGTCCTTGATTTCATGGCTACAAGGGATACCACCAATCCCAACCTCCTTGATTTCACGGCTACAAGGGATACCACCGATTACTTGTCCTTGGTTTCACGGCTAAAGGGATACCACCGATTAATTACACAACCCAAACAATTACAAACAGCCCTATAATTCTTCAATAGCACTTGATTCAGAGGGTAATGAGTAGAGAGTGTTGAGAGAAGAAGATTAGTTAAAACAGAATTGAATTCGGTAGAGTACAAGTGTAAAAATCATAAAAATGATAAAGAATAATGGTGTAATGAAAGGGAATGAAGATGGAGAAGAAGAAGTAATAAACAAATTTGAAATCAGCCCCCTTTTATAGTATGTGAAAGATTGTAACGTCTCAGAACCATCACAAATAATGAAAAGACACTTCCTTTCAATTTTGAAAAAATGACAGTTATATGTCGACATGTATGTATATATATGTCGACGTATACACGTATAAAATTGAATTTTGAACATTTTCCAAGTGTTTTGATATATATATATATAATTCTAGAAATTCTTGAATTAAAATATAGTGTTATAAATAAATATTATAAAGTAGAAAATCATACGAAAACATAAATATAAACTATATAAACATATTTATAAAATTATAGAGTTTAATACTATATAAATATAAAGTATAAAATATAAATATATAAAACTTATAAAGTATAAACTTATAAAACTTAAGTTTAAAATAAAAATAAAAATAGAAAGTAAAATAGAGAAGAAAGAGATTGAAGATAGAATTTGAAAAACAGAATTTGAAATTATTTTGAATTTGAACCTGGAGTGCTATTCAAAATCTTACATCTAGACTCTGTAACTATATTTATCTTGAACTCTTGAAATCTTGAATACTCATGAGTCTTGAAACATCTCTGAATTCTGAATCTCTAACATCTTTAAACCTTACAGTCTTCAGTAGTAATTCCTGTATATAAATCATGCGCGCACACACACACACACACACACACACATATATATATATATATTCTAGGCAGAAGTGTTAGTATATATTTTTTTAATCAATTAATATTGAAATAAGGTTGTTGTCATCAAAACTCCATTCTCCAACAATCCACAGAGTAACAAACACATTAATTCCTTAGTTGCTCCGGCTTGTCTAGCACATAAAGAATTGTGCCCTCTGGTCTAATACTCCGTCACGTACACCGCCACCTCTCAATTCCCATAGTTGTCAGTATCGCAAGCAACAGCAATGCACGCAAGGATAATATCGTCCTGTGACATGGAAGAAGGAGCAGAATGAGACGGACCGACACTCTGCCTAACATGTCGACGAGTGGGACAGCTAGAGATCTCAGCAGTATCACCCCTGATGAAATCGCAGTAGAGCTGGTTGCGAACTGCATTGTAATAGGAGGGTCTCGTGGAACTATAAACTGACAATCTGTTGTATTCATGCAGCCTCCAAAAAGATCGTCCATATCTTTGAATTTGTCGGGAGTTGCATGCTTGTACTTGCTGCACTGTGCGGGTATCGTATCCCACCACTTGTCGGTTCCACCAACGGTGTCCTCGTTCCAATACTCGACAGGTCTCTGTAGTAGCCGATTCCACAAAGACCATCCCTTTTGAGATTGTCAAACTTGTTCTTCATCTGGCTTGCATTGTAATTGAGGTCAGTGCGCTGGTTGAAAATCAGGGCAACGTCCTCATACCACTATGCCACAGAATCTTGACGTTACGACAGGATCTCCATGCAAACATCGATAAAAGTGTTGGTTCGTTCGTCATTCCAATTGACGATAGTGCTGGTCGAAGACGATCGGCTACCTGACATTCTGGAAAAAAAATCAAAAAAAAAACATATATGATAGATATTGAGATGAAAAACACGAAAATAGCAACGATCACCTGAAAATGTTGACGTAGATTCGTGAAAAAATTGAAGACGTTTCAGATTTGGGGTGTTTTGATGATGGAAATGGAGAAATAGGGTAGGGTTTATATAGGAAGTGAAGGGAAACGATCGTTGGAGAATAGACATTCGACGTCCTGACGCGTCGGACGTGTCCGACGCAAAGGCTGTTCTCCAACGTTTCAATTTGAATGGGTAAAAGCATGGGTTCCACCTTGAACGTGCCAGACGCAGACGCTAACTTAACCTACCCATTTCGACTTGCAGACGGTCGGTACCTTAGTGCTAAACAAAAATATAGGTTCGAGTTGGTCCAACCTAGATCAATTAGTATTTTATATATTGTGAAATTATTGCCAAAAATCATCTTATGCCTATAAATACTCCACCCGTTCTCCATTGTTGTTCCTTTTCAGCACTCTATATTGCCTCTCTTCCTATTCATGTCTTAGCCGAACAGTGTTCACTGCTGCTGCACTACTTTTAAAGCTTAGTTAGATTTATATTTTTTTTTCCCAATAATGTTATCTGCACTATTTTTCTTGGCAAATTCTATTTGGACCCAAGAATTTGCTGAGTACACCCAGAAAAAACGATAACAAAACTGCATTTACTTTACAATTTTTATTTTTTATTTTTCAGCATACCTCTTAGGACCCTTACGAGATTCTTTACTCCACCTCGTAGAGCCCTACGAGATTCTTTACTTTACCTCGTAGGGTCCCTACGAGGTAAAGTAAAGAATCTCGTAGGGCTCTACGAGGTGGAGTAAAGAATCTCGTAGGAAACTTACGAGGGAGGGTAAAAATGTCTTTTTTCAAATAATACATGAGTGAACTCAGTAAAACATTGGGTTTACCTTGTTTTTTCGGATTTGCTGGGTTTACTCAGCAAATTCTTGGATTTAAATAGAATTTGTCATTTTTCTTTCCTGCGACTATTGAATTCACCAAGAGACATCATTCAGGTTTAGTAAAATCAGCAGGCAATACAAAGCAACGCCTTGATGTTTATTTGCTATAGAAAGCACGGCTTGTGCAACTATATATGTTCTTTTTTTCAACGTACAAACAAGCAACCTTCTGACAATTTTATTTTCCTGTCAAATGTTAATTGTACAAAGAGATGGATGGAGGAGAAATTCCAAAGCTCCTGGCTAGACTGGCACCTGAAAAGAGGGTGAAGACTTCTGAACTAAGAGCATCGAGATACAAAAGATGGATAATTTTAATAACTAAATTTCCAATACACTGCGATCATTTGTATACATCAGAAGTATTCTTTCATATTCCTCGAATACTTAAAAACTTGTACAAAAGTTCAAAAATAATTAAATACAGTAACATAATAAGGTGGTTATATTCCAAACGTCAAAAATTACATAATCGATGCTATTTTGTTTTTCCTCATCAACTAAGATTCTTGATTGGTAAAACTATAACAACTTGCCACTACTATTTGACATAAGAGAAGCAGCTGCCGCGGAGGCTGTAGGCACAACTCCAGATGCAACTCCAGGTTTTGATAAATGCAAAAGCCTGTTAATACCAAAATCATTCTGTGCTTTAATATTCACAAAAACAATGCGCATCCCCTAAAAACCAAATTCCACAGAAGTTTTTACTATCAGACAGCACACTAGTAGGTAAATTCATAAGCAAGTTGCACTAAACATCTACAAACTTAAATATCTGTCTGAGACTATTATAGGATGTTGATTGAAACAAATTCAACAATGGTTTGTAATATAAACTTATGATGAGGTACATGAAAGGTAAATATTATAAAATGTATACGGAATGATAACTATTTTTCCAATTTTGAGAGTTTGTTTTACATTGGTGTGAAGCTACCACGATACTATGATACATTGTATGTTGCAGTGTACCGTAAAAGACATAATAGGAATCCGAACGCAAGGCCTAATTGGGTACTTCAGCAACGAATCTGCACCTAGTAGAGATTAATTAACCGAGCGGATATTTATGACATGTAAAAGAAATCCATACGTAAGGCCTAATCGGGTACCTTTGAGACATAATAGACATCCGAAAGTAAGGCCTAATCGGGTACTTCAACAACGAATCTGCACCCAGTAGGAATTGTTTAACCAAGCGGGTACCTATGACACATAATAGACATTCGGACGCAAGGCCTAATCAGGTACCTATGATACGTAAAACACAACTAGAAGCAAGGCCTAGTCGGGTACCACAACAACGAATCTGCATCCAGTAGGGATTGATTAACCGAATGGGTACCTATGACACGTTGAAGACATCCGGATGCAAGGCCTGGTTATATGTTTAGTTATAGGCTTGGTTAAGTTTTGGTTATATGTTTAGTTATACGCTTGGTTATATCATTGGTTATGAATTCGATTATATAATAAAGTATTGGGTTGGTTAAAGGCTAAATTATTACTTTGCTTATGGGTTTGGTTTGGTTATGAGGACTGTTTTGCATTTGGCTGAGGGCTTGGTACAATGTTAAATTATAAAACATAAATAAATTCAGTTATGGACTCGGTTATATGCTCAATTATATGCCCGGTTATGAGTAATATGTTTGGTTATGGGCTTGGTTATAGACTTGGTTTTGGCCTTGGTTATGGGCTCGATTACGAGATTGATTATGGGTATTATGTTCGGTTATGGGCTTGGTCATGAGTTCAATTATGACCTTGGTTATGACTCGGTTATGGGTCTTATGTTTGGTTATAGTTCAAAAATATAAAATATAAATTCGGTTGTGGACTTGATTATGAGTTCGGTTATAGATTCGGTTATGGGCTCAGTTGTGTGATTGGTTATGGGCTCGGTTATGGTTCAGCTACGGGATCAGCTATAGTTTTGGTTATGACCCCAATTATGACCGCGGTTAAGAGCTTATTTATTACCTCAGTTATGAGCTAGGTTGAAATATGAATTAAACACAAATAAATAATTTTAGTTATGGGCTCGATTATAAGCTTAGCTATAATCATGATTATGGGTAATATTTTTGGTAATAGGCTTGGTTACGTCCTTGGTTATGAGGTTGCTTATGGGAAATATGTTTAATTATGGGTTTGGTTATGAGCTCAGTTACGAGTTGGGTTAAGGGCTTAATAATGACCATGATTATGTGATTGGTTATTACCTTTGTTATTAGCATGGTTATGGATTTTATATTCGGTTATGAGTTCGATTAGGAGCTCATTTGTGGTTATTATGTTCAGTTATATATACTATGTTCAGTTATGTGTTTGGTTATACGCTCGGTTATAGGCTTAGTAATTATCTTGGTTATGGACTTAGTAGTAATTTGTTCGGTTATGCACATGATTGTAGGCTTGATAACGTACTAGGTTATGTAAAAGCTCGAGTATGACTTTGTTTATGGTTCAATTTGGTTGCAGGGACGGTTATGAAATTGGCTAAGGATGACTTACAAATTAAATATAAGTCGTAAAATACAAATAATAAATATACGAGCTAAATTAGAAAATATAAAATATAAAACATAAGATATGAATAAAATATAAATAAACAATTTCGATTATGGGCTCGGTTTCGAGCTTAGTTATGATCTTGATTATGGGTAATATTTTTGGTTATGGGCTCGGTTACGACTTTGGTTGTGAGCGTGGTTATGGGAACTATGTTTAATTGTGGGTTTGGTTATGAGCTTGGTTAAGAGCTTGGTTAAGAGTTCGGCCATGACCTCAGTTACGAGCTGGGTTAAGGACTCAATTATGACCTCAATTATGAAATTGATTATTACCTCCGTTATTAACATGGTTATGGATATTATGTTCGGTTATGGACCCGATTATGTGCTCATTTGTTGTTATTATGTTCAGTTAGCATATTATGTTCAGTTATGTGTTTGGTTATATGCTGTTCAGTTATGTGTTTGGTTATATGCTTGGTTATAGAGTTATTAATTAGCTTGGTTATGGGCTTAGTAGTATTCTGTTCGGTTATGCGCACAATTATAGGCTTGATAACGTATTAGGTTGTGTAAAAGCTCGATTATTATTTTGTTTATGGTTTAATTTGGTTAGGGGGACGGTTTAGCTAAGGATGCTTATAGATTAAATATAAGTTGCATAATACAAATAATAAAATAATAAATAAAAAAGCTAAATTAGAAAATATAAAATATAAAACATAAAATATAAAATATGAATAAAATATAATTAAATAATTTCGGTTATGGGCTTGGTTATGAGCTTAGTTATGATCTTGATTATGGGTGATAATTTTTGTTATGGGCTCGGTTACGACCATGGTTATGAGCTTGGTTATGGGAACTATGTTTAATTATAGGCTCGGTTAAAACCTCGGTTATTAACACAATTATGGATATTATGCTCGGTTATGGGCTCGATTAAGAGCTCATTTGTGGTTATTATGTTCAGTTATGAGTTTGGTTATATGTTCGGTTATAGGCTTAGTAATTATCTCGGTTATGGGTTTAGTATTCTATTCGATTATGTGCACGATTATAGGCTCGATAACGTATTAGGTCGTGTAAAAGCTCGATTATTACTTTGTTATTTTATTCGATTATGTGCACGATTATAGGCTCGATAACGTATTAGGTCGTGTAAAAGCTCGGTTATGGGCTTAGTAGTATTCTATTCGATTATGTGCACGATTATAGGCTCGACAACGTATTAGGTCGCTGTATAGGCAGTCAGACAATCAATTAGTCAATTTTGATCAAGGTAAAGCTAGTATAAAGGATAATCTAGTAGAACTGAACAACTTACGGAGCCAAATATTCACAGAAGGATGTGATTGCAGTAACAACTTCATTATAATTATCAGAAGCAGCAGGAGCAGTGATTTCCAACATTTGTATTTCAGGTGTCACAGGCACAGCTTCATCAATGGCGTGAAGTTTCGGAATTTTGTAAGTCGAAGTAACATTAGCAGTGATGTGGGCAGCATCTCTATTGAACTGAAAAGAGAACCCAACCTTCAGAAGTTCGTGGTCTAATTTATAGCCAAGTGCATAGAACAGCCGCAAAGCAGTGTTGCTTACTTTACTCTCTACAACTGTTCGGACCAAAACTGAAATTTGTTCCGCACCAGCACCTCTCATAGCACCCCCAACATGTCGGACAGTCCTTTCAAATTCATAAAACTCAATACTATCTTTTGATATGCATTATATAAATACTAAGAAGGATCTTCAGATAAGTTTAAATTCTTTACAATAGCAAAACAAAATGTTCCCAACTTTAAAGCTATCTTGCATACTAATTTAGAGAGCACATTATGTTCAATCCAAGAGCAATACAAAAATATCATCGAAATAAACAGATATGATGCCAAAATTATTCCAAAACACCATAATTTTGAACTAAAAATACATTTTCTGAGAATAATTATAATTAACCGATGACCAAAAAAATAAAAATAAAAAATAAAAACTAAAGAAACATACTTATAAGCGTGACATCGGCATTTGAAGTTTTTAACCAACTTGAGAGCAGTCAGGAAAATTATTTTTGCCTATTTTTTGAAGTTAGTCAATTTGCACATTTTCTAATCCATTAGCTATTTAGTTTGGATGAAATCGTGCCCTATAAGGTACAATAGCAACAGCAGCATTCAGAACAAATGAATAAAACCGTGTTACTTGTATTGAGCAGATATATGCGTTCAACAACGCAGTTAACAACACTAGACTAAAAACAACAGAAGGACATACCAAGAAGGGATGTTTTGCGTCAAATCACAAATAAGACGTATCTCAGAGGGAACCATACCTGAAAATTATAAATTATAACTGATCAATAAAGGGAAAAATATCAAAGTACATGTATATCAATGTAGGAAACTAACCGACATTAGGACCACTTTTTAAGCATATTTCATGAACCCTCAATCGTTCTTTAGGGGCACCAGAGAGACCTTGAAGAAGAGTTTCAAGTGCATCAACATGCTGAAATGACGGTACTTGTTAGTTGGTCAATATCATCATTATTTTTATGTGGATCCCATTCTAACTTGGATCTCTTCAATTACAATTTGATTTTCAAACTTCAATTAAAAACTCGATCGAAACCACAACAACAACAACAACAACAACAACACAACAACAAAGCCATATATCCCAAACAAGTTGGGGTTGGCTAGATATGAAACCCAAAATTAAAATAAAATAAAATTATATATATATATATATATATATAAAGAGTTTAAAATAACCAAACAAATAAAAAAAGTCGTCCGATAAAGAGTTGTTTTAAATAATAATAATACTAATAATTAAAAAGGTTCAATAAAAGTGAAATAAAATCTAAAATAGTAATAAAAAGTAAAAAGGTTCAGTAAACGTGAAATAAAGTCCTAAGGTTCTGGTATATGGATTGCCAGTTTTCATGCACTCCTATCAACTACCAGCTCTTCCGATAAACTCCAGTTACTTAAATCTCTCTTTATTATCTCCTCCCATGTCATTTTAGGTCGACCTCTACCTCTCTTTGGGTCTTCGGCGTGGCCTAGAATTCCAACGCGTACAAGTGCATCGTACGGTCTACGTTGGATATGTCCAAACCATCTCAAGCAGTATTAGACTAACTTCTCTTCAATAGGTGCAACTCCAAATTTTTCCCGAATATCCTCATTTTTAATCCGATCTCGTCTGGTATGCCCACAGCTCCAACGCAGCATCTGCATCTCTGCTACGCTTATCTTCTGGACGTGTTGCCTCTTAGTAGGCCAACATTCTGCACCATATAACATTGCAGGCCTGATTGCTATCCTATAGAACTTTCCTCACCTTTAAGCTTCTGAGGAATCTTCCGATCACAGAGAATGTCAGATGCTAGTCGTCATTTCACCTATCCTGCTTGAATTCTAAAACTAACATCCTTATCAATCTCTCCATCAAACTGCACCATAGATCCAAAGTATCGAAACGATTCCTTCTTGGTACCACTCTACCGGCCAGGGTAACATCTCTGTCATCTGACCTGACACTGCTAAACTCACACTTCATATACTCTGTTTTAGTTCTGCTAAACCTGAAATCCTTTGATTCCAAGGTCTCCTTCCACAACTCCAGTTGTCGATTAACCCATATTCTACTTTCATTAATCAGCACAACATCATCGGCAAGGAGCATACACCAGGGAATCTCCCTTTGTATATCTTTTGTGATTTCATCCATCACTAATGCAAAAAAATAGGGGCTCAAAGCCGAACCTTGATGCAACCCTATGTTAATTGGAAAGTCTCTGGTCTCATCATCGCATGCCCTAACACTAGTCACAACCCCCTCGTACATATCCTTAATAAGGGTAATATATTTTGATGGCACTCTCTTTCTTTCTAGCGCCCACCACATAACCCTCCTCGGCACTTTGTCATAAGCTTTCTCCAGGTCAATAAAAACCATGTGGAGATCTTTCTTCTGCTCCCTGTATCTCTCCATAAGTTGTCTAACCAAGAAAATCGCCTTAGTGGTTGATCTTCCAGGCATAAAACCAAATTGATTCCTAGAGACACTTGTCAACTTCCTCAAACGCTGCTCGCAAACTCTCTCCCAAAGCTTCATTGTATGACTCATAAGCTTAATTCCTCTATAGTTTGTGCAACTTTGAATATCTCTTTTATTCTTGAAGATTGGAACTAAAATGTTTCTCCTCCACTCATCTGGCATTTTGTTTGATTTGAAAATATTATTGAACAACTTAGTTAACCATCTTATCCCTGCATCTCCAAAGCATCTCTACACCTCAATAGGAATGTGTCAGGTCCTATCGACTTGCCTGATTTTATACGTTTCAACGCCCCCTTTACCTCAGCTTCTTGAAATCTCCGCACAAAATGTCTATTGGTGCTGTCGGCTAAGTCTTCCAACTCGATCGAAGAGCTATCACTTTCTTCGTTGAAAAGCTTATCAAAGTATTCTCTCCACCTATTCTTTATCTCATCGTCTTTCACCAAAAGTCTATCATTCTCATCTTTAATGCATTTAACCTGATTGAAGTCCCTTGTCCTCTTCTCGCGTAGCCTAACTATTCTATAAACGTCTTTTTCACCCTCATTTGTACTTAGCCTTTGATACAAATCTTCGTACGCTCGTCCCCTTGCTTCACTCACTGCTCTCTTGCAATCTTCTTTGCCACTTTGTACTTGTGTATGTTCTCTTCGCTTTTATGACGGTACATGCATTTGTAGTATTCCTTCTTCTCTTTGATCGCTTTTTGCACCTCGTCATTCCAACATCGCGAATCCTTGGGTTATTTTAGACACAAGGACAGAAAGATTTTTTGGTACGAAGGCCAAAGTTGTTGTCAAAATACATCGTCACACCAATTTAGGTGGGAACTGAAATTGTGGCGGTTTGGCAGGCGACACCATAGACGATTGTTTTGTGAATCGACGAGATGGCAGCGGCCTCGGACAGCAGTGGCGATTGATATAGACCGTGAGGTGGTAGCAGGTTAGGAGATGGCGACGGTGTTTGGTTGAGACAACGAAATTGCACCGGGTTAGGAGGTGACAACGTGATTGGCCAAGATGGATCGATAGGTTCTGTTAAAGTTGAGATGTGACAGATTACTGACCGATTTTTTTTACCAATCAACAGTCGAAAATGTTGTATAGAATTAACATTATTTGTAAGTGAAAACGTACATAGCACTATATGTGTATACTGCTAATTAAATTTAGCATTTTTTATACTACAAAAAAGAATGATAGGGCTAGTTTGACTTATTATTTTTTAAACTTTAAAAATTGAATAATATTGTTTTTTTTAACCCTACTCCGGAAAGTAAAGCTACGGAATTCGATCGACCCACCCCGACCGACCGACCGCCGTTGAAGTGTGTCTGGTGAAACCCTCTCCCTCTTGCTAGGGAGCTAGGAACTCTCACTACCCACACTAGATTTGCGGGTTAATTAAATAACATTGTTGATTTCATGTCACTTTAATTTTGCATTTTTTGAACTACAAAAAATGAATTTAGCATTGCATGTGTATCATGCTAATTTAATTTAGCCTTGCATGTTTATAATATTTGAAACTGTAGGTCGATATAGCATTTTAATTATAACGTACACGTACGCAAAACGATAGTATAATTTAGCAATTTTGAGCTATAAAGAAATGAATACGACATTGACATGATTTGATGCTAATATAATTTAGCATTTTTTAATCTCTACCCGATTTATTTATTTATTTTTTTATTTTTTAAAAAAAAACCTTCAAATCGATGATGGTGGTGCATGACACAACGAGGGATGGTTGCGGTGAGGTGGTAGGTGAGGACGAGTCCAGGAGACATTTTAGAGCGATGGAACGTCGACGGCAACGGTAAAGACGTCGAAGACGATGATGCCAAAAAGGAGCAATCGATGATGATAACGAAGACGTTGAAGGCAATGGTGATCAATGGCGAAGGGGCGTGCTGGCAGATCAACAAGGGCAGCAGCAGCAGTTGAACGGAGGTGTCATCGACAGGAGAGAACATGATTTTGTCCTTATATTTGACAAGTTTACGACTGTCTCTAAAAAAAATTCTTAATGTTTGTCCTCCCTAATTAATTTTCTCAAAATAAAAAATATCAAAATACTTTGTAGAGTCTACAACTCAATTATATTATGTACTAACATTTACTAAACAAATTCTTAATGTTTGTCCTCCCTAACATTTACTCAATTATCTTAATGTTTGGTTTATTTTTTGTTTTGTATTTTGAGTTATCAACATTAACTACAAAAAACGAATATAGTAAATAGACGATGGAAGGAAGATGGAGGGGACGATCGAGAGGTTGGAGGGACGACGGAAGGATGAATTTGTGTCTCATCCATCTATTATTTCCCAAAACATGAAAAATTAGAAAAGGTTGTTTTCCACTTTAGATGTTAAATTCGTTTTCTAAAACGTTCATTTCCATGATTTTTATATGTCGTTTGCAATTTTGTTATGGCAAAAACGGAAAACTAAAAACGGTGAACCGAACAAACCCTAAAATTTTAAGTTTGGACTCAATCATCAAGATCAATTTCGAAAATACCACTATGAACGAAAGAAGCAATGTTCCAGTATACTTTAAACTTTAGTGTCACTGATTAACCAATGGAAAATAAATCAATATATAAATAACCTTAACAAAGTATGTATACATAAATATTATAATATGAATGCTCAGAAATTGATTAATGATTGAAATCCAGTTTCAATTTAGACATTGGACCGTACAGTCTATTTGAATCCCATTTTGAAAACATTGTTTTATATACTACTTGTACTAGCTTTGATCTGCAAATGCATTATTTGATGAATAAACTAGTTCAGGGGCACACGCGCGCGCACACACACAAACATATATATGTATGTATGTATGTAATGCCCTCATCATATCAATAGCGCTTTATGGTATGATATATGAACATAGTATTTTGCAAATAACACAATTTAATTCGATGAAATGCCAAAACATATTTCAGAAATATAATAAAATAAAGTGGAAATTCGGCAGACGTCCTTATTTCCAGGTTTGTTATGAGCGGCATCCCTCCCTAAAGTTTATTATAAAGCGGGTCCCTGTTTTTTGAGTTACGTGTTTTTTCACATTTTTTTGGCATTGCTGTACATATATTTTTTAAACAAATATTCAAGTTAGTAATCTAGAAAAAAAAACTGCAAAATCAGCAATTATAGTGAATTATTGCTTATATCAGCAATAATTCACTATAATTATTTATATATCAGCAACAATGTTAAAAATTGTTGCAATGTGAATTATTGCTGATATATCAACAAATATTGTATATATATGTTGAAGTTGATGAATACTTGCTGATATATCAGCAAGTATTGTTTATAATTGCTGATATATCAGCAAGTATTGTTTATAATTGCCGATATATCAGCAAGTATATTTTTACTAGATGTAATACTGAATAATTAAAAGACGGATGGAAAATTGCAGCAAAATTTGCAATTACTGCTTTAAATTGCTGATATATTAGCAATAGTTGTACATGTGATGCAAGTAATTGCAACTGTTGCTGAAGTATCAGCAACAATTGAAAATAATTGCATTGTTTGCTGCAATGTACTGGAGCTATGTGATTCTTTTATTGATTTTTTTTTGTTTTTGATTCTTTTTTGGTAGTTTAAATGCATGAAAACGATGATGATTATGTGTTGAATTTAATTATGATTTTCGTGATTTTTTTTTTTTTTTTGATGATTTTATGAAAAATAAGGATCTAATTTACAAAAATTTAAGACAAGGAGTTTTTTGTGTATTTTGAAACTTAAACTGGACCTGAGCCAAACTTACCCTAAAATAAACTTTACTTCCGTTCAATGCTACTTAATTCATTGTGATTGTCGCACAACCAGTGGACATAAATGCAAAAAGGACAAGTATATATCATAGTAGATGCAACTTATAAGCGCAGCCAAGTACATTTAAATGCAAAGTGAACACCTACGTACCATAGCAGATGCAAAGTATAAGCACGGAAAAAGTGGAACATGTTGCCTATACCTGGGTTTCAATAATTCCCTGGACTACACACTCCATCTATTGAGTGTGATGATTGACACCTGTAGACCAAAAACAATGTTATAAGTTTTCGATATAGATTCATCATGACATATTATAAGGAACCTCATATAAGAGCGTGCCTCCATGTATTTTGTTTATAACTAGGCTTCCTAAAAAAACAATTTTTACGATGCAGTTATAATCATTATAACTAGCATGTTGAATTTAGTCAGTCTTCGCTGCACCGTCTGAGAAAGAACGAACGTCTATATTTCAAATTATTAAGCACATTGCAAGCATCTGTAACCATAAATTTTTTAAAGTGAACTTGTAAGCAACTGGAAGAAAAAATGCACTAAACAAAAATGTTGCCCTTGTAATTTCTCTGTAAGAAAGTTATAATTGAACCTTAGAAACAAACAAGATGGTTTGCTGCACAAGGACCACAAACAATACTGCAATCATCCCTAACCCTTGTGGAACCAAAAGACAGAAAATTATTTGTTAGCATAAGAGATATAAATATGATAGTGATTCACCAGGTTGATGTATTTTCATATTTTAAAAAGGAACAACTTGACTAAGGTTCTTATTAAGTTTCAAAATACACAAAACATCCTTACAAAAAAAATGTAAATTAAGTCATCTT
This sequence comes from Allium sativum, assembly GCA_030737875.1. Lineage (NCBI taxonomy): Eukaryota > Viridiplantae > Streptophyta > Magnoliopsida > Asparagales > Amaryllidaceae > Allium > Allium sativum. The sequence continues at coordinate 304,229,650 of CM060916.1, read as the reverse complement.
CTACGAAAATCATTAAGAAACAACATAGAAAACTTTCAAATTTTAAAACTTATTTCCATTTATATTTATCTTCATATTTATATCAGAAAAATATATAAAAAAAAAAAAGTGAATGCAAGAAAAAAAACCAGTAAGCTCCGGGAAAATTTAAAGAAATGTAAGCAATTATTCAAAATGTTATTGATAAACAAGCAAATATAGCCACTAATTGCATAACCATATGCACTTTTTGATGAATATTTTTGAAAATTTCATATTTTATTTCAAATTATATTCAGCATCATTTTTATGGGTGAAAAAATAAAATAATAATAATGCAAAACAAGCACAAACAAAACAAACCACTTCTAGCGGAAAATTGCTTTTTTTTTTTTTTTTTTTTTTTTGCAGTTTTGTAGTATAATTGCAGACATTTCTACAGTTGTTTTATGTCTGCAAATACTGGCTTGCTGTGTGAATATTAACATATATGTCTGTAACTATTAAGTGAATATTTGTTTACATATCTGAAATATTTCTCAATAAATGCATAAATTTTTGCATATATTCTTTGTTTTACCCAAGTCCATAGTTTTAATGTTTACAATTTTATTAATTTTTTGAAGAAGGACATGCTCTACATTTCCTATTTGCACATGTACCCACTTTAAATTATGTTTGGTTTTAAGGATGTGTACCTAATATTCACTTTTAAAAAACCTCATATATATATGTGCCATCATCTTTTCTTTTAAGACTAGGCTTTGGTTATACTGGATAAATAATTAGATTGGAATTTTGAGTTTTGTTATAAGAGATTTTGAAGGTAAAAGTTTGAGATTATGAAGTTCGTGAAACTCTTCTTGAGCATCAATGTCGTACAAGTTCACTACATCCATAGCCCAGTATGAAACTCCGTTCTTCAAAAACCCTACTAGAGGCAGCCTCCATTTCGAGCTGCCAATAGGTACAAACTTACATTTTTTTTCCCCAAGTCTCTTTCACACTACATTCATCCAATATCCATGTTTTTATCTTCAAAAAATATATATCCATGTTTCAAAATATTTGAGAGCTGTCAAATGGTTCCAAACTCACACCTTTTATGTAACATAGTCAGCAATTCAAGGGATCCAGGGTATTATGACCATAACTGCAATGATCTGAATAACGTTCCCCAGGTATAGTTTCAAATGGTATAGTCTCAAATACTTCATTATTCTAATCAAAGAAATAAGAATGGGATAAATTTCATCATGATGAGTGTATTCAATCCGAAAACGTGTCTCTTTCTTGCATGTCGTTATATCGCAATCGACATATTGGAAAGGCAAAACATCATCTTTATGTATAGATCTCCACGAATCAGTTCTCAGGTCATAAAGCTCACCCGGACTGGCAGGCTTATTTTGACCAAAATAACATACTTTTACAAACTTATAGTCATTGTTTTTAGCATCAAAGCCAAATCGAATCCAAATTCAATCTCATTGCATCATATAACGATAGACATTGATTTTGATGAGAGATGGATGATTCTAGTAGAGGACTCAACTATTTTATGGTAAGATTGCACGAAGCAACATTTCCATATATCTTATATTTAATAAAGAGATTATACCATTACGTAAATTTAAAATATTTATTTTATTAACTAAATACCAAGGTTCCCAATTACTATAAAATTACTGTACGGCTCATGCTTGTTTCCACTAAGCAAGCAAAACTTCCAGCATCATAAGATGATAACACATGATAAGCAAGGAGACTTCTTTTATTGTTGTTACGACCATGGTTGGTATAAAAAGTAGAGTTATCAATGTGAGAATATCATAATCTACTGACAAATCCAAATCGTATTGGAAACTCTACCAGTATCAACGGTATAATGACAAACAACATATCTTCATGCATGCCTACTATACGTGGATGAAAAGGAAAAATAATTTAAAAAGGGCTTGACTGAGAGTATAATGTTTAATTTAGCTTCTATTTTATTGTTGAACTAGAAACTTGAAAACAAAACTCTACGAAAAAGAAAAGCACAGAAATAAAAGTTGTCTGTAGAAAAGCTACACATGCCACTGGTATTATCAAAGCACCCTGACAGCTTAACCATGTTTAATTTTCATTTTATTAACTGTTAAGATTTCTGATGAGTAATAGTTGTCAATTAATTGCAAATCGTCATACAAACACTATAAGTAGGAAAATATTAAATCTGTTTAAGATTTCTGATGAGTATTGCAAATCATCATAAAAACATTATAAGTAGGAAAATATTAAATTTGATATGTTTTTTCACAGCCATATCATTAAAACTAAAGCATACGCTTTGTTCTTTCTAAATAAGAAAACAAGTTGCCGAAGTAATAATGTAAAATGCTAGTTATTTTAATTGCTGAATTTCAAAGCATAAAACTGCACAATGGATTAAGTACTAAATCTATAATTAAGCAGCCAACCTCTTCATATTGTTTTCCTATGGCTTCAGAGACCCCAAAAAAACCGTTCGTTGATTATCTAGTGGCATACGACAACAAAATAGTCATATATTAACAATTTGATTTCCTGAAAAAAATAAGCTGAAATACAGTAAAAAATTATCAAAATGGGGAGATCAAAAAACATAAACTATAAACTTGAAAGTTTGAAGCAATATAAACATGAAAGATAATTGTGTCACCGGAATAGACTAGACTGATAGGATATAAAGCTTGCTATGCTACAGAAGAAAAATATATTTAGAAAGAAAAGAATATGGCTAATTCTGCCTTTTTGTCTTATGCACCCTGCTTATTGCCTTACGCACCCTATCCATTTCTTTTCCCACCTTGGATCAACCCAAAACCACCGTTGTTTCATTTACCCTCTCTACTTCATTTAATAAAAATGATATTCCACCATGTCCTATGTTTTTCAATCAAAAACATTATGAGTTTTGAAAACATTGTGTATGCAACAAAAAGAATCATATACTTGAGATTCAATAGGATTTCTACTTTAAAATCATTATTTTCTTCTTTCAAAAAATAACCATCTTCAATAAATTTACCGTTATCATCGTCCATTGTTTGATAGTGAAATAGAATTGTTCGTAGTGGAAGTAAAAAAGATGAAAGTATATGAACAGGTAGATGCATCAACTTGATTACAGAAAGGGTAAAATTGTCAATCAATTTTCTAAAATTTAATGAGGTGGAAAAGGCGAAAAAGTGGTGGAAATAGAACTGGCCAAAGAAAATATACACAACTCAAAACACAATGCAAAAATTAGCAATAAAGTAACAGTTAAAAAAAATCGAAATCTTATGCACTAGAGATAATAAGATGCTGAACAAATACCACAGTGGTTTGTTAAAGTAACATTCAGACATTTCAGGACTTAATATCAAAACTAAACGATTATAACAAAGTAATAAGAATCTCATCATCAACTATTATAACAAAACATTATCCACAATCAAAATTATGAGCAAACAAATATAACATCAAGTGTAAACAAACAACCTAAATTGCATTATGCTGCAAGTATGAGAACAAAAATGATACAAACGCAAAGCCAAAATACAAAAGCAACTTCAACTGAAGTAAAGATATATAGATATATTTTCCTTTTTTGTTAGCAACAAAGTAGTACCACCTAATCAAACTCAAAAGCTATGACCAATTTATGAATACAACTTCAATTCATCAAAAAACTAGAACTATTTACTAACTCACTTTTCATTAACCATTATCAATAAAATTTCTTTTCATCTCTATATATGAATCAAATGTGACTGCAATAGGTAAAAATACTGAAAAGAACTCCATGTTTTTCTTTACATATTGCCTAAACTTCTTTATTTATTCTACCAAAATTACTTAGAATACATTTTCAATGCATTTTCGCAGTGATATCTTTTTCAAAGCTAAACCAATTTGTATCTTTAATTCCACGAATAAAATTGTCTCAAATGCTATGAAAACGTAACGACTCACATGTTGACTTTACAATAACATGGCATTTATTTTTCATTCTCCATAAAATCCTTTAAAGCAACAAGTTCTACCCATTTTTATTTTTGTTTTACCAATTTTTTATCCTTTCAATCACTACATTTTTAACGCCAGAACTTAATGTTTCTGAAGATAAACATACAGAATGTAAAACAAGTGCCGAGATTATAATGAAGTCAGTATGTGAGTTATTACGTTCGTAGCGTTCGCGACGACTTTATTAGTAGAACCAAAGACATAAATTGACCAGTCTTAACAAAAATATCATTATGGAGAAGTATTGAAAAGATCTTCTAAATATTTAGGAGATGCTAAGCGAAAAAGTTTGATCATATACGAATGGAAACAAGGAGTTCGGTCTTGTTATCTTATTTTCCGCAATCAGATTTGCTTTATTTGAATAGATATAAAAAAGAAGTTTTATTAATAAAGACCAAGAAAATTTGAATTAGTAAGTAGTTCTAGATTTTAATAAATTGAAAACTATAACCACAAATTAAATATAGCGTATGAGTTATAATTATTATTGGCTTTGAACCTATATTAGTTTTGTTCTCAAGTCTGTAAGACTGTAACATTATTAAATTTAGGCTGTTTATTCATACAACATATTATATGTTTGCTGATAACTTGTTATAATAGTTTCTGTCGAAATTCTTATAGCCTAGTGGCTAGTTATAATTATTTTGCTTTGATTTTGTGTATTGGTAAAAGCACCCGAAAAAGTGCTTCCTAAACACCATTACTAAATAATACCATAAAATTTTATATTACACACTTCCTAGTACCAACCATTTAAAGGCTACCAAATTCATTATTTACATTTTTTTTTCACACGGCGAACAATAACTGACCAACACCGTTCTCTGGGGCGATCAATCACCGAATAACACTAGTTCGGTGGTTAATGACCAAGAAAAACGATGTTGGTTGTCGTATGAAATGAGTTTGTTATTTAGAAGTACATATATTGGATTGATTAATTTTACCCGTGGTACCAGGAAGCACTTTCCTTTCCTGGGTTCTTTTAGCAATAAACTTGATTTATATTTTTGAATGTTCATATCAAGGTAAGAGGTTCCGGCTGGAACACCGGGATTCCGGTCCCCTTTGGTTCGTTTCGGACCGGCGGGACAAAATTAGGACAAAAACTCGTCCAGTTTAAATTCAGTGAAACAAAAACAAAAACCAAAAGAATTGAATCTATATGGTAGGAAGATGGTCAAAAGCACAAAGTAAATAGAAAAGAAATCGTATTAAAGGAAACAGGTTAATCAATTACCTCCAACCAAAATCGAGCTGGAACTTTGAGCGATTCGTGTTTGATTGCACTAAAATCGAAAACCTTTACTAAGCTGAAGTTGACTGAGCGGTAATATCTTTATATTCTATACTTTATTTGTATTATTTTTAATTTAAGTCGACATCGGCTTGCACTGCAATGAAAAAGACCTTGAGAACGATGAAGCGAAGAGAAATTCGGAAAGGGCCTACGGTCTTAAAGGCTGAATTTGGGTAGGATGTTAATCGGGCTGCTGGATCAAATTGAATGCAATTTAAGGGGAAGTTAAGCTAAATTGTTATCCAATGCAACGGGGTCTGCTAATTTAAATCGCTGTAGGGTATTTTTCTAATTAATATTTAATAGGGCCTGCTTTGTTTACGTAATTTTGATTTATAATGTTCAGTTTAATACAGGCTAACAGATAATGTTTATGTAATTTGATTTATAATCAATTTAATGTAGGCTACCTGATAAGTTATACTATTTGCTTTGAATTTGATGTTTTATATCTAATTTTGTTCAATTTATCTACATTACAAATTCAACTAACATTATATGACAATAATGATCGAAAACGAAACTAAAAACCATAACATCCGAAATTTCCGAAAGTACTGGAACTAGGAAATTTTCAAATGATCGAAAACAGGTTGGAAACCGAGTTCTTGAACATTGCTTCAAAAGAATAACCAAATTTTAAACATAAACAACAACAAGTTCATCAAACAAAAATCTCAAAACGAAGAAATTTACGATTGTTTTTGGTTTGTGTTATGTTTGAATTTTCAACATATATTACAAAAAATAAGAAAAGTCGAAGATGACGGAGGGAATGGAAGAAAGATGGCGGGGAAAAGAGATGATGAAATGACGACGACTGGATAAATTACTTCTTGTTTTTCCATTACTTTCCAAAGCATGGAAAATGAATAAAAGTTATTTTTTTGTTTCATGTGTTAACTTTTTTTTTAGAACGGTCATTTTTACGATATACATGCATCATTAGCATGTTCGTATGAGCAAAAACCCAAAATTGAAAAGTGTAAAACAAACACCACTTTAACTATTAATTAGAAATCTATCGTAGTCTTTCATCTCTTCTTTTGCTATTTTTCAATTCTTTGGTCCATTTTTATCACAGATAACAGAGCAGAATGTTTTAGGCTATCATATAATTTTGTTGATACACTCACTATTCCCTAATCTTTGAAAAATCCTAACTCATAATATATCTCAAATTAGACCCATGGAAACAATATTTATGACAATATAATTACAATTCAGAATGTTCACTATAACATATATGCAGTTAACAAATTAATTTACAAATTACAAAATAAAAAAAAGTTGTAGAAATCGAAACATTAATTATTACTTTTGCCTACGTAGATGATGCCAAAGTCATAAGCAGTAAGAGAACAATATAAGAGGAAGGAAAAAAAAGGCCAAAGTAACTTATAAGGTGCTACTAGGACAAACTATATTGGCATTAAAGTCAAAGTATGATTTATGTCAATGTATGAAAGCATTCTTGAACAAGAGCCTAATTAGAATACGGTTAGAGGTTGGGTAAAAAATAAAAAAGTAGATGCTATTTTTAATATTACTTATATTTTCTTTTGTAATAATAAATATTGATAATTAACATTGATAATAAAAGGTTATCATGTAATGAAGACGCAAAATTGGAAACAACGAATCTCAGTTATTATATCTTGGAACGAAATCCATCATTCACATAAAGACAAACAAATATAATAGCTCACAATTCATGTGTCTAATTTTTTGTTTGATTCTGCATCCCAATAGCCACTCCCCTATTTTTAGGCAAACTCTATATGAACACAAAACGATAATATAAAACTGAACACAAAAAATCTCAAGCATTATATCCTCTCTGAATCCCACATTAACATTAAAACAAACAAATCTAATAGTTGATTATTCGTGTGCCTAATTTTGTATCCCAATATTTGCTCCTTTTTTTATATTTAATATATAATAATTCATATTTATTAAATTTGTTTGGTAACTCATATTTAATGACTAGTAATTCCTATTTAAGATTAAATGACTGTTGAACAATAAAGTATAATTCAATTCAAGTAGGAAAAATAACTTTTCTTGAAATGCAAAAACTAACATATCTAAATTCAAATATATTGGATTTGAAAAGGTGAATGAAATATGCATTAGTCTCACGTTGCTAAATTTAAGACAAGATTCATGAATATATACTATATTCTCAATTCCTATATTGATCCTTAGGGTTAGGTTTTTTTTGCGAGGGAGGACCTAATTCTTATAACAGTAACAGTTTTGCTAACATTTTGCAATCGTTTTTTTGCATCATAACTGTAACTGGTTTACATGGTTTTGCAAACGTTTGTAGTAGCTTTTCCTACATCATATCTACAACAGTTTCTATTACATACGTACTTCTAACAAAACATAAATCATAACCATTCTCGAACCTAATCCGATGTTTCAACAATTCGTTGTGCATTGATGTACATGCACCATCTTGCACTCATCATATATGGACTCATGTGATAATCAACATCAAGTAAAGGATTTCCATTAACAGCAGGTTGCTTAAGCACTATATATAATCCAAAACACAAAAAAGGAAACTAGTATAATATCAACATGTAGAACTCATTTAATAGTTCGCCACCCAGAAATGTTATCACTAAAGCACAAAATCATCAAATAGCTTTAAGGCTATGTATAAATATATACAATCAACATCAACAATGTGATGAAAATATTAAATATCAATAAATTCTAGAAATCAAAAAGAATCTAGAAATAATATTGTTAGACCAAAATCTGGGCCTAACACCCAAATGCAGATCTCAGATCACAAAAATGCAAAAAAAATAAATAAAGAGGAGACACACGAAGTTTTTATAGTGGTTCGTCTTAAACCAAGCCTACGTCCACTTTATCTCTTCTTAAATCCTAAGAAGTTACAAGTACAATTATCTCGGTTTTACACGAAATCCTCGTGTTTACAATGAAAAGGGGTAAGAAATCATAAGATTATACACGAAATCCTCGTGTTATGATGTGGAATTTGGCTCCTTTGCTGCTGAAATTGATTTGCAGAGAGCAATGGTGGAAGCTCTGAGGAGTTAGAGCCAAAAGATCCTTGAAAATGCCTTCAAATGGCGTATTTATAGCTGTAGGAGAGCTTCTGGTAAGACCGGTTCGTGATGGGGTACGTGGCACCCGATCCGGAAAAGTAGGAGCAGGAGTAGCCTTAAGAATAGGTCAGAGCAAGCTGCGCAGGAGCAGGTTTGGGGGTCGGGTCGTGGTCATGGGTCGGATCGTGATATGGGTATCACGATCTGGTTGCGAGCTGGAGTGAAGTGCTGGCGATCGGGTCGCTCCATGTGCTCCACAAGTCAGGGTGCTTTGCGAGACGAGGTGCATCACGAGCCGAGGGGGCGATCCGATGAGGGCCGATCCGAGGGTGCATGAGCCATACTCCGATCGTGTGACGCTTCGTTGCTTTATCTAGGAAATTGCCAGATTACATGAGTTTACGGAAACGGGCATAACTTTCAAACCGTAAGTCTGATTGAGCCAAACCAAAGCTCAAACTGAAGCTAATTCAGAGATCCACAAGAGTTACAGAGCTTAGTTTTGTAATCACTGTTTTCGGGCCCAAAAGAGGTCGCCTGATAGGAGTTTCGGGCCCTTCTTTGTTCGTGATGCGACTTTGACCAAATCGCTGCCTGTCTTCTGACGATGTTCTCCATATCCGAGCGCAATGCTATCCAGATATTCAGTCTGACAGCTTTTACCAAAAAAGTGTGTCAACAAGTTTGCCTCTCAGAACATATCTTGCTGGTTGAAGGAAGATGTGTTCTGGATAGTCCAGGAAATCTATAAGCCATAGAAATTCGATAATGCCATGACCCCGCCGGGTCTGCCAGCTACAGATATAATCCACACCTGTAAAGAGGTAAAGGAAAAACAAACGTGCCAAATCCTGGCGATATTGTTCAAATTTTCTGAGCATAAACCATGCTTCGGCGTCTAATGAGCATAAACCATACTCAAGGGACGTTTGAGTCATCCAGCCAAATCCTGGCAAGGGCCAACATTTCCAGGCATAATCCATACCCAGAAGTCCAAATCGAGTATAATCCATACCCGATTTCTTTTGTCACATCCTGACAAGACCGTTTGCAGGGCATAATCCATACCTGGAGTTCAAACTGAGTATAATCCATACCCGATTTCTTTTGTCACATCCTGACAAGACCGTTTGCAGTTCCTAAGTATAATCCATACTTAAGTTTCCAAAGTGAGTATAAACCATACTCAGACCTGAAGTAGAGCTACACTTGCCACAGCCTGACAAGATAGTTCGTCCCTAGGCATAATCCATACCTAGAGTTCAATAATAAGTATAAGCCATACTTTAACCGAAGTTGAGGATTCTGCCACATCTTGACAAGATACTTAATTCTCCAAACATAATCCATGCTTGGAAAGTCCTTATTCAAATCAAAATGAAAAACCAAATCAAATCCTGACTGGATTGACACCGAGTCCAGAGCACGCCTTGGGGCTACATCCTAACCCCGTACGTGTGTACTTCGATTCAACCAATCAGAAAACCTAGTGAAAGCAAAAAAGCAAATCTTAAAGCCTAAGAAATGCAGAAAATGAAAGTTGATCTCATCCAGATCAGTTGATGATGAGCCCGCGAGAGCTCGATCCAGGGTCATTCCCTCTCCGGGGAGTAGGAGGTTGCAGCGAAGGTGCGGGCGCTGTTGGTGGTATCACATACTCGGGTAGCTCTCCATGTCTAACCCGTTCCCCAATCAAATCGCGAAGATGCCTGCATTCATTTGTGTCATGTCCGTCCATATCGTGGAATATGCAGTGCTTTCCAGAACCGCGTTCTCTTTGTGACGGCTCCCTCCTGGGAGGCTTTGGGTAGGAGATAGCACCGTTCGTGTCCAGATAGATGTCTAAGAGTGGGGCATTGAGTTTAGTGTACTTATCGTATCTGGGCCCTCTCCGGGGCTGAGGATTACGGTCATTCTTGACAGCGGTTTTTCCTTTGCCATTTCCAAAATCAGACGGTTCTCCGTCTTTAAGCATGTTTACATCGAGAACTTTCTTTTCGGAGGTTGCATCTTCTTCCCGCAGAAATCTGTCTGCTTCAAGGTAGAATTCGCCGAGATTTCGCGGTGGATCTCGGTACAAAGATTTTTTGAATTCCGTATTATCCAAGACACCGGATACTGCTGCCATCAGCACCATCGATGGTTCAGGTCGGTCAACTGATGCTGCTGCAACGTTGAATCTTTCTAGGAATGAACGCAGAGTTTCTCTGGGCCTCTGCTTGATTGTAGTAAGTGACATGACGTTCTTGGGCCGAGCGATGTGAACCTGAAATTGTTCAATAAAGCGTGCAACCAACATGTTCCAACTGCCGATCGATTCCGTTTCTAACGACCGAATCCACATAGCGGCTATGTCAGTCAGAAAGAGGGGAAAACACTTTGCCATGACGTTTTCCGACGTCGATTGAACTTCCATATGTCGTTTGTAGCGCATGAGATGCACAGTAGGATCCGTCCTGCCGTTGTATGGCTCCAGTTGTGAGAGTTTGAAATCCGGGGGATTGCGGGAATTCCTGATTTCCTGAGTGAATGGGTTGTGATTGACGTCATCCACGTCATTCTAATAGGTGCGGCCTCTCGAGAGGCGTTGAATCCGATCAGCGAGTCGATTGCCTTCAAAAAGCTGTTGCAAACTACCAAAATCAGAGTTGGTGCCCCCAGCGTTGAATGTAGGAGAGGATGGAAGCTATTGGTGAGCTGTTGGCTGGGGATGGCGGTTCGCGGATCGAGGGTAGCGACCAGATCCAGTTCGATGGGGTTGGTTCGTGAGGCAGGTTGGTGAAGGCTGGATCGTGTTTCGTGGGGAGCGAGCTGAGGAGTGGCGATCCGACCCGGTGCTGGTGGCCTATCACGAGCCGATCCCTGCTGCAATTGAGTGAGAGTTTGCGCTCTGGTATCCATCCGATCTGGAGCTGAAGTCGGTCGCTGTGCATTTCCAATAATGAGGGGGTTGCCCCCGAGTCCATGTGATGTCTGAACCGCTTCCGTGGCTTCATTTCCATTGACTTAAGCGTTGCTCGGCCTTCCATCCATCCGAGCGAAGAATTGGTTGATCATTTCCTGTTGTTTCCTGAGGAGATCATCTTGCTTTGCCATTTGATCCCTCAATTCAGCGAGAACGCCGTCCATCTCGTCTCTGGTCAAGTATGCATAAGGATCTCCATGAGAGGAAGCTTCCTGGCTTGCCTCGTTCCTTGTGTCTTCAGCGTCAGCATCATCGGCATGAGCAGAAGTTCCAATCTTCTTCCTTTTGTTCTCCATTGAGTCTACTTTCAAGCTAGAAATTGAGGTTGTCGTGTGCCCCCTACCTGGCGCGCCAAAATGTTAGACCAAAATCTGGGCCTAACACCCAAATGCAGATCTCAGATCACAAAAATGCAGAAAAAAGTAAATAAAGAGGAGACACACGAAGTTTTTATAGTGGTTCGGCTCAAACCAAGCCTACGTCCACTTTATCTCTTCTTAAATCCTAAGAAGTTACAAGTACAATTATCTCGGTTTTACACGAAATCCTCGTGTTTACAATGAAAAGGGGTAAGAAATCATAAGATTATACACGAAATCCTCGTGTTATGATGTGGAATTTGGCTCATTTGCTGCTGAAATTGATTTGCAGAGAGCAATGGTGGAAGCTTTGAGGAGTTAGAGCCAAAAGATCCTTGAAAATGCCCTCAAATGGTGTATTTATAGTTGTAGGAGAGCTTCTGGGAAGACCGGTTCGTGATGGGGTACGTGGCACCCGATCCGGAAAAGTAGGAGCAGGAGTAGCCTTAAGAATAGGTCAGAGCAAGCTGCGCAGGAGCAGGTTTGGCGGTCGGGTCGTGGTCATGGGTCAGATCGTGATATGGGTATCACGATCCGGGTCTGGTTGCGAGCTGGAGTGAAGTGCTGGCGATCGGGTCGTGGTCTCCATGTGCTCCACGAGTCAGGGTGCTTCGCGAGACGAGGTGCATCACGAGCCGAGGTGGGCGATCCGATGAGGGTCGATCCGAGGGTGCATGAGTCATACTCCGATCGTGTGACGCTTCGTTGCTTTATCTAGGAAATTGCCAGATTACACGAGTTTACGGAAACGGGCATAACTTTCAAACCGTAAGTCCGATTGAGCCAAACCAAAGCTCAAACTGAAGCTAATTCAGAGACCAACAAGAGTTAAGAAGATCCTCTCCGTAATCGCTGTTTTCGGGCCCAAAAGAGGTCGTCTGATAGGAGTTTCGGGTCCTTCTTTGTTCATGATGCGACTTTGACCAAATCGCTGCCTGTCTTCTGACGACGTTCTCCATATCCGAGCGCGATGCTATCCAGATATTCAGTCTGACACCTTTTACCAAAAAAGTTAACAAGTTTTCCTCTCAGAACATATCTTGCTGGTTGAAGGAAGATGTGTTCTGGATAGTCCAGGAAATCTATAAGCCATAGAAATTCGATAATGCCATGACCTTGCCGGGTCTTCCAGCTACAGATATAATCCATACCTGTAAAGAGATAAAGGATAAACAAACGTGCCAAATCCTGGCGATATTGTTCAAATTTTCTGAGCATAAACCATGCTTCGGCGTCTAATGAGCATAAACCATACTAAAGGGACGTTTGAGTCATCCTGCCAAATCCTGGCAAGGGCCAACATTTCCAGGCATAATCCATTACCAGAATTCCAAATCGAGTATAATCCATACCCGATTTCTTTTGTCACATCCTGACAAGAACATTTGCAGGGCATACTCCATACCTGGATCTCAAACTGAGTATAATCCATACCCGATTTCTTTTGTCACATCCTGACAAGACCGTTTGCAGTTCCTAAGTATACTCCATACTTAAGTTTCCAAAGTGAGTATAAACCATACTCAGACCTGAAGTAGAGCTACGCTTGCCACAGCCTGACAAGATAGTCTATCCCTAGGCATAATCCATACCTTGAGTTCAATAATAAGTATAAGCCGTACTTTAACCAAAGTTGAGGATCCTGCCACATCTTGACAAGATACTTAAATTCTCCAAACATAATCCATGCTTGGAAAGTCCTTATTCAATTCAAAATGCAAAACCAAATCAAATCCTGATTGGTTTGACACCGAGTCCAAAGCACGCCTTGGGGCTACATCCTAACCCCGTACGTGTGTACTTCGATTCAACCAATCGGAAAACCTAGTGAAAGCAAAAAAGCAAATCTTAAAGCCTAAGAAATGCAGAAAATGAAAGCTGATATCATCCAGATCAGTTGATGATGAGCCCGCGAGAGCTCGATCCAGGGTCATTCCCTCTTCGGGGAGTAGGAGGTGGCAGCGAAGGTGCGGGTGCTGTTGGTGGTATCACATACTCGGGTAGCTCTCCACGTCTAACCCGTTCCTCAATCAAATCGCGAAGATGCATGCATTCATTTGTGTCATGTCCGTCCATATCGTGGAATATGCAGTGCTTTCCAGAATCGCGTTCTCTTTGTGATGGCTCCCTCCTGGGAGGCTTTGGGTAGGAGATAGCACCGTTCGTGTCCAGATAGATGTCTGAGAGTGGGGCATTGAGTTACTTATCATATCTGGGCCCTCTTCGGGGCTGAGGATTGCGGTCATTCTTGACAGCGGTTTTTCCTTTGCCATTTCCAAAATCAGACAGTTCTCCATCTTTAAGCATGTTCACATCGAGAACTTTCTTCTCGGAGGTTGCATCTTCTTCCCGCAGAAATCTGTCTGCTTCAAGGTAGAATTCGTCGAGATTTCGCGGTGGATCTCGGTACAAAGATTTTTTGAATTACGTATTATCCAAGACACCGGATACTGCTGCCATCAGCACCATCGATGGTTCAGGTCGGTCAACTGATGCTGCTGCAACGTTGAATCTTTCCAGGAATGAACGCAGAGTTTCTCTGGGCCTCTGCTTGATTGTAGTAAGTGACATGGCGTTCTTGGGCCGAGCGATGTGAACCCGAAATTGCTCAATAAAGCGTGCGACCAACATGTTCCAACTGCTGATTGATTCCGTTTCTAGCTGCCGAATCCACATAGCGGCTATGTCAGTCAGAAAGAGGGGAAAACACTTTGCCATGACGTTTCCCGACGCCGATTGAACTTCCATATGTCGTTTGTAGCGCATGAGATGCACGGTAGGATCCGTCCTGCTGTTGTATGGCTCCAGTTGTGAGAGTTTGAAATCCGGGGGATTGCGGGAATTCCTGATTTCCTGAGTGAATGGGTTGTGATTGACGTCATCCATGTCATTCTGATAGGTGCGGCCTCTCGAGAGGCGTTGAATCAGATCAGCGAGTCGATTGCCTTCAAAAAGCTGTTGCAAACTACCAAAATCAGAGCTGGTGCCCCCAGCGTTGAATGCAGGAGAGGATGGAAGCTGTTAGTGAGCTGTTGCCTGGGGATCGCGGATCGAGGGTAACGACCAGATCCAGTTCGATGGGGTTGGTTCGTGAGGAAGGTTGGTGAAGGCTGGATCGTGGTTCGTGGGGAGCGAGCTAAGGAGGGGCGATCCGACCCGGTGCTGGTGGCCTATCACGAGCCGATCCCTGCTACAATTGAGTGAGAGTTTACGCTTCGGTATCCATCCGATCTGGAGCTGAAGTCGGTCGTTGTACATTTCCAATAACGAGGGGGTTGCCCCCGAGTCCATGTGATGCCCGAACCGCTTCCGTGGCTTCATTTCCAATGACTTGAGCGTTGCTCGGCCTTCCATCCATCCGAGCGAAGAATTGGTTGATCATTTCCTGTTGTTTCCTGAGGAGATCATCTTGCTTTGCCATTTGATCCCTCAATTCAGCGAGAACGCCGTCCATCTCGTCTCTTGTCAAGTATGCAGAAGGATCTCCATGAGAGGAAGCTTCCTGGTCTACCTCGTTACTTGTGTCTTCAGCGTCAGCATCATCGGCATGAGCAGAAGTTCCAGTCTTCTTCCTTTTGTTCACCATTGAGTCTACTTTCAAGCTAGAAATTGAGGTTGTCGTGTGCCCCCTACCTGGCGCGCCAAAATGTTAGACCAAAATCTGGGCCTAACACCCAAATGCAGATCTTAGATCACAAAAATGCAGAAAAAGTAAATAAAGAGGAGGCACACGAAGTTTTTATAGTGGTTCGGCTCAAACCAAGCCTACGTCCACTTTATCTCTTCTTAAATCCTAAGAAGTTACAAGTACAATTATCTCGGTTTTACACGAAATCCTCGTGTTTACAATGAAAAGGGGTAAGAAATCATAAGATTATACATGAAATCCTCGTGTTATGATGTGGAATTTGGATCCTTTGCTGCTGAAATTGATTTGCAGAGAGCAATGGTGGAAGCTCTGAGGAGTTAGAGCCAAAAGATCCTTGAAAATGCCTTCAAATGGTGTATTTATAGCTGTAGGAGAGCTTCTGGGAAGACCGGTTCATGATGGGGTATGTGGCACCCGATCCGGAAAAGTAGGAGTAGGAGTAGCCTTAAGAATAGATCAGAGCAAGCTGCGCAGGAGCAGGTTTGGGGGTCGGGTCGTGGTCATGGGTCAGATCGTGATATGGGTATCACGATTCGGGTCTGGTTGCGAGCTAGAGTGAAGTTCTGGCGATCGGGTCGTGGTCTCCATGTGCTCGACGAGTCAGGGTGCTTCGCGAGACGAGGTGCATCACGAGCCGAGGTGGGCGATCCGATGACGGTCGATCCGAGGGTGCATGAGCCATACTCCGATCGTGTGACGCTTCGTTGCTTTATCTAGGAATTTGCCAGATTACACGAGTTTATGGAAATGGGCATAACTTTCAAACCGTAAGTCCGATTGAGCAAAACCAAAGCTCAAACTGAAGCTAATTCAGAGACCCACAAGTTTTAAGAAGCTCAGCTTCGTAATCGCTGTTTTCGGGCCCAAAAGAGGTCGTCTGATAGGAGTTTCGGGCCCTTCTTTGTTCGTGATGCAACTTTGACCAAATCGCTGCCTGTCTTCTGACGATGTTCTCCATATCCGAGCGCGATGCTATCTAGATATTCAGTCTGACAGCTTTTACCAAAAAAGTGTGTCAACAAGTTTGCCTCTCAGAACATATCTTGCTGGTTGAAGGAAGATGTGTTCTGGATAGTCTAGGAAATCTATAAGCCATAGAAATTCGATAATGCCATGACCTTGCTGGGTCTGCCAGCTATAGATATAATCCATACTTGTAAAGAGATAAAGGAAAAACAAACGTGCCAAATCCTGGCGATGTTGTTCAAATTTTCTGAGCATAAGCCATGCTTCGGCGTCTAATGAGCATAAACCATACTCAAGGGACGTTTGAGACATCCTGCCAAATCCTGGCAAGGGCCAACATTTCCAAGCATAATCCATACCCAGAATTCCAAATCGAGTATGATCCATACTCGATTTCTTTTGTCACATCCTAACAAGACCATTTGCAGGGCATACTCCATACCTGGAGCTCAAACTGAGTATAATCCATACCCGATTTCTTTTGTCACATCCTGACAAGACCGTTTGTAGTTCCTAAGTATAATCCATACTTAAGTTTCCAAAGTGAGTATAAACCATACTCAGACTTGAAGTAGAGCTACGCTTGCCACAGCCTGACAAGATAGTCCATCCCTAGGCATAATCCATACCTAGAGTTCAATAATAAGTATAAGCCATACTTTAACCGAAGTTGAGGATCCTGCCACATCTTGACAAGATACTTAAATTCTCCAAACATAATCCATGCTCAGAAAGTCCTTATTCAATTCAAAATGCAAAACCAAATCAAATCCTGATTGGTTTGACACCGGGTCCAGCGCACGCCTTGGGGCTACATCCTAACCTCGTACGTGTGTACTCCGATTCAACCAATCGGAAGACCTAGTGAAAGCAAAAAAGAAATCTTAAAGCCTAAGAAATGCAGAAAATGAAATCTGATCTCATCCAGATCAGTTGATGATGAGCCCGCGAGAGCTCGATCCAGGGTCATTCCCTCTCCGGGGAGTAGGAGGTAGCAGTGAAGGTGCGGGCGCTGTTGGTGGTATCACATACTCGGGTAGCTCTCCACGTCTAACCCGTTCCTCAATCAAATCGCGAAGATGCATGCATTCATTTGTGTCATGTCTGTCCATATCGTGGAATATGCAGTGCTTTCCGGAATCACGTTCTCTTTATGATGGCTCCCTCCTGAGAGGCTTTGGGTAGGAGATAGCACCGTTCATGTCCAGATAGATGTCTGAGAGTGGGGCATTGAGTTTAGTGTACTTATCGTATCTGGGCCCTCTCCGGGGCTGAGGATTGCAGTCATTCTTGACAGCGGTTTTTCCTTTGCCATTTCGAAAATCAGACGGTTCTTTGTCTTTAAGCATGTTTACATTGAGAACTTTCTTCTCGGAGGCTGCATCTTCTTCCCGTAGAAATTTGTCTGCTTCAAGGTAGAATTCGCCGAGATTTCGCGGTGGATCTCGGTACAAAGATTTTTTGAATTACGTATTATCCAAGACACCGGATACTGCTGCCATCAGCACCATCGATGGTTCAGGTCGGTCAACTGATGCTGCTGCAACGTTGAATCTTTCCAGGAATGAACGCAGAGTTTCTCTGGGCCTCTGCTTGATTGCAGTAAGTGACATGACGTTCTTGGCCCGAGCGTTGTGAACCCGAAATTGTTCAATAAAGCGTGCGACCAACATGTTCCAACTGCTGATCGATTTCGTTTCTAGCTGCCGAATCCACATAAAGGCTATGTCAGTCAGAAAGAGGGGAAAACACTTTGCCATGACGTTTTCCGACGCCGATTGAACTTCCATATGTCGTTTGTAGCGCATGAAATGCACGGTAGGATCCGTCCTGCCGTTGTATGGCTCCAGTTGTGAGAGTTTGAAATCCGGGGGATTGCGGGAATTCCTGATTTCCTGAGTGAATGGGTTGTGATTGACGTCATCTACGTCATTCTGATAGGTGCGGCCTCTCAAGAGGTGTTGAATTAGATCAGCGAGTCGTTTGCCTTCAAAAAGCTATTGCAAACTACCAAAATCAGAGCTGGTGCCCCCAACTTTGAATGCCGGAGAGGATGGAAGCTGTTGGTGAGCTGTTGCCTGGGGATCGCGGATCGAGGGTAGCGACCAGATCCAGTTCGATGGGGTTGGTTCGTGAGGCAGGTTGGTGAAGGCTGGATTGTGGTTCGTGGGGAGGGAGCTGGGGAGGGGCGATCCGACCCGGTGCTGGTGGCCTATCACGAGTCGATCCCTACTGCAATTGAGTGAGAGTTTGCGTTCCGGTATCCATCCAATCTGGAGCTGAAGTCGGTCGCTGTGCATTTCCAATAACGAGGGGGTTGCCCCCGAGTCCATGTGAAGCCCGAACCGCTTCCGTGGCTTCATTTCCAATGACTTGAGCGTTGCTCGGCCTTCCATCCATCCGAGCGAAGAATTGGTTGATCATTTCCTGTTGTTTCCTGAGGAGATCATCTTGCTTTGCTATTTGATCCCTCAATTCAGCGAGAACGCCGTCCATCTCGTCTCTGGTCAAGTATGCAGAAGGATCTCCATGAGAGGAAGCTTCCTGGCTTGCCTCGTTCCTTGTGTCTTCCGCGTTAGCATCATCGGCATGAGCAGAAGTTCCAGTCTTCTTCCTTTTGTTTGCCATTGAGTCTACTTTCAAGCTAGAAATTGAGGTTGTCGTGTGCCCCCTACCTGGCGCGCCAAAATGTTAGACCAAAATCTGGGCCTAACACCCAAATGCAGATCTCAGACACAAAAATGCAGAAAAAAGTAAATAAAGAGGAGACACACGAAATTTTTATAGTGGTTCGGCTCAAATCAAGCCTACGTCCACTTTATCTCTTCTTAAATCCTAAGAAGTTACAAGTACAATTATCTCGGTTTTACACGAAATCCTCGTGTTTACAATGAAAAGGGGTAAGAAATCATAAGATTATACACGAAATCCTCATGTTATGATGTGGAATTTGGCTTCTTTGCTGCTGAAATTGATTTGCAGAGAGCAATGGTGGAAGCTCTGAGGAGTTAGAGCCAAAAGATACTTGAAAATGCCTTCAAATGGTGTATTTATAGCTGTAGGAGAGCTTCTGGGAAGACCGGTTCGTGATGGGGTATGTGGCACCCGATCCGCAAAAGTAGGAGCAGAAGTAGCCTTAAGAATAGGTCAGAGCAAGCTGCGCAGGAGCAGGTTTGGGGGTCGGGTCGTGGTCATGGGTCAGATCGTGATATGGGTATCATGATCCGGGTCTGGTTGCGAGCTGGAGTGAAGTGCTGGCGATCGGGTCGTGGTCTCCATGTGCTCCACGAGTCAGGGTGCTTCGCGAGATGAGGTGCATCACGAGCCGAGGGGGGCGATCCAATGAGGGTCGATCCGAGGTTGCATGAGCCATACTCCGATCGTGTGACGCTTCGTTGCTTTATCTAGGAAATTGCCAGATTACACGAGTTTACGGAAACGAGCATAACTTTCAAACCGTAAGTCCGATTGAGCCAAACCAAAGCTCAAACTGTAGCTAATTCAGAGACCCACAAGAGTTACGAAGCTAAGCTCCGTAATCGCTATTTTCGGGCCCAAAAGAGGTTGTATGATAGGAGTTTCGTGCCCTTCTTTGTTCGTGATGCGATTTTGGCCAAATCGCTGCCTGTCTTCTGACGACGTTCTCCATATCTGAGCGCGATGCTATCCAGATATTCAGTCTGACAGCTTTTACCAAAAAAGTGTGTCAACAAGTTTTCCCTTCAGAACATATCTTGCTGGTTGAAGGAAGATGTGTTCTGGATAGTCCAGGAAATCTATAAGCCATAGAAATTCGATAATGCCATGACCTTGCCGGGTCTGCCAGCTATAGATATAATCCATACCTGTAAAGAGATAAAGGAAAAACAAACGTGCCAAATCCTAGCGATGTTGTTCAAATTTTCTGAGCATAAACCATGCTTCGGCGTCTAATGAGCATAAACCATACTCAAGGGATGTTTGAGTCATCCTGCCAAATCCTGGCAAGGGCCAACATTTCCAGGCATAATCCATACCCAAAATTCCAAATCGAGTATAATCCATGCTCGATTTCTTTTGTCACATCCTGACAAGACCATTTGCAGGGCATACTCCATACCTGGAGCTCAAACTGAGTATAATCCATACCCGATTTCTTTTGTCACATCCTGACAAGACCGTTTGCAGTTCCTAAGTATAATCCATACTTAAGTTTCCAAAGTGAGTATAAACCATACTCAGACTTGAAGTAGAGCTACGCTTGCCACAGCCTGATAAGATAGTCCTTCCCTAGGCATAATCCATACCTAGAGTTCAATAATAAGTATAAGCCATACTTTAACCGAAATTGAGGATCCTGCCACATCTTGACAAGATACTTAAATTCTCCAAACATAATCCATGCTCGGAAAGTCCTTATTCAATTCAAAATGCAAAACCAAATAAAATCCTGATTGGTTTGACACCGAGTCCAGAGCACGCCTTGGGGCTACATCCTAACCCCGTACGTGTGTACTCCGCTTCAACCAATCGGAAAACCTAGTGAAAGCAAAAAAGAAAATCTTAAAGCCTAAGAAATGCAGAAAATGAAAGCTGATCTCATCCAGATCAGTTGATGATGAGCCCGCGAGAGCTTGATCCGTGGTCATTCCCTCTCCGGGGAGTAGGAGGTGGCAGCGAAGGTGCGGGCTCTGTTGGTGGTAACACATACTCGGGTAGCTCTCCACGTCTAACCCGTTCCTCAATCAAATCGCGAAGATGCCTGCAGTCATTTGTGTCATGTCCGTCCATATCGTGGAATATGCAGTGCTTTCCAGAATCGCGTTCTCTTTGTGATGGCTCCCTCCTGGGAGGCTTTGGGTAGGAGATAGCACCGTTCGTGTCCAGATAGATGCCTGAGAGTGGCGCATTGAGTTTAGTGTACTTGTCGTATCTGGGCCCTCTCCTGGGCTGAGGATTGCGGTCATTCTTGACAGCGGTTTTTCCTTTGCCATTTCCAAAATCAGACGGTTCTCCGTCTTTAAGCATGTTTACATCGAGAACTTTCTTCTCGGAGGTTGCATCTTCTTCCTGTAGAAATCTGTCTTCTTCAAGGTAGAATTCGTCGAGATTTCGCGGTGGATCTCGGTACAAAGATTTTTTGAATTACGTATTATCCAAGACACCGGATACTGCTACCATCAGCACCATCGATTGTTCAGGTCGGTCAACTGATGCTGCTGCAACGTTGAATCTTTCCAGGAATGAACGCAGAGTTTCTCTGGGCCTCTGCTTGATTGTAGTAAGTGACATGAAGTTCTTGGGCCGAGCGATGTGAACCCGAAATTGTTCAATAAAGCGTGCGACAAACATGTTCCAACTGGTGATCGATTCCGTTTCTAGCTGCCGTAACCACATAGCGGCTATGTCAGTCAGAAAGAGGGGAAAACACTTTGCCATGACGTTTTCCGACGTCGATTGAACTTCCATATGTCATTTGTAGCGCATGAGATGCACGGTAGGATTCGTCCTGCCGTTGTATGGCTCCAGTTGTGGGAGTTTGAAATCCGGAGGATTGCGGGAATTCCTGATTTCCTGAGTGAATTGGTTGTGATTGACGTCATCCACGTCATTCTGATAGGTGCGGCCTCTCGAGAGGCGTTGAATCAGATCAGCGAGTCGATTTCCTTTAAAAAGCTGTTGCAAACTACCAAAATCAGAGCTGGTGCCCCCAGCGTTGAATGCAGGAGAGGATGGAAGCTGTTGGTGAGCTGTTGCCTGGGGATCGCGGTTCGCGGATCGCGGATCGAGGGTAGTGACCAGATCCAGTTCGATGGGGTCGTTTCGTGATGCAGGTTGGTGAAGGTTGGATCATGGTTCGTGGGGAGCGAGCTGAGGAGGGGCGATCCAACCCGGTGCTGGTGGCCTATCACGAGCCGATCCCTGCTGCAATTGAGTGAGAGTTTGCGCTCCGGTATCCATTCGATCTGGAGCTAGAGTCGGTCGCTGTGCATTTCCAATAACGAGGGGGTTGCCCCCGAGTCCATGTGATGCCTGAACCGCTTCTATGGCATCATTTCCAATGACTTGAGCGTTGCTCGGCCTTCCATCCATCCGAGCGAAGAATTGGTTGATCATTTCCTGTTGTTTCCTGAGGAGATCATCTTGCTTTGCCATTTGATCCCTCAATTCAGCGAGAACGCCGTCCATCTCGTCTCTGGTCAAGTATGCAGAAGGATCTCCATGAGAGGAAGCTTCCTGGCTTGCCTCGTTCCTTGTGTCTTCAGCGTCAGCATCATCGGCATGAGCAGAAGTTCCAGTCTTCTTCCTTTTGTTCTCCATTGAGTCTCCTTTCAAGCTAGAAATTGAGGTTGTCGTGTGCCCCCTACGTGGCGTGCCAAAATGTTAGACCAAAATCTGGGCCTAACACCCAAATGCAGATCTCAGATCACAAAAATGCAGAAAAAAGTAAATAAAGAGGAGACACACGAAGTTTTTATAGTGGTTCGACTCAAACCAAGCCTACGTCCACTTTATCTCTTCTTAAATCCTAAGAAGTTACAAGTACAATTATCTCGGTTTTACACGAAATCCTCGTATTTACAATGAAAAGGGGTAAGAAATCATAAGATTATACACGAAATCCTCGTGTTATGATGTGGAATTTGGCTCCTTTACTGCTGAAATTGATTTGCAGAGAGCAATGGTGGAATCTCTGAGGAGTTAGAGCCAAAAGATCCTTGAAAATTCCTTCAAATGGTGTATTTATAGCTGTAGGAGAGCTTCTGGGAAGACCGGTTCGTGATGGGGTTCGTGGCACCGGATCTGGAAAAGTAGGAGTAGGAGTAGCCTTAAGAATAGGTCAGAGCAAGCTGCGCAGGAGCAGGTTTGGGGGTCGGGTCGTGGTCATGGGTCGGATCGTGATATGGGTATCACGATCCGGGTCTGGTTGCGAGCTGGAGTGAAGTGCTGGCGATCGGGTCGTGCTCTCCATGTTCTCCACGAATCTGGGTGCTTCGCGAGACGAGGTGCATCACGAGCCGAGGGGGCGACCCGATGAGGGCCGATCCGAGGGTGCATGAGCCATATTCCGATCGTGTGACGCTTCGTTGCTTTATCTAGGAAATTGCCAGATTACACGTGTTTACGGAAACGTGCATAACTTTCAAACCGTAGGTCCGATTGAGCCAAACCAAAGCTCAAACTGAAGCTAATTCAGACACCCACAAGATTTACGGAGCAAAGCTTCGTAATCTCTGTTTTTGGGCCCAAAAGAGGTCGTCTGATAGGAGTTTCAGGCCCTTCTTTGTTCGTGATGCGACTTTGACCAAATCGCTGCATGTCTTCTGACGATGTTCTCCATATCCGAGCGCGATGCTATCCAGATATTCAGTCTGACAGCTTTTACCAAAAAAGTGTTTCAACAAGTTTGCCCCTCAGAACATATCTTGCTGGTTGAAGGAAGATGTGTTCTGGATAGTCCAGGAAATCTATAAGCCATAGAAATTCGATAATGCCATGACCTTGCCGGGTCTGACAGCTACAGATATAATCCATACCTGTAAAGAGATAAAGTAAAAACAAACGTGCCAAATCCTGGCGATATTGTTCAAATTTTCTGAGCATAAACCATGCTTCGGCGTCTAATGAGCATAAAGCATACTCAAGGGACGTTTGAGTCATCCTGCCAAATCCTGGCAAGGGCCAACATTTCCAGGCATAATCCAGACCCAGAAGTCCAAATCGAGTATAATCCATACCCGATTTCTTTTGTCACATCCTGACAAGACCGTTTGCAGGGCATACTCCATACCTGGAGCTCAAACTGAGTATAATCCATACCCGATTTCTTTTGTCACATCCTGACAAGACCGTTTTCAGTTCCTAAGTATAATCCATACTTAAGTTTCCAAAGTGAGTATAAACCATACTCAGACCTGAAGTAGAGCTACGCTTGCCACAGCCTGACAAGATAGTCCGTCCCTAGGCATAATCCATACCTAGAGTTCAATAATAAATATAAGTCATACTTTAACCGAAGTTGAGGATCCTGCCACATCTTGACAAGATACTTAAATTCTCCAAACATAATCCATGCTTGGAAAGTCCTTATTCAATTCAAAATGCAAAACCAAATCAAATCCTGATTGGTTTGACACCGAGTCCAGAGCACGCCTTGGGGATACATCCAAACCCCGTACGTGTATACTCCAATTCAACCAATCGGAAAACCTAGTGAAAGCAAAAAAGCTAATCCTAAAGCCTAAGAAATGCAAAAAATGAAATCTGATCTCATCCAGATCAGTTGATGATGAGCCTGCGAGAGCTCGATCCAGGGTCATTCCCTCTCCGGGGAGTAGGAGGTGGCAACGAAGGTGCGGGCGGTGGTATCACATACTCGGGTAGCTCTCCACGTCTAACCCGTTCCTCAATCAAATCGCGAAGATGCCTGCATTAATTTTGTCATGTCTGTCCATATCGTGGAATATGCAGTGCTTTCCAGAATCACGTTCTCTTTGTGATGGCTCCCTCCTGGGAGGCTTTGGGTAGGAGATAGCACCGTTCGTGTCCAGATAGATGTCTGAGAGTGGGGCATTGAGTTTAGTGTACTTGTCGTTTCTGGGCCCTCTCCGGGGCTGAGGATTGCGGTCATTCTTGATAGCGGTTTTTCCTTTGCCATTTCCAAAATCAGACGGTTCTCCGTCTTTAGGCATGCTTACATCGAGAACTTTCTTCTCGGAGGTTTCATCTTCTTCCCGCAGAAATCTGTCTGCTTCAAGTTAGAATTCGCCGAGATTTCGCGGTGGATCTCGGTACAAAGATTTTTTGAATTCCGTATTATCCAAGACACCGGATACTGCTACCATCAGCACCATCGATTGTTCAGGTCGGTCAACTGATGCTGCTGCAACGTTGAATCTTTCCAGGAATGAACGCAGAGTTTCTCTGGGCCTCTGCTTGATTGTAGTAAGTGACATGACGTTCTTGGGCCGAGCGATGTGAACTCGAAATTGTTCAATAAGCGTGCGACCAACATGTTCCAACTGCTGATCGATTCCGTTTCTAGCTGCCAAATCCACATAGCGGCTATGTCAGTCAGAAAGAGGGGAAAACACTTTTCCATGACGTTTTCCGACGCCGATTGAACTTCCATATGTCGTTTGTAGCGCATGAGATGCACGGTAGGATCTGTCCTGCCATTGTATGGCTCCAGTTGTGGGAGCTTGAAATCCGGGGGATTGCGGGAATTCCTGATTTCCTGAGTGAATGGGTTGTGATTGACGTCATCCATGTCATTCGGATAGGTGCAGCCTCTTGAGAGGCGTTGAATCAGATCAGCGAGTCGATTGCCTTTAAAAAGCTGTTGCAAACTACCAAAATCAGAGCTGGTGCCCCCAGCGTTGAATGCAGGAGAGGATGGAAGCTGTTGGTGAGCTGTTGCCTGGGGATCGCGGATCGAGGGTATCGACCAGATCCAGTTCGATGGGGTCGTTTCTTGATGCAGGTTGGTGAAGGTTGGATCATGGTTCGTGGGGAGCGAGCTGAGGAGGGGCGATCCAACCCGATGCTGGTGGCCTATCACGAGCCGATCCCTGCTGCAATTGAGTGAGAGTTCGCGCTCCGGTATCCATTCGATCTGGAGCTAGAGTCGGTCGCTGTGCATTTCCAATAACGAGGGGGTTGCCCCCGAGTCCATGTGATGCCCGAATCGCTTCTATGGCATCATTTCCAATGACTTGAGCGTTGCTCGGTCTTCCATCCATCCGAGCGAAGAATTGGTTGATCATTTCCTGTTGTTTCCTGAGGAGATCATCTTGCTTTGCCATTTGATCCCTCAATTCAGCGAGAACGCTGTTCATCTCGTCTCTGGTCAAGTATGCAGAAGGATCTCCATGAGAGGAAGCTTCCTGGCTTGCCTCGTTCCTTGTGTCTTCAGCGTCAGCATCATCGGCATGAGCAGAAGTTCCAGCCTTTTTCCTTTTTTCGCCATTGAGTCTCCTTTCAAGCTAGAAATTGAGGTTGTCGTGTGCCCCCTACCTGGCACGCCAAAATGTTAGGCCAAAATCTGGGCCTAACACCCAAATGCAGATCTCAGATCACAAAAATGCAGAAAAAAGTAAATAATGAGGAGACACACGAAGTTTTTATAGTGGTTCGGCTCAAACCAAGCCTACGTCCACTTTATCTCTTCTTAAATCCTAAGAAGTTACAAGTATAATTATCTCGGTTTTACACGAAATCCTCGTGTCTACAATGAAAAGGGGTAAGAAATCATAAGATTATACACGAAATCCTCGTGTTATGATGTGGAATTTGGCTCCTTTGCTTCTGAAATTGATTTGCAGAGAGCAATGGTGGAAGCTCTGAGGAGTTAGAGCCAAAAGATCCTTGAAAATGCCTTCGAATGGTGTATTTATAGCTGTAGGAGAGCTTCTGGGAAGACCGGTTCGTGATGGGGTACGTGGCACCCGATCCGAAAAAGTAGGAGCAGGAGTAGACTTAAGAATAGGTCAGAGCAAGCTGCGCAGGAGCAGGTTTGGGGGTCTTGCGAGCTGGAGTGAAGTGCTGGCGATCGGGTCGTGGTCTCCATGTGCTCCACGAGTCAGGGTGCTTCGCGTGACAAGGTGCATCACGAGTCGAGGGGGGCGATCCGATGAGGGCCGATCCGAGGGTGCCTGAGCCATACTCCGATCGTGTGACGCTTCGTTGCTTTATCTAGGAAATTGATAGATTACACGAGTTTACGGAAACTGGCATAACTTTCAAACCGTAAGTCCGATTGAGCCAAACCAAAGCTCAAACTGAAGCTAATTCAGAGACCCACAAGTTTTACGGAGCTTAGCTGCGTAATCGCTGTTTTCGGGCCCAAAAGAGGTCGCCTGATAGGAGTTTCAGGCCCTTCTTTGTTCGTGATGCGACTTTGACCAAATCGCTGCCTGTCTTCTGACGATGTTCTCCATATCCGAGCGCGATGCTATCCAGATATTCAGTCTGACAACTTTTACCAAAAAAGTGTGTCAACAATTTTCCCCTCAGAACATATCTTGCTGGTTGAAGGAAGATGTGTTCTGGATAGTCCAGGAAGTCTATAAGCCATAGAAATTCGATAATGCCATGACCTTGTTGGGTCTTCCAGCTACAGATATAATCCATACATGTAAAGAGATAAAGTAAAAACAAACGTGCCAAATCCTGGCGATATTGTTCAAATTTTCTAAGCATAAACCATGCTTCGTCGTCTAATGAGCATAAACCATACTCAAGGGACGTTTGAGTCATCCTGCCAAATCCTGGAAAGGGCCAACATTTCCAAGCATAATCCATACCCAGAAGTCCAAATCGAGTATAATCCATATCCGATTTCTTTGGTCACATCCTGACAAGACCGTTTGCAGGGCATAATCCATACCCTGGAGCTCAAACTGAGTATAATCCATACCCGATTTCTTTTGTCACATCCTGACAAGACCGTTTGCAGTTCCTAAGTATAATCCATACTTAAGTTTCCAAAGTGTGTATAAACCATACTCAGAACTGAAGTAGAGCTACGCTTGCCACAGCCTGACAAGATAGTCCGTCCCTAGGCATAATCCATAACTAGAGTTCAATAATAAGTATAAGCCATACTTTAACCGAAGTTGAGGATCCTGCCACATCTTTACAAGATACTTAAATTCTCCAAACATAATCCATGCTTGGAAAGTCCTTATTCAATTCAAAATGCAAAACCAAATCAAATCCTGATTGGTTTGACACCGAGTCCAGAGCACGCCTTGGGGCTACATCCTAACCCCGTAGGTGTGTACTCCGATTCAACCAATCGGAAAACCTATTGAAAGCAAAAAAGTAAATCTTAAAGCCTAAGAAATGCAGAAAATGAAAGCTGATCTCATCCATATCAGTTGATGATGAGCCCACGAGAGCTCGATCCAGGGTCATTCCCTCTCCGGGGAGTAGGAGGTGGCAGTGAAGGTGCGGGCGCTGTTGGTGGTATCACATACTCGGGTAGCTCTCCACGTCCAACCCATTCCTCTATCAAATCACGAAGATGCCTGCAGTCATTTGTGTCATGTCCGTCCATATCGTGGAATATGCAGTGCTTTCCGGAATCGCGTTCTCTTTGTGATGGCTCCCTCCTGGGAGGCTTTGGGTAGGAGATAGCACCGTTGTGTCCAGATAGATGTCTGAGAGTGGGGCATTGAGTTTAGTGTACTTGTCGTATCTGGGCCATCTCCTAGGCTGAGGATTGCGGTCATTCTTGACAGCGGTTTTTCCTTTGCCATTTCCAAAATCAGACGGTTCTCCATCCTTAAGCATGTTTACATCGAGAATTTTCTTCTCGGAGGTTGCATCTTCTTCCCGCAGAAATCTGTCTGCTTCAAGGTAGAATTCGCCGAGATTTCGCGGTGGATCTCGGTACAAAGATTTTTTGAATTCCGTATTATCCAAGACACCGGATACTGCTGCCATCAGCACCATCGATGGTTCAGGTCGGTCAACTGATGTTGCTGCAATGTTGAATCTTTCCAGGAATGAACGCAGAGTTTCTCTGGGCCTCTGCTTGATTGTAGTAAGTGACATGACGTTCTTGGGCCGAGCGATGTGAACCCGAAATTTTTCAATAAAGCGTGCGACCAACATGTTCCAACTGCTGATCGATTCCGTTTCTAGCTGCCGAATCCACATAGCGGCCATGTCAGTTAGAAAGAGGGGAAAACACTTTGCCATGACATTTTCCGACGCCAATTGAACTTCCAAATGTCGTTTGTAGCGCACGAGATGCACGGTAGGATCCATCCTGTCGTTGTATGGCTCCAGTTGTGGGAGTTTGAAATCCGGGGGACTGCGGGAATTCCTGATTTCCTGATTGAATGGGTTGTGATTGACGTCATCCACGTCATTCTGATAGGTGCGGCCTCTCGAGAGGTGTTGAATTAGATCAGCGAGTCGATTGCCTTCAAAAAGCTGTTTTAAACTACCAAAAGCAAAGCTGGTGCCCCCAGCATTGAAGGCAGGAGAGGATGGAAGGTGTTGGTGAGCTGTTTCCTGGGGATCGCGGATCGTGGGTCGAGGATAGCGACCAGATCCAGTTCGATGGGGTCGGTTCGTGAGGCAGGTTGGTGAAGGCTGGATCGTGGTTCGTGGGGAGCGAGCTGAGGAGGGGCGATCTGACCCGGTGCTGGTGGCCCATCACGAGCCGATCCCTGCTACAGTTGAGTGAGAGTTTGCGCTCCGGTATCCATCCGATCTAGAGCTGAAGTCGGTCGCTGTGCATTTCCAATAACGAGGGGGTAGCCCCCGAGTCCATGTGATGCCCGAACCGCTTCTGTGGCTTCATTTCCAATGACTTGAGCGTTGCTCGGCCTTCCATCCATCCGAGCGAAGAATTGGTTGATCATTTCCTGTTGTTTCCTGAGGAGATCATCTTGCTTTGCCATTTGATCCCTCAATTCAGCGAGAACGCCATCCATCTCGTCTCTGGTCAAGTATGCAGAAGGATCTCCATGAGAGGAAGCTTGCTGGCTTGCCTCGTTCCTTGTGTCTTCAGTGTCAGCATCATCAGCATGAGCAGAAGTTCTAGTCTTCTTCCTTTTGTTCTCCATTGAGTCTCCTTTCAAGCTAGAAATTGAGGTTGTCGTGTGCCTCCTACCTGGCGCGCCAAAATGTTAGATCAAAATCTGGGCCTAACACCCAAATTGTGACGACAAGAAATTTCGCTCGGTCCGAACCAGTCGCTAAACCGATCCTGACCGTTCGAAACGCCATATCGTTTGAGAACAAGCCACAACAGAACGCATACAGAAGAACATTTCACTGTATATTACAACAATGCATCAGATTACAAGAATATACCGAGTATGAATAAATATTACACAGAAATATCAGAGAATTAAATTACATTTAAATACATAGCAGCGGAAAATAATACAATACACAACTAGAAGGAGATATACGGATACAAAGCTTTCCGGATATCGTTCCAGCTGTAAACCAGGATCCTGTGAATATAAATCTGCAAAACCAAAACTACTAGCTGCCCGTGTCAAAATAGGGGCACCCAGAGTTTAGGTTAAAACAATAAACTCCAGGTCAGTCATGTGACTGGTGTGAGAACTAAAACAGTTATTTATCTTTATTTTCAAAATTAGGCAAATCAAGGGACCACGCCGTATAACACGGAACGGGTTTCCTCCCAAGAATACCAGTGCATAAAACAACAGCGCAATGCTAAATAAAGAAAAATGAAGCTGTTATAAGACCCAGGTCCTATCACACAATGCAACACAAGCCGGGGGATAGGGTTTTCCCTTATAACAGCCAAAGAATGCTTGATACGTTTAAAACAAATCATTTGATACTATAATAAGTGCATAGTGTATAAAACAACTTCACATCATAAGTATCAATCATAGGCGGCATGGGTACCATATATCATGTCGCCATACTAGGCTCTACAAATAAAACCGCAAATGTCACGTATTTGGAAATTGGATTTCCATCTATGAACCGAGGCAAAAGATAGTCCTCAACCGATTCAAGACTGCCTAGCCCGAGCCTCAGGACCCAGACTCAGGTGGGCCCTTGGATCGTCAGGGCCGGTCCACCGATGTGGATTAAAATGCCTGAACATGCGTTTCCCCGCCCTTTGGGGCGTAAATGAGCCAACTAAATGACTCCATCGGTTCGAGAACGACCGATCAATCCGAGGCGCCTCGCAACAGCAACAACCACATAAGTCAAACTCGTCAGGGCGTGTAAAACCACTGACGCCACTTCTAACTAGGAAGAAACGCAAGTCCTCCCTGATGTCCCCTCCCGTTTTTGGTTCATACCGGGTGTGAAACTCGCGAAGCAAACGTTACACAAAGCTACGCCACAAAGGCCGTGCTTCGATCATCAACCACAAGACTTTGCTTTTCAACAGAAGCCTTGATCATTTGCCACTTAGGCATGCCACACAGGCAATTCACTCCATGCGATTGATATCCATCAATATATAACCCCTGAGCTCGTACGTCTCAGAGAAGGGCGTTAAGCAAGAGAATAAATTCTCCGCCGCCAAACAGATATATATTTAATAGAGATCAATCACACGGACTAAAATCCAATGTCAGACACACAGTCCATTTACAAGTCCGTTCTGGGTCTGAACGAAACCGGAGGCACCTAGTACCCCGCATATCCATCGATCTCCAAGTACGTCTGGACGATCACTAACTGTTTCCATCTTCTTGGGTGTACAGCCCAATCAAGATCATCAGTAATTACCCAAACGACGTGAAGACCTGCGGTCTTCGACCATCGTCTTCATCTTCGACTTATCGTCGTATCAGTTATTCAGAATGGGATAAACCCGGTCTTTCCGAATAACTCGCGTATATTTTAAATAAGTGTTACACAAACACAACATACGCCTCATTCCAATTCATCAGTCACTAACCATAAATTAATCAAGAGAATAATTTCCCAAACATTAACCCCGAAGGCCGAAACCAACATCAGATCAATATCTAGGAAACCCTTCTGCTTAGCTAACCGACAGTTAGTTTCTAAATTTCACATTCATAGGGAAAGGTTCCCATTAATTTTATCAAAGATAAATTCTTGAATTTATTCTTTAATCTACTTTTGAATATCAATTCAAACTAGTCGGGATTAGCGAACCTTACCGAAGTAATCATTTGTTTTAATTTCCCAATCCCAACCTATTCATCCCATGAAGTAAAACTGGTAATACTTCATATCTAACACCACAGTGTTATCGGTAAATTCAATTACCATTTCACGTTCAAATCTAATTAAAGATTTAACTATCGCCTGGAGAAAAACTGGTGATACTCCATTTTCGATCATTTCAATCTAATTAAAGATTCATTAAAACTCCACTTAGTTTTAATCTTCGACTGGGTTAAAGAATCAGTGTCATTTAAAACACGGTTCACGATAAACCCAAAATCCCATTCATTAATTATCGGGTTAAAGAACGAGTGCTATTTAAAAACACTGTTCACGATAAACCCAAAAATCAATATCAATTCAATTCCAATTAAATATTATTTAATTGGTAAACTTCATTAAATCTAAATAAAAAGATTTAATCTTTTCTCAACTGGGTTCAAGAGCAGTGTTAGTGAAGACACCATTCACGACAAACCCAAATCACATTCGATATTCAATACAAGGCTCTGAATAGAAAATATATCGGCTTATATTCAATATCGAATTCTACGACTAACAAATGTCGTATTGGAAATAACGATATACATATATATCTTTCAAATTTCCATAACAACACCTGTATAATCACGAATTCCAACATCGAAATATTCCGAACACAATTTCGATTCAAATCCACTCCAATGCAATCATTGGAATTTTGGTTACTTTTAAAACCCTTTTCGAATTCAATTTATTTATTTAAAAATAAATAGAATTATAATTCTAGTTCAAAACTGGTTCATTTCGATAAAAATCTATTTTTATCTTTTCAAATATGGAGTTTTTCATCCCAATTCTTTCTAAATCATTTCTTATGATTTTACACAAATTATTACTATTTTTAATAATTTTATCAAGGCCCGTACAGTCGATTTCCAACAATGGCCATCGAACTGCACTTACAGCGACCTTTTTCGAATTTGATTTGGACGTAACTCCAAATCCAACCGTTAGATTTCAAATTTCTAACATTCATTAGAAAGCTCTTTTCGATACGAACCCAACGGTTCCAGTTTTAGGAGAATCCGACGGTCGGATCTCCCGCAATGTCCGTTTGAAATAAATGGTCGAAATTCACTAACTGCCGCGGCGCGGCGCGTTCTATTCAGGCCATTATATTATATATATAATATATATAATATATATTTCGTCGATTTCTATTTAAAACGATTTATATGAATAGTTTTAAAATTCGTTTCAAAAGCAATTTCAACTTCCATTTCAATTCAATTCAAAATTGAATTCTTCTTTATAAATTCGTTTTAAAATTCATTTCTATTCAATTCAAATTTCAATTCAATTTGAATTCATATTCAATTCAATTCATTTCGAAATCGTTTTCAATTCAATTCATTTCGAAATCGTTTTCAATTCAATTCATTTCGAAATCGTTTTCAATTCAATTCATTTCGAAATCGTTTTCAATTCAATTCATTTCGAAATCGTTTTCAATTCAATTCATTTCGAAATCGTTTTCAATTCAATTCATTTCGAAATCGTTTTCAATTCAATTCATTTCGAAATCGTTTTCAATTCAATTCATTTCGAAATCGTTTTCAATTCAATTCATTTCGAAATCGTTTTCAATTCAATTCATTTCGAAATCGTTTTCAATTCAATTCATTTCGAAATCGTTTTCAATTCAATTCATTTCGAAATCGTTATAAAATCGATATAAATATCGTTCACGTCAAAATGGCGTCAATCTAATCATCACGGCTTCACATATTTCTATTTTCAAATATTCTATTTCAAATATTTCCTATTATCAAAATATTCTTTATTTTCACGATTGGAATGAGGCCCAATCAATTACCATATAAAGTTAATTATATGGATTTTCATACAACACATGTATATAATAACATTGAAAATAATCAACCATCAACCAAAGTGCACTACACTGTAAAAGCAACAAATATAGATATTCAACGCTTATAACAGCCTGTCAATCAATCGATCGACATATTTAATCAATCAGGATGAGTGAACTTCAAATTTCATCCCAACACCCGTGTGGGGTTTCAAACAATCAAACACATATTTTATTTGTGCTGTTGGGCGATGTGTAAAATTTATCGTCCCAATCAATGTCATTCAAATAGGTGTACATAAACAAACCGTCTGGTTTGTAAATGACTATTCTATTTTATTCACTTCACGTTAAAAATTATAATTTTAACGATAAAACATTTTATTTCAACCTATGAATTTCTATTCAATTAATTTATTCAATAAAATGATATTTTTATTTTTCTAACATATTTTAGAAAATTTCGGCGGCATAACGGCACGATACTAGAAACGGGACGAGGCCTAGCCTTATCCCCGGTCTAGTGAAGGCCCACGCCATTCACACATCAATCAAATCAATTTCATTATGCAAACCACAAAATTTGGAGTAAGCGTCTAACCTAGCCTTACTCCTTCGCCTTATAACGGCGCACGTCTAATCCTAACCAATTTATCGATTCGATTTTTCACACCACAAACCACATTCAAACCAATATCGCAATCAATAACCAAACAGCCAAACAAACAAGTCCATGGTCTGTGGACGATTGTGTCGGGTGCTACTAAACACCGTCTGCATCCTAGTATATATATATATAACTAGAAAATAAATTGAAGAGTGAGAAATTCTCACTTATAGCTATCCTAGCTCCACGGCACTTTATTGACAGAAATCTTCATCGCTATCGCATCTTCGTCATCTTCGTTGCCCGCTTTCACTACCTATGTAAAAATCGAATTTTTACTTCGCTATTCAATATATAAAAATCATATTTTTATTTCGAAGTTCAATATATAAAAATCCTATTTTTACTTACAAACAAATTTATAATTTATTTCTAAACAAATCTATATTTTTGTTTTCTCTTGAAAGACAATTTTATTTTCTCTTTTAAAAACAATTTTATTTTCTCTTTTAAAAACAATCTTATTTTCTCTTTTAAAAACAATTTTATTTTCTCTTTTAAAAACAATTTTATTTTCTCTTTTAAAAACAATTTTATTTTCTCTTTTAAACTACATGCTAATTTATTTTCAAACAATAACCAATTAATTTTCAAACAATATGCTAATTCATTTAGAACAAAACTGATTTTTTTCTATGTGTTTATATATATCAAAGACTGAATTTTTCTATGTATTTATATATATCAAAGACTGAATTTTAAAATAAGGTTAATTACCTTATAATCGTTCCAAGAATCTGGAGCTCGATCGAAACCTAGTTCGCGGCCTAGGGTTGAACTTCCGGCGGCCTACGGTGACTTCGACGACGATCTGGAGCTTCCGCGCGTTGCGCCTCCACGCCCCCGTCCTCTACCGTGAGTAGCGTTCATCTCGATGGTCCCCTCCTCCTTGAAGACGAGCTCTAACGCAGCTCCTTGCTGCTCGAAATCCACCTGATTCTCGCAACCCTCGCCGATCACACCTGTACAGAATTGTAGATCTTGGAATGTTCCTTGATTTTTGTATTTGATTTGTGGATTAATACCGAGCAGATCGAAAATGGTTTGAGGAGGAAGGGTTGGAGAATACCCGTCGTTCACGTTGAGAGAGGCGACTTTAGTTGGGTTTGACCGCGATGAACAAAGAAATAGGGTTTGACCCTTTTGACCCTTTATACCCTTTATTTTCTTTTTTCATTTTAATTTCTGAAATATCCGTTTACCAATACCAGCTTCAAATTAAATCCAACGACTATCTCCCCTAGCTAATTACCCCCATTCCGAACACAATGGGATATGTTTCGTAAGCCAATTCGGCTGTTATGATCTGTATTTATTTAAATTACAATATAAATCAATGTATATTTAATTTAAATGTACATTTTAAATTACCAGGGCCACATACTAACTCTAAAAATTCCCAAAAAATATTTTCTAGCTTCGTATTGACGATACGGTCCTAACAAAACTAGTTTCGTCGAATTCTGAGACCGTTTGAAAAATGGCCAATTTTCAGTCGATTAAATTCAACTGAAATGGTCAAACGCGCTTTCCTTTGCCACGCTCACATATTGATTCGAAAAATTATGAAATTTGGAATCTAACCATAATTTGACACTGCGGACCCAACAAAACTGGTTTCGTCGAAATCCGAGGTCGTTTGCAAAATTGCTATTTTAAGGGCCTTATATATATAAAAATATATATAAATTCCACAGCGACTATTTCTAATTTTAAACTGGACATATCTTATCATTTCTAAGATGAAATCCCAGTTTGTTAACTTCGTTACAAAGATATAGTTATACAGATTCAAATATTTCTTGTTTCGTTCAATTCGGACTTATATTGAATTCTGTATATTCATTTGAAATTAGAAATCGAATTTTCGAACTACCGCGCCATTTTCTATTTCTTTTATAATTTATATATAAATATTTATATTCTAACGACGACGTATATAATATATACGTTCGAATTATATTCAAAATAAATTTTCTCGTCGATATTATTTAAAATAATCTATTTTAAATAATCAAAATTCGTTAAAATTGCCAAAATAAAAATTTTAAACTGGCCCAGATTTTCGGGTTGTTACAATCTCCCCCACTTAAAACTTTTCGTCCCCGAAAAGGAACAAAGTCGAAAGTGGTTTGATCATTCAACTCTACAATCAATCAGGCTTCCATTCTCCAACTCTTTAGTTTCTGAGAATTTTCAAAAATTTCAAAAATTTGGCTAACACCCTAAATTTTCGAAAAATTTCGCCATAATCTCCCCTGCACCGGGAGCATCGGGGAATTTCAAATAGCTTCCCCGGTCCTTCAGATCTCAAAAAGAAAAAGAAAAAGCCAAGCGGCTAGCCAATAGGCTCATAAAATCATCATCACCCAAACAAAACAGGAAATTATGTAGTAAACATGTACCTATTTGTCGGGCAAACAAATTTTATTCTCTGGCTCTAGCCTCCTTGCTATGACCTGTTCAATGTAAGTACAAGTATATGCAAGCAGATGCGACCAATTTCAATAAAATTCAATATTTGACTCAAATGAACTAAATGGTTTAAATTTTAATTATTCAAACAATAATCAAACAATACAACCATCAATCAATTAGTAGATTAGTTTTTCAAATGCATAACTTTGATATATATACAGAAAATCATGTTTTTGATGTCAATTCACACAATGTGTTCTAGCTATATATATAAGTTTTGGTTCTCACACCAATCTAATGGAAATATATAGATACCACACCTTCGTCACTCGAAAATAAATGCTGATGATGTTTCGAACCACCATCAGAACATCCCCGGACGACTAGAATGTGATTCTATATCTATCCAGTATATTGAAATTTCAAATACACGTGGATCAGACGTATACGCAAAATCTTTATATACTGGACTGTCCAACTCAATATAAATAGATAATCAAATACGAATAATTGATTTCAAAACAAAATTTGTTTTCATTTTCAAAAATATACTCTTCACACTCGTTCTAGGATACTACTGATCCCATCTCTAACGAGTCACTCTCATTGGATATTGTTAATCCAATATCTGATGAATTCTTTCGTACGGTTCTAATGTGTCTTGTTCTTGAGCTCTGTAAACCAAAGCTCTGATACCAACTGTGACGACAAGAAATTTCGCTCGGTCCGAACCAGTCGCTAAACCGATCCTGACCGTTCGAAACGCCATATCGTTTGAGAACAAGCCACAACAGAACGCATACAGAAGAACATTTCACTGTATATTACAACAATGCATCAGATTACAAGAATATACCGAGTATGAATAAATATTACACAGAAATATCAGAGATTTAAATTACATTTAAATACATAGCAGCGGAAAATAATACAATACACAACTAGAAGGAGATATACGGATACAAAGCTTTCCGGATATCGTTCCAGCTGTAAACCAGGATCCTGTGAATATAAATCTGCAAAACCAAAACTACTAGCTGCCCGTGTCAAAATAGGGGCACCCAGAGTTTAGGTTAAAACAATAAACTCCAGGTCAGTCATGTGACTGGTGTGAGAACTAAAACAGTTATTTATCTTTATTTTCAAAATTAGGCAAATCAAGGGACCACGCCGTATAACACGGAACGGGTTTCCTCCCAAGAATACCAGTGCATAAAACAACAGCGCAATGCTAAATAAAGAAAAATGAAGCTGTTATAAGACCCAGGTCCTATCACACAATGCAACACAAGCCGGGGGATAGGGTTTTCCCTTATAACAGCCAAAGAATGCTTGATACGTTTAAAACAAATCATTTGATACTATAATAAGTGCATAGTGTATAAAACAACTTCACATCATAAGTATCAATCATAGGCGGCATGGGTACCATATATCATGTCGCCATACTAGGCTCTACAAATAAAACCGCAAATGTCACGTATTTGGAAATTGGATTTCCATCTATGAACCGAGGCAAAAGATAGTCCTCAACCGATTCGAGACTGCCTAGCCCGAGCCTCAGGACCCAGACTCAGGTGGGCCCTTGGATCGTCAGGGCCGGTCCACCGATGTGGATTAAAATGCCTGAACATGCGTTTCCCCGCCCTTTGGGGCGTAAATGAGCCAACTAAATGACTCCATCGGTTCGAGAACGACCGATCAATCCGAGGCGCCTCGCAACAGCAACAACCACATAAGTCAAACTCGTCAGGGCGTGTAAAACCACTGACGCCACTTCTAACTAGGAAGAAACGCAAGTCCTCCCTGATGTCCCCTCCCGTTTTTGGTTCATACCGGGTGTGAAACTCGCGAAGCAAACGTTACACAAAGCTACGCCACAAAGGCCGTGCTTCGATCATCAACCACAAGACTTTGCTTTTCAACAGAAGCCTTGATCATTTGCCACTTAGGCATGCCACACAGGCAATTCACTCCATGCGACTGATATCCATCAATATATAACCCCTGAGCTCGTACGTCTCAGAGAAGGGCGTTAAGCAAGAGAATAAATTCTCCGCCGCCAAACAGATATATATTTAATAGAGATCAATCACACGGACTAAAATCCAATGTCAGACACACAGTCCATTTACAAGTCCGTTCTGGGTCTGAACGAAACCGGAGGCACCTAGTACCCCGCATATCCATCGATCTCCAAGTACGTCTGGACAATCACTAACTGTTTCCATCTTCTTGGGTGTACAGCCCAATCAAGATCATCAGTAATTACCCAAACGACGTGAAGACCTCCGGTCTTCGACCATCGTCTTCATCTTCGACTTATCGTCGTATCAGTTATTCAGAATGGGATAAACCCGGTCTTTCCGAATAACTCGCGTATATTTTAAATAAGTGTTACACAAACACAACATACGCCTCATTCCAATTCATCAGTCACTAACCATAAATTATTCAAGAGAATAATTTCCCAAACATTAACCCCGAAGGCCGAAACCAACATCAGATCAATATCCAGGAAACCCTTCTGCTTAGCTAACCGACAGTTAGTTTCTAAATTTCACATTCATAGGGAAAGGTTCCCATTAATTTTATCAAAGATAAATTCTTGAATTTATTCTTTAATCTACTTTTGAATATCAATTCAAACTAGTCGGGATTAGCGAACCTTACCGAAGTAATCATTTGTTTTAATTTCCCAATCCCAACCTATTCATCCCATGAAGTAAAACTGGTAATACTTCATATCTAACACCACAGTGTTATCGGTAAATTCAATTACCATTTCACGTTCAAATCTAATTAAAGATTTAACTATCGCCTGGAGCAAAACTGGTGATACTCCATTTTCGATCATTTCAATCTAATTAAAGATTCATTAAAACTCCACTTAGTTTTAATCTTCGACTGGGTTAAAGAATCAGTGTCATTTAAAACACGGTTCACGATAAACCCAAAATCCCATTCATTAATTATCGGGTTAAAGAACGGGTGCTATTTAAAAACACTGTTCACGATAAACCCAAAAATCAATATCAATTCAATTCCAATTAAATATTATTTAATTGGTAAACTTCATTAAATCTAAATAAAAAGATTTAATCTTTTCTCAACTGGGTTCAAGGACAGTGTTAGTGAAGACACCATTCACGACAAACCCAAATCACATTCGATATTCAATACAAGGCTCTGAATAGAAAATATATCGGCTTATATTCAATATCGAATTCTACGACTAACAAATGTCGTATTGGAAATAACGATATACATATATATCTTTCAAATTTCCATAACAACACCTGTATAATCACGAATTCCAACATCGAAATATTCTGAAGACAATTTCGATTCAAATCCACTCCAATGCAATCATTGGAATTTTGGTTACTTTTAAAACCCTTTTCGAATTCAATTTATTATTTAAAAATAAATAGAATTATAATTCTAGTTCAAAACTAGTTCATTTCGATAAAAATCTATTTTTATCTTTTCAAATATGGAGTTTTTCATCCCAATTCTTTCTAAATCATTTCTTATGATTTTACACAAATTATTACTATTTTTAATAATTTTATCAAGGCCCGTACAGTCGATTTCCAACAATGGCCATCGAACTGCACTTACAGCGACCTTTTTCGAATTTGATTTGGACGTAACTCCAAATCCAACCGTTAGATTTCAAATTTCTAACATTCATTAGAAAGCTCTTTTCGATACGAACCCAACGGTTCCGGTTTTAGGAGAATCCGACGGTCGGATCTCCCGCAATGTCCGTTTGAAATAAATGGTCGAAATTCACTAACTACCGCGGCGCGGCGCGTTCTATTCAGGCCATTATATTATATATATAATATATATTTCGTCGATTTTTATTTAAAACGATTTATATGAATAGTTTTAAAATTCGTTTCAAAAGCAATTTCAACTTCCATTTCAATTCAATTCAAAATTGAATTCTTCTTTATAAATTCGTTTTAAAATTCATTTCTATTCAATTCAAATTTCAATTCAATTCGAAATCGTTTTCAATTCAATTCATTTCGAAATCGTTTTCAATTCAATTCATTTCGAAATCGTTTTCAATTCAATTCATTTCGAAATCGTTTTCAATTCAATTCATTTCGAAATCGTTTTCAATTCAATTCATTTCGAAATCGTTTTCAATTCAATTCATTTCGAAATCGTTTTCAATTCAATTCATTTCGAAATCGTTATAAAATCGATATAAATATCGTTCACGTCAAAATGGCGTCAATCTAATCATCACGGCTTCACATATTTCTATTTTCAAATATTCTATTTCAAATATTTCCTATTATCAAAATATTCTTTATTTTCACGATTGGAATGAGGCCCAATCAATTACCATATAAAGTTAATTATATGGATTTTCATACAACACATGTATATAATAACATTGAAAATAATCAACCATCAACCAAAGTGCACTACACTGTAAAAGCAACAAATATAGATATTCAACGCTTATAACAGCCTGTCAATCAATCGATCGACATATTTAATCAATCAGGATGAGTGAACTTCAAATTTCATCCCAACACCCGTGTGGGGTTTCAAACAATCAAACACATATTTTATTTGTGCTGTTGGGCGATGTGTAAAATTTATCGTCCCAATCAATGTCATTCAAATAGGTGTACATAAACAAACCGTCTGGTTTGTAAATGACTATTCTATTTTATTCACTTCACGTTAAAAATTATATTTTTAACGATAAAACATTTTATTTCAACCTATGAATTTCTATTCAATTCATTTATTCAATAAAATGATATTTTTATTTTTCTAACATATTTTAGAAAATTTCGGCGGCATAACGGCACGATACTAGAAACGGGACGAGGCCTAGCCTTATCCCCGGTCTAGTGAAGGCCCACGCCATTCACACATCAATCAAATCAATTTCATTATGCAAACCACAAAATTTGGAGTAAGCGTCTAACCTAGCCTTACTCCTTCGCCTTATAACGACGCACGTCTAATCCTAACCAATTTATCGATTCGATTTTTCACACCACAAACCACATTCAAACCAATATCGCAATCAATAACCAAACAGCCAAACAAACAAGTCCATGGTCTGTGGACGATTGTGTCGGGTGCTACTAAACACCGTCTGCATCCTAGTATATATATATATAACTAGAAAATAAATTGAAGAGTGAGAAATTCTCACTTATAGCTATCCTAGCTCCACGGCACTTTATTGACAGAAATCTTCATCGCTATCGCATCTTCGTCATCTTCGTTGCCCACTTTCACTACCTATGTAAAAATCGAATTTTTACTTCGCTATTCAATATATAAAAATCATATTTTTATTTCGAAGTTCAATATATAAAAATCCTATTTTTACTTACAAACAAATTTATAATTTATTTCTAAACAAATCTATATTTTTGTTTTCTCTTGAAAGACAATTTTATTTTCTCTTTTAAAAACAATTTTATTTTCTCTTTTAAAAACAATCTTATTTTCTCTTTTAAAAACAATCTTATTTTCTCTTTTAAAAACAATTTTATTTTCTCTTTTAAAAACAATTTTATTTTCTCTTTTAAAAACAATTTTATTTTCTCTTTTAAACTACATGCTAATTTATTTTCAAACAATAACCAATTAATTTTCAAACAATATGCTAATTCATTTAGAACAAAACTGATTTTTTTCTATGTGTTTATATATATCAAAGACTGAATTTTTCTATGTATTTATATATATCAAAGACTGAATTTTAAAATAAGGTTAATTACCTTATAATCGTTCCAAGAATCTGGAGCTCGATCGAAACCTAGTTCGCGGCCTAGGGTTGAACTTCCGGCGGCCTACGGTGAC
This sequence comes from Allium sativum, assembly GCA_030737875.1. Lineage (NCBI taxonomy): Eukaryota > Viridiplantae > Streptophyta > Magnoliopsida > Asparagales > Amaryllidaceae > Allium > Allium sativum. The sequence continues at coordinate 304,186,867 of CM060916.1, read as the reverse complement.
TTCGACGACGATCTGGAGCTTCCGCGCGTTGCGCCTCCACGCCCCCGTCCTCTACCGTGAGTAGCGTTCATCTCGATGGTCCCCTCCTCCTTGAAGACGAGCTCTAACGCAGCTCCTTGCTGCTCGAAATCCACCTGATTCTCGCAACCCTCGCCGATCACACCTGTACAGAATTGTAGATCTTGGAATGTTCCTTGATTTTTGTATTTGATTTGTGGATTAATACCGAGCAGATCGAAAATGGTTTGAGGAGGAAGGGTTGGAGAATACCCGTCGTTCACGTTGAGAGAGGCGACTTTAGTTGGGTTTGACCGCGATGAACAAAGAAATAGGGTTTGACCCTTTTGACCCTTTATACCCTTTATTTTCTTTTTTCATTTTAATTTCTGAAATATCCGTTTACCAATACCAGCTTCAAATTAAATCCAACGACTATCTCCCCTAGCTAATTACCCCCATTCCGAACACAATGGGATATGTTTCGTAAGCCAATTCGGCTGTTATGATCTGTATTTATTTAAATTACAATATAAATCAATGTATATTTAATTTAAATGTACATTTTAAATTACCAGGGCCACGTACTAACTCTAAAATTTCCCGAAAAATATTTTCTAGCTTCGTATTGACGATACGGTCCTAACAAAACTAGTTTCGTCGAATTCTGAGACCGTTTGAAAAATGGCCAATTTCCAGTCGATTAAATTCAACTGAAATGGTCAAACGCGCTTTCCTTTGCCACGCTCACATATTGATTCGAAAAATTATGAAATTTGGAATCTAACCATAATTTGACACTGCGGACCCAACAAAACTGGTTTCGTCGAAATCCGAGGTCGTTTGCAAAATTGCTATTTTAAGGGCCTTATATATATAAAAATATATATAAAGCGACTATTTCTAATTTTAAACTGGACATATCTTATCATTTCTAAGATGAAATCCTAGTTTGTTAACTTCGTTACAAAGATATAGTTATACAGATTCAAATATTTCTTGTTTCGTTCAATTCGGACTTATATTGAATTCTGTATATTCATTTGAAATTAGAAATCGAATTTTCGAACTACCGCGCCATTTTCTATTTCTTTTATAATTTATATATAAATATTTATATTCTAACGACGACGTATATAATATATACGTTCGAATTATATTCAAAATAAATTTTCTCGTCGATATTATTTAAAATAATCTATTTTAAATAATCAAAATTCGTTAAAATTGCCAAAATAAAAATTTTAAACTGGCCCAGATTTTCGGGTTGTTACACAAATGCAGATCTAAGATAACAAAAATGCAGAAAAAAGTAAATAAAGAAGCCTACGTCCACTTTATCTCTTCTTAAATCCTAAGATGTTACAAGTACAATTATCTCGATTTTACACGAAATCCTCGTGTTTACAATGAAAAAGGGTAAGAAATCATAAGATTATACACGAAATCCTCGTGTTATGATGTGGAATTTGGCTCCTTTGCTGCTGAAATTGATTTGCAGAGAGCAATGGTGGAAGCTCTGAGGAGTTAGAGCCAAAAGATCCTTGAAAATGCCTTCAAATAGTGTATTTATAGTTGTAGGAGAGCTTCTGGGAAGATTGGTTTGTGATGGGTTACGTGGCACTCGATCCGGAAAAGTAGGAGCAGGAGTAGCCTTAAGAATAGGTCAGAGCAAGCTGAGCAGGAGCAGGTTTGGGGGTCGGGTCGTGGTCATGGGTCGAATCGTGATATGGGTATCACGATCCGGGTCTGGTTGCGAGCTGGAGTGAAGTGCCGTGGTCTCCATGTGCTCCACGAGTCAGGGTGCTTCGCGAGATGAGGTGCATGACGATCCGAGGGGGCGATCCGATGAGGGCCGATCCGAGGGTGCATGAGCCATACTCCGATCGTGTGACGCTTCGTTGCTTTATCTAGGAAATTGCCAAATTAAACGAGTTTACGGAAACAGGCATAACTTTCAAACCATAAGTCCGATTGAGCCAAACCAAAGCTCAAACTGAAGCTAATTCAGAGACCCACAAGTGTTACGGAGCAAAGCTCTGTAATCGCTGTTTTCGGGCCCAAAAGAGGTCGTCTGATAAGAGTTTGGGGCCTTCTTTGTTCGTGATGCGACTTTGACCAAATCACTGCCTGTCTTCTGAGATGTTTTCCATATCCGAGCGCGATGTTATCCAGATATTCAGTCTGACAGCTTTTACCAAAAAAGTGTGTCAACAAGTTTGCCCCTCAGAACATATCTTGCTGGTTGAAGGAAGATGTGTTATGGATAGTCCAGGAAATCTATAAGCCATAGAAATTCGATAATGCCATGACCTTGCCGGGTCTGCCAGCTACAGATATAATCCATACCTGTAAAGAGATAATAGGAAAAACAAACGTGCCAAATCCTGGCGATATTGTTCAAATTTTCTGAGCATAAACCATGCTTCGGCGTCTAATGAGCATAAACCATACTCAAGGGACGTTTGAGTCATCCTGCCAAATCCTGGCACGGGCCAACATTTCCAGGCATAATCCATACCCAGAAGTCCAAATCGAGTATAATCCATACCCGATTTCTTTTGCCACATCCTGACAAGACCGTTTGCAGGGCATACTCCATACCTGGAGCTCAAACTGAGTATAATCCATACCCGATTTCTTTTGTCACATCCTGACAAGACCATTTGTAGTTCCTAAGTATAATCCATACTTAAGTTTCCAAAGTGAGTATAAACCATACTCAGACCTAAAGTAGAGCTATGCTTGCCACAGCCTGACAAGATAGTCCGTCCCTAGGCATAATCCATACCTAGAGTTCAATAATAAGTATAATCCATACTTTAACCGAAGTTGAGGATCCTGCCACATCTTGACAAGATACTTAAATTCTCCAAACATAATCCATGCTTGGAAATTCCTTATTCAATTCAAAATGCAAATCCAAATCAAATCCTGATTGGTTTGACATCGAGTCTAGAGCACGCCTTGGGGCTACATCCTAACCCCGTACGTGTGTACTCCAATTCAACCAATCGGAAAACCTATTGAAAGCAAAAAAGCAAATCTTAAAGCCTAAGAAATGCAGAAAATGAAAGCTGATCTCATCCAGATCAGTTGATGGTGAGCCCGCATGAGCTCGATCCAGGGTCATTCCCTCTCCGGGGAGTAGGAGGTGGCAGCGAAGGTCCGGGCGCTGTTGGTGGTATCACTTACTCGGGTAGCTCTCCACGTCTAACCCGTTCCTCAATCAAATCGCGAAGATGCCTGCAGTCATTTGTGTCATGTCCGTCCATATCGTGGAATATGCAGTGCTTTCCAGAATCGCTTTCTCTTTGTGATGGCTCCCTCCTGGGAGGCTTTGGGTAGGAGATAGCACCGTTCGTGTCCAGATAGATGTCTGAGAGTGGGGCATTGAGTTTAGTGTACTTGTCGTATCTGGGCCCTCTCCTGGGCTGAGGATTGCGGTCATTCTTGACAGTGGTTTTTCCTTTGCCATTTCCAAAATCAGACGGTTCTCCGTCTTTAAGCATGTTTACATCGAGAACTTTCTTCTCGGAGGTTGCATCTTCTTCCCGCAGAAATCTGTCTGCTTCGAGGTAGAATTCGCCGAGATTTCGTGGTGGATCTCGGTACAAATTTTTTTTGAATTCCGTATTATCCAAGACACCGGATACTGCTGCCATCAGCACCATCGATGGTTCAGGTTGGTCAACTGATGCTACTGCAACGTTGAATCTTTCCAGGAATGAACGCAGAGTTTCTCTGGGCCTCTGCTTGATTGTAGTAAGTGACATGACGTTCTTGGGCCGAGCGATGTGAACCCGAAATTGTTCAATAAAGCGTGCGACCAACATGTTCCAACTACTGATCTATAATGACCCGCATTTTCAGAGGTAGAATAATTTATTTATTTAATTTTTAAATAAGGAATTAGAGAATTAAATAGTGGTTAAATTAAATTAAATGGATTATTTAATTAATTTAAATAATAGAATAATATATTTAATTCAGAAATAATCAAAAATATTGAAAATCACAATATTCTGTGAACAGGGTCGTCCCTTAGATTTAATTCAGCTTAGAGTTGAATTATATTGACGAATATATTCCATCGACGTCAGTTTGAACGTAGGATTTTAATATAATTAAAATAGAGCTCGAAATGGCGTGGTAGTTCGCTATTCGGCGATTTGAACTTCAATTGGATGTACAGGGTCCGTTTTAAATCGGATTTCTGTGAAACAAGAAACGTGTGGACTGGTGGAGTATATCTTTCTAGTGGAAGAGAAAAAATCTGGATTTCGTCGGGTAGATTTTGATTTACGTCCAAATCAAATTTCAGAAAAGTCGCTGTGGAATTCCTTTATAATTTGCAATGCTTTATATACGTTATAAAAGTATTTTCAGTATAAATTGAATATCGAGATAATCTGGAATCTGAAATATCAAACTGTAAATTTTGATATGATATTCTGGAGCTGTATGATATTCTGTTGTGAATATATACGATAATATTTATTTTTAAATATTAAATTTAATTATATCTAAATATATTTATATATTTAAATGGGTCATCCAGAGCTTTAAAAATAGCCACTTTTGCAAACGAAGTCAGAATTTGACGAAACTAATTTTGTTGGATCCGCAACATCAAATTATTGCTAGATGTCAAGTTTCGTGATTTTTAGAATTAGTATGTGGCCGTACCGATTTTTAGAGTGAAAAACAGTCAATATTTTGATGGTTAAAAATACGCTGTGTGAGCATACGAAGTCGGAATTCGACGAAACCAGTTTCTTTGGGAGCATAATGTTGAACTGTAGCTGCATGTCAATTTTCATGATTTTAGGTATCGTTTGTAATCATACGAATTTTTAGAAGACAGTTAAGAATAAAATGAAATATCCTAGAATATCTAAACGAAAATATCTAGATATTTTGGATCTCTATAAATACCCTACCACCCTTTAACCTAATCTCATTTTTCCTCACGAAGTCAACAGCAAAAAGAATGAGCCGCCACAAATTTTTACATCCTCCAGTAAAGTTTGATCTAAAGAAAAATCAAATACAAATAGAAATAAAATTCCTTAAATTCTAAAACCAGTTCCAATGATCATCTCGTGGCAGAAGCTTCATTTTTGGGTAATACTTGAAGGATGCGGTCGAATTTCTGAACCGTGGTTTTATGAAGAGCGAACCTAGGGTTCAACTTTTCGGCGTTGGTGGTGATCAGTTGGTGAAATGGAGTTGGTATTTGGGTTTAGGATGAGAGGGACTTTCGATTTATGGTGTTAGTGAAGGGTTCGTTGGTTGTTGCCGTCGCAACCTGCTGCGGAGGAGTGAACGACGCAAATGAACTGATAGCGTCGAGTTTAAGGGGATGGGTATGAGGCTGAAGAGGTTGCGAAGAGGAGAAAGACGGTGGTGAGGTTGCGTTGTTCGGTGAAGAATTGGATGAGGAAAGTTGCTTGAAAGGATCGGCTTTGTGGAGGAATGTTTCAGCGGGGGTCGAGATATTTGGGGAAGAAGCCTGGAATGGGCCGTGGGTTTTAAAAGTGGGAGCGGGTGGGCTTGTATAGTGATGGGCCGGGAAGAAAATCAAGGTGAAAGCCCAATTGAAAATATAATCCTTCTTTCAATTTAATTTAAATTAGTTCAATCCTGTAAATCGAATATCTTGGTCATACAAGATCAGATGGACGAACCGTAAGTTGCGTTGAGATCGTATGGACGAGAGCTTCACAATGAAGCTGACTGGAAGTGGATTGGAGCTCGTTTGAATTTACGGCGAATTAAACTGTATGATTCAAATCAAACAACAGTTTATCGTTCTTTAGCGATGAACTGCAAATGTGAGTAAATCTCACTAACTCTGAACAGTTTATATTTTCATGTTGTATTTTTAGAACTGTTAAATATTGACTGATTGATTGTGTGTTGACTGTTTGATTTAACTGCTAGTCAGTTAGTTGAATTTCTATATTTGATTCTGTTTAACAGAATATATCATATGGAACTGAAAGTGATGTTGATTTTATTGTGTAACATATGTGGATGCAGGGAAACGGGTTGGAGGAATCCGACTGGATTCCTCAACTGTTATTTTATTATTTTCATATATTGTGATATATGACGTGATTTATAATCTGTTGTTGATTATATGTGTATGGACGATACTGGACACCGTAACTTGATATGTTAAACACCCTGACATACCGGAATATTGAAAGGAGAATATTTATAAAATCAAGAGGATTTTATAAAAGAGAATATTTATAAATAGAATATTTATAAATAGAAATATTTGTAAATGGAATATTTATAAATAGAAAATACGTTTAAGTGGAATTATAAATGAAGGGAAACCTTTATAAATGGAATATTTATAAAGTGAATTATTTATTTAGAATAAATAGATAAGATATTATAACATGGATTATTTATTTGTTAAATAAATAAAATATTAAATAGGGATTATTTACTTAGAAATAAATAGGAGATATTCAAAAAGGAAATAACTGCAAATCATTTTCTTTTTGAATGGAAAGGCTTGTGTAGCGGTTTGGGGATTTTCCCGATGCTCCCGTTACAAAGGAGGTTATGGCGAATTTTTCCAGGAATTTAAGGAGTTAGAATATTTTTAAGAATAAATTTAAAAAGGAAATATTTAGGAAATAAATAGAGTTATAAAAAGGAAATTTGTTTATAACTGAATAGGATGTTATAAAAAGGAAAACGTTATAAAAAGGAAATCATTTGTAAAGTGAAGAACCGTTACTAAAAGTAAATCTTTATAAATGAATAGTTTATTCGATTAGAGTTAATCGAATAGAGTTAAACAGTTAGAGTTAACCAGTTAGAGTTAACCAGTTAGAGTTAACCAGTTAGAGTTAAACAGTTAGAGTTAACCAGTTAGAGTTAAACAGTTAGAGTTAACCAGTTAGAGTTAACCAGTTAGAGTTAACCAGTTAGAGTTAACCAGTTAGAGTTAACCAGTTAGAGTTAACCAGTTAGAGTTAAACAGTTAGAGTTAACCAGTTAGAGTTAAACAGTTAGAGTTAAACAGTTAGAGTTAAACAGTTAGAGTTAAAACAAACATAGTTATTCAGGATGAGTTGCCAATTAGCACGACTGCTAGCGTAATTCGCAGGGCTGTAAATAGCCTACGGCGGACGGATGTTTCTTGAGGGAATCAGGCGTAACCATTGTGATCGCTGCGATCTAGAGTTGAGCGAATGGAGTTAAAGAATATAGAGTTAAGGAAAATTAGAAACTGACTAGAGATTAATAAGTTGAATGGTTTCCTGAGTATCGATCTGATGTTGGTTTCAGCCTTCGGGGTTTATACTTAGGAAGTTGTTCTCTTGTTAGTTTATAGTTAGAGTCTGATAGTTGTGGAAGGATAGTGATACGTAAATAAACAATGGAAATGTTTTCCAACGTTGATAACGAATATTTTCTAAATATTGAAAATAAGGAAATATGAATATATATAAATATATATATATATATATATGTTTGATGATTGGGTCGATAATTCCATTTGGAATTTAGATCGTTGTTTGTACACGGACATGTTTTCATTTGATAGTTAAATCACAAACTATCAAAGTTTTGACCATTTTACGTTGTAAATATGGAGAGACCGGTTGGATTATTATCCGAAGAACCACTCCGTATTGACATAAGCGTTGTGATCAAATACGATGAAGAAAATTGAAGACGAAGTAAAGTGCAAGGGCTATTGTATAAGTCTTAGATAACAGTGCCTAAGATGGATGTGCTGAATAGTGCCTTCGGTTTGTCCAGTCCTAGGACAACTTGTATGGACGAATGTCTGATAGAGTATTCCCAACGAATCATATATGTTGATCTCTTCGACGTATTACGTTTGGTGGCGGAGGAATTCGTTTCTCTTAGCTTTATACCCGTGATACCGTTAGAGAAATCGATAATGATTTGGCGGGTATGACGATGTGGTATTCCAAGTAAATGAAGATATGATATGAAAAGATATGCGTAGCTTCTAGCCTCACATCCGGTAAATGACAAAAATCGGGCAGTCAGCATGGCTAAGTCGGTCGCACCGAAGTAGGGTGTATAATCACCTATCTAGAGAATATTCATTTGCTTCTTTAATCTATCTATGCTGTCCCATATATATATACGGGAACGGTTGCTGATCCCAACCGTTGGTGATGTACATTCGATACACTCAAGCGAAATGAGTGGTCGGTCATGTGTGGCTGAGTTGCAAGATGTTCTTGTTGAACTCCGGTGTATCGTTCCTAGAGTACACTGATCGGAAGGTGGTTCCATACCTTGTCATAGTTGGAAACCCATTACCCAATACGTGCTTGCGGTTTTGATTTTATACTATATATGTAGAACGTGAGATGAAAGCGTTTCCGCTAGATTGATATATATTTGTACTTAGACATTATTATAATATCAGAATGATATTGCTTATCAAAGATGTTGGATTCTCATAAGGGAAAAACCCGTTCCGTATTCACGGCGTGGTCTTATGAGATATCATATATCTGTTAAACTGTGTTAAACTATTTTACTCACACCAGTCCCATGACTGACCCAGAGTTTACTTTGTTGTTTTCCCTAAACTCTTGGGTGCCTAAATTTGTACGGGCAGTCAAGTGTCGGGATTTGCAGATACATGGAAGAGCTGGAGCAGGAGGCTTCAGAATCATATAGCTATAGTTTATTTCCGCTGTGTTGTAAGTGCTGTACTCTGATAAGTGCTATTGTATACATAACTGTTATATTTCAAAGTTATGTTATATATTATATGTTATTCGTTCTGCTGTGAGGTTCGTGTTACTCTGATGTTGTGTTCTTCTTCTTCTATTCTAAGTTTCTATCTTATCTATCCCCACCCTCTAATTTCTTTCATTAATTACCAGGATTTTTCGATGTTTTGGTTATCGACATCGTGCTTATGTCGATAACCAAAGTCGCCGAAAATCCAGGTCGTTACATTTGGTATCAGAGCTTAAGTTAAGAATTACTTGGCTCTGTGGCGTGACTCGGTAGAGATAGGGTTAGTAAAACCCTAGATTGAGTTTGAGTGTATATATACGAGTGCGTATTTGTATTTGATATAAAAATGGTTTTATATTGTGGAGATTCATTGGCTGAGTTGTTTATGAGTTCTGGTCGATCAGTTTGATCCACTGTATCGGTAGGAGTAAATAAATACTTGAATATGATGGAACGACACAGTATGGATATGTAATATATTATCATATATTAGATATATTGGTTGTAATTATAATCGAATGAGATTATAAAGTGAAATGGTTATATATAACCAATCAGAATCATATAAGTAAAGTATATGAAATAAGATGAATTAAATATGAATTTAAATCAGATTTGGAATTAAAATAAGGAAAATTTAAGTTCCTGGGAGATTTTGACATGTTTTCAAAATGGATGTATTTAGTAAGGGATTTGAAATGATATAGTATTGAAATCACTTGGGTCGCTGGAAAGTAATTCCGATGATGACTGCGCAGTATCATCGGTGTGATTTTCGAGTTCTAAGTGGTGGATTACTACCAAAGATTTTAATTTGAATTGTTTTGAGGAAACAAGTTGTTTAGAAAATTCAAAGGTTTTGAATTGGCAGTATGATTTCAAATTAATTTGAATTTACCAAGGAATTTAAGTTCTAGAAAATAAAATTTAACTTGTGAAGTTAATTCGAATGGGATGGTAAAAGTAAATAATAAACCAGAATTTAACTTGAGATGATAGGTTAAGAAAAACTGGAAGTGATTAGAGAATAATATGGATTTGGATTTGAAATGATAAGTTGAGAGTTTGGAATTTGAAACTCGAATTTGAAATTGAATTCGGCTTGAATAAGCGAATGGTTGTGTTAAGAATAACTTGGTTGGAGTTGATTGGGATGGCATTTGTATATGCCGAGTTGATAACAGATGGTAGGGATATAATGATATGCCCAACAAAAAGGTACAAGTTTATATTTTATATGAGCTTGGAATTTATGAGCCGAATAGGCAAGCCGCTTGGCTGTTTGATTTTCTTTTGGGTTGGAGAAGGCCTATAGAGGCGAGTTGTGGTTTTACCGATAGGGCTGTACAAAGGAGGTTATGGCGAAATTTTCCAAAAATTTAAAGTGTTAGAAAATTTTCAGAATTTTTGAAAATTTTAGTTGGTCGGAATGAATTAATATTTTAGTTGATATTAATTGGTTCAGTGAAACTGAAATAGAGAGGTAAACAAATCTTAGGAATTCCAATAGATAGGGTCGTCCTCTACGTTAGCAATTTCGAGGACGAAATTATTTTAAGTGGGGAAGAATGTAATGACCCGCATTTTCAGAGGTAGAAAAATTAATTTATTTAATTTTTAAATAAGGAATTAGAGAATTAAATAGTGGTTAAATTAAATTAAATGGATTATTTAATTAATTTAAATAATAGAATAATATATTTAATTCAGAAATAATCAAAAATATTGAAAATCACAATATTCTGTGAACGGGGTCGTCCCTTATATTTAGTTCAGCTTAGAGTTGAATTATATTGACGAATATATTCCATCGACGTCAGTTTGAACGTAGGATTTTAATATAATTAAAATAGAGCTCGAAATGGCGCGGCAGTTCGCTATTCGGTGATTTGAACTTCAATTGGATGTACAGGGTCCGTTTTAAATCGGATTTCTGTGAAACAAGAAACGTGTGGACTGGTGGAGTATATCTTTCTAGTGGAAGAGAAAAATCTGGGTTTCGTCGGGTAGATTTTGATTTACGTCCAAATCAAATTTAAGAAAAGTCGTTGTGGAATTCCTTTATAATTTGCAACGCTTTATATACGTTATAAAAGGATTTTCAGTATAAACTGAATATCGAGATAATCTGGAATCTGAAATATCAAACTGTAAATTTTGATATGATATTCTGGAGCTGTATGATATTCTGTTGTGAATATATACGATAATATTTATTTTTAAATATTAAATTTAATTAAATTTAAATATATTTATATATTTAAATGGGTCATCCAGAGCTTTAAAAATAGCCACTTTTGCAAACGAAGTCAGAATTTGACGAAACTAATTTTGTTGGATCCACAACATCAAATTATTGCTAGATGTCAAGTTTCGTGATTTTTAGAATTAGTATGTGGCCGAACCGATTTTTAGAGTGAAAAACAGTCAGTATTTTGATGGTTAAAAATACGCTGTGTGAGCATACAAAGTCGGAATTCGACGAAACCAGTTTCTTTGGGAGCATAATGTGGAACTGTAGTTGCATGTCAATTTTCATGATTTTAGGTATCGTATGTAATCATACGAATTTTTAGAAGATAGTTAAGAATAAAATGAAATATCCTAAAATATCTAAACGAAAATATCTAGATATTTTGGATCTCTATAAATACCCTACCACCCTTTAACCTAATCTCATTTTTCCTCACGAAGTCAACAACAAAAAGAATGAGCCGCCATAAATTTTTACATCCTCCAGTAAAGTTTGATCTAAAGAAAAATCAAATACAAATAGAAATAAAATTCCTTAAATTCTAAAACCAGTTCCAATGATCACCTCATGGCAGAAGCTTCATTTTTGGGTAATACTTGAAGGATGCGGTCGAATTTCTGAACCGTGGTTTTATGAAGAGCGAACCTAGGGTTCAACTTTTCGGCGTTGGTGGTGATCAGTTGGTGAAATGGAGTTGGTATTTGGGTTTAGGATGAGAGGGACTTTCGATTTATGGTGTTAGTGAAGGGTTCGTTGGTTGTTGCCGTCGCAACCTGCTGCGGAGGAGTGAACGACGCAAATGAACTGATAGCGTCGAGTTTAAGGGGATGGGTATGAGGCTGAAGAGGTTGCGAAGAGGAGAAAGATGGTGGTGAGGTTGCATTGTTCGGTGAAGAATTGGATGAGGAAAGTTGCTTGAAAGGATCGGCTTTGTGGAGGAATGTTTCAGTGGGGGTCGAGATATTTGGGGAAGAAGCCTGGAATGGGCCGTGGGTTTTAAAAGTGGAAGCGGGTGGGCTTGTATAGTGATGGGCCGGGAAGAAAATCAAGGTGAAAGCCCAATTGAAAATATAATCCATCTTTCAATTTAATTTAAATTAGTTCAATCCTGTAAATCGAATATCTTGGTCATACAAGATCAGATGGACGAACCGTAAGTTGCGTTGAGATCGTATGGACGAGAGCTTCACAATGAAGCTGACTGGAAGTGGATTGGAGCTCGTTTGAATTTACGGCGAATTAAACTGTTTGATTCAAATCAAACAACAGTTTATCGTTCTTTAGCGATGAACTGCAAATGTGAGTAAATCTCACTAACTCTGAACAGTTTATATTTTCATGTTGTATTTTTAGAACTGTTAAATATTGACTGATTGATTGTGTGTTGACTGTTTGATTTAACTGCTAGTCAGTTAGTTGAATTTCTATATTTGATTCTGTTTAACAGAATATATCATATGGAACTGAAAGTGATGTTGATTTTATTGTGTAACATATGTGGATGCAGGGAAACAGGTTGGAGGAATCCGACTGGATTCCTCAACAGTTATTTTATTATTTTCATATATTGTGATATATGACGTGATTTATAATCTGTTGTTGATTATATGTGTATGGACGATACTGGACACCGTAACTTGATATGTTAAACACCCTGACATACTGGAATATTGAAAGGAGAATATTTATAAAATCAAGAGGATTTTATAAAAGAGAATATTTATAAATAGAATATTTATAAATAGAAATATTTGTAAATGGAATATTTATAAATAGAAAATACGTTTAAGTGGAATTATAAATGAAGGGAAACCTTTATAAATGGAATATTTATAAAGTGAATTATTTATTTAGAATAAATAGATAAGATATTATAACATGGATTATTTATTTGTTAAATAAATAAAATATTAAATAGGGATTATTTACTTAGAAATAAATAGGAGATATTCAAAAAGGAAATAACTGCAAATCATTTTCTTTTTGAATGGATAGGCTTGTGTAGCGGTTTGGGGATTTTCCCGATGCTCCCGTTACAAAGGAGGTTATGGCGAATTTTTCCGGGAATTTAAGGAGTTAGAATATTTTTAAGAATAAATTTGAAAAGGAAATATTTAGGAAATAAATAGAGTTATAAAAAGGAAATTTGTTTATAACCGAATAGGATGTTATAAAAAGGAAAACGTTATAAAAAGGAAATCATTTGTAAAGTGAAGAACTGTTACTAAAAGTAAATCTTTATAAATGAATAGTTTATTCGATTAGAGTTAATCGAATAGAGTTAACCAGTTAGAGTTAACCAGTTAGAGTTAACCAGTTAGAGTTAACCAGTTAGAGTTAAACAGTTAGAGTTAAACAGTTAGAGTTAAAACAAACATAGTTATTCAGGATGATTTGCCATTTAGCACGACTGCTAGCGTAATTCGCAGGGCTGTAAGTAGCCTATGGTGGACGGATGTTTCCTGAGGGAATCAGGCGTAACCATTGTGATCGCTGCGATCTAGAGTTGAGCGAATGGAGTTAAAGAATATAGAGTTAAGGAAAATTAGAAACTGACTAGAGATTAATAAGTTGAATGGTTTCCTGAGTATCGATCTGATGTTGGTTTCGGCCTTCGGGGTTTATACTTAGGAAGTTGTTCTCTTGTTAGTTTATAGTTAGAGTCTGATAGTTGTGGAAGGATAGTGATACGTAAATAAACAATGGAAATGTTTTCCAACGTTGATAACGAATATTTTCTAAATATAGAAAATAAGGAAATATGAATATATATAAATAAATATATATGTTTGATGATTGGGTCGATAATTCCATTTGGAATTTAGATCGTTGTTTGTACACGGACATGTTTTCATTTGATAGTTAAATCACAGACTATCAAAGTTTTGACCATTTTACGTTGTAAATATGGAGAGACCGGTTGGATTATTATCCGAAGAACCACTCTGTATTGACATAAGCGTTGTGATCAAATACGATGAAGAAAATTGAAGACGAAGTAAAGTGCAAGGGCTATTGTATAAGTCTTAGATAACAGTGCCTAAGATGGATGTACTGAATAGTGCCTTCGGTTTGTCCAGTCCCAGGACAACTTGTATGGACGAATGTCTGACAGAGTATTCCCAACGAATCATATATGTTGATCTCTTCGACGTATTACGTTTGGTGGCGGAGGAATTCGTTTCTCTTAGCTTCATACCCGTGATACCGTTAGAGAAATCGATAATGATTTGGCGGGTATGACGATGTGGTATTCCAAGTAAATGAAGATATGATATGAAAAGATATGCGTAGCTTCTAGCCTCACATCCGGTAAATGACAAAAATCGGGCAGTCAGCATGGCTAAGTCGGTCGCACCGAAGTAGGGTGTATAATCACCTATCTAGAGAATATTCATTTGCTTCTTTAATCTATCAATGCTGTCCCATATATATATACGGGAACGGTTGCTGATCCCAACCGTTGGTGATGTACATTCGATACACTCAAGCGAAATGAGTGGTCGGTCATGTGTGGCTGAGTTGCAAGATGTTCTTGTTGAACTCCGGTGTATCGTTCCTAGAGTACACTGATCGGAAGGTGGTTCCATACCTTGTCATAGTTGGAAACCCATTACCCAATACGTGCTTGCGGTTTTGATTTTATACTATATATGTAGAACGTGAGATGAAAGCGTTTCCGCTAGATTGATATATATTTGTACTTAGACATTATTATAATATCAGAATGATATTGCTTATCAAAGATGTTGGATTCTCATAAGGGAAAAACCCGTTCCGTATTCACGGCGTGGTCTTATGAGATATCATATATCTGTTAAACTGTGTTAAACTATTTTACTCACACCAGTCCCATGACTGACCCAGAGTTTACTTTGTTGTTTTCCCTAAACTCTTGGGTGCCTAAATTTGTACGGGCAGTCAAGTGTCGGGATTTGCAGATACATGGAAGAGCTGGAGCAGGAGGCTTTAGAATCATATAGCTATAGTTTATTTCCGCTGTGTTGTAAGTGCTGTACTCTGATAAGTGCTATTGTATACATAACTGTTATATTTCAAAGTTATGTTATATATTATATGTTATTCGTTCCGCTGTGAGGTTCGTGTTACTCTGATGTTGTGTTCTTCTTCTTCTATTCTAAGTTTCTATCTTATCTATCCCCACCCTCTAATTTCTTTCATTAATTACCAGGATTTTTCTATGTTTTGGTTATCGACATCGTGCTTATGTCGATAACCAAAGTCGCCGAAAATCCGGGTCGTTACATGATCGATTCCGTTTCTAGCTGCCGAATCCACATAGCGGCTATGTCAGTTAGAAAGAGGGGAAAACACTTTGCCATAACGTTTTACAACGCCGATTGAACTTCCATATGTCATTTGTAGCGCATGAGATGCACGGTAGGATCCGTTCTGCCGTTGTATGGCTCCAGTTGTGGGAGTTTGAAATCCGGGGGAGTGCGGGAATTCCTGATTTCCTGAGAGAATGGGTTGTGATTGACGTCATCCACGTCATTCTGATAGGTGCGACCTCTCGAGAGGCGTTGAATCAGATCAGCGAGTCGATTGCCTTCAAAAAGCGGTTGCAAATTACCAAAATCAGAGCTGGTGCCCCCAGCGTTGAATGCAGGAGAGTATGGAAGCTGTTGGTGAGCTGTTTCCTGGGGATCATGGATCACGGATCGAGGGTAGCGACCCAATCCAGTTCGATGTGGTCGGTTCGTGAGGCAGGTTGGTGAAGGCTGGATCATGGTTCGTAGGGAGCGAACTGAGGAGGGGCGATCCGACCCGGTGCTGGTGGCCTATCACGAGCCGATCCAGTTGAGTAAGAGTTTGTGCTCCGGTATCCATCCGATCTGGAGCTGAAGTCGGTCGCTGTGCATTTCCAATAACGAGGGGGTTGCCCCCGAGTCCATGTGATGCCCGAACCGCTTCTGTGGCTTCATTTCCGATGACTTGAGCGTTGCTCGGCCTTCCATCCATCCGAGCGAAGAATTGGTTGATCATTTCCTGTTGTTTCCTGAGGAGATCATCTTACTTTGCAATTTGTTCCCTCAATTCAGCGAGTACACCGTCCATCTCGTCTCTGGTCAAGTATGCAGAAGGATCTCCATGAAAGGAAGCTTCCTGGCTTGCCTTATTCCTTGTGTCTTCAGCGTCAACATCATCATCATGAGCAGAAGTTCCAGTCTTCTTCCTTTTGTTCGCCATTGAATCCCCTTTCAAGCTAGAAATTGAGGTTGTCGTGTGCCCCCTACCTGGCACGCCAAAATGTTAGACCAAAATCTGGACCTAACACCCAATTGCAGATCTCAGATCACAAAAATGCAGAAAAAAGTAAATAAAGAGGGGACACACGAAGTTTTTATAGTGGTTCGGCTCAAACCAAGCCTACGTCCACTTTATCTCTTCTTAAATCCTAAGAAGTTACGAGTACAATTATCTCAGTTTTACACGAAATCCTCGTGTTTACAATGAAAAGGGGTAAGAAATCATAAGATTATACACAAAATCCTCGTGCTATGATGTGGAATTTGGCTCCTTTGATGCTGAAATTGATTTGCAGAGAGTAATGGTGGAAGCTCTGAGGAGTTAGAGCCAAAAGATCCTTGAAAATGCCTTCAAATGGTGTATTTATAGCTGTAGGAGAGCTTCTGGGAAGACCGATTCGTGATGGGGTACGTGGCACCCGATCCGGAAAAGTAGGAGCATGAGTAGCCTTAAGAATAGGTCAGAGAAAACTGCGCAGGAGCAGGTTTAGGGGTCGGGTCATGGTCATGGGTCGGATCGTGATATGGGTGTCACGATCCGGGTCTGGTTGCGAGCTGGAGTGAAGTGCTGGCGATCGGGTCGTGGTCTCCATGTGCTCCACGAGTCAGGGTGCTTCGCGAGTTGAGGTGCATCACGAGCCGAAGGGGGCGATCCGATAAGGGCCGATCCGAGGGTGCATGAGCCATACTCCGATCGTGTGACTCTTCATTGCTTTATCTAGGAAATTGCCAGATTACAAGAGTTTTCGGGCCCAAAAGAGGTCGTCTGATAGGAGTTTCGGGCCCTTCTTTATTCGTGATGCGACTTTGACCAAATCGCTGCCTGTCTTCTGACGATGTTCTCCATATCCGAGCGCGATGCTATCCAGATATTCAGTCTGACAGCTTTTACCAAAAAAAGTGTGTCAACAAATATAAAAGCATACGGGTCTATATCAACGGTGGCAAGTCGAAGCAATGTCACACATGCATTAATAACAAAAGACCGAATCCCGCAAGGTACTAACAACAACAAAGGTGGGGCCTAACAACTGACCTGAAGGTCCAACGAACAGCTCGAAATCCCAAACACCCAGGAAGTGCAATGAGTGGACAAGGCATACAAATATTCTCCAAGAATTCCTGTAAATGGACGAGGCCTACTACTTGTCAAAAAAACCTATGTGACCCGAAAGTCTGACCCAATGCATAGAACGTGTCACAAACTTCCCAATAGTAACTGAAATAGTAATAACATTGCATCTCATACCACATGTTATCAATTATTGGTTTACTGCAAGTAAGCTCACATTAGTGTAGCTTTAATTGAACAAGTCCAGAATTAACCGATATAGCAAACTAGTGTGTCCCATACCGCCTGATTTATTATATCGTTTAAGTCAATTCCTCTTCTCTCGAAGAGTACAAAATGTGTATATTTATTCTCGAACGAGTTTAAAACTCAAAAACATTTTGGAAATCGTTTATAGTAAAATCTATTTATAATGAAGACTATATATGTATAAAATACTTTTAAATATATATATATATATATATATATTATATAAATATTTATTTTAAAAGGTAGTTTTGTATTAAAATCTTTTTTGAAAACAAATTAATAAAATATGTGCATGAAACAGCAAAAGCATAAGTTCATAAAAATCAGCATAGCAAAATTCACAATAAAACTCACCAATCTAATGTACGAATTGGTGCTAATATCAACTTTCATATTGTAGGTAAAAGCCCATCTAAAAACAACTTAAAACAAAGTAGCTTATTATCAATGAATTGGTGCCAATATCGTCAACATAAGCAACATAAAATTCTATGATTAAAACATCAAAACCCCATAAACCAACAATCGAAACACAAGACTTAGGAATTCGGCCTGGGACAATTTTTATATATGCTAGATCGACCCACGTCTTAGCTCAGGTCGACCGTAGGGACGAACCCATTACGTACAAGGTTGGGAAACTACAGGCTTTTATGTCTCGTTCGTATCAGAGTTTGAGCTACGTTTTAGTCAAGTTCCCAACTGAATCAAGACATGATTTTTGACATGAAAATAGAGCTACACATGGTTATGATCCAGAACAGACAAAACATAATTTGAATAAGAATCGATGAATATATAAGGTCACAAACATCAACTCACAAAGGAATTTCACTGTAACTCTGAAACACAAGTTTCTTGTTTACAGTAATTTTAAATTCATAGAGACAACACAAATTTCTCAACATGCTGCAATTGATTAAGCTAGAGAAGTGAGTTTTGAAAACACATACATGAAAGACTTAAAAGGAAATTTACAATAAATGTAACAACCCGTAATTTTAAAACATGACAAAAGAGATAATTAAAGAATAATTTATTTTTAAAAAGAAGAATTAAGTGAAACGGGTTACTCCATTGCGTTCGTCTCGGAATTCTGCTTGACATAGAGTCTGAGTTTGCGTAAAACGGATAATATATGAAGGAGTTACAGATGATAGAAGTTGGGCAGAAAAATCAGGAAAACGGGCCAGGATAATTGGCGCACTTGTGAAGTGCGACAGAAAAAATTGCACTGGCGCACCCGGGAAGTGCGCCCAGGCTGAGCCAGAATCTGCAGAATTCTGGAGAGTTCCATTAATGACGTGTTTTTCTGGGATTGGCTGGATGACGTGTCTTTTTAATCTGAGTGGTCCAGATGGTCTCTAATCTAATCTAAAGGTCCTAATTCACCTAACACATCTATAAATAAACACCTAAACCTAACCCTAATCTCATTGTTATCATCCATGGCACCTCCATGCTGCTATAATCTAAAGTAACCTTTCATCTCCACCAAAACAAATCAAAACAGGAGTATTCCAATTAGAAGACCAGATCTACAAATCAAAGTAGAAATTATTCTAAGATCAAGATCTGCAACAACGAAGCCTAATTCTCTTTTATAAGAATCATATCACTGTGAGTCTATGTTACTTTCACATATAATTAAATTAAAAAGTAATTGTGATAAGATTGTAAATTGGATTTGATGTATAAGCCTGTAAATAAGATGAATCAGATCAAGTTTTGTAATTGGTTATCCTTTAGATTCATACCCAATTGCTATTATCATATGCCTATCTGATCTATTTTGTCGTTATTCATTTCACATGCCCATTTATATGTTTATGCCAGTTTTGATGTTTTGATTCTCTTCCCTTCTTCTTTTCCTTTTTTCTTTATGAGATTAGGCTAACTTCAAGCCTAACATATTGCATTAAGATTTACATACGAATAACATTGGAACGATTGGGAAATAGTTTAGGAAATATGCAATAAAATGAGATTTGGCATAAATTGTTGATGAATATGGAAAATTGGTTTAGGCATAATTGAGTATGACTTGTATACATGAGATTTGGCATAAATTGTTAATAACTATGAAAATGGGATTATAGGCATAAATTGGATTAGAATTATAAGCATAAATTGGATTGGAATTTATGAGTAATTGGGAATCACTATAATCCAAGATTTGAAATTGGGTATAAATTAAGGAAGAGATAATGAACGAAAATTGATTTGGCATAATTTGGTATAACTTGTACATATGGGATTATAGGCACAAAATGGATTAGAATTATAAGCATAAATTTGATTGGAATTTATGGGTAATTGGAATATATTATAATCCAAGTTTTGAAATTGGGACTTTAATCAAGAAAGTGATAATGAACGCCTAAGACACGAGGTTAGATTCAGATTGCAGTATAAGCCTGCCCGGAACTGCCCGGCATATCCAACAACCGCAATTTGGTAATCTAATGTGAGAGGTAAAAGGCAGAAATTAGATGCGTAATAATGTTAAGACAAGAGGTTAGATTCATATTGCGATAGAAGTCTGCCTGGAACCGCTCGACATATCAAGCAATCGCAAACGGTAATCTAATGTGAGAGGTCTTGCACGATTATGGGTATAATAAATTAATAAACACTTAATCAAGATAAGACAAATGGGATGGTATGGGAACAGTAAAAGGGTTAAGTGGGTGACATGGGAAGCATGTATTGCATGGGTAGTATGTATAACATAAATTAATAAACACTTAACCAAGTTAAGACATGTGGGAAGATATGGGAACAGTAAAAGGGTTAAGTGGGTAACATGGGAAGCATGTATTGCATGGGTAGCATGTATAACATAAATAATAGGCACTTAACCAAAGATAAAACATGTGGTAAGACATGTGAATAATAAAGGGTTAAGTGGGTAACATGGGTAGCATTTGAAACATAATAAAAGCACTTAACCAAAATGAGACACGTGATAGGACATGGGGATAAAAAGGGGTTAAGTGGGAATTCCTAGTGGGGACCAAGCTTAGGAGGGAAGCTTGTGTCAAGTGTGTGGACCCTTTTCAACCAGCAACCCATCTTAGTATCTATATGAGCTCGAAATAGGTCGAGGACAGGGACACGCTTACTGGGTTTGATTGTAAGAGGTCAATAAAGAGTTAGCGATGATAGTGCAAGTCCAACGGAGTCACGTGCGTCCGTGGGTTCGGGCTGGTGGGTAAGACGCTGTTGCATCGTGTAGGTATAAGCTGTGCATTTCAGTAGTATTGTGACACCCCACGTCCATTAATGTCTCTCACAAAGGGAATGCATTAACTTCCATGGAGCGTTTTAAGTGTGTATAGAACAGAAACTTAACAACAAGACAAATATAAAACAATACTCAAAAAATTCAAACTTCATTTTTTTTGCAGCGGTAAACAAATAAGTTTGATTACATCATCAAAAACCAAAGATTAGAGTCAAGTACATAATAACCATCTTGTCTAAATCAGAGTACATAGAATGAAAGACATAACCCCAACATAAAATAGCCATAAATAAGATAGGCTGAACTTTTACTTCAGCGATCCTAGCAACTTCCAAGGAAAGAGATAAAGCAGTCCAAATCAAGCTCCACTAGTACTAGTCCCACCTTGAGCACCTAGGGGGTGGGGGGGAAGGAAGAAAAGAGGTGGAAACAAAGGGGCCAGACATAAAGTTTGGCGAGTGCAATAACTTTAACAATATAATCATTAAGTAACTAGGACAAGGCATAAGCTCGAAAATAAGGAAATGACTGTGAACCAATGGGTATGACAGAGCAAACAAAGGGAATAAGATGAACAAAGATAACGTTAAAGGCATACCTAATAATTATAAGATAATTACTACACTGCACCACACCAAACACCCTAAAAGTTGATCCCGCCTACAGAACTCAATAATGATAATGGTTGTTTCGTGTACCCCTAGCTGCCTTCATAGGTGCTGCCTGCCCCTATCTCCACTAGGTGTACCCTCTACCCCTATTCGATCGGCTCACTAACTCGTAGATACCCGTGCTGGCCCCATAGTGGGGTGTATCACTCCCCAAAGTGGCAACCCGATACCACCAAAATTCACGGCTTATACCTACACGATGCAACAACGTCTTACCTACCAGCCCGGGCCCACACACGCATATGACCCCGTTGGACTTGCGTTGCCACCGCTAACCCGTTTTGACCTCTTACAATCAAATCCAGTATGCGTGTCCCGTCCTCGACTTGGGTCGAGTCCAAAAATATACTTAATGGGTTACTGGTTTGAAAAGGCCCCCCATGCATGGCACAAGCTTTCCACCTATGCTTGGTCCCCTCTAAGGTTTTTCCCCACTTAACCCCATTCTTATCCATGTCTTCTTACATGTTTCAATCTTGGTTAAGTGTATCTAATCGTATTTCACATGCCACCCAAGGCACCCACTTGATTTTCACATGCCACCCAAGGCACCCACCTAACCCCTCATGTCCCACCACATGTTTATCTGGTTAAGTGTTTCTTAATTCATTAACACCGTAACCTTGTAAAGACCTCCCACATTAGACAGGCATTTGTGGCAGTTGGATTTGCCGGGTGGGTCCGGGCAGTCTTACACCACAAACGAGCCTAACCTCGTGTCTTTACAACTGTTACGCATTTAATTCATGACTTCGACCTCTCACATTAGACTGGCATTTGTGGCTGTTGGATTTGCCTTTTTCAAGGCCATTATGCCAGTTCTCAATATATGTATATTCAATATTACCCCCGTCGTCCCCACGTTGTTCGTTCGTTTATCATGACGTATATGTATATTAGACTAGCAATTAGTCTAACTCATAAAAGGGAAGAAACATCGCAAATTTGCATAACACACAAAATGGATCTTATCTTGCAAATAAGGATTACAACATAACTTGCATAAACTTGTTATTGTCATGAATCTAAACATAGGCCTAAAGGTGTGAACTTGCATATATGTAATATAGTTTTCATCCAAAACTTTCATAGGCCATAGTCACAAACTTGCATAAAATTTTGTACATCATAGATCTAAATCCAAAGGTGTAAACTTGCATATATGCAATATAGTTATCATCCAAAACTTGCATAGGCCATAATCATAAACTTTCATAAAACTATGTACATCATAGATCTAAATCCAACGGTGTAAACTTGCATATACGTGAATCCAACTTCTACATAAACTTGCATATAGTCACTTTATTTGATTCACATGTAAACTTATGTACAATTCATATAGAAACTAGCATATAAATACACCTAAACTTGCATATAAAATGATATCAAGCGTGAATCAAGTTGAATATAGGTGATTTGGCATATGAAAAGGGATCCACAACAAAACTATCATTATGAACAACTAGCATATATTCACAAAATATCACATTTTCCAAATGTCTCACAAACATAGTCATATAACCCAATTTATAACTTAACCCAATTAACTTATTAATTATCTTATTAAAGATATTGAACTCACAACTCAAAGAAGGTCTTGATTTCTGGAATCTGAGTTCTGAAATTTATTTATCTCGCCTTTGAAGTAGACAAATTCGTTGTTGTTGTTATAAATTTGAGTTGAATTGAGTTGATTAGCTTCACTTTCCCTCTAGTTGGTGGCGGCTACTCTAGGTTGCAAGGTGATAGCATGACGGCCATGGTTCTAATTTTTATTTGATTTTAGGGTTTGAGTCTACATGTGTTACATAGATTTTAGGATTAATTTAGGCCATCCGATCAACCTAGAATCAAATCAAGACCATCCAGCCAAGATAGGGTCACACCTCAGCCCTAATGACTCAGCACTAAGTCACAAAATCGTCATCTTTTATATCTGCCGGGGGGAGGGAGTAGGGGAGGGAGGTCGACCCCCAGGTCGACACTAAGGTCGACCTGTATAGGGGAGGTCGACCCCCAGGTCGACCTGGCCTTGGGCGGGAAATTTCCCGCCCTACCCAGTTTTGAGTCTGAATTCGTTTTTGAATTTAAATTTGAATTTCTGGAAACTTCCGACAACCATAACTTCTTCATACGAAGTCCAATTTACGCAAACTCGGACTCTATCTCAACAGAATTCCGAGATGAACACAATGGCGTAACCCGTTTCCCTTGATTCTCACATTTGAAATTAAGTATTTTTTAATTTGTTAACATTAATATTTAAATTTATGGGGTGTTACATTCTCCCCTCCATAAAGGATTTTGCCCCCGAAATCTCCAAGTTAAGGAGATTGCATATCCTAACATCCAATCATCCATCTACTCAACCATCAAACACAGGCATCCATTGTCCTTACAAAATTTCTAATGCTGTATGAACATATGCAAGAAGTTTGTGTATATGTTCCTTATCTAATGAAAAATCAGGCGGTCTACTGGTTCAGTTGACCTCCTTAATGCAAATCGTGATAGTGCCATGCGTCCATTATGTATGCGAAAGAATCCTATCGATACATATTATTTCTACATGTGTGCACAACCATTCATCAGAATGCATCATCCATATGATGACACAACCATTATACGTCCATTAATTTATATATGCACACACATTTATATGCAACATGAATGTGATTGAGCCGATCTAAGGTGTGTGTATATGCATCCACGAGAAACCACCAGCAACCACTTGCATCCATTTGCATCCATCAGACATAACATGTCTCAAACACATGTTTCAACCATAGGGTTCTTCCTAACTAAAGATTGAAGATGTCATCGCAAAGATAATACTAAAAGATAGGACAAGTATCAACAAAGCGGTAGAAAAAGGAGAAATTATAACATACCCTAAAAAATGAAAGGGTACAACGTACGCATCTTATCTTCCGTCTCCCAAGTCGCATCTCATTGATCATCTCCCCATTGCACTTTGACCAACTTGACCTCTTTGCTGCGAAGCTTTTTGACCTCCGATCCGAGAATGCGTGTAGAAGCTTGTCTGATCGTGGCATTGTTCTCTACTTCCACTTCTTCGAGCGTGCTCGGCTCTACCACTTCCACCGTATCGTGCAAACACTTACGCAAATGTGGAACGTGAAACACGTCATGAACTCTGCTAAGCTTCTCTGGTAACTTTATTCTGTACGCCATCTGTCCAATCCTCTCTGTAATTGGAAAGGGTCCTACGAACCTTGGTTCTAACTTCCCTACTGATCCAAAGCAGACTACGTTTCTTAATGGTGGCACCTTAATAAAAACCATGTCCCCAACATCGAATTCAAGATCGGTTCGTCTCCTATCAGCATATGACTTCTGTCCTGTGTCGTCTTCATTCGTCATCGAATCAGGTCTATCTTCTCCGAAGTCTCCCTAATCATGTTGGGTCCAAGCAAAACCTTATCCGTGGATTCCCACCAACATGTAGGTGATCGGCACGGTCGTCTATAAAGAGCCTGAAAAGGTGCCATGCCAATGCTAGCATGAAAACTATTATTATAGGCGAACTCTACTAGTGGAAGGTGTTCTTCCCATGTTCCTCAAAAGTCTAGAATGCATAGCCTCAGAAGATCTTCTAGAATCTGATTCGCCCCCTCGGGAATAAAATGTTGGAGGGTATGCTCTTCCAAAAGTCTAGAATGCATAGCCTCAGAATAGCGGTACTTAAGCATAATTGCGTTCCAACCGCCTCTTGTAAGCTCTTCCAAAATTCGCTTGTGAAAATAGGATCTCTATCGCTCACAATGTTGGAGGGTATGCCGTGGAACGGACTATCTTTTGAAGGTAAACAGATGCTAACCACGCGGCGGTCCTTCTACTTTTGACGGGAATAAAATGGGCACTTTTAGTAAGTCGGTCCACAATTACCCAAATCTCTTTATTACCCTTCCTCAATCTTGGTAACCCATCTACAAAATCCATGGAAATGCTTTCCCATTTCCAAAGCGGAATCTCTAAGGGATGGAGCAAACCTCCGGGCTTCTTTTGCTCCGCCTTGACTTGCTGACACACTAAGCATCTAGCAACGAACTCGGCCACATCCTTCTTTATTCTGGCCCAAAAGAAAACTCGCTTCATATCCCTATACATCTTATCACCACCGGGATGTATGGTCATCTTCGAGCGATGTAAGTCTTCAAAAATTGCCTTCTTCAAACTTTCGTCTTGTGGTATGCAAAGTTTTCCATCTTTACGTAGACAACCTCTTTCATCTATAGCATATATATTCAGATGACTTGAGGACTCGCCTCCTATAAGCTTGCCTACTATCTCAACCAATTGTGGGTCGTTTCGCTGTGCCTCTCCAACTCGACCCAAAAGTGTAAGTTGCACCTCTAATGATGCCAACAATCCGGGTACAAAATCGACAGAGGGTCTGAACTCGAAGGAAGATATATACTCCAAACTCTGCCACTCTACAAACAAAGGACTTAAAGTTATCTTCTTTCTACTTAGGGCGTCAACTACAACGTTACCCTTGCCAGGGGTATATGCGATCTCAAAATTGTAGGATGCCTAAAATTCCATCCATCTCTGTTGCCTCAAGTTTAGGTCCTTCTATGAAAATAAATACTTTAGCGACTTATGGTCTGTATACAACTCAAACCTTTCGCCAAGCAAATAATGACGCCACGACTTAAGTGCAAAAACTATGGCCGCCAACTCCAAGTCGTGGGTAGGGTAATTTTTCTCGTGGGTTTTCAATTGTCTTCCACCATAGCATATCACCCTTCCCTCTTGCATTAAAATTGCGCCAAACCATGTCCCGCAAGCATTGATATATACAGTGAATGTCTTACTCCCGTCTGGCAAAACTAAAACTGGAGCGATCGTCAAAGCTCTCTTCAGACGTTGGAAAGCATCGTCATAGTCGACGTCCCAAGTAAAAGTCAAATTCTTCTTCGTTAATCGAGTGAGAGGGGCTGATATCTTCGCGAAGTCCTTAATGAACTTTCTATAATAGCCAGCGAGCCCTAAAAAGCTTCTTACTTCGGTTGTGTTCTTAGGCGTTTTCCAATCTTGGATTGCCACTATCTTAGCGGGATCCGCAGCTATCCCTTCCTTAGAGACCAAGTGTCCTAAGAACCTCACTTCTTTCCTCCAAAAATGGCGCTTGGAGAACTTAGCCTGTAGCTGATGTGCTCGTAGGGTCTCTAAGACTTCCCTAAGATGCAGGGCATGCTCTTCTTCATTTTTAGAGAAAACCAGAATATCGTCGACAAAGACTACCACAAATTTGTTCAGAAACTCCCTAAACACCCTACTCATTAAATCAACAAAGTATACGGGTGCATTCGTCAAACCAAAAGGCATGACGAGCCACTCGAAGAAACCGTCAGGAGTTCTAAATGCAGTCTTATCGATGCTATCTTCAGCCACTCTTAGCTGATGAAACCCTATAGCAAAATCCAGTTGCGAGAGAACCGAAGCTCCCACCAACCGATCGAACAAATCGTCTATCCTCGATAACGGGTGTCTGTTCTTCTTTGTTAGCTTATTCAGCTCTCTATAGTCCATGCACAATCTAAGTGAACCATTAGCTTTTGTAGCAAAAAAGACTGGAGCACCCCACTCCGAAATACTTCTTCTTATGAAACCCTTCTCAAGCAATTCTTTCACTTACTTACTGAGTTCCCTTCTCTCTCTCGGAGCCATGTGGCGCACTGGTAATGCAACTGCTTTGCATTATCTACTAAGTATATTCGAAAGTCTATTTCACGCCTCGAGGGTAAACCTCGAACTTCATCGAAGACATCCGAGTATTCACGGACCACTCTAACAGACTGCAAATCCTCAACAGACTCGTCAAGCGATTCTAGATAACTTAGCATAATGGAATTCATGGGATTACAAGAGATTTCGAGAGTGTTGCCCAAGCGAGTCATAAGCCTAACCTCTCTCTTTTCGCAATCTAGGATGGCTCCGTTTCTGGATAGTCAATCCATGCCCAAAATTAAACCATAGCCCATGAAGCCCAAAACATAAGCATCACATCTAAACCCATCGCTAAGCATAGAAATTTCCAAATCCAAACAAATCATCGACAAATAGACTGAGCCCCTAATTGGATTTGAAACAACTAAGGGATCCTCTACTATACTGGTGTTTAGGTGTAGTGTCTCAACTAAAGCAGTGGATATAAAAGAGTGCGACGCGCCAGAATCAAAGAGTGTGCGAATAGGATGATCGAAAAGATAAACTAAACTTTCAACGGAAATCGCTATACCTCGTTCTCGCAGCGGTGGGACCACGAGAGCCTGGACCTGCCCCCTTTCCTGCCCTGGTGCCATGAGAGCCTGAATCTGCCCTCCAGAGGTAGGCCCTGCACTCTGCCCTTTCTTTGGGCAGTCCTTAATTAGATGTCCTGCCTCGCCATAGTGGAAACAAACATTCTTCTTCTTCTTCCTGCAGTCTTTGCTTAGATGGCCTGGTGTCCCGCAGTTAAAGCATCTTTTCTTTCCCTTACCATTGTTGTCTTTATCACCCTTCTGTTCTGCTGTTGTTGTTTCTTTTGATCCCCTTTCTTCTCAGGTGCCTTATTAGCATTGGCGCCTTTTTCCTCTTCATGCATAAGCGCCATGTCAACTAGTCTCTCAAAGGTGGCCCCCATAGGGATGTGGGTCATAGCTAACCCATGTAGCGGCTCGTTCAAACCCTTAACAAATCTCAGGGCCTTCTTTTCGGGCGTATTCACCAAGTCCAAGCCAAATCTTGCCAACTGATTGAACTTGTTGACGAATTCTTTCACTGATAGATTCCGCTGCCTCAATGCCAAAAACCTTTCCATGTATAGATTCTCTTCAGCCCGTGAGAGAAACTTCGCCTCAAACCTACGCCTGAAATCCGGCCATGTATCAACTGGATGCTCTCCATTAGTGACCTCCCACCAAAACGAGGCCTCATCCTTCATTAACCAGGCAGTTAATTGGACCTTTCTTCCATCTTCTACCTCAAAGATTCCAAACAGTTCTTCCACCTCCTTTAGCCAATTTCGAGCCTCAACAAACGTTTCCGACCCGTGAAAAGGTTTCCCGCCCATTGCCCGAAAGCCCTTGCATATCTTTGCGAAAGTGTCAACATGGGGAGGAGGAGGAGGAGGGGGAGGAGGAGGAGCATTTGCTGGGCCTGCGACATGGGCCCTAGCTTCCAGATAACTTCTAAACCATCCTGGTATCGGTATCCCCTCGGGTATCTCAGGAATTCCAGACATGCTGAAAAGAAAATGAAGAGATTCAAACGAAGAATTCGAAAGAAAGATATATGGCTCTTGGGGTTATGTTTTTAAAATAAACTTTTCTCTTGAAAATACTTTCCTTAAAACGTATTTTTGAGAGTATTTCTTTATAAAATGCTATTTGAAAAATAGTTTTTCAAAATTCATATTTGGTCTGGTAACCTTCAACTCTGATACCACCTGTGACACCCTACGTCCATTAATGTCACTCACAAAGGGAATGCATTAACTTCCATGGAGCGTTTTAAGTGTGTATAGAACAGAAACTTAACAACAAGACAGATATAAAACAGTACTCAAAAATTTAAAACTTCATTTTTATTGCGGCGGTAAACATATAAGTTTGATTACATCATCAAAAACCAAAGACTAGAGTCAAGTACATAATATCCATCTTGTCTAAATCAGAGTACATAGAATGAAAGATATAACCCGAACATAAAATAGCCATAAATAAGATAGGCTGAACTTTTACTTCAGCGATCCAAGCAACTTCCAAGGAAAGAGATAAAGCTGTCCAAATCAAGTTCCACTAGTACTAGTCCCACCCTGAGCACCTTGGGGGGGGGAAGGAAGAAAAGAGGTGGAAACAAAGGGGTCAGACATAAAGTCTGACGAGTGCAATAACTTTAGCAATATAATCATTAAGTAACTAGGACAAGGCATAAGCTGGAAAATAAGGAAATGACTGTGAACCAATGGGTATGACAGAGCAAACAAAGGGAATAAGATGAACAAAGCTAACGTTAAAGGCGTACCTAATAACTATAGGATAATTACTACACTGCACCACACCAACACCCTAAAAGTTGATCCCGCCTACAGAACTCAATAATGATAATGGTAGTTTCGTGTACCCCTAGCTGCCTTCAAAGGTGTTGCCTGCCCCTATCTCTAATAGGTGTACCCACTACCCCCATTCGATCGGCTCGCTAACTCGTTGATACCCGTGCTGGCCCCACAGTGGGGTGTATCACTCCCCAAAGTGGCAACCCAATACCACCAAAATTAACGACTTGTACCTACACGATGCAACAACGTCTTACCTACCAGCTCGGGCCCACACACGCATATGACCCCGTTGGACTTGCGTTGCCACCGCTAACCCGTTTTGACCTCTTACAATCAAATCCAGTATGCGTGTCCCGTCCTCGACTTGGGTCGAGTCCAAAAATATACTTAATGGGTTACTGGTTTGAAAAGGCCCCCCATGCATGGCACAAGCTTTCCACCTATGCTTGGTCCCCTCTAAGTTTTTTTTCCCACTTAACCCCATTCTTATCCATGTCTTCTTACATGTTTCAATCTTGGTTAAGTGTATTTAATCGTATTTCACATGCCATCCAAGGCACCCACTTGATTTTCACATGCCACCCAAGGCACCCACCTAACCCCTCATGTCCCACCACATGTTTATCCGGTTAAGTGTTTCTTAATTCATTAACACCGTAACCTTGTAAAGACCTCCCACATTAGACAGGCATTTGTGGCAGCTGGATTTGCCGGGCGGGTCCGGGCAGTCTTACACCACAAACGAGCCTAACCTCGTGTCTTTACAACTATTACGCATTTAATTTATGCCTTCGACCTCTCACATTAGACTGGCATTTGTGTCTGCTGGATTTGCCGGGCGGGTCCGGGCAGTCTTACACCACAAACGAGTCTAACCTCGTGTCTTAGGCGGTTTATTATTACACATCTTTATTTAACCCCAAAGTGGATTAATATCCCTATTCGAAATTTGTAAATAAATTCCAAATATACTTATGTCCATAATTGTCTCAATTATGTCCATAAATGCCAAATTTTCCAATTAATGTCTTAATTTAATCATATGCTTTTTTCAAGGCCATTATGCCAGTTCTCAATATGTGTATATTCAATATTACCCCTATCGTTCCCACGTTATTCGTTCGTTTATCATGACATTCATGTATATTAGACTAGCAATTAGTCTAACTCATAAAAGGGAAGAAACATTGCAAATTTGCATAATACACAAAATGGATCTAATCTTGCAAATAAGGATTACAACATAACTTGCATAAACTTGTTATTGTCATGAATCTAAACATAGGCCTAAAGGTGTGAACTTGCATATATGTAATATAGTTTTCATCCAAAACTTGCATAGGCCATAGTCACAAACTTGCATAAAACTATGTACATCATAGATCTATATCCAAAGGTGTAAACTTGCATATATGTAATATAGTTATCATCCAAAACTTGCATATGCCATAATCACAAACTTGCATAAAACTATGTACATCATAGATCTAAATCCAAAGGTGTAAACTTGCATATATGTGAATCCAACTTCTACCTAAACTTGCATATAGTCACTTCATTTGATTCACATGTAAACTTGCGTACAATTCATATAGAAACTAACATATAATCTACACCCAAACTTGCCTATAAAATGATATCAAGCGTGAATCAAGTTGATCATAGGTGATTTGTCATATGAAAAGGGATCCACAACAAAACTATCATTATGAACAACTAGCATATGTTCACAAAATATCACATTTTTCCAATGTCTCACAAACATAGTCATATAACCCAGTTTATACTTAACCCAGTTAACTTTTTAATTATCTTATTAAAGATATTGAACTCACAACTCAAAAAAGGTCTTGAGTTCTGGAATCTGAGTTCTGAAATTGATTTAGCTCACCTTTGAAGTAGACAAATTCGTTGTTGTTGTTATAAATTTGAGTTGAATTGAGTTGATTAGCTTCACTTTCCCTCTAGTTGGTGGCAGCTACTCTAGGTTGCAAGGTGATAGCATGACGACCATGGTTCTAATTTTTATTTGGTTTTAGGGTTTGAGTCTACATGTGTTTATATAGATTTTAGGATTAATTTAGGCCATCTGATCAACCTAGAATCAAATCAAGACCATCCAGCCAAGATAGGTGACCCCTTAGCCCTAATGACTCAGCACTGAGTCACAAAATCATCATCTTTCAGATCTGCCGGGGGGGGGGGGGGATGTCGACCCCCAGGTCGACACTAAGGTCGACCTGTATAGGGGAGGTCGACACTAAGGTCGACCCCCATGTCGACCTGGCCTTGGGCGGGGAAACTCCCGCCCTGCCCAGTTTTGAGTCTGAATTCGTTTTTGAATTTAAATTTGAATTTCTGGAAACTTCTGACGGCCATAACTTCTTCATACGAAGTCCAATTTACGCAAACTCGGACTCTATCTCAACCAGAATTCCGAGAACACAATGGCGTAACCCGTTTCCCTTGATTCTCACATTTGAAATTAAGTATTCTTTAATTTGTTAACTTTAATATTTAAATTTATGGGGTGTTACAAGTATCGGGGTTGCCACCTTAGGGAGTGATACACCCTATTGTGGGACCAGCACAAGTATCTACGAGGTTAGATAGCCGATCGAATGGGGAGGGTAGTGGGTACAACTAGCGGTGGTAGGGGCAAGTGGGGCACCTACGAGAGCAGCTAGGAGTACACGAAGCTACCATTATTATGATTAGTAGGGAGGGTACATCTAGTGGTGATAAGTGCATATTGGTTACCTATGATAGCAGTTAGAGGTACATAATCGAACAAGGAGGATAGTGGATACATCTAGTGGTAATAGGTGCATGTTGGTTACCTATGATGGCAGCTAGAAGTACACGAAACTATCATCATTCTATTTAGCCAAGAGGGACCATCTTTTAGTATGAAACTAGTATTGGTGCGGTGTAGAGAATATCTTATAGTGGTTAGAAGCGCAGTCAGTGTTACATCCTGTTCATCTTGTTACCTTGTCGTATCTGCTAATGTTACAGTCATCTCTTACATCCAGTTTATGTTCTTATCATGTTTCTTTACTATGCATATTGTTAAAGTCACTGGATACGCCAGACTTTATATCTGACCCTTTTTGTTTCGCCTCTTTTCTTTCCTTCCCCCCCAGGTTCTCAGGGTAGGCACGTTGAAGCTTGACTCGGACTTTCCTGCTTGAAGTGCTGAAAGAAATGCTTAGATTTGTTTCTCTTTCATATGGCATTTTGGATTGGGGATTATGGTTTTAAAAATTATGTACTCTGATAATAATTTTGTTCAAGATGGATATTTGTGTACTTGGCTTTAGTATGTGGTTTAGATGTTGTAACCGAACATGTTTCGCTTTTCCGCTGCAATGAATAGATTTTGAATTTTTCAAATACTATTTTATGTATCTGTCTTGTAATTTACATATAACGCTCCATGAAACTTAATGCATTCCCTTTGTGAGTGACATTAACGGACGTGGGGTGTTACACGTGGTATCAGAGCTGAAGGTTACCGGATCAGGTATAAGATTTTGAAAGCTGGTTTCAAACGGTTTTAAAAGAAGTATTTTCAAAAGAGAAGTTTGTTTTGAAAGACATATTACCCAAAGCCATATGCACTATCTTTTGATTTTTCTGTTTGAATCCTTGTTTCCTTCTTTTCTGAGTCTCCGGGGGCTCCTGGCATTCTGGGAGCTAACCTCATCGCGGCATGGTTCTGTAGGCATGATGAGACTACGACGCCTGTCGAAGGGCAAAGAAGTACCTACTTCCATCTATAGCCGCAGTAGTTTCACCTGCGGCTAATTTTCTTTCCAGCCTTGTAAGGTTTTCCATGCGATGGAGGTAGTTTTTGAGAGACTTGTTAACATGTTTCACAAGGATGAGAAACTCATGGATATAGCCTTGATGTACAAAGAAGATAAAGGAGAAAAGAAGGGGGTCAAGGTTGAAGGATCACATAATAAGGAAATGGAACCAAAGAAGGATGGAAAGAACTATAGACCTCGAGAAAAGAGGAAGTGTCATTACCGAGGAATGGTGGGTCATATATAGCCAAAGACCGTAGGAAGAAGAAGAAGAAGGGTTGTTATCATTGTGGAGAGACATGACATCTTATCATGGATTGTCCAAAGGGAAAGGACAAAGTACAGGATCTTCCGGAAGATAGGTGTGTGCTCTCACTGTTGGCATACCTAATAGAGGTAGAAAAGTTTGTGTTGAATTTTTTTTTCCTTTTTGATTATCCTGTTAGAAACTTGTTTGATTCTGGCGCTTCATATTCGTTTATATCTTCTTCTTTAGTTGAAACTCTGCACCTAAATACTAGTTTAGTCATGGATCCCGTTATAGTCTCAAATTCTATTGGTGGCTCAGCTCATTTATCTATGATTTGTCGGGATTTGAGAGTGTCTATCTTGGGTGTTAAGTTTGAATGCAACGCCTACGTTCTTGGTTTCATGGGCTATGGTTTGACTCTAGGGATGGATTGGCTAGCCAGGTATGGTGCCATCCTAGACTGTGAAAGGAGAGTAGTTAGACTATTGACTCGTTGTGGAAAAACCTTTGATATTTCATGTGATCCTAGGGGTTCGGTGATGCTTAGCTACGTAGAATCACTTGACGCATCCATCGATGATTTGCAATCTGTTCGAGTAGTCCATGGGTATGATGACGTCTTTGATGAAGTTCGGGGTTTACCCCGAGGCGTGAGATAGACTTCTGCATATGCTTAGTAGATAATGCAAAGCCAGTTGCATTGCCAGTGCGCCACATGGCTTCGAGAGAGAGAGGAAGGAACTCAGTAAACAAGTAGGGGAGCTGCTTGAGAAAGGGTTCATAAGAAGAAGTGTCTCGGAGTGGGGTGCTTCAGTTGTTTTTTCCACGAAGGCTGATGGTTCGCTTAGATTGTGCGTGGACTATAGGGAGCTGAATAAGCTCATAAAGAAGTACAGACACCTATTACCGAGGATAGATGACTTGTTCAATCAGTTTGTTGGTGCTTCGGTTTTCTCGCAGATGGATTTAACTACAAGATTTCATCAGCTAAGAGTGGCTGAGGACATCATAGATAAGACTGTATTTAGAACTCCAGATGGTTTCTTTGAATGGCTCGTCATGCCTTTTGGTTTGACGAATGCACCCGCCTATTTTGTAGACTTGATGAGTTTCTAAACAAGTTCGTGGTAGTCTATGTGGATGATATCTTGATATTCTCTAGAAGTGAGGAAGGGCATACCTTACATCTTAAGGTAGTGTTAGAGATACTTCGACTACATCAGCTTAAGGCAAAGTTTTCCAAACGTCATTTTGGGAAGGGAGTAAGGTTCTTAGGACACGAGGTCTCTAAAGAAGGGATAGCAGTAGAATCCCGCGAGGGTAATGGCAATCCAGGATTGGAGGATTCCAAAGAATACAAAGGAAGCTTTCTTGGTTGGTTTGGACTATTATAGGAAGTTCATTAAGGACTTTGCGAAGATATCAGCCCTACTTACATGGTTGACGAAAAAGAATTTGACCTTTTCTTGGGACGTTGACTGTGATGATGCTTTTCAATGATTGAAGAGGGCATTGATGACAACTCCATTTTTAGTTTTTCCAGATGGGAGTAAACCGTTCATAGTGTATACTGATGCTTGCGGTACAGGGCTTGGAGCAGTTTTCGGTGCCAGACGAAAGGGTGATATGCAAGAGGCGGTAGGAACGCAATTGTGTTTGAGCATCGCTTATCATCCTCAAATAGACGACCAAACAGAAAGAGTGATTGGAATTCTAGAAGACCTTTTGAGGTTATGCATCTTGGACTTTGAGGGACATGGGAGGAACACCTTCCATTAGTAGAGTTCGCCCACAACAATAGCTATCAGACTAGTAGTGGCATGGCACCTTTTGAAGCTCTATATGGACGACCTTACCGATCACCGACTTATTTGTAGGAATCTACGAATAAGATTTTTCTTGGGCCCGAAATGGTTAGAGAAAATTCGGAGAAGATAGACTTGATTCGAAGAAGCATGAAGACGACACGAGACCGGCAAAAGACATACGCTGATAAGAGATGCACCGATCTTGAGTTCGAGGTTGGAGACACGGTTTTTATTAAAGTATCGCCATTGAGGAACGTAGTTCACTTCGGATCTGTAGGGAAATTGGCAACAAGGTCCGTAGGGCCATTCCCCATTACATAAAGAATTGGACAGATGGCCTACAGAGTGAAGTTGCCTGAGAAGCTTAGTGGTGTTCATGACGTATTTCACGTGTCGTATCTGAGGAAGTGTTTACACAATACTGCAGAAATAGTATAGCCAAGCATGCTTAGAGAAGTGGAAGTAGAGCAAGATGCCATGGCTAGACAAGTTCCTACATGCATCCTTGGATCGGAGGTCAAGAAATTACGCAATCGAGAGGTCAAGTTGGTTAAAGTTAAATGGGGAGATGATCAAGGAGACGCGACTTGGGAAACGAAAGACAAGATACGTGCATCGTTCCCTTTCCTTTTTGAGGGTATGTTCTTAACTTCTCCTTTTTCCACCGCTTTATTTATACTTGTTCTATCGTTTAGTGTATCCTCTCGATTATATCTTCGATCTTTAGATAGAAAATCTTATGGTTGTAAACATGTGTTTGAGACATGTTATGTTTGGTGGATGCAAGTGGATGTAAGTGTTTGCTAGTGGTTGCTCGTGGATGTATTTACACACACATTAGGCACTAGATCGGCTCAGTCACTTTCATACTGCATATGGGTGAGTGTGCATATTTAAAATAATGGATGTATATTGAATGTGTTATCATATGGATATTCGGTGAGTGTGCATATTTAAAATAATGGATGTATATTGAATGTGTTATCATATGGATGTTGTATTTGGATGAATGGTTGTGCACTCATATAGAAATGATATGTATCATTAGGATTCTTTTGCATACATAATGGACGCATGACACTATCATGTTTTGCATTAAGGAGGTCAACTGAATCAGTAGACCACCTGATTTTGCATTATGATAAGGACATATACACACACTTTGCATATGTTCATGAAAGAATTAGAAGTCTTTTAAGGAAATGGACGCCCGTGATTGATGGACGAGCAGATGGATGGTAGGACATACATTCCTTTCAGCTTCGAGATTTCGGGGACGAAATCCTTTAAGTATGGGGGAATGTAACAACCAGTAATTTTAAAACATGACAAAATAGATAATTAAAGAATAATTAATCTTTAAAAAGAAGAATTAAGTGAAACGGGTTAAGCCATTGCGTTCATCTCAGAATTCT
The DNA here is from genome assembly GCA_030737875.1 of Allium sativum. Lineage (NCBI taxonomy): Eukaryota > Viridiplantae > Streptophyta > Magnoliopsida > Asparagales > Amaryllidaceae > Allium > Allium sativum. Next base: position 304,149,988 of record CM060916.1, on the reverse strand, counting down.
GCTTGAGATAGAGTCCGAGTTTACGTAAAACGGATACCGTATGAAGGAGTTACGAACGATAGAAGTTGGGCAGAAAAATCAGAAAATAGGCAAGGATAACTGGCGCACTTGTTAATTGGGCCAGAACAAAATTGCACTAGTGTACCTGGAAAGTGCGCCCAGGTCGAGCCAGAATTTGCACAATTCTGGAGAGTTCTATTGATGATGTGTCTTTCTGGGATTGGCTGGATGACATGTCTTTTTAATCTGAGTGGTTCAGATGGTCTCTAATCTAATCTAAAGGTCCTAACTCACCCAACTCATCTATAAATAAACACCTAACCCTAATCTCATTATTATCATCCATGGCGCCTCCATGCTGCTCTAATCTAAATTAGCCTTTCTTCTCTACCAAAACAAATCAAAATAGGAGTATTCCAATTAGAAGATCAGATCTACAAATCAAAGTAGAGATTATTCAAAGATCAAGATCTGCAACAACAAAGCCTAATTCTCTTTTGTAAGAATCCTACCGCTGTGAGTCTATGTTACTTTCACATATAATTAAATTAAAAAGTAATTGTGATAGGATTGTAAATTGGATCTTATGTATATGCCTGTAAATAAGATGAATCAGATCAAGTTTTGTAATTGGTTATCCTTTAGATTCATACCCAATTGCTATTATCATATGCCTTTCTGATCTACTTTGTCGTTATTCATTTCACATGCCCATTTATATGTTTATGCCAGTTTTGATGTTTTGATTCTCTTACCTTCTTCTTTTCCTTTTTTCTTTATGAGATTAGGCTAACTTCGAGCCTAACATATTGCGTTAAGATTTACGTACGAATAACGTTGGAACGATTGGGAAAATGTTTGGGAAATATGCAATAAAATGAGATCTGGCATAAATTGTTGATGAATATGGAAATTTGGTTTGGCATAATTGAGTATGACTTGTATACATGAGATTTGGCATAAATTGTTAGTAACTATGAAAATGGGATTATAGGCATAAATTGGGTAGAATTATAAGCATAAATTGGATTGGAATTTATGAGTAATTGGGAATCACTATAATCCAAGATTTGAAATTGGGTACGAATTAAGGAAGAGATAATGAACGAAAATTGATTTGGCACAATTTGGTATAATTTGGTATAACTTGTATATATGGGATTATAGGCACAAATTGGGTTAGAATTATAATCATAAATTGTGTTGGAATTTATGGGTAATTAGAATATATTATAATCCAAGATTTGAAATTGGGACTTGAATCAAGAAAGTGATAATGAATGCCTAAGACATGAGGTTAGATTCGGATTGCGGTATAATCCTGCCCTGAACCGCCCGACATATCCAGCAACCGCAATTTGGTAATCTAATGAGAGAGGTCAAAGGCAGAAATTAGATGCGTAATAATGCGTAGACACAAGGTTAGATTTGGATTGCGGTAGAAGTCTGCCCGGAACCGCCCGACATATCCAGCAACTGCAAACGGTAACCTAATGTGGGAGGTCTTGCATGATTACGGGTATAATAAATTAATAAACACTTAACCAAGATAAGACATGTGGGAAGACATGGGAATAGTAAAAGGATTAAGTGGGTGACATGGGAAGCATGTATTGCATGGGTAGCATGTATAACATAAATTAATAAACACCTAACGAAGATAAGATATGTGGGAAGACATGAGAACAGTAAAAGGGTTAAGTGGGTGACATGGGAAGCATATATTGCATGGGTAGCATGTATAACATAAATAATAAGACTTAACCAAGATAAGACATGTGGTAAGACATGTGAATAATAAAGGGTTAAGTGGGTAGCATGTGAAACATAATAAAAGCACTTAACCAAAATGAGACATGTGATAGGACGTGGGGATAAAAAGGGGTTAAGTAGGAATTCCTAGTGGCGACCAAGCTTAGGAGGGAAGCTTGTGTCAAGTGTGTGGACCCTTTTCAACCAGTAACCCATTTTAGTATCTATATGAGCTCGAACTAGGTCGAGGACAGAGACATACTTACTAGGGTTGATTGTAAGAGGCAAATAAAGAGTTAGTGATGGCAGTGCAAGTCCAATGGAGTCATGTGCATGCGTAGGTCCGAGCTGGTAGGTAAGACGTTGTTGCATCGTGTAGGTATAACCTGTGCATTTCAGTAGTATCGGGTTTCCACCTTAGGGAGTGATACACCCTATTATGGGACCAGCATAGATATCTACGAGGTTAGGGAGTCGATCGAATAGAGGGGGTAGTGGGTACAACTAGTGGTGGTAGGAGCAAGTGGGACACCTATGAGAGCAGCTAGGAGTACACGAAGCTACCATTGTTATGATTAGTAGGGAGGGTACATCTAGTGGTGATAGGTGAATATTGGTCACCTTTGATAGCAGCTAGAGGTACATAATCGAACAAGGGGGATAGTGGATACATCTAGTGGTGATAGGTGCACGTTGGTTACCTATGATGGCAGCTAGAAGTACACGAAACTATAATCATTCTATTTAGCCAAGTGGGATCATCTTTTAGTATGAAACTAGTATTGGTGCGGTGTAGAGAATATCTTATAGTGGTTAGAAGCGCAGTCAATGTTACATCCTGTTCATCTTGTTATCTTGTCGTATCTGCTTTTGTTACAGTCATCTCTTACATCCTGTTTATGTTCTTATGATGTTGCTTTAATAATTATATTGTTAAAGTCACTGGACTCGCCAGACTTTATGTCCGACCCTTTTTGTTTCGCCTCTTTCTTTCCTTTTCCCCCCAGGTTCTCAGGGTAGGCACGTTGAAGCTTGACTCGGACTTTCCTGCTAGAAGTGCAGAAAGAAATGCTTGGCTTTGTTTCTCTTTCATATGACATTTTGGATTGGGGATTATGGTTTTAAAAATTATGTACTCTGATAATAATTTTGTTCAAGATGGATATTTGTGTACTTGGCTTTAGTATGTGGTTTAGATGTTGTAACCAAACACGTTTTGCTTTTCCGCTGCAATGAATAAATTTTGAAATTTTCAAGTACTATTTTATGTATCCATCTTGTATTATTCTGTTCTGTTTACTTATAACGCTCCACGAAATTTAATGCATTCCCTTTGTGAGTGACATTAACAGACGTGGGGTGTTACAATGAACATCCTTTTTCAATCAAAGAATAAAACGAATTTGCTTGCTGGTTTTGATGAGTTACCAGATAGATTTGGGTATTTGTAAGTTATCTTGGATTATGGTTTGCAAAAGAATTGAAGCTTACAATTTTGGAATAGGAAATTGAATTTCTTTCTCATTTTTTCTTTTTGGAAGGAAATGTCTGAGAAAGGTTATACAAATAATTCTCATTCCGAACTTTCTTCTTTTCTTAATTAATTGGGATATTAGGCTTAAAAATAAACCCAATGGGTCAGTGTAATTAGTTTAAGTTAAACTTTTGTTATTAGATTTACAAATTAATACCCCTTAAAGAGATTACACTATATAACACAACTCACACACACAACACATATATATAATATTGTTCACATTTTCTCATTTTTACAAAAATAATACATGCATGTTTATAATCTTTTTCAAACAAGTAACTTGATTAAAACATAAACACAACTTAAATTTATATTTTTTAATAAATTACATGTTTTACATTTTATGTTTGAAATTAACATTTCACACATCAAGATTTATGTAAGAATTCATTTACTTGTTTCGAACAACTTAATAAATCATATTAAAATATTTTCACTCTTAAATATTGATTCTAAATCAATATTTCATATTTTAATATTCACTTACAACCTAATTTCAATTCAAACATTCACTTTAACTACCAAAATCATAATTTAACAATAATTTATAAGATTATTAAACTAAAAATAAATCTTTTAACACATATCTTTATAATAAACACATTCTACAAAATTCCAAAACTTCATTTTTCACATATTTAAACTTACCCAACAGACACATGTTGAATTATATTTTCTTTCTCATTATTTAAATCCAATTTATTCTCGATTCCACTCAACTCATCATATAATCCCCAAAATCTTTCGTTTTTACAACTTAGATGATTACGCGAGCTCTACTTTTTGAATTCTTATTTTGTTTTATCTGCTTCTTAATTACAAAACTCATTACAATTTGTTTACTCAGAAACCTAAAACTCAGTTGTTACAGGCTCCCCCTCTTTGAAGAAATTGTTTCCCTGCATTTTTCTTATGATAATACATTTTTTGTTTTAATTTCTAATTAACTCTTTACAAATTTTCCTCTTTCAAATGAATATAATTTAAATTCTTGAATATAAAATTTTCAAAATTTTAACATATAACTCAAGTATAATAAATAATATACGCAATAAATTAAATTATTACATATTTCCTTTTGCTTAGCACTAAAAAAAGAAAAAAAACTTTTGCTTAGCACATATTTCAGAAATATACACTCACTTTCAAACCCTTAAATGTTTTAACGATGATGCCTCTCCATTATTAAAGTAAAATCACCTAATCGACACTACGCCATAGATGGCCTACTGCAACGAAAATTCAAGGTGTTGCTAGCTACAATGTAAGGATAGGTATGCTGATTTTTGTCTATTGCAACACACGCTTCAAGGTGTTAGCATAGAAAATCCAAAGTGTTGCAGTAGCCATGTGAATAAAATTATCAATTCGGGTGATTAAGATCCAACAGTCCGCGCTACCAATCCGCGTGAAATAATCTTTTACGCGGGACGCAAAAACAGAAAACAAAAAATAAAGCAGCAAAACACGTAGAAAAATATTCAAAGGTTTCAAAAAAAATACTCCGCCACTCAACCTCTCAAACACTCTCAGTCGCAGGTTCAATTAAGGCTAAAAGTTCAAGTTTACAAGCTTAATTGGGGTTCGATTACAGCAAGTTCGAGTTCAAATAGGTCTTCGGTGTTTCAATTAGGTCTTCAATTGGGGTTCGTTTGGGTTTCAAATTTTAGTTACGGCTTCGATTTAATCTGCTGCTTAAAGTATCACTCAATGTATATTTTAAGTATTCCCTAATTTGATTGTTGTGTTGCCTAATTTACTGGTTTACCTGTGCGTTTACGTGTAATCATATTCCTGATTTTGTTATTATGTTTTTCTTTGTAACAAACTTATGTTAAACAGTGCTTATATGATATTACTGTCTTTTTTTGCCTTATAGTCATGGCTAAATAATATTTGTGTATGTTTTTTTGTGTGTAAATTAGCGATGAACAAGGAAAAAAAATATGGGAAGAACTTGCTAAGTTCAGATGACTGCATTTTATTTGTGTGTAAATTTATGCCTCGATTACCAAAGAATACATGCATGTCCAAATGACTGCATGTTATATTGGGAAGAAAATGAAAAGGAAAATAACTGTAAAACTTGTGGTTTCTGCCTTGATTAAATGTACCAAATTGGATCTTATGTATATGCCTTTAAATAAGATAAATCAGATCAAGTTTTGTAATTGGTTATCCTTTAGATTCATACCCAATTTCTATTATCATATGCATATCTGATCTACTTTGTCGTTTTTCATTTCACATGCCCATTTATATGGTTATGCCAGTTTTGATGTTTTGATTCTCTTCCCTTCTTCTTTTCCTTTTTTCTTTATGAGATTAGGCTAACTTCGAGCCTAACATATTGTGTTAAGATTTACGTACGAATAACGTTGGAACGATTGGGAAAAACTTTGGGAAATATGCAATAAAATGAGATTTGGCACAAATTGTTGATGAATATGGAAAATTGGTTTGGGCATAATTGAGTATGATTTGTATACATGAGATTTGGTATAAATTGTTAATAACTATGAAAATGGGATTATAGGCATAAATTGGATTAGAATTATAAGCATAAATTTGATTGGAATTTATGAGTAATTGGGAATCACTATAATCCAAGATTTGAAATTGGGTACGAATTAAGGAAGAGATAATGAACAAAAGTAATTGTGATAGGATTGTAAATTGGATCTTATGTATATGCCTGTAAACAAGATGAATCAGATCAAGTTTTGTAATTGGTTAATCTTTAGATTCATACCCAATTGCTATTATCATATGCCTATCTGATCTACTTTGTCATTATTCATTTCACTCGCCCATTTATATGTTTATGCCAGTTTTGATGTTTTGATTCTCTTCCCTTCTTCTTTTCCTTTTTTCTTTATGAGATTAGGCTAACTTCGAGCCTAACATATTGCGTTAAGATTTACGTACGAATAACGTTGGAACGATTGGGAAAAAGTTTGGGAAATATGCAATAAAATGAGATTTGGCATAAATTGTTGATGAATATGGAAAATTAGTTTGGGCATAATTGAGTATGACTTGTATACATGAGATTTGGCATAAATTGTTAATAACTATGAAAATGGGATTATAGGCATAAATTGGGTTAGAATTATAAGCATAAATTGGATTGGAATTTATGAGTAATTGGGAATCACTATAATCCAAGATTTGAAATTGGGTACGAATTAAGGAAGAGATAATGAACGAAAATTGATTTGGCATAATTTGGTATAACTTGTATATATGGGATTATAGGCACAAATTGGGTTAGAATTATAATCATAAATTGGGTTGGAATTTATGGGTAATTGGAATATATTATAATCCAAGATATGAAATTGGGACTTGAATCAAGAAAGTGATAATGAATGCCTAAGACATGAGGTTAGATTCAGATTGCGGTATATTCCTGCCTTGAACCGCCCGGCATATCCAGCAACCGCAATTTGGTAATCTAATGTGAGAGGTCAAAGCTGAAATTAGATGCGTAATAATGCTAAGACACGAGGTTAGATTGGGATTGCGGTAGAAGTCTGCCCGGAACCGCCTGACATATCCAGCAACTGCAAACGGTAACCTAATGTGGGAGGTCTTGCACGATTACGGGTATAAGAAATTAATAAACACTTAACCAAGATAATACATGTGGGAAGACATGGGAATAGTAAAAGGGTTAAGTGAGTGACTTGGGAAGCATGTATTGCATGGGTAGCATGTATAACATAAATTAATAAACACTTAACGAAGATAAGATATGTGGGAAGACATGAGAACAGTAAAAGGGTTAAGTGGGTGACATGGGAAGCATATATTGCATGGGTAGCATGTATAACATAAATAATAAGACTTAACCAAGATAAGACATGTGGTAAGACATGTGAATAATAAAGGGTTAAGTGGGTAACATGGGTAGCATGTGAAACATAATAAAAGCACTTAACCAAAATGAGACACGTGATAGGACATGGGGATAAAAAGGGGTTAAGTGAGAATTCCTAGTGGGGACCAAGCTTAGGAGGGAAGCTTGTCTCAAGTGTGTGGACCATTTTCAACCAGTAACCCATTTTAGTATCTATATGAGATCGAACTAGGTCGAGGACAGGGACGCACATACTGGGGTTGATTGTAAGAGGTCAATAAAGAGTAAGTGATGGCAGTGCAAGTCCAACGGAGTCATGTGCATGCGTGGGTCCGGGCTGGTAGGTAAGATGTTGTTGCATCGTGTAGGTATAACCTGTGCATTTCAGTAGTATCGGGTTGCCACCTTAGGGAGTGATACACCCTATTGTGGGACCAATACAGGTATCTATGAGGTTAGGGAGTCGATCGAATAGAGAGGGTAGTGGGTACAACTAGTGGTGGTAGGAGCAAGTGGGGCACCTATGAGAGCAGCTAGGAGTACACGAAGCTACCATTGTTATGATTAGTAGGGATGGTACATCTAGTGGTGATAGGTGCATATTGGTTACCTATGGTAGCAGTTAGAGGTACATAATCGAACAGGAGGATAGTGGATACATCTAGTGGTGATAGGTGCACGTTGGTTACCTATGATGGCAGCTAGAAGTACACGAAACTATAATCATTCTATTTAGCCAAGAGGGATCATCTTTTAGTATGAAACTAGTATTGGTGCGGTGTAGAGAATACCTTATAGTGGTTAGAATCGCAGTCAATGTTACATCCTATTCATCTTGTTACCTTGTCGTATCTGCTTATGTTACAGTCATCTCTTACATCATGTTTATGTTCTTATTATGTTTCTTTACTAATTATATTGTTAAAGTCACTGGACTCGCCAGACTTTATGTCCGACCCTTTTTGTTTCGCCTCTTTTCTTTCCTTTTCCCCCAACTTCTCAGGGTAGGCACGTTGAAGCTTGACTCGGACTTTCCTGCTTGAAGTGCTGAAAGAAATGCTTAGATTTGTTTCTCTTTCATATGGCATTTTGGATTGGGGATTATGGTTTTAAAAATTATGTACTCTGATAATAATTTTGTTCAAGATGGATATTTGTGTACTTGGCTTTAGTATGTGGTTTAGATGTTGTAACCAAACACGTTTTGCTTTTCCGCTGCAATGAATAAATTTTGAAATTTTCAAGTATTATTTTATGTATCTATCTTGTATTATTCTGTTCTGTTTACTTTTAACGCTCCACGAAACTTAATGCATTCCCTTTGTGAGTGACATTAACAGACGTGGGGTGTTACAATAAACATCTTTTTTCAATCAAAGAATAAAACGAATTTGCTTGCTGGTTTTGATGAGCTACCAAATAGATTTGGGTATTCGCAAGTTATCTTGGATTTTGGTTTGCAAAAGAATTGAATTTTACAATTTTGGAATAGGAAATTGAATTTCTTTCTCATGTTTTCTTTTTGGAAGGAGATGTCTGAGAAAGGTTGTACATATAATTCTCATTCCGAACTTTCTTCTTTTCTTAATTAGTTGGGATATTAGGCTTAAAAATAAACCCAATGGGTTAGTGTAATTAGTTTAAGTTAAACTTTGTTATTAGATTTACAAATTAATACCCCTTACAGAGATTACACTATATAACACAACTCACACACAACAAATATCTATATAATATTGTTCACATTTTTTCATTTTTTACAAAAATAATACATGCATGTTTATAATCTATTTCAAACAAGTAACTTGATTAAAACATAAACACAACTTAAATTTATATTTTTTAATAAATTACATGTTTTACATTTTATTTTGAAATTAACATTTCATACATCAAGATTTATGTAAGAATTCATTTACTTGTTTCGAACAACTTAATAAATCATATTAAAATATTTTCACTCTTAAATATTGATTCTAAATCAATATTTCATATTTTAATATTCACTTACAACCTAATTTCAATTCAAACATTCACTTTAACTACCAAAATCATAATTTAACAATAATTTATAAGATTATTAAACTAAAAATAAATCTTTTAACACATATCTTTATAATAAACACATTCTACAAGATTCCAAAACTTCATTTTTCACTTATTTAAATTTACCCAACAGACACATGTTGAATTATGTTTTCTTTCTCATTATTTAAATCCAATTTATTCTTAATTCCACTCAACTCATCATATAATCCTTAAAATCTTTCGTTTTTACAACTTAGAGATGATTACGCGAGCTTTACTTTTTGAATTCTTATTTTGTTTTATCTGCTTCTTAATTACAAAACTCATTGCAATTTGTTTACTCAGATCCCTAAAACTCAGTTGTTACAGGCTCCCCCTGTTTAAATAAATTGCATCCCTGCATTTTTCTTATGATATTACATTTTTTGTTTTAATTTGTAAATAACTCTTTACAAATTTTCCTCTTTCAAAAAAATATAATTTAAATTCTTGAATATAAAATTTTCAAAATTTTAACATATAACTCAAGTATAATAAATAATATACACAATAAATTAAATAATTACATATTTCCTTTTTCTTAGCACTAAAAAAAGAAAAGAAAAAACTTTTGCTTAGCACGTATTTTAGAAATATACACTCACTTTCAAACCCTTAAATGTTTTAATGATGATGCCTCTCCATTATTAAAGTAAAATCACCTAATCGACACTACGCCATAGATGGCCAACTACAACGAAAATTCAAGGTGTTGCTAGCTACAATGTAAGGATAGGTATGCTGATTTTTGTCTATTGCGACATACGCTTCAAGGTGTTAGCATAGAAAATCCAAGGTGTTGCAGTAGCCATGTGAATAAAACTTTCAATTCGGGTGATTAAGATCCAACAGTCCGCGTTACCAATCCACATGAAATAATCTTTTACGCGGGACGCAAAAACAGAAAACAAAAAATAAAGCGGCAAAACACTTAGAAAAATATTCAAGGGTTTCAGAAAAAATACTCCGCCGCTCAACCTCTCAAACACTCTCAGTCGCAGGTTCAATTAAGGCTAAAAGTTCAAGTTAACAAGCTTAATTGGGGTTCGATTACAGCAAGTTCGAGTTCAAATAGGTCTTCGGTGTTTCAATTAGGTCTTCAATTGGGGTTCGTTTGGGTTTCAAATTTCAGTTAGGGCTTCGATTTAATCTGCTGCTTAAAGTATCACTCAATGTATATTTTAAATATTCCCTAATTTGATTGTTGGGTTGCCTAATTTACTGGTTTACCTGTGCGTTCGGGTGTAATCATATTCCTGATTTTATTATTATGTTTGTCTTTGTAACAAACTAATGTTAAACAGTGCTTATATGATATTACTGTTGTTTTTTGCCTTATAGTCATGGCTAAATAATATTTGTGTATGTTTTTTTTGTGTGTAAATTAGAGATGAACAAGGAAAAAATTATGGGCAGAACATGCTAAGTTCAGATGACTGTATGTTTTTTGTGTGTAAATTTATGCCTCGATTACCAAAGAATACATGCATGTCCAAATGACTGCATGTTATATTGGGAAGAAAATGAAAAGGAAAATAACTGTAAACTTGAGGTTTCTATCTTGATTAAATGTACCGAATTTAAGTAAGAAAATGTTGTTTTTGCCTTGATTAAATGTTGTAACTGATATATCATATTTGTGGTTTCTTTTTGTATCTTTTTTTTACAGTTTCTGCCTATATTACATTTTAGTGAAATGGCTGTTTTATTTTATAATGCACTTGGTTTATTTTATTTTGTAATTATGTCATTCTAATGTTAATTTCTCCATTTTGTGTAGGATGGAGGTGGCAAATCTTAGATTCCACCAAAAGGGAAAATTTGGTAAGAATAGATATATTGGTGGAGAAGAGGCTATTGTCAAGGAAGTTAATTTGGATAGGTTTTCGTACACAATACTAATGGACTTTGTCAAGGATGAGCTATAGTACACTGAAACTGGAGGAGTATATGCATGGAAATGTCCAACGAGTGGGTGGAAATTGGTGGCCGATGATGCAAATAAAAAACAATGGTGATTACATTGATTTCTATATTGACACCGAGGTCAATGTTAAAGCTGAGCTAGTGAAACAAATGCAGCCACATGTCATCGTACGCCCAAGGAAGAATCTATTTCCAGGTATAAACATATCTTCTCATTTGTACTATTTTGATGAATTTGGTCATTTTGCTGAATCTCTTAGTCATTTTGCTGCTTTTAGTGCACATAATGTTTTTGTGCATTTATGTTTGTATATTAGGACTTGTTTGATTTTTAGTGCACTTAGTAGAATAATAAAGAACTTGTATGTTGCAGCTGCGAATCACATAAACTGCAGTTTGTCACTGCTCACCATCTGCAACAGGTAGCAAAAAAGAAGAAGCAAAAAGATCAAGTGTAACACCCCGTAATTTTAACAACACTAAAGACGATAGATTAAAGAATAATTAATTTAATATTCAAAACTAAGTCAAACGGACTGCGCCATTGCGTTCGTCTTGGAATTCTAGTCAAAATAGACACTTGATTTGCATAAAACGGACATCGTATGAAGAAATTATTAAGGTTTGAAGTTTGTATACGCGCAAGAAGAATATACATATAATTAAATCCAGAATTCAAAAATCAATTCGAGATTCAAAAAAATTGGGGAGGCGGCAATAATCCCGCTCAGGGGTGTCGACCCCTTGGTCGACCCCTCAAGGTGGGTGTTGACCCATGGGCCCACCCCTTTATGGGGTCGACCCCCCCGCGACAGATTTGGCAGATTATGGTTTTTGGGTTCGGCTATAAATATGGCCTCATTTCTCATGTTTTTGCACACCAAAAATAATGAAGGACTAGATGCTGTCTCTGCCCAGATTGAATCAAACCTTTTCTTCTTCAGCATCAACTAGAGTTTAGATATCTGTGATTCAACGCCAACAATTCCTTTTCTATTTTCTAAATCCAAACACTGTGAGTTTTAAGTTACTGTTAGATCTAAATAATTAAAAGGTTAATCTTGACATGAGTATAACTTGGATCTATACCTGTGACTACTTGAATCATATCAGATCTGCTATAACCTGTGTATCTATGATATTCTGACATGACCATGACTTAACCTTTATCATGTTAGACCTGCCATTGTTTGTAGATCTAGTCCATTGTTTATATCACATCATGCTTGTTACCTTTATGTTTGTGGCTAAATCGGATCTGTTATAGTTGGTTATCTAATTTATTAGATCTTATCATGCCTGTTATGACATCTCTATTATGTTAGAATCAGCTCCATTATCACATGTTCATCAGATCTATTCCTATATGCCTATCTTGTCATTATGCCACTATATGTTTATGCCTTTATATGTCAACCTTATTAGTATGATCATTTCTGTCCTCTTCCATTCATCTTTTCCCTTTTATTTTTTATACCCAGGCTACCTTCGAGCCTAGGCATGCCGCTAAATTAAGCAAACGCATTAAATTGGGAACGAGGGGAAAACGTTAATATTGGGGCATAACTTGTAATTAGGAATTTGGGCATAACTTGAGTGAAATGTAATAATATTAATTTGGCGCATATGGGTCATTATAACATAACTTGGGAAATGGGAATGAAAACCTATACCGACATAGGTAAATTGGTTAATAATGGAAATGCCTAGGACTATAATAATTAGGAACTGTAACCGCGCTTAGACACGAGGTCAGATTACACCTGTGGTGGAAGTCTGCCTGGAACATCCCGACATATCCAGCGACCGTAAGTGGTGATTCTAATGTAAGGGGTCTAAGTGCATAAACACGAGACGTGCTAAGACACGAGGTTAAGTCCGACTTGTGGAAGATTTCTGCCTGGAACCGACCGACATATCCAGCATCCACAAGTGTAGGCTTAATGTGTGAGGTCTAGTACATTATAACCGTAAATGAATATGGCTATGAAGTTGAATACTTAACCTAGTTAAATCCATAGGGATTATATGAATATGATAAATTGAATAGGGGTTAAGTAAACTTGTTTGAAACAGTGGGTGGGTTAAGCAAATCGTGGGTTGGTGGGTAATATTTATATATAGGCCCACAAACTTAACCTGTTGGGATTATGCAATATTATGACATCAGTAGGTAGGCATAATATGTGGAAAACCCAGTGAGGATGCAATACAAAGGGGAGAGCTTGCATCATCTTGTGTGTGGGACCCGTTTCAGTCAGTAACCCATATACAGGTATCAAACGAGTACTCCGAACTAGGTTGGAGTCGGGGAATGCTTACTGGGCTGACTTTAAGAGATCCGAACATGGGGGACGGTGTGGGCAGTGCGTACCGACCGGGTCATGTGCATGCAGGGTCCGGATAGAGGAAAATAAGACGTCGTGACAACAGTAGATATGGTTGTGCACATCCGGAAAATGAAGTGTTGTCGCTTTAGGGAGTGATACATACTATTGTAGGGCCAACACAGGGTATCTACGGAGTTGGAAGTAGATCGATTAGGGTAGTAATTAGGGTACATTTAGACGTTCGTAGAGGCAAGGAATTAGCTCAAAGAAACGGAGGTTCTGTTTAGAATTTTCGATGTGGCCGATCATAGGAAGATTCGGTTAGCCTCCTGGCTACTGAAAGATGAAGCTTCGTTCTGGTGAGAAGTAACGCAAGCAGGACAATCGGTGGAGATTTGGGATGATTTTAAATAGAAGTTTGAAATGAAGTTTCTTTCTCAAGCTGAGAAAAGCATACAAATGGAGAGATTTTTGGCACTTAAGCAAGGAGGCATGACTGTTAAATATTATGTTAACAAATTCAACAAACTAGCGAGGTTTGGGTTAGATATGGTGGATACTCCGCATAAGAAAGATTTGTGGTTTGTTAAAGGACTGAAAGAACCCCTTCATGTGTTAGATATGTCCCATATTCCAATGGGAGCCACTTTTGAAAGGCTTATTGATATGGCCTTGATGCATGAGGAAGACAAAAGCGACAAGAAGGAAGTTAAGGTTGAGGAAACACAAAATAAGAAAGTATGGCCCAAGAAAGGACAACAACAACAACAACATAAGAAGGGCGGAAAGAATGACAAGGCTAAGGATAAGAGGAAGTGCCATAGTTGCGGATGTGAGGGTCACTTAGTATAGGATTGCAAAAGAAGGAAGAATACTTGCTTCAATTGTGGAGAGGTCGGATCACTTTGCTAAGGAGTGCTCGAAGAAACAGGGACAAGGTCAAAGGGCAGGAGCTTCAGGAGGGTAGGTGCATGCTCTCGTGACCAATGCTCCAGATAGAGGTAGGAAAGTTTTCGTGGAAGGTTTGATTTCTCTTTCCAATCATCCTATTAGAAATCGTTTTGATTCTGGCGCTTCGCATTCATTTATATCTAATTCTATGGTTGAATCTCTGCACCTAAATACTAGTATGGTAATGGATCCCGTAGTTGTCTCAAACCCAATTGGTGGTTCGGCTCATTTGTCCATGATTTGTCGAGGTTTGAGAATATCTGTGTTAGGCGTCAAGTTTGAGTGCGATGCATATGTGCTCAGTTTTATGGGCTATCGGTTGATTCTAGGGATGGATTGGCTAGCCATGTATGGTGCCATTCTGGATTGTGAGAGTAGGGTCGTTAGACTTTTGACTTGCCATGAAAGGACCCTCGAGATTTCTTGTCACCCGCAAGGGTCTGGCATGCTTAGTTTCCTAGAGTCTCCGGATGCATCTATCGATGATCTGCAATATGTACCAGTATCCATGAGTATTCTGATGTTTTTGAGGTGGTTCGGGGCTTACCTCCGAGGCACCAGATCGACTTTCGTATATACTTGGTAGACAATGCAAAGCCAGTTGCATTACCTATGCGCCATATGGCTCCAAGAGAAAGGAGGGAGCTTAGTAAGCAAGTAGGGGAGCTACTTGAGAAAAGGGTTTATTAGGCGAAGCATACTCGAATGGGGTGCTCCGGTGGTATTCGTAACTAAGGCGGATGGTTCGCTTCGCTTATGCGTAGACTACAGAGAGTTGAATAAACTCACTAAGAAGAACAGGCACCCACTCCCGAGGATAGATGATCTGTTTGACCAGCTTGTTGGTGCATCAGTATTCTCTCAGTTAGACTTGGCCACGGGGTTTCATCAGTTGAGGGTTGCCGAGGACAGTATAGAAAAGACCACTTTTTAGGACTCCAGATGGTTTCTTTGAATGGCTCGTTATGCCTTTTGGGTAGACGAATGCACCCGCCTACTTTGTTGATCTTATGAGTAGGGTGTTTCGGGAGTTTCTAAATAAGTTTGTCGTGGTCTTTGTTGATGACATCTTGATTTTCTCGAAAAGCAAGTAAGAGCATACCCAACATTTGAAAGAAGTTTTGAAATCTCTGCGTATGCATCAGCTTAAGGAAAAATTCTCCAAATGCCATTTTTGGAGAAAAGAGTTGAGATTCCTAGGGCATGTGGTTTCTAAAGAAGGGATAGCAGTAGATCCCACGAAGGTAGTTGCAGTTCAAGATTGGCATATCCCAAAGAATGCAACGGAGGTGAGAAGTTTTCTAGGGCTAGCAGGATATTATAGGAAGTTCATTAAGGACTTCACAAAGATATCAACCCCACTCACCAGGGTAACGAAGAAGAATTTGGCATTTTCGTGGGATATAGATTGTGATGTTACTTTCCAGCGATTGAAGAGGGCTCTGACAACAGCCCCAGTCTTGATCTTGCCCGACGGAAATTAAGTGTTCACGGTTTACACTGATGCGTGTAGTATGCGTGTAGTACAGGGTCTGGTGCGGTTCCGATGTCAGAGGGAAGGGTAGTATGTTATGGGGGTAGACAGTTAAGGGTTCATGAGAAGAATTACCCTACCCATGACTTAGAGATAGCTGCCATGGTATTCACACATAAGATGTGGCATCATTATTTACTTGGAGAGAAGTTCGATTTGTACACTGATCATAAATCTCTCAAGTACTTGTTCTCGCAAAAGGATCTTAATTTGAGGCAGCAGAGGTGGATGGAGTTCATAGTGTCTTATGACTTCGAGATTGCCTATACCCCTAATAAGGGTAATGTGGTGGCAGACGCACCGAGTAGGCAGAGAATGGCCTTAAGTCCTCTGTTTGTGGAGAGGAAAATCTTAGATTTTATATTAACTTTTGACTTTAGACCCCCCACTGAGTTTTTATCTGGCTTATTTGCATTACTGGAGGTGCGACCTACTCTTACGGATCAAATAGGAGCTTCGCAGCGAGAGGAACCACAAATTTCAAACATCTTGGATAGGCTCAGTAAAGGGGAGACTTCTAGTCACCTCAGTAGATACTCCACAGATGACAAAGGGTGGTTACGACGAGATGGAAGGTTTTGTGTTCCCTGAATTGGGAACTTGTTAAAGACAGCCCTAGAAGAAGCCCATCATTCTAAGATAACTATTCATCCAGGTGGCAATAAGATGTATAAGGATATGAAGAGGGTTTTCTTTTGGGCTGGGATGAAGAAAGATGTGGCAGAGTTTGTTTCTCAATGCTTGATTTTCCAACAAGTTAAAGCTGAGCAAAAGAAGCCCGGTGGTTTACTTCATCCTTTGGAGGTTCCACAGTGGAAGTGGGAGAGCGTCTCTATGGATTTCATATATGGTTTTCCAATATCAGCAACACCAGTATTTGCGTTGTAGTAGATAGACCTACAAAGAGCACTCATTTCATTCCGGTTAAGAGCAAGAGGACAAGAGCATGGTTGGCAGCAGTTTATGTTCGTGAGGTACTCCGTCTTCATGGAATCCCTTCCATTATCGTAAGTGATTGTGACCCCATCTTCACCAGTGAATTTTGGAGGAGCTTGCAAGAAGCATTAGGTACACAGCTGTGTTTGATCACCGCTTATCACCCTCAGACAAATGGATAGACGGAAAGAGTGAACAAAGTACTTGAGGATCTTTTAAGGCTGTGTATCCTAGACTTCGGAGGGACTTAGGAAGAGCATTTTCCTTTAGTAGAGTTCGCCTACAACAATAGTTATCAAGCTACCATTGGCATGGCACCCTTAGAAGCATTATATGGACGACCCCGTAGATCACCGACTTGTTAGTGGGAATCTACAGAAAGACTACTATTTGGACCTGATATGGTTAGAGAAACGTCCGAGAAGATTGATCTGATTAGAAGGTGAATGAAGACCGCTCAAGATAGGCAGAAGTCCTACACAGACAAGAGAAGGACTGACATTAAGTTCGAAGTAGGAGACATGGTTTTTGTTGAGGTATCACCATTAAGAAATGTGGTTCGCTTTGGATCTGTAGGGTAACTGGCACCAAGATTCGTAGGTCCATTTCCCATAATAGAAAGGATTGGCCAAATAGCCTGTAGAGTAAATCTACCCGAGAGACTATCTGGAATTCATGATGTTTTCCACGTTTCTCATTTGCGGAAGTGTTTGCATGATACAGCAGAAGTACTTGAGCCAAGTATGTTGGAGGAAGTAGAAGTGGAACGGGAGGCGGTAGTTAAGCGAGTTTCTACCCGTATTCTTAGATCAGAAGTTAAGAAGCTACGCGACTAAGAAGTCAAGTTAATGAAGGTTCAGTGGAGAGATAACCCATAGGATGCAACTTGGGAGACCGAAGACGAGATTCATGCTTTGTACCCTTTTCTTTTCGAGGGTATGTTCTTAACTTCCTTTCCAAAGCTTTTATTCATTCATGTTCCTATTATTTAAATATATCCTATCTATCGAATCTTCGACCTTTAGGTAGAAATCCCATGGATGTAAACATGTGTTTGAGACATGTTATGTTTGATGGATGCAAGTGTTTGCTAGTGGTTGCTTGTGGATGCATATACACACATATTAGGCACTAGATCGGCTCAATCACTCTCATACTGCATATGGATGCATGTGCATATTTTTCTTTTTTTTAATGGATGAAAGTGAGTGTATCATCATATGGATGTTGCATTTGGAAGGATAATTGTGCACACATATAGAACTTACAAGTCATAATAGGATTATTTGCATACATGTTGGATTTATGGCACTAACATACATTGCATTAAGGAGGTCGACTGAATCAGTAGACCGCTTGATCTTCGCATTAGTATCAGGACATATACACACACCTTTGCATATGTTCATATAAGCATTAGAAATCTTTTAAGAACAATGGATACCTTTGATTGGTGGATGATTAGATGGATGTGGATGTTAGGATAGGCATTCTTCTTAACTTAGAGATTTCGGGGACGAAATTCTTTGAGTTGGGGAAACTGTAACCCCCCGTAATTTTAACAACACTAAAGACGATAGATTAAAGAATAATTAATTTAGTATTCAAAATTAAATGAAATGGACTGCGTTAGTGCGTTTGTCTAAGAATTCTGGTCAAAATAGACACCTTACTTGCATAAAACGGACATCGTATGAAGACGTTATTAAGGTTTGAAGTTCGTATACGCACAAGAAGAATATATACATATATAATTAAATCTAGAATTCAAAAGTCAATTCGAAATTCAAAAAATTGGGGAGGTGGCAAAAATCCTGCTCAGGGGTGTCGACCCCTCAGGGGGTGTCTACCCATTACCCCTGGGTCGACCCCTCAAGGGGGGTGTCGACCCATGGGTCGACCCCATAAGAGGGGGTGTCGACCCCCCTACGGCAGATCTGACAGATTAGGGTTTTTGGGTTCGGCTATAAATATAACCTCATTTCTCATGTTTTTGCACACCAAAATTAATGGAGGACTAGATGTTGCCTCTGCCCAGATTGAATCAAACCTTTTCTTCTTCGGCAATCAACTAGAGTTTAGAGATCTGAGATTCAACGCTAGCAATTCCTTTTCTATTTTCTAGATCCAAACACTATGAGTTTAAGTTACTTTTATATCTAAATAATTAAAAGGTTAATCTTGACATGACTATAACTTGGATATATGCCTGTGACTACTTGAATCATATCAGATCTGTTACAACCTGTGTATCTATGATATTCTGACATGACCATGACTTAGATCTTAACCTTTATCATGTCAGACGTACCATTGTTTGTAGATATAGTCCATTGTTTAGATCACATCATGCTTGTTACCATTATGTTTATGGCTAAATTGAATCTGTTTTAGTTGGTTATCTAATTTATTAGATCTTATCATTCCTGTTATGACATCTCTATTATGTCGGAATCAGCTCTATTGTCATATGTTCATCAGATCTGTTCCTATATGCCTATCTTATCATTATGCCACTATATGTTTATGCCTTTATATGTCAACCTTGTTAGTATGATCATTTATGTCCTCTTCCCTTCATCTTTTCTCTTTTTTTATAGCCAGGCTACCTTCGAGCCTAGGCATGCCGCTAAATTAAGCGAACAGGTTAAATTGGGAACAAGGGGAAAACGTTAATATTGGGGCATAACTTGTAATTAGGAATTTGGGCATAACTTGAGTGAAATGTAATAATATTAATTTGGGGCATATGGGTCATTATGAACATAACTTGGGAAATGGGCATGAAAACCTATAATGACATAGGTAAATTGGTTAATAATGGAAATGTCTAGGACTATAGTAATTAGAAACTGTAACCGCGCTTAGACACGTGGTTAAATTACACTTGTTGTGGAAGTCTGCCCGGAACCGCCTGGCATATCCAGCGACCGCAAGTGGTGAATCTAATGTGAGGGGTCTAAGTGCATAAACACGAGACGTGCTAAGACACGAGGTTAAGTCCAACTTGTGGAAGAAGTCTGCCTGGAACTGACCGACATATCGAACATCCACAAGTGGTAGGCTTAATGTGGGGGGCCTAATACATTATAACTATAAATGAATATGGCTATGAGGTTGAATACTTAACCTAGTTGAATCCATTGGGATTGTATGAATATGATAAATTGAATAGGGGTTAAGTAAACTTGTTTGAAACAGTGGGTGGGTTAAGTAAATCTTGGGTTGGTGGGTAATATTTATATATTAGCCCATAAACTTAACCTGCTAAGATTATGCAATTTTATGATAGGTACGCATAATCTGTGGAAAACCTAGTGGGTTTGCAAGATAAATGGGTGAGCTTGCATCATCTTATGTGTGGGACCCGTTTCAGTCAGTAACTCATATATAAGTATCAAACGAGTACTCTGAACTAGGTCGGAGTCGGGGGACGCTTACTGGACTAATTGTAAGAGATCCAAACGTGGGGAAGGTGTGGGCGGCGCGTATCGACCGGGTCATGTGCATGCAATGTCCGGACAAAGGAAAATAAGATGTCGTGACACCAGTAGATAAGGTTGTGCACATCCGGAAAACGTAGGGTTGTCGCTTTAGGGAGTGATACACCCTACTATGAGGCCAACACAGGGTATCTACGGAGTAGGGAGCCGATTGATTAGGGTAGTAATTAGGGTACATTTAGACTTATGTATGTTTAGGAGGCCGTTATTACCCTCAGATGTGATACCGGAACGTTGGGCTGGCTGTTGATTGTATGGGGTGAAAACCTCTCACTGGAAGTACACCTAAGTCTACCATCTTACAGTTGTTGGGATCATCTCATTCTGGTTATACAAGTATCAGTGCAGAGAAATCGTTTGGGAAGCGCAATATACTCCATCATGTTTATCCTATTTACCTTGTCATACCTGCCTTTTATGATGTTACCTCTCTTATCCATTTTATATGCTTGTCATGATACTTTTACTTATTTTTATGCTAAAAGTAATTGGACTTGCTAGACTTTATGTCTGACTCTTTTTGTTTCCTCTTCTTTCTCTTCCATTCCCCCCAGGTTCTCAGGGTGGGAATACTCAAGCTTGATCAGGATTCTTCTTTCATCTTGCTTGGATCTGCATAAATGTATTGCTCGAGTTCTTATCTCTTCCATTATGGCTATGTATTGGGGATATGCTTCTTTTATTTTACTCTAATGTTTTAAGTGCAAGACAGAATTTTTATGATGTACTAGGTTTTATGTTTTAAGACATATAATGTAACCTTGTTTTGAACTACGATGCTTTATGATTAATAAAAGTTTTTAATTCCGCTGCTATTTTAATCTGTCTTGTAATGTTTCTATTCTGTTTACCTATAATGCTTCACGAATCTTAATGCATTTTCTTAATGAGTGACATTAATAGACATAGGGTGTCACATCAAGTCTTTACTCCTAGAAAGTCGACATGGCTAAACAATCCACAAGTGATTAGCAAAGCTGCTGAGAGTCCATCTATCAACAACAAGCAGACTAAAGTCTTTACTCCTAAAAAGTCGGCACGGCTAAATAATCCAGTTACCAACAATCTAGAAGAGATCAGTGAAGCTGTTGCGAGTCCACGTCGCAACAAGAAAAAGGTCATCAGCAAGAAGTTAGCCGGAGTTAGTAGTTTGACAAAGTTACCAGAGAAGGAAAATCCAATTGAAGTAAACGATGCAACTTTGAATATCAACTCAGCAGGTGTCAGGAGTAAATTGGATTTCGATAATTCTCCACATGAAGACGAAAATATGGATGAAAATGAGATTCTCGTAAGAAGACTATAATCTGATCTACTAATATGATCTACATATTTTGCTAATATTTATAATAATGTCATGTTAAATTACTTTTAGATTGATGATCTATCACCTCTGCCACCTCCACCGCTTACAGAATATGAAAGGGAGAGATTCAAAAATGTCTCGCAGAAGAATAGTGTTTTTGAAAAGCTTGGGATGCCTAAGTTATTTGCTAGACTGAGAAATGAATTTGAAATAAATAAAGAAAAATCAAAGATGTCTGTTGAGGATAGCAAAGATTATGTTCCAGAATTTGATGAACTTAGTGAAGATGATACTTCAGAAAATAAGACAAAGGTGCTTTATAGCTGAAGATTTAATTTTACGTTAGTAATTATAGACTAGCTTCATTTTATTTTATTTTATTGTTTTTATGTGCGTATTTTAGAGAACCAAAAAAGTTACGGTTACAAAGCCTCAGTCTAGACCAACAACTCGTTCACGAGCCAATGTTGAATCTGCAACTGATAAGAATGCCACTCCGAAGGCGGGGAAAATCCGATTCGTACACAAACTGATGATACACCATATACCGTTGAGTTACCACACAATGAAGGAATAGGAACAATGGATGCTAATTTGGCTATGCGAGAACGACAGAAGAATAACAGTGATGGAAGTGGAAGTGCAAGGAATAAGGCAAGGGATAAGGCTGGTTTCGAAGATGCTCGACAAATATTGAAAACGAAGAAGATAAAGTAAAAGAAGCTAAAGGTATTATCTAATTGAGTTCTGATTTCAATAGTTTAAGTTCTCATTTATGTTATGTCTACCCTTCTCAGTACTATTGTATGTACTTTGTAACGGTAGTCGAAGCTCCTAGAAGGTTCTAGGAAAAAACAAAGATGGATAAAGTTCATTCAAGGCCATATGACAAAAGAGTTATAATCCAAATGAATAATCGGGGCCAACCTATTTCAGACGATGACCAAGTAATGTATAAACTGAGTTATTTTTTAGTAACATTGAAGTGGAGTCTTCCACTTACGTAGATGTCTTGGTTTGATGTTTCTTCAAGTTTGAAAGGCACGCTGTGGAACTATGTCAAGGTAATTTGCAAACTTAGCTGAATTTTACTTAAATGTATGAAACTTGTCATAAAAGTTGCATGACTATTCTTTTTTATGTTTGATTTGTATTTAAGCAACGATATATTATTTTGGATGAATGTGAATATTGGGCTTTGAGGTCAATTTGTGACGCTTGGAGGGGGTACAAGAGTCGTATTAAAAAAGGCACATTATACAGCTAATTAAACTGATGAAGAGAGGCTTGAAAATAGGCCGGGCGAAATTCCACTTGAGGATTTCGAAGTACTCTTGATGTTTTGGGGAGTTGAAAAAATTCAGGTATAATTTTAAGTTTTATCACAGATTTTCCCCCCTTTTTATTCATTTAAATCTGGCAAATAAAATGTTTATTTCATGTGTTTGTAGTCCAAGACTCTTGTAAATTTTGCAAATCGGAAATCGCATACTGACACACACACTGCTGATCCAAAACTTTTTTTCCTAAATTCGGCATAAGATGATATGTATTTTGCTTATTCTTATGGTTGGCTTGTTTAATAATATAGGTCATATGAAGGTATGCTTGTTTAACTCGAATGCAGTATCCTTCTTTAGCTTGAGAATAAACTACATATATCAGTGAAGATTCAGATGGAGGTGTTTTAACTTCTATAATATTAGTGATATGTTATGGAACATTGGTTTAATATCCTTTTACTATCTAATGTTTTTTGTATCAGTCCAACAAATCATAAGGGGAACTTTTTGATAAAACTCGCAAGCGGAAAGAAGGAAAGATGTACAAGACTTATGCTTCAGTAATAAACTACATAATTGTAAAAAATTTATTTTCTCTTCAACCAGATGTCAAAAAATGCTTCATTTTGCACATTATCAACATTATTGTAGAATTATATCCTATTTTGTTGAACGAGTCATAGCATAGTTATGCTATGGCATAGATTTGCAACTGAAATGCAACTGAGGCATGCATGCCTCTTATTTTATGTTGAAATGTAAATGAGGCATTGCCTCACTTTGTAACCGATACATACATGACTTTGGTTGTGCTTAAATAGTGTATTCACTGCGAAAGCATTAATAGTAATAAAGGGTTACTCAGATTTTATTCATTAATGATGTCACATTTTGAAACTGCTTTATTTTGCAGGAGAAGATTGAAAAAGCAACAGGTGAAGGTGGAAGTGATGGAGTTGTTCAAGAACTTGTTTCTGATGGAAAGTCGCACGGTCCATCATGGCTTATTGGACGACACACAAAGTCTCACTACAAAAAAAATACTCTATTGCAACTAGATATTTGCAACAGGCCTCAGATGTCAGTTGCAGTAAATGATATTTAGCAACAGACCTTCCGTAGCTGTTGCAATAGATAATATTTAACAACAGGCTTTTCCTTCCTGTTGCGAAAAGCGTATTTTTCGCAACAACGCTTTCATGTCCGTTGTGAAAACATACTTTTAGCAACTGCTCTTTCATTCTTGTTGCAATATACACATTATTTGCAACTACACTTTCAAATCAGTTGCAAAAATTATATATTTAGCAACTGTTTTCACCAGTTGCAAGAACTGTAATTTTTTTGCAACAGGTAAAGCTACTTGCAAAAAAACGTACTTTTAAAATTTTCCCCCGAGTAATATTCGGTTATAATAAAAGAAGTATAAGCATAATAGCTAATATATATATACACACACATATATAATTAATAATTGGCAAATATAATTAATATTATATCATTAAAAATTATATTATTTAGTAATTACTATTAGTATTTAATGGTAAACAACTGCTATATATATATATGCATATATATAGTACTCAATTTAGTAGTTAATAATTATGAAATTATTAATAATAAGAGTTCTAAATTAACTTAGTTCAAAAATTATTAACAGTTTTAGTTAATTGAAGTTAAATTAGTAATCAATATTCATAAAATTTGAAAAATAAAAAGATACACATTTTAAAATAATGTCAAATTTTATATAATATATAAACTCCATAAAATCTAAAAATATCTAAAATAAAAAAGCTTGTGTAGACAAAAATTATTGCAAGTTTATGTATTACAGGAATAGCTATTTTTGTATACAGTTAAAATTTACTGCGTGATACTTTTCGTAGGTTTCTATCCCGGTTTCATCGCAAAAACTGGCTCCAAACCATAATTTTTTTGGCTCCATCGCGAAAATTTTGAACGCAAATAGAAAGAGACGATATTTCCAGAACATTAATAACATTCTCACTCTCATCCTCCTACTGTAAACCAATTTCCCAAATGGCCGAATACCCTAAATCGGATGAAATTAAATGTAAGATGTCAATTGACTGCGATTTCCCCTTGTAAATCTAGTAAATCTCCAATCAGGCCTTACCTTCCTCATCTCGCCTTTTGGGCTTCAACGCTCGTTGTTAGTTTAGATCTAAGCTCTTAAAAGTATTCGTCGTTTCTCGTTTTTTCTTCTTGTGCTTCTTATTCTGTACGTAGGAAAAAGGGAGAAAGGGGATCTCCAAATTATTACGAGGTATTTTTTTTCCTTGCTCGTTTAATCGTTGAGGTTTTCATTTTAGTATATTTTGTTCAATGCTATAACCTTTTTTTTCGATTGAAGAATTTGAAACCATGGCGTCAAAGCGGATCTTGAAAGAATTGAAGGATTTGCAGAAAGATCCGCCTACTTCTTGTAGTGCAGGTTATCAGTAGATCCCTTATCTTGTTGCTTTCTGATTTGTATTTTGTTAGGTTAACTAGAATTGCCATGAACTAATCAAACCTACTGCTTAACAATCATTTATTCATTTGCCACTTAACTTAGTGCGTATGTCCGTAGACAATCTGGGGGAAATTCGTTAAAAAAAAGCAGCCCACTGCAATAACTGATAATTGGTTTTTTTGGCATATTTTTCTTTTTCTTTTAGTGGGTACTGTTATTGTTGGGAAATCAAAATAGTAGAAATAAAAACTACAGATCATGGTACCACTGTAATATTATTTAACATGGACATTTGCTGTAGACTTTGAAGAATCCTTCATTTATATATGGCGGTGAATGTCTTGATTGACTAGCCATGGAATATACAAGTCTTTTCAATTGGCACACCCTTTATTTCATATAATGAGAATACGTGTTCATTTGGGCGCTCGAGAGCGTACTTGTAGAAGTATGGAAAGTTTTGTAGTTACGATAATAACTGGTTTGAAAATTTGTGAGTGTTGTCTTCATTTTTTTGAAGTTAATTATGTTGTACAATTTTAACATTAAATAATCCGATTGTTGATCCATTTACTGTATAATTTTGTGCTTATTTTTACTTTGTAATGTAGGAAACATTGATATATTACTTGGGACAAACTATTTGAGTCAATTAATGTAATAAGTATTTTGTGTTTTTGCTAAGCATCAATAAAATTTAAAATCATAGCAATCATTATTTTCAACTTGTGTCTCATCTTAGATTTTCTCAGCAATGAAAATGAGTACAATCATTCCAACTATCCTATTGTTTTCTTCAGGGCTAAATTCCATAACATGTTAATATTGCGTGTAGCTAAGATCTTATTGAAGCGCATAAGCAGATGCATGATGTTAGCAATGGTTAATATTTTCTAAAGATTCCATAAATTGAAGTTACATTCTCAACCTATTGCATTTTATTGTAGATGCACTGAGAGTTGTAAACGTATATTTTGCCTTTTTCGAAGATAATTATCAATGAGAGTTAGAATGCAAGTTATTAGTTGCTAAGTTTTATTTTTTATTTTTCAGGTCCTGTAGCTGAAGATATGTTCCACTGGCAGGCTACTATCATGGGTCCACAAGACAGTCCATATGCAGGAGGAGTTTTCCTAGTTACTGTTCAGTTTCCTCTAGATTATCCATTCAAACCACCTAAGGTATAGACTATTTGATTACATGCATCTACATTTTTTTCCCCTTTTTTGAATGTAATAATTTGTTATCGTAGTTAAGCACTATATAGATTTCATAGTGATTTTGTGTACTGATTATACTGGTGGATTCATCTTTAAATTTAGTTTAAGAGGGAAAAAAAACACTACAAGAAAAATGCTCCAAATCAACATCTGAAAAGCAATTCTAGTGATTTATTATATCATATAATACACAAACATTGCAGCTTCTGAATTGAGTTGAAAAATAAATTTAATCCAGTTACAATCTAATTATGTGATCACTGTGAAATGATTCTTCCCTAATATCTAAAACTGGTTTTCACTCATTGTTTTAGTGCGGTTTGTTTTTTTCAGGCGACAAAAGCTGCTTGAAGCTTATCAAGACTTATGCGCTCTCAAAGATGTGCTCCTTAACGCTTTGAATTAGTTGAGTACTCTAGGAGATTGGATTGTGTACTAGTGAGTGTTGTGTGAGTGAAGAAATTGTTATACATGAATAGTATATGAAAATTGTAGAAACTTTTATTGTAACTGTTTGTATTATTAAAACTTTGTTGAAATAAATTTTTTATTTGTTTATTTCATTATGTGATATATGCTATTACTAAAATAAATACATTTAATATGTAATATCTATAAGCTGTATTTTTTTTATAGATTTATGAATCTATTGCAACGGGCATATACGGTTGCAAAATGGTCTGTTGCAACAGCAAAAGCCTGTTGCAAAAAAGTATACCACAACATCTTATTGCAACAGGCAGAAAATGTTGCGGACTTTTAGCAACTCCGGCTATACCAACAGATGCAGACCTGTTGCAATAGGTCTACTGCAACAGATATCGCCTGTTGCGAAAAGTGTTTTTTGTTGTAGTGTCTCCAAAAGTTTTCAAAAGCTGCCTCAACAACAAGCACATACATATATAAGCTGGCAACGAAGATAAGGGAAGCTATAGCTGACGAAGTCAAAGCAAAGGTGAACAAGATGGTCCAAGATGAATTTGATGCAAAGGTGAACCAAAAATTTCAGGAGAACTTGACCAGGATGCTTAAGAAATTAGGTGAAGCAAACCCTGACATGCGCATTGGGGATCTTTGTGTGACAATTGGCAGTGAAGGCACTGAAATTGAAAGTATTGAACACACTCTTAGCCATTGATATTGGGGATCTTTGTGCAACAATTTGCAGTGAACATGAATTGATGTGTTTGTAAGTACGGTCTGTAAACATGAATTTAATGGCTATGTTTGTAAGTACTATTTGTGTTGCTTACTAATCTGAGATGAGAAGTTCTTAGTTTAATTCAATGTGATGTTAAATTCTGTAATGTTGCAGTATGTGATGTTATGTTGCCATAGCTATAATATATTGTTGCAGTTTGTGATGTTAAATGTTGACATAGTTATGATATAATGTTGCCATTGGATGGTAGAAGTGTTTCCACAGACTAATGCATATATGCCACATAATATGATTCTGTGATCCCGTGTTACGGCCACAACAGGATTACGTGAGCCTGAGCTATAGATTTTAGTGGGCCTTATATTTTTTAAATTTAGTACCTGTGGAAACACCTGTACCAATGTTGCCTTACGGTCGCAAAGATGTTGCCTTAGACTCTAATGCAAGGCGGTAAAAGGCAACACCGAGAAAGTGTTTCCGCATATCATTTTTGGCCTATAGCAACATTTTTTGGCACTTACTGCATCACTTCTCTGGTATTACAGTATGCAATCTATAGCGTAGCGCGAGTGGTTGCGATTTTGATTACGAAATCAATATGATCTCGCCATTTTTCCTTCCCGTTTGTTATTACAACTCGATGGTTGTACACATCATTTAAAATATGAGAGTGCATTTTCTAAATATTGCTTATGCTCAAGATATTTAATCTTTTGAAACATACCTTTGTACACAATGTATACTTACATTTATTCCTTAATTTTACAAAACACAATTTTATTTAAAAATAATTTCTTTAACTCATCTCAAAATAATATTAAGCAACTAAATTCTTAATGTTTCATTTCATCACTTAGTTGCAAAGTTTATCCAATATCGATATTGCCTCACCATGCTTACTACTTTCCACAATTTATTCAAGGGATTAATATTATTTCAATTCAAATATTTATCTTCAATTAATTGTTTTCTCCTTATGTTGAAATATCTTATACGATGTTTTGGAGACGATAACATGGCGTACCACGTATCAACTGGAATCCTTAAACAACATTAGAACACATCAAAAAGCAGATAATCACAAATTTCTCTCAGTTATATTTATTTTATTATCATTAGCATCCACTTATTTTAACCTCAACTAAATACAACTAAACAAATTAATTCCCAATGACTTACCAATCCTTCTTCTCCATGCCATAAATCCCACGTATACCCCAAATTATGTGTTCTTCTAAAATAATTTTCTTGTTTCTGTTGCGTAACTGTGATCAAATTTTAATTTATTTACATTTTATTATCCTAATATTAGTTTTAACATTTATTGTCTTGGTATTTAATTTATTGTCCTATCCTTATTTAGTCAATTAACTCAACTATCAACTACAACCTAAGGGACACGATACCAAGTCTCACCAAATTTGGACCCAATATTTTATGCACCGAAAGGATTTGATAAGATAAGATTTTCTACAAAGGCAAGCTACTGATAATAGGATTCAATAGATGGAATACTATGAAATGTTAGACATATTCCAAGTTTATTATTCACTTAAAAACTCAAATGTTAAGGAGACAACAATTAAGGATAACGATGAAAGGTGATAATGATTGACACGAATGTTATCCTTTAAAACATGTAATATTTTGCCTATGTTCTATGTTTATCATACTTGTTCTGAGTTCTACTATCATACCATGTTGTAGCATCCCATCCGAGACCAACAATAACAAAGAGTATTACTAGATAATACTATATGCTAATGTGGAGAATACGGCTGGTTAGGAGCAATCATCCATAAGCCTTGTATCAAATAAGTATTGAATACATCTTCTTACCTTAAGTGGATTGACGTACGATCAGTTCATGTTTAACACAAAACTATAGTGGCTAAGGATCTATTTTGAATATAGTACACAAGCACAAACACATATTACAGATCACAAAAAAAAACTACATATATATACAAACATCGAAAATGCAACAATACATGTGCTACATATATAAATGGTTTTTATGAACCATATACAAATACAACATGTCCCAAAAATGAATATACAAACATAATATTCAAACACTCGACTACACAACTCATACACTAGCCTCAAGTTAGATAATCCTTGGTGATAACAAAGCAAAGCACGAATCTAGTATGAGTAACTATCCTGAAATAACTCGGTCTGACCTGAGTACATAAAATACATGGGTCAGTCTAGCCTAAACATATCAGTTAGGACATGGTAAGTAAAGGATAATAGTAACACAATAATAAGACTCCTCAATAGATAAGTATCAATATAATCTCAAATCAACATATGATACATGAGATAGTTTCAACTAACTCATATATATTATTGACACCAAAAATTTATATAATACCTAACGAGTTCGATGATGGTAAACTTTAAACAAATGGAAAATAAGGAATAGAATATTAGAAATGCGGTAGAAAAGAGAGAAAATGAATTATAACGGTTTGACATTGATCGGCGTACATCCACATAGGAAGTATTATCACTTTACTGTTGAAAACTACAAAGTACAGTGATCGGTTCGGTTTTACTCTGAAATAAGGTAGTATAAAGTAATGAAAGTGCCAAAAGATCCGTCTTTTGTCTATGAAAAAGTTGTTTATAATCATAGTTCGAGCTGGGAAGTTGGAGGGACATTTGAGAGAGAGTCATGCGAGGCCCAAAGCCCAAATCAGTATATGATCGGATTAGTATCGATCCCTAGACTTGTTGATTTAGGTGGTGCAAATTCGTATGTACTTCCTTCTAGGTCTTCTTGATTATCCAATGAAGTTTGGTGAATTTTTGACTCATGGTTATCAAGTTATCCCATTTTGTTTGTCGAACTAATGAATGCTGTGTTGAGTCAGATTCATACCGATAGGAGTGATGAGAGTCGTACTGATCCGATTACGTGAGTGAATATTAGGGAGTTGCATTGAGTCACACCGATCCGTAACAGTCTGATTCATATCGATCTAAGGTGTGAGGATCAGGCAAATGTATCTTCGTGAATTTCTGGTGAACGGGCTATGTCAATCCATATTTTTTAGGTTATTGGACTGTGTCATTACATATTTTCTAAAATGATCGATCTAATCTCGGAGATGATCAATCATTATAATAGAGTGATCTTTTGAGTTGAATGAGACTTCTTCGAGTGATTGGAAGATCCTCGGAGACGATCAATCTGAGTTGAGATAACTTTTGATTGTTAAGTTATTCATCGACTCTGATGCTTAGTCTGTGTTGCGTGAGTCTAGATTGCTTCTAATAGTTGGGCCAAAAAGGTCGGGTAACACTCACCCCCCAAGTACTCTTGTGTGAACATGAAGTTCATTGAATCGAAACAAGTTTAAATAGCTGGAATGATCTCCATGTTGCACTCAACAAATGGTCATGACCTTTCCTTTGCATAGTATATACCATGGAATATGTCGCTTTTGAAAAATTATGATGTTTTTGAAATTCAATGGTATAACTATGTGATTCCAACTTTGTTTAATGGTTCTAATCTGTCTGAACTTGACCATATGGATTGGAAATCGTCTGAATTTGTCAAGGGAACATCTAATTTATGTTGATTCAATAAATTAAATATTAGTCACCTGCTCTTGCTTATACCTATATGTAAGCTAGTTGTTGCTGGTTTAGAATCGTGTATGCATTCACTCGCTCGTATGTGCTTCTGTGCAACATGCTCGAAGTTTATAATAAATAGTAGTACAATAGTCTAAGTATATGCACATGGTTTTATGCGTCAATGTCCAAAGTCCAATTGAGTTCAAGCACCAAACGTACAATCTGAAATTGCACAATCTGTTTCGTATTGATGAGTACACGTTCAATGTTCGATTCAGGATCGTATTAACGATTGATGTTTTGGAAGTTAATGTATATAAACAATATACATATGCATGTAAATTGAAATTCGCAAGTCGATCCTTCGACTTTTATCCCTTCTTTTTCCTTTTAGAGAAAAATGATAAGAGATCGGTACTGATCCTTATACTTAGAAATTTTTCTGAGTTTGCTTGTGGACTCAGTCTTCTCCCCTTATATTTAAATATCGACTTCCCTTATACTTTTTCCTTTATTTTCCATTTCCCCCCTCATGATTTTGAGAATTGACTATTATCCCTTTTTAGAGCAACTTACTCCGATGCAACCCATTATTTGACAACCACCGTCTTACTACCCCAGACAAATCGTTACCACCGTAAACCGGTTGAAGGTGGGTCTCTCCCTTTTACTTTCAAATTACATAGGGTTTTGAGGGTTGTTTGTGAGGAGATGGAAGTGGCGACGTCTGAGGCGTGTCGAGGTGGAAACGGATGGAGACACTGCCGAAGGAGGGGTCATAGGTCACTACAAGAAATCTTCATATAGACATCGCCTAAAAAATGATGTCCTCATTTTTCTGGAGTGATGCCTTTGTCTGTGATGTCAGAAGTACCCATTTTTTACATCAGTTAAAAGAAGATGACAAAGAAGCTTTAAGACATCATAAATTAATTAATTAACTATTGTAATAAGTATTTTACTATATCAGCTGTTGACTGATGTCTATGATAGCTTTATACTGATGGTTTTTTTATGTTGTTTTCTCATCTCATATACAGAAATAAATATTTATTAAATGAAATACCATTGCATAGAATTTAATATTCAAACAATATTTTTATTTAATTAAATATTTTATTTTAACAAATAAAATATCATAAATTTATGACTCTAACTATTTTACATTCACATTTCTCATACACAATTCAATATATTACACAATCAGTTTTACATTGCCATCTCGCTATAACAATAGGCATCACAACTGACATTGCTGCTGGAACCGACCAGTACATGTAAGATTGAGACTTCTTTTACTTACGAATGACTCTCGAAACATTTTCTATATAAAGCATAGAGGGATAAACAGACAAGGCATCCCCTTGTATGCTAATTCCGTATTGACCTAAACAGTCGTCATTTCAGCCTGGGTAGATGATCGATTGCTTCATGCAACAACCAAGTCACAATGATGCAATAACACATCATATTAACATATTAACCACTACTACAAATTCAATCATGTGTTCAGTCCAGAGTGAAGCAATTGCAACACAATTGACCAATAAAAATATATCATTTCGTGATGTCTAACCTGTACAATGGCTTGTGCGCAAAGCTTTCCAGATAAAACAACACCCTCCATCAAAGCTAAGTACCTTTGGTTTATGTAATCACCGGACAAATAAAATCCTTTTATTAGAGAGCTTTGTAAAGGACGACATGGTTTGCAATCCGGCATAGTTTTATACACAGATCTGGAAATGAATGTTGTAACACCCCACCTCCGCTAGGGTCACTCACAAAGGGAATGCACTAGTTTTGGTGGAGCATTATCTAGGTAAACATACACAGAGATATCACAAGACAGAACATAAATAAAGTAGCGGTAGAAATTAAAAACCAAATTTTATTACTTTCAAGAAAAGAGTCAAAACCTCATATATCCAAAGTACAAGTTGCCATTATTCCATTACATCAAGTTCTAAATAAAGAAGCATAAACTTAAAATAACAAAAGTAAGTTATTCCCCAAAAATAGCGGACGTGCAGCCATAGCATAGCTCAAGACCAAACCGTACATGAGCTGACGGAAAGCAAGCATAATCCAAGCTAAGTGCTAGAGTTTCCTCCTTGAGAACCTGGGGGGGGGGGGGGGGAAGCGAAAGAAAAAGAGGCGAAAGAAAACGGGTCAGTCATAAAGACTGGTAAGTCCAAGTGACTTTCAACATAAAAACAGGTAAAGGTAACATGACATGTATAAACTAAAAGTAAACATAAGTACGATGTCAAGATGGATAAGATAGACTATGATAACATGATGAATCAAGTATAGGTCAATTATAGCATCGCATGTTCAAGGTTCGCTGCACCAACTGTACTAGTAGCCCAACCCATGTCAAGTATTAATCATGAAATAATTCCTTGGCCCAAAATCGTGAATGACCCATTACTGGGTCCAACGGAACGATCCACTAATCGATCGACTCCCTACAAGTTCTAGCTCGTTGTGTTTCTGTGTCATACGGCCCAATCACGAATGTAGTCACCTGTGCTAGGTCCACCATAGAGTGTATCAAGCCCTATGGTGCCAACCACCGACACGAATCAAGATTGCATAGATAAACCTACTAATGCCCAATGCCTGCTTTTTCTGCTTCGGAGTGTGTGAATGCCCGCACTCCGTTAGAACCTACACTAGCGCACCCACACAGCCGTCGTTCTGGTCGCTTACAATCAGCCCAGTAATCGTGCCCCACCCTGCCTAGTTCCAGGGTACCGTGATACATCTTGTGGGTTACTGCTGAAACGGACCGCGTAACTAGGGTTTCCGTCTAGTAGGTTAAATGTTGTCATTTAAATTCGATACTTAACCCCATTAGTCTAGTATATCAAGTTGGCTAAGTGTTGTTATTTAAGTTCGTGACTTAGCCCTACCATTCACGTGTTAAGTTGGTTAGGTGTTGTCGTTCAAGTTCATGACCTAACCCTACCAATCATGTCTCAAGTTGGTTAAGTATTGTCTTTCATGTTCATGACTTAACCCTATCATGTGGCATTAATTCATTAATGCACCCTAACCTCTCACATTAGACTTGTTGTTGTGGTCACTGGATATGTCGGCCGGTTCCGGGCAGATTTACACAACAACTCAGTCCAATCTCGGGTTTTCAAGTGCGATATGACCAACTACTCACATTGGATCCTATTGTTTGTAGTAACTGGATTTGTCAGGCGGTTCCGGGCAGATTTACACTACAAACTCAACCCAACCTCGAGTTGGCCATTTTCTAGTTCATTCTAAGTGTCATGACCATGTTCGAGTTTCATGTCAAGTTCGTGTCCATATCCAGGTTCAAGTTATAACAGCGTTCATGTTTCAAGTTTTGCCTTTTATCCGGTTCATAATTCATGTTCATAACCAGTTCATGTTTTGCCTAATCTACCCAAATCGTATTCCCATAGCATGTAAACGTTAATCGACCTAAATTACAAGCAAATCTAATTCTAGAGATAAAGGGAATAACATCAAAACTATGATAGGCAGAAGGGACAAGCATAAAGCGATAAAAGAGATTACAAGACTAGCATGATATGACTTGAGATAATCGGTTACAACATCACTGGCATATAGAAATTAATAGGGTTTTCAAATCTAGCAAAATAAGGCGATAGTCCTTAAAAAACTTGACATAAAAGAATAGATATGCGAAAGCAAGCCAAATACAAGGATAATGGATCCAATGGTTTTGGTGTACATAATAGCGAATAAACTAAGCAAGTCACACCCTAGGTATGAGATCCAACAAACTGCAAATTCAGTGTACACATGGGTTTCAACTATGGGCATGAACAATCAACTATAATAGTTTCAGGTAATTAACCCCAATAGTCATAGTCATGGTCATAGGTAGAAATCTCATAATTAAGAACCATAAGCGATTAATCACAATAGTCATGGTTAATTATCCAAAATAGTTCTAGGCAATAGTCATAGGCAATTAATAGCAATAGTTTCAAAGTCATGGTCATAGATAATAGTCTTATGTTCATAATTATAGGTAATAATTCTCATAGTCAAGAGTCATAGGTGATTAGCCACCATTGTCCTTGTCATAGTCATAGGCAATAGTCTTATGTTCTCCGTCATAGGCATATGCATAGTCTTATGTTCACAGTCATAGGCATAATCCTATGTTCTCAGCCATAGGCATAATCTTATGTTCTTAGTCATAGGCATAGGCGTAGTCTTATGTTCACAGTCATAGTCCTTGGCCATTAACAATAGTTTCAACGTCATAGGCATGTTAAGGTTATAGACATGAGAGAGTTTGTTTTACAACAGGAATAGGTCCAAAGCAATATTCACGAAAGTCAAGATCCAAGACGAACAAGAATAAATACTAATCAATTACCATACATATATCTAATTCCAATTTACAACATGGATATTAAGTTTACAGCTTTTATCTTAAAAGTAACTTGAACTTATAGTGCGTGGATCGAGAATTAGAAAGCATAATTTGATTGTTGAATCTCTATTTGATTGATCGTGTCCTAATTGAAATCCCCCAATTTGCAAATCTCTAAGCGTAGTCTTGATGGAGAAGGAGCAGTCCTTTTTTCTTCCTTTTTATCTTAATATTTTGATTATCTTAGAAGCAACATAAGGACAGAAAGAATTGGTGTGGAGAGAATGAGACTAGGGGTGAGTTTATATAGGATTAGGCAGATGAATCTGGATAGAAAATGAGTCTAAATACATCAGGATGCATCTGGTTCAAGAGGTGGGCTCGGGAGGCAGGCCGACACTATGGTCGACCCCCAGGTCGACCTGGTCTATGGGCGGGAATTTTCCCGCCCTGCCTGCTGCGGGGTTTGAATTCGAATTTCGAATTTGAAATTCGAGCTGTCTTTGATTCTGAAAATTTCTGAAACTTCTAGATGTCATAAATTGGTCATACGAACTCCGATTTTCGAAAATTCGGACTCTATTTCATGTAAAATTTCGAGACGAATGCAATGGCGCAACCCGTTTCCCCTGGTTCTTATTTTAAAATTTAATTCTACCTTGATTTATGACTTTAACATGTTATAAAAATTCGGGTTGTTACATTCTCCCCTCCTTAAAGGATTTCGTCCCCGAAATCTTCAAGTTAGGAAGAATATATCCTACCATCCAATCATCCATCTACTCAACCATCATTCACGAGCAATCATTGTTCTAAAAAGATTTCTAATGCTATGTGAACATATGCATAAAGTGTATGTATATGTTCCTTATCTAATGCAAATGATCAGGCCTGTTTGATCTTCTTAATGCAAAATATGTTTAGTGCCATGAATCCAACATGTATGCAAATAGTCCTAGTCATATAAACACTATATGTGTGCACAAACATCCATCCATATGCAACATCCACATGATAACACATTCAATTCCATCCATAAACAAGTATAAACACTCATGCATATGCAATATGAAAATGTGACTGAGCCGATCTAGTGCCTAATGTGTGTTCATGCGTCCACGAGCAACCACTAGCAACCACTTGCAACCATCTATCATAACATGTCTCAAACACATGTTTACACCCAATTGTTCCTACCTAAAGGTATAGTCGAACGATAGAAGCAAGTAAAAACCTTGTGCCCATTAGGCAATGTCAGAACTGGAAATCTATGTCATATATATACTGATTCGGAGAAGAACTCCCTAAGCACCAGCTCCGAAGACCGAAATCAACATTAGGCTGACACCCAAAGAATTAACCAACCAATATATATGTTTCTAGGAAACTAAGCATGATGGACTCCTTTTAGGTCACAAGTAATCCCTTCCTAAGACCAACCCTTATCCTAGAATACCCAAAAAGTTTAGTCAACCTAACGGACACCCTCAAACCCCAACATATATTAAACCAGATGAGTCATACTCCTTGTGGGGTTTGCAACAGAAATAAGATTGAGAATAGGACCAAGAGGATATACATAAAAGATAGCATGCAAGTAAGCTCTACAGGAAAAGAGGGATCAAGGATATACTCTTAAAAAGAGATATGATGCGTGTGTCTAGTCTTTAATCTTCTAAGTCACATTTCCTTGAGCTTAACTCCATTGTGCTTTGACCGTCTTTAACTTCACAATTTCGTAGTTCCTTAATTCTTGTTCCCGTAATATGAGTTGGAACTCATTCCACTGTCGCCTCTCGTTCCACTTTCACTTATTCTCTTTCTAGTATACCCGATTCAATCATAACTGCGTACTCATGGTTTCATGCAAGCTCTCCAAAATTCACTAGTGAATCTCGGATCTCGTTCACTTACTAGAAGGTATTCCACATAAATGAATTATCTCTTGAAAATAAACAAATGCTAACCATGTTGCCAAGTGTACTTACTAAGGTGATTTTCTATAACTCATGCATAAGCGAGATGAACCATCTGTCTTAGTGGCGAACACTACTCGAGCGGATCTATTAATATATCAAGAGATTCTAGGTAACTAAGCATGGCAGAACCCTAAGGGTTACACTAGACTTCGAGGGCATTACCGGGGCAAGTCAAGAGTCTAACTACCCTCTTTTCATATTCGAGAATGGTATCATTTCTGGACAACCACTCCATCCCTAGAATCAACCCATAGCCCAAAAACATAAGCTTTACTTCTAAACTCAACACTTAGCATAGACATTCTCAAATCCAAACAAGTCATGAATAAATGGGCCGATTCCCTAACAGGATTTGAGAATAAAATGGGATCCTCTACTACGCTAGTACTAAGGTGCAGAGACTCAACTATCGAAGCAGAAATAAAAAGGATGCGATGTACCATAATAAAAAAGGGTACGAACAGGATAGAAAGATAAACTAGAATTTCCTACAGAAACGTTTCTACCTTCTTGTTCTGAGCCTCATTTGCCTTAACCACTCTTATCCCCTCTTATATAACGTGTTAACAGGTCTCTCGAGAACTACCTCCATCGCACGGCAACCCTACAAAGCTTGAAATAAGATTAGTCGCAGATGGAACAAATGTGACTACAGATGGAGGAAAGAAAGGAAAAGGGATTCAAACAAGGAAACAAAGGATAATGCTAATGGCCTTTGGGGAATAGCCTTTAAAAAATAAAACTTTTCTTGAAAAACGATTCTTTGTAAATGGTTTTGAAAATAATTTCAAAAGGTTTTATAAACTTTTGCCCAGTCTGGTAACCTTCTGCTCTGATACCAAATGTAACACCCCACCTCCGCTAGGGTCACTCACAAAGGGAATGCACTAGTTTTGGTGGAGCATTATCTAGGTAAACATACATAGAGATATCACAAGACAGAACATAAATAAAGCAGCGGTAGAAATTAAAAACCAAATCTTATTACTTTCAAGAAAAGAGTCAAAACCTCATATATCCAAAGTACAAGTTGCCATTATTCCATTACATCAAGTTCTAAATAAAGAAGCATAAACTTAAAATAACAAAAGTAAATTATTCCCCAAAAATAGCAGACGTGCAGCCATAGCATACCTCAAGACCAAACCGTACATGAGCTGACGGAAAGCAAGCAGAATCCAAGCTAAGTGCTAGAGTTTCCTCCCTGAGAACCTGGGGGGGATCGAAAGAAAAAGAGGCAAAAGAAAACGGGTCAGTCATAAAGACTGGTAAGTCCAAGTGACTTTCAGCATAAAAACAGGTAAAGGTAACATGACATGTATAAACTAAAAGTAAACATAAGTACGATGTCAAGATGGATAAGATAGACTAAGATAACATGATGAATCAAGTATAGGTCAATTATAGCATCGCATGTTCAAGGTTCGCTGCACCAACTGTACTAGTAGCCCAACCCATGTCAAGTATTAATCATGAAATAATCCCTTGGCCCAAAATAGTGAATGACCCATTACTGGGTCCAACGGAACGATCCACTAATCGATCGACTCCCTACAAGTTCTAGCTCGTTGTGTTTCTATGTCATACGGCCCAATCACGAATGTAGTCACCTGTGCTAGGTCCACCAAAGAGTGTATCAAGCCCTATGGTGCCAACCACCGACACGAATCAAGAATGCAAAGATAAACCTATTGATGCCCAATGCCTGCTTTTTCTGCTCCGGAGTGTGTGCACGCCCGCACTCCGTTAGAACCTACACTGGCGCACCCACACAGCCGTCGTTTTGGTCGCTTACAATCAGCCCAGTAATCGTGCCCCACCCTACCTAGTTCCAGGGTACCGTGATACATCTAGTGGGTTACTGCTGAAACAGACCACTTTTAACTAGGGTTTCCGTCTAGTAGGTTAAGTGTTGTCATTTAAATTCGAGACTTAACCCCATCAGTCTAGTATATCAAGTTGGCTAATTGTTGTCATTTAAGTTCGTGACTTAGCCCTACCATTCACGTGTTAAGTTGGTTAGGTGTTGTCGTTCAAGTTCATGACCTAACATACCAATCATGTCTCAAATTGGTTAAGTATTGTCTTTCATGTTCATGACTTAACCCTATCATGTGGCATTAATTCATTAATGCACCCCAACCTCTCACATTAGACCTGTTGTTGTGGTCACTGGATATGCCGGGCGGTTCCGGGCAGATTTACACCACAACTCAGTCTAACCTCGGGTTTTCCAGTGCGATATGACCAAATACTCACATTGGATCCTATTGTTTGCAGTAACTGGATTTGTCGGGCGGATCCGGGCAGATTTACACTGCAAACTCAACCCAACCTCGAGTTGGCCATTTTCTAGTTCATTCTATGTGTCATGACAATGTTCAAGTTTCATGTCAAGTTTGTGTCCATATCCAGGTTTAAGTTATAATAGCGTTCATGTTTCAAGTTTTGCCTTTTATCAGGTTCACAATTCATGTTCATAACTAGTTCATGTTTTGCCTAATCTACCCAAATCGTTTTCCCATCTCATGTAAACGTTAATCGACCTAAATTACAAGCAAATCTAATTCTATAGATAAAGGGAATAACATCAAAACTATGATAGGCAGAAGGGACAAGCATAAAGCAATAAAAGAAATTACAAGACTGGCATGATATGACTTGAGATAATCGATTACAACATCGCTGGCATATAGAAATTAACAGGGTTTTCAAATCTAGCAAAATAAGGCGATAGTCCTGATAAAACTTAACATAAAAGAATAGATATGCGAAAGTAAGCCAAATACAAGGATAATGGATCCAATGGTTTTGGTGTACATAATAGCGAATAAACTAAGCAAGTCACACCCTAGGTATGAGATCCAACAAACTGCAAATTCGGTGTACACATGGGTTTCAACTATGGGCATGAACAATCAACTATAATAGTTTCAGGTAATTAACCCCAATAGTCATAGTCATGGTCATAGGTAGAAATCTCATAATTAAGAACCATAAGTGATTAATCACAATAGTCATGGTTAATTATCCAAAATAGTTCTAGGCAATAGTCATAGGCAATTAATAGCAATAGTTTCAAAGTCATGGTCATAGATAATATCCTTATGTTCATAATTATAAGTAATAATTCTCATAGTCAAGAGTCATAGGTGATTAGCCACCATTGTCCTTGTCATAGTCATAGGCAATAGTCTTATGTTCTCCGTCATAGGCATAGGCATAGTCTTATGTTCACAGTCATAGACATAATCTTATGTTCTCAGTCATAGGCATAATCTTATGTTCTTAGTCATAGGCATAGGCATAGTCTTATGTTCACAGTCATAGTCCTTGGCCATTAACAATAGTTTCAACGTCATAGGCATGTTAAGGTTATAGACATGAGAGAGTTTGCTTTACAACAGGAATAGGTCCAAAGCAATATTCACGAAAGTCAAGATCCAAGACGAACAAGAATAGATACGAATCAATTACCATACATAGATCCAATTCCAATTTACAACATGGATATTAAGTTTACAGCTTTTATCTAAAAGTAACTTGAACTTACAGTGCATGGATCGAGAATTAGAAAGCAGAATTTGATTGTTGAATCTCTATTTGATTGATCGTGTCCTAATTGAAATCCCCCAATTTGCAAATCTCTAAGCGTAGTCTTGATGGAGAAGGAGCAGTCCTTTTTTCTTCCTTTTTATCTTAATATTTTGATTATCTTAGAAGCAGCATAAGGACAGAAAGAATTGGTGTGGAGAGAATGAGACTAGGGGTGAGTTTATATAGGATTAGGCAGATGAATCTGGATAGAAAACGAGTCTAAATACATCAGGATGCATCTGGTTCAAGAGGTGGGCTCGGGAGGCAGGTCGACCCCCAGGTCGACACTATGGTCGACCTGGTCCCTGCGAGGTCGACACTATGGTCGACCCCTAGGTTGACCTGGTCTATGGGCGGGAATTTTCCCGCCCTGCCTGCTGCGGGGTTTGAATTTGAATTTCGAATTCGAAATTCGAGCTGTCTTTGATTCTGAAAAATTCTGAAACTTCTAGAGGTCATAACTTAGTCATACGAACTCCGATTTTCGAAAACTCGGACTCTATTTCATGTAAAATTTCGAGACGAACGCAATGGCGCAACCTGTTTCCCTTGATTCTCATTTTGAAATTTAATTCTGCCTTGATTTATGACTTTAACATGTTATAAAAATTCGGTTGTTACAAATGTCCTCACATAAGGCCTATTATATACGCTTATCTGTGATCCATTTGTGAAAATATTACCTTGGTGTTTTGACTACATGGTACTTCATAATTTTATCTTTACTTTGATCAGCAGAAATTTCATCAGGGAACGATTTTGCAAGTTCATTCATGGTAGCATCGATTATGTCACTATCACTACGTGAGATCCATTCTTCTACAGGAGCAAATATTAGCTTAAGCATAGACCGATTTGGATCATAGTGCTCCTGCAGTAATTATATAATACAAACTCATGTGTATATATGTAGAAAGTTTTAAATCTCTTTATTATTTGCACTTGGGTACATATTTCCCTTCGGGTGTTTCAATTACCTTGCATGTAACAGACATGTCTGAATAGACACTAAGAAGAGGGTTCCTGCGCATGTGAAATAAGATGTTAGTTCCATGTAGTTACTAGTTTTATAATCAAAATCAAGATAAGAAACTTAAAAATAAAAAAAGGAGGAAAAAAAGTGTATTGCGACCTACTTAAAAGGTGGTGGTCATATGTATTCTTTAGTTTTATATCAAACCTGCAAGTTTAAGACTAACTTTTTAGGTTAATGTTTACCACATTGTCTTCTAATTAGATAATTTGATTCAAGAAGAAAGAGAGAGGAAAAATAAGATAACAATAATGACATAGGATTTAAAAGGTGACTGTATATGCACATTAATCACTGGAACGCCTACTAATTTGTCTAATTTCTTGAAATAAGATATCTCTTTCCATTCTTCAAGTAACAGAAGCTTGAATATGTCAACTGTAGATTATAATTCATGATAAATATATACACACATAGTACAAGGAAAATTAAGAAGAATTAAAACTTATACCAGGAGCAGCAACTACATAAGCATCACCGGTTACAATATTTCCATTTCCAAGCAGAAAATGTTTAATGGTTCCATCTAAATTTAGTTCAATTTTCTAAAGATGTGAGTTGAGTTTGACTTCTCTGCCCAAATGCTAAGTGCATATGCAAACTACGATGCAATACCAAAGCTGGTGCAGCAAAAATTCACTCTATAGGGATTAAAAACTACAATCTAATTTGAGTTATCCTACCTAAATCCAATTAAATTTCCACCATAAGAAAATTCTCTCACCTGAACTCATTTCAATAATCTATATACCTTTAAATATCCAGGTAGATTAGTACTATGTGTGTGGCTACTTCTAACCAAGGAAAATAAATATATATACAGACCTAAATAGTTGCGCAAACCTTGTCCGAACCTAACTTTCCAGACCCGAATCCGATTTCCTTAGAAATAATAAGTTTGTATTTCGTCTACGGCAACAGATTCTGATCATGGTCATGTTTTTTGGGGTTAATTCTGGAATATGTCCACTTAAAGATACGAAATTGGTAATTAGATCGTGTTGGTCAATGGTAGGGAGACAGATCCGGACCCAGATGCGGAACTATCGGAAGAATTGAGGAAGACGTAGCCAATGAATTCATTGTCGCATGAAGAAGGATGCGAGTTGATTCCAAGAAAGTCGAGAGGAGATAGGTTGGGAACGTTGTTAGGTTTAGGGATTTGGTCCGGGTTAAGAAATAAAACGCGAAGGGGTGAAAACTAAAGCAGAAGCATTGAAACGCGAAGAGGGAAATTGCTGATGACGTGAAAGAGGCTGAATGGAGGGTTTGATGGTTGCAAATTAAGAGAAGTGATCAACGGCTAGATATAGGAAATTATGCGTGGTGCGGATTGACAAGGAAAGTAAATTATGAGACCTTTGACATCACGCATGGAGATGATGTAAATGATGCATATAAACTGATGTTAAAGCACATTTCAATTTATTTACTAATGTAAGATATAAATTTATTGTAAAATATAATTAATAAATATTAACTATAATTAATAAACATTAATTATAATTAACAAATATTAACTATAATTACTAAAAAAGATTAACTATAATTTACTAATTATAATATTAACTACAATTACTAAAAAAGATATTAACTATAATTTACTTATTATAATATTAACTATAATTAATAAATATTAACTACAATTACTAAAAAAATATTAACTATAATTTACTAATTATAATATAATTAATAAATATTAACTATAATTAATAAATATTAACTATAATTACTAAAAAACATTAACTATAAAATATAATTAATAAATATTAACTATAATTTAATAATTATTAATCATTAACAATAATACATTTAACAAGTGATGTAATAGACACCAACTATTTTAATAAGTGATGTAATAGCCAAGAGTTTTGGTATGGCCTAAGTTCAATTTTTTAAAAGTGTATTTAAGACATCAGTCGTTCAATAAATCAATGTCTGAGAAACCAACAGCATCACTTTAAAAATTATTGATGTTAAAAACATTTTGACATCACCTGAATTTACGATCGATGTTAAAACTGTGATGTCTATTCTACTTTTTCTTGTAGTAGGTATGAAGCTCAGTTACAGGGGAACAAAGGAGGAAAAGAATGGGGATGAGGAAGAAGGTGAAGGAGGAAGAACAGTGGGGTCCAAAATTCAGATCCGATCATAATAGAATCAGATCGGTGTTAGATAAAGAGGAGAGGAAGTCAGTTTTTTGGATTCGAGAGGAAGGTGGATTTTTTCGGATCTGA
The DNA here is from genome assembly GCA_030737875.1 of Allium sativum. Lineage (NCBI taxonomy): Eukaryota > Viridiplantae > Streptophyta > Magnoliopsida > Asparagales > Amaryllidaceae > Allium > Allium sativum. The sequence continues at coordinate 304,105,304 of CM060916.1, read as the reverse complement.
TGGGAAAGAAGGAAAAGAGGGAATGAGATGCGAGGGGATCCGATATTTCGGAACTGATTGGGTGATTTTTTTGGGATTAGATCTATTCATGTGATCATATCGACATTTTTAGCTTGGCTTTAACTGAGTATGGATTTCGTGTGATCGGACTAGGAAGTGGCTTTGAGTGCAATCGATTTGCATAACTCATCATTCGTTGTTACATTTTCTCAAAATCGTGGAATATAGAACTTAATTGTAAATTCTAAGTTCGTGATTTTGCGACTTCGTCGTCATCGAGTTAAAACCCTTAATAAATTACATATCGGTCTGAACTTGAATGCTGAATCGAACCAATGACTGAAACATGCACGTAGGATAGTGTGTAAAACTGGACTGTGACACATGACTAAACCATCGATTTTGAATTTCAACTTCTAATCCGGTTACAGTTAAATCTTATGATTCGATCCAAGTGCTAGAAATATGGTCAGCAATGACAGAAGCCCCAGCTGTAAAACTAAAAATCGTCACCACATTCCAAAATGTTTATTGTAACTACATGAGAATGTACGACACTACATGTTCCACGTTAGTTTGCACTAACATGGGAGGCACAGGTTAATCGCGCTAACTGGTATGACTATTTATAAGGATCATAAATTATGGCTATTAGAAGCTCTAGACGGCTCCAAGGCTTGGAGGATGAGAGTTTAGAATTGAGTACAAAATCCAGCTGTTCAGCGGATGGGCCAAGCCCGCCGACTAGAAACCATTTGGCGTTTGTGGAATCTGGGAATTCTCAACAATCAAGTCAACATGAGGTACTTAACTAAGAAGAGCATCTCAAGGAGCTACAATCAGTATATCAGTCTGATGGCGAACTAATTACCGAGGAAGTCCAGCAAGAGGCAGAAGCAAACCCACAAGAGGCAGGAGAGGTCGGGATTAATCAAGAAGACTTTCCATCGACTTTAGATACCTTGGATGGTACAGTTATCTTGGAAATCCTCCAAATTTGATCCCTACGAGGACTGATGAAGCTATGCTGGCGAGGATTTGTATGAAATATGGCATACCACTAAACGACGTTCGAGCTCCAAGTTGCTTTGACAAGGTGCATGCACCCCCGGTGTTAGAGAATGGAATTTTGATGATAATAGCCTTGTTTCAATTAATATCATCATTAATTGTAAAATATATACTAACATCTTTGTCTAGAATATATATATGTACATGCAGGATATAAATATTAAAGACTATAAAGTATTAGAGATTCAAGATATTAAGGAATTCAAGACTCATGAGAATAAAGCTATCAAGATTTCAAGAGCTCAAGATTATCAAGTAACAGAGTCTAGTTTATATATAAAACTTCGGTTAGCACTTTCAAATTATATTTTCAAATTCTATTTTCAAATTCCTTTTCAAATCAATTTCAAAATAATTTCAAACTCCTATTCTAAAATGATATCAAATTATTAAGATTTTACTTATGATTTCAAATATATATATATGTATATATATATATATATATGTGTGTGTGTGTGTGTGTGTGTTCATAGTTTATAATGTTTTATACTATATATTTATAATATATATGTCTTATAGTTTTATATTATATAATTTTATAAATATGTTTATAATATATCACTATGTTTTTATACTTTAGAAACTTCATTTGAAACACTAGTTTTGATTCAAGAATTTCCAGAATATATATTGATTTAAACACTTGAAAAATAATTTTGAAAATTAAAATAACATGTATATGTCGACATGTGCATTTGGGTATGTCGACATATAACTGTCATATTTTCAGTTTTCAAAGGATGTGTCTTTTCATATTTTGAAATGTTTTAGAAACATTGAAACCTTTCAAACACTATAAATAGGGGTTAGATTCAAATTTTTTATTACTTCTTTTTCTCATCTTCATCCTATCTCTAACCACCATTAATATACATTAATTTCTTGATTTCTACACTTATACTCTGCCGATTACTACTCAAACTATATCAAACTTCTTCTTTTCTCAATTTCTATCAAATACTCTCTGATTGGAAGTGCTATTCAAGAGTTCTAGGGATGTTGTAATCATTTGGGGATTATTTAGGAAAGGGTGCGTTCTTACAGCCCTGAAATCAAGGAAAGACAGCGGTGTGAACCTTGTAGCCGTGAAATCAAGGGTGGTGGAATTGATGTTAACCTTGTAGTCGTGAAATCAAAGGTGTTATAAGATTGATACTGGTATTAATAAAATTCTATGCAATCTAGGGTTGCGTGGGACTGGACGTAGGAGTAATAATCCGAACCAGTATAAAATCCGGTGTGTTCTTTCCTTTTTTGTATTTTATATTTACTTATATCTGTGTCAGTGATTGTTTTTGTGTTTATGATCATTTTTGGTGTGATAATAATTGTGCGATTCATATAGTAATTCAAGTTAGTTAAAGATTTCTATAAATTTCTTATAAATGATATTCACCCACCTTCTATGTTAATTCCTCTTTAAGATCCTTAATCCGCATCCTTAACAATTGGTACCAGAGCATAGGTTTTCAAAAGTTCATCTTCTGAATTTGGAAATATTAAATGGCAACCAACACTGGAATTGCTAATAACAACAGTTCATTTGTAGAAGGTCAACCCACTATTTAATGGCAGTAATTATTCATATTGGGCACGCAGGATGAAAATATATTTGCAATCCGTAGGAGTAGACACTTCGAATAGTACACAAAATGCATATGTTGAATCTAATATTAATTTTGCACAATGGACCAATGAACAAAAGGATGTTGCACAGAGTAATTCTAAGTCTATGAATATATTATTTTGTTCATTAAATAGAAATGAATTTAATAGAGTGTCAGTTTGTAAATTTTCTTACGAAATATGGAGAACATTGCAAGTCACTCATGAAGGAACCAATAAAGTTAAAAAGACCAAGATATCTATGTTAACTAATCAATTTGAGTTATTTAATATGAATTAGAATGAATCTGTCTCCAATATGTATCACAAGTTTTAGAAAATTGCACATTCATTAATGGAATTGGGAAAAACTTATTCTGAGGAAGATCAAGTCAGAAAAATTCTCAATTCAGTAACTCCAGAATGGGATCAGAAAACACTAGCAATTGAAGAGGAAAATAATGTTAGTGAAATGAAGATTGAAGAGTTAATAGGAAATTTGATGTCGTTCGAAGTTCAGTTACAGAAAAGAAAGGAGAATAAGTCAACAGAAAAGAAATCTATGTTATTCAAAGCAACAACTGAAGGTTTTGATTCAAGTAGTGAGGATGATGAAATTGCATTAATGACAAGGAATTTTAGAAAAATTTGAGATATAAAAAGAGAAATAATTTTTCAAGAAATAATCAAGGAAGTTCATGAAGAAATGTTGACAGATGTTACAACTATAACAGACTAGGTCATATAAAGAGAATGTGTACATATCCAGATAAATAAAATCAACAAATAGATGATGATAATAATTCATCAAAGAAGAGGAAAAGGACATATGCAACAACTTTAGATGATTCAGACTCATCATCAAGTGATGAAGAGCCAGAAGTAGGAAACTCGAATATGTGCTTTACCACGATCAGAATTCAGATAACATTGAAGAAATGGATCTGAAAACCAGGTACGCCTTAATTAATTTTGACTGAATTGGTTGAATGGATGTTTTTGATTGCTTGCCTTTTTGAATTTAAAATTTAAATTTTACAATTCAAACTTGAACTTTAAATTCAAATTTGAAATTCAAAATAAAATAATAAATAACAATATTATAAAAATTAATTTTAGATGTTCGTTAGGATTAGTATTATTTTAGGAAATAATAAACCTAAAAATATAAAACGTTAAAATAATAAAACAATGTCAAAAAGCAACATGTCTTTTGAAAACATACGTATATGTCGACATACCAGAATAGACATGTCGACATATGTACCAGTAATTGAAATTCAAAATTTGAATTTCAAAAGTTTGAACTTTCAAACTTCCCTCCATCTTTTCACCAACTCTCAAGATCTGAAAAGGTGTCCTTATTTTCAGAAAAGTTATGTCAATTCACTCCCTATTTATTTATCTATTCAATTCTATTCTCTACCTCTCATTCAAAATTAAAAAACAACTATCTTCATTCTATTCTCTTCAAAACTTATCTCTAATGGCTTCCTCAAGCACACAAAAAATAATGAGATTGAACAAAACTCTCAAAGGCCATCTCTACAATGATCCAGAAGCTATTCAATCTTATATTGACTATATGGAAAATGGAGAAGTCAATATGGGAGCCTTTGCTATCTTTGACGATTTCCCTTCTTATGATCTTCGTTCTTTTTTTCATCAAAATGAAGTTCTAAGTTTGATTGCCTCTCGGGATAACGATGAAGTATGTTATCCGAATCTCATCAATATGTTTTATGCGAATTTGAATCGTGGCTTTTACGAAGGAAATGAGAATCAAGTTTGGAGTAGCATAAAAGGCACTCAAATCATTTTGGATTGTGGAATTTTGGGGAACATTTTAAATTGTAAAAGTACTGGGATTGGATTTTTCAGAATTTGAAATTGATGAATGGATTTGGAAACATTTCATCACATCTTTGAAAGCGATGAACTTTTGGAATTTAAAAATCACTTTATCCTCCCAAAAGCAAGAATCATCAACCTCCTTCCTTAACATACTCTCACTCCCCGCTTCGAAAATTTCAATAACCATACCCTCAAGATCTAAAAAGCTCTTTTTGCCGTCTTGGCACTTATGACAATAATTAGACCGATGTAATTTTAAAAGAGCTTAAGCCCAAAGAAATGTTCACCAAAGAAAACACTCTCTATCATGGAGTTTATCTTACTCGGATTTTAAAATATTTTGGAGTGGATCTCAAAGGAGAGGAATTTTTGCCCAGAAAGGTTTTTAACTTAGGAAATATAAATCTTATGCAAATTCCAATCATTTTTAAGCTCTATGAAACATTTGAGGATAAACAAGCTCGAATGCAACAAGATGAAAATCCAATGGAAAGACAAAGAAGAAGAATCCTCTTTGGAAAGTGTACAATGTCCAACAAATAATAGAACCGTAACCAAAGAAACACTTGTCAAAAACCAAGCCAAGTTAGCCAAGAACCAAAAGAAGATCAAGAAGACTCTTACCCAAATGTCTTCTAAAATGAACAAGTTATTTGGCAAAGTAGGAAGAAAACTTGGATTATCACCTTCCTCATCTTCATCTGCTGAAGTCTAAGTTTATTAGCTTAAGTTATCCTTTCGTATATTCTTGCATTTACATTTCGAATCTTGTATTTTGTACCTTGTATTGTTTGAATGTATTTGTTTTCTAGTAATAACGAATGGTGTTTATTTCAGTCAAATTAATCCTTAATTACTGTAAAAACACATTAAAACTAAACAAATTAATAAAATAATAAATAACTTTAAAATGTGAGAAATATCAAAATACCCCAAAGTCAAAGGGGTATGTCGACATGCAGAAATGCACATGATGACATATAACTGTTAGGAAATTCAAATTGTTTCAAATTTTAAATAACTACCTTATGTCTCTTCATTTTAAGCGAATTCCATCCTCTATAAATACCCTTTTCTCCCATAAAAATTTAATTTAAACTCTCTCATTCTTCTCTAATCATTCCTTATCCATATAATCAAATAATGACCAATCTTATTCACAATTTGAGAGAGAATCTCAAAGAAACACTCAATTTATTTAAGAATATTCTTTCTATAATACTTCGTAATCAGCGTTACCTAGGGTTAAGTTAGATAAAGATGGTTGAACATCAAGAGAAACACTTTGATGCCATTCTTTGGTTAATCTGTAACTCCCCAAAATTTTAACAACACTAAAAGAGGATAAATTAAATAATAATTAATTTATTATTTAGAACTAAGGAAAAAGGATTGCGCCTTTGTGTCCATCCCGAAATTCTGGTCAAGATAGACATTTGGTTTGCATAATACGGACACCGTATGAAGAAGTTTTGAGGGTTTTAAGTTTGTATAAGCGCAGAAGAATTATATATATACACATGAGTCAGGGATGAGTCAGAATTTTATAAAAACCCTTTGAATTTTAAAAAGAGAAAGTGGCAGCAGTTTTCCAACTCTAGGGGGTCGACCCCCCTAGAGGGGTGTCGACACCGGGGTCGACCCCCCTTAAGGGGTGTCGACACCAGGGTCGACTCACCCATAGGGGTGTCAACACCCCTAGGGCTGACGTGGCAGTCGGTTTCAGAGGGTCTGGCAGCTATATATACATGGTCATTTCTCCTGGTTTCTTCATTGAGAATTCATGGTGGCCAAACTCTACCGGTATGTGAACTGATCTGGATCTGTTATCTTCTTCAACTAAAGCAAATCAATTGTAGATTCAAGATCCAATCTTTTCTAGTTCTATCTTCTTATCCAAACTCTGTGAGTCCCTAGTTGCTTTTAGATTTGAATATTTAAAAGTAAATATGACACGACTATGATTTGGAATTGTTCATATGCCTAGATCATATCAGATCCATTATAAATTGTGATTATATGACATTTTGAATTGGTTAGGATTTGGATCTAAACCCCTATCTAGACGGATTTATTGTAGGGTGCATTTTTTACAGGTCCCTATTAAGTATCAAAATACAAAAAAAACCCGATGATAAAAATAATATAGAATACATCCCTATTTTTGAATTTCCTCTAAAAAAATTCCTGATCTACCCTTACGCACCTAAAAAACTATCCAACAACTGTTCGTCCTCATTTACTCAGTCTATCGCTCTTATTATCTCGCTCAAAAACCTAATCCTACAATTCTGGAAAACCGTTGATCACTCCAACAGCGTTTTTTTTATTACTTTTTTTTATTTTTATGAAAAAATAGACAATTAGATACAAATATTACGTAAAATTGCATACATTTATGCAACTAAGTGAAATAATTGCATATATATTAATATTATACAGAAAATAAATAATTACTTTTACAAAACAATGAATTAGACATGCATACATTAATATTATACAGAAATAAATTATTACTTGAATGTAGTGACTACAATTTTTATATTAAGATTTTTTATTTTTACGAAAAACTAGACAATTAGATACAAATATTGCATAAAATTGCATACATTTATGCAACTAAGTGAAATAATTGCATACATATACAGAGCTGTACTGCATAATTGTTGAAACAAAAGAAATGACAACAAAATAAATACATATAGTTATAACAAGATGCATATATATATATATATATATATACATATATATATATATACATATATATATATATATACATATATATATATATACATATATATATATATATATATATATATGCAAATAACAGAAATATGTGCATACTTACATGAAAATTTTCATAACATTTACATCTACTACATCAAAAAATAAGTACATACCACATTTACATGTACTACATCAAAAATTTCAGAACATTTACAAAGCAGAGCTAATGGTCTTTTGAAGAACAAATAATTTTGTTAAGACCTAGCTTATTGCACAAACCACATCTACTAGTCTCTGTAGAAATAACTGCAGATTTCAATCATTTGGAAAAGGATGGACGACCAAGCTTCAACAACACCACTACACCAATATCCGCCGGAACACTGTTATCAAAAAAAGAAAATCAACATTAATAAGCTTAATGTGCAATAACCTAAATTACAAAAACAGCTTCAGATTAATATAAATACATGCGTACAATGCAGCAAAATAACAATAATTTCTGAATATTTATATGCAAGTATTCTAGATATATGCATAGAAATATGAATATATTTGTAAAATAATAAGTTTTTCTGATTGTTTGATAAAAAATTGCATACAGATGTGCATATATTAAGAATAGATGCATATTTGTCCGCAACTTTTTAGCAGAAGTTCAACAAAAATCACTGAGTTCTAACAATAGTTTCATGAATTTATGTTTTTTACAGGTCCTTATCATATGGAAAAAACGTATTTTTATGCTAATAAAAACCTTAATATAAATACATGCGCACAATGCAGCAAAATAACAATAATTTCTGAATATTTATATGCAAGTATTCTAGATATATGCATAGAAATATGAATATATTTGTAAAATAATAAGTTTTTCTGATTGTTTGATAAAAAATTGCATACAGATGTGCATATATTAAGAATAGATGCATATTTGTCCGCAACTTTTTATCAGAAGTTCAGCAAAAATCACCGAGTTCTAACAATAGTTTCATGAATTTATGTTTTTTTACAGGTCCTTATCATATGAAAAAACGTATTTTTATGCTAATAAAAACCTTATATTTATCCTACAAATAAAATCAGATAGAAAAGGAAAAAAACTCACATAATTTTAGGTTTTGGATCGCCGGAGCCAGAAAGGGTGGAGGGTTTGCTGTGGACGGTTTGCTGCCTTCGACTGAAGGGGGGCTGGTCGATGGTGGTCATCGCTGGTTGCTGGAGGTGGGGTTGCGCCAGTGGGTAGCGGTGCGTTGGCGGATCCTGGTGTTGGAGCGGCGGTCGAGGTTTTAGGGTCTCGTGATTTGGGGCTCACGCGTCTCGGGATTTAGGTTTTTGTGGTTGAGCCGCCGCCGCCATGGATTAGAAAATTGTGTTTCTGTAAATAATAAAACCCTAATACGTAACCTATAAACAATAACTACACCGTTAAATTTGAATGAGGGCATTTATGGAAAAATAAAAGCTGCGTTTTAAAAATAGGGATGAGATTTAAATGTTTCAAAAGGGGAGGATGTGAGCCTAATTAACTTTAGTTTTAAGGATGTGAGCCTAATATTCACTTTATTGTAACTTCTATGACATGCCATGATGTGAATCTTAAACCTTAACTATGTAGATCTACTTTTAAACTATTGATCTAAATTGTGTGGACATTGAATTTGTTAATCATATCTGGATTATCATCTTGTGCCTATTATGTTAGATTTGAATAGTTGGACATCTAAATGGTTAATTTAGATCTTATTATGCTCACTATGACATCATAGTTATGTTAGAACTAGTAATTGCTACAAGTTCATCAGATTTATGCTCATATGTCCACCTTATCACCATGCTAGTTTATGTTTATGCCAAGTTATGTTAAAACAATCACTTTGGTTATATTCCTATTATTTTTTCCTTTTATCGTTTATGACTAGTCTATTATCTACCCTAGGCATGTTGCCAGTTTTGTGAGTGTGCTAATTAAGGAACAGGGGAAAAGGTTAATATTGGCATAATTTGAATACATCATTGGACATATAATTCAAATTGTTGGGTAAAATAGGCATTAGCACCTAGAAAGGCATATGTTCAATTAATTGATTAATTAATAATGAATGCCTAGGATTACAATTAGAAATTGTAATGGTGCTTGTGACACGAGATTATGTTGCATTAGTGGTGGAAGTCTGCTGGGACCCGACCGGCATATCCAGCAGCCACTAATATTAAACCTATGTGAGAGGTCTAAGTGCACAAATACGAATCGGGCTATGACATGAGGTTAGGCCCAACTTGTGGAATAAGATTGCCAAGACCCGACCGACATATCCAGCAACCACAAGTTGTAGGCCTAATGTGGGAGGTCTAGCCCATTATAAACCTTAAATGGACATGGTTATAAATTAGACTACTTAACCAAATATAATCCAATGGAATTGTATGATTGTGAATTAAAGTTAGGGTTAAGTAAAATTGATTGGATAGTGGATGAGTTAAGCAGATCTGGAGGGGGTGGGTAATATTTACATATAGGCTCACAAACTTAACCCGATAAGGTTATGTAATTAAAGACACCTAGTGGTATACATGACCAGTTGGAATAATAAAGTTATGTAATTAAAGACACCTTTAGGGTAAACATAACTTGTAGAAATGATAGAGTTATGTAATTAAAGACACTTAGTGGTATACATAGCAAAAGAAAACCTAGTGAGGGATACAAGACAAACGGGAGAGCTTGTATCATATTGTGTGGTATCCGTTTCATCCAGTAACCCGGAGTAGGTATCAAAACATGTACTCCGTACTAGGTCAGAGAAGGGGCATGCTTACTGGGCTGATTGTAAGAGATCCAAACATGGAGGACGGTGTGGGCAATGCAAACCGACCGGGCCGTGTGTGTGCATGAGCCGGGCAAAAGGGGATAAGACGACGGTGACACCTATAGATATGAGGCTGTGCATATCAGCGAGGGGTTGCCACTTTAGGATGTGATACATCCTACTGTGGGGCCAGCACAAGAGTATTTATGGAGTAGGGAGCCGATCGACTAGGGTAGTAGTTTGGGTACACTTGGACGTATGCCTAAGTCTACCACCTTATAGTGCAAGGGATCATCTCATCATGGTTATACTAGTAATAGTGCAGAGTCATCATTAGAGAAGCGTATACACCTTATCCTGTCTACCTTGTCACACCTTCCCTTTATGTAGTGATATCTCTTATCCACTTTATATTCTTGTCATGCTACTTTTATTTATATACTTGCTAAAAGTTACTAGACTTGCCAGACTTCATGTCTGACCCTTTTGTTTCCTCTTATTTCTTTTGTTTCCCCCCAGGTTCTCGGGGAGAAAACACTCAGGCTTAGTCAGGACTCAGATATCATCTTGCTAGAGCTGCTTTTGAAGTATGGCTCAAGTTCTTATCTCTACTATGGCTTTGTTTCTTTTATTTGGGAATTATGTTTTCTTTTAAGTATTTATGTACTCTGATAGTAAAAGACAGAAGTTATATTGTTGTAATGTTTTTTGTGACTTATGGTATTTTGAACCACGATGTATGATTTGTGTTTGAAATAAAAATTTGAATTTCTGCTGCTATCTTAATTATATCTGTCTTATAATATTCTATGTCTGTTTACCTATAACGCTTCACGAAACTTAATGCATTCCCTTTGTGAGTCACATTAACGGACATGGAGTGTCACACTTGGTATCAGAGCGGAAGGTTACCAGATTAGATAAAAGTTTTTGAAAATTATTTTCAAAAAGGTTTTAAATGAAAGCGGTTTCAAAAAGAAAAGTTTGTTTTGAAAGACATTCCCCCAAGAATCCATATGTAATATTCTTCGGTCCTTTGTCTAAATCTCTTCCCTTTTTCTTTTCAGCATGTCTGGGGAACCAAACATTCCTAATATTCCGGAGGGCGTTACAATACCTGGATGGTTCCGTAGGTATCTGAAGGCCACGACACCTACCGAGGGCCAAGGAAACGTTCCTCCCCCAGCTGCACCAGTCATTCCTCCTCCCCCTCTAAGAGCAGATAAATTCGCTAAGATCTGCAAATACTTCCGTGCTATGGGAGGGAATCCATTCCATGGGAATGAGACATTCGTAGAAGCGCAGAAGAGGCTCAAGGAGACCGAGGACTTGTTCATAATCTTTGAAGTAGAGGATAGAAGGAATATTCAGTTAGTTGCTTGGCTACTGAAAGACGAAGCCTCATTTTGGTGGGAAGTTACCCAAGCTGGACATCCAGTGGAAACTTGGGAGGATTTTATGCAAAGATTTGAAATAAAGTTTCTTTCCCAAGTCGAGAAAAGCACGCAAACAGAGAGGTTCTTGGCACTTAGGCAAGGGAACTTGACGGTGAAAGAATATGTGGACAAATTCAACCAGCTAGCAAGGTTCGAGTTAGAATTGGTGGATACTTCGCACAAGAAGGCATTGCGGTTTGCTAAAGGGATAAATGAACCCCTTCATCGGTTAGCCATGTCCCATATTCCAATGGGAGCCACTTTTGAAAAGCTTGTCGATATGGCCTTAATGCATATGGATGACAACGGAGAAAAGAAGGAAGTAAAGTCTGAGGAAACATCGCAAAATAAGAAGGTGTGGCCCAAGAAGGGGCAACGACAACAACAACAATAGCAGAAGAAAGATGGAAGGAATGACAAAGGCAAGGATAAGAGAAAATGTCACAATTGTGGGAATGAGGGTCACATGGTCAAAGACTGTAAGTGAAGGAAGAACTCTTGCTACCACTGTGGAGAGGTCGGACACTTTGTTAGGGAGTGCCCGAAGGAACAGGGATCGCAGGAATAAGGTTAAAGGGCGGGAACTTCTGGAGGGAAGGTGCATGCTCTTGCGATCATTGCTCCTGATAGAGGTAGAAAAATTTCTGTGGAAGGTTTAATTTCTCTTTCTAATCATCCAATTAGAACACTTTTTGATTCTGGCACTTCACATTCATTTATATCTAGTTCTGTGGTTGAATCTCTGCACTTAATTACTAATATGGTAGTGGATCCCTTAGTTGTTTCAAACCCCATTGGTGGTTCGACTCATTTATCTATGATTTGTCGGGGTTTGAAAATATCTGCGTTAGGCGTCGAGTTTGAATGCGATGCATATGTGCTCGGGATTATGGGCTATGGGTTGATTCTAGAAATGGATTGGCTTACCACGTATGGTGCCATTCTGGATTGCGAGAGGAGGGTTGTTAGGCTTCTGACTTGTCATGGGAGGACCCTCGAGATTTTTTGTGACTCGCAAGGGTCGGTTATGCTTAGTTTCCTATAGTCTCTTGATGCATCTATCGATGATCTGCAATCTGTTCCAGTGGTCCGAGATTATTCTGATGTTTTTGATGAGGTAAGGGGTTTATCTCTAAGGCGCGAGATCGATTTTCGTATATATCTGGTGAATAATGCAAAGCCAGTTGCATTACCAGTGCGCTATATGGCTCTGAGCGAAAGGAGGGAGCTGAGTAAGCAAGTAGGGGAGCTACTCGAGAAAGGATTTATCAGACGAAGCATATGTGAATGGGGTGCTCCAGTTGTGTTCACAACTAAGGCAGATGCTTCGCTTCGTTTGTGTGTTGACTATAGAGAGTTGAATAAACTCACTAAGAGGAATAGGCACATACTCCCGATGATTGATGATTTATTTGATCAGCTTGTTGGTGCCTCGGTATTTTCCCAGTTAGACTTGGCCACGGGATTTCATCAATTGAGGGTGGTTGAAGACAACAAAGATAAGACCGCTTTTAGAACTCCAGTTGGTTTCTTTGAATGGCTGGTTATGCCTTTTGGATTGACGAATGCACCCGCCTATTTTGTTGATTTGATGAGTAGGGTGTTTTTGGAGTTTCCAAACAAATTTGTCATGGTCTTTGTTGATGATATTCTGATCTTCTCCAAAAGCGAAGAAGAACATGCCCAACATTTGAGAGAAGTCTTGAAAACTCTCCGTGCGCATCAGCTTAAGGCAAAATTCTCCAAATGCCATTTTTAGAGAAAAGAGGTGAGATTTTTAGGGCATGTGGTCTCCAAAGAAGAAATAGCTGCAGATCCCGCAAAGGTGGTTGCAGTGCAAGATTCGCAAATTCCTAAAAATGCAACCGAGGTGAGAAGCTTTCTTGGGTTGGCAGGTTATTATAGGAAGTTCATTAAGGACTTCGCAAAGATATCAGCCCCACTCACCAGGCTGACGAAGAAGAACTTGGCATTTTCATGGGATATAGACTGTGATGTCGCTTTCCAACACTTAAAGAGGGCTCTGACAACAGCCCCAGTCTTGACTTTGCCTGATGGGAACAAAGTGTTTACGGTTTACACTGATGCGTGTGGTACAGGGTTTGGTGCAGTTTTGATGCAAGAAGGGAAAGTAGTGTTTTATGGGGGTAGACAGTTGAGAGTTCATGAGAAGAACTACCCCACCCATGATCTAGATCTAGCTGCCATAGTATTCGCGTTTAAGACGTGGCACCATTATTTACTTGGAGAGAAGTTCGAGTTATACACCGATCATAAATCTCTCAAGTATCTCTTCTCGCGGAAGGATCTCAATTTAAGGCAACAATGGTGGATGGAGTTCCTAGCTTCTTATGATTTTGAGATTGCTTATACCCTTGGCAAGGGTAATGTGGCGGCAGACGCGCTAAGTAGGCAGAGGATGGCCTTAAGTCCTCTGTTTGTGGAGAGAAAGAGCTTGGAGTTCATATCAGCTTTTGATTTTAGACCCTCCATCGAGATTTTGCCTGATTTGTTTGCATCCTTGGATGTTCGACCAACTCTTATGGATTAGATAGGAGCTTCACAACAAGGTGACCCACATATTTTAGACACCATGGAAAAGCTCAGAAAAGGGGAGATTTCTAGTCACCTTAGTAGATATGCCATAGATGAAAAGGGGTGGTTGCGACGAGATGGAAGACTTTGTGTTCCTCAAACTGGAAGCTTGATCAAGGCAGTCCTATAAGAAGCCTACCATTCTAGGATGACTATTCATCCAGGCGGTGATAAGATGTACAGAGACATGAAAAGGGTTTTCTTTTGGGCTGGGATGAAGAAAGATGTGGCTGAATTTGTTTCCCAATGTCTAGTTTGCTAGCAAGTTAAAGCTGAGCAAAAGAAGCCCGGTGGTTTACTTCATCCTTTGGAGGTTCCTTAGTGGAAATGGGAGAGCGTCTCTATGGATTTCATAGATGGTTTGCCTAGATCGAAGAAAGGCAACACCAGTTGTGACACTCTGCATCTGATAATGTCACTCGCTAAGGGAATGCATTAAGTTTCGTGAAGCGTTATAGGTAAACAGACACAGAATAATCATAAGACAAATATAAGTAAGATAGCAGCGGAAATTTTAAATTTTCTTTTTCAAACATAAATCATAATGTCGTGGTCCATAATACCATTAGTCACAAAAACCTATACAATAAAATAACTTCTGTCTTTCATCATCAGAGTACATAAGAATATGAAAAACATAATTCCCTAATTGAAAGAGTTAAGCCATAGTAGAGACAAGGACATGAGCCATACTTCAGAAGTAGCTCCTAGCAAGATGATATCTGAGTGCTGACTAAGCCTGAGTGTTTCCTCCATGAGAACCTCGAGGGGGGAAGGAGGGGGAAACGAAAGAAAGAAGGAGAAACAAAAGGGTCAGACATAAAGTCTAGCGAGTCTACTTACTTTTAGCTAGTAAATAAATGTAAGTAACATGATAGGCATATAAAATGGATAAGAAAGATCACTACATAAATGGTAGGTGTGACAAGGTAGACAGTGTAAGGTGTATACACTTCTCTAATGATTACTCTGCACTATTACTAGTATAACTAAAATGAGATGATCCCTTCCACTATAAGTTGGTAGACTTTGGGCATACGTCCGAGTGTACCCTAACCACTACCCTAATCGATCGGCTCCCTACTCCGTAGATATCCTATGTTGGCCCCACAGTAGGAGGTATCACTTCCTAAAGTGGCAACCCTTAAGACATGCACAACCATATCTACTAATGTCACGGTCGTCTTATCCCCCTCTGCCCGGCTCATGCACGCACATGGTCTGGTCGGTTTGCGCCGCCCACACCATCCGTCTCGTTTGGATCTCTTATATCAATCAGTAAGCGTGCCCCTTCTCCGCCTAGTACGGAGTTTTTATTTGATAGCTATTCCGGGTTACGGACTGAAATGGGGTCCCATACAATAGGATACAAGCTCTCCCCTTTGTCTTGTATCCCCACTACGTTTTTCACAGACTATGTATACCCTTAGGTGTCTTTAATTACATAGCCCTATGTCAGTTATGCTTACCCTAAAGGGTGTCTTTAATTACATAACTTTATTATATTTTTCCACCGGTTATGTATACCACTAGGTATCTTTAACTACGTAACATTATTGGGTTAAGTTCGTGGGCCTATATGTAAATATTGCCCACCCCCTCTAATTTACTTAACCCACCCACTATCCATCCAATTTTACTTAACCCTAACTTAAGTTCATAATCATACAATCCTTATGGACTAAATTAGGTTAAGCAGTCCAATTTATTACCATGTCTAATTATGGTTATAATGGGCTAGACCTCCCACATTTGACCTACAATGTGTGGATGCTGGATATGTCGGTCGGGTCCTTGCAGTCTTATTCCACAGTTGGGTCTAACCTCGTGTCTTAGCCCGATTCATATTTGCACACTTAGACCTCTCACATTAGGTTCAACCTTAGTGGCTGCTGGATATGCCGGTCGGGTACAGGCAGACTTCCACTACTAATGCAACCTAACCTCGTGTCATAAGTGCAATTACAATTCCTAATTATAATCACTAGACATTCCATTTTTATCCAAATCAACCTATGTCATTATAGGTGATTATTTCTATGTTTCCCCATTTGAATTATATGTCTAATTCATATAAATATTACATAAATTATTCCAATTATAAATCCCTTTTTTCCCGTTTCCTAACTAACGTATTCACATGTATTTTGGCGGCATCTAGGTTATAAAGTAGCCTAGCCATAACAATGAAAAAGGAATACGATAAAGGTGATAGTTTCAACATATCTCGGCATAAACATAAACTAGCATGATAACAAGGTGAATGGACATGTATTTAACATCATAACAAGGTGGATATAAAACTGATGAACTTGTGGCAACTACGATGTCAAAGCAAGCATAATGAGAACTAAATTAACCATTTAGGTGTCCAACTATTTAGATCTAATATAATTAGGCTGACATAGTTACATGTTTAGATCTAAAGATGGATTCACATGTCAAGAAATTGATCCCAATATGACAGGTGAACGGCGATTTACATAAAGAATTAGATCCAACCAATGTTACAACTGTAACACCCCACGTTTGTTAATGTCACTCAATAAAGGAATGCATTAAGTTTCGTGAAGCGTTATAGGTAAACAGAACAAAAACATTACAAGACAGATATAAAATAGCAGCGGAATTAAAAACTTTTATTAATCATAAAGCACGGTTACGCCATATGTCCAAAAATACATAAACCCAGTACATCATTTAAAACTTCTGTCTTGTACTTTAAATATCAGAGTACAATAACAAAGAAAGCATAATCCCCAAATCATAAACCATAGTAGCAAAGATGGAAGCTTGAGCAATACATCTAGAAGCTCTAAGCAAGGCGATAGCAGAATCCTGACTAAGCCTGAGAATTCCCTCCCTTGAGAACCTGGGGAGAAGGGGAAACATAAGAAAGAAGGAGAAATAAAAAGGGTCCGACATAAAGTCTGGCGAGTCTAGTTACCTTTAGCCAGTAGACAAATAAAAGCAATATGATAGGCATATAAAGTGAATAAGAGAGAGATTACTACATAAATGGCAGGAGTGACAAGGTAATCAAGATAAGGTGTATGTGCCTCACTAATGATTACTCTGCACTACTGCTAGTATAATTGAAATGAGATGATCCCTCCCTCTAAAAGTTGGTAGGCCTAGGTCATACGTCCAAGTGTACCCTAACACCTACCCTAATCGATCGGCTCCTTACCCTGTAGATATCATGTGTTGGCCCCACAGTAGGAGGTATCACTTCCTAAAGTGGCAACCCATAGTGTGCACAACCATATCTACTAGTGTCACGGTCGTCTTAGCCCCCTCTTCCTAGCACATGCACGCATATGTCCCCGGTCGGTTTGTGCCGTCCACACCATCCGCCTCGTTTGGATCTCATACAATCAATCAGTAAGCGTGCTCCTTCTGCGCCTAGTACAGAGTTCTTTATTTGATACCAACTCCGGGTTACTGACTGAAATGGGTCCCACACAATATGATACAAGCTCTCCCCTTTGTCTTGTATCCCCACTAGGTTTTTCACTGACTATGTGTACCCTTAGGTTTCTTTAATTACATAGACCTATGTCAGTTATGCTTACCCTAAAAGGGTGTCCATAATTACATAGCTTTATTATATTTTTTCCCTGGTTATGTATACCACTAGGTGTCTTTAATTACATAACCTTATTTATTTCTACCAGTTATGTTTACCCTAAAGGGTGTCATTAATTACATAATTCCAATCTTTCTACCGGTTATGCTTACCTACAGGTATCTTTAATACATAACCCCCAATCTTCCAACCGGTTATGCTTACCTATAGGTGTCTTTAATACATAACCCTATCATTTCTACAAGTTATTTTACCCTAAAAGGTGTCTTTAATTACATAACTTTATTATTTCCACCAATTATGTATACTATTAGGTGTCTTTAATTACATAACCTTATCGGGTTAAGTTTGTGGGCCTATATGTATTAATATTACCCACCTACCCAAGATTTACTTAACCCTCCCGCTGATCCAAGCATGTTTATTTAACGGTTAAGTTTGTTGGCCTATATATCTTAATATTACCCACCTACCCAAGATTTACTTAACCTCCCAGTGATCCAAGCATGTTTGTTTAATGGTTTAAGTTGTGGACCTATATATACTAACATTACCCACCTAGCCAAGATTTACTTAACCTCCTACTGATCCAATCAATTTTACTTAACCCAAACTTCAGTTCTATATCATACAATCCCTATGGATTAGATTTGGTTAAGTAGTCCAATTCACTACCATGTCCATTTATGGTTTATAATGGGCTAGACTTCCTACATTAGGCCTACAGCGTGTAGATGCTGGATATGCCGGTTGGGTCCTGGCAGCCTTATTCCATAGTTGGGACCTCGTGTCTTAGCCCGATTCATATTTGCGTACTTAGACCTCCCACATTAGGGTTCAACATTAGTGGCTGCTCGATATGTCGGTCGGGTCCGGGCAGACTTGCACTACTAATGCAACCTAACCTCGTATCATAAGTACAATTGCAATTCCTAATTGTAATTACTAAACATTCCATTTTTAATTAATTTACCACTTAATTAATCCTTTCTTTTTATAGGTGTCAATACCTATCTTACCCAATAATTTGAATTACATGTCCAAAAATGTTTGTATTCAAATTATGCCAATACTAACCCCTTTTCCCCCGTTCCTTAACTTGCACCCTCACAAAATTGGCAGTATGGCTAGGCTATACAACAGCCTAGTCAAAAATGATAATAGGGAAAAATAATAGGAATGTAACAAAAGTGATCATCTTGGCATAAACATAAACTTAGCATCGTACATACTGGCATGGACATGTAATTATTATCATAACAAGATGAACATAAAACTTGTGAACATAACATGATGTCTCAATATGCACAATAAGATCTAAATCAACAGTTTAAATGTCCCATTTGTTTAGATCTAACATAATAACACATGGTGACATATTGGATCACATGGTCTAGATCTAGAGGTTAAAATAGATCTAACATGATAACACAAGGTGATAAATATGATAACACAAGGTGATAATCCAGATCTGACTAACAGTTTCAATGTCCACATAAATTAGATCTACTAGTTTAGAAATAGATCTACATAAATCCACATAATAGCATGCCATAGAAGTTATAATCTATACTATATTATAATTAGTGAGTTTGGTTTCGAGAGCTCTGAGGCACTCTCTGGTAAGTTAAAACTCAACCGTCGCACTAAATGTTTATCTTTTCGTTCGCATTTTTATGCCACCCCCTTGCCTTTCAGCTCCTCTGGATTCTACCTCTTCTAATTTGTGCATTTCCCATTCATCGTGATCTACCTCTTATTCGACGTTTATCGCAAAAACCCTACCTCTTCAAATTTCTGCATCCTTTCAAGCATCGCAATTCCTATTTTGATTCTTAGCTATTGAATCCCTTGGCTCTTTCAACCCACGACATACAATCTACTGCCCTACCGTTCTCATCCTTATTAGTGCCACCAGCTACGGCATCGACTCTAATACCAGCAACTTTATCGTGTATTTCGATGGTGAGTTCAAGTTCTCGCTCCAATGGTCGTACCAGATCAAGTACGGTTCATCCCTTAGAATCCCTAGATATGCACGATGCCCTCTTTTTAGCCCTTTTCCCGGCCTTCCGCTTGACCTCCCCATCTACAGGACGCCGTCGACGATCGATTTTGGGCCTTCTTCTCTTTATGGTTCTTCTAATTTCGTGGGTGAATTTCTCATCTAAAATTTATTTTCTGTCTTATTCTGTAACTACTTTTGAAAGCGTTAATTTTTTAATTTCTGACATGGATCCTTTTTATAAGTACGATCTGATTTAAAATGTCTTATTTTTTTATTTTTATTTTTTGGCATAGCCGACGGGGTTGAGTGGACCCCTACCACTTTTAGAATGTCTTATTTCTTTGTTTGAACTTAAAGGAAATTTTAGTTAGACAATTGATATAACATCAATCCTGATAAAGTTATTTAGCAAAGTGGTTTTGTTACCAGGTTAATTTAGATTTCAGCTTCAATTTTGGGAAATTTCTAGCTGATGTCAAATCAAGTTTCCTCTTGCTGAGTTCGCTAGCTTATAGAGCATAATGATATTTGTTTGCAGGTTAGATATCTATGTCTTCTAGGGATTTTTGCAAGCTACGCCCTTATGTGTTTTTAAATTACTTTGCAGCTCTAAATTTTGCATAACTATGTTATTTTTTGAATGAGTTCCTGTTTTGTTCAAATTTTAAATGCTAAAATGTGTTAAGATTGGGATATGTGATATACACTGCATTTTTTTGAATTTGGGAAGACTACAACAATGGATGGCTATTGCAAATGTTACCTATCATCCTAAAATAGAAAATGGATGACACTGTTATTGAAATGTGATGCCTAGGATGAATTTCGTTGGACTGACATTGACACACTTAACTAAATTCAGTGCAAAAGTTCCATCAGTTTAAGGTAAATTGTTTATTTATAAAATTCAGTCCAGTATTGCTTCTAGTGCCTTTTGATTTTTCCTTTTACCGGTAAAACATTTCGATCTTAAATCAATTCAATGACGTTTTGCAGCAATTTCTCTCAATATCCATTTTCATAAAGCCAACATGAAATAATTATCATTTCAACTAAGAGTAATAAATTTTGGGTGCGAACACATGCATGTATTTTTTATACATAATTTGCATGCACTTCGAATTGAATTAATATATACAAAACTATAAATCCTGTTTTTGCACACAGACTGCATGCACGTATATGTACATACTACATACATACATATAATATTACATTTTAAGTATCCGCATTATTAATGTTTTCATTTTAAGATTGTAGAAAGGGTCCAATTGCTCAGTCAAGGAACTCTATTTTTTACAGGTGTTTCTCTGTTCGAAGTTTGGTTTTGGATCTATCATCCTACTTTGTTGTTTTGGCCTAAATTCTCTGAAGGTTTGCGTTAAAATTTTTAAGCGTAACAATTTACGAATCATTTATTTCATTTTTTTTAACTCTTTCTGTAAGCATGCATCACAACAGAAGAAAGTCTTCTTTAAACCATGGATTGAACGAAAGAAAGGGCTTTTTTATATTTTCAAGTTTGGGGTGATTCTCATTTAGCAATAGTATGAGAGAAATAATTTGGTTGTTAATGAAAATATTATACAGTCTCTTATGTACCGTCTTTACCTTAACCGTAGAGTTAGTATGAATACCGATTTTATCTTAATCTCCGGCTACTGAATTTATCACTATTTTCTTGGATGGTTCTACAAGATGTCCTAAAAAGAGAAGAGGGTCTTATCTTTTTGTTCGAAAATTATCATCTTGATTCATAGTCTAAAGATTGGTTTGAGGTTGATACAGAAAAAGAAGGCCTGGCTAATTCTATGGTAAATGGTTGGGAAGGTTTATGTTTGAAAGTCTTTGGATATATGATATAGGCTGGAAAGGTTAGTCGTATTTCTTCTTCAAGAAGGGATGATGAAATCTTGGGATAATGTTGTTTTATCTTTAAAAATTCATTGGTTTCATCATGACTGTTTTTCAAGGTTACGTTGCAAGACCCAAATTGTACCGCATATGAGATAAACTAATTATCTTATACCATTCAATCCAACGTGAATATGCAGATATTACTTATTTTATGTATTAAGAAAAAGGTGGCATCACTTATTTTATGCATGTTTCTAAGTAGGTACTTTTTATATAGCTAACTGGACATGTGATTGAAATCATAGGTGATGAATTATTCGCTCATAACAGTATTTGCTGGGCATCCTCCATATACTAAGCTCAATAAACCATGATAGCTCTGTCGCTTCACACGTAAACGAAGAGGTACACCTGTCATTAAAATGTTTGAGATTTTGCTTTTTCATTCTTATATTTCCATTTTCACTCATTCTCGATCATTTATATATATTTGGTATGCGATTGATATATGTCCTAAAATTCATGAGTAACCACATTATCAATAAGAATTATTGCCATGCGTTAGGCTTAGTACCTGAGGGATCTTTTTCTCCTTCTTTCTTAGTTAGCCAGTACTGAAGAGTATATATATTAAGCCTAAGTGTGCAAACAAGCTTTAAAGTTGGCACAAATCCAACTCAAAGGTCAAAAGGTGATCAATGTTTAGTTGTTTTAAGTTCAATTTTTAAGGCAAGCATGTTGCGACACCCTATAATTTTTATATAGAATTAGCAATTAATTATAATTACAACAACAATTTGTTATATAGAATCAAATCTGAAATAAACACATGGTATTATTGTGTTGAATTTATTTGAATATCAGGTTTTAAGGTAACTTCTCATAACATAGCCAATAACATGGCAATAAAGGCATGGTATTATTGCATTAATTTTTCATGTATAGTTTCAATTTGTAAACTCCTCTACCTTGCTTTCTAACTTGGTGATGTTTCTCGGAATAGATGTATTCTAATTTTAGTTTATTTTTGAATTGTTCATGTTTTCCACTCTTTTTGACTAGCTAGAAATCTGCAACCATGTCTAATGCTTATATAATGCCAGATATTCAATTTAGCACAATATATATGAAGTACAGTTCTAATGCTTCACCATTTTTCATATTTATACATATTCATACTTATATAGAATGATTGATTTTCTAAAATACAATAGTTTTGTATATATTAATTTAACTTATTCCCTGAAACAAAATCATGGCACAAAGCCTACTTTCTTCTGTATTGTTATAAATGAAATCATTAATGGAGACATTTATCTTGCGATCTAAAAGTTGCATTACAGCCAATGAACTTTTCATGTTAATCTATGATAAAAATTCCTCACAAATATGATGACAGCTTACATATCCTCATATAATTTTAAATTGTGAACAGTGATTGCATAAGACAGTTTCTTTTATTGCCTTTGATATTCAATGTTGCATTTTTCTCTTTTATTTGGTTCTGAATCAATGTTTCTTTCTTCTGAATCTTTCAAAGGATCTTCATATCAAATCATTACTTTTAGTAAGGAAAAGGTTCATCCAGGTTAGTATTAGTATTCTCATAATCACCTGCTTTGAATAATTTTCATTCCATATTGAACCACTTGAAAAAAATTCCATGCTTTTGTCATCAACTTTTCTCAAATTAGTTTCATACATGATTAGTTTTTTAATTACGCGTTAATATTTTCAATTTGTTTCTGGCATTAATAAGCATGTTATCTTTGATGCTAATAATAGGAAAAAGGTAATTAAAGTTGCATTTTTGTTGACAATGGTTGAAATTTTCACCAAAAATAATAATTAGTTCTTTAAAATGTTTTAAGAGCCACCACCGACTAAAATAAAAACAAAAAATATATAGTAAATATTTTTTCTTAGCAAGAAGCGTAAATAAGTGGTGTCACCTTTTTCTTTTTTGTCCTTAATCAAGTGTATTGACTTTTTTTTCTTTTTCTTTTTTAATTTCAGCTGTTGTGATATAGTAGATATGGATCAAGTCATTTTGACTATTCTAGGTTATTTATAAAACATTTAAAGTATAACAACTCTTATAAATTAGCATTGTATTTCACTGACATTTCTTTTGGTATAATAATTATTGTGATACAAACAGAAAAACATGAATTGTTTAGAACTATTTTTATACGATGGTTCCAATGTTACCTTGGATGTGTGGTAGGTTATTACCTATTCATATGCTTTAGAACTTTGTGTACAAGTCTAGGTAAGGTGAATAATGCAATATGGTGCAGGTTAAAATTATAAATTTCAAGAAACCGGAGCTTAAAGCAGTTTGACCATATATTTTATCGTTGAAGGTGTTGAAAATTCATTATCTGGGAAAGGCCTTTCTGGTATATGTTACTAAATTATCGTGACTTAGTGCGTACACAGCTAAGTAGGAAAAAAAATCTACATGTTCCGTAAATTATATGCAGTTGATAATATAATCACATATTTATGCTTCCAACCATAACAAACGGGCAACTATATAGTGACTGATATTGGAAATATAATTACCAAATGGTTGCTTTTTAACTATGTTTGCTTCTTTTAATTTTGTATAGATACTGGAAATATATATTTATGCTTTGAAACTATGATGGTAAATTCGAGCAGTAAGATGCAAAAATCTTTGTTTTAAAGAACAAAATCCTTTACGTTGTAGTATGTTGGCTGCAAACATAAGGAATGAATGTCTTCCTTTATCAAGCTATGTTCACATTTTTTGATATAAATGAAATTAAAAAAAAATCCTGATTGCTCATAGTAACTATTTGTCAAAGACAAAAGAGAAAGGTAATATTATGTGAACTTCTATGTAAGCAGTTTCCACTTTTCTGTTATCGACAACATAATCATTATGTTTTCATATAGATTTCAAAATTAAGTTATGCAATTTTTTTTCCTGACCTATGTTTCCATTTATTTTTTATTGACCTATGTGATTGTTTAGTTACATACGATGCTAGATTATATAGAAGCTGGCTGACCAACAACTTTGATTAAATGTGATAGAATTGAGTTTCATGAGTGAGCATCAGAATTAGAGTTGCTTCAAGAAAGCCAGAGGGGTGTTCAACCCGGAGCCAGGCAATGAAGGTGTTGAGTTGTTGCACTTAGCTAAAGGGGGTACTGAGGTGAGAATCATATTAATGCACTGAGATGATCCAACGAAGTGGGCTGAGGAAAAGCATTGTTGCAAATTGAACTGAGACGAAGATGCTGCAAACTATCCCTATGCATTACAAATCGAAATGCATGGTCTACCAATGATCAAAAATAGGTTTGCTGACCCTGTGTGGTCATGTAGCCCAGACGCAAATAAACATATTATTAATAAAATCTCTTCTCAACATTTACTTCACGAAGCTCAGGTAAGAAAATTGTATTTTCAGTCTTTATTTTATTATAGACATGACTTTAATTTAAATATATCCTGTTTGATTTCATATATCAAAAATTTAGCTTTAAAAATTCTCTATATCATATACATATGATATTTTGATGTTTATTTAATTAATATGCGGTCATCATGTGGAGTTTGCGCACCTCAAAAGATATGCTACAGATATTACATTTCACATTATTTGGACTGGAGTTGTTGCCAGAGTGAGAGATTACTGTTGTACTTCATGCAACAAAGCAGACTACATCGTCTTAATTTTTTATTTACGACATTGTAATATATATAAATTTTGTATATTTAAAGGAAGGTTTTATCCCTCAAATTTATTTTCATTTTGTTTAACCTTTTGCTCTACATAGATAAAGATGAATACGGGGGCAAAATTGTTTAAGCATGCATTTATTTCATGGCTGTAATTGAGGCAATGATCTTTAATGCCTATGGTTTATCCATTTAATTTGGATATGCATGACTATCTTCATCTATTCAATCATTATAAGTTTCTGACTTATTTGTAATTCGTATGGCTTGAGCTTTGTACAATGCATTCTAGTATTGCCATAATACTTGAAACTCAACAGATAACTTGGTGTTGATTTCGATAGATCTAATGTCATGGTGTTATATATGGACTTTACTATGTGCATGATTCAAAGTGATGTGCGCCTGAAAATGCAAAAAATGAAATAATTATTGGGATGTCTGATTTTTCAACAATATTGTTAGGATGGGAATGCTGAAGTGATCAAAAGGTAACTTCCATATGAAAAATTATGTTTTCCAACCAACGTTTTAAAAAAAATGCAAGTCATATAACGCAGAAAAAATATGGGACACTTCACAGATAAGCTGTCCATCATCCGCTACTTGATAATTTTCTATTCACATATTCAGTTATAGGATGGTTTTACATTGAACCGCCTGAATCATTGTTCAAAATGTAATAATGCTAAATCCAAGTTTTTAGTTAACCCATGATTTAAATTGGCAGCTGCAAGAAAACTTATGTATCCTTGGACCTTGGTTACTACTTCCATGTGTATCTCACTAAGCATCTTTTCAATATTGTAAAATCATGTGGTTAAATGTTAGTTGCCATGCATGTTCACTTGCATTATTTACTTTCTACTCTCCATGTAAATGACCTTCCTGTTTACGGTTTGCTATGTAAATACAACATTTTTCACTTCGTCTGTGTGCGAAGCACGGGTTCGCACTTGTTTAGATAAAGATTTAGATCCAATCCTAACCAATTCAAGGTGACATATGTTCATGATTTACATAAATAATTAGATCTACCCAATGACATAACTATTCAAATTAACAGAATTATATTAACCACAATATAGTTACAAACCAAGATCCACAATAATATTATAGTAGAATAATCACAATTGAACTGGATCTAAAGAAATAGATCTATCATGACATAGCAAAATAATCACAGTCGCATTGGATCTAAAGAAATAGATCTATCATGACATAGGATCAGATATGATAATAGCATGGATTCATGGTTTACACATATCCAAATCACAGTCTTTCATAGTTTACTTTAATTTATCTAAACCTAAAAGAAACTAGAACTCACAACGTTAGGTTTAGAGAATAGAGAGGATGGATCTTGAATTCTAAATTTGATTTCAGTTCGCATTCCAGCAGCATATGGCCTCCATGACTCCCAATAATAGAATATGAGAAATATGACACATATATACCTGCCAAACCCCTTGAAACAGAGTGCCACCTCAGCCCTAGGGGTGTCGACACCCTTGTGGGTGGGTCGACCCTTAGGTCGACACCCCTTCAGGGGGGTCGACCCCTAGATCGACACCCCTCTAGGGAAGTCGATCCCCTAGAGCGGGAATTTTGCTACTCAGGGGAATTTTTCGAATTTGAATCCTCTGGATAGGATTTTGACTCATCTCTAACTCACCTCCGATTCATGCATATATATAAAATATTTCTGTGCATATACAAACTTAAAACCTTCATAACTTCTTCATACGGTGTCCGTTTTACACAAACCAAATGTCTATCTTGACCAGAATTTCGAGACGGACGCAATGGTGCAGTCCATTTCCTTTAATTCTGAACATTAAATTAATTATTATTTAATTTAATCTCTTTAATGTCGTTAAAAAAATTCAGGGTGTTACATTCTCCACTACTCAAAGGATTTCATCCCCGAAATCTCTAGTTGAGAAGAGTGCATATTCTACCATTCATCATCCATCTACTCATCCATCAAACACTGGAATCCATTCTCCTTAAAGATTTCTAACGCTTATATGAATATATGAAAAGGTGTGTGTACATGTCCCAACACTAATGCGAAGATTAGGCGGTCTACTGATTCAGTTGACCTCCTTAATGCAATGTATGTTAGTGCCATGAATCCAATATGTATGCAAATAAGCCTATTGTATCATATAAGTTCTATATATGTGCACACTCATTCGTCCAAATGCAACATCCATATGCCAGTTCATTCATTTTCATCCATAAAAGAAAAGAAAATGCACACACATCCATATGCAGTATGATAGTGATTAAGCCGATCTTAGTGCCTAAGGTGTGTGTATATGCGTCCACAGGCAACCACTAGCAAACACTTGCATCCATCAAACATAACATGTTTCAAACACATGTTTACATCCATTGGATTCCTATCTAAATGTCGAAAATACGATGGATAAGATATATTCTATTGACAGAAACAAGTACTGATAAAACTTAGGAAAGGAGTTAAGAACATACCCTAAAAAAGAAAAGGGTACGAAGCACGAATCTTATCTCCGGTCTCCCAAGTCGCATCTTCTGGGTTATCTCCCCATCGAACCTTAGCAACTTGATTTCCTTATTGCGCAGCTTCCTAACCTCTGACCCAAGAATACGGGTGGGAACTCGTCTGACTGTCGCCTCCCGCTCCACTTCGACTTCTTCCAACATGCTCGGCTCAACAACTTCCGCGGTGTCATGGAGGCACTTTCGTAGATGAGAGACATGGAAAACGTCACGAACACTGGATAAATTTTCTGGGAGTTTTACTCGGTAAGCCATTTGGCCAATCCTCTCGGTTATGGGAAATGGTCCCACAAACCTAGGTGCCAACTTCCCTACTGATTCGAAGCGAACTACATTCCTTAAAGGCGATACTTTGATAAAAGCTAAGTCTCCCACTTTGAATCCGATGTCAGTCCTTCTCTTGTTTGCGTAGGACTTCTGCCTATCTTGAGCTGTCTTCATCCACCGTCAAATAAGGTCAATATTTTTGGACGTTTCCCTAACTATATCTGGTCCAAGAAATAATCTTTCTGTAGATTCCCACCAACAGGTTGGCGATCTACAGGGTCGCCCGTACAATGCTTCGAAGGGTGCCATGCCGATGCTGGCTTGATAGCTGTTATTATAGGCGAACTCTACTAAAGGAAGATGCTCTTCCCAAGTCCCTCCGAAGTCTAGGATACACAGCCTTAAAAGATCTTCTAGAATTATTTTTACCCTCACCGTCTGCACATCGGCCTGAGGATGATAAGCGGTGCTAAAACACAACCGTGTACCTAATGCTTCTTGCAAACTCCTCCAAAATTCGCTGGTAAAGATGGGGTTATGATCGCTCACGATGCTGGAAGGAACTCCATGAAGACGAACTATCTCTCGGACATAAATTGCTGCCAACCATGATGTCGTTCTCTTACTCTTTACAGGAATAAAGTGAGCGCTCTTAATGAGTCTATCCACTCCCACCCAAATACTGGTGTTACCTTTCTTTGATCTAGGCATCCCATCTATGAAATCCATAGAGACGCTCTCCCACTTCCACTGCGGGGCCTCTAAAGGATGAAGTAAACCACCGAGCTCCCTTTGCTCAACTTTGACTTGCTAGCAAATCAGATATTGAGAAATAAGCTGCTACATCTTTCTTCATCCCATCCCAAAAGAAAACCCTTTCTTAAGTAGCTCCCATACTTTCTTACTCAGCTCCCTCCTTTCCCTTGGAGCCATATGGCGCACTGGTAATACAACTGGCTTTGCATTGTCCACCAGATATATATTAAAATCGATCTCGTGCCTCGGAGGTAAGTACCGCACCTCATCAAAAACGTCAGACTAATCTCGAACCACTGGAACAGATTGCAAATCATTGACAAATGCATCAAGAGACTCTAGGAAACTAAGCAATACTGACCCTTGTGGGTCATAAGAAATCTCGAGGGTCCTCCCATGACAAGTCAGAAGCCTAACGACCCTCCTCTCATAATCCAGAATGGCACCATATGTGGTAAGCCAGTCCATTCCTAGAATCAACCCATAGCCCACAAACCGGAGCACATATACGTCGCACTCAAACCCGACGCCTAACACAAATATTATCAAACCCCGACAAATCATAGATTAATGAGCTGAACCACTTATGGGGTTTGAGACAATAACGGAATCCACTACCATACTAGTAATTAAGCGCAAAGATTCAACTACTGAACTAGATATAAACGAAGCACTAGAATCAAAAAGTGTTCTTATAGGAAGTTTGGAAAGAGAAATCAAACCTTCCATGGAAACTTTCCTACCTCTATCTGGTGCACTAGCCATGAGAGCATTCGCTTGCCCTCCAGAGGTTCCTATCCTTTGACCTAGCCATTTCTTCCTTGGGCACTCCCTAGAATAGCGTCCAACCTCTTCACAAACGAAGCATGCATACATCCTTTTCCTGCTGTCCTGGGCCAAGTGACCCTCTCGCCCGCAACTATGGCCCTTCCTCTTACCCTTAGCCTTATCATTCTTTCTGCCCTTCTTCTGTTGTTGCTGCCATCTTTTCTTGGGCTATACCTTTCTATTTTGTGTTTCCTCAACCGTAACTTTTTCCTTTTCACCTTATATTTGAACTTTATCTATGTTCCCTTCTCGGGCCATTATTTTTCTCATCCTTGGGCTGTACTCCTTAGCCCTAACTCCCTTGTTCTTCATTTTACCATCCTTGTGTGACGAGCTAATAAGTCTCTCGAAAGTCGCCTCCATCGCATGGAAATCCTTACGAAGCTCGAGAAAACTAGCCGAAGGTGATACTACTGCAGCTACAGATGGAGGTTAGGCACTTAATTTCCCTTCGATATGTGACACAGTTTAAACATACCTATGGCATTATGCCGAAATGAGGACACCTCGGTGGAAGAATCGGTCCCCCAGACAAAAAGGAAAAAGGAATCAAGCGTAGAGTCGAAAGACACTTCCTATGGATTTGGGGAATATGTTTTTCAAAACAGACTTTTCTTTTTGAAAATGCTTTCTTTTAAAACCTTTTTGAAAATAATTTTCAAAAACTTTATCCAATCTGGTAACCTTCAGCTCTAATACCAAGTGTGACACCCCATATCCATTAATGTCACTCACTAAGGTATTGCATTAAGTTACATGAAGCGTTATAGGTAAACAGAACAAAAACATTACAAGACAGACATAAAATAACAGCGGAATTATAAACTTTTATTAATCATAAAGCATGGTTACACCATATGTCTGAAAATACATAAACTTAGTACATCATTAAAAACTCCTGTCTTGTACTTTAAATATCAGAGTACAATAACAAAGAAAGCATAATCCCCAAAACATAAACCATAGTAGCAAAGATGGAGGCTTGAGAAATACATCTAGAAGCTCCAAGCAAGGCGATAGCAGAATCCCGACTAAGCCTGAGAATTCCCTACCTTGAGAACCTGGGGGGAGAAACGGAAGAAAGAAGGAGAAACAAAAGGGGTCAGACATAAAGTCTGGCGAGTCTAGTTATTTTTAGCCAGTAGACAAATAAAAGCAACATGATAGGCATATAAAGTGGATAAGAGAGAGGTTACTACATAAATGGCAGGTGTGACAAGGTAAGCAAGATAAGGTGTATGTGCCACACTAATGATTACTCTGCACTACTACTAGTATAACTGAAATAAGATGATCCCTCCCACTAAAAGTTGGTAGGCCTAGGTCATACGTCCAAGTATACCCTAACCCCTACCCTAATCGATCGACTCCCTAACCTGTATATATCTTGTGTTGTCCCTACAATAGGAGGTATCACTTCCTAAAGTGGCAACTCATGGTGTGCACAACCATATCTACTGGTGTCACGATCGTCTTAGCCCCTCTACCCGTCCCATGCGTGCACATGTCCCCGGTCGGTTTGCGCCACCCAAACCGTCTGCCTTGTTTGGATCTCTTACAATCAATCAGTAAGTATGCCCCTTCTCTGCCTAGTATGGAGTTCTTTACTTGATACCAACTTCGGGTTACTGACTGAAATGGGTCCCACACAATATGAAACAAGCTCTCCCCTTTGTCTTGTATCCCAACTAGGTTTTTCACTGACTGTCTATACCCTTAGGTTTCTTTAATTACATAGCCCTATGTCAGTTATGCTTACCCTAAAAGCGTGTCTTTAATTGCATAACTTTATTATATTTTTCCCTTGGTTATGTATACCACTAGGTGTCTTTAATTACATCACCTTATTTATTTCTACCAGTTATGTTTACCCTAAAGGGTGTCTTTAATTACATAATTCCAATCTTTCTACCGGTTATGCTTACCTACAGGTGTCTTTAATACATAACCCCCAATCTTCCAATCGGTTATGCTTACCTATAGGTGTATTTAATACATAACCCTATCATTTCTACAAGTTACGTTTACCCTAAAAGGTGTCTTTAATTACATA
Source organism: Allium sativum (assembly GCA_030737875.1). Lineage (NCBI taxonomy): Eukaryota > Viridiplantae > Streptophyta > Magnoliopsida > Asparagales > Amaryllidaceae > Allium > Allium sativum. The sequence goes on along the minus strand of CM060916.1, from coordinate 304,073,583 downwards.
ACTTTATTATTTCCACCAATTATGTATACCATTAGGTGTATTTAATTACATAACCTTATCGGGTTAAGTTTGTGGGCCTACATATTCTAATATTACCCACCTACCCAAGATTTACTTAACCCTCCTACTGATCAAATCATGTTTATTTAACGGTTAAGTTGTGGGCCTATATATCCCAATATTACCCACCTACCCAAGATTTACTTAGCCTCCCACTGATCCAAGCATGTTTGTTTAATGGTTAAGTTGTGGGCCGATATATACTAACATTACCCACCTACCCAAGATTTACTTAACCTCCCACTGATCCAATCAATTTTACTTAACCCTAACTTCATTTCTATATCATACAATCCCCATGGATTAGATTTAGTTAAGTAGTCCAATTCACTACCATGTCCATTTATGGTTTATAATGGGCTAGACCTCCCACATTAGGCCTACAACGTGTGGATGCTGGATATGTCGGTTGGGTCCGGGCAGTCTTATTCCACAGTTGGGCCTAACCTCGTGCCCTAGCCCGATTCATATTTGTGTACTTAGACCTCCCATATTAGGTTCAATGTTAGTGGCTGCTGGATATGCTGGTCGGGTCCGGGCATACTTCCACCACTAATGCAACCTAACCTCGTGTCATAAGTACAATTACAATTCCTAATTGTAATCACAAAATATTCCATTTTTAATTAATTTACCAATTAATTCATCGTTTCTTTTTATAGGTGTCAATACCTATCTTACCCAATAATTTGAATTACATGTCCAAAAATGTTTATATTCAAATTATGCCAATATTAACCCCTTTTCCCCCGTTCCTTAACTAGCGCCCTCACAAAATTGGCAGTATGGCTAGGCTAGACAATAGCCTAGTCAAAAACGATAATAGGGAAAAACAATAGGAATGTAACATAAGTGATCATCTTGGCATAAACATAAACTTAGCATCATACATACTGGCATGGACATTTAATTATTATCATAACAAGATGAACATAAAACTTGTGAACATAACATGATGTCTCAATAAGCACAGTAAGATCTAAATCAGCAGTTTAAATGTCCCATTTGTTTAGATCTAAAATAATAACATATGGTGACAGATTGGATCACATGGTCTAGATCTAGAGGTTAAAATAGATCTAACATGATAACACAATGTGATAATATGATAACACAAGGTGATATTCTAGATCTGACTAACAGTTTCAATGTCCACATAAATTAGATCTACTAGTTTAGAAATAGATCTACATAAATGCACATAATAGCATGATATAGAAGTTATAATTTAGATAAAGATTAGATCCAATCCTAACCAATTCAAGGTGGCATACGTTCATGATTTACATAAATAATTAGATCTACCCAATGGCATAACTATTCAAATTCACAGATTTATACTAACCATAATATAGTTACAAACCAAGATCCACAATAATATTATAGTAGAATAATCACAATTGAACTGGATCTAAAGAAATAGATCTATCATGACATAGCAGAATAATCATAGTTGCATTGGATCTAAAGAAATAGATCTATCATGACATAGGATCAGATATGATAATATCATAGATTCATGGTTTACACATATCCAAATCACAGTCTTTCATAGTTTACTTTAATTTATCTAAACCTAAAAGAAATTAGAACTCACAGCGTTAGGTTTAGAGAATAGAGAGGATGGATCTTGAATTCTGAATTTGATTTACAAAGTATGCAGAAAATGGTTCAGTTCGCATTCCAGCAGCATATGGCCTCCATGACTCCCAATGAAGAGAATATGAGAAATATGACACATATATATAGCTTCTAGACCCCCTGAAACCAAGTGCCACCTCAGCCCTAGGGGTGTCAACACCCCTGTGGGTGGGTCGACCCCTAGGTCGACGCCCCTCTAGTGGGGTCGAACCCCTAGAGCGGGAATTTTGCCGCTCAGAGGAATTTTTCGAATTTAAATCCTCTCAATAGGATTCTAACTCATCTCTGACTCACCTCTGACTCATGCGTATATATAAAATATTTCTATGCGTATACAAACTTAAAACCTTCATAGCTTCTTCATACGATGTCCGTTTTACGCAAACAAAATGACTATCTTGACCAGAATTTCGAGACGGACGCAACAGGGCAGTCCGTTTCCTCTAATTCTGAACATTAAATTAATTATTATTTAATTTATTGCCCTTAATGTCATTAAAAAAAATTGGGGTGTTACAACAACTGTCCAATTTAATAGATGTACATTCACCACAATATAGTTGCAAGTCAAGATCCACATAGGCAACATAATAGAATAACCACAATTGTATTAGAACTAGGAAAATAGATCTATCATGTCATAGTATAGGGTTTAACACTAGCATAGAATCACAGTTTACAACATATCCAACTCACAGTCTTTTATAATTTACTTTTATTTATCTAAACCTAAAAGCAACTAGAAACTCACAACGTTAGGTTTAGAGAACTGAGAAAGAACGGATCTTGAATTTCTGAATTTGATTTGCAAAGTATGTTGTTGTAGAAAACGGTTCTGTCTCTGTTCGCACCCCGGCAGCATATGGCCTCCATGATTTCCAATGAAGAAAATAGGAGAATATGACACATATATATAGCTGCCAGACCCCCTGAAACCGAGTGCCACGTCGGCCCTAAGGGTGTCGACACCCTTGTGGGTGGGTCGACCCCAAGGTCGACACCCCTTAAGGGGGGTCGACCTCGGTGTCGACACCCCTCTAGGGGGTCGATCCTCTAGAGCGGGAATTCTGCCGCTATTTTTCAATTTTCGAATTTGAACTGTTCTGGATAAAATTCTGACTCATCTCTAACTCATATGTGCATACATAATATCTCTACGCGTATACAAACTTAAAACCCTCATAACTTCTTTATATGATGTCTGTTTTACGCAAACCAAATGTCTATCTTGACTAGAATTTCGAGATCGACGCAATGGTGCAGTCCGTTTCCTCTAATTCTATATATTAAATTAATTACTATTTAATTTATTATATTTACTGTTGTTAAAAATTCGGGGTGTTACATTCTCCCCTACCCAAAGGATTTCGTCCCCGAAATATCTAAGTTGAGAAGAATGCATATCCTACCATCCATCACCCATCTACTCATCCACCAAACACTGGCATCCATTGTCCTTAAAAGTTTCTAATGCTTATATAAATATATGCAAAGGTGTGTGTATACGTTCCAACACTAATGCGAAGATCAGGCAGTCTACTGATTTAGTTGACCTCCTTAATGCAATGTATGTTAGTGCCAAGAATCCAATATGTATGCAAATAATCCTATTATATCATGTGAGTTCTATATGTTTGCACATTCATTCGTCCAAATGCAACATCTATATGCTCACTCATCCATTTCCATCCATAAAAGAAAAGAAAATGCACACACATCCATATGCAGTATGAGAGTGGTTGAGCCGATCTTAGTGCTTAATGTGTGTGTATATGTGTCCACAAGCAACCACTAGCAAACAATTGCATCCATCAAACATAACATGTTTCAAACACATATTTACATGCATAGGATTCCTATCTAAAGGCCGTAAAATACTATGGATAAGATATACTCTATTGATAGAAACAAGCACTGATTAAACTTTGAAAAAGGAGTTAAGAACATACCCTCAAAAAGAAAAGGGTACGAAGCATGAATCTTGTCTTCGGTCACCCAAGTCGCATCCTCTGGGCTATCTCCCCATTGAACCTTTAGCAACTTGATCTCCTTATTGCGTAGCTTTTTAACTTCTGACCCAAGAATACGGGTAGGGACTCGTCTGACTGTCGCCTCCCGTTCCACTTCTACTTCTTCCAACATACTCGACTCAACAACTTCTGCAGTGTTATGTAGACACTTCCGCAGATGAGAGACGTAGAAAACGTCATGAACACCAGATAGATTTTCTAGGAGTTTCACTCTATGGGCCATTTGTCCAATTCTCTCGGTTACGGGAAATGGTCCTACAAACCTAGGTGCCAACTTACCTACTGCTTCAAAGTGAACGACATTCCTCAGAGGTGATACTTTGATAAAAACTAAGTCTCCTACTTTGAATTCGATATCAGTTCTTCTCTTGTCTGCATAGAACTTCTGCCTATCTTGAGCTATTTTCAATCGTCGTCGAATAAGGTCAATCTTTTCGGACGTTTCTCTAACCATATCTGGACCAAGTAATAATCTTTCTGTAGATTCCCACCAACAAGTTGGTGAACTACAGGGTCACCCGTACAATGCTTCTAAGGGTGCCATGCCAATGCTAGCTTGATAATTATTATTATAGGAAAACTCTACTAAAGGAATATGCTCTTCCCAAGTCCCTCCGAAGTCTAGGATACATAGCCTCAAAAGATCCTCAAGAATCCTGTTCACCCTCTCTATCTGCCCATCGGTCTGAGGATGATAAGCGGTTCTCAAACACAACTGTGTACCTAATGCTTCTTGCAAACTCCTCCAAAGTTCGCTAGTAAAGATAGGGTCATGATCGCTTACGATGTTGGAAGGCACTCCATGAAGACGAACTATTTCATGAACATAAATTGTTGCCAACCACGATGCCATCCTTTTAATCTTAACCGGAATAAAGTGAGTGCTCTTAGTGAGTCTATCTACCACCACCCAAATACTGGTATTGCCTTTCTTTGACCTAGGCAAACCATCTATGAAATCCATAGAGACGCTTTCCCATTTCCACTGAGGAACCACCAACGGATGAAGTAATCCACCGGTCTTCTTTTGCTTAGCTTTGACCTGCTGGCAAACAAAACACTGAGAAACAAATTCGGCTACATATTTCTTCATCCTAGCCCAAAAGAAAACCCTCTTCATGTCTCTATACATCTTGTCACCACCTGGATGAATAGTCATCTTAGAATGGTGGGCTTTTTCTAGGACTACCTTTATCAAGCTTCCAGTTTAAGGAACACAAAGCCTTCCATCTCGTCGCAGCCACCCCTTTTCATCTATGACATATCTACCGAGATCATATGAAGCCAAGAACTCCATCCGCCGTTGTTGCCTTAAGTTGAGATCCTTCTATGAGAATAAATACTTGAGGGATTTATGATCGGTGTATAACTCGAACCTTTCTCCAAGTAAATAATGATGCCACGTCTTTAATGCGAATACTATGGCAGCTAGCTCTAGATCATGAGTGGGTTAGTTCTTCTCATGAACTCTCAATTGTCTACCCCCATAACATATTACTTTCCCTTCTTGCATTAGAATTGCACCAAGCCCTGTACCGCACGCATCAGTGTAAACAGTAAACGCTTTACTTCCATCAGGCAAGGTCAAGACTAGGGCTGTTGTCAGAGCCCTCTTCAGTCGTTAGAAAGCAACGTCACAGTCTATGTCCCATGAAATGCCAAATTCTTCTTTGTCAGCCTGGTGAGAGGGGCTAATATCTTCGCGAAGTCCTTAATGAACTTACTATAGTAACCTACCAACCCAAGAAAGCTTCTCACCTCGGCTGCATTTTTAGGAATCTGCCAATCTTGCACAGCAACCATCTTGGCGGGATCTACAGCTATCCTTCTATGGAGACTACATTCCCTAAGAATCTCACCTCTTTTCTCCAAAAAGCCATTTGGAAAACTTCTCCTTAAGCTGATGGTCACAGAGAGTTTTCAAAACTTCCCTCAAATGTTGGGCATGCTCTTCCTCGCTTTTGGAGAAAATAAAAATATCCACAACAAAGACTACAACAAATTTGTTTAGGAACTCTAGAAACACCCTACTCATCAGATCGACAAAATAAGCGGGTGCATTCATCAACCCAAAAGGCATCACTAGCCATTCAAAGAAACCGTTTGGAGTTCTAAAAGCAGTCATATCTATGTTTCCTCAACCACCCTCAACCGATGGAACCCTGTAACATCCCGTATTTTTCGGGAAATACGTTAAGTAACAAATTAGAGAATTCTTAATTATATATCTAAGAATCAAGGGAAACAGGTTGCGCCATTGTGTTCGACTTGGAATTCTGCTTGAGATAAAGTCCGAGTTTGCGTGAATCGGACTCCGTATGAAGGAGTTATGGCCTTCGGAAGAATCAAGAATTAGAACAGTTCAAATCAAAATTCAAAATTCAAATCCAGAAGGAGAAATGGCCTGGGCGGGAAATTTCCCGCCCAGGGATCAGGTCGACCAGGGGGTCGACCTCCCTTATACAGGTCGACCTTAGTGTCGACCTGGGGGTCGACCTACACCCCCTCGGGCAGATCTGAAAACTGATGATTTGTGACTCCCTACTGAGTCATTAGGGCTGAGTTGGCTGTTCTGGATAACTCTATCTTGTCTTAATGGTCTTGATTGATTCTGAGATGATCTAATGGCTCCTACTCAATCAAATCTCTATAAAAGCAACCTAATACCTAAACCCTAAATCATATTTAAAATTAAACCAAGAGCCGTCATGCTACCATTAGACAACCTAGAGTAGCCGCCACTTGAAGCTAACAAAGAGACGAACCAAGCTAAATCAAATCTAAATTAAAAGAACGACTAATCTACATCAAAGGAAAGCTATTCAGCTTCAGAAAATAGATTTTAGAAAAACAAGACTTGCCTATATTTTGTAAGTACGGTTATATTTCCGAGTTAAACATTAATTGGAAGTCAAGGCTTGTCAGAAACTGATGTTAGAACGGTGCCTATTAGTTATCTATGTGGATTCATGTTTATTCATGCGATTTTCATATGTTATATTCTTGTGATGAAACTAATTGGGATTGATGTTCTCATGGAGTATGTTTGTGGTTTTTATATGTTTACATGAAGCCATCATGTTTGTTGATTTTCCTAAGTTATGCCATATGCAAGTTCATGAGGCTAAGCTATGTTCACATAATCCTATAAGTCTAAACTCACATGACTTTATGATTAGATCTATATATATATGTTAATTTAAACATGTTTATAGATTAGATCCAAGTTAGATCTATATATGTTAATTTAATGTAACTCTTTTTATATTAGATCCAATTTAGATCTATATATGTTCATGGGTATGCAATCTAGATCTGTATATGTTCATGAGTATGTAATTTGGGTCTATGCTAGTTCTCACAATGGTGATTAGTAGATCTAATTTATTCACACTTACATGCCACATCAAGTTCATACATATATTTATATGTCAAGATGATGTTTATATTGTATGCAAGTTGTATGACATGATTCCACAAGATTTATAAGAACCTGTCATGTTGTGAATTAATCTATCATGGTTAGAAACTGGGTGATTTCCTTATGCTATGTTGCACATAAGTTGTTAGGCTAAATAATGTCGTACAACCTTATATATTTAGATCTACAACCTTACATGTTTAGATCTATGTTAAGTAGATCCAATCCCATGCAAGTTCATCCTTACATGCCCAAGTCTAGTTGTGTAGATCTGTGTAAAGTTCACATGCTTATGATTCATGCAAGTTTATTATCATATGCCAAATTTTTATGTTGCATTTTTTATGCTATTGAAATATTACATGCTCTATGCTTTTCCCATTTTTATGAGTTAGGCTAAATATCGAGCCTAACACTATATGTAATTTTGCGAACGTATAACGGGGGTAACGTTGGGGGAAAACATGAAATTAAATGTAGTTGGCATGTTGTCACATAAGCATGTAAATGAATAGTGGTATGAAAATGGTATAATTTATATACCGAAAATTATGTATACGATTTAGAAGGAAAGTGGGCCATAATTTACATATAAACGTGAAAGGTAAATATGTAAAAATGTAAAAGATGAATATGCCTAACCCGAGGTTAGACTAAGTTGTGGTGTAAACTTGCCCGGAACCGACCGGAACATCCAGTAACCACAACAATACCTGTCTAATGTGAGAGGTTAGTGCATCAAGCCCAGAAAGACCCGAGGTTAGACTGAGTTGTGGTGTAAAACTGCCCAGAACCAGCCGGCACATCCAGTAACCACAACAATACCTGTCTAATGTGAGTGGTTGGTGCTTTAATTAACTAATTAAAGCTCATGAACAATCAAGCTAGAAATGGTGAGGTTAAGTAATTAAGGAAACACTTAACCAACTTAACACGTTAACAAGACAAGATTTGTGGGGGCTAAGTTACAAAGGAAACATTTAACCATTATAAAATGTAAACTAGACAAGTGGGTAAGGTTAAGTAAATGTTTAACCGTTATAACATGCTAACTAGACTAGATGGTGGGGTTAAGTAAACTTAGAACACTTAGCCGTTATAGCATGATAAATAAACAGGGTTAAGTTAATGAGAGATACTTAACCAGTATAACCTGACAAACGAGTAAGGTTAAGGAACACTTAACCAATTTGACATGATGTAGGGGTGGGTTAAGTCAACATGAACCGCTAGATAACACTTAACCAATTTGACATGATATATGGGTAGGTTAAGTCAACGTAAACTGTTGGATAACACTTAACCAATTCAACATGACAAGTGAATGGATTAAGTTAACTTGAGTTAACTGATGACACTTAACCAATCCAACATGACGAGAAAGAGAACTAAGTAGTAAACCTTAGTTAAGAGGACTAAGTTGTAAAACTTAGTTAAGAAAACGAATGATTCAGGAAACTAAGTAGTAAACCTTAGTTAAGAGAACTAAGTAGTAAACCTTAGTCAAGAAAACCAAGTAGAATACGAGGAGGAGTGAATGTCCACCTGATCATGAAGAAGGCTCCAATGAAATGGGTTACGAAGCACGCGGCTTCGAGGGGACGTGAGGGTACTCTTGGTATCCCTCTGTGAGGCTGCAGATGATCCTCCTGGGCTCACAGAGGTTAAGGTCTACATTAGAAGAGCCAAGGGTATGCCTTGGTTGCAATAATAAGGCAACCTAAAGACTAGGATGGACCAACGTGAATCAGCGAGACCAGTTTTTTCACTGTGCGTCTACCTACCATCTTGAGTTAGTCGAGATACGTAAAGCGGAAAGGCAGAGAACTCCAAAAGACCATATACTTTCTATCTAGTTATGAGTGAGGTTGGCCAATAGGTTTGTGGGGGCATAGAGGGCCTACGTATAGTTCTCATTCTTGTTTTTCTTGGGTGCCTTTCATTTGTTAGTTAAGGGAGGGGTCTAGTGGGACCATAGCCACAGTAAAAGCAGACCTTAGCATCTGCAATCGGCAGATATCTGAAAGCTCCCAACTGAGTTCCGTGTTTCTTGATTAGCCCTGCCACGGGACTCGGGTCGCACATATAGAGGACATGTGCATCTAGACATCGATAACGATTCATGACACATACGTGGGGAAAGTCTAGGAACATATACCACTCTGCGTAGTGTGTCCTAGACTAGTGGGCATCGTTCGATAGGTAGCATAATCCCTAGTTGGACCTAGGTCGCGTAAACCCTGAATCCGAGAAGCGTTCAATAGGTAGCATAAACCCCAGTGGCCCTAGGTAGCGTAAACCCTGGTTGAATCTAGGAAGCATTCGATAAGTAAACCCTAGTTGGATCTAGGTAACACTCGATGGATAAGGGACTGCATACACAATAAAAAGGGGATCATTTTATCATGAACACACGATGCTAGTTGAAACAGTCCTTGGTGGGTGCAGAGAAATAGAAGCGGATGTGATAGCCAATTCCGTTAATCTTACCTTGCCTTGTTTTAGGATTATCTTATCACTATGGTATGGTTCTAAGTTCAGTTTGTTCATGTCATAGTCCTTTTCTTGTTTACATGCTGAAGTATAACCGGACTTACCAGACTTATGTCTGACCTAGTTTCTTTCCGCCTCTTTTCTTCTGTTCCCCCCCGGTAGTCAGGGAGGGAATAGCTCAGCTTAGTTTGGACCGCTTCTCTTTCCAAGCCCGAAGATTAGTTGGAGTGTTTCCTTGGACTCTCTTTTCCCCTGCTATGGCTGGCTCATGCTTATTTGGGAAATATCATAGTCATTTTATGCTTCTTTATTTTGTTAAACAAGATAGATATTTTGTTGTACTGAGTATTGATGATTTGATGTTGGAAACAAATCTATGTACAAGTTGTTTTATCAATAAAGTATTTATTCTCCGCTGCTTTATTTGTCTGTTTTGTAACTTATTTGCATCTTGTACCTAAAAACGCTCCACCAAAGTTAAGGCATTCCCTTTGTAAGTGACCTTAACGGAGGTGGGGTGTTACAAACCCCGTAGCCAAGTCCAACTGAGAAAATATCAAGGCACCAACAAGCTGATCAAATAAATCATCAATCCTCAGAAGTGGGTGCCTATTCTTCTTGGTGAGCTTATTCAACCCTCTATAGTCAACACACAAAAGAAGAGAACCATCCGCCTTTGTTGCGAATACTTCTAGAGCACCCCATTCAGATTTGCTTCATCTGATAAACCCTTTCTCAAATAGCTCCCCTACTTGCTTACTCAGCTCCCTCCTTTCCCTTGGAGCCTTGTGGCGCACTGGTAATGCAACCGGGTTTGCATTGTCTACCAGATATATGCGGAAGTCGATCTCATGCCTTGGAGGTAAACACCGTACCTCATCAAAAATATTGGAATAATCTCGAACTACCGGAACAGATTGCAAATCATCTATGGTGCATCTAGAGACTCTAGGAAGCTAAGCATAACAGACCCTTGGAGATCACAAGAAACTTCGAGGGTCTTTCCATGACAAGTCAAGAGTCTAACAATCCTCCTCTCACAATCCAGAATGGCCCCATACATGGTAAGCCAATCCATTCCTAGAATCAACCCATAGCCCATAAACCCGAGCACATATGCGTCACACTCAAACTCGAAGCCTAACACAGATATTTTCAAACCCCGACAAATCATCGATAAATGAGCCGAATCACTAATGGGGTTTGAAACAACTACGGGATCCACTATCATACTAGTAATTAAGTGCAGAGATTCAACCGCAGAACTAGATATAAACGAGTGTGAAGCGCCAGTATCAAAAGTGTTCTAACTGGATGGTTTGAAAGTGAAACTAAACTTTCTACGGAAATTTTTCTACCTCTTTCAGGAGCACTGATCGCGAGAGCATGCACCTGCCCTCCAAAAGTTCCTGCTCTTTGACCTTGTCCCTGCGATCCCTGTTTCTTTGGGCACTCTTTAGAGAAGTGGTCGACCTCTCCGCAATTGAAGCAATTGCTCTTCCTTCTCTTACAGTCTTTGATCAAGTGACCCTCCTTTCCACAATTGTGACATTTTCTCTTATCCTTGCCTTTATCTTCTTTCCCTCCTTTCTTCTGCTATTGTTGTTATTGTTGCTGCCCCTTCTTGGGCCACACCTTCTTGTTCTGCGATGTCCCCTCAGCCTTTGCTTCCTTCTTTTCTCCCTTGTCCTCCTCATGCATTAGATCCATATCAACAAGCTTTTCAAAAGTGGCCCCTATTGGAATATGGGACATGGCTAACCCATGTAGAGCTCATTCAGCCCCTTAGCAAACTACAAAGCCCTTTTGTGCGGTGTATCCATCAACTCTAACCCGAACCTTTCCAGCTGGTTGAACTTGTTCACATACTCCTTCACCGTCATGTTTCCTTGTTTGAATGCTAAGAACCTATCCATCTGTATGCTTCTCTCAGCTTGGGAAAGCAATTTCATTTTGAACCTCTATCTAAAGTCTTCCCAAGTTTTCACCGGACGTCCATCTTGGGTGACTTCCTACCAAAATATGGCTTCATCCTTTAATAGCCAAGCACCTAACTGAATCTTTCTCTGATCCTCTAATTCAAAGATTATGAACAAGTCCTCGGTCTCTCCTTAACCCGGTTCCTAGCTTCTACGAATGTACCGTTCCTATGGAATGGCTTCCCTCCCATAGCATTGAAGTCCTTGCAGATCTTGGCGAAATTATCTGCCCTTGGAGGGGGAGGAGGAATGAATGGTGCAGTTAGAGGAGGAACGTCTCTTTGGCCTTCGGCAGGCATCGTGGCCTCCAAATACCTACGGAACCATCCAGGTATTGTGAGGCCCTCTGGGATATTAGGAATTTTTTTGTTCCTCAGACATGCTAAAAAAGGAAAAAGGAAGAAATTTAGATAAAGGACCGAAGGATATTACATATGGCTTCTTGGGGAATATTTTCAAAATAGACATTTCTTTTTGAGAATTCTTTCTTTTAAAACCTTTTTGAAAAATAAAATTTCAAAATTTTCATCTAATCTGGTAACCTTTAGCTCTAATACCAAGTGTGACACCCCACGTTCGTTAATCCACTCACCGAGGGAATGCATTAAGTTTCGTGAAACGTTATAGGTAAACAGACACAGAATAATCACAAGACAGATATAAATAAGATAGCAGCGGAAATTTTAAATTTTTATTTCAAACATAATCATAATGCCGTGATCCATAATACCATAAGTCACAAAAACCATTACAATAAAATAATTTTTGTCTTGCATCATCAGAGTACATAAGAATATGAAAAACATAATTCCCCAATTGAAAGAATTAAGCCATAGTAGAGACAAGGATATGAGCCATACTTCAGAAGTAGCTCCTAGCAAGATGATATCAGAGTCCTTCCTAAGCCTGAGTGTTTCCTCCTTGAGAACCTGGGGAGGAGGGGAGAAACGGAAGAAAGAAGGAGAAACAAAAGGGTCAGACATAAAGTATGACGAGTCTAATTACTTCTAGCCAGTAAATAAATGAAAGTAACATGATAGGTATTTAAAATGGATAAGAGAGATCACTACATAAATGGCAGGTGTGACAAGGTAGACAGGGTAAGGTGTATACACTTCTCTAATGATTACCCTGCACTATTACTAGTATAACTAAAATGAGAATGATCCCTTCCACTATAAGTTGGTAGACTTAGGGCATACGTCCGAGTGTACCCTAGCCACTACCCTAATCGATCAGCTTCCTACTCCGCAGATATCCTGTGCTGGCCCCACAGTAGGAGGTATCACTTCCTAAAGTGGCAACCCTTAAGATGTGTACAACCATATTTATTGGTGTCATGGTCGTCTTATCCCCCTCTGCCTGGCTCATGCACGCACATGGCCCGATCGGTTTGCGCCGCCCACACCATCTGTCTCATTTGGATATCTTATAATCAATTAGTAAGCGTGCCCCTTCTCCGCCTAGTACGGAGTTCTTTATTTGATATCTACTTTGGGTTACTGACTGAAATGGGTCCTACACAATATGATACAAGCTCTCCCTTTTGTCCTGTATCCCCACTAGGTTTTTCACTGACTGTGTATACCCTTAGGTGTCTTTAATTACATAGCCCTATGTCAGTTATGCTTAACCTAAAGGGTCTCTTTAATTACATAACTTTATTATATTTTTCCACCGGTTATGTATACCACTAGGTGTCTTTAATTACATAACCTTAATGGGTTAAGTTCGTGGGCCTATATGTAATATTGCCCACCCCCTCTAATTTTCTTAACCCACCCACTACCCATCCAATTTTACTTAACCCTAACTTAAGTTCATAATCATACAATCCTTAATGATTAAATTAGGTTAAGCATTCCAATTTATTACCATGTCTAATTATGGTTATAATGGGCTAGACCTCCCACGTTAGACTTATAACGTGTGGATGCTGGATATGCCGGTTGGGTCCTTGCAGTCTTATTCCACAGTTGGGTCTTACCTCGTGTCTTAGCCCGATTCATATTCGCACACTTAGACCTCTCACATTAGGTTCAACATTAGTGGCTGCTGGATATGCTAGTCGGGTCCGGGCAGACTTCCACCACTAATGCAACCTAACCTCGTGTCATAAGTGCAATTACAATTCTAATTGTAATCACTAGACATTGTATTTTTTTATCCAAATCTACCTATGTCATTATAGGTGATTATCTCTATGTTTCCCCATTTGAATTATATGTCTAATTCATGTAAATATTACATAAATTATGCCAATTATAAATCCCTTTTTCCCCATTTCCTAACTAATGTATTCGCATGTATTTTGGCGGCATCTAGGTTATAAAGTAGCCTAGCCATAACAACGAAAATGGAATATGAAAAAGGTGATAGTTTCAATAAATCTTGGCATAAACATAAACTAGCATGATAACAAGGTGAATGGACATGTAATTAACATCATACAAGATGGACATAAAACTGATGAACTTGTGGCAACTACGATGCCAAAGCAAGCATAATGAGATCTAAATTAACCATTTAGGTGTCCAACTATTTAGATCTAGCATAAGCAGGGTGACATAGTAACATGTTTAGATCTAAAGATGGATTCGCATGTCAAGTTTACAACATATCCAAATTGATCACAATATGACAGGTGAAAGGTGATTTACATAAAGAACTAGATCCAACCAATGTTACAACTGTCCAATTTAATAGATGTACATTCACCACAATATAGTCGCAAGTCAAGATCCACATATGCAACATAATAGAATAACGACAATTGTATTAGAACTGGGAAAATAGATCTATCATGTCATAGTATAGGGTTTAACACTAGCATAGAATCACAGTTTACAATATATCCCATTCACAGCCTTTCATAATTTACTTTTATTTATCTAAACCTAAAAGAAACTAGAAACTCACAACATTAGGTTTAGAGAATTGAGAAAGAACAGATCTTGAATTTCTGAATTTTATTTGCAAAGTATGTTGTTGTAGAAAACGGTTTCGTCTCTGTTCGCACCCCGACAGCATATGGCCTCCATGATTTCCAATGAAGAAAATAGGAGAATAAGACACATGTATATAGCTACCAGACCCCCTGAAACTGAGTGCCACGTCAGTCCTAAGGGTGTCGAACACCCTGTGGGTGGGTCGACCCCTAGGTCGACACATCTTAAGGGGTCGACACCCCTCTGGGCGGGTTGATCCACTAGAGTGGGAATTCTACCGCTATTTTTCAATTTTCGAATTTGAACTGTTCTAGATAAATTTTTGACTCATCTTTAACTCATATGTTTATACATAATATTTCTACGCGTATACAAACTTAAAACCCTCATAACTTCTTCATACGGTGTCCGTTTTACGGAAACCAAATATTTATCTTGACCAGAATTTCGAGATGGATGCAACGGTGCGGTCCATTTCCTATAATTATATCTATTAAATTAATTACTATTTAATTTATTCTCTTTAATGTCATTAAAAATTCGGGGTGTTACACCAGTATCTGGGTTGTGGTAGATAGACTCACTAAGAGCACTCACTTTATTCCAGTTAAGAACAAGAGGACGGCATCATGGTTGGCAGCAATTTATGTTCGTGAGGTAGTTCGTCTTCATGGAGTACCTTCTAGCATCGTGAGCGATCGTGACCCCATCTTTACCCATGAAATTTGGAGGAGCTTGCAAAAGTGTTAGGTACACAGTTGTCTTTGAGCACCGCTTATCAACCTCAGGCGGAGGGCAAACGGAGAGGGCGAATAGAATTCTAGAGGATCTTTTGAGGCTGTGTATCCTAGATTTTAGAGGAACTTGGGAAGAGCACCTTCCTTTAGTAGAGTTTATCTATAACAATAGCTATTAATCCAGCATCAGCATGGCACCCTTCGAACCAATGTATGGACGACCCTGTAGATTTATTACTTGGACCAGATATTGTTAGGGAAACATCTGAAAAGATTGACCTTATTCGACGGCGGATGAAGATAGCTCAAGATAGGAAAAAATCCTATGCAGAAAAGAGGAGAACTGACATCAAATTTGAAGTAGGAGACTTGGCTTTTATTAAAGTATCGCCTTTGAAGAATGTGGTTTGCTTCGGATCAGTAGGGAAGTTGGCACCTAGGTTTGTGGGGCCATTTCCCAAAACTGAGAGGATTGGCCAAATGGCCTATAGAGTAAAGCTCCCAGAAAATCTATCCAGTATTCATGATGTTTTCCACGTTTCTCATCTACGAAAGTGTTTGCATAACACAGCATAAGACGTTGAGCCGAGTGTATTGGAAGAGGTAGAAGCGGAATGGGAGGCGACAGTCAGTCGATTCCTTACCCGTATTCTTGGATTAGAAGTTAAGAAGCTACGCAATAAAGAGATAAAGTTACTAAAGGTTCAATGGGGAGATAACACAGAGGATGCGACTTGGGAGACCGAAGCCAAGAATCATGCTTCATACCCTTTTCTTATCGAGGGTATGTTCTTAACTCCTTTTCCTAAGTTTTATCTATGCTTGTTTCTATCATTTGAATATATCCTATCCATAGTATTTTCGACCTTTAGATAGGAATCCTATGGATGTAAACACGTGTTTGAGACATGTTATGTTTGAAGGATGCAAGTGGATGCAATTGTTTTCTAGTGGCTGCCTGTGGATGCATACACACACACTAGGCACTAGGTCAACTCAATCACTCTCATACTGCATATGGATATGTGTGCATTTTCTTTTCTTTTATGGATGGAAATGGATGTATTACCATATGGATGTTGCATTTGGACGAATGAGTGTGCACACATATAGAACTCACATGTTATAATAGGATTATTTGCATACATATTGGATTCATGGCACTAACATACATTGCATTAAGGAGGTCAACTGAATCAGTAGACCGTCTGATTTACGCATTAGTGTTGGGACATACACACCCACCCTTGAATATATCCATATAAGCATTAGAAATCCTTAAGGACAATGGATGCAAGTGATTGATGGACGATGGATGGTAGAATGTGCATTCTTTTCAACTTAGAGATTTTGGGGACGAAATCCTTTGAGTTGGGGAGAATGTAACACACCGAAATTTTAAAAACACTAAAAGAGGATAAATTAAATTATAATTAATTTAATATTCAGAATAAAGGAAAAAGGACTCCGTCGTTGCGTCCATCTCGAAATTCTGGTCAAGATAGACATTTGGTTTGCGTAAAACGGACATCGTATGAAGAAGTTATGAGGGTTTTAAGTTTGTATACGCGCAGAAGAATTATATATATACACATGAGTCAGGGATGAGTCAGAATTTTATCCAAAACTGTTCTAATTTGAAAAAGAGAAAGTGGCGGCAGTTTTCGCACTCTAGGGGGTCGACCCCCCTAGAGGGGTGTCAACACCGGGGTCGACCCCCCTTAAGGGGTGTCGACACCAGGGTCAACCCACCCACAGGGGTGTCGATACCCCTAGGGCTAACATGGCAGTCGGTTTTAGAGGGTCTGGCAGCTATATATATACATGGTCATTTCTCTTGTTTTCTTTATTGAGAATTCATGGTGGCCAAACTTTGCCTGTATCTGAACTGATCTGGATCCTTTATCTTCTTCAACTAAAACAAATCAATTGGAGATTCAAGATCCAATCTTTTCTAGTTCTATCTTCTTATCCAAACTCTGTGAGTCCCTAGTTGCTTTTAGGTTTGAATATTTAAAAGTAAATATGACACGACTATGGCTTGGATATGTTCATATGCCTAGATCATAACAGATCCATTGTAAATTTTGATTATATGACAATCTGAATTGGTTAGGATTTGGGTCTAAACCTCTATCTAGACGGATCTATTGTAACTTCTATGACATGCCATGATGTCAATCTTAAACCTTAATTGTGTAGATCTACTTTTAAACTATTGGATCTAAATTATGTGGACATTTAATTTGTTAATCAGATCTACATTATCATCTTGTGCCTATAATGTTAGATTTGAATAGTTGGACATCTAAATGGTTAATTTAGACCTTATTATGCTCATTATAACATCATAGTTATGTTAGAACTAGTAATTGCTACAAGTTCATCAGATTTATGCTCATATGTCCACCTTATCACCATGCTAGTTTATGTTTATGCCAAGTTATGTTAAAACAATCTCTTTGGTTATATTCCTATTATTTTTCCCTTTTATTGTTTATAACTAGGCCATTATCTAGCCTAGGCATGCCGCCAATTTTGTGAGTGCGCTAGTTAAAGAACGGGGGAAAAAGGTTAATACTTGGATAAATTGAATATAAACATCATTGGACATATAATTCAAATTGTTGGGTAAAATGGGCATTAACACCTATAAAGGCATAGGTTTAATTAGTTGATTAATTAATAATGAATGCCCAGGATTACAATTAGAAATTGTAATGGTGCTTATGACACGAGTTTAGGTTGTATTATTGGTGGAAGTCTGCCCGGACCCGACCGGCATATCCAGCAGCCACTAATGTTGAACCTAATGTGAGAGGTCTAAGTGCGCAAATACGAATCGGGCTATGACACGAGGTTAGGCCCAACTTTTGGAATAAGACTGCCCGGACCCGACCGACATATCCAGCATCCACAAGTTGTAGGCCTAATGCTGGTGGTCTATCCCATTATAAACCATAAATGGACATGGTAATAAATTGGACTACTTAACCAAACTTAATCCATAGGGATTGTATGATTGTGAACTAAAGTTAGGGTTAGGTAAAATTGATTGAATAATGGATGGGTTAAGAAAATCTGGAGGGGGTGGGTAATATTTACATATAGGCCCACAAACTTAACCCGATAAGGTTATGTAATTAAGGACACCTAGTGATATACATGACCGGTTGGAACAATAAATTTATGTAATTAAAGACACCTTTTAGGGCAACATAACTTGTAGAAATGATAGGGTTATGTAATTAAAGACACCTAGTGGTATACATAGCCAAAGAACATTTAGTGGGGGATACAAGAAAAAAGGGTAGAGCTTGTATCATATTGTGTGGGATCTGTTTCATCCAGTAACCCAGAGTAGGTATCAAAACATGTACTTCTACTAAGTCGGAGAAGGGGCATGCTTACTGGAATGATTGTAAGAGATCGACGGTGTGGGCGGCACAAATCGACCAGGCCATGTGCATGTATGCGCCAGGAAGAAGGGGATAAGACGACCGTGACACCTGTAGATATGGGGCTGTGCATATCAGTGAGGGGTTGTCACTTTAGGAAGTGATACATCCTACTGTGGGGCCGACACAGAGTATCTACGGAGTAGGGAGCCAATCGATTAGGGTAGTAGGTAGGTACATTTGGACGTATGCCTAAGTCTACCACCTTATAGTGGAAGGGATCATCTCATTCTGGTTATACTAGTAATAGTACAGAGCAATCATTAGAAAGCGTATACACCTTATCTTGTCCACCTTGTCACACCTGCCATTTATGCAGTGATCTCTCTTATCCACTCTATATGCCTGTTTTGCTACTTTTATTTATTTACTTGCTAAAAGTAACTAGACTCGCCCGACTTCATGTCTGACCCTTTTGTTTCCTCTTCTTTCTTCCGTTTCCCCCCAGGTTCTCAGGGAGGAAACACGCAGGCCTGGCTAGGACTCAGATATCATCTTGCTAGAGCTGCTTTCGAAGTATGGCTCAAGTTCTTATCTCTATTATGGATTTGTCTCTTTTATTTGGGGAATTATGTTTTCTTTTAAGTATTTATGTACTCTAATGGTAAAAGACAGAAGTTATATTGTTGTAATGGTTTTGGCGACTTATGTATTTTGGACCACGATTTATGATTTGTGTTTGAAATAAAAATTTGAATTTCCGTTGCTATCTTAATTATATCTGTCTTGTAATATTATGTGTCTGTTTACCTATAACGCTTCACGAAACTTAATGCATTCCCTTTGTGGGTGACATTAACGTACGTGGGGTGTCTTAAAATCTCTTCTCTTTTCAGAGAGGAAAACAACAACCTCGCTAAAGCACCACTCACCAAAGAAGATGAAGTCTAGGAAGTCATCAAGAAGGATCCAATATTTGGAGGGGATGGATGGGTGGAAGTTCCATGGTATGATTTGTTTAAATTTGGTTGAATTCGCTTGAATTTATTGTTTTTTACAAACTTGTACATATTGGTTGGTTTGAAATACTTAGATTGATTGACTGTAAATATTAAATAGTTTTATAAATACTTTATTGATTTTCTTGGATATACTCTTATTTCTTTAATATTGTCATAGATTTAGGGGGAGTTATTTATATTTAGTTATTTAGACATATTTATAGCATAGATTTAGGGGGAGCATAATTTGGTTTAGTCTAGTTTATTATAATATAATTCAGTCTAGAATAGGATACTATAGGTATTATATAATGCAGTTTAGTATAGGATAGTTTTTGATGATGACAAAGGGAGAGAAATTATGAAATAGAATAAGCAAGTATAAGGGGGAGTTAGAAGGAATTCACGGTGAAAGGGGGGTAATCAAAGAATCAGATCAGCCGGTAATATAAAGTATAAATATTATATAAACCAAGGTTGTCATCATAAAAAAAGGAGATTGTTGGAGAATGGGATTTTGATGACAATAATCTTGTTTCAATTAATATCATTATTAGTTATAAAATATATACTAACATTTTTGTCCATATTATATACATATGCATGATATATATATACACACGTATATATATAGGATATAAATTTTAAAGACTGTATAGTATTAGAGATTCAAGATATCAGGGAATTCAAGACTCATGAGAATCAAGATATCAAGATTTCAAGAGCTCAAGATTATCAAGTAATAGGGTCTAGTTTATATGTAAAACTTCGGTTAGCACTTTCAAATTCTGTTTTCAAATTCCTTTTCGAATAAATTTCAAAATAATTTCAAACTCCTATTCTAAAATGATATCAAATTATTAAGATTTTACTTATGATTTCAAATATATATGCGTGTGTTCATAGTCTATAGATTTTTATAATATATATTTATTTATAATATATATGTTTTATAGTTTTATATTATATAATTTTATAATTATGTTTATAATATATCACTATGTTTTTATATGTTTTCATACTTTAGAAACTTCATTTGAAACACTAGTTTTGATTCAAGAATTTCCAGAATATATATAATGATTTAAACACTTGAAAAATGATTTTGAAAATTAAAATAACATGTATGTGTCGACATGTGAATTTGGGTATGTCGATATATAACTGTCATATTTTCAATTTTCAAAGGAAGTGTCTTTTCATATTTTGAAATGTTGCAACCTATCAAACACTATAAATATGGGTTAAATTCGAAATTTTTTATCACTTCTTTTTCTCCATCTTCATCCTATCTTTAACCACCATTAATATACATTAATTTCTTGATTTCTACACTTATACTCTGCCGATTTCTACTCAAATTATAACAAACTTCTTCTTTTCTTAATTTCTATCAAATACTCTCCAGTTGGAAGTGCTATTCAAGAGTTCTAAGGGCCGTTGTAATCATTTGGGAATTGTTTGGTAAAATTTGTGTTCCTTATATCCCTGAAATCAAGGAAACGGAGCGGTATGAACCTTGTAGCTGTGAAATCAAGGGTGGTGGAATTGGAGTTAACCTTGTAGCCATGTAATCAAGGGTTCTGTTAGATTGATACTAGTATGAATAAAACTCTGTGCAATTTAGAGTTGTGTGGGATTAGACGTAGGAGTAATCCGAACTAGTATAAAATCCGGTGTATTCTTTCCTTTACTACATTTTACATTTACTTATATTTGTGTTAGTGATTGTTTCTGTATTTGTGATCATTTCTGGTTTGATAATCATTGTGTGATTCATATAGTAATTTAAGTTAGTTAAAGATTTCTATAAATTTCATATAAGCACTATTCACCCCCCTAGTGTTAATTCTACCTTAAGATCCTTAATCTTTGTCCTTAACACCCGTAAGGGTTTACATCTTGGAATTGATATATTTGTTTGGTCAGGTGCATGCCTCCTTCATGTCCGTATATTTAGGATATGCTATACTACATGCAATTAGCTCCCACATAGCTTCATCCCAATGGGTACACCTTTATGATCGGAGCCTACCTCCTACATGTTGAAAATCTAGGTCATGAGCCGACATGGGATGATATCAGATATCTTTATACGTTCAAGCATTAGAGCATATGTTCATCAATTGTATATCTCAATGTGCATCCTAACAATAGGATCATCCTATAGGCCTGAAACAAGTTAAATTATTTTAAGCAAGATTGGCTCTGCATGCACTTCCTGCTTGGATTTGCAAGGCGATGGTAGGAGGAAGTAAGTGTGTTTACACTCATTTGTTGTATTCCATGCTACTTGAGTCGTAAACTCTAGATTAACTTGGAATGTAATTTTTATAGATATTCCCACAAGGTTGATAGGACAAGTGTACTTTGTCGCTCTATGATTCATAGTCTTTGATTTTTTATTACCTCCTTCACACTTTATATTTGCTTCCCGATTATCATTCTATCGGCCGAAGAGACTATGATTATGCATGAGCTAGCGAATTAGACATGCCCCTTGTCGTACATCCAAATTTTCCCTCGGTTGAAGAAGGAGAAGCCAGAGCTCAGAAGGAAGAAGAAACTGATGATGAGGCTCATGAGGAAGAGATCTCAAGGGAAGATGACCTACCATCCACTTCCATTCCTTCTCCATCATTGGGGACAAGGATGGGAGAATTCACTAGTAAAAATCTCCAAATGTATATACCTGATATAGCCTCCTTAGTGGAAGTAGAGAAAAAATTTAGATATCTGAACAAGATCCATTTAGACACTTCTTCTTCTGGATTGAGCAACACGAACGTTAAAAGTCTAGGGTGTTGACACCATTATGCGTTGAGGAGATAACTCCCTCAAGCAAATTGAAAACTGGTCCATTGAGGGAAAAGACACACACTCATAATCATTGCATGTCACAACACTTACTCATGTGGTGATTAATTCTTTCTAACTCGAGTTCTGTTTTGTGTAGGCACAATGGCTTGAGATAATGATAAAGAGAAAGAGATACAAATATCAAGGCAATGATAGAGAAGAGGACAAGATAATCATCTCTCCATAAGACCTGACATTGGAGGAACATTTTTTAGCGGTGCATGAGGGAATTAGTCGCTTTGTAAGTGCTCATATGATTATGGCAATAACTATTCTTGAAGAGATACTTATCTTGGACGGTCATGATCTCCACCTACTGCCACAAAACCAATGTAAATAGAGAAGAGAACCAAGTCTAAAAGCACATAGCAGTCAGTGGCCCCCTTCCTCCCCCTTCTTTCCCTTTAACATTGCCTCCACCACCTCTAGCCAACGACACGAGTAGAGGCAGGCCTAGTGGAGGCTCTATATTGATGAAAAAAATTGAAGTGGGGAGTGAAGAGAAAGGACAAAGAAGTAGGGAAGATTCCCTAAGCTTATGAGATGAATCCCACAGAGTGGAAGGAATACCTGAAGAAATAATTCCCTAACTTTATTTTGAAGAGCTTATCTTTTTTCGAAGTTGCATCCGATCTCAAGAATGATTAATAAAGCAACGTATGATCTGATCTTCAACATTTATAACCAAGATAGGATTGCAATGGATTATGCTTAGAACTTGTCCTCTCTTGTTAAAAAGAAAAATGCAGAAGTAGTTGGTTTGCGGCTTGAGGTAAACTCATATCAAAAGAGGATAAAGGCGAGGGGGATTGAGATTAGCGAGGTTAAATAGCAGTTGAACTCGACCAAAAAAAGATAAAGGAGATGATAATAGAAGCCATACAGGCCAGGAAGGAGTATAAAGAAGCATCGTCCTCCCACTCCACTTGGTTTATGGTCATCGAGAAAGATAATAAAGAGCTTACAATATAAAACATTAGACTAAAGAAATGACATGAAGAAACCGACCGCTTGAGAAAGGAGAACGAGGAGTTGAATAAATAGTTGGAGGCCAACAAGACAGAGGCAGAAGAGGCAAAAATGGGCAAGGCAGCAGTAGAGGCATAAAATAAAGAAGTATTGAAGCATGAAGATGATGTTATGGAGAGAATTCGAGATCCAGCTCGAGGAGCTTAGCATAAAAGCTCAAGAAGTTGAGCCCAAAACTCAAAAGAAACTCGAAGATGTTATTCTAGGATTTTACGCTCAGGTCATCCCTCATTGCGATGTCTCTTGGGTAGATGATTATGCAAGAATATTTGCTTTGACATAGGAGAGATTTAAAGATGATGAAAATACTTCTTTGGATGTTGAAAAGGTGGATGACACAACGTTGTCAACTCAGTACTTGAGGGAAGATGAGCACCAGATTCTTAAGGAACAGAGGCGACAATTAAAGGAGGATTCCGAGGCAGAGGCAGCAGTTGAAACGACTCTAAGAAAAGGGAAGACATTCATTACCGAGAGCATCATCATTGCCCATTCAAATGATGTGGGTGCTTCCTAGACCCCAGTTATTTTTCCAGCATCCACATGTTGCCTGTCCCATTAAGCTATCATCGATTTAGGGTATGACCCTAAGAATCCTGGACTAGATACCGAGGCAATTTTTGTTGTAGATTGAAGAAGGTACCACCTCAATGGAAGGGGTTGAACATGAATCCAGAGTTTATTTACTCTTTCTCTAGTATTTGTAAAGATGATTAATGCATTCGAGGATGCCGCTTGGCTTCCTATTGAGTTATTGGAGAATAAAGGAAGACTAACTCTGCTCCGTCTTCATGCCATAAGTACACTTGGGATGGAAATTCCTGTTCATTTCAAACTAATGACAACTTCTAGAGCGGCTTTTGATGTGGTTGAGTACAAAGAGCTCATGAATCTAGATTTTAGGGACATCGAGTCCTTCAAAAACATAGATCAGGGGGAGTTAGACCTCATCGAAGATGTCATCATAGAGAAAATGGTTGCAAGAATGGAGAAATTGATAGTTAATTGGGAGAAGAGGAAAGCTCAGTAGGTGATGGTTACAAGTATCGATGGTGTTTTGAGTGGGCGAAGATTACAAGAGTTGGTAAAACAATAACAAGCCTAGCTTACCACCAAGTGGGAGGAGATGGAAGAAGAGAAGAAAGCCAAAGATGAAACTGAGAAGGCGCAAGCTTCAACAACAATAATTGAACTTACCTCTTTACCTCTGAAGATGATCCCTTCCTTGGAAAGAAGTAACATGGATTTAAAATGAAGGTGAGAAGACATATGAATAAGATCCAGCCTCCGGATTTGTGATCAAGCCTCTCCTTGACCAACACCGCCCAAGGGATAAAAGGAGTCTGGTTGGAGTGGAAACGGGCACAAGAGAAAAAGGAAGGATACAAAAAGAAAGTCACCGTCTAAATAACCTGGTGGGAAGAAGAAATATGGTTCTTCCAAGTGACTTGCTATTTGTACTGGGTGTATTTTTTGTTTCTTTGCCAAATGTAATGCTAGTTAGACCCTCGCTTTTGGATCACATTATAACAATTGTATAAGTATCTTGATGTTTTAACGATTTGTAAATAAAAGTTTGTTTTTTCTTTATTTCTCATAAAATCGTCTAAGGTTCGAGTTTTTGTAAACTTTCCAATAATTATACTAATGTGTTGCAACTCGACGTTACACTTAGGTTTAGATTAATTGTTTGAAACTTCACTTTCGAGGACTTATTTTGGTTATGAACTCGAGTCATGTAAAATTCAAAGTAGTTGATTCCATTCTTAAGATCTCCTTTCGATCATTGATCTCAAGTCATGTGGAATACGAAGTTGGGTGCTCCACTCTTAAAACGCCCATTCGGTCATCGGTCCCAAGTCGTAAGGAGCTCGAGTCGTGCATCATATGTAGCCTTTTATACTCACCTGTTGCTGATTCATGTTTAAGTTATTTACATCATTGATTTTTCCTTTATACTCTCCCATTGTTTCATTTGGGTTGGTGTTGTGGGTGTCGTTTGTTCATCCATTTATAATGAAATCCAAGTTATAAGGATTGGAGTAGGCTAATCGAATGGTCGGTATCACATTCGCTTAGATTGGAGTGGTTGTCGCTAAGTCTGGAGACTAAAGGTCAGTGGCTAGGCACTCAAGTCGTAAGTGACATGAGTTATTTATTCTCTGTCTTGTAGTTCGTTCAAGGCTCCTGTTAGTTTATGGGTGGTCGAATCACACCTATATGGTTGTAGCCCAATGTCGTACCTAAAGGGATGAACCGATGCCAAGCTTTGAAGAATTGTGTTCACTGTGTTGTGCTTGTGCATGAAAGTCGTTTGCCTCAGATTAACACACTGAAAATTATGGGAATTCTTTGAAATTGAGGTTCGACGAGTGAATGGACGGATGACATTTGACACTAGTCGCACTTTGCCTGATAGGATTGGAGTTTGAGTCAATAGATAGACTCCTACGCATGCCTGAGCATAAGTAACTCGTGTCATACTCATTTGACTCATGAACTTTCTGTGTGAATGAAGGTAAGTCAAAGATAGACTCTCAAATGTACTGGAGCACAGGTGGGTCGTGTCATACCTGTATGGCTTGTATCCTTTCCCCCAGCGTAGAAGGAGAATGAGAATATGGAACAACTTGATTGCATTTGTTGCAGTAGGACTCTGGTGATCCATAAATTGATCATGAAGGTTTGTGTTGATATTTGTACTCTTCACACAAAGTTTTTTCTAAGTCGACTGTTTTGACAACTCAAATAGCATGTCGAAACAAGGCATAATCAATTATTTATTGAAATAAATCGAGAATATAAGTCTATTTCTTATTCGAAACTAAAATGGAATGAAACAAATGGTATGGCGTTGCATATCTCTGTCACTTATTCCTATTGCATGTTTACCGAGTCAGAAGTTGATCCCTAAGGATCTAGTTTATGATTAAGGCCCTCATTGGTTGTCTCTCTTGGGGAGCGTTGGAAGACTCCGGAACTTCATTTGATGGACCTTTTTTAACTTCTTAAGTTTTCTCTGGTGGATAAACTTCTTGATAGCATCCCATAAGTGATGTCAGTCACTAGTATCATAGCCATACATTTCATGATATCTGCACTATTTCCCATATTCTTTCGCCTTATCTATTGATTCATTTGGATTCATATTTTCGTGTTGGAGAGTGTTGTTAGTCTCTAGATAGATGTTTTTGAGGGAGTTTTTGAGTGGAGTGTGATTACCATATGATTGGTAACTCAATCGATTCTTGGAGTATTTCTTCTTATCCTTACTACCTCTAATATTTCTGCCTTGAGTGGGTATATTCGGGGCATTCGTGCTATCCTTTCCAGAGCTTCCTCCAGTTTGTTTAACATTGTCATTGCTTTATACAATGTCCTGTTGCAGATTGTTGGGATAACATGCATTGCCCTATTCCTGCGCATGTCTTTAAAGTGTAGTTATTGATTTGCTTTTTCGTAGAATATCTCCAAAGTCTTTGGAGGTTTTCAATCAATCCAACGTCTAAATTTTGTATTCGAATGAATGCCCATTGCTGGATGCAAAAGAACAACATTTGATTGTGGATCATCGATCTCCGCAAGGGAGTTATTGAACTTCTCCAAGAAAATTTTAAATGATCCCGTAACCTCTTGAAATATGTTGGAGATGGTCACGATATCTTTAGGTATGGTAGTATGCAACCTCAGTTGCTTCATCACCACTCTGGCTAGCTGATATGGTTCTTGGCGTAAGTTGATAGAATCTTAACAAGGACATGCCATCAAGAAATACGGAAAAGCACTTGCACTTCACTCCATCAGTGTCACAGGCTGAATCCATATGTCACTCTTGTCTGTTAAGGAATTCTCGAGGATGGGGTTTCCTGAGTAAGTAGCAAGTTGTGGCATATTAAGCCTCCAAAGCCATTCAGCGTTCAGAATGGTTTCAGTGAAAGGGTTGCATCTCGTATGGGCTTCCTAGTCGTTGTTGACGCATTCTTGGGTTTCCCGCATGATCCTATAGATCATGGCAATGATGTCTGGAGATGAGGTCTCTGCCAGGTTCCTGCAGCCATGATCCCTGTCCGTAGTATGGATATCTGCGTCATCTCCTTGGAAGAAGTTCACCATCATCAAGTCAGACCACATTAGTGGTCTAGTTGCGAGGAGGTTGTGCATGAGTTTTTTTGGTTCTATTTAATAATTAGAAGTCAAAAACCAAATTCTGGATAGTGATGGCATGAGGTTGAGTGTTAGGAGGTACAATTCTACTTCCTTGTTTAAGACCTGGACCGAACCATGAACGACCAAGTTAATTCATTCCCACTCAAGCGGTAACTCATGTGCTATCATGAGATGTCCTTCTCCAACAGCTTTGGCTGCTTTAGCGAGAATTCGATGAAGAATTCTAAGAGACTTGATTGTTAGGAGAGTGAACGAACCTATTTCCCTCTGGCGACTTATGTCCCTTTTGGTGGATTCTTGTGGTTGCAGCATCAATTAAAGGTTTAACTTAATTTCTTGTTGAGATCTCTCTGAATATCCTCCAATTTCTTCATCATGTCAAAAATTTAAGTTCGGATGACTAGAGCATCGGTGTTGGACGAAGTGGCCACATTGGTTGTGGTAAGAAGATTAACATTAATGTTATCAAAAGGATGTCGTTGGAGTGATGCCTCCTATTGTTCGGCATAAGAAGTTTCAACAGCTAGGGATTTTGTGTTTTTTTCCATGATTCATAGTTTCTAATATAGATCATGCAGATATCTAAGGAGATTCTGAAACCCCAAAGGTAGAAACATAAGAAAAAAAATCATGTTCTTTTAACTTCCAGTGACAACACTAGAACGTTGACTCCAAAATTGGGACAGCAACCAAGAGTACAGCGACAATTAAACTTTTAAAAAATGACAATTGAGGAATATAATAACAGAAATGCAATAAAAAAGAGAGACAACGATTTTAATGGCTTGGAGTTAATCGACCTACATCCACTTAAGAATTATAACTGCTTTACTACTGAAAATTACAAAGAAAAGTGCTCGGATAGGTATTACTCTAAAATAAGATGGTACAAAGTAATGAAAGCGCCAAGAGAACATTTTTAGTTCGTGAATGGGCTATTCATAGTTTCTGTTCGGGCTGGGAAGTCGAAGGGATATTGGAGAGGGAGTCATGCAGGGCCAAAAACCCAAATCAATATATGATCAGATCGAACCTCGACTTGTTGATTTGGTGGAAAGAATTCATGTGTGGCTTCCTCTTGGTCTTCTTGGTTGTACAGTGAAGTTTGGTGAAGTTCTGGCCCATGATTCTCAAGTCATCCATTTTTGTTAGTCGAAGTAATGAAAGCTATGTTGAGTTAGATTCATACTAGTCCAAGTGATGAGAGTCATACCGATCCGGTTACATGAGTGAATATTTTGGAGTTGCACTGATTTACAGTATGGTGAAGAAGTCTGATTCATACTAATCCCTTTAAGGGATCTATACCGATCCAAGTTATGAGGATTGTGCAAATGTATCTTCGTGGATTTCTACTAATTGGTCTATGTCGATCTATGATTTTTTAAAAATCAGGATGTGCCAATTGCATGTTTTCTAGAGTGATCAATCTGATCTTGGGGATGATCGACCAAGGTAATATAAGTGATCATATTAGTTGATCAAGCCTTTTCGAAGTGATGGAACGATGCCAAAAGGCAATCAACCCGAGCTAAGTTAACTTCTGATTCTCAAGCTACTGTGTCAATTCTAGTGCTTAGTCCAAGTTTAGATTCCTTGATCTCTCAAGGAGTGAAAAAACATGTAGCTTAATATATGAAAATTCTTGTTTCGAGAAAACGAGTTTAAAACTATTTCAGAAACATTTTGAAAATCATTTGTAGTAAATCCACTTTATAATGAAGACTATATACATATAAAATAGTCTTGAATATATGTATATATAATTCTAGAAATCGGTTTCATAAATATTTATTTTAAAAGCTAGTTTTGTACTAAAATACTTTTTGAAAACGGATGTACAAAATATGTGCACAAAATAGCAAACCAATAGAAATTCATAAAAATCAACGTAGCGAAATTCACTATAAAACTCATCAATCTGATGGTCTAATATTTTCGAATTTTGGAAGTAATAAATGCATCATTCCTAAATAACATATCAAAACTATTGAAACATTGATTATGTGGAGGAAATACTAAACTAATAATACACAGAGACATTTTGAGATAATAGAAAGAAGATAGTTAGATCAGTGGTAACAAATAATGAAAAAATAATAATAACATGCAACAATAAATTTTTGTAGGATTTTCTATCATGTAGGAGCATGAATAGATTCGATGCACATTTGAGCAAAAAACTTTAAACCGATACTTCTTATGAATATCTAATTCAAAATACAACGTAATGAACAATTTTCAGTTTTATTATAGTAGTACAACAATGTGTTTGGTTTATGCACCTCCTACCATAGTGGTAAATGCTTCTAAATTTAATAAGAATATTTGAAATATCAAGCTTTGTAGTTTGTATATTGCACTAGAAAGGCTCTGGTTGCGAA
The DNA here is from genome assembly GCA_030737875.1 of Allium sativum. Lineage (NCBI taxonomy): Eukaryota > Viridiplantae > Streptophyta > Magnoliopsida > Asparagales > Amaryllidaceae > Allium > Allium sativum. Next base: position 304,043,436 of record CM060916.1, on the reverse strand, counting down.
TACCTCAAATTAGGTTGGAATCGATTGTAGTAGAAATGTGTCATCAGTAACAATATCTGAAGTAAAAATATGTATGGTTATAACTATTAACTTTTATTTGAAGACAAAAGATTATAAAATCACTGTATTTTCCCTTTGAAAAACTTATGAATTTAAATTCTTTTCATAACTTTGATTGTACTGGGATTAAAGTGCAAAAAATAATTCTTTAGAAGATCGTAAAGTAATATTATTTGTGGAAATAAATTAAAAGGGAACGTATTTTTTAAAACTTTTTAACGTGTTAGCTATGAACCTATATTCATACCAATTAGCCATATACCACTTGACTTATACGGTGAATAGGTAAACATTAACATATATTAAGGTAACAATATAATTTGGTTAAGGTATAAGTGGTAAAAGGTATATTAAATTCCCATTTCGATATTTTTCATAAATAAATTTTTCAGAAAACTGGTAATATATCCAGGTCATGTAATAGAAACAAAATATTGACATTAGTTTATCATACATATTTAACATGTTATCATATTCTGTAAATAATTTAGTTTAATGCACAATTTGTAGTAAGTAAGTTTAATTCATAGATATAATTTTTTGGGAAATTCTATCTGTACACCAAAAATAATCAAATGTATATATTTCTTTCCATAAGAAAATCTACTGCTAAACTAGCGTTACTTGGTTGAAATTTTAATAGTACTTCTTCTTAGTGAATTTTTTATTTTATTTCCCTTACAACCTATCAAAATATTACATTAAGATCGACTGAATTTAACCAATTTAACACTTCATTGAACAAGTCAATATTTTCTACCATACAACTCGCAATATTTACTATGACAGCTTTTGCACTTGAGTACTCTAATTTAAATGTATCTGTTTAGACATATTTAGCTTACCGCTCTTTAAAAATTATAGTTGATTTTGATGAAAATGAAGAAAAAAATTTAACTAAAATAAACAATTAATGAAGTTATGATATTACTGCTAGATATTTATGTTACCTACTTTATACCAAAGCGCTTTTAACTAGACTTAGAGGGTTCAAACGAGATCGGATTGTAATCAAACTTTACAAAAGGATCCAGAAATCATCAAGAAGTAACTAGAAATTTTTTGAAGATGTTTTGACTCAAGTCCGAGTCGACACTAGCTTATCCCCTATGAGACGGTATCAAGTCACAACGACTCATGACCAGGACCGACGACTAAAATACATGACACTTCTATAAATCCTGAATTCACTTGTGAATTTTCATGCGATTTGGATAAATATTGAGTAAGATATGGATGAATTTTCCTCGATCTTTAAAGGACTTGGATGGCTCATGAAGACTGATGATCAAAAGATCTCAGAATGACTCGATGCGGCAAGATGACATACAAAGATAGGAAGATGACACAAGCGAGAAAGTTTGAAAACAAGGTAAGTCTATGAGTCATAAGAGATAAGTCATACCTAAGCCATATAAAATTAAAGATACCCGAGTTATAGGAGTCAACCTGTGCAGTCAGTGCCCTGATATTATCTTGCTATAACCACATTATATTCTATAATGGGCTATGACTATCCCAACTAGCCTTAAAATAACCTTTTATTTTTAAGTCCCATTATCTTCCGCTATTACAGGTAAATCCTGTCATTTTTACTATATTATGTTATTCCCGCTATATCTTCTTTAAAGTAAATGAGTTGAAAAGTGGCATTTATACAGTATAAAAATTATAAAATTAGTTTTTGATTAAAAGGACCATACTAAACTTAATTAAGTTGTATAAATTCTTATGTTTATTTACATATATTTGCACATTTTTAATTTAAAATTAAGAATGTACTAATTATTGTTAAATTAAATGTTAATTTTTCACCAAATTACCATTTATATATATTTGTAAAAATATTAACTATGTGTTCTATACTAATTTTAGAGTTATCTACTATGTCCATATTATTTCCTCACATTACATCCACTATGAGTTTTTTCACCTCAGCCTATTTGAATCTACTAAGGGTTTTAACTACATTGGGGGTAAGTCATAATCAACACACAAAAACGAATCAAATGGACTTGTGACCATAGGGAAAATTCACCTTGATATGTGGATTCTTCTACACCTTGGTTTTAGAACTGATACCCAATGTTTCTCCTATAAATACCAACTCATCCACATTTAGAAAAAGAAGAGATGCTACAAGAGGCGCCATTGCTCTATCAAATCAAGCCATCCACTTCCTTCTCACTTCCAATCTTCTCTAACATATATTCAAATACTTGTGACATATATCTAAAGCTAACTAGTTAAGATCAGAAGAGATCCAACTAGTACAATCGTAATGTGCAACAATCAAACCCCAGCGAACTTAAATTTCATAAAATGCTAAAATCCAAGTCAACTAAAGCTCAAACTAGGTATCAGGTATACTGCAAATAGGAAGATATAAATATATCAGGGCATGAATAAGAACCTTACAATGAAAATGATTAAAATAACCATGAACAGTAAATATTTATTTTTTGGAATTGTTAGAATTTGGTATTGGAACTTATACCATTGTGTTCGTGATAATGTTCTGATTAATATACATATATAGTATGTTCCAAACAGAGTTCATATGGAAAAGTTATTAACATTCGAAGTCCCAAATTGTAAAATAATTATACGAGTTAACAAATATGTCTGTGTGTGTGTGTATATATATATTGTTGACGGCAAAAAAAGTCGTAACACCCAAAGATTCTTAAGTACTTAAGAATATCGTTTTGCGTGGGAAAAATACATGCAGAAAGTAGTAAATAACACAGTAGATATATAGTGGTTCGGTCCTATGTGGGGCCACGCTGATATTTTATTGACAATAATAAGTTACAAGTATAGGACTATCTCATGACATCCTTTTACAAACATTTCCAAGTATTTTGATGCCGTAATTGTCATATATGAATATTAGGAAAAAGTAAATTTTCTTCTTCTTCCTCAAAGAAAGGATGCCATTAAAGAGGTCACATGGAGCTCTTAAAAGGCGTCAAATCAACCAATTTCCAACCCATTTAAAGTGTGATCTTCGGGGTATTTATAGTGGAGAGGTTAGGTGAGAGTAGGTAGGATTTAGGGACCATAATAGTACATTTTGTATCCCTAACTGCAGGCCTCCCGAATTTCGGATCCCTCTCATGTTATCAGAAAACCTCATGCCCCCCTTTTGTGATACGAATTTCGTATCCCGTGGGATACGAAATGACGTATCCCTTAAGAGGTACAGTCATTTCGTATCCCTAAGGGATACGAGTAGTTCGTATCCTAGAAAGGTATACAAAACAGTATCCCAAGGGATACGAACCCGTATCTCATGGGGTACATGGATCATGCTAGATTGTGAGGCCCAAGGGGATCGAGAGCCTTGGGTACGAGGTTGAGGGACACGAAAGCTTTAGGCGCGAGCTCGAGGGACACAAGAGCTTCCAGTACGAGGTTGAGGGATTCAAAGGTATTGGGCACGAGCTCGAGGGACACAAGAGCTGCAGGTACAAGGTTGAGTGATTAGAAGGTATTAGGCATAATCTCGAGGGACGAGAGAGCGGCGGGTACAAGGTTTAGGGATTCGAAGGTATTAAAAGAGCGGGACACGGGCCAAGGGGATCCGAACCTTTAGTCTCTGAGGGGTACGAGACATATGCTTTTGGAGGGATCCGAAGCGTGTCAATTGAGGGCTATAAAAATAGGGTTTGTGCATTGTTTTTGAGGAGTTGTGAGGCTTGCGCTTACTCGACTTCTCCTGGTCTCGAATCCCAGGTGTTTTGGCTACACTTCAGGGTTTAGCACCACGCGATGTGTTGAGTCGGGAATGTCTTGTGTACTTTTGGGAACTTGATCAAAAGACCAGTTAACATTTGCCTCCAAAGTACATCTTGTCTTGACATGATGTACTTTGAGTTGATAGAATTGTTTTTTGGTTGAATCGTCTATTTCCTGTTAACTCACAGATGTAAACATTAGTTGTTGACCCTTGATCCTGTTGTAATGTAAACGAGTTGTCATTGGTGTGACGTTGCCTACGCTCACACGTTTTTATGCGGTTTTGAGTGAGGCGATCGGGAAGTAAAAACAAATGCAATGTATGTTCATGTGTGGGTATGGACACATATGAGTATATGTTTGCAAGTATTTGATTGTTTGGAACGTGAGGACTCGCGTTGTGAAAAGCATGCGCATACACAACGTTACTACATGCATTTACACACACACACACACACACACACACACACACACACACATATATATATATATTACTCGTATCCCATGTTCGGGACACGAAACGTCATATCCCACGGTAGGATATGAAATTTTGGTATCCCCTTAGGGTACGAAAGTTCATATCTCTATGGGGGATACGAACCGTTCACCTGGACTAAAGCCCAAACTCTCTCTCCCCTGTAAATTCAAGCTCCCTCCCTTATTCCTTATTCTTCTACTTTTCCCGATTTCACGACTTAAGAGAAAAAGAAAACCGAATCTGAAAAACTTGAAAACTTTTGACTTTGAACAACAGGTAGGGCCTTAGCTTTGATCTCGGTCGTTGAGAAGGAGTCGAGCCTCAAATCGAGTTTGATCATGGTGCTCAGACAAATCTAGAGGCGGATATGACAAGATTCTAAGCTCAGTCGTGCCCCGTACCCCCATGTCGGAGTTCGCGAAGCTTGAGGCCAGACTTTAGAAATGAATCGAGACTGATCTTCGGGAAGTCGGTCTGAGCTACGAGCGCGTTCGAGTTTGAGATCAGTGGGTGGGAGATTTGGGAGAGAAGGAGTTTGGAGAAGAGGAGAGGGTCAAGTACTCGTACTGGTTAGGGGATTCGAAGACGTGAAGGGGGAGGTCGAAGTTTGGGTTTCGTATCCCTTATCAGGGACTCGAAATCTTGTATCCTCTGACAGATACAAAATTCCGTATCCCTGGGGTGGTATGAAATTTCGTATACCTCGGTTTGATGGGTATGAAATTTCGCATCCCATGTTAGGATACGAAGCTCTGTATGGGTCTAAGTACTTCGAGCCCCGTTCCGATGACTCGCGACACTCCTCTTTCGAGACTTTGGGTTCTCAACTCTCTACTCTGGGATTCATGTTGTTCTCACTTTGTACGATTGAGTCGAAACTTATGTTATCTTTGCTTAGTTGACGATCCATCCTTGCACTTAGGATTAGAACATACATTTGGACTGTGACTGAACTGTCGAACTATTGGAGAAGTTTATTGATTCTAACTGTGACATAGTCGCAACTCGATGTGAATCCGGGAACATTGGTTGACTGCGACGAATGTTACGGCCTCGGGAACTTGTGATTGTCACTCCGTCCCAAGTTTCCAAGTTATCATTGTATTAGCATGACACTGCACAACACCGCACGTACATGCTAATTTACACTGACACAAGGGGTATATGTTATGTTATCCGATGTCTAACACAAATATATTGAAAGTTTAGCTAGCAAATGGAAACAAGATCTTAAACATGACAAATTTTAGAAGCTGAGGCTTCGCAGCATACACCGTCCCCATCTGACTCAACTAGCGATGTTAACACAAAGGACAGTTACCTTGAGACTTCCAGAGTATCCACTCCTTCTCGGGTGATAGGTTCTCCGAAAGCGTCTGATCGCATGGTGCAGCCGGAAGGACAACACCCATCGGTCGAGAATGAGGAGATAGAGCATGTGGATATTGTTAAGGAAAGCACATTGGTGGCGCCAAACATGTTGGTGGGCGCGGTTATGCTCGAGAACCCGACTGATTCAGTGCTATCGCATATGGATGAAACGGCGGTGAGGCACATGGCGTTGCGGTTCAGCATCCCCCCAAAAAATGTTCGTGCACCCAGGAAGGCCGATAGGGCTCATGTAACACCGGAAGGGTACACTGCCTGGAACAGGTAGGCATGCATTACTATGTGCGCGCCCCAACTAACAACTTTATTCATGATATGCAACACTATTTTTGCCTTGTGTCATCGCAACTCCATCCGAATGTGTACGCTTCCCTTTTAGGTACCTACATTCTCTATAGGGAGTACCTACAGTTAGAACCCACCGGATAGGACATTTGGTACTTGTTTAAGTTGAAAAGGAGAGCCATTTTCGTCGTCTCAATATTTCTTGGAAGCTTCGCTTAACACCAAGTTCTTCTATGGGAAAATGGCCTAAGCTAACTGTGTATAAGAAGATTGGTTCTTTGTTCATTGTCCTCTTGGGTTTGCGGGGATATGGTTGAAAGTAAGTAAACATTCTGTAACACCCCTAAGTCCCACATCGTGGAAGCCTGTGTGAAGTGGGTACTTATATAGTAGAGCCCATCTCTTACTAAAGCCGAGGCCTTTTGAGGAACAAAACCCCACACCTATACGGTGGCTAAGTTGGGGACAATATCTTGCTTAAACGGAGGTGCGGGTTGTTACAGCTGGTATCAGAACCAATACCCTGTCGGAATTGTGGCTCCTGTGTGGACCACAACGCCTGGGTGAGGTGTTTGTGAGCCAACGAGGACGATGGGCTCTGTAAGAGGGGGAGAATGTAACACCCCTAAGTCCCACATCATGGAAGCCTATGTGAAGTGGGTACTTATATAATAGAGCCCATCTCTAACTAATGTCGAGGCCTTTTGAGGAACAAAACCCCACGCCTATACGGTGGCTAAGTTGGGGACAATATCTTGTGTGAACGGAGGTGCTGGTTGTTAAACATTTCCTTTTACTTTTAGCTTGAAACTTGTGGGTTTGATAGCTTAAGTTTAACTTCATTCTTGTATGACAGAAAATCCTAAGGCATCTACATACATCGTGTATCAACGTCTTGAATCCTTGTTGGCCATTCCGACTGAGTCACGTTCCACCGAGAGCATTCTATATCAGGACCGACTTCGTTATTCATATTTACTTCCTGATGATACAGCGATAATTAGACCAGCCGTCGCCGGAGGTGGAAAGAAAGTGGAGACTAGGAAAAGGGCAGGGTCTCCGGGCTAGAAAAGGAAGGCGTCTCTTGTCGGGCCTAAGTCGCGCAAGATAGCGAAGATTCATGAGGAAGCCGATGGGGGCAAGATTGGCGATGAGGAGGCAGTTGTTAGGAATGAGGGCCCATCAATCGCTCATGTTCCACTTACGACATATGGGGCAAGGGTAGAAACATCGATTAGGCTGCATCCTCCAGTAACTCCCCCTGAGACCGCCATCTCGCTCGAGAAAGAGAGTCAATTTGAAGAGCTTAATAAACTCCTACAAGAAGTGTTCCCCTGGCCTAATGTCACGAGTGTGGAGGAACTAGCTTTAGCTATGGGGAGATCACTCCTTCGAGCAGACCACTATCTGGTCTCTTGAGAGAACATTTAGGATACACATTCATAAACAATGCATAACACAACATTTGTTTGTGTACACAGGGTGTATGAGTTTAAACATGGATCTATTTCTTTTACAGGTGACATAACTCGAGGGAGATGAGGCTATGGGTATGGGAGTTGTCGATCGTCTAGTGGCGGTTTCATTTCGAACTTTAGTACGTGTCCCAGCTTGGTTGATGAGCCCCCGTCTCCCCATGATCGCAACAGTGAACATCGTCACAAAGAGCAATCCCGGTGGTCTCCAACTCCTCCACCCCCTATTCAAACATTTGGGGCAGACTCCAGGTTTGACGTAATAGGCACCAGACATTCCTCGTCAACAGTTCACTCTCATGTTACGCCTTTGGCTCCTACCCATGCTCCCCGAAAAACGGAGGTGGAGACTAGTCATTAGAGGAAAAAGGAGGTGGAAAAGAAGAAAAAGCAGAATCTGACTGTTCCTAAGACTGGAGAGCTTACTATCGAGGAAATAAAAGCCTTGTTGAAGCAAAAATTCCCTAATCATTACTTTGGCAAAATAATGTTCTTCTTGATATCAACCCGATTCCCCGTGAAGACAATGAAGAGGTGTGGATGAAGGTAAGGGCTACATATTTCCAAGTTAGAGAGTTCTAGAAGTTCTCCACGAACCTTTCGTATTGGATCAGGAAGAATAATGTGGAGATCTAGAGTTAGGGGTTGACTATTAATTCTTAGCGGACCACCGTACGTAATTAGGATAAAGAGATATGGAAGGCTGCCTCTTGTGGTATGACTGTTTCTTTGCTCATAGTAACTTACTTAAATATTAATTGCTTGTCATCGAAACATCGGAGCTGACGAAAAAATATAGGAAGCTAGAGAGGGATAGGGTGCATGTTACTGAGACCTTCAGGAACACCGTGGCTTCAATAACGACCGAGAATGTTCGCCTATAGAAGGATAACTCTGATTTGATGGAGGAGAACATCCACTTGTCCAAAGAGAACGAAAAATTTCACCACTCAAAAAGGACAACGAGGCCTTGGTACTAGAGAATGAGAGGCTGAAAACTGAGAATAAAGGCGTTCATAGGTTGCAAAGAGAAAATAATGAGTTGAGGCAGCAGTTGGAGATGGCTAAGGAGGAGGAAGAGAAAGCAAAGGCCAGTAACAGAGACATTCTGAGCTCACTAGAAGGGCTTAAGGCCGAGCACCAAAGAGAAGTGGACATGTTTAAGGAAGAAATTGAGGACACCGAGGCTATGGTGAAGGAGTCACTGGAGGAGCCAATCTGGGGCATGTATGTTAAGGCGTTAAGGTTCCACGGAATTTCATGGGTTAACGATTATCCCCGAGAGATGGATCAGACATAGGAGAGGTTGGTGTCATTTACGGCTCGGTTGCGACAGGTGGAGATGGTGGATGAGAATAAACTCATGGTGGAGCTCTTGACTGAGGATGAGCGTAAGAAGCTAGAGGAAGGGAGGAGATTGCTGCAGAAGTATGCTAGGTGGGAGAGGTTGGCTAAGCATGCTGCCGAAATGGGAAAGTTCGTGCCGACTGAGAGTGTGATTGCCGATCATGAATTTGTAGAGGGAATCTCCTACCGGCCACTGGTCCCACTATCAGCTATGGCTAGCGGTCCTACCGCCTCGGCTCATCTTTCGGCAGAGTATGACCCCGTGCATCCAGAGTTGGGACTAACGAGATCCACTTTTACCACGACAGCGAGCACCCTTCTTGGAGGTAAACTTACATTACCGTGAATACTAAAAGGATGAGAGTGCCGTATCCTCTGAAATTAAATAGTTGTTTAAATAGTTGTTTTTTGCTGTGCAGACCCTCTTAGAGAAGAATTCACACCTAGCTTTACCCCCGTGCTTCCTCAAACATTTGAGTCTGGATTGGGACTACAGGGGATACAATTTGGAGAGGTAAGAGGGCATGTGGATACGTTCCCAAGTGTGTGCTTGGAATCTAGCATGTATAAGAATCTTCTTGAGGAAGGAGAGGTTATAGATGGCCAGAGTGCTTAGGCGACGGGTGCAACAGATGCGAGTATGCCAACTGTGCATGACATGGTGTAGTCATAGAAAGCTCAAATGCTGGCGAAGTTTGAGGAACAAGAGGAGAAGAGGAGGCAGGATGAGGCTGCTACACAGGAGGCTCAGGTAAAGGCTAGACATGAGTCAAGGAGAAAGCTGCCGTTGTGGTGGCGAAGAAAAAAGCCGATGCCAAGGTAGAGAAGGAAAGGGCCACCGAATAGGCCAGGAAGAAGAAAGACACTAATGAGGCTGAGAAGGAGAGAGATGTTGAAGAGGATAGAAAGAAGAAAGTCACTGACGATGTTAATAAAAGGGCCGAGGAGGCCTTCAACAGGCTTAAAGCAGATGCAACTACGCAACTCAAGTTCAGAAAACTAGCTAATCGAAAGGCCACCAAATAAGCTAAGAAGAAAGCGGAGTTGGAGGTCAAGAACGCTCAAGGAGAAATTGGGGTTGTTCTGGCCCTTGCTTTTGACACTGCCCCTAAACTACTACAATGTATAGCCCCTGGGGAGGTCACGGTGATTACAAGTATCAAGGAAAATGGCGGGAAGTTCCCATTGGTGTCCCACAAGTTTGTTACTTCTGTGAAGGGCAAAGGAGAGAAAGGCGGAAGTGGTTCTGGAAGGAAGAGGTCCATAACGAGTGACCCGCCTAGTGCCAAATATGTACAGAAAAAAAGGAAAAAAAGGATGAGTAATCTCAGTGGTAGTCATAGTTATTATAGACATTTTGGTTATGTAGGCCGATACTATACGCGAGTATGACCCTAGATTTTGGTCTTTGGAGGCATGGTGTGATTCTCATGTACACCATGTTGTTAGAAAGAAAGATAATTAAATATGTTATTTGATTTTGTTATGTGAATGAAATTATTAGTTAACTTTTCTTAAATCACATTTCATGTTAAGTGTTTGAATGTTCGTCTCATGCTTTCCAGCATCTTGTACTTGTTTAAGCGTACTTGTTATTACACTTTAACAAATGTGATTGGGGATTCTGCTCTGGGGGTGCCTTCAGTCGTGCGAAGGTTATGCACTGGTTCCACTCAGGTTTTCCTAGCTTTGTTAAGGAATCCCGAGTCGCGAGGAGTCCAGGTCAGATGCCTTCTCTCTTGGACCTCCCGGAGGTCGTTGGTCCTAAGTCGTGTGATGACATGAACGTCGTTAATTCATCCTTTTTGGCTCTCCCGTCGTTTGTTCAGGTCTAGAGCTTGAGGGTGTCGTTTATTCGCCAAATAGTACTCGAATCCAGACCTGGTGGGTCAAATGGAGCCGCATGAGTGCTCGGTATCACACTAGCTTGGATAGTTGGCTGCCCCTAAGTCCAGAGACTTGGGAATGACACAATTTTTGCTCGGTATCGTTGTTGGTACTAGATTCGAGAGGTACCCAGATCTGGACCTGATGGGTCGGATGGAGTCGCGGGAGTGGTCGATTTTGCACTAGCTTGGCTGATGAGTTGCTCCTAAGTCCCGAGACTTGGGAACGAAACAATTTATACTCGGTCTCGTTGTTGGTTCGAGATTCGAGTGGTGTTATTTATACTCGGTCTCGTCGTTGGTTCGAGACTCGAGTGGTGTTATAATACTTGGTCTCGTCGTTGGTTCGAGACTCGAGCAATGGTACCGGCTCCTGTGCTCAGGGTGTCGGTCTGGTGTTATTTGTACTCGGTCTCGTTATTGGTACGAGACTCGAGTGGAGATACCGACTCTCATGGTCGGGGTACTAGTATGGTGTTCATGTGTCTATGCGTGCAAGCTAGTTATGATTGTCAATCAAACACATCATGCAGAAAGTAAACACATCAAGGACACAAAGAACTGAACATTATCTTTATGAATAACTTTAGCAGTAATAGCCTTTACAATGACTTGAATTTGAAGAAAACAAAACATTGTTGGAAAGAGGAAAAACTGTACACTAAGTTATGTGAAGTAGCGACGAATATGTTCACCGTTCCATGCCCTTGGGAGTTTGGATCCATCTATGGTTGCTAGCTTGACGATTCCATCTTTGAGCCTTAGTTGTATGACGTACGGGCCCTCCAAGCGAGGACCGAAACTAGTTGGTGTGGGAAAGATCGTTTAGGACGAGATTGCCGACGTTGGGATCCTTGTGGAGGACCTTAGAATTGAAGTATCAGGAAAATCGTTAGCGTTGAGCGGTAGCTCTGAGTTCATCTTCATTCCTTTTTTCTTCGAGCAAGTCAAGGGACTCTAAGAGCAAGTCTTGATTGGTCTTTGGATCATAATAAGTAACTCGATGGGGCTTAAGTTTTAGCTCAATGGGAATGACGGCTTCGAATCCATAGGCAAGGGCGAATGGAGTGTGGCCAGTCGCAGACTTATTGGTGGTCTGGTAGTCCTATAGGACCAGAGGGAGTTCATCTGACCATAAGCCTCCGGCTTTTTCAAGGCGCTTCTTGATAATGGATTTAATCACTTTATTAACAGCCTCGACTTGCCCACTGGCCTAAGGATGTGCCATTGCCGAAAATCCCTTTTCAATGTTGTGCAGTCGGCATAAAGCCTTGATCTCTGCACTCATGAACTGGGTCCCGTTGTCAAAGATGATGGCTTGGGGGACTCCATAGCAGATAATGATATTTCGGACAACGAAGTTGATTACTTTCTTGGTGGTGATTGTAGCGAGAGCCTCAGCTTCCTCCTATTTGGTGAAGTAATCAACTGCGACAATGGTGTAGCACGACCCACCTATGGCCATTGGGAGAGTCCCGATGATGTCTATCCCCCACATGGTAAACAACTAAGGACTGACCATTTGCGTCAGCGCGATATGAAGGGCTCTTGGGATCTTTGAGAACCACTAGCATTTATCACACTTACCGGAATAGTTTGCAGCATCTTGATCGAGTATGGGCCAGAGATAACCATATATGATAATATTTCTTGCTAGAGTTGTCCCTCCAGTGTGGTCTCCGCACTTGCCTTCGTGCAAGTCCAGTAACACATGGTGGTGTCGTTGTGGGCAACACACAGAAGTAATGGGACAGAGAAACCACTTCGGTAGAGCACTCCGTCCAGGATGATATAGCCAGACGATTGGCGAGTGAGTGCCCGTCTTTCTTTGTAGCGTTCGGGGAGGGTTCCATGTTTCAAGTAGTTCTTGATTGGCGTCATCCAGGACTCAGGCTCGGTTTTGGTCTCTGTTGCCTTTACTAAGTTAGTTTGCATCTGATCAATGCTTGGAGAGTTAAGTAACTCGACTGGGGTAAGTCCCGTAAGCTGCGCATCCTCGTAGCTTGCCGGTTCAGCTAATGAGTCAGCTTTCTCGTTTTGTTCTTGGAGGATATGCGTGATGATGTAGTGGTCAAAGTTGGTTAGCAGTTTGTGAACCTGAGCGAGGTAGGGAGCGAGTCATGCCCATTTAGCTTGGTACTTTCCCTGTACCCGGCGCACAATGAGCTGTGAATCAGAGTAAATCTGGATGTCCTTGATGTTAAGTTCGATTGCAATTCTGAGCCTAGCGATCTAAACCTCATATTCTGCATTATTGTTTGTAGCAATAAAATTTAGCTTTGAAACGTAGCATATTGCGCGCTCCTCTGGAGTAACAAGCACGACTCCGGCGCTGGAACACTTATTGTTGGAAGATCCATCCACGAACAGTTTCCATTGAATGTCTAGGGTTTTGATGTCTTCCAAAGGAGGCTCTTTCGGGACGGTCAATTCCATTATGAAATCTGCGAGGGCTTGTCCAAGGATGGCTCGACGAGGAATGAACGTGATCTCAAACTGGCTCAGCTCTATATTCCACTTCAGTAGTCGCCCAGACACCTCGGGTCGCTACAGGACATGTCTTAACGGCTAGTCAATGTAGATTTTGATAGGGAGATACTGAAAGTTTGGTCGTAGCTTTCGGGAGGAGATCAACAAGTAGTAGGCTAGCTTCTCAAGCTTTGGGTAGTTCTTTTCTGCCCCTTCCAATCTCTTGCTGATGCAGTAAATGGGCCGTTGGACATGGTCTTCAATGCACACGAGTGCCGACCTGATTGCCTGTATGGAAACAACCCAATAAACATATAAGTCCTTATGATCTACAAGTTTGGAAAAGATGTATGGTCGCTGTAAGTGATTCAAAAGGTCCTTGAATGCGGCGACACATTCCGAGGTCCATGTGAAGATGTGCTTCCCTTTCTTGAGCAAGTCGAAAAAGGGAATGCACTTGTCGGTGGCTTTAGAGATGATTCAACTTAAAGTGGTGACCTTCTCGTTTAGACTTTGCACATCCTTAATGCCTGAATGTCCCAGATAGCTTTTATCTTGTTTGGATTGGCTTCGATACCTCGCAAATTGACAATGAAGCCCAAGAACTCTCCCGATGCAACGCCAAAGGGCATTTTAAGGAATTGAGTTTCATGCCATATCAGCGAAGGACACCAAACATTTCGGAGAGGTCACGGATGTGGTCGTTCGAAACTCTTGATTACCCAAGCATATCGTCTATGTATACCTCCATGGATCTTCCAATCTGGTCCTTGAAAATGAAGTTGACCAATCGTTGGTTGGTGGCTCCCGCATTCTTAAGACTGAAGGGCATGACGAGATAGCAGCAAAGCCAGAGGTTGGTTATGAAAGAAGTATGATCCTGGTTTGGGAGAATCATCAAAATCTAATTGTAGCCTAAGTAGGCATCCATGAAAGAGAAAAGCTGGTATTTGGCGGTTGAATCAACAAGCTGGTCAATCTTTGGAAGTGGGAAGCTATCTTTAGGACATGCCTTGTTAAAGTCGGAGAAGTCGACACACTTTTGCCACTTGCTGTTTTCTTACTTGACCAGGACTGGATTGGAGGTCCATTCGGGGTAGTAGACTTCTTGGAAGACCCCATTATTGAGTAGCCTATCCACCTCTTCCTTGAGTGCGGTTGACCATTCGATTCCCAAGCTTCGGCGCTTTTGTTTGACTAGAGGTTGCAAGGGGTCGAGAGTTTGCATGTGACAAGCGACTTCAAGGTCGATACGACACATATCATAGTGGGTCCAAACAAATACATCGAGGTTGGCCCTTAAGAATTCCACAAGATCTTCCTTTACTGTGGGGTAGAGTTGCGATCCAATTTTCATGACCTTTATCGAGTCGTCGGGGCTGATCGGAACATCCACCGTTGGTTCCACCTAGGTAGCCCTTTTGGGATCGGCTCTTCGACCTCCCTTGGATCGAGATCGTCGAAAAGATGGCAGTGGCATTTGAGCCAAGACTAAGACACCATTGATTACTATGCGGGGATAGTCTTGGCGTAAGAAGGTGGAGACAAAGTCTTTCCTTTGTCCTTATTACGTGCATTTTTTCACTCTATAATGTAGCAATCTCTAGCTGCCACTTGATTGCATTTAACGATGCCGATCCCATTTTCTATCGAAAAATTCATCAGGAAGGACCATGGTGACATGCAAACTTAGAATTCTACAAGAAAGGGACGTCCAAAGAAGACGTTGTAAGGAGAGATGATGTTGATGACCACGAAGGTGAGGATTAGGACCCAACTCTGGTCCCCATCACTAAGTTCTACTAGGAGATCAACCGTTCCCACTGGGTGATTGTAGGATCCGTTAAAGCCATGGATCGTGGCATGGCAGGGCTTCAAGTCTTTGGTCTTAAGTCTCATCCGGTCGTAGGCCGCCCTAAAGATGATGTTGACTAAGCTTCCTGATTCGATAAGCATTCTTCGAACGAAAGCTGATCCGATCTGGGCAGAGATGACGAGAGGGTCAATGGCTGGGATCTCAATTCCTGTAGACTCCCTCTCATGAAAGATGATATCGTCCTGCATTGTTTTCTGAAGCCTGGTGAGGATAGACTCGTTTAGAGTGGAGCCAGCTTCGTAGGTAGCATGCTTTATGGAGTTTGCATACTCCTCCATCTTTCGGAAGCTCTCATGTGTGCGTTGAGGTCCGCCACAGATAGTGTCGATCACAATGTCGCCTCTTTGATTGGACTTCCCCGGCACCGCGTTGGCAGGTGCTGGGAGAGCCGGCATTGGAGGACCCGTGGCTATCCGAGAGGAGCATGATCCTAGATGTACTGTTCTAGGCATTTCTCATGGATGAGTTTTTCAATCACATCCTTGAGGTGACGAAAATCATTAGTGTTGTGCCCATACATGTCATGGAATCTGCAGTATTTGCTGGAGTTTTTCTCACAATCGGTGGACGCCCTTGTGTTGGGCTTCTTGTACTGGAGAGTATTACATGTTTATAAGTAGATTGTCTCCATATCTCGATTCAGTGAAGTGTAAGCCCTCTAATTCGGGTAGCAGTCATGTTTCTTAGAAAATACAGGAGCCTGATTGTTATTATGACCACTTTGTTTGCCACTTGTTCGGCTTTGGCTTGTAGGGGGCTGCTCTTTTACCCTTGTCGGAGGATTCTCAAGCCGTTTTCCTTTGACATTGTCATCGTTGGTGCCAGCCTGTGGGTTATTGGAGTGGTTGCCCTGAGAAGCTCGAGTACGCCTTGTGTCTTCTTGGCACAAGAACTACCCAACCTTTTTGTAGAAATCTTCTAGGGTCTTAGTCTGCTTTCTGTCGATCCAGGCTCTAAATTCGAAGGTAGGGCGGACACCTTTTGCAAGCTGGAAGATTACGGTGCGAGGTTCTGGGTCGTCTACCTCAGCAAGGGCGATATTAAATCGTGCGAGGTAGCCTTTTAGGGATTCTACAGGCCCTTGGTAATGATTGGATAAGGTGAGGGCGTTCTTTGGAGTTTGAATTTGCATTCTAAACTGCTTAACTAATTCCACGGCCAAATGACCGAAGTTGTTGATGGATTGAAGTGGAAGGCGAGAGAACCAAAGAAGAGCCGTGCCTAACAGGAAGACTGGGAAATACTTGCACTTGACTGCGTCGGAGGCCTAGCTAGAGTCCGTCTTCCACTCATAGTGGTTTAGGAATGCACAAGGGTCATTCGTGCCATCATAGAGTGCCATCTGTGACATTTTGAAGCGTTGGGGCCACTCGGCTTCGTGCACGATCCTAGTGAAGGGGTTACGCCTCAAGTGGGATCCCTTCAAGTCATTGGCGTTTCTCCACATATCTCTTATGATCCTTCGGACCATGTCAGGGAGATACGTTGGGTGCGGAACTTCTAATGGAATCCACTGGTTTTGGAGAACTTTAGGAGTTCTGTTCCATGGACGTCTTCTGTGATGCACATCAGGCTCATCCTCTTCCATGTCGTCGACATCGATGGCCTGGTTTCGGTATAGTTGGTGAGGTTGAGCGGGCTGGTGTGCGTTCTGATCCTGAGGGACTTGGGCCTACTGGGTAGCCGGGAGCATAGATCCCAAGTTCTGAGTGGTGGCAGTTGGGTTCTGTCGAGAAGGGGGTCGATTAATCGGACCCGGTTCATCATTGATGATCAATCGGGAGTGGTCACGGTACTGCGTTCCCCTGCTGTAAGTGACGGTGGTTCGATCACTGTTTCCATTTCCGTTGCCGTTGTCATTTTCATTAGTATGAGCTTTGGAGTGGACGGCGAATTTGTTGATGAGGATGAATCTCCTTCTTTGATGTAGGCCCTTTCATTTGGAAGAAGAGATATCTGATACAGTACGCCGCGGTCGGGCGTTGTTTTGAGCAAGCTGGAGTCGAGCAACGATGCGCTGATTGTCTCTAAGTTGACGCATAAGGTCGATGTTGTTCTTCAACGCTTGGTTGAGTTCAAGAGCCGTATTTTCATACTTCTTATTAAGTTCATGAATATGCGCTTAAGTCGCAGGGGATACGGGGTACACAGTAGGAAGAAGCATATCTGTTTCAGTTGTGTTATCCACCGACAGAGGTTGCTGAGATGTTCCAGCTTCGACTGTAGCAGAAGAGCCGATCATCTGATACTTTGTTCGCTTAACCATCATAAGCGGACCTGGCGGCAGGTTATGGAAAGAATCTAAAGCGCTTCGAAGTAGAGATAGAGATGTGCGACAAAGATACAAGTCTAAGTTCTCAGTGAAAGCACCAGAATGTTGACAGCTAAAAATGTCGTAACATCTAAAGATTCTTAATTACTTAAGAATATCGTTTCACGTGGGAAAAATACATGCAGAAAGCAGTGAATAACACAGAAGATTTATAGTGGTTCGATCCCGTGTGGGGGCTACGTCTACTTTGGAAGAGTGGTTGATATGTTATTGACAATAATAAGTTACAAGCTTAGGACTATCTCATGACATCCTTTTACAAACATTTCCATGTATTTTGACGTCAAATTTGTCGTATATGAATATTAGTAAAAAGTAAATTTTCCTCTTCCTCTTCCTGAAGGCAAGGATGCCATTAAAGAGGTCACTTGGAGCTCCCAAGAGGTGTCAAATCAACTAATTTCCAACCCCTTTGAAGTGTGGGCTTGGGGGTATTTACAGTGTAGAGGTTAGGTGGGAGTTGGTAGGATTCGGGGACCACAATAGTACATTTTGTATCCCTGAGTGCAAGCCTCGAGAATTTCGGATCCCTTTCATGCTATCAGAAAAACTCATACCCCCATTTTGGGATACGAATTTCGTATCCCTTGGGATACGAAATTTGTATCCCTAAGGTGTACGAGCAGTTCATATCCCAAAAATGGATACGAAACCATATCCCGAGGGATACGAACCCATATCCTATGGGGTACGTGGATCTTTCTAGATTGTGAGGCCCAAAGGGATCGAGAGCCTTGGGTAAGAGGTCAAGGGATACGAAAACTTCGGGCACGAGATCGAGGGACACAAGAGTTGCGGGTAAGAAGTTGAGGGATTTGAAGGTATCAGGCATGATCTCGAGGGATATGAGAGCTACGGGTATGAGTTTGAGGGATTCGAAGTTATTGGGCATGAGCTCGAGGGACACGAGTGCTGCGGGTACAAGGTTGACGGATTCGAAGGTATTAGAAGAAAGGGACACGATCCAAGGGGATCCGAACCTTTAGTCTCTGAGGGGTACGAGACATATCCTTTTGGAGGGATCCGAAGCGTGTCAATTAAGGGCTATGAAAATAGGGTTTGTGCATTATTTTTGAGGAGTTACGAGACTTGCGCTTACTCGACTTTTCCTGGTCTCGAATCCCTAGTGTTTTGGCAACACTTCAGGCTTTAGCACCACGCGATGTGTTGAGTCGAGAATGTCTAGTGAACTTTTGCTAACCTGATCAAAAAACCAGCTAACATTTGCTCCCCAAAGTACGTCTTGTCTTGACATGATGCAATTTGAGTTGATAGAATTTTTTTTGGTTGAATCGTCTATTTCCTGTTAACTCACAGATGTAAACGTTAGTTGTTGACCCTTGTTCATGTTTCAATGTAAACGAGTTATCATTGGTGTGACGTTGCCTATGCTCACACGTTTTTACGTGATTTTGCGTGAGGCGATCCGGAAGTGAAAAACAAATGCAATGTATGTTCATGTGTGGGTATGGACACATATGAGTATACGTCTACAAGTATTTGATTGTTTGGAACGTGAGGACTCGCGTTGTGAAAAGTATGCGCATACACAACGTTACTACGTCATAAACACTTGCACACGCGCCATAAGTGCATACATTCATTTACACAAACACTGTGCATACACAAGTAATTAATTAACGTTAAATTGCAACATTCAAATAATCAATAATTGTGCATAATAAGTAGAATTAAATCATGTAATAAAGGAATTATAATAATGTTAGTTAAGTAACGTTTGAATTCAAATTGAGTGAAATAATTATGTATATTTAGAATGGCAAGACACCTCACTGTGTGCTTTTATTTCATGTTGAACGCACAGATCTTGTCCAATTTAAATTGAATGGACAACATTGTTTTGGACATCTATAAATAAACATGCAGGGCTAGCTTTAAAACTCATATTCTTTGGAATCAGCGCGGAAGCCCCGTCACATATCCTATTTTCTCTAACTCTTCAAAAACTAAAAAGGGTTGGTTTAAGTTTTCTAATTCAAGATCTAGAAGTAGAAACTGTGGATTTAGAAAATATATGTCCAAATTCCGTATGAGTTTGTAGATTCAAATTGGGCTACAAAATGGTAAAAACTATGGATAATAAATCTACATTCGAATCAGATCTAGAACTCGAAGTGTTTTTCTCGAGGTGAGTGGATTTAAGTTATACACCTTTTATGTTAATGGTATATTATACCGTTAGGTTCCCATTAAATTATAGAACTGTTAAAAGTGTATTGATAAGAAATTGTTACTATTGTGGAACAGAATTCAAATAAATTATTATATGTAATGTTAGAATTGAGAATTGTAGAAAACTGTAGAAACCTAAAAGTAAGGAATTTTATAGTAAAATGTCAGAACTTGGAAATTGAAATTAAAAATGAATTCTAATGAACAAAGTTAGTTTGGAAGTTAGTATTAGGTTAGTTGGTTGGTTAAGAAAAAAGAGTATATTTCTATAATTTAATGTTGTAGAAAAGATGGTAAATGTAATTGCAGGAATAAAAGTAAGAAAGTATCGCTAGTGCAAAATAGGGGTATTACCATATTTTGCACTATCCAAAAATAAAGAAAAGAATAAGGAAAATATCTTGCAACTATGCGCTACTATTTATGGTATTAATATTAAAATAAGGAAATATATTTTAGTGCAGTTTCTGTAACCAACCAAATGGGGGTAAGACGACTTCCTAGAATTAAACTTTCTATAAATGTAAAGTAAGTAAATCTGTAATAAAAGGAAGAAAAGGAACATAATATACGAAAGTTGACAATTTAGTTATTTACAGTTTTATGTAGTTAATTACATATGTTTTAAAAATATCCAGGTTTGTAAATGTTAGTTAAAAGACGTAGATTTAATCCTTATTGTGTGTGCGAAAAATAGAATAAAACGTGTAACTTTGCTAACTCAGATTAAATGAAAGAGAACTAAATTTACAGTAAAAATATATACGAATTATAAAATTGTAATAAAGAGGAATTAGACTTAATTAGGCAAATTAATGAAAATTTATAGTAAATTTTAACATGTGTTATAATTTAAAAAGTAATAGAAAATGAACAAATTGTTTTGATAATGAGAACAATATTGACATGTTAGAAAAATCATAATAAAAGAAAATAGATGTAACCTATTATGGTAAAAGTTGACTATCATTGGTTCAGGCTACGAACCAAGTCAATATGTTAGGCTCAGATTTAGGATCAACCTAAAAAGAAAGAAACAGAATTTAGGAAAATCTGAATATTTGCTAGTAAAATTATAACACGAGTGATGCAATTCAAAAGATGGAAAGAGAAAGTAAGAGTGTAACGACCCAAGGATTTTCGGCCCCGGAAATCGACATAAATACATTTACCATAACTCGTGCCGACCTTTCAAACACCGAAAACACTGGATAGTTAATAGAAAGAAATTAGAGTGTGAGATAAGAAAGAAAGAAATATTAGAATAGAAGAAGAAGAAGAAGAAACAACACAACACAGTGTCTCACATCGCAGCGGAACAAAATATAATATAGAAATAAATCTTTATCAAGAGCTTTTAAAAATACTTACAATATCAGAGTACATCACACAATGGGACAGTTATAATAACCTGTTCCCATATACAACATAGTGGAAGATATACTATATACAATACGTATGAAAACCTCCAGCCCGTCTTTGGACATCGCAGCATCCGATAACCTGAACCTGTACAACCCGGTCTAACCCGAGCATTAACAAAACACCGGATTAGTCTGGTGAACCAGAGTGAAATAAACTCGCACATTATTAATGAGAATCATCCAACTTGACTTTTAAAGTTCAAAAATATTTTCGAAAGAAAAGGATAATCATAAGACCAAATCCACACATAAATATGGACGGTTTTTACCTTACGATAAACCAAAACATTTTTGAAATCAATATCTTTTCTGATATTATAATAGTGTCTAAATACAAGTAGATATCAATCTAGCGGAACGCTTGCATCTCACGCTCCACATATATAGTATACAATCAAAACCACGGGCGCTTATTGGAGATTGGATTCCGACTATGACAAGGTATGTGACCACCTGCCGATAGTGTATCTCTAGAGGCGAATACGCCGGGTTCAACAAGAACGTCTTGCAACCCGGCCCATACATGACCGACCACTCATTTCGCTTGAGTGTTTCGAATGTTTATCACCAACGGTTGGGAGCTACCCACCGTTTCCCGAAAAGGGACAGCATCGAAATAGATTAAAGAAGCAAATGAAATTTCTCTAGATAGGTGATTATACACCCTAATGGGAGCGACCCACATAGCCATGCTGCCTGCCCGATTTTTGTCATTTCCCGGTTGGTGAGGCTTGAGGTTTAGATTAACTTTTGAACATCTGGTCATCATTCACTTTGAATGCCACATCGTCAGATCCGCCAGATATCACTAATTGACGTCCACCAAAAATACTCTAACAGTTAAGCTAAGAGAACGACAATTCTCCACCAACAACTATAGCATGTTTGAAGAAATCAATGTACGTGATCCCTTTGGAAATACTCTGTCAGACATCCGTGTATACAAGTCATCCAGGAACCGGATGAACCGAAGGTACTATCCTATCGCATCTCATATAGGAATCAACCCATGGATCAGTAGCGAGAAATACTTGCAACCCGTAGATTCCAACCACGACAGAATCACAGCTTATCTCTGCTTGCCAGGCAGAGAACATTAGTGGTTCTTCCGTTATATGAAAATCCACGGTCTTCAATGCTCCATCTCGATCATCTTCTGATATCTTAATTTTATACAGTAAATTCAATATTTTCCCCAAACATTCCAAAAATAAAATATTATTATATTGTTAATATAAATAATATTCAAAGTAAAAATAGTTAAATTCAATTATATAAACTCAAATCAATATTTTAAATAAATAAAATATTTCAAATAAATGGTCAGAAAATACGGGACATTACAATTTATTTGTATAAAATAAAAACTCAACCTTACATTTCGTCCATACTAATTTCCTTTACTTCGTATATTCTCCCATTTTCACCAAACATCACATTATTATTTCTCTAATGGAAATAATAAATTATCACTAACCTCTTTTACGATTACCAACTAATATCATCTTCAAATAATCCTGATGTTGTTCAAGTTGGGGTATTTTAATTACCTCTCAGACCTTGATCAACAACATTCTTATCCTCAAATAAATATAAGTTGTAATCAAACAAATTTTCTATTCCAGTCTCAAAACAAATTCCATTATAAATTGGATTTGGTTATACAATCCTACGACCCACTTCTTTACCCAAATTCACTTTTACCAATCTCCTTTCAAATCTATTCGACCATTTCCCACTTTGGAAATCTTATTTAAATTTTTCCCTTTTTTCTTGATCTCATTTTCAAGTATAGTTAATGTAAAATTAACGCCTTAACACTTTAAACCTCATTTACATAACCCTGGTTTATTATAAACCTTTTATCTTAATTTCCTTTGACTTAATTCAAATAATTAAGTAACATTTATTTCAAGCTATTGTATTCGCTTGAAGTTCTCTTTATAACTTTGTTATAAAAATTCGGGTTTTAAATATAAACCCGTTCATAAACTTCTTTCACCATTCAACTAGATTTCATTTCAACATCGATTACTTTTTAAATGAATTTCCACTAAAAAGTAATAATAATTTATATCAATCATTAACCACTTCAATAGTTAATTGTTTTATTAACTAAAATAAATAGTAAATTCTCCTAAAAAAACCTTATTAAAATTTAACAATATTCATTTAACTAATTTATTCCAAACACATTAATTTATAATCAATTCCAATTCAAAACGGTCGATTAAATCCACTTAAAACGCGGTTATTCCACTAACCGATTCCAATTAGTTCTCACTTTAAATTAATTAATAATATAATCAATTTAAACAATTTCCTTTTAATTGTTTCTAACAAAACAATTATCCAAATTTGAACCGTTAAGGTTAATTTCTATTCACTTGTTCACAAATCTGATTAACATCAGATTTTACTTTATAAAAACAATTAATTAAAACTTAAATGATAAGTAATAAATATTTATTTCTTTTTAAACAAACCTTTATTCTAAATAATATATTTCAAAATCTATCTCCAGTTATAAAATAAATTTTATAACTTCAGTTCTATCGATTCACCTGACGGTAAATCAATATAAACAAAACAATTTACTTAGGCCATTAACTGCCGATTACTCAACCAATATTTCTCATTGGTTAAAACAAAACACAAGTTGAATTTTCATTCAATGATCACTAACTAAATCAATTACCCAATCATGACAGTTCATATATGATAATATGAAAATAAATAATATATTTGAGAGATCCGGTTGGGTCCCTCCAACCTGTTCTTCCCTGAAATCACAACGGTTATCTCAAATCAGATCATTCAGTTTTATTTATCTGACAAAAATAAATAACAACCATTAACAACAACCAATTCATAAGCAATTCAACAATTTAAACACGTTTACTTCATAAACGTGACCAACCAAGGTGAGTTACCTTTATAGGAACCAATCGTTAAAATAACGATTTGGGTATTTAACTGAAATTAACCGACAGTTTGATTTCATCATCTAAATCAACAAATAAATATATAATTAGCTAACATTCAACCATTGGCAAGCAGAACACACAAAATAAAAAACCCACTTTATATAAAATATAAATGGGAAAAACTGAGTGAGTTTAACTCACCTTGATTTGATTCCGTTGTTGACGGCTCGTTTTTAATTAAATTAAACAGTTGTTTAATTTAATTAAAAATTCTAGTTGATTCCAGTTATGTTCCATAACATAGTGTTCGTCAGTGCGGTTCCATTGGCACCTTGTATGTCTGATTCTGATATTATATAATTAAACTAAGCTAATATGATTAAATAAATGATTAATAAATTAACTCATTCCTTTAATTAAATATATTGGTTGAGTTAAATTATATTAGAAAAAATTTGAATGGCAGGCCAACAGTTTAAGAAATTCAAAGGGCAATGCTTCAAGTTCGTAGCTTCAAACCATATAGACCCTGCATTAATAATTACGTTGTAAAATAATAACCGGCCTACTGTTTGTTTTGTTCCCTTCCATTCAGGAGCTACAGGTCTGGATACTTTGTTTCACCGTTTGATTTAATATACAACGATCAATCCCATATTTAATTAGTAAGTATTATTACTAATCACGATTACCGCTAAATTAACAATTGCGTTACATAAAAACCCACGGTTGATTTGCTTCTCCCCGTTCTGGCGATGTCTACTTCATCATCCGATAGCCATCTGTAATTCACGTCTTTCTTACATAAGATTAAATTTTAAGCTTAACTTTCCTTTTTATTAAACAATTAGTATTCACTAATTACTGGCCTTGGTCTCTAGTAGCAGCACGAATCCTTCGTTCCTACTTTCAGATAATCGAAACCCCCTTCCCAACTTTCACTACATCCTTCCCAAATCCATCACCCACCGCCATGGAGATGATCGGACCTCGATCAGGCGTTACCAAAGCCTCCGCCCCACCCAACTCGATCACCGCCCTCAACCCCATGTCGAAAAACTCCGCCCATTAACCATAAATGGCAATTGATTACAGCAACTTCGAACCAGGCTTCTGCCATCTCGAGACCCCAGGCGTGATCTCCACTGTTGACTAGGTAGTCATTGACGAGCTCGAGATAGTTTATGTTGGAATGATCTCGTTTTGATGAGCGGATTTCGCGGATTCGAAGGAAGAAAAATGATGAAATTATGGTTGTTCGTGTTTGTAGTGGAGACGGCATCATTTCATTGACCACGCAACGAAACAAATAGGGTTTTTGACCAACTGTGCTCTTGTTTATATAATGGAGGGTTGAAATTATATTATTATAATTCAACGAAACTTCGCGCTGAAGTAACATGTAAAACTGACCACAATTGACTTCTGTTTACTGATAAAAATGTTAATCCTAACATACAAAAATATTCCGGATCAAATGGGATAGGTTTCGTCGAATTCCGACATCGTTTGAAAAAATTTCCTTTTTAAAACCAACGAAAAACATGCGTTTAATTTTTCCACGATTACTAGATAAATCCAATCAACTTGAAACTTTGAAATCCTACAATAATTAATCAATACGAACCCAACGACACCAGTTTCGTCGCATTCTGAGACTGTTTCCGGTACGCTATTTTTTTAATGCACCGAAATACCATTCTGGACACCAAATTAGCCGGTCTCCAAAAATAACAAACCATATACCTATCCTGACTCTAATCGACGATACGAACTTAATGGATCTGGTTTCGTGGCCTAATTCGATCGTCTGCTCAAGTTACACTCAAATATCTCTCTTATTAAATTAAATAAATTTAATTACGCGCTATAGAAATTGAACGGGCATTTACGGCTACCGTGGTCACACATGACATCGGTTTGCAACGAAATTTGATTTTCTCACAATAATTTAACGATACGGTTCCAATGAAACTGATTGCATTCGAAACGGACTCCGTTTACAAAATCGCTATTTTAAAGGCTTATATTTTAAATAACAATTTCCATAGTGACTATTTCAAAATTTGATTTTTCCATAACTAACAATCTATAACACGGAATCCGGATTTTTCTCTTTCAAATGAAAAATATCATCAATATGCTTCCAACGTGTCTTGTTTCACAGAAATCCAACTTATATCGGATCTTGTATTCTCAATTGAAGTTTAAAACTACATTTTACGAACCGCAGCGCCATTTCGAGCTCGATTTTTAATTATATAAATTATAACGTTCAAACTTCATTTTAAATAACGAAATCAATATTAAATTCCATTGATATTCCAAACATAATATTTAAATTAAACAAATTAAATTAAATATTCGACTGCCAAAAATACGGGTCATTACATTCTTCCCCCTTAAAATAATTTCGTCCACGAAATTGCTAAGGTAGGAAAGGACATTACAAACCCATTAACTTTCAAATCCAATCTATTTTAAATCAAAAACAAATCCAATACCGTACATAAATATTTTTCAAAATATCGAAAAACTTTCTAACACATTAAATTCCCGGAAAAATTCAGCAGAGTCTCCCCGGCACGGAGTGACATCTGTGATATCGCAGGAACAAATAATATATATACATCGACCCACACGGCCGAAAACCAAAAATCAAAAATCAAAACCCAAAATTTTATATTTCGCGTAGGCGTACCTTTTACGAGCGCTATTGAGCATATCTTCTCAACGTATATGCGATTTACTCAACCCATATCAATCAGTCTAACCATCAAGCACCTGTATTTAACTCAATACACATACGAGTAATAAATATATGAGATTCTGAGATAATATTTCACTAATCAACTGGTATAACTATACCAATTCCAAAATCAAACACACGGCATCAATTCACTATCAAATACAGGGTTTAATCATTAATTCCAATTCATATGCAATTGCATTCCACTCTTATTATACTGGAACCATTTTCAACTCATTCGTTTCTATTTTAACTCGTTGGTTAATTTTATTCAACACGCCAATCATTTAACAAAAATAACAATTCACAATCATCATAACCAAATCAACCAAATAAATCGATTTTACATTCAATGTTAATATTTTATTTTGGTTTCATATATTTGAACCTCAAACAGTTAATATTCGATTGATTTCTATTTGATTATCATTTATTCATCAAATTACCAATGTCCAAATCTATTTTATTTGATTTTAATATTATTCTCAATTTAAGTACACCTAACCAGGTTATGTTTCAATCCAAATTTCCAATCCAATTTGAGTTTCATTCAAATCAATCAAACACACTAATAGCTCAATAATTTGATAAAATTATTCCTTTCTATACAAAATATAATTTGGGTAAAATTATTTCATTTACCCTCTTTTCAAAACAATATTGTATCAATTAACAAATCTATGCTTCTCAACACTTGAACTGATCAAACAACACAATACAAAGCATTTGTATATAAAATTTACAAATACGCTCTCATATATATAAACTCAGTCTCGATCTAGGGCATTACTAACCCAATCTTTATCGAGTTATGCCACAGAGCCAAGGTTATTACTAAACCAATAGCTCTGATACCACTGCAACGATCCAAGTATTTTTGACCCCGAAAATCGACATAAATACCTTTACCATAAGTCATGCCGACCTTCTAAACACCGAAAACACTAGATAGTTATTAGAAAGAAATTAGAAGGTGAGATAAGAAAGAAAGAAATATTAGAATAGAAGAAGATGAAGAAGAAGAAACAACACAACATAGAGTCTCACATCGCAGCGGAACAAAATATAATACAGAAATAAATCTTTATCAACAGCTTTTAAAAATACTTACAATATCAGAGTACATCACACAACGGGAAAGTTATAATAACATGTTCCCATATACAACACAGCGGAAGATATACTAGATACAATACGTATGAAAACCTCTGGATCGTCTCTGGACATCGCAGCATCCGATAACCTGAGCCTGTACAACCCGGTCTAACCCGAGCATTTACAAAACACCGGGTCAGTCTGGTGAACCAGAGTGAGATAAACTCGCACAGTATTAATGGGAATCATCCAACTTGACTTTTAAAGTTCAAAAATCTTTTCAAAAGAAAAGGATAATCGTAAGACATAATCCACACATAAACACGGACGGTTTTTACCTTACGATAACCCAATTTTTTTTGAAATCAATATCTTTTCTGATATTATAATAGTGTCTAAATACATGTAGATATCAATCTAGTGGAACGCTTGCATCTCACGCTCCACATATATAGTATACAATCAAAACCACGGGCGCTTATTGGAGATTGGATTCCGACTATGACAAGGTATGGGACCACCTGCCGATAGTGTATCTCTAGAAGCGAATACACTGGGTTCAACAAGAACGCCTTGCAACCCGGCCCACACATGACTAACCACTCATTTCGCTTGAGTGTATCGAATGTATATCACCAACGGTTGGGAGCTACCCACCGTTTCCCAAAAAGGGACAACATCAAAATAGACTAAAGAAGCAAATGAAATTTCTCTAGATAAGTGATTATACACCCTAATGGGAGCGACCCACATAGCTATGCTGCCTGCCCGATTTTTGTCATTTCCCGGTTGGTGAGGCTTGAGGTTTAGATTAACTTTTGAACATCTGGTCATCATTCACTTTGAATGCCACATCGTCAGCTCCGCCAGATATCACTAATTGACGTCCACCAAAAATACTCTAGTAGTTAAGATAAGAGAACGACAATTCTCCGCCAACAACTATAGCACGTTTGAAGAAATCAACGTACGTGATCCCTTTGGAAATACTCTGTCAGACATCCGTGTATACAAGTCATCCAGGAACATGATGAACCGAAAGTACTCTCCTACTGCATCCCATATAGGAATCACCCCATGGATCTGTAGCGAGAAGTCCTTGCAACCCGTAGATTCCAACCACGATAGAATCACAGCTTATCTCTGCTTGCCAGGCAGAAAATATTAGTGGTTCTTCCGTTTATGAAAATCCATGGTCTTCAATGCACCATCTCGATCATCTTCTGATATATTCACGTATTTGTAGGTCAGAATGGTTCCGAATATAAATTCGATCCTGGTCTTTCCATACCAACAATTGTGTTGGACAAATTTGATAGTCGATGATTTAACTATCAAAATAAATAGTGATTCAATCATGACAATCCAATGAGTTCACTGGTTCAGTATACAGCATCACTTGGCTTTTTAATTAAAATAAACTGATTCACTTCTGTTTAATTAAACTTCAAACTCTTTTAATATTTAAAAATACGATATTTGAATTCTTACTTAATAAACTAACGTTCTCGAAAACCATTTCATATTAATACTTAGTAACTTATAACCATATTCAATTTCCACTTAATTCTCCTTTCAAAACATTTTTTACATTATTCTTTATTATTTAAACTTGGGAAATCCACTTAACTTATTATTTGTAATCAACGTTACGTAATATATTTAATTCTATTCTTGAAACAATAACAAATATTTATGTAACGACCAGGGGGAAAATTCGATGCTCGAATTTTCGACAATAATACACCAATCCATATTACTTGCCAAAAACCCAAGTATCGAACCCCAGATTGTTAATAGAAAGAAATTAGAGGATGAGAAAAGAAAGAAAGAAATATTATAATAGAAGAAAGAAGAAGAACATCACATCAGAATCTCACAGTGGAACGAACAAAATATAATATAACAAATCTCTTTGTACCAAAAAGAACTGTTTATACATACCAATCATCAAAGTACAACATATATCAGTCACATCGGAAAATATCTTTAAACAACTAACGGTGAAGCCTCCTGCTTCCAGCTCCTGAAACTCCAAGCGAGCCTAACCTAGAAATACACTCGGTCTGACCCGAGCACATTTGAAGCAAAGAAAAATTCACCGGCTCAGTCTGGAATACTTTCAGTGATAAATCCACAGCATAAAACAACTTGTTTAACTTTTGGGAAATCCTTTTTGAAATAAAAAGGATAATAGTAAGACCAGCCTACACATAAACACAAACGGTTTTTACCTCACTACAATCCAAAACAGTTTTGAAATCATACTTTGTCCTGATATTATAATAGTGTCTAAATACAATTAGATAACAATCTAGCGGAACGCTTGCATCTCACGCTCTACATATATAGTATACAAATCAAAACTGTGGGCGCTTATTGGATATTGGATTCCGACTATGACAAGGTATGGGACCACCTCCCGATAGTGTATCTCTAGAGGCGAATACACCGGGTTCAACAAGAACGTCTTGCAACCCGGCCCACACATGACCAACCGCTCATTTCGCTTGAGTGTATCGAATGTATATTTTGTGATCAGCAACCATTTCCCGAAAGGGACAACATCGGTAGATTAAAGAAGCAAAAGGAATTTTTCTAGATAGGTGATTATACACCCTAATGGGAGCGACCCACATAGCCATGCTGCCTGCCTGATTTTTGTCATTTCCCGATTGTGAGGCTTGAGGTTAGAATTTATCTCTAGAACATTTGGTCATCATTCACTTTGAATGCCACAATGTCAGATCTGTCAAATCATTATTTGACGCCCACAAATATACTCTGGGTATAGAAGAAGTGCCCCTCTTCGCTACCAACTCGGTATATTTGTAAATATCAACGTACGTGGTTTTAAGGAAATACTTTGTCAGACATTCATCCATACAAGTCACCCAAGAACAGGATGAACCGAAAGCACCCTCCTACTGCATCCAAAATAGGAATCACCTCATGGATCAATAGCGAGAAGTCCTTGCAATCCGTAGATTTCAACCACGACAGAATCACAAACCAAATAACCCTGATTGCAAGCCAGAGGAATTCGATAAGTAGTCCTTCCGCTTATGAAGATCCACGGTCTTCAATTGCTTCATCTTCAATTACCATCTTCACGTACCTGTTGGTTCGGAATGGTTTTCGAATATAATTTCGATCTTGGTCTTTCCGTACCAGCAATCGTATTGGTCTGGTTTGATAGTCGGTGATTTAACTATCAAATTACAAAGGTGTGAATAAAATGAGTTTGCTGATTCAGTACTTGACATTACCTGGCCTAATTAAAATATATTTAACAAATGGTAAATCAACTTTTAAATCTTCCAATATATTGAAAACATTATATTTATTCTTATTTATAACCAAACTATTTTAAATACTTTGGAGCATGTATATATGTATATACTCAGCTTTTCATTTCTTTTGGAAATATTGATATATTTCTTCTAAACCTTTTTCCCTTTTCTTTATATTCTGGTATCACCATATACTTACATATATAACACTTAATGGTATAAACCAAATTTCCAATTCTGATATGACAAATCAAATGTCAAATTTATATAATTTAAAATCAAATATTCTTATTCACCTTGTACTAATAATTATATTCAAAAACCTCGTACTTAGGTTCAATATTCCTTGTATGGGACAATTTACCCATTGCCAACACTTTCCACTCATTTCGAACTAATACCATTCCTCGATAACAGTGAAGCCGTTCAAGTTGGGGTATTTTATTTACCTCTCAGACCTTGATCGACAACATTCTTACCTTAGAATAATATTAGTTTGTCACTTAACCACTACTATTCATTTACCACTGTAACCCCCCACGCCCGCTAAGGTCACTCACAAAGGGAATGCCTTAGTTTTGGTGGAGTATTTTTAGTGAGTATAGAACAGAAAAATTACAACAGGACAGATATAAGTAATACTTGAAAATTTAAAACATCATTTCATTAACAAAACATGTTTGGTTACATCACAAAACCGTAACAAGAGTCAAGTACATAATATCCATCCTGATAAAATAGAAGTACATAATCCCACTGCATAGACAATAGCCATACTAGGAAAGATAAACCGAGCTTTACTTCTACGATCCAAGCCCAAAAGATAGATATAGCGGTCTGATCCAAGCCCACTAGTGCTAGGCCCACTCTGATAACCTGAGGGTTGGGAAAAAGATAAAAACAACGGGGTCAGACATAAGTCTGAGTGAGTCCTATAACCCTAACAATACAACCATTAAAGTAATTAGGGTATGACATAAATAAGGTACGGTACCTCTGGGGATAATGACCACACTAAGTAGCCAACAAAACACAGGATGTACTAAGATAATCGAGAAGACGCATTTATCCACCCAAGGATAATTCTTACACCACCCCAGACTTATTCACCCAAGGGTAATTCCTACACTGCACTACACCAGTTCTACCCAACAAGAGTAATTCCTACTTAAAGGTTGATCCCACTAAGTGTACTTAGTAATTTTTACCCGGTAGTTTCTTGTACCCCTACACAGGTGCCGTCTGCCCCTATTTTTACTAGGTGTACCCACTACCCCCAAGCGATCGGCTCCCTACCGTAGATACCCGTGCTGGTCCCACAAAAGGGGGTGTATCATTCCCCAAAGTGGCTACCATATAATATCACTGTGCACGGCTTTATATCTACACGATGCAACAACGACTTACCAACCAGCCCGGGTCCACACACGCATATGAAACCCGTTGATCCCGCGTTGCCACCGCTAACCCGTTTTGGCCGCTTATAGTCAAGTCCAATATGCGTGTCCCGTCACCCGACCAGAGTCGAGCCCACAAAGATACGTTTGGGATATTGGTTGAAATGGGCCCCCACAAGCTACTACTTAAGCTTGCAACTTTTATCTAGTGCATCCCACTTAACCCTTTAACCATGTCCCCTTACATGTTATAATCTTGGTTAAGTCCTTTAATCATATTTCAATTGCCACTTAGGGCACCCACTAGATTTCCACATGCCACCCATGGCACTTACTTAACCCCTTAATCATGTTTAATTACATGTTCCACCTTGGTTAAGTATTATAATCGTATTCTCACATGCCACCCATGGCACTTACTTAACCCTTTTATCATGTTTAATTACATGTTCCACCTTGGTTAAGTATTCTAATCGTATTTTTCTATTGCCACCCAAGGCAACCCACTAGTTTCCTCCTGCCACCCGAGGCACCCCCACTAGTTACTACATGCCACCCAAGGCACCCACTTAACCCCTCATGTCCCACTACATGCTAATATGGTTAAGTGTTTCTTAATTAATTAAGACCGTGATCTCCCATAAAGACCTCCCACATTAGACTGGCTGTTATGACCGCCTGGTTAAGCCGGTAGAGTCCGGGCAGTCTTACGTCATAACAGAGTCTAACCTCGTGTCTTTACCTTAATCACGTATTTAATTTATGGCTAAGACCTCTCACATTGGGCTGACATTTGTAGCAACTGGTTAAGCCGGTCGGGTCCGGGCAGTTTTACACTACAAATGAGTCCAACCTCGTGTCTTAGTCGATTAATTACACCTAATTAATCACCCCCATATTAATTATCCCTAATTAATATCAAGTTTTCCATAACATGGGTAGACCTAACTCAATAGGTAAATTCCCATGGGGTAGACCTAACTCAATAGGTAAATTCCCACTTATGGTAATTTATTTTTATGGTATGCTTAATCATACCCAATCTTACATTTATTAACATATTTATTACCCCATCGTTCCCCACGTAAATCGTTCTCATTTCACGACATAATAAAGGGAAAGATCCATCACAACTATCATGGGTTTAGCATATAACTTTGTCATGGGTTAAGAGGATGTCAACTTGCATATATGAACATATATTAACCCAACCACATATAACCCAAACTTGCATATCATCATACACATGATTTGCATAACATATGACATATGAGCTTGCATATTATCATACACATATCTTGCATAACATGTTGAACTTGCATATAAGCATTCTCATAACTTGCATAACATGTTAAACATGCATTTAAGCATACCCATAACTCGCATAAGCATTCATATACTTGCATAAGCATTCACATACTTGCATGCATAACTTGCATATCACATTAAACTTGCATTTAAGCATATACATAACTTGCATAGCATCATGCACATAACTTGCATAATCTTATACACCATTCACATACTTGCATATGAACTTGCATCTTAAAGGAGGATAAACATGCATAACATATAAGGGTATCATCTTGCATATGTATGCATCATATTTCAAAGGATAAACTTGCATGTTATGATTTATGCATAATACCAACCACTTAGCATGCATAAAACCACTTACTTATCATGCATGAAATCAAATACTTATTATGCATAAACCCACCACTTAACTTGCATAAACCCCAAACACTTATCATGCATAAAATCAAATACTTAGTATGTATACAATCAAATACTTTGCATGCATAACATCAAATACTTAACATGCATAACATCAAATACTTAACATGCATAACACCAACTACTTAGCATGCATAAAATCACATGCATAACTTGCATATCATGTTACATATAACTTGCATATATTCTCACATATAGTTTGCATAACATGTCACATATGCATAAATGTTTAATCATGGTGTTTTGCATCATAAAACATGGCCTTAAACTTGCATTTAACATAAAACTTGCAAATCACATATCATACAAACTTGCATAAATACATTTATCCACAAACATAGCCATGTCTTATCACATCCTACCATAATCAATTTAACAATTGATTATTAAAGCCATAGAAACTCACCAAAACCAAGATTAGCAAATCAATGAAGTAAAACTAGTTGCCAAATATGAAGAAGAAGGTGATTAGGGGTTGATTAGCTTGCAACTCTCTTCATTGATTTGTGGAGGCCATGACCAAGTTTCATTTTGCCATAGTTTAATTACAAGATTTAATTATGAATGAATTAGGGTAGGGTTAGGGTCTTATTTATAGGATTAGGTGAGTGTTTTAGGCCCTTAGATTAACCCTAGATTAGATTAGGACCCTTAGATTTAGGAAACCTCTAGAACCAGCCCTCCTAGCCAGCCTGAAACCCAACCTGGTGCAACCTGGTGCACCCAGGTTCACAGAACGGTGCCACCCTGTCGACAGGCAAGTCGACAGGCATGTCGACACCCCTGTCGACAGGCCTGTCGACAGCCCTGTCGACATGGGTTGGGCGGGAAGCTCCCCGCCTGACCCCGCCTGGCCCAATTTAAAATCTGAATTTTAAATTCTTAATTCTGTTTTAGATTTGAATTTTCTGAAAACTTCTTTGGGCCATAACCGGGCCATACGGACTCCGATTCTCGAAAACTCGGACTCTATTTTGCGTATTTTTCCGAGACGAACGCAATGACGCAGCCCGTTACCCCCAATTCCCACATCTGAGATTATTTATCCTATAATTAGTGAATTTTAGTATTAACTAAAATTCGGGGTGTTACATTCTCCCCGCCTTAAAGGATTTCGTCCCCGAAATCTCTAAGCTAAGGAGAATGCATATCCTACCATCCAAACAACCATCTACTCAAACCATCATCAACGGGCATCCATTGTCCTTAAAACAATTTCTAATGATGTATGAGCATATGCAAAAAGTGTGTGTATATGTTCCCTATCTAACGTATGAAAATATGCAAACCATGATAGTGCCATGCATCCATTATGTATGCGAGAGAACCCTATCGACACATACAATATCTACATGAGTGCACAATCATTCACCAAAATGCATCATCCATGTGATAACACAACCATTATACATCCATAAATATATTTTCCTACACACAAATTTATGCAATATGCAATATGAAGTGACTGAGCCGATCTAGTGCCTAGAGTGTGTGTATATGCATCCACGAGCAACCGCTAGCAAACACTTGCATCCACTTGCATCCATCAACCATAACATGTCTCAAACACATGTTTCAACCATATGTTTACCCTATCTAAAGGTCAAAGGTACTAACGAGAGGACATACTAAAGATAAGATAAGCACAAGATATGCGATGAAGGAGAAGCAAAAGGACATACCCTCCGAAAGAAAAGGGTACCTCGAACGCATCTTCGCTTCCGTCTCCCAGGTAGCGTCACTCTCTTCATCTCCCCTTTGTACTTTGATTAGTTGAACCTCTCTGTTTCTCAACTTCCAAATCTCTGACCCAAGGATGCAAGTAGGAGCTCGTCGAATCGTCGCATCACGCTCTACTTCTACTTCTCTAAGCAGGCTCAGCTCTACCGCCTCTGCGGTCTCATGTAGGAACTTTCAAATGTAACCCATGGAATATATCATGTACACCACTAAGCCTGTCGGGCAACTCCACTCTATATGACATCTGTCCAATCCTTTCCTTAATAGGAAACGGTCCAACAACCTTAGTACTCACTTCCCAACAGATCCAAAGTGAACCACATTCCGTAACGGAAATATCTTAATAAAAAGCATGTCCTAATATCAAACTCAAGCTCTGTTCTCCTCTTGTCCGCATAAGATTTCTGTTTATCTTGCGTCGCTTTCATCCTTTTTTGAATCAAATCAATCTTTTCCCGAGGTCTTTCTAACCTCATCGGCCCAAGCAAGATCTCATCCGTAGATTCCTACCAACGTGTAGGTGATCGACAAGGCCTTCCATAAAGAGCTTCGAAAGGTGCCATACCAATACTGGACTGAAAGCTGTTATTATATGCGAACTCCACCAATGGAAGATGCTCTTCCCATGTACCTCCCAAAATCTAAGATACAAAGCCTCAAAAGGTCTTCTAGGACATGATTCACCCTCTCGGTCTGGCCGTCCGTCTGAGGATGATATGCGGTATTCAAACACAACTGAGTCCCTACCGCCTCTTGCAAACTCTTCCGGCACTCGCTAGTGAAGATAGGATCTCGATCACTCACTATGCTAGAGGGTACCCCATGTAATCGAACTATCTCTCGAAGATATACTGAAGCTAGCCATGGAGCAGTCCTCTTGCTCTTCACAGGTATGAAATGGGCGCTTTTAGTAAGTCTATCTACCACCACCCAAATTCCTGTATTACCCTTCCTCGACCTGGGTAACCCGTCAATAAAATCCATCGAGACGCTATCCCACTTCCATTGCGGAACCTCCAATGGGTGAAGCAACCCACCTGGTTTCCCTTGCTCCGCCTTCACTTGCTGGCACACCAAACATCGAGCGACATACTCGGCCACATCTTTCTTCATACCGGCCCAGAAGAAAACCCTCTTCATGTCTTGGTACATCTTATCCCCACCGGGATGTATGGTCATCCTAGAACGGTGTGCGTCATCAAGAATAGCCTTCCTCAAACCCTCGTCTTGCGGTACACAAATTCTACCGTCTCTACGCAAACACCCCTATCGTCTAGGGTGTTCCTACTCGAATGGCTGGACGACTCCCCCCTTATGAGCTTCTCTATCAACTCTACCAACTGTGGGTCGTCCCTCTGTGCTCTTCCAATCCACCCCAAAAGAGTAGGTCTAACCAAGGAGGCTAGCAAACCGGGTACAAAGTCAATGGAAGGTCTAAAGTCAAACTTAGAAATAAACTCTAAGCTCCGTCGTTCAACGAACAATGAACTCAAGGAAAACCTTTTTCTACTTAAGGTGTCCGTTACCATGTTACCCTTACTCATAGGATGCTAAGGATCCCATCCACTTTTGCTGTCCTAAGACTATGCGCTCGAAGAGTCTCCAACACTTCCCTAAGATGTAGGGCATGCTCTTCTCCACCAGGATATCATCCAAAATTATCACAACTGTCTCCCACGCAGACCACCCTAGTCGAACTCGGCATCCCCCAAATGCAAGCCCCAAAGGCCTAAACCAATATCAGACAAACACCCAAGGGATACCTCCTTCGAATTCAGACGACCTACGTGAGATGATACAAATAAAAATGGCTAAATAATTAAGCCCTTGACCAATTCTGGATGTTCTCGCCAGTCTCGCTCCAAAACCGTCGTTTATCCTATACTGGCTCTGCTCAGCCTATTGAGCACATACGAAAACTTATTTCGCTCCTAGAAAAGACCAAAATGTCATCCATAAAGACCATCACAACTTATTTAGGTACTCCCTGAACACCCTTCTCATCAAATCAACAAAGTATGCGGGGGCGTTCGTCAAACCCAATGGCATCACCAGCCACTCATAAAAGAAATCATCCGGAGTCCTAAAGGCAGTCTTTTCTATGCTATCCTCAGCCACTCTCAACTGATGAAATCCTGTGGCTAAGTCCTACTACAAAAATACTGAGGCGCCAGCCAACCGATCAAAGAGATCATCAATCCTTGGCAATGGGTGTCTATTCTTCTTTGTGAGTTTCTTTAGTTCTCTTTAGCCTACACAAAGTCTGAGGGACCCATCCGCCTTTATAACAAAACTATTGGAGCGCCCCACTCCGATATACTTCGTCTTATGAACCCCTTCTCAAGCAAATCGCCTACTTACTTATGGAGTTCCCTCCTCTCGCTAGGAGCCATGTGGCACACTGGCCAAGATACTGGTTTAGCATTATCCACCAGATATATTCGGAAGTCAATCTCCCGCTTCGGAGGTAAGCCCTTCACCTCGTCACACACATCCGGGTATTCCCGGACCGCTCTAACAGATCGCAGACTCTAGACCAACGTGTCAAGCGATTCTAGATACCTTAGCATAACAGATTCTATGGGATTACAAGAGATCTCGAGAGTGTTACCCAGGCGGCCCATAAGCCTAACAACTCTCCCTTCAAAATGAAGAACGGCACTCCTACTAGATAACCAGTCCATGCCCAAAACTAACCCATAGCCCGTGAAGCCCAACAAGCATCACATCTAAACCCAACGCTAAGTATAGAAACTTTCAAACCCAACCACATCATG
Source organism: Allium sativum (assembly GCA_030737875.1). Taxonomy (NCBI): domain Eukaryota; kingdom Viridiplantae; phylum Streptophyta; class Magnoliopsida; order Asparagales; family Amaryllidaceae; genus Allium; species Allium sativum. The sequence continues at coordinate 304,004,766 of CM060916.1, read as the reverse complement.
GAGCCCAATTGGGTTTGAAACAACTAAGGGATCATCTACCAACTGGTGTCTCAGTGCAGTGACTCTACTAGTAATGATGAGATAAACGAACTCGATGCGTCAGAATCAAATAAAGTTCGAATTGGATGATAAAGAAATCCAACCTCCAATCTAGACGGTCTTATCCCCATCTGGTACCCTAGTCGTGAGGGAATACAACTACCCCCCAGAAGATTCCATACCTTGCCCTTGCTTCTTTGGACAATCCTAATAAGGTGTCCTATTCCTCTCAAAAGGATAACCACTTGCCTTCTTCTTCCCTATTCCCCACTCGTAACTTCCCACCTAATGAGGTTTCATCTTTCATTAACCAAACAACTATTTGAGCCTTCCTCCCACCGTCTATCCAATAGATACCTACCAGTCCTCCTCCTTCTTGAACCAACTTCTAATCCGACTAACGTCTAAGTCCCTTGAAGTGGTTTTCCATCCTTATCTATCTTGGAAAGATCATCTATACGCGGAGGGGAAACTCAAAATGAGAGAAAGGAAGAGATTCAAAATGGAGAATTCGAAAGATATAGATATGGCTATTGGGGATTATGCTTTTCTTTCAAAAACTTTTCTCTTAAAAGACATGTTTTTGAAAATACTCCTTTCCAAAAATATTCTTAGAAAATAGTTTTTCTAAAAATTTTATCTGTTCCGGTAACCTTAAGCTCTGATACCACGTGTAACCCCCCACGCCCGCTAAGGTCACTCACAAAGGGAATGCCTTAGTTTTGGTGGAGTATTTTTAGTGAGTATAGAACAGAAAAATTACAACAGGACAGATATAAGTAATACTTGAAAATTTAAAACATCATTTCATTAACAAAACATGTTTGGTTACATCACAAAACCGTAACAAGAGTCAAGTACATAATATCCATCCTGATAAAATAGAAGTACATAATCCCACTGCATAGACAATAGCCATACTAGGAAAGATAAACCGAGCTTTACTTCTACGATCCAAGCCCAAAAGATAGATATAGCGGTCTGATCCAAGCCCACTAGTGCTAGGCCCACTCTGATAACCTGAGGGTTGGGAAAAAGATAAAAACAACGGGGTCAGACATAAGTCTGAGTGAGTCCTATAACCCTAACAATACAACCATTAAAGTAATTAGGGTATGACATAAATAAGGTACGGTACCTCTGGGGATAATGACCACACTAAGTAGCCAACAAAACACAGGATGTACTAAGATAATCGAGAAGACGCATTTATCCACCCAAGGATAATTCTTACACCACCCCAGACTTATTCACCCAAGGGTAATTCCTACACTGCACTACACCAGTTCTACCTAACAAGAGTAATTCCTACTTAAAGGTTGATCCCACTAAGTGTACTTAGTAATTTTTACCCGGTAGTTTCTTGTACCCCTACACAGGTGCCGTCTGCCCCTATTTTTACTAGGTGTACCCACTACCCCCAAGCGATCGGCTCCCTACCGTAGATACCCGTGCTGGTCCCACAAAAGGGGGTGTATCATTCCCCAAAGTGGCTACCATATAATATCACTATGCACGGCTTTATATCTACACGATGCAACAACGACTTACCAACCAGCCCGGGTCCACACACGCATATGAAACCCGTTGATCCCGCGTTGCCACCGCTAACCCGTTTTGGCCGCTTATAGTCAAGTCCAATATGCGTGTCCCGTCACCCGACCAGAGTCGAGCCCACAAAGATACGTTTGGGATATTGGTTGAAATGGGCCCCCACAAGCTACTACTTAAGCTTGCAACTTTTATCTAGTGCATCCCACTTAACCCTTTAACCATGTCCCCTTACATGTTATAATCTTGGTTAAGTCCTTTAATCATATTTCAATTGCCACTTAGGGCACCCACTAGATTTCCACATGCCACCCATGGCACTTACTTAACCCCTTAATCATGTTTAATTACATGTTCCACCTTGGTTAAGTATTCTAATCGTATTCTCACATGCCACCCACGGCACTTACTTAACCCTTTTATCATGTTTAATTACATGTTCCACCTTGGTTAAGTATTCTAATCGTATTTTTCTATTGCCACCCAAGGCAACCCACTAGTTTCCTCCTGCCACCCGAGGCACCCCCACTAGTTACTACATGCCACCCAAGGCACCCACTTAACCCCTCATGTCCCACTACATGCTAATATGGTTAAGTGTTTCTTAATTAATTAAGACCGTGATCTCCCATAAAGACCTCCCACATTAGACTGGCTGTTATGACCGCCTGGTTAAGCCGGTAGAGTCCGGGCAGTCTTACGTCATAACAGAGTCTAACCTCGTGTCTTTACCTTAATCACGTATTTAATTTATGGCTAAGACCTCTCACATTGGGCTGACATTTGTAGCAACTGGTTAAGCCGGTCGGGTCCGGGCAGTTTTACACTACAAATGAGTCCAACCTCGTGTCTTAGTCGATTAATTACACCTAATTAATCACCCCCATATTAATTATCCCTAATTAATATCAAGTTTTCCATAACATGGGTAGACCTAACTCAATAGGTAAATTCCCATGGGGTAGACCTAACTCAATAGGTAAATTCCCACTTATGGTAATTTATTTTTATGGTATGCTTAATCATACCCAATCTTACATTTATTAACATATTTATTACCCCATCGTTCCCCACGTAAATCGTTCTCATTTCACGACATAATAAAGGGAAAGATCCATCACAACTATCATGGGTTTAGCATATAACTTTGTCATGGGTTAAGAGGATGTCAACTTGCATATATGAACATATATTAACCCAACCACATATAACCCAAACTTGCATATCATCATACACATGATTTGCATAACATATGACATATGAGCTTGCATATTATCATACACATATCTTGCATAACATGTTGAACTTGCATATAAGCATTCTCATAACTTGCATAACATGTTAAACATGCATTTAAGCATACCCATAACTCGCATAAGCATTCATATACTTGCATAAGCATTCACATACTTGCATGCATAACTTGCATATCACATTAAACTTGCATTTAAGCATATACATAACTTGCATAGCATCATGCACATAACTTGCATAATCTTATACACCATTCACATACTTGCATATGAACTTGCATCTTAAAGGAGGATAAACATGCATAACATATAAGGGTATCATCTTGCATATGTATGCATCATATTTCAAAGGATAAACTTGCATGTTATGATTTATGCATAATACCAACCACTTAGCATGCATAAAACCACTTACTTATCATGCATGAAATCAAATACTTATTATGCATAAACCCACCACTTAACTTGCATAAACCCCAAACACTTATCATGCATAAAATCCAATACTTAGTATGTATACAATCAAATACTTTGCATGCATAACATCAAATACTTAACATGCATAACATCAAATACTTAACATGCATAACACCAACTACTTAGCATGCATAAAATCACATGCATAACTTGCATATCATGTTACATATAACTTGCATATATTCTCACATATAGTTTGCATAACATGTCACATATGCATAAATGTTTAATCATGGTGTTTTGCATCATAAAACATGGCCTTAAACTTGCATTTAACATAAAACTTGCAAATCACATATCATACAAACTTGCATAAATACATTTATCCACAAACATAGCCATGTCTTATCACATCCTACCATAATCAATTTAACAATTGATTATTAAAGCCATAGAAACTCACCAAAACCAAGATTAGCAAATCAATGAAGTAAAACTAGTTGCCAAATATGAAGAAGAAGGTGATTAGGGGTTGATTAGCTTGCAACTCTCTTCATTGATTTGTGGAGGCCATGACCAAGTTTCATTTTGCCATAGTTTAATTACAAGATTTAATTATGAATGAATTAGGGTAGGGTTAGGGTCTTATTTATAGGATTAGGTGAGTGTTTTAGGCCCTTAGATTAACCCTAGATTAGATTAGGACCCTTAGATTTAGGAAACCTCTAGAACCAGCCCTCCTAGCCAGCCTGAAACCCAACCTGGTGCAACCTGGTGCACCCAGGTTCACAGAACGGTGCCACCCTGTCGACAGGCATGTCGACACCCCTGTCGACAGGCCTGTCGACAGCCCTGTCGACATGGGTTGGGCGGGAAGCTCCCCGCCTGACCCCGCCTGGCCCAATTTAAAATCTGAATTTTAAATTCTTAATTCTGTTTTAGATTTGAATTTTCTGAAAACTTCTTTGGGCCATAACCGGGCCATACGGACTCCGATTCTCGAAAACTCGGACTCTATTTTGCGTATTTTTCCGAGACGAACGCAATGACGCAGCCCGTTACCCCCAATTCCCACATCTGAGATTATTTATCCTATAATTAGTGAATTTTAGTATTAACTAAAATTCGGGGTGTTACAACCACTTTGATTTCAAATCTGGTTTTATAAACCGTTTCTTATATTAGAAATCCTCGTTCGGTAAATCTTTTACTTAATTCCTTTAATTAAGTAAATATTCACTAAACATAACTTCTAACTCAAAACATTATTTCACTTATACATTTTGAGTTATATTCAAAAATCCCTCGTCAAATATTTTTAATTCATCTATTTGGGCCTTCCTATATTAAAGCTTATATTGGATAAAAATCTGCTCTCCACCTTCTTTACAACAAGAACCCTTTACCTGGATTTTATTTCCAAAATCCCTTTACCAACCTTTAACCAAAATCACTATATGTATTTTCCCCTGCTTTTGAAATCCTTATTTCAATTATAATGTTTCGTTTAAACCAATCTTTAACTTTTCGAAGTTATCGTTTTGGTTTAAAAACCCTTTTCTAAACCTCGCTTGGATTTTCCCCTACATACTTATAATAATCCCTAAGCAAAATTAAACAACCTCTTATATTTTATTTTAAACCTATTACCATTACCGTATTCCAGTCCATCAGAAATATATTTATCCTCTATCTTAATTATTTCGTTCCAATTGAATTCTATTTTACTTAATTTAACAATTTAGAAAAATCCTATTTAAATCTCTATATGTACTTACAAAATCCATTTTCCAATCTCGTTTGAACACTTGGGTTATAAATCCCTTTATAACACCCTTATTTGGCTCTAATCGAACTTGTCGCTACTTAACTACATCTTACCTGAAACCCAATTCCAAATCATTTCTTTAAACCATTATTAACTGAAATAATAATTAACTTTAACATTAACTATAAATAGAAAATTTATCACCTTTAAAAGCTTATCAAATAATTAATGTATTTAACATTAACTAATTTAGTAAATTCCTTTAATTATAGTTAATCGAAGATTAACTAATATTTAGCACTATTTATTAAATTTAATGGATATTCAGAAAATCCAATTAATTCCATTATCAACTTAATTTCATTATTAGTTTAGTTGATTTTGTCAACCGTACATATCAGTTAGCAGTTCACTAATTTTCATTTGTCATTTCCCTTTTTAAATTAATTAAATATCTTAATTAATCTAAAACCACTATTTAATTATTTTAAAAACAATTATTCCATTTTACCAATCCCGTAGGTAAACACTTTGGCTTTCTGCTTTTAGAACTCGTATACATCATAAGATTTCATTACATAAACCCCTTAAGTAATTCTTTTATAAACTCAATTTAAAATATATATTTATAAATTTCTAGTTTAATTACTTATATAGAATAATTAAAAAACTTCAATTCAGTTATAAAATAATTTATAACTTTAAAACTACGTTAATTCAGCTGATGGTAGAATGACGTCTAAAAACAACATTTTTGGCCATTCTATGCCAACTTCCCAATCAACACTACCGGTTGATTTTAATTACAACAATGATGGATATATATTCAACCATCAACATTCAAATGGGTTTTAGTGTCAGTCAGGGTGTATAATTCATATATGAAGAAAATGCACCACAAATAAAATATAGTTTATTTAAGGAATCCGGTCGGATCCCTCGAACCTATCCTTCTCCACATCACAGATAACAGTTGATAAAAATATTAGAATTAAATACAATGCATATAAAATGATGAAATAATGACAACCAAACAAATAGCAAATAACCAATTTGCATCCATCGCATCCAATCAGCCAATTTATACTGTTAACGGTAAATTATATTTTTCTATGAATGTACCACATCACAAGATTCCAGAAGGTGTGAGAATTAACTCACCAGTTTATTTCAGTTGACAGTGGTCGCGTTTGTTCCTTTTTATTTTGAATGATCATTTAAAATTATCTGAAATTCCAAGCAGCTCAAATCGATACCCAGTAAACGCATTCACCTAGGCCTCATCCCTGCGATCCCAACGGATCCTGTTTCGTGAGATTTCGTTATCGTATGTAAAAGTTATACAAAAATTAAATATATATATATATATATAAATCGATTATTCACTAAACTAATTATTAATTAATTATTAAAAACTAAATTACCATTACCTTAATTAAACAAATCTTTGGACGCTCCCTAATCCACGTCAGCACCAACAAAGGAAAAACGCGTTCTCCTTTTTACTTCCTCCTCAAACCCGATCTTCCTCCTTTGATACACGCTGCCACCATCCGTTCACACAACCCGCCACCAACAGTTGATCACCGCATCGCCTCCATGGCATTTGAGACCACCGGAGCCACCTCACCGCAATCGCCACTCCATGAACCACCTTCACCACATCCCGCCTGTCAGCAAATCAAAGGAGCTCACTAGAAATCGAAAGAGAACGGAATCCGTTCATGATCCGATTACCACCGCCATTGACCACCTGAAATCACCAGATTGTCACCAATGTCACTGCTACCCAACGTGCCACCTCGACCTTCAGACCACTTCTTCCCTCAACCACTACCGCCGCCGGAATTGGTGAATTTCTGTTCGTCACTTCGAAAAATCAACCCAGAACCCATTCTCCGTTCATCTCAACCCCACGACCACCAGAGAACCCGAGACCGGTACCAAATCGAAGCCTGAACTCTCCTCTTCCATTTCCCCCAGGTCCCGACATCTGTAGATCATCCAATCTCCCACAATCAGGCCAAAAACGAAACTGTCCAGTTTCAAATTTTATTCGACTCCGACCACCACATGCTCCGATCACCCCCAACTTTTTACTAGATCTAGGTATCGAGCCAATCTACACTTTTGCTTCAGGTCTCCCATGTCGATTCATTACAGATTGGAAGGAATAAATTGTTTTGTGAACATGGACTTTTATGTAAATATGGAGGACGGAAATGAACTGGTGGTTGGATTTTCTGGTTTGGAGGGGTATATATAACATTGAAATAATATATTTTATGTTGATTTGACGAACGATGTTGACTAACGATTTTTATTTCGTACCAATTGCTATTTTTAACACTGTTTATTCGCTCCTGTGCTCACGTACAAACTCCGTTCAAGGCAGACATGGACGGCATAGTATAATTTGAGGATACGGTCCTAATAAAATTTGTTTCGTCGAAATCCGAGTTCGTTTGCTCAAACGGCACTCGTTCACGTCCAAATGACTTTTTATTTGCATTTTATTTTGCCACGCTCACAGAATAGCTCCGATTGACACGCAACTTGAAATCAAGCTATAATTTACTGTTACGGTCCCAATAAAATTTGTTTTGTCGAAAACGAAGGTCGTTTGAATAAAGCCCCTTTTATAACTGCCCAATTCAAATAAAATAAACCAATTTTAAAATACCTCAATTTAATAATAATAAAATATTGTAATTGACCATACACGAGCAGAATTTCATATACTATTAAAATAAAATAACTCGGATTGAGTTTGAAGCCAAATCGATATTATAAATATTTAAAAACCCATTATTTTATATAAATAAATGTTATAATTTATAAAGGAATTCCACAGCGACTATTTTAAAATTTGATTTGAACATAAAATAAAATATACGCAATGAAAACTGGAATTTTCTCTTTCATTAGAAAAATATCGTCAATCAGATTCTAGCATTTCTTGTTTTGAGAAAATCCGACCAATATTGGATCCTATATAGTTGTCTAAAGTACAAAACGCCAAATTACGAACTACCGCGCCGCTGCAGCTCGTTGTATAATTAAATTATAAAATATACGTTCTAACATCGTTTTAATAACGGAATCTATAATTTCAATTCGAACGATATTAAACCATTTAAAATTGCCCGTTCACTTTATACAGTAAATTTAATATTTTCCCCAAATGTTCCAAAAATAAATTATTATTATATTATTAATATAAATAATATTCAAAGTAAAAATAGTTAAATTCAGTTGTATAAACTCAAATCAATATTTTAAATAAATAAAATATTTCAAATAAATGGTCAGAAAATATGGGACATTACATTCCTTCCCCCTTAAAATAATTTCGTCCTCGAAATTGCTAAGGTAGAAAGAACGCTACAACCCATTATCTTTATAAAAATAATAAATTTAAAATTCGATTTTATTCCCAAAACAAATCTAATCGGTCGTAAAACCAAATTAGTTCAAATAAAAGAATTTCCCAAAAATCTTCAAAAAATTTCTAACACCTTAAATTTGGCAGAGTCTCCCCTGTACGGAGGACATCTGCAATATCGCAGGTTCAAGCAATAGATATACCTCAACCAACACGGTTGGAAAAATAAAATAAAAATCCAAACTCAAAACCCAAACAGAATCCAAAATTTCATATTTTCGTAGGCGTAACTTTTTGCGAGCGTTATTATGCAATAAGCGATATATAATATGCGAGCTTGCTTAATCATAATGCAGCTTTATTCAAACTAGATCTGATTAACTCCAGAATTTCTCTCTTGGATGGATTTTAAAGCTGAATTGGCACTTCTGCACCTGTTCTCAACTCAAATGAATTTCATCAGTCATCTCAACAATGCCAGCTATGTTCAAAACATCCATACCATTCATATCATCCCATTTTACACACAATTCAATCCATACAAGGTTATAATTATTTATAATTACTTCATTTATTTCTTTAATTATCCATTCAAATTTATTTATCTGGATGGATTCATTCGAATTATTTTTTTCGGATTGGTTTTAACAAAGTTGATTCAGGTTCAGGTTTATATCCATGAGATCGAGCACACCATCCAAACATATCATACAATCAGCATTAACAAATCAATCGATTTCCCATACTATAATAACCTTTACTTTTATTTTATTATAAAACAAATTGGGCAAAAATAATTTCAAAAATAATTTTATATCAAATTACAAATACGTGCTCTCATAAATATAATCAAACTCAATCTGGGGTATTATAACCCTATCTCTATCGAGTCACGCCACAGAGCCAAGGTTATCACTAAACCAATAGCTCTGATACCACTGTAATGACCCGGGCAAAAATTCGACGCTCGAATTTTCGACAATAATACACCAACCCATATTACTTACCAAAAACCCGCGTATCGAACCCCAGATTGTTCATACAAAGAAATTAGAGGATGAGAAAAGAAAGAAAGAAATATTAGAATAGAAGAAAGAAGAAGAACATCACATCAGAATCTCACAGTGGAACGAATAAAATATAATATAACAAATCTCTTTATACCAAAAAGAACTGTTTATACATACCAATCATCAGAGTACAACATATATCAATCACAGTGGAAAATATCTTTAAACAACTAACGGTGAAGCCTCCTGCTTCCAGCTCCTGAAACTCCAAGCGAACCTAACCTGGAAATAAACCCGGTCCAACCCGAGCACATTTGAAGCAAAGCAAAATTCACCGGGTCAGTCTGGATTGCTTTCAGTGGTAAATCCATAGCATAAAATAACTTGTTTAACTTTTGGGAAATCCTTTTTGAAATAAAAAGGATAATAGTAAGACTAACCCACACATAAACATGGATGGTTTTTACCGCACTATAATCCAATTTTTTTTGAAATCATACTTTGTTCTGATATTATAATAGTGTCTAAATACAATTAGATAACAATTTAGCGGAACGCTTGCATCTCACGCTCCACATATATAATATACAAATCAAAACCGCGGGCGCTTATTGCATATTGAATTCCAACTATGACAAGGTATGGGACCACCTCCCGATAGTGTATCTCTAGAGGCGAATACACTGGGATCAACAAGAACGTCTTGCTACCCGGCCCACACATGACCGACCAACCATTTCGCTTGAGTGTATCGAATGTATATCACCAATGGTTGGGATCAGCAAACGTTTCTCGAAAGGGACAACATCGATAAATTAAAGAAGCAAAATGAATTTCTCTAGATAGGTGATTATACACCCTAATGGGAACGACCCACATAGCCATGTTGCCTGCCCGATTTTTGTCATTTCCCGGTTGTGAGGCTTGAGGTTAGAATTTATCTCTAGAACATTTGGTCATCATTCACTTTGAATGCCACAATGTCAGATCCGTCAAATCACTAATTGATGCCCACAAATATACTCTGGGTATAGAAGAAGTGCCCCTCTTCGCCACCAACTCGGTATATTTGTAAAAATCAACGTACGTGGTTTTAAGGAAATACTTTATCAGACATTCGTCCATATAAGTCACCCAGGAACAGGAAGAACCGAAAGCACCCTCCTACTGCATCCAACATAGGAATCACCCCATGGATCAATAGCGAGAAGTCCTTGCAATCCGTAGATTTCAACCACGACAGAATCACAAACCAAATAACCCTTGTTGCAAGCCAGAGGAATTTGATAAGTAGTCCTTCCGCTTATGAAGATCCACGGTCTTCAATTGCTCCATCTTCAATTACCATCTTCACGTACCTGTTGGTTCGGAATAGTTTTCGAATATAATTTCGATCCCGGTCTTTCCGTACCAATAATCATATTGGTCTGGTTTGATAGTCGGTGATTTAACTATCAAATAACAAAGGTGTGAATAAAATGAGTTTACTGATTCAGTATTTGACATTACCTGGCCTATTTAAAATATATTTACAAATGGTAAATCAACTTTTAAATATTCCAATATATTGAAAACATTATATTTATTCTTATTTATAACAAAACTATTTTAAATACTTTGGAGCATGTATATATGTATATACTCAGCTTTTCATTTCTTTTGGAAATATCGATATATTTCTTCTAAACCTTTTTCCCTTTTCTTTATGTTCTGGTATCACTATATACTAACATTTATAACATTTAATGGTATAAACCAAATTTCCAATTTTGATATGATAAATCAAATGTCAAATATATATAATTTAAAATCAAATATTCTTATTCACCTTGTACTAATAATTATATTCAAAAACCTCGTACTTTGGGTTCAATATTCCTCGTATGGGACAATTTACCCATTGCCAACACTTTCCACTCGTTCCGAACCAATACCATTCCTCAGTAATAGTGAAGCCATTCAAGTTGGGGTATTTTATTTACCTCTCAGACCTTGACCGACAACGTTCTTACCTTAGAATATATTAGTTTGTCACTTAACCACTACTATTCATTTACCACTTTGATTTCAAATCTGGTTTTATAAATTGTTTCTTATATTTGAAATCCTCGTTCAGTAAATATTTTACTTAATTCCTTTAATTAAGTAAATATTCACTAAACATAACTTTTAACTCAAAACATTATTTCACTTATACATTTTGAGTTATATTCAAAAATCTCTCGTCAAATATTTTTAATTCATCTATTTGGGCCTTCCTATATTAAAGCATATATTGGATAAAAATCCACTCTCCACCTTCTTTACAACAAGAACCCTTTACCTGGATTTTATTTCCAAAATCCCTTTACAAACCTTTAACCAAAATCACTATATGTATTTTCCCTTGCTTTTGAAATCATTATTTCAATTGTAGTGTTTCGTTTAAACCATTCTTCAACTTTTCGATGTTATCGTTTTGGTTTAAAAACCCTTTTCTAAACCTCGCTTGGATTTTCCCCTGCATACTTATAATAATGCCTAAGCAAAATTAAACAACCTCTTATATTTTATTTTAAACCTATTACCATTACCCTATTCCAGTCTATCACTAATATATTTATCCTCTATCTTAATTATTTCATTCCAATTGAATTCTATTTTACTTAATTTAACAATTTAGAAAAATCCTATTTAAATCTCTATATTTACTTACCAAATCCATTTTCCAATCTCGTTTGAACACTTGGGTTATAAATCCCTTTTTAACACTCTTATTTGGCTCTAATCGAACTTATCGCTACTTAACTACATCTTACCTGAAATCCAATTCCAAATCATTTCTTTAAATCATTATTAATTGAAATAATAATTAACTTTAACATTAACTATAAATAGAAAATTTATCACCTTTAAAAGCTTATCAAATAATTAATGTATTTAACATTAACCAATTCAGTAAATTCCTTAAATTATAGTTAATCGAATATTAACTAATATTTAACACTATTTGTTAAATTTATTGGATATTCAGAAAATCCAGTTAATTCCATTATCAACTTAATTTCATTATCAGTTTAAATTAAACACGGTTGATTTTGTCAACCGTACATATCAGTTAGCAGTTAACTGATTTTCATTTGTCATTTAACTTTTTAAATTAATTAAATATCTTAATTAATTTATAACCACTATTTAGTTGTTTTAAAAACAATTATTTCATTTTACCAATCCCTTAGGTAAATACTTTGGCTTTCTGCTTTTAGAACTCGTATACATCATAAGATTTCATTACATAAACCCCTTAATTAATTCTTTTATAAACTCAATTTAAAATATATATTTATAAATTTCTAGTTTAATTACTTATATAGAATAATTAAAAAACTCCAATTCGGTTATAAAATAATTTATAACTTTAAAACTGCGTCAATTCACCTGACGGTAGAACGACGTCTAAAAACAACATTTTTGGCCATTCACTGCCAACTTCCCAATCAACACTGTCGTTTGATTTTAATTACAACAATGATGGATATATATTCAATCACCAACATTCAAATGGGTTTTAGTGTCAGTCGGGGTGTATAATTCATATATGAAGAAAATGCACCACAAATAATATACAGTTTATTTGAGGAATCCGGTCGGATCCCTCCAACCTGTCCTTCTCTACATCACAGATAACAGCTGATAAAAATATTCGAATTAAATATAATGCATTTAAAACGATGAAATAACGGCAACCGAACAAACAGTAAATAACCAATTTGCATCCATCGCATCCAATTAGCCAATTTATACTATTAAAGGTAAATTATATTTTTCTATGAATGTACCACATCACAGGAATCCAGAAGGTGTGAGTATTAAATCACCAGTTTATTTCAGTTGACAGTGGTCACGTTTGTTCCTTTTTATTTTGAACGATTGTTTAAAATTATCTGAAATTCCAAGTAGCTCCAATCGATACCCAGTCAGCGCCATCATCTAGGCCTCGTCCCTGCGATCCCAACGGATCTTATTTCACGAGATTTCGTTATCATATGTAAAAGTTATAAAAAAATTAAATATATATATATATATAAATCGATTGTTCACTAAACTAATTATTAATTAATTATTAAAAGCTAAATTACCATTACCTGAATTAAACAAATCTTTGGACGCTCCCTAATCCACGTCAGCACCAATAAAGGAAAAACGCGTTTTCCTTTTTACTTCCTCCTCAAACCCGATTTTCCTCTTTTGATACACGCTGCCACCATCCATTCACATAACTTGCCACCAACAGTTGATCACCGCACCGCCTCCATGGCATCTGAGACCACCAGAGCCACCTCACCGCAATCTCCACTCCACGAACCACTTTCACCAGAGACCGCCTGCCAGCAGATCAACGGAGCTCGCCACAAATCGAAAGAGAATGGAATCCGTTCATGCTATGATTGCCACCTCCATTGACCACCTAAAATCACCAGACCGCCACCAATGTCACCGCCACCCATCAGGCCACCTTGACCTTCAGACCGCTTCTTCCCTCAACCACTACCGTCACTGGAATTGGTGAATTTCCGTTCATCACTTCGAAAAATAAACCCAGAACCCATTCTCCGCTCATCTTAACCCAACGACCACCTCCGACCACCAGAGAACCCGAAACCGCTACCAAATCGAAGCCTGAACTTTCCTCTTCAATTTCCCCCAGGTCCCGACATCTGTAGATCATCCAATCTCCCACAATCAAGCCAAAAATGAAACTGTCCAGTTTCAGATTTTACTCGACTCCGACCACCATAGTGCTCTGATCACCCCAACTTTTTACTGCAGCTAGGTATCGAGCCGATCTACACTTTTGCTTCAGGTCTCCCATGACGATTCATTACAGATTGGAAGGAATAAATTGTTTTGTGAATAGGGACTTTTATGTAAATATGGAGGATGGAAATGAACTGGTGTTTGGATTTTCTAGTTTGGAGGGGTATATATAATGTGGAATTAATATATTTTATGTTGATTTGACGAACGATGTTGACTAACGATTTTTATTTCGTACCTATCGCTATTTTTAATGTTGTTTATTAGCTCCTATGCTCACGTACAAACTCCGTTCGAGGAAGAAATGGATGGCGTAGTATAATTTGATGATATGGTCCTAATGAAACTTGTTTTGTCGAATTCAAAGTTCGTTTGCTCAAACGGCGCTCGTTCACGTCCAAATGATTGTTTTATTTGCATTTTATTTTGCCATGCTCACAGAATAGCTCTGATTGACGCGCAATTTGAAATCTAGCAATAATTTACTGTCGTGGTCCCAATAAAATTTGTTTCGTCGAAAACGAAGGTCGTTTGAATAAAGTCCCTTTTATAACTACCCAATTCAAATAAAATAAACCAATTTTAAAATACCTCAATATAATAATAATAAAATATTGTAATTGGCCATACACGAGCAGAATTTCATGTACTATTAAAATAAAATAACTCGGATTGAGTTTGAAGCCAAATAGATATTATAAATATTTAAAAACCCTTTATTTTATATAAATAAACGTTATAATTTATAAAGGAATTCCACAGCGACTATTTTAAAATTTTATTTGAACATAAAATAAAATCTACTATATGAAAACTGGATTTTTCTCCTTCATTAGAAAAATATCGTCAAACAGATTCTAGCGTTTCTTGTTTCGAGAACTCCGACCAATATTGGATCCTGTATAGCTGTTTAAAGTTCAAAACGTCAGATTACGAACTACCGCGTCGTTGCAGCTCGTTTTATAATTAAATTATAAAATAAACGTTCTAACGTCGTTTTACTAACTAAATCGCTACTATAATTTCAATACGAACGATATTAAACCATTTAAAATTGCCCGTTCACTTTATACAATAAATTCAATATTTTCCCCAAATATTCCAAAAATAAAATATTATTTTATTATTAATATAAATAATATTCAAAGTAAAAATAGTTAAATTTAGTTATATAAACTCAAATCAATATTTTAAATAAATAAAATATTTCAAATAAATGGTCAGAAAATACGGGACATTACAATTTATTTGTATAAAATAAAAACTTAACCTTACATTTCCTCCTTACTAATTTCCTTTACTTCGTATATTCTCCCATTTTCACCAAACATCACATTATTATTTCTTTAATGAAAATAATAAATTATCACTAACCTCTTTTACGATTACCAACTAATATCATCTTCAAATAATCTTGATGTTGTTCAAGTTGGGGTATTTTAATTACCTCTCAGACCTTGATCAACAACGTTCTTATCCTCAGATAAATATAAGTTGTATTTAAACCAATATTCTATTCCATTCTCAAAACAAATTCCATTATAAATTGGATTTGGTTATAGAATCCTACGACCCACTTCTTTACCCGAATTCACTTTTACCAATCTCCTTTCAAATCTATTCGACCATTTCCCACTTTGGAAATCTTATTTAAATTTTCCCCTTTTTACTTGATCTCATTTTCAAGTATCGTTAATGTAAAATTAACGCCTTAACACTTTAAACCTCATTTACATAACCTTGGTATATGTAACAACCCGAAAATCTGGGCCAGTTTAAAAATTTTATTTTGGCAATTTTAGCGAATTCTAATTATTTAAAATAGATATTTTAAATAAAATCAACGAGAAATTTAGTTTGAATATAATTCGAACGTATATATTATACGCGTCGTCGTTAGAATATAAATATTTATATATAATTATAAATAGAATTGAAAATGGCGCGGTAGTTCGATAATTCGATTTCAAACTTCAATTGAATGTACCGGGTGCAAAACAATCCGGATTTTAGTGAAACCAAAAATAATAGGATCTAATTGATAATATCTTTCCAACGAATCCAACCAATCGAAATTTCATGGCAGGAATCAAAAGATATGTCCAGTTGAAAATTCTGAATAGTCGCTATGGAATTCAGGCCCTTAAAAATAGACATTTTGCAAACGACCTCGGATTTCGACGAAACCAGTTTTGTTGGGTCCGTGATGTAAGATTATTGTTAGGTTTCAAATTTCATAATTTTTCGAGTCAATATGTGAGCGTGGCATAGGAAAACGCGTTTGACCAGTTTCAGTTGATTTTAATCGACTGGAAATTGGCCATTTTTCTAACGGTCTTAGAATTCGACGAAACTAGTTTTGTTAGGACCGTATCGTCAATACGAAGCTAGAAGATATTTTTCGGGAATTTTTCTAGTTAGTATGTGACCCCGGTAATTTGAAATGTACGTTTAAAATTCAATATAAAGATTTAAATGTAAATTTAACGGAAACTGATAGTAACAGTCGAATCAGCCTACGATACATATCCCATTGTGTTCGGAATGGGGGTATTTAGCTAGGGGCGACAGTCGTTGGGCGCGATTTTGAGTTCGTATTGATATGAGGGTATTTTGGTTTTAAAATAATAAAATATAATATAAATTTAATACAAATACCACCCCCACACCCTTTCAGAGACCCTAGCCGCCGCTGTATTAAATCAGCGATGCAAATCGCCTCGTTCTTCCTCCCTCCCGATCTCCCTCGTCAGTCAATGAAAATCAGTGGGTCCGGAAGCAAATGAAAGAGCATCACGAGCTCAATATAATGAATGGTGGTGATGGGCACTAGTGGAGTAATCGGGCTGGATTTTGTTCGAGAAGCGGAGGCGTTAGCGGCGAATTTCTGGGCCAAGGGGAACTTCGAGTTGGCCAAAGGGGGGTGGCGCCGGTGGAGCTCGAGAAGCCAGTTCTGGTGGTGGGTGGCGATCGACGCCAGGGCGGTCATGGGAGGAGCGGTGGTCGGTCAACGACGGCAAGAAATGGGTTCGGCGGATGTCTGTTATCAACGAGGGATGAAGAAGGACTTCAGAGGGGGGCGGCCTAATTTTAGCAGATAAAGGTTTAACAGTTTTTTTATTTTATTTTTAGTTTTTATTTTATGTAAGCAGTTTAAATAAAATACTTTGTTGAAAATATAAAGATACTTTGTTTTGAAAATATAAAGATACTTTGTTTTGAAAATATAAAGATACTTTGTTTTGAAAATATAAAGTTACTTTGTTTTGAAAATGTGATTTTTTATATATAGAATATCGAAATAAAAATAGAATTTTTATATAATGAACTTCGAAATAAAAATAGAATTTTTATATAATGAACTTCGAAATAAAAATAGAATTTTTATATAATGAACTTCGAAATAAAAATAGAATTTTTATATATTAAACATCGAGGTAAAAATATGATTTTTATATATTGAATAAGATAGTAAAAATTCGATTTTTACATATGTAGAGAATACGGGCAACAAAGCGACAAAGGAGAGATTGGCGAAGATTTTATGCAAGGAAGTGCCGTGGAGCTTGGATAGCTATATGTGAGAATTTCTCACCTTTCAATTTAATTTTTCTAGTTATATATATATACTAGGATGCAGACGGTGTTTAGTAGCACCCGACACCCGTCATCCACAGACCATGGATGGCTTGTTTGTTAAATTGTTTGGTTGAGTAGTTAGTTAGAATATTTGATTGAATGGAAATTGTTTGGTGAAATGAAATTGATTTGATTGATGTGTGAATGGCGTGGGCCTTCACTAGACCGGGGATAAGGCTAGGCCTTGTCCCGTTTCTAGTATCGTGCCGTTATGCCACCGAAATTTTCTAAAATAAGTTAGAAAATAAAAATACCATTTTATTTAAAAGAATGAACTGAATAGAAATTCATATGTTGGAATAAAATGTTTTATCGTTAAAAATATAATTTTTAACGTGAATGTGAATAAATAAAATATTCATTTACAAACCAGACGGTTTGTTTATGTACACCTATTTGAAGGACATTTATTGGGTCGATAAATTTTACACATCGCCCAACTGCACAAATAAAATCTGTGTTTGATTGTTTGAAACCCCACACGGGTGTTGGGATGAAATTTGAAGTTCACTCATCCTGATTTATTGAATATGTCGATCGATTGATTGACAGGCTGTTATAAGCGTTAGATATCTATATTTGATGCTTATACGGTGTAGTGCACTTTGGTTGATGGTTGATTATTTTTCAATGCTATTATATACGTGTGTAGTATGAAAATCCATATAATTAACATTATATGGTGATTGATTGGGCCTCATTCCAATTTGAAAAATAAAGAATATTATAAAATAAAAGTTCATGTGTTGACAGTACTCATCCATTGAGATTGGTCATGTGTTGAACGAAATATTTTAGTAATAAAATTTATATCTTTATCAATATAAAATAAAGGTTCATGTGTTGACAGTACTCATCCATTGAGATTGGTCATGTGTTGAACGAAATATTTTGATAATAACAACTATTTTTAAAAAAGAAATATTTGAAATAGAATATTTGAAAATAGAAATTTATGAAGCCGTGTTGATTAGATTGACGCCATTTTGACGTGAACAATATTTATATCGATTTTATTCATTTTGAAATGAATTAAAAATAAAACGATTTCGAAATGAATTGAATTGAAAACGATTTCGAAATGAATTAAAAATAAAACGATTTCGAAATGAATTGAATTGAAAACGATTTCGGAATGAATTGAAAACGATTTCGAAATGAATTAAAAATAAAACGATTTCGAAATGAATTGAATTGAAAACGATTTCGAAATGAATTGAATTGAAAACGATTTCGAAATGAATTGAATTGAAAATGATTTCGAAATGAATTGAATTGAAAACGATTTCGAAATGAATTGAATTGAAAACGATTTCGAAATGAATTGAATTGAAAACGATTTCGAAATGAATTGAATTGAAAACGATTTCGAAATGAATTGAATTGAATTGAAAACGAATTCAAAATTGAATTGAAAGCGAATTGAAATGAATTCAAAGTGAATTGAAATGAATTCAAAGTGAATTGAAATGAATTCAAATTGAATTGAAATTTGAATTGAATAGAAATGAATTTTAAAGCGAATTTATAAAGAAAAATTCAATTTTGATTTGAATTGAAATGAAAGTTGAAATTGCTTTTGAAACGAATTTTAAAACTATTTATATAATTCGTTTTAAATAAGAAATCGACGAAATATATATTATATATATTATATATATAATATAATGGCCTGAATAGAACGCGCCGCGCCGCGGCAGTTCGCGAATTTCGACCATTTATTTCAAACGGACATTACGGGAGATCCGACCGTCGGATTCTCCTAAAATCGGAACCATTGGGTTCGTATCGAAAAGAGCTTTCTAACGAATATGAGAAATTAGAAATCTAATGGTTGGATTTGGAATTATGTCCAAATCAAATTCGAAAAGGTCGCTGTAAGTGCAGTTCGATGGCCATTGAAGGAAATCGACTGTACGGGCCTTGATAAAATTATTAAAAATAGTAATAATTTGTGTAAAATCATAAGAAATGATTTGTGAAGATTTGGGATGAAAAACTCCATATTTGAAAAGATAAAAATAGACTTTTATCGAATTGAACTAGTTTTGAACTAGAAATATAATTCTATTTATTTTTAAATAAATAAATTGAATTTGAAAAGGGTTTTGAAAATAACCAGAATATCCAATGATTGCATTGGAGTGGATTTGAATCGAAATTGTCTTCGGAATATTTCGATGTTGGAATTCGTGATTATACAGGTGTTGTTATGGAAATTTGAAAGATATATATATATATATATATCGTTATTTCCAATACGACATTTGTTAGTCGTAGAATTTGATATTGAATATAAGCCGATATATTTTCTATTCAGAGCCTTGTATTGAATATCGAATGTGATTTGGGTTTGTCGTGAATGGTGTCTTCACTAACACTGTTCTTGAACCCAGTTGAGAAAGGATTAAATCTTTTTATTTAGATTTAATGAAGTGTACCAATTAAATAATATTTAATTGGAATTGAATCGATATTGATTGTTGGGTTTATCGTGAACAGTGTTTTGAATAACACTCGTTCTTTAGCCCGATAATTAATGGAATGTGACTTTGGGTTTATCGCGAACCGTGTTTTTAAATGACACTGATTCTTTAACCCAGTTAACGATTAAAACTAAGTGGAGTTTTAATGAATCTTTAATTAGATTGAAATAATCGAAATGGAGTATCACCAGTTTTGCTCCAGGCGATAGTTAAATCTTTAATTAGATTTGGACGTGAAATGGTAATTGAAATTACCGATAACACTGTGGTGTTAGATATGAAGTATTACCAGTTTTACTTCATGGGGATAAATAGGTTGGGATAGGGAAATTAAAATAAATGATTACTTCGGTAAGGTTCGCTAATCCCGACTAGTTTTGAATTGATATTCAAAAATAGATTAAAGAATAAATTCAAGAAATTTATCTTGGATAAAATTAATGGGAATCTTTCCCTATGAATGTGAAATCAGAAACTAACTGTCGGTTAGCTAAGCAGAATGGTTTTCTGGATATTGATCTGATGTTGGTTTCGGCCTTCGGGGTTAATATTTGGGGAATTATTCTCTTGATTAATTTACGGTTAGTGACTGATGAATTGGAATGAGGCGTATGTTGTGTTTGTGTAACACTTATTTAAAGTATACGCGAGTTATTCGGAAAGACCGGGTTTATCCCATTCTGAATAACTGATACGACGATAAGTCGAAGATGAAGACGGTGGTCGAAGACCAGAAGTCTTCACGTTGTTTGGGTAATTACTGATGATCTTGATTGGGCTGTACACCCAAGAAGATGGAAACAGTTAGTGATCGTCCAGACGTACTTGGAGATCGATGGATATGCGGGGTACTAGGTGCCTCCGGTTTCGTTCAGACCCAGAACGGACTTGTAAATGGACTGTGTGTCTGACATTGGATTTTAGTCCGTGTGATTGATCTCTATTAAATATATATCTGTTTGGCGGCGGAGAATTTATTCTCTTGCTTAACGCCCTTCTCTGAGACGTACGAGCTCAGGGGTTATATATTGATGGATATCAATCGCATGGAGTGAATTGTCTGTGTGGCATGCCTAAGTGGCAAATGATCAAGGCTTCTGTTGAAAAGCAAAGTCTTGTGGTTGATGATCGAAGCACGGCCTTTGTGGCGTAGCTTTGTGTAACGTTGATTCGCGAGTTTCACACCCGGTATGAATCAAAAACGGGAGACGGACCTCAGGGAGGGCCTACGTTTCCTCCTAGCTAAAAGTGGCGTCAGTGGTTTTACACGCCCTGACGAGTTTGACTTATGTTGTTGTTGCTGTTGCGAGGCGCCTCGGATTGATCGGTCGTTCTCGAACCGATGGAGTCATTTAGTTGGCTCGCTTACGCCCCAAAGGGCGGCGAAACGTAGTGCTCAGGTATAATAATCCACATCGGTGGACCGGCCCTGTCGCTCCAAGGCTTGCCTGCGCGCTTGCCTGAGACTCGGGCTAGGCAGTCTCGAATCATTGAGGATCTTGCCCCTAGCCTCGGTTCATACCATAAATGATAACCCAACTTCCAATACGACATTTGCGGTTTTGATTGTAAATTTATATATGGCGACATAGTGTTATGGGCCATTCATGCCGCCTATGATTGCTACTTATGATTTGAAGTTGTTTTATACACTATGCACTTATAATAGTATCAAACAATCTGTTTTAAACGTATCAAGCATTCTTTGGCTGTTATAAGGGAAAACCCTATCCCCCGGCTTGCGTCGCATTGTGTGATAGGACCTGGGTCTTATAACAGCTTCATTTTTCTTTATTTAGCATTGCGCTTTTTGTTTTATGCACTAGTATTCTTGGGAGGAAACCCGTTCCGTGCTATGCGGCGTGGTCCCTTGATTTACCTAACTTTGAAAATAAAGAATAATAACTGTTTTAGTTCTCACACCAGTCACATGACTGACCTGGAGTTTATTGTTTTAACCTAAACTCTGGGTGCCCCTATTTTGACACGGGCAGCTAGTAGTTTTGGTTTTGCAGATTTATATTCACATGATCCTGGTTTACAGCTGGAACGATATCCGGAAAGCTTTGTATCCGTATATCTACTTCTAGTTGTGTATTGTATTATTTTCCGCTGCTATGTATTTAAATGTAATTTAAATCTCTGATATTTCTGTGTAATATTCATTTATACTCTGTATATTCTTGTAATCTGATGCATTGTTGTAATATACAGTGAAATCTTCTTCTGTATGCGTTATGTTTTGTCCTGTTCTAAAACGATAGGGCGTTTCGAACGGCCTGGATCGGTTTAGCGACTGGTTCGGACCGAGAGAAATTCTTTGCCGTCACATTTGGTATCAGAGCTTTGGTTTACAAAGCTTAGAGAACAAGGCACATTAAAACCATACGAAAGAATTCATCAGATATTGGATTAGTAATATCCAATGAGAATGACTCGTTAGAGATAGGATCAGTAGTATCCTAGAACGAGTGTGAAGAGTATATTTTTGAAAATGAAAACAAATCTTGTTTTGAAATTTAAAACAATTATTCGTATTTTATTATCTATATATATTGAGTTGGACAGTCCAGTATATAAAGATTTCGCGTATACGTCTGATCCGCGTGTATTCGAAATTTTAATATACTGGATAGATATAGAATCACACTCTAGTCGCCCGGGGATGATGCTGATAATTGTGATCACATTATCAGTATTTATATTCGAGTGACGAAAGTGAGATTTCTATATATTTCCTATTGACTGGTGTGAGAACCAAAATTAGATAGGGCCTATTGTTGTGATTTGACATCAAAAATCTGATTTTTGACTATATATATCAAAGTTATGCATTTGAAAAGCTAATCAACTAATTGATTGATGTTTGTGTTGTTTGTTTAATTGTTTGATAATTTTGAACCATTATGCCTAACTGAATCAAATATTGAACTATATTGAAGATTGGTCGTATTTGCTTGCATATACTTGCACTTACATTGAACAGGTCATAGCAAGGAGGCTAGAGCAGAGAATAAAATTTGTTTGCCCGACAAATAGGTACATGTTTACTACATAATTTCCTGTTTTGTTTGGGTGATGATGATTTTGTGAGCCTATTGGCTAGCCGCTTGGCTTTTTCTTTTTCTTTTTGAGATCTGAAGGACCGGGGAAGCTATTTGAAATTCCCCGATGCTCCCGGTGCAGGGGAGGTTATGGCGAAATTTTTCAAAAATTTAGGGTGTTAGCCAAATTTTTGAAATTTTAGAAAATTCTCAGAAACTGAAAAGTTAGAGAATGGAAGCCTGATCGAGCGTAGAGTTGATTGATCAAACCACTTTCGACTTTGTTCCTTTTCGGGGACGAAAAGTTTTAAGTGGGGGAGATTGTAACAACCCGAAAATCTGGGCCAGTTTAAATTTTTTATTTTGGCAATTTTAGCGAATTCTAATTATTTAAAATAGATATTTTAAATAAATTCAACGAGAAATTTAGTTTGAATATAATTTGAACGTATATATTATACGCGTCGTCGTTAGAATATAAATATTTATATATAATTATAAATAGAATTGAAAATGGCGCGGTAGTTCGATAATTCGATTTCAAACTTCAATTGAATGTACCGGGTGCAAAACAATCCGGATTTTAGTGAAACCAAAAATAATAGGATCTAATTGATAATATCTTTCCAACGAATCCGACGAATTGAAATTTCATGGCAGGAATCAAAAGATATGTCCAGTTGAAAATTCTGAATAGTCGCTATGGAATTCAGGCCCTTAAAAATAGACATTTTGCAAACGACCTCGGATTTCGATGAAACCAGTTTTGTTGGGTCCGTGATGTAAGATTATTGTTAGGTTTAAAATTTCATAATTTTTCGAGTCAATATGTGAGCGTGGCATAGGAAAACGCGTTTGACCAGTTTTAGTTGATTTTAATCGACTGGAAATTGGCCATTTTTCTAACGGTCTTAGAATTCGACGAAACTAGTTTTGTTAGGACCGTATCGTCAATACGAAGCTAGAATGTATTTTTCGGGAATTTTTCTAGTTAGTATGTGACCCCGGTAATTTGAAATGTACGTTTAAAATTCAATATAAAGATTTAAATGTAAATTTAACGGAAACTGATAGTAACAGTCGAATCAGCCTACGATACATATTCCATTGTGTTCGGAATGGGGGTATTTAGCTAGGGGCGACAGTCGTTGGGCGCGATTTTGAGTTCGTATTGATATGAGGGTATTTTGGTTTTAAAATAATAAAATATAATATAAATTTAATACAAATACCACCCCCACACCCTTTCAGAGACCCTAGCCGCCGCTGTATTAAATCAGCGATGCAAATCGCCCCGTTCTTCCTCCCTCCCGATCTCCCTCGTCAGTCAATGAAAATCAGTGGGTCCGGAAGCAAATGAAAGAGCATCACGAGCTCAATATAATGAATGGTGGTGATGGGCACTAGTGGAGTAATCTGGCTGGATTTTGTTCGAGAAGCGGAGGCGTTAGCGGCGAATTTCTGGGCCAAGGGGAACTTCGAGTTGGCCAAAGGGGGGTGGCGCCGGTGGAGCTCGAGAAGCCAGTTCTGGTGGTGGGTGGCGATCGACGCCAGGGCGGTCATGGGAGGAGCGGTGGTCGGTCAACGACGGCAAGAAATGGGTTCGGCGGATGTCTGTTATCAACGAGGGATGAAGAAGGAGTTCAGAGGGGGGCGGCCTAATTTTAGCAGATAAAGGTTTAACAGTTTTTTTATTTTATTTTTAGTTTTTATTTTATGTAAGCAGTTTAAATAAAATACTTTGTTGAAAATATAAAGATACTTTGTTTTGAAAATATAAAGATACTTTGTTTTGAAAATATAAAGATACTTTGTTTTGAAAATGTGATTTTTTATATATAGAATATCGAAATAAAAATAGAATTTTTATATAATGAACTTCGAAATAAAAATAGAATTTTTATATAATGAACTTCGAAATAAAAATAGAATTTTTATATAATGAACTTCGAAATAAAAATAGAATTTTTATATATTAAACATCGAGGTAAAAATATGATTTTTATATATTGAATAAGATAGTAAAAATTCGATTTTTACATATGTAGAGAATACGGGCAACAAAGCGACAAAGGAGAGATTGGCGAAGATTTTATGCAAGGAAGTGCCGTGGAGCTTGGATAGCTATATGTGAGAATTTCTCACCTTTCAATTTAATTTTTCTAGTTATATATATATACTAGGATGCAGACGGTGTTTAGTAGCACCCGACACTCGTCATCCACAGACCATGGATGGCTTGTTTGTTAAATTGTTTGGTTGAGTAGTTAGTTAGAATATTTGATTGAATGGAAATTGTTTGGTGAAATGAAATTGATTTGATTGATGTGTGAATGGCGTGGGCCTTCACTAGACCGGGGATAAGGCTAGGCCTTGTCCCGTTTCTAGTATCGCGCCGTTATGCCGCCGAAATTTTCTAAAATAAGTTAGAAAATAAAAATACCATTTTATTTAAAAGAATGAACTGAATAGAAATTCATATGTTGGAATAAAATGTTTTATCGTTAAAAATATAATTTTTAACGTGAATGTGAATAAATAAAATATTCATTTACAAACCAGACGGTTTGTTTATGTACACCTATTTGAAGGACATTTATTGGGTCGATAAATTTTACACATCGCCCAACTGCACAAATAAAATCTGTGTTTGATTGTTTGAAACCCCACACGGGTGTTGGGATGAAATTTGAAGTTCACTCATCCTGATTGATTGAATATGTCGATCGATTGATTGACAGGCTGTTATAAGCGTTAGATATCTATATTTGATGCTTATACGGTGTAGTGCACTTTGGTTGATGGTTGATTATTTTTCAATGCTATTATATACGTGTGTAGTATGAAAATCCATATAATTAAAATTATATGGTGATTGATTGGGCCTCATTCCAATTTGAAAAATAAAGAATATTATAAAATAAAATTTCATGTGTTGACAGTACTCATCCATTGAGATTGGTCATGTGTTGAACGAAATATTTTAGTAATAAAATTTATATCTTTATCAATATAAAATAAAGGTTCATGTGTTGACAGTACTCATCCATTGAGATTGGTCATGTGTTGAACGAAATATTTTGATAATAACAACTATTTTTAAAAAAGAAATATTTGAAATAGAATATTTGAAAATAGAAATTTATGAAGCCGTGTTGATTAGATTGACGCCATTTTGACGTGAACGATATTTATATCGATTTTATTCATTTTGAAATGAATTAAAAATAAAACGATTTCGAAATGAATTGAATTGAAAACGATTTCGAAATGAATTGAATTGAAAACGATTTCGAAATGAATTAAAAATAAAACGATTTCGAAATGAATTGAATTGAAAACGATTTCGAAATGAATTGAATTGAAAACGATTTCGAAATGAATTGAATTGAAAACGATTTCGAAATGAATTAAAAATAAAACGATTTCGAAATGAATTGAATTGAAAACGATTTCGAAATGAATTGAATTGAAAACGATTTCGAAATGAATTGAATTGAAAACGATTTCGAAATGAATTGAATTGAAAACGATTTCGAAATGAATTGAATTGAAAACGATTTCGAAATGAATTGAATTGAAAACGATTTCGAAATGAATTGAATTGAATTGAAAACGAATTCAAAATTGAATTGAAAGCGAATTGAAATGAATTCAAAGTGAATTGAAATGAATTCAAATTGAATTGAAATTTGAATTGAATAGAAATGAATTTTAAAGCGAATTTATAAAGAAGAATTCAATTTTGATTTGAATTGAAATGAAAGTTGAAATTGCTTTTGAAACGAATTTTAAAACTATTTATATAATTCGTTTTAAATAAGAAATCGACGAAATATATATTATATATATAATATAATGGCCTGAATAGAACGCGCCGCGCCGCGGCAGTTCGCGAATTTCGACCATTTATTTCAAACGGACATTACGGGAGATCCGACCGTCGGATTCTCCTAAAATCGGAACCATTGGGTTCGTATCGAAAAGAGCTTTCTAACGAATATGAGAAATTAGAAATCTAACGGTTGGATTTGGAATTATGTCCAAATCAAATTCGAAAAGGTCGCTGTAAGTGCAGTTCGATGGCCATTGAAGGAAATCGACTGTACGGGCCTTGATAAAATTATTAAAAATAGTAATAATTTGTGTAAAATCATAAGAAATGATTTGTGAAGATTTGGGATGAAAAACTCCATATTTGAAAAGATAAAAATAGACTTTTATCGAATTGAACTAGTTTTGAACTAGAAATATAATTCTATTTATTTTTAAATAAATAAATTGAATTCGAAAAGGGTTTTGAAAATAACCAGAATATCCAATGATTGCATTGGAGTGGATTTGAATCGAAATTGTCTTCGGAATATTTCGATGTTGGAATTCGTGATTATACAGGTGTTGTTATGGAAATTTGAAAGATATATATATATATATCGTTATTTCCAATACGACATTTGTTAGTCGTAGAATTTGATATTGAATATAAGCCGATATATTTTCTATTCAGAGCCTTGTATTGAATATCGAATGTGATTTGGGTTTGTCGTGAATGGTGTCTTCACTAACACTGTTCTTGAACCCAGTTGAGAAAGGATTAAATCTTTTTATTTAGATTTAATGAAGTGTACCAATTAAATAATATTTAATTGGAATTGAATCGATATTGATTGTTGGGTTTATCGTGAACAGTGTTTTGAATAACACTCGTTCTTTAGCCCGATAATTAATGGAATGTGACTTTGGGTTTATCGCGAACCGTGTTTTTAAATGACACTGATTCTTTAACCCAGTTAACGATTAAAACTAAGTGGAGTTTTAATGAATCTTTAATTAGATTGAAATAATCGAAATGGAGTATCACCAGTTTTGCTCCAGGCGATAGTTAAATCTTTAATTAGATTTGGACGTGAAATGGTAATTGAAATTACCGATAACACTGTGGTGTTAGATATGAAGTATTACCAGTTTTACTTCATGGGGATAAATAGGTTGGGATGGGGAAATTAAAATAAATGATTACTTCGGTAAGGTTCGCTAATCCCGACTAGTTTTGAATTGATATTCAAAAATAGATTAAAGAATAAATTCAAGAAATTTATCTTGGATAAAATTAATGGGAATCTTTCCCTATGAATGTGAAATCAGAAACTAACTGTCGGTTAGCTAAGCAGAATGGTTTTCTGGATATTGATCTGATGTTGGTTTCGGCCTTCGGGGTTAATATTTGGGGAATTATTCTCTTGATTAATTTACGGTTAGTGACTGATGAATTGGAATGAGGCGTATGTTGTGTTTGTGTAACACTTATTTAAAGTATACGCGAGTTATTCGGAAAGACCGGGTTTATCCCATTCTGAATAACTGATACGACGATAAGTCGAAGATGAAGACGGTGGTCGAAGACCGGAAGTCTTCACATTGTTTGGGTAATTACTGATGATCTTGATTGGGCTGTACACCCAAGAAGATGGAAACAGTTAGTGATCGTCCAGACGTACTTGGAGATCGATGGATATGCGGGGTACTAGGTGCCTCCGGTTTCGTTCAGACCCAGAACGGACTTGTAAATGGACTGTGTGTCTGACATTGGATTTTAGTCCGTGTGATTGATCTCTATTAAATATATATCTGTTTGGCGGCGGAGAATTTATTCTCTTGCTTAACGCCCTTCTCTGAGACGTACGAGCTCAGGGGTTATATATTGATGGATATCAATCGCATGGAGTGAATTGTCTGTGTGGCATGCCTAAGTGGCAAATGATCAAGGCTTCTGTTGAAAAGCAAAGTCTTGTGGTTGATGATCGAAGCACGGCCTTTGTGGCGTAGCTTTGTGTAACGTTGATTCGCGAGTTTCACACCCGGTATGAATCAAAAACGGGAGACGGACCTCAGGGAGGGCCTACGTTTCCTCCTAGCTAAAAGTGGCGTCAGTGGTTTTACACGCCCTGACGAGTTTGACTTATGTTGTTGTTGCTGTTGCGAGGCGCCTCGGATTGATCGGTCGTTCTCGAACCGATGGAGTCATTTAGTTGGCTCGCTTACGCCCCAAAGGGCGGCGAAACGTAGTGCTCAGGTATAATAATCCACATCGGTGGACCGGCCCTGTCGCTCCAAGGCTTGCCTGCGCGCTTGCCTGAGACTCGGGCTAGGCAGTCTCGAATCATTGAGGATCTTGCCCCTAGCCTCGGTTCATACCATAAATGATAACCCAACTTCCAATACGACATTTGCGGTTTTGATTGTAAATTTATATATGGCGACATAGTGTTATGGGCCATTCATGCCGCCTATGATTGCTACTTATGATTTGAAGTTGTTTTATACACTATGCACTTATAATAGTATCAAACAATCTGTTTTAAACGTATCAAGCATTCTTTGGCTGTTATAAGGGAAAACCCTATCCCCCGGCTTGCGTCGCATTGTGTGATAGGACCTGGGTCTTATAACAGCTTCATTTTTCTTTATTTAGCATTGCGCTTTTTGTTTTATGCACTGGTATTCTTGGGAGGAAACCCGTTCCGTGCTATGCGGCGTGGTCCCTTGATTTACCTAACTTTGAAAATAAAGAATAATAACTGTTTTAGTTCTCACACCAGTCACATGACTGACCTGGAGTTTATTGTTTTAACCTAAACTCTGGGTGCCCCTATTTTGACACAGGCAGCTAGTAGTTTTGGTTTTGCAGATTTATATTCACAGGATCCTGGTTTACAGCTGGAACGATATCCGGAAAGCTTTGTATCCGTATATCTACTTCTAGTTGGGTATTGTATTATTTTCCGCTGCTATGTATTTAAATGTAATTTAAATCTCTGATATTTCTGTGTAATATTCATTTATACTCTGTATATTCTTGTAATCTGATGCATTGTTGTAATATACAGTGAAATGTTCTTCTGTATGCGTTCTGTTTTTTCCTGTTCTAAAACGATAGGGCGTTTCGAACGGCCTGGATCGGTTTAGCGACTGGTTCGGACCGAGCAAAATTCTTTGCCGTCACAGTATATTATAAACCATTTATCTTAATTTCCTTTGACTTAATTCAAATAATTAAGTAACATTTATTTCAAGCTATTGTATTCGCTTGAAGTTCTCTTTATAACTTCATTATAAAAATTCGGGTTTTAAATATAAACCCATTCATAAACTTCTTTCACCATTCAACTAGATTTCATTTCAACATCGATTACTTTTTAAATGAATTTCCATTAAAAAGTAATAATAATTTATTTCAATCATTAACCACTTCAGTAGTTAATTGCTTTATTAACTAAAATAAATAGTAAATTCTCTTAAAAAACCATATTAAAATTTAACAATATTCATTTAACTAATTTATTCCAAACACATTAATTTAATAATCAATACTAATTCAAAACGGTCGATTAAATCCACTTAAAACGCGGTTATTCCACTAACCGATTCCAATTAGTTCTCACTTTAAATTAATTAATAATATAATCAATTTAAATGATTTCATTTTAAAATTGTTTCTAACAAAACAATTATCCAAATTTGAACCGTTTAGGTTAATTTCTATTCACTTGTTCACAAATCCGATTAACATCAGATTTTACTTTATGAAAACAATTAATTAAAACTTAAATGATAAGTAATAAATATTTATTTCTTTTTAAACAAACCTTTATTCTAAATAATATATTTCAAAATCTATCTCCAGTTATAAAATAAATTTTATAACTTCAGTTCTATCGATTCACCTGACGGTAAATCAATATAAACAAAACAATTTACTTAGGCCATTAACTGCCAATTACTCAACCAATATTGCTCATTGGTTAAAACAAAACACAGGTTGAATTTTCATTCAATGATCACTAACTAAATCAATTACCCAATCATGACAGTTCACATATGATAACATGAAAATAAACAATATATTTGAGGGATCCGGTTGGGTCCCTCCAACCTGTTCTTCCCTGAAATCACAACGGTTATCTCAAATCAGATCATTCAGTTTTATTTATCTGACAAAAATAAATAACAGCCATTAACCGCAACCAATTCACAAGCAATTCAACAATTCAAACAATTTAAACACGTTTATTTTATAAACGTGACCAACTAAGGTGAGTTACCTTTATTGGAACCAATCGTTAAAATAATGATTTTGGTATTTCACTGAAATTAACTGACGGTTTAATTTCATCAACTAAATCAACAAATTAATATATAACTAGCAAACAGTCAACCATTGGCAAGCAGAACACACAAAATGAAAAACCCACTTTATATAAAATATAAATGGGGAAAACTGAGTGAGTTTAACTCACCTTGATTTGATTCCGTTGTTGACGGCTCATTTTTAATTAAATTAAACAGTTGTTTAATTTAATTAAAAATTCTGGTTGATTCCTGTTCTGTCCGGTTTTGTTCCATAACATAGTGTTCGTCAGTGCGGTTCCATTGGCACCTTGTATGTCTGATTCTGATATCATATAATTAAACTAAGCTAATATGATTAAATAAATGATTAATAAATTAACTCATTCCTTTAATTAAATATATTAGTTGAGTTAAATTATATTAGAAAAAATTTGAATGGCAGGCCGACAGTTTAAGAAATTCAAAGGGCAATGATTCCAGTTCGTAGCTTCAATTCATATAGACCCTGCAGTAATAATTTTTTTTGAATTAATTTAACCAAACTTTACTTAGTTAAATACTTTAATACATAATTACGTTGTAAAATAATAACCGGCCGACTGTTTGTTTTGTTCCCTTCCATTCAGGAGCTACAGGTCTGGATACTTTGTCCCACTGTTTGATTTAATCTGCAATAATCAATCCCATATTTAATTAGTAAGTATTATTACTAATCACAATTACCACTAAATTAACAATTACATTACATAAAAACCCATGGTTGATTTTCTTCTCCCCGTTCTGGCGATGTCCACTTCATCATTCGATAACCATCTGCAATTCACGTCTTTCTTACATAAGATTAAATTTTAAGCTTAACTTTCTTTTTTATTAAACAATTAGTATTCACTAATTACTGGCCTTGGTCACTAATAGCAGCACGGATCCTTCGTTCCTACTTTCAGATAATCGAAACCCCCTTCCCAACTTTCACCACGTCCTTCCCAAATCCATCACCCACCGCCATGGAGCTGATCGAACTTCGATCAGGCGTTACCAAAGCCTGCGCCCCACCCAACTCGATCACCGCCCTCAACCCCACGTCGAAAAGCTCCGCCCATTAACCGCAAATGGCCTCTTATTACAACAACTTCGGACCAGGGTTCTGGCCATCTCGAGACCCCAGGCGTGATCTCCACCGTTGATTAGGTAGTCATTGACGAGCTCGAGATAGTTTGTGTTGGGATGATCTCGTTTTGATGAGTGGATTTCGCGGATTCGAAGGAAGAAAAATGATGAAATTATGGTTGTTCATGTTTGTAGTGGAGGCGGCATCATTCCATTGACCACGCAAGGAAACAAATAGGGTTTTTGACCAACTGTGCGCTTGTTTATATAGTGGAGGGTTGAAATTATATTATTATAATTCAACGAAACTTCACGCTGAAGTAACACGTAAAACTGACCACAATCGACTTCTGTTTACTGATAAAAATGCTAATCCCAACATAGAAAAATATTCCGGATCAAATGGGACAGGTTTCATCGAATTCCGACATCGTTTGAAAAAAATTCCTTTATAAAACCAACGAAAAACATGCGTTTAATTTTTCCACGATCACTAGATAAATCCAATCAACTTGAAACTTTGAAATCCTATAATAATTAATTAATACAAACCCAATGGCACTAGTTTCGTTACATTCTGAGATTGTTTCCCGGTACGCTATTTTTTAACACACCGAAATGCCATTCTGGACACCAAATTAGCCGGTCTCCAAAAGTAACAAACCATATACCTATCCTGACTCAAATCAACGATACGAACTCAGTGGAACTGGTTTCGTGGCCAAATTCGATCGCCTGCTCAAGTTACACTCAAATATCTCCTTTATTAAATTAAATAAATTTAATTACACGCTATAGAAATTGAACGGGCGTTTACGGCTACCGTGGTCACACATGACATCGGTTTGCCACGAAATTTGATTTTCTCACTATAGTTTAACGATACGGTTCCAATGAAACTGATTACATCGGAAACGGACTCCGTTTGCAAAATCGCTATTTTAAAGGCCTATATTTTAAATAACGATTTCCATAGCGACTATTTCAAAATTTGATTTGGCCATAACTAACAATTTATAACACGAAATTGGATTTTTCTCTTTCATATGAAAATTTTCATCAATATGCTTCCAACGTTTCTTGTTTCACAGAAATCCGACTTATATCGGATCCTGTATTCTCATTTGAAGTTCAAAACTCCATTTTACGAACTGCAGTGTCATTTCGAGCTCGATTTTTAATTATATAAATTATAAGGTTCAAACTTTGTTTTAAATAACGAATTCAATATTAAATTCCATTGATATTCCAAACATAATATTTAAATTAAACAAATTAAATTAAATATTCGACTGCCAAAAATACGGGTCGTTACAAAGAGTGACTTATTATATTAAAACTTAGACCTTGGATAGAGTTAATAAGAAAATAAATAAGGCTCAAAATAGAGAAAATTGGCCATGAAACACTAATCATTGTTATAATAAAAGAAAAGTATGTTAAACGCACAATGAAATATTAAACATAGGGTCTATTAAAATTGTGTGGTGCATTTGGAACTGTCCGAAGGGAGTCAAAATAAAGAGCCTAACGATTCAGATCTTCACAGATGTTTTAGCATGGTGGGAGCACGTCCAACATGTTGTTCAATGAGGCTAGAAGGAAATGCAAGACTTCTAGAGGATGTAAGGATACTCTAGGATGACCCTTTGGGGTAGGCCTAACAAAGCGCACCCTCAGAGGTAGGCCTATATTGGTTCCATCAAAAGAATATGTCTTAACGACATTTATATTAAGGTAAGCTAGAAGACGGGTGGGTTACTTTAGGATTCGATGGTTGCCTCAGCTTCGAGAGCAGGCTTCATGGTTAAGACCAATAAGGATAGTAATTGGTTGTATACTTGTAATCATCAGTTAGAGAGAAAATGGGAAAGACTGGAGCTAAAGTTATAGGACAATGATCTTTCATTGTGGAGACATTAGATGAGGGACAATGCCAATTGGATGTTCAGATTGTTTGTTGTAGGGCACATTCACTTAGCTTTTGATTGGTCTTTCAACTAGTTGAGAGAGGCTTCGTGGAGCCGTAGCCACAAAGAAAGAGATATACCAAATAGAATATCTGTATTATAGGCCTAACATAACTGTCCTTTGCAGATATAGAAATATCCGACTGAGTTCCGTATAAGGGTAGACCTTATGAGTGGAGCCCCGGTAGTAGCCGGTCTGATACGTGTGAGTCCCTGATGTACACATCGGATGGTACATCGTAGATGTCCAAGTACTGGAGCGAGCTAATGCGAAAGCGGTTTTACGTTTTCTTATCAAACATACTCTTTTATAGTGTGACGACAGATTTCTATCGAGGAGGATGCAGAGGGTATTATGGGTAGTACCGAGGACCACGATGGTAGATTAGTTATATAGCAATATATATACGGATTATTAGGTTTGGCCTACTAGGGGGTAGATGGGTACGTATTACGCAAGGAGGCGAGGGAATCATAAACCCGAATAACCTAATAAAAGTAAATTGGTAATAGAATGTATATGTAGTGTTAAACTTAAAACTGAATAATTTTTCCATTCACCAGAACTTTAGTTTTGACCCCCTCCTTATAAATTTGCAGGTTAGGAGATTGATGGAGATTATTCAGCTTAGAGACATTTGTTTAGAAAGTGTTAATAATTTTGGTAAGTATTCACCAAATATTATATGTTAATAATTTTCGTTATGAGGCTCTTATTTATGTTTTGATATATTTATCTTTGTCTATTAGCAGGATACCCGATACCCAATTCAGGCTTTAGTGTACTTCGATTTTACTATTTTACGAAAAATTCAGTCCTGTTGGGGTTTGATTTGTTACATTCCCAAAAATAATTTTTTGGTTTAAAAGCTTTTTTTTCAAAATTAGGTTTAAAAGAAAATTTGTTTTCAAATAAAAAATATATATATATATATATGCATTTGTTAACACATATGATTATTTGTCGACGTAGATCTTCGAACATTAATAATTTTTTTGTATGAATCGTTCAGAATATATTATATATGTTAATTAATCAGAAAATTGCCATGAATGCAATGGTGTAAGTTTCAAGACCAAATTCTAAAAATTCCGGAAATTTTTATTTTCGCTATTCATAGTTATTTTAATTATTTATTATTAAAAAAAGCAGTGTGTTACACAACAAAAGATAGATTGAAGTGGACGTAGGCTAGAGATAGCCAAACCAACTATAAAAATTCTAGTGTCTCTTTCCATTTTCTTCTTTAACTTGTTGTTTCTTTGATATCAATGTCTAATATTATCTTGATTGCCTTGTGACCAATGCTTTCACATTCATTCAGAATTAATTCAAGTTTTTTAGTTAATGATTGTTGCTTTCACTGTGAATTGAATTAAAGAAGGAAAAACTTGTGAGTTAAAGATTTGAAAAATAGGAACATAAAGAAACAGATCTAGAACCAATGGAGATCAATTTGGACGTATGGGTAGTCAAGAAGTCCCCTCTATCTCGAATAAATCTAACTATGTTACCTGGATGAGATTGAAATGATGATGAAGGAGATGCAAGATGGAATCTTAGCAAGGTGATAAGAGATGACAAAAAGATTCTTTCGTAAGTTGGAGCAAAGAGGAATGGCTAGATCTATAAGAAACCAGGATCAAACCCTAAGAATCAACATAAGAACCTCTTGAGCTAGATTAGAGCAAGCTGGAGTAGTTCTCCTTAAGTGCAACAATCGATGCTCGATGGGAATGTTAGATCTGGTATTGGGAATCCTTCAGTCAAGTCGAGAACGTCGAGAATGTTCGAGTTAATGTTGGAACTACCATAAAAACACCGAGGATTGGTGGAACTAGAGTTTAAAATGTGGATATGAGTTTGAAAAGTTGCAGAGGCAGGAGGAGTATGTACCTAAATATGTACTAGGAGTCCTCCACATAAATAAGGGGAAGTATTCTGTTATGAATGATCTATAATCCCATGATTGAGATAAATGAGGAGAGGTAGGAGGGCAAGTTTCGTCTCTCATACTCTCTTTTTTCTTACATGTTATGCTCAAGCTTGGAATAATTAGGGATCTTCCTCGCCTTATCCCATGATTGAGATGGACTGGGAGTAGGTCGCTGAATGCTACCTTCCAGAAAGAAGGAGCATACTGTAAAGTGTGAGTTCCCTCACTTGAGATTGAGTGGATGAACTCATGCAATCGGTCATCTTCAGGCAAGGAGTGGGCCACGACGCCAAAGAGTGAAAAGATGGGTCTTATTGGTCTCTTAATACTAGCTTTCAAAGAGAAAGTGCCGAAGTGCAAGAACTATGTCACTTCACTGGAAAGTGACAATATCAGCTTACCATCGTTGAACCACCTTCATCGAAGAGTAACTAAATTGGTATTAGTTTGGGTCATAGATATGTCATGACCGACCAAAGAGGCTATGAAAATGTATAAAGAGACCTCGGTTGATCCAAAGAAACCATTAGTCAATTTATTTGAACTATTAAGTTGCTTGACTAGAACTTAAACTGTAAACAATATAAATGAGTCCCACTTACTAATTTAAATAATAAACCATTCAAAGAAATTGCCTTTTTAACTTGAATATTAAAGCAGTGCAAAGAGACAGCAACTTAGGTGGCATACTCGATAGCTCGATAAGGCCATGCCCTAGATTAGATGTAGTGCGCTTGGATGGAACATAACACCTGTAACACCCGACACTTTTCTGAGCAAGAATTTAAAAAAATTGAAACTCAAACCCATCCAAGCATAAAGAGTATAAATATGGTATCTAAAAATAATGAGCATTAGCATAAATAGAGTACAAAAAAACTGGCTTACAGCGGAAACAAGATAGGATAACAAGTATCAACTTAGGAACTACCTTAAAAGCGAATCGCAACATCAACACCAAGCATGAGAGAGCAAGAACAAAAAGCAAATCTTGAATAATTGCTAAGACCTATCTTCCTCGAGATAAGCCTGAGAGTTGTTATGAGGATGCGGTCAGAACAACAAGCGCTGGTAAGTAGAAAATGTATGACACTGTCCACAATACACAAATGTATCCTATTTGGTTTCACCCAAAATCATACATCCAACAAGGCTAGTAATTGTAACATATCCTTATCAAATTTACACACGACGCTTAACAACCATAACCAATGTAGCACTTCCTAATGATAATGTTATCATAGCATTCTATAAAGCCTTTAAACCACCTATATAAGTTTATTATTTATTTATTTCCCTAGTTGGAGTTATAACCCCTGTTCCTAATCACAATTTAAATTGTAACCACTTGGCACTTATTACCTATTTAATTTATTTCCCTAAACATTCATGGCTACAATATTAATTCCCTTATTTGTAACCATTTAATTATAGCCATTAATTCCACATTTATTGCTATAACAGTTACAAAATTCATTTTCATTTATTATGGGAAACAATGCCATATGTCTATTCCTATTAAAATGGAAATCAATTGAATTTAAACATACAACAAACATTTATTTAGTAATATATAATAGCGTTATTACGTAAGTTTGGATGGATAAGATTATGATAATTATATTTCTTATATTTTAAGCGCGAAGTTAACGTAATTACTAATTATATTGTATTCTTTTTATTATTATTTTATATTCCAGTCTAAACTAACGACAAGAATAATCCTTTTTGTGTTTATCTTGTTTAGGATTCAAAATCTCATGGAAAGGTTATTGAATTATTGTAAATTTTTGCCTCAAACTATTTAAAAGTGGAAAATTGGCATATTTCAGATCATATGGAAATATGTTAATATTTTATTTAAAATACTTGTCGCAAATTACACATAAAGATACGTGAATTTT
Source organism: Allium sativum (assembly GCA_030737875.1). Taxonomy (NCBI): domain Eukaryota; kingdom Viridiplantae; phylum Streptophyta; class Magnoliopsida; order Asparagales; family Amaryllidaceae; genus Allium; species Allium sativum. The sequence continues at coordinate 303,966,329 of CM060916.1, read as the reverse complement.
CACATCTCTTCCTATTTGATTTGTTTATATTCCTTGTAGATCTAAATAATTCCTTTTTATAAAAAGAGCAAAAAGGGCAAATTTACTACAATCAAGTAAAAACCTCAAACAATATCAAACATAAACGAGTTTTTAATTCTAGAATCAATACTGCACAAATCATATGTATATACCAAAATCCTATGAATCTGGAATAACAACACTATATCTAACAATATTTTGGGACTGACTTTTAGATACATGGTGTTTACAATAACCGTAAACAGTCCAAGATAAATTGCAGGCGATATAAGAATATTAAACTAGGAGTCCAACAAATCCATACTCAAATTTCATACATATTATTTCAGATTTGATAATAAAAAAAATTGATAAATTTTAAGCATAATCCAGATTTAACACAAACGAATTATACAAGATATTATAAACAATGAATATATTTCCCACTCACTTGAAAGCTATCCAAATCTGAACCTTAACATAACTTTTAGGCTTATAATTTCCATATCTCACAGATCTACAATTTATATACATTATTTAGATTTGTAGATCTAAAAGAAGAATTGGAAAAGAAGAAGAAAAAATTATAATAAAGATCACCTATTCAAAGAACCAACCCTTTTTCATAAATCTAAATTCAATCTCTCTAATTCTTGTCAATTGGATTTGTATATGTTTAAATTTGAATTTCAAAAGGGATTGCAGGACTTGGAATAATAGATATTCGCTGCTACCTCCAAAAAATATGAAAAAAGTGGGGGTTTAGCCCTTTGATTATAGGCGTAGAAATGACCCCGAACCATTAGATTTAATTTTAGAAAATTCCATCTATCAATTATTAAATTTATAATATAAAAATCCTAACCAGCACTACTTGAATCGACCAAGGGTCGATCCAATGGTTGACTACCCGAGTCGATCTCGTAGTGGTGGGGTAGGGGAAATAATGCTAAAATTTATTACCATTTATATGTTATTTTGTTTTATTTATTTTTCGTCTGTTTCCTTATTTTGTCATAACCTTTTCATATGGAATCCGTTCGCGAAGTTCCAAACTTGAAAGTTGACTAGAATTCCATCACGAATGCAACGATGCAATTTTCATGGTTAAATTCCATCATTTGCAAAAATTCTATTTTTGGATTATAAGTAAATTACTAATTATTGCCAAAACACTGGGTTGTTACGTTCTTCCCTTCTTAAAAGAAATTTCGTCCAAAAATTTTACCAACGACAAAGTCATGGTTTTGGCACCTAATTATCCTAGATTACCCAACCACTTAATGTACATCTAATTTTGCAATCAAAAGTGCATATGTGCACAGTGTACATA